>OZ025300.1:91019589-93770839 GCA_964019185.1 Maratus speculifer | reverse complement strand
TCCGGAAGTGAAGTGGTGCATAAGCCAAAAAATGATACCACTAGTACTTCACTCGTACGTTTAACATTGTGTTTGCCATAGAATTAAAAGTATGAAAACATGGAAAATTGGATGTAGGAAAACATAATGCTAAGTCTGCGAGTCAACCTCTGCTGGAGTTCATTTTTAGGTGCGTTCGTAATCATGTAAATACGTAGCACCTTGACGTTGACATTCAGTCCGTCCGTCTGTCTGTGTGTCTGTCTGTCCGTCTGTCCGCATATAACAACGCAAAAACTACCCAACTGAATCGTTTGAAATTTAAAATACGTAATTATTACATAATTTTGTCGAGTCATTTCAAATTTTATGAAAATCGGATGCTTAGATCAATTACAGGGACAATCAAAAGTTTTCCGTTATATTAGGTCAATTGGGGGGAAAAGTTTGAAATGCATTTTAATCGTTTGAAATTTTAAATACATAATTATTACTTGATTTTGTCGAGTTATTTCAAATTTTATCAAAATCGGAAGCATAGTTCAACTACAGGGACAATCAGAAGTGTTCCGTTGCATTACGGTTAATGGGGAAAAATGTTTCAAATGCATTTTAATGGTGTTACACTCATTCGAACGTAATAAAATTGATATGCATCTATAAAGTACATATTATAAAATACATTTTGCATAATCTGTGGGGCAAAGAATATTTGTTATTGATTTACAAGGCCACACAAAAGTATTCCATTGCATAATGGTATAGGGAGAACATTGTTTGGTGCGCATTTTAATTGTAATTATTTACAATTTTATAAGATTGATATATGAGAGTGATATTTTAAAAACTTCGTTATTGTACGAACGCACCTCATTTGCTACGCTTCACGTGCAATTTCCAATTTGTTGGTTTATACAGCACTTCGCTTATGGCTGGCATGGAGCATTAGTATTCCCTCTTACTTCTCTTCCATAAAATAAAGTGTTTTTTGTGCTCGACGACTTAGGGTTTTGTGCGGTAGGCTCTTGAGCTATTTGTCTATCAAAACTTTTTTGCGGATTTTTTTTTTAATTTCGTGTCTAATAAAAAAATATAATGTAACTGACTAAAATATTAAAATATATTTTTACTGATATTCCATCAAATATGTTTTCTATTCTATATCGTTCAGAAAGTATTAGTGATAGTCATGTAGGAGATATATGAATGGTTTCGGATTAACACATCTGACTTGTTTCAATATAATTTTGCTACATATTTTATTTCTGCAACTTGCAATTCCGATAAATATTTTGAACTTTCTGTATAAAAATGAAACACTTAATGAAACATAATAGTGCAATTTCTTTAACATAAAATCATATTAAAAATGTGTACTTTTTTCTCAATTTCATTTTATTAGGTTCATTATCTGATGGTAAAATATTTCTAGGTTCTACATGAGACTATATTTAGCATTGCTTTACTCTAAAAGCAATGATTATTAAACCTTTGAAACATATATCATTCAGTAAACGAAATATATTTTACAAAACGCAAAAAAGTTTTGATATTTTTTTTCTATTTCAGTTTAATGAATGAGGTAATATGATCACGCTCAAAAAGGATTTTTCGTAATTTAAATTTCGGAATATTTAACTTATAAATATTATAAAATATTTAGAAAAGATACGAAAAAAGTTTATTTTCAAAATTATGCTCATATTTAAACATTTTTAAAAGAAAAATAAATTACTTTTTAGGATAAATATTATTATTATTTTTGTATGAAGGCTGGATGCGAAATATTGATTGATTTTCAGACACCCTATTTATTTTTTAAAGTTATTACTTACTTCTATATTCAACAGAAGAAAGTATTGTAATCGAAATTTTTTTCGACTTCCGGTTTTCGACAGATTTACACGTTTTAGGGGTCAGAGATTCCAAAAAACATGTTTTTACAAAATGTCTGTCTGTGTGTCTGTGTGTCTGTGTGTCTGTGTGTATGTCGCCATTCTACCATCAAAAAGTGTATGAAGTTATGCATAGAATTGAACCAAATTTTTTGTGAATGTTTTTGGCTGTGGCAAGCAGGTCCTCCTTCAGTTTTGAAATATTCCGTCTGATGGGGGCGCTGCAGTCGCGATTTTTGTGCCGTTTTCAATATTGTACCGACCAAAAGTATATGAAGTTATGCATCGAATTGAACCAAATTTTTTGTGTATGTGTATGACTATGACTAGTTGGTCCTCCCTGAATTTGAAAATAATCCTCCGGAAGGGGGCGCTGCAATCGCGATTTTCGTGCCATTTTTAATATTGTACCAACCAAAAGTATATGAAGTTATGCATCGAATTGAACCAAATTTTTTGTGTATGTGTATGACTATGGCTAGTTGGCACTCCCTGAATTTGAAAAAAATCCGTCGGAAGGGGGCGTTGCAATCGCGATTTTTGTGACATTTTTAATATTGTACCGACCAAAAGTATATGAAGTTATGCATTGAATTTAGCCAAATTTTTTGTGTATGTGTATGACTATGGCTAGTTGGTCCTCCCTGAATTTGAAAATAATCCTCCGGAAGGGGGCGCTGCAATCGCGATTTTCGTGCCATTTTTAATATTGTACCAACCAAAAGTATATGAAGTTATGCATCAAATTGAACCAAATTTTTTGTGTATGTGTATGACTATGGCTAGTTGGCACTCCCTGAATTTGAAAAAAATCCGTCGGAAGGGGGCGTTGCAATCGCGATTTTTGTGACATTTTTAATATTGTACCGACCAAAAGTATATGAAGTTATGCATCGAATTGAACCAAATTTTTTGTGTATGTGTATGACTATGGCTAGTTGGCACTCCCTGAATTTGAAAAAAATCCGTCGGAAGGGGGCGCTGCAATCGCGATTTTTGTGTCATTTTCAATATTGCATCGACCAAAAGTACATGAAGTTATGCATCGAATTGAACGAAATTTTTTATGTAAGTGTATGGCTATGGCTAGTTGAATCTCCCTGAATCTGAAAAAAATCCGCCGGAAGGGGGCGCTGCAGTAGCGAATTTTATGCCATTTTCAATATTGCACCACATAAAAGTGTATGAAGTTAGTTCTAGAACTGAACTAAATTTTTTTTATATGATTATTTTTTGGTAAGGCAATTAGGTCCTCCCTGAATTTGAAAAAAAAATCTGCCTATCATTCTATTGGTCATCGGCTCGTGCAGAGACGGAAATTCGTTTTTGCTCCGGTTAATTGATTGAAGCAGAAATTTAAGATGAAAATCAAAGTTGGTATGTATTGAATTAAAATTATTAAAGCATTAAAATGAGTAACTATTTTTTTTAAATATTAAAATGTACGTATGAGATAGAAGAAAGTTTTGGGATTGGCACATCCAACTAGTTATTAGAATTATTTTTATTCTTGAATGCTAACGTATAATGCTTTAAGAAAAATGTGAAGAAAATGTCATATACATGTAGGAGAATTAATTGAGAAATGATTTGTACAATTGTGGTGCATAAGTAGTTTGTTTTGTTTTCAAAGATATAAAAATTACACTATTTGCTTTAAAAGTTCTCCACAATTTCAAAACATAGTTAAGAACAAGTGAACTTGGTAAATGATGCGACATCCAGGAAATGGATATGGAATAAATGGATTTTTTTTTTATTATTAAGAGAAAAAATATTATTGCGCTAGAAGTGAAAGACAGGGGTTATTTAGACAAAAATGGAAAAATATATCTGTAGATGAAGAGTGTAATAAATTTAAATGAACAAGAAATAAACACCCAGTAAGCAAGGATTCTGTTTCTTCAGAATTTGGTGTCACCCTTGATCAAAAACATTCTGTAGGGTAAACTGGGTGAAGATGATAAAGTTTTTTATTCATGGTTTTAAAAATCGTCTCTTGATTGTATTTGTTATTCATTGGTTTGTTGTTAAAGTTTGCACTCTTATCTCTTATTTAAAACGGATTTCATTTTAAAGATATTAGAATTATAGAGATTATGGAAAGCACCAAAAATTTTGTTCGGCATCTTACTCTAAGGTATGGTTAATATGACCAACGAGAAGATCACGGTCTACCCAATGACGTGAAAAAGCCAGTTCCGGCGATTATTTATGCTTTGCAAGAAAGGGAAGGTACAAATACTCTCTAAAACATCAGATTTATTTCTAAAATATTTAAACTAAAACTTAGATAGGCAAATAGAAATGCCATGTAAAAGTTTCAGCACACTTACCAGAAGTGATAAATCGAAACAGCAATGAAAAAACAAAACTTAAAATTTTGCAAAGATAACGCAAACGGAAATTAAAGTATAATTTATTAGTGAACCCTCTTGCTTACAACTGAGCGGCGCGACGTTCCCTATGGTGGCTACACATATGCAAAGTATGTGATATTGCATCTCGTACAGCACAGTATTTTACCTCAAGTTATCCTACATAAATAGAGATAATGTAAAACATATTCCAGTTTTAAATTTTGAAATGCACGATATTATATAATGTGTCGTCATTGGGTTTTATTGAAAAATCCCAACTTTTCAGTTTAGTCTTGAACAACAACTATAGGACGTCATTATCACGAAATAATATATGAGCACAGCAAAATGCTATGTCATTATTCAGGAAACTTAATAAAGGAAATTCGGCATATAAATGATTATTAAAACTTTATTTGTTTGTTATACATTAATACGTTTGTTACATTAATTTGGATACTGAAAATTAAATGTAATTTATAATAGCTTCAGGTTTAATCAGAAATCATTCATTTATATTTTATCAAATTAATAAAATTGCATTCTGTCAGCTTTTTCATAGGAATGAAATAAACGCGGAGAAAAAAGTCGCACATATATCCTTTAAAAAATACTTTTATATCAGACTATATTCTTAGAACACGCATTGGGCACGTATTTTAATTAATTTTTTTTTCAGTTTTATGAAAAAATGGCAACAAAAAGATATAGTCATCTACTATTTTTCCTAGCACCGTAGATTTCAATGGTTCCGTTATATCAGATAAATAGTATATATTCAGTGCTTGAGGAAATTACGCTTTTTTCACTTATGACACTTATTTAATTTGAATTCCTGCTGTATTGCAGTATTGCCATTGGGCTATTTGTAAAAAAAATCAGATGGCTTCAATGTCACCAGTTTTTTTTTCAATGAGTGAAAATCGTTTTGTTTAACAACAGATTAAATATGAAGAAATTAGTGTTTATTACCATTTCAATTGGAACTTGGAATTGATAGTGCATCACATGAAATTTGCATCTAAATCATACCAAGCCTTGATAATTTCACGTCCCAGTGATCCAAAGTTGGATATTTTTTAACCTTTAACTTCTGTTCTAAGTAGCCTTAAAAAAAAATCGAGTGAGTTGAGATCCGAACTATTCGAAGGTCATTAATCTTTGTTAAATATCCAGGGACGCGAGCAATGAGAAAGGTTAAATGTTCCTTTTGCTCCATGTACACGCGCCCAATTCTGTTAAAATGTTCCATTAGGATTATTTTGTTTTTGTAGGACATAATTTACGCCAACATTTCTTCTTGGTACGCTTTTTCTTTTATCTTCACTTTTTTATGAATAAAAATCATTGGAGATTTTTCCGTGTCCGTTACTCCTGCTCAAATTGTTAATCCTTTTGGAGAATGCAACAGTGTGACGATTTTTATTTTTCTAGCATTTCTCGCTATTGAATTTAATAGTTGTTGATCATTCTGACGGCTGTGTGCTTTCTTTGTGGTGAATATTTTGTCATCCGACAACAAAAAATCTTTCATGCCCGCAAAGTTTGGAGCATCTTCTTACATCTCGTTAATCTCTTTCGCTTGGCATCGTTTGACAAATGCTGTTTACGGTAAAGATGGTAACTACGGGGTCTGAAAGAGTTTTTAACAATATTCTGAGCTCATTAATTCGAAATAACCAGTCTATTTACAATGGAATTTAGTAGTATACCATCATGTTACATAATTCACTTCTTGATACTGTTGCGAATTCTTGAGATTTTGACAGAGGGTGTCGAGCTGATTTCTTTTTTATATCAACATTTCCTATCTCTTCGACTGGTTAACAATCCTCAGCATTGTTCAAAGTGAGGCTTTCAGGTAAGATGTAATTGTTGATGTCTTATTTCCATTTTCCGCCAATTGAGAAATAGTTAAACGCTGAACACAGGGCTTCATAAGAATCTAGAAAATAAATAAGTTATACATCACAAAGAGATTCATAAAAATACTACGAAAACTGAAAAAAAAATCAGATTTTCCTAGTTTGGTTGTGAAATATCAAAGAATATGCCGATACTTTTCAGCCATCCTGTATAATGAGTAGACGTAATTGTTACATTTGAATAGTAAATATGATTAATAAAAAAACATACATAAAACATATTAAATCTCCAGAGAAAATTTTAAGCATGAAGTTTTGCGGATAGTGAAGTCTTTATCTTAAAAAATCCTAGCTATTTAAAATGGAAATGGCTATATACATTGATGAGAACCAGTCTCTTTATAATGGAATTAAGGCTTATTCCATCGTTTTTCATAATTAACTTCTTGATAATTTTTCGAATTCTTGTGGTTTTAAACAGAGGGTGGTCGGTCTGATTTCTTTTTCATATCAGTGTTTACCACTTCTTTTTTAGTGGTTCACAATCCTCTGCACAGTTTGAAATTGGATTTTCAGGTGTGATACAATAGTTGATGTCATTTCTCCATTTACCGCCAATTGGGAAATAGCGATGAACATAGAAACTCAGAACGCAGAATAAATGATGAACACAGAGCTTCATAAGAAACTAGAAAGTAAATAATACACCACAAGAAAGATCTTAAAAATACTACGAAAACTGAAAAAATAATCAGTTTTTCTAAAGTTTGATTGTGAAATGTCGGAGAACATGCCAATACTACTACATCTGCCTTGTATTATCAGTATATGCAATAGCTACATTTAAATAATAAATGTGATTAATAAAAAACATACATAGAATATAATAAAAATTCATTGAAAGTATAAAGTTTGTTAGATAGTGAAATTTTTATTTAAAAAAAATCGTAGCCAGAATAGAAATATGCTATTTTCGATAATAAATACTTTATTTTAAAGCAAACATTATTTGAAAAATTTTAAACATGGCTGTTGTAGTTCGTTTAACATTAGCGTTTTTAGGAAATAAAATTTCAATGTTAACATCGTGGCTATTATTATTATTTTTAATTACAAAACACATAATGCATCTTTAACGAAATAAGAAAAGAATAAAGAAAATTTATTCTAGTCTAAAAAATCTGTTCGCTTACTCACATCCATTAACTATATGAGGGAAAACAAAATAAAGTAAGCAGAAAATAAACTTGAAAGAATTAAATATAATGGGGTTTTAAGGAATTATATAAATTTTAGAAGGAGAAACAATAATGCATTAAGGCTCAAATTGTATTAAACATTTATAATTCTAATTTAAATTTACCTGAAAAAAGTATAATGAAATTTCTTTTTCTATTAAATTGCAATTAAGCTTTGTTACTTTGTATTTCTTTAAACAAAATTCAAGATTTCATTTTATTTAACTTTAAACATGAAACTTTGGAACTAGAAAATTTAAATCAAAAACAATATAAATGTAAAAATACGTACTTTTCTCTGTACATTATTTTTGAAGATTTTCTCATATTTTAATCGTCAGAAATTATAGCACCTCGTTCTGCATGCACCAGTTAAAACGTGCATAAAATTTCTTTTTCTATTGAGTTGCAATTAAGCTTTGTTATCTTGTATTTCTTTTTTAAAAAATTCAAGATTTCATTTTATTTAACTTTAAATTTGAAAGTTTTAAACTTTAACAGGAAATTTTAATCAAAAAATATAAACATACAAATACGTATTTTTCTCTGTACATTATTTTTGAAGATTTTCTCATATTTTAATCGTTAGAAAAATAATTTAATAGAATTAATAAAAATATCTTTAAAATTGACAAAATAAAAAGACGCATTAATATTTTACACAGGAGAGGGGAAAAAAGAGATCTTGATGTTTTTTATTGTATCATGATATTATAGCACTTGACTCTGCATGCGTCAGTTAAAGCGTGCATAAAATGGTAAAACTGCTAAGAATGCAGAGCCGAAGTAAATTTATCTCCTTCTAAGAAAAAAAACAGCCTTCACCTTGAATAAATAGGTAGTTATTTTCTAAATCCCGAATCTAAAAAAAAAATAGATTTCCAAGCTATGCGAATAGGGTAAACAACTAAGCTGAATAGATGAATTGATCTAGAATTTCTAGTGTGTTGTCTTTTAGGTGACGGAACGGTAATGAATAGTTTCAATAGCGGGAATTATCGCTTGATATCTGGAATGGTTTCATTAACTAGAATAATAGTTACTAAAACTAGCCTTTTGTATTCGCATTTTTGAGATGTTTAAATAAATTTGACCACGAAAATATTGGAAAATCCTCTTTAATTTTAGCAGGATACTCTAGAATTGTTTGTGAAAAGGATGTAGAATTTATATAGATGATATGGAACTATTTTTACTAGAGCAACCATTTAGATTCTAGAAGCCCAAATCCTATGCCGATTATTTTACTGATTAGTATTATACTGGCTGAAACTAAACAACAAAAATTCCAAATTTTAATTGAAGAAATTAAATATAATCTCGTGATGATTGCCTAAAAAATATATAGATCAAGAAATGTCTAATCAAAATTCGCTTTGCTACTGTAATTTCTAATGGTCTAAAAACTTTTAAATTCACATTTTCGTTTTTTACTTGCTATTATGGAAACATATTCTGAGCTTCTATTTAGAGAATTTGAGTTTTTATTACATATAAATCACTGTAAAAAACTCTCATTGTTCGATTACCTAGATATATTTTCATATTTACTTGTTCAATAGAGTTGCACTAAGGCCAATGGTTACCTAGTTCCACACAAAATAAGGACTAAAGAGCTTTGAATTATTTTTTGCTAAAGCAGTGCGTTATGGCAAAATGAATAAGAATGTGTTTTGTCTCGTATAAAATCAATAATCCAATTCATTTTAACTAAAAAAGTTCCCAGTGATTTTATCCTCCATGCAGTAATAAGGTACTAACACCATGCAAACAAAACTATGAAATAATCTGGAATAATTGAATGTAGATTGCCCAATTCTAAAAATACAAACTCTCAGCTCTAGAAATTGACAAATTGCATCCTAAGCTATTGAAAATGTTCAATTTTTTGTGAAAGTGTAAGAAAAATAAAGGTGTGTGTGTGTGGGGGGGGGGGGAGGATGAGGCAAAAAAATATCAGACCGTGAGCTTCTTTTTGCTTAAATAGAATTATTAGAAATATTGCACAGTTTAAACTGTGTTTATTTGAATCAGTATTTAGGATGTAGCTCGGCCACTGTAGGGAAATCAACCGGGGTATTAATGCCAAGGATTGGCGTTATTACCCCGTTATAGTTATTGCGCTGTACATTTTAAATTACAAATTATCTCGAGAAGATATCCAAAATCTTCAACAAAATTTTGAAAGTCCATGAAATGTACTACAAATTTATGTAATTAACAAAGTATTTCCGGATAAAAAAAATAGTCTTCACATGACAAAACGTATCTCGCAAATTTTAGATCAAGCGTTATTTTTAGCTGCTTGTAAAAACAATAACACCTAAAAATGAAACAAATTAACTTGAAGCTGTTTTTTGCTATTTATATGACTCAAAACCCTTCTGCGCAGAGCACATGGGTGTTATTTACCAGATTATTTCATAATTATGCAAAATATTAGCACTTGGCGTTACTACCCCGTCTGGCGTTATTACCCCAGGGTACCTTATTAACAAAACTAGGCGATGCTTAGCAATAAAAATACCAAATCTTGTTTGAATAAATTAAATATCATCTTGCAATGATTACCCAAAACAAGAATACGAAGAGGAAGCAATACGTAAACAAAGTTCTGTTTGTACTCTCTTAAAATGTCAGCCAAAAAATAACTCAAGTTGAGCTGAAATTTGCTTGTCTCACGTTTTGAAAGGCAGCTTCTCATAAAAAGTTGAAACAACACAAGTGAGTGAATTGTTTTTAAACAATTTAAATCAAGACGATAAGCAATATAAATCAAGATCAGTAAAGCATTTATAAAACAACTCATTTACGATTCAATAAATTACAGCTCTTTCCCTGAGAAGCCAAATCCACTGTTTCGTTTTAAGAGTATAGTTTCTAACAATAGTATAAAAACTTTAAAATTAATTTTTAGCACTTTCCAACAAAGTTGAAAAGTGCTTATGCATTCGGTTTGTCTGTCCGTTTGTCATTCTATCCAAGCTCTAACTCTCGTAAATATACTCGGATTTTCATGCAATTGTTAAAGTATATTTAGGATCAATAAAGTATGTTTGGTACTGCACATGAAGTGTGTAAGATTTATGGCTCATTTACAGGGAAACTCAAAAGAATTCGATTACATAATGGTATGTGGAGAAAAATTATTTAGAGAGTATTTTACTGATATTACGCAATTTAAAATGTATTGAAGATGATATAAATCACTGAATTTCACTAAAATTACCTTTTAACAGTGCAACAGTAGCATTTTTTATTCATTTACAGGGACACACAAAATAAATCGGTTACAGTATTGCCTTTGTGTAATAACTGCTGGAGATTCCGTTTAAAATTTCGGTATGCCTTTTAAATTTGATTAGTCCTTTGCGTATTACTTTTTATAAATAAATTCTATACCTCAAACATAGGAATGCACAAAATTATTCGCATATCATTCTTCTTATTAGAAAAAAAAATAGAAAAGGAACTTTGAACTGAAATATATTTATTTCTTAAATGAACTAAATTTTGGTATGTATGTTGTTAATAGATATAGATTTCTATATCATGTACAGGGTTGTCCAATTGTAGATGGGAATAGCTCAAATTTGGTTTTGAAATGTGTCGTACATTTCCATATGGTGAAAAGTGACATAATATTTCAATTTTACTTACCAATCATACATAGTATAGGGTAAGTCTTGAGATCGTTTTGAAAATCGAAAAACATTTTTGACGGATTTACACGTTTTCGACATTGGAGATTTCGAAAAACATATTTTTAGAAAAAACAATTGGCCGTCCGTCCGTCTGTCTGTCAGTCTGTCTCTCTGTAAACGCTCTATCTCCCGAACGAACTGAGATAGAGACTTGAAATTTTGTATGTACTTAGTATGTAAGAACGGAATTAAGCCTATTTAATATCAGTAACCTCGATTATCAGAAACTATATTTTTCGGACTCTGAAAAAATTCGTTCTGATAAAAGGTATATAAAAATTTTCGAATTTTTTTTATTTAAAGAGTGATCGTAAAAGGCAATAAAAGAACACAAATTTTGCATAAAGAACAAAGTCGATTGAATTATTAGTTGCCGATATATCTGTAATCCTGTTTTCCACATTCTTCTATTTTTCATGACCCTGTATTTCATTCAAATTTCAATTCAAAGATATATTTTAATTGGAAATGAGACGCTTATTCCGACGCAATAAACTGTTAGTTAATAAGATTATTATTTTTGGAGTTATAAGGATGTTTCTTTTTTGCAATTCAGTACTACTTGAGTAGTTAGGCGTGTTGTATAATTTATCGAAAGAGATTCATCAGCAACTCATTAATACAGCATTACTATGCGCAATAAAAATATAAATACACGTTTAAATTTTGTTTTGGAATTGTGATCCATTTTATAAATAGTTTTCAAATGTATTATTTTCATATATTATATATGCATATATATGATGGGTAAGTATTACGGTGGCCCCCAAGGACTAGTTTTAAACGGTGCAGTTTTACTACGTTGTTCTGAATGCGTTGGAAAGTGCTTCATACTCTATGCTTCAGCCATGTTTTTTCTTTCTTGTTTTATTTTTTACCAACGATTACGAAGAAATGCTTACGGGGAATATGGATACTGAGAAATTACGCTTCCATTAAGAAGCTTTCAGTTTTTATTGTATATAAATCACTGTAAACATTTTTCGTTGTTCAATTACGTAGAAGTATTTTAATATTTATATATAAGATTTTTTAGAATTAATGTGTAACGTCAAGAATTTTCTTGGAGTTTAAACACTTTAAGATAAACTATTTTTGTGTAATTTAAAGACTGTATTTTTCACACCACATGAGTTAAACATATACACATATGTACCATATATTGATAAATAATTAATTTTGAGAATTTATCATTATATATTAGCCAAATAATGTATATGCAATAGTTACATTTAATTATTTACATGGCCATTAGTAATAACAAACTTAGTTACAATTAGATTCTGTGTATTTGGTTAATACATCGAACGTTTAATCAGCTTGATTAATTTACTGACATATAACTTCGATATCAGTGGTATGTAGATGCATATATTTGACGTGTTATGCAGCATTTTACTTGTCATGAATATTGCAATATAGTCTTAATTCTCTCTGTGTATTTGACAAATTTACACGAAACATTTCCAATGAAATAAATATGTAATATCAATTATCTCAAGAGTTCTGGTATATCTTAAATTGCCAATTAATAAAAATTTATCCTTCAAAGCAAACTTTAAAAGTTGTGAAAACACATTAAAAGATTAGTAAAATCACTAAACGTACACGAAACGATGACTATTTTAAAAAAGTAAAATTATTCTTGTCATATTAACAGCATCTTAAATGTTCTGACACTTGATCATTTTTGTTGTTGTTATGGCATATAATTTCAAAGAAAAAAAAAAGACATGGAAATATACAGATAGCCAGATATATCGTTTATATATCCAAAAGATGGTTATATATCCAAGACATCTCGATTACAAATAAAAAAAAAATACTGCCCAGTTAAACTGATGGCATTGAACTCACTGGCTATGCATACTAATTGTACATTACAGCCTTATATTTTCAAAGTTTAATTCCGTTGGAAAAAAAATTAAAGGAGGGGAAATAACTTCCCATTCCCCTTTTATACTTAATTTTTGGACCCATTAAACTAATCAGGGACATACTTTATCATATAAAAAATCTATATCCAAAATTAAGGGCAAATTGGAAAATTCTTAATAAAAACCCATTTATATAATTTAAGAGGAGTTATCCCCTTTTTTTTATACTCAACCGTTAAACTTCCAAAACTATTTAGAGATTTGAACGAAATCTGATAATTCTGCATGAAAAACCCATTTATGTAAATTATTTCGAATATTTGGCGGGAAAAGACGAAAGAGTCACTCGATTTGGCGAGCAGCCCTTTTCCTCGCCAAAAGCAAAAGCAAACGATTATAATGCAACTCAAAACTGTTGGATATTTAGAATGCGTGTAAATGGTATTTAATGAATTTAAACAAAAACAATGAGAGACTTTAATATATTATATACATATATATACATATCGTATTACATATATATATTACTTGTTGAAGTAGTTATTTAATCAATCACTGGGAAAAATGTTTTCACAGTTTAAAAAAAATCGTATTGAGAAAAATTATCTTCATGCATTTAAGCGTATTCAAAAATAAAAGCCAGGTTTCCATAGCAACAAAATTTAATCGACAATTCTCAATTGGACTTTGAGATTGAAACAAATCTAATTAATTGAAATTATGATTTTCGTTTAAAACTCAAATTTTGATGATTAAACTTGAATAAATATACATATAAATATCAATATAACAAAATTATACTTAAAACAAACTAAAACTTACAAAACAAAAGTTATTTTAATTAAATTTCTCAAAATAAGTTCAACATGAAGCTTTTCTTTTCCTTGAAGTGTATTTGATATTAAATATTTTTTGAAATTACATTCCATCGCCAACCGGCGATAAACCGCCAAATAACGAAATTTTCATTATTTTTTTACGGTTACTGAATGGAGATTCCGCCAAATTTTTTTTATAAACGTATATAACCACACGAGAAGAACATTCTGTAATTTTTTCAGATTATTCGAGGTATGCCCGTATGGAGACCTTCCTTGTTAGCATTGTGTTTGTTGTACAATCAAAAGTAAGGAAACATGGAAAACTTGGTGCAGGAAAACACAATGGTAATCCTTCGAGTCAACCACTAGTGGTAATAATTTTTTAGTTTATGTACCAGTTCGCTTCAGGCAGACATGGATCATTAGGTTCCTCTTTTACTGCTCTTCCATAAAATAAAGGAATTTTTCTTGTGCTCGATGACTTGGGGTTTTGTGTGGTCGGCTCTTGGACTATTAAGAAGAGTTTTCATGTTCAGCAGATATGTTTCAGTGAAAAACCTATAAAATTGACAGCATTCACATTAACATTAAAATCAACATTTTCCTGTAACAGATTGCAAACACAATTTCAGTTATACAGTTAAAAATGTTTAGTTGAGGTCTGATAGCATCCAATAAATTGATTTTCCGCGTAGCCAGAACTGATTAATGCATTGTAAAAGCTACTTGAATACGTTTCTGAAAATAACGACAGCTAATAAGAATTTCAATTTCATAAATTCTAATTTAAATTTCAAAAATAAATAGTTTTCTGAGGTTTTTAAAGAAAGCTTTTCGGAATATTGGGCGACTTAGAAGCTGCTATTGAATATTTTTGTTCGTACTTGTAGTATATTTTCGTAGTTTCAGAAACATTTCTCTTTTTTTACAGTGAGTACGCATTCTAATTTTCCAAAGGGCATTTTTTAGGTGCGTTCGTAATTATGTAAATACGTAGCACCTATATTTGTCGTTCAATCCGTCTGTCTGTCCGTCTGTTCGCATAGAACAACGAAAAAACTACCCAACCGAATCATTTGAAATTTGAAATATATAATTATTACATAATTTTGTCGTGTCATTTCAAATTTTATGAAAATCGGATGCATGGTTCAATTACAGGGACAATCAAAACTATTCTGATGCATTGCGGTCAGTGGGAAAATGTTTCAAGTTCATTTTAATGGTGTTGAAGTCTTTAGAACATAATAAAATTTATATGTGCCTATGGAGTATATACTATACTATACATTCTGTACAATCTGTGGTACTTGTTATTGATTTACAGTGCCACGCAAAAGTAATCAATTACAAAATGTTATAGGGAGAACATTGTTTGGTGCACGTTTTAATTGTATTAAAGTATTTGACATTTTATGAAATTAATATCCATTGCTGAAGATTATTACAATTTAAATCTTGTATAATAAAAACACTCTCAAAAAAACTTCCGTCTTTTCACAGAAAAAGTACTGGCAGCACTGCTGCCTGAAATTGTCTGTACATTGACGATTTTCCGTTTATTTTTTTCTCCGTCAAAAGAGGAAAAATATCCGTCACTTGAAAAAAAGCAATGCGGAAGAAGTGGGGATCGAACTCAGGAACCCAGGATTACAAGGCCAACGCTCATCCTCAGCGCCACGATTGCTCATGAAGATTTTGCTTTAAAATAGAAATGTTCATTTCATATGGGTGTGGTTTGGTGTATTTCGTTAAAAAGCTTTTAATTTTGCAGTTAATCTCGGAAAGATTTAATCTTTAATAAAACTGTGGCTGTTTTTTTTTTACGTTTAGTATTAATATAGTATAAAAATGTGAATTTTAAATATATTACGTAGATTGTCAGAGAAAAAACATTGATGTTTTATTTTTATTCGATAAGATTTTTTTAATAATATCAATTTTTTTTTGCATTTTATTTTTTAATTAAAATGTTTTTTAAATGTCTTCACTTAAAGTATATTTTATATGCGAATATTTATCATAGAAATAACTTAATATATTGAACTTTATTCAACTTATCCAACTTTGAATAACAGATTGTGAGAATTTTTGAACGAATAAAGAAAGTAATTGTTATTTATTTTTAAATTCGAAACATTTTTGTCTATTAAAACTAAATTAGACATTTTAATCGATAGAATATTTTTGTTTTTCATTTTAAAAAAAAATTCGAATTTATTACTAACAGACCCAATGCGCATGCGTGCTAGATATAAACGGAATCGTTTCCTCATTTTTCGACTTTCGGAATGAACTCACAGAACAAATACGTTTTCTGGGAAAACAGAAGTTATTTGTGAAAAAATAACGATAACTTAGTGTATATTGACGAATTTTTCTGAGAGTGAAGGAGATAGTATTTACAGGGATAAACAACAACAACAAAAAAAAAAAAAACTAAAACATCTTTGTGTAATGGAATATTTGCTGTCAATGGTATTTTCTCTCATACCTTACCAGAATCTTAAATGATGTAGGTGTGGTCTTAAAATTATATATGTTTGGTTTTACAATTACAATTATTCTCAGAGGTACATTATTCGAAAGCTAAGAATGCTGAAAAAAATGTTATCTAAAGGATTTTCGATATTTATATATGTTTTTCACTCAGCTTCCAGAACAAATTAAAATGCATAATTCTCTTTCGGAAAATAATAACCGTTTTTTTTTAAAATTTTTAAAGTTAAAAAATATCAATTTAAAAAAAAAACCTGAAATGCAAGCTACAGAGATAAAAAAAAAAAAAAAAAAACAGTCAAAATTAATATATTATGAAAAAAGAAAGCTACATATCCATTGAAAATGTTTATTCCTAATTAGACATAAAACATGTAGTGAAAGCTAAATTTTGGATTAAATGCAAATTAAAAGTACACAATAAATTTTTGCTAACATAAAATGGGCAACAAAATAGTAGAATTTCCAGGTTCAAAAATAGAAAGGGGTTCAAAATAAAAAGATTAAAAATACATTCTAAAGCACAATTTGATTTACTTAAAAAAGTAAAATATGCAATCCTATTTACTTTTAGACAAAATATCAATGATCCTATTATTTCGAAAATAACATTTCCGGGGTATTTAGGATTATTGAGATTATTATCAATACGCTTCGTTCGTCACAAACTGTAACCAATTCCTCTTAAAAATAATGTTTTCTAAATTTAAATACATAACGGTATTTCATTATTCCTACAGTGTTTTATACAGGAAATTTTTAACTAAGACTTTCTCATTTTGATAAACAACTTTTGTGTGTGTGTCTGTGTGTATTTGTGTTCTGAGATAACAGTAATTTCTTCTACAGAAACATATACTTTCACTTAAAAAAATGTCCATGTACAATATTAGTCAGACATCATAATTTGCATGGTCGATTTTCTATCTGTTATAGATTACCCTTGATGCGTCCTTGTTCCAAATTACCACTGATCTTAATTGACTCTACACTCTCATACCTTATATTTTGATTATATTGCCTGTATTTAAGATGAAATAAGTTCTGTGTTTTGACTCAGCCAGCTAAAAGTCCTGAACTGAACATATTTCAAAAAATATTGGTTACATTAGTTCCTCGCAAATACAAAGAAAATAAACAGAGCATATTTGTTGTTGAGCTTCGAAATTCACTTAACGATATTTGTAAAAACTTGACCAAAGTAAAATATCATCACTCTATGATTCAATGACAAACAGAGTTTTTCAAATCATAAAGGCAAATGGAAAAAAAATATCTTACTAATACTTTCATTTTCATATAAAATACTTACGTATCCTACTTTTTTAAAGTGTTTCACGGAAACAACATAAACTATGTTATGCAAATAAAATTATCTTCATAATTTGTTTTTGATTACTATGATTTTATATTCATTTAGCTGTAAAAGATTACGCAAATATAGAATTTTTAAATAATTTAATTAGTTATGCTTTTCTTAGAAAAAAATCCAGTGTCCTTCTACTTTTTTACGCAATGTACGGAATTATCATAGCAATTTATGAAAGTTTGAATTAAAACAAAAAATTCAATACTTTTAGCATAGAAATTAGTACAGTAAAAATAATGATTATATGTTTAAATGAATGCCACAAATTCATGGGTAGATTAAGATTATCGTATTTTAATATGTAATTAATGATAAACAAAATTGTTACATGTATTTTTATATGATTAATGTTGACTTATAAATAAATCCCAGTAATAACTCAGGTTTCAAAATGTTACAATTTCTGAAAAAATACGTTCATTAACGTAAATTTTTATTGTAATCAATAAACAACCGCTCTTATCATAGATTTCCTCAAACTAAATATTTCTTGTATAAAAGTAAAAATTCAATTATAATCTCTCGTTTTCATTTTTTCTCATGATTAACGTGAGACAGTTTCTACAGTTATTTTTAATTATAAAGAAAACCAATTAATGTAGAAAATTAAATAAGAATACAAATAAGTTGTGTTAGGTACAAAATGCAATATAGTAAGACTCTAATAATTTTAGTTGTGGATTAGATACTGTCACATATTAAGTGTGATTTATTTTTTTTAATAAACAATTAAAGTTGGTGTTTAAGAAATATTAAATAAAAAAATAGAACAAAAAATATTTTAAACTAAATTTTAAAATTTAATAATAAATGTTGTACTATTTAGATAATTTTAACTAGAAAAACTATCTTGCTATCATAAAATATGTAATGTTACTGTAATGTTACTAGTTTAAAACGCTGAATTTAAAAGATATCGAATCTCACATTGTGTTAGAAGAAATAACAAACATGCAGTTTAAAGAGTAACGGTAAAAACTATTGCGGCCTCAGATTTCTGTATTGTTTCTGAAACTATGTAATTAATGGCATTTATACAACAAAAACAAATTAAGTAAAAATAAATAATAATAAACAAAATAAAAAATTAATTAAGAAAATTGTTATGCAATAGAGCTCTTGTGTAGATTCTAAAAAAATGATCATTTGAAAAATGCAGGATGTCATAATTTAAGCAATGATTGAATCCTTTTCATAACAATAGTTTTCTTCAATGGTCTGAGTAATTTATAATCAAGATATTCAAGGACATGAGTTAGTTATGTCATCGCCTTAGTCTAAAGTAAAATAATTAAGATAGATCTTCAATATTTCTTAAATAATCTCATTTAACGTTAGCAATTAATGAAAAAGAAATGTATTATATATTCTAATCTATAAATTTCCACAGTGGGAAATAATTGTAATCCATAGATTTGTAATTCCAAGAGAATTTAATTTGAACAGTACATTATTTTGCCTGGATGGACAAAACACCAATTGTTATTTAAACATTATTAATTAATGTTTAATGCTGAAATCGAAATTCCACTAAGGATTTTATTTGTCTGATAGTATTATATATTAACAGATAGATGTGTCCCTGCGTTTCAATGTTCAATAAGTGTAATTTAATTTTTTTTTTTTTTTTTTTTTTTTTTTTTTTTAGAATGTTTAATCTTTTTATGTATGAATGAATCTTTACGAGCTATACAACTGCATAAGTGTTGCAATTTTGTGGAAAATCGGGTTAATTCATGTTATTTTGTGTGCTTGTCGATAAAATGCTTATTTGTTAATATTATAGCAAACTAAATATTAATTTTAGTGATGTAAAAATTCAATTATGTACTTTAATTTTGCTTAGGAAGAAAGAAATTTATTTACCGCAAATTATGTAAACCAATTTAATCAGAAAACTGAATAACAGTAGGACGAAAATTGCTTGCAATATTATGTTAGAAGCTAGCTTATTTTATTCGTAAGTGATATTAGAATATGGGTTTTAATAACTATTTTCTTTTCGGGAAAGAAATATTTGATAACTTGAACGCATACAAGTAAATCTAATTGCAAATAAAGACGGCTCCCGTTAATTCGAAATCGGATAAATCAAATCTTCGCTTAATTCGAACTCAACATAAAGTCCCGAAATTTTCAACAGTAGAATAAAATTAAAAATTTTCATTTATTCGAACTAATTTTTTCTTGACTTCGTTTAATTCGAACTAACGAGACTACGATTTTTTTATTTTTCCTTGCATTCTCCCAAACTTCAAATCCTTGAAATAACTTTCTTTCTTTCATTTTTGTCAGAATTATTCTCAACAAGTATATATAGTCCCATGTATTTCATATCCATTTTTGTAGTGCCCCGTCTATCCATCTCCGCACCATGTTCATTTGTGCTTGTTACATATTTATACCTTTTAATCTAATAGTCATATTCTAAATCATAGCGCAGCTAAAGTATATTTAAAAGATACTATAACATTAATTTATTTGTAATAGTACCTCTTTAAATATGTTATCCTGTCTACTTTCCATAATTCGAACTTTTCTTGTGATAACGACAAGTTCGAATTAACGAAAGCCGACTGTAATCCGATAATTTTATTAAATAGAATGGTATGATAATGATAATTTTATTGAATAAAATGGTATAATAATGATAATTTTATTGAATAAAATGATATGATAATGATATTTTATTGAAATTTTGTCTTTGAAGTGAAACGTCATAAAAAAAAACCCCTACTCGTTAGGCGCCACCGCAACACTTACCCATCATGGCTAGGCTATGCATAATATAAAATATGAAAATAAAATATGAGTAAACTATTTATAAAATGCATTTAAAGTCCAAAATAAAACGTATATTTTTTCTACGCTGCTAAATTTTACAGGTCTGCATAATTTGCGTTTGTAAAAATCTGAAATAGATTCTTAAGAATATTTCTTAAAAGTGATAGTTTTAAAAAATATTCATTTCATTTCAAGTCTTTTTTTTATTTTTTAAACAGCAAGTCAAATAAATTCAAAATTATATTTAAATAATTAAAAATTTCAATATACATTAAAATATCATTGAAATTTAAAAAAATTATTAAAACTTTTGAAAACGTATAGTTCTCTCACATAAATTTTAAAAAATGCAAGTATATTGGGAGAGAGCTGTAAAAGCCATCACCTTATGGAGTTAATGGCTGGAATTCCAGTATTAGTTAAAACTCGATTCGTATATTGAAATACAATTGGTTTGTCAAGTCCTATCTAGATGGAAAGCATCTCAAAACACGATTGTAAAAGTTAATTGGTATAGTTACCATTCTGTTTTCTTGCTCTCTGTCAATCATGTTTTCATAGTTTTGGGTGATAAACCTACACTGTTAAAAATTTCAAACTTTTGCAGTATCGTCACTCTACCGCTATTATACAATATCTTTATTTTGAACAATTAGAATGCTCTATAATGCAGTGAAGTAATCGTTTTCTATAAAACCGGTGGAGTGACGATGCAGAAAATGTTTAAATTTTTTTAATAGTATACCGAACAATCATTAAAAATTAGATCTACTAATGGTTTCCAACAAGATATGAGTTGACAGACCATTTGCATTTTAATATGCTAATCGAATTCTGTATAATCCTGCATTTTTAGCCACCAATTCAAATAGGTGATGACCGCCTCCTGGTCTAAAATAAAATTTTGAAAACTTTTGATGAAAACTCGAGCTTCGAGTTTTAAAGATTGAAAATAGCATCCAAAATTTAATAGCTAATACAGCCATTCCTATGAGGTAAAATTTTAAAACAAATATTTAGAAACTGATGATTAATTTGCCTTTTGCTGTTCCTTGCATACAACTTTTTATTACTTAAAAAAAATTAATAATATTGCGCTTATGTAAAAAGACTTTATACGGAATGTTTCTAAATGAATATTGGGGATTTAAAGCGTAGTAGTATTTATTAGATAAAACTTAAAATTATAATTAATGCCCAAATTGAAAAGACAAGTCAAACAGTTTTACCTTCAAGTTTACAAGTGTTCAATATGAGCAACTTTCGCCACACAGCACGCATCAATTTGATAGCTCAGTTCTCCCTGAACGTTTATTAGTGTTTGTGGGGTCATTGTTGCAACAGCTAAAAAAGTCAGCTAGTAGTGGAAATACATACACACGATCCTTTATGAACACCCACAGGTGTCAGATTGGGTAAGTGTTCTAAGTAAAGAACTTCTGTGTTAATCAACGTTTGGGAAGAACTGTGCTATCGGCTTCATGTGTGCCGTGTGACGAAAGGTGCTCGCATTGAACACTTGTAAGTTTGCAGGTAAAACTGTCTGAGTAACTCTCTCATTTTATGAATTACTTACAATTTTAAGTTTTATGTAATAAATACTTCTGAGCATGAAATCTCCGATACTCATTTCGAAACACACCGTATTATAATATTATTTATTAGTAGCTTAATAACGGTATAAACTTGTGTACACACATTAAGAAAAGGATTTTTAATTTACCATACAAAGTTTTTCAGAATTAATTTCTTTTACTTAAATTACAATGTTGACACCAGTTAATGGGGGCAATTTCGAACTGATTTTTTTTAAGAAATGTCTTTGTAAGATACTCGTTCAATGATAGATTGCTAGCATTATATCATAAATTATTTTTTTATCCGTGCTGAAATCCGAGTATAAATTGGTGGATAACTCCAATTGCCTTAGAGATTGTTACTTCCTCAAACCTCGAGTGTATGGGATTATTAAAGATAAAAATTTTCATTTCTCTGCTATAAAAATCAACCAGATATCAATACTAGACTTCTTTTAATCTAGGCGAACATGCTCACAAATAAGAGGGAAGAACGGGAATGTGCAGAAAAAGAAGATAGCCACAAGAAGCTTTATCCAAACGAGTAACCTTTGTGAGTTTCATTACCTTATAATCATTTGTACTTACATGTTTGATTGTATAACCCTTTAACCTCTTCGCGACGGGAACCTTTTACGAAATTTTCAATTTTTTGTCACCGGTTTTTAAAAACAGAAATTTGTTTCTTATTAAATCGAGAAAATGCTCCAATTAAATAAGGCATATTTTACAATAAAATTTTATTGGTGGAAATAAACACGGATTCTTAAGTATTTTTGTGGAACGTATACATGTCATTCGTTCCCAAGGGGTTAAGATTTGAGTTAGAAAATTGTGTAGGGGGGATCCTAAAAGAAAGGAATTGTATTTTAGTCTTTTCAGTGATTTAAACTTTAGCTTGTACTACATAATTTTTTGGATCCTGCCTTGTTACCTGACATTGGAATTTTTTAAATATATTTTTTCAGTGAAATATAATCCTATTAGTTACGTTTAAATGCCATTACTTTTAATATCTATTAAACCACCCCAGGTATTAAAGTGGTAAATCCGCATAATGAATCGTTCTTTTAATCCAAATAATTATTTGGATTTAATTTACACGGTAGACACAAATTTATATATTTTGTGTGTACCATGTAAATTGATATGCTGATGTAGCAAGACATTTCCTGGAAACTTTCTTTGAATATTAGTTGTAAAATAGATTAAAAAATAATTAATAAATTTAAACTTTTTTATTTTTTTTAATTGGTATGCTGCTGTAAGAAGCAATTTGGAAAATGCAGTAGTATATTTATTATTAAGTATATTTATTTTTACGATACTGTGAAATGAAATTTGTTAGTAATTTAGGATGATTAATTATAACGCTTGTTTAAAAAAAAAAATTACATAAATACATTACAGTATATGTGTTATTTTATATCTTTGTAACTGACAACAGCATTTTGTTTGAAATATTGTGTTTATCTCCGTGTTATGCATACCGGAACGTCTCTGCTCGGCTTTACTCAGGCGTAAAATGCTGACACACCCAAGGGGCGAAATGAATTATCGCAGATGTCCAAAGGCGGACAGTTTAAACATAAGTGAAATGTGTAGTAGAAACCTCATTGTTCGTAATTAATAAATTTCTATCATTAACATTTAGTCTATAGTTGTTATTGTTAAGTGTTTTAAGCAAATATAAGTTATTTAATAAAATTAACTATAAAAACACTATTTTTAATTAGCGAGTCATAAGTTCTTTTATGAGTTATATACTCTTATTAAACTTTTTAATATTGTAAATTTAATATGCATGGCCACTGAAAAGTGTCTTTTTTGTTTAAAGGATTATTCTTTGCTTCCTATTAGTCTTGTGCTGAACTCGTGAACATCTTTTCTTTCTTTCTTCCAATCAAAATTTATACTGCTTATTTCACATTTGATTTTATTGGTTCTGTGAAATTTCGGATTAGCTGTTGTAATCCTCTGTATTTATGTTATCCTAACCGCTCTTTTTTGCTATCCTAACCACTAGTTTTCTTCTATTACGTATGTAGTTCTTTTTAGCAGTTCTACTTTTCTTACTTCCTTCTATGATGTGCTAAACAGCCAGAACGTGTATTTCCTCTGCAAATGGGTAGCCCCTGGGCTAGCTCACTGTTCACGGCTCAAATCACTTAAAGTAAATATTATTCTTTCGAAATTTACGGTATGGTTGTTAAATGTTTGAGGTCAGCGGTTCTCAGTAAGATTTATATTTTGATTTAGTGGAGTATAAAATAAATAAGGGAAGTTCTTTTTACCATTGTAATTATCATTAAGAAACTTTGCCAAAAAGGAAGGTCTCCTTACGCGCAAGTTCAGGAAAATCTGAAAAAATACACAATGTTCTTTTTATATGGATCTGTACGTTTATAAAAAAATGGCGGAACCTTCATAGAGTGTCTGTAAAAAAATAATGAGATTTTCATTTATTTGGCGTTTTATTCCCAGTTGGTACTGAAACAAAATTTTAGAAATACACTTTTATGTCGAATATTCTTTAACCTCTTCATAACGAGAGCAATTTGCTTTATTTTAATCTTTTATCATAATCTTAGGTTTTTCAAGACAGAAAAATTTCTGAAATTGAATCGCGAGAATGTTCTTATTAAACAAGGTAAATTTTAAAATTAAAAAATAACTGGTGGGAATAATGAAGAGTTTTGAGAGACAAATAGCAGGCAATTTTAAAATGCATTAAAATATTTTGCATTTGTGAGGAAAAATTCTGCTTGCCAAATCGTGTGTCGCTTTCATATTTTCACGCCAAATATTCGAAAATATTTTATTTAAAAGAAAAACTTTCTGCTGGGATTCTAGCTCTAAATTTAACTAATCTTTTATTATATACCTAAGCAGTTCCACTAGTATTGTTTTTTTCAACATTTTCTGAGTATGCTTAGTAAAGAGATCTTCCTTGCAAGATATATTCAAGGAAAATTTTTAAAAGATGCCAACGCATTTTTAAATAAGAAAAAAAATCCTAATGTACATTTGCAAACGTATAATACATCTATACTAAACTAAATAAGAAAGTATTTGTTAAAAATACATAACTTTGCTCAATGTTGCACATAAACAAGAACTTTTATATGAACGTGTACAGTTAAAATCCATAATGAAAAGCATATGATCTACATTTTAAATTGTTTCTGGAGTTGTCGTTAGGCTAAAATATGCCGTCGGAAAATAAGGTAAATAATAAAATAGCAAAATAAACGTTAGATTTAAGTGTACCATTAACACTGTGTGTTAATGGTACACACAATGGTAAATGGTAAATGGTAAATTTATGTGTTTTTAACAAATGCTTTCTTATTTATTACATTTTATGGTGCAATTGTACAGATTATGTCTATATCAGATTTTTATAGTAAAAAAAAAAATGAGAAAAAAATATTCTACAAACAAAGCGTTAAAACTCTTTTTTTTAATTTTGTGTTAAAACTATTACAAGTAAGTTTTATAACAGTTTGGGCGCATTAAATTACTCTTTTTGTAAAAAATCTGTGTTTAAACATTGTGTTATTTTATATTCTGTAAAAAACACTGTAATTTTGTTTGAAATATTTTCGTTAATATTCATGTTACTTCTTCCGTAATGCAGCTTCACGGCTTAGCTCGTTTGTAAATTACTGACACACCCAAGGGGCAAAATGAAATATCCCAGAAATAAATAGCAAATGTCTAAAGACGGACAGCTTAAATATAAATTGAATGGGTAGCAGAAACCTGATCTGATCATTATAGGTGATTAATATGATTTAGGAATTATTTTTTAGTTTATCTTTTTTTATTTGTTAAAATTTTAAATAAAAATTATGTCAAATTATGTCGAAAATTTATATTCTAAGATATAAACAGAAAAAAATTAGTTGAAAATTTTCTTAAAATTGAAGTAATGTGCATAAAAATGTTTATTTTTTTATTAACTATAAAAGAAAATTTGCTGTTAATTTTGACTGGTTAAACCCTGTGATTGCTTAAGAACTGCTAATATTTTTAGCGCTGTGTTACTTTATATCTAATGAAATCTAAATTTTTGTCATTTTGTTAAAAACATTAGCTTTATTATTTAGATTATTTCTAGCGGAACGTCACTGCTCAACTTCACTCGTGTGAGAAATGGTGGCACACCCAAGAGGTGTAAGGAATTATCGCAAAAAGGCGGCAGGTGTCATCTTAAAAAGATGTGAAATCTGTACTAGAAGCCCTGCTAGAACATTGTCTCTTTTTGTGGATTATTATTTAGTTTATTTACTTTTATTTTTAAACTGTTTCATGCTTTAAGGAATTAATAAATATTGTGCGAATGTACATAAATTAATTTTGTTCTGATTCTAAAGCACGAAAAAATACCTTATATTTAAGAAAGTATATAAAAATCCAATTAAAATAAATTTTATAGTAATATATTTATGAAATCGATGTCATATATTAAGCTTCTTAACATATCTTTATTCAACTTTCCTATCATGCAATAATTCAAATAACTTCTCTTTCCCATTCAAGGTAATATTTTCTCTGTTTAGTATAAAGTTAATTATATTCCAATGTAACGGTAATTTATCAATGTAAATACAATTCGTATCTGTATTGTTGCAATTTGGATAAGATCCCTCCTAAGTTAGCCGTCAGAAGCCATCTGATATGATTTTTAATTTCGATTTGTTTTCGATATCATTCCATGACCAAATATGATATTGGAGATAGACCCTCTCTCTTTTTATTATTGCTTACTATAGAAAAATGTGAAATTTTCCTTATTTGGCTCGTTAAACCGCGATCAAAAAGTTCCAGTATAATTCACGAGAACTGTCTATTGTCTTCACTTAAAATCCGTTTCCATATACCTCATATTCATACATTGTGCATCATTTATACCAAAATAAGGCAGTTCATACAAAACAATTTCAGAGAAGTGCGCCAAATTACACATAGTGTAACCATTTTGGCGATTATAAAGGCCATAATAAACTTTTGTCCTATGTATGTGATGTTCATCCGATTTAGCTAGCTAATTGTGTTCTAAAGGCATGTTATCCTCATGGGTCCCTCTCTAATGTTAACAATCAGTGCTTTTCTTTGTAGAAAAAAAATAAATTACTTATCAAATTATTACATTTTAAAGTTTTCCATGTTTTAAAATAAAATATTCAAGGACTTATCAAGAATCTGAACTTAACAACTCATTGGTAATTCATTTATTGTCATCATCACAGTTTTTTTTTATCATTATTTATTAACCTATTAAATTCCTGCCAAACCTGTAATCAAATCAGTGGTTAGACTTTTTGTCATTTAAATACTATCATCCGTCAGGCCAAGATGGCGGAGCATGGATTTACATAATCTTAAAAGACAAAATTTTTAAATTAAAAAATGTTCTATTTCATGCTTTCTATTTAATAAGATAAAAGTTAGTTTGAAATAACAGACATAGAATCTTCATTTTCATGTGTTTAATAAACCCGTCATTTGCTCCAGGTAATGCACAAATTTTCATCTATGAGCAAAAGCTCCTATTCTTCTACTTTGGTCGAGTTTATCTTTTTAGGAAAGCACTTCAATTAGAACTTTATATGAATGACAAGCAATACTAAGTATGACATATGTTGTTTTAAGAGACAAATTCCTTTGACTAATGTGCCAAGAAATTTTCGACAAAGTTAAATTCTGGGATTTGTGTATGTTGGCAGGGTATGCAGTTGCTAAAGTCAACTGAGTTCATGAGCATGATATTTTTTCTACTTTCCGAGATTTCCAAGTATGTTCTATAAATAAAAATTTTTTCAGTTAGGCTAGACCAATGATAGTGTCAAAATTGAACAATTGTAGTGAGTTTATAGCATGCCTAAAGACTTGTGTCATAGCAGATATCTTTTACAGTGTTCAGTGTACTGTTTACTAATAATTAGTTCGCTGAAATATTGGTTCGTAATATAACTCTGCTTCCAACCTGCTGAGAAAATTGTAAACAGGTGTCCAGATCCATGATCATCTTCACTCGATCTTGCTATTTAAATATCGTGGTCTACTTATATTCTTAGCACTAGTCATTTTGATTTAAAAATTATCTCTTGTTTAAGTTATTCAGCTTAATTGTTTTGGGGAAATGGGCATATGGTATTTTTAAATAATTCATTTTAAGTCCGAAGCAATATAGCTTTATTCCGTTGCATAACAGATGGATAGTCGTCTGAAATTCGACCCGAGGACCAGGTTAAGCGGATTAACAGTTGTTAGAAATTACCTTTGCTGATCATTGTTTTGTCTGATTGACTTTCTTAAGGGTAATTTTTTCAAAATCCCCAAGCATTGTTCATCCGCTAAAATCCAAAAAACTCTTTAAAAAGATCTCTTATATAGAGAAAAGTCTTTTACAGGCTATAACTATCTAATATCTCGAAATATTTAGGAAATGAAGCTTCTGAAAGGCTGGATGTTGTTTATTTTACCTTTGCGATATTTTATTCAAGATCTGCCATCAGACGACAACAAATCATCAAACATTTCTCAATAATAAAAAATAATACTCCATCCATGCTGAGGTGTAGACTTCCAGGTGTATTAGGTAGACTTTTTAAATCAACGAATCATTTAAAACAATTTTGTACTTTCAGCGCAGGGTGTGTGCATATGCCTTGAATTTAATTGCAGTACTACCTGTTGGAGCCAAAATCATCATAGCTTTTGGTCCTAACTGGTCCTAAAGTGTCTGTTTTACAATTTTTATTACCGTAATTTTTCCAACTTTTTCAATAATAAAAGTTGACATAGGGAAATTTGTAATATTTGTTTGCAAAGGTTAAAAATTGTTGCGAAAGTTAAGATTTAAATTGTTGGCTCTATATATATATACATATGTATATATATATATATATATATATATATATATATAAATGTCAATGAAAATGTTGTAGATAATTTTAAGAATATATACAAATTCGATTCAAATCAATTTCATTGGATGTAATATCTTGAGAATAGACGAAGTTGTGTTTTTTTTTCTATCTAAAACCCTATTTTTGTGCCCTTTAAGCCCATTTTTTATTTTATTATTAATCTTTCATGCCCAAATTTTTTGCCCCTTTTTCATAAATAATAATAATTTTAAACTGATTCGGTAACTATTTAAGTGTGAAGTTATGACATTTTTTCGTTTTTCACAAAAATCCTTATTATCTCCACCCGTTTGGTCCGATTCAGCCCACTAACGAAGTTATTCAAGATTTTATGCACCTTGTTTTTATGTATCAGTTTGGAAGAGATTTTAGCAGAAATATGAAAATTATCGTGTCCATAAAAAAGTGAAATCGATAGATAGATGCATATATCGATAGATAGATAGATAGATAAAGTTTTTGTTGAGGAAGGTTTTGGATTTTAGGCGTCATGTTCGGTGTAGATCTGCAAAAAAAATTCAGAAATTCCAACATAGAACAGAATGCAATAGGTAGATTTCATACGAAATATAGCTAAAAATGAAATTTAATGAAGTAGGCCGTAAAACATGACAGTGTTTTTAAGTTAAACGGTTCTTATATATTCTGTCATTGTCTCCTTTTGTTTACTAAACTTCATTATATGTGTTTCGTATTAATATTTCTAAAATGAAGTTTACTTTATATTTGCTGATGTGAGAAAGTTGGAAAAGTATGTTACTAAGCAGTATTAATTGCTTGAAATTAAACAAAATGTTTTACTGGAGAAAGATAGAAATTGATAGCTTTATGAGAATTAAAAAAAAGTAATGTGAGTTAGACTCACAAGTTGCATCTTCGAAAATTGATAATTGGCATCTCAACATTCACATGAATTATTATTTTTTTCATTTTGACGTTTATTTTTTATACCTTTTTTATTTTTGTTTTTATTTTTTTATTTTATTATTATTATTATAATTTTTTACAGAATCATGTATGGAAATTAAGTATCAAAATGGGTACTGATCCTTTTTATATTACTAGATTAATGTAATTACTAGATTAATGTAATTGTAAAACCTACTCCTGTTTTATTTGTTATACTTTTGAAATCTGTTTAAATAACAGGTTCTTCAACTTACTTGTAAGAAAAATAAAATTGAGTCTTGTAAACATAATGTTAAATAATAAATATATTTATACATAATATATATTTACTTATTATATTTTAGGTAGATTTCGTAAGAAATATTACCTATTGCAATCGCACCAGTTTATCTATCTATCTATCTATCTATCTATCTATCTCACTTTTTTATGGACACGATAACTTCTATAATTCTTCACTAATCTCCCCCAAACTGGTACATAAAATCAATGGGGATAAAATCTTGGCTGAGTTTGTTAATGGGCAAAATCGGACCAAGGGGGTCGGAATAGGGGGCGTTTTTGTGAAAACCGAAAAAACGCCATAACTTCTGAATTAAAGTAGATATCGAATCAGTTTAAAGTTTATATTACTTCTTAAAAATGGGCCAAAAGTATATACATGACAGATTTTTGATAAATTTAGAAGTGGGCTCAAGGGGCGAAAAAAAACAGGGATTTTGAGAGAAAAAAATTCATAACTTCGTCAATTTTCAAGATATTAAGTCCAATTAAATTTTTTATAAATGTTCTTAAAGTTATCTAAAACTTTTGTATTTACAAGTTTTTGATAGGACCAACTTTTACCGATGAAAAAAATTAAAAACGAAAAGAAAAAGGGCGCTGAAAAAAGATAAAAATCCATAACTCCGTCAATTTTTAAGATATCAAATCTGAATAAATTTATTTTACATCTTCTCAAAAATATCTACAACTTTTATTTTGACAAGTTTTTCATAGGACCAATTCGTATAGCAAAAAGAAATTAAACAAAAATAGGAGTTGGAGAAAAAAACCTCAAATCCAAAAGGCTTATATTCTGACTCATTTTTAAATTCATTTTTGATTTTAAACGCATCCAAATGGTAGATCCTCTTATTTAGAAACTGTATAAAGTGACGCATTGGTCAATTTTTTGATAAAGACAGAATATATTTCAAAAAAGGCTATCAAAAATGGTATTTTGAACAGAATTTCCGAAAGTCATCGGGACTGAAAATTGAAGGAAGCATTCAAATAAGAAATTGCGTTTTTTTCTGACTCGTTTTTAAATCCATTTTTGTTCGCAAACGCATCCAATTTTCAGATCCTGTTATTTAGGAACTATATATTGTGATGCACTGGTCAGTTTTTTGATAAAGACGGAATATATTTCAAAAAAGGCTACCAAAAAGGGTATTTTGAACATAATTTTCAGAAATCATCGTGACTGAAAATTTAAGGAAGTGTTCAAATAAGAAATTGCGTTTTTTTTCTGACTCGTTTTTAAATCCATTTTTGCTCTCAAATGCATCCAATTTACAGATCCTCTTATTTAGAAACTATGTAATGTGATGCATTGATCGGTTTTTTGATAAAGACAGAATATATTTTGAAAAAGGCTACCAAAAAGTGTATTTTGAAAAGAATTTCCCGAAGTCTTCGCGATTTAAAAATTTAAAGTTTTCACATAGCAAATTGCGTTTTTTATGACTCGTTTTAAAATCCATTTTCGCTCTCAAATGCATCCAATTTACAGATCCTCCTTTTTAGGAACTATATACTGTGACGCTTTGGCCAGTTTTTTGATAAAGATAGAATATATTTTTTAAAATGCTGTCAAAGTGAGTATTTCGCACAAAATTTTTCGAAGCAATCATGATTAAAGAATTAAGGATGTATTCAAACAACAAATCGGTTATTTTATGACTCATTTTAAATTCAATTTTTTTCTCAAATGCTTTCAACTGACAGTTATTTGTTATTTAGGAACTGTATAATGTACTGTTTTGGTCGATTTTTTAATAAATTTAGAATCTATTTCAAAATATGTTGTCATAATGGGCATTTGAGCTGAATTTTTCTAAAGATGATTCTGATAAAACCAGTTTTTGCAGAAAAATGAAATTAAAAATTTTTCATAAACGGCCAAATGAAGTTATTAAACTGGGTTTATCTCTAATCATATATATATATATATATATACCGGGTGTCCAGTAAATAACTGACCCATTTTGAACTGAAATAAAAATTAAACGGTTTGAGAAAATAATGCGCGGTTTGCGGTATTGTTATTAGAAAATCAATAAATTTTTAAACATGTACTTTGTTAATATGGTTCAAATTTCGGAAAAAGAATATCGTGCTGGCGGTAACAGGCTGTTTGAATACGGACATGACTCTAATTTTCATAAATATGAGATTTTCGGCTGAATCTGAATCTATATGTTGTCGAATCAATCTATATGTTCAATCGACTCTCGAATCAGCTTCAGAAATAGGGTACGTTGGTTGGAAAGTGATTTAAAATAATATTTGTGATTGAACCATCTGTATTATATTTCCCCCTCCTCAGTCTTGAGGGTGAGATATTATTTTAAATATTATTATATTACATTAACAAAGTGCATATTTTAAAATTTATTTATATTCTAATAACAATACAGCAAGCCGCGCATTTTTATCTCAAACAGTTTTTTTGTCATTTACATTCAAAATGGGTCAGTCATTTACTGGACACCCGGTATATATATATTGTTGAAATGAGCACTCTTCGAAATCTACCTCCGCCTATAGGCCCAGCCGACAGGGATTTTTTTAATATAATGTACACATTTTAGGTTTAGTATACACTTTTTTAGACTCATAAATCTAGTTTTAAATAGTGACATCAATGTTGATTCAGGAAAGAAACTTTGATAAATATATTTTTTTATTTTTTTTTTACAGATATTTGTTGTTTTTTGAAAATTATACTATACTTAAAAAAAAAATAGATTACTTTAATACAATTAGGTCTATCTTTCCTTAAGAATAAAAACAAAATGGCAATCGCTGAAAAAAAAAAAGGATCTTTTACGTCTTTGAGTTAAGTTTTTCTCTCAGTTTCTAAAATTTAAAGTTCTTTTTTTGTACAAAGTAATTTTTTGAATAAATATTTCTTAAGGCAAGTTTGCTTGATTGTGTACTATCACTGACGTGAAAAAGTGGGAAAGAGGTGCTGCTAAGCTATTAATAAAATGGTTAATATTAAACAAATGTTTCTAAAGACAAAGATAGAAATTAAAAAAAATAATGCGGTGAAATACTTTAGACTGACCTCTTATACTTTCGCTAAACATTTGAGATATATTTATCTAACAAGTCTTTTTAACTTTCTTGTATGAAACGCAAAATTGTGTCTTACAACATAGCGTTAATCATTTTCTTTTGCATAATGTACACCTTTATAATTATATATATAAATTTTATTATACTCGTAACGTCGCCATTAATACTGATTGAGGAAAGGAACTTGTTTATATACTTTTTAATCTTCGAAGAAACATTTGTTATTTTTGAAAACTGAAATGTACTTCTAAAAAAATCTTTATATAATAAAATTAAATTTAAACTAAATACCTAAAAAAGGTAAATAAAATGGAAAATGCTTAGAAAAAAAAGAATCTTCTACACATAAAAGTCAGGTTTTCTCACGGTTTCTGTCCTTTAAAATCTTTTTTTACACTATTTCACAACAAAATGTCTTAAATAAATATTTATTAATGAAATTTCGCTTTATTATATTTTATCACTGACGCGAATAACAGCTGAGAGGAAAAAGTTAAAATGGAGCGGCGAAAAGCAGTATTAATTGAAGTAAAATAAAATTTTTACCCTGAAAAAGAAAAAAAAGTGAAAACATAATGTGATAAAAAATCTAATGTAATGAAATTCATGTCTTATATTTTCTCTAAATTGACAAACTGTTATCTCATCTTTTCATCTTTTATCTCAGAGAACTCATCTTTTACATTTTATGTCTTATTTTATATCTATTATTTTTTACAAAATTATTAATAGAAAATATTTATCGAAATTTATAAATCTCTTTTTTGCATGTGTTTTATTAATATATCTGACTAAGTCTGTAGCATTCTTTACACATTAGAAATCTGTTAAACTGAAAGGTCTTTTTAACATTCTCGTAACAAAAAAATTGTGCCATTTAAATATACAGGCAAACAAACTATCTAATTATATACCCATTTTTTTAAGCATATTGATTTTTATACAGCTATAAATCCAGTTTTATAAATTGCCGTTAATTCCATAAAATACAGCCAAAAAATATATCAATTTATGCACCCATATTTTTCTTTTAGCATACATTTTTTTAAACTCATAAATTCAGTTTTAAAAGTCGTAGGTAATGCTGTTTCCACGAGAGAAACTTGTTTACATACTTTTTAAATTTCTAATAGACGTTTGTTGCCTTTCAAAACCTTATTGTACCTTTGAAAATTAGTTCAACTTAAAATAAAATAAGGTTTGTCTTTCATTCAGAATACAGGCCCCACCAGTGGCCGAGAGGTTCGGACCTCTCAACTGGTAGACGGCAGGTGCTGGGTTCGAACCCAATCGCGGCTGTCGGCCTAACCGTTCGGAGTTTTCGTGGTTTTCTTCGAACCTTGCGTAAATACGGGTTAGGTTCCCTTAGAAAGACCCCCACGAAGGGCATTCCCCCCTGGTCCTATATCCCTAGCGCAGATAATCGGACGTCAAAAATCAATCAATCAATCAATCAATCATTCAGAATACAAATAAAAAAGACAGGATTAAAAGAATATTTTACTTCTTCGAGTTTAGCTTTTCTCAAAATTTCATTCATTTAAAATCTTCCTATCTTACTCCATTTCACACAGTAATCTCTTCAATAAATATTTTCTCAAGAAACGTTTGCTTGATTGTTTTTTATTGCTGACGTGAATAAGAGGAGAAAGATGTTGGTAACTAAGTATTAATTATAAGGAACGTAACAAAAAATTTCACCAAGTAAGGTATTAAAAATGTTATAGAGAATTATTATTATGAATTATTTCAGTTGCACCTATTTCTCAATAAATTAATTTAACAAAGTCTCATTATCCGAAAAAGTGAGAATCGTCTATTCAATGTTTTCTCTTTCTTTTTTTTTTCGTTACTATTTTTGTAGCTTTTATTTATATATTTTTTAAAAAGATATGCAGATAATTCTTTAATACGAACAATTAGAAATATTTCTTTGCTATATTTGTACTAAGCGTTGTATATTCTGTGTTTTCGTTTGCGTATATATATATTATTGTCAATGCATATAAATATTGCTATTGCCTAATATTACAGATTTTCTTACCGGGTGTCCTGAAAAGAACTGAACGATTTTAAAAATCAATAACTTGCAAACTTTTACAGATATACTAGAGTATTATATTGTTATACTCTCGAATTACAGAGATTTCAAACTATCACGCTCTTAACGAAGTGAGTTCAACTCAAAAATTGTGATTATGTAGTTAATTTACGTCATTTCCTGTGTATTGAAATAACAAATCGTTTTTTACTAAGCATGCAGAATACATTGTCTGTGTATATATGTTTATATTCTGCGTTAACTAACATTTTTCTGAAGGATGTCCTCTATCACTATCCCAACAAATGTTCATGACCTACAGTCAATATCTTTGCGTAATAGTTCATGAAATGCTTTTTTTGCAGAAAAGTGGCCTTAAAAATGTCCCCACTAAAAGCTTTTAAGACTTCGGATAGCCTGTTTATCTGACCATCTATAACCTGATGGTTATGAGCTCTAACTTTTGGAAATATATATTGATTACATTGTAATTATATGTATAATTTTAAAAGTTACTGTTGAATTCTCGCTCTGAACCCGGAGATATTACTGCTTACAGTTCGCTTTCAGGAGCATGCAAAATAATTGTTGTTAGGCTGTAAGTGGTTGAGAGATTGTGCCTAGTGCATTTAAAAAAAAACACTTTGCTACAAAGACATAAGAAATGATAAACACCATTAAGATTCATTGCAACAAGTTTTAATTCCCTCAAGAACTGCAAATGTTTTTAATATCTAAGTTAAATCAAAACCATGTTAACCCTTTGTGGCTAAACAACTCCGATTTGAAAAATATTGTCCCAGAAGATAGAATACATCAATTTAAACATGTAAAAAATAATTAAAATCTTTTAACGTAAAACTAAATTAATTATGAAATAAAATGTACTTTTTTTACATTTACAATAAACAGAATTTGACATACTTCTCTTAAATATTGTCTATTATCTAATACAAAGTTTACAAGTATAAAAAATTACCCTTAAAAAATCTACGCTCAGACTTCTCTAACTTTTTTACTTTGTAAAAATTGATAACTTAATTTTTTCAATATCGACCTGAAGCTTTTCAAATCATAAACAAAACTTCGGTATGAAAAATTAACTCAATATCATCATCTGTTGAGAATTCCGATGTTCAATTTGTATTAACTGCAACTTTAAATAGAAATCCGTGAATTTACGATAAAAATGCTGGCAGCAAACTTCCCACACATTTTTCATTCCGTTTTGAGAAATGATGAAGGAAACTCCATTTCAAAAAGCGTTAACTTTTAAAGTTTGATTTTTAATGATAATAATTCAATTTTTTAAATTACTGAATACATCAAATGTCAACGAGCTTCAAAGAATTCGCAATTTTCGAATGATTTTGAACAGCTATATCATTTAATTTTTGCACAACATACTTCAGGTCGTTCTGAAGTTTGAACTCGAGACGTCTTGACAAAGAAATAACTCCTTACTGACTTAGCCATAGCTGCTGATCCTATTATGTACAAAGTATGTCTTTTATGAATCACAAAAATCTGCTGTGCTTTTCAAAGTTTTCCCTTCAAATATACTTTTTAGAATATTCGTAAACGGTTTATTTTTTTATATTTCACGCCGATACATAATACTTATTATTTTTTCAAAATAAACTTTATCTTTGTAACTCGTTTAAAAGAAAAATTCACTGGATATATATATTTTTTTTATCATAAAACATTTGAATCATATTCATTTTTACGACAATAATGTTATAGAGAATTTTTCGAAATTGTCCCTCATTTTTTTAATATATGTATATATATTATATATACATATATTTCAGTTTAAAATTGCTTTTCGCCAATTTCCTTTAATAAGGAGAATGGTATTCGAATACCTTTGTGCAGCCCTGTATAATAATTTATATATAGGTATAAATTTTACATTACAGTATTTTTGTGAATTTATATACAGACCTAGTATAAAATTACGAACTTGGAGAGAAGGGTATTTAAAATTTTAATTTGTTTGGCACATAATATAATTGCGCATAGTATATTAAGAAGTATAATTACGATATGGGTAAAAATGTGCTGTTAAAATATTTACAATGAAACAAACTTTCACATAACATAAAAAATCGATTTTTTGTACGAATTTGAAGGTAAACTGTTCCTTTAATTATTTTTCATGGGAGGTTTGAAAAATTGTTTTTTTTTTATTGCTGAAGAGTATGACGAAAGAAACAACTATGCTACTTAGGAGTATTGATTGCAAGAAACGAAAAACTTTTACTGAAAGAAACAAAACGCGAATTTACGCGATAAAAGAAATAATATTGGTGATTTATTTTAGTATTATGTAGAAATTTTTCACTAAATTTCCCAAATAAAATTTTATTGAACAGTTAAGTTGGTTTTAGCTTTTTTAATGTTTAATTTATGCTTATTTTATTTTATAAAATAATTCATAGTTAATTAATATAATAATAAAATCATAGCTATGCAAAATTCTTGATACTAATCGCTCATATTTTACATTTATGTTAATTAAAATGTGAAGTATAACATTAAATTTTATAAACATATAAAAAATGCATCTGATATAGGCACGATGAACTTATACATCACTTATAAATTTTCATATTTATCTCGAAAAAAATGTTTCAATGAAATAAAAAAGAATGAAAAAATACTCCATTTCTTCAAGTTAAGCCATTCGCAATTTTTCTGCGTTTCGAATAATTTTATTACTTTAATCCATTCTATAATTTGTTGAACAAATATTTCTCTAGGGAAGATTTTAGATTGTCTTTTATGGCTGACATGAATGACCGAGGGAAAGAAATACGCTAGTTTAGCAATAAATTAATTGCAAGAAACGAAGGTAAAAGTTTTAGCGAAATAAAGAAAAAGAAAGAAACCGGCGATAAATTATTATTGTGATTAAACATTTTAATTTCACGCTGAATTCCCCACTAAACTGCCCAAATAAAGTTTTATTGTTTAGAATAATTACCTTACACTTTTTAACTTTGTTTTTTATCCTTAGTATACTTTATAAAATAACTTACCGAAATTAATCATGACCATGCAAAATTTTCGCAATTAATATCTTATATTTGCCATTTTATATTCAATAAAATCTGAAATATAACCTAAATGCTAAAAAATTATAACAAATCGCATCTAATATAGGTACAGTGAACTTATACTGTACATTATTTGTAATTTTTTTTATTTTTTATTCGTAAAAGTATTGAAATAAAATAAGATACACAGTTTAATACATTTTTCCCTTCCAATTAAGCTTTGCAAAATGAATTTACTTCGTTCAGTGAATTGCTATACAAATATTTCTTACGTGTACTTGGTAGAATATATATTTTTTATTTTTGATATGAATGATCGAAAAATTTATGCTTCTAAGCAGTATTAATTGCAAGAAATTATGCAAAGGATTTCATTTAATGAGCAGTTTACGTCAGTATTGGCCAAAAGAAATCACATTTCTTTTTATAATATTAAATGAAAGTTTGTTTAATTGTGAATATTTTGACATCTGAATTTTACCTATACGGCAATTATATCGCAAGATATCCCATTTCTCAAGTTAAGCGATTCGCAATTTTTCTAAGTTTCGAGTATTTTTATTACTTTAATCAATTCCTTAATTTGTAGAACAAATATTTCTCTAGGGAAGTTTTTAGATTGTCTTTTATGGCTGACATGAATGGCCAAGGGAAAAAAAAAACTCTCTAGTAACCCCTATTATTGCGGAAACTAAAGCGAAAGTTTTGCGGAAAGAAAGTAATTCATGATAAATTACTAATGTGATGAAATATTTTAGTCTTTACGTCGATTTTTCTACTACATTGTCCAAATAAAATTTTATTGTTTAGATAATTTACCTTACAATTTTTAATCTTTATTTTTATGCTTAATATGTTTTATAAAATAAATTACAGAAATTAATCATAACTATGTAAAATTATCGAAATTAATGTCTCTTATTTATCATTTTAAATTCAGTAAAATTTGAAATATTACCAAATGCTACAAATTTACAACGGATTCCATCTAATTTAGGCGCAATGAATTTATAGTTTACAATATTTGTATTTTTTTTTTCATCCTTAAAAATATTGAAATAAAATAAGATACACAGTTTAATGTTTTTTCGCTTCTAGCTAAGCTTTGCGTAAGATTTTTTATAAATTTACTTCATCCCTAAAAAAATTGAAATAAAATAAGGTACACAGTTTAATGCATTTTTCCCCATCCAGTTAAGCTTTAAGTAAGATTTTTTAATAATTTACTTCGTTCAGTGAAGTGCTGTATAAATATCTCTTACGTGTATTTGGTAGAATAATTTTTTTATTGTTGACATGAATGATAAAAAAATATATGCTTCTAAGCAGTATTAATTGCAAGAAATTATGCAAAGGATTTCATTAATGGAACAGCTTACTTCAATATTGGCCAAAAGAAATCGCATTTCTTATCATAATATTAAATGAAAGTTTGTTTAATTGTGAATATTTTGACACCTTTTTTTTTTTTTTTTTTTTTTTTTTTTTTTTTTTTTTTTTTATCCATACGGCAATTATATTCAAGATATCCCATTTCTTCAAGGTAAGCCATTCGCAAGTCTCGAGTACTTTTATTACTTTAATCCATTCTGTAATTTGTTGAACAAATATATCTCGAAAGAAGTTTCTTGATTGTCTTTTATGGATACCATGAATGACATTGTCCAAGGAAGAAAAAATATGCCAGTAAGCAGTATTAATTGCTGAAACTAAACTGAAATTTCTCTGAAAGAAAGTAATTCATGTAAAATACTAATGTGATTAAGTATTTTTATTTTATGTTGATTTCCCCACTGAATTTTTTAAATAAAATTTTATTGCCCAGATGAATCATTTTTAACTTTTTAAATGTTTGTTTTATGCTTACTATATTGTATAAAATAATCAACAGTTAATTAATATAATAATATAATCATATCCATGCACTGTTAAAACTAATGGTGACACATTGCATCTTCTAGGGGTGAAAGGCTTGTCTCATTAGTGACAGCCCTAAAGGAGCCAGATGGCACCTTTAATTAGGGTGAAAAGATGGCAACCTTAATCTAGAGTGTCCAATAATAAAAGATTATAAAATATACACACCGACTTTCGGCCCTCGAAGGATTCGAACCCACAACGTCTGATTACAAGCTCAGCGTTCTAACCGCTCGGCCATCGAGCTCACTTTCATTCACCCACAGCCACAGATTTTACTTGCGGTCACCGAAAACAGAAACACACACGTCACAGCGCATGCGCACGCTGCCAGTCACCCGACGAGGTGCCACATTGCTGCCAATACGAAATGCATGGCACCATATTTAGCTCCAATCACCCAATAAGAGACCTGTGGCACTGCAACCACATATCCAAACCCTATGGCACCCTAGGGTTCCAAATGGCACCGCCTTTTCACCTCCGGTTCCGAAATGCCACCGGTTTGTCACCTTTACTTTTAACAGTGTGCAAAATTATCGAAACTAACCGTATTTCAGATTTTATATTAATTAAAATGTGAAATATAATATTAACTTTTACAAGCATATAAAAAAAGCATCTGAAATAGGCACGGCGAACTTATTTTTTATATCACTTATAAATTTTCATTTTTATCTCTCTAAAAATGTTGCGGTGAAATATAATACGCAATTATATCGCAAGATATCCCATTTCTCAAGTTAAGCCATTCGCAATTTTTCTGCGTTTCGATTATTTTTATTAATTTAATCCGTTCTGTAATTTGTTGAACAAATATTTTTCTAGGGAAGTTTTTAGATTGTACTTTATGGGTGACATGAATGACCAATGAAAAAAAATGACCTCTAGTAAGCCGTATTAATTGCGGAAATTAAACTGAAAGTTTTACTGAAAGAAAGTAATTCATGATAAAATATTAATGTGATTAAATATTTTAGTTTCACTTCGATTTTCTTACTAAATTGTCCAAATAAAATTTTATTGCTTAGATAAAATAACTTACACTTTATAATCTTTATTTTTCATGCTTAGTATATGTTATAAAATAAACTACAGAAATTAATCATAACCATGTATCGAAATTAAGACATTTTATTTGTCATTTTATATTTAATAAAATCTGAAATATAATCTAAATGCTAAAAACTTATATCAAACCGCATATAATTTTGGCGCAATGAACTTTTAGTGTACACTATTTGTAAATTTTTAATTTTTAATCTGTAAAGCTATTGAAATAAAATTCCAGTTTCGAATATTTTTATTACTTTAAACATTTCCGTAGTTTGTTGAACAAATATTTTTCTACGGAAGTTTTTATATTGTCTTTTATGTCTGACAAGAATGACCAAGGAAAAAAAATATCCCTATAAATAGTATTAAATGCTGAAATAAAACTGAAAGTTTTGTCAAAAGAAAATAATTCATTATAAGATATTAATGTGAATATTTTTTTAGCTCACAGGCTATCATAGCCTGAGAGCTTATGTGCCCGTCCGTTATGTATGTATGTGCGTTCGTGCGTAACGCGATAACTCATGATAAAAATATCGGATCCACTTGAAATTTTGTATATAGGTATATCCTGATAAGGCGCTTCCCTGATTAGTTTTTGGAGATCATTCGATATGTATAAGAGGGGGAACGGGGGGCTCATGCCCCTCACCTTAATGGATATAAATGGGTTTTTCATGCAGAATTAACAGTCTTCGTTCAAAATTTAGATATAGGATCTTTCGGATGAGACGATACCGTGGCTGTTATTAGGTGTTCATTGAATAAGTATAAACAGGGGTAACGGGGGGCTCATGCCCCTCCCCTTAATTGATATAAACGGGTTTTTCATGCAGAATTAACAGTTTTTGTCCAAAATTTAGATATGATCATTCTGATGAGGCGATTCCGTGACTGTTATTATGTGTTCATTGAATAAGTATAAACGGGGGGAACGGGGGCCACATGCAACACCCCTTAATTGATATAAACGAGATTTTCATGCAGAATTAACAGTTTTCGTTCAAAATTTAGATATAGGATCATTCTGATGAGGCGAGTCCGTGGCTGTTATTAGATGTTCATTGAATAAGTATAAACAGGGGGAACGGGGGTTCTAATGCCCCTCCCCTTAACTTGCATAAATGGATTTTTCAATCAGAATTGTCAGATTTCGTTCAAATCTCTGAATAGTTTTGGAAGTTTAATGGTTAAGTATAAAAGAGGGGAATAACTCCTCTTAAATTATATAAATGCTAAATGGGTTTTTATTAAGAATTATCCGATTTGCTCTGAATTTTGGATATAGATTTTTTAATATGATAAAGCATGTACTTGATAGTTTAGGAAGTTCAATGATTAAGTATAAAAAAAGGAGAAAGGGGAGAGTTGTTTCCCCTTCTCATTTTTTTTTTCGAACGGAATTAACGAAAATACAAGGCTGTAATGTACAATTAGTATGCGTAGCCTGTGAGCTCAATGCCATCAGTTTAACTGGGCAATATTCTTTTTTTTTAGTTTCCCGCCGATTTCTCCGCTAAATTGTCCAAATAAAATTTTATTGTATAGATAAATTACCTTTCACTTTTTAATCTTTATTTTTTATGCTTAGTATATATTATAAAATAACTTACAGAAATTAATTATAACCTTATAAATAACTGTTATTTCCCTTTTTAGGTTTAATAAAATTTGAAATATAACATAAATGCTACAAATTTATAACAAATCGCATCTGATTTGGGTGCAATGAACTTATATTATACATTATTTGTAATTTATATCATACATTATTTGTATTTTATTTTTCAATCTCTAAAACTATTAAAATAAAATAACACACAAAGCTAAAAATATACTTTTTTCATCTTCCAATTCAGCTTTGTGATATTTCAGAATTTCGTGAATTTTTATCAGTTTACTTCGTTTTGTAAATTGATGAACAAATATTTCTTACGTGTATTTGGTAAAATATTTTTACATTGTTGACATGAATTATCGACAAATATATTCTACTAAAAAGCGTTAATTGCAAAAAATTGTTATTTCAGTATTTGTTTACCTTAATATTGGTCAAAAAAATCACTTTTCATTTTTTGACATTAAATAAAAGTTTGTTTAATTCTGAATATTTTGACACCTGATTTTTACCCATACGGCAATTATATCACAAGATATTGTAAATTTTCTACACTTAGCTCAATTACCCACACAAGTTAAAACTTTAAATGATTTTTCCCTCAACACTGTAAAAAATGTAGCTGTTATCCTACAGATGTAAAAGTGCCGAGATCTGTATACTTACTTACATTTTATCTGTACACTGTACAAAAAAAGATATAAGTAAAATAATTGATAATTAAATTGATAAATTATTAAGAGTTCTTTTCTTTTTAGGTGCGTTCGTAATTATGTAAATACGTAGCACCTATTGTTGTCGCTCAGTCCGTCCGTCTGTCTGTCTGTCCGTCCGTCTGTCCGCATATAACAACGCAAAAACTACCCAACCGAATCGTTTGAAATTTAAAATGCATAATTATAACATAATTTTGTCGAGTCATTTCAAATTTTATGAAAATCGGATGGATAGATCAATTACAGGGACGTTCAAAAGGATTCTGTTACATTACGGTCAATAGGGAAAAAAGTTTTAAATGCATTTTAATCGTTTGAAATTTAAAACATATAATTATTGCGTAATTTTGTCGAGTCATTTCAAATGTTATGAAAATCGGATGCATAGATCAATTACAAAGACAATCAAAAGGATTCCGTTGCATTACGGTCAATGGGGAAAAAGTTTCAAATGCATTTTAATGATGTTATACTCATTCGAACATAATAGAATTGGCATGAATCTATGAAATATATACTAAAATATGCATTCTGTACAATCTGTGATGCAAAGAATTTTTATTATTAAATTACAGGGCCACACAAAGGTATTCCACTATATAATGCTATTCGGGGAAACATGGTTTGGTACGTGTTTTAATTATATTCAACTATTTCACATTTTATGAATAAGATATACGTTGCTGAGGTGTAATAAAAATTACTTCCTGCATATTTACAGAAACGTAAAGATTTCGACTACTATACTGTATCCGGAGTACGCTCTACTATATCAGCAAGATCTGAATATTTTTAAAACTTCGTTGTCGTACGAACGCACCTCATTTGCTACGTTCACGTGCAATTTCCAACTTGTTTAAATTTTAGAGCTGTCATTAAAAGTTAGTTGTCTCACAGACCTCGTGTTTCTTTTCCTGCACGATATTTTTCACATTTCCGGTTAACCCTTTCCGGCGCACTACTCTTTAAACTTGGAATTTAAAGAAAAAAAAATTGGGCAATGTATTTATGCCTAGAGGAGTACATAGGTATTGTTTTGTAAAGACTGCACTAACCATTTTAATTATACAGCTGTTGCCGAAGTGGTAACCTCCCATAAGTAAAGCATTGATAAGCGCAGTGAAAAGAGCATTGCTGTGAAGCGCGTATTACAGTAAAACATTTTACCTATTATTTAAAAACAGTAGAGTTCGATCTCTGTGATTCTGCCATCTAGAACTCATAAGAAAGAATTAATTTAGCCATTAGAGTAGTTTTTAAAATATTCACGGAGTTTTTGTGTCTCTAAACAGGGGGAACTTTAGGTATTGCTGACCCGGCAACACTGCGCGTTAACCCTTTCCGGCACAGTGTGCCCGGTTTGGGATGCCTAATTTTAATTCCAAACTTGCAACAGGCACCAATAATATTTTAGTAAAGTTTTACTTTTACCTTAAAAGCTTAAATTACTGATTTCAAGATATCTAAAAAATTCGTTTTTGAATTCCGGTGTCAGTCGATAAATTCTCATTTTACTAACAGATTTTACCCGTGTCGGAAAGGGTTAAGAGGTTAAGGGTTAATCTCAATCTAGGTTACAGTCATTCGTGGTTCTTTTGAAAAAAATCGACGGGTCCAGGCAACGCCGAACGTGTTATCTAGTATTTTAAAAACTAATCCTTAGCAACAAATTTAAAAAACTCTAAACCAATCTTCTATATTTGACATTTTATGTTTTATAAAATGCGAAATGTAATCAAAACGCAACAACTTATTGTAAATTGAAACGAATATTAGCACAATAATCATATTTTGTATATCACTTGTAGATTTTCCTTATTTTTTCCCCTCTAAAAACAATGTAAAAATATATCATACAATATGAAAAGTCTTCTATTCATTAAAGTAAAGCCTTTCACAAATGTTTTGCGTTTCCAGTCTTTTTATTACTTTAATCCACTCTATAATCTGTTGAGCAAATATATCTCAAGAGAGGTTTAAAAGATTGCTTTTATTGCTGGCAAAGATAAGCAAAGAAAACAAATATGCTGCTAAGCAGTATTAATTGTGCGAAATAACAACTCAAAAAGTTTTATTGTAAGAAATAATACGAAATTACTTAGTGATAAAAATTAAGTGTAATGAATTGTTTTAGTTTCACGACAAAATCTTTTCTAAATACATTATAAAAAAGCCGTTGCTTAGATAGCTTCATCAAATGTTCATTTTTGGTAATAATATTTCTTAAAATAATTTAGAGAAACTGCTCGTCTAACTTATTTAATTGTATTTTTACTATCTAATTCCTTATTAATATTTTTTGTATGTATGTTGTCTGCCTTATTTGTAATTAGCAGCCAACTAAACCTAGATATACAGGGTGAGTCATAAATATCGAAACAATAGGCTATCTCCTTAAATAATGCCCCTAGACCCATACTTCCAATTGCAAAATTCATAAAAAAAGGTGAAATTTTTGATAAGATAAGTTGCAACTCCATGGGAGGGTCTATTTGAAAAATTACAAAAAGTAACTTTTTTTACGGCCCCCGTAGGATAAAAATTCCAATTTGAAAAACTTTTCTTACCCAGTCCTGAATAATACACAAAAAATTGCATCCCAATATCTTCAAAATTCGCAATGTTATATTCGCAATGTAAAATTTCCAATTAGAAAAATTTCCCTGATTCAGTCCTGAATAAGACACAAATAGTTGCATCTTCTTATCTTTAAAACTCGCTAAGTTATAGCCGTTTAAAAAATTCATCTGGTTTTAAGGGATTAGACAAAAATTGAAATGCGCGCAATTCAAAAGACAATGTTACCTTAACAGTTCTAGGAAACGTGTAAAAATCTATCTTTTGAGTTAGACTTTTGTTTTTTTTTTTTATTTTTTGTGATGGTTAGCCGTATAATTTGCTAAGAAAATCACATCCCAAAATTTATCATAAAATTTATAAAATTTTCATATGGTTAATACTGGTTTAAATAAGATAGTTAAAAATCGTTATAATTCCAAACATTATTTATCGGATTTCAATTTCTTTATATTTAATTAAAGATGAAAATCTGGTTTAAGTTTTGTTTCGGGGTTTTTGTTTTTCAATATTAATTTTAGAATTATTAAAAATATTTATTGAAAAAATAAAAACTTAAAAAAAAAATCTTATTTTCAAAAGAAATAATTTTTCATTTTTTTAAACAAAACTAATGTAAAATAATCAAAAATTACGTTTCAAGTTTGTACTTTTTTCCTTTAACAATTCTTAACTTTTAATAATTTAAAGACAAGAAATAGTCAGAAAAAAAATCATTATACAGTAAAACGAAATATACTATTTTACTGTCCATCAGTTATTTAAAAGAATGCTTTTCTAAGATGCCGATTTACTTTTTTTTTTTTTTTTTTTTTTTTTTTTTGATTTAGCTTTCACAACTTTAAGCTTTTTATTGTCCTGGAGAGGCTGTTAAAAAATCCGTATTCTGGGACCAAATCCGATTAGGACCGAGACATTACTTTTTTTTTTTTTTTTTTTTTGAAGACTCGCCGGGTCATACCAGAGGGCTTCCCTCTTCCCAGGTCTGCACTGCTCGAAATTTTCAATCACGGTCTCGAACAATCCGTATTAAAATCTTAGTCTCCGACTGACATAATACGTACATGAAATAAGTAAAATTTGGTTCAATCAAAATTTTTACGAAAACCAAAAAAATCTGCCTATGACGGAATTCTGTCTTACACAGAAAATGTAATGATCCATTCAAAATAAGTACAATAATACTTGAGAAAAAAATAAACTTCATTTAATCTTCCTAGGAAGGACATTTGTATATTACGTATTTTTTCTTTCCTATGTGATTCCGTCTTAAAAGGTTTTACTGTATAACATTTTTTAAAGTCTCCAACGCACGGGATATGGATTAGCGATATTAAAATATAAGAGAAACATTTACATATAAACAGAGATTCATTGATGAAATAAATATATCACAGCCTTTGGCGCTTCTTTAATAATAAAAAGTATAAATATAAAAATATAAAAGTATAAAAGTATAAAAATATAAAAAACGAAAAGCTTAATAAGTATTTTTGGTCAGAACTCCTCCAAGCGAAACAATTTTTAACTACACTGAAGTAAAAAACTACGTAAAAATTCACGGCTGAGCCGGCAGCTTTTATCCAGGCTGGTCAGGATTATGATTTTAACATTTTTCCATGCCGGGCAGAACTTTTTTCCAAATGGGTCACTTGGGACCGGAACCGAGATATTCCGACCCATGCAGACCTCCAGTGCTAACGATTAACATGTTTAAAAACAAGTTTTGATTTAAATCAATACGCTGCTTTATTATGTCCAAATAAGAGACACGGTCTTACATCGACATATAATAACAGACAATTTGTGGACGATATCTTATTTGCTTTGAAACTGGATCAAAAACGCTTCGTTCACAGGCATGGTAAAGTGGTGTAAGTCACGAATTTTGGAAAATTTGGGATTTTATTATCTCTGTCAGGTTTTCAGATACGGAAATGAAATTTTTTTGTTCAATTTAGGAATGGATAAGGAATAATTTCCTAATTGGGAATTTTGCTCTACGGGGGCCGTATAAAAACTAATTTTCGTATTTTTTTAAATATTATTCCCCATGGAGTTGCAACTTATCAGAAATTTCACCTTTTTTTATGATTTTTTGCAATTGGAAGTATGGGTCTTGAGGCAATATTTAAGGAGATAGCCTATTGTTTCGATATTTATGACTCACCTTGTACATTTACTTGCCTATGCATTCTGTTTAACCACTTGTACAAAACATAACATAAATATACTCAAAAGATCTCCAGGGGTACGTTCACGCTTTGAAGAAGACAAATAGTGATAACTCTGTGTCCTATATAATATTACTGATTTATTAAGTCAAAACATTATAAAAACCACCACATATTGGATTGTACTTGCCTGGTTGACGTGGAGCGACACAATACGGTGAAATGCTGATTGGGAATCTGAGGAGTCCTTTTTGCTCTTATTTTTGCCCGTGATGGCAAAGGCTGCTGATTTAAGCGACTTACATGGAGGGCAGAATTAAAACGCAGATGACTCAAAGTGAGTTGCTTCGAAACTGTATCTCTCATGGTCTGTTCGTGACGTATCGTTCTTAGTTCTAATACATAGTGGATGAATGACCGTGCAACTATCAGTATATGCCATCGCGTTGGATGCTTAGGTATAATCAAATAAAAAGAAATCGGAGACTCTTCCGTGGTAAAGTAAAATGAGTACCACAGTCCGGCTCAACTCACATCCCAAAATAATACAAAGTTCAAGTAGATGTCGTTCGAGCGCACAGTTCATCTGACGCTGTTAAATATCAGACTATATGGCAAACTTTCCACTCGTATGCCTTTGTTGACCAAGGATCATCGCCAAATACTCCTGTCCAAATAAGCCCTGGAACATAATGACTGGATTGTACATCACACAGTTGTCTCGTCGGTTGAAATGAGATTCCTCCTTCAACATTTTGATGGTCTTGTTAGGGTACGCCGTCTTGAAGGCAAACTGTTCCCCCACCTTGCATACAGATTATATACAGGTCGGTGGCTGTGATATTGAGCTTTCGGGAAAGTTCTTAGGAGCATGTCTGGGACCAGATATTTTGATAGAACAAACAGTGAACGCCGTAGACTATCTGAACGTCACTGCATACCATTTGCATCCTAAAATGTTTTTTTTTTGGCATTACGAAATACGAGTCCTCGCCTAAAACTTCCCACTGCCGCGACCGGATATATCCGTTCACTAGTCTGCAGGTTACACTGCAGTTGAAGATTTATTTAAATTAATATAATTATACAAATATAATCCTGTTTTAAGCAATTATATTATGATTTATGCTTTCAAGGCTTACAAGCATATACATAACAAAAAAATTATACCATGAGAGAAAATCTCTCTTTTATAAACATTTAAAATAAATTGCAAAGAAACAAAATTACAATTTTGCACTTTTGCTCTGCAGTTAGGGGGCTAGACAACACTTTATAAAACAAGACTTGAAATGTGCTCGATTTAGTGGGATCTTGACTTTACAAAGCGAAATTTTTATAGACATTTAAAAACCACACAAAGCTATCAAAACCCAAATACTTTTGTTGAAGAAATTATGCTCTGAATACTTATTACAAGACGCAAAATAATTATTTATAATGCAAAAAATGGACTAGCACAACAATTTTTACATAAATTCCTAACTCTTTCTTTTCGCTGTGTTTTCTTTCTTAACGATATATTTCCTTCTGAAAACATGTTTTCATAGTATTTAAAAGAAAATCATGTAGGGTTTTTAATAAATTTCTATAAATAATATAGATCAATTCTACGTAGATGAAAAACTTTAAAAAATATAATTTTGTTTCACTAGGTTGTGGAAATTCTACCACACTGTACCCCACATTCAAAATGCAAGTTTTACATTATTCTTAAGCAACAACAGGAACAGAAGTTTGAAAATAAAGTATTCGCGAGTGTTGGATATGATTTCATATAAAAGGAAAATAGGAAAATAGATTTTAAGTGAACTGATGGATTAATGACATGATAATAAAAATGTAACTAAACGGATGATTTCATGTATTTTTCATGTATAATTCACACACCAATTTTTAGCCCTCAAATGATGAAAAATGCGTATGGTTTAAACGATTACGTACATAATATTATTTATATTTCAAAGTTTAATTTCACTATTTATATAGGATTTTCAATTACATATAAATAGAAAATTATTCCCAATATTATTCCACATAAAATTTCGATTAAAAAATATTTTATCAGTGTTATGTTTTAAGATGTATCGTTAAAGCAATTGCGGAAACAAAGAACTGTTAGGATATCATTAATTTGATTTACCTTTTTATAAATTTTCTTTATTATATGCGTTTTAAAAATCACGAAACTCACTAAACTTAAATATTTTGTTCATCCAATTTTTCTACATATTGAAATATTTGATATTTTTTTCCTATATCGAAATCCGCTTACAAAGAATCACGTTTGCTTTTCCATGCACTGATAAAGCACGTATTTATAAAGAACTGAAAAGAAGAAAAACCCTTACAATCGTTGAAAACGAAGTAGCATCTTTTAAAAATGACCTTTTTTTCAACCTTTTTCTCGATGATATCAGATAATTCTATTATTAACGTAATTCCTTTTTATTTATTTACCAAATTAAAATATTGTGAGTTTTTTTTTTTTTTTTTTTTTTTTTTTTTTTTTTTTTTTTTATAGAGGGTTGTAGTTTTTTGGGGAAAAATTCAGAATATATAGAAACAAAGGCGTCATTTTTACATTGTAATAGCTCTATCATGATACACATTGCAGTTAAAACGAAATATTACTTCAGATTTTCCCACATTAAAGGTTCAACTACAATTTAAAATATGAGTTTTTAGCCCACAGGCTATCAAAGCCAGAGAACAAAAGTGCCCTCTTGCTCTATATATAAGTACCTACGTATATACGTGTGTATGTATGTAACGTGACAATTCTTCATTCGATTTGCTTAGATTATGTATGATTTATGAGCTAATGTGCTCGCTTATTCTGTATGTATGTACGTACGTATGTATGTACGTAACGCGACAATTTGTCGTTTGATTTACTTCAAAAAAAAAAAAAAAAAAAAAAAAAAAAAAATAGAAAAAATAATCTAGATTCATTCTGGTAGGATGCTGCCCTGGTTAATTTTAGAGATCCATTGGTAAAGTATAAAATTGAGAAAAGGGGTTAATTAGCCAAAAATTTGCATAAATGAATTTTTCATGCAGAATTATCCGATTTACTTCAAATATTTTTCTAGCTTCAATCTGATAAAACGCTTCCCTTATTAGTTTTGGGGGTGCATTGGTTAAGTATAAAGAGAGAAACGAGGGTTAATCTTTTCTCTTAAATTTAAATAATGTGTTTCTATGTTTTTCATGCAAAAATATCTGATTTATTTTATGAATTTTGGTATACCGGTTTATTCTGATAAAGCGCTTTCCTGATTAAATTTAGAGATTCATTTTTTTAAGTACAATAAGGTAAATGGGGTAGTTAATCGAGCCTCCTCCCCCCTCCCTAAATTTTGCTAAATGGATTTTTCATGTAGAATTAACTGATTTGCTTTAAAAATGGTATACAGGTTTATTCTAATAAGACACTTCTCTTATTTGAATTCGACTTTTATTCGTTAAGTATAGAGGGGAAAAACGGGAAGAAATCGCCCCCTTTAATTTAATTTTCGAGGGTCGTTATTTGCTGAAAGAAGAGTTCACTGTACAATTAGTTTGAATAGCCTGCGGCCGAATGCCATCAGTTGAAGCCTTTCAGGACGAGCAACACCTATACGTGACTCATAAATTGCTAAAAATCTTTGATTATTTAGACCAGTTACTTTTGGTTGTAAAATTTGCATTTTTTAATAAGCACATTCTCTCGATTTCTTTAAGCAAAAATTTCTCCTTCAAAAACCCGGTGATAAAAGATTAAAAATTCTGTAAAGACGCTCATAACAAAAGATTTTATTGGACACTTTTCTTTTTCTTTATTGTAATAAATTTGGATTTTTTCAGAAACGTTTAAAAACAGAACCTCATCAAAAATTCGCTTTAGAAGAAAAGGCAAATACAAAACAGTTTAAGTGATTTTCATCTGATCAAGGGAATTTTTGATCTTTTATGTCAAAATTCTGAAAATGGTTACTTCAGAATTGACTGTATGATATTCAAGAAATATCTGCTTTTAATTTCAAAATTGTTAACTGAATATATTAGGTTTACACTGAGTGAATGTACATACTATTATGTTGAGGTGCAAACTTTATCATTTATGATTATTTTTATTTAAATAAATCCAAATTTTTAGTGGTTTCTACTATACAATATTTTACAAAAAATCACATTTATATATTTTTACTATGTAAGACAGTTTGAACATATCTATTTCCACTCAATTAGGAATTTTCGACTTATTGTGACAGTTCAATTATTATAATTTCTGTATGCAAGGTATAAAAGGTTATTTCCTTTATTTAAATGCAATAAATTTCAAATTTAAAAACTGAATTTTTTTTTCAAAATATTGTTTTAACGGTAAGTATATGTTGCATATAGAATTATTCAATTAATAGTATGTTTACATGTAAGTTATGAGGTTAAAAGTTACCTGAACCCTTTAAATAATAAAGAGATGTTATAATCAGTAATAATTTGAGATGTTATTAACCATTTTTATAAATCTCGCATACTAAGTAATACTTATTAACAATACTTATATTACTTATTTTAGACATATTTAAAAAATATTATTACAGTTTTTACCATTCAACACTGGTCTTGGTTAAAAAATAATGGGAGAGTTAACAATCAATAAATTTTTTAATATTGTGTACAAAATACTAAAATTTCCAATGAAAATTTAAATTTTCATACAAATGTTGTATTTGACACAATGAGGGAAAATAGGCGCAGAGGTAAAGTCTATTGACACCACTAACTTTTTACAGTATTCTCCACTTTAGTAAAAACTCAGAAATTTTGTAACTACATAAGCAGGAAAATTCTACTAAAATTTAGAGTTGTCAATACATATAGCTCTGAGCCATTCTCCCCCACAGTGATACTTATATCTGAATTGAACAACAAAATGTTTTTTAAGCATACCGTTGAGTAATAACGAATGTGACAAAACAGAAACTAGCCCATTTTCATTGCAATCAGAAAAAGGTAGTAGAATTAGATTTTTTTTTTTCAAAATGTATTCTAAATTGATATTTAGACGAATACCAACCGAGTTCCATAAAATAATGAAAGTTAGAATTGATAAGCTGGAATTGAAAGACAAAATCTTCCCTTGTAAATTCTTATAAAATGTTTGGGCAAATGCTGGCTAATTGTTGTTTCACTTTTTCTCACATTCCCTCCCCACTTCGTGTATCATTGGCCAACACGCAACAAAAGCCAGGCACTGCTCAATAGGTAGTAGCTCAAATACGCTCCAAATTATTTGTTGTCTCTGTTCCCTCTAATTCATTGACTTTTTTATCACATTTTCTGTCAGACCCAACAATTTACCAAAGATTTACCCAAACTGCCAACGATGAACCAAGATATTTGAGGCACTCGAATTACTGAGCGAATTATAGAAACAAGAAACTAGAAATTACTGAAATTTGAAGTGTCCTATTTTTTTTTTTTTTTTTTTTTTTTTTGAACCCAAAAGGGCTATTTGATCCGGCAAAGAAATGTTTTCGATGAACTCGGTCTACCTTGTCGAGAGCATATCATAATTTACAAAGATTTGTGTAATTAGGTGAAAAATATCTGCATAGTAGAAGTAGAACTTATTAAAACAAAATTTGGTTCAAGCTGGCCCTGTTTAATATACAGTACAAAGAAAATTGATAGATTTTCTGTAAAAAGGAAGCAACTCCATTATTGCAGTTGTGGGTAAAAAGCTTTTATTATTTAAATTTTAAAGTTTTCTCAAAAGGATTTTTTCTGCTAATACATTACGTCATGTATTTATAAACGTTTTCCATCAATAATATCGAAAAATGTCTGTTTTGAATGTTTTTTATTTTCTTTAACAAGAAAGTGGACATCAATTTTTTTTTTAATGAAGCTACCTCTTTTTACAGCAAATACTTCAATTTTGAAATCCGTAAAAGAATAATTTGCTAATTTTGAAATATCCGATACTAATTAATGCCAGATTTCACCTTATTCCCCTTATTTCACATTAAACCTGAGTTTTCGCCACTTGAAAAATTCCAAGCTTTTGATACGTTTATAGAAAATGCAGCAAATATACTTTACATTCAAAAACAAAATTGTACAATATCAGTAGATCAACTAGTGCAACAAATTAAACATGATTATCATAATCATAGTGAATTAATACGGAATGATTGTGGCATTTTTATATTCAGTTATTATATTTGGAAAATTTTAAAAATGTGAAATTGAAGTTCTCTAATCGCTTTTCATTTCATTAAAAATAGAAGACAGATTAAGCTTGAGTAAAATAAAATGTTAAAGGTTGTTTATATTCATGCTGTTTTATTTGTGTTAAAATAAATTTGAATTTACCAATCGAGTATTTATATTTTTATATGCATTCAATAGAAAAAAATATGGATCCAAAAAAAAGTAGTTAATTTAGAAAAAGAAAAAGAAAATCAGCTTGTTTTCTTTGTATTCATTTTTTTTTTTTTTTTTTTTTTTTTTTTTTTGTATTGCATTGTACAGATTGAGAACTTTTTATTATGTAAAGTTTACATGATTTATTTCTACGTTTCGTTTCCATTTCAGACACGTTCTTCTTTGTATAAATAAAAGTAAAAGTCGATTGTGCTAATGTATAAAAAAGACACTTTTTTGTTTTTAGTAACTCCGTTTTAATAATTCAAAGAGACTATTCGATGTATCTTATAATAAGTACCTGGGGCGAAAGCAATATGAAACATTGATTTAAAGTAGATTTTTTAATGGTAAATTTTTATGAAAAAAAATTCTTCTGGGCGGAAAAAAATCTTTAGTAGATTTTATAAAGATCCTCGAAGCAAGATTTCAGAGAAAAAAAAATAAGCGAGTTTTAAGATAAACAAAATTATCCGAAATATTTCTTTTAAATAATTAAAAATGCAAAATTCTTTATTGAAGAAATCTAATCGTTCTTCATAGACTCTCTCTTTATATATATATGTGACATTTTAAAGTTAGGAGCCAGAGACATCATCGCCGGGTTTCCCTTTCAGCGCACAGAAGTCATGGCCAACGAGGAAAAAAAAAAATAGATGTAGAGGATCCAATAAATTACTCATTGGCTGCTTTAAGTTCATTTATTAAACTGTAGTCATGATAGAGGTAAAAGCTTCTTTTACAAACGATCTTTAACCTAAATATCCAAAAAAAATATTCCATCATTTACTTCAACCAGCTGTACTCATGGAAGAGAAAACCCAAGAATCTCTCTAAAAAGAAAAGAATCTAAAAAGAAAATTCTACAACATTCTTTACTCTCAAACCATCATTCTTTTATGTAAATATAACTCATGCCCAGAGCCGAGACTATATTCCACAGACGATAATTTTATTTTTAAAAAATATTATTTAACCAATGTATCATCGACTCAGAATTTTCAAATATCCGTGCAAACGATATAGTTTTTCATACGATTACTTTTAACAGAAAAAGAAAAGAAATGAATTTATTGCTATGCACACATATCGAATGTTGAAAGAGGGAAAATAAATGAATAGATAAATAAAATTAATGATATTTTTGAAAGGTATGGTTTTGGAATAAATTTAATAAGACTTTCTTAATAAGGGTTGATAAAAGCATAGAAAAAATTAGTTTTATTTGGAATATTAAGAAATAAAGTTTAATTAAGAATATTTATAATTTAGAGTCAACTTTTAAATTTATGCATACTGGAATAAATGTTTTTTAAGGCGAGTTAAGAATTTTTATCGTTTCCATAAAGATTAATAGATTAGATCTAGAAACAATATTTTAATTTAATAAGTTGATCTAAGTACGGAATATTGTTATAAGGAAATTAATATAGTATAAAGGTTAATTTCGGCGAAAAAAAATTAAAATTTCTAATATACAGGGTGGTCATAAAAAAACTTTGCCGATATATGGAACTGTAGCGGCCAGTCCGCTCAACCGATCGAAATGTAATTTCAGATATAGCTATTCAGAGGTATGAGCTCCAGATTCTGTGAGCGACAACAAAATGGCGCTCACGGTTACGGTTATAGTTACAGAAACTCGAAAATTTCAAATAGCAACACCCATTTTTTTCCATCGCAAAATGCTCAGCGCATGCGAAAATCCTAAAGAGCGTTGGAACCGTACGTGTATCGCAAGAAACGGACAGGTTATGCACGCACAAAAAACCATTCTGGGAATCCTTCCCCCCCCCCCCCATAGAAAAAACTCGATTGGGGAGCAAAAAGGAAATTTGCGTATGACGCAGAGTCAGTACACTAATCTCTGATTACAATACAGATCGGAGAAACTAAAACTTTTATTTTGATTACACATTTTCCACATGGGTGCCGTCACCATCACAGGCAATTACGACACCCATGTGGAAAATGTGTAATCAAAATAAAAGTTTTAGTTTCTCCGATCTGTATTGTAATCAGAGATTAGTGCACTGAGTCTGTGTCATATGCAAATTTTCTCCTTGCGCCCCAATCGAGTTTTTTCTATGTGGGGAAGGGTTCCCAGAATGGTTTTTTGTGCGTGCATAACATGTCCGTTTCTTGCGATACACGTACGATTCCAACGCTCTCTAGGGTTTTCGCATGCGCTGAGCATTTTGCGATGAAAAAAAATGGGTGTTGCCATTGGAAATTTTCGAGTTTCTGTAACTATAACCGTAACCGTGAGCGCAATTTTGTTGTCGTTCACAGAATCTCGAGCTCATACCTCTGAAAAGCTATATCTGAAATTTCATTTCGATCGGTTGAGCGGACTGGCCGCTAGAGCTCCGTATATCGGCAAAGTTTTTTTATGACCACCCTGTATATATAACGAAATCTCCGCGGCATACATTTTTCAATTAGTAGATCATTGTGTGCGCCTGATTAATAAAATCACCTTCAATTAGTTAAAAAAAAAGAAGATTAACAATTTAACGTTTTACTTTAGACTAAAAGAAAAAAGTATTAAAAGTTTTCTTTCTTTTTATTGGTGTTCAAATATTTTTATGCAATCAGCAATCGTGCACTTATATTTATATATATGGATAGGAATCAACTTCATGTTATCCAAAAATGCTTAAAATAATTTTAATGGCTTTCATTATATTCACTTGAGGACGTATGTGAATAATGCAATATGTTGTCCACATTTTAAACTCAGGAATGTTTTGAACAGTATTAAACCGTTTTATGTTGATCATTGTTAGTAAAATAGTAAGTGGAATCTTAACGGTCTTCCTTCAAAACTTTTGGGAAAGAAATAAACCCGGACATGGAAGATCCAACCGGAAAATATTACAACAAAATTCAACATGTCAGAGAGATTGACCGGAATGTTTAAAAGAACTCAGTCGTTTAGTACCCAGACGCATATTTCAGATATGTATATCGAAGAGATGATTACGCTTTCTAAGCAAACCAGCTAGCTTTTTCATCACGGTCATATACAGCTCATATTCAAAATATTAGAATAATTGAGAAAAAGTAATAAGAAAAAATTATTTGTCATTTATTTATTTTTTATACTAAGTAAATGCAATTAAATTTCTTATAAATTAAATCTGGAATGTTTAGATAAGATTTTAACATTTATAAAATATAAAATACAGCACAATAAATTAGGTATACAGCTTCCTTAAACACACCAGAATATTAGAATAAAATTTAGATTGGTTCAAAATATTAGAATATTTTATTTTACGCAACAATATTACTTTATGAATATGAAGTAAATGGTAGTTAATATTTTGTAGCATCACCTTTAGCTTTCATAACAGCGTACAATCGATCTTGCATACTATATACAAGGTGTTTACAAACATTTCTATCAATATTAGCCCAAATAGACTTTATACGTGCCACTAACTCAGTTTTACTTGAAGCAGGATTTTCTTGAAGTTTTTTCTTCATTATACACCATAAGTTTTTGATGGGATTAAGATCTGGTGAATTTGGTGGCCAAGGAAGTACCTTAATGTTGCGTTGGCGGAACAAATTCTTAGTTGACAACGAGGTATGCGGGGACGCTAAATCTTGTTGAAAGATGAAATCATCTTCAAATAAATCTTCTGAGGATGGAATCATGTAATATTCTAAAATTTCTTGATATATCAGAGAGTTAACCTTTTCGTAGACGATGCATAACTTTCCAGGTCCTTCTGCACTCGTACAACCCCAAACCATGACACTAGCAGCAAATTTTACGGAACGTTTAAGGCATTCTTTATCAAGTGCTTCTTGCTTCATTCTCCAAACTCGAATACCTTGATTACCATATGAAACACAAAACATACTTTCATCACTAAATAATATATTTTTCCAATCTTCATTGCTCCATAAACGTCTTGATTTACACCAATTCAATCTTATACGCTTTTGTCTTGCAGTCATGAGAGGTTTTGTTTTCGGTACACGAGATTCAAATTCAAATTTTTGGAGACGTCTTAATGTTGTCGATGTAGAAACTTCAACTCCTTCTTCTTTCCATTTTCGGTGCAAGAATCGCACACTTTTAAAACGGTTTTTCTTAACTATATGCTTCACTTTCCTGTCATCTCTAGTAGATGTTTTTGGTTTTCGGCCACCATTTCGGCGATTATTTTGAAATTTTCCAATTTTTGAATATTGTGTTAGTATTTTACTAACGCTCGATTGCGAACAATGTAAATAATTCGCTATAAAACATTGATTTTTACCGTGCCGATACAAATCAACCATACGAAGTTTAGTAGATTCAGGAATATCACTCACACGGCCCATTTTAAGACGAAAAAGAAACAAACTGCAAAAAAGAATACTGATTTTAAATAAAATAGTCTGAATTTAATCAATGATGCCACCAGTTAAGAATTGGTAATAATTAAAGGAGAATTAATGTGAAATATTCTAATATTTTGAACCACTTGAATAAATATTCTAATATTTTGACTTTTCAAAATAATTTTTTTTGCAATTAATCTTTTCAAAAATGATATTAAATTTAAGATAACAAGTAAGTTTAATCAACAATAAGTTCTTAATAAAAATATTTTTTGCATATTTTCATTAAAAGACATTAAATTACCAAACGATATTTTCAATTTCTAAAAAAAAGGTAATTATTCTAATATTTTGAATATGAGCTGTAGATGACTATATAGTTTAATTGAAAGTGAATAAAAACTTGGACGATTGGTTGCCGTGACGATGAAAGATTTTTTTTTTTATTTCAAAGTGGCTTTGAATTTTATTTATTCCAATTAGAGATTATACTTAAGTTGGACTTATTGTATTTAATTTTTGTTTCAGTCTTTGAAAAATCATATTATATTATGTGTGATAAAAAATAACAGGGAAAAATACGTAGAAAGAAAGCATTAACTAATTTCATTATGCTTTAATCAGTTGACAAATAAATTAAAAAAGAATTTTTTGCAATGTTTGAGGCATTTTGAAGTTCATTAAAGCAAGAGATCTTCAATTTAATTAAATTAATTGTGGAGCAAGTTATAACATTACATCATAAAGTGCGCAATTAGTGCATTTCGTTTGTTTTTTCCTACGCATTATGCTATTTTTTTTTTGCATGTTTACAGTTTCATTGTGGATTTTTTCTTCTTTGTATAGCATTTTTCTGAGAAACATGTGGTTGTTAGCTCAGAGAGGAATAGCCAGATGCACAATAATCTGTTATCTATTTTTTTTCTGTTGTCTATTTTGAATACTATTCGCATGATTGAATTATATATTATTCTAATAAGTTATTTAAATAAATTTTATTAAAATTTCAATGAGATTAATATAGTAAGAATGAAATTCTTATTTTACCTTTTACTAAAGAAAAAATGCTTCTTCTTTTTGCAATTTCTTTTTTTTTTTTGTGAAACTATGTTTTGTTTAAAAACATAAAATTTTTATGGAAATTATATAGCTAAAGATGTTTAGAAGACTAGTTTATTAGTAGTATAAGAAATGATATAAAAGCACTGCTACCTAAAAAAATAATAAACATTTTGCATCTTTTAAATTTAAAAACCATCTAATAAAAACAAACCAACACTTTTATTTGAGAGTGGGCGGAGCAACTGAATAAGATTGTTGACATCGATAATAATTGCTGATTGGCTTAGAAACTGTAATCGTCTCCGCAACACACTTGTCTGAAATATGCTACCCGGACGACCGCGGCAGCTTCGGGTTCAGGATGAGTACATCGTATGCATGTCTTTATGGAGTCATGATTATAAAGTAATAAAAGTTACGTTATAATGGGAATTAAATATTTCCAACTAAGCGAAAAATTGCCCAGGCCGGGAATCAAACCCAGATACTGGGCTTACAAGGCCAATGCTTTACCGTTTAAGCTAACTGGCCACGACAGAGTAACATTCTTCACCCAGATAAGCTTATAGGTCATAACATCTGGTTTGTCATTTAGACAGCTCAACAAAATAGACCACATGTGATAGTGTACAGAAGTTTAAGAAATTAAAAAAAATGCTTACTGATACTGGAATAATACTTTTAACAAAAAAAATATATATATTATGATAACATAATGCGAAAAATCAAAAATGAAATTTTATGTATAATAAAAAAAGAGAGAGAGAAAAGTACCAATCTGGTTGAACAAAAATTGGACTTCACCCACACATCAGAATTAGGGCTCCACCAGTGGCCACGAGGTTCTGACCTCCAAACTGGTAGACGGTAGGTGCTGGGTTCGAACCCAATCGCGACCGTCGGCCTAACCGTTCGGAGTCTTCCGTGGTTTTCTTCGAACCTTGCGTAAATACGGGTTAGGTTCCCTTAGAAACACCCCCACTGAGGGTATCCCACCCCTTAGGGCCTATATCCCACTGTGTAGATAATTGGCCGACAAAAATACAAACAAACAAACAAACACATCAGAATTAGTCAGTCGTTTAGTAACCGGACAACTGCGGCGGCTTCGGGTTCATTATCAGTACATCCTATGCGTATCGTTATGATGTCAAAATAATGATAATTAAGTCTGAAAAGTTAAAGTCTCTAAAAAATCCAGGTGAGTTTAAGTGTGACTGAAAATGAAATTGCGTCGAAGAGAAGAAACTAATCCGTTTAATGTCTTTCATTTGTATTAGAATTTGGTATGTTGCATTATGACAGTGAGAACGCAATGGGCAGGTAATAACCCCGCACATTAGAGATTTATCTGGGAAAAATTAACCCTTTCGGGTCTGGTGTTCTATTAATAGTGCATGTCTTTTCATCGAGTATTATTTTGTCTTAACGATTACTCAGCTAATTTCTTTATATAAAAATGACAGTATATAGCTACGCTTTTCTTATTATGACTTCTTTTAGTTATTTACATTTAGTAATTACAGCAATAATAAAAGATTATTTAATTCTCTTTGTTCCTTTTGCGATTTCTTTATTTTATACATATATTTTACTTTTTTAATTTAAAATATGAATTACTTTTCAGAACCAATCATGTGTGACAAAACGCAAAAAACATTAGAAAGTTGTAATACTCTCTCAAATCGGATTGTATACGTTATTTTCCAAACATCTTGAAAAACTCTTCCTTAGACTATTATTATATAAATATCGATTGAATCGTACACAAAATATGTACATTCGTAACACTTCAGACAATGAGATAATCTTTAAACTTCTATAAGTGTATTTGCATAGCCGCAATTAACGTTATTAAGATAAAGGTAATTTAGTTCTCAAAACGGAAAAAAAAATCGTACCCGGAAGGGTTCTGTAAAATTAAACATGTTAAAAAGAATGACCGGCTCAGAAGCGTTCAGCTGTTTAGCGCCCAAACGACCGCAATGTAATGAAAATTAAGTCTCAAAAGTTGGAAATTCTTTAAGATTGAAAGTAACTGAAAGTAAAACTGTTAAGTTTGAAGTTCTTTTAAGATCGAATGTGGCAAGATCAAAACTTTTCTCTATTTCATATATGTTAATATTTCCTCAAAAATGAAGCGTATGAGCTACAGTAGTCAAGTGATTTACACCAAAATCGAATCTGAAAGATGTTGTGTCAACTTTTAACTGAATCTGAAATTTGATGAAAATTCGTGCTTAAGATTCTGAGATAGAACCATTGCGAAAGTCGTAAAATAGGTCTGGTTAAAAGTGCGACCTGATGAGCGATTTACTCCAAAAACTAAACAGCATTAATCTAAGAACTAAATAAATCTTAAGTTTGATGAAAATTCGTGCATTGGTTCTTGAAGTAGAGATATTGCAATGATCATGAATAATGCTGCATAACAGCGACATCTTTCACGGGATTTACACCAAAATTTAATGTGCGACTATTAGATTAAAATTAGATATTATTAAAAACAAATGATTAATGAAAACTGAAGTTTTATGAAAATACATATCCACTGGCTCATGCATCAATACATCCAAGGAATTAGCTTAAAAAAATAAAGGAAAGCAAAAATTAAAACAAGAATTTTAAGTAAAATAGGTTTTTGGATTAATAAAAGATATAATAACCAAATCTATATTATAAATCAAAATCATATTCGTGAGTGAACGAGATGTCATATTGACGGTGTCAACATCTTGCCAAATAATATCGTTGTTATTGCATTATTTTTGCTTCTACGCACATTGATCAATAGGGTGGATCGAAAAGTATAGGAAAAAAATTTTTTTTTTAGAAATCACTATCGGCGCGGCGTGCAAAAGTTGGCTTTTATGTATACTAGTTTACAAGGTTTTTTTATTTTAAATCCATTCATATCTTCCGGTGCCCCAAGCGCCCCAAAAATAATTAAAAATTGAGTTTTTATGATTTTTTTTAAATATTTTTTTGTTTTAATATTTTTTCTTAATTACTTTTGGCGCGGGGTGCAAAAGCTATCTTTTATCTAACTTAGCTTACATATTTTTTTAAATAAAATTCATTCATATCTTCCGGTGTCCCAAACGCCCCAAAAATAGTTTAAAATTGAAATTTTCTTTAAAAAATTTTTTTGTTTTGTTTTATTTTATTTTATTTTATTTTATTTTACATTTTGAAATTCATTTGGCACTGGGTTAGAAAGTTGTTATTACAATACTACATAACTCTGCAGTTCCCATATATTTTTTTAATCAAAATCCATTCACATCTTTGATGCACCAATTAGAATTAAAAACTGAAATTTTTACAAAAATGTATTAAGAATTATAATTTACGAAAAATACTTACAAATTTTGAAAACAGATTAATTAATAACGTATAAGGTTATAAATAACATTAATTTTACAATAATAAGCGACATATAAATTTAAAAATCAAAGCATTAAATCATAAAATTTACAAAAATCGCACTTACGTAGAGAAAAGTTTTACATCCTTCAATTTGGAAATTTACATATTTTTAAAGTTTTTAATCTTTTTTGGTATCATAGTGTTTTATATGGCTTCTTGATTTTATTCTATTCAATATAAAACAGTGTCTCTTTTCTTGTCCAGATACAGTTTCCGATGCCTCAGACACTAGTCGAACGCATCTTTCAACCGCTTGGGTATGGCATGGATATTTTGAACATTCATTTTTTTTTACAACTTTTATCATATTCTCAATTTCTTCGCAAGGCACATTCATCAAAAGAGGTGGTTCAAAACGTCCAACTCGTTGCCAGTCAATAAGTTCAAAATAATCTTTCGCTTTGAAGTTTATTTGGGGTACTTTGAAAATTCTCACTTCTGGTGATTTTCTCTTTTTATTTCTAGCATAAATTAGCTTTCGCATTGCTAAAGATCTGATATGCTCTGTGTTATCTGTGAACATTGAAAATAGCAAATTTTCAGGGTGAGAAAAAAAAAACTACTTTGTTGAATAACAGCATCTACGATCTTTCTTAAATTGGGTTCCAAATATGTAGAATATGTGATAAGTTTCCAAATATGACGCGCTCCTTCAGTTATGGATGGCTTTGTTTTGATATGAAGCCATGCATATACTTTCATAATATATGTTGTAAGAGTAATGAGATTATCAGAAGGATTTTCTGTAGCCACTTACAACCATAAAATTCTACACGCAGTTGTTAGCCATCTTGAGTGATAAAATGGACCAGGTTTCATTAATGCCAGATCAGAACCACATTCACCACGTGATATTGCTATGTAAATATCATATAAATATTGCTGGTCATTGCTGAGAACTCTTCTATCTATGTTGTCTTCCAAATAATAAAGTATAAAAAGTTTATTTTATACATTTAATAAAATACGATTAACGATTTCTCATCCTCTCGATCTACGTTTTACGTTAGATAAATTATTCTTTAACTGATAATTTTACTTGTATTTTTTAGCTCAAAATTTGCATGAAACTCGATTTTCGGCAAATAATTAAAAGTTTTGGGGCATTGGAAGAAAATTATTTGGATGCATGCTAATATACTATAAAATGCATCTTTTTTATCCCGTTGATAAAATAATTTAAAATAAATTAAAAAACAAAAATTATAAATTCTTATAAAATTTCAATTTTTTTACTATTTTGGGGACGCTTGGGGGCACCGGAAGATATGGATGAATTTAAATTAAAAAAAAGATTGAACTAATATATATATAAGGCAAATTTTGCAACCTGCACCAAAAATAATTTTAAAAATATTAAGAAGCGAAAAAAATTATAAAATTTATAAAAATTTCAATTTTTAACTATTTTTGAGGCGTTTGGGGCACCGGAAGATATGAATGGATTTCAATAAAAAAACATATGTGAATTAGTATGCATAAAAAGGCAACTTTTGCACCCCGCGCTGATTCGATTATCCGAATTTCGATTCTTCGATCCACCCTAGTGCACAACATACATTTTATACCATTGATTTGAAAAAAAAAGTATGTTCTGTCGAATGTCGTTTCTTTGAAATCGTATTTTAATTATTACTTACCCATCATACGTAGTATAGGGTAAGTCTTGCAATCGTTTTGAAAATCGAAAATTTTTTTTGACGGATTTACACGTTTTAGATAGTGGAGATTCCGAAAAACATATTTTTAGAAAAAAAATTTTGCCGTCCGTCTGTCTGTCTGTCTGTTTGTCTGTCTGTCTGTCTGTCTGTCTGTCTGTCTGTCTGTCTGTCAGTCTGTCTGTCTGTAAACGCTCTATCTCACGAACAAATTGAGATAGAGACTTGAAATTTTGTATGTAGTTAGCATGTAAGAATGGGACGAACCCTATTTAATATCAGCAACCCCGATTATCCGGAGCTATTTTTTTCGGACTCTCGAAAAATTCGTTCTGATGAAAGGTATATAAAAATTTTCGAAATTTTTTGTTCTAAGGAATGGACGTAAAAGGCAATAAAATAACACACATTTTGCATATAGAACGAAGTCGATCGAATTATTAGTTGCCGAGATATTTGTAATCCTGTTTTCCACATTCTTCGATTTTTCATGACCCTGTATTTCATTCAAATTTCAATTCAAAAGTATACTTTAATTGGAAATGAGAAGCTTAATCCGACGCAGTTAATTGTTAGTTAGTAGAATTAATATTTTTGGAGTTATAAGGATGTTTCTTTTACGCAGTTCGGTACCACTTGAGTAGTTTGGCGTTTTATATAATTTGTCGAAATTCGTACATCAGTAGTTCTTTAATATAGCATTACTATGTATATTAACAATATTTAAATTTTGTTTATGAATTGCAATGCATTGTATAAATAGTTTCACATGTTTTATTTTCATATACATATCCATGATGGGTAAGTATTACGGTGGCCCCCAACGACTAGTTATTTTTTTGTGATATGTAAAAGTAATTTTCAAATATGAATATTTATAAATTTCCTTGTAATTTAATTAATGAAATGATCAATTAGCTTTCAGTTAAAATAATGCACAGAAAACACTGTATAATTTGTTTTTTTTTTCTATATAATCTTCAATAAACAAGTGTCCTGTAGAAATGAAAATAAAAATTCACTTATAAATACAACATAATTTTACCATATATGTAATCAAACTACATGCATAAACATTTAACTAATCACAATAACAATGGTTGCTATAATTAGTGACATGTTTCACAATTGACCCTGGCACGCAGGTATCAAAAATTCGTATTGGTATAGTTGGTGACAATATGAGAAAACATGCTATACGTAAAACAAATATTACAGTGTTTCTATTAAAAACGAGTTATTTGTGTTTGCGCTCTTGGAGGAATATCTCATTAAGTTTTAATGTTAAGTATATTCAACATGCATAATCACGGTTTGGATTGTTTCGCTTTTATAACATAATAATTATATTTAACTTTTAACATTGAAAATTGTATTATTCGTAATTAACTTCGCTCGAATAAATAAAGTATAAATAATTTAGTAATAGTATAACTTTAAGCCTATTAAAATTCAGATTTGCTCCTTGATCCTTAATGTTACTTTGTTTTAATCATATATGATAAAGCATTATGTAAACATTTTCGTATCGAAAATCTCATTAAAGAAATGTTAAATTACTTTAAACTCGTTTGATTAATAATTAGATTATTTGGAACTATGTGTATTTCAATTCATGAACAAAGCATTAAATAAATTAATATAACTTTAAAGGTTATTAAAATCCGTATGTGCTTACTTTAATGCTACTTTGTTTAAATCATAGATCATAAAGTATTATATGAACATTTTCGTATCGAAAATCTCATTAAAGAAATGACAACTTACTTTAAATTCTTTTGTTTAAGAATTACATTATTTGAAACTATATTTTATACATATACATATTATTAAGGTGACGTATACCATTACATAGGCATGACTGGGAGAAAGCTTGGAATTAGAAAAGATGAACTTGAATCCGATATTAAATTTGGACGTAGTGACACTGTTTTATCTAGAACATATTTAAATTAATGGATAAAAATGCTGTTTAATGACAGTAAATTGTTTCATATCAAATTGTTGTCGTAAGTTTATTACAAGAAAGTCCATTGAAATTTATACGCCTAAAAATTTTGTTTGCAATGATACCGTTTCTTTTGTTAATCCTAAGTAATAGTTAGAATTAGTGAATAAATTCCTCGTGAAAGCTTGAAGGGGATGAACCAAGTTGGAAATTATTTTTAGATCATGGCATATTTTAATTTAATTTTTTACAATAGAGCGAATGGTTTTTGTTGTTTATATCTCAGTGTCACATATCATTTGCATTGACCGTGAAACGATTTGAATTTTATTTTTACTTTTATTATGACTATGGATCTTATTAGACGAATCCGAAACATGTCAATGTTATTTCTTTTTAATTTTTGTAACACCTCTCTCAAGTAATATAAATTTTTATTAAAATGTTCATGCCTAGATCATTTTATTCGTTGGATTTTTACTTACCCATCATACGTAGTATAGGGTAAGTCTTGCAATCGTTTTGAAAATCGAAAAAAAAATTTTGACGGATTTACATGTTTTAGACACTGGAGATTTTGAAAAACAAATTTTCAGAAGAAAAAAAAATTGCCGTAGGTCTGTCTGTCTGTAAACGCTCTATCTCACGAACAAATTCAGATAGAGACTTGAAATTTTGTATGTACTTAGTATGTAAGAATGGGACGAAGCCTATTGAATATCAGCAACCTCGATTATCCGGAACTAATTTTTCTGGATTCTCGAAAAATTCGTTCTGATGAAAGGTATATAAAAATTTCCAATTTTTTTTTAAATTTTAATTAATGCATGTAAAAGGCAATTAAAAAACACAAATTTTGCATAAAGAACGAAGTCGATCGGATTATTAGTTGTCGAGATATTTGTAATCCTGTTTTTCACATTCTTCGATTTTTCATGATCCTGTATTTCATTCAAATTTCAATTCAGAGGTATATTTTAATTGAAAATGAGACGCTTACTCCGACGCAACAAACTATTAGTTAATATGATTATTATTTTCGGAGTTATAAGGATGTTTCTTTTACGTAGTTTGGTACTTCTGAGTAGTTTGGCGTTTTATATAATTTGTTGAAATTGATGAATCAGCAATTCATTAATAGAGTATTACTATATGTATTAACAACATTTAAATTTAGTTTTGGAATTGAAATACATTGTATAAATAGTTTTCACATATTTTATTTTCATATGCATATAAATGATGGGTAAGTATTATGGTGGCCTCCAACGACTAGTTTACTATTGATTTATTTAAAAATGTTTTAATTCCACGATGTCGGAAATTTTGAAGTCACCGGCTCAAGGATTATAAAGAGTCTGCGATAGAATGTGAAAATGCTACGTTTTGCTATGTAGTTTAAAAACATTGGTTTAGGAAAAAACTCATGATTTTAACGAGGCTTACGGAAAAGACAGAATACCGCGATGTATTTTACTTGTCATTTTTTACAGACTGCTAGAGTCACGTGATCCTCACATGCAACAATTAAGGTGTACGAAAAGAGCATCACGTTATTCTATCGGTCTGTGAAAAAAATACGTAGAATGCATGACGATAGACTGTCTTTTTTTTTAGCCTCAGATTTTTATTAAATTGCTGAACATTTTGGTATACTAGTTAATGATGATACATGATAAATTTGAACTATAAAAGATGCTGCTTTATTAACAATGTTTTCTTTAATATATAAGTTTATCCAAACTTTACGTCTCTATTTAAAAAAAAGATGTTTGCCTGTCATTATATTTGTGTAGAAATTATCTTTGGAAAACTATCGCACGTTAAAGTGTGAAATTTTAGTTTTTCAAATAAACGAATGCAGATACGAAAGCATATGGGTTCTCAAATTTTGAGTTTTTATTGCATTTTTATTAAATTAATTGAACATAAAAATTAATGTTCTGCCCGATTTTAGAAGCTCGATAGTGATTCAGCGCAACTCAAATAAGTTGGAAATTGCACATCAAGTGTAGCAAATTAGGTGAATTCGTACTATATGGAAGTTTTAAAATTATTCAGATTTTGGTGTAATAGCATACGGGACTTTAAATACAGTAGATTATCCGAAATCTTTTGCGTATCAATGCAAATACTGTCCGCTTTCTATTATACAGGAAGTAACTTGTATTAAAACTTGCGTATGTTAACTGCATAAAATGTGAAATAGTTTAACATTATTAAAACGTTCCCAAACAATGTTTCTATCTATACCATTATGTAACGGAATACTTATGTGTAACTCTGTAAATTAGTAACAAGTATTTTTTTCACCCTAGATTGTATTGAATGTATATTTTCGTATATACAGTCAAGTCTCTCTCTAACGAAACTCCATCCAACGAATTTCTCTATTTAATGGATTTTTTATAAGAACGGTTAATTTTTTCATGGTTTGTACATCATTATACATTTAAAATATCTTTGACAAAATTAAATGGCCGCCATTTTGTATGGTGTATGATGTTGGCCAGTGAACTCGGTCAAGACATTGGTATGTACTATTTACACACGGAGTTATATCCAAATCAGTTAATAAATATGTGTATTATCGCGTGACAAATTTCAGACCGTTTCAAAATGTTAATCACACTAGAAATTGAAAGTGCTATAACTCAGTCATTTTTCAAGATATAGATGAAACAAAAAATGCTGTGGAATCTTTGTATTAAAATCAAACACACACAAGAAAAATCTTTTTCAATTTCTTACTTCTTTGCACCTAATTTTAAAATTTAAATTTTTTAAAAAAATTAATATTCCGCCAATTTGAAACAAGGTGGCGGATGGAACTGGCCAACGAATTTGGTCCAGACATCGGTATGCCCTTCGTACGCACCAAGTTCTATCCAAATCGGTTTATAAATACGCGTGTTATCACGTAACGAAAATTAGATCATTTCAAAATGTGAGCAACACTAGAACTTAAAAGTGCTATAACTCAGCCATTTTTTAAGATACAGACGAAAAAAAATGCTCTGGAATCTTTGTATCAAGGTCAAATGCATAAAAGAAAAATCTTTTTCAATTTCTCACTTTTTTGTACTTAATTTTAAATTTTAAATTTTCCAAAAAAAATAAATAAATGGCCGCCATTTTGAAACAAGATGGCGGATCGAACTGGCTAAATGACTCGGTCCAGGCCTCATTATGTACTATGTACACATCAAGTTACATCCAAATCGTTTCATAAATACGCGTGTTATCACGTGACAAATATCAGATCGTTTCAAAATGTCAGCCATAAGAGAAATTCAAAGTGCTATAACTCAATTATTTTTTAAGATATAGACAAAATAATAAGTTTTCTGGAATTGTTGTTTTGAGTTGTAACACATAAAAGAAAAATATTTTTCAACTTTTAAATTTTTCGCATTTAATTTTAAATTTTTAATTTTTTTAAGAAATTTAAATGGCCGCCATTTTGAAACAAAATGGCGGATGATGCTGGCCAACGAACTCGGTCGAGATATTTGTATGTATTATGTACATACCAAGTTTCATTCGAATCGGTTCATAAATACGATAGTTACCGCATGACAAAAATCATATATATATATATATTTGTATATATATATATATATATATATATATATATATGTATGTATGTATATATATATATATATATATATATATATATATATATATATATATATATATATATGTATATATATATATATATATGTATGTATGTATATATATATATATATATATGTATATATATATATATGTCAACATTTGGACGGAGGGTGATTTTGGGATCTGGGGGTCATGATCTGTGAAAATATACCAAAATTTTCCAGAAGTGCTTTCCTCCGGACGGACGGCTGCAATAGGTAGATTTTTACTTTTTGTAATGAAAGCTACCTAAAAGCACATTTCTATTAATTACTATCAAAAGATTTAAGAAAAATAAACTTATCAAAAACATTGTTAATGCAAATGTTGTAGAACATAAAATTCCGAATAAAATGATAACCGATATTTAACATTTTTGTTGAATTTTCACAATTCAACTTCAAAGTATTGCCTAAATGGCGAAACAAGAACAAACGAGGTTATTAGTTTATCCGCGATTGTTATTATTATGTACCTGAAATTTTTAGTTATTGATACGTTATTTAGGATGGATATTTTGAAAATTGTGGCTTAACCTCTTGATTGCAGGTTATAGACTAATGGCGGGGTATGAAAGAAAGGCCGAAGTCTGATTTAATTACGTGAAATCCGGAAATTTTTTTAATTCCATCGAGATAGAATCGAAATAAATGTACTATGTTTCCTCATTTTGGTTGAAGAGCTACGAACAAATAAACTTTAAAAGTACATCCTATCAAAATTTTTAGAATATTTCAAAAATGATTCGTAAATGTTGGTAAATATTTTTTTTAATTATTATTTCCAATATGAAATGTGTGTAGCACTTAACATATACAGAATGAACAACAGTGCGTATATATGAGAATTAAGGAAATTGAAAATAAAGTGCAAGGATAGGGGGGGGGGAGTTAGAGCAAACTAAGGAGTGTGCATAAGACTTTTCCCTAGAGCAATTCAAGGTAAACCAATAGCACGATTTTAAATTCAATATTTTGCGTAGAGGACAAACATTGTTCTAATAAAATGATTTTTAATTAGTATACAAGAATCTTCATTTAAATTCATAAAAGTTTAAATCCTTAGGAATATTGAAGTCTTTAAGTAAAAAAAAAAATATTTCATTTAAAACTATGGTTCAAGATTGGCGGTGCCAGTTGCGAAATAAAATGTAAAACAGCTATCATTCATGCACCACTTCTCGATAACTCCTAAATTATAATTCTCAAAATATACTTAATAAAATCCTAACATAATTACAAAAACATCGTGAAGGCCGCAACAACTAAAACATATACACGTATGTAACAAATGGAGGCGAGCGGATGGATAACTTGGTCTCTCATGGTTCCAAGCTTTGGATTAGTGATTAAGGCAAAATTTTGAAATAGAATTGCGATAAAATTATGTATGCGAATATCAAACTCTAAAACATTTGTATTGACAAAAGATTTTATAAAATTAGTTGTTGTGAGATACTGTTGAGATAATTAAAAAAAAAAGTATATTTTCACTATATGTGCATTTTTTCTAACGTTCATCTAGTACATGGTGGAAAACTCAATACGTTAATTCTAAACTTAAATTGAAGGGATTAAAATAATTTCAAGTTTTCTCTTAATTGGTTTAAAATTAAACCTCCTAACCACTGCGGTTAAACTTTGAAAAATAATTGTGGTTTTTTTCATTTTACTCAGAATTTTAAGCTTTACAACATCTGTATTGAGAATGGTTTTAATAGTTAGTTCTTTTGAGATATTGTTATGGTATTTAGAAAAAAAACTGTACGTCTAATATTTTTCTTACGCTCACCCAGTACGAGGAGGATAATTTAATATATTCATTGTAGATATAATCTGAAGGGATTAAACCAATTTTCTACTTTCTCTTAATATTGAATTCTACCGAATAATCACTTGGCTAGTACTTTACTTATTTGTGAATTATTCACTAATGTAAATAACTTCTCCAATACTCCCCATTTTTAAAAAGGAAAATAAATTATATAACACTATTTTTTTAAACCTTAAAAGTCATTCCATAAAAAAGCATGATCTGTTATTTTATTGTAACAATAATTAATAGATCATATGGTTTCTCTTCCTTCCCCCGAAAAGGACGTTGCCTATCCTCCCTCCTCTCCTTACAAGCATACAAAATTTAGTCTTTTACACTGATGAATTTTCATTTTTTGCGCTATTTGTGAGTTTTCAATAAGTTATATTATGAATCGTTTGGAAATATCCCCTCCCCTCCTTCAATAATAAAATAAAATTTGGTTATCTTTCTCACCATTCTTACTCGTAGAATGGAAAATCTTTTAAATGTCTATTTTTTCCCGGTTGTATTTGTTACTTTATTATGACGGCAGTTAAACACCTAAAATCTTCCCTACATCCCTTAACCCGGGAGAACTCGCTACACGAGATTTTCTTTTTCCATCGTTAATTTTTTAAGACTCTTATTTAAAATATTTTTCATTAAAAAAAAATTTCAAAATGTTATTTCGATTACTTTACCTCTTTTGTGAATAAAAGTAGTAGTTGATATTAAGCGGATGTAAAATAAAAGAAAAGTAATTGGGCACCGTGAGAGAAATTTTCTCTTGCGAGTTCTGCCGGGCTAACTTAAGATTGTATTGCTTAGTAAGGGAGAGTGGGATGGAATGGGACAGTATTTTTTTTTTATTCATGTTCCATTTAAAAACATTTCATCAATCACGTATTCGATTAAGCAAAAGCATCCCCAGTCTTCAGTTGAATAAAGTAGCGGATTTGCTTGTAATTATAAAAAGAAATGACTATTTCAAGAACCAAAAGTAAAATTGCTTTATATATTTTCATACTTTCTGTATATTAACGACTTGTTTATGTAAGCAGTCAAACCTCGTTAACATACCGCGAATTACTTTTAACATGAACTGTTTCCACAATCCCCTTTAAAAACGAATACAAAGATTTGATTCGGATAACATGAACAAAATTTAGATTCATCTTGAGTTTCATGTTAACGAAGTTTGACTGTATATGTAATTGTTTCCCTATTTATAGTACATTATACTGTATATTATCAATAATTTAAACTATATCTAACAGGATTTTTGTCTATACAAGCAGTGTAACATAAAGTGTAAGGAGGAATGGGACATGCCAGCAAAGGACTGAATGGGACAAGTCCAATTTTTCTATTCTTTTTTTCTTAGTTACAATTTCGTTAATTATAAAATCATTTCTGCAAATTGTTTAATTGTTTCTTTTATAATTCCTTTTATAGGCTGATAATTTCAGAGCTTTACGCGAGTACTAAAATTCATTAGAAAACTCACAAAATATTGTTTTGAAAACTCCCTAAAAATCATTAGTACTTTTACCAAAAAATCCTTAGTAAATTTACCAAAATATATTTAGTAATCGCCCTAAAATATCGCTAGTAAACATATTAAACAATATTTAGTACATTTATAAAAACTAATATGAGAAACACCCTAAAAATCATTAGTAAATTTACTATATAATATGAAGTAAGTTTACATAAAGTTCTTTAGAAAATTCCCTAACAAATCGTTACTGCATTTAACAACATAATCTTTAGTAGATTTATTAAAAATTCTTTAATAAACTCTCTGAACAATCATTACTAAGTTTATTAAATAATATTTAGTAAACTTACAGACGATTCTTTGGGATACTCACTAAAAAATCGTTAATATGTTTACTAAACTATATTTTGTAACATTTACTAAAGCAACTTTTGTAATTCTACATGATTTTCTTCTGTTGTGGTTACATAAGTTGTCGGCATCCCAGTTTCCTAGAAAATTCTTAGTTACCTTATACATTACTTATGCATTACCTTATACATTTTCTCACAGTGTGGGGAAAAATTCAAACTCGAGTTTAGATTAATCCAACTGTCCGATGCCGATATCGCACTTGGACATATGTTTCTGTACCGATGTTGTCGAACAAGTGCAAGCTCGTAAGTGTGGTATAGTTTAAAAATATTAATAATAATTCATTTTATAGAGAGTTAAAAATGTATACGATTGGTTTAATTTCCTTCTTAACTGTCAAACTTGAAACGCTGGAGTCAGAGTCGTTAAATTACAAGCCGATTTTGACTCCGTAAACCTGTTAATTAGGCATATTCTGATGTATATTCGATATAATCTGTATGTTTAATAAACATTAAACAGCACGGGACATTTTCAAAATATTCATATTCCGAATGGTTATTATTATTATTATTATTATTATTATTATTATTATTATTATTTTAAAGCATTTAGGATACATCATGATACCTTATTTTGAGTATTTGCTTCTTAAACACTAATTTTTTTTTTTTTTTTTTTTTTGACAAAATAAATATAAAACAGGGACCACATATCGCTTTAATCGTGCTAAATTATTTTCTTTAGATAATCATAACAAACCTTTCAAGCTGGTGGTTTTGGAAAGTTTTTCAATACGAAACGCGAGTTCTTTTCGCGCGTACACTGTAAAAAATAATTTAAGGGGTTACTAAAAATTTCTTAGTAAATTTGTATTCCACAGAATTTTTTAGTAACCATTACAAACTTTTTTGCAAGTGAAACAAACATTTTTTTTGTAAACTGAACAAAAGAATTTTTTGTATAACTAAATTAAAACTTTTTAGTATGAGCCACCAATCAAATTTTAGTAATAGCTCCAAAAGTATTTTTAGTAATCATTACGTGTGCTTGAAGGGCAGGAGCTTCCTTCGAGCTGCATCCAGTGGGTAAAAAGAGAGACTTCTGAAACGGAAGATTTTCGGTAAAGCCGTAATAGATGGCAGCACCAAACATTGCTACCTACACTATTTTGACATGTTTCTAAAGGGGAGGGAAAGTTCAGAGATCATTACCCATAGTAACTGCTACGACAGGATTTTCATAATCCCTTTATTTTCATTCGGTGCATATTTGGCGGCGGCCAGCATCGAACCCAGGTACTTTCAGCCTGGAGTTCGGTGCTATGACCACTAGGCTATCAGGGCCACGCCAAGTGAGTTTTAGTAATAGCTATTAAAAATGTAAAACTATTAACTCTATTCGTTGCTAGCTTCTTTCTAGTAATTCTTACATATTCCTTGTAACCGAGTAAGATTACTAAAAATTCTTTAGTAATTACAAGAATTACTAAAATTTTTTTAGTAGATCGACCCTTTTTTTTACAGTGTATGCTGTAAGGGCAAAAAGGAATTTTCCTATTGTAATAAAAAAATGTCTAAAGTTTTTAATTTTTTTTTTTTTTTTTTTTTTTTTTTTTTTTTTTTTTTTTTTGTTCTAACAAATAATTAATCAAAAACAAAGTTTCAACCTATTTTCCAGAGTTTCTTGCCTTTATAAAGGTTTTTGCTCTTATGAAATATGAAAAAGAAGATTCTGTTAATCTATATGGCGAAATATTTTACTGTAAACTTTTATTTTATATATTTTGTTGTAATAAAGTACTAGCAAAAAACAAACTTTCGATTTTTCATAAAATTTAATACATTTCAAAGTTTACCGTTTACAGAAATCTATATAACATAAATAGAAGTCAAGAACAGAATTGGAAATAAATGATCTAGCGTTTTTTACTTTTTACGATAAGTACTTGAACAAGAGATTTAAATCCCTTATTACGATGAATAATTCTAATGATTAAAAGAGGATTACGTTAGTGATTTGCATCATTCAGAGAAAAGAAAATAATTTTCGGTTCCCAAATCTACCCCATTTGCTTTTACTAGATTAATAGGGATTAACTTTCAATAGTCAAATGTTCCAACCTTTGACTTTTCAAGGAAATTAATTCAAATATATTTTTACATGAATGTAAGCATGATTTATTAGGGATATTGGATGCCAATGTTGCTTTAATAGTAAATATCGTCTTTGTTTAATCGCAAATTTTGTGTTATAAATAAGGGAAATTTAATATTCAGAACAATAATAATCAATGCACTTACTATTTAATTTTACAGCGTGTAAAAATAGAAATTTTATTACTTTAATTTTGCTTTAAAAATAAACACTTTTAATTAATTATTATTATTATTTTAATAAACAACTCTTTGTGTTCGTTTCTCACTTCGATAATTTAACGCGTAATAAATTGGATGTTCTCTGTTTTTATATTCTACAAGATCATTATTATAAATATCATTGTTGATATCAAAGCTTTTTTATCGTACTAGCCGCCCTTGGCGACTAGTTTGGTCTTTCTTGAATGTATACTAAGCATTAAATCATATTGTTTTTATTCATAATTTATTTTAATTGATCAATTTTTTTCCAAAGTAGAAGATTCTGCTAAAGAATTAGGCGCAGATGTCAGATATGCACCATATTGGCGTAATTGCAACAAAAAGGCAAATGTATGCCTCACGTGATGACCCGGAAATTGTTATTTACTCTTTAATAAAATGTTTATTTCTTTTATTTTCTTTTTTAAAATAATATAAATTGTTTAATACTACAATTATTAAACTCTTTTTTATTTATTATTATTTCATTTTTTGAATAATAGAAAAGAGTTATATACATATATGTAACTGATATTGAAAATAAAGTTTTCGCCAAATTGGCATCAGAAAAAAAATCGTATCAATGTGGTGCGTATACGACATCTGTGCCGATAAATCAAACACTTGGTATTTTTATGCTAATTTAGAGCACTTCCAAATATTGTACCCGGGGAAATTTTTGTATTTCATTAATTTTACTTAAAATATATTTAATAATACAATCCTTTCACTCATTTCATTTATAATGATAACTTTAATTTGAAACTAAAACGTTTAACATTCATGAATTTTGTTTATTTTTTAAGCCAATAGATTAAAAAAACAAATCAAAAATAACGTTATTTGAAGCTCCATAATTGCAGCGAAATTACAAAACGTAAATAAACGCAATTTACCACGGCCTGGATGTGTTTTGTTTGGGTGTTGGCATTACAAAATTAACAAAAAACCACGGTTTTTGTGCCACATATGTTAGAGTATATATAGAAGCTGCTTTTGTGCAGTTGTTTTTAAGTGTTTTTTTACATACATATTTTTGAAAAATCTATTACTTTTCGCTTGTGTAGTGTAGTGTGTTCGTGGCGAAGTATATTTCATTTTTGTACATTAATTAACTTATTTATATATTCCTTAAATAAATGTTGTGTTTATATTTATATATATATCCCTTTTGGCTATTTCAGTATAAAATGATTTTGGTATTAAAACAGCATTAAAATTATTTCTGATAATTTTCAAAACAGTATATTACGCAAAAATAAAATATGTGAATCCAATATGAAATGTGCAACTATCATATACGCCTGACTTTCCTATCTGACTATTGTATTTTTCATATAAAATCAACAAACAACTTTTTAATAAAATATATAGCAAACGCCACATACATTTTAAATAGCTATTGTCCTAACCCAACCAAACAGGGAAAAAAGTAAATGAATAATATATATAAATAGGAAATTGCTCCATTTATAAAAAAATATGTAATTTAACAAATTACAATGACTATTTGAAAAATGATATTTTTAAATACTAAAATTTTAGTCTTATAAATAAATTGTATATTTAAATTGATATTTTTTTTTATAATGACCCTAATGAATCATATATTACGTATGCCATTCATTAAAATTTAATGTTCCTGGACATATTATAAACAAATTTTAAATGAAATTTCAGTTTTACAATTTTTGGAACTGCAAATTTTTAAACTTCTAAATCGTACATTTTTAATTTTTACCCAGTTACGTAGAGAAAAAAAATGTACTTTTGAATGAAATTTCTATAATAATTTCTTTTCATATTTTTTAAAGTTTTTATTTATTTATTTATTTATTATTTTTTATTTATTTTTATTTTTTATTTTTTATTTTTTATTTTTATTTATTTATGTTTTTTCATGTTTTTTCATGGTTTTTTTTTTTTTTTTTTTTTTTTTTTTTTTTTTTTGTTATCGTACATTCGTGGCAACAGAATAATTCCAGTGTTGGACATTAAACATGGAGCAATCAGAAAACGAATAAAATAAAAATCTCTGCCGGATTGACCTTAGGCGGAGGTAGATTTCCGAAGAGATCCGATTCCCATTTCAACATCAAAAAATAAAATTTGATTAGAGATGAACCCAGTTTAACAATTTTATTTGGCCGCTTTTGAAAAACTTTTAATTTCATTTTTCTGTAAGAACTGATTTTATTAGAATCATCTTAAGTGAAATTCGGCTCAAATGCCCATTTTGACAAGATATTTTAAAATATATTCTGACTTTATTAAAAAATCGACCAATGCGACATATTGTATGGTTCCTAAATCAGATAAAACTGTCAATCGAATTCGTTTGAGAGCAAAATTGGATTTAAAAATTAGTCATAAAATAACCAACTTATGCATCCTCAATTCTTTAATAGTGATTGCTTCTGGAAATTTTGTGTGAAATGCCCAATTTAACAGCTTTTTTGAAATATATTCAGCCCTTATGAAAACACTGATATATACGGCACATTATACGTTCCTAAATAAGAGGACCTGTAAATTGAATGCGTTTGAGAGCAAAAATGGATTTAAAAATAAGTCAGATAAAGCGCAATTTGTTATTTGAATATTTCCTCAATTTTTCACTCACTGTCGTTTAAGGAAATTCTGCTCAAAACGGCTATTTTCAAAACATTTTTTGAAAACTATTCTATTATATATATATATATATATATATAACCCTGGCTATTATTTTACATTATACAGTTTCTAAATAAGGAAACCTATAAATTGTGTGCATTTGAGGGCAAAAATGGATTTAAAAATGAGTCAGAAAGTAAGCAATTTGTTGTTTGAATGCTTCCTAATTTTTTAAATCATGATCGCTTCAGGAAATTCTGCTCAAAAAGGCTATTTCGAAGCATCTTTTGAAATATATTCTATCTTTATCTAAAAACTGGATAAAACGCCACATTATATAGTCCCCAAATAAGATAACTTGTCATTTGGATGTGTTTAAAATCAAAAATGAATTTAAAAATTAGTCATTATATAAGCAATATTGATTTGAGTTTTTTCTTGAACTCCTATTTTTGTTTAATTTATTTTAACTATAATGATTGGTTCTATAAATAACTTGTCAGTGTAAAAGTTAAAAATATTATTGAGAAGATGTAAAGTAAGTTTAATCGGATTCGATATCTTAAGAATTGATGAAGTTATGGATTTTTTTCTTTTTCCACCCCCTTTTATTTCGTTTTTAATTTCTTTTTACAGCAAGAATTGGTTCTATCAAAAACTTGTCAGTACACAAGCTTTAGATAATATTAAGATCATTCATAAAAAAATTATTTGGATTTGATATTTTAAGAATTAACGAAGTTATGAATTTTTTTTCTCTCAAAACCCCCATTTTTTTCACCTTTGAGCCCATTTAAAATTTTATCAAATATCTATCATGGATAAACTTTTTGCCCATTTCTTAGAAGTAATATAAACTTTCAACTGATTCAACATCTATATTTGTTAAGAAGTTATAGGGTTTTTTTTTTTCACAAAACCCCTCCCTATATCCAATTCCTTGGTCCGATTTTGCCCATTAAAACTTATCCGAGATTTTATGCCCCTTTATTTTATGTAAAAATTTGAAGGAGATCTGAGCAGAATTATGGAAGTTATCGTGTTTAGAAGAAAGTGATATATATATATAAACTTTTCTACTGATGATAGTCAAACGGCCGTTTCCGTTTTTCTCTTTTCAATTTCAAGATTAAACTGTATAAGATTTTTTTGTCCTTTGTTATTGACCAAACTATTATATATATATAGCACATCATATTTAAAATGCATTCAGCAAACCCAGAATGTCGGACCATAAAAAACTGAAAATGGCCAAACAAACATCAAAGGAGTGTAAACAGATAAACATGAACATAAAAAATGCTGTGATCTTCTCAGCAGAGAGCAATTTACAAAAGCACATCAATGTATCAGAATGAATACTATATACAAAAAACCATTGCAAGTAGTGGCTGTGGGTTTCGATAAGAGTGTCATAATGTAAAAATCAAATGCGCAAAAACAACTGGTGTCATAACACGAACACACACCCACCGGACCCGACGTCACAATAAACAGCATATCTTCCATTCTGAAAGTACATCTGAATCAAAGCATATATGTAATATATACTTAAATTGCAATAAAATTTTATTACCTAAGCTTGAGTAACACACTCACAAAAAAATTAAAATTTAATGTCCCACAATCCGTCCGTGCTCGTTACATGTCGTTGCCACACGATTGCATATGCATACATCCTTGTAAAACCATCCAAAAGGGCTTTAAGTCATACAAATCATTAATTGTCAATCATATAGGAATTACTGAAAAATGAAGACTGTCTGTAAAACAGTTTATCTGTTAATAAACTTTAGATTTATGTTATTTTTATAGTATACAATACTAATTATAAGAAAAAGTTCCTTAAAAAATAAATCATTACCAGAACAGAGTTTATAATAATGAAAAATGAATAGTGACCTATGATAGTGACCTATGAATATATTTATGTAAATGTTTTTTAAATATTTGAACTCCAATTAACTAACTGGTTAACTTCAAAACTGAAGTTATCCCGCTTATTGTAGATCGGATTGGGTATACTATTTGAAATGTGGAATGCATTATTTAGAATGCATTTTAAAGATTATGTGCTAAAGCAATTTATGTTGTTCTTTACAGCTAAAGCGTACATTTTTGTGTTATATTTTGTGTAAGTTTTATTTAAAATTTATATTGAATTACTTATTTTGGATTATATATACATATATATATATAAATAAAACAATTAATTATAAAACAATACATAAACCATTGAATTTAATTCAAAATTACTACATTGAAACATGGAAACAAAACATAACGACAACAAATCTAAATATATACAATCGAGCTTGCAGAACCAAAGCAGAATCTTCATGCCCACAAGTACTTTGGAGGTACAAAAAAAGTGTGCGGTTTCATCTACGTATTAGCCATGAAAAAGAAAAATAACACGAATTTGAGGCTACCAACACACACAAGACCAAAATAAAATGAAGAAAAAAAATAAAAATAAATCATAACAACATTATTAAAATGGATAGAAAAGGAAAAACAAACCAGACACTATAATTAGTCCTAAAATGATGTTGCAAAAATCCTTTAATATGGCTAACCTAATAAACTAACCTAAACTCAATATTATAATATAAAATAAAAGAAGGATTAAATAATTAATATATAGATATTGTCCAAAGTGTTAAAAATAAGATTCAAGTTAATATTAAAACATTATTTATTAAACTATATTAATAGATTTAATTAATATACCATATATATTATATATTTGTGATTTACTGTTAAGTACATCCATCATATTGCAATAGTAATTGTATTTTTAATCGAGGAACAAAATGTTAGGAAAGTATTAAAAAACAATTTTGTTTAGATTTAACAATTATAAAGATTCGTAACTTAAAATGAGTTGATTCTAATAACTATATTTAACATTAACGAAATATAGCATAATATAAGCAGTAAGCACATTCCTTAAATTGCACTGCAATAAGACAAAAGGCTGAAAGTTTTGTAATGATATGAATGCAACTTTAAATTGAACATCAAATACCGTTTTACAACTTTTTTCATTGTTAACGTATGGCATTAAAAAGCACATATTCTTTTATCATTAGAATAATGGCATTTAAATAATCAATTATGTAAGGAGCAACTAAAGTTTTAACATTGAACCAAAATCCTTAATTGCTATTATAAATGTTAATTAGTGCTAATTAGCTCTTACAGCGTCTAATAAGTGTCTTTTTTATAGGATAATTAAAACTGGAAAGTGAAACTGATAAATGTTTAAGTCTTTTAATGATTGGGTTAATTTAATGATGGAAATAAATGATTGCTTTAAGCTTTAATAAAGTTCGTTAAAATAATCGTTCGGTTAACAAAGCTCATTTAATTGTGGATAAAATCTTAATGAGATCAAAATTTATTTTCTTCTAACACTCATATTTGAGTATTGATAAGAACTACGTTAAAAATTATGAAATCGAAAGGTTCTAAATATAACAGATTTTATAGAAACATTAATAAATTATACTGAAGTAAGACTGGTAGATTTACATGAAAAATAAATGTATACATTATTCTGATTTTAACTGCCTCAACAAATTAGATCGCTTATCTGTCTATAAGTAAATAAAAGTAAGATGCTAAGCATACTTCAGCAGTGTGAATTTCAAATCTCGGTTGAAACTTAAATTGTTACAATAGGGGGAACTGGAGCACATTGATACATAGGGCACATTGATACACCCCCTCTACAGCTCACAGGGTCATTACAGGAAGTTTCACAACAGCTCCGAAAGGTGATGCTAGTGCACTCAACTACATCCAGAAAGTTTTGGAATGATTCAGTAGTTTGATGAAATGGGAAGGGTGATTTATTGTTTTTGTAGGTCAAAAGTAAATTTGAGTTGTACAATTGAAATGGTATTATACTACTGTTCCAGTATTTTCAACCGAAAAGAATACTCTCCCTGGCAAGTAAAGCCACTCTTTATCAGTTCCTCATTCTTTATTGTTAGATAAATTATGAAGTGTTGGATTTGAACTCTTCTTATTCAAAGTGGCTGTATGGGGCACATTGATACAGTCTTTCTCGGGGCACATTGATACAACCTAAATCCTTTTTTAGTTCATTTTTCTTACCTTTTATTATTTTTTTTAACCATACACTCCTTAATACAACCATTTTTCGCAAAAAAAACTACTAATATTAGTTTTTATTGAAGTGAAATAGCTCTAATTTTTTTACATTAGAACATTTTTATAGTATTTTTGCAAACAGAAGACGTACGAACTTACCCAACATCTAAAGCTAGTAAAACTAACAAAAGGAAAGGACGGCAACTTGGAAAATCTCAAATTTATATAGATTTTTCAGAGAAAAAAGTATTTTCGACATGAGAAATGTTAAGTAAGAGAAACAAGCTGCAGAACAGCATGGATAATTATATTATAAACAGAATTTTTATTATAATTATCCTTTATTTTCTGATTATAAACCGATTTATAAACAGAAAACCTGGTGATTTTTTCATCTTTCCTAAGAAAGAAGATAATGCTGGAGTTGAAGTGCTAGATATGAGAAAGTTACCACAGCCAACAATCAGACAAGGAACAGCCAGAACATCAGGTCATTATACATTTCATTTTGATTGCTTTAATATTGCTTACAAATAAATTGTGGGTGATTTGAATTTCTATATATAAATATAAAATAGTTTGCTAACTATTTTTCAATGAGAAAAATACATTGGTATTATTTTGTCTCCATTTGCCCCAGACGTATAAAAGTGCCCACGAGGTGTATCAATCTGCCCCGAGGATAGGGCACATTGATACAAATGACTTTTTTTGAAACTTGACTTTTTTTTAAATTACAAAATATATATATATATATATATATATAAAACAACGATTGTACATTTTTATAACATACTAAACAAGTTTTGCTGTCACCACATGGAAAAAAAAACTTGAATTTTCTACTTTCTTCACACCAAAAAAATTCTTAGAAAAAAAAAACTGTATCAGTGTGCTCCAGTTCCCCTATATCTAATTCCATATTAAACGTAGATTTCAATCTATGTACTCAACGTATCATTTACTCCTTTCACCCTTCCAAGTACTGTAGAAAAATTCGCGATAAATTGAAAATAAAGTTTTACTGGACACGTAAATGATTTATGATCGAAAAGAGAAACTTCAGTACAAAACAGAAACTTCAGTTAAAAACATAAATAGATGATGGAAAATTCACATTTTCTTTTCACTGCAGTAATTCTTTAAAAAATTAAATAGACTTTGATTGAAAAAACACTCATTGATACTATTTGCTTTCCTAGGTAGAATGAAATGTGTATTTCCCTAATATAAAGTTAAAAATGATTAATATACACTTTTTTATGAGTTATATTTTTTTAAGTTATACATTTCAAACTGACGGCTCGAATACCAGTAGCGCGGTATGTAAGTGGCAAGGTACTGGCACGAATACCGGTAGCTTGTCCTAAAAGGGTTAAGTTTACTTTAATTAATACCATCTTATAAAGAAAGTCTGTCACATTATTATTTTTTTTAAATTAACGATATATGAATTCATCTTTTCGTGTAAAATTCGATAAAAAATGAATGTACAGTTGCGTCTCTCTATAACGAAACTCAACCCAGCGAATGCCTCTATTTAACGATTTTTTGTAGGAACGGTTATTTTTTATGATTACATTAAAAATAATCTTCATGTAGCGAAATATATATCTCCATTTAACGAATTTTTTCAACAATGTTCTTTCATGTGTTTAAAAAACGCTTGAAATTATTTGAAGATTAATTTTTTTTGTCGTTGATTTCAGGTTTATATTTCATAGCTACATTCCTCTATCTTATTCCTTATGTCCCATCTGCATAAAATCGCTTCTAGGTTAAGCAAAACACTCTCTGATAAAGCAAATGATTTTAAAAATAATCAATATGACACTGAAAAAAACGAAAATGTTTGAGATTCTGAAAAAATTCCGTTAAATATTTCGAAAACTTAAACACCTCAAAAACAATTCTGTTTCAAAATTTAAACATTAAATGAAAACTTTTTGTCATTCTCTATTCAACGAATATTTTGATGAACGATGGATTTCGTTATGTAGAGACTCGACCGTTGTTGATTTGTGAATATTGTATTAAGTCTCCAATAAATGTTTCTTTTTGTTGTTTTTTTGTGTGTGTGTGTGCAATTTCTTTTATTTTAAGCTGTTTGTTAACAACGACGATATTTCATACAAATGTCGTAATTCTTTTGCAGTCTGTTAATTCAAATCGTTAGAAAAAAGGCCAATATATAATTTTCCATATTTACCTCATTATAAAGGAGAATCTTACAGTGATCCATTTTAGAATTAGGGTAGCTTACAATTTTTCCTTTCGAGATCAATTCTCTAACACACTGTTTAGAAAAGTTATCTATAAAAATCTAGTCTAAATAAATTTATATAATTTTTCTATTTCATTAAATTTATTTATTTTGGGCAAGAAAAGGCCACCTTATTAATTCTTGAAAAATAACGTTGATTGAATTAGTTTATTGTATTATGACACTTCTGTTGATAAATTTTATAGATAATTAAAATTGTAAAACTTCGTTTATTATTAAATTTACTAGTAAGACAATCTCAGCATATTATATATATAAATAATATGCTGAGACAATTACAGACAATTACAATTATAATACATATTATATAACAACATGTAAGGTTTTTTTTAATTGCTATCAAAAGCCATGCAATTTTTTTTTATTAATAGGAAAATCATTAACATTCAATTGAATTTTGCTTTATAAAATGAAAGACAGAAATTTCTTATATTCTATTAACAATGTCAGTTAAACGTTTAATTATGTAAATGAAGACAAACGAAATCTGAATAATTGAAATCCTTAATTGGCACTGGAAATTTCAAATTGCAATAATTAACCTATGCTGCGTCTTTTAAATTTTTATACTAAAAGAAGTTTACACGTTAATCACATATACATTTTTTGAATTAGAATGTCAATTCAAAGGTAGAAAAAAGATGTCTGCATAAAGATTATGCGAAAATGTGTATTTTATGTTTATTCTTTATCTATCGGATAAGTTTTTCTTCTAAAAGTATCATTAAAATTTTTTCAAAAAAAAAAAAAAAACTTTATGAGCATTAGTTGGTAATTATTTTTTTTATATATCTTTAAAAAAATGGATTCATGAAAATTTTTAAAATTCATTTTTTGAAGGATTTACACATTTTAAGGGCCGGAGATCTTTGGATGGTCTTTTCCTACTTTTTCCTCTTGGCATGTGAACTTAATGAACTTGAACACCTGTCCTTAGACTTACTTTTTAAAATTATGTTTGACTTAATTATTTAATTATGTAATTATCCCTTTTTGATCTCTACTAAACTTTCGGACTTCTCACCTGAAGCTCCGCCTGTCTAGTATCGGATTGGCTGCCCGCGCCGCCTACCGGTAGAAATGGACCCAACTTTCCTGTCTTCTACTTCGTCCTCGGATCTCCTGGTACTCAGAACAGCTGGTGTTCAGCGGTGTGGGCCGACCCTTGTCAGGGGCTGTCGAGCGTCAATGGTTGCCACCGGCACTTGGCTGCAATGGGTCACTAGGTCGATCAAAAGACCTATTCAACTTTCCTTGTCTATCCATTTTTTAATCCCTATAGTAGACTTGATCTACAGTTATACGTATACAGGCTTACATCATGATGTGCTCAACAGTTGCTGATAGACAGGGCGTGGAGTTGCTTCGCAACTGGGAAGCCCCTGAAGATGCCTCCTCATTTTCATGTTCATGGGTCGGAGAACATGTCTGTCTGTATGCGACAAAATTTTATGGGCGCTCTATGTCATGAACTACAGCACAGAATTTCACAAAACTTTAGATTCTGTTAGACCTTGTAATAAACTAGATCTGATTAATTTTTGGTGTATATCGCTGAACAGGTGGCGCTTCTATGCCGCATTATTTACAATTTCCACAATAGCTATATCTAAAGAACTATTGCATGGATATTCATAAAATTTTATATTTAGTTAGTAGTTGATATAACATAATGCTGATTGCGATTTAGTGCAAATCGCTCAACAGATGGTTCTGTCATGGTACATTATTCATGATTATCGCAATAGCTCTTTTCAAGAATTATTGAACGAAAATTTCTAAAACTTCTTATTTAATTAGTCCCTAATACAGGTTAGTGTTGTTTAGTTTTTCGTGCAAATCGCCCGACAGATGCTCCTGTTATGCCGCATTTTTCGCGATTTCGCAATAAATGTATCTCATGAATTAATGCATAGAAAAATGCATAAAATTCAGATTCAGTTTGTACATGATAAAAACTTGATGCTGATTGTTTTTCATGTACATCACCCAACATGTGGTGCCGTAATACAGATTTTTAAAGATTTTTTAATAATGCTATATCAAAAACAAATGAACGGATTTTCATCAAACTTCAAATTCAGTTAAGTTGACATTGCTGACTAGATTTTGGTTTTAAACACCTAACCGGTGGCATTGCTATGATGCATTACTCTGGAAGTATTATCATGCATAAAATAGAAGTAAGTTTTGGGATTGCCAAATCTGACTGGTTTTTTCGTTAAAATGTAGAATTCGCGAAGTTTCGTAAATGTATAGAGTTACATTGTTTTGGTGTGTTTTATTCTTGTATAAAGGACAAGGAATTTAAACTTTACATAATACAGATGTTGCTCTTATGGAAGTTTTGAAAAAAAATATGTTCACACAAGAAAACGACACTTACTAACGCATTTTCTAACAAACACTGTCAAAAAAAAAATCTGTGAATTCACGGTAAAACAACTGACAGCAAAGTAGCCAGACATTTACCGTTCCGTTACTAGATTTTCCATTTTGGGAAAAAAAAAAAAAAAAAAAAAAAAAAAAAAAAAAAAAACGAAAACTCCGTTTGAAAAGCGGTAATTTTCGGATAAGAGGTTTGATTTTTAATGATTTTTAATTAGTAAAAAATAATTATGTAACCTCCTTTTTTTCTTTCATTTATTTTTCGAAAATTATTATAGATCACTGAGCTCATAATATCTCATGTTCCTTTTAATTTATTGATTTTAAATAGATTTTAATTTGATGATAACACTTTGCTTAATATAATTAACTGAAATATGTTAATTATCTTAATTAATAATACTTATAATTAATTTTAAAAAGTAAAATCTGTAAAATTTTACGCGTATTTTTTATAATAAACTTTTTATTTTGATAACTCTAAGTTTGTACTTCATTTTATGCAAAGTATAATATAAATAAACACAAAAAAATTTCCATCAATTTCTCATTAAAAAATATAAAAACATTATCTTTCACAGGATTTTAGAAAACACGAAAACACTAGGTTAATTAATTTTTTTAAATTAATTTAACATTTTTCATCATTCTGTTTTGTTTATTGTAACAAGTAATAATGGACCTAACAATAAAAAAAATAATAATTGAATTTACAAGGTTTTTTTTTATTTGTTAGTTTGTGAAAAAATATGGAAATTAAATAAGTTTTATATCATTAAGGATCATTTCAAAGCAAACTGTTTCCTTAACACTTGATGAAAATATGTTTTTCGTTTAAATATGAATTTTTAATGATATTTACGCTAAAAATATCCTTTATTGTGATTCGAAAATAGTAACAAATTAAAGAACGATTATATTATATTTGAAAAATCTCAATTTGCAAATTCTAATTAGAAACTGAATAATTAAACTGTTAATTTCATCTTGGAGAATATTTTTTGGTTTCTATGTATATAAAATTCATTAAATCAGGAATAAAGCGAAATCGTTTTTGAAATATTAAATACGTAAGGTATATATTAGTAAAATAGATTCGTGAGTTGAAGTTACAAATTGTGCATAATCAAAGCATTTTTTTTGTATTTTCTTGTAATAGTTACCATGGTATGGATTAAATGGAACTAGAGAAATAATTTCTTCTTATTTTTTTTTCTCCCTAAAGGTTATAATTAATTTTGTATATAATTCTTCATGAAATAAAATAGTCGTTGGGACCACCGTAATAATCATGAATTTGCATACTTCTCATTTATAAAATATATGAAAATAAAACATAAACTATCTATAAAAAGCATTGCAATTCCAAAATAAAATTTAACCGATATTTATGTATGTTTAACACATAGTAATGTTCCATTACTATGAATTCCTGGAGAACCAATTTTGACAAATTACCTAAAACGCCAAATTACTCAAGTAGTACCAAATTGCGTAAACGAAACATCCTTTATTAACTAAAAAAATAATGATTATATTAACTAACAGTTTAAGATTAAATGTTACGTCATATTAAATGTCTCATTTCCATTTAAAGTATATCTTTGAATTGAAATTTGAATGAAATACAGGGTCCAGAAAAATTGAAGAGTGTGGAAAATAGGATTACAAATATCTCAACAACTATTTTTTCGATCGACTTCGTTATTTATGCAAAATTTGTTATGTAATTTATTATGCAAATTTGTTATGCATACAATTATGTATTGTCTTTTGCATCCATTCCTTAAAATAAAAAAAATCGAAAACTTTAATGCACCTTTCAACAGAATGAATAAAACAAGAGTACGAAAAAAAAAAGTTCCGGATAATCGAGGTTACAGATATTAAATATGCTTTGTCCCCTTCTTACATACTTTTCCTTTATGTTCCTTTTGATATTTATTTTACATTATATATCAATTCTCAGTTTTAGAAAAAGTCCAAAAATAATTTCAGTTGCCGAAATTCAATTCAGAAAAGAAAAGAAAAGCTCTTCTTCACCACATTATAGAAATAGAATAAATATTCGAGAAATATTAAAAAAATTGCATAAAAGTGCATAACATACTAAACACATCGGAATATTGGAAATCCTTTTAAGCTTAATTCTCACGATATGCATTAGAAGGGCATAACTGAAAAGTCCTTAAATATAATATATTTACCACCTCAGCATTGCAAACTCATATGAGGTTTAATTATAAAAGAACGCCTAGGAAGTGGTTCATATATATGTATTTATATACATATTTTTTCCTTCAATACATAAAAGCTGAAAAATTCTAATGAAATATAGTTACATAAATTATTTCCTTTTCAATTCTCTTGATAAAAATGTAAACAGATTTTTTTAAAATAATTGTTGTACCTGAAGAGAAAATTTAATTCCGCAACTTACCTTATTTAAAAATAGTTATAATTGCTTTAATTATAAAAGAACGCCTACAAAATAATTCATATATATGTATTCTTTTCTTCATTACATAAAAGCTAAAAAAAGTCTAGTGAATTATAGTAAAAAAACTATTTCCTTTTCAATTCTGTTGTTAAAAAATTAAACAGAATTACTTTTGAAATAATTATTATACCTAGAAGAGAAATTTAATCAGAAATCTTAAATTTGATTCTGTAACATACTTGATTACATTAATAATTCAGCAAGAGTAATAAGGATTTTAAAATATGGATATTTTTCTAAATTAATTAATATAACGGAGCATTTTTAAGGTATTATAAATTGTAAAAAAATATATAAATTCATGCTTTTTTTATTTTTATTCTTTTTTTAATGAAATAAATAGGAGATATATGATCTATTTTGCTAATATTTAAAATAATTTTTTTAATGCGATGTTTTATTCTTATTATTATTTTAAATAATATACATTACAACCCATTTTTAATCCAATTTTAAATTCAGTTTTATGTTTCTTAAACATTATTGTACATTCTCATGCTTTAATGTCTATAATTATAATCCTTTGAGATTAAAATGTCTTCAAGTTCATATGAAGCTATTTGTCGAATAAAAATACTTTTTTTTCATTTGTAAAATGCTTAATGAAATAAGTTAATGCATCGTAATTACAATTAATAGGCATTAAAGAATTATTTAATTTATTTCCATAGCACTGTTAAATTTATCTTTAATGAAATTTTCATTGTTTCGCTTTTATCTCTAATTTCCGTCACAATTATTTGTTAACTAGTTATTCATCTTGAATTCATTTCTTTAATGCCTTCTTTTTTTTAGCATTGAATAGATTAATAAAGAAGCATATTCTTTTGATATATATATATATATCTTATATTTTTTTATTGTGGAAAAATATGTTTAAAATACAGAATTGATGTTATTTTTATAGCTTTTAAATATTGTTTTCAAATAGGGACATGGTTAAAGTTCTTTCGAATTTCAACTAAAACTAATAATCCAAATAAAACTAAAAAAACTTTACGAATTATTGACTTTTTCTATTGATTTCCCTTTTTCATTTCATTCTTTTTCTTTTTTTCATCTTCTTATTTCATTTTAAAAATAAAAAATGAATATTTATATTAACCGTGGGCAGACGATAAACATAATCTTCTTTAAATAATAACTTGTGACAGGATAACTAAATTTCATCTTATTTCATAATTAAAGCATATCCAATTTATTTTATATATATGACGTCACATTTGTCTCTTTTTACCACTGACTCAAAATATATGCACCTTGTGTTATTAGAAATAAATACTTGAAAACTTATGTTTTGTTTCCAATATGTCCACAAAATGATATTTTTAAATTTATTAATTAATTAATTTAATTTTGTTTTATGACGTGAATGCATTTGAAGTGAAAATTAATTACTGAAGATAAATTATTATTTCGGTTTATTATTTTATGACAACAAATAAAAAGAAAATGATTAAATCCGATTAAATATTTAAGAAAATTATCAGATGATTCTGTATGAAAAATAGTGAAATTTTGAATTATTAAGAAAAATATTTGAATAAAATAAAGAAAATGTAACCTATGTAGGTATGAACATAGGCTAATAATCCATCTATATATAAAAGGCCTATAAGCTAAAGTACAAAGTACATATAATACATTATATGTGCTTTGCATATATACTTCATATATAATAAATACAATATGCAAAAGTACAAAGATATTAATTCATTCGTTTTAATATTTATTTCATTCAAACTTTCGGACAAACAATCACATTTATAATATTATAAGGATATGTACATTGTTATCTTTTCACAGAAAAAATCTAGTGAATTATAATAACCAAAACTATTTTCTTAATTATCTTATTGAAAAGATAAACAGAATTATTTTTAAATAACTGTTGTACCTCGAAGAGAAAAATAAATAGGTTTCTTAAATTTAATTCCGTAACTTACCTGGTTTATAAACAATTATAATTGCTTAAATTATTCGCCTAGAGTAAGAAGGAATTAAAAATAGTCTTACTTAATTAATTGATACTACGGAGAATTTTTATAACATTATAAGTTCTAAAAAATACTTTTTTGTTGTTTTTATCAATTTTTTATGAAAATAATTAATTTTATCATGTTTTCAAATAATACTTTTTAAATGTATTTTCCCAGTATTTAAAATTAATTTAAATGTGATGATTTATTATTAATATTTTTTTAAATAATTTACTCTAGAACTCATTTTTAACATATTTTTAAATTCCTCTTCATGTTTCTTATAATTTAATTAGACATTTTTATGCTTAAGTATCTTTAATGATCATCCTTTGAGATTAGAATTTTTTCAAGCTTATATAAATTTATTTTTCGAGCAAATACTTTTTTTTCATTTAAATACTTAATGAAATAGCTTAATACATCATAATTACAATAAATAGGCCTTAAATGAATTTTCTAATTTATTTTCATAGCATTGATAAATACATCTTTAATGGAAAATTTCATTATTTCTCTTTTATCTCTAATTTCCTTCACAATTATTTGTTAACTAGTTAGTCATCTTGAATACATTTCTTTGTTAACAACTGTTTTTTAGAATTAAATAGAATTATAAAGGAGGATGTACTTTTGATAAAATAATTTATTTTTCTTACATTTTTACTTGTAAAAAATATGTTTAAAATACATACTCGATTTTATTTTTATAACTTTTTAATGTTCTTCACACATGTGTATAGGCCAAAAGTTCTTTTAAATTTCAAATAAAATTAATAATTCAAATAAACTTAAAATAAGCCTACTTTTTTGCTTTTTTAAATTCTTAATGAAATTAATTAATTTTACGATGGTTTCAAAAAACATTCTTTTAAGGAGTTATATAATGTATTTTAATAGTATTTAAAAGGGATTTTTTTAATGTGAAGTTTTTTTAATACTATACAAGTCATTTGTAATATAGTTTTAAAATTGCCTTTATGTTTCTTATAATTTAATTATACATTTTTATGCCTAACTATCTTCAATGATAATCCTTTGAGATTAGATTTCTTCAAATTAATTTAAAGTTATTTGTTGAGCAAACACATTTTTCCATTTATAAAATACTTAATGAAATAAATTAATGCATCGTAATTACAAATAATCGGAATTAAATGAGTTATTTAATTTATTTTCATAGCATTGTTAAATTCATCCTTTAATGCAATTTTTCATTATTTTTCTTTTATCTTTAATTTTTTTCACATTTATTTGTTAAGCAGTTATTCATCGTGAATTTACTTCTTTGTTTAGTGCTATGTTTTTCAGATATGAATAATTCAACAAAGAAGCGTGTCCCTTTGTTGACATAATTTATTTTTGTTATATTTTTGCTTGTGAAACGCGATGTTTAACATACATAATTGATTTCATTGTTATAGCTTTTTAGCACTTTCCAATAAAGTTGAAAAAAGCTTACGCATTCGGTTTTCCTGGCCGTCTTTCGACGTTCTTACTACCGTAAATGAACTCGGATATTCAAGAAATCGATAAAGTTGATTTAGTACTACCAAAGCACGTTTGGTATTGAATATGAAGTATCGTATTTACTCGTGTATAACGCGCACTTTTTTTCAAAAAAAAAATAATAATAAAATAAATAAAATAAATAAATAAAATAAAATAAAATAGGGCGAAACTCCTAGATGCGCGTTATTAACGGAATATTTTTTTAATGTTGGATGTAATCACTAGATATAAATATGAATCAAGAAAATTATTCAAAGAAGACATAATCACTCAGAAAAATTTATTTAATTGAAATATCACTGCACCTTTATTTCACTCCTTGCACTTTTTTTTTACATTAACATTACAAGGAGGTGTATATACAGGGTGAGTCATAAAAGATCGAAACAATAGGCTACCTCCTTAATAAGTTCAAGGTTCGTATGCTCCTAGAAATTTGAAAGAAATCTTTCACTCCTATTTCTGATGCGAAGTTTTTAAATAAATATTTCATAAAAATTCATAATGACTGCGATCAACCGCATTATTTGTAATACTTTTTTAAATCAAATATGATGAAAATTCTATTAAAATATCCTTGTAAAACTGTACGCATAATGCAAACTTATCCCATTGACTGAAAAGAATACAATAAATAAAATTAAAGCTTTTGTAGGCAATGTTTTAAGCAAAAATTTCTATTTTTTTTTCATATTTTGTAAAATTAATAACACTCGAGTCTGAAAATCCAGCGTGCACTTCTATGCAGCAAATTGAGGGGTGCGTAATCCCAAGTTAATGAAGTTTCAAGTTATGAAGAAACTTATTACTTTTGGAGAGTGTTCTATTCAGTTAGAATAACCACAAATTGAGAGAGAAAACACATTTCAAAAATCCCAGTAAAACTGTATTTATAATGCAAACATTTCCCATAAACTAAAAAGAATATCAAGATTAAATTTCAGAACTTCCTTAGGCAATTGCTTTTTATCTACCGAATTATGAGTTAATGAAAATTTTATATTCTAAAGATTTTGAGTAAATTGTTTAAACTAAATTAAATGACTTATATAATCAATAAATTATTGAAGGATTTTAGAAGGATTGGAGGATTTAGATGGATTAATTAAATTTGAATTTACAGGGATTTTGTGCAATATTTCTAGAACATTCAAATCCTTTCTTTTAAATTGTTTTCTTAGTATTTTGTAGAATTATAAAGTGTACAAATATGATGTAATTACAACATAAATATAGAAATATTTCGAAATGAAAAATCCCCATCCCCCTACCTCAGCGGCAAGAAAGCTGAAAAGGATACAAAGGCAAAAGAAATCATAATTTTAAAAATATTTTTGTTTTGTATAACCAATAATGCTTTTGAAAAAAAAATAAAGTAATATATCTGTCATTCATTGTAAACAGTATTACAGCCAATTGACGTATTAAAAGAATTTAAGTAATTTTAAAGTTAATTATAAGTACCGTCGATAGATAAAGGGTTAAGCAAACATGTATATTTTCCTCATATTTTGTAAAGTCAATAAGCCTCGAGCTTGAAAATCTATCGTTCGCTTCTATATAGAAAATTGAGCATTGCGTAATTCAAAGTTAAAGAAATTTCAAGTTATAACGAAATTTATTCCTTATAGATAGTGTTCAGTTAGATTAGGGATGCACAACCTGTGGCCCGCGGGCCAAAATGCTACCACTATTTTGATGCAGAATAATCTTCCTTATAACGAAAACAGAAACTGCTATTAAGTAAAACAAATGTCACTTTTCAAATATTCTGGTGGCAAACGATTTTCTGGCAAAAAGGTTGTGCATCACTAAGTTAGAATATCCACAAACGGAGAGAGAAAATACGTTTGAAAATTCCTGGTAAAACTGTACGCATAATGCAAACATTTCCCATAAACTAAAAATAATACCAAGATTAAATTTTTTAAAAAAAATTAAAACTTTCTTAAACAATGTTTTAATCAAATATGTATAATTTCTGATATTTTGTAAAGTTGATAAATCTCGAGCCTAAAAATCCAGCGTGCGCTTCTGTGTAGCAAACTAAGGAGTGCGTAATCCCAATTTAATGAAGTTTCCATTTATGAAGAAACTTATTCCTTTTGGAGTGTGTTTAGTTAGAATAAACTCAAACCGAGAGAGAAAATACATTTCAAAGAAATTAATTTTTGCATAGGATTTAGGTATGTATGTCGGCCAATTATCTACGCTATGGGATATAGGCCCTATGGGGTGGGATGCCCTCCGTGGGGGTCTTTCTAAGGGAACCTAACCGTATTTACGCAAGGTTCGAAGAAAACCACGGAAAACTTCGAACGGTTAGGTCGACGGTCGCGATTGGGTTCGAACCCAGCACCTACCGTCTACCAGTTTGAGGTCAGAACCTCTCGGACACTGGTGGGGCATTTTTTGCATAGGATGTATGTATGTATGTCGGCCAATTATCGACGCTATGGGATATAGGCCCTATGGAGTGGGATGCCCTCCGTGGGGGTCTTTCTAAGGGAACCTAACCCGTATTTACGCAAGGTTCGAAGAAAACCACGGAAAACTTCGAATGGTTAGGTCGACGGTCGCGATTGGGTTCGAACCCAGTACCTACCGTCTGCCAGTTTGAGGTCAGAACCTCTCGGACACTGGTGGGGCAATTTTTGCATAGGAAAACAGTATTGCAATCCACGTATTCAGCATATTCAGCCTCTATTTTAATGATGACCATGATTTTAGTTCATATTAATGATTATTTAACAATAGGTTCAATATATTTACGTTGCTTTACGTGAAATGTGATGATATTACAGCTATTTAAACGAAGAGGTATTCACACTCAAACCAGACTAGAAAACATGCATTTAGTTTGATTGAATGTTACATTACATATGACATCACTTTCAAAATTACTGCGCACTAAAAGTTCGCAATAATTCAGTCATATAAATTTGTCCTTATTTATTTTTTTTCTGTGCCTGACTTTTCCCGACCACTTTTAAAGTATGATCGTATAGGTTATTGTTTTGAGTAGGAATTTCAAGAAAAAATCTTACGCATATTGGTGCCATTTTTATTTATATTTTTTTTTTTCGAGGGGACTATTTAACAGCTCTGTTTTGCGGCTTCCAAATTGAAGAGAAAAAAACTATATTACTTACCCATCATACGTAGTATAGGGTAAGTCTTGCAATCGTTTTGAAAATCGAAAAAAATTTTTTGACGGATTTACACGTTTTAGATAGTGGAGATTCCAAAAAACATATTTTTAGAAATTTTTTTTTGCCGTCCGTCTGTCTGTCTGTCTGTAAACGCTCTATCTCCCTAACAAATTGAAATAGAGACTTGAAATTTCGTATGTAGTTAGCATGTAAGAATAGGACGAACCCTATTTAATATCAGCGACCTCGATTATCCGGAACTATTTATTTCGGACTCTTGAAAAATTCATTCTGGTGAAAGGTATACAAAAATTTTCGAATATTTTTGTTCTAAGGAATGGACGTAAAGGGCAATAAAATAACACACATTTTGCATATAAAACGAAGTCGACCGGATTATTAGTTGCCGAGATATTTGTAATCTTGTTTTCCACATTCTTCGATTTTTCATGACCCTGTATTTCATTCAAATTTCAATTCAGAAGTATATTTTAATTGGAAATGAGACGCTTAATCCGACGCAGTTAATTGTTAGTTAATATGATTATTATTTTTGGAGTTATAAGGATGTTTCTTTTACGCAGTTCGATACTTCTTGAGTAGTTTGGCGTTTTGTATAATTTGTCGAAATTGGTACATCAGCAGTTTTTTAATATAGCATTACTATTTATATTAACAATATTTAAATTTTGTTTATGAATTGCAATGTATTGTATAAATAGTTTTCATATGTTTTATTTTCATATACATATCCATGATGGGTAAGTATTACGGTGGCCCCCAATGACTAGTTTTTACTACAGTATTGCTGATTTTTAGCTCGCTGGATATCGTCTGAGAGTTTTTTCACCTATATATTCCGTGTGCATACACTGTTAAAAATTTTGTGCTACTTTGAACCGAAATTTGGTGCTTAGTAGCTGCCACCATAAGATGGTGAAATCTTGTTCAACTTCGGTTGAACCATAGTTCCATTTTTTCAAATAATATGGTGTAAACTCGTTCCAAGATTTGGACCTTCGATTGAACCATCCTATGGTGGCAGCTGGTAATAGCTGCGAGCACCAAATCTTGGTTCAAAGTAGCACGAAATTTTTAACAGTGATATGAACGTATAAGTACGTATATACAATCGTGGAAAAAATTATACACTCCCTAAATTATTTGATTATTAACTCTTTAACAAATTGTCGTAAAGGAAAGTTACTGGTATCAAACGATTTTAAATAAAGAAAATTTGAGTAGCTTGTATTAGAGACGTCTTGAATCGGCTTCTTTCAAGTTTGTTCAAACCAAACATCTTATTTTCTGATTTATTTTTAAATTCATTTTTGCTCTCAAACACATCAAACTGGCAAATTATCTTATACAGAAACTACACACTGTGCAGTGCTTGTTTTTTTATAAATATAGAAAAGATTTTAAACAAATTGTGTCAAATTGGGCATTTTGTACCGAGTTTTTCAAAGCGGGAGAGTTGGGAATGATAAAAAAGGTTCATACTGAGAAAATATTTGTTTATAAATCAAATTCTAATGAAAAAAGCTAAAATGAAATCACACGGCATTTTATACATCGCTTAAAAAGTCATCTGACCAAGTTTCATGATTTTACTTTTAAAAGTGAGTCTGAAAATGTATCAGAAAATATATGGCGGAATAAAATGTGAGGTTTACTTAAAAGGCGATTAAAAATAATCAACTTTAGATGTTAATAGGTAATTAGTTTATTTTTTTATTAAAAATTAAAAATTAAAAATTAAAAATTAAAAATTAAAAATTAAAAATTAAAAATTAAAAGTTAAAAGTTAAAAGTTAAAAGTTAAAAGTTAAAAGTTAAAAATTAAAAATTAAAAATTAAAAATTAAAAGTTAAAATTAAAAAAAATTAAAAATTAAAAATTAAAATTAACTATTAACATCTATAGTTGATTATTTTTAATCGCCTTTTAAGTAAACCTGAACATTTTAAAGTTCATGTTACATATTTTATGTGAGTCTGAAAATGTATCAGAAAATATTTAGATGTTGAGTGTGAAAATTATTTTTTCGAGAACACCTCCGTTTATAAACTGCTTTAAACAAAGAGCGGGAAAAAAGAGCAAGCCATTCAGTAGTGAGACTCTTTAATTTATCTTTCCAGTTAGATCTGATGGTATTCCTGATAAAAGCAAAGAAGAGAGTTATAAAGAACATGAAGAACAGAATTCTGAGGATTCATATTGTAATTTGCAAAATTTTAAATACATTCAAACAGTATGATATGTGCTATATATAGACTCCACTGTACGAAAGCTATTATTAAATGTAACTTTATTAAATATAAATCAAGTGCATGTTAAATTTTATATATATATATATGTATGAAATAAGTATATCTATGCTATAATAAAATATAGTTGATATTATACACTGAAAAAAACTGCAGCAGAGATTTAAGACAATGTCCGTAAAAAACGGACTTCATACCTACACTGTTAAAAATATCCCTGTAAAATTACGGGCAGAGACCGGCAGCAGAGATTCCAGCCATACACCGTAAAAAAAAATTCCATGCCCATCATTTTTTGCAGCCCGTAATTTTACGGGGCTAAGTAATACGGCATTAACTGTATAATTACGGTCCTTAAATGTTATTTTATGGTTTGCCTTTTTACGGTCAAGGCGTAAAAAATACTGTAAATTAACAGTGCGTGATCGTATATGTTTAACCATAATCTTACGGTCCATGAATGTAATTTTATGGTCTGTGCTATTACGGTTAGGGCGTAAAAAAGACCAATTTAACAGTGAGTGATCGTATATGTTTAACCATAATCTTACGGTCTTGGCACATAATTATATATATAAAATTCCTCCGTGTATAACAATTCCGGTGTCAACCTATCCACGAGAAAGAGAAACTCATTCACCAATGAGAACGTTTCATAGTCGTAATGGAGCGTTCTCATTGGTCAGATTTACAGTGAGAGCTGTAAATGACGTCACTACATTTTACTTCGCTTTGAAATCTTTCCACGATTTCAAAAAGTATATTTAATTAAAACTTTTTACTAAAGGAAAGCGAAGGTGCGTTTTAAATGCAATATTGTCAAAATTTTTATATTCGGGTTGCTTTAATTTTTTTTCTTTACAGCCGTGAATGACTCTTGAGAATTTCAAATCGATAAAAAAAACATTGTGAAAAGTTACCTCCGATTTTAAAGGCAATCTATTTTCTGACCAATGAAACCGTTCCATAGTCGTAATGGAGCGTTCTCATTGGTCAGATTCACAGTGGGAGCTGTAAATGACGTCACTACATTTTACTTCGCTTTGAAATCTTTTCACGATTTCAAAAACAATACACTGTTAAAAATTTGACCCATTTGCTGCAGCGTCACTCCACCGCTTTTATAGAAAACGGTTACTTTACAGTGTTATGGAGCATTCTCATTGGTCATAAAAGAGATGTTCTGTAAAAGCGGTGGAGTGACGCTGCAGCAAATTAGTCAAATTTTTAACAGTGTATTTAATTAAAACTTTTTATTTAAGCAAACCGCGGGTGCGTTTTAAATTTCATTATAATCCCCACCCCCCATGTACCAGATAGTTTTGCTATAGTTTTAAATGCAGATTTCTGTTGAAATTTTCTTTCTTTCCTTCGTTTTTTTTTTTTTTTTTTTTTTTTTTTTTTTTTTTTTTTTTGGGGGGGGGGGGGGGGTGTTAGATTTTTTTCTTTTCCAAGTTTAATCGCTGTATTTATCAAAATTGTTTCAGCCTAAAGTGGCTATGATTGACTACAGTTGTAATTTTTTATCATCCTTTAAAAATGCAAACACGTCATTTTGACGGGCTATCTTCTAGTTTGATGATATGTTAGCATGCATTTAATGGACTGGCCATATATTTACAAAATAGATAATATTCTTGGTAAAAGCAGCATGACTTTACAGCAGGAAATTTCACATAAAAATGAACTTACATAATAAGAGTTCAACCAAATATTTTAAAATATTGGAGGAATGTTATAATAGAAGTTCATTTACACTTAATAAAAGCCTTCATGCATTTTTTTTTCTTTTTTAAACAATATATAATTGGGCAGTTTAACAGTAAAATATAAAAGTCATTTATTGTGAATTTATAGATTTAATTTTAAATTTAAAGCAATGTAGTTTGATAAACTTGTCAGACATGGTTATTATGAAAAAGAAGCAAGGGATAACTTACATTTCTGTAACAACTTAAAGGTGCATAATTTTAAAATACTGCACACTACTGTTCAAAATATACTGTGTTCTCAACACAAGTGAACATTTATTCATGGATGTTTTGTATTTCAGGCATCCAGCTAAAATGTTCATATCAAAAGTTCATGAGAAGCACACACTTCTAATAATCCAAGAGCTGACAGTTCAAAAACATATATTATCGAGCACAAGAAAAAAATCCTTTATTTTATCGAAGAGAAGTACTGTTGAAAATATTACCCTTTTAATGCATCGTCACTCCACCACTTTTATAGAAAACTATTACTTAACCATATTATGGCGCATTCTCATGGATCAAAATATATTCTATAAAAGTGGGGGAGTGACGATGCAGCAAAAAAGGTCAAATTTTTAGTAGTTTAATAGAGGAATGGAATGATCCATGTATGCCGGAATTGAAAAGGTGCATAAGCCAAAAATTAATATTAGAGGTTTACTCAAAGGTTTAACGTTGAGTTTGCCGTATGAAAACATGGAAAACTGGGAGCAAGAAAACACAATAATAAATCTACGAATGAGCCACTAGTGGCATTAATTTTTGGCTTATGCACCTACTATTTCCAGCAGGTATGGATCATTCCATTCCCCTATTATCATTCTTCCATAAAATAAAGGTTTTTTTTTCTTGTGCTCAATAACATAGGTTTTACTGCTGTCGGCTCTTGGACTATAAAATACACAAGAGTTGTTGAAAACATTTTCCGGTTATTAAGCAAAGAGTCATTCAATTAACCCAATATAACAATAATGAATAGAAAATAAGCATATCAAAATCAGAAATGATTCACTTAGTGTTTTCAAAATGAGTTATTTTCCATAATCAACAGACATGTAGTCAAATGTTACTTTGTATTTTATTTTGAACATAATAAAAATCTAAAAAACAGCCCTTTCAATACATTAATGTAGTGGAAAAAGCTTCATTGCAAAAACTTAATTTTACACATTGATTAGAATATTTTCATTAATACTGTGAATATTGATTCTGAGAAAAGTATGCCTAATTTTTAGAATCAAAACAATTTCAAATGTATTTCAAGCTATTTAGAAAACTTAAAAAGAAATTTGAAATAATAAAACAACTCTTTATAATAGTTTGCAGTTCTATATAGCATAAATCTGAGATATTTCTAAAATATAAATTTATTCTTGTTTTATGGGTGTTTTGGGGATTTTGTAATTACTGTTAATTCAACAGTAAATAATACTGTTTGTTATGAGTCAATTTTAAATTTCAAAATTGACCAAGCTCACTTGAAAATAAATAATGTAGCATTCAATTTAAATTCAGATTTTTTTTTAACCAAATGTTAGCAAATTTCCTGAAATTTCATTAAAAAAAATTAAGCATCTACATACTTCTAACATGATTAAAATAAAATGCAATGTGCTACATTTTATAATAATACAAATGATATTAAATATTTCTTTTGTTCAATTGTAACCTTAATTTGATGCTGGCTATACTATGCAAGTAAGATATTGCAAAGTATTTTAAACAATTCATTAAAAAAAGTACAATAGTTTTTTTAAGGGACAAAAAATGTTCACCATCAATAAAAGTGACAAATTATTATACTATTATCAAAATCATGACATAAATGCTTCAATTAAAATATACTTTAATACAGTCAGTTATTTGCAATAAGTTATCAATGCGTGCTTATAATATATATATATATATATATATTGGTGTCTATGTGTCATTTAGTAAAATTAGACAACAATTATCAATTCATATTTGGGAAGCCAATACTGCAGTTAAAAATCCCCATTTCTTTTCCTAAATGAATTCACTTACCTTGCATCACATCATTTTGTTAATATTATACTATCATAATGCAGTTTTGGAGTAGATTGACTGGCCATTTGACCAGTAAAAATTAGACAGTTGCATTTTCTCTGACATTTTCCTACCTTATTATAAATTCTATAACTTTTAGTACCTTTCATATTAATTGCCCATTTTTTTTAATTTATGCTGAATTCTCTGACTTTAGGAACTGAAATTGGAACTTAAGATTAAATGAATAATCTGCTTACAATAACTACAAAAATTTATCAATAAACATAAATTTTATTTTTATGAATTTACAATTAACAACTGAATACATATAGAATATAAAAACAAGTCACTTAAAAATCATCACACATATAACATTTTTATGAGATCTGGCTTTTCGATCCATTTTCTGGATTGATTCCAAAGAAAGCCCTATTTAAAATACAAAACATACATATTAAAAATAATTATGCAAGTACAAAAAAGTAATTTTGTTCTAACACATAATTAAATCAGTAAGATTTAAACATTTTTTATTAATATGACATCTTGAATTAGATTTCTTCCCTGTTTAATGTTTCAATATATTTTATTATATATTAGAATGGCTTAAGGCCCCACATTAGGCACAGAAAAAGACCCGGATGATAATGTAAAGTCTATGGGAGCGTTCTTTTCAAATATCTCGCTCAAATTTTAATATTTATACATGATTTTTTTGCATGAGATAGCTGAGTACGATCCAAAACTGCCCTAGTTTTTACTTTTTCAATTTTGCTTTTATATTTTTTATATTACGATAGTTTCAATTTCAGAACCGGTTTCGAAAGTTAAAGTAATTAAAAAAAAAAATCAAACTAAAACTGAAAAAGTAAAAACTAGGTCAGTTGTGGATCGTCATCAGCTATCCTGTGCAAAAAAATCATGTTAAAATATTAAAATTTGAGCAAAATATTTGAAAAAACACCCCCATAGACTTTACATTATCATCCGGGTCTTTTTCTGTGCCTAATGTCGAGCCTTAATATTGTGAAATGTTTCACATGAACATTTCTCATTATTAATCCATTCTTAATGTGTATTTGAAAAATATTTTTTCATAGTCTGACTTAATCATCCCTTTATAAATTTTTAAATAATTAAAGAAATTATGAACGGTAGTACCTTGCATTTTTATCAACATCTGTTAATTTTTTTCACTATTAATAACCACGTGTTCAAAAATTTTATACTTTACTATTTTCACAAGCTTGTTCCTTTATTGATAATAGAAACTCATTTATATATTTTCAAGAACACAAAAAACTTATAAATAAAATTTTATTCTTTAACTTTTTGTGAAACTATAAATTTTTTATGGGAAAATACATATGTATAATTTAAAAAATATTAAAAAAATTTAGTGTTCTGGGAATTTCAAATATGCATAAATTAAAAAAATTCCACTTTGTAAATATTTTCTGATGTTTACAAATAAAAGGTACCAAAAAGAAAAAAATAAAAAAAAATCTGTACCTTCTCTTTGTAAAACATCAAACAATATTTACAATTTTTTAAAAATCACAGATTTGAAAAGGCCAAAACAATTAAAATACAAAAAAATTAAAATCCAGTGTATACTATAATCAAATGTAGTCTCATGCATCTTAAAAAAGCATGTTCAAAGTTTCTTCACAAGCTTCTTTTTATAAATTAAGACTATTCTTATAGAAGCTCTAATTCACACATTTTTAAATTTATTCAATGTTAAATATGTGTAAAATCTACTTTCTCTCTAAATGGAACAGCTAATTATTCCAAAATAAAATATATGAATAAGCTGTATATATACATATTTTCATGCCAAATTCAAATAACTTTCTATCATGCACTTGGTCATAGTTGCAAAATAAAATTTTATTTTTTTATAGTGAAGACAGAGCTTAAAAAGATAAATAGCTTGATAAAAAATTATGACATAAAAATATATTTAATTCTACCAAAAAAAAAAAAAAAAAAAGGGTCCAGTTGAATGCATATTACAGTACAATCTTTAAATTTGACACTTCAAAAATTCAGTATCTTAGGAAATCTGCGTGCATTTCAAAATGTAAACAATGAAATCGGCAATTAAAAAGTATTCTTCCAAAAAGTAGTTAATGAAAATAAGATCATTTTTAACACAAACTGATAGGAAAACAGAGCAAAACTTCATTATTTAGACAAATAATTTACTGCCCATAACCAAATATGAATTCCAATATTTTTGAACAGCCCTGTATTTGATCTCTCTGTTGATATGCATACTATATAATGAGGAAATTTAATTTAGCAAGAAATTGTCTAACAGGTTAAAATTTCTCTTTCAGCAATTTATACTAATAGATGGAAAAGATACTTTAATATTTTTGTTCAACCATGTAGTTTACTTAGTACCTTTACTACACACCATATTTAGCTAAAATTTAATCCAAACTAAAACACTCCTAAAAATACTAAAATAACCCTTTTCAGAAATTATTATCCATAGGCAACCATGTATCAAATTATTTGCATGACCTTGTACATATTTACCTATTTTCTAGAAAAAATTTCTTGGTAAATTGATTATTTTTAATGTAAAAATGCATAACTTATTTTAAAAACACCTTTAAATAATTCACGCTCACATTCAGTAAGCTTTATGAGCTATTTTGTATAGCCCTGTATATCAAATATAGCATTTATACACACCATATAATATGGATAAATTTAGTTTAACTTAAAAGCGCATATCATAAAAGATAAATGCATTTCATCTATCCATCAGCCATTTAAATAAGATACAGAATACTTCGGATAGAATATTCTATTTTTAAATGTTATGTATGTCTTTCTAAATGCCATGCACTTTGTATTATGCATGAAATAACTTATATTAAGCCTCAGTAAGATATATAAATTTTATTATACATGAAATAGTTCAATATAATAAAAATTTGTCACATACAATTCCTCTCCCCTTTACCCATTATGTAATGGAATTGTTTTGGGCGGCCCTGTAAATGAATAACTATTTTCACCGCACATTTAACATAATGCATATTTTAGTGCACTTTGTAAATGATAAATTTTAATGTTTGACAGGGTGTAACATACTTAAAATTTATTTGAAACATTTTTTCCCCATCAGACATAATGTAGAGGAAAACTTTTGACTGTGGATGTAAATAAACAAATCATGCTAGAAACTTCATTTAAAAATAGTAGGGGTGCACAACCTTTTCAAGAGACGGGCCACTTACAAATATGAAAGGTCGTCGAGGGCCACAGCAATAACATGGAGATATTTCGATGAGGTTATCTGTGACCTATAATCTGATAAATATGGTTTCAGAGGAAAGTGGGGAAGTTATTCCTTTAAGTTCATTAACCCAATCAAAAAATCCAATTCAATCTGTAAGGATGTATCAGCAGTTTTTATGTTTGTATATATAACACATACAGCAAGGATTATTTTCTAGATGTAATGGTATTCCTAGGTTTTATTCAGGAGAGTAAATTTTGTTTTATTAAAATTGCTAAAAAAAAAAACAAAAGTGGTTGGTGCCGAAAAAAATGTGAATTTTATCAATGAAGGAGAAGGAAGTAGATGATCAACAAAGTTCCGATTTTTCTGCACCTGATCAGCGAAATTTGCAATTTATTGACGCTTGATTGACCAAATTTGCACTTTTTACGAAATCGATCAATCTAACTTTTACGAAACTCATCGACGATATTCACAAATTTTACAAAGCCGATCGATGAAAATCTCGATTTTTACAAACCTGATCGATGAAATTGTCTGCAAATTTTCCTCACATGCTCAATAAAATTTGCAATCTTCTCACTCTTGATCGACGTAATTTGAGATTTTTTTCCTAGCCTGATCAACAAAATTCTCGATTTTTACAAAGCCAATCAATGAAATTCACGAAGTTTAGAAATCTGATTGACAAAATTCATGATTTCTAATTGCATGATCGACGAAATTCACGCTTTTTTCGAGCTTGTCAACAAAATTGACGATTTTCTGAGTCTGGTCGAAAAAACTTGCGATTTTTCTGACTCTGATGGACGAAACTCAAGATTTTTCCGACATTGATGGACGTAATTCACCATTTTCTGAATCCAATCAAAAAAATTTTTAGATTTTTATGAAGTTAATAGAGAAAAATCATGATTTTTATGAAAAACATCGAGAAAATTTACGATTTTTCTGCCCCCGATCAACAAAATTTGCGATTTTTACTAAGCCGATCGCTGAAATCTGCGATTTTTGTATAACTGATCGGCGAAATTCACGATTCTTCCTCGCAAGACCGATAAAATTCACATTCCTTCAGGACCAGATTGATGAAATGCATGATTTTTCTGTACCTTAACAACAAAATTCGCTATTTTTATGAGCCTTATCGACTAAATTTATGATTATTATAAATCCGATTGACAAAATTTGAGAATTTTACGAAAGTCATCGATGAAATTCTCAGTTTCTACAAAGTCGATTGGGGAAATTCGCGATTTTATTTGATCCTGATTGACAAAATTTTCGATATTCCTCTGCCTGACCAACGAAATTTGCAATTTTTCGTGACCCTGTTGACTAAAAATAGTGATTTTTCCATGTCCGATCGTCGACATTTACGTTTTTTCGGCGATAATTGACGAAATAAGTATTTTTCCACGCCCAAGCAACTAAATTCGCAACCTTGAACTAATTTTGATGAATTCTGCCATTTTTTATGCAACAAGATGGAAGTCATGAATTTTTTCTCTTGATAAATCGAAACTCACAATTGTTTCGCAGCCGATGTAGAAATTTTTAATTTTTCTTTACATCATCGCATTGCATTTTCTCCATGCCTTATCAACTAAATTTGCAATGTTTTTGTCCCCGATCGACAAAATTCATGACTTTTTTTGAGCCGGTTCAACGAAATTTGCGTATTTCTCACGCAATAATCCGAGAAAAGAAAACATGAGATTTTTCCGCAGCCGATAAATTTAATGCAGGTTATTACCTATGCTGACAATTTTTTCTTACTCGATCAATTGAATGTGTGACTTTTCATGTTCGATCCGCGATCGGCAAAATTCGCGATTTTTCAGTGCCTGATCGACAAAACTTGCAATTTTTTTTCGTGCCTGACGACGAAATATGCTATTTTTTCCGAGCCTTATGGACAAAATCAGCAATTTTTAAGAGCCTCACCAACGAAATTCGCTATTTTTCCGCAATTGATCAATGAAATTGATGATTTTTCTGTGCTCTATCACCAAAACTTGAGATTCTTGAGTGACTGACGAAATTTTGTATTTTACCGCGGCAATTTAACGAAATTTAGGATTTTTTTCTGCAACCTATGCACAAAAATTGCAATTTTTTCCAGTTGTAAATTGATGAAGTTTGCGGGTCACACGTTAACCCATCGAGGGTCAATTTTGGCCTGTGGGCCACATGTTGTGCATCCCTAAAATTAGGGTTAGTCTTAGTGCTAGGGTAAACATTAATAAATTTTTAAAAATTTCAGGATAATATGAACATATTTATGAGAGTTAGAGCGAGGAAAATTGGACAGACAAACCAAAATCACAAACAATTTTCAATTTTGTTCGAAAGTGTTAAAAAGAAGAAGTTGGAAAAAAAAAACAATCAAAATTTACAAAATTCTAAAACTTGCAAAATTCTAAAATCTGCACAACCTTTGGCCCCAAGCTATGCACATTTTTGATACTCCATTTAATTTTGTTCTTTAGAGAATGGAAATTAACAAAAAATGCTAATCGGATATTTTAAGCGTGTAGCCTATAAATAAAAATGTATACTATGTATTAGGAATGGTGCTGTGGCTCTTGAACTTTGTTAAAAATCTTTGAAAAATCTCAAATTTTGTTGATCAGCTCCTCCTACCCTTTCTATTCATAAAAGTTAACTTTTTTTTTTTTTACACTAGCCACTTTCATGCTTATGTTGTTTTAGTAAACAAAGTCACAATATTATCATTCCTTCTAAATAAATCTTGCTGTATCACTGTTATATGTACAAGTGTAAACTGTTGATATATCTTTGCAAACTGAATTGAATTTGTTGATTGGATAGGAGAACCAAGGGCACCCCCCCCCCCCACACACACACCAATCTGAAAGCACATTTTAAAAAATATAATTATAGGTTAAAGATTACCTCCCAGAGATAGAATTTTCAGGTTGTTACTGATGTGGCCTTCGAACACCCAGAAATTTTTGAAAGAGGCCTTTCTCTTAAAAAGGTTGTGCAATCCTACAATGTATGTATACACATGCATACACATGATACATAATACAATTTCAAAATAATGGACTTTATAAATAAAATTTAAACATAAGTTACCTTTGCGTAAATTCTAATGTGGCAGGACAACCACTTGAGTACTCCAATCCAAATACAAAAAGTGTTGACTCTTTTCACATTCGTAAATTCTGGTATAGCAACACTATTTTATACAATTTCTTTTATTTTGATAAGGATCACCTGAAACAAAAAAAATTAAATTTTAAACATGAATTATATGTGAGAAAAAGTTGTTAAACAAGTAAAATATACTGATTTTGCACCGAGTCATACTACTTTGGTCAACTACTACGGATACCAAATACTTGTGTGTAAGAAAGAATAACAAATTTGCACATGAAGTTAGCTTAGGTTAACTGCCACATGTGTGTATATACACCAGGGCTGGCAAGTTTCTGCCGGGATGGTTTAAACCAGCGGTTATAACCGGTAAAAACTGGCATGGCAGAAACTAAGAACTTTAACCTGTAGTGATTCATAATTCACACATGTATTTAATGTATAAAGAATTTAGTTAAAATAAAGATTATGAATGTTATTTAAAGTAGCAAAAAGTTTCAAAAGGATCATATAAGTACATAACATAACATCATAACATATATATAATTCTGAGAAAGGAGCTTATTTTTCTAAGGGGTTATTGTATACAGCACAAAATTTAGATGAATATCAAAAAGCAATTTTCTTTCTCTTTCTTTATGCTCAAATGTCAATTTTGATCCCATATACTTAAGATGAATTGAATAAGCTAATTAAATGAGATTTGAATCTTGCATTTGTGTGTTTCCATAATATTTCCATCATTGAGTAAGTTTTATGAGCAGCTGCAACAGAACACTCATGTTTTTTAGTTTTATTTAAAGCAACAACAATAGATTTTAACAGTTGCAACAAGTATTTAACTCTTTATAAATCATGCTATTTATTTATAATTTTAACAACTGCTATATCCTTAATATCATTTTCATGATTTTCAATTATCTGCAAATAACATGGATCATTCTTCTTGAAAGATTCAGAACTATTAAATTCTAATACTAATTAATATATTTTTAAAATTAAAACTTTTCCCAATATTTTATTTATTATTTATCCCGAATAAATTATATATTAGCATCTTAATATCACTAAAAAAATCTCAGATTATGTCATAAAATGAGTTTATGCCAGTTGTTGCCAGTTTCTGCCGGTTACAACCACTTTTTGCCACTGGCATGGCAGAAACCATTTTCTGCCGGCTAAAAGCCATCCCTGATATACACATACATAATTTACATCTGGTTAATAAGGTGAGATGTGGGAAAGTGGGCCCATGGGGTAAAGTGATGTTACATTGAAAAACACATTTTTTCTTTTTAAATTAAGATATTTAGTCAATTTCTTTTTAGTGACATATGTACAGATTGTCGTAAACATTTTTACTGTATTTTTAGAAACTAGCAACAAGTTTCATGTTTACAATTTACCTTGTTTATTCTCTGTGTTAACTTGATAAATGACAGATGTTCTATACTTTATAATAAATGACAATGACATAATGAAATAACTACAGAGTCAAAATGATGAGGTTTTAATCATTGAAACTGTTGAAAGAAATGAACATAAAAAAAAAAATCATTCAAGCAAATATAAAAAAGAATGTAAAAAATGCAGAATAACCTGATGTTGCTAATTGTAGCATTTTCAAATACATGAAAAATGACAAGACCTTTTATACCAAGGTTTAACAATATAAAATGCTAAATGTAAGTTCTAACATGATGCAAATATGTATTTTTGCCAGAGTTGAATAAAAAAGAAAAAAAAAAGGGGGGGGAGCCCTTTTTCCAAAATACACAAATAAAACATTTATTTTTCTTTCTTTAAACCAGGTTTTTTTTTTTTTTCCCCTTAATTATCATATTCTATTACATATTTACTATGCATGTTTGTGTATAAAAATAAACGTTATTGGATATCATATTTGTATTCTAACTTCATCATTTCAAAATATTCAAATTAAATAATTACAATTGGTTATGTAGATAATTGAAATCATTTGCTAAATATTTTTAGTAACAGTAGTAGTATAGTGTTCAAAGAATAAAATGTTCTATACAGTGATTCATAGCTATCTTGAAAATGTTATCCAGCATCCTTTGATTAGTAAAAGATTTGTTTTAAAAAATGTGTTCTTAGTGGGGAATATAGATAAAAAACAATTTATTAAAGTTACTTTTAAAATATGAGATGCATGGTTTACATAATATGATCTCAGAAGTAAAAATACAGATTTTTGCATTGATCTATTTGTATTATAATACAAATAGATCAATGCAAAAATCTGTATTTTTGCATTGATTCATTGACATAAATGTCAATGAAAATTACTTGCATCTTAAATTAATTAATAAAAGTATAAGATTTTTGTATTTAATACATGCTTTCTAGAAATAAAGAATTTCCGCTGTCTTCATGACTTAAAAAACAAAGCAAAAAAAAAAAAAAAAAAAAAAACACCCAAAATATCTAACCCCTTTTGATTACAATATTTTCCTCTATCAAAGAAAGTAAAAATAGCGATTACATATGACTATAAAAAAATTATGTAAGCAACGTAATATTCAAATTTAAACATTAGGTAACAGAAATGAAACCCCACACTCACCAAAAGAAGCAATACATGGAGATAAAGGTATATTTTCATCTCCCAGAACTTCTTCCAAACTTACTTCCTCCTGTAAAAATGAAATTGCAAAAACATGAGGGTTAAAAAGCAGAAAATTGTAAAATAGTATAAAACAAAATTTTTTGTAATAAAATATTAAAAAAAGAAAGATTGCTCGCATCTGATGATGATGCTCAATGCTCATACTTTGAATACAAAATGCTCTCTGAGTATTTAAATGAATTATAATATGAAATGAATATAATTAAATGTTTTTTAAATCAATAATTTAAAAGAAGATAGTTTGTTATATTCAATATTCATTCATATATATCTTCATTTTATTATGTTGGTTTTAGTTTTATTATTAAGAAAAATTTGTTTACGTTAAATTTTATTTTTGTAAATTATAAAATAGTCTTTTTTTCCCCTTATTTAAGCATGCTATTTCAAGTTTTTAGCTGTAAGTTTAGCTTAATCATTTTATGTGATAAAATCTTAGAATGGGACTAACATTTAAAAATTATATAAATATATGTATATCATTCATATGTAATTTTACACATTAAATTATACAAGTATTTTCACCATGAACTTTCATCTTTAAAAATTAAAATATTTCATTTGATTTTTTAAAAAATTTTTTAATATAAAGATACTTTTAATTATTGTTTATTCCATATTTACAGCTTACCATATCTATATTTAAAAATAGAAAATATAGAATAAATATAAAGTAACGTGTTGAACAAAAATATGTTTTGAGTTCAATCGGGATTAATGGTTTATAAGATCTAAAATTGTCAAAAAAATTATGCAAGTTTTTAAAAATAAAAATTTTTTAATTTAATATTGTCTTAAAAATAATTTTAAACAGTTTTGACTCAATTTTAGGTTTTCGACATGACTGTTAAAATTGGATAAAACCGTCACACTGTCATAAAAATGCCAACCCTGATGATTTTACTTACATTATTTACTTTATAAAATGGATAAGTTTATAAATATTTTATTGTAAAAAGAAGCTTGTTTCATTTTTAACATTCCTGTATTCATTAATAAATTAACATAGTAACTCAATTTATACGTGAAAAAGAAAAATATAATCAAATAACCTATAAGCGGCACATTTTCTTGTCGAAATTGTGAATATTAGAAGTTGATTAATACATAAAATATAAAAACTAATTATGCAAATTTAGAAAAAGTTAATACATTTTACCTTGAATAGTCTCAAACAATCCTCCATGCTTTTAGAGAAATAAAACAAAGCTACAGCAACCTTCTCAGGTAAATCTGACAGGTCTTTTTTGAGCCCTTTCTTATTAAAGAAAAGTCATTATTCAGACTTGCTACAGACAAGAAAAAACTGAACTTTCACGGCCTCATGGACTTTTGATGAAATTTGTATCTTCTTGCAGCATTTTGACAAAATTCACGTTTTTCTGCAATTTTTTAAAGAAATTAACATTTTCCCTCGATCATTTGACGAAAAGTGCACTTTTTCCAGTCTTTTCATTGAAATTTGCATTTATCCATGATCTATTAGTGAATTAATTATTTTTCTCAATCTTTTTCGACAAAATTCACCTGTCGGCCGAATATTCAGCCAAAATCACTAGTCAATGCATCCTTAATTATGATATAAGGTGGGGGCCACCAATTATTCCGAAAAAACGCTGATCAGGAAATACACACATTCTCCATATATTAAAGTTAGGGTACTACTCTGTATCCCGTCGACCAGTTTTGCCAAATTATACAAATCGCCAAACTAATAGCCAAATGATACAAATTGACATAATTTTTATTTTGAAAAACGAAAAAACAAATAATTAGTAGAATATTAATAAAAATACAAATAAAAAGTCGAAATAAAAATCACTTAATGACATTTTAAACACGTGAATCGTTTTTAATGTCATTGAATGTGACATTCACGATCAACCTTTAATGGCATTTAATCTTACAGTTTGGCGATAATTTTTTGGTCGACGGGATAACCTAGTAGTACCAAAGTTAGTAAATATGAATCTAGTAAATCTGCAAATTGGTGGCCTCAAACATAAGTTCTGCAATTTTATTTGGATTTAAAATAAAATTATAATATTAAACTTGCAATATCATTTATTTCATATTTGTAATACTAACTATTATAAATGATATATCAAACAGCCTCTGGAAGATTAGTTGTCTAAACTGTACACTAATATTCAAAAAATCCCTCACTGTCTTAATAGTTTGATTGTTTCAATTCAATTACCTAGTGTTTAATAGTTTGATTGTTTCAATTCAATTACCTAAGTGTTTAATATTTTAAACCATCCATCTAAACAAATTAAAATATCGATCTTCTATTAATTATAAGTGATGCAAACAGTACACGATTATCACAAATATTTTATTAATTATTAGTATCCTAGTCGTTAAATTTACTTGTTTCACTAAATTCTGGTTCTTAATGCAATCATAAATATGATGTCCATTACTGGACTCGGGAGGGTTTTGATATATTTATATTAGTTAAAATTAAATTCTATTTATATTGAGAAAAAAAAAACTAAGAATGGGAATGGTTAAATATTGTTGATAGATTAACATAATATTGCAAAAAATTGAAATAGAATAGCTTAACTATTAAAAATAATTTTAAAAAAATGAATAAAAAAAACGTCCCTTAAGAGTGTGTATTAGTGGCAACTGGCACATCTACCCTATTTAAATACTCTTAACTTGCACGTATATGTTAAATAGAAAACATTCGAAAATAAACAATTAAAAAATTTTAGATTTATTAATGAATTAAAAAAATTAACATTTCTTGTCATTTTGCTGCAGGAATTTTTTGTGCCAGCATAAACCTTGTATTTTTCATGTTTAAATGAGAAAACAAAACAAAATTAATGTAATCAATCATTAAGAAGGTAACAAAATATAAATAAAAAGTTATTCTGCATATTATAAGAGTGATATCGTTATAGTGCATTTATTTTTTTTAAGCATTATTGTAATATCTATTCTTTTAACGTAAATTTTTGATAACTAATATATATACTCAGAATAAATGGCATAATTAATGTTTTTGCAACTAACGATATCTGTGATTATATATAATCTCAGAAAACTGACACATAATAATTACAAAATGATTAAATCTTACCGTTTTTGTAAAATTTACTCTTATTAAAAGGATATTTTAAAACATAATATTTGAAGTTGCACTCGCGGTATATATACCGCGATTAATGATTGTTTTGTTACAATTGCAAATGCAAAACATAAATTACATAAAACTATGCGTTTATATGCGTCCTTTATCTTAAAAAAAGATATAATACACTTTTAAAAACAGTAATAACATATTTTACTTACTTGTTCTTTCGTAACTCGTTCATAACACCACACGATCATAGAATCGCTTTTTCCCATGGAACAATCTTCTATGCTTTTTCCTTTTTGGCGGGTTGAAAAACATGTTACGGTTGCGGTCGAAATATGACTAAATTACGGGGCGCATCCTAGCGGAGGAAAATTAACGGCGACGTACCGTCTTTTTGCTAATTATGGGACAGGGCTGTAAAAACATGTGGATTACCCTTAACATTTTGAGTATCTAAGGGATAAGACCGTTTATTTAGTGGATCAGACCGTTTTTCTTCAAATAAGGCTATTGCCCGTGAAAATTGAAGGGCAAATGCTCATAAATTTACAGTTTTTTCTGAGAGTGTATATGAACGGACTTCGCCATTACATTAATGGTTTTCGCCCGTAAAACACAAAAAATTACGGAAGTTGACCGTTTTTTCAGTGTACTATATATATATATACATATATAGTAAAATTAAATGCATTTAAAGATATGCTAATAGTAAATAAGGCAAATCTATTAGCAATTATTTTCTTGTTATAGTATATTATCTTGTTATAGTTTCGGTTGCCACTCGTTCAACTTCAAAATTTCCTTCGCTAATTTTAAATATATAGACACAGCATGTTTTCTTACTTTTAAATTATTTCTATTGGAAATTATTGTTTTAAATTACTTTTTTCTTCGTACTCTTCTTAAAAGATGTTTCTTTTTGTCTTAGTTGTTAAAATATCTCTAAAATGTATAGTTATATTTATATGAAGCATTAAAATCTTACACTTCATTAGCTTTTAAGATATAAAATATTAAATTAAACAGAGGTTTTAGAAATGTTTTGTGAAAAAAATAAAGCCTTTTAAGAAGAAACAATAAAGAAATTAGTTTAAAATATCAAATTATCGAAGAGATATTTTGATGTATGAATGAATCACGAGCTCAATTACTTAACATTAACGAATGAAATTCAATATTTAGTGACTATAGCAGCCTTAAGTAAGCTTTGTACAATATGTTTATTTTTTGAATAGATATATGCATTTTTGTTGATATAACAAGCGTATTTACTTATATTAAATCAATAGAAATGCTTTTTAACATTTATAATACTTGATAAATAATTTTTGTCAGTATTTTGCGTCATATACTCCACTGTGCGTCGCTCAAGAAGTCAGTGAAGACTACTGGATTACAGAATAGAATAAGAAGTTTCAAAATATTTAGCCACTTCTATCGTAGACGGCCCTTTAACCCCTTGGGAAAAGTGACACGTATGAGTGCCACAAAAAGACTTAAGAATCCTAGTTTATTCCCACTAGTAAAATCAAACTGTAAAATTTGTCTTATTTAATCGGAGCATTTTCCAGGGTTCGTACAGACTCCTTAGACTCCTTAGAAACTACTTAGAAATGAAAACGTTCTCAAGTAGTACTTAGAACTACTTAGATAAACAAAATACTCCTTAGAAACTCCTTAAATTGTATCTCGGTTTTGCACGCGAGCAATATTGCTCCCGGAAAAAAGAAAAAAAAAATCAGATTGTAGAATTTTGCGGAAAAAACAATCGTGGAGAAATACAAATTTCGTGAAAGGATCGCCAAAAAAGCCCACATTTCGTCAATATTTCGTGGGAAAACGACGATTTCGACAATGTTTTTGTCAACGAACTTTGTCAAAAGATCTATGAAAAACGCCAATTTCGCCAAATATTGCAAGATAAAACGCTAATTTCGCCTGAAAACCGCGAGAAAACGTCGATTTCGTCTAAAGATTGCTGATATAATGCCAATTTCATTAAAAGATTGCGGGAAAAAAACGCCGTTTTCGATAAAAGATGGCCTACAAATATTTTATCTAAAGATCATTGGGGAAAAAACGCCGATTTCATCAAAAGATCACGGAAAAAAAGTCAATTTCGTCAAAAGATTGCGAGGATAAAACCCCGTTTTTTAGAAAAGATCATATAAAAATGCAAATTTTGTCTAAAAATCGTCGAAAAAATGTCGATCTCATAAAAAAGAAACACGTAAAAACGCAGATTTCGTCAAAAGATCGCAGAAAAACTGCCAATTTCGGCAAAAAATCGCCGATTTTCCTAAAATATCGCAGATAATATGCTGATTTTGTCTGAAGATCGCGGGAAAGCTCCGATTTCGTCTGAAGATTGCGTATCCCCCCCCCTTTCGCAGGGGGTAACTCGCGGAATGCCTGCGGAATTGGGGCTGTGCAAGTGCATGCCACATAAATAACAACAAAAGTGGCAAGTTCTTAGAATTTTTTGGACTCCTTGGATTTTGTATGTACTCCTTGGATTTTTTCTTCCCAACTCTGTATGAACCCTGATTTTCCCGACTTAATAAGATACAAATTTCTGTTTTAAAAAACCAGTGTCAAAACTTTAAAGATTTCGTAAAAGGCTCTTATCGCGAAGGAGTTAAACCATTAGTTTGCTGTTTTTTTAGTATAATTTGGAAACTACTTCAAAGAAAAATTTCAAATTTTGGATTTCCAGAAAGCAGGACTTAATAACTGTAAATTCATCAAAAAAAAAATGCAATTTGCAATCTGTAATTTTTTCAAGTATTAATTTTCTTATTCATAATTGATAATAATAGTATTTATATTTTGGATATTTAGCATTATTGCTGCATAAACAATTAGCACATTAGGAGTATAATTTCAGGCGATATTAATAAAAAATATAAAAATGTATTTTAACATTAGAAGCAGAAATTTTTGAGTGTTTATAATTCAAAACCTTATTATTCAAATTACTTAGATGATTTGAAATTTGGTGTCTAGGATAAATCGAACTGAAGATTTAAAACATCTTATTAAAATTGGGTTATGCCATTTATGCCATTTATAATTAGCACATTAGGAATATAATTTCAGGTGATATTAAAAAATAAATAAAATGTAATTTAACATTAGAATCACACAAATTTGAATGTTTATAATTCAAAACCTTCAAATGATTTAAATTGAACTGAAAATTTGAAATATCTTATTAAAATTGGGTTATGCCATTGAAAAATATATTAAACTTGAATTCGTTCTAATATGTAAATATCCTTCTAAGCAAATTTTTATATATCATTTAAAAGTAGACTTTATTTGCAATCCTTCGGCACTAGCAACTTTCTTTTATGATAACTTGTTGAGGAGTTGGTATGGGGTGTTTTTTCCCCCACGATTATACTTAGACATGCGCATAGGCATATATCTCACGTACATGCATACATACGTGCCGATTCTAGTACCGAAAAATATCGATTAAAAGTTAATGAATTTTTTTTACAATAAGTCAGTTAGTTGAAATTCTATGTGAATTCTGTGAAATCTGTCTTGTTGAAAACACCTTTAAATTTATTTTAGAAACACATTATTCCTATTTGCACTGCTTACTTTTTTAAAAATAAATTCATTCAGATTTATAAAAAAAAATAGTTCAGAATAATGAAAAATAAACAAAAATATACTTATGTCAATAGCCATATAATTTATTGTGACATTCAAAATTTCAGGATAGTTTAGGACAAATGTTTATCCTGGTAAAAAGGAAAACTCCAGACTCAATTATTAGGCCATTATCTTTTGAAATAGAACGATACATGTGCTGTTTACTTAATCGGTTTGATATATGATATGCAAATCTAACATTGTATATTTTCTCTATTAAGTAAACTGTAACTAGGCAAGGTTTCTTTAAACATTTTGTAGTTACATTGTAGTTACATTGGTTTTGTAGTTACATATAAACATTTTGGTTTATATTTGTATTTTTTTACATTTTGAAAACATTTTTTAGCATTTCCAGAGAAAAAAGAAAGTTCGTACCTTAGAAATGTAACCATATATTTTGCTTAGAAACGATATATGGAGTATTCAGCACATTTCTAGATATATTCGTGCATTTTAAGCATAAGTTGAATAGTTATTTAAAAACATTTTAAACTGTAGTTAGTTAATGCATGAGCCAATAAAGATCAAAGTTGTTATTGAAATTTAATAAAACAAAAATAATAAAAAAATTTGATAAATAATAAATTAGAAAAAAATAAATATGTTATTTTCGTTATCATAATAATAAAAAATTACAAAAAAAAAAAAAAAAAAAAAAAAAAAAGTTTTTTTTTAAATTATTTACTTATTTTAACTCACAAAAATTATCCTTATAAATATAAAATATTAATAAGTTCTTTCTTGTGATATTTATGTTTTATTAAATCTGGTTCTTTATAAATCTGGTTTTGTCATCTACTTCTTGAAAAAATAACGAATTATCAATTGTTGTTGTTTATGATGGCCGATTATCCGCACGAGAGATATAAGCAGACAAGTAGTGCCCTCTTTTGGGGTCTTTCAAAGAGAATCTAAGCCGCATTTACGCAAGATTACCGAAAGTTCAAAGAAACCAGGAAAACATCCGAACGATTACGGCGACGGGCGCGATTAGATTCGAACCCAACACCTCCCGTCTATCAGCTTCGAGAGCAGAATATCTCAGCCAGTGGTGGGGCAACGAATTGTAAGTGAAATAAAAAATCAGTTATATAAAAAAAATCTCGGAGAAAGTTACCGAAAATGGTATGTTTTTTATTCGCAATATTTATACAAATTTCCGTTACATTGTTTTGTATAACCCTTTATCTACCAACGCTACTTATAAGTACCGTAAAAATTACTTATTATAAAATTCTTTTAATACGTCAATTAGTTGAATACTGTTTGTAATGAGTTACAGATACATTACTTTATTTTGTTGAAAAAGCATTATTGGTTACACAAAACAAAAATACTTTTAAAAGAAATGATTTCTTTTGCCTTTGTATCTTTTCAGATTTTTTGCAGTGAGGGAGGGGAATATTTTCAATTCGAAAATATTTCTTTATTTATATTGTAAGAACATCATGTTTGTACATTTTATAATTCTACAAAATACTAAGAAAAAAATTGAAAAAAAATTTAATGGGGTTATATATATCCCTGTAAATTCATATTTAATTAATCCTTCTAAATCCTTTAATCCTTCTGAAATCCTTCAAAAATTCATTAAATGATTATGTAAATCTCTTAACTTAGTTTAAAAAATTTACGTAAAATGCTTTGGAATTTCACATTTTCATGAATTCATAATTCGGAAGATAAAGGTTAAAGCAGTATAAAAAAAACTCTATAGTTTCTTAACCAATGAATGAAGCGCAACATTTTTTTCTTCATTTTTGCACGTTCTTATGGTTTGATAAAATATTCAAATACAAAAATATTTATTAAAATAATTCATTAAGTCATTTTGACAAAAGTGCATTCTGAAAAATATGAATAATAAAATATTCATTTTGCACGTACGATATTATAAATTCTACTGCAGATATATGTTTAATGTTTCATATTTGTTCCTTATAATACTATATTTTACACTCAAACTGAACTTGAAAGTATATTCAAATTCTTTAAAAAATTAATGGCTTTTCTAATCATATTCACTAAATTTCACCGAAAAAGGCATATTTATGTTTTCATTCCACAATTTTCTGTGACAAAATCAGAGTGAATGGAGGTTTAGCATAAATTAGCGCATGCAAACTAATAATATGCATAATTTCAAGATTCGATAATAATTGGTGTTTAAATGAGAGTGCATGTAATACCAAAAAAAAAATCAATTTTTAGAAAAACGGCTTTAAATTTCGCCTATGGCATTAAAGCAAATGCTTTTATGGAAGATATTTTTAGCCATAACTTGTGTTCTAATGATACTTTTATAAAACTTTTTTCTTAGTGAGTTCGTAAGTTTTAAAGGTATATCGTATGATACGATTTAAAAGAATAAAAAAACTTTTATTAATATATTTTTATGTTTTGATTTAATTTTCATAAAATTTCAAATCACGCGACAAAATTTTTCAACAAACATGTACATTAAATTTCAAACCATTCGGCTGGGTGTTTTTTTACTCTGTTATATGTGTACAGATAGACAGACACACCAAACGAAGACAACAAATACTACATATTAATGTAATTTCGAATGCACCAAAAAACAGTAATCCAAACTCAGCTGACGAAATATTTATACAAGGACATTTATACATATCATGACAAAGTAAAATAAATAATAATAATAATAATAATAATAATAATAATGCAATAACGAGAACAAAGTCTTTAAAAATAAATCTTGGAATTGTGATTTTTTGCAGCTGGTACATTCTATTAATAATTAAACAAACATATGTTTACTTCCTTGGTTATAGAGGGAAATTAAATAAATGTATTTTTCATATTTTTATGCTTATATATTATTGTGTATTATTTTATTAATATTTAATAATTTAGGCATTTAAGATATATGATAATACTATCTTAATTAAGCAAAAACATAATTTGCAGAACAAATTAGAAAAAAAATATTTCCTACAGTATTTAATCCCATTAAAGGACAGGTATTGATATTTCATTGAGTTAGTTCTACATTTAAAGTTAGATTTTTGTAACACAAACGAATTATACCAAGCGGACATTAAAAGGTAAAAATGGAGACTCATGTAATGAGATTCTGTTAAGTATCTGTACATACAAGATTGTGATTTAAATGTGGTTTGTTGGTAAATATATTTTCTAACACTCTTGTTCAAATACACATATTTTAAAAAGCAATTTTATTAAATGAAAGAAAGCAGAAAACGTAGATAAACACAGTTACAAATCAGACAATTTGCAATTGAAATTTTAATTCAACAAGTTATAATTCAAACTCTGAATTTCGTACATTAAATAATAAAAAAAATTTAAAAATGTAAAAAAAAATACTGAATGTGATATTCAATCTTTCCAAATAAAAATGCCTCTAAATAATAATAATAATACAAAGTATTGAAAACACAGTTATCAATAACTGTGTAATTTAAGGAAATAAAAAAAAACACCCATTTTTGAACTCCATTTAAATTTAGAAAAATAGATTTTCATTTAATGTCAATTAATATTGTAAAATATTTAATGTTAAATTTGCGATAGTAAATTTTTTGTATGCAGCGTATAGAAGTTTGAACAGTAAGTGTTTAAAAATTAAAACAACATTTGATTTAATTCAACAAATTATAATTAAAATTCTAAATTTTCTTTCTTGAAATAATAAAAGCTTTTTAAGTAATGTAAAAAAAAATTTCATATGCGATATTTAATATTTTCAAATGAAAATGCATCTTAAAATACAAAGTGATGAAAATAGAATTATCAACGCTTATGTAATTTAAAGAAACACTAAAAAAGATTCGTTTTGAGCTCTATTTAAATTTAGAAAAGTAACTTATAATTTAATATTAATCAACATTTTAAAATATTTAATATTAAATTTGTGGTCATGAATTTTTTGTGCGCAGCTTATAGATATTTGCAAAGTAAATGTTTTGGAACTAAAAACAACATCTAATGTGTTTTGAATATGGTTTTTACTTAACTATTCCGGCGTAAAATGTCGCATGATAGGAAAATTAATTTCAGAAGAAAAAAAACATAAATTTTATGTCATTTAATGTGCAAGTTACTTTTGATAAAGTGATGTTTCTATTAATTGTGAAGGGAATAATTAAATATCTATATTTAAAGACCATTTTTCATAATATCAATTTATGATGAAATTGAATTTGAAACATTTTGTTCGTATTAAAACCATGCATTTAGAAGGAACACTTTAATAAAAACTAAAACAGAAAAACAAATTATTAATCTAATCTTGCAGAATAAAATATTTATTCAATTTTTGAACGGAAAAAATGTTTATGTAGATTTTTTTTTTAAATTTAATTGTTTATAACAAATTTACATAGTTGTTTATGGCGAAACATAAATATATGAATGCAATCCAAAGTGCAATAGCGCTAGAAAAATGTACGATTAATTCAGTGCAAGATGTATTAAGTAAATTCTATAGATGCACATAATTAAGGAAAAGTTTGATTAATGCATTGAAATTGCATTTGAAACATAATTTCCCTTTATTCATCAGTTAAGAAAATTAAATTTTGTAATGCGCAAAAGTTAAATAAATGCAATAAAACAATAAAAAATATATATTTCTCATTTCTTAACCAACATCTGCTTGAAAATAGCGTTATTATAGAATACGCTTGTGCTTTTAAATATATATTTCTTTCCCAATCATTGTACTCATTGCGGATATTTAAACTTCCTTTTAAATCACGGAAATAATACATTTATTTTATTTTCCCAACATTAGCAATTAAATTACTTATTCTATAACGAACTCTATCTTCATCCAAGTATTTAAAATCCTTAAGTACACAATAAGTTTCAGTTTGAAATATTTATCTATTTTAATATCTTTGAAATCTTTTTAAACGGTTATTGAGACCAAAGAGATAAAAGCATCGACACATACATTCATTATATGAGATACAAAGTTAGAAATGAATGTGTGTAATAAACATAAACGGTTTCGTTTAACATCTTTTAATGTTTCGAATGTTAAACTTATTGAAATGTGTGGAAATCTTTTAACAAAATTAACGTTTAATTCGGCATTCACAATTAGTCTGAGATAAAATGTTGTTATTATAAATATATGTTTTTTTGTTTGATGCTTGATATTTGTATTTGCATGTTATTTCTTTCCCCCCCCCCTTTTTTTTCTCGCTAATCCTGATTATAAATGTTTTTATTAAATCTAAAATTGTACAGAGATATACATACAAAATTACAGAACTTGTGTAAAGTCTGTTTTTGAAAATAATTCAAAAAGAAAGAAAAATCATGTCTCAAACATAGATATTGAAAATCGCTTTCTGACTCGTACAGAATACTGTTGCGTATATAGGGTTCTTTTGATCTTATGGTTAGACAACTTCAAACTCTTGTCTCTTAGAAAAGTAGAAAATAATTTATTTACAGATTTTCAGAACAACAGAGTCTTCGAAACTCACAAATATTACTAGATATTCAAGAATAACTGTTCAAATCTATAGTACAAGTGCAGATAGAGGTCCCAGAGACTCTTTATACAACGTCTTAACAGTAAAATCACATTCAAAATAACGTAAATAAGACTCAAGCAAACTTACTTAAACAATACCCTAGAAGTTCACTCAATGACTGACTGGTAAATAATAACCACAACAGCTCGCATTGCTCTCCTTATATAGGCGCGTAGCATGCGCCGGAAATTTCTACAACCTTCTAGAAAAATCCAGAAAGCAAGGAAAAACATTCAATGTATCAGTAGACCTAAGAGGGGGTTACCATAGAGAAGGAAGGGTTACCATCGCCAACAATCGCCAAGTTTGTCGCCAACTTGGCGATATATCGCCAAATTTGGAGACCAAAATTAGTCGCCAAAAGTGACGCCAACTTGGCGATATCTCTAATATTTCGCAAAGCTGCCATAGACATTCACTGAAAATAATAGATAAGTTTGCTTGATAACAGAGACAATGTAACTAAAACTAATATTAGTAAAGAAATGGAGCTTAATAAGATTATTTACATTATTTTACAGTACAAACACTAACTATTTACAAAATTTGTAACACTACCCCCTCCTCAAAGACTGCACGTCCCGGGCAGTGCAATCCTTGAGTTAGAGGAAAACACTTAAAATAAACAAATAAATAAATAAATAAATAAATATTAACAATAGTAATAAGATTTACATAAATAAGAACTAATTACTATTTACATATTTACAAAGAATGACTTTCATGACCATGGTCTGAAATTCCAGTTTTAAATTTCTAATCACTTTGGCCAAAATAAGGGGCTAGCCGGCTATAGTGTACAACCTTGGGTTTGGCGTGTGGCGATTTTTGTATGCGTACGACGACGTCATTCAGCCTGTTGACGACTGTGTAAGGACCGTCCCAGTTTCTTTGTAATTTTGGCGACAGTCTCTTACGACGTATCGGATTCCACAACCAAACTTTGTCACCTTCGTTGAACTCATATCCTGTTGCCTTTGTGTCGTACCGTGTATTCTTTTTTTCCGTTGCCAGTCCGATTCGGTTCCTCGCTAGACGATGAATCTCCTCAATCCGTGCCTGGAGTTCATCCACGTATTCTTCAGGCGACAAAGGAGCGTCAGGAGGGCGGCCAAACAAAAGATCCGCAGGCAGACGAAGATCACGACCAAAGAGCATTTGAGAAGGGAAGTAACCAGTGGCCTCATGAGTGGCACTCCTGTAGGCAAGCAGGAAAAGAGGCAATTTCTTGTCCCTGTCCTGTTGATCTTTAGACACCAGGAGGGAGAGGCTATTTAGGATTGTACGATTGAACCGCTCCATCATGCCGTCCGATTGAGGGTGTAGAGGTGTTGTTCGAGTTTTGTTCATGCCGAGTAGTCCACACATTTCCTTGAAGCCGAATCAAAATCATCCACAGCCGAATCAAAATTTCTTCCTTGATCGGAATGGATTTGAAGAGGAACTCCGTATCTGGAAACCCAGTGTTGAATCAGTATGCCTGCTACGGTTACCGCCTCTTGATTAGGAATGGCGTAGGCTTCAGGCCACTTAGTGAAGTAGTCCATGACAACGAGGATGTACTTATTGCCATCAGATGTTCTAGGAAGTGGACCCAGGATGTCTAGAGCAATTCGTTCGAAAGGAGCTCCTACATTATAACGTTGCAATCGTCTACGGGTGCGCCTCTTTGGACCTTTACGTGCTACACAGGTGTCACAAGTTCGACACCACTTCTCCACGTCACTGCGAACATTATTCCAGTAGAAACGCTCTCGAACCTTTTGCAAGGTCTTCATTACACCAAAATGACCTCCTGTGGGACTACCATGCAGTTCTTGAAGGACCATAGAAATTCTCGACTTAGGGAGTAGTAGTTGCCATCTACATGTCTTTCCATCGTCAGACTCCCATTTTCGGTGCAAAATACCGTTCTTCAAATGTAGGGAATCCCAAAGAGCCCAATAATGTTTAGTCGTAGGATGGTAATGGGTCATGTCTTGCCAGCTGGGCTTCCTGTTGGACTCCTCTGTCAGCTCTAGAATTGGCTTAATTTCAGGATCAGCAAGTTCATCTTTACGCAGGCTCTCGTCACTCCACGGATCTTGCGATGATGTAGACCCAGTTGTAACTTGTCTTACTATAGGACCTTTGACATTAAATTTCTTCTCAACCCGGTCGCAGTATCTTCAATTCTCTGAGCAGGGTCTTCTTGAGAGAGCATCTGCATTTCCAGTTGATGAGCCTTTTCGATGGCGTATCTCCATATCGTACTCTTGAAGCTTTTGTATCCACCTGGCTATCTGGCCTTCAGGGTTCTTAAAATTCAATAGCCAAGTTAGAGAAGCATGATCAGTTCGGATCAGGAATTTTCGACCGTAAAGATAGTGATGAAAATGGTGTATGGCTTTCACTACAGCAAGAAGCTCTTTTCTTGTTACGCAGTAGTTTCGCTCTGCCTTTGATAAGCACTTGCTGAAATAGGCGATAACACGCTCCTGACCGTAGATTTCCTGGGACAGTACAGCGCCAATGCTTTCGTTACTTGCATCCGTATCAAGTATAAACTGTTTATCGATTTGAGGATATGACAGAATTGGAGTGGATGTTAATGCCTCCTTAAGCTTTTCGAAAGCGGCGCCACATTCCTGTGTCCACATAAATTTTTGATTGGCTTCTGTTAATTTATGAAGTGGTCTTGCAATCATGGAGAAGCCTTTGGCGAACTTTCTGTAATAGGTGCATAATCCTAGAAAACTCCGAAGCTGGTGAACATCTGCTGGACGATTCCAATTTTTCACAGCTGATATCTTCTCTGGATCGGTCCTAACTCCTTCCGCCGAAATGATGTGTCCAAGGTAAACGACTTCATTGCGAAACAAATTGCACTTCGAAGGGCTTAGCTTCAAATTAGCTTCCTTTAACTTTTGTAGCACCCGCCTGAGGTTGTTCAGATTTTCATCAAAAGATTTTCCTATGATTATGATATCATCTAAATAAACAAGACATGCTTCATATGACAGCCCCCGGAGAACCGTTTCCATAAGCCGTTCGAAAGTTGCAGGTGCGTTACACAGACCAAAAGGCATTACCTTGAACTGCCATAATCCTTGTCCCGTTGTAAAGGCAGTCTTCTCGCGGTCTTCGGGATGGATCTCTACCTGCCAGTAACCACTCTTCAGATCCAGAGTCGAGAACCAGGTGTTGCCTGCAAGTGTGTCGAGAGTGTCGTCGATCCTTGGTAGAGGGTAACTATCCTTTTTAGGGACGTCATTCAGTCGGCGGTAGTCTACACAAAATCTTGTAGAACCATCCTTCTTTCTTACTAACACATTGGGAGACGCCCATGGACTTGTCGATGGTTCGATGACGTCATTTTCTTCCATATCCTTAATTAAATTCTGCACCTCTTCTTGCTTAGCAAAAGGTAATCGTCTAGGGTGCTGTTTAATAGGAGAGTGATCTCCCGTGTCAATTCGGTGTTGTGCCATTTTAGTTCGTCCAAAGTGTTCAGATGTTTGGGAAAATAAACTTTGGAATTCTCTAATTAAATTTTCCGCAGCATCCCTTTGTTTCGGACCTAAGTCTGTATTTTGTAACAAATCCTTGACTAAAGTATCTGAAGATTTCTCAGAGTGACTGGAATTTTGACTTATGCACGTCACAGGAGCACATGATGCTATCACCTCTGCTTTCTTGATAGTCCTCGTCTTATCACTGATGTTAGCAATTCTGACTGGAATGGTCTTTTTCGAGAGGTCTACCACAGAAGAAACCACCAATACTCCTGCTTGTGTACTATTGTCTTCTGGATAATCTATATGGCCAAATCGGTAATTAGTTTCATTTTTAATTACAGCTGGAACTAAAATTTCTGTTCTTGGACCTAGATTGATGTCTTCTTTGGCTATTACTGCTTGTTTACATTCAATTTCTTTATTTAATCCAAAAAGACTTATTTCTTCAAATTTTGAGAGCATTTTGTTAGTTTTGAAATCAAGTTTGAAGCCAAACTTCTTCAGAAAATCTAGTCCGATTAAGCAAGGATCTGTTATGTTAGCCACATATGCCGTATGGTAATATTTCGTTCCTCCAAAGTTGATGGTTAAAATTTCCTTTCCATATATGCCTATCTTGTCGCCCGTCATAGTTTGCAGGGTAACGCATGGTGGAGTCCAGATGAGTTTACATTTCAATTTTCGAGCCAAATCTTCTCTTATTATTGTAACATTGGCTCCTGTATCGACAATCATCCCAACAAACACATAACTTGTGTGCCACTAAAGGTGTCGTTAACGTTGGCCCAAAGTGTTTGGTGACGGCCCGCCGTTCTTTGCCGTAACGGCTCCGTCAAAAAACTGTTACGCCGGCCAGAACGCGGCCCCAAGAAGATGTCCACAAGTGTGCCATTAACTTTTTACCAAAATATCAGACAGCCTCAAACTGGCCACAGTTATTCTTTTAAAGGCCATTACTAATCAAAGCTAGCCAGAAGTTCGCCCTAGCCATGCCATTTGTGTTTTGTAAGAATTAAATTTAGCCAAAAGCTGCCCGCAAAAGAGCCTTTAATGATTTCTACTCTCCAAAAGCCTGCCACTGCCTTGCCATAAAAATTATTTAAGCATAAATTCAAAATTTGTTGAATAAAAAATATTTATTGAAGAATTGCTTTAGTGATTAAATGTTTCTGCATAAAAAATAAATATATTAAGAATATTTTAGGTACAATAAATATATGTATATATAAATTTACTTTTCTTGAATTTTTCCAAAATACAATACTTGGCATATTGAACTTAATAATTTGTTTATTTATTCTACTATGCATTAAAAAAATATAGGTATAAATGATGCCATTTATAAACAGTTGCTTTTCATATACAATTTGAAAAATAAAATCAGTATGCCAAGCATAATATTTGTAAAAAGCTCAAGATAAATAAATTTATACATTTTTGAAAAATGAACCTAAATTATTATTTCTATATTTTTTTTTTCATGAAGAAACATTTGTCATTCAAGCTATTATTCAACAATTATTTTTTATTCAACACATTTTGAACTTACGCCTAAATAACATATATTCTTAATATGATTTATTATGTATTTTATATTAAAATAAATCTATTTTATATATGTATGTGATGTTTAGTTTCTCTTATTGTTAAGTCTGTTAATATTTGATGTCCAGTCCATTCATTAAAGTACATTAAATCACAATTATTTTTGCATCATTTTCAATTTATGAAAAAAAAAATCACACAGCTATTTAAAATAAATAAAAATAGAGTTTGATGTTTACATAAGTCACGAACCTTTTTTTTTTTCTTTTTTGTATATATATATATATATATATATATATATATATAACCGTCTCTCTTTCTTGTGCACATTTTTAGTTTGTTATATCAGATATTAGATTTTTCTTTCGAAATTGAGCAAAATAATTATAATCTTTTCTCAGAAAAGTATTTCGAGTTATTAATATTGCGTTTTATCTTTACTCTATTTCTTTAGTGCATTAAAATTATTTAGTTATTGGTTTTAATGGCATTTTCATTAAGGAGAAATTATTATCCGCACTTAGAAAGGGAGAAAAAATCCTTTTCTTTGAAAGTTGTATATATATATATATTAAAAAAAAAAAAAAAAAAAAAAAAAAAAAAACCACATGGAAACAATTAATTTTAAGTAAACTAAAATGTTAAGAAAGGAACATCGAAAATTCACAATATTTAAAATCGATTAATACAATTCCAACAATAAAACATTTCGTGTAAAAAAAAAAATACATTTAATGATACAAACTAAATGAAATTTTGAAGAAAACTAAATTTAATAAAAATAATAAATATTAAATAAATGTTATTGTGCGTTTGCGAAAGCCAAAATACGTATTAATACGGTTCTAATATAAAAACAAATACAATAAAATGATGCAGAAATATTTTAGAGTTAAAAATCTTTAATGAATAGTCAAAAATTGAAAAGACTTACAATAATTTATGTGTAAATATCCTCAGAGATAAAGACTGCTGGACCAGTGTGCCAGCTAGCATCAGGTGTGAAGTTGGAATAAGGAATGACAGAGATAATTGACAAAGACGGGAACGGGGGACAGGGGTGAGTCAGCGAAAAACTTTTAGGTCACTGATGTGTCCTTGAAATTCCTCAGAAAAAAAGGGAGAAAGATAAGGAATCTTTTTACAGATATAGTAAAATAAACGTCTATTTGATGTATCTGGATTTAAAAATTATGTCTATTTAACGATACATTCTTACAGCCCGGATATATTTTTATGTATTTTAATGTTTAATGGAATTTTTTTTAAGGAGACGTTTCGCAAATTTAACGACAACTCTTCAGGATTTTAAACACAGTAAACTGTGTAAGGCGAAATAGATTTGAATCGAGAAAGTTTCCTATCGTAGACAATATTCCGCCATAAATAAATTTTATTCTATCTCAATAAATTCGCAGAGACTTGAAAATCTTTGCGAAATATATAGATTTCCGTCTTACACAGTGTTTTACTGCATTTTAATCATTTTTTCGTAAATAAAAGATTGTATGATGTTTTTGAAACAAAATGAAAAGTCATATTACAGAAATTTAAGTTAAAAAATATACATATCGATAGAATACTTTTATCAAAGTTTTAGGCATTTACGTCTCTAAGAAAGTACTTTAAGAAATGATTGTACGATCTTTAGTAATTTTAAAGAAATCATTGAAAAATTTTCGTTAACTTGAGATTCTAGTGGGCTTATGTTTTTAATTTTTTTTTAAAAAGCATATATTTTTTAAAATGTGTTTTTTTTTCGCCCCTTTCAATGTCCCGAATCTTTTCTACACATTTTGTGATGTATTTTTAAGCGCAAAAACATTAATCTTGACCAAATGATTATTATAGCGATTTGTCATTGAGCAGTTTTCGTTTCATTTTTTTTTAAATCTAGGCATGAATTACAACTTGTAAGCGATTGAATTTTTTTTTATTTCCGTTTTTTTTTTTTTTTTTTTTTTAATCATTTCCCGTGCTCTCGCGTCCAGCTTTTTGGTACAAAACATCAAACTTCACAGCATATTCTGAAAGATCTGCTACCTTTACTGAAATTTACTTTTATATAAGGATTTTTTTGTTTAAATATTTATATTAAATTATTTTAATCTATTTAATTTTTTTTTTTCATTTTCTTTCAGTTTTTTTTTTATAAATGATGAGTGTAAAAGGGCGCCGGTTAAGAAAAATGTATGGAAGTGTGGATTCCATTTCAGATATACACATTCATGAAAAATGAAAAAAGTTGTTGGATTACAAAAACAATTTTTATTCATTTATGTACAAAAATAATTAAATGTATCAGAAAGTAATGGATGTAACAAAATGTATTAAAAGCATGTTTTTACACAGGAAAAAAGTAAAATACTTTTTAAACAAAATGAACAAAAGAATTTTAAAAAAAATGTACTGTTCTACAGAAAAATTATTCATTTTGGGAAAATTATTAGCCCACAACCTTTGCCTTCCACCCACGCTTGCAGAGGCAAGGAAATCGAAATGTATTTCTTTTCTTTCTTTCTTTCTTTCTTTTTTTCTTTCTTTTTTCTTTTTTCCTCCCCAAAACAACCTTTTTTATTTTTAAGAAAAAAAAATCTTTCCTTAAAAAAAAAAAGTAATTTGGCTTTTATGCCAATATTAGAAATACTGTAATAGGCAATTTTAGAAATATTTATGCATTTACAACTAAAAATTATACATGTATGTGTACGAGAGTTTTGGGGAAAGCAGACAGAGACTGATTTAAGAACAATCTAAAGACTTTTTCTATTTTAATATTTATTTTAAATATCTTTAATGTATTTTAAACATTTATTCATTTTCTTTTAGTTTTTATAAATAATGAATGCAAAAGAGCGCCTGAAAAAATTATTTGGAATACTGTATACATTTTGGGAGCAATTTTTATTATTTATAAAAAAAAATATTTTGAAACTAAATAAAAATATGACATCTATATTACTGTTTTAAATATAAAACTTACAACATATTTATATGTTTATTAAAACCCAGATTTGAAGTAATTTCTGAAAGAAATGAAGACACAAAAAATACTCTCTCTTTCTTTAAATTAAAAAGCTGGTTAGATTATAACTGCCCTTTGCTTTTTAGAGTATGATACGCCATTACATTATTGCCGGAAACTGACCCTTAGGAGTTGGCCGGCAAAGTAAATGTAACTGTTCTCTCATCGCCGATCCGTTACTGGCTCGGCGGGCGGTAGCTGCCGCAACTAGCGGCGGGTCATTTGCGGTACCGCATTGTTTTGTTACAAATGGCCTTAACTCCTATTGGCCGCAATGAAATCGTCTGTAGGCCGTAAGTCATGTGTTTGTTAGGATACGGCACTGAATCCGGTTAATAAAGCCTATCACATATAATTCATTATCACCGCCACTCATTTTTGATATCTGGAGGATCTTCAGGTGGGGCTTTTCATTCTCTGGCAACCTCCGCCCCGCGAGATGGCCAAAATTTAGTTTCCCTGCTGACTGTTTGAATTTATCTCACGTTCGTGGATTTTGGGGCAATTTCTTCGGAGATGTCCTGTATCACCGCATCCCCAGCACGTGAGATTCTGTCTCTTTGAGCTTGTTCTTCCATATTTTAAGGCTTCAATCTCTTGATTTAATTTCCTAATTTCTTTCAAGACGTCGATCTCAGTGTCTGAGCTTTTGTTCACCGTTGCCCCTCGGACTAAATGACGATCGCTTCGGCTGGCTTGTGTAGCTGCCTCCAACTTTAAGGCATATAGTAATGCAGCCTTTAAATCCCGCACATCTGCCATTCGTACCGCTCTCTGCACTTCTGGATCTTTTATTCCGTCTACAAAGTACTGCAGTGAGAGCATCTCCCGTACATTTGTTGTGCAGTCAATGAATGCTAAATTTGCCAGCCATTCTATTTCTGAGGCAAACTCTTGAAGGGTTTCATTCGATTTTTGATGGCGGCTCTTCATTTGTATTCTCGCATATTCTTTGAAGAATTTTTCGCCGAATCTCATTTCAAGTGCACAACTTAGTCTCAAAATTGAGTTGCGCCATATCGGGCAATGTTTGCAGCAGGTCGGCGACTTCTCCTCTTAAAGATGCTGCCAGTTGACAAGCTTTCACCTCGTCACTCCATTTGTTCGCTTCGGCTACAATGGTGAATTGGGTCTTGTAAACTTGCCAGGAACTCTTTCCGTCGTATGTCGACAGCTTGATGTGCACGGGAGAAGCAGGTGGATTCCTAAATTCTTCATAATTACCACTGGACGCTGAAAGCTTCTTCTCAAGATCTTGTACTTTTTTATTTAGCTTTTCATCTACTTCACTTATTTTCTCTTCAACGTTACTAACTTCATTCTGAATTTTCTCTTCTACTTCCGCCATTTTCCTTTCCATTTTCTCTTCAACATTACTAATTTCATTCTGAATTTTCTCTTCTACTTCCTCTATTTTCTCTTCTACCGAGCCTATTCTTCTCTCTACCGACGAAAACTTTTCTTCTAAAGTTTTCTTCATTTCTTCTTGGTCTTTATTAATCTTTTCAGTCAACTCTTCTTGGCCTTTATTCATTTTTTCCGCCAACTCTTCTTGGCCTTTATTCATTTTTTCCGCCAACTCTTTTTGACCTTTATTCATTTTTTCCGCCAACTCTTCTTGGCCTTTATCAATTTTGTTTGTCAACTCTTCTAACAACTCTTCTTGTCCTTTGTCAATTTTATTCGTCAATTCTGTTTTTATGCCATTGATAGCATCTAATAGTTCTTTCAGTTGTCCGTCCATTGCTCTTGTTTTCGCCATAAGATTCCGACTTCTGACACCAAAAATTTTTGCGTATATAGGGTTCTTTTGATCTTATGGTTAGACAACTTCAAACTCTTGTCTTTCAGAAAAGTAGAAAATAATTTATTTACAGATTTTCAGAACAACAGTCTTCGAAACTCACAAATATTACTAGATATTCAACAATAACTGTTCAAATCTATCGTACAAGTGCAGATAGAGGTCCCAGAGACTCTTTATACAACGTCTCAACACTAAAATCACATTCAAAATAACATAAATAAGACTCAAGCAAACTTGCTTAAACAATACCCTAGAAGTTCACTCAATGACTGACTGGCAAATAATAACCACAACAGCTCGTATTGCTCTCCTTATATAGGCTCGTAGCATGCGCCGGAAATTTCTACAACCTTCTAGAAAAATCCAGAAACCAAGGAAAAACATTCAATGTATCAGTAGACCTAAGGGGGGGGTTACCATAGAGAAGGAAGGGTTACCATCGCCAACAATCGCCAAGTTTGTCGCCAACTTGGCGATATATCGCCAAATTTGGCGACCAAAATTAGTCGCCAAAAGTGACGCCAACTTGGCGATATCTCTAATATTTCGCAAAGCTGCCATAGACATTCACTGAAAATAATAGACAAGTTTGCTTGATAACAGAGACAATGTAACTAAAACTAATATTAGTAAAGAAATGGAGCTTAATAAGATTATTTACATTATTTTACAGTACAAACACTAACTATTTACAAAATTTGTAACAATACTTTTTAAAAAACTCAATGTTTTAATAAGGTTAAATATGAGGTATAAATAAACAATTTGGTGAAATCGAAGCAGATTTAAAAACCCAATTTCATTATTTGCTATCTACTGTCTGGTGTTTTGCGCAGGCCCTTTATATGATCTTTAAATCTGTATATACACTACATAGTAGTCGAAAACTTAGTTCTGTTGGGATACTTATAATACAATTGAAAATCCTTCTTTAGACATTCCTATCAATGTTTTTGTGTAGCATTGTATATGATCTATACACACATAGAAGTATGAAAGAATAATTCAGTTTAAGGGATCTCAAAACACTTACAGCTTTAGAATTTACGAAATTTCAATTTTCTGAACATTTTGATATTATTGTTACCTTGAAGTTCCTATTAGAACAGAAGTTATGGTTTTCAGAATTAATACCCGCTCAATAGTTGAAAGGGCGTTTCCGAAAATTTGAAGTCTTTATTCTACAATAGAAGTTTTTGGGCATAACACGTAAAATATCTCAAAAAACTTACATAAACAAGAACATATTTTTTCATGAAAATTTTAAAACATCTATCGTACTTGACATCATTGTTACGGTCGAATACGCTTTTGCTTATACAGTGGACAATCTTTATTCTGAACATTCATGGGACTGACAAAAAATGTTTAGATTATGGGGGTGTTCATAGTACAGGAAGATTGCAAAATGCATTACTACTACTAATGTGTAGGAAAATCGAGCCAGTAGTTGATCAAATAAGGCCAGTTCCATGAGGTTTTTATTATATTTTCTTCGTTTTAAGATTAAAAAATAAACTAATATGATTGATGAATATCCTATTATGGTTAAAAATCAAATGTGCTGAAATTATAAGCAAATAGTTTCTTTAATATCCATTTTCCCTGCAGTTGATCAATCGAAGAAATCAGTTGAAAATTCCAAAATTATTTTTTAAAATATCATGTTTAAGCTCCGATAAACAATAATTCATATAAAACTATTATTTGAAATAAGTAATATGAAAGTGAATTATTTTAACTTGTAATTGTCTCCAGCTAATCTAAAACTAATTTTTTATATATTCTAATTTTAAAAAATCATAAAATGGCTTCCATTACAGGAAACAGCTTATAATAATCGGACAACAGATGCTCCAACATTTAATTGAAGATTTTATCTAAATTGCTCAAACAAATTGTAACTTAAAGTACTTGCTTAAAATATAACAGTGATCTCTATTTATTTTTCAAACGAGTTCGCTGATTTTTTTTATTCTTCTAAAACAGTTCTCCGAATATCCATGATGAGAATTAAAATTAGAAACACATATTCAGGTTTTAGAGAGGTATAGTAGATCTAAAGACCAAAAGTAGCGTTAATAATAGTCGAGTTTTCAGATTAGAGGGTGTTCAGAATACAGAGAGTTCATCTTTTGTAAAGTCTATGGAGATTTTCCGGGACCATAGGGATGTGTTCATAATACTGGGGTGTTAACATTAGAGAGTTTCAGGTAGAGAGAGTCCACTGTAAATATAGATATCCTTCTTAATAATTGTCACCAATGTGAATACTTAAAGTTCCTTTTAAATCACGGAAGTAATGCATTTATTTTAATTCGGCATCATTAGCAACTAAATTACTTATTCTATAGTGAAGTCGATCTTCATCCAACTATTCAAAATTCTTAAATGCACAGTGAATTTCAGTTTGAAATATTTATCAATTTTGATGTTCTCGATTTCTTTTAAAAACGATAATTGAGACCAAAGAGTTCAAAGTATCGGCATTTATATTCTTTAAATGCGATCCTAAGTTAGAAAGGAATGTCTGTAATAAACATAAACGATGTCGTTTGTCATCTTTTAATGTTTCGAACATTAAATTTATCGAAATGTGTGGAAATCTTTTTACAAAATTACTGTTTAAATTGGCATTATCAATTAGTCTGAGATAATATCTTATTATTTTATTCTTTTATAATGCATAAAGTATTTAAATAAGTGCAAGATAGAAAATTTGGTAATGGAAGTAAAAAAAAAAAACTTACAGTTTATTAAAATATTTTCACATTAAAAAAAAAAAAAAATTTAACGTGATTACAAATATTTTTATTAAATATAAAATTGTACAATGATTAACAGACAAAATTACAGAAGTTATGTATTATCTGTTTTTGAAAATACAAAAAAAAAAAAAAAAAAAAAAAGGAAAAAAAAATACATGAAAAATCATGTACGAAACATAAATATTGATACCCGCTTTCCGACTTATACCGAATACTTTTTAAAAACTCTCCAATTTAATAAGTTTAAATATGAAGCATAAATAAACATTCGGTAAAAGCGAAGCACATTTGTAACACAATTCCATTATTTACTATCTGCTGACTGACTTTTTGCGCATTTCCTGTATGTGATCTTTAAATCTTTATATACATTACATAGTATGCAAAAATTTAGTTCTTTTGAGACACTTATAATATAGTTGAAAATTTCTCTTCAACTATTTCTATCCATTTTTGTGTAACACTGCATATGATCAATGCAACTTTGATGTAGGCAAAATAATTTTAATTTAAGGTGTCTTGGAACACTTACAGATTCAAAAATTTTCGAAATTTAAAATTTTTTAGATGTTAAGCTCCTATTTTGTCTGAACATATTGATATTATTGTTACCTTGAAGTTCCCATTAGAACAGAAGTCATGGTTTTCAGAATTAATACCTGCTTAATAGCTTAAGGGGTTAGGTGGGTTTCAGAGGTACAAAAAAAAGGTATTTTTACGATTTTTTATTTTATATAAACAATCATACATTTAAAAAATATAATATGGCATATCAAAGGTACATATTTCAACAATGTCTCCTGAAATTTTTATATAAAAATGTTGAAAATTCAGCCATTGAGACCTCATCTCCCTGGGTGTCTCACAAAAAAGTGCTCTCGCCGTGGACAGCATAACTTATTATTGGTTCATCTAAAATTAAAAAACCGAAATTATTTCGTTAGTACATATATAAATCTCGTATTTGAACGAAGGGAAAATATATATATATATAATTTTCATTTTTTCTCAAACTTTGAAAAAAAAAATCTCATTTTTTGGTCAAAATTTCGCCATTTATTGGCTTAAAAAAATAAGTTGTAATGAAAAAAAAAATTCCTTCGTTCAATAACTAGATAATGTTATTTTAAAGATGTCTACACAATTTGAACTAAATCGGTCCATAACTTTTCGAGAAATCGTGTCCACCGACTTCAAAAATGAAGTTTTGAGAAAAACACGTTTAAAGTTTTAAGTTGAACTTACATGCAAGAAAAAAACTTTTTTTTCAACTTTCATAGAATCATCGATTCCAGCACCATAAAGCAGAGTACCCGCAGCTGCGGCAATGTCTAGGGCATCCTTTTGCTCTTGCCTGTGACGAATTCTTGCTTCACGAGTCTCAATGTCAGCTTTCCTGTCGGCAATGAGTATGCGTTTTTCATCTTCTTTTCGGGCATACTCATGGCTGTTTCGGCCAAGTTTCAAGTCCATGCCATGCATAAAAAGCAACAAAGCTGAAATCCCTTCGTTGAATGTGCCAGCAGCGACATATGCAGCGATCCCAACTATTTTTGAACCAGCAGGGAGTATTTTAGGAGTAATTTTCCAAACTAACTGGTTTAAACTTTCATTATTATTTTGAGTGAATCCACCAACACACCTCTCTAAGAGCTCCTCTTTGCTGAGGTCTTCATAAATGGGTCTGATAGCTGATGAAACTTCACTTGTTAATGAATCATAGTCACGTTTGTATGATGACAGAGTGTTCATTGATGAAGCGCGCTGCCAAGTGCACCATGAGTCAGGGCCCTCTGGACATTTATCGTGCTGTGGATTTTTGTCTGTGGAGGTATAGTGGAAAAAAGTTGCCCAAATAGCGTCTCTCATATTTTGTACTGAATTGCAGTTTCTTCTTATAGCTAGTCCATAATAAATTGTTAATTTATCAATTAACTTGCCAGTAAGTTTTCCTTTGCCAGATAGAGTTTTTTTTCTAATAGATTTACCGGCCTTTGTTTTTGTTTCTTCGACAGTTTTATTGACTAAATCACGTAAGCGTTTGCCCATCCTTTTTTGCACATGTCCTACGCATTCTTTTTTATTAACAATAAAATCATCACCATAAGGTTTGGCATTGAGAACTCCAGAGTATGTTTTAGAGTCCCCGTCACCAATATAATTTGAGTACCTTAGGCCATATTTTTCAAAAGAGCGTTGAAACATTGCAACGATTGATGAAACTTCCATATTACCAGCTGGTCCTTGGTGATTGGCACTACATTCGTTTTTTTGGAGATGATCTGCCTGCCACTCTTCAAATTCTATTGTGCCTAGTTTTTTTTTCCAGGCTTCACATAATTTACAATATGAGGATTTTACAAAAATATCTAAAACTTTTCCGCTACAATATCCAATTATCGAAGACACACCGTACAATGATGAAAAACCGCGCTTTTTCCAAGTGCCATCACCTGATACAGTTACATCTGTCGTATCATCAATATTATTTTCATCACACGTTAATTTTTTCTCTTGTTTTGCAGCCGATGAAAAAAGTGCTTGAGCAACCGTCTCAACACATCCGTAAATTTTATCAACATAAAAATCATATGTTGACTTATTCAAGAAAGAAGCACTCATTTCCATCAAGCCACAGAATTTTTTACATCCGGCTAGTCCTAAGCCTAATATTCGCATCACAAAAATAAACCTACGATTTATTTCGTAAGCGTTTCCAATTTTGTGACACGATAAAATGTATCGAGGCTGACATTTTTCACATTCCACGAAAATTTTGAAACCAAGGCCGTATTTCATACACTGTTTAAAATCTACTTTCCCATTGCATATTTTGTCCTGTCCATTTTCGTTTATAATATTAGAGCATTTCACAAATGAAGATAGCGTTGAAAAAACTAAAAAAAAGTCGATGATTGCATACTGCAAAGTACCGTCTTCTGGCACATGATTTTCATCTTGGCTTCTAAGTTTTTTCGCAGACGTGCTAGTGAAAGATTCATTATGTTCCTCAGGATTTTTAGGATTGAATGATTGTTTTCTCTTTCTTGGTCTATCTTTTCTTCGACCACTAGTTATTCGATCAGATCTCGTCACTTTACTCATGATGAATAAAAATTTGTAACACTTTTAATTTCACAGAAGCAAAAAGTCACAAACATTTATAACCTTAAAGAAACCTCGTAGATCAGGAGGCAACCAAGAAATGAAATATTTGAGCAGTTTAAGTTACGTTTGAATGATATACAATAAGCAAACGAGAAGAACAATCAATAGACAGCTGCTTCCGTACACCTGCGGTGCGCTACACCGACGTGGCCCAATGGGCGGGACTTCCGAAGGGTCTAGTTCTTGGAATTTTACTCGGATCGATTTAAAAATTTTGGAGAATATTTTAAACATATTGTACTATTTAATAAGACAATAAAAAAAAAAAAAAACGATTTTTTGAAATTTTAAAACCCACCTAACCCCTTAAGTGGGTTTACGAAACTTTGTAGTCTTTTTTCTCCAAATGAAGTGTTTGGGCAAATTCGCACGATATACTGGATAAACCAAATATCTGGCTCTATTTATAATTCATTACAAATTAAGGTTTTCAGGGCTGCCACATATCACTATTTTTTACATCGAACTGGCACCCTTTTTTTCAAAATAGAAAAACTTAACATTTTCTTTGACAACATTTTCAAGACAAATATACTTGAAAATATTTATTAATAAAATACTGGTGGGAATGGAATATAAAAATAGTTGCAGCCCTGCGTTTTGTATAACAATGTAACTTGTTATACAGGTAAAAAAATAGGTAAAAAAATATTTTAAAAATTGAGGAAGCTACCACTATTTTCTTAAATAAAATGCATTAAATAATCAAAAGGCGATTAAAGAAACCTAATTTCTCTCTAATAAAATACTGGTATTTATCACATTTTTGACTGTGTTTCCCTGTGCACTTGCCACTCTGTTATATCATTAAATAAGTCAGTCTTAATAAACATGGCTCTTTAGTACGTCATTTTCTTAATGAAATTTTCCCCGATATGTGGACTAGAAGTGATAGACTAACACCCTGAGCTCCGCGCTCTCCGGAAATAAGTTTAAATATGAAGCATAAATAAACATTCGGTAAAAGCGAAGCACATTTGTAACACAATTCCATTATTTACTATCTGCTGACTGACTTTTTGTGCATTCCCTGTATGTGATCTTTAAATCTTTATATACACTACATAGTATGCAAAAATTTAGTTCTTTTGGGACACTTATAATACAGTTGAAAATTTCTCTTCAACTAATTCTATCCATTTTTGTGTAACACTGCATATGATCAATGCAACTTTGATGTATGCAAAATAATTTTAATTTAAGGTGTCTTAGAACTCTTACAGATTCACTCCTGTGGATTTTTTTTTCACGGGGGGGGGGGGGGGGAGGGGATTATATAAAAGGTAGAGTCTTTGCCACATAAATTAATGTCGTCAGAGAACTGAAGACTAGGATAAAAGAGACTGAATGTGCTGTAATAGAAGACATATTAAAAAACCCTTACCAGAAATAGAAAACCACTGAAACATCCGCCAAGCAACAAAGACCAGCACACGTTGAAATTTACGGAGGTACATGGTGTTATAAAAAATTATAACAGTATTTACAATGTATCCAAGCGTACATAAGTCTAATTATAATAGTTTAAGTACAATAAATATTTATAATCATGGCGGGCAAGAATTTTGTCCTACTCTGTAATTTAAATTATATGTATGTTTCAAAGATTAACAATTAAATATATTTATTTTATTCTTAAGATAGGGTCATTCCATGTCAAATGAGCAAAAATGTAAAAAAAGCCGTGGCTGCATAGAAACCGATTTTAATAAAATTTAAGATACGTGTTCATTTCATATTCAAATGCATGTGTGCACAATATTTTGACGAAAAATAAATTATTTTATCAATTTTGGACATTTAAAAAACTTGTGATATAGAATGGCTTGCAGATAATCGTCGAAAGTTGTAAGTTTCAAGTTCTATATTTTGAAAACTATTTAACAAAAGTGAAGTTTTTTTATAATATTGAAATCTCTGGATATCGATCTTTATATTTATTGAGTAAAAATAATTTGGTAATATCATAATTAATCATAAATTGGTTGTAAATATTGAAATTTTGTAATTTTTTAAAAATTTTGAAATGTTATAAAAATTAAAGGATTTAAAAAAACATCTGTGAAATCGATGCAAGATGTAGTACTATGTATGAAGATCGAATTCTCAAAGTTTCAAAGTTGTTATTTATTTCCTTCATCTTCAAAAAAACTTAGAAACTTTTAAAAAAATGACAAAATCATAATTATTCCTCTTATGTTACCTCAAAAATTAATTAAAGGACAGCCCCTACATTAACAATATTACAAATGCATAAGAATCAATAAGTCCACGACACGCTAAAAAAGTTTCAATACTGCCTTTTTAATTTCTAACATAACAAAATTGAGTTCAAAAAACTAATATTTGGACATTCTAAAGACAATCTTTCTTTGAAAACACGCGCTTTTTTACAAATTTCTTGCTAATAATAGACGGGTGCTGCCATCTATGTTTCCTACTTGAATTTAAAATTAAACTACAGTTATTTAAAAAAAAAAATCTTTTTTCTTCTATACAAATTTAAAATATTCTCGAGGCAAAAATAAACTGAAAGCAAGAATAAAACTCCGTATACTTAAAATATACACTTTTATCTGTAATATCAAAGAGTTTAAAACTTTTAAAAACTTTTATTCGTCGCCAAAAAAAATGAAAAAAAATTGACTTTTTAATCAGCAGTTTTCACTATTTATTTTTTTTCTCATAAAGGAATGAAAAAGGCATGAATTAAATTATAGATGTATTAAATATATTCAATTAGCTATAATAGCAAAAAAATTTGAATTTGGAAAAAGTGTCCTTCATTTTAAAACATATAACTGAAATATTTTATTTTTTCCACGATTTTTTTTATTATTTATTTATTTTAAAATTATAAAATAAAAATACAATTACTAAATTATGCTAATCTGTTACTTATAGTTCATTCTTAAGTGTAAATAATTTTTATTACAATCTTTCCATTCCTACGGCAAATAATCAAACTTGAATTTTCAAGCATGTACACAAGACCTCGATTTCGTCTCAACTTTAATGTTAATTTTTATACTGAAATAAACTAGTCTGAACTCTACTACTTTGCATTTCCTCGTAACTGATTGTGATCTACTTATATGATGATTTTCAATAAAATCTGTGACATGTCAGCCACACCTGATTTGCTCATTTGGTGTGGAATGACCCGATAATTTGTTAATAAAGAGAGAGTTAAAATAAATAGGTTAAAAAATGCACATTACAATATATTACATATGCAAATTTGAAATAATTAAAACTAAGCTCATAGCTGACAACTTTCCGGTATTTTTAAACATTCTGGACCCGAATTTTTTAAATTTTAAAAACTAAATTACTTTTACTTTTATAACTTTAATCATAGCTATTCAAATAGATTTACTGAAGGTTAAAGATTATCTTATCATCTGAAACCTAACGAATGTGCTTTTTTGTGTACCATTCAATTCGTATATATATGATAATAAGTTAAGAAATATATTTGGAGATGTTTGGAAAATATAGTATTACAACAGGATTTAACAATCATTATAACATCCTATTTTATTTTATTTTATTTTATTTTATTTTATTGCGTTTCATTACACATTAATCGTTCTGAAAATTTTTTGTTTGTGACGGCCAATTATAGCACGAGGGATATAGGTCCTAAGAGGGGGGGGGGGAGAGAATGCCGTCCGTGACCGTCTTTCTAAAAGAAAACATAACCCGTATTTACGTAAGGAAATCCAAGGTTCAAAGAAAATCACGAAAAACTCCGAACAATTTGACCAACCAAGATGAGTTTCGAATCCCGCACATGCCATATACCAGATTCTAGAACATACCCTTTCAGCCACTGTATGAAATAAATGAATCGCCAGCGTTGCAAAGAGTATTCTGCAAACTTTTATTATTACCCCAATAGGCCAAACAATATTGGACCAATATTGGCTTCATCTTGGAGCAATATTGGATTATTGGCGTAATATTGGCATGAAATATTGCTCCAATATTGGGGTGTTTACATTTTGTTCTTATTCAGCCAATATTTGCAGCCAATATTATGCCAATATTGGGGTTTCATTGGAAATATTGCCGATAAAACGCCAAAATCGGTTAAATATTGGAATTCCATTGGAAATATTTCCAATGTAACGCCAACATTTGTAAAATAATGTTGTTTTATTGGCAATATTTCCAATGAAACCCCAATATTGGCATAATATTGGCTGCAAATATTGGCTAAATATGGGCAAAATGTAAACATCCCAATATTGGAGCAATATTGACGTTTTATTGGCAATATTTCCGATTAATTAAATATTGGCGCAACGTTGGATCAATATTGGTTTGCTACCAGGGTATTCTTATTACTAAATGTCAAAACGTAAAATGAAGTCACGTATCGAAAGACATATCCATATACTATCGTTACTGTATGTAGATAGTAACAAAAGTAATTAATTATGAATTGGACAATTGCACCATAAATTACACTAAAAATTTGCATTAAAATAAGTACAGATTACTAAATGGTACACTTATAAAAAGAATATTTTTTAAGTGCACTTAAAAATTATCAACGTTTCATTCGCTTTTGCGAACGTCGTCAGGATACAATATAAAGATGTCAAATGCAATTTAAAGTTTCAAAATGTAAATACATACGTCCACGAGCATTGTTGAGTTGAGAATGCGTAAACCTGTTTAATTAATTATAGCATATTATGCCAGATTTTATGAATGGAGTATGAGAAATGATATGATAAATGAAACACAGAAGTATGCATTATGTTCCCATTATGTATGAAAAATTAGAAAAGGTTCTTCAAGAATCTAATATAAAATTAATAGCTGTACCCCTCCATATTTAATACAGCTTCTTAGTAACAATATTGACTAAATTCACAATCATCAAAAGGCAGGAGTTTATGAAATTTCGGTTATCCTCGCAAATAACGAAAGATTATTATACATTGGTGAAACTAAACGGAAACTTTCAAAGAGATTTAAAAAACACAAAAGAGATATTGCACAGTCAAAACTGAGCACAGCCCTCGAAAGATTATATTTTTCAAATGAAGGGAGCAAAATTAATTTTGATGAAATTAAAATTAAAATTCCATGCAAAAATCTATATCTCAATAAAATTTTAGAATCCATTAAAATCATTAAGCTCGGGCCGCGAGCTTGTAACAATCATTTAACATACTCCATTAATAAAATATGGCATAATATGCTACAATTAATTAAGCAGGTTTACGCACTCTCAACTCAACAATGCTCGTGGACGTATGTGTTTACATTTTCAATCTTTAAATTGCATTTAATATAAGATTAAAATGATATAACATATCACATATGTCGATTTCTTTAATTCACCTTATTTATACATAATTATTCCACCTTCCAACCTGTTTCATCTTCTAAAGAGTTTATTAGTAATATCAAAAATTGTGAAATAACAAGCAATTGTATTTTGGCTACTCTGGACGTAATTTCTTTGTATCCATCCATTTATTTGGCAGAAGTAAATGATTATATTAAAGATGCTATAAATAACGATACATCACTAAACTCAGCTATGAACAAACTATTACATCCAGCTTTAATTTGATAATGAATAATAATGTTTTTACTTTTAACGGTAGTTTTTATAAGTAATTAAAAGGTGCACCGATGGGCTCCCCCATCTCTGGCTTACTAGCGGAAATTAAATTTAGACCAATGGAAAATAAAATTATGACAGAGTTTACAAATAAACCAAAAATATGGTATAGATATGTAGATGATATTTTTATCATTTGGGATTCAACTATGGAACAATTACAGGTGTTCTTGGATGAAATCAATACAATCGATAAAAACATACAATTTACATTAGAAATAGAACAAAATGGAAAACTACCCTTTCTTGATACTGAGCTCATAAAAAATAATTTGCATATTGAAACAAAAGTCTACAGAAAAGAAATTCAATCAAACAATACCATTTCATTCAATAGCTCTTCTCCCAGTAATTATAAAGCTGCAGCATACAGATTCTATATAGACCGAGCTTTCAATATCTGCAGTAAGAATCAGGAATTAGACACAATCAGAAATATAGCAAATGATAACGGTTTCCCACTCAAGTTTATAAATAAACTTATTTACCAAGCTCAATACGGCAGCAGTAATAGTAAATTTAATTATAACGAAACAAAGTTATACAAATTTCAATATTTTCCTGGTCTCTTTGAATGTCTAAAGTTTAAATTAAAGAAATACAATCTACATTTAATTGCTCCCTCCCCCCCCCCCTAATAAATTAAGCACAAGACTTCAGAATAGCATCGATCCTATCCCCATAGAAGATTCAGCAGGTGTATATTTAATCCCAGCCACAATAATGGAGAACAAAAAGAGAACAGATTACATTGGAATGACAACCAGGAAATTTAAGAAGCGTTTGTCAGAACACATTGCAGATATCAGACTTAATCGATGCAATACCGCTCTCTCTAAACTGTACCAGGAACAAGAAGTTATAATAGATTTCAAAAAGCTAAATTACTAAAGAAAATATCAAATTATCCGAAGACTAAAATCATGGAATCATTTGAAATTTTATGTCGAGCTAACAATACTTGTAACGATACTTTGTCGTACGATATTCCAAGAATATGGTACAATCTGCTCAAAATCACTTGAACCCTCCTTTCTATCGAATTTGGAACATTCCGACTTCTCCCCCCCCTCTTTTACGTTGTCTTTGGATCAGTCCACTTCGTATAAAACAACTCAGCCTTCGACTTCTACTCTTTTGTTGTTTTAACCCTGATGATGAGCATGACATGCTCGAAAGTACTAGGTTTTGTTAATAAAAAACACCTTTAAGTAATCTGAGTATTTTATTTTGGTTTTATGCATTTATTATCTTTATATTGTATTCTGACGATGTGTACCATTTAATAATCTGTATTTAATTTAGTACATAATTTTAACAAAAATAATTATTAAAATAAAATAATGTTCTATTAGAAGAAATGTACAATTAAAAGTACGCCACATCCGTAAGGATTAAATCAGTAATCGCATAGTATCTCTAGATGAGATTTTTTTAAATTAAATACAATGTGAGTTTTATAATAAATTTCTATAATAGTTGAACAAAATTTATTTGACTTTAAAAAAATAAAAAACACGAAGCTAGGTTGATGTACAACATTAATGCTCCCCATTATACATTAGTTGTTTTAAATTAATTAAATAGAACTTCTAAATTGAATTACACAATTAATAAAAACGCAAAGCATCGCAATATTTTAATTACATCCGTTATGTTAAATTATAATTAAATTTATCTTCTAATTTAAATTCATTGTAGCGTCTTCATAATGTGTTTATAATAAATAAGGCACGTGCTTGATCAAATTAAGGAAATTATGTTTACTGAAATTTCTATTTTTAGTTCCTAATCAACTTTCATGTTTTATTCCGCTAGTATCAAAAAACTTATATTTTCAAAATCGCAATTAAATTAATTTTATTTAACCAACTTAATCTTTAGTTATATTTTTACTTTAAAATATATTTATTGATATTCTTCTGAAATTATTTTTCTGTCTGTATAAATTATTTTTGCGGGCGAAAATATTATTAAAGTTTTCTTATTATTTGAAAATATTAAAAAGTCTCATTATTTGATAATATAAAAAAATGTATATGTTTCAGTTTATTATATCTTTACATAACCGTATTTTATTTTTTATTTTTACTGTAATTTGGGATGTTTTGATGAGAAACGAAGATCATTCAGAAATTAATTTTTTATGAATATCTTTTTATAAAAATATTTTAATTTACTTTAAAATTACTTTTTTATTTTTTTAAAAGGAATCTTAACGTCAAGCTTCTTAAATAAGTTTCAGTTAAAATACTGAACAGAGTACAGTTTTTGTAAATTTTCCCTATTTTTCAATAAACAAAAATGATCATAAGTGAATGAAAGAACATTTAACTAAGCAATTTAACAAGATACAAATTGTCGTAAAAACAAATTAGAAATAATATTGACTATAACCAAAAGACTGACCCACTTCATTTTACAAAACTATCGTTGAAGTATCGAAAAAAAAAATCACCAGAATGTTTTTAAAGTTATTGCTAGTCATTATGAAGACAGTTATTTTATCAATAAAATGAATAAAAATAATTATTAAAATTTTTTTTGTGTGTACTCAAAATTTCTGAATAAAAATACCCGGGATATTTGACAAAAATGTTTGCAACTTACATAATCTTAACAAACAGCTTTTGATATATTTAAGTAGTTCACATTTAAATATTATTTTTAATATGTATTTTAACACTTTCTAACATAGATCAAAAAGGTTTATAAATTCGGTTTGTCTGTCCGTGCTGCTAGTCGTATAAATACGGTACAATTGTCATTAAAGGGATGTATTTTACTGGGAATTGTTCAGTATTTGAAAATGAAATTTGTAGCATTTTTTGGCTCATTTACAAAGCTACTCAAAGGATATATACATATATATATAGGTACATTACGATGTCTGGAGAAAAATCGTTCCCCTGTATTACAATGCTATTACAGTATTTTATACATTCCGAAATCGATAAACATCAATGAGGTGTGCTGCAATGTTTAACTATAGAATATGTTGTGCAAAGAATTTATCGCTTATTTACACATGGCATACAAAATAATTCGGTTGTAAAAATAAGTGAGCAATAATTGAACTATTGAAGTGTATGAACAATAATTGCTGGAAGTGAGTTTTCAGTTGTGCTATGCGTTTAAATTTGAAAATTAATAAATAAACTTGGTGCATGAACATTCTATTTCAGTTGTTTACATCTATATGTATATAAAAGATATATATATGCAAGTTGTTTCATAAAAGACTATAAAAACTTACGAGGTGATTGTACACATGAAAACAAAAAACTTTCATTAATGAAATCAGGGTCAGAAATAAAGCCTAAAATGCTGGCATTTGGGAACTTGGTTATGTAAACGTTAAAACGTTATATATTTATTTATTTATCAGCCTCCGATGCTATTTCTTTCAGACAAGCTAAAAATTGTCGTGTCAAAAATTGTTGCCCACTTTTACTTACCTATCACTATTATTTACCTATTAACTTCACATGTTGCTTTTATTTATTTTTTATAAAAAAACATTTTTCCGTAATTTCTTTTTCTATAACTGCTTCTGCTTAATGACGTATTTTGTCTTCCATTTTTTTCATTGAATATCTTTATATATAAACATTAAAAATACATTGACTTACCTTCAAAAATATTTATTCAATTTTTGCCTTATGAAAAAATAAATAAATAAATAAAAATTGGATGAAGAAATAACTAAAAAAATGTTTTAAAAAATCATTTTTTGTATTGTTTTTATTTATTCTTGTGAAATAAAAAAAGTAAATATTTAAACAGTAAATATGTTTCTATAAAAAAATGCCTAAGCTATTGAGATAAATTTATCATATTGTCATTTCGTTACCTTTATTCACTTTTACATCATGGTTTATTATAACCTACATTTGTTTGTAAAAGAAAAATCATATAAATTTATTTTATTTGAATATTTTGTTTAGGTGAAAAAATGACGAATGTTAATTAATTGCTTTAAATTTATTTATGCAAATTGTGAAATTATATCAAGTACATTCACTGATAACTTTACCCAAATTCAATTTGAATATTCGATACAAACAACCTGTAACTTTATAAGTAGTATTAAAAACAATGTTTATAGCAGTAAAACACTTTAAGATTTGCAATTAAATAAGTACCCTGTAAAACGTTTGTGTAACGTTACTCCATAAAGTTGGTGGCAGCCAATCTTCCACCATGTTTATGGTGGAATAACGACTAAGCAAGATAACCAGTGTAACATTGCACTAATATATAATGTTACACCAATAACTTCTGTTTGAATTACACCATTATACAAGTGAAAAAAAATCACACCGTAATACAGTTTTATGGAGAAATGTTACACAAATGTTTTGCAGTGTAAGTCGAAGAGGATCTTTGGGAATTTGATATGGTATATTATTTTCATAAAAAAAATTAAAATAAACAACACTAATCAAAGGGGCAAAATTTAATGTAAGTTAGATTGGTCAAATGTGATATGAAATGTGCTAATTGTCTAACAGTCTCTAACTGCTATTAATCATCTTTGCTTAAGTTAGAACATGCTTTATCTCATTATAACATGTTGGTTTCTTTTTTTTTTCAATTTAAATATTCCTGACTAACTGACGATTTTTTCAGAAATTTGAACAATACATAAAAAAGAAATCTATTTAAATATTGCTTTTGTTTTAGTATAAGCGCGTAAGGCGTATATTTTTCTAAATTGTGTTAAGTTCATATGTAGTGTCAGAAAGTAATATTTTATATCGTGTAATAAGGGCATGTGTACCTTTATAAGTGAAAGAGTTGAGTAGGTTTTGAGACACCGATACTAGCCATAGGTGTTGTGCATAAAGATTTTACAGACCACTTGAGGTTTTATTACCAATCACATAAATTATTGCAGAAAAAAACCGGATATGAAATATTTCTCCACTGCCTTCCGGTCTATTAATTAAAACTAATATTTTAGAATAGGATATTTCGGAATAAGATCTATGACTCATTCTTGACAAAATGATATAAAATGCTTTAATTACATAGTAAAACTCTATTTTGAAGAAATCAATCATAAAAAGGTAAGTAAAATGTTACCGCACAAAAGTCTTGTGCATCTAAAAAATCGCTACATATCAGTAAACATTGTAATATTTCGTTAAAATACTACTTCGTAAAATATCCTTTAGTATCTACAACAGTTACACAGTCGGATATTAAACTTGGACCAATCAGATAACGAATAAAACGAATAAAAAACAGAAATATTCCATTTTTGGACATTAAACTGAGGCCAATTAGGAAACGAATAAAATAAACCAACTTTATTGCGGAATTCAACCAATAAAAAGTTTCAGATATATTTTAGATTTCTCAATTCTGTACCTAGAACAACAACTATTTTTTCCAAATAGTTAATAAAAAAATAAAACTTTATGGGCATTCTTCTGCCCATATAATCCAGCATGTCATTCCAATGATCTTAACACTCGTTGAATATTTTTTGGTGAAACTGAAGTAGAAAATGTTTCATTAAATTTGGTAAAAATTTACACTGCACTTAACCGTGGATTTTCTTTTAACAATTTTTTCTAATTAAAAATCTTTGATCATATTATGTTAACTTAGATGGAGGACCTTTTCTTACCACTTTTCGATCCGAGTTTCTTCTTTAAAATATTTTATCGCATACTGCACCGTAGAATGGGATATATTACATTAGCAATATTTCTAATTGATTTATCACTTCTGTGACAAAATATAATCAATTTTCGATGCTGCTAGTTATTTCTTTATAATTACGAGCCAAGTTTTTCTTAACAGTACTGACCAGTTATGCAAAATATAAAGCCAAACGATTTTTTAAATGTCACTACAAAGCAAAAATAAAAATAAAGCGACAGATGGTAACTTTATTTATAAATTTATCCGAGATTATTTGAGTGTGCACAGACTATTGTGACGCTTTCTTTCTGTGCCCTCACCTTTTCATTTTTAGAAAAATAATCAGTCAGTAAAACTGGAACTGATGTTACAAAATGTTTAAAAGTATTAGATGTTATTTAGAATGACAAGGAGATTGTGGGGAAAATATTGAGATTCATATTCGAATTCATTTCCAGAGAAATTCCCTTTTACTAAAAATTTTTAAAGCGTACGAATACTTATGTGAGCCACTGTATTTTTATCGAAAATAAAAATTTAAAAACGTACTTTTTTGTATACAACTAAATTTATTATTTTAAAATTTTGAGAAAATATTATTAAAAATCATTAAAAAAATAGATGGATGGAGGTGCAGTACATCGTAAAATGGGTTTGTAATGTGATTCGCATTATCACTCAATTTTAAATGCTCTCATTTAGCCCAAACAAAACAATCACGTAGATCAGGGTCCAAATTCTTTCACGTTAGCTGTGCATTTTTTTTCTCGAAATGAAAATGATCTACTTATATTTAAGCATTCTAGAATAGAATTTCATCGTATTATAAATTAAAAACTGTATTCTGATAATTTATTCCTTTTTGCGAAAGCACGAGTAGTATTTGGGATTAATGGAAAGGATTTTAGGGTTACATTTTTGGTATCAACCCCAGCCACTATACCTAATTTCTATTTTTTCCTTTTACTCCATAATTAAAAATAGCAAACTCTCAGGCATATGCTTTGTATTTCAACGCACTATAATTCACAAATAAGAATGTATTCATTAAAAACATGGAACTTTGCTCACTGTTACACAAAAAACATGAATTTTAATATAAACATGTACAATTAAATATAAATTCGAATATAATGATTTCAAAAATTTTTACCATCATATTTTATTTTAGGGATGATTTCGGAATCAGTTCGAAACATATATTTTACATTTTGTTTTTTTATCGTACAAGTTCATATTAATGTTTTTGTTTTTTGTGTACCAATGAACAAGGCTGTGCGTTTTTAACAAATGCATTCTTATTTATTATATTTTATGATGGAAATGTCCAATATGTGTTAGCGGCTGTAATTCATTTTGTCGTTTTACAATAACGTTATTGTTTTTGTTACAGTTATTGCAGCTGGTAAAAATTAAAATAAAAAACTTTCACACATTTTTTTTTTTTTTTTTTTTTTTTTTTTTTGTGTGTGTGTGTTAGTTCAAAGGAATAAATATAAGTTAAAAAAATATTTGTGAGAAATCATTTATAACGCAAAAAAAATTTAAATAAAGGTAAAAATAAAATAATAAAAGATTTAAGAAATAGCAACAAATATTTGGAAAATGATTTTTCAAAGCCTAAAATTTAAGACTTATATATAAATTCTATATTTTAATAATATTTTCTTTCTTCAATTTTTTGCAAACAATATACGTTTATTTTGCAGTTAAAGTTAAATAAAGGTGAAACATCTCAAAGAGATTATCATTTATGCAATCATTTTACTCCTAAGAGATTTTAAAAAAAGATATATATATTTTTTTAAAAACAAAATAAAGAAGTGATAGTATTTCTTCCTTTCTAGATTCATTCAATTTCTTACATAGTTATATCTAACTTAGTATTCATATTTTAAGTGACAAATATGCGCGTAACGCATACATACTTTTGCGAATGGCAGGATTTTCAAATTTTAAATGAAATTTCAGTTTTACAATTTTCGGTACTTCAAGTCTTTAAATTTATAACCAACACACATTTTCAATTTTTACACCGACGTATAACGAAACAGTGTAATTTGTTTGACTGCTGTATCTCATTTAGTTTAGTTTTTTTTCTTGCAGTTTTTAATGCATTTTTTAGTCATTATGGCAACAGAATTCAGATATTTTTATCCACGACTGGGAACAAGCACCATTTTTCAAATGGTTAAAAAAATTGCAAGAAAGTGGATGTAAAATATTGAACGTGTAATTGAAGGTGTATTGAATGTGAATTTGTAAAATGGAAATGTAAAAGAATGGTGATGATATAGGCGGTGAATTGGGACACCCTGTACAACAATTTAAATAAAACAAATTTTTAGATAAACAGCATAAAAAATTAGAAAATATGTAATGCATCCATCCAACATATCACGACAAAATAATTAATACATATTAATTACACAATACACATATTAATTACACAATACATAATATTACATATATTTTGTTAATAATGATCTGATTAGCTTTTTATACCGTCTGATTTATATAAATCTTATTAATGAAATAATGTTTTAAAAAAGGTTTATACGTCGATTGTGTACTTGATATCCGTTTCTTTGAATCTACTTAAACATTTCAAATCAATCAATAAGTATAAAATCCTCCCTCCTCTTTTCTCTCAAATTAAAAAAAAAATGCCAAAACTTTTCTTAATACGGCATTCTACTTTCTCCGATAAAAATAAGTGAAATGCAATTCTTTTAAAAGACTTGTAACTCATTTTCATTCAGTGGAAATCTTTTACATTTCTTTTGCTGCTTATACTTTATCAATGTCATCTAAAGCCGAAAATCTCCTCTGTGTGGAGTTTTCAATGAAAAGTGACGTGAAAGACTCAATAAAGCTCTAGAATATTTTGTTAAATATTTATGAAAATTTTTAATTTGAATATTAACATAACGTATGTCATTGACCGTTCTTTTCACAAGTTATTACTTAAATAGTATCAAAAAATAAATTAAAAAATATGTGATGTATCATATCTAATGTACCATGATGAGACAATTAAGTTAACAATAAAACATATATTTTGTTAAAAATGATTTTTATGCATTTTCTATAGAATTTCATTCATATAAATTTACATTAATAAAATTATGTTTGAGAAAAGCTTTATCTTTCGGTTGTGTATTTAATATCCGTTTCCTGGAACCTGCTTAAACATTTTAAATAGAACCAACAAGTACACTCCCCTCCCACTTCCTTTCCCTCAAATTAGAAAAGTTCTCAAAAACTGTTCTTAATACGGCATTGTACATTCTCTGATAATAAAAAATGAAAGGAAATGGTTTTAAAAAACTTCTAAATCAGTTTTATTCATTAGAAATCTTTTAGAATTCTTTTGCTGCATGTGCTATATCAATGTCATTCAAAGCTGAAAATCTCTTCTTTGTGAATGGGGTTTTCAATGAAAAATGACAAGAAAAATTCAATAAAACTCAAGAATTAATTTTGTGAAACATATATGAAAGTTTTTGATTTGAATATTGATTTATTCAAAGTCATTGAGTTTTGTTTCACAAAGGAGGTATCGGTCATTGTAATAAAAAATAAAACAAAGCATCATTTCTCGCGCTTGCTACAATTTTTTTTTAATTGCTATAGAAAATAAAATGGAGAAATTGAAATCACGGTAAAGCAATTAAAATGAATAAAATAGAAATAAAAGTAATGATATTTGTGAAATGCAATTCTTTTAAAAAACTTCTAGTTCATTTTCATTCTGTAGAAATCTTTTACATTTTTTTTTGCTGCTTGTACTTTATCAATGTCATCTAAAGCCGAATATCTCCTTTGTGTGAAAAGAGTTTTCAATGAAAGTGACTTAAAGGATTCAATAAAACTCTAGAATTAATTTAGTGAGATATTTATGAAAGTTTTTGATTTGAATATTAACATGTTGTAAATAATTTGAACGTTGTTCTCAACAAATTATTACTTAAATGGCATAAAAAAAATAAATTAGAAAATATGTGATGTATCATGTATCTAATATACCATGATGAAACTATTAAGTTAACGGTAGCTCATATATTTTGTTAATAATGATTTTAATACATTTGTTATAGCATTTTATTGATATAAATTTTCATTAATAAAATGATATTTTATAAAAGCTTTGTCTTTTGGTTGTGTATTTAATATCTGATTCCTGAAATCTGCTTAAACATTTCAAATAGAATTATAAGTACAGACTCTTCCCTCGACTATTCCCTCAAATTAAGAAAGATCTCAAAAACTGTTTTTAATACGGCAATCCACTTTTGAGACAACCTTACACAAATTTTTATAAAACAAATTATTAGATAAACCGCATCAAAAAATAAGTTAGAAAATATGTAATGTATCATGCATCTAAGAAACCACCACGATGAGATAATTAAGTTAGGAATAATGCATATATTTTATTAATAATGATCTTATTACGCTTTTTACATCATCTGATTGATGTGAATTTTTATTAATAAAATAATGTTTTAAAAAAGCTTTTTATTTTTGGTTTGCATTTAATATCCGTTCACTGGAATCTGCTTAAACATTTCAAATAGAATCAATACGTACAGAATCCTCCCTCCTCTTTTCTCTCAAAAAAAAAAAAAAAAAAAAAATATAAACTGTTCTACGATCTCCGATAAAAATAAGTGAAATGCAATTCATTAGAAAAACTTCTAACTCACATTCATTCAGTAGGAATCTTTTACATTTCTTTCGCTGCTTGTACTTTATCAGTTTCATCTACAGCTGAAAATTTCTTCTTTTAGAATGGAGTTGTCAATGAAAACTGATGTGAAGAATTCAATAAAACTCTAGAATTAATTTAGAAAAATATTTATGAAAATTTTTGATTTGAATATTAACTTGTTCAGGGCTCCCAGCTGGTCAGCGAACTGAACATCAATATTTTTAATAGAAAAATTTATGATATGTTTCTGTAGAATTTGTGCTAGAATTAACTTCCAAAGGTGGTTTCTTGCCAATTTGCAAGAAAAATCGAAAAGGAAAATTTCTCTAAGAAAATTCAGATGTTCAATTTTCGGACCATTTGGGAGCTCTGCATGTTGTAAGTCATTGAAGGTTGTTTTCAAACAATTATTACTTACATGGCATCAAAAAATAAATTAGAAAATATGTGATGTATGATGTATCTATCATACCATGATGAGACAATTAAGTTATCAATATCACATATATTTTACTATTAATGATCTTAATACAGTTGTTATTGCATGTGGTTGATATAAATTTACATTAATAAAATGATGATTTATAAAAGCTTTATATTTCATTTGTGTATTTAATATCCGATTTCAGTAACCTGTTTAAACATTTGAAATGGAATCAATAATTACAGTCCCCGCCAACCTCCTTCCCTTCAAATTAGAAAAGTTCTCAAAATCTGTTCTTAATACGTCTTTCTATGGTCTCTGATAAAAAGAAATTAAATTAAAGGAAATACTTTTAAAAAACTTCTAAATCACTTTCCTTCAGTAGAAATCTTTTACACTTCTTTTGCTACATGTGCTTTATGAATATGATCGAAGTCTAAAATCTCGAATGGGTGAATGGAGTTTTCAATGAAAAGTAATATGAAGCATTTAATAAAATTCTAGAATTAATGTAGTGAAATATTTATAAACGTTTTTGGTTTGAATATGGATTTATTCAAAATTTTTTGTTTCACAAATGAGTTATCGGTTTTTGTTATAAAAAATAAAATCATTTCTCGCACTTGTTTCAATTTTTTAATTACTATAGAAAATAAAATAGAAAAATGTAACTCACGGGAATATAATTTAAATAAATAAAATAGAAATAAAAGAAATGATATTTGTGAAATGAAATTCTTTTAAAGACAACTCATTTTCATTCAGTTGGAATCTTTTGCATTTCTTTTGCCACATGTGCTTTATCAATGCCATCCACAGTCGAAAATTTCTTCTGTGTGAATAAAGTTGTCAATGAAAAATGACACGAAGGATTCAATAAAACTGCAGAATTTATTTTGTGAAATATTTATGAACGTTTTTAATTAGAATATTAAATTACTGTAAGTCATTGAAGGTTGTTTTCAACAAATTATTACTTAAACAGCACAAAAAAAAAAAAAAAAAAAAAAAAAAAAAAAAAAAAAATTAGAAAATATGTGATGTATTATGTATCTAATGTACCATGATGCGACAATTAAGTTAACAATAGCACACATATTTTGTTAATAATGATTTTAATACACTTGATATAGCATGTGATTGATATAAATTTACATTAATCAAATTATATTTTGAAAAACATATATCTTTCGATTTTGTATTTAATTTCCGATTCCTGTAATCTTCTTAAACTTTTCATATAGAATCAATAAGTACAGTCCACTCCCGCCTCCTTTCCCTCAAATTAGAAAAGTTCCCAATACAAAATCTGTTCTCAAAATCTGTTCTTAACATGGCATTCTATGTTCTCTGAAAAAAAAAATGAAATGAAATGGTTTTTAAAAAAACTTCTAAATCAGTTTCATTCAATAGAAATCTTTTACACTTCTTTTGCTGCATGTGCTATATCAATGTCATTCAAAGTTGGAAATCTCTTCTTTGAGAATGTTGTTTTTGAAGAAAAGTGACACGAAGGATTTCATAAAACTCAAGAATTAATTTTTTGAAATATTTAAGAAAGGTTTTGATTTCAATATTGATTTATTCAAAGTTGTTGAGTTTTGTTTCTTAAACTCTTCAGACCTGAGCATAAAATAACTCTACAAATATATATATATATTGCTGTTGCATAATCGAAATGAGACCATAGATGACAGAAAGAGTCATTTTTATGGAATAAGTACTGCAGAGGACTTGTAATTTAGGTTTACAAATACGGTTATAAAAACATTAATCCATTTAAAACATCAGTTTAACAAACAGTAATATAAATTTAAGCTATAGAAAAATTAAGATCTTTAAACAAGTAAATGATCAACAAATCCTGAAATTTTTTTATTGTAAAACATTTAAGTTAAATAATTCTGAATATTTCTGACGTTTTTGGCAACAATTTCTTGAAGGTATTTTCGAATCTCGGATGAAAATAATGTTTATTTTATGAGGTAATATTCATCAGTGCTGACATTTATTGGTTTTGTTTCAAAGTAAAAAACATTCAGCTGTATAAAAGTGAAGTAAAAATGCGAAAAAATCAAACAGCTTAATTTTTATGCGGAAAAGAATGGAGGTACACATTTGTGTACCCCAGGTCTTAAGAGGATAAAGGAATTATCTGTCTTTGTATTAAAAAATTAAATAATCAACCATTTCTCACGCTTGCTTCAGTTTTTTTAATTACTGTAGAAAATAAAATGGAAAAATGTAACTCACGGGAATATAATTTAAATAAATAAAATAGAAATAAAACAAATGTTATTTGTGAAATGCAATTCTTGTGTGGAACGTAATATACTGTTCACTAAGCTCCACGTTTCACTGCAATATAAGCAAAACCTAAGATAATATTTCTATAGATTTAAAGAATTTTCATTGCATTTTAGAATGATTAATGCTCTCAGTGATTACATTCACTTTTTAATTATTTCTTTATATATAATGTTGAAAGATTAATATTGTCTGAGCATTTTAAACAAAATGCAGATAAAACAACTTTACATTGTTGCACATTTGCAAGACGCTCAGAGGGTTAAAAAACTTCTAACGCATTTTCATTCAATAGGAATCTTTTACATTTCTTTTCCTGCATGTGCTTTATCAGTGTCATCCACAGTCGAAAATCTCCTCTGTGTGAAAGGAGTATCCCATGAAAGTGACATCAAGGATTCAATAAAACTCTAGAATTAATTTAGTGAAACATTTATGAAAATTTTGATTTGAATATTAATTTTTTGTAATTCATTGAACGTTTTTCTCAACAAATTATTACTTAAATGGCATCAAAAAATATATTAGAAAATATGTGATGTATCATGTATTTAATGCACTATGACAATGAGACAAATTAATAATATCACACATATTTTCTTAATAATGATCTCAATACACTTGTTATAGAATGTGATTTCTATAAATTTACATTAATAAAATGGTGTTTTAAAAAAGCTTTATCTTTCAATTGTGTATTTAATATCCGATTCCAGCAACATGCTTAAACATTTAAATAAGAATCAATAAGTACACTCCCCGCCAAGCTCCTTTCCCTCAAATTAGAAAATTTCTCACAATCTGGTCTTCTACGTTCTTTTATAAAATAAATGAAATGAAATTATTTTCAAAAAACTTAAATCTCATTTCCATTCAGTAGAAATCTTTTTAATTACTTTTCCTGTTTGTGCTTTATCAATGTCATCTAAAGTAGAAAATGTCCTCTGTGTGAATGGAGTTTTCAATGAAAAGTGACATGAAGGATTCAATAAAACTCTAGAATTAAATTTGTGAAATATTTATGAAAGTTTTTTATTTGAATACTGAGTTATTAAAAAACTTTGAGTGTTCTTTCACAAATGAGTTATCAGTCTTTGCAATTAAGTCTAACATTTCTCGTGCCTGCTCCTAATTTTTTCGTTATTATAGAAAATAAAATGTGGAAATGTAACTCATGGGAAAATAATTAAAATGAATGAAATAGAAATAAAAGAATATATATTCATAAAAAAATACTTCTAACTCATTTTTATTCTGAAGGAATCTTTTACATTTCTTTTGCTGCTTGTACTATATCAATGTCATCTAAAGCCGAAAATCTCCTCTGTGTAAAGGAGTGTTCAATGAAAGTGACTTGAAGGATTCAATAAAACTCTAGAATTAATTTAGCGAAATATTAAAGAAAGTTTTTCATTTAAATTTTGATTTATTGAAAGTCTTAGATGTTTGTTTCACAAATGAGTTGTCGGTCTTTGTAATAAAATATAAAATAATCTATCATTTCTCACGCTTGCTTCAATTTTTTTTTAATTACTATAGAAAATTAAAAGTAAAAATGTAAAGATTTGAATAAGTAAGCTTAAATTTGAATTAAAAGTAAAAATTTGAATAACAATTTATTCACAGTCTTAGAGTTTTGTTTCACAAATGACTTATCGGTCTTTGTAATAAAAAAATTAAATAATCCATCATTTCTCACGCTTCCATCATTTTTCTTAAATTACTATAGAAAATAAAAAGCAGAAATGTAACTCACGGAAATATAATTTAAATAAATAAAATAGAAATAAAAAAAATTATATTTGTGAAATGCAATTCTTTTAATAGACTTCTAACTCATTTTCATACATTAGGAATCTTTTACATTTCTTTTGCTGCATTACTTTATCAATGTCATCCACATTCGAAAATTTTCTCTGTGTGAATGGAGCTGTCAATGAAAAATGACATGAAGGATTCAATAAAACTCTAGAATTAATTTAGCTAAACAATTATGAAAGTTTTTGATTTGAATATTAACTCACTGTAAGTTATCGAACGTTGTTTTCAACAAATTATTACTTAAATGGTATCAAAAAATAAATTAGAAAAAATGTGATGTATGGTATATCTAATATACCATAATTAGACAATTAAGTTAACTATACCACATATATTTTGTTAATAATGATTTTAATACACTTGTTATAGGATGTGATTTATATATTTACATTAATCAAATTACGTTTTCAAAAGCTTTATCTTTCGATTGTGTATTTAATTTCCAATTCCTGTAATCTTCATTAACATTTGAAATAGAATCAATAAGTATAATACAGTCCCGCCTCCTTTCCCTCAAATTAAAGAAGGTGGAAATTGCACGTGGAGCATAGCAAATGAGGTGCGTTCGTACTATAACGAAGTTTTAAAAATATTACTCTCATATATCAATTTCATAAAATTGTTAATAGTTAATTACAATTAAAATGCACATCAAACAATGTTCTCCCTATACCATTATGTAATGGAACAGTACTTTTGTGTAAACTTCTAAATCAATAACAAATGTTCTTTGCACCACCGATTATGCAAAATGTATATTATAATATATACTTTATAGATGCATATCAATTTTATTGTGTTCGAATGAGCGTAACACCATTAAAATGCATTTGAAACATTTTTACCCATTGACCATAATGTAACGAAATACTTTTGATTGTTCCTGTAATTGATCTATGCATCAAAATTTTCATAAAATTTTAAATAACTCGACAAAATTATGTAATAATTATGTATTTCAAATTTAAAACGATTAAAATGCATTTGAAACTTTTTTCCCCAATGACCGTAATGTAATGGAAAAATTTTGATTGCCCCTGTAATTGATGGATGCATCCGATTAATTTTTTTTAAATAACTCGACAAAATTATGTAATAATTATATATTTTAAATTCCAAGCGATTCGGTCGGGTAGTTTTTGCGTTGTTATATGCGGACGGACTGAACGAGAACCATAGGTGTTAAGTATTTATATAATTAAGAACGCAAAAATGTCTCAAAAACTGTTTTTAATATGTCATATAATAATCTCTGATAAAAATCAATGAAATTACACTGTTAAAAATAAAGGTGACAAACCAGTTGCATTTGGCACCCAGAGGTGAAAAGGTGTTACCATTTGACACCCACGGACTTGAAAATATGTTTGTGGCGCCGATTGATCCCCCAATGGGTGATTCAAGCTAATTAGGATGCCACGCAATGCATACCGTTGGGAGATTTTCACCCCATAGTCATTTGTGCATTCTCTGTGACGTGTGTCCTCCCCCTTCAACTCGCCATCACTGGTGGGTCAAAACACAATTTCTCACTACGAAGACTATCACCGCACATTCGCTATCCCAATTTCGTTTAGAATTTCGAATGGCTAACTTTTGGCGAGCTTTATATAAAATACAACCTTTGAATTTCAGGACATTTAAACATTTCAGGGAGACATTGAAGGTGAGCTCGATGGCCGAACAGTTAGAACGTTGAGCTTGGATTAGACTTTATGGGTTCGAATCCTTCGTGGGTCAAAAGTCGTTTTATAATTTATTTTCATTATTTGGCTCTGTGGATTAGGGGTGCAATCTTTTCACCTTAGTTAAAAGTGCCATTCTGGCTCCCGTAGGGGTGTCACCAGTGAGACAAGCCTTCACCCCTAAAAGGTGCTTGCTATCTGTCACCTGTAGTTTTAACAGTGTAAATGCTTTTAGAAAACTTTTAACTTATTTTCATTCAGAAGAAACTTTTTACATTTCATTTGCTTCTTGTACTTTATCAATGTCATCTAAAGCCGAAAATCTCCTCTGTGTGAAAGGAGTTTTCAATGAAAGTGACGTGAAAGTTTCAATAAAACTCTAGAATTAATTTAGCGAAATATGTATGAAAGTTTTTGATTTGAATTTTGATTTATTGAAAGTCTTAGATGATTGTTTCACAAATGAGTTCTAGGACTTTGTAATAAAAAATAAAATAATCCACAATTTCTCGCGCTCGCTTCAAATTTTCTAATTACTATAGAAGATAAAAAGTAAAAATGTAACTCACTGGAAAATAATTAAAACGAATAAAAGAAACGATATTCATAAAGTAATTCATTTTCATTAAGGGAAAATATTTCTATTTCTTTTGCAAAATGTGTTTTATTGATGATATCCAAAGTCGAAAGTCTCCTCTGACTGAATGGACTTTTCAATGGAAAATGACATGAAGGATTCAATAAACTTGAAGAATTAATTTAATAAAATATTTATGGAAGTGTTTGATTTAAGAATTAATTTACTGAAAGTCATTGAACCTTGTTTCACAAATAATTTATCGTTTTTTGAAATAAAGAATTAAATAATTCATAATTTTTCGTTTTTTATTCACTATAGAAGAACATATGGAGAAATATATCTCATGGGTAAATACTGTATTTACTCGTGTATACCGCGCACACCTGTATAACGCGCACCCCCTACTCTACAAGAAAAAATGGCGAATTTTTAAAATCACGTATATAACGAGCACCATAAGTTTGATATGTAAATGAATGACTGACTAAATGAATTTCATACATCATGGCAAAAAGAAGGCGAAAATACATTTTTAGACTTCGAGTAAAGAGTGAATGGCGGGGAGGGGTGGGGGGTATGAGTGAGTGAGGGCAGTGAGAATTGCTAATTAGTGTTTATATAATGTTAAAGTATTAAAAGGCGCAAGGAGTGAAATAAAGATGCAGTAATACTTCAATTAAATAAGATTTTCCGAGTAATTATGTCTTCTATGAATACATTTATTGATTTAAACGTATATCGTGTGAATATCCAGCAGTAAAAAAATATTCCGTGTATAACGCACACCTAGGAGTTTTGTCTTCATTTTTTGAAAGGAAAAAAGTTTGCTTTATACACAAGTATCGCAAACAATGCGAAATCGAAGCTATAAAATCTACCCGATAATATAGACATCGTCGTTTTAAGTGAAAAAAAAAATAAATAAATAAATAAAAATAAAAATAAAACCACGACCATGGAGTCACCATGAGAGTGCTCCCACCTTGAGTTTTCGACAGTTAAACTCAACAATGGGTACAATAAAATATAAAATAAAATATGACTAATACTTACATTACAGTGATAAGATACAATTCTTACAATATTACATTTCTCAAAACAGGTAAATAAACATTTTCTTCTGCAAAATTCAAATAAAATGAAACATATTATTACAAATTTAAATTAACACTATGAAATATACTAAAAAATAAGAATAAAGTTTTTTGTTGAAACAGTATTTAAAGTTAATAACGTTTTGGGACAGTCACTATTCTGCCACTTCTCGTTCTTAATACTGGATCACTAGAAAGTTCTTTTGGAATCTCTAAATTGTACAGTTTTTGGACAGGTCTCAAAAGTTCACCATTTTCAGTTTTTAATCGTGCAACTCTTGGGTGGCCATCTTTACCAGAAATAAGTTCTTGCACTCTGGCTAAAGCCCAATAGGCACGTTTCTTATCAGACTCTACGAGTACGACATCACCAACGGTAAGTTGCTTGACATTCTTTTGCAAAGAACTTTGCTGGCGCAATTGTCCTAAATATTCAATACGAAATCGCTTACGTAAGTGTTCTCGAACATGTTGCCTATACTTAACTCTTTTATTTAATTCTTGCGCGTCAATTGCATCAAAATCTCTCACATCTGAAGATCTTATGTCCTGTAAAAACATTGATGGTGTTAACGGTGCTAGATCGTTCACATCTTCAGTAACATAAGTTAGAGGTCTAGCATTCACAACTTGTTCACAATCACAGAGAATTGTGAGCAGTTCTTCGTAGGATAATGAAGCTCTACCTAGAACTTTTCTCAGGATTCGTTTCACCATTTGTATCAATCGCTCCCACCAACCGCCCCACCAGGCAGCGGTAGGTGGGTTAAATTTCCAGCGAATCTTTTGTGTTGCTGCAACGGCAGAGATTTGCTCCCAATCTATGGCTGAAAATGCTGTGTCTGCCCCGACGAAATTTCCGCCGTTATCAGAATACACGGTGGTTGGTCTTCCTCTTCGCGCTATAAAACGCCTGAAAGATTGGAGGAAAGCATCTGTAGATAATGACGTAACTAATTCTAAGTGTATGGCCCTATACACTGCACAAATGTACAGAACAATACAAGCCTTTTCCTCATTCTTTAAATATAATGGGCCGGCTAAATCAACTCCAATTATCTGAAACACCGCTGCGTCTTCAACTCTTTCTGCTGGTAATGCAATAGAAATCGATTCTGTCTTTTGTGCACTGAATCTTCTGCATCGTACACATTTCTGTACTACTGCTCGAATAGTTTTCCTAGCTTTTACGATCCAGTAGTCTTCTCGTAACGATGTCATCATAAGAGCCACTCCTGCATGCAAAAGCTCTTGGTGTTTCCAGGAGATCAGGCGGTGGACTACAGGATGGTCAGAAGGCAAAAGAACAGGATATTTAAAATTGAAAGCATCTTCTCTATAAATAACTTGCGTTTTCACTCTTATAATACCATCTTCATCTAGGATTGGTCTTAAGCTACGTATCTTCTGATTATTCTTCTCGTTGAATCTGTCTTTCTGAATCAAAATTATCAATTTTCTTTCGGCTTGTTCTAATTCCAAACACGTAAGTTCAGAAACTTCTTTTGAATTAGGATTTCTTAAATTGTTTAAGAATCTTAAAATCCAGGCGATCAATCTTATAATTTTCTTAAAAGATGAAAATCGTCGATAATACCAATCACTAGATTCTGTGTTCTTGTTCATTGCTGAAATGACACTTTTCCGTTTTTCAGAGTTAATAATTTCTTCATCGGGAATTTCGGCACTTTGAGGCCAAGTATATTCAGGTTGAGCCAACCAATCCGGTCCCTCCCACCATCTTAGTTGTAAAAATTGTTCAATCGAACAACCTCTGGAAGGGATATCTGCCGGATTAAATTTTCCTGCAATGTGTCGCCATTGGTTCTTTTGAGTTAAGGATCTGATTTCTTCTACGCGATTCCAAACGAATGTTCCCCATCTTTCGTCTCGCTTTATCCAGCTTAAAGCTGTAGTTGAGTCACACCAATAAAATATCTTTAAATTTGGAATTCGTAGATCAGATATAACTCGACTTCCCAACCTGGCTCCAATGCAGCATGCTAAAAGCTCCAACCGGGGTATCGTTATGTTCTTAAGGGGAGCTACTCTTGCACGTGACTGTACGAAAGTTACCAGGATTTTCTCTTTTCTCTTTGCTCTTAGAAAAATGCAAGTAGCATACGCATGTTTGCTTCCATCACAAAATATGTGAAGGCCTACATCATTACTTTCATAATTATCAAGATACATCCATCGCTGCAATTTGATGTCAGAAATCATCTTCAATCCTTGCACCCATTTTAAAAATTGTTTAGCCAAATTAGTTGGGAGTAATTCATCCCACTTAATTTTTAACTTCCAGCATTCTTGTAGAATAAGTTTAGGGAGCAAAGTCACTGGAGAGGTAAATCCAAGAGGATCAAACACTTTCTGAGCGAATGAAAGTACAGCTCGTTTTGTGGGAATAATTTGTTTTTCCTCAATAGAACCGATTTTGCAAGATAGGGTATCGTTTTCCAGATCCCAGTTTAAACCTAATACTGGTGTTACATTAGCTGCTGAATTTTCAGAAATAATTTGAATGGGATAATTTGACAACCATCCCCTGAGATTAAATTTTGCAGAGAATAGTAACGTTTGGGATTTAAATATAAACTTATTTAATTCTTCAACTGTGTTGAAACTGCAAACACAATTATCTACATATAACGATTCATTCAAAATTTCTACTGGAGAAGCAAGATTTTCAGTCGCACTTTCTAAATGATGTCTCAAAGTAGCCGCTAATAAAAAGGGGCTACAATTGATTCCAAAAACAACACGTTTATGTCTATAAATTATGCCATTTTCCCATATAAATCTCAGATAGTCTCTATCCTCTGCTCTAATACCAATTTGTAGAAATGCCTTCTCTATATCGGATACTGCACCAACAGGATATTTCCGAAACCGATGCAATATAGAAGGAATCATTTCAATCAAATTTAATCCCTTATCTAGGCAATCATTTAGAGAAGGGGAACCTTTAACATGAGCCGAAGCGTCAAAAACTGGTCTAACTTTAGTAGTTTCACTCGATTCTTTAAATACAGGTCTGTGTGGCAAATAATGTACTTTAGTTTCTTTATTATCAACCACCCTTTCAATTTTTCCTGCATTTATCCACGAATCAAATACTTCGCTATATACCTCAATTTTATTTAAATTAATTAACTTTTTCCTCGTTGTAGCACGTCGCTTTTCGGCCAATTCTCTATTGTTAGGTAAGCAAGCTTTATCTAGCACCCATGGCAATGCTACTTCGCATCTCCCTTCTGAATCTATTCTTATATTACTCTTAAAATGCTGCATAGTTTCTTCATGAATTTCAGATTTAGTTTTGGATTCAACTGGATCCGTTATACCCATAATATCCAGCTTCCACAAATCAGCAACGGAACAATTGTTCCAAAGTGATGAAATAATCATAGCAGCCTTATTTGTTTCTGATTTAATACTTGGAATTTTTCCCATTAGAGTCCATCCCAAATGGGTTTTTACCGCAACCGGACCACTTTCTAAAACTTTAATATTTCCGGTGAGTAATTTTCCGGCCACATCAGAACCAATCAATAATTTAATTTCATTTTCGGTTTCACATGAACTATTTTCAACATCAGAAATTTTAATGCCACATTTATTTAATTCTGATAACCAAGGCCCAGTTGGCACTTTTCGTATTTTAGAACAAATAACAGGAACATCTAAAACATGCATATCACATTTATAACTGTTGTCTATGCTACTTAAGTGAATTCGATACTTATTATGCTTTGTTTCACTTGTTTCAATATTACCAAATAATGTGTGAATTAATTTAATTTCACCAATACTTTTATAATTCAAATATTTAATTACATCTCGTGATAAATAGGAACGTTCGGATCCTGTGTCAATAACTCCACGCACGATTTTCTCTTTTCCATTGTGCTTTACACGGACACTCAAAGTTTGGAGTAACACAGTAGGATCCGAAGCTTGAGTAGTTAAAACAGTGTCACTACTCCCTGATTCATGTTTATGACTTTCTAACGACACATTACCACCTTCATTTAAAACATTTTGACATAATATTGAAAAATGTCTTTTACCACAATTCGAACATTTAATTTTAGAGTTACAATTGCGTGAAATGTGGTTTTTCTTCAGACAAACAAAGCAAGCTTTTTTCTTCAAAATCAAGTTACGTTTCTCATCAAAAGAAAGCGAACTAGCTTTAAAACATTTTTCTGATAAGTGACACTTGTCACAAAATATACATAAATCTTCACGTTTTTTAACTAAATTCTTATTACACTTATTATTTATAAATAAATCTGTGGCAGTTGGCATTGAATTATATTCATTATTACATTTATGATATTTCTTTGGGTTTTCAAAACCAAGATTGGAATGAGCCAAAAGAACCCGCTCTTCCGCAATAACTTCATTTTTCAAAAAATCAAGGATAGAATTTAATTGATTCTTACCTTGAGCAGTCTTCTCACGCTGTCTTTCCCAGATTTTAAGGACATCATGAGGTAGACAATATTCTGCAAGTGGGAAAAGTATGCTGGCATACTTTTCTTCTGTGACACCTAATGATTCTAGAGACCTAAGTTTTGTCTCTAGATTATCATATAACGACGATAAATTGAAATTCTTGCTCGATGATCGATTATTATTTAAAACTAATTAAAGAAGATCTCTAACATATCTCAATAAGTGTATCTTCTCTGCCAAACCTTTCTTTCAGATGTAGAATTACTTTTGGATAATTATCAGCTGAAACCGGATAACTATTTACTATCTGTGCTGCTTTGGATTTCGGCGTTATCGCCTGTAAAAGATAAACAAATTTCAAATGGTCATCTAAAGTGGTGTCTTCATGAATTTTACTGAATGAATTCCAAAAGGTTAACCATAATCTTGCATCGCCATCAAACGGCTGTAAACTTATTTCTGGTAAGCGAAGTGGTCGCGACAGTGTTCTTTCAACATCCGTATAATTCTGCGATCGGAGTTGTTCTTCGATAGGCTTCACCAAAAATGTCTTTACTTTTTGCTTTATAGAAATAAATTTTTCTGTATACTCTTCGCAAGCTTCAAATTCTTTAGAATAATCTTTTTCTATAACTTTCTCTGTCAACATAAAATTCAAAATTTCTTCATCTACAGCTCGCAATCTTGTGCTTTTATCTTCCAGTTGACACATTAAATTCTCTATTAAATTAGTATCTGGAGTTGCGTCCTTTAAAGCTTCATTTAAAGCATTATAAGTTTTCGTAAATCCAGATCTAAGAGGAGTTCTTTTGATTTTCAAAGCATCCATTTTTTCTCAATGACAACTTCTGATAACAAATAAAAAACAGTTACTTTTCACACGTCCCTATTAGTTCGGACGCCACATATCGCAAACAATGCGAAATCGAAGCTATAAAATCTACCCGATAATATAGACATCGTCGTTTTACGTGTGAAAAATAATTTAAATATCTTACAAAAAAAAAATGAAGCTTCAAAAACATTTCACTTAAAACTTAACACAAACTTTATTCCAGAAAAAATTCTACTACTCTTTTTTATCATTGCTCGTGAGCATCTGCGAAAAATAAAACCACGACCATGGAGTCACCATGAGAGTGCGGACACTAAAGCAATTATAAATATTAATCTAATTCGCGACAACAAGTAAATACGGTAATTCATTTTATTAATATGGAAATGAAATAAATAAAATCCTTTAAAAATACTTGTAGCACATTTTAAATGTGTGAAGAATCTATATTTCTTTTGCAACATGTACTTTATCGATTTTATCAAAATCTAAAGTCTCATTTGTGTTAATGTAATTTTTAGTGAAAAGCGACAGGATGAATTCAGAGTAACTCAAGAATTAATTTAATAAACCAATTATGAAAGATTTTTATTTGAATAATCATTTATAGAAAGTCATTGAATTTTTTTCACAAAAGAATTATTGTTCTTTGTAATAATAATAATAATTCATCGTTTCTCAAGCTTTTATTTATTGTAGAAGACAATATGGCGAAATAGATCTCATGGGAAAACAATTCATTTGAATAAAATAGAAATAAAATAAATGAAATTATTTTAAAAATACTTGTAAGTAACTTTTAGTATGTAAAAAGATCTATTTTTCTTTTGTAGCATGTACTTTATCGATGTTATCCAAAATCATTAGTCTCATCTGTGAATGGAGTTTTCAATAAAAGTGACATGAAGGATAATAAAGTTCACTAACTAATTTAATAAAATATTTATGAAAGTTTTGATTTGAAATTTGATTTATTGAAAGTTAATGCACTTTGTTTTACAAAAAAGTTACCATTCTTTGTAAAAAAAAAAACTAATTCATTATTTCTTAAGTTTATTTCAAGGTTTTTTTTAGCAATGGTGAATAAAATAGAAAGTGAATAAAATAGAAATTAAGTGAATAAAAGTTAAGTGAATAAAATAGAAATTAAAGAAACGAAATTCTTACAAAAAAATACTTGTAATTCAGTACATTCAGTAGAAATTTTCTATATTTCTTGCAGCAGCTTCTGCTTTATAAAAATTATTCAAAGTCGAAAAAAATTTCTGCTTAATTGAAATTTTCAATGAAAACTCATATGAACGATTGAATAAAACTAAAGAACTAATTTATTAAAATAATTATGAAAGTTTTTGATTTGAATATTGCTTTATTTAAAATCTTTTAATTTTGTTTCGCAAATAAGGTATCGGTCTTTTTATTTTAATGTAAAATTATGCATTATTTCTCGCGCTTGTTTCAAGTTTTTTAATTATTAGAAAAGAAAGAATGCAGGTTCCAGATATGTAACTTATAGGAAAATAATATAAATGAACAAAAGAAAAGTAAAAGTTAAATGTCTTATTAAAAAAAAAATCCTTGTATTTTATTTTCATTCTGTAAAAATATTTATTTAACAATATGTACTTTATCGATGTCATCCAAAATCGAAAGTCACGTCTGTGTTAATTAAAGTTTTCAACCAAAAGAGACGTGAAAGATTAAGTAAAACTCAAAAATTAATGTAACAAAATATTTATGGAAGTTTTTGATTTGAATATTGATTTATGGAAAGTCTGTGAACTTTGTTACTCAAATACGTTTTCGATCTTCTTAATAAAAAAATGAAATAACTCATCAATTCTCGTTCTTGCTTCAAATTTTTTAAATACAATAGAAAATAAAACGGAGAAATGTAAATCGCGGGAAAATAATTCAAATGAATAAAATAAAAAAAATAAAGTTCTTAAAAAATAATATTTGTAATTCAGTTTCCTTTCGTGAAAAGATTTATATTTATTTTGCAATATGTGCTTTATAAATGTTATCCAAAATTGAAAGTATCATTCTGTGAATGGAATTTTCCATGAAAAGTGAGATGAAGGATTCAATAAACTTGAAGAATTAATTTAATAAAATATTTATTGAAGTTTTTTATTTGAAAATTAATTTACTGAAAGTGACAGAACTTTGTTTCACAAATGAGTTATCGTTCTTCGTACGGAAAATAAAGTAATTCATCATTTCTCAAGGCTTCAATTGCTTCAAGATTTTTCTTTACTATATAGATGAAACAGGGGCATGTATCTCAGGGGAAAATAATTTAATTGAATAAAACAGAAATAAAATAAATGAAATTCTTTTAAAAATTTTTATAATAAACTTTCATTCTATGAAAAGGTCTATATTTCTTTTGTAATATGTGCTTTATAAATATTATCCAAAATTGAAAGTATCATTCTGTGAATAAAGTTTTCCATGAAAAGTGAGATGAAGGATTCAATAAACTTGAAGAATTAATTTAATAAAATATTTATTGAGGTTTTTGATTTGAAAATTAATTTACTGAAAGTGACTGAACTTTGTTTCACAAATGAGTTATCGTTCTTCGTTACGGAAAATAAAATAATTCATCATTAAGGCTTCAAGATTGCTTCAACAAGGCTTCAATTGCTTCAAGATTTTTCTTTACTATATAGATGAAACAGGGGCATGTATCTCAGGGAAAAATAATTTAATTGAATAAAACAGAAATAAAATAAATGAAATTCTTATAATTAACTTTCATTCTATGAAAAGATCTATATTTCTTTTGCAATATTTGTTTTATCGATGTTATCCAAAATTGAAAGCCTCATTCAGTGAATGGAGTTTTCCATGAAAAGTGAGATGAAGGATTCAATAAAATTTAAGAATTAATTTAATAAAATATTCATGAAAGTTTTTGATTTGAATATTGATTTGCTGAAAGTCATTAAATTGTATTTCATAAATGAGTATCGGTCTTTGTTATTAAATAAATAAATAAATAAATATATATATCATTTCTCTCGTTCGCATGAAATATTTTAATTGATGTAGAAGATAAAATTTTAGAAATGTAAATCATTGAAAAATAATTAAAATGTGTAAAATAGAAATAAAAGTAATGAAACTCTTTTAAAAAGTACTTGTAAAGTCATTATATTTCTTTTGCAACATGTGCTTTATCAATGACATCCAAAGTGAAATGTGACCGGTATGTAAATGGAGTTTTCAGTTAAAGTGACATGAATGATTTAATAAAATCATGAGTAAAATGAATAAAATAACAGCTATTGATTTATGGAAAGTCCTTGAATTATGTTTCAAAAATGAGAAAGTAATCTTTGAAACAAACTTTGTCGGATTCATTCTTTCTCCTGCTTTCGTGCTTGCTTAAAATTTTTTTAAATTTTGGTACCCCCCCCCCCCCGAAAAAAAAGTTGGAAATTGCACGTAAAACGTAGCAAATGAAGTGCATTCGTACGATAACGAAGATTTAAAAATATTACTCTCATAAATCAATCATCATACTCATTATCAATCTCATAAAATTGCAAATAGTTAATTACAATTAAAATGCGCACCAAACAATGTTCTCTCTATACCGTTATGTAATGGAATACTTTTGTGTGGCCTTTTAAATCAATAATAAATGTTCTTTGCACCACATACTATCCAAAATGTATATTATAGTATGTACTTTATAGATGTATATAAATTTTATTATGTTCGAATGAGTGTAACATCACTAAAATTCATCTGAAACATTTTTCCCCATTGAACGTCATGTAACGGAATAGTTTTGATTGTCCCTGTAATTGATCTATGTATCCGATTTTCATAATATTTGAAATACTTCGACAAAATTATGTATTAATTATATATTTTAAATTTCAAACGATTCAGTTGGGTAGTTCTTGCGTTATTATATGCGGACGGATGGATCGACGGACAGACAGACGGACGGTCTGAACGACAACTATAGATGCTACGAAAATTGCGAACTCAACTGAAAAGTACTTCATAGGCAAATTATACTTGATTAAGAAAATCTATAAATCCTTAATTTACTTCTTATAATGTTAAAGTTAGAATAAATTGTTTAATTAAAAATTTATAAATTTTATCATAAAATATGAGCGAAGTAATCAACGTTACGTACTTATATTCTATTATTACAATTACTAAATTTCAAGTAAACAAATGAGAATTCAATTCTTGTTTTATAAAATTAAGAAATAGTTAGTCTTCTTGGAAAAATAAACTTCGATTTGGAAATTACATTTACTGATTTTAAAAATTAAATATATTCTTTATTTAAAAATTATGGTTATTCGAAAATACGCCAAAAATTTCTTAATCAAGAATAAATTGCATTTTCAAAAGATTATTTCAAAATATACTTAAAGAAATAGCAATTAAATTCCAACGAATTATATTATGAATATTTTTTCTATGTATCAGAGAATTTAGTTGCATAATAAATTATATCAAAGAAATTTTTAAAAATTGCTATTCAAGAAAAATTCCTAAATAAGAAAAATAAATTATGAAACTTAATTAAAACCTATTATTTAAAATTATTACATAAATAATTTATTTCACTAAACATTTTATAACGAAGAAAACATCTTTAGTGTTTATGATACCTTAAAAACGCTCCATAAAATTTATTATATTGGAAGAATAATTTTCTGTAATCACAATTTTTTCTCATAAGTTAAGCATTTGTGATTATTTACAGCCAGATTAGATCCTTAATTCAAATTAAAAATTAATAAACTTCAAGACTTTTTCCAAAAATTTTTTTTTTATTTCCTCTTTATTTTTAAAAAGCAATATATTTAATTTTTGATGTAGGAAAATTTCAGTTCGTTTAATGGTAAAAATAAGCATATATGGCATAATTTTGCGTTGGAACTTGAAGGAGTCGTGTAAAGTTCTGATAATATTTATTAATTAAAATTGAAATTATTTTTATAGAATTTAGAATGATGCATTTTTGCCTTGTTTTAATCAAAACTGAAATTAAGTCGTTGTTTGGGTTTAATTCTACTACGCATAAACTCATGTACATTTACAAATCTGTGTTAGACTTAAGGTTTTTTTTTTAGCTGGTTGAAGTTTAATGACTAGAAAGTAAATATCTGCTAAGTTAAACTGATGTAGTAACCTTTTATTTAACGCTTAAATTTGTAAAAAATAAGAAAAAAAAATCCCTAATTTAGCTTAATTTTGCTTACATTTATATTTCATAAAAACAGACACAAACATAATAACATTTCACTTAGATTAAAAAAAAAAACTTTTTGCTGTTTTATACCTTTATTGGTTCCCGTACTTTTAACGTATCACTCCTATGTCTGTTTATCTGGCTGCTATAGCCATGTTACTCGTGAACTACATAAGATGGAAATTTAAAATTGGGTGAAGTAATAAATGCTATTTATCTACATATTTACAGATCATTAAACATTCAGAAATACATTTAGGAAAAATGAAAAAGGGCTAAGATATTTGAAAAAAGAGAATCTTTGCTTTGTACATAGTTTGGGATATCGTGTGATAGCTTTTTTAAAGGTTAACTCAATAATACATTTCTTTTTGTTTTAAGTTTTAATAGTTAAAATTGAAGTGAAAATATGTCCTTTTCCATTTTTTTTCCGTATCTACTGAAACTGAAGTTATGAATAAATTCGATGTAGTACTTATTAATGTACCTTTTGCCGGAAAGCTATAGTGATTATCCTGAGTCATGTAGTTTTTGAGAAAATTGAATTTTTGTCTAACTCACAAATTTCGATTTGCAGACATTCAGAAAATATGTTAAGGCGCAACGCTAAGCACAGAAAAAGACCCGGATGATAACGTAAAGTCTATGGGGACATTCTTTTCAAATATTTCGCGCAAATTTTAATATTTTTACGTGATTTTTTGCGCGAGATAGCTGAAAACGATCCACAACCGGCCAAGTTTTTACTTTTTCAGTTTTGGTTTCAGATTTTTTTTTTTAAATTTTCTTTAACTTTTGAAACCGGTTCTGAAATTGAAACTATCGTAATATAAAAAATATATAAACAAAATCGAAAAAGTAAAATCTAAACCGGTTGTGGATCGTCCTCAGATATCTTGTGCAAAAAAAAAAATCACGTACAAATATTAAAATTTGAGCGAGATACTTGAAAAGAACGCTCTCATAGACTTTACATTATCACCCGGGTCCTTTTCTGTGCCTGGTGGGGCCTTAATGAGCAGTGTAGGTACCTGTAGTAGAAGAAGTGCACTGTATAGCCAAAGGTGACCGATCATTTGCAAATTTAGACGTTTTAATAGTATTTAAAAAAATATATATGAGGAATTATCCTAAAACTCCAAGTGTGTAAACAGAACAAAATAGGTCATATATTTCCTTGAAGATTTTTTTTCCCGACATCCCGTAGGGCATCGTTTAAAAATTTAAAAAGAACAAATATCTTTTCGATAACTCTATTAAAAACTAATGAGGAAAAAGCATTAAAACATTAGAACACGATTAAGAGGTTCATTGTAATAAACTGTATTTATTTTTATTAGAATAGCATGAGAAAATTAGGGAAAAAAGGGTTTTTATAAAAAACATTTCCAAATTTTCCAAGTGTTTTGCTTGTAATTTGCAGGGTTCTTAATATAAAAAAAATATTATTTTCAGAAACTGTGGCAAACACATTGGACACAGTACCCTGGAATACAAATAAAAAATAATAGAAATTGAATGAAGAATTAGCAGGTTTAATAAAGGTTTAATAAATGTTGAATTTCATTCCCATGCTTCCAAAATCACCCCCCACTTCGGGAAATCCCGGAGAATTCTCAAAAGGAGAAATACATCTTTCTCCACTCTCAAAGTTGAGATAAGAAAGTCAGCCGAATTCCATAGAGCACTTAAAGTGAGCTCTTCGACTAATGCACATGGTCGTTCCGCCGATCTTAGACCCCACGGAAAACGGACCTTTGAAGTGTTGAGAGAGACCGCTATGGCGATGATTTCCACTAGTAGGAGAAAGATATTTCCCCAGTAAAGACGACCGCTGTGCAAGAGAGAAAGAGGCGTATCATCCCGAAGGATGATGGAAGAGGGAAAACGGGATAAATAGAGCGAGAAGATGCTCTAAGAAAACTTGTTCTGTTCGGATGCTGAGCGTGAAGACGGAGGAGTTGGTTTCTCGGACTCAGAGAGAGTAGTGACCGGTGTCTTACTCTAGGAAACGAATTAATAGGCAACTCATGCCTATGGTAAAGGACTTGTGGAGAACAACTGCGGATAAACTTTTATTATTTTAACGAGTGGCGGTAAAGCCATCTCAAAAGGTGTACGAACAATCTTTTCAATCTGTTGTGGTGAACCCATCTTTTATTTTGTTATAAGTGGAATAGATTTCCTTGTAATGAACTAAATAAATTCTAGTGAAATCTGATCCAGCCTCTTGCCGCTATTTTTCGACCCGCTACCACATAACGCCGACTGGAGGTCTTATAACTGGTGGCAGCTTAGCGGATTTTTACACCAGAAAAGAAAAGTTGTTTGGACATTTTAGTCTGCCCCAGTGTGTGATAATAGCGCCCGCCCAGAGAGACGACACTGATAGAAGAGCATCAAGCCTGACCGTGCCTCAGCAACCAGAGAAAAGATATAGGAGTGCCTCAGCCGTGCCTTAGCAACTGGAGAAAAGCCATCGGAGCGCCGCAGCCATACCCCAGCAAATTGAGAAGGAGCCCCAGAGTTCTTCAGCTATACCCAAGGAGCGCCAAGCTTCGCCTCGAAATCAAGGACCACTGACCGCTGACAAGTGGAGCCCGAGAAAAGAAACCCTTCCCAGCCAGACCCAGGAGCAACAGGGACCCCGACCTCTTCAGAAAAACGTGCCAAGCAGAAAAAGGTAGGGTCATTTTTTTTTGAGTGGCCTCAGATTGAAAATTTAGTGTATTTATAGTAAAATATTGTCATGATGCTAAACTTAAACTTAAGTTGGAAAAAAAAATCTATTTTAGTGATTTTCGATTTAGGTCAAATTAATTAAAGTTAATCATAAAATAATTTAATAAATAAGTAATATATCCAGCTGTAAAAAAATTCGAGTTAGAATTATTTTTTTTCTAAAAACATTGATAAGCCAGTGAGTGAAAAAAAAGGCCCTTTGGAAAAAAAAGAAAGGTCTTTATAAAATTTAATAACTTAGTTACTAAATTTAAAATTTTATTAACGGTTAGTGCTAAAACATATTTCTGTTAACTGATGTATGTTAGGACAGATTTTGGTAAAAATATTTTGTATTTAAATTAGTAAATGTTTCTGTTAATAATCTGTGTGAGTGCCCAATCCAAAAAAAATCCAAGTTGTTTTTCTGTGACATTTCAGAAAGTTAGTTATTATTTGTGTTTTTGTGTGCATAGAGATCTTTAAGTTTAGGAAAAATTTATTTTATTGATACTAAATTACAGAATTGAAGATATGTTCTGAATTAGAAATCCTTATATATTTATTGAATTGTGTTTAGAAATTTTTATTTTCTTATACATGCATAAAATTTGGATTGTGAAATTGTTAACGATTTAGTTGAATGCATTTGATTTTTTGGGTTCTTGTTAACTGAATTAAGCTTAACGGAGTCATGGCGAAAATTACGTCACTCAAATATGGTAGGAAGGCAGACTTACAATATTTAGCAGAAGTCCTAGGGGTGGAAATAGAACCGGATGATAATATGACAGCTATTGTTAGGAAAATTGAATCCGCGAGCGATTATGATCAAACTCTTGCTTTAGCTCAAGCTGAATATATAGTTAGGGATCGCGAAGGGGGAAAGCAGAGAGAAAAAGAGGAAAAACAAAGGTTAGAACAAGAAAAACAATGGGAAAGGGAGGAGAAGGAAAGGGAATTTACATTGGAACAGCTGAGATTATCTCAAACCTCAGAGAGGCGTAATTCTACTGTGAGTAGTAATGGTGACCGTCAACCTAAGCTTGCTCTTAAGACTGTAATACACCGCTTTGACCCCGATAAATCCGACATAACTCTTTTCTTAAACTTATTCGAACGACAAGCTAATAGAATAGGTATCGAAACTGAAGATTACGTGACTCATTTACTCTCTTTATTACCCATAGATATAGCGGAATTGATCTTGCGCGAACCGGCAGAACAAATTGAAAATTTCGCACACGTAAAATCATTATTACTGGCCAGGTATAGGCTGAATCCTGAAGCTTATAGGGTAAAATTAAATAGGCATGCTAAAAATCCCGGAAGCCCATGGAAAGATTTAATCTTTGAACTTGACAGTTTTCTCGAAGGATGGTTACACGGTTTAGGAATTTCGGATTTTTCGGCTCTAAAAAAATTATTGATAACGGACCAAATAAAACGTCGTGCCCCCACGGAATTAAAAGAGCACTTCATAGACTCTTGGGCTAATTATACGGATCCCCCAAACTCTAGCAACAAAATTAGACGAATACAAAGCTGTTAAGGTTTCACAAAAAAAATCGTGGAACGCCCGAAATGCAATAGACAGGAGAGGCGATAAACCAAAAATTGATGACAAATCGCGAGAAAGGAAAAACGAAACTGAAACTAATTGGAGGAAGAGAAATGATAACACTGAACGGCAACGGGTTTTCGAGCGACCTAGTGGAAGGAAGTGCTTTTTGTGTTCTAGTTTTTCTCATGTGAAGGCCGATTGTCCAGAAAATGAAAAAAATAAAAAACCTGTAACAAATGTTCGACATATTAGCGACGGAACTAAATTCGAAAAATGTTTCCAACGTTATTTGGGTCGCGCAAAAATTAATGGAGAGGAAATAGTTACACTCCGAGATTCTGGGAGCTGCCATGATGTGATCCCAGGACGATTAATTAAACCTGATCAACTAGACGGGAATTACGTTTGGCTTACGCAATCACTCATGAATGATGCACGTTGTTTACCTACGGCGATAATAAATTTAGAAATTGAAGGGGCAGGTTCGATCCGAACTAAAGCTATAGTAGCAGAAAAGGAAATTGACATGGATTACTATATTTTGGGAAATGATACTCAGAAATTAATTGAGGAAGGAAAAAAAATAATCCCGCAGTTTTAAATGCCGTTCTCACCCGCAATCAGATTAAATCGATTCTGAAAGAGAAAAAATCGGGGACTCTGGAAGGGGAAGAAAGGAAAGGCATTGCATCAAACAACCCCAAAGTTCCTATTGAAGATGCTACTGTTGTATTGTACGAAAGCTCTTCCGAAAAAGGGGAGGAGACGTCTCAAACGGAAGAAGATGTATTGATTGTTCCTGAGCTGGAACCAGACGCGTGTTCAATTTTAGGGGAGGTCAAAAAGGCGGATTTCGTGAAAGCTCAACAAGATGATGTAGAATTAAATGAAGAACGCGAGAAAGCGAAAAAAGAGAAATCGCATTACGAAATTCATAACTCTATTATTGTGCAAAAGTCAACTGACCATAGAGGGAATGTAAGAAAACAATTGATTATACCCCGGAAATTTAGACAAGGAATTTTAACGGCTTGTCATGAAGGGATTTCTTCACACACGGGAGAGAAAAAAACGAAAGATAGACTATTACGACATTTCTTTTGGCCAAATGCAATTAAGGAAACAGAAGAGTTCGTTAAGTCGTACGATATTTGTCAACGCGTTGGACGAGCTGGTGAAGATAAGAAAGCACCGTTAACTTTGGTTCCTATCCTATCCGAAGTTTTTTCAAAAGTCTCCGTAGATTTGGTGGGCCCACTTCCGTTGTCAAAAAAGGGAAATAAATACCTTTTGACGGCCTTATGTGTATACTCGCGATGGGCGGAAGCGATTGCAATTCCTAACATGCTTTCGGAAACGGTTGTGGAAGCGTTAATTACCGTATTCAGTCGAATAAGATATGCAACTGAAATACAAACTGATTTAGGACGCAGTTTTATCTCCAGTCTAACGACTACGTTTTTAGATAAATTCGGAGTAAGACTAAGACATTCTAGTGTGTGTAGGCCTAGCTCAAACATGGTAGAAAGATTTCACCGGTCCGTAAAAAAATTATTAAAATCTTTGTGCTTAGAAAATGGAGAGGATTGGGAGTCAAATTTGCCTCACGCTCTTTTTGAACTTAGGACGGTGATCCATGAATCTACCGGGTTCAGTCCGGAAGAACTTGTTTTCGGCCGAATTCTCAGAACGACTGAAACATTGTTGTTCGAGCAGTGGACGGGGGAAGGTCCCGAACACGAATTAGTTACGGAGCATGTATTCAATCTGGTAAATAGATTAAAAAGATGCCAGGAACTAGCCGTCGAAAACATGACGAACAGCCGGGAGAAAAGGAAATTCTATTACGATAAAAAGGCAATTGAAAGAAGTTTCGAGCCGGGCGATGAAGTTTTAGTACTAGCAACGAACAAACCAAACAAGATGTCTATTAAATGGATCGGGCCGGGAAAAATCGACTCGAAAATTTCAGATACAAATTATTTAGTGAGTGTCCCAGGGCGACGCGAGAAATCACAAATCTACCACGTTAATTTGCTGAAACCATACATAAGACGCGTAGTAAAAGTAAATATTTTGCCTAGCAAAGTTTTCGACTCTGAAGAATCCCCGGATCTTGAAGCAGATTTTCCATCCGTCGATTCAAACAGTTACAGTTTCGAGAAAATAGTAAAAGACGGGAATTTAAAGGACCGATGTAACCCAAGCCAATCATTAGAGGCTTCGTATAGATTCTTTAAATTCATGTCCAAATTATTACACGGACTAGAAAAATATTGTCTTCCTTATCTGGACGATACAGCAGTATTTTCCAACAGTTGGGAGGAACATCTCATACATTTAAGGACAGTCTTAATTAGGATTAAAGAGGCTAGGTTGAAAATTAAAATTGCAAAATGTAAATTTGCACAAAGGACAGTAAAAGTAACGAAAACCTTCAGATGTCAAAATCAGGACTATCGTAGATCTGCCAACACCGAGAAACAAAACTGAAATAAGGAGATTCTTCGGAATGACAGGTTATTATGCCCGGTACATCAAAAACTATGCCGACATCGTTGAACCCCTTACGAGTGCTTTAAAAGGAAAAAAAACAAAAGGGAAAAAATAGTTTGGAGCAGCGAAATGGGGGAAGCTTTTGAGAAATTAAAAAAGAAATTAACTGAAGATCCCGTGCTATATGCCCCCAATTATGAATCAGAATTTATAATACAAACGGATGCTTCAGAAAAGACTATGGGTATAATACTGGCCCAGAGACAAGGCTCAGAAGAGCATCCGATACTTTTTCTAAGTAGGAAATTCACTGACGTAGAAAAGAATTTTAGCGCTTCAGAACGCGAATGCGCCGCTATAATTTTTGCAATAAAGAAGCTAAGTCATTATATTGACGGTCAGAAGTTTTCTATACAGACCGACCATAATACTTTAATATTCTTAAAGAATAATGCAGGCAATAACCCTCGCCTTTTATGTTGGGCACTCACCCTGCAACCCTCTCATTACACTATAAAACATCGTCCAGGAAAGGACATACCCCATGTGGATTATTTAAGTAGGATAGAGTAAAATCTATCAGAAAATCCAATTGTATATATGTTTTCATGTTAATTATCTTTATTTTGTAATTTATAATTGTGTACTTTATTGTGTAGATAAATTAAACGGATACCGAGGAAAAGATCCTGTTAAATGAAAAAAAACAGGGATTTTAAAGATTTAAAAATATATCGGGGCCACCCAAGTTTAATGAGCTAAACTTTCCCTTACAGATATTGTGTCTTGCAGCCCAATATCAGACTGGCGGAAGGGGTGTTGTGATGAATTTCATTCCCACGCTTCCAAAATTACCCCCAACGTCGGGAAAGCCCGGAGAATTCTCAAAAGGAGAAATACATCTTTCTCCATTCTCAAAGTTGACATAAGAAAGTCAGCCGAATTCCATAGAGCACTTAAAGTGAGCTCTTCGACTAATGCACATGGTCGTTCCGTCGATCTTAGACTCCACGGAAGACGGACCTTTGAAGTGTTGAGAGAGACCGCTATGGTGATGATTTCCACAAGTAGGAGAAAGATATTTCCCCAGTAAAGACGACCACTGTGCTAGAGAGAAAGAGACGTATCATCCCGAGGGATGATGGATGAGGGAAAACGGGATAAATAGAGCGAGGAGATTCTCTAAGAAAACTTGTTCTGTTCGGATGCTGAGCGTGAAGACGGAGGAGTTGGTTCCTCGGACTCAGAGAGAGTAGTGACCGGTGTCTTACTCTAGGAAACGAATTAGTAGGCAGCTAATGCCTATGGTAAAGGACTTGTGGAGAACAACTCCGGATAAACTTTTATTATTTTAACGAGTGGCGGTAAAGCCATCTCAAAAGGTGTACGAACAATCTTTTCAATCTGTTGTGGTGAACCCATCTTTTATTTTGTCTTAAGTGGAATAGATTTCCTTGTAATGAACTAAATAAATTCTAGTGAAATCTGATCCAGCCTCTTGCCGCTATTTTTCGACCCGCTACCACATAACTATTCTTATAATTCTTATAATATTATTCTTATAATATTATTTTACTGTGCATGCGTAAATGCAATCAAAATATAATGTATTTAATATATTAGCTAAATGTATGGAGCAACTTTTGTGACAGTTTCAAAAATAGACCTTGAAAATTCTGAAAGTGATCGTTGATAGAATAAGCTTCTAATCCGTTGCTCCCAAATGGAAACAAAAGATGAGGGACTGTATCCAAATACAATATATGTTACACACAATTACTAGTACATGATATTGCACGTGCTACTATATTTGGATGCAGTCCCTCAGCTTTTTTTATTTATTCATCTTTTGTTTATTTTTTTAATATAGTAATTATAAAAATAATCTTTGCTTTGGGTAAATGTGTAATAATATTTTTTCTGTTTTCTACATAAAAATTAACATTTTAAACAATTTTATTGTTTGTTTAGAATCAAATACTGTTACCAAACATGTATGATCTGAAGTCAAAATGAAGATGCAAATAACTTTTTTGTCCTCAGTTTCCTGGTGATAGAATTAATACATTTTTTTTAATAGAATTTGTTAAATTAAATTTGGTTTTTAGCGTTTGAAAATAAATTGTAACTTTTAACTAAAAACCTGCAACAAAATATTTATTAAACAGGTGTTGTTTTCGAGATTATTTTAGTAATATATACATATTACTAAAAGTGAAGTATACATATCGTATGTATCAAACTATATATTAAATTTGATGTTTTCATACTCATGATATCTGCTTCGAAAAATGATTGTGCATCATATGTTTGATGTTCTCGGTTAAAAAATTGCAAATGAATTTTTAAACACTTGTTGTCTGCGTCATTGTGTAGAAGCGAACTTTTGCCTCAGGCAATGAAGTATTTAGACAAGAAGAAAAGGAAATAGCATATTCAATCATTTCAAGCTAATTTTTTTAATGCAGAACAAATGTTATGTGGTATATTATTAACTGATTAAATCCGAATGACCAATTAAAGATAAGCCTTCTTTAAGGGTATTCTCAACTGCTCCGCTCATCAAGCGCAAAACGTTTTGGCACATTTACAAATTCATTTTTTAACATATAAAATTGGAATTACCGACTATGGAAACGATTTCGAATTGAACTTAGTTTTCCATTTTATGATAATTTAAATACCTATCCAGTTCTAAACTATTTCGATCATGTGATCATCCGTTTTTCTCTCTCTTTTCGACCGGTTTTTCTGCTTTCGTCCGGGAATATGCTCAAAAACGTCAATTTTGAATGCTTGTTATGAAATATCTATTGCGTTTATTAAAAAACAGAAAATTGACTGCAATTAAACAGTTTCTGAATAACAACACCTGCTATTTCCATGCATTTCCGAACAAAAATAAATTAAAGTATATGTCAAAAAGTTGCTCTTTTTGATTTAAGAACACCCTTAAGATGCTTTCTTTAGTCAATAAGTTATATGCAGCTTCATTCCAAAATAATATTTTGAAATAGTTCGCTTCTAATTCCACAGTATGTTAAGGAATAAAAATGTAGACAAACATTTAAATATAAAAATTTCAATCAAAAACAGATAATATAGTGTATTTAAAATGATGTTCTATAAAACATAAAAAAAAAATGTTACGGAATTCAATTCTACAGAAGATTATTTTTAATGAGTTTATAAAGCAAACTGTTTTTGTTTTCAATTAGTTGATCTTCAATTTTGTTCCAAGTAGAAAAAAAAAATAGATTTTTAGTTTGTTTTGTTATAGTTTCATGCTAAGTCCAATTAAATATAGAATCCATAAGATTTATGTAACTTCGATCTAGCTTTGACATAAAAAAAATGTTTTGATCGAATATTAAGCCGCTTAAAATAATTCTTGTTTTATGATTAATTAAAGAAGTAAAATATTTTGATTAATTAAATGTAAAATTTTATATGACAAGATATTTAATTTCAAAAGCAACGAAAAGTTTAATTTTATATCAGTTAATATTTAATTTTTTTTTAAATAAAATATGTAATTTATCCATTGATAAAAAATTTGATTCTAAAGATCGGCGTTTTTATGTGAATTTACAGTAGAGCACTTTATATTAATATTGTAATTAGAATGAATTCAATCTTATTTAAAACTCATCTCTAACTATTAATTATAAATTAACTATCTATATAAAAGTAAAAACAAAAAAGAACATTTTTTAAAATTAATCAAGCAGAATAAAAAATGTATTTTTCAATAAAAGAAATGTTTATACGTATCGTTATTTTACACTAATTTATGGAATATAAATTTATCGTAAAATTAAATGTAATAAAAAAAAGTCCGATGAAATTAAAAAGTGAAATTATTAGTTAAAAATATTATTGCATGTTATTATAAGTAAATTTTAATTATGCATTTATTTAATTAGTATACAATTAGTTTTAGAATATATTTTTCGCAAATTCTAGAAAATTCAGTAATAATATATTTTGTATTGCTTTATACTTTAGATTCTGCTCCATTTGAACATTAAAAATATAAAATAATAAAGACATAAAAAAGTAATGACATAAGAAGCTATTATATGGTTATTCATAAGACAGGAAATTATATTTTTTAAAACACATTTTAAGAAGAATTACAAATATTTCATTGATAATAAACAGGGAATTATATGACCAACTGAGGTGTCTTTTATACTACGCATAATAAATACATTTTTGTTATTTTTCAATAATGCCAATTAAATAACTAAATGCAGAATTAAAATCAATCTCATGTTATTATTCTAAATCCCGAAGCTACAAAGTAAGTTTTGATTTGAAATAATTACCTCTTATAATGTCATTAATAACTTTTATACGCTAATTGAGACCAAAAGCTTGAACAAATTGACATTTTTATACTTTAAATACATTGGAAAGATAGCAAATAAATGCCTGTCTTAACTTTTGACACGGGCTACGGATATGAATGTTTGATTTGGTGTAATGTGTGGAAATTGCTAAATAAAATTATTGTGTAAACTAATACTTCAAGTTTTGACAGATGTCTTATATTCAATAGCTAAACCATCAAAACTTTGAGCTTTATTAAAATATATTTCTATATTTTGAAAAAGACTGTAACCGGAAACGTTTGTTAGACTTCTATGGACACCTGTGAGCGTTCTATGGAATGATGAAAAATGATGGAAAATGAAAAAGTAAAATTAAATGTAATATTGTAATGTTAAACACAACTTTAATAGAACTGTAAACATGACTAAAATTTGAAATGAATTATCAGGTTCAACTTGTATATATGAGTTTGCATACAGAATGGAAGATAACTAGGTATTGACTGTCGTTGTATACATTCAGTGATGCGTTTGAGAGGATGCGTTTGAAATTAACCTCATTTTGGTTAATTTCAAACTGACTATATACATTTTATGCTAACTTAATAAACATTTTAACTGTTTCTATTATTCTTACTTCTGCTATTTTTTTTTCTTGGCAGCCATGTTCGTTATTTGACGATTAACTAAGTGTTTGTATACTGTATCTCAGACTTTGATTTAATTTTTATCCTCTGCAATATCATATATTGCAGTCTAATGACCGGAAGTTGAGATAGACCTTGTCGATGATCTCTCATCATCTCCTTTTCTCTCTACATCTTGGAAATTACCTTTGTAATTATTTTCACTCTTTTCTAGATTCTTTTCATTTTAATGTTAAAGAAAAAAATTTCGTTTGTTTACCACTCTTTTATCATTATTATTTATTTATTTTCTTTATATTATTATTATTATTATTATTAATGATATTCATATTCACTTCTTTAATTATTTTAATTTTGTTTATTTTCTTTTTTCTTTTGTAAATCTTTTCTGTCAATTTAACGGCACTTTCCAATTTTCCGTGTGATCTTCTCTGATTGGATTTATCTTACCGCTAACGCAACCTGACACACTATTTGTAATCTCTCCTCCTTTCCTATACTGCTCATTTGCCACCATTTCTTCTCACAAGGTACGTGCTAATTGTAGTTGTTGATTCGCTATTAATTTTGAAACTCGACACTCGTCCTAAGTCGTGTTTTAATTTTCTGGCGATTTTTTACAATGTTTAATTATTTATCACCAGTTTTCCGTGCTCTTTCTGAAATACTATTTTATTGCGTATGCACATAAAAATAAATTCATGTAGATGGGATTTCGTGGCTTTAATATGCAATTGAACGATTTGTTTTAAGGAAAAGAGGAGTTTTGCAATTTTTATTCTCGGCAGCCAATATGTGCGTTATTTAACGATTAACAAAGTGTTTGTATACTGTATCTCAGAATTTGTGTGTAGAATGATCTCTAGATGGATTGTGAAAACACAAGATGATACACTGGTGAATACATGTTTGCATTCGAATGTTTATAAATAAATGACAATAAATATAAACATTTAAATTAATTTTTTTAAATCTTATATAAAAATCGAATCTAGGATTCTAAGGCAAAGATTAAAATTTGAGTTTGACATGAATAGTAAGTGATTTTCTTAATGAGTTTAGAAAGCTTTTATGTAAGAATCTTAGATTCGATTTTTATGTATAAACAAAACATAAAAGAAATTATATTTAATTTTATTTTATGCCTAAGAAGAGCAAAATCACCGGATTGCTAGAATAATTTTGACAAAACTTTTCAATTCCCGATGTGATCCTCTCTGATTGGTTTTTATCTTATCACTAACGCTATTTGTCACGCTCTTTGTAATCTCTTCTCCTATTCTTTTCTCTCCATTTGCGACCTTGTTCTCATAGAGATGCGTGCTTACTGTTGCTGGTCACGAGCTGTTAATTTTCAAACCGAAACGCTTTCTAAGCCGTGTTTTAATTTTTTGGTGATTTTTTTTTACAAAATTTCATAATTTATCGCCAATTTTCGGTGTTCTTTCTGCAACACATTTATTGCTTATGCACATAAAAATAAATCCATGTAGAAGTGATTTCCATCGCTTTACCTTGAAACTGATTTTTTTTTAAGGAGAAGAGGACTTTTCCTATTGTTATTCCCAACAGTGAATATTTATGTTATTTAAAGATTAACTATTTGTGTTCTGTGTTTCAGAGTTTGTGTACATTTAGAATGATCACCAGATGAATTCTGAAAACACAATTGATACACTGATGAATATATGTTAGCCTTCGAATGTTTATAAATAAATTACATTAAATATTAACATTTCAATTTAATTTTATAGCTATTATATAAAAATCCAATTTAAGATTTGAAGGCAAAGATTAAAATATGAGTTTGACATGATTCGTAAGTGCTTAATGAGTTTAGAAAACTTTTATGGAAGAAAAGAATTATGCCTAGGTGGAGCAAGATCACTAGATTGCTGTGATCTGGTGTGAACCCTGTTTGCTTCTCCCGGTACGTTCCCGGCTTGCAGAAATTTCTTACAAAACTTCTAATACTTAGACAGAGAAGGCAGATAAAAAAATAACACTAAAAAAAAACAAGCCGCTAGAGCACAATGCTTCTTCGCGGTGAATTCAGACCTAAGTCCACCTAAAAAAAAAAAAATAAATAAAAAAATAAAAATAAAAATTGGGGATCATGATTTAGGAGCCATATTGTCACGATGGGCGTGCACCGGAGGCCTGGTTCTTCGCGTCACTGGAAAAGCTCCAATACGACAATGGGCGTATCCCAGGAGTGCGGATCCATAAAAGCTGCGAGGTAAGGCTGGTCAGGTCCATCAGAAAGTAAAAAAATTCTGCCAAATGACTGATTAGTTTTGGGTAAGATAAAATATTTTTGAGCCAAATATCTGCGCGGGATTTGTGTACCTAATTTGCCAAGCCTCTATGAGTGTGCAGAAGAAATGGTAATGGTCTAGAAAATCCAACAATCCACACTCACAGACGTCAGTGTTTAAAATATTTAAACACAATTTGTCTTGAATCGACCGGAGAGTAAAGCTGATGTGGAGCTGGAGCGAAATCTAAAAGATAATATGAGATTTTGGGGATCAGGGAATAGGTGTTCCTGCCTTTACTTGATTCATTCCAGTGAGTTACGAGCCTAAAAGAATGTTCTTTTGAAGGAAGCGATGAACATGATACAGGGGAACAAAAAGGAGCAATCTATGTTAAAACGGACATGGCCTCATTGTGTGTGAGCCAGCTTAGTGCCAACTATGCCTATGTGAGCGTTGACATGGCTGAAAGAGACCCTATGGACGAGAGTTTTTAAAAATGTCTTTGATTTGAATTACTAGAGGGTATTCAAACGATGAGGGTACCTCGTCTTATGTGTGAAGAATTTTGTAGGCTTGAAAGGCTTAAAGGTAAAAGTAAGTAGACTGAAGATGGTGTACCATCCATTAAAAGATAAGCAGGATTATGAAGAGTACAGCTTGAAATATAGAATGGTGATATCCAATCCTGAAGGTCCTACATACCGATTTGCTACAACATCGTCTATATGGACGCAAAGGGATGTCGCCTCTCCCGTTTCCATGGAGACTCGTCAGTGAAAATGGCTGGATTATTCGAGGGAATATAAGAATGCTTATTAACATTTACTTGTAGATGTGATGTCTCTTCCGCCAAAAGCATATTCGAACTATAGACTGCCTTTTGTAAAAATAAGTTAGAAAAGAGTTCGAACTTTGTACGTTTTGTTCTAAATGTAGTATTCTGTTTATCTGAGACTCGTAAGTGAGTGTTAAGTGCATGGGTGGAATACCAGTAAGTACTGTGAGTGCATTCGTGGAGATAATCGTGTAACCTCTAATCATCTACAAAAGGAATATGTGTTCGATAGAGGCAAGTTTTACTTACCAAGTTTGGTTAGCGAACCTACCCAGTCGCCCACAGAGTAGAAGATGAAGATTATGTGGTACAATGTTTTCAGCATACTGAGCTTCGTGCCGCATGTTTTTTATGCTATTTTTCAGGAGTTATGATAGTGATTAAAAAGTTCAATTTTAAGTGTTTGATATGTGGAATCCAGCTCTGGTGTTCGTAAAATCTAATAATTCAAGTGTTGGCAAATGGTGTACACTAACCCCGCTGACACGTATCAGGGGTTTGCGTTTGCGTTTTTATTGGTTTAATTAAAGTTAATGAAGGGATTTTTAGGTGAGAATTTGAGATGGAGGTGAGTCAACAACTGGAAAAATGTGGGGAAAACTCTCGCTGCCTGTAACTCGAGATTCAGACGACAGTGGCCCGAGAAAACAAAATCGAAAGCATCCGCTCACCAAGCGTAAAGGATGAAAGCTTAATTCTCCTATTCTTTTAGTACATTGTAAAAGAAAAAAAAATCTATAAACCTACAGATGTAAAGTTGCCGAAATCTGTAGACTTACTAACTTTTTATCTGGACACTAAACAAGAAAATATTTAAATCTACAAATTCAATTTTTGTAAAGCTACAGATATCTGTAATTTTACAAAGAAATCTACTAAAATCACAGCTATCCTTTATAAAATTTTATGTGCAACCTGCGTTGCAGTTATATAAAAAGTTCTTGGAATCCCAGTTTCCTTAAATATTCTTAGTAATTTTTCAAATATTTTTCAGTGTAAATCTGTATATGTTACATGAATTTTTGCTGTTGCCGTTACTTAAAATGTTCTAGGAATCCCAGTTTCCTAGAAGACTTTTAGTCACTTTACAGTGTTATTTTTTATTTCATTTATATATATATATATATATATATATTTACAGATTAGCACACTGGAATTAAGCAGCCAGAATACTGATCCAGCCACGAGTCTTGAGTGCAACCCATTTCTATTGAATGCACTGATGTACCAGAGCCCCAGTTGATAAGAAAAAACTGCGTTACGGAAAGTTTACATCGCGTGATATTTTTTTAAGAAAGCCTTTTTGTGTAATTTTCATCATTATTTTGGCTTAGCACAGTTTTTATCTCTTTTACATTTTTTTCATTTTACAGTAAACGTTAAAAAATTTTAAATAAAGTTTCTCTTGGAAAATATTTATTCAAAAGATTACTTCACAAAAGTAAGTAAAAAAAGTGGTATGTAAAAAAAGTCTTTAGAAAATAAATTAAAAAAATTCTTAAACTTTTTTCTATTCTGATGCCTTTTTTAGAAATATAAAAAAGGGAACATTTCAACAGTAAATATTTTCGTTCTTTGAATTTGCGTTACACTGTAAAGAATAATCAATAAAGTGGCTAAGCTTTTCTAGGAATCTGGGACTCCTAGAACTGTTCATTTAACGGTAACAGCATAAATTCATGTAACCAATTTTGTTACATACATTTTTTTCTGATATCGGTACATAAGAAGATCTAGGATTTCCCAGTTTTCTAGAAGTAGTTTAGCAATTTTATAGGTTTGTTTATTTTACAGTGTTGGATAATTAGATAAATATAATTTTAGCTGATTCTGTATTATACAGAATCAAATATTTTCAAAACATTATAAGAAATAAGTATCTCGCATTTTAATATTTTTAAATATCGATTTTGCTTGCAGCTTTTTTTTATGATGAATCTTCCACTTTCAGAACCGATTCCAAAAGTTAATGTAACTGTATGAGAAAAAAAATCTACAATTCTAAAATGGGAAACTTCCTTTAAAATTTCATTGATTGAAATAAGATTTTCTACACGAATTTGAGAACAAACAATTAACACATTTTTGTGATCTACACTTATGATTCGCTTTCCACGCTTTGAAAGTATTGATTAATTAACACTTTTGCAGAAAGTGGTCACAAAAGCATGCTCACACTTTTGAATTTATTGACTAAATTTATTTTCTGTTGATTAAATTTATTAGAAAATTCAATATTCATTCTTAATAATTTCAATCTCATTCTTAAAATTTAACAAAAGTGTTGCTATCTAGAAATATGTTTTTATATGTTGCAAAAATGTTGCTGTGAAGAAACATGTTCTAAAATTATTCTTATTAATTGGTCTGAAATAGCGTCGTAAAAAATTTTGATAAAAATATTTTCTTATAATAGTGTTGTGCTGTACACTTTGTCACCAAATTAGCAATACATTTGTAAACACCACACAATTTAGACTTCAATAAAGCAACACATGTAAAACATTTTCAAAACATGTACCTTTAAAATTACACAATTTAAAAAAAGGTAATAACTGACAGTTTGGTTCATAGAAAACAAATTACAGGAGATTAATAAGTGAATTGACTATATTTTGCTCATAAATATAAATAACTGCATTTTTTGAAAATTTATGCAATTTTTATCAGGACTTTTTTCACAATCTTTTTTATGGAACAACACGTTCAGAATACATTTACAAGACAATAAAAAATGATTTTAGTTAGAAGTGTCAATTATTTCGTTCAGTTAATGTTCAAAAAGTGATCCACGAATTTGCAGAGTACATCTTTTCATGTGAGCATTCCCACTCTTGACATATAGTTATAATCTTAAAAGTCCAGAATTTAAGCCTTTTAAAAAGATTCATGGTATTTTTTTTTTCATTTTTTAATGAAAATGATCATTTTCTATTTAAATATAAGGGGCCGTCCATAAATTATTTCACGTTTGTAGGGGGATTTGGGGGTTGTGAAATTGTGACAGTTTGTGAAAAGGGAATGGGAGGAGGTAAGAAGAAATGCGATATCACACATTTTGGTTAATATAAAAGGATTGAAATTCAGCAGATTAAACTATGAAACTTGAAGTTATTTTAAAATTACAATATTTTGTGTTTATAAAGATAATATTTAAAGCCAAGTATATTAAATTCTATTTCAAATTCAAAAATACTACTGTTTTCAGTTGCTCTTTCACATTAATATTTTACTGCCCTTTTTTTTTTTTTTTTTTTTTTTTTTTTGTAAACCTTATTTTATATAAAATACGAATAATTTTTATTGTTCAGCTCACAAATATAGTCAAAACATATAGTTAAAGTTTAAAAATAAAATCTGAAATCTGAAATAAAACGTTGTGCTAAGTATATGTTAATGGCAACATGTAAAATAGCATGACATGTTACAAGAGGGGGGGGGGGTAACGTAAAGTGTGACGCTTTTTGACAAAGGGGGGAGGGGATTGAAAAATATAAAAAAAAACGCGCGACATCATTTATGGATGGTCCCTAATGTCACTTTCACTCACTGAAATATTCCGCCTCAGGACATAATTCAATGTACTAATTGGGATGATAAAATATTAAAATGTATCATCTTTATAAGCGTAGCATCGTTTTATGTTCAATTTCTATTTTTTAAAGTCATTTTTATGTGTAAAGACAAAATATCATCAATAAGGATGTAATCAATGAAGATATATAAAACCATTACTCATGTTTTTTACTTCAACAATAAATGTAACCCGATGCCGCCGATTTGAAGAAATTATATAAAAAACGTTTAAAATTAATATTAAAATATATAAACGAGAATATTTTAAAAAATAGCTAGTGTGGCGATACCTACAAATGAACAGCTTTCATAAAAAAGTAGTAAAATCGGTTTAATATGAAACACAAAGGAAAGAAGTAAAAAACAGGCCTGTTTTTTAAATATATAAGTAATCGAATTTTCACATTTTTTTGAATTATTAATGTTAATATATAAGTAAATAACATTAGTAACCATTTTCGTAAATGTTGCAAGTTTAAAAAAAAAACAGTTCATTAACATGCATTTTTATTATAATCAATAAACTACCCTTAGCTAAGATGACCTCAAACTAAATATTTTTTTAAATAAAAGCAAAAATTCAATTATATTCTCTTGCTTCTTTTTTTCCTTTGTTAAACGTAAAAAAAATCTGTTAGAGAAAATTATTAAGGATAATCAATTAACGTAGAAAATTAAATAAGAATAGAAAATAAATTATGTTACGTAGAAAATGTATTATATCAAGGGCATAATAATGTTAGTGGTGGATTAGATTCAGGGTGCATAAAGTATGATTTATCAAATATAGCAAAAGAAAATCAATTAACTTTGCGTAAACACATGTTAAATTACTTAAGTGCAAAAAACATATATTTAATTTCAAATAAAATCTATATTATTAACTACATAATAATAAAAAAAATAATAAATACTGAACCATAGAGTTTTTAAAACGATCGCTATTTTAAAACATATAATATAATTAGATTCAAATGTTAATTTAAAAGAACTGGACCTCACATTGTGTTGGAAGAAATAAAAAAAGAAAAGAAAAAAAATGACAGTAAGAAAAGTTCTTATCATAAATTTCTATATTGCTTGTGAAACTAGCACATACAATATATACAATACATGCAACACCTAGTTAATCACGTGATTGCAGCACAGTTAATTATGACTATTTCCAACGCAATAATAGCTCCCGTATAAGTTTTAAAATTATCATTTGAAATATTCAAAATGTCATAATTTAAACAATAACTGTTTCTTTTTCGTTAGTACAGATTTCTTCAATGGACTGTTAAATTTATAACACAAGCCTACAAAAGAATTTTTTTTTTTTTGGTGCCTGAGATTTTACAACTGATTTTGGATAAGTTTAGGACGCTGAATCCAAATATGAAATCAGTTTTTCTCTATCAGCTCTACTTTTTTAGATATGGAATGAGAACTATAGACTTTTTATAGCTAAAGTGACTTTGAACAATTAAACTGACCTTTTGATACATAGGCCTGTAACGACGCTCAAGGTGATTTGAAGGACGTTAAAATACCATAAGATCTTGAAAAAAAAAAACAGATGTGCAAGCAAAACTGGGGATCTGCGCATGCTTATGATTTCGCGATGCTCATCCATAAAGCTAAATGTAAAGGCCTCCCAGATGAGTTTTGCTACATATGCGGAGAATACAAATTAAAAGAGCACAGAAAAATGTCACTGACTTCGTAAAGAGAACTTATCTTGGATACTTTGTTGTTAGACTTGGTGATTAGGATAAAATCTAGGCGCCACAACAGGTCTGTCAAACTTGTGCAGAACATTTATGACAGTGGTCTGACGGAAAAGAAGATGTTTCAAATTCGGCTTACCAATGGTTTGGAGAGAACCCCAAAACCATTTTTATGACTATTATTTCTACCTAGCACTGGAATACTATTTGAATTAATCGAAACAATTGTAATAAGTAAACTTATCCTGATTTAATCATTTCAAGACGCCCCCCGTTCCCCACTCAGAAGAACTACCGATCTCAATGTTTTATCAGCTATCAGAGCTTAGTAAGGATGAACATTGTCCTTCTGATCATCTTTCACATAGCTATGAAGGTGACAGTGATAATGAGGAGACGTCATCAATGCCTAAATGTTTCAACCAGTATGACTTAAATAATTTCAAAAGAGATCTCAATGTTTTAAAAGAAGCTTCTGAATCACTGACTTCAAAAATAAAAGAAAAAATGTATTAGAACAAAGAGCTAAAGTTACATTTTATCACATAAGAGAAAATAGTCTACTACCCTTCTTTTCTCAAGAAAAGAATCTTGTATTTTGTCACGAATTTAGAGGACTGGGTCTTCCTGAATATTTTCCAGATGATTGTCCTTGAACAGCAAAGACGTTACACCAAATACCCTTGTTTTATGTCTTTGGAAAAGCAGGGATAAAACACACCACTAGATTAGAAAAGAGAGGCCTAAGAGAGAAATCATGGATGTGGGGGAAAAGAATGTCATTAATAACAATTTAGTTGGGTGAAAGAAAAGCGTATTTCCTCCACTGCATATCAAGCTCTGTCCTATGAAGCAGTTTGTAAAGGTTCTTCATAAGAACGGGTCATGCTTTGCATATATAAGGGTAAAATGTCCCAATTGAGTTATGAAGATATTAAAACAGGAATATTGACGAACAACAAATAAGACAACTGATTAAGGATCCTGCTTTCGTAAATTCAACGAAAGAGGCTGAACAAAATATCTGGACTTCTTTTGCGGCAGTTCACAAGAGCATTCCGGGAAAACACAAAGCAGAAAAATATGTAGAACTGGTAAATGAAAAGCATAAAAGCTTTAAATCTCTTGGGTGTACTACGAACATTAAAGTGCACTATTTATATTGCCACTTAGAGCATTTTCAGGAAAATTTAGAAGACACAAGTTATTAACAGGGTGAAAGATTTCATCCTGTTTATCACTTCAATATTAAGACTATGGAGGGCCAGTATAAAAAAGATGAGATATGCATATGATGGTAGATTACTATATTAAAAATATATTACACATTGTTACACACAAAATATATTACAGAGTATAAAAAGGGACTGTTCTAAAATATATTGCCCAGAAAGTCACAGAAAAGAAGCTTCCGAAGCATTCAGTGAGAAACGGTTTCATAGGTGACGTTTTCCTCTATCTTTGTGTGTAAAAATATTTGTGTAACAAAACTTTAAAAATTATTATTTGAATGTGTGTATATCATAATAATAAATATTATCATTTGTATATTATAAGAATAAAAATTATGTGGTTTATTTTATTTATATATATATATTTTTAATACATGAATTTGCCTTAAGATATGACATACAACATATTACAACATATATTTCACAAAAAGTTGGTTATTTTAAAAATTTGAGTTGCTAGGGAAAAACTAATGCTATATTCAGGACATCAAATTCATGTAAATTCAGCTAAAAATACCTAGGCACCAAAACAGCTGTTGACCAGTGTAATCAATATATTCAGTGAATGAATTATTTATGTCATCGCACTTGTCTGAAATAAAAACAATTTCGCTAGAATTTTATTCAATATTCTTAAATAATTCCATATAACGAATATCAATTAATGAAGAATACATGTGTATATATAAGATATTTATAAGAGATAATATATATTCTATTCTATAAATTGCTTCAGTAGGTAACCAATATTCCGATGATTAGAAAGTGCAAATGAATTCAATCTGAATAATTCATTATTTTGCAACGATGGATAGGAACGTGAATTATTATTTAAACATTATTTATAATTGTTTAATATTGAAACTAAAATGCACCACGATTTCAATTACCAGAATCGTTCTTAGTAACACACATTAATTTATAGATTTTTATTACTGTATTTCAATATTTAATAAATGGTATCAATTTTTATGCATACGTATTTAGAGTGATTATTTTTTTTAAATATAAATCAATCTTACAAGCAATATAGCTGCATAATTGTTATAATGTTTTTAGAAAATTTGGATGCATTGTCGTTAATTTACATACTTATCGATAAAGTACTTATTTCTTAAGATTATGGCGAAGTAAATATTAATTTTAGGAATGTAGAAATTCAATTAAGTTTCTCTATTTTGCTTAAGAATGGAGATCATTTATCTCAAATTATTGAGGAAATCATTTTGTTTTTAAAATTGAATAACAGTAAAATGAAAATTACGTCCTGTGTTATGTTAGAAGTGGACTAATTTCTATAATAGGTTGGATTAAGTGATACTTAATTATGGATTACAATAATGATTTTCCGTTCTAAAAATAAATATTTGATGACATGGACGGTATAACGGACCTTCAAACTCATTTTTAGGTTTTCGTTCATCTGATAAAACCCCATTTGTCTCTGTCCTCTGTCTGTCCTTCTGTCACAGATCCCGTACACAAAAGCTGTATAAGTCAGAGACTTCAAATTCTGTGTACGTACAGCTGAATACTTCTTATACACTTCTTATTTAACTTCAAATAACGGGATATTTTATTAAATAATTAGAGTTTTGTCTTCAAACTAAATGATTTTTTATGAACAAATATATTAAATTCTCCAAAAAGCATTTAAAACTTTGCAGTAAATGGATTTAAAAATAACTTATCTTCATATTATTTTAGCAAAAATTAGTTATTTGTTATTTGAAATCAATAAAATTAAGAAATAATATGATATTTTTTATCTGCGCTGTTAAATTTTACAGGTCTACAAAAATTTACATTTGTCAAAGTATCAAAAGGATTTTGGAGTTACTTCTTTAAGGAAATAGTTATAGTAAAGTGTATTGTTTAGTTGTAATGAGGCTTTTTGTAAAACAAATACGTTAAATAAATCGAAATTGCATTGCGATAATTAAAATTTGGTTAGACATTGACATATTATTGAAAGTCTTGAAATCATTTGCAAGCTATTTATTTTTATTTTCTTAATATGAAGTATATCTAACGTAGAAAAAACTTCCTCCCTCCTACACTGTAAAAAAATAGCTGTAATTCTAAAGATTGAAAGTTACAGAAAACTGTATGCTTACAAAACAGTTCTATCGGCACATTGTACAAAATGATACAAATTTACAAAACTAATGTTTGTAACGCTCCAGAACCTTTAGTTTTACAAAAAAATCTACACAAATTATAGTAATCTTGCTATAAATTTTATCTATATCCCTGGTTGCAGTTACATAGATATTTCTAGGCAACTCAGTTTTCTAAAATAATTTTAATAACCTACCAGATTTTTTTATTTAAACTCCAGAAACCTTCCAGATTTTTTGATTCACTTTATTTGTGTAAACGTGTATCTGCTACAAAAATTTTTATTGTTGACGTAGCATAAAGAAGTTCTAGGCATCTCAGTTTAGTGGAAATTTCTTAGTAACTTTATAGAAATTTTTACACTGTAGAGTGTATTAAAGATGACGTTTATTCACTGCTACTTCAAAAATCAGCAAGATGCAAGATAAGCAATACACATGTTTTAATCTAAGAAAACATGTTCACAAACAAAAAGGCGGATTATATATGAAATGGATATCTGCAGAAAAAAGGAGGTGAAACACAAACAACATGTGTCAAAAACGAAATCTTTTTGAATCTCTTCACATTGTAATCATCTGTACTCAAATGTTCGACGATATAACTGCACATAATAAAACCTTTTTCTTACTAAAATAATTTGTGTCCACATTGCATATTTATGCTGTGATGTAGTAAAAAATTTCCTCAAAAACATTCTTTGAGTATTAGTGTTAAAATATAACAAAAAATGAAACGTTTTTATTATTTTTTAATTGTTATGTTGTTGCAAGAAGCAAGTTTAAAAATGTTCAGGCACATTTATCATTTAGAGTAAAATTAAATAAAGCTATAAAAATCCACTTATTAAAATTATTCAAAATTGTATTACACATTTTTTAAATTTAATAAATACATCGATGATTATTTTATAAAAATCTGAATGATAAATGTAACAATTGATTTTTGTGCTTAGTTTTCACTCTGAAATGTGAAATGAGATTTTATTAATAATAATTTACACTGTTTTTTAAAACTGTATTAACACATTTAAGTGTATGCGTTTTTCTATTTCTTTGTAAATGGACAACAGAATTTTGATTGAAATATTGAGTTCATTTCCAGGTTATTTCAACTGGAACGTCACTGCTGGGATTAATTCATGCGTAAAATGCTGGCGCACCCAAAGGGCGAAAATTAATTATAGCAGATGTTCAAAATTGGGCAGTTTATGTGAAAATATGAAGTAGAAACCTCATTGCCATGATTAATAAATTTCAATCTTAGATCTTTAGTCAAATTGTTGTTATTTGTTAAGCGTGTTTTGCATTCGTAAGTTCTTTAAATAAATTAAACATTAAAAAAGTATTTTTAACTTTTTATTCTTAGTGTTTTTTTTTTATTATTATTGCGATTATGAACCGATTATCTAAATAATATATACATCACCTTGACTTTGTATAAACGCATTTATGAAACTAAATTATATTTACATCCCTTGAAAATGTGTTGATACTGAACAAAATTGTTTTATATGTTAACGACTGATACTATTAATAAGTAAAGTTCTTTCTATTATTATAATTCACACTAAGAAACTTTAATAAGATATATTTAAAAGAAGTTTTATATACTGATAAGCATTTATAAATAAAAAGCAAAAAATAAATAGACTTTTTTTAAAAATACATCTTTGAAAACTTGCAGTAAATCAACACTTGATGTTTATTGTAAAGTTAATTGAGAAGAGTAATTATTTACCCAAATAATGTTGCATGCAAACAATTTAATTAATTTGCATGTAAACTATTATAAGAGGTTTTATAAAACTTTTGACTCATTAATTCAAAGTATTTCTTAAAAAACTACGTTAAAACATTTTGGTATTGTGTTATTTTACATCTTGTGATAGATTATGTTATTTTGTTTGAAGTATTTTAGCAAATCTTCATGTTATTATCTATCGTAAAGCCACTACTAGGCTTAACTCGTATGTAACATACTGACAAACCCGAATCAACGCGAAATATAGCAGAGATAAATAAAAATGTCTAAGGGTAGATTGTTTAAATACAAAGTAAAATGTACGTCAAATACCTGAATAGACCATTACCCATGGTTAATGAGATTTGACAATTAGTTTTAGTGAGTCTGTAATTATTTCTTAAAATATTTTATACATGAATAAAATGTACAATCAATATTATTGGAATCTATGCCAGAATTTTGTATTCTGAAATATATATAAACATTTTTTCTTTTTTTAATTTTCTTAAAATCGAAGTTATGTGCATAAAAATGTATATTTATGTGCTAACTATAAAAAAATATTATATTAATTTTAATTCATTAAAAAATGTGCGCATTTAAAATAAAAGTGTTAATGCATTTTACTATTGCGTTACTTTATATCTAATGAAACATATATTTTATCATTTTGATTGAAATGTTTGCTTGATTTTCTAGGTTACTTCAAGCGGAAAGTCACTGTTCGACTTCATTCATGTGAGAAATACAGACACACCCAAGAGCTGTAATCAATTATCGCAAAGAGCGACAGATGTCAAAAAGAGGTTGGATAGAAATCTGTAGTACAAAAATTACTAGAAAGTTGTCTGCCATTAATAAATTTCGTGATTGTTATTTAGTTTTTCTGATTTTACTTTTAAACTGTTTTATGAATTATTGAATTGCTTAATAAATATTATCGAATGCATACAAATTAATTTTGTTCTGGTTTGTAAGCACAAAAAAGCAACATAGAAAAAATATGCATATCAATTCAAGAAAAAAGAATTATACTGAGCATTTCTATAAGAATTTTTTGTCGTTGTTTATCGATTTTTTTAATTGCCGTAAATTATCAAAAGCCCTGAAATTAAACAAACGGTTAAAATCTCTGTGATTCAAATGCTTATTAATGAGCATTCTAATCTTATATAGTGTGCCCTCATCTTTTGTTCATTTTAAAGAGTGTAATTATCTTAATTATAAGCTCGATTTACATGGAAAATAATAAAAAAGAATCCATATTAACTTTATGTGATTACTTCCAGCGTGTTCTTTAACATTTCAAGGCAGTTTTCTCGCTGACATTTGACCAACGTTAGTAATTTAGCTAATTAAAAATATAAAACATTCGCCAAATCAAAAAGTATTAGCAAAATAGATTCGCCGTGTAACACACACACACACACACAAATTATTTTTTTAATTCTTTAATTAAAAATTAATTCTTTTTTTTCAATATTTTCTAAAAAAACCCAAGTTTATATAAGTGTGACAACCACTCTTATTAATCTAATTTCAACTATTCGCTACAAATATATTAAAAATATATATTTATGAAAAATATGTATATATGCATATGTAAGAAAAACGAAAAAGAAAAGAAAGAAAGGGCAAAAATTGAGCACTAGAAATTTGGCGAATATCTTGTTTACTCGCCAAATGAAGAATTTAGTCGCAATTTGGCGCAATGACAAGCGACAGCAAGAACCCTGCTTCAAGGTCTGAGCTGTTTCATTCCTTTATCTTTCTGTGGACTGCGAGTAATTAGTATTTTTCACGATTTAAAGAAAATATTTGGAAGATTCGTGTTTTAGTAATTCTTTTATAAACTTCAAGCTTTTCTGATTTATTATAAAGAAACTACTTAAATGTACTAAACATTAACATTTAATCTGAAATTATCGGAAAAAGTATATTTTATATTTTTACAAAAAGTTTTCAATGATAGACTATCAAATTTAACATAAAATTTTACATAAACTTGACATTAAACTTCCACAAATGTTGTACAAATATTTGAAAATATGTTGTATTTTTTACGAACATTATTTAGTATCATTTTCTTTTGTGTGATACGTTTCAAAACACAGATTTGCAGAACGAGCGACAGCGCAATGTTCACGATAGGTTTTAATAAAGCTCCGATTCAAAACATTTTCATCTATTTGCTTTTCTTTAGAGCTGCAGTCTATATACTTCTTTTCTGAATAAAAGTATCTTAGATAATATCGGAAAAGTTTCGAAACATAGTATCGTCGGTAATTTTATAACTCAGAGAATTAACAAATGATTAAACCCGAGAGATTCTCGGTTAAGTTGGTTTTGACCCTAAACGGCATCCCGAGTGATGCTCGAGCTTAGACCTCAAACTGCTAAAATAACTTTGCACAAGGCCATTCACTCTTTATAGCTACCGACTGTTTTTAAATATCTCTCACTATGATCAAGCAATTTGAGCCAAAAAATATACTACATACCTGTTAAAATATATAATCTAGAAGATTACGTGTTTTCACATTATTTCATCCTAAATCAACTTGGACACAGATTAAATAAATTGATGATCTCTGACAGTTAATACGTGCAGTTGGTCATTATATTTTAGCACCGTGCTCTGAGATCTTCTAGTTTCTAAGTAACCGCTACATACTGCATACTAAATTACGTGATTTAGGGAGGAATATGGAGTGTGCATGAAAGATACGTAGAATATGTTTTCGAAACTGTTTCATCCTTCAGTGTTGTTGAAGAATTATTGGGTCCTTACGAGTGAATCAACTTGTAGTGTTTACAGGATATGTCGAACGAGGAATAAATCAGAGGAATTCTAGAGGAATAAATCAGAATAAAAATGCTTATACAAGGTTTTTACGCATCAAGCACTTTCAAAGACTTTTACCAGAATTTTCGTAAAGTTACTTTGGCTTATTTACTGAAACAAAAGTCTTCCGATTTATCCATCATTTCTTTAGGAGGTTTCTGGTTACTAAATTACTTAAAATCTCCGAAATCGCCTGCTGCGTAAGAACCTTTAGTGTAAGTCAATCCTCTGACTTTAAAAGTGGAAAGTTAAAAATCAATCTTTTTTTCTCTTATAAACATTGTCCAAAACAAAACCTTATGCATTGATTTTTAAAAGAAGAAATACAATAACCTCTCCAAAAAAGATTTGGTTAAAAATTTACATAAAAAATATCCATCAACATTAAAATATAATCACTGGAATCCTTACCAATCTGATAATTTTTTAACCTTATCTACAGTTCTGCAACATATTTGCCGATTTTCTCAATATGCTGTTTCTGTAAACAACTTTCATAGCACAATAAAACAATGCATTGTTCTCTATTGTTTCAATTGGTAGAATATTTTCAGATATTTTACTTAAAATTGCAAAAAATAGAATTTAAAATGTGGCGAATAAACGTGGTCCATCTTTGTGTATGATTGAAAATAATGATTAATATCTTGACTTGCTTCTTTGATGCAGCATAGTTGTGAACCAAAAAAGGAATAGTACAACAAAGCTAGAATAAAAAAATCCTAAGACTTTTAGTTCTCGTTATACTCTATCCAAACGTAAGCACCACCTTCTTTTTTCAAACCTTTTTGGAGTCACGAAGGAAATAGCAATATGTTACATAATACGTAATATATACATCATTGATTGGAAGACTGGAATATTCATCTAAAATGTTTTATTGAAGGTAAAATTCCCTTTCGGAAAAGACAAGTTCAAACACCGACATTGTGACATTTTATGACGTACTACTGCAAATTATGTTGATAAATTCGATATTTTACAAGCAATACTATCTTTTGCTTTTATTTATAATTTAATTTATTATTTTACTTTTATCTCAATTGGTTTCAGCAAATAGCTAACAAAAGCAAGTGGGATCGGATACGTGCAGTTGCAGTGCAAATTCTTTCATTTCCAATCACTGTTAAATCGGGTTACCGTGACATCATTGAAAACTTTAAATAAGGGGAAAATTGCATAAAATTTGGCTATTACATTTTCAAAAACTTACCCGTCAGTAATATATTAGAGAGTATTCATTGTTGCGTATTAAAAATATATTTTGTACCCAACAAGTTGAAAATTGCAAGTCAAACGTAGCAAATGAGTGGCGTTCGTGCTATAACGAAGTTTTATAAATATTCAAATCTTGGTGTAATAGTATACAGTATAATAGCCGAAATCTGTTGTGTGTTCCTATAAATACTATCTGCTTTCTATTATACAGGAATTAACTTGAATTAAACCACAGCAACGTACACTGTTAAAACTAATGGTGACACATTGCACCTTTTAGGGATAAAAGGCTTGTCTCACTGGTGACACCCCTAAAGGAGCCAGAATGACACCTTTAATTAGGATGAAAAGATGGCACCCCTAATCCAGAGTGTCCAATAATAAAAATTAAAAACTATACAAACCGACTTTTGGCCGTCGAAGGTTTCGAACTCACAACGTCTGATTACAAGCTCAGCGTTCTAACCGCTCGGCCATCGAGCTCACCTTCATTCACTCATAGCCATAGATTTTACTTGCCGTCACAGAAAACAGAAAGATACACGTCACAGCGTATGCGCATAGTTCAAGTCACTCGATGAGGTGCCACATTGCTGCCAATACGAAGTGTATGGCACCTTATTTATCTCCAATCACCCAGTAAGAGACCTGATGTACTGCAACCACATATCCAAGCCCCTATGGAACCCTAGGGTCCCAAATGGCACCGGTTTGTCACCTTCCCTTTTAACAGTGTATATCAATTTCATAAAATGTAAAACAGTTTAATAGTTTTAAAATGTGCTCCAAACAATATTTGCCCCGATACTATTGTGTAATGGAATACTTTTTTGTGGTCCTGTAAATTACTGACAAATATAATAATTTTCAAATTATTTTTTTATATCGCATAAGTTCATGCAATTGCCCACTTTGCACTTTTACAAAATACATGTGAACACAATTACATTTAACATTTTAAAAATAAAATAAAAAAAAGCTTATTCATTTACTCAATTTTTGCTGAAAATTTAAATATTTGTCACTCATTTTATTTAAAATTTTTATGGTTGAAAAATAACGACAACATATCTTTCAAATCATTTTCATTTCAACAGCTGAAATTTGCATTCAGCTTTTCAAATACTTATTCTGAATTCATTAAATGCTGATGCACTTCAAGTGCGTAGGCTGTGCGAAATATTTTTCTAAATTAACAGTTCTAAAAAGCGTAGAAATTAAATGTGCTTTAAAGTATAAAACATCTAATATATTTAAGTAAAAGTAATATATTTAAGTAGTAGTTTTTATAAGGTATTAAAGCGATAAAAGACAATTCGTATTAAATTAATTTATTTAAAACAAATTGTTTTTATGACAATAGTTAATGTAGTAAAAAAATTCCACCTAATTCCACCTAATATTCCACCTAAAATTTATTTTTAATGCAATTACAATATTTTTTTATTAGTTAACAAATAAAGTATGTAATACTGCTAAATTTATTAAAGTATTAAAACAAAGTATTCTAATTTTATTTTGAAGATATTAATAAAAATGAAAATCTGAACAAAAAATTAATAGATTTATGTATATTAATACCCACAAATACTTTAGAACTACAAATAAAGCGTGTGGTTTCATTTTCGTATTAGCCATGGAAAAGCATAATAAAGTACCCTAGGGTAATAACCCCACGTTAAGGTTCTACCAATTTTCACGGCTCAGTTTTAGATTGTACTAGATAGATTTCATATGAAATACTACCTATTGCATTCTATTCCATGTTGGAATTTCTGAAAAATTTTTGCGAATCTACACGAATCATGACTCCTAGACCCCAAAACTACCATCAGTAAAAAAGTTTATATATCTGTCTATCTATCTATCTATCTATCTATCTATCTATTTATCAGTGTATATCACTTTCTTCCAGACACAATAACTTCCATAATTATGCTCAGATCTTCAAACTTTTACATAAAATCAAAGAGCTTAAAACCTCGGTCGAGTTCGTTAATGGGCAAAATCGGAAGAAGGGGGTGGAAATAGGGAGGGTTTTTGTGAAAACCAAAAAAACGCGATAACTTCTTAATTAAAATAGATATCAGTTCGGTTTAAAGTTTATATTACTTCTCAAAAACGGGATAAAATTTATGCATGACAGAATTTTGATAAAGTTAAAAATGGGCTCAAGAGGCGAAAAAAAACAGGGTTTTTGGGAGAAAAAAAAATTCATAACTTCCTCAATTCTCAAGTAATCAAATCCAACTAAATTTTTTATAAATGTACTCAACATTATCTAAAACTTTTGTATTTACAAGTTTTTATAGGACCAATTTTTACCGATGAAAAAAATTAAAAACGAAAAGAAAAAGGGGGGAGGAAAAAGAAAAAAACCCATAACTTACTCAATTCTGAAGCAATCAAATCTAATTAAATTTATTTTACATCTTCACAAAAATATCTACAACTTTTACACTGACAAGTTTTTCATAGAACCAATTCTTATAGCAAAAATAAATTAAACAAAAATATGAGTTGGAGAAAAACCCTCAAATCCAAACTGCTTATATTCTGACTCATTTTAAAATTCATTTTTGATTTTAAACGCATCCAAATGACAGATCCTCTTATTTAGGAACTATATAATGTGACGTATTGGCCAATTTTTTAATAAAGGCAGGATATATTTTAGAAAAGGCTGCCAAAAAAGGTATTTTGAACAGATTTCCCGAAGTTATCGTCATTAAAAAATTGATTAAGTATAACAAATTGCGTTTTTTCTGAGTCATTTTTAAATTCATTTTTGTTCTCAAACCCATCCAATTTACAGGTCCTATTACTTAGGAACTATATAACTTGACGTATTAGCCAGTTTTTTGATAAAGGCAGAATATATTTTTAAAAAGGCTGCCAAAAAGGGTATTTTGAGCAGAATTTCACGAAGTTATCGTGATTGAAATTTGAGGAAATTTAAGAAATTGCGTGTTTACCGAGTCATTTTTAACCCTCTAAGCGTTTGTCCCGTAATATTCCGTACACTAAGCTCCAGGTTTCACTGCAATATAAGCAATGTTTAAGATATTATAATTCTATAAATTTAATGAATTTTCAAAGTATTGAAGAATGATTAAGACTCTCAAGGATTACATTTATATTCCTAAATAAGATTTTTTATGTAATATTGAAAGAATCATATTTTATTTGCATTTAAAGCAAAATGCAGAGAAAACAACATTACAATTTTACCCATTTGCAAGACACTTGGAGGGTTAAATCTTTTTTTTGTTCTCAAACGCATCCGATTTACAGGTTCTCTTATTTAAGAACTATATATATTGACGGAGTGGCCAGTTTTTTTATAAAGGCAGAATATATTTCAAAAAAGGCTGCCAAAATGGGCACTTTGCACAAAATTTCCCAAATCGATCATGATTAATGAACTGTATGTATTCAAATAAAAAAAAAATTTATTTTATGACTCATTTTTAAATTCAATTTTGCTCTGAAACGCATTCAATTGACAGTTTTTTGTTACTTAGGAACTATATAATGTGCGTATTCGTCGATTTTTTAATAAAGGGTGAATATATATTTTTAAAAAGCTGTCAAAGTAAGCACTTCGCAAAAAAATTTCCCAAAGAAATCATGATAAAAGAAATGAGGTTGTATTCAAATAACAAATTGTTTATTTTGTGACTCATTTTTAAGTTCAATTTTGCTCTCAAACGCATTCAATTGACAGTTATTTGTTATTTAGGAACTGTGTAATGTGCCGTATTGGTCAGATTTTTTGATAAAGGCTAAATATATATTTAAAAAAAATCTGTCAAAGTGGGCACTTCGCACAAAATTTCTCAAAGCGATCTTGATTAAAGAATTGTGGATGTATTAAAATAATAAATTGGTTATTTTATGACTCAATTTTAAATTCAATTTTGCTGTCAAACGAATTTAATTAACAGTTTTTTGTTATTTAGGAACTATATAATGAGCATATCGGTCAATTTTTTAAATAAAGTAAGAATATAATTCAAAATATGTTGCCAAAATGGGCGTTTGAGTAGAATTTCGTTTAAGATGATTTTGATAAAACTAGTTCTTACAGAAAAATGAAATTAAAAAATTTTTAAAAGCGGCTGAATAAAGTAGTTAAACTGGGTTTATCTCCAGATAGATAGGATATCCAAAATCTTCAACAACATTTTGAAAGTCCATGAAATGTACTAGAAATTTATGTAATTAACAAAGTATTTCCGGATAAAAAAAATAGTGTTTCACATCACAAAACGTATCTCGCAAATTTTAGATCAAGCGTTATTTTTAGTTGCTTGTAAAAACAATAAGACCTAAAAATGAAACAAATTAACTTGAAGCTTTTTTTTGCGATTTATATGACTCAAAACCTACCTGCGCAGAGCACTGGATGTCATTTACCAGAATATTTCATAATTATGCATAATATTAGCACTTGGCGTTATTACCCCGCCTGGCGTTATTACACCAGACCACCTTAATACGAATTTGGGGCTAAAAAACACACAAACATATATATATATATAATGGACTTTTGTCAAAGCAAACTTGGTATATTGCGAATCATATAAAACAATTGCTTTTAATAGGATTAATTGCTTTTAATTGTTTTTAATTGCATTATAATGCGATTTTTTATGAATAAAACTTCTGTAATATGGATATAACTATCTCTTCCTAATAACGTTCTCAAATTTTGCCTAATTAAAAAAAAATAGCAAACTTTGGTTTTTCAAATTATTAAAAAAAGTTCCTGAAAATAATAATAAAATATGTTTGTGCATTTTTCATAAATTGTCTGAAAACAGCACGTGCAAGGCGTGCGCTTCTTCTCTCATTCCAAAGAAAATAATTTCAGTGTTATATACTTCTTTTTTTTCAATTAACAGCAGAATAACAGCATTGCATTGAAAGCGACTGTCCAAATATGGTAACTCACCCCTACATATATCAATTCAATGTTTTTTGTGTGTGTATATCAACATGAGTTAGATTACGAACAGACAGAATGACAGAAAGTAGGCAGACAAACAGAATTCATAAACTTTCTTTAAAAATGTTGGAAAATGTTGATTCCAATTTTTATTACTTTAGCTACTGGCTTAAGACTTTCAATTAGTGCTCTCGATTATACGTTTATACGCGTATACGTATAATACGTATTATACGAAATACGGATCAACTATACGTATAATACGGCATCGGCGGTTATACGTATTGCGCAAAACAACATATACGGTACATCGTATATACGGATCTTATCCAAGCGGTTAAACGTATAAACGTTTAAACGTTTTTCATTCAAGATATGAAATTTGATGTTTCAATGCTTTTCTGCGGATTACAGACATTGAGAAATATCCGGTAGAGTATCCCCATCGCGATTCTCTGTTTAAAAAACTACGATGCGTTTACTTAACTACTATTTGTTATGCAGGTATCTAAAAAATCTGAATACGTTTCTCAGTTTAAATTTTGGTTTCTTTCCGAAAAAACTAAGTTATTTATTATAAATTGTCTTACATTAGTTGTGGATAGAATCAAACTAATCTTTGGAAGAGCTGGCTCAGTACTTAGTTTTTTTATATTTTCTTGTATCTTAACAAGAAGAAAGTAATGGATTCGAGAAATCTTTCGACTGGTTTACACTTTTTAAGGGTAAGATAGTCCGAAAAATATATTTTTACAAAATATCTGTCTGTGACTTTGTCTATATGTGGCATGAATTTTGTTCCAGCGTACCGCCACACCCAGCTTTTTCTATTCATTTCTAATTGTAATCTAAGCAGAACTGCGTCTATAAATGCTCGTTCTTCTACACTACGAGATACTTATACTAAGTGTCTGCGTCACGTGACACAATGGTTTTATTTTTCACCATATGTAAATTGTCTTACCGCGGAGGAATTTTAAAATAATTTACATATTTGGTAATTTTTATTAGTTTCTTTTTTAAATAATTTAATTATTTTGTCCTCCCAGAATATTTTATGACTTATTTAATGAAAATTAGAAGAAACATAATTAAACATTGAGTATGTTTAGAGTAACTTACCGGTCTCTTACCGAAATGACCAATGTTACCAACCGATTGTAGAGTAGTATGAAAGGAAAATCAAGGCGAATTGTGACGTCAGCTACAGTTCAACAGGATAGTTTTCATTGGTGCCACATTTCGTTTTCGTACTGCCCTACAATCGATAGGTAACATGGGTCACTTCGGTAAATTGCACTGAACATGCACGTTGATTAAAATATTTATAAAGGGAAATACCAAGATCTTGGTTGGAATCCAGATAGTAGATATTTCACTGTTAGTGAAGCGAGATTAGCCAATCAGGAGTCTGATCTTTTGTGAACTTTCTGCAAACTGTTTTAAAAAATATACGCTTTTCATTGCTTGATCTCGTATGTATAAGACATACTATCAGGGCCGTAGCTAGAAGTGAACCATGGGGGGGGGGGGGCTCGAGAGAATGTAGGGGGGCTCATAATTTTTTTTCTCTTTCTGACGCAGAAAGATAAATTAATAACTATTCACATTGTAGGTATTATGTTTCTAATTAAACTGTTGTACTAACTTCATTTTATGCTAAGAAAAGTATAGGATGATGAAAATTTTGATTGTATAACTGGTGCAAAATGAAACATCATGTTAACTTCATATGTACATATAAGATGAGGGAGTGTTGAAACACTTATTTTAGATACAATTTAGTAACTCTGCAAAACTGTGAAAGGGTCTCAAAACTAAATTAGATTTTTGAACAGAATTTCATTTGAATTTTTGGAACAGAAATTAATTGAGTGACCTTGGAATCTTTTCCAGGGGGGGGGGGGGGCTCAAAATATTCTAGGGGGGGCTGAGCCACCCATAGCGCCCCCTCAGCTACGGGCCGGCATACTATGCGGATTTCTGTCGTAACGCTACCGATTTCTAAATTATTCTCCATTCAGCGACATAAGACTGGTGAAGTCCACTATTTAAATTAGATACGATACGACGAATATACGTATACATTAAATATACGTATTCTTAAATATACGTTTAGTTGATACGCCTTATACGTATCCGGATACGTTTAAACGTATATTCGAAAGTATCCGTATAGCAGAAAAACGTATTATACGGATATACGTATATCGTTTAATCGTATACCTGCTATACGTATCCTATCGCGAGCACTACTTTCAATTATGTGCAGGATCTGATAAACCCTGGGCGCCGCGCCGGGTCGCCAAAGCGACTAAAAAACTCCTCTGTGCGACTAACTTTTTTTTTATTTACTTATTAATTTTTATTTTCTTACTATAGCCTAAAAAAATCTTTTCTTTTTAGCTTAATATTATATTAAAACTTAATATTATCTTGTTCACTACAAAATAACACAGATTTTTAAAAAATAATTCACAAGTACACATTTACGATGTGCAATTTTAAAGTGGCCCCGAACCGAAAAAAAAAATACTTAAGGAATAAAAATATGTTACAAGGTAACAAAAGCAATACGACATATGTAATGAAAATCAGATTTTATTGCTATTATATTTGAAGGTAATAATGTGTTTTTCATCCAATTAGTGCAATGGTAATTTTATCACTTGAATGTTACTACTTCTCCTTTCTTAAAACTAGTTAGATGTGGCAATCCCAAAACTTTCTTTTATCTTATACATGTTAATACTCCCTGAAAAATGCAGCATACCAGCGTTACCGGTTAGGTGGTTTAAACTAAAATTTAGTGAGCAACAACTTATGTCAATTTATTACTGAATCTGAAGTTTGATAAAAAATATGTGCGTTAGTTTTTGAGATAGAGCTATTGCGAAGTCTTAAAAAATCAGCATAACAGTGCCATATGTTGGTTGATATACACAAAAAAACTGATCAGTATCAATTATTTATCAGATTCTAATTTACCCAGAAGTTTGATTTAAATCCAGACATTAGTTCTTGAGATATATTTATTGCGAATTTTTGAAACAGGCAGCATACCATCGTCATCTGCGGGGGTTTACACCCAAAACTAAACAACACTAATATATATTAGCTACTAACATAAACTGATTTTTTTAGACAATTTTGCGCATTAGTACCAGAGATAAAGCTCTTGCGATAATCAGGAATAATGTGTCATGCCAGTGCAACCTGTTGAGCGATTTGCACTAAAACGTAATCAATTCCCTGTTATATCCAGTACTATCTAAATATAAAGTTTTATGAAAATCCATGCACTAGTTTTTAAGGTATGAGTATCGTGGAAATTGTGATTAATGCAGCATAGCAGCGCCACCTTTTGAGCGATATTCACCAAAAATTAGTTTTGTGAAATTCTTCGCATTAGCTCTTGAGATAAAGCGCACACAAAAGTTTTCTCCCGTATACAGAGAGACATTTAGTGAAAACATATTTTTGGGGTTCTCTGGTCCCTAAAACGTGTAAAATCCGTCGAAAATCGGATTTCAAAAATTTTGATGAATCCAATACTTATTTTTTCTAAAGATAGAAGAAATTAAAAATTGAAATATAATAAAGTATACTCTAAAATGTGCCTTTGATTTTTAAAGCTAAACGTCTCTTAAATATTTTGTCATTTAGTGCCTCTCTTTTTTTTTCTTTTTACTACACTTCATTACAAATCTGTTGAATAAATATTTCCTAAGGAGAGTTTACTTGATTGTTTTTTGCTGAGATGAAAAAGTTAAAAAAGTGCTGTACTAAGCAGTATTAATTGCCAGAAATTAAACAAAATGTTTCCCTTGAGAAAAGAAAAAAAAATGAAAGCATTGCGTGATAAAAAAGCTAATGTGATAAAACATTTTAGATTCACCTCTTATATTTTTGCTAAACTGACAAATTGGTACTTCATTATATAGAGCAATCGTATTTTACTCTTTTTGTGGTTTTTTTAAACTATTCTTTTTTACAAAATTATGCTTATAAATAAATATCGGATATTATAGAAAATCTCTTTTTTATATATTTCCTTATTACTTTACTCTTTTTTATATATTTCCTTACATCTGTGTAAGTCTGTGGTGTTATTCTTTATAGATTTAAGATCTGTTTATCTGATGGGTCTTTTCAAACTCCTTGTAAGAAACATAAAATTGTGATATTTAAACATACAGTTAAAGATCTTTTTTTTTAATTTTTAAAAATACTGAATCAAAATTAAGATTTAGATATTTATATATTTATATTTATTTAAATGTAAAACATAAAAATTCTATAAAAAATATTTTGAATTATAACGATTTTAAATTTTCCTTTTTTAATAAATTTTACATTTAAAATTTAAAAAATATGTATGAGAAGCTTTTTTGTGAGAAACATTGTGCTTAATTATTAAAAAAAATCGAAACTTTAACTCAATAAATAAAAATTATTTTAAAATGTATCCCGGACCCCCTTAACATACTACTACTTAAATATTAATACTTTTCCTTTCTTTAAAAAAACAAAATATAATGAAATATGCAATAAAATATGAATTTGATTTTTAAAGTTAAACGTCTCCTAAATATTTTGCCATTTAATGTCTCTTTTTTTTTTTTTTTTTTTGCTACACTTCATTACATAATCTGTTGACTAAATATTTCCTAAGGGAAATTTACTTGATTGTTTTTTGCTGAGATGAAAAAGTTAAAAAAGTGCTTTACTAAGCAGTATTAATTGCAAGAAATTAAACAAAATGGTTCTCTTGAGAAAGGAAAAAAAATGAAAGTATTGCGTGATAAAAAAGTTAATATGATAAAACATTTTTGATTCACCTTTTATATTTTCGCTAAACTGACAAATTGGTACTTTATTATCCAGCGATATCATATTTGCTCTTTATACGGTTTATTTTTATTTTTTATTATTTTTTTTACAAAATTATACATGAAAATAATTATCGAATGTTATGAATATATCTTCTTTACATGTATTTATATTAATATATCAGACTAGATCTGTAGTATTATTCTTTAAACATTAAAGATCAATATATGTGATAGATCTTTTTAAACCCCTTGAAAGAAACATAAAATTGTGTGATTTAAATATACAGTTAAATAAACTACAGTCGAGTCTCTATATAACGAAATCCATCTTTCAATCAAAAAATTCGTTATATAGAAAAATTCATTGACTAGAGAACGGCAAAAAAAAAATTTCATTTAATGTTTAAATTTTGAAAAAAAATTGTTTTTGAGGTGTTTAATTAATTTTTTGAAATATTTAATTGAATTTATCAACAATCTCAAACACTTTCTCCACTTCCTTTTTTTCCAGTGTCTTATTATTTATTTTTAAAATTATTTACTTTATCAGAAAGAGTTATGCTTATCCTAAAAGCGATTTTGTGCAGATGCAGTAAAAGTTAACACCAGCTTAGATGACATTTAGTAACAATTCCTTGTTCAAATGATCTCTCACAACAAAAAATGCTCGAGTCACCACAAACAACAATCATCTACTCTAAACTCTAAAAGTAATGAGAATTAGTTTGGGTAGATGAAAACCTGCTGAAAAAACGCGACCTTTTCTGCAATTGCCCCCTTATTCCTGCCTTACTATTCAAACCAAGAAACAAACAACATTTTCAAGACGACAATAGAAAAGTTTTATCTTTTAGGATGCTTTGTGATTATTGAAAATCGCTGCAGTAGCAAGCAAATGATTCAACCTTTTCCAAGAAAGCATGCTCATCTTGACTAAAATAAAGTCAAGTGTAACCATGTAAAAAGGATGTTTGTTTTTGAGGGGAGGGGGAGGTTGATTACCTGTTTTTGGACATAAGAAATGAGGTATATGAATGTAGCTATGAAACATAAACAAGAAATCAACCAGAAAAAATTATTCTACAAATAGTTTCAAGCGTTTTCTGAACACATGAAAGAACATTTTTGAAAACATTCGTTAAATGGAGATATATATTTCACTATATGGAGACTATTTTTAATGTAATCATGAAAAAAATTGACAGTTCCTACAAAAAATTCGTTAAATAGAGAAATTTGCTAAATAGAGTTTCGTTATAGAAAGATTCGTCTGTATCTTTTTATGTACCAATTTTTGTTTTAGTATGTATTTTATTTACAGTAATAAATCAAATTTTAAAAATTGTCGTTAATGGCATATAAACATACAGCTAAACAATCTATCAATTTGTGAAAACGCTTTTCTTTTAGTATATTTTTTTTTTACTCTCATCAATCCAGTTTTAAAATTACATTAAAAGTAAATTTTTTTAAAGTTACATAAAAATATTTTTATCTGACAGGTCTTTTTAAACTCATTGTAAGAAACAAAAAATTGTACCAATTAAACCATGCAGCTAAACAAACTACTACTTTATGTTCCCAATTTTTTTTTAGTATATGTATATTACAGTTATAAATTCAGTTTCAGAAGTTATTGTTGATACATTATAAACAAACAGCTAAACAATCTATCAATTTGTGAAACCACCTTTCTTTTAGCATACATTTTTTCCGCTGATAAATCCAATTTTAAGCGTCATCGTTAATGCTATTTGCAGGAAAAAAAGTTGTTTACATACTTTTTAAATTTCTAAGAGATGTTTGATGTCTTTTAAAACCGTAATACGCTTGTAAAAATTAGTTCAGTTTAAAAGAATATTTAGCTTTATATTTCAATAAGAATATAGGGTAACATCCCCAGTAATTGGCACATTAAGAATTTGTCGTTAAACTTACTTAAATTTTCATTACAAAGAAATAAGCTATTTATTTGGAAATATTTTTAAATCAAAGAATGCATATCTGTGCATCTATTTTGCCCACTAAAAGCAAAAAAAATTGAAAAAGTATTTTTATAAAAATATATTTATAAAAAGTTGCTGAAATCACCAGTAATTGGCACCTAGAGCACCAATGTATGACACCTTGTGATCCAGTAATTGGCATATGTTTATATTTAAAAAAACCTTTACATTTTGCATTGGGTTTAATCGCTTTAAATTAATTTACTGTAGAAGAAGATGCCATATTTCAAGTTTTTGAGAGTAAAAAATCAGCATATTAATCTGAAATGTGAACACTTTAAAACAATACAATATACTTACATTAATACCCAGTAATTGTCATGCTGTCCCCAGTAATTGTCATATGAAGCTTTAATGGATTCCAATTACTAATAAAATTTATATTTTCAAATAAAAACAAATGATAAACAAAATTAGTCTATAATTTTAAAAGTACTTCCAAAATAAATGGTTTAATCTCAAATTCCTTGCGAATTCCTTGTAATTAGAATAGGTGCCAATTACTCGGAACTAGCAAATTGAAGCACCATTAATTGGCAATTACCATTAATTCAGAAATCCAAATATTTGTGTCGAAAATACTTTTACACAATTAAAGTAACCCTTTTTAACTAAACAAAACTGTTGTCAATTAAAATTCAAAATGTATTATAAATCAGAAAATAATGAATTGCAAAGCATGCTTTCCTTAAGCCAAAGAACAAGAATTTGCAACAAAATGGCTAATTTGATACAAGCCAGATTTGTTTCTCTTTCCTAGGCTCTATTGTCATCTTGTAAAATAAATCAAAGTTATAATCTTTAACGTAAATGAGCATATAATTGATATATGGTCTTGAATTTTTAAAAGACTGGATATAAATCTTTTTTTAGGACATGTTTGTAAAATGTGCCAATCACTGGTGCATGCCAATTACTGGGGGTGTTACCCTACATATAATTACAAATTCAGAAAAGAAGAAGAATCATCTACTTGTTTGAGTCAAGATTTTGTTGCAGTTTCTGTCATTTAAAATCCGTCTGTTACGCTACATCACAAAGTATTCTTTTGAACAAATATTTCTCAAGAAAATTTGTTTGATTGTTTTCTACTGCTGACGTGAATAAGAAAAGAAAATACATTGCTAAGCAGTATTAATTATAAGGAACATAGCAAAAAAATTTCACCAAGTAAGATAATAGCAGCATTATAGAAAATTAATGTTATAAATTATTTCAGTTTCATCTCTTAGTTTTTCAGTAAATTATTTTAACCTGTTTCCTTGTTCATAGAGATAAGAGCATTTCCACTTAATTGTTTCCTTTCAATTTGTTTTTTTTTTCTGTTTCATTTGTTTGTCTTTTTTTCTGTATTTTCTATGTTTTTCTGTGAAATTAAAGTGCACTTTAATTTCACTTTAATAAAAATACATACAAAATATTTTTACTGGTAGCATCTATGAATATGTCTCTCCTATTTTTGTACTAATCTTTTTACATTTTATCTCTATGTTTATCAATTTTCTTCATCGAGTCAAGCTTTTCTCACAGTTTCTGTCATTTAAAATCCTTTCATTTATGCTACATTACAAAGCAAAGCTTTGAGCAAATATTTCTCTAGGGAAGTTTGTTGGATTGTTTTTTTTTATTAATGACGTGAATAAGTAGAGAAAATATGTTTCTAAGTAGTATTAACCACTTTTCTTTTAGCATACACTTTTTTACCCTCATAAATAAAATTCTAAAAATCGTTGTTAATGCTGCTTTCAGAGAAGGAAGTTGTTTATATACTTTTTTAAATTTCTGATAGATGTTTGTTGTATTTGAAAACCGTATTTCATTTTTTAAAAATAGTTCAATTTAGAATACTATTTAGGTTTACCTTTCATTAAGATAATTGATATAAGGAAAAATTATGACAAAAATAAGAACCTCTTGATTCAACGAGTCAAGCTTTTTTCACAGTTTCTGTCATTTAAAATTCTTTCTTTTTTACGCTACTGTAGCGAGGAAAATTACACCGCATTACAAGGTACGCGAAAGATAGTGGTTAGTGTTAATAAAGTAATATTAAGATAATATCCCGATCCGCGTTGTGAAAGATTGTACTGGATATTACCAAAAAAAAAATTGTTTACTTTTAAATTTATCAATAATTTAAATAAAGGAAAATCACAATAGCTCAGACTCAAACTTATCTAACGTTTAAATTTGCAAATCAGGATTCTATTGGGTTACATAAAATTAACAAAATAAAAGAATTCTGATCGTTATTATTAAAGGTTATTAATCTATTAATTCACTGAAAATAAATAGAGTAAAAGAAATCATGGAAAAAACACAAATACATATATACACTCAAACATTTATTCTCAAAATATACAAATGGTAAATACAAATAACAAATAGTAAGATTCACCAATAAAGATCTATTTACTTACTACACTTATTTTTTTTTTGTTTTAAATTCAACTTAAAATACTGGATATTGTTAAATGCTCACAGCACAATCTTCAGGGCTATTCACCCAAAAAAATATTCATTAGTTTTATTTTATTATTATTTTAATTAATTTTATCAATTAAAACTTAAATAGTGAATTTTTTTTATTATTATTCACATAAAACAAAATATTTTTTTTTTTAAATGGCCTTATCACTTGGAAGGATTATAAAAAAATTTCTCACCATAATCACGGCATCCGGCAGACTTGATAATCGTCTTAGATAGTCCTGTATGATTATTGAAATGTCTCTTGCAATAAGCGCACCACTCATCCATGTAAATATTATTCATTAGTGTTCATAGAGTTGTATCTTGTTGAAAATCACACCAAGTCCGTTTAATAATTGAAAGTTGCAGAGAGGCATAAATAATAATCTTGGAGAATGTCTAAATGAGGAATCATATCGGGCCTGATGAGAATCATGCAGAGTCAGTTTAAATGGACTATCGCATATCAATTGAAAATCATCACACCAAGTCCATTCGGCACTGGTAGGCTGCGGAGAGGCATAAAAAATAATCTTGGAGAATGTCTATTCATATTTCTTCTATAATTTGCACCTCGTTCCAAAGTCCCTTTTTAAAGAAAAATTAAAAGCATTTTTTTTCTTCCACTGATCTCCAGATGACGGAAAACAACATCCGAGAGAAAAGAAAATTTTTTCCTTTCCTCTCCATCTCTGTGTCCGGATAACTCTTCCTCATTGGTTACTCAAAAAAAAAAAAATTAATCGTCCCTTGTAATCCCAAGCAGGTCATTGGTACCTTGACCATCGGGGAGGTATGTCTTTTTATTTTTTCCACCCCTTTCTTTTTTTTTTGTTTATTTGGCTTCTTCCTCTCGTTCAACTCCTCGTGATGCTGCCGCTTTTGTGTATGACTGTCGACCACACGCAATGCTTTTCCCCTGGTTGTAAATAATCGTTGAAAGCCCCATAAATTCTGCGCTTGTTCCTTCGATTTTTTATGTCAAAGGCTGGCGACAAACTATAGTTTATAGTTTTATTGCCCCATATTGTCTGTCTGGGAATTCGTGGTGATAATCCCTCCAAGACTACACACGTGCATTATTATTATTATTATTATAAATAAAATCTTACAGTTTTTACTGCAATTAGCTTTCAACTTTACCTAATAATTAAAAATATTATAATTATTATTCCTTGGTTATTGCTAAAAGAAATTCAATTTTTTTTTCCAATTTTTATATATCTATTTATATTTTTTTGATTGTGCTGTTCATTTTCTTTTTATACATATTTACTTAAGCAATGTCGTGACAATTTCGTCACTACAGCTACATCACAAGATTATCTCTTAAATAAATATTTCTCAAGGAAAAATTGCTTGATTGTTTTTTATCGCTGACGTGATTAAGAATTGAAAATATTTTGTTAAGCAGTATTAATTATAAGGAACATAGCAAAGTTTCACCATGTAAGATAATAGTAGAATTATCGAAAAAATTATGTTATGAATTATTTCAGTTTTATCTCTTAGTTTTTCAGTAATTTACTTTAACGCCGTTCCTTGTTTATGTTCATAGAGATGAGAGCTCTCCCACTTAATGGTTTTCTTTTACTTTCTTTTTCTTTTCTTTTTGTTTTTCCTGTGTTTCACTTTAATAAAAATATACACAAAATGTTTATACTGCTGGCATCTATAAATATATCTTTCCTATTTTTGCACTATTTTTTTTTATCTCTTAGTTTATGAATTTTTTTCATCGAGTCATGCTTTTCTCACAGTTTCTGTCATTTAAAATGCTTACTTTTTTTACGCAAAATCACAAGATAATCTTCTAAACAAATATTTCTCTTGGAAGTTTGGTTGATTCTTTTTATCGCTGACATGAATAAGAAGGGAAAATACGTTGCTAAGCATTATTAACCACTTTCCTTTTAGCATACATTTTTTAAGCTATTGCATAGCTTTTATCGCGGGCTTTGAGCGCGGCGACTGAATCTAGAAATTCCGTAACGAGAAAAAAACCTAACACTCCGGCTAACACCGTTTCATTTCAGCAGACTTCGGCAGACTTCTCATTTATTCAATAAAAGAAAAAAAATGTTTTCTTATCGGTCATCACGTTCAAAAAGTGTAATTTGAATTAATATCAAAGAAAAGAAAAAACTTTAATAAATATAAATAAAAAAACTGCATGAATAAAAATTTTAAAATCTAATTGAAATAATTCTAAAACAGAAAACTCTGCCTGCAAAATATTTATTAGTTTGTTGCTGCCATCTCTATTCACGAGGTTGAAACACCAACGAGGGTGGTTAGCAATTTTAAGAAGATAAATAGATTTTGTTCTTAAAATTTTTATCTTATAAACTATGAATTAAAGAGATTTTTTATCGTATTTACGATTTCTCTCTTTCTTTTTTCGTAAGAAAACTATATTATGAATATGTAATGCTAAAAAGCGTACACCTTAGAAAATAATAATGATAATTAAAATAAATAAATAATTATAATTGCATAAGTTGATAAAAAATGCTATGCAATAGCTTTACCGCGGCAGTCCCCAAGTGCCACACGTTTTTTTTTTTTTTTTTTTTTTTTTTTTTTTTTTTTTTTTTTTTTTTTTTTTACGTTTATAAATTAAATTCTAAAAATCGTTGTTAATGCTGTTTTCAGGAAAGGAAGTGGTTTATACATCTTTTTAATTTCTGATAGGTATGTGTTGCCTTTAAAAACCGTATTTTATTTTTTAAAAACAGTTCAATTTAGAATAATATTTAGGTTTATCTTTCATTAAGAATATAGACATCATGAAATATGATTTTTAAGATAATCTCTGAAACAAATATTTCTCAAGGGACGTTTTCTTGATTGTTTTTTTATCACTGATGTGAATAAGAAGGGAAAATACGTTGCTAAGCAGTATTAGCAACTTTTCTTTCAGCATACATTTCTTTTTGCGCTCTTAAATCCAATTTTAAAAATAGTTGTTAATGCCGTTTTCAGGAAAGGAAGTTGTTTATATAGTTTTTAAATTTCTGATAGATGTTTGGTGTCTTTGAAAACCGTATTTCACTTTTAAAAAACAGTACAGTTTAAAAGAATATTTAGGTTTATCATTCATTAAGAATATAGATATAATGAAAAATAATGAAAAAAATAAGAACCTCCTACTTCAACGAGTCAAGCTTTATTCACAGTTTCTGTTATTTAAATTACTTAATTTTTACGCTACGTCACAAGATAATCTCTTAAACAAATATTACTCAAGGAAAGTTTTCTTGATTGTTTTTTATCGCTGACGTGAATAAGAAGGGAAAATACGTTGCGAAGAAGTATTAAGGAACATAGCAGAAAGTTTCACTAAGTAAGATGATAACAGTATTAAAGAAAATTAATCTTGTGAATTATTTCAGTTTCATCTTTCAGTTTTTCAGTAAATTACTTTAACGCATTTCCTTGTTTATAGAAATTAGCTTTCTCTCTTAATGGTTTTCTTTTTCTTTTCTTTTTCTTTTGTGCTTTGTTTCTCTTTTATAAAAATGTACAGAAAATTTTCTATTGCTAGCAATTATAACTATCTCATTTCTGTTTTCCCATTTTTGATACGTTCATAAATCCAGTTTTTAAAATTGTAGTTAATGCTGTTTTCAGGAAAAGAGGTTATTTATGTACTTTTCTTTAAAATTTCTAATAGACATTTGTTGTCGTGGAAAACCGTAATGCACTTTTAAAAATTAGTTCAATTTCAAGAAAATATTTAGGTTTGTCTTTCATTAAGTACATAGATATAGTGAAAAGTGCAGAAATGTGAGAAGAGTCTTCTGCTTGTTTGTATCAAGCTTCTCTGAGAGTTTCTGTTATTTAAAATTATTTACGCTTTTTTATGCTACATATCAAGGTAATCACTCGAACAAATATTTCTCAAGGGAAGTTTGGTTGACGGTTTTTTATCGCTGACGTGAATAAGAATGGAAAGTACGTTGCTAAGCATTATTAATTAAAAGGAACATAGGAGAAAGTTTTACCAAGTAAGATAATAGTAGTATTATAGAAAACTAATGTTATGAATTATTTCTGTTTCATCTCTTAATTTTTCAGTTAATTACTTTTACGTATTTCCTTGTTCATAGAGATGAGAGCTTTCCCACTTAATGGTTTTATTTTGGTTTCTTTATCTTTTCTTTTTCTTTTTCCTGTATTTCACTTTAATAAAAAATACATAGAAAATATTTATATTTCTTGCATTTATAAATATATATTTCCTATTTTTGTACTATTTTTTTATTTTATCGGTATGTTTATAAATTTTCTTCATCGAATCAAGATTTTCACACAGTTTCTGACATTTAAAATGCTTTTATTTACGCTACATTACAAAGCAATGTTTTGAATATTTCTCTAGGGAAGTTTGCTGGATTTTTTTTTTAATCACTGACGTGAATAAGAAAGGGAAATACGTTACTAAGCAATATTTACCACTTTTCTTTTAGCAAACATTTTTTTACACTCATAAATAAAATTCTAAAAATCGTTGTTAATGTTGTATTCAGGAAAGGATGTTGTTTATATACTTTTTAAATTTTTGATAGACGCTTGTTGTCTTTGAAAAATGTATAGCACTTTTTAAAAAATATTTCTGTTTAAAAGAATATTTAAGTTTATCTTTCATTAAGAAAATGAATATAAATTAGAAGGCATGCAGAAAAAAGAAGAAACTTCTACTTGTTTAAATCAAGTTTTTCTCATTTTTTTATTTTATTTTATTTTATTTTTTACACGTTACATTACAAGGTAATCTCTTGAACAAATATTTCTCAAGGGAAGTTTGGTTGATGGTTTTTTTATCACTGACATGAATAAGAATGGAAAATACGTTGCCAAGCAGTATTAATTATAAGGAACACAGCAGAAAGTTTCACCAAGAAAGATAATAGCACTATTATAGAAAATTAAAGTTATGAATTATTACAGTTTCATCTATAAGTTTTTCAATAAATTACATTAACCATTGTTCATTGTTCATAGAAATGAATTTTCCCTCTTAATAGTTTATTTTGTTTTGTTTTTCTTGTACTTTACTTTAAAAACATACATACAGGAATACTCTCGATTGCTAGTAATTATAACTATGTCTTTTCTATTTTCCCTTATTTCATTCGCTCATAAATCCATTTTTAAAAATCATCATTAATGCTGCGTTCAGGATGATGTTTATATACTTTTTATATTTCTGATAGACATTTGTTGCCTTTGAAAACCGTATTTCATTTTTAAAAAAATCGTTCAATTTTCAATAATATTTAGGCTTATCTTTCATTAAGAATATAAATAAAAATTAAAAGGCAGAAAAAAGAAGCATTTTTTACTTGTTTGGGTCAAGCTTTTGTTAAAGTTTTTGTCATTTAAAATCGTTTTTTACGCTACATCACATGGTAATCTCTTGAACCAATATTTATCAAGGAAAGTTTGCTTGATTGTTTTGTACTGCTTATGTAAATAAGAGAGGAAAATACGTTGCTAAGTAGTATTAATTATAAGGAACATAGCAGAAAATCTCACACAGAGAGATAATAACAGTATTGTAGAAAATTAATGTTTTGAATTACTTCAGTTTCAGTTTTTTAGTATTTTACTTTAACGTATTTGTTTATTCATAGAGATGAGCTTTCATTCCTAATATTTTTCTTTTCTTTTTTTCTTGTATTTTACTGTACAAAAAATATAGAGGCAAAATATTTCTATTGCTAACAATAATAACTATATCTTTTCTATTTTCTCATTCTTCATACGTTAATAAATCCAGTTTTAAAAATTGTCGTTAAGGCTATTTAAGTTGTTTATATACTTTTTTAATTTCTGACACACCTTTGTTGTCTTAGAAAACCGTATTGCATTTTTTAAATTTTGTTCAGTTTAAAATATTATTTATGTTTACCTTTCATTAAGAATATAGATATAATGAAAAATGCAGAAAAAAATAAGAACCTTTTACTTCAATGAGTCAAGTTTTTTTTTCCCTGTTTCTGTCATTTAAAATACTTTCTTTTTTAAGCTACATCACAAGCTAATCTCTTTAAAAAAATTTCTCAAGGGAAGTTCTCTTGAATGTTTTTTATTGCTGACGTGAATAAGAAGGGAAAATACGTTGCTAATCTCTATTAATTATAAGGAACACAGCAGAAAGTTTCACCAAGTAAGATAATAAAAGTATTATAGAAGATTAATATTATGAATTATATCAGTTACATCTCATAGCTTTTCAGTAAATTATTTTGACATATTTTCATGTTCAAAGAGGTGAGCTTTCACACTTAATGTTTTTCTTTTTCTTTTCTTTTTGTTTTTCCTGTGTATCAGATTTATAAAAAATACACAGAAAATATCTATACTGCTAGCATTTACAACTGTTTCTTTTCTATTTTTGTACTAATCTTTTCAGATGCAATAGTATAAATGTAAATACATAGCACCTTTAGTAGTAGTCGTTTATTCCGCACATCTGTCCGGATATAACAACGCAAAAACTACCCAACCGAATCGTTTAAAATTTAAAATGTATAATTATTACAAAATTTTGCCGAAAATTGTCAAAGTTTATGAAAATCTGATGTATAGTTCAAATACAGATACAAACAAAAATGTTCCGTTTCATTACGGTCAATGGGAAAAAATCAAGTAAGTACATTTTAATGATGTTATACTCTTTGAACATAATACAATTCATATGCATCTATGAAATATACACTTAAATATACATTATGTACAATCTGGAGTGCAAAGGATGTTTTTTATTAAAATACAATGCCTCACAAAAGTATTCTATTACATAATGGTGTAGTAGGAAACATTATTTGGGGTGCATTTTAATTATATGAAACTATTTCACGTTTAACGAAATTGATATACATTGCTAATGTTTACTAGAAATTAATTATTGTATAATAGAAAGCATTTAGTATTTACAGTGGCATAGAAAAGATTTCCTATTGTACAGTATTGTATTCGGATACAGTTCGGGCATTTTGTCCAGTTCGGATACAGTATTGTATCCGAAGTACCGTATATTCTAAAAACTTCGTAACTTTATTTGCTACGTCTGATGTGCAATTACCCACTTGTTCGACTATTTCGATGTTTATGTATACATATATTATTATCTTTACACATAAATGTACCTTTTATTTAATCTTACATATTCTACTTATCTATCTATTTATCTAGATGTTCCATAGTATGCCCTATAATAAACAGACCACAGACATAACTACTGATTTATATATGCATCAGTCCGTCTTGCACACACGTGTATGTCCAAAGTGCTCTCAAAACATTTCAAATTGTTACAAACAAGAAAGAAAAATCATGTGTCAATATATACTATGAAGCCCTTTCCAACATTTTCAGAATAATTTAACAAAACTCCATCGTTTAAAAAATTAAAACATACGTCTCATTTCAACATATGGAAATGTATGACGCATTTAAAAATCGAATTTCAGCCGTGTTAATTTACAATCAGAAAATTATCCGAATTTCTTAGCAGCCCTGTATATGTTATAGAGATGTGTATTCATTTGCGACATGCATTCCAAAATTTAGTTCATTCAACAGATGCATATTGTTACGAATTTTGTAAATAGTTAGTGTTTGTACTGTAAAATAATGTAAATAATCTTATTAATCTCCATTCCTTTACTAATATTAGTTTTTGTTACATTGTCTCTGTTATCAAGCAAACTTGTCTATTATTTTCAGTGTATATCTACGGCAGATTGGCGAAATAGTAGAGATATCGCCAAGTTGGCGTCACTTTTGGCGACTAATTTTAGTCGCCAAATTTGGCGATATATCGCCAAGTTGGCGACAAACTTGGCGATTGTTGGCGATGGTAACCCTTTCCTCTGTATGGTAACCCCCCCTTAGGTATGCTGATATATTGTTTGTTGTTCCGTGGATTTTTCGAGATGGTTCTAGAAATTTCCCGCACATGCTGCGAGCCTATATAAGAAGAGAAGCGATGCGAGCTGTTGTTATTATTTACCAGTCAGTCATTGAGTGAACAACGCGTTTGTAAGCAAGTTTGCTTGAGTCTTATTTACGTTATTCTGAATGTCATTTAGTGTTGAGACGTTGTATAAAGAGTCTCTGGAACCTATATCTGCACTTATACGATAGATTTGAACAATTATTTTTGAATATCTAGAAATATTTGTGAGTTTCGAAGACTCTGTTGTTCTGAAGTTCTGTAAATAAATTATTTTCTACTTTTCTATAAGCAAGAGTTTGAAGTCGTTAAACCATAAGATCAAAAGAATCCTATATACGCTGTAACATTTGGTGTCAGGAGTCGGGATCTTATGGCGAAAACAAGAACAATGGATGGACAACTGAAAGAACTGTTAGATGCTATCAATGGCATAAAGACAGAAATGAATAAAGGCCAAGAAGAATTGGCGGAAAAAATGAATAAAGGCCAAGAAGAATTGGCGGAAAAAATAAATAAAGGCCAAGAAGAGTTGGCAGATAAAATGAATAAAGGCCAAGAAGAGTTGGCGGATAAAATGAATAAAAACGAAGAAAGAATGGAACAGTTGACAAATAAAATTGACAAAGGTCAAGAAAAGGTGGCTGAAGAAATGAGAAGAAGCCAAGAGAGAATGGAAGAATTAAAGGTGGAAGTTAATAAAAGCCAAGAAGAAATGAAGAAAACTTTGGAAGAAAAGTTCTCGTCGGTAGAGAGAAGAATAGATTCGGTAGAAGAGAAAATTCAGAATGAAGTTAGTAATATTGAAGAAAAAATGGAAAGAAAAATAGAGGAAGTAGAAGAGAAAATTCTGAATGAAGTTAGCAATGTTGAAAAGAAGATGGAGAGTAAAATAGAGGAAAGAATACAAGATATGGAGAAGAAGCTTTCAGCGTGCAGTGGTAATTATGAAGAATTTAGAAATCCGCCTGCTTCTCCCGTGCACATCAAGCTGTCGACATACGACGGAAAGAGTTCCTGGCAAGTTTACAAGACCCAATTCACCATTGTAGCCGAAGCGAACAAATGGAGTGACGAGGTGAAAGCTTGTCAACAGGCAGCATCTTTAAGAGCCCACAATAGTCACAGGAAAAGTACACAAAAAGACCCGGATGACCATGTAAAGTCTATGGGAGCGTTCTTTTCTAATATCTCGTTCAAATTTTAATATTTTGACATGATTTTTTTTGCATAAAATAGTTCAGGACGATCCACAACCGGGCTAGTTTTTACTTTTTTGATTTTGGTTATATATTTTTTATATTATGATAGTTTCAGTTTCAGAACCGGTTTAAACCGGTTTTGAAAATTAAAGTAATTTTTAAAAAAAAATCTAAAACCAAAATCGAAAAAGTAAAAACTAGCCCGGTTGTGGATCGTCCTGAACTATTTTATGCAAAAAAAATCATGTCAAAATATTAAAATTTGAACAAGATATTAGAAAAGAACGCTCCCATAGACTTTACATGGTCATCCGGGTCTTTTTGTGTACTTTTCCTGTGACTATTGTGGGCTCTTAAGAGGAGAAGCCGCCGACGTGCTGCAAACATTGCCCGATAGGACGGAACTCAATTTTGAGACTCTAAGTTGCGCACTTGAAATGAGATTTGGCGAAAAATTCTTCAAGGATTATACGAGAATACAAATGAAGAGCCGCCATCAAAAATCGAGTGAAACCCTTCAAGAGTTTGCCTCGGAAATTGAACGGCTTGCAAATTTAGCATTCAATTGACTGTCCAACAAATGTACGGGAAATGCTCTCACTGCAATATTTTGTAGACGGAATAAAAGATCCAGAAGTGCAGAGAGCGGTACGAATGGCAGATGTACAGGATATAAAGGCTGCAATACTATATGCCTTAAAGTTGGAAGCAGCTACACAAGCCAGCCGAAGAGATCGTCATTCAGTCCGAGGGGCAACGGTGAACAAAAGCTCAGACACTGAGAACGACGTCTTGAAAGAAATTAGGAAAATAAATCAAGAACTTGAAGCTTTAAAATACGGAAGAACAAGTTCAAGAAGACAGAATCTCACGTGCTGGGGATGCGGTGATACAGGACATCTCCGAAGAAATTGCCCCAAAATCCACGAACGTGAGATAAATTCAAACAGTCAGCAGGGAAACTAAATTTTGGCCATCTCGCGGGGCGGAGGTTGCCAGAGAATGAAAAGCCCCACCTGAAGATCCTCCAGATATCAAAGATGAGTGGCGGTGATAATGAATTATATGTGATAGGCTTTATTAACGGAATTCAGTGCCGTATGATTGTCGATACAGGAGCCAATGTAACAATAATAAGAAAAGATCTGGCTCGAAAATTGAAATGTAAACTCATCTGGACTCCACCATGCTTTACCCTGCAAACTGTGACGGGCGACAAGATAGGAATATATGGTAAGGCAAATTTAACCATCAACTTTGGAGGAACGAAATATTACCATACGGCATATGTGGCTGACATAACAGAACTATGCTTAATCGGGCTAGATTTTCTGAAGAAGTTTGGCTTCAAGCTTGATTTCAAAAATAACAAAATGCTCTCAAAATTTGAAGAAATAAGTCTTTTTGGATTAAATAATGAAATTGAATGTAAACAAACAGTAATAGCCAAAGAAGACATCAATCTAGATCCAAGGACAGAATTTTTAGTTTCAGCTGAAATTAAAAATGAAACTAATTACCGATTTGGCCATATAGATTATCCAGAAGACAATAGTACACAAGCAGGAGTATTGGTGGCTTCTTCTGTAGTAGACCTCTCGAAAAAGACCATTCCAGTCAGAATTGCTAACATCAGTGATAAGACGAGGACTATCAAGAAAGGAGAGGTGATAGCGTCATGTGCTCCTGTGACGTGCATAAGTCAAAATTCCAGTCACTCTGAGAAATCTTCAGATAATTTAGTCAAGGATTTGTTACAAAATACAGACTTAGATCCAAAACAGATGGACGCCGCGGAAAATTTAATTAGGGAATTCCAAAGTTTATTCTCCCAAACATCTGAAGACTTTGGACGAACCAAAATGACACAAAACCGAATTGATACTGGAGATCACTCACCTATTAAAAAACACCCTAGACGATTACCTTTTGCCAAGCAAGAAGAGGTGCAGAATTTAATTAAAGATATGGAAGAAAATGACGTCATCGAACCATCAACAAATCCATGGGCGTCTCCCATTGTATTAGTAAGAAAGAAGGATGGTTCTACAAGATTTTGTGTAGACTACCGCCGACTGAATGACGTCACTAAAAAGGATAGTTACCCTCTGCCAAGGATCGACGACACTCTCGACACACTTGCGGGCAACACTTGGTTCTCGACTCTGGATCTGAAGAGTGGTTTTTGGCAGGTAGAGATCCATCCGGACGACCGCGAGAAGACTGCCTGCACAACGGGACAAGGATTATGGCAGTTCAAGGTAATGCCTTTTGGTCTATGTAACGCACCTGCAACTTTCGAACGGCTTATGGAAACGGTTCTCCGTGGGCTGTCATATGAAGCATGTCTTGTTTATTTAGATGATATCATAATCATAGGAAAATCTTTTGATGAACATCTGAACAACCTCAGGCGGGTGCTACAAAATTTAAAGGAAGCTAATTTGAAGTTAAGTCCTCCGAAGTGCAGTTTGTTTCGAAATGAAGTCGCCTACCTTGGACACATCATTTCAGCGGAAGGAGTTAGAACTGATCCGGAGAAGATATCGGCCGTGAAAAATTGGAGTCGTCCAGCAGATGTTCACCAGCTTCGGAGTTTTCTAGGATTATGCACCTATTACAGAAAATTTGTCAAAGGCTTCTCGATGATTGCAAGACCACTTCATAAATTAACAGAAGCCAATCAAAAATTCATGTGGACACAGGAATGTGACGCTGCTTTCGAAAAGCTTAAGGAGGCCTTAACATCCACTCCTATTCTGTCATATCCTCAAATCGATAAACAGTTTATACTTGATACGGATGCGAGTAACGAAAGCATTGGCGCTGTACTGTCCCAGGAAATCGACGGCCAGGAGCGTATTATCACCTATTTCAGCAAGTGCTTATCAAAGGCAGAGCGAAACTACTGCGTAACAAGAAAAGAGCTTCTTGCTGTAGTGAAAGCCATAGACTATTTTCATCACTATCTTTACGGTCGAAAATTCCTGATCCGAACTGATCATGCTTCTTTAACTTGGCTATTGAATTTTAAGAACCCTGAAGGCCAGATAGCCAGGTGGATACAAAAGCTTCAAGAGTACGATATGGAGATACGCCATCGAAAAGGCTCATCACATGGAAATGCAGATGCTCTCTCAAGAAGACCCTGCTCAGAGAAATGTGGGTACTGCGACCGGGTTGAGAAGAAATTTAATGTCCAAGTTCCTGTAGTAAGACAAGTTACAACTGGGTCTACATCATCGCAATATCCGTGGAGTGACGAGAGCCTGGGTGAATATCAACTTGCTGATCCTGAAATTAAGTCAATTCTAGAGCTGAAAGAGGAGTTCAACAGGAAGCCCAGCTGGCAAGACATGGCCCATTACCATCCTACGACTAAACATTATTGGGCTCTCTGGGATTCCCTACATTTGAAGAACGGTATCTTGTACCGAAAATGGGAGTCTGACGATGGAAAGACATGTAGATGGCAACTACTACTCCCTAAGTCGAGAATTTCTATGGTCCTTCAAGAACTGCATGGTAGTCCCACAGGAGGTCATTTTGGTGTAATGAAGACCCTGCAAAAGTTTCGAGAGCGTTTCTACTGGGATAATGTTCGCAGTGACGTGGAGAAGTGGTGTCGAACTTGTGACACATGTGTAGCACGTAAAGAGGCGCACCCGTGGACGATTGCAACGTTATAATGTAGGAGCTCCTTTCGAACGAATTGTTCTAGACATCCTGGGTCCACTTCCTAGAACATCTGATGGCAATAAGTACATCCTCGTTGTCATGGACTACTTCACTAAGTGGCCTGAAGCCTACGCCATTAGTAATCAAGAGGCGGTAACCGTAGCAGACATACTGATTCAACACTGGGTTTCCAGATACGGAGTTCCTCTTCAAATCCATTCCGATCAAGGAAGAAATTTTGATTTGGCTGTGTTCAAGGAAATTTGTGAACTACTCGGCATGGACAAAACTCGAACAACACCTCTACACTCTCAAACGGACGGCATGGTGGAGCGGTTCAATCGTACCATCCTAAATAGCCTCTCTCTCCTGGTGTCTAGAGACCAACAGCACTGGGACAAGAAATTGCCTCTTTTCCTGCTTGCCTACAGGAGTGCCACTCATGAGGCCACTGGTTACTCCCCTTCTCAAATGCTCTTTGGTCGTGATCTTCGTCTGCCTGCGGATCTTTTGTTTGGCCGTCCTCCTGACGCTCCTTTGTCGCCTGAAGAATACGTGGATGAACTCCAGGCACGGATTGAGGAGTTTCATCGTCTAGCGAGGAACCGAATCGGACTGGCATCGGAAAAGATGAAGACACGGTACGACACAAAGGCAACTGGACATGAGTTCAACGAAGGTGACAAAGTTTGGTTGTGGAATCCCATACGTCGTAAGGGACTGTCGCCAAAACTACAAAGAAACTGGGACGGTCCTTACACAGTCGTCAACAGGCTGAATGACGTCGTCGTTCGCATACGAAAATCGCCACACACCAAGCCCAAGGTCGTACATTATGACCGGCTAGCCCCTTATTTTGGCCAAAGTGATTAAAAATTCAAAACTGGAATTTCAGACCATGGTCATGAAAGTCACTTTTTGTAAATATGTAAATAGTAATTAGTTCTTATTTATGTAAATTTTATTATTATTGTTATTATTTATTTATTTATTTATTTGTTTATTTATTTTAAGTGTTTTCCTCTAACTCAAGGATTGCACTGCCCGGGACGTGCAGTCTTTGAGGAGGGGGTAGTGTTACGAATTTTGTAAATAGTTAGTGTTTGTACTGTAAAATAATGTAAATAATCTTATTAATCTCCATTCCTTTACTAATATTAGTTTTTGTTACATTTTCTCTGTTATCAAGCAAACTTGTCTATTATTTTCAGTGTATATCTACGGCAGATTGGCGAAATAGTAGAGATATCGCCAAGTTGGCGAAAAACTTGGCGATTGTTGGCCATGGTAACCCTTTCCTCTGTATGGTAACCCCCCTTAGGTATGCTGATACATTGTTTGTTGTTCCGTGGATTTTTCGAGATGGTTCTAGAAATTTCCCGCACATGCTGCGAGCCTATATAAGAAGAGAAGCGATGCGAGCTGTTGTTATTATTTACCAGTCAGTCATTGAGTGAACAACGCGTTTGTTAAACAAGTTTGCTTGAGTCTTATTTACGTTATTTTGAATGTGATTTAGTGTTGAGATGTTGTATAAAGAGTCTCTGGAACCTATATCTGCACTTATACGATAGATTTGAACAATTATTTTTGAATATCTAGAAATATTTGTGAGTTTCGAAGACTCTGTTGTTCTGAAGTTCTGTAAATAAATTATTTTCTACTTTTCTATAAGCAAGAGTTTGAAGTTTCTAACCATAAGATCAAAAAAACCCTATATACGCTGTAACAATATATTTCAATTGAAAATTCCCCTTCTGCAATTTCCTCTAATCAGGAGAACGGTATACTAATACTTTTGTGCAGCCCTCTACAGGGTGAGTCATAAATATCGAAACAATAGGCTATCTCCTTAAATATTGCCCCTAGACCCATATTTCCAATTGCAAAGTTTCATAAAAAAAGGTGAATTTTTTGATAAGATAAGTTGCAACTCCATGGGGGGGGGGTCTATTTTAAAAAATACGAAAATTAAATTTTTATACGGCCCCCAGAGGATAAAACATCCAATTAGAAAAATTTTCCTTATTCATTCCTGAACTGAACAAAAAAAATTTCATCTTGATATCTTCAAAACTCAGAGAGTTATGACAATTTTAATAAATCGTGAGGTTTCAAGGGATCAAACACAAATTGAAATGCGTGTAAGTGAAGAAACAATGTTGCTGTAATGGGTCCAGGAAACATATCTTTTATTTATTTATTTATAAAGTTGGAATTTTGAATGTTTTGTGATGGTTAACCATATAATTTGTAAGCATTATCACATCATAAGACTTCTTAATATATATATTTTTTTAAATTGAGTAAATTAAAATTGTTATAACTCAAAATATTATTTGTCGCGTTGAATTTTTTTCTTTTGATTAAACGAAAATGTCTAATTTTCAATTTTAATTCAGCATTTTAATTACTATGTATTTAAAAAAAAAATAAAAGTATTTAAAATAGCAATATTAAAAAAAAAGTAATTTTTGTAAACAAATCATATTTTTAAAAGTAAATTTTCTGAGCTGAAAAGTTACCGTTACCGACGGTTATTGACGTGTGTCAGTTTAAAAATGAGAAATACTGAAATAAAAACATTTGATGCAGTAAAGTGCATTTAGTTTTAAGATGGGCAAAGATGGGCTCCTAACGTTTAAATGCTGTATAGTTTCGATTTCAGATTTGGTTTAAGTTTTGCCATTTTCACCTTCTTTAATTACTGTTTAAATGCGTCAGTTGATTTAAACTTTATTTTTTTATCACGTCGATTTCAAATTTTTTCATTGTGCTGTGACTCACAGACAGACATTTCATAAAAATTCGATTTTTCGATATTTCTGAACCCTAAAACGTGTGAATCCATCGAAAACCGGAATTCAAAATTTTCATGAATCCAATACTTTCTTCTTGTAAAAATAGAAAAAAGCAAAAATAGGTTTAAAACCTTCATAAATTTTGAAACTGAATACAGTAAAACCTCTAAATAACGGACACCTCAGGAACGCAGAAATTGTCCGCTATTCGGAGGTGTCCGCTATTGGGAAAATCAAAGATAGTCAAAAAGTGCTAAGAAACGTTTAACATTTTATTAATTGACTTTTATGTGTCCTAAAACCTCTTTTATATGATTAATCAGAAATTAAAATTATTTTTTAAGCAATGGGGCTAAATAAAACTGTACACACCTTTAGTCACTGTTCATTACATGCTTGTGAAAAAACCCTGTTACAAAAGTTAACTTTTGCTTGCGATTACATGTAATTTGTTTTTCAAAGTGACATTATTGGACATTATAGAGTTCCGGTCGGGGAGGGAGATTGCTGTTAAAAGCATAAAATCTCAATTTTCCGAGGGGATAATTCAATGCTCTGAATGCTCTGGAAGATGTCCCTCCTTGGCAACCCCTTCAATTCAACTCTGAACGTGGGGGGGGGGGGATTTTCCCCAGCTCATTTATCACAAAATTCCCTGATAAATTTAGAGGCCTTTTTACTTTTTTCATTTTTTTGTCCTTAAAAAATACTTTTTCATCCTTTATCGCCTTAAATAGTGTCCACTATTCGGAATGTTTGTTATTCAGAGGTTAAACATGCAGAAATTTAGGTTTTCAGAATGAGGATTGGAAAATAGTCCGTTAAACAGAGGTGTCTGCTATTCGGGAGTGTCCATTATAGCGGTTTAACTGTAGTATAAAGTAGATTTTTTAAATATTTCTATGTAATTTATTAAATTTATTTCCATTGATTCGGCTAATAGAAGAGTCATTTTCGCTATTACTATATTTACTAAACTTATTGCCTGCGCCAATAAGTTTTTAAGACACTTTTAATGAGAGTTTAATTAATATTACTTAATTTGATAACACTTTTAATAAGTGTTTAATAATGGTCCGTTTTAATGGTCCGTTCAATGAGTCGTGCCAGTTACGAAGTTGGCGGCAAGGTCGAAATATTGCAGACATCTAGCATATATCATCGAATTTTAAAGCAAATACCTATACGCTTTTATTTTATATCTAAAAGTTTAAATGTTGTCTTGGATCGACATTTAACAATACGTAAATTTATGGTCGATCCCTTAATTGCACTTCAAATGAACTGATTTTGCTACGCTCAGAGGCATGCTTAAGTGGTATAAGTCAGGAATTTTGGAAAAATTTTGGATATTAATATCTTTCAGGGATTTGCAGATATCGAGATGAAATTTTTTTTGTTCAAATCAGGAAGGGATAAAGAAATTTTTTCTAATTGGAAGTTTTATCCTCTGGGGGCCGTATAAAAATTTAATTTTCGTATTTTTTAAAACAGACCCCCCATGGAGTTGCAACTTATCTTATCAAAAAATTCATCTTTTTTTATGAATTTTTGCAATTGGAAGTATGGGTCTAGGAGCAATATTTAAGGTGATAGCCTATTGTTTCGATATTTATGACTCACCCTGTATATGAAGTATAGAAGTTATATAAAAGTGTAATCTGAAAAAAAATAATTAAATTAATTGAGTCTTAAAAGTAATAATTGTATTTCATAAATTCTCATAAATTCATAAGTAATTCTTTGATTAAGTATAATGAAGTTAATACTGTTATCAAATCCAAAACTATTCATTTTCTAAATACTTTCTTCACATTTTCGCTCGAAAGGGGAATGCGTTCGTATTTAAAGGCTCTATAACCGAATAGCTTTTTTTCCCCGATTCCGTGAAGTGAGATTTAATTTGCCGTTTTACTTGTGTTTTATTCATCATTGAATAATTTAATTATTTTTTCGTTATTTAAAATAAAAATTGTGCCAATTTGTATTTTTTACAAGTAGTTTGGCGATTTATATAATTTGTCGAAATGGGTTGACGGGATTTTCAAGTAATATCCGCAATTCAGTGATAGAGCATTCATCTGTATTAAAAATTCTTAAAAATACGTTTAAATTTTGTTTTGGAATCACAATGTCTTTTATAATTATTTTACACATATTTTATTTTCATACTTTATATTATGAACATCCATGATGTGTAACAATTACGGTGGCCCGCAACGACTAGTTTTCTTTTGCGGGGCATTATCAAAGATCATTTGTTTGTATGACTGTTTTCAACTGAGATTAACGAAATTAAAACATTCATAGCTAAAACAGTCATAAGGTGTTGGATTAAATATCGTACCACCTCGATATCTTTTTAGTTTCTAGATAAGATTTATACCGAAAATTTATTATTATGTTGCATTTAAACTTTCAACTATTATTTTTAATTTCAATTAACACTTTGTTTTACTTTTTTTATTTTCTTTGAATAACCCTGTAAAGTTGGGATATTAATTTATAATCAACCTATATATTGCAGGGCTGCCACAGGCGACTATTTTTAAATTTTGTTTCCAGCAGTATTTTTCTAATATAAATTTTGAAGTATATTATTCTTGCATATGTTGTCAAACAGAGTATTAAGTTATTCTATTGTTAGAAAGTGGTGCCGGTTAGAATTAAAAAAATAGTCGCCTGTGGCAGCCCTGATATTGCTTTCACTTCAATATTTTCACATTTATATCATTAGATTTTGCAATAAGATAAACATTCAGTTGAAAAAATCTTTTATCTACCCATGTTAAACTTTCCGCAAATGTTCTCCCTTTCAATTATTTTATAATTCAATTCTTTCCGTAATCTCCTGATTAAATATATCTCAAAAGAGGTTTTGAAAGGTTGTTTTTATTGCTGACAAGTATTACTGCATATTTCAGATGTGTATATTGCTGGGACGATTACTGTTTCTAAACCAATAGGAGACCGTCATTATCACGGTCAAGTACACGCCCACACAGTTTGATTGACAGGAACTCGTGGACAATTGATCGTGTGTGTTTATTATTTATTTGTACTCGGATTGTTTGAATTTGTACTCGGTAATTAAAAATTAAAGGTACGAAAGAATTTTTTTTTTTTTTTTCAAAATGACTGAATTTTATTTACTTCAATTAGAAATTATAATTCCTCTGATCCTGAAATAAATAAATAAATAAATAAATAAAAATTAAAGTAAGAATTTTGCTTATACGGATATTTTCGCAGAATACTTTTTTTCCCATTTGTTTAATATATATATATAAATCATTTTGGAACGATATTTAGAATATTAAAAGTGTTTGAAATATTTTTTTTAAATGTCTTATTTATGAATAAAAGACAGCCTCCAATAATTAAAAAAAAAAAAGTCACCAACGGACTCTCGGCCAGCGATGGACTCGAACCCATATCCTCCGGTTTCAAGCTCGACGCTCTAACCATTCATCCAGTCAGCTCACTTTCATCCGCAACAGATTATCGTTATAATTAGCACCGTCAATTGTCCACGAGTTCCTGTCAATCAAACTGTGTGGGCGTGTACTTGACCGTGATAATGACGCTCTCCTATTGGTTTAGAAACAGTAATCGTCCCAGCAATATACACATCTGAAATATGCAGTATTACTGAGGAAACACATTTACCAAGCAGTATTAATTACAAGAAACTAGGCATAAAAGTTATATTAGTCAAATAGGATAAAAACAGGAATAATACGTAATAAAAATGAAAAAGAATAAAGTCACGGAGTATTTTCATTTCAAGTCGAAGTCTTTTAGGAATCGCCTCAAAAATATTCTATTATCCAGATAGAATACTTTTCACTTTTTAAATATTTTTATGATTGTTATATTTTATAAAATAATCCACGGAAATATGTAAGGATAAAAAATTATCGCAGCTAAGCACTTGTATTTGGCATTTTATGTTCTTTAAAATGTGAAATAATATCTAAATACTACAAACTTATAAGAAATCGCCTCATATAACCACAAAGTATATCTTGTGAAAAGTTTCATTTTTATCTTTGAAAAATATTGCAATAAACACGCACACGCACACATAGACACACACACATATATATATTACAATAATAATAATAGTAATAATAATAATAAAAATTTTAGTTACAAAATATATTCTTATTTCAAGGTAAGCCATTTGCGAATTTTCTACGTTTCCAGTATTTTTATCATTACTTTACTCCTTTCCAAAATTTGTTGAACAAATATTTCTCCAGGGAAATTTAGTAGATTGTGTTTTATGCTTGACATGAATGACCAAGGAAAATAAAATATGCTACTAAGCTGTTTTAATTGCCAGAAAAGATGCTAAAAGTTCTAATGAAAGAAAAAAAAACTATTCATTGATAAAAAGTTAATGGGATGAATTGTTTTAGTTTAACACCGAATTCTCCACTAAATCGTCGAAATAACATTTTATTACCCAGTTAAATTACCTATCACTTTTTAATGTTTATTTTTTACACTTATTATATTTTATTAGATTATACACGGGAATTAATTATAACAATCTAAAATTACCCATGCAAAATACTTATATTGCGCATTCAATTTTTAAACGATTCCCTTACCATTTCTGCAAAAAAAATCCTAATTTTTCCTCGATTATTTTTAATTACTTACATTTTTAAGTCTATCTCACATCACTTCTCCAAAAAAAATGTCAACGTTTTAAAGAGAAATATGCTTAATATATATATATATATATATATATATATATATATATATATATACATATATTAATAGCAGTACGAGAAGAATATACAAATAGTTGCTTGAGACAGTTCTGTATGTCACAGTTATCTCGTAATAATAATTATTTGCATTACATATGAAGTACAGATAAGCCGAGTAATAGTAATAAGGGTAGAGGTTAATGATATGTGAAATGGAAATGCTACAAACTTGTACGACATTGCAATTGATATAAGTACAATGAACTTAAATTGTGCATAACTTTAAAATTTTTATTTTTATATCTCTAAAAGTATTTTATTAAAATAAAAGCTGCAGACATAATAGTAATAAGAACTTTTCAGTGTGAAAACGCAGAAGTATTTCAAATACTTTTTGAGAATGTTCTAATATAAGAGGTAATTATTTACAAAAATCATTATAAAATATAAATCGAGATATGTATCCATAAAACTAAAATGTTTATTAATTAAATGAAATTGTAAAATTAGTTTTGTGCCATTGATGGATTAATTACATGTTATTTTATTCTAGCAGCCTTTGCCGCTACGCTGATCGTTTTGTCTAATTGAATCTTGAATCAAACAAATTACACCTAGTAAAAATTAAACATATATATATTATATATATATATATGTATGTATGTATGTATATATATATAAATATCAAAATATCAAAAATTGTTTCTTTTATGTTGAATTTCCCATTTCTACTCAAACCTGCTACAGAGATATGGCGAAATGTTCTAAAATCGTGACCACCCCATTAAAACTTCTTAAGTGGGAATTTCTAAAAGAGATAAAATATATATTTAAGTTTGTTTTATGAGAGTATGTAGCCTCTAATTCATGCATCTATCTAAAACTATTGCGGGGATATGGTGGAATGACATAAATTTTTGTATCTCCTGTTAATCCTTTGGGATGGAGAGAGGAGGGGATTTCTAAAATCGTCGAATTAAATGCTTAATATTTTTTAAAAATATGCATGTTATTTTGAATTCACGATTTTACCTTAACCCTCTGCTAGTATGTGGCTAATGATGGGCGATAGTTAAAAATTTACCATTAAAAAAAAAAAAAAAAAAAAAAAAAAAAAAAAATTCCAGCTTTAAAAACACAATTGATAAAATCATCGATTACTTCCGAAAATCTACAATCAAGATGTCCTACATTCGATTATTAAAAAAAAAATGGTTTTACATGCTTATAAAGGATTTTAGTAAATATACATGGCAATTAAAAACGGATGGAATTAAAGAACAATACTCCGAAGAAATGCTAAAAGGGAGCCCTAGAAGTGGAAAAGTCATGTGACGTCATCTCCCACGCATGACCTCATTGCAAAAAATTGAAAAGGCGCGAATAGGTATAAAAAAGGAGGTTAACTATTAAAAATGGGAATTTTTTGGCAATTGGCAGCAAAATTTCTAAAGAAATAATAAAAAGCACAAATGGCGGCAAAAAAAGTTTCTAAATGGCAGGTAAATCGGATCAGCATTATTTATTGATTCTTCTACGTCATATACATCAGTTCTATATTTTTTGTATTATTAGAAGACCTTATGAAGGAATATTACTACCGTCATCTTCCCCAGAAGGACAAAGGACAAGGGAAATGCATAATATGAATATGTGGTGACAGGACCTTCTAACTATATATCATATGAGGGATGTCGACTAAAACTAGAAAAATGTGCTCTTGCGGGGGCAAAGGGGGAGAGAAGTTTATAGTGTGAAATAGTCGTCAGAAAGCTTTCCAATTATATATCACATGAGAGATGCACGCAAAGTTCAGAAAATTGCTAAATTAATATAAAAAAATCCTTAACATTGAAAAAAATAAAAGTGAAGAAAAAATGAACTTGAAGAAAAAAGTCATTTAAAGTTTTACTTTGTATTGGCAATTGCGCTGAGTGCATTAGCGAATTTTACAATTATTTCGCTATATGATTACTGTATGGATAAAAAAAACAGATGTCAAAATGTTTACATAGAAGCTTATAGAAGCTTCTATGATCATTAGATCATAGATCATTATAGAAGCTTTCAGTTAAAAATAAAAAAATAAAAATCGATTTTAGGGTAAACCATCCCCTTTAAAGAAATAAGAATGCTGAAAGAAAACTATTGAGTGGAAGAAAAAACGTCCACTTAATGCATTTTCCTTGTATTGAAATGTTTTATATTGCATTGTGCACATTCATAATCATTTAGTATCAAATCTCTGCATAAATTTTTTACCATTTTTTTCGCATTTCAGAGACGGTCTTTTTTTTTTTTTTGCATAAATAAAAATAAAAAAGTTATAAATTGGACGGTATTAAAAGATGATAAACATACTTTTATCTCTTTCTTTCTTCCGTTTTTATATTATGAAAGTAGAGTCTTCTTTGCAACTAATAACCTTCTTTGCAGGCAAAAACAAAATCGCATATTGATCGAAAGTAGAATTTTTTATTGAAAATATTTTTTATTTATATAAAAAAAAAAAAAAAAAAATGAAGATTTATTTTCGCTGTGTTTTATAATAAAGAACTTTTGAAGATTCGAAAAAAATATGCAATAGTTTAGATAGAACAAACAAGAAAAAAAAGCGAGATTTTTGTAAACACAAATATCCATAAAATATGTATTAATATACATATATATATATATACATATAAAGAAATTTTGTGTGTAGTTTAAATGGAATCTTTTTAAAAGTACACTTCAGAAAAAAAATAAAAATAAATAAATAAATAAATAAAATAAATAAAAATAAGAATAAAAATAAAAATAAAATAAAATAAAATATATTAAGCTACAAAAACTTTTCTAGAAAACTGGAATCCTAGATCATTTCATGTAACGTCAAAATGCATGTAACAGATGCATGTTTCCAAAGTAAATAAAAAAAAATCTGTAAAGTTATTAAGAATTTTTTTAAAAAAAAAACAGGGATTTCTAGAACTTTTTATGTAACTGCAACCTTTGTTACAGATTAATTTTTAATAATATCACTGTAATTTTAGTAAATTCGTTAAAATTCGTGAAAAGTTAAAAATAATTTTATAGATTTGCATCATTTTTTTTTTTTTTGTTTTGTTTTGTTCAGTGTACAGATAAAAGTTTAATAAGCATACAGGTTTCTGTAACATGACATGTGTAAAATTGCGGTTTTTTTTATAGAGTTCTTGAGTTCATTTAGTAGAGAAATATATACTCCTGATTCATACAACCATTAAGAATCAGGACAAAATAAATAAATAATTTCGCATTTACAACTTCCCGACTGATTAGAATGTGTGTCAAAATATATTAAAAGGGATCACTTTGAAGCGTTTTATTCGTTTTTAGATGATTAATCATTTTCTGAGAGGAGATTATCTTTTGATTTATTTATATCTATTATTTATATTAACAAGATATTTTCAGTATGAATGTGAGCTAAATCCATAATAAATTACCCAGAGATGTTTTAAATAAACTTAATGATCGCCATTGCATTAATTTCAGAGCCGTATAATATTTATAACATCTGGTATCTAAGTTTGCAACACATAATTAATTTTAATTGAATTATTATCATTATTATTATTATTATTATTATTATTACTATTTGACCAAAGTTAGTAAAAAGGAAAAATGGAGCCTTGGTCATCTTCCTTCAAGAATTTTGCGAACGAGGTAGCCCCAAGCATGGAAGATCCATCCGGAAATATGTTTACCAAAATTCAACATGTTTATTTTTGGAGCAGTGAGTTAGAAAGTACCGAGGTGTTAAAAAGAATTTAACGGTCAGTACATCTCTGTATGTCGTTGAGGATCTTAGACAATGAAAATTAAATCTTATCCTCTTCGCGATGCAGCCTTTAATAAATTTTTAATGTCTTGTCACCGGTTTTTAAAAACAGAAATTTGTAACTTATTGAATCGAGAAAATGCACCGATCGAATAAAGTAAAATTTGCAGTAAAATTTTACTGGTGGTGATAAACAAGTATTCTTAAGCCTTTTTGCGGCACGTGTAGGTGTCACTTGTCCCAATAGGTTAAAGTTTGATAGTTTTCATGATTAAAAAAATATATACTGGCACTGGAATAATATTTTCAGTAAAAACCTATTATGAATATAAGATGAAATAAAGTAAAAATGAAATTAGGATTATTCCGCGAGTAGTTGATATCCTTCCAGTATGTGATTATTGTTATTATATTGCGGCATTTAACTCGAAGTGTGTTTTATACGTGTCACTAGCTATAATATTTTTGTTTGGATGTTAGCACATTTATTGGCACATTTTTGTCAACTATCTTCTGTAAGGGAAGCCGTTTTATGAATATTTTCCTTAACGGTGGACATTTAGATTTTGATTAGCTGAAGGCAATTATGTTACTTAAAGTAATCCACTTTCATTTTGTTTACTTCAACAATTATTTTCATAAGTACTATTGTTAATCACAACAGAAGGATGATATTTTAAAGGTTAATTTTTAAATTTTCGATTGATTTTTCCCCTGATTAAACACTAGATAAATGTCAAGTAAAAAAACTATTTATTTATAATTTTGTTGCTTTTAAATTACAGAGGATTTCACTTTTGTCCTTTATAGGACATTCATTTAGGGTAGTAAGAATCAAGTTTGTTCTCTTCTAAAACTTAAAAGGAAATAAATATAATAACCCTGTTCCCTCACACAAGTACGCACTAACAATGACTTAATTTAATGAACTGCTGGTTGTGTCATCTTCTCCCTGTGAATTTAGAAATATGAGTAAGAAAGAAAATCCATCGAATAAAAGAAAATATACGGCACAATATGTCTTATTTGTATTCACTCTTTTTTTATATATTCCATTTTTGCACATTGAGAATACATTGTAATCTAATATATAACCTGTGTACTATTTTTTTCGTTTCTTTTGGAATAAAAGAGAACGAGATATTATTTTTAATTCATTAAGAGTAGAAAACTTATGAAATGAATGTGTTAATAGAAGTAAAAAACATTTTCTTTTTCCTACACTCCGTTCCTAATATATAAAAAAGCTTCTACTACAAAGTGAATGTCAGCAAAAATGTCAGCATGATGCAAGAAAAATGTTTTCTTAATCCTTTAAAGGACACCTGTATATTATATATATATCATTTAATTTTAATTCTAAAAAGCCACATTGGCACCAGGATTTATGAATTAAATTTTACTTTACAAGTGCCCGCGAAGAAAAGCTTTTACTTTACCTTTCATATAAATTTTATTATGAATACTAGTGAGATTCAAGCACTTTATTACTTTAGCAACTACTTTAGTACTCTGCCTCTAAAAAGATTAACAATGTTTTTTTTTATTTATTTAATATGAAAAGAAAATATGAACGAATTCCACAACGTTCAAAACTAAACGGGTTTCGAAAGTTCTTGAAAGATTTTGAGTGAGAATTTAAAGAAAAGAAAAAGAAAGAAGTATGATTTGTGTTAAAAAACATTCATATCACATTTTGTTTTAATGACAAAAGTGAAATTCTTGAAACATGTTTAATTAGTTCAATAAGTATTAGGTTGTCCTAAAAGTTTCTTCTGTTTTTTTGTAAAAAAGAAAAAAGGGAATTTTAATAAAGTCAATATTTTATTGCAGAACGCTCGTGATAATTTCTTGAACAATCTTTTTTCTATCTTTCTAGTGGTCTAAAAACATTTTTTTCCAAAACTTCTTTTGGTTTGGGGCCAAAATACTTACCGAGGGGATTTTTAATAACATTCGAAGAGTTTCCTTATGTTTTTTTTTTTTTTTTTTTTTTTTTTTTTTTGTCAGTTTAAACCCTTCACATTGTAAATTACATTATTTGGTATTCTGTGTAAGTGAAGTCACAAATAAAACATTGGGTAGGTAAATATAACTTTTTAATTTATTAAAATTCACATGTGCGCATTAAATTTTCTTGTTATTTGCTTACATCATAGACGTTAATATACATTATAATCATCTTTATATCGAAAATCAGATAAAAGAAATACCAGATTAATTTAAATAAAAAATGCTTGGCTTTCACTCTTACGTAACCTTTTTCTTTCAATTCCGAATATCATATTGCATTACTTAAATAGTTGTTACAAATATCGTTTTTAAAAAGTTATAAAATTATTTTAAATAAAAAATTCGCAATTTTGTCTCAACTATAGCTTATTTTTTCTTTTCATTACATTTTAAAAACATTTGTAGCGGAAATGGCAGTTAAAACTAATTCTCTGGCATGACATAAATATAAGGAATCTTAATCACAATTGCGCTGTTCATTCTATCTAGGTTTAAAGAAAAATATGATAAAATCTTTTTTTAATGAGATAAAATTGTCCCTGGAAAGTAATTTTGCCGAAAAACAGTTCTTTTCTATTTCTTATTCATGCAGAATAATTAAATTGAGATAATCGATTATATAAAAAACAAGAGTGATACAAAAACTTAGATTTTAATCATGTTTATGACGTAGTTTAAAGAATAAATTTTTAATTCATTTATTTCAAAGTAAAAATTAAATTTGTAAAAACATTTTCTTTCTTTAATATGTTTAATTATCTTAAATTATTAATCTCTTCTAATTCTCCAATAGAATAGAGAAAAATGGACCGTTGTGCTATCTAAAGTGTGTTTTGTGTATTTCAAAATCTGTGGTTTACAAACAAGCTCGTAATAAAAAAATACTGCACATTTTTAATTATCAGTTAATGATCATTATTCATTACTAACTTACTGCATAAACGATGCAACTTTAGTAAGAATCTTTTCTTGAATATACCAATTGATCAAAACAATCGATCGATATTAAATAGATGATTTGTTCCTGGAATTGTGTGTGCTCAACATTGATTTTAAATATCTCTGTCACTTTAAAATGTTGAAATTTGGGTTTTACGAATAAACGAATACTGTGCCAAATGCATCTGAGTCTCAGATTTTAAAATTTTTTATTCGATTTTTGTTTAATCTGTACTATTTAAAAATTGCTTGATATCCCTTCTTTTTCATATTCGCCGTTATGTTGAGTCGTTCACAAAAGTTGTCCAAATATAATCTTCCACCCTGATATCACAAAAATTTTCTCTTTTCAGTAATGTTCAGTCTGACTTCGTATAGGTTTTTTTTATATATTTTACTAATTTTTGTTAATTTTTATTTCGCCAAAAATAGCAAAAAAAGAGAGAGAAAATATATTTGTCGTTCCTTTTCTAATTAACCTCCTTTATCGCCTAACAAGGTGAGAGTCCAAGGTTTGCGTCAAGCGAATCCATTGTGCATTGATAGAGTATAGTCAATGCATAAACATATCACAACGAAAAAGTGCAATATTTAAGGAGGGCGAGGTTAAAGAACGACTCCCAAAGTTCACCCATTATTGACTCTTTAGTATATAATCATATAAACTAAATTTATTTGTGAATATTTAGAGTTAAATATTGACAAGTATCTACATTGATTAATAAGTATCTACATTAATATTTTTATTCAAAATTAATGTCGCAGATCTAATTTCAAAATTGTGCCTTAATTGCTTATCAAGAGCATCATATCAGTAGACTCCAAGTAACCGGATCCCCACCAGTGGCTGAGAGGTTATGTTCTCGCAGCTGATAGACGAAAGGGGCTGGGTTTAAAACTAATCGCGCCCGTTCAGTCTAACCGTTCGAAATTTTTCGTGGTTTTAAACGAACCGTAGGTAATCTTGCGTAAATATGGGTTAGATTCCCTTAGAAAGACTCCTATGGAGGGCACCCCCTTTCGGGCCATATATCCCTCGTGCAGAAAATCGGCCCTCATAAATAACACCACATCAAGTATCATGAACAATATCACAAAACATCTAACGCTATCAAACATTTTCGAATACATATGTTGTAGAGCTTAAAATTCTGAATAAAATGAGTACCCACATTAGTATTTTTGTTTAACATTAATGTTGCAATTTTATTGCGTTTTTAAGGTGATTTGGAAAAAAAGTGTTCTTCAACTATATAAATATGTAGACATTTTTAACACTCACCTAGTACGAGAAGGAAAGCATAGTATAGACATAAACTGAAACCTTTTAAACATTTTGCAGCTTTCCTTTAATTAATTCTGAGTCCAAAGTTCAAATCTCTGATCACGGGGCTAAAACTTTGAAGTTGAATTGTGACCTTAATATTCAACTAAAGTATTAAATGTAGGTACTCATTTTAATTTAAAATTTTATCCTTTACCACATTTGAACTATCAATCCTTTTGATAGAGTTGGTGATTTTGAGGTAGTGTTACGGTATTTCAAGAAAACGTGTTTATTTACTATAAACCTATGCATATTTCCTAACGCTCACCTAGTACGAGGGGTAAAACACAGAATATTCATTCAAGACCTAAACTAAATAAATTAAAAAAATTTCCCGTTTTCCCCTAATTAAATCTGAACTCGGCTTTCTTTCTCTACCTCACTAGTAGGCTAAAATCTTTATGCCATAAATAGAAATCCAGGATAGAAATAAAAATAAACGACCCAGAGGTTCTTGCTTTTCTATAGATTTTTACGATAAGTATCTGGACGAGAGATTTAAAACCCTAATTATGATGAGTAATTCTAACGATTAAAAAGAGATTACTTTGCTCATTTGCTCCATTGAGGGAAAAGAAAATAATTTTCTGTTCCAAATCTCGCCATTTAACTTTCACTAGATTAATAAGGAATTACTTTTCAAAGTCAGAGGATTGAAGAATTATTGACCTTTGCACTCGAGGAATTTGCCTAATTCTATTTTTACATGAATATAAGTGTAATCTATTTATATCTGATTTTTTGTTTTCTCAGATTGTTCTGGTAATATCACTTTAAAATGTTACTAAATTAACTGTATAAATACTAAATAAAATTATGCAAATACATTTTTGTTTTTATATGAAAAAGTATAAACGTACTACATATGGGAATATAGAAAATATTTGTACTAACATAGCATGCATATTTATATATTTTATTGAAAGTCATAAAAAATTAGCTTTTAAATTATATACAATATAGTAGATTTAGCATTTTTATAAATTATTAAAAATATACATTTTTCATTATAAGGATTCACACAATTACATTTGTGATTAATAATAAATTTGATTAATGGTATTTAAGGTTTAAAAACAATTTATTTCATAATCGAAATCAATTCTGAAAATTTGAATTTAAAATGGAAATAAACCCTCAAAAATTTGTCAAATTATAACAATAAGTGCACTCTGCATACCTGAGGTTTTAATGTAATATTCTTAGAAAAAATAGTATTAAATTTCTATTTAGGGTGACTTGAAGTGAGATGCAGTGTTGTACTACATGACGTATTACTTAATTTTCATATGCAGGCATCAGGGTTGGCACGGTTTAAACCTATTGGTTTTAACCATGGTTTAAACCACGGTTTAAACCAAATGGTTTTTTTCTCAAAAAAACCAATTGTTTTTTTTTTAAAGAAATCTAATGACATTTTCTCTTTTTTCTTTATAATTTACATATAAATAATTTCTTCTTTTAACACTTTATTTCAGCAATAAGAATAATATATAGTGGGTTTAGGTCATATTTTTATGTATAGGATAAAAATTAATATGTGCTGGTGAACATATCTATTCCTCTAAATAAAAAGCTTCAAACATGTGAATTGATCAAACATAAAATAGATTAAAAGAATTCAATATTTAATATAAAATATTTTGATTTTTTTTAAATACAGATTATTTAACACTGTTAATAACATAACACGATGACCTTTAAAAGTTTTACTCAAACTGTAAAAGAAATTTTGTTTGATTGAAGAGATTATCTTTAAGAATTAAAATCAAAATATGAAGTTGAATAACAGTATTCAAAGACTGGGTGCTAGTTATAGATTTTAATAATAACAATTTTTCCTTTTTTTTCCCTCCTGTTACCTGCTGAAGCTAACAACCAAAAATGTTGCCTTCAAATTCTCACTCAAAATAAAATCCCTAAAATATATCAAATTTATTATTAGAATAACTGATTAATAAAAAATTATATTTATTAATCTACATCTAAATGTTAATAAACTACTAATGTTACTAATAAAATTATTAGTAATCAAAAGATTGTTTATAAAGATTTTTAGAGTATCAACGTTTCACTGTGTAGAGGAGTTTCTAATAACAACACAAGACTGTTTGCTAATACCGTTTAAATTAAAATATGATTTTTTTTTCAATTTTCTACATAAATTCACTGTAATTATTTGATTTAAATTATTTTAAATGAAGTTACACGACATATAATCCAACAGTGTCTATTTTTATCAATAAACATGCATATATGTGTAATAAGAAAGGATGTTTTTAAAAAAACCCGGTTTAAACCAAAAAAACCTGGTTTAAACCAAAAAACCCGGTTTTTTTTCGTTTTTTTTTTCAAAAAAAAAAAAAAAAAAAAAAAAAAAAAAAAAAAACAGGTTTTTTGCCAACCCTGGCAGGCATTGTAAGAAAACATTGCTCTGTTGTAAGGGAGGGGGTACCATACTGATGCTTTAATTTCTGTTTTCGTTATTTAAAAAAAAAAATAAGTAATTCCTTTTTATTGCTATTTCGTCTTATCGCCACTTTTTGTAAGTGCACCGAGAAAAAGGAACTTATTGAAACTACAAAAAATGTTTTGTTAGGTACATTTTGGTTATTTTAAGTGAAATTTTTAATTAAAGTAAAAGATTCGTTTTGTTGCTCAGAAAAAGAAAAAAGATATATATATTAGATACATGAATATTCATACTTCTACTAAGCGTAATACCAACTCAGTGAAAAATGTCCAAGGGTTCCGGGTTCGATTCCCGGCTTGGACATTTTTCACTGAGTTGGTATTACGCTTAGTAGAAGTATGAATATTTATGTATCTAAAATTTCAGGCGTAATATCATTGCTGATATTAATCGAGAAATTGATTAATATGATAAATAAATGTGATTTACCGATGCTGGGTCTATAGTGTCTTATGTTACGCCGCAGCTTGTGTGCTCGTGAAGTTGGATCTAGTGCTGCAATTTGCAGCCTAACCGACATATGAAGTGAAAAATGCTGAGCTGGGTATCGTCCTCGTAGCTTAAATGGTAGAGCACTCGGAGGGCTATTCCAAGGGTTCCGGGTTCGATTCCCGGCTTGGACATTTTTCACTGAGTTGGTATTACGCTTAGTAGAAGTATGAATATTCATGTATCTAAAATTTCAGGCGTAATTTCATTGCTGAAATTAATCGAGAAATTGATTAATATGATAAATAGATATATATATTGTTAACACTCTTATAAAAGTTTTTTTAAAAAAATCAGCAATTTTATTTGAGTCTTACTAAAGTCTTTTATTTTCAATTTGTAATTGCAACAAAATTTTGTTGTTTTTGCAAAATTTTAATTAGTGTGCAGTAGCACGTAATTTTTTTAATTGACTTATATAGCTATAAAGGATTAACGTAACTTTTGGATAACAATTCTTTTTCAAATTGAGACGGATTAATGACCTTATTATTATGTTATGCATTTCGAATGAAAATTGGAGAGGGAAAATTGCTAAAAAAATAAAATAAAAATAAAAAATATTTGTTTGTTTTTGTTTATTCAAGCAAAATTTTTCCATTGACCCCAACATGGTTCAATGGAAATTTTGTTTGAATAAACAGCAACAACAACAAAAATTATTGCTGATTTTTTGTGTTATTTCTACACTGTTTCAATTATTCTTGAATGTTTACTAGTTTTGGAACGACTTTTATCAGATTATTTAAATCAATGATTAAATCATCATTTTAATTAACTGATTAAAAAAATCATTGATTGAAAACATAATTTTTTAATATGAGACTCTAAAAACAGGCTAATTGATCTGGTTTGAAAATATTAAGAAAGATTAAATCATAATTATGACTAGAAGCGATCTTTTAAAATCATGTTACCATTCACTATCCGTTGGCCAAGGGATTTTAATGCCAAATCAATTGCTGTTCGTGATAAATGAAATAAAATCAACTCAACAATTTAAGTTTAGTGCATATAAAAATAATAAGTAAACATTTTTTAAAGACGATATAAAAATAAAAAAATATTTTTTAGGCTTTAATCCTTTATTTACCGAATTATGAATTCGTGAAAATTTTACATTCTAAAACATTTCACGTAAGTTGTTTAAACTAAATTAACTAAACTAAATTCAAAAATTTTTTAAAAGATTATGTAAATTAAAAGATTTACATAATCTTTAAAAAAAATTTTGAAGGATTTTTGAAGAATTGATGGATTTAGAAGAATTAATTAAATCTGAATCTGCAGGAATTTTGTGCAATATTTATAACCCCACTCAAATATTTTATTTTAAAATGTGTTCGTAGTATTTTGTAGAATTAGAAAATGTGCAAATATGATGTTCTTGCAATATAAATATAGAAGTTTTTTTGAATTGAACCATACCCCCCCCCCCCCCCATCTCCCAGCGCCAAGAAAGCTGAAAAGATACAAAGGCATAAAAATAATCCTTTAAAAAATATTTTTGTTTTGTGTAACGAATAGTTCTTTTGGAACAAAATACAGTAATGTGTCTGTAACTCATTCTAAACAGTATTACATCTTATTGACGTATTAAAGAATTTTATAATAAGTAATTTTAACGGTAAACCTATGTACCGAATCTAGATAAAGGATTAAAAGAAGATCTTTCATACGTCGTAATTCTTCGAATTCGGTTTTTGCCATATTTGATAATTTGCACATACCCATTTTATAAGTCTTTTGCATTCTTCTTCATTAACAACAATATTTCGATTTCCATTCCGAATAATAATTCTTCTAAATTAAAGAATTTCGTAAAAAAAATAAAATGCGGGCATCCTTTTCCCAAAGTAAAATCTACAAATATGATGATCTTACAATGTAAATATAGAAATATTTCCGAATTGGAAAATCCCCTTCCGTCTCGCTCTGCTCCAAGAAAGCTGAAAATGTACAAAGGCAGAAGAAATCATTAATTTAAAAATATTTTTGTTTTGTGTAACCAATAATACTTTTGGAACAAAATAAAGTAATGTATCTGTAATTCATTCTAAAAAGTATTACAACTAATTGACGTATTTAAAGAATTTTATAATAATTAATTTTAATGGTTAAACTGTATCATTTTAAATACGACGTAACCAATGTTTTGTTTTTCATTTTAATATTCACATAAAAATAATTTAACATAAAAACCTATAAAAGCCAAAATAAATCGGTGTGACAATAGCAACTGAGAATTTCCAGGTGTATCCAGCCTTTCTGAGAAGGAATTAGATAAGAAGAAGTCAAAAGTTAGACAAAGAGAGAACTGACAATGATGATTGAACCCCCTACTAACAAGGAAGGTTTCCATACTGGGCACACTCAGAAATTTTTGAAAAAAAAAAAGAATTAAAATATTTATGTATGTAATAAATAATCAGTCAAAATTAGCGGCGGAATTATAATAGAAAGCTTTAAAAAAAATAAAATACTTTCGAATATTTGGCGTGAAAAGACGAAAGTGTCAAGCGATTTGGTGCGCAGTACTTTTTCCCGCCAAAAGCAAACGATTTTAATCCGACTGAGAACTTTTGGTTTTTTAAAATTCGTGTAAATGGTATTTAATGAATTTAAACATAAACAATATACTAATATATTTACGAATTAATATATTTTATACATATCTATATTGTATTGCATATATATATTGTTTGTTCGTGTGATTATTAAATTTACTACTGGAAAAAATATTTTCATATATAAAAATTTCATATTGAGATAAAATATTTTCATAGATTTAAGTGTATTCAAAAATGAAAACCAGATGTTTCCATAGCAAAAAATTTGAATTGACAATGCTCAGTAGAATTTGAGCTTGGAAGAATTTTAATTAATTTAAATTTGAATTTCGTTTTAAATCGGAAATTTTGATGCTTAAATTTGAACATATATAGATATAAATATCGATATAAAAATTATTCTTAAAAGAAATTAAAATTCACAAAACTAAAGTTATTTAAATTTAATTTATCTAAGCAAGTCGAACATGATTTTTTTTCCTTAAAATGTATTCGATATTAAAAATTATTTTTAGAAATTGCATTCCATCGCCAACCGATGATAAATCGCCAAATAACGAAATTTTTATTATTTATTTACGGACATTGTATGGAGGTTCCGTCGAAATTTTTTTATAAACGTAATCCTCATGAAAAGAACATTCTATAATTTTTTAGATTTTTTGGAGTATGCCCATATATAGACCTTCCTTGTAAGATCCAGAAAAAGGGGATTTTTAAAAATTGAATGAAAATAAGTGTTCACAGTGCATAGCAGAGTGCAATAACGCCTCGGAAAAAATGTGATTGGATCAAGTGCGTTCAGTGAAACTGTTGATTATATAAAAAATGCTAAAAATTCCTATACAAATATGCAGTTTGTGGCAGATATGAGATATTGCTTAAAAGAAAAAGAGACACATAAAAAACATCAGCAAAATACATGTATTCTGAGGCATTTTATTACAGTCTTTACCGCATTTCAATTTGTTATAGTGTTTGAAAACAAATATATTTCAACGCCGTAATTTATTTAAACATTAAGTGGAAATCATTTTTTGATGCTTTCGTACTTATGTAAATACCTATCACGTATTGTCGCATTTCAGTCTAATAAGTTTAAGCATGTTCTTTGAATTATGCTACAAAAAGACAAATGCTGTAAGTTTTGTAATGATATGAATATAACTTTAAAGATTCTAATATACTCTTAATACACTTTTTTGCATTGTAAACGTATGGCATTAAAAAGTTCACATTCTTTTATTATTTGAAACTTGCCATTTAAATAATCAAATATGTAAGAGACAATTAAAGTTCTCGAATTCAATAAAAAATTTTAATTGCTATCGTAAATGTTAATTAGTGGTAATTAATTCTTACAGCGTCTAATAAATTCCTTTTTTAAAGGATGATTAAAACGGGAAAGTCAAACTGGTGAACGTTTAAGTCTTTTAATGATTGGGCTTGTTTAATGATGGTAATAAATGATTGTATCGAGCTTTAATAAAGCTCGTTAAAATTCCAATGTAGAAGTACATTTAAATGTGGATAAAATTTTGAGAAGATCGAAATTCCATTTCTGCTAAATGCTCGCTTTTGGTAGTTGATAATTAGTACATTAAAAATACGAAATCCATTTTTTTAATGTTCTAAAATGCGCATGAAAAATAAGTGCGTTTTAACAGTTTCCTACGTCGGATTAAGCATCTCATGTACAATTAAAATATACCTTTAAATTGAAATTTTAATAAAATACAGGGTCGTGAACAATCTATGACTGTGGAAAGTAAGATAACAAATTTCTCGACAATTAATTATCCAATCAGCTTCATTCCTAATGCAAAATGACTTTTTATTGTATTTTATATTTGTTGATTAAAATAAAATTAATTCGAAAATTTTTATGTATCTTTCATCAGAACAATAATACGTGAGCCTGAGAAAAATAGTTCCGGATAATCGATACTGAACTATAATAATACTGATATTCAACAGGCTTCTTTACATTATCACCTACTAAATAGACACCAAATTTCAAGTCTCTATCTCAATTTGTTCGGAAAATAGAGCGTTTACAGACACATAGACAAACATTCAGACGGATGGTACTTTTTGTTTTTAGAAAAATATATTTTTCGGAATCTTTAGTGTCTAAAACGTGTAAATCCAACAAAATAGTATTCCGATTTTGGAAACGATTGCAAGACTTACCCTATACTACGTATGATGGATAAGTAAAAATTTAAAGTTTTGTAATGATATGAATATAACTTTCAAGACAACATAAAACACTCTTTTGTAATTATTTTCATTGTAAACGTAAGACATTAAATATTTCACATTATGTTATCATTTGAAATATGCCATTTAAATAATCAATTATGTAAAGAACAATTAAAGTTTAGCTTTTAACCAAAGTCTTTACTTGCTATTGTAAATGTTAATTAGCGCTAATTAGTTCTTACAGCGTCTAATAAATTCTTTTTTTATAGGATAATTAAAACCGTAAAGTCGAACTGATGAACGTTTATGGCTTTTAATGATTGGGCTAGTTTAATGATGGAAATAAATGATTGCGTGAAGCTTTAGTGAAGTTCCTTAAAATTCTAAAGTAGAATTTAAATGGCGATAAAGTTTTGAAAACATCGAAATTAAATTTCTGCTAAACGCTCATTTTTGGTAATTGATAATTATTAGTACGTTAAAAAAATTAAATCTACAAATTTTTTAATTTTTTTTTAAGATTCTAAAATGCACATGATAAATAAGTGCGCACATTATCCCCATTTTAACAGTAGCACTAAACAGAAGCGCCTACCTATTTATACACTAAATAGAAGTAGGATATTAAGCAAAGCCTAATTGTGTGACTTTCGAGTCTGAATTGAAACTTTATTCTTCGGCCAGTGTTGTTGCCCAAACTAAAAAATATTTATAATTATCCAATGGATTAGATTAATTTTTAAACACGATTATTCAATCGGTAAATTTATTATAACAGATGTAATTTCTCCATTTTTGAATTTTGGGTGAAAAAATTCCGGACCAGGATTCGAACCAGGGATCTATTGGCTGAAATTATTGGCCGCCAATGCTCGTCAGTTGGTAGAGCATTGGCGGCTTCAGCTATAGAGATATCATCTATAAGAAAATAATTCTTTGATTTTTTTTCTTATAATTTTTTCAGAGTTCTTAATATACACATTTGAATTTTTGTTTATTGTTACTTTTTAATTGTTATCCATTCAAATGAAAATGTAGTTACAAATATTTATTAAAAATTTTTATTGACATACTGTGTTCGATTTGTAAATCTGTATAATTAATATTAACAACCAGAGTCCATTGACCAGAGTCTAGTTGGTTCAAATTACATATAGATATAATCTATAAGAAAATAATTCTTTGATTTTTTTTCTTATAATTTTTTCAGAGTTCTTAATATACACATTTGAATTTTTGTTTATTGTTACTTTTTAATTGTTATCCATTCAAATGAAAATGTAGTTACAAATGTTTATTAAATATTTTTATTGACATACTGTGTTCGATTTGTAAATCTGTATAATTAATATTAACAACCAGAGTCCATTGACCAGAGTCTAGTTGGTTCAAATTACATATAGATATAGCATTCCATAATGAAATAAACTCATCGATTTATTTTTATGTATATTTATTCCATAAGGAACATGCAAATTTTAATGGAAAGAAAAATTGATTTTAAAGGAAATTAAATTATATTAATAAAAAGATGCTAACAAATAAGGTAAAAATAAGCAAATAAGTATAATCAAAATCTATTTTTAACATGTTTAGACATTAAAAGTATTATGATAATATTAAAACGAACTTAACAAGTATAAAATAAATAGGCTATAACAAAATAGTTTATTCAATTCTGGTATAATTATATGTTAGTAATATTGTACATCAGGATCCTTAAAGACTTTTTTAAGGCATCATTAAAGCCAAACTGTTTCTTTTGCCCAAGTAGATCGCCATGTTTTAAAATTAAACAATACAAAGATTCTATTCGAAATTGGAAGTATTAAAAAAAACCTCTATTTATTCTGTATAGTGTTTATATATAATTTAAATAATATCTTAATCGCTTTACTTCGGAAGAAGATGTATCAGAAAAAATTATTGTATAAAGTATGTGATACAAAGATGCATGCAGAGGCACTGTTTTTTATCAGTAAGGGTAAAGGCCAAACATGCTTGAAAATTAAACAATTATAAAATACCTGAAACTAGCTTAAATTCACTATTTCATAAAACTTCGATATTAAGTACAAGTTTCGAAACATATAAATAAACGGATAGAAAAGACCTAAGTAAAATATCCTACATTTATTATTATTTAAATTTTTTTAAAGAATATATAAAAAATGCTAAATTGTAGTTACGCTCTTTGTATACAACAGTTGTTTTGTTAAATGTTGTGAGAAAAAATCAATTGAAGTATTTCTTGCTTATTATTAGTGAAGAACTCATTGATCCAAAGAAAACTTGTTGTATCGAAAAAAAGAACATAAACGTTACACTAAATTAAAGATACTAAGAAAAAAAGGCATAAGTTTAAAGGTAAGCAATTTAACTTTAACAAATATGCAAACTGAAAAAAAAATGCAGTAAAATATTGTTATTATTATGTTAATAGGTATTCTATTTATAAAAAAAAATTATTCAGACATGAAAATGAATCTATTTTTTGTTCTTTAAAATAAATAAATAAGTAAAAATAAATGAAAAAATATTCATTATTTATGAAGATAATATAAAACGTGTACATCATAATTTAGTCGTGCTTTAGAAAAATGCATACAAAAAATTCTCATCCAATAAAAAAATCCACACTAACTGATGATGTGTCTTTTTTTTATACATCTTAAACTCGTATCGTTTATAAATAGATAAGTATTATTTATTATTGTACAGTTGTAATGTGCTTAAGAAGAACTTTTCAGCTATTATTCACATGTCATTATTTCACGTTGTAATGATCATTTTTTATATATAAAATGAAAAAAAAAATGAACTGCAAAATCGGCATTTTTAAAGGAAGAAGGAAAAATTCCCTGTTTTTAAAATATAAAGCGTTTTAAAATAAAAAGCGTTTAAGAAAAAATGCGTTTTAGTGGAAAAAAAACCCTGACATTTATATATATATATATATAAAATATGATTGCCAATTTTAATAATTGCATTTTTAAATTTTCAAACATTTGCATAAATGATATTGTCGATGGTACCTAAAATTTTTTTTCAATTATCTTTATTTCAATTATGCAAATAAAAGCTATTAAGATCAATTGTGTGAAGAGCAATCATGCCGTATATATGTGGATATAACTATGTGTTACCGTTAGAATTTATTATCTGTGAAAAACCTTAAAACTCTGCTAAATTTAATTTTAATATAAGGTGGTGTGGGGTAATAACGCCAGGCGGGGTAATAACGCCAAGTGCTAATATTTTGCATAATTATGAAATAATCTGGTAAATGACACCCATGTGCTCTGCGCAGAAGGGTTTTAAGTAATATAAATCGCAAAAAACAGCTTCAAGTTAATTTGTTTCATTTTTAGGTCTCATTGTTTTTACAAGCAGCTAAAATTAACGCTTAATCTAAAATTTGCGCAATACGTTTTGTGATGTAAAGACTATTTTTTTTGTCCGGAAATACTTTGTTAATTACATAAATTTGTAGTACATTTTATGGACTATTAAAATGTTCTTGAAGATTTTGGATATCTTCTCGAGATATTTTGTAATTTAAAATGTACAGCGCAATAACTATAACGGGGTAATAACGCCAATCCTTGGCATTAATACCCCGGTTGATTCCCTACAGTGGCCGAGCTACATCCTAAATACTGATTTAAATAAACACAGTTAAAACTGTGCAATGTTTCTAATAATTCTATTTACGCGGTCCTTTTTAAGCAAAAAGAAGCTCGCGGTCTGATATTCTTTTGCCTCATCCTTCCTCCCACACCACACCTTTATTTTTCTTACACTTTCACAAAAAATTGAACATTTTCAATAGCTTAGAAGGCAATTTGTCAATTTCTAAGTTTGTAGAGTTTGTATTTTTAGAATTGGCAATCTACATGCAATTATTCCATCTTATTTCATAGTTTTGTTTGCATGGCGTTATTACCCATATAGGTGGGTAATAACGCCAAATAGCATTGGTCAAGAAATCACGCCATTACATTTTATGAATACATATCTGTTAAATTATTTTTTTATATAGATAGTCAATGAGTTTCTGTATCAAATCATATATTTGTTTGAAAAATATCAACTAAAACTGAGCCGTGAAAATTTCAAACCATTTCACGGTCAATACAAATGACACGCTACAAAAAGATATAAAAAAACACCAAAAAACACGCGCGCTATTGTAAAAAATTAAATTAAATAAAAATAGACAACGATCAAAAGAAATTCCAACTTGGTTTGTCGTGTGTCATTTGTATTGACCGTGAAATAGTTTGAAAATTTTTTTTAATTAAGTTTTAGATCATGGTCTATATTTTAATTTAATTTTTTGCAATAAAGCGCGTGTTTTTTGTTATTTATATCTCATTGTCGCGTGTCATTTGTATTGTCCGAGAAATATTTTGAAATTTTGTTTTATTTATATTATGACTATGGAACTTATTTGACGGTTCCGAAACGTGTCAATGTATTTTATTTTTACTATAACACCTTACTTAAGAAAAATTAAAATTGTTATTAAAATATGCCCAAATGAATTTTGCTTTTGAAATGAAAAGCAGAAAATACTTTGATCACTCTAACCATTTCAATTAAATGCTTAATTATGTAAATTAAAGCAAACCACAGATGACTAATTCAAATGCTTAATTAGCACTGAATGTTTTAAATTGCAATAATTAAGTTTTTTAACGTCTTTTAAATTTTTATATATCGAATTTAGCTGACAAATAGATCACATATACATGAACCATCATTAAATGAAAATGTCAATTAAAATATAGAGAAAAGAAGTTTCTTTTAAAGTTATGCAAAACTTTATCGTTTAAAATATATGTTATTAACGTGTACATGTAGAATCTTTAAATGAAATTGTCAGTTGAAATGTAACAAAAGTATTCTTTAGTATTATACAAAACTACGTCGTTTAAAATATATGTTATTAAGACATCTTCAGTTACTATCATATAAATCTTCTCATAAAATTCTTGATAACTGTAAGCTCCAATTGAATTTTGCTTTTGAAATGAAAGGCGTAAGTTTCTTTGATCACTCTAACCATTTCAGTTAAATGCGTAATTATGTAAATGAAAGCAAACCGTAGCTACTAATTGAAAACCTTAGTTGGCCGTAATGTTTCAAATTGTAATAAGTAAAATTTTAACGTCTTTTAAATTTTTATATGTAAATGAAGCTGAGGAGTTCATAATATATACTTATACGTTCTGTAAATGAAAATGTCAATTGAAATATAGTAAAAAAAGATGTTTGCTTTAAAGTTCTGGAAAATTGTATCATTTAAAATACATGCTATTAAAATTTCGAATATATTCATCACTTAAAATGTCATATAATTGAAAAAAATAATTAAAATTAAAAAAAAGTCATACAAATATGAGATGTTATTTATTTTTCGTTAAAATATGTAGTTAGCGAAGTTGTGTTAAAGTATAGGGTTACCTACTTTATAATGCATTCTTCCTGTCTAAATGTGAGGAAATTTTAACCCTTTGTATCACAATGTTCCAGATTTGCAACCTAGTAAGGTGTTCTGGTGTTCTACGTCAGGAGGGGTAATAACGCCAAGTGCTAATATTACGCATAATCATGATATAATCCTTGAAATGGCACCTGTGGGCTCTGCGCAAAAGGGCACTGAGTCACATAAAACACAAACAACAGCTTAAAAGTTAATTTGTTCCATTTGTACGTCTTATCGCTTTTAGAAGCCACTAAAATTAATGCTTGATCTAATATTTGCGAGGTAAATTCTGTGATGTGAAGATTGGAAATACTTTGTTTACTATATGAATTCGTAGTGCATTTCATGTACTTTCAAAATGTTGCAGAAGATTTTGGATATGTTCGTGAATTAGTCTGTAGTTTAATATGATCTTAGCAATAAATATATCGCGGTAATAACATTATTCCTTGGCGTTAATACCCCGGTTGATTCCTTACAGTGGCGGAACTACATCCAAAAGAGGTTTATTTTTTACTTTACGTATGAGAAAGCATTATTGACATTGTTAAAATGGTTAAATTAAAGGAAATGGGGGGGGGGGGGGTCCAATACCCATAACTAATGTTTCTTTTTTAATACTAATGTGAAAACTATTTTAAACTCTTATAAATAAAACGATATCAAAATGTTTTTGATATTCTAATTCATGCATTTTCAAAATCAGGTTTCTATTAAATTTCCACTTGATTGTTCAATTGAGTTCTAAATTTTAACTGTCCGCTTCCTCAGCGTTCTCTTTTGCAAAATGTTCATAATTTAACCTTTAACTATTGTAATATAAATTGTAACGTAACTAATGTGAATGGGTTTGTGAGACCGTAAGATCCAAAGGTGAATAAAAGGCATGATTAACTCATAGGATGGTATTTTGTACTAAACGTTTTGTACAAGACGATTATAAATTATATACATCTATTTAAAAGTGTCTGGTAATAATACTAAAGTTCCAAATGAAACAAAATTGTGTTTGTAGTTAAACTGAAAATTACAAGTTAAATTATGAAAATTGCAAAAAGAAATGGTCTGTGAGACCGGTAACATTAGTTAAAAGTTAAAAGCGATCAATGATTAAAACTCGTTGAGTATTACTTATACACTAAACTTTTTGTACAGGATTAAGTTTAATTAAGTTTAATCTATTTAAACATTTCTAACAATAGTACGAGGACTTCATATAAAAGAGAATTTCAGTTGTACCTATGTTTAAGTTGGAAACTACAAGTTAAAATCTAAAATTTGACAAAAAAAAAAAATTAGCTTTTAGTGAGAGCACTAACAGCAGTTAAAGGTTACTTTTGTTGCTAATATAGAGATAACAAAATATAACCACGTGAATCATGTGTAAAATTTAGGGATATTGATAATAGTTAAATCTTATTTATTTAATTAAAAATACCAATTTATTAAAGAATGTTTAATATAACGCCGACATTTTAACTTTAAATTTGAGATAATCCACATTAGTGTGGGGTTTACGGGTTAAAATGTATTTTAAAAACTTCTATAACAGTGTTAACAAAAATATTTATTACACATAACTCTATTTATTATAAAAATTCACATGATAAAAACATTATATTATGACTACAAATAAAGTTAAAACAGTGCAATGTTTTTTTTTTTTTTTTTTTTTTTTTTTTATAATTATATTTAAGCGGGACTTTTTAAGTAAACAGAAACTCAGATGTTATATACTGTAGATACAATCCCAAACTTTTTTTCATTCACTCTCACAGAAAATTGAATATTTTCTATCGCATATAATGCATAGATGTGAATATAAATACTGATTTAAATAAACACAGTTAAAACCGCGCAATGTTTCGAATAATTTTATTTAAGCGTTCCTTTTTTGGCAAAAAGAAGCTCAGGGTCTGATATTCTTTTGCCTCCCCACCCCCTCCTATGTTTTGCATTTTCACAAAAAACTAAACATTTTCTATCGCTTAGAAATTTTTTTCTAATGGGTAATAACGCCAAATAGCGTTGTCCAAGAAATCACGCCTTTACATTTTATGAATGCATATCTGTAAAATTATTTTTTTTCTATATATAGACAATGTGTTTTTGTATCAAATCCTATATTTGTCTGAAAAATACAATCTAAAATTTGTGGCGTTATTACCCCCAGGATACCTTACTACTAGTCAATTGTATATACACAGTAATCTTTAAAACACGATTTTATATTTATTGTTCTTATTTCCCAACACACCAATTAATGTAAATTGATCAATTGAATTCTTAACGGACGATGATGTTCAGTTAATTTCTCATACCAAAGATTTCTTTATCAATTGAGAAGCTTCAACTCGATATTACAAATGTAACTTACTAGGAAGGTCTCCATACGGGCATACTCAGAAAAATCTGAAAAAATTACAGAATGTTCTTCTCATACCGTTATATATGTTTATAAAAAAATTTCGGCGGAACCTTCTTATAACGTCCGTAAAAAAATAATAAAAATTTCGTTTATTTGGTGATTTATCTCCGGTTGGCGAAAAAACGAAATTTTGAAAAATACGCTTTTACGCTTCGAATGCTTTTTAAAGAAAAAACTTTCTATGTTCAATTTATTTAAATAAGTTTAGTTTAAGTAATTTTAGTTTTGCATTTTTACTTTACTTTAAGTGTAATTTTGTCATATACGTTTATATGTACTTATAACAAAATGAAATTAATATACTTTATCATTTAAAACACAATTTAAATTGATTAAAATTGTTCCAAATTGAAAAATACACTGTTAAATATCTGCTGCATTTTGTTGCAATGCACTCCCTTGCTTGTATAGAAAACGGTTACTTGGCCGTGAAATGGAGATTTCTCATTGGTTGGAATAGAGATATTATATACAAGCGGTGGAGTGCGTTGCAACAAAATGCAGAAGATTTTTAACAGTGTATGACACGGTCAATTCACCGTGCTATGGAGCATTCTCATTGGTCAGAAGAGAGATATTCTATAAAAGTAGTGGAATGACGTTGCAGTAAATGCTGCAGATTTTTAACAGTGAAGTCAATTAAAATCAATTTTCAGATTCGTTAAAATCGTCTGCTTTTGGTGAGGAAATTCACTGCTCGCAAAATCCCGCGTCGCTTTCAGCTTTTCACGCCAATTATTCCAAACTATTTTATTTTTTTACATATCTAATAATGTAATTCCGCCGCTAATTTTCACTGATCCTTTATTACGTACATGAGTAGTTTAATTCTTTTTTTTTTTTTTTTTTTTTTTTTTTTTTTTATTCTGAGTATGCCCTCAATGGAGACTTTCCTTGTTAGTAAATTTAGTCAAATTAGAAAAGCTGCAGAATTCCGAAATTAGATATTTTTAAAAGATAATTTTGCATACTATAAAATTTTCTATTAGAAAATGGACAATATTTATGAGAAGTATGTCAATTTCTGTTTATTGTACATGTCTAACAACTAGCCTTACTTATTTACAAGAAAAGAAGAAGCTTCACTTACCTAAATATGGATGTCTCGGGGACTACGATCTTCTTTAAATATTTTTTATTTCTTGAAAGAGACATAATACTCACATAATACTTAGATCAATAAACAAACATAAAATATTTACAAATAACGCTTTTTTACATAATTCTAGTTGCACACACCACCAACAACAAGATAGGAACTCTCTGCTCACAACCAACTTTCGAATTTTTGAACATAACTTCGAATAGAACGTTTTTAATAGAACTAGTGTTGACAAATTTTTTTAAACGAAAAATACTACAGCTACATTTTTAATTCGGCAGAGCTCAGGTCACGTGACGTGTGGCAATCCTCTTTTTTTTTTTTTTTTTTTTTTTTTTTTTTTTTTTTTTTGAATGTCTAGGCGCGGGTTACACATGCGAAAAAAGTACCTCTTAATCAATAATCATTTAAGTTTTACATTCTAATTTTTTTTTTATTCTTTACATGCTTCAAGTGATATATTCAAACACATGAGTAAATATGGTACAAATCGGAATCTTCGAGCCTGAAAGGGTTAACTACAAATGATGAAAATGTTGTTCTTAAAGCGGTTTTGAAAAAAATATTAAGCATTTTCTGATTGTATCTGTAAGTGTAAAAGCATGATACTCAGAAAGATGATTTTTCCAGTTATTTCTAATTGAACAGTTTTTGTTAAATTAATAACAACGGGTTATAATAGCGAGTTTTATTTTCCTTCCAGCTAGCGTGTTCAGTAATTCAGTTGAAAACTACCAATTTAATATAATTTTCTGAATGATCTGCGTCATGTGTCAACCATAAACATAAGCAAAAATATCCAATGACATAGTTTCTGAATAACAGAACATGACTGTTTGATATTTTTGCTGACAAAAATTAATTAAAATTTCTTCAAAAAATGCTTAATTTGGTATTTAGAATGATTTAAAGTAAAAGTTTTCTTTGTAGAAACCTACGAAAAGAGACGATGCGATTCAAAATGGGTGTTGCAGTGCACTTAAAATAAAATGTTCAGTAGACTTGTACATTTTTTATATATGCTTTCACATAAATGTTTACTAAAATTTTAACAAAAATCCAGTTTCTGTCAACATTTAACTTCAAATTCAGTTCTTCTTCAGACCGTACTCGTCGTAACACTCGTGCTGTATTCTTCGAGCCGCAATTCTCTGTTGCTAAATGAGTCTGGAAAAAAATCCAAAACTTGACAAAAGATGCATTATTTATCATTTATTGGCAATTTAATGTATTATAAAATTATAATTAATATTTGGCAGTTTTTATTTAAATTTAGGTTATATTACATGTTGTTTAACCTCTTGAGAGCCGAAGTTAAAAAAGTTTCCGAAGACCGAATTTTCTGTTCAAAATTTGAATCTAAAACTACTAATCCCAAAAATATCAATTTATCTATGATGACTTAAATTCATATAATAAAAAATAAGGACTTTAAATAAGTGAATAATCTATAAATCCTTAAATATTAGTATTCTAAAATGTGTAAATTAAACATTTTAAAAAATTATTTTTTTTTGGTTGCATTGTCTTAAAGATATTTTGCAAAATTAAGGTGAAAATCAATATTATCTAGAGACGAAATCAGCAAAGTTGCTGTCCTTTATTGTTTTCGTTTTAAAGCAAAGAGGTAGAACAATAGAGAAGTGAAATCAAAATGTAAAATAAACAGATTAGATTTATAGCAGGAAGAATTTCGGTCCCCATTTGGTTAATTAGGACTGAAGAGGTTAAAATCAACTTCAAAGCCGCAGAACTGACAAAAGATCCTTTAAAATGGTAACATTATTTTCTCCAACACTGATGTGCTCTTAAAAGTTGTTTTAATTTATAGAAACATCTATAGAACATTCTTCAAAATAACAATCTTCAGTAAAATGATCATCACATTTCGTCATGCATTACACATTGTCATACACCGAAAAAAAAAATGTAATTCTACAAATGTAAATGTGCCGAAATCTGTATGATTACTAAACTTTTTTTAATCTATACACTGTACAAGAAAAGATTTAAATCAACAAAGATAATCATTTTTGTTAAGCTACAGAAATCTATAATTTTTCAAACGAATCGACTAACATTAGTTATCTTACTAAGATTTAATCTGTAACCTGGTTTGCTGTTTATAAGAAAATCTAGAAATCCCAGTTTCGTAAAAAAATTCTTAGTAACATTACAGATTTTTTGATTTTCCTTGGAAATCTGTATCTGTTAAAAGCAGTTTTGCTATTGCCGTTAGATAAAATGTTCTAGAAATAGCAATTTCCAAGAAAACTTTTAGTAACTTTAAAGATTTTTTTATACAGTGTACATACACTGCAAATTCATGAAAAACTTCTAGAACACTTACTATGTAACGGAATGAGTGGTCTGGTGGGTGTTGAATGAATACATAACTCGAGATATAAGTTAAAACCAGTTTATTTAAACGGTTAGGGCTCAAGGGAAGTGGAGCTTTCAGTTCTTTAATTTTAATAACTAGTAACAATACTAAAAGATTAAACTACTAAACATGCTCACAGCTCCGGCACTAGTCTCAGTCGGGGCACTTCAAATCAACTCCTCACTTAGGCTTCAGCTAGACTGCTAGATAAAACTTTATTAGACGGCCCGTGGCTGTGAAACACTTTTTATTATCAAAAATACTCAACGTAATTTAACTAACTCTAACCAACGGCAATCTTCTTGAATAGATCTGCTCTAAATAAACGAAATCGGCAAATGCTGCTGGCGGCTCACTGCAAAACTCCTTGTTATCTCACGGGTGGCTCAATAATAACTTGCTATAACTCCAGTCTAATTCAATTTACTGCTTCTCCACACACTACTAGCGGGCTTGCGTCACTACACACCACTAGCTGGCTTGCGCCGCTAGACGCTCTAGCTGGCTAACGCCTCTACACCACACCCACTCTCTTCACATTCAAAGCTTTTATATGCTGCAAACTGAGATACTACAAATTTGCATATAGCTCCTAACCGCGACATAACTTGTAGAACCGAGGAAGACACACACGCTCTAGAAAGTTAAAGTAAAAGAGAGGATAGATGTCGCTTCCACGCAACACATGTTAAATCATTGACGTCACGATCTCACAAAAATGCTGGAGTGTCTTTATGCAAAGGACACTCCCTCACAACTAAACATGATAATTAACATTTCTAATTGTTTCTAAAATTGTTTTTGATTCTCTTGTGAATGTGTTGTGCCAGAAAAAGATTGTGCAAAAAGTGTTGTAGAAAATTACATAATTTTTTCAGAAATGCAGTCATTGATATTTATTGGAAAAATTAGTCAACTCACTCAGTAATCTTCTGAAATTTTTTATCTAAAGCAAAGTGTCTCTTATTTCCTCATTAAAATTGCGTAATTTTATAGATACTATGTAGAAAGTGTTTTGAATGTATTGTTTGACTGTGTTCTAAATTGTGTGGTGATTAAAATATGTTGTTAATTTGGAAACAAAGTGATGTTGCACAAAACTATTGTAAGAAATATTTTATCAACACTATGTACAACACAATTTCAACACAATTAAGGGAGTAGTAAGGTTAATTCGAGAGGAAAAAAGCATATTTTCTATCATTTTTTGTAAGGATACAATTAATATTTATTTATTTGTATAATTATAGTATAATTATATGTCATTTAAAGAGTATTCTGTGAAATTTTCATTAAGAAATATTAAAAAATGAGCCGATGACAGCGAATCTTCGAAGACGTCCCAAAAAAAAAGTTGATTCGCGGTGAACCGCATAACTCATGACTGGATCAACTGAAATCAAAAAACCAAATTGATTTAATTAGTTGATAAGTTTCCTCAGGGAACGCAGTCGAGTTTTTTTTATTATTATTGATTTTTCAATTTTTTACAAGGCTCGGAAGTCAAAATACTGATTTTTCATCAAAAAAATCTGATATTTTGTTTTTTAAAAGTAAGTTAAAATTTAAAAAAAGAAAAAAACTCGACAGCGTTATCTCGTAATTTATATAAAGAAAGAGTGTGTAAAATTAAAAAAAGATAGGTTCAGTAGATTTTGAGCTACAGAGTTCACCGGCTTCGAAAAAGCGAAGTGTTAGAAAAACACGTTTAAAGTTTCACAGACGCTTTTGTCGAAATCGGAGGGCGGAGACTTACAAGTGTATATCTCCGTCAGTTTTACTTCAATTGCTTTCAAATTTTCACAGAATAATCTTAAGATGTTGTACATTAATATAAAATAAAAATTAAAAAATGCAAAAAAAGAAAAAAAAATACCTTACTACCCCCTTAACAACACAATCTTTAGAACACATTTCTGGGTGGCGACACTTTTGCTACACATTAAAAACACATTTCTAGATAGAAACACTGGTACTTCTCTGTTATCTCTTCGATCAATTTCGCCAAATTATACAAATCGCCAAACTAATAGCCAAATTATACATATTGACATAATTTGTATTTTAAATAACGAAAAAACAAATAATTAGTAGAATATTAATAAAAATCTTAATAAAAAGGTCGAAATAAAAATCCCTTAATGACATTTTAAACACGTGAAACGTATTTAATATCATTGAATGTGCCATTCACGATCATCTATTATTGGCATTTAATCTTATAGTCGGGTGATAATTTTTGGTTGACGGGATAACCTAGTAATACCGAAACACTTTTGCAACATATTAAGAATACAATAAAATCATAAAGAATATCTTGTCTATGAAGTTTTCTTATTCACAACACACTAATGTATTGTAAATTCGATGACAAAAAGTGATCTGAAATGTGTTTATTTCAATTTACAGTGTGCACATACATACATAAAAAGAGAGAAAATACAATAAACTTTGATTCCAAGAATTTTTTATGTAACGGTAAAAGCAAAAATCAAGTAAATGAACCGGTTACATGAATTTTTCCTGTTGCCGTTACATGAAACGTTCTTGGAATCCCAGTTTCCTAAAAAAAAGTTTAGTAATGTACAGATTTTGTTTTTTTAATCTAAAGTGTAGTTTTATAAAGTGTTATAATTTTTTTATAATGATTTTTATAATTTTATGTAAGTTTTTATGAAATTTTTACACATAATATAATAAAATGATAGCGGAAAGGAAGGATGGTAGTAAAAAGGAGAAATGTATAATCTGTTTTCATTGAGACAGCGGTTAGGCTCTACTTTGGATGAAAACCGGCAATAAAAAGTATCCATCCTGAATCGGAAATCTGCACCGTGAGAAAGTCACGATAGTGACGGGAGGCATTTTCAGAAAGAATCACGTTTTGGGCACCTTATCGCCAGAACAACAATTGGCGCGGATGTGAAGTCAATGCTACGCACCCTTTCTTGTTTGTGACGTCAAACGTCTAGCGAATAGAAACCCTTCCTTCTGCAAAGAGATCGTGCTTTTGTTTTTCCGTAATTTGTTCATCATTTCTTTTTCCGTAATTTGTTCATCATTTGTTTTTCCGTAAATATTATCAAGCAAAGACTATAATATGAGAAATGTTATTCACCGTTGTTTACTATTAAAACATAGTTTAAAACAAAGAGCTTTTTCAGATAAAAATGCTTGAAATTTCACAGAACATATAAACATAGGTTTTTTTCCCCTAAATTCAAAAATATTATTTCCTTAACTCGCTATGTTCGAAGAAATTGAGAAGTTAATTTAAAACAGTAGTAAAGATTCTCTTGTAATAAATATAGTTCTATTAATCATATGTTTTATGACACGTTTGAACTTAGTTTATTTTGTGTTTGGCGATACTGCTAGCTGAACGTTCTCGCTTTCCCAACTCGCCAAGGCTGGTACTCAAAACGTGATTCTTTCTGAAAATGCTGACGGGAGAGACCGTTAAGGCCCCACACTATGCACAGAAAAAGACCCGGATGATAATATAAAGTCTATGAGAAAGTTGTTTTCAAATATCTCGCTCAAATTTTAATATTTTTATATGATTTTTTGCACAAGATAGCTGAGGTCAATTCACAATCGGCCTAGTTTTTACTTTTTCGATTTTCTTATATATTTTTTATATTCGATAGTTTCAATTTCAGAACCGTTTTAAACCGATTTTGAAAGTTAAAATAGTTTAAAAAAATCTGAAACCAAAACTGAAAAGTAAAAACTAGGCCGGTTGTGCATCGTCCCCAGCTATCTTGTGCAAAAAAGTCATGTAAAAATATTAAAATTTGGGCGAAATATTTGAAAAGAATGTTCCCATAGACTTTACATTATCATCCGGGTCTTTTTTTGTGCCTAGTGTGGGGCCTTAAGATCACCGCAGAGGTATTGATAAAGGCTGGCCCATCCCGGCGATATCTTCTTTGAGGCTACAAAGAATTTTGAAAGATTTAAAAAAATCGTTTTTTAAAATAAACAAATTGTAAGATTTGTAATATTTTTCTGGTATTAAACAACGAAGAAAAAATTGTGATAAAAATGCATGCATGTCGATTTTCAACTAGTTTTGTATTTTGCATAAAATACTTGATTACTGCTAAAAGAATAATAAAGAATAAAACTCACTAAATTTAAAACTGCATTTCTACTTATTATTTTATAAAAATAAAAATGAAATAGAGATATGTTAAAATGTTCTGAAAATTTCTTTTTAGTAATAATAATATTAAAAATATTTTCTTTCTGCCATATGCTTAACCAAAATTTTCTTAAGTGAAATGCGAAGTACTGCTAATGGAATTTGGAAAAAAAAAAGAAATAATAATCATGCTTTCTTAAAAACGTGAACTTTTTGAATAAGCCAGTAAGAATGCAATGAAATTCAATTACTGGTTTCTAGAATAAAAGTGCAGACTTTTGTAATACGAAACATAAATGCATGTTGGATCTATAATTGGCAGAATAAAAGTATTTGAAAGGATAAATAAAAGAATTTGAGATGGTAAATAAGATCTGAATATTTTTAAGGATTAAAATATTTGAATGTGAAAAAGTCATAACGTTACACATTTTTGCTGCTTTTTAGATTAAATAGTAATAAATTTAAAAGGAAATTGGTATGCAAATTCAAAAGAATCTAACATTTAAAATAGGCGTTTGGGTGAACTTCCGTTTAGATGTGCACGCATAAAAGTAAAAATTAAACGATTATTTTTAATTGCCAATTACAAATTTTCCTCTTCAGTTCGTTTTTACATTTTGCCAATACAGAATGATCTGTGTATTTATAAAATATTCTAATATGTTATTCTATTTTGTTAAAATTTAAATTATATTCTGTAAATATATTTTTTAGAATATTGAATCGTTCTCATTTTGTGCATTGTTCAATAACTGAATTTTGCAAAGAATGTGTAATAAGTGACGCATATAAAAAATAAACAGCGTAAAATACCATAGGTAAAAAGTGAGTAACCCCTAGTAACTGATAACCATTTGATACTTTTTTTTAAAGTATACACTAAAATATACATTCTGTGCAATCTATGGTAATAAGAATATTTGTTATTAATTTACAGAGCCACACAAAATCATTCCGTTAATTAATGGGATAAGGGAAAACACTGTTTGGGACGCGTTTTAATACTATTAAACTATTTCGTACTTTAGGAAATTTATATTCATTGCAGAAGTTTTCAACACTGTAAAAAAAATCTGTAATCCTACAGATGTAAAGCTGCCGAAATCTGTATGTATACTAATATTTTATCTGTACACTATACAAGAAAAAATGTAAATATAGCAAACTAAATTTTGTAAAGCTACAGAAATCTGTAACTTTACAAACGTATCTAATAAAATTATAGTTATCTTACTAAAATTTTATCTGTAACAGTCTGTCTTTACATAAAACATTTTTGGACTCCCAGTTTCCTAAAAAAATTCTTAGTAACTTTATAGATTTTTTGATTTTCAGAGCAAATCTGTATCTGTTGCAGGAATTTTTGCTGTTGCCGTTACATAAATAGTTCTAGGAATGCCAGTTTCCTAGAAAACTTTTAGTAAATTTACAGAATTTTTTTTACAGTTTACTAGTTACTTAGTATATAAGTGAAACTAGATACTATTTACAGGGATACACAAAAGTTTTCTTATACTTTATTGTATTTGAAGTGCTGAAAAAACATTACATCAAGATTTGAATATTTTTAAATCTTCTTTGTAGTAAGAACGCACCTTGTTTGTTACGCTTGATGTACAATTTCTAACTTTTTTTTATATAAATAAGATCTGTTAAACGTTCCTTAAAATATATATTTTTTAAATACTCAGTCTTCGTTATCTGAATAAAAAAGATAATTAAATTTTTTGTTATTAATTTAAATTTTTACTTAATATTGTTGAGATTTATCTTAAGTGAATGAAAATTTCAATTAGCACTAATAAGTTTTACATGTTTTATAATATTTGTATTTTTTTATTAATTAAGTACAAAAGCAAAAAATCCGACATTTATATAAAATATATCTTTCAGTTAATCCAAGAACGTCCCAATTAAAAAACAAAATTCAGAAGTATATTTCTTTTGACTGATAATTTTAAAAATTAATATTATGTTCTTCAAAAACTCAAAAATATAAAGAGAACATAAATTTTTCTCTTTATTCAAAAGTAAATTAAATAAAATCCGGATTAGCGGACGTATCTTTTGTTAGTTTTCTTTTAAAAGAAACACGAGTCTCACATTATTTTTTGTTTGATGTAAAATAAACAAGCTTTTTGTAATTTAACAGAAATTATATGTTATTCAATTGAAGTTATTTAATGATGTATAAATGACAGTTTAATAAGTCCAATTACACATCCCCCTTGGAATTTCAAAATTAAATGGCAAAACTATTTCATATTATATAGTTACATATCTTTATTTTTTATGGAAAATGTCCTAAATTATACTAGAAATTCAAAATATTAACTTTTGCTTTATTTAATTGTAGATAATGTAAGTTTCCTTAAGATGCAAATTCTAATTTCGGAATTTTTCACCAAAAATGAGTTAAAACTGGCAACACTTTCCTTAATAGAATGACGTAATATTGTTTCATGTTTCCATACATGTAAAAATGTCATCTTGAATTTTTGACGCTAGATGTTATGTTTCTAGACAGACACTAGATAGATGACACTAGATAGATGCTCTTATGGAAATACAATTCAATTATTGAAATACAATACTGATATGCAATTCTCATCTTTACAATCACAGCAAAAAAAAAAAAAAAAAGACACTTGCGATTTTAGATGTGTTGTTAAATATCTTCAAAATATACATAAGGACGAGCTCCGAAACTCCAGGTGTATAAACAAAATAATACAGGTCATATATTTTCGAGAAGATTTTTATTCCAATACAGGACCGTCAACAAATTGAAAAAGAACGAATATCTTTTGAAGAACCCTGTCAAAACTAATGTAGTAAAAACGTTCAAACTGCAGAAAATGATTAACTGGCATTGGATATTGTACATAATACTCTGTAATCAAAATAAAAAAAAATATTAATAATTGTATGAAAAATGAGCAGGTTTACTAAACAAATTTTGATTGCGCACGCGTTATCTCTATTAAAATATCATTTGCATATGTATTAGCTAAATATATAGAGCAACTTTTGTTAAAGTTTCAAAATCGTAGCTTGAAAATTCTGAAAGTTATCGTCTATAGAAGAAGATCCAAATCCGCTATTCCCAAAATAAAGCAAAAAGATGAAGAGCTGTATCCAAATATAGTAGTACGTGAAATACTGTGTAGACACTAATCAATGGTATATGGATAGAACCCCTCATTTTATTCTTTCATTTTGGGAATATCGGATTTCGATCTTATTCTTTAGACGATAATTTTCAGAATTTTCAAGCTATGATTTTGAAACTTTAACAAAAGTTGCTCTATACATTTAGCTAACACAATTTGCAAATGATTTTTTTTTTTATAGAGTTGACGCATGCGCAGTGAAAATTTATATAGTAAACCTGCACATTTTTCATACAATTATTAATATTTTTAAAATTTGAGTACAGGGTATTACGTACATTGTCGTTTCTCATATTCACTGAAACGAATATTGTTTTTTATTAAGAGCTCTGTAAATTATAAGAAAAAAAAGTGGCAACATTTGGGACCGTTTTTATAAAACCTTTAATTTCTCTACGAGTATACATGACATCCGAATAAAAATGAACACAGTTTACTAACATAAGCGACTTAATTATTAATAATAATGCAATTGACAAAATAAATACATGCAAACTCATAATATGAGGATAGCATGCTACGAGTATACATGCTATCATCATAAAAATAAATACAGTTTATTACGATAAGCCAGTTATTCATAATCTGCAGTTTGAACGCTTTTGCTACATTAGTTTTGACATGGTTATTCGTTCTTTTTCAATTTGTTGACGATCCCCTGTTGGATTTTGGAAAAAAATCTTCTCGAAATTATATAACCTGTATTATTTTGTTTATACATCTTGAGTTTCGGAGTCATTCCTCGTGTATATTTCTAGATATTTAACAAAACTTCTGAAATCGCAAATGTCAAGATTTTTCTTTTTCCTTTTTTTTTTTTTTTTTTTTGCTGTGACTGTACAATGTAATATGATGTGATAATTAACATAACAAAATGGCATATGTTATGTTAATCAATATCTTATTGCACATGCTATAGCATATGATTGATATTGATTCTCAGTTGTAAATGATGTTAGCTCGACTGGGTAATTCCTATCTGATCCTTTTAATCTGCTTAAAACTATCTAGTAAGAGGTCCTGGGGCTAATAACGCCAGTGTGTTTAATAACGCCAAGTGCTAATATGCAAACACTGAAAAAAAAAACTGTATGCTTTACAGAAAAGAATTGTATTTTTTACAGAAAAAACTGTTTTTCTTTAAAACAGTGTTTTACTGTAAAACAAACTGACTTTCGTAATTTTTACTGACAAAAGTTATATTTTTTGTAGAACAAAACTGTTTTAAAGAAAAATTAAGTTGCTTTATGTAAATAAAACGGTTTTAAACTGGCTAAAGATTGACAGTTTTTTCCTGTCAATTTAAGAGATTTTTTTTTACAGTGAAATTATGATGGAAATGTCACATGCGGATTCAGCGCAGAATGTCCCTGAGTCATCTAAATCACAAACAATCTCTTAAATCATTTTTTTCACTTTGTAGATTTTATTGCAGAAACAAGCACGTAAAAAACAACATCAGATTTAAAATTTGCAAGGTAAGTTCTGTAATCTAAAGGTTATATATTTGATAGGACATATTTTGTTTATTATATAAACTTCTAGTGCACTTCATGCATTTTCAAAATATTGTAGAAGAATTTGGATGCTTTCGCGAGGCAGTTTGTTGTTTAATATATACTGCACACTAAGTATACCGTGGTAATTACGCAATCCACTGGCTTAGATATTCCGGTTGAATCCTTTCAGCTTTGGAACTGTATCCGAAGAGGCTTTATTTTTTATTTTATTCACGAGAAAGCATTAATACCATTGATGAAAACCAAAAACGATAAAGAGAAATTCATATGTCCTAAATGCAGCTAATTTTTTCATATTTATCAATTTATAGGACCTTACAGTTTGTAACTTTAAAATTGGATAATTTACATGCCACTAATCCATCTTATTTTATAGTTTTATTTGCAAGGTGTTATTACCCACAAGTCAATAAGCATTGGTCAAGAAAACACGCCATTTACATTTTATGAATAGATATCTGGTAAAATATTCTTTCTTGTATATACGTAGTCAATAGGTTGCTACATCAGATCATATATTTGACTTAAAAAAAATAATTAAAACTAAGTTGTGAAAATTGGTAGAATCGTAACGTGGTGTTATAACCCCAGGTTATCTTATAATCAATGGATACAGACAATTTTTTCTTTTTTCTCTTCTTTCCCTCAAACTAAAAAATTCAAATCTGTTCTTAATGCATCATTCTAAGTTCTCTGATAAAAAATTAAATTAAACGAAACACTCTTAAAGAACTTCTAAATCAGTTTCATTCAGTACAAATCTTTTAAACTACTTTTGCAGCATGTGCTTTATCAATGTCATCGAAGTCGAAAATCTCATCTGTGTGAATGGAGTTTTCAATGAAAAGTGACATGAAGGATTAAATAAAACTCATGAATTATTTTAATAAAAAATTTATTAAAGTTTTTGATTGAAATATTGATTTATTGGAAGTCTTAGAACTCTGTTTCACAAATGAGTTATCGATCTTTATATTAAAAAATAAAGTAATGCATCATTTCTCGTGTTTGCTTCAAGATTTTTAATTATTGTTGTATATAAAGTTGCGAAATTTAACTTACAGGAAAGTAATTTAAATATAAAATATAAATAAATGAAATGAAATTCGGTAAAAAATGTAATTTATTTCAATCAGTGAAAAGTATGTATATTTCGTTTACAACATGTGCTTTAGCAATGTCATTAAAAATTGGAAAATCGCCTTTCGTGTAAATGAAGTTGATTTTAGTGAAAGTGATATTAAAGATTTAATAAAACTCTTGAATTAATTTAATAAAATATTTATGAATGATTTTGATTTGAATATTGATTTATTGCAAGTGTTTGAACTTTGTTTCACAAATGAGTTATCGACCTTTGTATTAAAAAATAATATAATTTCTCATTTCTTGTGCTTGTTTCAAGTTTTTTAAATATTGTTGTACATAATGTGGAGAAATTTAACTCACATGAAAGTAATTTAAATCTAAAACATAAATAAATGAAATGAATTTCTTTAAAAAAGTGAAACTTATTTTCATTCATTAAAAATAATTTATTTATAGTTTGCAACATGTGCTTTGTCAATGTCATTAAAAAGAGTAAAGTCGCCTTTGTGCAAATGAAGTTAGTTTCTGTGATAGTGAAATGAATGATTCAGTAAAAATCATTTCAATATTTTAATTATGGAAGATTTTTACTTGAGTATTGATTTAATAAAAAAACTTGGAAGTGTGTTTAAGAAATGAAATATAGATTTTTGTAAAGAAAAATAAAATCTGAATTTATTGTGTCTCGTATTTCTTTGTAATTATTTAATTATGGGATAATATAAAACAAACTTCACAGATAAGTTATGTACGTTTAAGAATTTTCATAAATCTTTAATTTATTTCTTGTAACTTTGATGTTCGAATAAATAATTTTATTAAAATAATAATACTTTTTTAAGTAAAATTTGAGAGCAGTAATCAGTATTGCATGTTTGTGTTCAATAATTTAATACACTGTGTTTAGTTAATGTCGAGACAAAATGAGGGAGGTGTGAAAACAAAATTTCAAGACAGACAATTTTATCATAGAAAAGCAGAGTTTAACATTTACTTATACAATTTAAAATACAGGAGAACAATTGAAGTTTGTGCAAAAATATATGTTTTATTTCATGAGTTTTTAAAAAATACCAATTTCAACAGTAAATAATATTTCAAGGGAAAATCCTTAATTTCTTGCTCTGTGAATATACAAAGAAATATCCAGAAATATCAAAATCAACTTTGAAGTCCTGATGGGACTCAACACGATGTACTTGCTTAAAAATCCTTTTTCTATTTTGCAATTTTGGGGGGAGAACAGTACAATAACAAACTGCATGTAGAAAGTAATTTGAGATTTAAATTAACTATTTTCATCCCTGATATAGATGCTCTCATCGGTAAATACCAATTCCAGAAATCGCAATAATTAAAAATTTGTGTTTTGATAAATATATTAAACGTAGTTTTTATTATCTTTGTAATATATCCATTGTTTTAACTATTATTTTACTTATATACATTGGATGCTTCATTTTCAGCTAGATTTCGTATGAAATACTACCTATTGCGATCGCACCAATGTTGGAGTTTCTGAAAAATTTTTGCACATCTACGCCGATCATGACCCCTAGACCCCAAAACTACCATCAGTAAAAAAGTTTATCTATCTATCTATACATATATATATATCACTTTCTTATGGATACGATAACTTCTATAATTTTGCTCCATTCCCTTCCAAACTGATACATAAAATCAAGGGGTATAAAATCTCGGCTAAGTTCGTTAAGGGTGTTCTTAACTGATCCGCTCAACAAGCGAAAAACGTTTTGACACATTTACAAATTCATTTTTTAACAGAAAGTTATAAAATTTTAATGCCTGACTATGAAAGCGATTTCGAATTGAACTTATTTTTCCATTTTATGATAATTAAATTACTTATCGAGTTATAAGCTATTTCATAGACGCAATCATCCGTTTTTCTCCTCCTTTTCGACCGGTTTTCCTGCTTTCGTCGGGAAATATGCTCAAAAGTGTCAAATTTGAAGGCTTGTTATGAAAAATCTACTGTGTTTTTAAAAACAACAAAAGAATGAGTGCAATTAGACAGTTTCTGAATAACAACACCTGCTATTTTCATGCATTTCCGAACAAAAATAAATTAATGCATGTGTCACAAAGTTGCCCTTTTTGATTTAAGAACACCCTTAATGGGCAAAATCGGTCGAAGGGGGTGGAAATAGGGAGAGTTTTTGTAAAAATCGAAAAAACGCCACAACTTTTTAAATAAAATAGATATAGAATCGGTTTAAAGTTTATACTACTTCTTATAAATGGGCCAAAAGTTTATGCGTGACAGATTTTTGATAAATTTAGAAATGGGCTCATAGGGCGAAAAATACAGGGGTTTTGGGAGAAAAAAAAATCCTAACTTCGTCAATTCTCAAGATATTAAGTCCAACTAAATTTTTTATAAATGTTCTTAAAATTATCTAAAACTTTTGTTTTTACAAATTTTTGATAGGACCAACTTTTACCGATGAAAAAAATTAAAAACCAAAAGAAAAAGGGGGGTGAAAAATGAAAAAAATCCATAACTCCGTCAATTTTTAAGCTATCAAATCTAATTAAATTTATTTACATCTTCTCAATAATATCTACAACTTTTATATTGACAAGATTTAGATAGGACCAATTCGTATAGCAAAAAAAATTAAACAAAAATAGGAGTTGGAGAAAAAACCTCAAATCCAAACTGCTTATATTCTGACTCATTTTTAAATTCATTTTTGATTTTAAACGCATCCAAATGGTAGATCCTCTTATTTAGAAACTGTATAAAGTGACACATTGGTCAATTTTCTGATAAAGACAGAATAAATTTCAAAAAAAGGCTACCAAAAAGGGTATTTTGAACAGAATTTCCGAAAGTCATCGAGACTGAAAATTTAAGGAAGTATTCTAATAAGAAATTGCTTTTTTATCTGACTCGTTTTTAAATCCATTTTTGCTATCAAATGAATCCAATTGATAGATCCATTTATTTATTAGCTATATAAGGTGACGCATTGGTCAGTTTTTTGATAAAGACAGAATATATTTCAAAAAAGGCTACCAAAAATGGAATTTTGAACAAAACTTTCCGAAGTCATCGAGACTGAAAATTTAAGGAAGTATTCAAATAACAAATTGCGTTTTTTCTGACTCGTTCTTAAATCGATTTTCGCTCTCAATCGCATCCAATTTACAGATCCTCTTATTTAGGAACTATATAATGTGACGCATTGGTCAGTTTTTTGATAAAGATAGAATATATTTTTAAAAATGCTGTCAAAGTTGGCATTTCGCACAAAATTTTCCGAAGCATCATGATTAAAGAATTAAAGATTTATTCAATTAACAAATCGGTTATTTTATGACTCATTTTTAAATTCAATTTTGCTCTTAAACGCATTCAATTGACAGTTTTTTGTTATTTAGGAACTAAATAATGTGCTTTTGGTTGATTTTTTATTAAATTCAGAATATATTTCAAAATGTTGTCAAAATGACATTTGAGCTGAATGTCTCTTAAGATGATTACGATAAAACAAGTTCTTGTTGAAAAATGAAATTAAGAATCTTTCAATAAGCGGCCAACTAAAGTTATTAAACTGGGTTTATCTCTAATCATACTTTATTTTTTGTTGTTGAAATGAGCACTCTTCGAAATCTACTTCCGCCTATAGGCCAAGCCGACAGGGATTTTTTGATAATGCAACCTTCACACAAAATTTTCGTTTTTCGAAGGAAAATTTAACTTTATTTTATAGAGGTCACATAACAGTTTACATACTGATATACGCTCTTACATTGGATTGATCGCATTTTTTTTTTTATTAAAAGGTAGTTGTACCAATAAAACTTGGAGACCGTTGGTCTAGAATAATAGCAACAATAGTTTTAAAAAAATTTCATGAGAAAAAATTTAAAAGCTAAATTCAACAATTATAAGTCATCAATCAATGGTCTCTCACTAGCGTGCAGGACGTTTCACATGTTGAACGGCAGTGGCAATTTCTAGTCACCTTAGTTTTTTTTTTTTTTTTTTTTTTTGGCTGAAATTAACGGGTTCAAATATCTGTAAAAATTTTAAAGCTTCATAGTTCTTATAATATTTTAATTATCCTATTCCCATTTTGTAGCAAAAGATAAATCACTGAAAAACCTACATACGAAATCAAAAATAAGTGCTTCTCTTAAAACAGAGGTTCCCAAAGTGTGCTCCGCGGAGCCCTTGGGGCTCCGCCTGAACTTTCCAGGGGCTCCGCGGCGTTCCAGGAAAATAAATAATACATAAAAGAAATTAACACATTGCAAGTGAAATACTTTCAGAAGTATATAGAAATTTTTTTATATAGGAATTAGATATAAAGTATATAGGATTTTAATTTTTTTTTTGTGTGTGTGTGTCAATAATAAATGTCTATAACTGGGTTGAAAAATACAATAATACACTTCAAAAAACACGTAAGCATTTGCATTACATATTTATCTATTTTCTGTATAATATTTTTGGTTTGAATTACTTTATTTTATGTTTCTATATTTAATGTGTTTTAAAATTTCGATTTAGAATTAGCTATATGAAATAGTACTCTGAATCAAATGCACAACGTGAGTCGAAAGAGAAAAGGCCCGCCAGTGCTGTTAACTCTTCTTGCCGAACAAAAAGGAGAACAGTTTTGTTCTTTGGAGCTTCGCCTATTCATATGTTTATGCTTAATGATTTTTTGCTTAGTAATGAGTTGCTTAGAAGTATATAGAAGTATAGTTAATGAATTGCTGTTTAAAATCCCATATATATATTTTTTAAATATCTAAAATTAAGCCGTGAAAACTAGTAGAACTTTAACATGGCGTTACTACCCCAAGACACCTCATTTGGAATTTTTTAATTGTGAGTTTTCAAATAAAAATAACTACTTTTTAACAAAAAAATTGAAAGAAAGAAAAAGAAAAAAAGACAAGGAATAACTAATTTTAAAAAAATCTTGTACACTGTAAAAAAAAAAAAAACCTGCAAAGGTACTAAACTTTTTCTTGGAAACTGGAATTCCAAGAACTTTTCCTGTAACGGTAACAGCAAAAATTCAAGTTTCAGAATCGATTACATGAATTTTTCCTGTTATCGTTACATGAAAAGTTCTTGGAATCCCAGTTTCTTAGAAAATGTTTAGTACCTTCACAGATTTCTTTTTACTGAGTATTTGGTTTATTTTTTGTAAGAAAGCCAAAAAAGAAAAAAACATATTGAGTAATTTTGTTTTAGGCATGGATTGCTGGCTTCAAACAGGTTGTTTAAAAAAAGAGATGCCGCATTTAAAAAGGAAGACAAACCAATAGCTTACATTTCATTATCATATAAACCAACAAAAAGAGCTTTTGACCAATGAAAGTATTTCTGAACCGTTGACCCCAGATCAAGTATTGCAGGGGTCGCAGCTTCCCTAAAATTTTTGCACTTTTCTACCAGTATTTTAAATCAAAAATCTTCATCTCAGAGATTTCTTTAACATCTACAATGTAATTCTACAATAAATAATATAGTTATAAAATTGTGGTAGGAAATTGCGAAAATTTTAGGGACGCTGCGACCCTGGTATTGTAATCAAAGCAAGACAGACCTGCATAGGTGCCAACCTGACATCGATTATCCGTAATACATGCGTTAATTTGACCCTGGTTTAATGAGTTTCGAACCAGAAGTTTTCCAAAGAAATGGAATTAAGTATGTTCTAGTAACAATCCTAAAATTAAATAAATAAAGATTCATGGAATATATTTTCTCTTTTGGAATGACCTTAACCTGGATCAAATTAATCCAGGCATTACGGAAGATTAGCTGAAAGTTGGCAGCTATGGAACTGAGACATCGGAGGAAAGCATTCCCAATACAAGACTGCCACAGCGGACTAATTTTTAATTCTAACTGGCACCACTTTCTGTAAACAGAAATTATTAACACACACTTTGACAACATTTACAAGAAAAATAAATTTTAAATTCTATGTTAGAAAGAAACTGGTGCGAACAGAATATAAAAATAGTCGCCTGTGACAGACCTGCCAATAAAAAACGGAAATATGATGAAAATTTCTTAAATATCGGATTTACTTAAACGGAAAATGATCAGCCTCTCTGTGTAATTTGTGGTAAAGTTTGAACAACAGCTCAATGTTTCCGGCTAAGTTGAGCTGTCATTTCGAGGGTAATCTCCCAAAATTAACAGATAAACCAATTGATTTTTTAAAGAAAAAATGCAACAAAATTTTAACTTCAAAGAATAGTATGGCTACAGCTGCGAAAATAATGAAAAAGTGCTGGAAGTTTCCTACTTAATAAGTTACAAAATAGCGTAAGCTGGCAAAGCCAATACATTGCAGAGACTCTTATTAAATCTTGTGCAAATGATATTTCAGGATGTTTGTTTAAAGAAAAAGCTGCCAATTTAGATATTAATATTTCTTTGTCAAATAACACTATTGTCCAAGAACTCGCGATATGGAAGATCACGTAAAAGAAACAGTTATTGATCGTCTCAAACATAATACAGTGCGTCTCCCCTAAATAAAGCCATCATGATTTTCTATCGTAATTCGACAGGAAACAAAACCATGTGAAAGAAACAAATATATTAAGAAAGACTATATAGAAATACATATTTGCAAGGGATAACTCACACCCTTCTCCAATAGGTCAGAAAAAATTAATGTATAAAAAAAGAGGAAGAAAAAAGTCACCAGTCGAAATAAAGCCACTACTGTTAATAGCCAATATATGCGCCATGCGTATATATGACTTGGTATATATGATGTGGCATACTGTTTACTAATTCCTGGAAGGCATTAGCATCAATATTATCCCAGTTCTCAATGATGGCGGCGTTCAGTTCTGCCACAGACTTGAACTACCTGCCATGGGCGTTTAAAACTCTATTGAGATACTCCGCACAATTTCTTGGGGGTTTAGATGAAGTTACAGGGCAGGCCATTCCATGACATGTCCTTATTTATCCAAAAACCATTCCTCAGAGGATTTTGCAAAAGTTATGGGGCCGTTTTCCGGCTTAAAAATCCAATTTAATTCACCAATTCTCTCTTCAGTTGGCATTAAATGGGTTTCTGCCAATTCTTGGTAGTTAGTAACCAAGATGCAGTCTGACGGATGAGCCAGGTTACGTTTACAACCATAGTCGAAGCTTTCAAACACCATTAATAAGCCTCCATCTCTCCATGCTGAGGCAATCCATGTTGAAAGCTATCCACAATCAACGCAGTGTAGATGGGGCCAAGTATCACCAAACCTGGTAAGTTCGGGGACATTTGGATTTATTCCCAGAGGAGAAAAAAATAGTTTGTGTGGCTCAGACTGCCTTGGTTTCTATTTTCATGACATGAGAAAACTAGAGGAAATTTTCCCCAAAAGACAGCACGATAGAGGCTTATTAGTAGTGTTGGGAAACTTTGTTATGATGATAAACTTAACTTAGCTCTTTCCTCAGACTGTATCTTGGCTATCAATTATCAAGAATTGCGAGAAACTCATTTCTTGCCAACTGAAGAGAGAATTGGTGGCCAAAATTGTATTTTCCAGCCGAAAAAAACGGCCCTATAACCTTTTCAAAATTATTCTAGGAATGGTTTTTGGATAATTAAGGAATGATTAATTATGTCATGGAATGGCCTGCCCTGTATTTTCAACTAAATTCCCAAGAAAGTGTGTGGGGTACGGCTTATAGATTTTGCTCCGCTCACTTAAATAGTAAAACGATGACCTGCTTCTAAATGTATTTTTTTAAAAATGGTTAAAAAAAAAATTAAGAGACGATTCATTTTCGTTGCACGCTCAGAAGTGCTAGAAACTTAAAGAAGAACGAAAAAATGTTTCATAAACGAGAAAATACTATTACGGGTAGGCGGCTCTGGCGAAAACTTGTTACATAATTACTCATGGGTGACTGGAACTACGCATTTTCTTTTTTTGCGAGTAGCTTATTGGAATTATGCAGAAGACTTGCTCTCTGCAAACGAAAACTGTACAATTTACCCTTTTTCTCTGTTTGTGTGGTTTTCACCATAAATAATGATAGTTTTACGTAAGCCCCATTGCAATGCATAATCCAAATATGGTTACCATTTTTATCTTTAATTCCGAGTTCACGCTGGAAATCACAAAAGAATTTTTTTTATTTAAAAAAAAAGGATGTCATTAACCCCTAAATAGTATTGCTTGAATATCGTTCAGGTAAAAAAGAGTTTTCCTCGTTACTAAAACTTTCAGAAATCACAAATTTTTAACTATAATTTTTGCTGTATTTGAAGGAAATATCTCGATTATACAAGGTAGATATTTTAATACATAAAAATAGGGTTTTAATCCTTATTTTTATTTTACTGTATCCAATAATAGTAATATTACCGTAATTTCTTGCGTATAATCCGATGATCAAACAATATAATTTTTTGACCCAGAAAAATTTTAAAATAAAATGTTATGTTTTAGATCGCCGTAATTATTTGCTTTCAATTACTAAATAAAATTTCTGGATCGAAAAAGAATTGTTTAATCCGCGGATTATACGCAGGAAATTGTGGTAAATAATACTGTTAACCTCCTGACTGCCGAGCAAAAGCAAAAATTGTTATGTTTTTTTTCCTCTGCAATTTAAATGTTAATAAAAGAGAGATTTTCTATCAATGATATAATTTTTTTTGTTACGTACATGCTTATAAGCCTTGAAAGTATCAATCATAACTTAATTTCTTAAAACTGGATTATAGTTGTAAAGTTATATTAATTTAAATAAAGCTTCAATTGCAGTGAAATCTGCAGCCTAGTGAACGGATATATCCGGTTGTTTCAGTGGGAAAGTTAAAGGGTTACATAATAGAAAATTTGATTTTGATAATTTATAGTATGAATTCAAAATTTCTGCTGAGAACCTTTGTCTAATATTGGAAATTACTGTCTCGTATTTTTATCCAGTAGATTCTTCTGTGCTTCATAGGCATAAAAAACATTAATTTGTAAACCACAGAGTATCGTTGGGTTTAGGGGCTCCGCCTTAGAAATTCTTTCCAAAAAGGGCTCCGCGAGCCCAAAAGTTTGGGAACCCCTGTCTTAAAATATTCAGTTTCATACAATTGCACTTAAAGACTATCTAAGCATTTTTTTCTTTAGAAATAGAAACGATAGTTTTCGAACCAATCGCATGACTTCTTTTTTTTCTTCTATCTTGTTTCTGTGAGATTTTGTGGATTAACATGTATAGGGGTATTTTTCTGCTTTATTTTACTGATTTCACAGAGATGTGCAGTCGTGGGAAAAAAAGTAAACACTCCTTACAAACTCCTTCAGGACCGTCCATACATGATGTCACACATTTTTCAATGTTTCTGACCCCCTCCCTTTTGTTACAACGTGTCACGATTCATCGTATCCCCTCCCAACCTCTTTTGTCATTGTGACAAGTGACTATATTATTTAAATTTATACTTACAGTTCAGTGACAAAGCACTTTGATATAGACAATATTTCAAATTTTACTTTTGAAATTCAACTAAGTGTTTTAATGGCATTTGTGAGCGTAATAATAAAAATGATTCGTGTATTTATTTTATATGAGATAAGATTAAAGTTTACAGTAAAAAAGCATAATTAATTTCCAATAAAAGCGAAATATTAATATGAAAAAAATTAAAAACAGTAGTATTATGGAAATTAAAATGGAATTTAATATATTTAATGAAATAACACTGGTAACTTTGGCGATGAATATTTAAGTGAGTAGGTTTTAAAATTAGTGTTTAGCAATTTTAAAAAAAGTGTTTTAAAATTGCTAAAATGCTTGCTCGTTACAATTTTAAAGCTATCTTCAAACCTATGAATAAAATTAAAATCTCATCTTTGAAAGATCCTATTCCTACTGAGAACCGGTGGGATATTTATTTTGTTCCTTGTTCTTCCAATTTAGGTTATGTTTGACAGACCAGGAAAGCATTGAATGAAAGATTGGGTGAGCATCAGAGGTATATTGAAAATCAGGAATTATCCAGGTCCTCGATTGTTTGTCATTGTTGGACCTTTGGTCATTATTTTAATTTCTCTATGGCTAGAATTATTTCTTACTCTGCCTATTCTTTTCACATAAATATTCATGAAAAATTCTAATGATCTTGTCAAAGACGTCAATAACGTCCTAAAATTTCATGGCAATCCGAGTATATTAACGATTTTCCCCATAGGCCGTAATGTAATGGGAAACTTTTGATTCTCTCTGTAGATAAACGAATCATGGTAGATACTTCATTTTCAATAGGGTTCGTGCTAGGGTAAACGTCAATAACGTCCTAAATTTTCATGGCAATCCAAGTATATTAACGGTTTTTCCCCATAGGCCGTAATGTAATGGGAAAATTTTGATTTTCTCTGTAGATAAACTAATCATGGTAGATACTTCATTTTCAATAGGGTTCGTGCTAGGGTAAACCTCAATAACGTATAAAAATTTCATAGCAATCCGAGTATATTTACGGGAGTTAGAGCGTGGACAGACGGCCATCCGGCCATTCGGCCAGACGGCCAGACAAACCGAATGCATAAGCACTTTACAACTTTGTTGGAAAGTGCTATAAAACGGCAAAATGACTGGTTAACTCTTTAACGATCAGAGCATTTTCATTGCTAAGATGTCGAAATAAATGAATGGCACCGGTAATTAAGAACAAATATATTTCTAAATAAGAAAACGTGATTTTTCACATACATAATAAAAGGGATATTTTTAGATAAAAATGTCGGTGTCAGTGTTGCATATTGGAATTAAAATTTTGTGATTTCGTGGCGAAACCAATGAACGTTAAAGGGTTAAGGAGTAGACTATTATAAAAGTGACTAGATTTTTTTAGACTTCTTATGCTTTCCTGTAATCTAGCATTCTTCAAACACTACTTAGGCAGCGCCTAAGACGTCTTGATCTAGGAGGGAGTTCTCTCGGGCAAAAGTCGAGTACCAAACCTCAATTTAGATACAATCCCTAAAATATGCTCATTTTAAATTAATTAATTTTTCGGAAACTTATTGTGTAATTGCATGAATTTTTTTTAATCTTACTGAAGGGTGTATAGTACATTTATACTGTCAGCATTGGGTATTGTTACAGCAAAAACAAAGGTAGGATTTGTTTTAATATGTAGATGCCCCCCCCCTAAACAAATTTTATACACATCATTTAAAAATAGATATTGCTTCCGATTGTTCTGTATCAGTAACTTTTTTCTAAGAAAATTGTTAAGGAGAGTGTAGGGTTGTTTACTTTTTTTTATCCACAACTGTACACTATGAAAATTCCTCTACAATTATATTTCAACAAAAATACATAATTTTTTTCCATATTTTAAGAAGATCTGAAGGATCTGCACGTACACAGGCATGCTGATTTTCAAAGTCATCTAATTCGAAATTGATTTTTGGCCAGATAGAACCATCTTATTCTCCGGTGACGATATATTTTTATTTAAAAATTATGGTTAAAGAAAAATTCGAAAAAAAATGTATTATAAAGAACAAACTTTCTTATCAAAATATTATTGCTAAAAGTATTTATTCTTAAGAAGTAGCAATTAAAATGCGATAAATTGTAAAAATATGAATATTTGTCATTAATTAAAAGAATTTAATTATAGAGTAAATTACATTAAAAAAAATGTGACTGCCAAAAAAATTTTTATGTATTCGGAAAACAAAATCCCGTAACTTAATTATAATTTATTTGTTAAAATTTCTGCATAAATAATAATTATTTCGCTAAGCATTTTTTAAATGGAAAAAATATATTATTTAGCGTTTACGATACTTTAAAATCTATCCTTTAAATTAGCTAAATTAGAAGATTAATTTTCTTTAATTACGGTTTCTCGTAGTACGTTAGATATTTGTGATTATTTATAGTCAGATTAGATATCTAATTAAATTTAATAATTAATAAATTCCAAGAGTATTTGAAAATAAATATTTACTTCCATCTCCTTTTTTTCTTAAGCAGTAATTTAAAATTTTTATTATAGGAAAAATATAGTTTATTTGATAGATAATGTAAGCATATAAAGTGACTAGAAATTTCGTTTTCAAACAGTGGTCTAAAGTTGTGAAAAAAATATTCACGTCTGAAAATATTTTTAATTAAGTCATTGTTTGGATTTTATACTAAGGTGGTATGGGGTAATAACGCCAAGTGCTAATATTTTGCATAATTATGAAATAATCTAGTAAATGACAACCATGTGCTCTGCGCAGAAGGGTTTTGACTCATATAAATCGCAAAAAAATAGCTTGAAGTTAATCTGTTTCATTTTTAGGTCTTATTGTTTTTACAAGAAACTAAAATTAACGCTTGATCTAAAATTTGCGAGATACGTTTTGTGATGTGAAGACTATTTTTTTTATCCGGAAATACTGTGTTAATTACATAAATTTGTAGCACATTTCATGGCCTTTCAAAATGTTGTTGAAGATTTTGGATATCTTCTCGATATAATTTGTAATTTAAAATGTATAGCGCAATAACTATAACGAGGTAATAACGCCAATCCTTGGCATAAATACTCCGGCTGATTCCCTACAGTGGACGAGCTACATCCTAAATACTAATTCAAATAAACACAGTTAAAACTGTGCAATGTTTCTAATAATTCTATTTAAGCGGTCCTTTTTAAGCAAAAAGAAGCTCACGGTCTGATATTCTTTTGCCTCATCTTCCCCCCCCCCCCACACACACACACATACACACCACACCTTTATTTTTCTGACACTTTCTCAAAAAATTGAACATTTTCAATAGCTTAGAATGCAATTTGTCACGTTCTAAGTTTGTAGAATTTGTATTTTTAGAACTGGGCAATCTACAAGCAATTATTCCATCTTATTTCATAGTTTTGTTTGCATGGCGTTATTACCCATATAGGTGGGTAATAACGCCAAAAAGCATTGGTCAAGAAATTACGCCATTACATTTTATGAATACATATCTGCTAATTTTTTTCTTTTTATATAGATAGTCAATGAGTTGCTGTATCAAATCATATATTTGTTTGAAAAATACAAACTAAAGCTGAGCCGTGAAAATTGGTAGAACCTTAACGTGGCGTTATTACCCCAGGGTACCTTACTACATGCGTAAGCAAATCTATTTAGAAATCTGTATTAGATTTGAACTTTTTTGAACGTTATTAAATAACAATAAGTTAATTTTGAAAGTAAAAGGGAGTTAAGTTAAAATGACACAGAATAGTTTTACTATAACAGTTTTATTTCACAAAATCAATCTCATATTTTTTAGTTCAGCTTATTTTTATAATTTACATGAAATGACATAAACATAAAAATAATTTTATTTATTTAAGAAAAAACCCTCTTGCTGTTTTGAAAATATTTTTTTTTCTGTTTTTAAAAAAAAAATCTTAAAATCCATTATTTTTTTCCATAAATTTAAAAGATACTGACAAAGACTATGTATAAAATTTAAGCAATGCCTCATTGAAAGGTACACAGCTGACGTGGTGCTGTTTTTTTTTTATTTATTTATTTAAGATTCGCGAAAGGTTAGTGTCACATTGAACATAGTTTCGTTATATGGAAAGAAGTTGCGTGTGTGTAACTTACGGTTGAAACATAGGGAATTGGGAATAGAAGCATCCAGAATCGAACAGCAAGGCGTAGTGGGGGTTTTTTTATGCCTGAAGGAGCAAGGGACTCAGATATTTTCAATATAAAGCGTGTTTATGTTGAACACTTTTTAGGCTGTTCTGTTGTGTACAACATTTGCGCAGTAGTTTCTGACAGGACAAACAATCAAGGATGCACGGAGACCAAGCCAGGTCCACATTATCATCACCGATGTGTCAATCGATGCGATGTGAGGGTTAGAAATGACAGACAAGTTACTAACCTAAAATTTTGAAATAAACGTCGTCGAATAAATGCATTGCACACAATCAGACAAGGAAGGGGAGGTATTATATGAATATTCTTCGGAGATCAACCCTGATAGTTCTACGCCAAACTTATCGACTTACTTGTGACATCGTTGAACAAATGTTCACAAATACACTGATAATTTTAAAATTGTAATAAAATACTTATTTTTGCACTTTATATCACCTTTTGAGGGGAAATCTGTTGTATTTTTTTCGCCTTGAAAAATGTTTATCTCTTTTTCACCGACTTTTGCAAGATTCAATGTTAATAATAATAACATAGATATCTCAACGAAAACTTTTTACAAAATTGAGTTTTTTGAGCTGGTGAATGCAGTGGGAAAGTTAATAATTAATTTACTGACTTTAAACATTAAGTGAGATTAAGCGAGACAGGTTATTATCTGATAAATATTTAAACGTAGTTCTCTAAAAAAATCCTTTGAAAATCTTTATAAAAATTTCTTAAATTTCCTAATTAAAAAATAATTCTTAATTATAATTATGAGGTTTTTCTTGTCTAAACGAGCAATTTTTCAGCTGTCTACACAAAATTAACATTTTTAACATTCGTTTGCTTGTTTCGAATCAAACAGTGTTACCAAGTATCTTTAATCACAAATCAGAATGAAAGCTATGAATAATATTCTTATTCTGAGTTTCATGATGATAAGATAAATATTTTATTTTTATAGATATTGTTTTTTTTAAAGTCACACTAATTTAATAATTATTATAATTTGATAACAAATTACAAATTTTTCCAAAAACCCTGCAACAAAAACTGTTTATTAAACAAAAATTACATTGTTTCTAAGGTACCCTGGGGTAATAACGCCACGTTAATGTTCTAGCAATTTTCACGGCTCAGTTTTAGTTTGTATTTTTCAAACAAATATATGATTTGATACAGCAACTCATTGACTATCTATATAAAAAAAATAATTTAACAGATATGAATACATAAAATGTAATGGCGTGATTTCTTGACTAATGCTATTTGGCGTTATTACCCACCTATATGGGTAATAACGCCATGCAAACAAAACAATGAAATAAGTTGGATTAATTGCATGTAGATTGCCCAATTCTATAAATACAAACTCTCAGCTCTAGAAATTGACAAATTGCATCCTAAGCTATTGAAAATGTTCATTTTTTCGTGAAAGTGTAAGAAAAATAAAGGTGTGGTATGGGGAGGGGGGGGGATGAGGCAAAAGAATATCAGACCGTGAGCTTCTTTTTGCTTAAAAAGGAGCGTTTAAATAGAATTATTGGAAACATTGCACAGTTTTAACTGTGTTTATTTGAATCAGTATTTAGGATGTAGCTCTGCCACTGTAGGGAATCAACCGGGGTAAAAATTGCAAGGATTGGCGTTATTACCCCGTTATAGCTATTGCGCTGTACATTTTAAATTACAAATTATCTCGAGAAGATATACAAAATCTTCAACAACATTTTGTAAGGGCGTGTAATGTACTACAAATTTATGTAATTAACAAAGTATTTCCAGATAAAAAAAATAGTCTTCACATCACAAAACGTATCTCGCAAATTTTAGATCAAGCGTTAATTTTAGCTGCTTGTAAAAACAATAAGACCTAAAAATGAAACAAATTAACTTGAAGCTGTTTTTTGCGATTTATATGACTCAAAACCCTTCTGCGCAGAACACATGGGTGTCATTTACCAGATTATTTCATAATTATGCAAAATATTAGCACTTGGCGTTATTACCCCGTCTGGCGTTATTACCCCAGGGTACCTTATAATGTATATCAATCGATATATCCGTGGCTTCCGGTAATAACCAGGTATGGCACATTTTTGAAAAAAATAAAATAATTTGGGAAAAATAGATTTGAAAGAATACTTTCATCTGCCATAGTACTGAAAAAAAATCGAATACTTTCCGTTATAGAGCGACTATAAATTTTCATTTAAAAATTGAAAAAACAGTAATATCTCAATTAATAAAAAAAATTTAAATAACTATTTTGGCAAAAAAAGAGGTTCTTGTATCCTAATTGAATGTAGGGAAAATTATTAAGTTTTAATCTATTTTATAAAAGTAAATATAAACACATTTGAGAACTTTAAACGATAATTACTCAAATTATTAAAAATGTGCCTTATCTGGTTATTACCGGAAGCCACAGATATCTCGTGATATGTATCATATATATATATATATTAAAATGTTTGATGTTTTCATCCATTTAATATTTACATTCAAAATATAATTGTGTACCATATGTTTAAAATTTTCAGTTAAAACAATTAACATGAGTTGTAATGGGTAAATGAGTTTTTAAACACTTACTGACAGTGTCGCGCTGTCGAAAGAGAACTTTGCGTGTGATATATATGGTCAAAGGAGATTTTTTTCTTTTCCCAGCTTTACATTTAAAGCTAATATCTTGAATTCAGAATCAAAAATGATGTAGAACGTTATTAAGTAATTAACTCAAAACAACCAATTAAAGATAAACTTTCTATTTTAGAAAATCAGTTTTTAAAGTATCATTAAAAAATAATTTTTCGGTTTAGCTGATTTTTAAGTATAAAATGTGTTAAGAAATGAAAAATAAGACAAACTAACATTTGCTCAAAATTTTTATTGAAAAAAGACACTGTTTTTAGGTAGATTTCGTATGAAATACTACCTATTGCAATCGCACCAGTTTATATATCTATCTATCTATCTATCTATCTATCTATCTCACTTTTTTATGGACACGATAACTTCTATAATTCTTCACCAATCTCCACCAAACTGGTACATAAAATCAAAGGGGATAAAATCTCGGCTAAGTTCGTTAATGGGCAAAATCGGACCAAGGGGGTCGGAATAGGGGGCGTTTTTGTGAAAACCGAAAAAACGCCATAACTTCTTTATTAAAGTAGATATCGAATCGGTTTAAAGTTTATATTACTTCTTAAAAATAGGCCAAAAGTTTATGCATGACAGATTTTTGATAAATTTAGAAGTGGGCTCAAGGGGCGAAAAAAACAGGGTTTTTGAGAGAAAAAAATTCATAACTTCGTCAATTTTCAAGATATCAAGTCCAACTAAATTTTTTGTAAATGTTCTTAAAATTATCTAAAACTTTTGTATTTACAAGTTTTTGATAGGATCAAATTTTACCCATGGAAAAAATTAAAAACGAAAAGAAAAAGGGCGCTGAAAAAAGAGAAAAATCCATAACTCGGTCAATTTTTACGATATCATATCTGATTAAATTTATTTTATATCTTCTCAAAAATATCTACAACTTTTATATTGACAAGTTTTTCATAGGACCAATTCGTATACAAAAAAAAAATTAAACAAAAATAGGAGTTGGAGAAGAAACCTCAAATCCAAACTGCTTATATTCTGACTCATTTTTAAATTCATTTTTGATTTTAAACGCATCCAAATGGTAGATCCTCTTATTTAGAAACTGTATACAGTGACACACTGGTCAATTTTCTGATAAAGACAAAATATATTTCAAAAAAGGCTACCAAAAAGGGTATTTTGAACAGAATTTCCAAAAGTCATCGGGAATGAAAATTTAAGTTCAAATAAGAAATTGCGTTTTTTTTCTGACTCGTTTTTAAATCCATTTTTGTTCTCAAACGCATCCAATTTGCAGATCCTCTTATTTAGGAACTATATAACGTGATGCATTGGTCAGTTTTTTGATAAAGACGGAATATATTTCAAAAAAGGCTACCAAAAAGGGTATTTTGAACAGAATTTTCCGAAATCATCGTGATTGAAAATATAAGGAAGTGTTCAAATAAGAAATTGCGTTTTTTTCTGACTCGTTTTAATATCCATTTTTGCTCTCAAACGCACCCAATTTACAGATCCTCTTATTTAGGAACTATATAATGTGATGCATTGATCGGTTTTTTGATAAAGACAGAATACATTTAGAAAAAGGCTACCAAAAAGGGTATTTTGAACAGAATTTCCCGAAGTCTTCGTGATTTGAAAATTTAAGGAAGTTTTCACATAGCAAATTGCGTTTTTTATGACTCGTTTTAAAATCCATTTCCGCTCTCAAACGCATCCAATTTACAGATCCTCTTATTTAGGAACTATATACTGTGACGCATTGGCCAGTTTTTTAATAAAGATAGAATATATTTTTAAAAATGCTGTCAAAGTGAGTATTTCGCACAAAATTTTCCGCAGCAATCATGATTAAAGAATTAAGGATGTATTCAAACAACAAATCGGTTATTTTATGACTCATTTTTAAATTCAATTTTTTTCTCAAATGCATTCAACTGACAGTTTCTTGTTATTTAGGAACTGTAGCATGTACTGTTTTGGTCGATTTTTTTAAATAAATTCAGAATTTTTTTCAAAATATGTTGTCAAAATGGGCATTTGAGCTGAATTTTTCTTAAGATGATTCTGATAAAACCAGTTTTTGAGAAAAATGAAATTAAAAATTTTTCATAAACGGCCAAATGAAGTTATTAAACTGGGTTTATCTCTAATCATATATATATATGTATATATTTTGGTTGAAATGAGCACTCTTCGAAATCTACCTCCGCCTATAGGCCCAGCCGACAGGGATTTTTTTTATTTAAAATCATGTTGTTTAAAACATGAAAATTTTTTGTTGTTTAGTACTAAACCCTATAGATTTTTTTTTTTTTGAGATCATTAAATAAACTGTTTTTTTGTTTTCAAGTAGTTGATCGTCCATTTTGTTGTTGTAATAGAAAACAAAGCATTATGAGCATTGTGTTGGCTATTTTCAAAATTTAGGAAAAATACACACACACATATGCATACATATATCGAATATATATAAAAACATCATATATATTTTACAGTTGTGAAAATTTATGATATATACAAACTGTAATTGTTACAAAGTACCCTTAAGCATTTACAATTTCAGACGACTGTCTCAATTTTATATTACATTAATTTATAATATAATATAAAATAATATTATTTGTATTATATTAAATGAAAGCAAAATACTCTTATGCAATTACAATTTATGTCAATTGTCTCAGTTTTCTATTATATTAAAATTTTTTTAATATTTTCCAACAAACCTGAGTTCGGTTTGTTTGGCTTGCCGTCCGTCTGTCCGTTTGCATGAGCTCTAACTTTCATAAATTTACTCAGATTATCATGCAATTGATGAACATTATTTAGAGTCTCCAAAGTGTGTTTGGTATTGTATATGAATTATGCAACTCAAAAAGTTGCAGTGCATTATGTTATAGGGAGAAAAATCTTTTGCGGAGTACTTTAATGAAATTACGTTATTTCAAATGTATTAAAATAACATAAATCACTGAAAAGATGATTATAATAGAATAGTGCATTAGTAGCATTTGTCGTTTTTTACAGGGTAACATAAAATAAATCGGTTACAGTATTGTATTTGAGTAATAATACCTGAAAAGTACGTTTTAAAGTTCGAATGCGTTTTAAAATGTAAATGACTTTTTGCATACAGTCACTGCCAAAAAAATCTTGACACTTGAGATTTTAGACGTTTTGTTGAATATCTAGAAATATACATGAGGAATTATTCTGAAACTTCAGGTGTGTAAACAATGTACCACAGGTCATATATTTTCGTGAAATATTTTTGCGAAGTCCCATAGGGGACCGTCAAAAAATTTAAAAAAATGAATATCTTTTGGATAACCCTGTCAAAACTAATGTAGCAAAAGCATTCAAACTTCAGATTATCATTAAGTGACTTATTGTAATTATGTGTGTTCATTTTTATACGGATAGCATGTATACTAGTAGAGAAATTAAGGTTTTTATAAAAACAGTCCCAATTTTTTCAAAGTTTTTTTGCTTATTATTTGCAGAGTTCTTAATATAAAATAATGTTTTTTTCCTGAAAATATGACAAACAATATTATAAATAATACCCTGTAACCAGAATTTAAAAATAATAATAATTGTATGAATAATGAACAGGTTTACTAAACAAATTTTCATTGCGCATGCGTAAAAGCTACCAAAATTTTGATAGCATACTGTGTTAGCTAAATGTAAAGAGCAACTTTTGTGAAAGTCTCAAAATCACAGCGTAAAAATACCAAAAATTATCGTCGATAGAAAAAGCTGAAAATTCGTTATTCCCAAAAAGCAGCAAAAAGATAAGTCGCTGTATCCATATTTCATTGTTTAGTAACAATATAGAATACAATGCCCGAAAGAAAAAAAAAACATTTGCATCGCCTTTTAAATGTCATCTTGTTAATCTCATGTTCTATGTAATCTAATGTTAATCTCAACCCTATAGAAAATGCTTGGAATCATATGAAAAATAAGGTACAAGAGTGTCACCCATCCAGCATAAAGGAATTGAAAGAAGTATTGGAAACTTTGTGGTTCAATATGGACAAAAACTATTTCCGAAATTTAGCAAATTCTATGCCTAACAGATTGCAAAGTGTCATAAAAGCGAAGGGAAATATGTCAAAATATTAGTTTTGGCAATAAAATTATTTAAAATGTGAGTGTTTACTTTTATAACACTTTTTTTATGAGTGTCAAGATTTTTTTTTCTCGGCTCTGTACATAATATTGCGCGCACTACTATATTTGGATACAATCCCTTATCTTTTTGCGTCTTTTTCGAAATAACGGATTTTCATCTGATTCTATCGACGATAATTTTCAGCATTTTTAAGCTGCGATTCTGAGACTTTCACAAAAGTTGCTCCATACCTTTAGCTAACACAATATGCAATCAAAATTTGCATAACTTTTACGCATGCGCAATGAAAAATTATTTTGTAAACCTGCTCGTTATTCATACAATTATTATTATTATTTAAATTCTGGTTGCAGGGTATTATGTATAATATTGTTTGTCATATGTTCAGGAAAAAAACTTTATTTTATATTAAGAACTCTGCATATAATAAGCAAAAATCTTGAAAAAAATTGGGACTGTTTTTATAAAAACCTTAATTTCTCTACGAGTATACATGCTATCAGCATAAAAAAATTAACACACATAATTACAATAAGTCACTTAATGATAATCTGCAGTTTGAATGCTTTTGCTACATTAGTTTTGACAGGGTTATCCAAAAGATATTTAATTTTTTTTCACTTTTTTGACGGTCCCCTATGGGACTTCGGCAAAAACATTTCCCGAAAATATATGACCTGTGCTATATTGTTTACACACCTGAAGTTTCAGAATAATTCCTCATGTATATTTCTAGATATTCAACAGAACGTCCAAAATCTCAAGTGTCAAGATTTTTTTGGCGGTGACTGTAGTTCTCGTTGTTTATATATTGTATATTTCATATGACAAATAATGACGATTTTTCATGCACAAATGACGTCACGTACCATTCTCGTTATTAGCGAAATTACTCAAGGGTTATTTTCAACTGAGGTATATGTATTTCTTAACTAAGTTTTCATTTTTTTTAAACTAAATTTGCATTTTTTGCAACTTTATTTTTTACATATATGTAACTAATTTACAAATCTATGTATCATATATTGGGTTAGTCAAAGTATTCGACTTTTTTTGGATTGTAGATTGCGTCAGCTGAAATTGGTTTTTCAATTGGGTATTTCGATATGGTTGAATTAGACATAATATTTTATCTTACTAAACGGTGAAATTTTGTTGCATTTTTCTGAATGTGTTGGAAATTGCTTCAAAATCTGTACTTCGATATGATTTTTCCTTTCTTGTTTACTGTAAAAAGGCAAATTCTTAGTTTTTTTAAATACATTTCTGAAAAAAAATGTAATTTAAAATAAAAATTAATGAAAATGAAAGTTAAATCAATGTAACTTAAAGAGCAACTAAAACATTTAAGATATTATGCCTAGAAATATAATTATTTTATTTATGATTAATTAATGCAGTAAAACATTTTAAATTAAGAATGAAATCTTAATTTTTATAAGCTTATGATATTTGAAAAGTAATTATTTTTGATTTAAAAACCAAATCTGAATACATTCTGAATAAAGTTTTTGAATAAACTTCGTGAATAATTAAACATAAAATTTCTTATGACACAATATTTAATTTCAAACGCGGAAAAATTTTAATTTTATATCGTTTAATCTAAAAATTCCCATCAATAAAATATTTAATCTATGGATATGGATAAAAGAATTGTTTGCGAATATCGCTATTTTTATATTAATTTACAATACATCAATTTAATTTATATGAATACGTTGTTAAAATGAATTCACATTTATTTGAAACTCGTGTTCGAACAATTATTATAAACAAAACACTATATAATAGCGAATACAGAAACGAACAATTTTTTAATTAATCATACGGATTAGAACATTTAATTTATTTTTAAATAAAGATTTTTTTATTCAGATCATTATTTTAACGCTAATTTATGGAATATAAATGATACGAAAGTAATGCAACATTTAAAAACCCAATAAAAATAGAAAAATAAATGATTAGTTTAAAATTATTATTGCATGTTATGATAAGTAAATTTTAATTATGCATTTTTTTAGCATATATATATGTTTCAGGCTGTATTTTATGTACATTATAAAAAATTTAGTAATAATGTATTTTTTATTGATACCAATTTTTAAATATAATCAATTTAGACACTGAAATTCTAAAATAGTCATGAAAAAAAAGTATTTCATATCAATTTATTATATTTATATAGATATTAATAAGTCATGAAATTAAGATTTTTTTTTTATTCATTTTAAGAGGGGCTGCAAATACTTTATTATAAATAAATGGAAACTTTAAGACTACTTGACGTTTCTATTATGTAACGTAAATGATAAATTTATTTTATTTCCCTAACAATTGCAATTAAACATCTAAATGTAAAGTTAATGTCAATTCTCACCATGCTATTCTAATCTTGAAATGTCAAAGTAAGTTTTAATTTGAAATAATTACCTCTTATAATGTCATTAACAACTTGTATGTGACAAATGAGACCGAAAGGGTAATCAAATTGACACTCATATCAAATGAGTTGGAAAGATAGAAATAAATGTCGGTCTTTAACTTTTGAAAAGTTTTACTGGTTCAAACATTAGATTTATTGAAATATGAGAAACCTTCTTTATAAAATTGTTATGTAGACTAGCACTAATTTCTTCTTTATTATATAGATACTAATAAAATATGAAATTATGATTTTGTGTTCTTTTAGTAAGAGGGATAACAAATATTCCATTAACAATAAGTTTAACTTTTACGCCATTTTGAAGATTCTATTATGTCGCATAAAAGATACATTTATTTTATTTTTCTAAAAAAGGCATAAATCTAAATGTATAAGTAAAGTCAATTCTGAATTCATTATTCTAAATCCCGAAGTACCAAAGTAAGTTTTAATTTAAAATAATGACCACTTATATTGTCATTGAAAATTTTTTTAACCATAATTGAGACCGAAAATTTAAACAAATTGGCACTTAAATCATTTGAATGCGTTGGAAGGATGGAAATAAATGTCATTTTTAAGCTTTTGGCGTGGTTTAGTGGTTCAAAATTATATTTATCGAAATGTGAAGAAATCTCTAGCGAAAATTATAATATAAATTGGTATATTTTTTTTCTGTATTATCTAGATATTAATAAGGTAAGAAATTAAGATTTGTTTTATTTATTTTGACAGCGATAACAAATATTCCATTAACAATAAATATCAGGATATACAATTATTAGAAGTGTCTATTATATCACATAAAAGGACAATTATTTTATTTTCCTACAAAAAAGGAATCAAATTGTACAAGAAAAATCAATCCTCACACTATTATTCCAAGTCCTGAAGTGACAAAGTAAGTTTCAATTTGAAATAATTACCTTTTATAATATCATTAACATATTTTATGCAATATTATAGACCAAAAGGTTGAACAAGTTGACATTTATATCAAATGCGTGGTAAAAGATAGAAACAAATGTCAGTCTTTAATATTTGACAAGTTTTACTGATTGATTGAAGTGCATGGAAATCCCTAAATAAAAGTGTTCCGTAACTGATGCTCAAAGTTATTTTCTGATAAAGTGTTCTTCATATATTCCATAATAATTTATGATAAATTTATTATCTTTTATATTCAAGGTTTCATAGATGTCATAAGGTACCCTGGAGTAAAAAAGATCGGGTGGTAATACGATTCGCTATTACAAGCAATTCGGAGATGGCAGCTACGGATTTATAACAGAATTGCTCTGAGTCAGCTAAATCACAACCAGATGCTAAAAAATTAGTTTGTTCCATTTGTAAACGTTATCGCTTGAAGAAGCATGTAAGAGTCAACGACTGATATAAAATTTACGAGAAACGTTATGTGACCTGAAGACTATATTTATTGGAAAAAAATTTGTCTATTAAATACATTTTAGTGTATTTCATGACCTTTCTAAATGTGGGAAATTTTGAATGTGTTCGCGAGGTAGTTTGAAGCTTAAAATATTCTGCGCATAAGTATATCCTGGAAATAACGCCACCTTCAAATTATTATTTCGGTTGATTTTTTTTTTCAGTGCTGGAACTATTCTTAATGAGGATTTTTTTTTTTTTTTTACTTTCTACACAAGAGAGTCATTATGGAAAGCCGAAAATGATAGCGAGAAATTTGTTTGGTCTAAGTGCTGCTTACTTTTCCATGTCATAAGAATAAAATATCAAATAATTATTATGCATCCTGAAATCTGAATTAATGGTAAATAAGAGAAATTTGCCAATTTCTAGGGATGTAGAGTTTGAATCTTTAGAATTGAACAAGTTATAGACAATTTTCCTATCTTATTTTATAATTTTGTTTGCATGGCTTTATTACCCACATAGGTATGTAACGACGCCAAATAGCATTGGTCCAGAAATCACGTCATTGCATTTTATCAATACATATCTCCCATATTTTTTCTTTCATACATAATCAATAAGTTACAGTATCAAATCCCATGTTTGTTTAGGAAAAAAATCAAAAACTAAGCCGTGAATATTGGCATTAGAACCTTAACTTCATGAATATTGGTATTAGAACCTTAACAAGGCATTATTACACCAGGACATCTGACATTCTAAAGTTTATGCACTAAAACATAACGTTTGTGCAAAAGATTAAACATTTACTAAACATAATCATTAAAAAAAATCTTATGTGTGTGTCTGATAAGTTGTACAAACATTTATACAGATCTGTTTCATTACATTGTTAAAAAATATATATATATACAACACAAATGATTATTTAAATTTATTATTTTTTAACTACATGAATGATCGACTGTTATAAAAATTTCTCAAACAGACCATAAAATGTATTAAAAATGCTCGAGGCTTTTCGAAAGAACTGAGTCTTTCTTCGTCAGTCGCAAAAAAGTTCACAAAGTTCTTTTGAATTCAAGATGTTCGAAATACTCTGTCTAAAATTGAAGAAGATCTTTGTGAACTTTTTTGCGCCTGACGAAGAAAGACTCAGTTCTTTGAAAAGGCCTCCAGCTTTTTTAATATTTTTTATCATGTGTTTAAGAAATTTTTATAACAGTCGATTGATCAACACCATATAAATTCTATTTTCTCACATGAAGGGTGATAATAGCATTTTCAAACTTGCTATGAAGTGATATGCAGATTTATCTTAAATTGCAGTGATGATATCTCAGATGTATTTTCTTTAATTTTCGGAAATTTTCTGGCAGCAGAGATAGCAGGATTTTACCGTTTATTGCCTTTTTTTTTCTTTCGTTACACGAGGTAAAATATACGACAGTGGAGAAAAATAAAAGTGTCTGACATTGGAGTCGAAACAGGTACCTTACTGTTACGGGAAGTAATATACCTTAAATACTCGGCCACAGCTGCGTAATATGTAAACACTTTGAAATAATTATGTTTTCTGTAGATGCGTATCATTTTAGGATATATATATATATATTTAATTTTAATTTTGAAGTTAATTTCTAGGAAATCTCGATTTTAAAAAGAGTTTAAGCTACGATTTTAATATTGTATATTATAATAAAAAAAATGAATAATAAATATTTTTAAGTTGTTGGTAGATGTAAATTTGAATATTGTATTTTCATTTGGTAATTTTTTTAAAAATAAAATCATTTTTTTTATTTAGTTTTGAAATCAAAATTTCGCATTTATTTATAATTATGCATTTATTTAAAATATATTTTAAATGCAAAAGTTATTTATTTATTTATTTATTTACTATAATCAAAAATATAAATTCAGCTTTTTTATCTTTCTTCAACTTTTTCAACTTTAAAAAATAAGTTGTAAGTACTTTTGAATACATGAGATAAGCAACTGTTAATATTTTTTTTTCATTTTAATTAAATTAGAAGTACTATTTTATTTTTTTAATTTTTGGTTTTACATTTTTAACATAAATTTAGAATTTAGTATTATTAGGGCGCGTGAGTGCGGGGAATGAACGAAACTTCCCCCCTCTTTTCAAATTTCTAGGAAGAATTCAAGTATAAAATGTGAGTGTTTTTTTTTTTTTTTTTTTAAATACGGAAATTTTTTGTTAAGAAAGGGGGGGATATTTTAGTGTATATTGACGGTTTTTTTTTTTTTTTTTTTTTTTTTTTACCGTGTGCTTAATATATTAGCTTCTTGTATTATTTTCTTTTTATCAATTAATTTTTTCTTTTTCTAGAAATCTGATGTTTCCTAAGAAAATAAAAATAATCATAATAAAATTTTCATCATTGAGGTGTCAACTGTTACATATTTGAATTTTATTTACTCTGTGCCCATAAAATTTTGTTTGATTTTGTCAGTAACATTTCATGTATACATTACAAAGGTATTTTAACATTTAATGTTGAGATTAAACTCAGAGTTTTTAGCGCTGTGCGATTTTAAAAGAAGGATGTGCAAATGTGTTGTGCTGTACACTCTTAAAACGAAAGAGTGGATTTGGCTTCTCAGGAAAGAGCTGTAATTTATTGAATCGTAAATGAGCTGTATTTTAAATGCTTAACTCATCTTGGTTTAGATTGCTTATCTAAATAACTCATCTTGATTTAAAACAAAACAAACAAAAAACAACTCACTGACTTGAGTTGTTTCAACTCTTTATGAGAAGCTGCCTTTCAAAACGTGAGATGAACGAATTTCGGCTCAACTTGAATTACTTCTTGCCTGACATTTTAAGAGAGTACTCAAAGTCCGCTAGGCTATTTTTTAAGGGCGTCATGCCATTTTTTAAAATTCATCGACAAATATCTGAAACTACCGTGCCGATTTTCCAAGAGAAACAAGTGATTATTTTCCTAAATTTCCATATATTTAAGGCACTTAGATCCGAACAGACTTAAAATTATATGCACCTAAAATTACATTCATGTAGAAGTAATTTGTTTCTCAATTCGAAATTCATTGTTTGTTTTAAAAAGATAGGGGTTCTATTATGATTCCTAGAAATTAATATGTGCGATATTTAAGAGTTAAATAAACGTTTGTATGCTATATTTCCGCGTTTGAGCATGTCTAGAATAATCTCCAGATGGATCGGGATAAACACTAGTTGATAAGTACACATGCTGATGAATGCATATTTGTAATATGAATACATGTTAAACAGATTAAGTCTTAATTTTTCAATTCAACCCTTCACTGCACCGTGTGCCATATCTGGCACATACCTAAAAACATTATAATTCTCATTACGTACCATTATTTTAACCAAAATGATCGCCGTAACTGATCACGAACAGTGTAAAGAATGGAGTAACACTCAATTTGAACACATGAAATGGCTGCATTTAACAAATAATATAAATTGGTTCTTTGATTAAAAAAAAATCGATTAAGTTATTAAGACTTCACTCTAGGCATAGAAAAATACCCAGATGATAATGTTAAGTCTATGGGAGCGTTCGTTTCAAATATCTTGCTCAAATTTTAGTATTTTTACATGATTTTTTTTGCACAGAATAGCTGAGAACGACCCACAACCAGTCTAGTGTTTTCTTTTTCGATTTTGCTTGCATATTTTTTATATTACGGTAGCTTCAATTTCAGAACCGGTTTAAACCGGTTTCGAAAATTAAAGTAATTAAAAAAAAAAAAATTCCGAAACCAAAACTGGAAAAGTAAAAACTTGGCCGGTTGTGGATCGTCCTCAGTTATCTTGTGAAAAAAAAATCATGTAAAACTATTAAAATTTGGGCGAAATATTTGAAAAGTACGCCCCCATAGACTTTACATTATCATCCGGGTCTTTTTCTGTGCCTAATGTTGCGCCTTAAGGCGAAATTTATTTTTATTACTTTTATTGAATACTTAAAAATATTAATGTATAAAAATTTTGCAGAGCGTTAAGCAGATAAAATTAATTAATTTAAGCCTAATTAATTGAAAAATAAAGCAATACCATATTTAAAAACCCTAATTTTGTATATAGGGTACATGTCATAAAATATCAAATTTTAGATGAAAATTTGAAATTTAATTTTTTTTACTATTTTTCCCATTATTAGACGAATGTGTAGATGTAGATTTCAAATAAGTGTTAAATTAGAAAAAAATGTCCAGTGAAGGGTTAATTTTTTAACACATATAAAAAATTATATTCTAAGCAAAGACAGGAATTTGAGTTTGTCATGTATACTAATATTGATAATGAATTTGGAAAGCTTTTATGCAAGAAAAAAGAAGAAAAATAAATAAGCGTGACACGGAAAGTTTATATGTGTGATAATTTGTTTGTTTTTCTTTAAGAAACCTTTTTTTGTGTGATTGCTGTCATTACTTGGTTCAACACTGAATCTCATTTTACATTTTTTTCGTTGTATTTTCTAGTAAACAGAAAAAAAATTGTTAAATGAAGCTTCTCTTGAGAAATATTTATTCAAAAGATTGCCTCACAAAAGAAAAAAAAACGGTGTGTTGAAAAGTCTCAAGACAAAAAAAAATTACAAAACTTTCAATTTTTTTTCTATTCTAATCTTTTGTATTCTTTTTAGAGATAAAATAGAAAGAGTACATATCCACTGAAAATGTTTCCGTTCTTTAAATTGAAGTATGGATAATCAGGTAATTTTATCTTTTTGTCGTTTTGTGTTGTATGCTTAGATTTCTATAACATTATAAGAAGTAAATAACTTCACTTAAAATAATACATATATATATACAGTCACCGCCAAAAAAATCTTGACACTTGAGATTTTAGACGTTTTGTTGAATATCTAGAAATATACATGAGGAATTATTCTGAAACTTCAGGTGTGTAAACAATATAGCACAGGTCATATATTTTCGTAAAATTGTTTTGCGGAAGTCCCATAGGGGACCGTCAAAAATTTAAAAAGAATGAATATCTTTAGGATAACCCTGTCAAAACTAATGTAGCAAAAGCATTCAAACTGCAGATTATCATTAAGTGAGTTATTATAATTATGTGTGTTCATTTTTATGCGGATAGTATGTATACTTGTAGAGAAATTAAGGTTTTTATAAAAACAGTCCCAATTGTTTTCAAGATTTTTGCTTATTATTTGCAGAGTTCTTAATATAAAATAATGTTTTTTCCTGAAAATATGACAAACAATATTATACATAATACTCTGCAACCAGAATTTAAAAAAATAATAATTTAAGGAATAATGAATAGATTTATTAAATAAATTTTCATTGCGCATGCGTAAAAGTTATGCAAATTTTGATTGCATATTGTGTTAGCTAAAAGTATGGAGCAACTTTTGTAAAAGTCTCAGAATCGCAGCTTAAAAATGCTGAAAATTATCGTCGATAGAATCAGACGAAAATCCGTTATTTCCAAAAAGACGCAAAAAGATAAAAGGTTGTATCCAAATATAGTAGTGCGCGCAATATTATGTACAGTCACCGCAAAATAATCTTGACACTTGAGATTTTAGACGTTTTGTTGAATATCTAGAAATATACATGAGGAATTATTCTGAAACTTCAGGTGTGTAAACAATATACCACAGGTCATATATTTTCGTGAAATATTTTTGCGAAGTCCCATAGGGGACCGTCAAAAAATTAAAAAAATGAATATCTTTTGGATAACCCTGTCAAAACTAATGTAGCAAAAGCATTCAAACTGCAGATTATCATTAAGTGACTTATTGTAATTATGTGTGTTCATTTTTATATGGATAGCATGTATACTCGTAGAGAAATTAAGGTTTTTATAAAAACAGTCCCAATTTTTTCAAAGTTTTTTTTGCTTATTATTTGCAGAGTTCTTAATATAAAATAATGTTTTTTTCCTGAAAATATGACAAACAATATTATAAATAATACCCTGTAACCAGAATTTAAAAATAATAATAATTGTATGAATAATGAACAGATTTACTAAACAAATTTTCATTGCGCATGCGTAAAAGCTACCAAAATTTTGATAGCATATTGTGTTAGCTAAATGTAAAGAGCAACTTTTGTGAAAGTCTCAAAATCACAGCGTAAAAATACCAAAAAATATCGTCGATAGAAAAAGCTGAAAATTCGTTATTCCCAAAAAGCAGCAAAAAGATAAGTCGCTATATCCATATTTCATTGTTTAGTAACAATATAGAATACAATGCCCGAAAGAAAAAAAAACATTTGCATCGCATTTTAAATGTCATCTTGTTAATCTCATGTTCTATGTAATCTAATGTTAATCTCAACCCTATAGAAAATGCTTGGAATCATATGAAAAATAAGGTACAAGAGTGTCACCCATCCAGCATAAAGGAATTGAAAGAAGTATTGGAAACTTTGTGGTTCAATATGGACAAAAACTATTTCCGAAATTTAGCAACTTCTATGCCTAACAGATTGCAAAGTGTCATAAAAGCGAAGGGAAATATGTCAAAATATTAGTTTTGGCAATAAAATTATTTAAAATGTGTTTACTTTTATAACACTTTTTTTATGAGTGTCAAGATTTTTTTTTCTCGGCTCTGTACATAATATTGCGCGTACTACTATATTTTCTTTTTACTTATTTATCTTTTTGCGTCTTTTTGGAAATAACGGATTTTCATCTGATTCTATCGACGATAATTTTCAGCATTTTTAAGCTGCGATTCTGAGACTTTTACAAAAGTTGCTCCATACCTTTAGCTAACACAATATGCAATCAAAATTTGCATAACTTTTACGCATGCGCAATGAAAAATTATTTTGTAAACCTGTTCGTTATTCATACAATTATTATTATTTTTTAAATTCTGGTTGCAGGGTATTATGTATAATATTGTTTGTCATATGTTCAGGAAAAAACTTTATTTTATATTAAGATCTCTGCATATAATAAGCAAAAATCTTGAAAAAAATTGGGACTGTTTTTATAAAAACCTTAATTTCTCTACGAGTATACATGCTATCAGCATAAAAAAATTAACACACATAATTACAATAAGTCACTTAATGATAATCTGCAGTTTGAATGCTTTTGCTACATTAGTTTTGACAGGGTTATCCAAAAGATATTTAATTTTTTTTAATTTTTTGACGGTCCCCTATGGGACTTCGGCAAAAACATTTCCCGAAAATATATGACCTGTGCTATATTGTTTACACACCTGAAGTTTCAGAATAATTCCTCATGTATATTTCTAGATATTCAACAGAACGTCCAAAATCTCAAGTGTCAAGATTTTTTTGGCGGTGACTGTATGTACTTTCTATACAAATAAACCCTTAAAGCATATGTTATTGACCAAATATATTGAAATTAATACAATAATCAGCAGAGACAAAATAGTAATTTAGCAAATCATTTGATCTAAAATCCAATATAACAGTATTTAAATGAGAGAAAAAACAAAGTAAATTGCGAAAATTGCTACATCAAATGTAACTATAACAATAGTAAAAATCTCAAAAAAGTACATCATATTATAAGCATATGCAACAATATAATAATATATTTAATAAATATAAAATTATAACATACGACGAAATATAGGCTATTATTAATGAATATACAGTGCATGCCAAAAGTTTAAGCACAATAGCAATTTTAACATAAAATTTTAAATATTCACTTTATTTCAATATCCGTCTCAAGTATGTTAATAATATCTATTTTAACACCATATTCCTTGAAATTAACTTTTAAATTTTATTTCAAACCATGGAGTTTAAGAATTGAACAAAAATAGCCGTGTCAAAAGTTTAAGCACACAATCGTTTTTATGCAAATTTTGCAATCTGACGTAAACGGTTGCGCACGCAAGCAATTCCTGGGTTTATAAGAAGCAGTCAGTTGTTGTTTTTCAGTTTGTACAAAATGCCTAAGTAGAAAGAATTTTCAGAGGAGGAGGTGATAGAAATTTGGAGTATTAGAGCAAAATGTAAGTCTGTTTTTGAAATTGCAAGTGCATTAAAATGGTCAAAACCAGGTATTCATCAATTTTTGGCTCGTGGTAATGATTTCAAACGAAAATTTCATTCAGGAAGGTCGCGAGTGACTAGTTTGTGCGAAAATAGCCGCATGAGAAATTTCGCTTCAACTGGTAATAACTCCCTTTCGCAAATAAGACATGCAATTGGAGGACAAATATCGAAAAAAAAAACTGTTCATAGAAGAGTTTTGGAATTCAAATACATCAAATATCGTAAAATGGCTCAATTACCGTGTCTCAAACGACACCATAAAGAAGCTAGATTACAATGGGCTAAAGAGCATATGTCCTTTCGTGAAAAGTGACTGAATATCATATTCAGTGATGAAAAAGAAGTGGATTCTCAATGGCCTTGGTGGGCTTAAATACTATTGGCACGATCTCCGCAAGGAACCTAGTAGTACATTTGGCAGACAATATAATGGTGGTTCTGTAATGGCATGGGCGGCTATTTCTTTCAATTGTCAGACATCTCCAGCATTCATCAGTGGTCATGAAAACTCTGAAAACTACCAAGAGACACTTGCCAATCATTTGCTTCCTGTTGCCAAGGTTTTGGGGAGAGAAAATGGTTTTTTCAACATGATAATGCTTCGATCCATACCTCAAACTCAACTTCATCGAGGCTTAAGTCGAAAAAAGTGTCTGTTTTAAAATGACCGGCAATTAGTCCTGATTAAAACCCTACAGAAAATACCTGGGGTATTTTCACTCAAGCAGTTAATCCAAATGGAAGGCAGTATTATTCAGTTAAAGATTTGAAAGATACCATGACAGCGCTCAGTTTAAAAGTGAACCAGAAACAATACAGAACCACATTTTTATCGATGGCACGGCACCTTTCAGCAGAAAGGTGCAATAATCAAGTATTAATTTTTTTATTCTTGTTTTGCTAAAGACTAAAAAACTCCTGTGCTTAAACTTTTGACATACACATTTTTGTTGTTTTTATAAATTTTATTATTTAAGATAAATTTTACAGCATAAATCTGTTAACTGTCTTTTTAAAACTACAATTTGTAGGTTATGTGAAAAAGAAAGTAACTTTCACTCATTAATAAAATTTTACTTTGAAATTTTCTGTTGTGCTTAAACTTTTGACACACACTGTATAAAAACGATAGCTACAAAAACACAAACTTTCAATGAAAATATAAATAAAAAATAAATTTCCCAAATCAGCATTTATTTATTTAAAAGACTTTCTGTACATTTAAATATTTGAAAGATATGATATGGATCAAGGGCCATATTTAATTTATATAGCAGAATGAATAATATTAATTAGAATTTTTATGCTTTCTCTTTGTAATTTATGCATTTTACACATCATTTGTAAACTGCCCGTTATGATAACTTTATTCACAAACTGGCAAGTTCTTTTACATCAATCGTTTAATCGCATTCTGACAGATGTCGGAAAATCTCGTAGATGTCTCTAAATCTCGTAGTAATTTTAGGTGTCGTTCAATTTCGCTCATTAATCTTCGTTGGCTGCGACTGAATATTTTGCAGATGAATATGATGTTCCTTTGTCTTGAATATATAAAAGTAAGTTTAAAAGATAAGGAAAAATAATTAAATTCAAAAGAGAAAAACATAACAAAATTTTACATACAGAAACAAGCCATTTGAAAACTTTTTTTTCACACTCTGTAAATGTTTCACACATTTTTGCTTACACTGTAACCTTTAATCATATATTTATAGAAAATAGAAATGTTTTTATACAAAGACGAAAAATCATGTTTCAAATGTAAATTTTAAATACACTTACCAAAACATGTACAATACAGTAACAAAAATTCAACGTTTATTCAGCTATGTCGTGAAACTAAAGAATATGGAAACCAGTTATCATGCAGTTCGAATGCAAGATATCTACCAGTTATCTTGCATTCGAATAAAAACAGATGTATCTAATATATTATGATATATTCGGATATTAATTACTCCTAGTATTAACGAAATTCAGGTTTTAATGAAACGGGAATGAAAATAAATTCATGGATCGCGTAAAAGAAAGGATTAACCCTTTATCTACAGAATTATTTATCAAGAAATTGCTTCATCTCAATAATTATTTTTTAATATCTGAAGATAATATTGGAATTTTCAAATGAAAATTATGTGAAATTTAGATATGTTTTATCATTTAAATTGATTAAATATATTGGAGTTATAACTTCTTTCAAAAAATATTAACAAAAATAATAAGATTCATTAACCAAAAATATTTCTACGGAAATATCACAATTCTTATAAAAGCAATGTATTCAAATGTAATGCGATCCACTTTTTAACACGTTCTCTGCCGCTCATGCGAAAGCGTGTGATATGGCACCAACGTTGAGGGGCTTCTCACGCGCCAGCGCTTGATGTGGGATGATGACCAATAACCAGTCACGCACTGGCGTGGGAAAATCTTTCTCTGATTCTTTGTTATAAAAAGTAAATCGGCTTCTGGGAAAAACCCACTTCTACAGTGTGGCATTAACTATCATCACATCTTCATGTTAGCGGCTGCGAACGTGTTAAATAAAAAGGCTTTTGCAGCTGAAAATATTTCAAACAAGTTTTCTTTAAAGAAAGAAAAGCCGTATCTATTAAAATCATAAAAAAATTATAACTTTTTGAAAATATTTAGCCTTGACTGTTTTCTACTCTATCTAAATTTGATTGTATTATATTGTACGGAAAGAAAAAAAATGTTTTATTAATTAGACTGAGTAAATATATTTTACATTAAAATTTATTTAACGGTACTTTAAAGTACCGTCAGTGCATAAAGGATTAAAGAAGGTAATCGTATATTTGTCGCTGTTTCTAGAAGTTCGAAGTCACGGTAAGAAGTAAATAAATTTAAAAATATTATTAGGATACACTATCAGTAGAGTCTGAGTTAGGATATCATTAATGGGATATATCGCCAGGCTCTAGACAAAGACATCATTATGGCGATAATTTAAAAATATCAATATTTAACCTATGTATTGTTAAGTATGCCGGAAGGAAAATTTTCAAAAATATATAAAAATTGAATCCTATTGAATGACTATTTATGAAGGATAAATGTTGATTTTAGCATCATTTCATAGCTCAATCTTTATACATTACTTTATATAATGTTTATGTTGAACAGATATAAGAGATGTCATTGCAACCAGTATCTTTAGTCAATAAAAATTCACATAGAATTTCTTTAGTCACATAAAAATATTTGGGTAAAGCAATAAGCTATTAATCAGTCATTTTGCTGAATTCAGTAAAGAATATTACAAACATGTAAATGCTTATTATAGTGAGTCTGAGGTGATCATCTGGATATCAGCAACGAAAACTTTATTTCCCTTCAATGAGATATAGACTTCTTCAAAATACTTTTTTTTTTTATAAAATTTCTTTTCTTAGAATTAAACAGATATCTGACTAACCCATGGCGGATAAAATATAAGAAGCTCCTTTTTTCAATAGTCGCCACATTTTTATAAAAAAAAAATATTGCGAAAGTTTTTTTTATAAGATTTGCTCTTCATAATATGAATAAATAATGAATTCTACGAAAGATGTTGATTTTACATAATAGCAAAGTCTACGTAATGTACAAAAGCATACATACAGAGTGTTTCATAGAAGATGACCAAAAATTTAAGACGTAATAGTACTTATCCAAACACACAAAATATCTAAGCATGAAACAAACATTTACCGTACACAATTTTCTCCAATAAACATTCTCCAATAAGGAGGAGGTCATAATTACTTCCTGGTCATAATTATCTCACCAGACAATAATATTTTTTATGTTTTAATCTATGATATTATATTCATTTCATTGCAAAATAAATATGTTATGAATATGAATACGACCATATTCACTCAGTTAAAAAAATTAATTAAACGAAATAATTAAAAAAAACTTTACATTTTGTTTAAAATAACTCTGTTAGTATAACGCCTTTGAAAAAGGGGAAAAAATTAACATTTTATTTTAAACTTTTTATCAAAAGCTACTACGTCTTTAAAAATTCAGCAAGGCGTGAATTCGTAAATCATAGACACATTTGAAAGTGCACAACGAGGATACAAAATATTTATTTAAAATATAATCCTAAAGAAAAGACGGCTTTTTTAAAAAAAGAAATGGGATATGTACTAGAACCATTAAGCGCATAATCTCCATAAAGAATATTTTATTTTTATACTGTTTTTTGGGAATTTTTTATTCAAACTGATAACGCTTTTATGCAAAACAAGTCTAAAGTAAGCATCCCTTTTTTTAATGGAGATGTTTTTGTATCAGTTTACATTTTTTATAGAAACTTGCGTAATAAATATGTATCACTGAAATATATTTTCTTTTTTTTTTTCTATTTTTTTTTTAGCTAATGTATGCAAAATATATGACGATAAAAACTAGAGAAGACTCAGTTGTCAGATGATACCTGTTATTTGCTAGGGTTGCTTTACTTAAGAAAACATTTTTTAAATTTTCATTTTAATAAGTAAAAATAATGGAACATACTATATTGAACCTTACATATGAATATAGAAACAACCACAGTTACTTAAAGAAAAAAAACTTTAAATTTTTTTAAAATAACCCTGTGAATACAGATTCTTTGAATAAAGAAAAAATTAAACATTTCATTTTAAACTTTTTATCAAAAACTACCACGTCGTTAAGAATTCAGTAAGGTATGAATTCGTAAATCGTAGACACATTTGAATTTGTGAATATGAAGAAAAGAAATATTTATTTAAAATAAGGTCTTAGAGTAAAAACAGCTTTTTTTTTTTTTTTAGTGGGATATGAAGTAGAAACATTAAGCGCAAAATCTGCATAAGATTTTATTTTTATGTTGTTTTTTTTCCTTTTTTGAGAAATTCTTATTCATATTCCAACTTATGGAGTTTTTATGCAAAACAACTGTAAAATATGCATCGAAATTTTTTTAATGGAGATTTTTTTGTATCAGTTTACATTTTTTATATAAACTTGCGTAATAAATATATATCTCTGAAACATGTTTTATTTTTATTTTTCTATTTTTTCAGCTAATATATGCAAAATATATGAAAAAACTGGAGACGACTAAATTGTCAGAAGATGGATGTTATTTGCTAGGGTTTCTTTAATTAATAAGACATTTTTTAAATTTTTATTTTAATAAATAAAAATAACGAAACATATAGAAACAACCATAGTTACTTAAGAAAAAAAATTTTACATTTTGTTTAAAATAACACTGTAAATATATCACCTTTAAATAAAGGGAAAAAAAGAAACATTTCATTTTAAACTTTTTATCAAAAGCTACCACGTTATTAAAAATTCAGCAAGGCGTGAATTCGTAAATCATAGACACAGTTGTAAGTATGAGAACGAAGATTCAAAACATTTAAATATTTATTTAAAATATTATTCTAAAGATTTTTTTTTGGGGGGGGGGATATACTAGAATCATTAAGCGCATAATATGCATAAGGGATATTTTATGTTTATGTTGTTTTTTGAGAAATTCTTATTAATATTCAAACTGATGGCGCTTTTATGCAAAACAAGTCTAAAGTATGCATCGCCTTTTTTTAATGGAGGTGTTCTTGTTTCAAATTACATTTTTTATATAAACTTGCGTATAAATATGTGTCGCTGAAATATGTTTTATTTTTATTTTTCTATTTTTTTCAGCTAATGTCCGCAAAATATATATAAAAAAAAATTAGAGAAGACTGAATTGTCAGAAGATGCCTGTTATTTGCTATGTTTGCTTTCATTAAGAAAACATTTTTTTATTTTAATAAGTAAAAATAATGAAACATATATTAAACCTTACATATGAATACAGAAACAACCATAATTATTTAAAAAAAATTCATTTTGTTTAAAATAACCCTGTAAACATACATTCTTTGAATAAAGAAAAAAAAGAAACATTTCATTTTAAACTTTTTATCAAAAGTTACCACGTTGTTAAAAATTCAGCAAGGCGTGAATTCGTAAATCATAGATACATTCGAAAATGTGAATATGAAGATAAGAAATATTTATTTAAAATAAGTTCCTAGAGTAAAAACATCTTCTTTTTTGAAATGGTATATGTACTAGAATCATTAAGCGCATAATCTGCATAAGGGATATTTTATTTCTATGTTGTTTTTTGAGAATTTCTTATTCATATTCAAACTGATGGCGCTTTAATGCAAAACAAGCCTAAAATATGCATCGACTTTTTTAATGGAGATGTTTGTGTATCAGTTTACATTAAAAAAATACTTTATAAACTTACGTAAAAAATAATTATCTTAGTCATATGTTTTATTTATGTTTTTTTTTTTTTTTTTTTTTTTTTTTTTTTTTTTTTTTATGCAAGCAAAATGTATGAAAAAAAAAGGAAAGAGAGAAAACTAAGTTTTCAGGTAATGCCTGATATTTGCTAGGGTGGCATTAATTAAGAAATATATTTTTTTAATTCTTACAATTTACAATTCTTCGAAACAATTTTTCGTTTCTGAGTCTCAATAAATCTCATATATACTTTTATTTTTAGTTAATTTAGATAATTCCTATAATAACAAAAATATATTTTGCACTTTTAACTAAGTAATAATAGAAAAAACTGCATATATATTGGGTTGGGGAAAAAGTAAATTCGTTTTTTCCCAATAGATAGCTTTAAAGTCCCATGTCTCGAGTAATACTTACTCCATTAAGTCATACTATACAGCGTTAGAAAGGTAACCGTTTCTAAAAAATTCTAGATATAAAGGTAGCGTCATCTGTTTAACCAGTCAAAAGTTATTGCGTTTTAAAAATAGATATTTCAGAAGATCATTTTCGTCACATTTTAGTTTTTTACTTCCAAAAAGGGAAAAATTGGCGCAGGTTGATCGAAACTTGTGTGACATTTATGGTGATCAGTGCTTAAGTAAACGCCAAAGTCAGAATCGGTTTGCTCGTTTTCCTTCCGAAAATTTCGATGTTAAAGATGAACCTTTCCCTGGCCGGCCAATCCTTGAAAAATTCGATGAAATTTTAAAAACAATCCAGGTAGACTGATATATTTCTTCCCACGACATTGCTACGGAACTAAACATCAACCATAAACCAATTTTGAACCATTTACATAAAATTGGATACCAAAAGAAACTCTATACTTGGGTTCCCCATAAACTTACAGTGAAAAATTTAATGGACAGAGTTTTCATTTGTGAATTGCTATTGAAACGGTATGAAATTGAGCCATTTTTGAAACAAATCATTACGGGTGATGAAAAGGGAATCACGTATAACAACAATGTGCTAAAAAGATCGTGATCGAAGCTTCACAAATGGTGGCAAAGCCCGGATTGATGCCTACGAAAGTGATTCTGAGTGTTTGGTGGGATTGGAAAGGAATTTTCCATCATGAGCTGCTCAAACCTGGCCAAACCATCAATTCAACTATCTTCTGTAAACAACTAATGCGATTGAAGCAGGCAATTAAAAAACCCGGTCAAAATTGATAGAAAGGAAAGGCGCTGTCTTCCATCACGACAACACTAAACCACTTACATCTTTAGTCACTCGGCAAAAACTGAAAGAGCTTTGTTGGGACGCTTTGATGAACCCATCAAATGGTCCGGACCTGGATCTGACGGATTACCTATTGTTCCGCCCTATGCGGTACTCTCTTGAAGGTGTTAAGCTGGTTTCAAAAAAGGCTTGTGAAAATTACCTTATTCAGTTTTTTACCCAGAACTCTCAGAAATTCTACAGTGACGGAATTATTGTTTTACCAGAAAAATGGCAAAAGGTCATCGAACAAAATAGCACATAAACTTTGATTAGTTTTGTTTTATTTATATAAATAAATTCACTTTGAAAAACACAAAAAAAAGCGAACTTACTTTTTCCCCAACCCAATATTTATCGAAAAACATATGTTTAAAATTAAATTAATACCTCCATTGAATTTTTATTAATAATTACTTTTTTATATTTTATTTACTTTTTATAAAATTAATCTTTTATGAATTCGTTTTACAATTTTTTTAATGCTGGGAAATTTTATTGAAATACAAAAACAATGTTTTATAATATTTAAATTGAATGTAACTTTTCATTATATTTCTACTAAGTATTTTTTAACCATTTGGTAAAAACTCTTTATATTTAATTAATAATCCGCATGACATAATATTCTTTTTAAACTGAAAATTTATTTCGCATATTATAAAAGTCAGAAGTGTTTACTTTTCCATTACTTTGTTATATCTATTGTGCAAGCAAAACATGTGTAATATATATACTTATAAAATAAACTTTGTATCGTAATTTAAAAGCATTGTACATATTTCAATTTGCCTAATATATAAATATTTTTTTTTATTTATTCAAGGTAAAACCTCAAATATTTATTTAAATGTGGTAATATAAGTGTTTATGCATCTAATTGAATTTTATATTTTATTTATTTTTTATATTTTTTCTATTTTTTATTTATTTTAATTTTAAGAAATTTTGTTTTTTATACATTTTTAGATTGCAATAAAAATATTTATAATTTATGCATCTTTTCTCACGCTATTAAATTAATGGAAAAAAGTAAATAGTCATAAAATGGTTTCGATTCTTTTTTATGAAATAATAATTAAGTATTCGCTTTTTTAAAAACATATAATGAGTATTGTATATTTTCAATTTAGTAAAGGTGTAATTTCTTTTACAAAAATGAAAAAGAAAATTATAAAAATACTGTTTTTTCTGATTTTTAAACGACGCTATATATCATTTTTGTTTCTGATTTAAATGATCTCAATCTAATAGTAATAAATAAAATATGGCTTTTAGATTAATTAAAAAAATATATATAACGAAAAGATCAACCTATGTGTCAGCATAAAAATAGATAAATCCTCTCATTTTAAAAATATATACCACAAATAAATAAATAAATAAATAAATAAGCGTCAATTATAAATTATGAAGCACTTACCAACACATTGAAAATAATGTAACAATACTGTACAGTTATTATTAATATTACGTCTCATTTCAGCATATGAAAATGTATAATGCATTTCAAAAACGAATTTCAGCTGTTTTCATCTACATTCGGAAAATTATCGAAATTTTTAACAGCACAGTATATGATATAGAGATTTATATGAACAAAATACATTTCAAAATTTAGTACATTTAAGAGATACACATATTTTAGCAGAAAATTCCTCTTCAGTTATTTCCTCTAATGAGGATAAGTGAATGTGAATGCCTTTTTGGAGCACTAATCTATAGAATATGAGGTGTAGAATTTATATGTAAAGAGAAATATGCAAATAAATAATTACATTTAAAAGCGCATTCCGAATTTTAAAACGTATCCTGCAGTAATTATTACGCAAAAGAAGTATTGCAATCGATTTCTTTTGCAAGTTCTTGTAAATTAATAAAAGTGCCTTAAGTGCTATGTTTTAAAGTTATCGTAATGAAATTCAGTTATTTATATCAGTTTCAATACATTTGAAATAGCGTAATATCATTAAAATATTCTAAAAGCGATTTTTCCCCATATACTATAATGCAATGGATTTCTTTTGAGTGTCCCTGTAAATGAGTCATTAGTCGTACATACTTCATATGCAACAACAAACATGCTTTGGTGGCTCTAAATAAGCTTTATGAATTGTATGAAAACTCGAGTATATTAACAGGATTTAGACCGTGGACAGTCGAACAGACAGACGATCAGATAGACAGGCGGACAGAGGGACAGAAAAACCAAATGCATAAGCGCTTTTTAACTTTGTTGGAAAGTGCTAAAAAAGAACTCTTTTTAAAAGGGTATTACATCTATCTTTCCATGGACATAAATGCAACAAAATATATATATTGTAAAACTTGTTACCCCAAAAAGCATTTCCTATTACGTCAATGATTGAATAGCATTAAACCGAATTTACAAAATGTCATGAATATGTTTAACATATTTCTTTCGGATTGCAAACAGTTTTGTTATACATTTAATTCAGAAATTAACAGATTTCTCCTAGTCTATGCTTATCAAATAAAAATACTACTTAGATAAGCGAAACGCTTTTTTAAATATTTAAGACACCGGATATAAAATTTTCTGTGACATGTATTAAACTTTATTTTGTTTTAACTTTATTTTAACACCGAATATAATATTTTTTAATTTTGTTTTAACTTTATTTTATCACCGAACATAATTTTTTTATTTTGTTTTAACTTTATTTTATGACCGAATATGAAATTTAATAAACCCATAACCATACAGCAATATGGTTGAGAGTATGCAGAAAAGTATTAATATATTCTTTTTATTGTCATTAAATAATAATAATACATATAAAATCAAAAGAGAACAGCATTATTTAAATATTTTCCTTTACCTGATATCAAGAGATTCTGAAAGTATTCTAGAATATTTAGAGCTTAAATATGATTGTTCAGAACTCTCTTAAAACCTCAGTCACAAAACAACTCAATTTGAGCCAAATTCCACTCATCTCACGATTTAAAAGTCAGTTCCTTTTAAAGAGTCGAAACAATTCGAGTGAACGGGTTGTTTAAAGCAATTTAAATCAATGTGAGTAATTAAAAATAACAATTTTAACCAAGATGAGTGAAACGTTAACGTTTAAAAAACAACTCATGCACGATCTAATAAATTACAGCTCTTTGCATAGAAGCCGAATCTATTTTTTTCATTCTAAGAGTGAAAATATTATCATTAATCTTAAATTAATTTCATCATTAAATTAAAAAAAAAATTATTGTAAAAAGTGTTGCGCAAAAAAGAATTTCCTATTACATCAATGATTGCAATAGCATTAAACCTAAATTATAAAGTTCAAGAATATATTAAACATACATTTATTTCAAATTATAAACTATTTAGTTATACATATAATTCAGGCATTAACAGATTCTTCCATTGTCTAGTTTTATCACATAAGAATACTACTTAAAGAAGCGAAACGCCTTTTAAAATATTCAAGACACCGAATATAAAATTTAATATTGCACACAGTGTCTGATCCGATGAGTCTTGAATAATTACTGTGTCATGTATTAAACTTTGTTTTGTTCTAACTTTATTTTATCACCGGATATAAAATTTAATAAACCCATAACCTTACAGCAATATGGTTTGCGCGTGTGCAGAAAATGGCTAACATTTTCATTTTATTAATATTAAAAAATAATAAAACACATAAAATCAAAAGAGAACAGCATTATTTAAATTATTTCCTATAACTGATATCGAGAAAGCCTAAAAGTATTCTAAAATTTTTAGAGCTTAAATATTATTGTTCAGAACTCTCTTAAAACCTCAGTCACAAAACAACTCATGTCGAGCCAAAATCCACTCATCTCACGATTTGAAAGTCCGCTCCTCCTAAAGAGTAAAAAAATTCCAGTGAACGAGTTGTTTTAAGCAATTTAAATCGAGATGAATAATTTTAAAAACTAATTATAACCAAGATGAGTGAAACGTTAACGTTTAAAAAACAACTCATTCACGATGTAGTAAATTACAGCCAAATCTATTCTTTCATTCTAAGAATGAAAATATTATTAAACTTAAATTAATTTCATCATTAAATTAAAAAATTTTTATTGTAAAAATTATTGCCTAAAAAACCATTCCCTATTACATCAATGATTGCAATAGCATTAAACCTAAATTATAAAGTTCAAGAATATGTTAAACATACATGTATTTCAAATTATAAACAATTTAGTTATACATATAATTCAGACATTAACAGATTCTTCCATTGTTTGTGTTTATCAGATAAGAATACTACTTATAGAAGCCTTTTAAAATATTCAAGACGCCGGATATAAAATTTAATATTGCACAACGTGTCTGATAGGATGAGTCTTGAATAATTACTGTGCCAAGTATTAAACTTTATTTTACATTAAAATACTGTCATTAATTAAATGGGGTATAACTAGATTCCGTTGATTCGTTTCCTCCCTGAGAAATTTAATTCAATTAATTAAAACTAATTAATATTGCGAAAAGTGACTCTCGTTTAGATGGTAATTGATTAAATTTGAATGACTTGAATGATACTTTCAAATGGCATTTTAAAATACACATCTGAAATTAAGGTAGTTGGTAATTTCATAATGATTTCATTTTAATAATACTATATTAAAAGGAACCGGAAAATGTCCTTAAAATAATGTTAAGACAAATAAGAAAAATCATACGTTAAGTATAGATTCTGAAACACTTTTCAACAATTCATGTACTCTTGAGCAAAACACGTTATCCAGGGAAATAAGGTATTACTGTCCATAACTAAACATGTATTCCAATACATCTTAACAGCCCTGATTCGATCTGTCGGTTGATACATAGATTATATAGTGGAAAATTCTAGTTTAGCAAAAAAACACCTGACTGGTTGAAATTTTCCTTTCAGAAATTTATACTAATAGATGGAAACATAGTTGAATAATTCTGTTCAGCCATTGTAGTTTACCTTGTATTGTTAATACACGAAAGTATTTGCCAATATTTAGTTTAAAAAATGTTCTTAAAACAACTTCAATCACATTTCCAGAAATTATCATCCAAAAACGACCATGAATCCAGTTCTCTGCGTGAACCAGTATATCATTTTATCGATATTCTACAAACATTTCTTAGTAAACTGAATGCAGTTCTATGTAAAAATGCATAATTATTTAAAAACCACCTTTACGTAAACTACGCTCGTAATTAGTAACCCGTCGGAGATCTTTTGTGCAACCCTGTATATCTAAATTGTATAACTATTGACATTTATACACACCATATAATATGTATACATTTAATGAAAGTTGAAAGAGCATATCATAATTAAAAATGCATTTCATCCATTCAACAGCCGTCATCTATAACATAGAGTATTTCGGATAGAACCTAAAATCTTTTGTGTGTCCCTATAAATGCTATGTACTTCATATTGTGCATAAAATAACACATATTGAACCTCAGTGACGTATATCTGTTTGATTATACATGAAATCCTTTACCATAATTAAAATATGTCGCAAAGAATTCCCCTCCCCCTTTATTATTATGTAATGAATTTCTTTCGTATGACCCTGTAAATGAATAATAACTATTCTTTTCACTATATACATTACAAAATTGACATTTTAGTGCACTTTGTAGATGCATACGTATTTGAATATGTGTGACAACGTGTAACATTAGAATTCATTTGAAGCGATTTTTCTCCATAGTTCGTAGTGTAATGGAAAATTTTTTACTGTTACTGAAAATAAACTAAGCATGGTAGAAACTCCATTTTCAATTGGGTTCGTGATAGGGTAAACGCCAATAAGTCCAAAACTTTCATGGCAATCCGAGCATTTTTACGATAGTTAGAGCGCTGCCAGACTGTCAGATTGACAGATAGACAGGCAAACCGAAAGCATAAACACTTTTCAACTTAGTTGGAAAGTGTTAAAAATGGAAAATGTTTGTTGTTTTCAGTCGAGAATAGACTTTGTGGTTTCTGCATTTTAATTTTTTATTATTGGTGCAGGAATATTAATATTTAATCCATAGCTTACGTAATATATAAATATGGCATTACGTAAGGCATGTTTTGAACGTTATAAGAATGGTGTTTTTACTGATTTTTATTAACTTAGTGGGAAACATTCAAAGATTTTACTTTGAGTAAAGGATGTCCATCTTATTTTTTTTACGGAATTCAGAAGAATTTTTATTTGAACAGGAAATCGAAATGGTGTTGTTTATAAAGAAGAATGCAAAAGACTTCCAAAATGGGTGGGTGCAAATTGTCATACTCACTCTAGTATATGAATCTAATTTTTTTCCATTAATAAAATTATTTTAAAAAGGAGCTTTAAGATGTGCTTTTTATCTTTATGATATATTTGCTTAATTTCCTTGTAACGTGCAATGCTGATTGGATAAAGATCTGTTCTGTTTACGAACAAATCTGTTGAAAAACACTTAGTAGATTTTTATGTTCAGATAACAACGATATATTTGGTTAATGAACACCTCACAAAACAAGGCGAAAATGAAGCAATACTGTGCTTCAGATTTAGAATTTGCTGAACTGTAATTTATCTATTGCTTATTTGGTGATATTTCAAATAGACGGTGGAAATTAATTTTTTTTTCATCATAGCAATATGAAATTTTGTGCAGATATACATTTCACCAAAAGCATGTAGAACCCTTCAAAAAATGTCTAAACTTATTACAATTTTTAAATGTTTTAAATTTCTTTAATTTTTTTAACGAAATTTTAAAATTATCCTCGTATTTTAATTTTTGAGATATTTTCTTGCTTTTGCATTTTTTATCACTTAAAACTGTTTTATAAACAAATTTGTTTTTTAAACAAGTTTTTTAGTGTCTTAAATAGTTATTTTTTTTATAAATTTTATTTCCAAATTCCATATAGATTTTCATCAAAATTTTTCCTTTTAATAAATAAAAAATCAGATTTGACTATCTTAACAAAGACGAATCTTAAAAAAGCTTACACAATTTCTATCTAAACAATATCAGGATACTTCCTCATCAATTTCATAAAAATTGATCAAAAATTACCACCGCAAGAAACATTTCAATAATAAAAAAAAGCTGAAAAATTGGTTTTGACAAAAACAGATTTAAAGTACATAAATACGCTTACTTTTATTATTTACTTCTTAAAACTTTCATAAATGATACTTTAATCAGAAAAAACAGTTGTGGTACTATTATACTATAGAAATAGGCTTTTTTACGGCGATTTTGCTCAAATTATGGTCCACAGTCCCCTTAACAGCTGTATACCTATTGTCTAATTAATTGATGATCTACTGGGGTTCAAGCCTATATTTTAGGGCTTCGACATGAGAATAAACAAATTAGAAAAAAAGTATATTCCCTGTCCATAAAAATTTCAACTTAATTATTTTAATTAAAATTTAGTTCACAAATTATTAAGAAGGTCTAGAATCCGATTGAGCTTTACTGAACTCTGCAGTAAATAGATCTTTCAGAGAACTAAGAAGTTGGCCTAATTAATTGATGAGCTATCGGGACTATAAGCTTATATTTTTGGGAATCTAATTAAAAATGAACAAAGTAAAAAAAAATAATTTTTAATTTTTTGTCCATTTTTAAGGAAAGGCTTTTAATTTCAAATTATTTTTTTTTATAAAAATTTAGTTTGCAAATTATTATCAGGATCTGGGATATAGTTAAGCATTACCAGGCTTTGCGGTAAATACGACCGTTTAGAGAACTGAGGAGTTTTCAAATGATTAATTTAACAAATTCATTTAATTCAATGTTAATTTCATTTAATTCAATTTATTTAATGGATGTAATTCTAAAAGATTTCACAAAGGTTATGCCACTTTTTTTTTATCCGCAATGTCACGGACAGTGCCATTAACATACTATCTGTCATTGTTGCGTAATGTATATTAATCCAACTAAACACGGATATATTTATATATTATGTAGCTGTTAAATGATCTCAATACTTTTAAAATTAAAAAAAAGAAAATTATACACCTTTTTTCGAATTTTAAAATCTTAAAATGCATTTAATTTTAATGCATAATTTTAATTGGGATTAAAGACATAAGTCCTTGGGTGCAAACATCTAGTCACGAGCGAGTAGTCTCTCACCACTAAAATTTAAAAGGTTTTTCGCTAAAAATTTAACAGAATTCTAGCAAGAAATTTACAAGAAGTATTAGACGAAAAAAAAGACAAGTTGGAAATTGCATGTGAAGCGTAGCAAAGGAACTGCATTCATACTATAACGGAACTTAAAAATATTCAGATCTTGCTGTTATAATATACAGTACTTCGGATTTAGTAAAGTGGTCGTACTCCTTTGTGTGTTATTGTAAATGCTATCGACTTTCTATTATACAGGAAGTAAGTTGTATTAAACCTTAGCAACTTATATCATTTTCATAAAATGTGAAATAGTTTAACATAATTAAAACACGCTCCAAACAATGTTTCCCCGTATACCGTTATGTAGTGGAATATTTTTGTGTGGACTGTAAATTGATAATAAATATTCTTTGCATTTATTTATCATATTAACCAATTTCTCGATTAATCGAAATTGATTAACATGATAAATAAATGTGATTTACCGTTGCTGGGTCTATAGTGTCTCATGTTACGCCGCAGCTTGTGTGCTCGTGAAGACGGATCTAGTGCTGCGATTTGCAGCTTAGCCAACATATGAAGTGAAAAATGCTCAGCTGGGTATCGTCCTCGTAGCTTAAATGGTAGAGCACTTGGAGCGCTATTCCAAGGGTTCCGGGTTCGATTCCCTGCTTGGACATTTTTCACTGAGTTGGTATTACGCTTAGTAGAAGTATGAATATTCATGTATCTAAATATTCTTTGTATCATAGATTAAACAGAATGTATATTTTAATATACACTTCGTACATTGATATCAATTCTATGATATTCGAAAGCGTTTAACACCATTAAAATATATTTGAAACTTTTTTTCTCATTGACGGCAATGTATCGAACTACGCATATGCACCTGAAAAAGGAATAAATTTAGCGGTGATAAACTGCCTGCTTGCGCCTAGATTTTTAGGACCTCTGGATATGAGTACACTGAGAAAAAATACACTCCACCTAAAATTAATAGTTAGTCGATTTCTGAATACCTAAACTAGAACTATAGATGTGCGAACTATGCGAATATGTTAAACAACTAAGCTGAACAGAGGAAATGACCTAGCATTTCTAGTCTCTTGTTTTCTAGGGGACGAAACTTTATATGAATCTTTTCAGTAACAAGAAATTATCACCTGATTCTGGGAATGGTTTCATAAACGAGAATTATAGTTATTAAATCAAATCTCCTGAGTTCGCATCTATTTGCAGAGATTTTAAATAAATTTGACAATGAGAATATAGGAAAACGCTCTTGGATATTAGTACGAGACTACAGAATTCTCCAGCAAAAGGAGCTAGAATTTATAAGGATGACATGGAACTATTTTTTCTTGAGTCACAATTTTGATTCTAGATTCCAGAACTATATTTTTTTCTCAGAGTATGTTCTTTCATTTTATATATTTCAAAAATTAAAATGTATGGAAATTGCTTTGTCAAGAGCTCCAAACTGTCAGACATTTCACGAGCCAAAATTCAGCACAGGATTGCAGAATATGTTAGGAACTAGAATGAAAATTTTTGTAATTACTTATACTTGAAATTGTAGTAATTATTGGGAAAATAAATAAATTTGTATTTAAAGCATTTTTTTTTAAACAAAGTTATATTTAGCTAATGCAAAATCTAGAAATTTTCAACAGTATAATCATCTGAAAAAATATTTTTGAATTTAAAAAAAAAAAAAAAAAAAAAGGTTCAATTAATCAACGTATGTCTTGAAAATCTTATGAAAAAAAATATGCGAAAATTTTTGAAATACCACGCGCATCATGCCCTTAAAAGTCATTTGGAAAAAAATGACTTCAAAATTTCGCAAATGCCGAACCGGCCGTTTCTTTTACCTGCTTTTTGTATTTTACCTTTTTACTGTGTTTTATGAAATGATGAAATGTTAAACATCATCTAAGTATGATACCAACTTTTGAAGTGCCATCAGAATTTCACAAAATTTAATAAAAGATACATGTTTTTGTATGTTTACATAAAATTAATAAATTTTAAATACATTAATCTTCATTAAATATTATTCTGAATTTTCTGATAGAAATAAATGAAAGAGAGACTTTCTAATGAAAGTCAAGTTCGCGTTCTTTCAAGGAAAAACTCTTTTGCGATTCATTCGCTGCATATGCTTTATCAATGCCAGAACAGTTGAATGTGGTCTCGGTATGAAAGGAGGTTACAATGAATAACAACATGAACGATTCAATAAACTCTTCGCTTACTTGAGAAAAAATTAAGAGCATTTATGAAAGATTTCATTTGTATGTTGATTTTTTTCATTCTTTGAATTGTGTTTTAAAATGCATCTTTTACTCGATTGTATGATATTGCTTACATATTTTTCATTTGTTTTATCTACATTAATTTTTTTTAAAGAATTTTATGAAATACTAATATGTTTTCTCTGATAGAAATAAATAAAAATATATCTTAAAAAAATCTAGCTCATTTTCTTTTAATGATTATGTTTTGCATTTCATTCGCAGCATATGCTTTATCAATGTCAGAAAGTTGAATGTCGTCTCTGCGTGAAAGGAGGTAGCATTGAACTATAACAAGCACGATTCAATAAACTCTTGGCTTACTTGAGAAAAAAAATAAAAGCATTTATGGAAGATTTCATTTGTATGTTGATTTTTTTTTCACTCTTCGAATTGTGTTTTAAAATACATCTGTTACTCGCTTATATAATTTTTCTTACGTATTTTTTATTTGCTTTATCTACAGTAATTTTTACAGAATTTTATGTAATACTAATCTGTTTTCTCTGATAGAAATAAATAAAAATATATCTTTTAAAAAAATCTAGCTCATTTTCTTTCAGTGAAATCTCATTTCCATTTCATTTACTGCGTATTCTTTATCAATGTCGGAAAAGTTGAATGTCATTTTTGTGTAAAAGGAGGTCACATTTAATAGTAACATGCACGATTCAATAAACACTTGGCTTAACCCCTTAACGCGCAGTGTTGCCGGGTCGGCAACACCTAAAGTTTCCCCTGTTTAGAGACGCAAAAACTCCGTGAATATTTCAAAAACTACTCTAATGGCTACTTTAAATCTTCCTTATGAGTTCTAGATGGCAGCCCCACAGAGATGAAACTCTACTGTTTTTAAATAATAGGTAAAATATTTTACTGTAATACGCGCTTCACAGAAATGCTCTTCTCACTGCGCTTATCAATGCTTTACTTACGGTAGGTGACCACTTCGGCAACAGCTGTATAATTAAAATGGTTAGTGCAATCTTTACAAAACAATACCCGTGTACTCCTCTAGGCCTAAATAGATTGCCTATTTTTTCCCCTTTAAATTCCAACTTTAAAGAGTAGTGCGCCGGAAAGTGTTAATAGAATAAAATATAAGTGTTTATGGGAAATTTAATTTGAATATTGATTTTTTCATTCTTCTAACTGTGTTTTAAAATTTAGAAATGAATCACTGCAATAGAAGTAATAAAATATATATGCAATGCCTGTCCTCATGCTTTACTCATTGCTTTTTAAATAGTTTATACGATAAAAATCGGGAAATGTAGTACACAGATACTTTTATAATTCTATTATTCTTTATAAATACATGACGCTTTTGGGGGGGGAGGGGGGTTAAAATTTGATGCACTCGTACATGTAACGAAGACTGCATTTTTTTGGCAGATAATAAATATTTCTTTTACTGAAATGTACAATTTTGCTTTCATTTTTTCCACCTGATTTTTATATTTTACTTTTTACAATGTTTTATGAAATTATCGACGTTTAAACATCATCTAAGCTTGATACTAATCCTTGAAGTGCCATAAGAATTTTACAAAATTTAATTTAAAAAATATGTTTTTGTATCTTTCAATCAAATTAATAAATTTTAAACATATTAATGATCTCTAAATGTTATTGTGTTTTCTCAGACAGAAAAAAAAAAATCAAACAAAGTATTTTTAAAGAATGTCTAGTTCGCTTTACTTCAGTGAATTTCTTTTACGTTTCATTCGCTGCATATGCTTTATAATGTCACAACAGTTGAATGTCGTCTCTGTGTAAAAGGAGTTCGAAATGAATAATAACATGCATGATTGTATAAACTTATGGCTGTAGGAAGAAGCATTTATGGGAAATTTAATTTGGATATTGATTTTTTTTACATTCTTCGAATTGTGTTTTAAATTTTAGATATTAATTCCCGCAATAGGAATAAAAAGTATGCGATTTCTCATACTTTCTTAGTTTTTGTTTTATATTATACAAGATAAAAATCGACAAGTGTAATACACAGAAACATTGTATAATTCTATTATTTATTACAAATATTTAATTTTTTTTGTTAAAATTAGATGCATTTATACATGTAACCAAAACAATTTTTTTTTTTTTTTGTAAAATACTAAATGTATCTTTTAATGAATTATATAATTTTGCTTAAGTGCATTTTATGAAATGATCGACAAGTGTAATACACAAAAACATTGTATAATTCTATTATTTATTACAAATATTTAATTTTTTTTGTTAAAATTCGATGCATTTATACATGTAATCAAAACAAAATTTTTTGGTAAAATACTAAATATATCTTTTAATGAATTATATAATTTTGCTTAAGTGCATTTTATGAAATGACCAATTTTAAAATATGATCTAAGTATGGTATAAACTCTTGAAATGCCATCAGAATTTTACAAAATTTGATAAAAGAAATTTGTGTTTGTATGCTTCAAACAAATTAATAAAATTAAAATGCATTAATGATACATATGTACACATATAGTATTCTGCTTTCTGAGATAGAAATAAATGAAAAGAAATCTTTTTAAAGACAGTTTAGTTTACTTTCTGTCAGTGAAATATCTTTTGCATTTAAATTATAGCTTATGCTTTATCAATGTCATGAGAGTTGAATGTCGTCTCTGTGTCGTTTTGAACATTAATATGCATGAATTGAATAAACTCAAAGCTTCACTGAATAAAATATGAGCATTTATATAAATTTAATTTGAATACTGTTTTTTTTAATTCTTTAAATTATATTTTAAAAATTAGAAATAAATCTCTGCAATAGAAGTAAGAAAAGAATACTTGCAATGCAATTCTTCATGCTTTCGTCATTTCTTTTTAAATAGTTTTAAAGATAAAAATCGAGAAATGAAATACACAGAAACATTGTATAATTCCATTATTTCTTATAAATACTTGAAGTTTATTTTTTGCTTAAATTTAGATGCCCTACTATATGTAACTAGGACTGCATGTTTTTGGCAAATATTAAATATATCTTTTTCTTTCTATTTTTCTATCTGTTTTTTATACCATACATTTTACAGTATTTTATAAAATGGTCAAATTTTAAATATCATCTATGTATGACACCAACGCTTGAAGTGCTATCAAAATTTTACAAAATTTAATGAAATAAATGTGTGAATTATTCTGTTTTCTCTCTGAAAAAAATCTTTTTTTTTAAAGAAAGTCTAGTATGCATTCTTTCAGTGAATTCTCTTTTGTATTTCATTTACACCATGTACTTTATCAATGTCAGTAGACATGGTTTGAACTAAAGGTGTGAAATATCTTGTTAAACTTTTGTATTGTCCTTGAAAATAAAGAAAATTTGGATTCGTTTAATATATAGAGGACCTCACTAAACATATTTTATATGAATAATTTATAAGCAGACTTTATTTCTGATCGTGTGGTACCAGTAACATTCTTCCATGATTATCTGTTGTGGAGTTAGTAGGGGGTGTTTTTTCCACAACTGTGCTATTCTGGGTGATTTATAAAAAACGGAACAATAGGAAATTTCCTTAAATATTGTTTATGGACACATACTTCCTATTGTTAAATCATGGGGAATTTAAATGAGAAAAAATCCCTTTCGGCATGGCCTATAGGCGGAGGTAGATTTCGAAAAGTTTTCATCTCAAAAAAAAAAAAAAAAAAAAAAAAAAGATTAGAGATAAACCCAGTTTAACTACTTTATTCAGCCGCTTTTAAAATTTTTAAAATTTCATCTTTCTGTAAGAACTGGTTTTATCAAAATCATCTTAAACGAAATTCTACTCAAATGGCCATTTTGGCAACATATTTTGAATTATATTCTTACTTTATTTAAAAAAATTGACCAATATGCTCATTATATAGTTCTTAAATAACAAAAAACTGTTAATTAAATTCATTTGACAGCAAAATTGAATTTAAAAATGAATCATAAAATAACCGATTTATTATTTTAATACATCCACAATTCTTTAATCAAGATCGCTTTGAGAAATTTTGCGCGAAGTGCCCACTTTGACTGATTTTTTTAAATATATATTTAGCCTTTATCAAAAATCTGACCAATACACAGTAATTAAACAGTTCCTAAATAACAAATAACTGTCAATTGAATGCGTTTGAGAGGAAAATTGAATTAAAAAATGAGTAATAAATAAACAATTTGTTATTTGAATACAGCCTCAATTCTTTTATCATGATCGCTTTGGGAAATTTTTTTGGGAAGTGCTTACTTTGACAGCTTTTAAAAAATATATATTCACCCTTTATCAAAAAATCGACGAATACGCACATTATATAGTTCCTAAGTAACAAAAAGCTGTCATTTGAATGCGTTTATGAGTAAAATTGGATTTAAAAATGAGTCATAAAACAACCAATTTGTTATTTAAATACCCACAGTTCATTAATCATGATCGCTTTGGGAAATTTTGTGCAAAGTGCCCATTTTGGCAGCCTTTTTAAAAATATATTCTGCCTTTATCAAAAAACTGGCCACTCCGTCACATTATGTAGTTCCTAAATAAGAGAACCTGTAAATTGGATGCGTTTGAGAACAAAAAAAGATTTAAAAATGACTCGGTAAAAACGCAATTTCTTAAATTTCCTCAAATTTCAATCACGATAACTTAGTGAAATTCTGTTCAAAATACCCTTTTTAGCAGCCTTTTTAAAAATATATTCTGCTTTTATCAAAAAACTGGCCAATCCGTCACATTACATAGTCCCTAAATAAGAGGACCTGTAAATTGGACGGGTTTGAGAACAAAAATGAATTTAAAAATGACTCAGAAAAAACGCAATTTGTTATACTTCCTCAATTTTTCATTGACAACTTCGGGAAATTCTGTTCAAAATACCCTTTTTGGCAGCCTTTTTAAAAATATATTGTGCCTTTATCAAAAAACTGGCCAATACGTCGCATTATATAGTTCCTAAATAAGAGGATCTGTCATTTGGATGCGTTTAAAATCAAAAATGACTTTTAAAATGAATCAGAATATAAGCAGTTTGGATTTGAGGTTTTTTCTCCAACTCCTATTTTTGTTTAATTTATTTTTGCTATAAGAATTGGTTCTATGAAAAACTTGTTAATGTAAAAGTTGTAGATATTATTGTGAAGATGTAAAATAAATTTAATTAGATTTGATTGCTTAAGAATTGAGTAAGTTATGGATTTTTTTCTTTTTCCTCCCCCCTTTTACCTTTCGTTTTTAATTTTTTTCATCGGTAAAAATTGGTTCTATCAAAAACTTGTAAATACAAAAGTTTTAGATAATATTGAGTACATTTATATAAAATTTAGTTGGATTTGATATCTTGAGAATTGACGAAGTTATGAATTTTTTTCTCCCAAAAACCATGTTTTTTTCGCCCCTTGAGCCCATTTTTAACTTTATCAAAAATCTGTCATGCATAAACTTTTTGCCCATTTCTTAGAAGTAATATAAACTTTAAACTGATTCGATATCTATTTTAATTAAGAAGTTATCGCGTTTTTTCGGTTTTCACAAAACCCTCCTTATTTCCACCCCCTTGGTCCGATTTTGCCCATTAACGAACTCGACCGAGATTTTAAGCTCTTTGATTTTATGTAAAAGTTTGAAAAAGATCTGAGCATAATTATGGAAGTTATCGTGTCTAGAAGAAAGTGATATACACCGATAGATAGATAGATAGATAGATATATAAACTTTTTTTACTGATGGTAGTTTTGGGGTCTAGGTGTCATGATTCGTGTAGATCCGCAAAAATTTTTCAGAAATTCCAACATGGGAGACAATGCAATAGGTAGTATTTCATACGAAATCTACCTAAAAACAGGAACTCAATTTTTATAAGGCCCCCATATTCCAATTCACGAACTGTTTTTTAGGGTTTCGTTCATCTAACAAAACTCTAATCGTCTCTGTCTTTTGTCTGTCTATCCATCAGAGAGCTCGTACAGAAAACTGTATAAATCAGAGACTTCAAATCTTGTGTACTTACATTTAAATGCTTCGTATCACACAAAAATCATACAATTTTGAAAAAGACTCTTATTTTAATTAAATTAATTTTATCAATGTCAGTTCTTTCTTGCAGTTTAAATTTCAAAAGAGACCCCTAATTTCAGCGGTTGTCGTTTAACATCATGTCATAAAGGCAAAACATCTCGCTACTGAACAAAAGGTTCTTAATTCAAACTCCGGTGTTGGAACTTGAAATTTTCATACTGAGATGGATTTAATTAAAAGAAATGTCGCATTTTGTTTTCCAATTTAAGGATTTATATCTTTTTTATCACGGACATTCCTAATATTTTTTTTTTGGAATTCAATTTTCTTTCTATTTTAAAAACTATTCCGATTTGTTAATGATTCAGAATTTTAAATTTCGCTTAAGCGTTTTTTTTTTCTTTTCAAAAATTTAAAATTTTACATTTATATCGGCTGCATTTTTTAAATAACGGATTTTCAAAATATTTGGAATTTTGTTTTTTATTTAAATAATTTGATTTGAACATTTTAACTGTATATAAATAAATAACTCCCTTTTATAATTATTTTAAAATCAAATTTATTTGTGCTATATCTATGTAAGAGTTTGATATAAATAAATAACTTCATTTAATAATTATTTTAAAATCCATTTTTCTTGTGCTACATCAATGTAAGAATTTAATAGCTATAAATTAACAATTTGAATATATAAATTAAAGGATAAATTGTTTTGAAATACATATAAATTAAATAAAATCCTTTGTGCAATCTGCTGTCACCTTACCTACTTATTTCTCTTTTGAGTAGAATTAATAATGTTATTTAACTCTTGAATAACTTTTAAATAATTAATAAACAGATTTTAAAAAATACACTTTCAGATATTTTTTTACTCTACTTTTAGTGTAAATATAGCGGAATTTCCATTTGACGAAGCCTCATCATTACTCTTAAACGCTTCCTTATAAAGAAACTTCGTTAAACAGAAACCAACGCATACTGATCAAATCGCAGAATAAAAGACACATGCACAGTATCAAAACTACACTTGGAATGGAAATACACTATATTGCCATTGATTATGGGACACTTGCGATTTTAGACATTTTACTAAATATCTAGAAAAATACATGAGGAATCATCTCGAAACTCTTAGTGTATAAATATAATAGTATACGTCATACATCTCCGTGAAGATTTTTTACCGAAACTCCACAGGGGACCGTCAACAAATTAAAAAAGAATGAATATCTTTTGGATAACCCTGTCAAAACTAATGTAGCAAAAGCGCTCAAACTCTAGATTATGATTGAATGCCTTATTGTAATACACTGTGTTCATTTTTATGCAAATAGCATGCATACTCGCAGAGTAATTAAGGTTTTTATAAAAATGGCCCCAAATTTTTCTAAGTTTTTCCCTTATAATTTTCAGAGTTCTTAATATAATACAATATTTTTTTCAGAAAATATGAGAAACAACATTGCACACAGTACCCTGTAATCAGAATTAAAAAATAATAAAAATTGTATGAAAAATGAGTAGGTTTACTAAATAATTTTTTACTGCGCATGCGTCAAAGATATCAAAATTTCATTTGCATATTATGTTAGCTAAATGTATAGAGCAACTTTTGTAAAAGTCTCAAAATTATAGCTTGAAAATTCTGAAAGTAATCGTCTATAGAAAAAGGACAAAATCCGTTGTTTCCAAAATGAAGCAAAAAAATGAGGGATTTTATCCAAAAGTAGTCGTAACATCCCGTATTGTGTATTCTATATTGACACTAATCAATGAATATATGGATACAACCCCTCTTGTTTTTGCTTCATTTTGAGAATAACGGATTTTCAACTTATTCAATTGACGATTATTTTCAGAATTTTCAAGTTATGATTTTGTGACTTTCACAAAAGTTGCTCTATATATTTAGCTAGCATAATATGCAAATGAAATTTTGATATCGTTGACGCATCATGCGCAGTAAAAAATTATTTAGTAAACCAACTCATTTTGTACACAATTTTCATTATTTTTTAATTCTGATTACAGGGTACTGTGTGCAATGTTGTTTGTCATATTTTCTGAAAAAAATATTATTTTATATTAAGAACTCTGAAAATTATAAGGAAAAAACTTGGAAAAATTTGGGAGCATTTTTATAAAAATCTTAATTACTCTGCGAGTATGCATGCTATTTGCATAAAAATGAACAAGGCGTATTATAGTAAGGCATTCAATCATAATCTAGAGTTTGAGAGCTTTTGCTACATTAGTTTTGATAGAGTTATTCAAAAGATATTCATTCTTTTTTAATTTGTTGACGGTCCCCTATGGAGTTTCGGTAAAAAATCTTCACGGAGATGTATGACGTATACTATTATATTTATACACTAAGAGTTTCGAGATGATTCCTCATGTATTTTTCTAGATATTTAGTAAAATGTCTAAAATCGCAAGTGTCCAATAACCAATGGCAATATAGTGTATAGGGAAAATGGTATTTTAATTCCGGTAGTAACTTTTATTTTATGCCGTGTAAACCCAGAACAAAATTTAATTGGAATAATGTCTAGAAAAGTCACACATTAAAGAGACGCAAAAAACTGAAACATAACATACCTTTCTCTCTTTGTTTTCAATATTCCAAATGCATAACTTTAAAAAGTCATGGATGTTTATTGTTTTTGTTTAGATTATTGTCTATATTGTTTTTGTTTGGTTTCTTATATATAAAAAAAGACAGTTCATAAAATGGACACAAAGATGATAACATAAAATATATCCTGAAGATAATGATTGTGAATGCCCATAAGCACTGTTCCGTTACGAAGCGTACAACTGCATCTTTTAAAATGCATGACTTATTCAGAACTATGAGAGAAAAACACAAAGCCAATAACTTCATTTTCTCAAGAGATCTTTTTATTAATCTGAAGATCGACTTTTAAAACGAGAGTATACTCGTGTTTCATACTCGCATTAAAAAGGATAAGTGGGCAAAAAAGAAGAAATTTCAATGCGAAAAAGCGTGTAGCAGTTGAAAGCATCTCTTCTTAAAGTAACCGAATGCGTTTCATTACGAATTGAAAACCACATATTTTATAATCTCCATATCAAAGACGTTTTTAATTTGCATCAAAGTCATTTTATCGTATTTCAAATAATGATGTTATTAGGAGAATAAAAATAAATTTAAAAAGGGCAATTTATTTATTTATTTTATTTTATTATATTTTATTTTGTTCTAGGAAATTTTAAAAGGGAATTTTTGCGAAAGGTAAGTAAATCCTTTTCTGTTATCTACAAAATATACGAAAAATAAAAAGCAACCTGATAATGATAAATTCTTTCAGTATGTTTTTATTTATTCCCCTTGAAAATGCAGTAAACGTCAATGTTATAACTGTACCCAACAACTTCGGGATTTTTTAGCTGGAATGTTACATTGTAGTTTAATACCAAAACTCATAATTTATACAAAAAAAATTGTTTTGTAAATTACAGCAAGGAAATTCGAGCATAATGCTTATGGAAATTTGTTATTTTACTCTGTTTTAAAAAGTCTTACAGGTGAGCTTTTGCTTTCTTGCTGCGACTAGTAATTTATTTTTCTGTAAAACCTCGAAAAAACATAGTATAAAAAGTAATAAATATTTATTTTTTGAATAACTTTTAAATAGTTGTTTAATATACAGATTTAAAAAAAAAGAACCAGAAAAAGACACAAAAACGATAACATAAAATATATCGCGAATGAAGTAGTGAAGATAATGGTTGTGAATGCCCATAAACACTGTTCCATTACGAAGCGTACAACTGCATCTTCTTAAATGCATGACTTATTCATAAATATGAGAAAAAAAGTGAATAACTTCATTTCTCAAGTGAACTTTTTATTAATCTGAAGATCGATTTTTAAAACGAGAGGATACTCCTGATTCATACTCGCATTAAAAAGGATAAGTGGGCAAAAAAGAAATTCCAATGCGAAAAAGCGTGTAGCAGTTGAAAGCATCTCTCCTTAAAGCAGTCAAATGCGTTTCATTACGCATTGAGGACCACTTATTGTACAATCTCCATACCAAAGACGTTTTTAATTTGCATCAAAGTCATTTTATCGTATTTCAAATAATGATGTTATTAGGAGATGAAAATAAATCTAAAAAGGACAATTTTTTTATTTATTTTATTTTATTATATTTTATTTTGTTCTAGGAAATTTTAAAAGTGAATTTTTGCGCAAGGTAAATAAATTCTTTTCTGTTATCTACAAAATATACGAAAAATAAAAAGAATACGAAAATGATAAATTCTTTCAGTATGTTTTTATTTATTCTCCTTAAAAATGCAGTAAAAGTCAATGCTATAACTGTACCCAACAACATCGGAATGTTTTAGCTGGAATGTTACATTGTAGTTTAATACCAAAACTCATAATTTATACGAAAAAACTGTTCTGTAAATTACAGCAAGAAAATTCGAGTTTAACGCTTATGGAAATTTATTTTTTTACTCTGTTTTAAAAAGCCTTACAGGTGAGCTTTTGCTTTCTTGCTGCGACTAGTAATTTATCTTTCTGTAGAACCTCGAAAAAACATAGTATAAAAAGTAATAAATATTTATTTTTTAAATAACTTTTAAATAGTTGTTTAATATACTGATTTAAAAATTAGAACCAGAAAAAGACACAAAGACGATAACATAAAATATATCGCGAATAAAGTAGTGAAGATAATGATTGTGAATGCCCATAAGCACTGTTCCATAACGAAGCGTACAACTGAATCTTCTTAAATGCATGCCTTACTCATAAATATGAGAAAAAAAGCCAATAACTTCATTTCTCAAGAGATATTTTTTATTAATCTGAAGATCGATTTTTAAAACGAGAGTATACTCTGATTCATACTCGCATTAAAAAGGATAAGTGGGCAAAAAAGAAATTCCAATACGAAAAAGCGTGTAGCAGTTGAAAGCATCTCTCCTTAAAGCAGTCAAATGCGTTTCATTACGCATTGAGGACCACTTATTGTATAATCTCCATACCAAAGACGTTTTTAATTTGCATCAAAGTCATTTTATCGTATTTAAAATAATGATGTTATTAGGAGAATAAAAATAAATCTAAAAAGGACAATTTATTCATTTATTTTATTTTATTATATTTTATTTTGTTCTAGAAAATGTTGAAAGGGAATTTTTGCGCAAGGTAAATAAATCCTTTTCTGTTATCTACAAAATATACGAAAAATAAAAAGCAATCTGAAAATGATAAATTCTTTCAGTATGTTTTTATTTATTCCCCTTGAAAATGCAGTAAACGTCAATGTTATAACTGTACCCAACAACTTCGGAATTTTTTAGCTGAAACGTTACATTGTAGTTTAATACCAAAACTCAAAATTTATACGAAAAAACCGCTCTGTAAATTACAGCAAGAAAGTTCGAGCATAACGCTTATGGAAATTTATTTTTTTTACTCTGTTTTAAAAAGTCTTACAGGTGAGCTTTTGCTTTCTTGCTGCGACTAGTAATTTATCTTTCTGTAGAACCTCGAAAAAACATAGTATAAAAAGTAATAAATATTTAATTTTTGAATAACTTTTAAATAGTTGTTTAATATACAGATTTAAAAAATAAAATAAAAAAAAATAGAACCAGAAAAAGACACAAAAACGATAACATAAAATATATCGCAAACAAACTAGTGAAGCTAATGATTGTGAATGCCCATAAGTGTTGTTCCATTACGAAGAACACAACTGCATCATTTTAAAATGCATGCCTTATTCATAACTATGAGTGAAAAAAACAAAGCCAATAACTTCGTTTCTCAAGAGATATTTTTTATTAATCTGAAGATCGATTTTTAAAACGAGAGTATACTCGTGATTCATACTCACATTAAAAAGGATAAGTGGGCAAAAAAGAAAAAATTCCAATGCGAAAAAGCGTGTAGCAGTTGAAAGCATCTCTCTTAACAGCAGTCAAATGCGTTTCATTACGCATTGAAGACCACTTATTTTATAATCTCCATACTAAAGACTTTTTAATTTGCATCAAAGTCATTTCATCGTATTTTAAATTATGATGTTATTAGGGGAATAAAAGTAAATCTTAAAACGACGAATTTAAAACAAAAATGTTTTGTTTTTGTTCAGGGATATTTTTAAAGTCAGCTGTTGTGTAGAGGGTAATAAATCCTTTTCTGTTATCTACAAAAATATACGAAAAATAAAATGCAATCTGATAGCGATAAATTCTTTCAGTATTTTTTATTTCCTTTGAAAATGCTATACGCGTGAGTCTTATAACTGTACCCAAATAGTTTGAAATTTCTCTAACAAAACTCATAATTTGTATATACCGTATTTACTCGTGTATACCTCGTACTTTACAAGAAAAAAAGGCGATTTTTTAAAATCTCGTATATAACGCGCATCGCAAATTTGATATGCAAATGAATAAATAACTAAATGAATTTCAGTAAAGGAAGTCGTAACAAACATTGCATCAGGCAGAAAACAAAGCGAAAATACATTTTTAGACTTCGCGTAGGGACAGAATGACGGCATTGAGAATCGCTAATTAGCGTTTAAATGATGTTACTAGCGCTATTGTATAAATAAGTGCAAAGAGTGAAAAAAAAGATGCAGTATTACTTCAATTAAGTAAGATTTTCCGAGTAAGTATATCGTCTTTGAATACATTTTTTTATTCATATGTATATCGTGTGATTACATTCAACAATAAAAAAGTATTCCGTGTATAACACGCACCTACGATTTTTGCCCTAACTTTTTGAAAAAAGTGCGCAATACACTAGTAAATACAGTATATATGGGTGATTCTCAAAATAGGGGACAATTTATGTCTTTCGGCATACAAAAAAAAATTGAGAGGTTTTCTGTCATGTTTTTATATTTAGATTTGTTTGACTTAATATTATTCATTATTTGCACTCAAGAATTACTCACTTTTTAGTTAAAAACACCTTAAAATAACAGAATAAATGTTCAAAATGTCATTAGCATGGATGTCCACATCAGCTGTGCCTTGTACATACTAGCTTTTTAAAGAGTTAATATCATGTTTATAAAATAAAACAAATGTTATACTTTCTTTAAATTAATCAAAGAGAGGATTTATCCAATAAATTTCTTTTTAAAAATAAAATTATAGTATATAAAAAAAGATTTAAAGTTTGTCCTCCATATTCTATTTTCAAAACAAGGTCATATTATAACAGTTGGTTAATAATCAAAATTTCATTTTCACATATGACAATGGTTTGAAAATATAAAGTTTCTTCATGGCAACAAGTAGCCATTTTATCCCAGCCTGAAAATAGAAGCATGTATTGTATTTTAAGAATAGAGGTTGAATATTAGGGGCGTACATCAATTGTATGTCATTAGAATGGATAATAAATTTCATATTTATTTTATAATTAAAATTTTTATTTTACTTATTTGCATAGGACTTTTGTGTTTTAAAAAGCCTCAGAAAGGACTATTGCATTGTGATTATATTATGGCTCATAATCTTATTTAAATTAAAATTTGTCATTAGCATGGACAAATATCAGTGTCATTAGCATGGTTTTTCTGTCCGTGCTAAATACTCCTATGTGCATAAGTGTAACCATTGCTTGTATTGTATATTTTACAAAGTTTAATTTTACATATAAATTTAGGTATTACATTTATTATCCCTAAACTATGCATTAAATCTGTCAGAAAATCACTAAGGCAGCTTCTTACATTGTTAGTGTCAGAATGTTGCTCATGTAAACAAAGTTTGCTCCTTGGTAATGTTTTTATTCTCCTTATATGTATATATGTAAAAATGGAAACCATTTGCTGAAAAGGAAGGCTAATAAATATAGAAAAAAATATTTAAACAGGAAGAAAATAAAAATTTCTTAATATATTTATTCCATGCAATTTGTTTTGTCATTAGCATGGCTCAAAAAATACTAATTATTTTTTTTAAGTTAATTTTTAAATATTTAGCTCTGCTGACTACATGTAAAGTATACCTAATACTATATTAACAACACCTATTTTTTCAGAAATTTTACTAACAGTAATTTTTTTAAAATTTCACTTTTGAAATTGTCCCCTATTTTGAGAATCACCCATATATATATATATATATATAAATATATATGCCGAGTGTCCCAAAAATGACTGATAGATTTTAAAATTCAATAACATGCAAACGGTGACAGCTATTTAAAAAATTTTTGCAGGAGGGTTATGTATAATGTCAGGAGTTTTTTGCCGTAGTTTTTTTTTTATTTTAGTTCGAATTTCAAACAATAGGTGGCGCTGACGGCGATTGAAGGCCAGGTGATCAGTGATGAGTGAAGCGTCGACCTGGCCATCAATCGCCGTCAGCGCCACCTATTGTTTGAAATTCGAACTAAAATAAAAAAATACGGTAAAAAAACTCCTGACATTATACATAACCCTCCTGCAAAAAATTTTTAAATATCTGTCGCCGTTTGCAAGTTATTGAATTTCAAAATCCATCTGTCATTTTTGGGACGCCGGTATATACACTGGTGTCCAAAATTTAAGCATAATTGGTAATTAAGTAATTATTTTTAAGTAATATGAAAGAAATATGAATCGGAATGTGCTGAAACTGCAGGTGTGTAAACAAAATAGTACGCGTCACATATTTTCGCGAAGAGTTTTCCCCGAAATCGAACAGGAGAGCGTCAACAAATTGAAAAAGAACGAAGATCTTTTGGATAACCCTGTCAAAACTAATGTAGCAAAAGCGTTCAAACTGCACATTATGATTAATTGGCTTATTGTAATGTACTGTGTTAATTTTTACAAGGATAGTATGTATACTCGTAGAGAAATTAAAGTTTTTATAAAAACAGTCTTAAATTTTTCCAAGTTTTTTGCTTATAATTTGCAGAGTTCTTATTATAAAATAATGTTCTTTTCTGAAAATATGACACACATCATTGTACACAATACCCTGTCATCAGAATTTTAAAATAATAAAAATTGTATGAAAAATGAGTATGTTTAGTAAATAATTTTTCATTGCGCATGCGTCAACGATATCAAAATGTCATTTGCATATTGTGTTAGCTAAATGTATAGAGCAACTTCTGTAAAAGTTTCAAAACCATAGCTTGAAAATTCTGAAAATGGGAGCCTATAGAATCAACTCAAAATCCGTTATTCCTAAAGGAAGCAAAAAAATCAGGGGTTTTACCTAAATATAGTTGTACGTGCAATATTGTGTAGGCACTAAACAATGGAATATGGATACATCCCCTCATCTTTTTGCTTCATTTAGGGAATAAAGGATTTTGATCTCATTCTATCAACGATAATTTTCAGAATTTTTAAGCTATGTTTTTGAGACTTTCACAAAAGTTGCTCTATGCATTTAACTAACATAAAATGCAAATGAAATTTTAATAGCGTTCACGCATGCGCAGTAAAAAATTATTTAGTAAACCTGCTCATTTGTCATACAATTTTTATTATTTTTTAATTCTGATGACAGGGTATTGTGTACAATGATGTTTGTTATTTTTTCAAAAAAGAACACTATTTTATATTAAGAACTCTGCAAATTATAAGCAAAAAACTTAGGACTGTTTTTATAAAAAACCTTAATTTCTCTACGAGTATAGATGCTATCCTTGTAAAAATTAACACAGTACATTACAATAAGCCAATTAATCATAATGTACAGTTTGAACGCTTTTGCTACATTAGTTTTGACAGGGTTATCCAAAAGATCTTCGTTCTTTTTCAATTTGTTGACGGTCCCCTGTTCGATTTCGGGGAAAACTCTTCGCGAAAATATGTGACGCGTACTATTTTGTTTACACACATGGAGTTTCAGCACATTCCGATTAATATTTCTTTCATTACTTAAAAATAATTACTTAATTACCAATTATGCTTAAATTTTGGACACCAGTGTATGTATATATATACAGCTCATATTCAAAATATTAGAATAATTACCTTTTTTTTAGAAATTAAAAATATCGTTTGGTAATTTAATGTCTTTTAATGAAAATATGCAAACGATATTTTTATTAAGAACTTATTGTTGATTAAACTTACTTGTTATCTTAAATTTAATATCATTTTTGAAAAGATTAATTGCAAAAAAAATTATTTTGAAAAGTCAAAATATTAGAATATTTATTCAAGTGGTTCAAAATATTAGAATATTTCACATTAATTCTCCTTTAATTATTACCAATTCTTAACTGGTGGCATCATCGATTAAATTCAGACTATTTTATTTAAAATCAGTATTCTTTTTTGCAGTTTGTTTCTTTTTCGTCTTAAAATGGGCCGTGTGAGTGATATTCCTGAATCTACTAAACTTCGTATGGTTGATTTGTATCGGCACGGTAAAAATCAATGTTTTATAGCGAATTATTTACATTGTTCGCAATCGAGCGTTAGTAAAATACTAACACAATATTCAAAATTTGGAAAATTTCAAAATAATCGCCGAAATGGTGGCCGAAAACCAAAAACATCTGCTAGAGATGACAGGAAACTGAAGCGTATAGTTAAGAAAAACCGTTTTAAAAGTGTGCGATTCTTGCACCGAAAATGGAAAGAAGAAGGAGTTGAAGTTTCTACATCGACAACATTAAGACGTCTCCTTAAATTTAAATTTGAATCTCGTGTACCGAAAACAAAACCTCTCATGACTGCAAGACAAAAGCGTATAAGATTGAATTGGTGTAAATCAAGACGTTTATGGAGCAATGAAGATTGTAAAAATGTATTATTTAGTGATGAAAGTATGTTTAGTGTTTCATATAGTAATCAAGGTATTCGAATTTGGAGAATGAAGCAAGAAGCATTTGATAAAGAATGCCTTAAACGTTCCGTAAAATTTGCTGCTAGTGTCATGGTTTGGGGTTGTATGAGTGCAGAAGGACCTCATCGTCTACGAAAAGGTTAACTGTCTGATATATCAAGAAATTTTAGAATATTACATGATTCCATCATCAGAAGATTTATTTGAAGATGATTTCATCTTTCAAAAAGATTTAGCGTCCCCGCATACCTCGGTGTCAACTAAGAATTGGTTCCGCCAACGCAACATTAAGGTACTTCCTTGGCCACCAAATTCTCCAGATCTTAATCCCATCGAAAACTTATGGTGTATAATGAAGAAAAAAACTTCAAGAAAATCCTCCTTCAAGTAAAACTGAGTTAGTGGCACGTATAAAGTCTATTTGGGCTAATATTGATAGAAATGTTTGTAAACACCTTGTATATAGTATGCAAGATCGATTGTACGCTGTTATGAAAGCTAAAGGGAATGCTACAAAATATTAACTACCATTTACTTCATATTCATAAGGTAATATTGTTGCGTAAAATAAAATATTCTAGTATTTTGAACCAATCTAAATTTTATTCTAATATTCTGGTGTGTTTAAGGAAGCTGTATACCTAATTTATTGTGCTGTATTTTATATTTTATAAATGTTAAAATCTTATCTAAACATTCCAGATTTAATTTATAAGAAATTTAATTGCATTTACTTAGTATAAAAAATAAATAAATGACAAATAATTTTTTCTTATTACTTTTTCTCAATTATTCTAATATTTTGAATATGAGCTGTATATATATATATATATATGTATGTATATATAACTGTTCTGTAAGTTACAGCAAGGAAAATCGAGCATGACGTTTATGAAAGTTATTTTTATGCTGTTTTAAAAAGCTTTATAAATGAGGTTTTTTTTTTTTTTTTTTTTTTTTTTTTTTTTTTTTTTTGCAGTGACTAAGTAATAAATATTTATGTAGAATCTCGAGTTTTGCGTTAAGAGTACCAACTGAATGATTTAAATGGAATTACATAGTAATTCATTAATCCAATAAAAGCTACCCTTTCTTGATACTGAGCTCATAAAATATAATTTGGTTATTGAAACAAAAGTCTATAGAAAAGAAATTCGATCAAACAATACCATTTCATTCAATAGCTCTTCTCCCAGTAATTATAAAGCTGCAGCATACCGATTCTATACAAACCGAGCTTTCAATATCTGCAGTAAGAAATATATTAATCAGGAATTAGACACAATCAGAAATATAACAAATGATAACGGTTTCCCACTCAAGTTTATAAATAAACTTATTTACCAAGCTCAATACGGCAGCAGTAATAGTAAATTTAACTATAACGAAACAAAGTTGCACAAATTTCAATATTTTCCTGGTCTCTTTGAATATCTAAAGTTTAAATTAAAGAAATACAATCTACATTTAATTGACCCCCCCCCCCCTAATAAATGAAGCACAAGACTTCACAATAGCATCGATCCTATCCCCATGGAAGATTCAGCAGGTGTATATTTAATCCCAGCCACAATAATGGAGAATAAAAAGAGAGCAGATTACATGGAATGACAACCAGGAAATTTAAGAAGCCTTTGTCAGAACACATTGCAGATATCAGGCTTAATCGATGAAATACCGCTCTCTCTAAACTGTACCAGGAACAAGAAGTTAAAATAGATTTTAAAAAAGCTAAATTACTAAAGAAAATATCAAATTACCAGAAGATTAAAATTCTGGAATCAATTGAAATTTTATGTCGAGCTAACAAAACTTGTAACGATACTTTGTGGTACGACATTCCAAGAATATGGTACAATCTGCTCAAAATAACTTGAACCCCCCTTTCTATCGAATTTGGAACATTCCGACTTCTCCCCACTTTTAGGTAGATTTTGTATGAAATACTACCTATTGCATTGTCTCCCATGTTGGAATTTCTGAAAAATTTTTGCGGATCTACACGAATCATGACACCTAGACCCCAAAACTACCATCAGTAAAAAAGTTTATCTATCTATCTATCTATCTATCTATCTATCTATCTATCTATCGGTGTATATCACTTTCTTCTAGACACGATAACTTCCATAATTATGCTCAGATCTTTTTCAAACTTTTACATAAAATCAAGGAGCTTAAAATCTCGGTCGAGTTCGTTAATGGGCAAAATCGGACCAAGGGGGTGGAAATAAGGAGGGTTTTTGTGAAAACCGAAAAAACGCGATAACTTCTTAATTAAAATAGATATCGAATCAGTTTAAAGTTTATATTACTTCTAAGAAATGGGCAAAAATTTTATGCATGACAGATTTTTGATAAAGTTAAAAATGGGCTCAAGGGGCGAAAAAAACATGGTTTTTGGGAGAAAAAAATTCATAACTTCGTCAATTCTCAAGATATCAAATCCAACTAAATTTTATATAAATGTACTCAATATTATCTAAAACTTTTGTATTTACAAGTTTTTGATAGAACCAATTTTTACCGATGAAAAAAATTAAAAACGAAAGGTAAAAGGGGGGAGGAAAAAGAAAAAAATCCATAACTTACTCAATTCTTAAGCAATCAAATCTAATTAAATTTATTTTACATCTTCACAATAATATCTACAACTTTTACATTAACAAGTTTTTCATAGAACCAATTCTTATAGCAAAAATAAATTAAACAAAAATAGGAGTTGGAGAAAAAACCTCAAATCCAAACTGCTTATATTCTGATTCATTTTAAAAGTCATTTTTGATTTTAAACGCATCCAAATGACAGATCCTCTTATTTAGGAACTATATAATGCGACGTATTGGCCAGTTTTTTGATAAAGGCACAATATATTTTTAAAAAGGCTGCCAAAAAGGGTATTTTGAACAGAATTTCCCGAAGTTGTCAATGAAAAATTGAGGAAGTATAACAAATTGCGTTTTTTCTGAGTCATTTTTAAATTCATTTTTGTTCTCAAACCCGTCCAATTTACAGGTCCTCTTATTTAGGGACTATGTAATGTGACGGATTGGCCAGTTTTTTGATAAAAGCAGAATATATTTTTAAAAAGGCTGCTAAAAAGGGTATTTTGAACAGAATTTCACTAAGTTATCGTGATTGAAATTTGAAGAAATTTAAGAAATTGCGTTTTTACCGAGTCATTTTTAAATATTTTTTTGTTCTCAAACGCATCCAATTTACAGGTTCTCTTATTTAGGAACTACATAATGTGACGGAGTGGCCAGTTTTTTGATAAAGGCAGAATATATTTTTAAAAAGGCTGCCAAAATGGGCACTTTGCACAAAATTTCCCAAAGCGATCATGATTAATGAACTGTGGGTATTTAAATAACAAATTGGTTGTTTTATGACTTATTTTTAAATCCAATTTTACTCATAAACGCATTCAAATGACAGCTTTTTGTTACTTAGGAACTATATAATGTGCGTATTCGTCGATTTTTTGATAAAGGGTGAATATATATTTTTTAAAAGCTGTCAAAGTAAGCACTTCGCAAAAAAATTTCCCAAAGCGATCATGATAAAAGAATTGAGGCTGTATTCAAATAACAAATTGTTTATTTATTACTCATTTTTTAATTCAATTTTCCTCTCAAACGCATTCAATTGACAGTTATTTGTTATTTAGGAACTGTGTAATTACTGTGTATTGGTCAGATTTTTGATAAAGGCTAAATATATATTTAAAAAAATCTGTCAAAGTGGGCACTTCGCACAAAATTTCTCAAAGCGATCTTGATTAAAGAATTGTGGATGTATTAAAATAATAAATCGGTTATTTTATGACTCATTTTTAAATTCAATTTTGCTGTCAAATGAATTTAATTAACAGTTTTTTGTTATTTAGGAACTATATAATGAGCATATTGGTCAATTTTTTTAAATAAAGTAAGAATATAATTCAAAATATGTTGCCAAAATGGCCATTTGAGTAGAATTTCGTTTAAGATGATTTTCATAAAACCAGTTCTTACAGAAAGATGAAATTAAAAAAATTTTAAAAGCGGCTGAATAAAGTAGTTAAACTGGGTTTATCTCTAATCTTTTTTTTTTTTTTTTTTTTTTTTTTTTTTGAGATGAAAACTTTTCGAAATCTACCTCCGCCTATAGGCCATGCCGAAAGGGATTTTTTACGTTGTCTTTGGATCAGTCCACTTCGTATAAAAGAACTCAGCCTTCGACTTTTATTCTTTTGTTGTTTTAACCGTGATGATGAGCATGACATGCTCGAAAGTACTAGGTTTTATTGATAAAAAACACCTTTAAGTAATCTGAGTATTTTATTTTGGTTTTATGTATAAATAAGGTGAATTAAAAAATTCGACATATGTGATATGTTATATCATTTTAATATTATTCATTAATCCAATTTATAATTTCCACTAGAAAGTTTTAATGTGCACTGAAAATAGAAATTAAAGAATAGATAAGAAAACCATGACTCATACGGCGGCTATACATATAAATGTTTTAATTATTCTCTTTTAATTAAACGAAATATCCATTATTTTTAATTTTATAAGAAAAAGAATTTCACCAAAAAACTCTTATATAGTCGAACTTTCCTTTAACAAAGTCCCTATTTTATGAAGTTTTCTACGAAATGAAATCTTCTGTTGAAGCTCGGTTTTGAACAGCATCAATATGTAAATTAATATTCATATTAAAAAAATGTATTCTATATAATAAAGTTTATTAATTTTCATTCGTCTGCATCATAAAGAAGAAAAAAATTGCTGCTTCGATGAATGCGTAAGTCAAATAAGCGAATGGTACAAAGATGAAATCATTTATTTATTTATTATGTATATATATTTCATTTAAAAAAAGTAACTGCCGTCCATATTATAAGAAAAACATTTCTGTTTCATGAAAATGTTACAGATAAATTGTTCGGATGTATATAAAATTGCGAAAAATTTTATGAACTGTCCATTTTTAATATGAAACGAAACAAAAACGATATGGACAGCAACCTTAACGAAAACAATAAACATTCATGACTTTTTAAAGTTATGGATTTGGAATGCTGAAAAAAATGAGAGAAAGGTATGCTATGTTTCAGTTTTTTACCTCTCTTTAATGTGTTACTTTTTTTGACATCATTCCAATAATTTTTTTTTCAAATGTTTACACGGCATAAAATAAAAGTTACTACCCGAATTAAAACACATTTTCAATATATTTCCATTCCAAGTGTAGTTTTCATAATATACATGTGTCTTTTATTATGCGATTTGATCAGTATGCGTTGGTGTCTGTTTAACGAGGTTTCTTTATAAGGAAGCTTTTAGGAGTAATGATGAGGCTTCGTTAAATGGAAATTCCGATATGTTTACACTAAAAGTACAGTCGAAAAAATAGATTAAAGTGTTTTTTTTTTCATATAATGTAATATATATATTTTTAATTTTTGCACTATTGAAACATTTAAATTTTATATTCTCTCTTTCTAATTTAGTGAATAAGGCTTCATACCTTTTATTATTTCTGGTAAAATTAAAGCTTTTATTACACTGTTAAAAATAAATCTGTAAATTCACGGTGAAACTACTGGCAGCAAAGTAGCCGAACTTTTACCGTTCCATTAGTAGATTTTTCGTTGTGGGAAATACCAGAAAAGAAAACTCCGTTTGAAGAAGCAGTAACTGTTTGTTATAAAGTTTGATTTTTTAAGCTAATAATTTAATATAATTTTTAAAATTAATGAATCGATTAATCGTCAAAGAGTTCGAAATACCGAGTGATTTTAAGTTGCTATATTATTTTTTCTTAATTATTATTATTCTGTATAATTTACTTCACTCCGTCCAGAGGATCGAACTCGGGACATTTTGATAGCGAAACAAATCCATACTAACTGAGCCAAAGCTCCTGATGCCGGATTATACAAAGTATGTCTTTTATGAGTTAGTGGGGAAATCTGTTGTATTTTTTAAAGATTCCTTTTCAAATATATTACTTAGAATATTTTTAAACGGTTTATTTTATTTTATTTCCGACTAATGCATAATATTTATTATTTTTTATAATCAATTTTAATTTTTTAAATAGTTTAAATTAAAAAAAATCACTGTTTTTTTAATGAATGAATGAATTAATGAATTAATTAATGAATGAAAAACACTTTTTATTATAAAAATAATGTTATAGACATTCTAAAAATAATGTTATAGACAATTTTTTGAAATTGTCGTACACTATTTATTTTATTTATTTATTTATTTTTTTTCGCTAATTAATTAAAATATTTCTTTAATAAGAAATAAGAGAAAAATGAACAGAAAAAATGTAATTTAAAAGGGATTTTTTATGTTTACATTAGTTTCTTTCGCCAGGATGATCCGAACCCAAAATCTGCGCTCGCAGGCGATTGGCGGTGTGGTGCCTTGACAAGTCGGTTATGGAGCCTTCCACACAACGGAGTCTTCTTTTTTTGTTTCTATTTCCATCCGTTTTCGTTATTTTCAGGAAGTATGTTGGAATTTTCTGATTTTTAACGGATAATGCCTCTTTGTTCTGAAAGGGGACTTTTTCTGTGAAATTCAGGAAAAAAATATTCGTGAATTTCAGAATTTTTTTAGCAGTGTACCACATTTAATTTAATAAATCTGTAAATAAAATCAAACAGATACATGACCTAGAGAAATTACTATGAATTCACTTCTATTTCTGGTTCAGAATTTGAAAAACTAAGAACACTTGAAAATTGTAGGGGGGGTGCAAGTTTGGGTGAGTTAATAACAAAAAATTTAAACATAATTCACGGAAACCAAGATCATGCTAGAAACACTGGAATCCTGAAATACCGTATGCATATATTAAATGAATTATATTTGTTTGTGTGACATTTGAACGTAAATATGTTATTAATATCCTTTGTAGTTTTATTAGAATTTATGTTGGTGAAAGTAAGTTTAAATTCAGCATCATCAAAATATTATACAACGCCGAAAATGCTTTGCCCGGTGATAATTAATGTAAATGCTATATTTGTTATTTAGAAGACATTGATTGCATTGCAGTTCTTTTTATTAAATATTTTCAGCGATCATAAAAACGATTGAAGTAAAACAGATACTTTTATGCATAAAATTGGAATTAAGTTGCATATACAATCTGAAAATAAATTAAATTAAATTAAATTAGTAATATATGTATATGAAGCTTTCTTAGACTATTTCTAATTAAATGTTCGCTCTGTTAAATCGTTATTTTGTAATATATACGTAAGTACTTTTCGTAAACATTTAAAAATTAAAATTGTAGGGTTCATAAAACAACACACTCTTTTTACTTCCTATAAATACTATATCATCAATATTCCATTTCTTTTATTTGTGATATAAATAAATGAAACGTGATATTTCAATACTTTTATTCTGGAAAGTTGCTTTAATTTGGAATACATTATTTTTTATTTATATATCGCAATTAATGTTTAATCATGATTAGATTGTATATCAATTAAAAAACATCAATATATATATATACTCGTTAATAACAGAATGTAAATTAATCATTATTTGAAAATATTTAATTTTTCATAAAATAAATTTTAAGGAAAATTTGTCATTTCATTGCTATTTTGCTCTGAATCTATTTTGTTATATAAAACACAGAATAAAATCGATATTCATTAATAAATAGATTCCTAATAATAAACGATAAATTTAAATAAAGTTATTTTGTGCTATAAATATGAGAAATTTGTGGGAAAATATTTGCACACAGATAGATTTTAAGCTAAACATATTATTTCTGTATAATATTCTGTATAATATTAATTTCTTTATTATGTTATTTCTTTAAAATATTTGAAAATAGAGAGTTTTTAAACTAAAGATATTATTTATGTATATTTTGAATGATTATTAATTAAAAAAGTGTAACTTATTCAACAGTTTATACAATGAAAATAATATATTTTTTAATTTATAACCTATGCCCGAATAGGGGAAAATACTTTTTTTGATTAGCGAATAATCAAATTAAAAGAATAAAAAAGTTTTGCATTGTCATTGTCAACACACCTGTGCATTTATATCTGTAATTAACTGTCCTTGGCGACCATTTTGGTATCCCTTGTATTATTAAGTCTTAAATCATATTTTTTTTATCCATAATTTATTTTAATTGCTCGATTTCTTGCCAAATTAAAAGATTCTACTAGAGAAATAGACACAGATGTGATATACACAACACATTGTAACAAAATGACAATTATATGTGCCTCACATGGTAACACGGCTATTGTTATTTATTTATTAATAAACTGTTTTTTTTTCTTCCAAATTATATAAATTTGGAAGAATTTTCTATAATTATTAACTAAATTTTATTCTATATTTATTCTATAATTATTAACTAAACTTTTTTTATTTATTATTATTTCCTTTTTAAAATGATAGAAATTAGTTAAAGAAATATGTACGTAACTGGTATTTCAAAACGAAGTTTTCGCCGAATTGGCGTCAGAAAAATAACGCGCAATGTTGTGCATATATGACATCTGTGCTTATAAATCAAGAACACAGTATTTTTATGCTATCCTGGCGCAAATTATAAATCGCGAAATACTGTACCCGTGACATTTTTTCGTATTTCATTAGTTATTTAAAATATGATAATATAATGCTTTCACTCATTTCATTTATAATAAATTTTAATTTGAATCTGAAAAGGTTAAAATTCATTATTTTTATTTATTTTTTTAAGTAAAAAGAACAAAAAAAAATAAAAATAATGTTTTCTGAAGTTCCATAGTTGCAGCTAAGGAACAAAACATAAATAAATCCAATTTACAACAGCCTAAATCTTCCCAAAGGACTTTTTCATAGCAACCCATTAGACGTGTCTCATTTGGACGTTGTCATTAAAAAATCAACAAATAATCGTGATTTTTGTATCACATACGTTAGCGTAATATATATAAATATAGATTCTAGAACTTTAAGGTATAAGTAAATGCTTTCCCCGATGCTTTCTCTATACATATACCGCAATGTTTTCTGTGGTGATATTAACGTAAACGATATTGTTGTTATGAAGAAACCAATGACTGTGCCGTAGCTCTTTTTATTAAATAATTTCAGCAATCATAAAAATTAGTGACGTAAAATAGATTATTTTATGTATAAAATCAGAATTAAGTAGCAGTTGCAATTATGAAAGTAAAATGAAATTAATTTAATTAATAATATTTATGAAGCTTTCAAGGATATTAAACAAACATATTTTTAAATATTTATTCATTTTACTAAATAGCTTTTCTGAAATATATCTTTTCGCAAACATTTAATAAATATCTTAAGATTAAAGTTACAAAAAACATACAAAAACATGCTTTTTAATTTTCCTATAAATGCTATATCATCTTAATTCCATTCCTTTTTTTGCGATAAATTTAAATAGAACATATTCAAAATATTTCTTTTTTATGAAATGTTGCTTTAATTTTGAATGTATTAATTTTCAGTTAAATATCGCATTTAATGTTTAATCATGATTAGAGTATATATCAATTAAAAAACAGAAAAATTTATATACTAGTTAATAACATAATGTAAATAAATAATGTATTTGAAAATATTTATTTTTTATGAAATATTTTTTAAGGGAGATTAGTCACTTCAAGGCTATTTTGCACAGAATCTATTTTTTTAAATAAAACAAAAGATAATATTCATTATTAAATAGATCCGTAAAAATAAATGATAAATTAAAAAAAAAAGTTATTTTACGCTATAAAAATGAGAAATTTGCGGGAAAATGTTTGCAGATAGAGAGTTTTTAAACTAAACATATTATTTCTGTATATTTCGAATGATTATTAATAAAAAATGTCTTTAATTTATTCAACTATTTGTACAATGAAAATTAGATATTTTTAAAATTTATAACCTATGCCTGAATAGGGTAAGATACTGTTTTAGCTCACAGGCTATCAGAGCCCGGGAGCTTATGTGCCCGTCTGTACTGCATGTATGTATGTGCGTACCTAACGCGATAACTCATGATAAAACTATCCGATTCATTTGAAATTTTGGATATAGGTATATTCAGATAATGCACTTCCCTGATTATTTTGGGGAGTTCATTCGATCAGTCAAAGAGGGGTGACGGGGGGCTCTTACCCCTCCCCTTAATTTATGTAAATGTTTTTTATATGATAAAGCTTTTCTATGATTAGTTTAAGGGGTTCAATGATTAGGTATGAAAAAGGGAAATAGAGGGAGCCGTTTCCACCCTTAATTTGTTTTTCAAACAGAATTAATCCTTGAAAATATAAGGCTGTATTGTACAATTAGAATGAGTAGCCTAGGAGCTCAATGCCATCTGTTAAACTGGGCAATTTTCTTTTTATTTTCTTAACATAAAATTAAAATGAAAGAGTGTAAAACTTCAGTGCTGTCATCGTCAATACACGTGTGTATGTAAGTTTTAATGTATGTACGATGTAATTTTAGAACATTAATGCATGAGTAAACTAGTCAACTGCGACAATCCCAAACCTTTCTTCTGTCTAATTCATGTTAATGTAAGTTCGCTGTCACAGTATACAAACTAAATGACAATCTATGTCCATCATGAGGATTCTAATGGTATGGAATTCCGTGAATTAGTTCTTGAGATATGATTATCACTAAAGTCACGTAAATCATACAAAATGCAGAATTGCAGCGTCACTTATTGGGTGATTTATAACGAAACCTATTTTGCAACAACTTATCTCAACATGTAACTGAATCTAGAGATTGATGAATGTCTGTGCATTTGTACTTGAGATATCGCAAGTACGGAAATCAATAAATACCCTCATAGCATGTATGGTCACAGTGGCGTCACAATGAGTCATTTTCGTCACATCACATCTGTGACCAAAAAGCCACCACTCAGTGACGTCACATTGTGAGTGAGATGTGACTTTCATAAAAATCTTTAGAAAATTACAAAAAATTCTTCAAAACATGTTATTTACTTTAAAAAACATGTTTCTGGCAATTTAAATATCGTCGTCACATTGTGAGTGAGATGTGACTTTCTTAAAAATCTTTAGAAAATTACAAAAAATTCTTCGAAATATGTTATTTACTTTAAAAAACATGTTTCTGGCAATTTAAATATCTTCGCTTTTGTCAAAGGTCCGTCACAATGTTAATGTCAAAGTAGTCACAAATGGCATTTTTCACAAATTTGTCACATTGTGACCACTTTGTGAAGTGGTCACAAAAGAGCTCTAAAACGGCCATAACGACTTCACATTTCAGTCACTGTGACTTCATATCGACGTCACGTGACGTCACATCGACGACCGATGGTCACTAAGTCACAATGTGACTTCACAACGACCTCACAGTGACGTCACCATGCCTTACGGGTATGAAGCATAGCAGTGCCACCTAATGAGCCATTTACAGAAAAATGTAAACAACAAGAAATCATATTAAAGACTAACTAAATCTGAAGCTCTATTAAAATCCGTGCATTAATTCTACATATAAAGCTATTGCGGAAATCAGAAAAAAAATGCAAAGCCATCTATTGAGCAATTTACACCACAATGTAGGAAACGTTATCTCATGTAATGGGCTAACTGAATCAAAAGTTAAAAATGCGTGAAAAATGCTGACTGCAAGCGTCATCTGTCTAGCGATTTACACCAAAATATAGAAAACATGAAATCATCTCAATGACAAACTGAATCTGAAGTTTAATGAAAATCCGTGCGTTAGTTCTTAAGATGAAGCTAATGCTGAAGCCATGAAAAACGTTTCATAGCAGCGCCACTTGTCGAGCTATTTACACCAGAATCTCGCCTTAAATTTCGTGCATTAGTTCTTGCGATGGAGCGTCCACAAAATTTGTGTCGCATACAGACAGAGTCACAGAGTTTTTGCAAAAACATGTTCTTTTGCTATCTCTGATTTCTAAAACATGTTAATCCATCGAAAATTGGAAGTCGAAATTTTTCACGAACCAACACTGGAAAAAAAAGAAGTACTCAAAAATGAGTAACTCGATGTACTCATATCGAATTGAGTATGGTTGGATCAAAAATGTCCATTTCCATTGTTTTCTCAGTTTTGAAGCAGCATATATTATAAAACCTAAACAAAGTATAATTTTGTACCCATCATTAGTTTATCTCATTCATGGAGGCATAAAAGGTGCTTATTAATGCAAATATTAAATTATACACAGGGTTTTAAAATAAAAATAAAGTATACTTGCAAATAATGCTCTTGTCATAAAAAAATGTTCGATTTGGGTATTTTACTTATAATTTTGCTATTTCTCTTAATAAACAATCAATTTAATGTATATTGCTCATAATTTTGAGCAAGAAATAAATACCAGTATGTTTTCATTTTAATTTGTAAATTCAGGGTCAGATAATATTGGTTTATATATGAACACAACCATGGAATCAAAAATGACTACATGTGTTTTTCAGTTTTTAGAACTTTTGGATCGGATCTATTTTGAGTATGTGAAGTACTTAAAATTAAGTATTTTTTACTTAATTGTGATCACCCATTTTTTCAGTGAATAATTTCAACTTGTAAAGAAAGAAGAAAGTCAAAATTAACTACAAAATTCCATCTTTATATGCATGAACGATGTAAAAAAATTAAAATGTTTAAATCAATGAGTTTCGTGTAAAAAGATTTTTTTTAATGTGCTAGTTATATTTCTTTAAAAATAATATAACTTTCAGATGAAAAAGAAAAAAATCTTAAAAGAATACCACATAGGTTCGAAAATCTTTAAATCTTAGAAGGATTTTAAGTCTTAAACTTTTTTTTTGTTCATCTAAGAGGGATATGTAATAAAGCTCTTTGAATTGTTTAAAAAAACTATTTATCTAATTAAAGAAATTTATCGGAAAAAGATCTCTGTAATTTATAGCGACATTTTTCTTTAATAAAATAAATGTTATAAATTCCTAAAAAGCAGTTAATTTTTTCTTTAAATTAAAAATATTAAAGCAAAAATACGGTTTATAAAGAAGACTTTCTTTGTCAATTCAAGCATAAAAAAATTTAATTTAGCATTACTCAGAAATATCGATCTTATTTCGTAGGTATAAAATAAAAGATTGCATTTTGGTGTATTTTCTTTTTTAAGTTATTACAATGAAGAAATTTATCGACAAAATCTCTTTGAAATTTTAAGTTTTGTCTTAGTGAAAAAGGTTGATTTTTAAAATTTCAAAAGTATTTTCATTTTTTATTAAGATTTAAAAAAAATAAAGAAGTTCTTTAAAGTGCTGTTTGAGATCAAAAATAATATAAAAAAAATACTTTTAGTCAAATCTGAATAAATTTTTAGGTTTAACTCACTGAGAAATATTGCTTTGAAATGTTTAAAAAATTAACAATCAGAATTATTTCCTTCCTTTTTAAATGTGACATCAAAGGAAATCTTCGGAAAAAATTTAATTCAAAAAATCTTATCTACACATATATAAAATAGTTTGTTCTGACTGACTGATAATCAAGGCACAACAAACTATTGAACGTAGAAACATGAAAATTGAGGACAATATACTTTTTATGATGTAAGAGTGCACTAAGATGGGATTTTTGAAAATTCCCCCTCTAAAGGGGGCCAAAGGAGGGGGGGTCGAAAATTATGGAACATCTTCCCATATCTCAGCAGCCGTTTAAGGTAGCAGTGTGAAATTCCAGAAAATAAATCTACTAAAAAATAATTAAACACATTTTTCAGAGATTTTAGAAATTGCTCCCCTGAGTGGATTAAAAGTTGGGATCGAAAAATTTGGAACATTTGGCACAACATTCGTTTTAAGTAGAAGTGTGAAACAGCAGAAAATAAATCTATTAAAAAAGTGTTTCAGCGATTTTAAAATTTCCACCCCCAGAGGAGTTTAAATCGGGATCTAAATTTACAAGCTTTTTTTGGACGCGTCATGTCACATATCATCGAAAAGTCCTAGAGCCCTCTTTCATATTATGAACTTTTTTCTTCGCACACAAATCCCCCCCCCCCCTAACCCACGGACGGTTTTTGAAATTATTCGGACATGTAGAGATTTATCATTACAGATAGAATTTCTGTCTAAGTTATTACTGAAGTCAATCTTAAAATAATTTAAAATAGAAAAATGTAATTTAACTAAATACAACAATCATTTGGAATTTTTTCTTCAATGATTAAAATTTAAGACTTATAAAAAAATCTATATTAAAATAAAATAAGTATTTTACAACTATTAATTGGATGAACACTAGATTGCTTCCTTTTTCGTGGTGGTCGGTATTCAAATTAAAATTCTTCTAAATATAAAGAATTCCGCAAAATAAATAAATAAATAAATAAATAAATATGTCAAATAAAATGCGGACATCCATTATCCAAAACAATTTTTTTTTCAATAATCCCCAGTGAGTTAGTAAAAATAAGTAAAAACATCATTTTATGATGATCAAAATGTAGTTTGCGTAGTAATAGTCTCATGTATTATGTACACTATGGATTAAACATTAATATTTCTGGACCAATCATAAACAAATTTTAAATGAAATTTCAGATTACAATTTTCGCCACGGCAATTTTTTAAACTTCTAAACATCGCACATTTTACATTTTTGCATCGTCGTAAGAGAAAAAAACGTGTAATTTTAAATGCAATTTGTTTTAAAGCTGTATCATGTATATATTTTTTGAAATACTACCTATGGCGGTCGCCCCTATGTTGGAATTTCTGAAAAAATTTTGCAGATCTTCACCGATCATGACTACTAAACCCCCAAAAGTACTATCATAAAAAAGTTTATATATCTATCAAGTTCGTTAATGGGAAAAATCGGACCAAGGTGAGGGAAATAGAGAGGGGTTTTACATATATATATATATATATATATATATATATATAAAATAGATATTGAATCAGTTTTATGAGTATTGAGTCAGTTTTATCAGTTTTAAAGTTTATATTACTTTAATTTATTTATGCATTACAGATTTTTGATAAAATTAAAAATGGGCTCTAGGGGCGAAAAAAATAGGGTTTTTAAGAGAAAAAAAATCATATCTTCGTCAATTCTCAAGATATCAAATCCAATTAAATTTATTATAAATTATCTTTATACTATCTAAAACTGTTTTTGATAGAAGCAATTCTTGTTCCAAATAAATAAAAAAATAGATAAATAAAATAAATAAATAAATAAATAAAATAAAATAATCCGATTAAATTTATTATACAGTTTCTCAAAATTATCTACAACTTTTATATTGACAAGTTTTTGATAGGACTAATTCTTATAACAATAATAAATTAAACATAAAAAAAGAGTTGTAGAAAAAATAGAAAATCGAAACTGCTTATATTCTGACACTTTCTTAAATACATTTTGCTCTCAAACACATCCAAAAGGCAGGTTCTCTTATTTAAAAGCTGTATATTTTACAAACTATATGACTTATTAGCTAATTATTTGATAAAGGCAGAATATATTCCAAAAAATTCTATCGAAGTGGACAGAATTTCCGGAAGCAATCGTGATTGAAAAATTGAGGAAATATTCAACTCATTTTTAAATCCATTTTTGCACTAAAACGCTTTCAATTGTCAGGTTCTCTTATTTAGAAACTGTAAAATGTGCCACATTGGTCATTTTTAAAATAAAGGCAGAATATATTTTAAAAAAAAATCTGTTAAAGTGGCCATTTCGAACAAAATTTGCCAAAGCGATCGTCATTGAAGAATTGAGGAGCATTCAAATAACAAATTGTTAATTTCGTGACTCATTTTTAATTCAATTTTGCTGTCAAACGCATTCAATTGGCAGTTTCTTTTTTTTTAGAAACTATATAATGTTTCGTATTGGTCGATTTTTTCAAAAATTTAGAATATATTTTTTAAAAAATGCTGTCAAAGTGGGCATTTGAACCGAATTTCGCTTAAGATGGTTCTGATAAAACCAGCTATCACAGAAAAACGAAATTAAAATTCTTCAAAAGCTGAAATAAAATTGTTAAACTGGATTTATCTCTAATTATACTTTATTGTTTATTGTTGAAATGAGCACTAAACTTCGAAATCTACCTTCGCCTGTAGGACAAGCCGACAGAGATTTTTCCCAATTTCTTTTTGAGTTATTAATTTTGTGTAGTTTTTAATAATTTTTTTGTCATCGTGGCAACAGAAGTATTTCAAAAATGTGGCCACTACAAAGATTCAAGTATGCATCAGATGTATCTGTTCTCGACCGAGAACAACAAACATTTTCCAAATCGTTTTAATAATAAAAATTAACAATAGAAATACCTATATTGTTCAAGCACATTATTTTTAGAATAAAGTTCTGAATTATTAAGCAGAAATACACACTATAAAGCTCAACTGTGCACCAATATTAAAATTATATTCAGATTTGTTTAAGTTTAATCTACTGAATATTTTAAAATCATTTTATTACTGGATAGCATTTAGGGCTGTTTTTAAAATGTGAATTTGTGTTATTGATGAATCTATCATTTTATATGGTGTTAAATAATCATATTTGGGTTTCTGAAGTTCAGCCTAAATTTTTCTAAATAATTATTGTATTTTAGGTTTAAAAAGTGATTATATTTAGAAGGTAGTTTAGGATACCTTTTGTAGCGTCCACTAGTAATGAAAAATTAGTAAATTTATAATTATTTTGTGTTTTTCATTGGTTTTGCTGTGCAAATTAAATTAAATTAAATTAAATTAAAGTTTAAAAAATTAGAAATCCTGAAATATTTTCAAAAAATGTACTTATTGAATCACTATGTATCATCAAATTTTATGTACAAAAAAAAAAAATAAATAAATAAATAAATAAATAAATAAATAAATAAATTTTTTCGGTTTTCAATCTTTTTTGCTTATTACTTTGTTAGAATTCCATAACTGAAGTAAATAAATATGTATATAGAAATAAAGATCTTAAGAAGATATAATGATTTGATAATATTGTTGATTAAAAGAGACTGCAGTTCAACATTAGAATCTTGTTCCAAGCTTCACCAGCTTCATGTTTCGATTCCGAGTTGGGGTCAAAAGTTCTTGAAAGTGTCATAAAGGTCAAGTGTTGAAAAACTCGATTAGAAAAATACCTTATCCATTGTATTAATTAAATGAAATCACCATAACCTTCTACTTCATTAAAATAAGAAGTTTAAACTTAATGTTTCTTTATCCTGTTCTTTAGTAAAAGAAATAATTGTTTTAAATTTCTATATTTTTTTAATTTTTAATAAAAATTGAGTATAAAAATAATTAATGTTTTGTTAAATTAAATCTTCCTTAATTCTTAACCACATACCCACTACAAAACAACATTATAAAATTAAACTGTCCCAGAAACAATGCTTTAAATTGTTAAATAAAAATTACTTATATAAGTCAGATATATTGCCGTTTCACTTTTAAAAATTCCTACAATGGATGAATCATTACTTTTTTTCACTACAAGTTAAATATTTTGGAAAAAATTGAAATATTTTGAGATAGTTTATTTTTTCAAACTTTGAAAGAAAAAGGAATTGAAGCGTTAAAATAATTTAATCAAGCATGGACTTTTTAGATAATGAGAATATTTTCATTCTCGGATTATAAAAAAAGAATTAAAAAACTGCAGTTAGTTTTAACTTTGTATGAATAAATTCGTAAAGAAGATATAAAACATATTTTTTAAGGTTAAAGCTTGAAATGTATTCGTAATTTTAAATATGTATGCATTTATTTTAAAGCTTGGATTAATGAAAATTTTGTATTTTTATTCATGTAAATTGCAAATGAATATTTTATATAAAATTTTCTAATCGAAACCTGATCAATTAATTAGTTTCATTATTTAAAAATTTATAAAACAAAGTTCGTACGCTCCAGGTATTTTTAGCAGAAAAAAATATCTGTATTTTTTTTAATAGAAAAGTAAATCTATGTTAAATGCATAGAATTTCATCTTATTTACATTCCCTGTACGAAAAATTGGATTCACCGCTCAAGCAATGGGTTCACCACTTTAGACTGCTTTCTGGCAATTTCACATTTATTAAAAGTCTATGTATTAAAGTACCTTCTTCTTTCTATATTATTTTAGAAGAAAAAAAGTGTATTGCCCTGATTAGTGGCTTTTTGGTTAATGTGACTCTAACCGCCTCCTCTAAAAGCTATTCCTGCCCTTGCCTGGTGAGTGTGATCTTTCAACAAGTGCTTAATTTTCTTTTTCTTTTTTATACTAGTTGTGTAACTACAGTTATAAGTTTACCTATATTTTTTCTCTACTTTAGTAGACTTATGTTATTATTTTAATCCTAACTTTAATTTTTTACAAGATTTGTAAACTTAGGGTTAAAATTTATTTTTCTCAGTTGCTTTTTAATCTTATATTAAGGCAGATGTTTCTGCCCGCGAAGACACTCTTGAGCTAATGCTATTCCTCTAGCGAGGCATTTTTCTAATAACTCTTTCGCATTTTGACATTTTTAAATAATCTTTTTTGCATTGGATAGCGGAGGTCCCTCTCAAGATCGCTCTTTGACTACTTTTTTCGATTTTGGTCGCAAATATTTTTATAAAGTTACTTTCTCTTTCAAAACCGGTTCAGAAAGTGAAAGTCACTTTATAAAACACAACTTGTGATCAAAATAAAAAATAACTAGTAAATCTGCAGATCAAGAGCCTCAACGTCAGCTTTGCACATCATTTTTTTTTAAACACACTTTGGGTAATATTCAATTTCCTAGAAACTGTAATTTAAAATTTTCAAATTACGTAATTATTTATAAGAATAAAATAAGAATAAGAAGTTTTCAGCCAACAAAAGCGTTAAATTAAAGGTTTAGTTATGTAAGGATATTCTGAATATAACATAGTAGATTTCTTCAGGGGGGCTCCGCCCCCCTGAACCCCCCGTAATCTCATTAAACTTCAGTTTGTAACTTTCTATCAATTTGCTAATGGTTATCGTATATCTTGTATTTCTTTATACATTTTTATTTATAAGGATAAGTAACAGTTTTAATAAGCATTTTTCATTATCCTCATACTTCTACATACCTGTTCACACCTAAATCTGATATATCAGGAACTTTTGAAAGTGTAAACTCAGTAATCTAGGGTTTTACAATTTGTTTCCGAAAAAAAGAAGTTTTGATTGCATTTTGTGGCAGATATCGCGGCCAGACAGACAGACAGAACAGACTGACAGGTGGAAAACAATAAATTTTGTGTCGCCAAAATAAGCCTTCACTGAAGTTTCGACAATGACGTCATTATTCATGAGTTATTGCTATCCATGTTTCTTATATTTTTAACGACTACTATAAAATACCTGTTTTATTTCAATTATGACGTCAAATTATATCAGGTGAAATATTTGTTAAAAATATAATTATTTTTTATTTCTTTTACTTCTAATTATGCCACCATTTTTGTCAGAAAAATTCTTATTAACCAAACAAATTTCCGTGTTTAATATTTAACAAAGTACTATATTTATTTTTATTTTAATTCTGACGTCATATTTATTTTTTCTTAGTTTAATTTTTCGAATGGAACTTGCTCAATTGAAACTTATTGCCGTTGACAAGATATTCCATATTTTGATTTTTTTTTTGGCAACAATAAAGGAAATTGGTTAAATTTTATCTAAAAGATCGCTATTGATTCTGCATGAAAAAAAGGAAATTTTGAATTATTAAGGAAAATATATGAATAAAATCAATAAAACATAGCCTATGTTTTTTTCTGGGCTATGTTATAGTTATACACAAAGATACAAAGACATTAATTCATCAGTTTTGATGTTCACTTCATTTAAATTTTCGCGTTCAATAATTACACGCATTCAAATTTATAACATTATGAAAATAAGGATTAGGATGAATAGTTGCTTAGCAACCATTAAGAGAAAATAAAAAAATGAAATAAATACATTTGAAATAAGTAAGTCTCTAAAAGAAATTAGTTTATATTATTGGAATACATTTATAAAAAAATTCCAAAATTTACAGTAATAATTTTAAAAATCTGACAAATGATTAGACAAAATTTCAAAACAATACGAATAATTTAACCGGTAAATTTCAGCATCCATTTATCATAATATGACATTTTCTCTCAAGAAAAAAAAAATGGAAATCATTGGATTTGCCATAGAAAAGCATTATTGCGCAAGATAAAATATTCTATGTTTTTCGAATGAATGAACCAAATCTTACAAAAAACTATACAGCTTAATCCCATTGCCTCATTAACATACCCACTTAATTTCAAGCCAATCGGATGCTTTTTACGGAAGTTATCGCGGAACAGACAGACTGACAGACAGACAGACAGACAGACAGACAGACAGACGGACAGACAGACAGACAGACAGACACAAAAAAATTTCGTGTCTCCAAAGTAAGCCTTCACTGACGTTTCGGCAATAATCAAGAAGTGATCTTGAGATGGACCTCCGCTATCCAATGCATATATATATATATATATATATATATATATATATACAGGGTGTTTCTAAATTCATGGTCCAAACTTTAAGGGGTGATAGTACACATCAACGCAAACAATATTTAAATAGGAAACCAAGGGTCCCAAAGTCTTCCGAAGGAGATAAGCGCCATTAAAGTTTAGGGTCCAAAAATTCAAATGATTATGAAAAACAGAAAAATTGGTCGATTCGTTTGCGGTTTTCACTAAAATTATTCTTTATGTCAGTATTGTCTTGAAAATAAATTATAAAGATAAATTTCAAAAAATGACGATAGAGGGCGCTTTAGACTTTAGAGTAACGAACAACTATTTTTTACCGTTATTCTTTGCATCTCATTAAAGGTTTCGTAAGCTTAGACTTAAACTTAAATTTTGAGCTCAAAATCTGAATAGTTGGAAGCAGTTAAGTAGCACAAACTTAACTATGTTCAGAGGGTTTTAAATTCAAATGATTATAAAAAACGGAAAAATTGGTCGATTGATTTGCGGTTTTCACTAAAACTATTCTTTATGTCGGTATTTTATTGAAAATGAATTATAAAGATATATTTCAAAAAATGCCGATAGAGGGCGCTTTAGACTTTGGAGTAACGTACAACTATATTTTACCGTTATTTTTCGCATCTCATAAAATTTTCTTAGAAGCTTAGACATAAACTTAAATTTTGAGATGAAAATCTGAATCGTTGGGAGTGGTTAAGTAGAGCAAACTGAACTGTGTTCAATGGGGGTGGGGAGGTTCAAATTTCAAATTATTTTAAAAAACGGAAAAAATGGTCGATTCGTCTGCCGTTTTCGCTAAAACTATTCTTTATGTCAATATTTCCTTGAAAATAAATTTTAAAGATTAATTTCAAGAAATACCGATAGAGGGCGCCTTAAACTTTAGAGTAACCAACAACTATTTTTAAGCGTTATTTTTAGTATCTAATTAAATACTTGCAAATGCTTAGATTTAAATTTTGAGCTCAAATTCTAAATCGATGGAGGGGTTAAGAAGCGGAAACTGAACAATGTTCAGGAGTTAAAATGTTACCCTTCCCACCCCTCGAACACATTTCGAATTTCCGCACTTAATTACTGAAAACGATGCAGATTTTGAGCTCAAAATTTAAGTTTGAACTTTTACAAGCATTTATTTATATACGGCCCCCTCTAACGGTATTTTTTAAAATTAATCTTTAAAATTTATTTTCAAAGAAATATTGACATAAAGAATAGTTTTAGCGAAAACGGCAAACGAATCGAACAATTTTTCCGTTTTTTATAATCATTTGAAATTTGAACCTCCCCACCCCCATTGAACACAGTTCAGTTTGCGCTATTTAACCACTCCCAACGATTCAGATTTTCATCTCGAAATTTAAGTATATGTCTAAGCTTCTAAAAAAATTTTATGAGATGCGAAAAATAATGGTAAAATATAGTTGTACGTTACTTCAAAGTCTAAAGCGCCCTCTATCGTCATTTTTTGAAATGTATCTTTATAATTCATTTTCAATAAAATACCGACATAAAGAATAGTTTTAGTAAAAACCGCAAATCAATCGACAAATTTTTCCTTTTTTTATAATCATTTGAATTTAAAACCCTCTGAACACAGTTAAGTTTGTGCTACTTAACTGCTTCCAACTATTCAGATTTTGAGCTCAAAATTTAAGTTTAAGTCTAAGCTTACGAAACATTTAATGAGATGCAAAAAATAACGGTAAAAAATAGTTGTTCGTTACTCTAAAGTCTAAAGCGCCCTCTATCGTCATTTTTTGAAATTTATCTTTATAATTTATTTTCAAGACAATACTGACATAAAGAATAATTTTAGTGAAAACCGCAAACGAATCGACCAATTTTTCTGTTTTTCATAATCATTTGAATTTTTGGACCCTATACTTTAATGGCGCCTATCTCCTTCGGAAGACTTTGGGATCCTTGGTTTCCTATTTAAATATTGTTTGTCTTGATGTGTACTATCACCCCTTAAAGTTTGGACCATGAATTAAGAAACACCCTGTATATATATGTATACAGTGTGTCCCAAAAGGTCATTTACAAACTTAACATGCTGATCTGTCATATCATGATGAACAATATTAAATAGGAAACTAAGGGTCCCAAACGTCTTCCAAAGGAGATATGCGCAATTAAAGTTTAGGGATCAAAAATTCGAATGATTATAAAAAACAGAAAAATTGGTCGATTCGTTTGCGGTTTTCACTAAAACTATTCTTTATGTCAGTATTTTCTTGAAAATAAATTATAAAGATAAATTTCAAAAAACGTCGATAGAGGGCGCTTTAGACTTTGAAGTTAAGAAAAACTATTTTTTGCCGTTATTTTTTGCATTTCATTAAATGTTTTCGTAAGCTGAGACTCAAACTTAAATTTTAAGCTCAAAATCTAAATCGTTGGAAGTGGTTAAGTAGCTCAAACGGAATTGCTGGTGGAGGTTCAAATTTCAAATGATTTTAAAAAACGGAAAAATTGGTCAATTGATTTGCGATTTTCACTAAAATTATTCTTAAGTCAGTACTATCTTGAAAATAATTTATAAAGATAATATTCAAAAAATGCCGATAGAGGGCGCTTTAGACTTTGGAGTAGCGTACAACTATTTTTTCCGTTATTTCTTGCATCTCATTAAATTTTTTTAGAAGCTTAGACATAAACTTAAATTTTGAGTTGAAAATCTGAATCGTTGAGAGTGGTTAAGTAGTGCAAACTGAACTGCGTTCAATGGGGGTGAGGAAGTTCAAATTTCAAATGATTATAAAAAACAGAAATATTGGTCGATTCCGTTTCGGTTTTCTCTGTAACCATTCTTTATGTCAGCATTTCTTTGAAAATAAATTTTAAAGATAAATTTCAAAAAATTCCGTTAGAGGGCGCCTTAAACTTTATAGTAACAAACAACTATATTTAACCGTTATTTTTTGTATCTAATAAAATGCTTGTCAAAGTTCAAATTTAAATTTTGTGCTCAAAATCTGCATCGTTGTGAGTAATTAAGCGGCCAAAAATTGAACTGCGTTCGAGGGGTGGGGAAGGTAACATTTCAACTCCTGAACACAGTTCAGTTTGCGCTTCTTAATCCCTCCTATCGATTTAGATTTTGTGCACAAAATTTAAGTCTAAACTTTTGCAAGTATTTAATGGGATTAAAAAAAAAAACTGTTAAAAATAATTGTTGGTTATTCTAAAGTTTAAGGTGCCCTCTAACGGATTTTTTTAAATTTATCTTTAAAATTTATTTTCAAAGTAATATTGACATAAAGAATAATTTTAGCGAAAACCGATCAATTTTTCCGTTTTTTACAATCATTTGAAATTTGAACCTCCCCACCCCCATTGAACACAATTCAGTTTGCGCTATTTTACCACATTCAACGATTCAGATTTCCATCTCAAAATTTAAGTTTATGTCTAAGCTTCTGAAAATAACTTATGAGATGCAAAAAATAACGGAAAAAAATAGTTCTACGTTATTCCAAAGTCTAAAGCGCCCTCTATCGGCATTTTTTGAATTTTAACTTTATAAATTATTTTCAACATAATACTGATATAAAGAATAATTTTAGTGAAAATCGCAAATCAATTGACCAATTTTTCCGTTTTTTATAATCATTTGAAATTTGAAATTCCCCCCGCAATTCAGTTTGCGTTACTTAACCACTTCCAACGATTTAGATTTTGAGCTCAAAATTTAAGTTTATGTCTAAGCTTCTAAAAAAGTTTAATGAGGTGCAAAAAATAATGGTAAAAACTTGTTTATCGTTACTCCAAAGTCTAAAGCGCCCTCTATCGACATTTTTTGAAATTTATCTTTATAATTTATTTTCAGGAAAATACTGACATAAAGAATAGTTTTAGTAAAAACCGCAAACGAATCGACCAATTTTTCTGTTTTTTATAATTATTTGAATTTTTGGACCCTAAACTTTAATGACGCATATCTCCTTTGGAAGACGTTTGGGACCCTTAGTTTCCTATTTAATATTGTTCATCATGATATGACAGACCAACATGTTAAGTTTGTAAACGACCTTTTGGGACACCCTGTATATATTTCAAAATGGCAAAATGCGAAAGAGATATTTGAAAAATCGCTCCGCATAGGAATAGCATTAGCTCATGAGTGTCTTCGCGGGCAGGGACAGGGGCCTTAAGTAGTTTATCTACATTTTATATTTTTTGGAATGACTCTTTAAAAAATATGATTCAATTAAATGGATTAGGTGTGAAGGTATCATCAACTAGGTAATCACTCAAAGTTGTTTTACTGTTCAGCAGTGTTCAACCGTGCGTTTTTCTTATTATTACGAAAATTCTAACATTTGTAAGTTATAGTTATTGTCTGTCAGAAATACGCCACAAGCATACTCGTGAGAGGAAAAATGAAGCTGCTGAAAGTTATTTCGGCAAGAAATTACATACATCATCAGTGGCGCAAACTTTTGAAAAATACTGGGTTGGCTCAAAAATGTTGGGTGGACTCAAAAATATTTTTATATAATGGCGCGACTAGTTTGTTTTTCTTTGAAGAGTTGACAGATGGGAAAAGATGAGAATTTTAAGTGAAGCTATGAAGTTTTAATAAAATTGCAATTTTATTAAATTATATTCTTATCCGTTTTTCCTTATAAAGGCATTGATACTTACTGTAATATCATGATATAATGAACATAACTACAAATTGAACAAGTAGAAAATTAAACATATAGCACAAAATTTCAGTCGTTTAGGATTTATAAGTGTCAGTCGGAGAATTAAAACACTTGGTCATTGACAACATAAATTTTATTCTAAGGAGAAAAATAAGCAATAAAACAATGAAATAAATAACTAGAACTGTAAAAATTGAGTACGCTATGATTCAAAATTATTAAGTGGGCTTGGGCCCCACGGCCCTATATAAGTTAGTGCCACTGTACATCAATCTGGATGTACATCCTGCAAAATCAAATGTTGTTACTTGACGATAATCTATTTTATCCTGTGTTGGACAGCAAGATCTTTTGTTACTGTAACTAATACTAACCTGAATAAATCGTTTTCATTTTCAGTTTGTGTTAATATCTATTTATTTATAGAATGATTAAAAAGTCTGATGATTAACAAATCTATATATGATTATTTAAAGAGACTTCTTGTTCTAGAAAATAAATATATATATAAATTTAAGTAATCGAAATCTGTATTTTTAGATACAGCTTTAAAATATACTTACAAGGGCATACTCAGAAAAATCTGAAAAAAATACAGAATGTTCTTCTCATATAGATATGTCTGTTAATAAAAAAATATTTCGTGTCCGTAATAATAATAAAAAGTAATATATATATATATATATATATATATATATATATATATATATATATATATATATATATATATATATATATATATATATATATATACATAGATATATATATTTATTTATTTATTTGGCGATTTATCACCGGTTGGCGATAAAACAGAATTCCAAAAAATACACTTTTATATCGAATACTCTTTAACTTCTTCGTGAGGAGAGTCGTTTGCTTTATTTCCAATCTTTTATAATCAGTTTTTGTAAGCAGAAAATGTTTAGAATTGAATCACGAAAATGCTCTGATCAAATAAGATTAATTTTACAATAAAAATAACTGTCGGAATAATGAAAGATTCTAAGTGAAAATTAACAAGCAATTTTCGGATGCATAAGAACAGTTTGCTTTTGTCGAGAAAAAATCCTGCTCGCCAAATCTCGTGTCACTTTCATATTTTCGCGCCAAATATTCGAAAATATTAAATTTTCTTTTGCAGACTTTCTCCTAAAATTCCGCCGCTAAATTTAAGTGATCCTTTATTACATACGTTAGTTGTACAAGTAACATTTTTTCCCAACATATTCTGAGTATGCCTTTGATAGCGATTTTGTCCGCATTGGTGTTTCTTTATGAGTAATGGGTTCGAGTAAAACAAGAAGGGAAAAACTCCAAGATGACAAAGATTACTCTTGAATATACAGCATTTTATTGACGTTCTCCAGGTCTTATAAAAAAGGCGATGGCCAGCAGTAGGGGTCTGCCGACTGCAGAAGCGTAGAAAAATCGTATTACATTTTCACATCAAAGGATGAGAGCCGAATGATGACAAATACATTTTATGAAGGCTCAAGATTTGGCGAATCGCATTGGTATTTATTCCAAATAACGAACACCGGATGAACACTTTTGGTGATAGAACGCATGCATTTAATTTTGGTTACATAGACTTACAATGACAGTGGTCAAACTGTAGAATTTGAAATAATGAAAGATAAAAGAGCAATTATGCTACAGAAAACAACAAGAAATGAATTTCTTACAGGGGGTTACCAAAAGATAAAATAAAATAAAATAAGAAAAATAACATGTTACATCTGTTTTTTAAGCAAGTAGTGTTTTAATATGAATCAATTCTGCCTAGAAACAAGCCTTTATCAAAGGTTGTTCCTAGGGAGTAAAATACAGGGTGGTCATAAAAAAACTTTGCCGATATATGGAACTCTAGCGGCCAGTCCGTTCAGTCGATCGAGGTGATATTTCAGATATAGCTATTCAGAGGTATGAGCTCGAGATTCTGTGAACGACAACAAAATGGCGCTCGCGGTTACGGTTATAGTTACAGAAACTCGAAATTTTCCAATGGCAACATCTATTTTTTTCCATCGTAAAATTCTCAGCGCATGCGAAAACCCTAAAGAGCGTTGGAACGGTATGGTTATTGCAATAAACGGACGAGTTATGCTAGCACAAAATCAGAACGGCCCCCAAAAATACGACCAAGTCGCACGAAGAAAATTCGAATACGACAGAGACAAAATACCAATCACGGTACATCATTTGCCAGACAGTCAGCGTAAAAAACGGATAAAAAGTAGGGTGGGAATGTCAATTCTTCAGTTGGAGCTAGAAGAGGCCAACAAAATGACTTCGTTCATGGTGAGTTGGTAAAACTATTATCAAAATGAGATGAATGCTGCGAAAACCTGGCGCGTTTACAGTTGAAACCATAGCCAAATACGTGACCTATGCATTTCTCAAGCTCTACGTGATTTAGTAATGAAATTCGAAGAATCTGGCTACAACTGTGATAGTCTGCAATCCGGAAGACCGGATCCTGAGGATACTGATATGAAAGTGCATCACCTACTGACCAGAGGACGCATCAAACTACAAAAGGTGCGTCTAGTGTATTTGATATACCAAAATCAATGGTCTTAAAGTTACTGCGCTCTGCAATCCGTACGTTTCTTTACCAGTACCAGCGCGACCAGATCTTGGAAGTGAGATAGTATCAACAACATATAGACTTTGTTAATGAATTTCTTATCCAATATGATGGAGATAACGATCGACCTCTTCGCATATTAGGAACGGACGAGCCACATTTAACCTTAACTGGTAACTTCAATGGCCTTCGCGACCCCCCGAACTCACTCCTATGGATTTCAGATTTTGGGAATATCTAAAATGCAAACTTTGCCGGATTTGAAAGATTCTATTAAACGCGAGATTGCAAACATCCCTCATGCGATGCAACGTTCGGCTGTAATGTCCACAGTCGCCACCATGCAATCAGTAATTGCCTGTGATGGCACCCATGTTGAAAATGTGCAATCAAAATAAAAGTTTTCTCCGATCTGTGTTGTAATTAGAGATTAGTGTACTGACTCTGTGTCATATGCAAATTTACTCCTTGCACCCCAATCGTGTTTTTTTTATGGGGGGGGGGATACGCAGAACAGTTTTTTGTGCGTGCATAACGTGTCCGTTTCTTGCTATACACGTATGGTTCCAACGCTCTTTAGGGTTTTTGCGTGCGCTGAGCATTTTGCGATGAAAAAAATGGGTGTTGCCATTGGAAAATTTCGAGTTTCTGCAACTATAACCGTAACCATGAGCGCCATTTCGTTGCCGTTCACAGAATCTCGAGCTCATACCTCTGAATAGCTATATTTGAAATTTCACCTCGATCGATTGAACGGACTGGCCGCTAGAGCTCCATATACCGGCAAAGTTTTTCTATGACCACCCTGTACATACAGTTACATGAAAGAAACAAATATACGTTGTGGTTTTAAAGAATTATTTTTAGAGATAACTTAAATCATAGTTTAGCACTTTCGCTGCCACTCACGCACCGGCGCGTGATATAGTGCCAACGTCAAGGGGCCACTTTCGCGGCAGCGCGTGATGTGAGGTGATGTGAAATAGCCAGACACGCACTGGCGTGGGAAAATCTTTCACTGATTCTTTGTTATAAAAAGTAAATCGGCTTCTGGGGAAAACCCACTTCTACAGTGCGGCATTGACTATCATCACATCTTCACGTAACCGGCAGCGAACTTGTTAAAAGAAAATGACCGTTTCCAAATGCATAGAATTATTGGAATTAAAAAAATAGCTTATTAAATAAAGATAGGAATTTAGAGAATATTGTAATTTTAAAAAAGAGGGAAATGGGGAGGATACCATTATTAAATAATATGTAAAGAGAAGTGCCTTTACAATGCCAGTAAGGAGATTTTCCTTGTTAGATTGTTTTTTAAATAAGGTAAGTATTTTTGAAGATACATAACTAATAAGATTAGTAAACTTTCCAGAAAATAAAGGTGTTTTCCTTTAAAAATGTAGTAAAGAAAAAAATATTTTTTCATAAAATAATCAGTTAATATTTTCAAAATCAGAAATTCTAAAAAAATAAAATGTTTTTTAATTAAACTGTAAGTAGTACAGTTTTGATTTGTTAAATAAAAAATAAATATTCAATTCTATCAAGTTTTCATTTAAAAATAAAAAGAGCTTTAATGTTTTAAACATATTCTTTTGAAATGAGATCCAGGAAATCTCATTTTTAAGAAAAAATTCAATTATTTGAAATGATTTTTTCCCTCAAAACTTCGAAAGAAAATTGGAAATCAGATCCTCCAACTAAAGTTAACAGAATTTATTCAAGCAATAACTTTTTCGGTTGGATATATTTATTTACGGAGAGAAAAAAAATTGATATTTGATTAAACATTATGAATGTATTACGTAAGTAAATACACCAGTACAAAAACGAATATATTTTTTAAGGGGGTTTGGGACACATTTTAAAATAATTTTTCTTTATTGAGTTAAAATTTTGATTATTTATTTATTGTAATGCTTAACCAAATTGTTTTTAAACAAAATCACATGATAAAACTTATAATTTTAAATTTTAAATTTATTAAATATAGAGTAAATTAAAATTGTTATATTTCAAATTATCATTGGTAGAATTTCATTTTTTATATTTAAATAAACAGGAATACTTAATTTCACATTTTATTCATCCTTTAAAAAAATATTAATAATATAAGTAAAAATTTGAAAAAAAAATAATGTAACTTTTATTTTAAAAAATCAAATTTTCAAAAGTAAATATTTGTTTCAAATTTGCTGAATCAAAATAAAAGTAAACCAATCAAAAAAAGAGATGTTCCATGTTTGAAACATTTATCATTAAAGGTTCTTGAGTTATAAAAATTTAAATGTGAGAAATTGTGAAAAATTCCATCATAAAGAAAAGCACATTTTCACAAAAAGTCATTTCTAAGATAATTATTCTTTGAAAGCTAGATTTTGAAAACAAACTAAAACGAAAAAAAACATTTCTTCTTATAATTAAGATATAAATAAGACTTAAATGAAATTTTAACCATGAAGAAAAACAAAACAAAAACAACAACAACAAAAAAAAAAAAATCATTCACTATTTTTTTTTCTTTTTAGAAAATCTAAAAGTTTTTGTTAAAAAAAAGTTAATTAGCTAATATTTGCAATTATTTTCGTTAAATTAAAATGTATGGTATCTGAAAAGTGTTTTTATTTTTTACAGTTGGGGTATTCCCCGGTAGCTTTTTCGCCTGGCCATGGCCTTATGGATCTAATGGAATTTTTCTTTTTCTTTTCAATTTTTTAAACTACAGGTGTTTAACATGTTCTCATTATTTTTTACTCTCTTAAGATTTTATAATTATTAATAGTTATTTTTTATTTTGTGGCTACCAGCCGCATTTAAACAATTTTTCTTTTAACGGCTCTTTAACGCCTCTGCAACACAACTTACCTCTACACTGGATGTAAAGTTGCCACGCAACTAGGTAGTCCATCAAGCTGATTACATTGTTTCATTGTTCCATTGATTTTTATGTTCCGAATCTCCTTCTGGAATATGAATGAGAAAATTATGAACTGCGTTTAGAAAATTGTTGCTAATTTATAAATATTTCAGCGAATGTAACCTGTTTAACATTGTTCGCATAAAACACATTACAAACTTTTATAATAAAACTTGTTTCAAAGTTTTAACAATTTAAAAATTCTCTAGACACATTCTCACGTGCTCTTATATAACTTGATTCTAACATTTTCCAATGTAGTTGAAGATTCGATATGTGTGTATTTTGTGCATCTGTCTGCCCGTGTTTTCACTCTTAAGGAGGTCCAGACACATTTTAAAATAATTTCTATTTATTGTGTTCCCATTTTTTTTTTTTTTTTTTTTTTTTTTTTTTTTTTTTTTTTGTGACAGCATGTTTTATAAAATGATAATTAAGAATATAAATAAAAATTGATTTGCAAATTCTTTTGAAAAAAAAACCTTTTCTGAACCATGCTCTTTTGTTAGTTGTTTTTATAAATGTGAATTCTTATGAATTGCGTCTTCTTATATTAGCCTTTTATTTTTATTCAGCATCTGAAAGAATGTTTTTTCAGATTGAATTTCCATTTACAATGGGTGTTACTTTGTGAAAGTTCAATAAAATAATTTGCTTCAGGCGCTACATCAAAAACTTATTTCTATACTATATCTGAGAATGTACTTTCAATAAAAAAAAAGTCTTATAATGATACAAATATTTGATACATACTATGGACATATTTCATATACGTTTTTTTCTCTTGCCTCAAGGCACCTGTTAAATATTTAGATACTTAACGCAAATACATTTTTTTGTTGTTGTAAATATACGCTGGGAAATATTTGAATATATATTAAATCTTTTATGCATTATAAATAATTAATATGTATTTTGTAACACTGAATTTAAAATTGATTTTCATTTTTCATCTTCATGTCATGATTTTTAGAAAATCGTAAATTTCAAAATTGAAAAGCAAAAAATATTTAAAAACTCATAAAATAAAATAAATGTGAAGGTTGTGTTTTTTTTTAACTTTTGGTAATTGATTACTGTTGAATTCGAGAATGACCTTCATGTTTAACTATTACGTCAGACAATTTGGCAAATCATTAAAGTTAAAAAAAAAAGGTGCAAAAATGTTGTAAATTAGGCGGTATAAAATACGTATAATTTTTTCAATATTTTTGTTTTCAGTTTTACGACCTGTTAGGTTAGCTGGGGCAACTGGGCCATCGAGATAACTGGATCATAGGCTGACTGTTGATGCCATTTTAGATGCGTTTGCAATTATGTAAATACTTAGCACCTACAGTAAATACTTAGTCGAATAATCCGTCCGTCCGCATATAACAACTGAAAAACTACCCAACCGAGTCATGTAAATTTAGAAAATATAAAATTATTAGATAATTATGTCGAGTAATTTCAAATTTTATTAAAATCGGATGCATAGTTCAATTACAGGGCCAATCAAAAGGATTTCGATACATTGCGGTCAATGGGGAAAAAGTTTCAAGTGCATTTTAATGGTCTTACACTCTTTCGAACATAATAAAGGAGATATGCATTTATGAAGTATGTACTATAATATACATTCTGCACAATCTGTGGAGCAAAGAATATTTCTTATTGATTTACAGGGCTACACAAAAGTATTTCATCACATAGTTATGCATTGAGATATTGTTAGGTACGCATTTTAATTGTATTAAACTATTTAATATTTTATGAAATTGATATCCTTTACACAGGATTACAAAAAGTTATAGTCATTGTTCAGTATGTCCATCCGTCCATTTGTCCACATATAATGGAGCAAAACCAACCCAACCAGATAGTTTTAGATTTAAAATATATAATTGTTGCATAATTTTGTCGAGCCAATTCAAAGTTTAAGGAAATCGTATGTATAGTTTAAATACAGGGGCAATCAAAAATATTCCATTACACTGCGGTAGATAGGTAAAAATAGTTTCAAGCACGTTTTAATGATGTTATACTCTTTCTAATATAATAGAATTGACATGAATCTATGAAATAGATACTAAAATATACATTCTGCGCAATGTATGATAGAAACAATGTTTATTATTATTTTACAGGGCTACTCAAAGGTATAACACTGCATTATGGTACACGGGGAAATATTGTTTGGGGCGTGCTTTAATTATGTTAAACTATTTCATATTTTATGAAAATGATATCGTCGCTGCAATTTAATATAAATTACTTCCCGTATTATAAAAAGCAGATAGTATTTACAGGAACATACAAAAGTTTTTAACCATTATACAGTATCCGATGTCCTGTCTACTATAACAGCAAGATCTGAATATTTTTAAATTTCGCTGAAGTATGAACGCACCTCATTTGCTGCGCATCATGTGCAATTTCTAACTTGTTAGTTTCCGATTTTGTGAACAATGCCCATTTATAACTACTTCTTAAAACAACGCGTGTCAAATCAATCATAGCTATGCCTTTGTAAAAATTTTTCGAAAATTTATGTTTATTTTTTAAAAATCAATGTCAGTTTCGTTGAACTCCATTGGCTTTTTATTAAAATATGGCAAGTTTTATTTAAGCAATCATTTTTTTAATTAGACATAATACATTATAAATTAATATTATTAGGTATCTGTAGTTATTTATTTCATGTTTGAAATGTAATGCTGTTGTCCCTATTTTCCATGAAATGGGTAACTGGGACATATATCAGGGGTAACTGGACCATATTGGGTTCAATTTGGATAATAGTTATAAATAGTTTTTTTATTTCTATTACAATAATAAATGAATTTCCACCTTTTATTCCTTTACAATATGGAAAATTATATAATCTCTTTTTTAAATTACATATCATATGTTTTTAAAGCATATCGTGGATATGAAACCAAATTTCTTAAGTGAAATAGTCAGATTTTAAATTTTTACGATACACACAAATAGGCCTACATACGGCATAGTAACATTATTAGAAAATTATCGAAATCAATAAAAATAATCCTGTTCCATATAAAACATGGTTACATTATCCACAGGTTTATTGGACAAATCGCACTTCAGTTGGAGTAAATAATAAAAAAGGTACTTGCGTAATTATATAGTCGTTTGCTCATAGATTTATCTTATTATTTCCCCTCTAAAATATCCATGTAACTTTTGTACTTATTACTTAAACTAAAATACACCGGTACGCTCTTAATTCCAATGATTGTGCTATAAATAAGTCTAATAATTTCACATTTTGTGCCTTTTTAGACACCTTGAGAGCAAAGCTTTGCCTTACAAAAGTCATTAATTGATGTATAATTAACATAATCTGCCAGATTATTTTTTTAAAAATTTGTTTACACTTTTTCAAAAAAGATGTGGTGCACAATATTAAAAAACACAAACGTGTGTGCATCACAGAACCTTCTGATCTAGTTGGCCAATCTTTATGGAGCAACTGGACACACGAAGAAAGAAAAACAAAACGCACACACACACACACACACACATATATATGTATATATACACATATATATATGCAGAGTGTCCCAGAACTTCGTGTGCGAAATTTGAGGGACGGTAGAGAACATCGTTTGGAACCACAATTACATAGGAAAGTATGGGCGGAAACGTCGTTTTAACCCATTTCACAGACATTGGTTTGTATATGAAACTACAAAAGCTCTTGTTTGAGTATGTTCTATTTCCTACAATTTGCAATCAATAATTTTTAAATCGGTTTGGTATTTCAAAATATTGCATAAAAATCGTAATTCAGAGCATTTTTCGAACGCTTTTCACTCACTGCGTGTTTTTTAATTCAGATTTTTCATTCGACAAGCCTTCGAAAACAATTCTATCTTTTAAGTAGATCCATGTTTTAATGCATACCAATTTAATGATAGTCCTCATTCAGTTGTACGAAGAACGCAATTTAGAACAATTTTTCTCTCTTTCAAGTCTCAGATAATAGTGACAACAACATAAAATATAGCCTAAATAGGAGTACAGAATGTCATCATCAATTTCCAACCATTACTTTTGAAATCTATTTAATATTTCCTGGGATTGCGTAGAAATCGCAATTTAGAGCATATTCGGATCGCCTTTCGGGAATTTTCACTACTTTTAAATTTCAATTTTTATCGATGCTTTTCTTGAAGAATATTTACATTTGCCATGCCAAATTTCAATTTGCTAGGCCCTGTAATATCGAAAAAAATCACAGTTTAGAAGATTTTTCATTGCTGTATATCGCAGACGGTGCTGACACCGACATGAAATAGAACCTACGTTTGCAAAAAGACGAAAACCCTCTTTTTTCTACCATTATTTTTCTTTTATATCGGTTCGGTAGTTTCAGCGATTACTCTCTTCAAAAAAACACACTCTACCTCTTTATAATATAGGTATATACTAAAACAGAAACATAATTTAAAGACAGTTGCAAAAACTAAAACTCAAATAAAAGCAGAATGCACGTGAACACATAGTTCAACAAAATGATATCCACTCAGTATTTCCAACTTTCTGACACACTAACAAAATCACTTTCATAAAAAACAAAATACAGATTTCATATCCATTTTTCAGATATCAACAACAAAACTTATACATTATTCATTTTATTGCATTTTCATCTTTTTATGGAAACATCTACAAATGTGAAAAAAGGATAAATAACACGATGAAAAATGTAAAAGCCATTTCAAGAATAATAAGAAAAATATATGTTTCAGCTCGTGGGTTTATCTCTCGAAAAACAGAAACATTATTTTTGAGTTAAAAAAATAGTCTGAGATTATTTCACTATGATTGAAAATATAGAGCCAGAGGAAAAATAAATGCTATTATCTAAAGTATATTAGATACGAGCATCGAATTACTCATGGGACATTTTAAACATTTTTTTTTTGTTGTTATTTTTCCCTAGTTGAAAAAAAAAGAAAAAAAAAATTTGCCGTTTTCTAAATAATTTTTTCCGAGATTGAAAAGCATAATTAAATATGATTTTATAAAGATAAAAAATAAACAACCATGCATTATGAATAAGTTTGTAATATTTGTTTATGTATTAGAATATATTTTCCAAATATATTTAAAACACTGAAAAATTATTTCCCAGTTGTAATATTTTCAGTATTAACTTTTTAAAGTTTTTTTTAGTAGTTTTTTAGATTATCTGAAAGTATTTCTAATTAAGATGATGTCTTTGTGCTATATATTGTAATATTTCCAGTATTAACTTTTTAAAGTTTTTTTTAGTAGTTTTTTAGATTATCTGAAAGTATTTCTAATTAAGATGATGTCTTTGTGCTATATATATATATATATATATTCTAAATATAATAAATCGATCAAGTGCAAATATACGTAAAGAAGGTGTTATACAACAAGAGTATTAATTAGTAACATTAACAATTATTAATTAGTAGTATTACTAAAACATTGAAAAAATAGCAACAAAATCTTGTAAAAAAGTATAAAACGTAGTGTTGGGTAATATAGCTATGTATATTAGAAATGTATAGATGGATATACCATGAAAGTTCATAAAGATGTGAAACGTAAATAGTATCACATATTGCTATTTTGTGTACTTTTAAAAAAAATAATACAAATATTTTATGATGACCAAAATAAATAAATAAATAAATAAATAAATAAATAAATAAATAAATAAATAATTCAACATATCGTTGGATACATTGTCAATAATTTTGTTGCTTCTGGTCCTACATTCTTCAATGAATGGAGTTGGAGTATGGGTCAGAAAATATATCGACAGTTGATATCTGGTATTGTTTCTGAAATTGACATTAAAATCACCTGCAGTAATTAAACCAGGTACATAATTTATCTGGAGTTATTCTTTTAAATATGACATTCTTTGTACATTCAGTGGTGATATTTATTAAACATTTTGGCGATCTATAAAATCTAGCAGTTATATTACTAGTAGTTATATTCTCTTCTTTTTTACAACGTACTTAAAATAAAGACCTTGATTGAAATTTAAACTCTGCATTTGGCTAAGCGAGCTTAGAAAGAAGTCATAAAGTTTCAACGTTTCACATTTTTCTGATAGGTTCACATTGACCTTTAAAGACACGAGTTACGTATTGAGAGCATCACTCAGTTCAAACTAGTTGCAAATCCGAAAGTAATTACGTTATTAATACCTATTAAATAGTCCATTTTTAACAATTTGACGTTTATTGCTTTTATACTACACTGTAAAAAATGTCAGATGTTTCTGAATATGTAAAAATGTACTGTAATCAAAAACGGAAATATACAGTAACCTCACCTAAGGTTTCGAAAAACGTTCCTTTACCTTTAAAAATCCCAGAAAATTATTTGTTTTCGAAATTTAAAGAAGAATTTATAAAAATTAATTTTTATTAGCTGCCCGTCCATTTCGGAAAGGTTTCTAAGTAGCTTTTACAGTACAATAATCACTTTTCTCAAATCAAACTATCACTTTTTCGAATTCTACCAACTCTCAAGTAAACATTTTCAGCTGAATAACTGATTTTGTGCATTCAGTTGTAGCAAAATAATGTCAATTTTCATATTAATGATAATACTGTTAATATTGTATGTTTGTCTATTAAACGTGCTCTCTGAATATCAAAATATTTTCGTATGAATTGGTAGCATCCGAAAAAGTGATATTTTGATTTGAGAAAAGTGATTATTGTACTGAAAAAGCTACTTAGAAACGTTTCCGAATGGACGGGCAAATAATAAAAATTAATTTTATTAGCTATTTATAATCTTCTTTAAATTTCGAAAACAAATACCTTTCTGGGATATTTAAAGGTAAAAAAAACGTTTTTAGAAACCTTAGGTGAGTTAGAAGAGGTCACTGAATATTTTCGTTTTTGATTACAGAATATTTTTATATATTCAGAAACATCTGACAACTTTTACAGTGTACTAACGGGCATTGCATCACACAAATGTGGCATTAAAATTTTTTATTTAGACTTTAAAAGCCAATGGCACATTGAGCACGCTGTCTGTATCTTTATGTAAATACACAATTGTCGGTAATTATCCGATATATTAACCATTAAAAATGTGAATTGTCCAGTGCTATAAAAGTTAAAATCTCAGCTAATTAACGAAAATTATTTTTCAAAAATTATTATCAACAATGCATTTACACTTCCGGGATGATAGATAATTTGATTACATTGAGTTCTCTTGCTGAGCACCCGAAAATTTATGTCTTGCCGAAAAATGCGATATTCTTAAAACCTTTCTCATTTAGAGTAATTGCTATAGTTTCCTGCAAGGTTTAAATAAATATTTACTATTCCTAATTTTTTGATTTTTATAGTAGATTCGAAATGAAGGACGGCCGACATATTTTTGCATTACATTTTCGACGTTATCTTTGAATATGTTATGCCACATAATTAAAACAAATGCACTTTTGAGTTCGGCATTATGCGAGATTTTACGCGACTATTAAATAAATATTTTTTGCAAGTTACCTTATTTGTCTTTGTAAAATTCTCTGAACTATATTTGTGGAGGGTTATTTATCTATAAATATGTGGGTCAAAAGCCTTTATTACTTCTGCCCAATTTTAACTTTCTACATTCCATACACTCTTAAAACGAAAGAGTGGATTTGTCTTCTCAAAAAAGAGCTGTAATTTATTAGATCGTGAATGAGTTGTTTTTTAAATATTTTACTAATCTTGATTTAATTTTCTCAAAAAAAAAAAAAAAAAAAAAAAATAGTTCACTCGAGTGGTTTCAACTCTTTACGAGAAGCTGAATTTCAAATCGTGAGATGAGTGGATTTTGACTCAACTTGAGTTATTTTGTGGCTGAGGTTTTAAAAGAGTAGTTTACCAGAAAAACGGCAGTGATAGACGGACACGAGTAATTTTATAATTATACGTTCATACCTTTTAAGTATAGAAACCTAAAAATTAATATTACGGGCAGCATCTTTTTTAGTGAATCCCCGTATACTATTACCGTATTTACTCGTGTATAATGCGCACTTTTTTTTTCAAAAAATAGGGCAAAACTTCTAGGACCGCGTTATACACGGAATAATATTTCACGGCTGGGTGTAATCATACAATATTTATATGAATCAAGAAATGTATTCAAAGGAGACATAATTATTCGGAAAATCTTATTTAATTGAAGTATTATTGCATCTTTATTTCACTTTTATACACATTAATACTAACCCCTTCGCGACTGGAGCCTTTTAGGAAATTTTTAATGGTTTGTCCCCGGTTTTAAAAATTAGAAATTTGTGCCTTGTTAAATCAAGAAAATGCTCTGATTAAATAAGGTAAATTTTGCAATAAAATTTTACTGGTGTAGATAAACAAGGATTCTTAAGCCTTTTTGCGGCACATATAAGTGTCGCTTGTCCCCAAGGGGTTAAATAAAGGCTAATTAGCAATACTCACTGCTGTCAGTCACTCCTACCCCACGTCATTTACTCCCTACCCGATGTCCAAAAATGTATTTTCGCTTTGTTCTGGGTCTGATGTAATGTTTGTTTCGATTTTCTTTACTGAAATTCGTTTAGTCATTCATTTATTTGCATATAAAAGTTATTATGCGCGTTATATATAAAATTTTTAAAAAATAGACATTTTTTTTCTTGTAAAGTAAGGGGTGCGCGGCATACACGAATAAATACGGTGACACATATAAACAGATACGAAACACAAAGAAATAAGATAATTACAATTATAACATATATTTTCTTTAAAAAAATATGTAAATAAATAAATCAGCCTTCACGCGTAATTTTTAAAACAGAAGTTTTGTTCAAATATATAAAAATAAACTAGAAACATTTATTTTGCAGTTGAAAAATAGAAGTATAGCAAGAGTAAATGTTATATAGAATTCCTTAAATGGCTTGTGCAATACTTTTAAAATATTAGATGCTACATTAATTTAGAAGAGAAAAATAATCAAGAGAAAAAACTTTTCTTATAAAGAGGGTTTATTTTGTTATTTTTACTTTATATAAGAGATAATTGGACATAGTTTGAACGGTTCTTGGGAGATCTGAGTTACTTTAGAAAATGGCTTTAAAATGTGGAGATTTTTTAGTGGAGACTTCAACTGTTTTAAGAGATTTTAACAGTTACTTGTATAGAAGAGATTGGATTCATCTCTGTATGTTCCTGTTTCAGAGAACAACAAACATTTTTATCCAAAGTAAGTTTAAACCCTTCTCCACCATTTAATAGAAAAATCTATAAATAACGAAAAAAATATAGTATTTTTTAATATCGAGTTTGTGTTAATTTTTTTAATCCATACATTTAATTGTTTTTTAAGATACAGAAACAGCATATTTAACAGAAAAATATAATATGAAACGTATGCATGAAAGGATAAAACCTATAGCCTTTTTAAATTTTAAAATTTAAATGCCCCTTCTTTTAACCTTAATTCTAATACTTAAAGCTAGTTTGCCCCTGTTAATGTTCTTTCCCAACCTAACATTTATTACTCTCAGAGATGATGTTTGGATGTTCTTTAAGATTAAAAAAGCTGACGTAAACGCAATTCTTAATTTGTAGGATCAGCAATGAAACCCTGGAAAACCGCACCTAACAACGTCATAGTGCCCAGATATTTCTTAACCAATTAAAATTAGAGTAACACCCATTAGTTAGTATCGCGACCTGGTAGAAATAATGCGAATTAACGGCCTTTAAATAGCGGGAGCGCCTAAAACAAGCGGCTTTTTTGACCTAACACTTGCCTAATAAAATGCTGCCCAAATAAACGAACTTTTAAAAAGAAAGCATCAAGTTCCAGGGACCTGGTTTCTCCCAAAGATCTGCCAAAAAGGATTAATAAACCAGGCCCCCAGTGAAAATACTGTGTCGTTATTTGTCTCTCAATCACACCTCATGATTCAACAACAATAACGGCTTATCGATGGTAAAACACCAAAATCTTTCCCGGCCATTCGGACGATTGACTCGGCGCGATCTCCAAAGTCTTTCCCCGGCACCTACAAAGCTTGACGCGACGGATCTATGAGTTGTATCGCCCGAAGTCCCGCAGCTCTCCACGACTACAGTACATGAATTCCCTCTCCTCGGATCGGATGGTGACGGAACTCCCACGAACGTAAGGCCAAGACTCGGGTTCCTTACAAAGGGTCGGCAGGATAAAAACCTGACAAGCGAAACGAAACCTGGATGAAAAAGCGCTCTGCTTCCAGGAACGTGATCGGCGGATACAAGCGGTACCAGATGTCCTCTCAGTCCGAAGACTAGCCGGAATACGGCATGATCTTTCGCCAAGACGCGATAACTACGGTTGTTTGGTGTGATGTGACTTTCGATCTGCAACCCCTGTAAATGCGCTCCGACTCCGACCACCTGTGCAAAGATTTTGTTTCAAAGGGAAAGGAGAAGTATCTGGAATCAACTCCGATAGTTTGAACATTTAAAGAGAAAAAAGAAAGGACAGAATGTGCGCGTTTATTTTTATTTATTTTTTTTCCCGCTCCATTTGTTTTCTATCAATCGCGGTTTATTGTTCCAGGTAAGATGTTTTATTTAATATGAAAAGTTAGAAGGAGCAAATTCAGGCATTTTATTGAGGAAAAAAAAAAAAAAAAAAAAAAAGTAAAGTTGATTTTTTTTTGTTTGTACTTTGTGTTTTTATAAAAGTTATTTTTAGTATTTAGTTAAGATTTTAATCATAGAAAAAGAAGAGTGATCTAAGAATGAACATGATAAAATATTTTTATTTTATTTTTAATTTTTACTGTAAAGTTCGTTTTGCATTGGTTTAGTTCTGCTCCTTTCAAGTTGAAAAAGATAAATAAAAATTATCTTTTAAATTAAGATTCATAATTTGAGTTATAAAAAATGATTTAAATATCAGGTTACTATTATTTTACTATTTGGAATTATTTAATGTTATTTGTATGTGTTACTATGTGGAATATATTATGATTTTGTGAGATTTTATTTGTAAACATCATGAGTACTACCCCACAATCAGAGAAAGTAGGCGACCCCCCAAAAAATGATGGTGTGGTTCCCGAGACTCCGGAAAAGGAAATTAATGCAGCAAATTCTCAGTCCTCAGGTAATAGTGAAGGCACATGTCGAAAAGATCCCGAAATTGTGCCATTTTCTCCGGACTCGAAGATGTTATGGATTCCTTGGCTGAGATACTTTGAGTCAGTTTGTGTAGAGGAACACAAGGATGATTTGTGGAAAATCCGCAACATCCAAAAGTATCTAAAAGATACCGCGCTTACCTTATATATCAACAACTGTCTTCATGTCCTCCATTGGTCAGAGTTAGTGTTATTGTTTACCGAACATTACACTACTCCTGATACACTATCATTGACAGATTTCTCCCAGATCAAATTTAAATTTGGAGGTGACTTAAATGAATATTACCACCAAAAAACTAAAGTAGGACGCACTTTAGGTTTAGATCAGCGTTTCATTTTGGACGGTCTTACTGATGGACTGCCAGTAGAGATGAAACAGTTGGTAGTGACAAATGCGCCTGCTGATGTCAATGAATGGAGAGAATTAGTATTTAAATTAAGTAAATTGCAGTTAGAGCAGAAAGATAAAACAGACAGGAAGACTGAGCCTAACCCTCAGCATCCCCCTCAATATCGACAATGGAAACCTTTTAAATCCCACATTGACCATGGACAAAATTCCTACAGACCATGGAATTATCGTGTCCCAAACCAATCACCTCAATTTCGACATTTTAACCCAAACCCACAAAGAAATACATTTAGACCGATGCAACCAATTCCCACAAGATCTATGCAGACCGATCAACAACGCCCAAACTTACATTATCAGGCCACGTTGCCACCAACGCCGTGCCGAGTTTGTTTAAATGTGGGCATTTCGAATGCTTATCATTGGGTGCGAGATTGCCCTTTTCGTAAACAAACGCTGAATGTTACTGCCCTAGCACCAAATCCAAGTGTTTCAACCCATAATCTAGATCAGACTAATAATGAGTTTCCACAAAATACAGAAGTGAGCCAATGACAATTAATAATACCCGGGTATATCAAAACACATAATGGATCCAAACAAAAAATGAACAATTGTCAAACAGCTACTCATGTAAAAAGTGAAAACTCATTACCATGTTTGATAGATACAGGTAGTTCTATCAGTGTAATGCCATACCATTTAGCCCATAAATTTAATCTAAAAATATCTAAAGTTCAAAAGAGTATTTCAGTCGCACAAACTCAAGGTGTTCTAGCTTTGAAAGAAAAATGCCTTGTCAGTTTGCAATTAGGACAAATAACTCAAACCATTGAACTGTTTATAATTCATAACTCTTTACCATATGTTTTAATTGGGCTACCCCATTGTGAATTGTTTAGATTAAATATTGATTGCTCTAAAATGCAAATCCATCAAAATAACAAAAAAATATCACTTATGCGTAATATTTCAAAAAAATCATCCCACCATACTTTGCATTTGTCAAAACCATATATCCACCCGCTAAAAGCAGAGATCCAAAATGCAGAGATATTTGAAGAAAATTTTGAACCGGAGTTGTTTGAAACCTCTGACCATGGGCCCAAAGTTCAGTTGGCTAAAGAACAACTACCTGCTCTTCTCGCCAAATATGTCTGTATTTTTGCAAAAGATAAGTACGATGTAGGCTGTGTGAATATAGAACCCCAAAGAATCCATTTAACCTCTGACCTTCCCGTTTCACTTAGGGCTTACCGTACATCACCCCAAGAAGAGGAAGAAATCCGAAACCAAGTCCAAAGTTTGTTACAGGCAGGAATCATTAAAGAGAGTTGTTCCCCTTATTCGTCGCCTGTCACTTTAGTTTACAAGCGCGAAGAAGGGAAGAAAACTCGTTTATGTGTAGATTTCAGAAAATTAAACGCTATTACCAAGACAGACGCAGAACCCCTACCCCGAATTGATACCCTTTTGGATAAATTAGCACAAGCTAAGGTCTTTTCCACTCTCGATTTGGCCAGTGGATATTGGCATATACCTATCCACCCTCGAGACACCGAAAAATTGGCATTTGCGACCACTTTCGGTTTATTTGAATGGTTGCGATTACCTTTCGGATTAAAAAACGCACCTGGGATATTCAACCGCACACTCCGAAGAATCTTTAATAAGTACAAAATTAATTTTGCCTGTAGTTATTTTGATGATGTTATTGTATTTTCTCAAAATGAGGAAGAACATTTGATGCATTTAGAGACATTATTTAATATTTGTGTCCAAGAAAATCTCAAATTAAAGTTATCAAAGTGTAATTTTGTTAAATCAACAATTAATTTCCTTGGTTATGAAGTTTCTAATGGATGTATTACCCCTGACAATCCAAATGTAGAAGTTATTAAGAAATTAAAACCACCAACCAATGTAAAAGAGTTGCAACGCTTTTTGGGATCTATTAATGTCTATAATAAATTTATTCCTAAGTATGCCGAAATTAGATATCCTCTCAACCAATTGTTAAAGAAAAATGTCCCCTATGTATGGGACCAAAATTGTCAAGATTCTTTTGAGAAACTAAAACAGGCTTTGATTGAAAAACCTATCTTAAGATTGTTTGATCCCAAAGTGCCTTGTGAACTGTTTGTAGATGCCTCAAGTCTTGGAGTAGGGTGTGTTGTGAAACAGGTAGATGAAAAGGGAAAATTACACCCAATAGCATATCACTCTAGAAATCTTCGAGATTATGAAAAAAATTATACAATAACGGAATTAGAATGTTTGGCAATTGTGGATGCCTTGGATAAATTTTATCATTATTTACATGGTCAAAAATTTGTCATTCATACGGACCATGCGGCACTTACCTGGCTCAAAAATGTTAAAAATTTAAGAGGTCGTCTTTTCCGCTGGTCTCTCAAACTTAGTATGTTTGACTATGAAATCAAATACCAAAAGGGCTCCACTAATGTTGAAGCTGATATGCTATCAAGACAACCTGTTTCTGAAAATGTACACCATGTTATACATCTCCTTGACTTGAATGAAGTAAGAGACAGCCAGAAAAAGGAAAATGTAACAGCAGATGGTAAAAAATACACTGAAGTAAATGATGTTGTTGTAATTAAAAAGAAAAGTTTGTATAAGATTGTTGTCCCCATGTGTTTACGGTTACCCCTCTTAGAAAAAACCCACACCCAATTTGGCCACCCTGGTATTTATAAAATGATAAATTTAATTTCCCCACAGTATTATTGGCCTAATATCAATCAGGACATTGAAAATTTTGTAAAACATTGTCATACATGTCAAATAAACAAAAAGTGTAAACAAAAAAGATTTGGCATGTTACAATTGATGCCTCCAACAGATATACCTTTTGAATGCTTGGCATTGGACTCTGTTGGCGGATTTAATTACTACAATTCTACGAAAAAATATTTGCATTTGGTGGTTGATCATGCAACTCGCTATGTGTGGGGTTTTCCTTCAAAAAGTGTAACTACTGAAACTTATACAAACATTTTGAAACAATTATTTCAACTACAAGTACCAGAAAAATTGTTAACTGACAGAAATGGAGCATTTACAGCTTCCAGATTTAAGAGATTTCTTCGTACTTACAATGTTAAACACAGATTGACAAGTAGTCACCACCCCGAAACGAATGGAAAAATTGAACGCCTAAATCAGACTATTGTAACCAGATTAAAGTGTAAAGTTAATTCTTCTTCCAAGAAAGTACCCTGGACTAAATTGTTAGATGAAGTCTTAGTTGAATATAACAATACTCCTCATTCTGTAACTCAATTTACCCCTAGTTATTTATTGTTAGGAAAATTGCCATATGATCCTCCTTTGCCAAATAATAGTTATTATCCTCCAGTTGATGAAGCTAGAAAATTGGCTAAAGAAAGAACAATTGCTTACCATAAGAAAAATAAAGTCCGCTATGATGCTCGTTTCCTTCCTGTAAAGTTTAAAGTTGGTGACCTTGTAATGTATGAAGAATTTCATTATCCTAATACCCGTAAATTAACTTCCCCATATTCTGGACCATACACCATTCTGAAATAACTTTCTGAAGTCACTTTTGAAATTGATAAACCCAGCCCACATTTTAAGAGAAATTCTGAAATTGTCCATTCATCCAAGTTAAGATATTACCATTCTCCTCAAAATCTCAAACTCAACCATGAATAAAACCCCATCTATCTCTTTCATCTTTCAATTTTTATTTTTGCTATTCTATCGTCCCTCTATCATTAGTATTTGGAAGAGGACCCAGCTGGATGTTTAACCCTCAACCCCCAGCGGTAAAGGATGAAAGTTACAGTTTAAAAGCACTGTTAATTTTTTTTAATGTTATTAGTATATGATGAAATGTGTTACGTCAATAAGGGTCCTCCGCTCCTTGACCACCCGTCTTTAGCCGGACTGTTTTCCCAGATTCTCTTTCCAGGTTGAACGGAGAATCTGGCAAAACTGCTTCGCTTGCCCTTTGTAGGTGAATGTCAGTTTCCCACTTTCCTTTTCTATAGTGCAAGTGGCACGTTTTTTTTGGGATGACCTTTCACCAAAAAGTATTGAAACCCATCTCCCACTAACACTGGGCATGGTGAAAATTATAGCAAGTTTATATTTTTTCTTAGTAGCTATAGTTTTCAGAGGTCTGACATTTTTGTATTTTGGAGTTAGCCTCGAATTAAGCCTAAAACTGGATACTGTACATAGTTAGAAAAGATGCAACCTAAGAATTAAGTAGGAAAAATAGAGTTTTATAGTATTATAATTAGTATTATGTTATATAGTGTTTTCTTATATAGTGATTATATTATATAGTGTTAAAATTGTGTTGTGTTGTAATTACTTTTGGTGATATTTCAGTGTCAACATACAGTATTTTCAGAAAAAAAAAAAAATGTGCATTTATTATACAATTGTATTTTGCTGATAATATTGAATATCATATTTTTTGAGTATTTTGCTATTTTTACCCATGTTTAATGTCAATAACTTGTGTGTGTTTTAGTATTTTATGTTTGAATATTTTATTATATTATATAGTATTTCAATTTTGCATAAAGAATGTTTCCAAAGGACTTTCCTTCATAAAAACTTTCAACCAAAGGAAACATCACAGACATTTAAAAACTGTTTAGTGGAAAAAAAAAAAAGAAAAAAAAAAGTTTATTTTTTAAATGTTATGTTTTTTAGTCAATATGTGTTTCATTATTTTAAGTGTTTATATTTTGATTTTGGTTAATGTTTCTTTTTGTTGTCCTTCTCGAGAATGTCCCTTAAATGCTGCAGCATTTCCATAGCATTATTCATAGCATTTCCATAGCATTATTCATAGCATTTCCATAGCATTATTCATCACACATTATCAATACCATTATTCATAGCATTTCCATAGCATTATTCATAGCATTTCCATAGCATTATTCATCACACATTATCAATACCATTATTCATAGCATTTCCATAGCATTATCAGTAACCTTATCCGTAATATTATCAGTTACATTATCTGTAGTATTAGCATTAGTGTTCATGTTATTCAATGCCAAAATATTGACAAATCTTTTGTTGTAATATAGTGTTTTTTATGTAAAGAATAATGTTTTCATATAACCTTTTTCATGTAACCTGTAAATAATGTAGAAACTAGGTCCACCTGGCTTGACGTTCTAAAACTGAGGAAAAAAAAAAAAAAAACCCCACTTAATAATAAAGAAGAAACCCAGGTAAAATATTTAGGGGAGCTGAGACCCACAGACCTTGCAAGCAAGATCTGTGGCTCTTGTTTTAGTGGGGGGGGGATATGAAAGGATAAAACCTATAGCCTTTTTAAAATTTAAAATTTAAATGCCCCTTCTTTTAACCTTAATTCTAATACTTAAAGCTAGTTTGCCCCTGTTAATGTTCTTTCCCAACCTAACATTTATTACTCTCAGAGATGATGTTTGGATGTTCTTTAAGATTAAAAAAGCTGACGTAAACGCAATTCTTAATTTGTAGGATCAGCAATGAAACCCTGGAAAACCGCACCTAACAACGTCATAGTGCCCAGATATTTCTTAACCAATTAAAATTAGAGTAACACCCATTAGTTAGTATCGCGACCTGGTAGAAATAATGCGAATTAACGGCCTTTAAATAGCGGGAGCGCCTAAAACAAGCGGCTTTTTTGACCTAACACTTGCCTAATAAAATGCTGCCCAAATAAACGAACTTTTAAAAAGAAAGCGTCAAGTTCCAGGGACCTGGTTTCTCCCAAAGATCTGCCAAAAAGGATTAATAAACCAGGCCCCCAGTGAAAATACTGTGTCGTTATTTGTCTCTCAATCACACCTCATGATTCAACAACAATAACGGCTTATCGATGGTAAAACACCAAAATCTTTCCCGGCCCTTCGGACGATTGACTCGGCGCGATCTCCAAAGTCTTTCCCCGGCACCTACAAAGCTTGACGCGACGGATCTATGAGTTGTATCGCCCGAAGTCCCGCAGCTCTCCACGACTACAGTACATGAATTCCCTCTCCTCGGATCGGATGGTGACGGAACTCCCACGAACGTAAGGCCAAGACTCGGGTTCCTTACATGCATATAATATGCTGTAGATTGTGACCGTAAATGATAAAATGTCAATCATTTATCAGACATGTTTGAAATAGAGTAAAAAATTCCCAACTGAAGTTTGCAAATAAAGAGTGTATGCATCAAAAACAACATGGCCATGAAAATATACACGAAGAGGTCATAAAAAAAGGATAAAAATCAGCATCATACTTGTGATGATTGACAAGCATAGGAACACAGAGTGGTGAGCTTACCGTCACAAGATCACGCTATTTGCGGAATGAAAATACCAACTCACAAGGTATTTGTTACTGCTTGGGGTTAGACAAAACATTTGGCGAGAGATAAAATTAACTTTGAGCGGAGGTTTGTCTGCATTTCATCAAGATTACATTTGGTTGCTAATAAAATAAAGGAATTTTTTTGGAGATTGGGCGCTTTGGAATAAGGGTAATTAAATCATGAATTTTAAGATTACTTTATATACTTAGACAAAGTTAGACAAAAGACTAGAAAAATAAGCAGTTGCCCCACTAAAAAAAATCCGAAGAAAATCTATAGTTTTTTGGCCCAAAATCAATGGGAAATCCGAAGGTATTTGGCCCATTATGCAAATATTTTTAAGAATGTCTTAAAAAATTCTGCAGATATTTTAAAGATAAAGCTAAGTCTGCAAATTTTCTTTAAATTTCTGTAGAATTTCTGCAGAAAGTGGCGATTTCTTCACATAATCTTAAGATTATTTTTAGTGAAGTGGTCACGTTAGCTATTGAAAGATTAAAAATTATTGCAGAGGTTGAAAAAAATTTCATAAGTAAGAATAAATTAGAATGCTATGATATAACCATGAAAAGATTTTGAGAAGGAAATTGCGCCCTAATTAAGAAAAGAAAGTTTGCATGCTAAAAATAACCAACCGTCAAAGGAACACATGTTTCATTTATAGTTTGTTTTTATTTTGAAATAAACTCGTGAAGGTAATATTAAATATATCTTGAAAAGCGACTAAATTTTAAATACGTGATTATTTTCTTCTTGCTAGTTAAAACTAAGCCAACAGAGTAAAAAAATGTCAAAACCGGGAATAAAATCCGGATCTCTGACATATTAGATATCAGTTGAAAAGCGACTTATTTTTAAATACGTGATTATATTCCTTTTGGTAGTTAAAACTATGCCAACAGAGTAAAAAATGTTCAAACCGGGAGTCAAACCAGATCTCTGAAATAGCGCTCGAAAGCTGTACCATTAAGCTACGAGGACAATATTCAGCTTCGTATCTCTCACTCATAAATGTCGGTAAGGCTGCAACTACAGCACAAGATTGAATAGTCTTCTTGAGCACACAACTATGTGGCAAACAAAAGACAAAATAATGCTTCTCATGCGTATATTTTTATACTAACTCTGACAAAAAAGCTTGGTGAATTAATTTAGAACGACCGATCTGGCAACAATAGGAATCAAAACGCTGCACCTGCATAGAGGCAAGTGTTGACCATCTCCCCCCACCGTTGTTCAGTTGAGTATCGTTTATGTTCTACGTAGGACATGCTTTAATAAGTGCTTGTTCAGTGTGTTGGTTCTTAACTGAGAACAATAAAATGAACGAACAAAAGATCAGTTTAAAGTTTGGTTTTAAGCTTTGCAAGAGACCGAAATAAATTCATGATGGGTGGTGCAAATTGAACATCCAACCATACTCGCCAGATCTCAATCCTCCAAACTTCTTCCTATTTTCACGACTCAAATTCTCTTTGAAAGAGGTTTGATCCTATTGCTGACATCCAACAAATCGTGACGAAGCTTTTGAACTCCAAGACTTCTTGCGATTTTCCCATGACATGTATAGCAGATCTCATAGGTGCAAAGTTATGGGAGATGGCTATTTCGAAGGGTGGTAGGTAATTTTTGTTAATATTTCATCTGCATTAATGTTACAGGACTATTCACCGAAATTTACTGTCAGAGGTAGTAGTTTACGTATCATGCATCAAATAGTTTATACATTATGTATCAAACGAAATCTTTTCTCTGCCAGTTTTAATCTTAACTTTCAAGAACGCTTTCAACTTCATTTCTTTTTCACGACTTTTATAATTACAAAATAAAATAAAAGTAAAGTAACTTAAAAGATAGTTTGTTTTACCAGGGATAAGTTTTTACAAACAAAATTATTTAAATAAACTACGATTTATGAGAAGAAGTTTCATTTTGAAGTCACAGATATCAAATAAGAACTTTTTCAGCTCATTTTTATTTTTTAGATGTATGCTGTGAAATGCTATGAAAAAAGTTGTCGTTTAATGCATTTTATTGTTACTCTCTTTTTTCACAAAAAGTCCATAATGATCTTTATTAAGGGAGTAAAATTCAAAGAAAGAAAGCTTTTTTTTACTGTTTATTTTACAGTAATTTAATATTTATTTTATTTTCATATTTTTCAATTTTAATATGTATTTATCGATTATAAGCTATGATTTAAGATTCAATTTAGAAACAAATAAATTTTTAATAAGAAAATTTAAGATTACATTTTGTCTTACTTTTCAACAAAGCTGATCTAAAAACTAAATTTCTAGAATAATTCTATTAAACCCCATTCGTACTAGAAAGGCACACAAAATGTTTACGAATTTGTGAGAGGAAACTTGTGTTTTATAAGAAAAGACCCTGGTAGGCAAGGCCGGAGGGTAACCTCAGCCAATATTAGATTTAAACAGTCAACGATAGAAAAGTCAACAAAGTACAGCTCAGAAAAAAACGCAGCGACTAGTAATGCGAATTAGTATAGGCAAAATCGAAGAGCGCTCAGCAATTGACGAACGCTTATTTACCTATGTTTAGATTTTTGTGTGTACCGTTTACTTTTGGAATGCAGTTATTGTATATTAAATGCAAGGACTTCACTATGAATTATCATATTAATTATCCTATACAGTAAGTGTTCTGGTCTATTAGCCATGTTATTTCTTGTCGTCGCATTTGTAATTATTGTTGTGATAAATAAAAATATAAAATTAAGACGGTTGGGCATTATCCGATACAATTCCGTCAGGTACCTTCGGACAGTTTTAGAGACATAGACTGTTTGTTGGTAGTTAATTTGTTAGCTATCTAAGTTACAATGAACAAAAAGAAGAATTTAAAGAACAAAAGCTGTTCTGCAAACGTAATCAAGTAAAAAATAAAAATAAAGAAGAAAATTCTGAGTTTGACAAAGGACTAGAAAACAGATAAACATAATAAAAAATTGTTTATCTTCTCTAAAGCAGAAGCAGTATTTTTTAGAGAAAGAAATAGCCTGGGAACTATTTCGATTTAACAGAAAATATAGAGGTATAACGAGAAATAAGTGGTTTTTTAAGGTTTATGATATGAGAATTTCAAATGCCTTGTGGGAGCTTAAAAAAATTAAATTTTCGAATGGTTTTGAAACACAGATTACGTCAATATATATACATAATATAAAGATATATGTATATAGATATGTCTCTTTATATTCATTTAATAAAAATTCATAATTCATATGGTGATCTGTTTTGTTTTAAATAGGTTTCTGTTATATTCTGTTATATATATTCTGTTTTATTTTAAATAGGATTAAAAAAAAATCATGTTCATTATACCTACATAAATACAATTTATCTATTATTATTACTGAATTTTAAGTTTTGGTAAATATATATGTCGTGTTTGATTTTTTTTAAATGTATATATGTATATATCTTCGTCAGTCCTGATGTCGCCTGGAAGAGACCCTAAGTAACAACATTTAAACTTATTTGAATAGTTTTAGAATTGTTAAAATTAATTCTAGAGTTTTTTAAATAAATTCATGCATATTATAACGATATATAAAATGCATCGAAATATAAAATGATACATTTTTAGAGATTTTATATATTAATTTTAAACTGGTTTTTGTGGTATCTCGTAACATTTGTCTCAAGACTAGGGAGAATATATATATATATATATATATATATATATATATATATATATATTAAGTTCGTACATACATATACTATGATGCATGTATTATAAAGATTATCTTAAAATAAAATTGGGATCGAACAAAGTTACTGCCACACACGAATTAAAACTGGAACAATTTGAAATTCTAAATCAAACGTTTCATAAATATTCAAATCTTGGTTCAATAGATACTACACTTATATGAAAAGATGCATAAAAACAAATTTATTGCGATTATTTAAATTCAGTAATACGAAAATAATATGTCTCAATCTTAAATAGTATGTAATCACAACGTCAATCTCGAGTAATTATCTACCATGGGTTATCATTGAATTGATACGTGTGATAGGATTTAATAGAATAAAGAAAACTGTTATTTATATTTTTTTAAGTTTTGATTCAATTTTCATAAACTTTGATATGACACAACATAATCATTCAAAGACTATACCTATTAAATTACAATCCATCAGGTTGGCAAGTTTTTGCGCTGTTATATAAAAACAAACGGACATACAGAAGGACGGTCGAGACGATAACTTTAGGGACTACTCAATTATATAATTACGAAAGCATCTTTAGTGCAATTAGGATTGAAGACTGACTCTTCTGGTTAAAGAATACTCTGCTCTGTACAAGCGGCATAGATTTTTTTTAAAATGGTTAAAATCTTATATATATATGTGATTTTTAGATTGCCAGCTAACAACGTCATAAAGTATTTTTTAAATGGAGTATTAATAGTATTAAATGGAGTATTAATATTTTTATGTGCAGGCTTTTATTTTAAAAAAAATGCTGATTGAAACGTCGCTTGCAATTAAAATAAACCTTGAACAAAACTAATACGGTTTACACAATTTCAATTCTTACATTTAAACTAAGTATAAAAATTCACATTAAAGCTGAAATTATGAAAGAAATTAAAGACCTATGTTAAGTGTAATTTATAAATAAAATAACAAGTGAATAAGATAACAACACAACTCATTTGTGTTAATTAAATAATAACTGTAAAAAATTTAACAATAGACCGAGTACAGGAAATTTTTTTTCAAACTATAATCTATTCCTGTGACTTTCCAGATTTTTCTGGCTTAACTTTATTTAGCAATATTCCAAAAAGTCTTCGAGCGGAAATATCTATAAATTCAATGACAAGGTCGAAAATGTAACCGTAGGAAAAAGCTGTTTTATACATAAATAATCAAAACTATTTATAGAAGCCGCAACATATACTCCATAAGGATTTAGACATGTTTTTCGGAAATCATTTGAAGAACGAAGCTGAAAGTGTGTTACATTTTCCAACATGTCACATTATCGGAAGATATGTCCAAGAGAAAATAATTATTTGGTATATTTTGAAAATTGCTATTGCTTCATAATAAACAAAAGTTGTTTATTTATTTAGACTTCTTTTTTAATGTACATTGTAAAAACAAAATACCCAAATTGGGTTGAAAGGTTTTTGGGTACAGCATTGTTCCAATTTGGAAAGTTCAGTTTGTAGCACAAAATCGTTTTAAAAAAGTCTGATTTTTAATGACATTAAAACAATTAAAATATCTTAGATAGTATATACCTCAGAAATTTTGATTAATTTAATGTTAATAAAGATCTGCTCTGTTTTGAACCATTTTGGGTCATCTATTTTGGGAACAATACTCTACCATTTTGGAATCCTTACTGTACCATTTTAGGAACATTACTATACCCAGAAATCTTTCAACCCAATTTGGGTCTTCAATTTTTACAGTGTATAGCGTAATTTAATCCTATAGATTTGATCCATGATTTAATCCTAAAGATGCGGCATTTGACTATTTTATAAAATTAGTATCATAATAAAACTCTTTTTATGATTATAAGTTAATTTAAGTATACTAACATGATTTTCTCGACTTAACTTTATTCAACATTATTCCAGAAATACTCCAGAAAGCGGAAATCTTTAGAAACTCAATACCTAAATCGAAAATGGAACAGTAGGAAAAAGCTGTGTTATAGATAAATAATCAAAACTGTTTATAGAAGCCGCAACATACATTCCATAAGGATTTGTACATGATATTCGGAAAACATCAGAAGAACGCAACTGAAAATCTATTACACTTTCCAGCATGGCACATTATCGGAAGATATGTCCGTTAGAAAATAATTATTCGGCAAAAGCTGTTACTACATAATAATAAAAGGCAGTTTATTTATTTATATATATATTTAAACATCTAGCATAACTTAATTCTATAGATGGACATTTTACTTTTTTTCTATGAATTATTATCAGATAGAGTAGTTTTTATCCCTATAAGTTAATTTAATTATATTAACATGAATTTTCTTTACATAGCTATATTTAGCTTTATTCCAGAATGACTTTGAGCGGAAATCTTTAGAAACTCAAAAACTAAGTCGAAAATGTAACCATAAGAAAAGTCTGTGATATAGAAAAATAATTAAAACTGTTTGTAGAAGCCCCAACATACATTCCGTAAAGATTTAGCCATGTCATTTGGAAATCATGATAAGAACGCTGATATTGTGTTACATTTTACAGCGTAAAACATTATCAAAAGATATACCCGATAGAAAATAATTATTCTATGTATTTGTTAAATCTTATTACAACATGATAATAATGATTAAAGAGAATTTATTTATTTACAGGGTGACACATAAATATTGTGATTCAATGAAAATGTTCATTTATGTTATTCTTTTACGCATTTCTGAGCCATAATATTATTTTAATCGTATTTCGCATGCTGTTTGGTTGTAGAATTGCTATATCATTGCTAATATTATATCAGTGCTAATATAATATCATTGCTAATATTAATTCACTGTTTTGTAGGAAAAAATGGCAAATAAAGCAAACCGTTCAACCATCGTCGCCCACTTAAAGAGGGGAATGCCAATTCCACCGATTGCCAAATCTCTCAAATTGCACTGGGAACAAGTCCACCGCGTCGCTAAACGTTTTAAAGAGACCAGATGTATCAAAGATCGTCCAAGAAGTGGAAGACCGCGAACAACAAGGACTCCAGCGGTGAGAAACATGGTTAAGAAGAAGATCTAGCGAAATCTACAAAGACAAATCCGAAAATTGGCCAAGAAACTCAACATCGATCGTGAATCCATGCGCAGACTTGTAAAAGAAGATTTGCAGTTTGATCCGTAGAAACTGGCGAAACGACAACATCTTGCGGACAAAATAAAGTGGTCAAGGCTCAAAAATTGCAAAACAATGAATTCCCTGTGCTGCGGAAGCGTTCTGAACCTGATTCTTTTGAGCCTGACCCTGATGAGAAGTTTTCGTGGTCCAAATCCGGAACCCCCAGAATCAACGCAAGTTGCTACACAAAGTATCCCCGCACATCGTGAAGGTGGAAAAAGTTCTTAAACCGAAGTCTGTGATGGTATGGGTCGGAATTTTCGGACTGGGAAAGTCAAGGCACGTCTTCGTCCCAAAAGGCGTCAAAATTAACGCAAAGACTTAACAGGGGCTAATTTTGCAAGGCTCCGTTATCCCTTAGGCCCAAAAGAAAGCGAGAAACATGGACTGGAGGCTGCAGCAAGACTGTGCGCCTGCTCACGGAGCTAAGAAGATGCTGCAGTGGTGCGAGTCCAATCTTCCGGGATTCTGGTCGAGAGGATGTTTGGCCTTCAATCTACCCTGAATTAAATCCTTTAAACTTCACTTTTTGGGAGATTTCGATGCAAAAAGCTTGTTCAATCAAGCACAAGTCGTTGGATGCCTTTAAACGCTCTCTTAAAAAAGTCGAGGCCAAAATCACGCCAAAAACAGTCGCGACCATTTCGAAGAATTTTCGGAAACGCCTAGACGCCTGTATAGTCGCTTGAGAAAATCATTTCAAAGGATTTTCCTTTTTTTTTCTTATACAGAATCTTCTCCTCCTTTTTATGTGAATAAAACGAGTTGTTTTCTTCGTTTAGTGAAAAGTTATGATCTTTTACTTGCGTCACAGTATTTATGTGTCGTCCTGTAAATTACTTTTGTAATATATAGCATAACTTAATCTTATAGATGTAACATTTTAATTTTGTTTTTAAATTAGTATAAGATGAATAGTTTTTATACTTTTAAGTTAATTTAAGAATATTAACATGGATTTTCTCGGCTTAACTTTATTCAGCATTATTCCAGAAAATCTTTGAGCTGAAATATCTAGAAATATAATAACAAAGTCGAAAATGTAATCGTAGGAAAAGGCTGCGTTATAAAGAAATGATCAAAACTATTTGTAGAAGCCGCAATATATATTCCATAAGGATTTGGAAATGTCATTCGGAAATTATGAGAAGAAAACAGCTGAAATTGTATTACACTTTCCGGCATGACACATTATTGGAAGATATCTTCGTTAGTAAATAATTATTCGGTGTTCTTGCTAAAGCTATTACTGTATAATAATTATAGGTAGTTTATTTATTTATATATATTTTTTATGTATAGTATAAGTTAATTCTATAGATGTGACATTTTTCTTTTTTATAAAATTACTATCATATACAAGGGTAAGATGCAGCGGCACGACTGGTGCCGCTGAATTCATAGTAAACGGACCCCTTTTTTGCGCCTGACGAAAGAAGACTCAGTTCTTTCGAAAGAGCTCGCGCATTTTAATATATTTTATGGTGTGCTTAAGAAGTTTTTATATCTGTTCATATTTTAATCATTCATTCAGCTAAGATAATTTCTCAAATAATTCATTTAATCAAACCATATTATTATAATTTTTCATTAACCATGATAAAATCATAATAATAAATTAGCCCTTATTAATTAAAAGTTGCCAGAATTATAACAGCATTGATAAAATTACAATCTGCCTCATAAAAATATAAACACACTGTAAAATTAACTATATGACTTTGGAACCATGTGTAGACCCTATGGCGTGACAGCTATTGCAGCGGGTCCCCCACATCAAAGGTCATCAGTTTGAATCACCCCGACGGCATTATTTTTTTTTCTCGGTCAATAAATACAGGTATTTCCAAACTGCTCGATAGATGGTAACACAGCCAATTGTTATACCAACTTTATAATGGAAAGTTACCTTTTCTTCAAATAAAGTTTTTTTTTTTTTTTTTTTTTTTTTTTTTTTTTTTTTTTTTCAAAAACGGAAAATTACTAAACGAACGAAAAAAGTCCGGGAACCTTGCTGCCAGTAATTTTACCGTGAATTCACCGATTTTATTTTTAACAGTGTATTATTCGAGACGATACACCTCAAATCAATGAGTGATGTTGAAAATTTCCGATGGAATAAACGAAATTTTTGAGATACAGTTATGAATCCTAGAATTCCGAAATTTTGGCAATAGTTTTGCCAAAAACGAATGTTTACAGATACTTAGATTTTGAACCGAAAACGATTCTGAAACCGAATTTTCCAGTCGACAAGTAAATATATTTGCATAACTCGTGTAGTCATTTTGTACAGGATTTTCAGAGGTCATGTATCATGATATTGAAGATTTGTAAATGAATAATAAAGCCAAAACTAACTAGCATGCAATTGTAAAAATAAGCATTTTGTGGATCTTAACACAATTTATTCAGTAAATATCATACAGTAAACTCCCTCATATCCACAACCCTAAAATCCGCACATAATTTAAGGATGTAAAGAATGAAAAACTCAATTCAGATATAGGGACAAAATGTGACTTCTTTATTTTAAAATCAATTCCATACATATTTTAAGTTATAATTTTTGTTAATATTAATTAATTCATGTTTTCTCATGAAGAAAGAATAAATTTAAGAATAAATTTTTTTAAAAATTCAAGACATTGCTTATATTATTAGCAATTACAATCTTACACAAGATACTTACATATTAATCAAGCTTTTAGTTTATAACTTATTTTAATATTTTATTATAAAGTAAGCATTCATTATAGTTTTGATTGCATTATTAATTGCATTCAACTTATTGTTTAAAAAATGTAAACAAAAGAATGACCAGAAATCCGTACAGCTTCTGGTCCCAAAGCTGTACGGATTTGAGGGAGTCTACTGTGTCTGAGAAATTTCTTCAGTCGAAATATCCTTAAAATCTATACCAATGAGAAAATTATAACCGTAAGAAAAGGCAGTTATACAGAATTAATTGAAACTTTTTGTAGAAGACACAACATATACCCGATAGGAATTTAGACATTTCTTTCAGAAATCATCAAAAGAAAATACCTGAAATTAGATTAACATTTCTAGTTTTGTTGAATAGATAAATCCAATAAAAATTAATTGTTCTACGTTTTTTGAAGAAAAAAACAATAAAAACAGGAAAAGTAATTTGTGCTTTTAAAAGTTATTATTTTTTAACCCTTTCGGTACGATTTTTTTTTAATTTTTAGAAAAAATATTTTTACGTTAATAACTTTAACACTAGCTATCAAAGTGAGTTAATTAGTGTTTAACAAATATTTCATTGTCTGAACAATAACGAATGTTGTTATTTTGCGTACTGCACAATTACAATTCATATGACAATTAGCTAAGGAAGAATTTTTGGAGATGTTTAAAAAATTTTGTATTACAGTAAGATTAAACTGATATTAGAACTTTCTAGTACTTTTTGCATTTTATTACACATGACTCCTTCAAGAAAATAACTTTTGTTTTAAATTTAAAGGGTGAAATATATGTTTAAAATAAAAGAATCGCAAACGCGCAAAGAGAATTGAGCAAATATTTATTATTAGCAGTATTATTAAATGCGAAACATAAATGAAGTCATATAGCAAATGCGTTGTCATATGAACCATTTTCAAATTTCGCTTACATATGCTGTCCTAGAATAAAAAGAAGAAAGTTCAAACATAAATTAATATTTCAAGTTTTAATTGAGCTATGCATTAGCTAAAGAAGATTATATTAAACATTTCTAACATTGAAAAAAAAACTTTTTGAGATATAAATCTTTAAAATTTTGATTCTAAGCAAAAATGTTTGTCCCATTCCAAGTTTGATATTCTCAACTAAGTTTTTTATTTTTTTTTATTTATTTTTTTTTTATATTTTAACATGAGTTAACTTTTTGAAATAAAAAGGTTTAATTATTTTAAATATGAACTGTTAGTGTTCTATATTACCCAGGTAAAAAATCATCAAAAAACATTTAAAAAAAAGTTCAGGTAAATTACCGGTATTTGGAACTAAGGTTTTTTGAAGGTAAAAAACCTGCACTTTCCCTGAAAGTAAAATATTCAGGTATTTTGCAGGTATTTGGAACTAAGGTTTCTTGAAGCTAAAAAATCCGCCTTTTCCCTGAAAAAACAATATTCAGGTATTTTACAGGTATTTGGAACTAAGGTTTCTTGAAGGTAAAAAACCTGCAATATCCCTGTATATGTGTGAAAACAAAGATTTAAATTTCACATTTCTCAATTGTACTCAAAATAAACAATAAATCCTCCTCCCCCCAATTTAGAGGTCGTAGGTATAGGAACCCAGCGGAAAAGAATAAATATTAATTAATTAATGAGATAATTAGAAATTAGTGTTTTACGGCTGGATGGATAGTACGGTGAGTGCGGCGTAATCATGCCGACCACCGGTAAAAACAAAAATGCCGTACTAAAAAAAATTTAAATTTTAAAGAAAATTAATTAAAATCGTTAATTTTATGTAATAATTAGTCAATTTCCCAGTTTTTATCTAAAAATTCGAAAAAAAAATATTTTTGCGAAAAAATGAAAAAAAAGTCTAAAAATATTCTAACTTTGGAAATTAAAACATTACAAATGGAGAAAATAGTTAAAGTTTTTTATATAAATGCATATAATTACAATATATAAATATAATTACAATATATATTTACGGGGTACATTTGAGGCCAATGTAGTTGTTACGAATATTACTTAAATTAATCACAAAGGCCGGGAAAATAAACTTAGCCGATAGTTAAAACACAATAACAACATTTTATTTACAAGTTTGTTTCAGAACGAACGTAACACAACTGACAGCAATGACATCGGCTGTCTATGACGTAACAAATTGCGCCCCTCCTACGAAGGGTTACAATAATGATTTGGGATTGGAGTGTCCTTGAATTTATTTCTTTTTTTCCTAATATCCTCCCACCTTTTGAGTGGGAAATCAAACACTCAAAACCTTTACGTAGACACAAAATAAACATTATTCATAATACTTATAAAAAAATTACTTATACAATTGAAACACAATCTTATCAATTACAATAACAATATATATAGTATATGCAAAATAATAATAATAATAATAAACACTTGAATACAAATAAAGAAGAAGTGAAATTAAGTAAAATGAGTATTTAAATGAAGTTTTCTAAATAGAAAATTTATCTAACAGGTGTCTTGATAATTCTGCCACTACTAGTGGTTAAAGGCGTAACCTCATCATTTGTTTCTTTTATTGGATTTTCCAATTCCAATCTGTATAATCTCTGAACTGGTCGTAATAATTCAGAATTGTTTGTTTTTATGAGCGCAAGCCTAATTTGGCCATCTCTGCCAGGTATGACTTTCAGAACGCGAGCTAAATTCCAGTAGGAACGTTTTTTATTAGTATCCTCCAGTAGGACAATTTCTCCTACCTTAAGTGATTCATTTTTATAGCATTTTATTGATTGCTGCCGTAACTGTCCTAAATATTCTGTACGGAACCTAAGTCTTAAAGTTTCTCTTATCCGTTGCAAATATTTAGCTCTTTTACTCAATTTCACTTTGTCTACATTGTCAATATCTGGAACACCTGACTGTGGAGTTTCATGTAAAAATTTCTCTGGTGTTATAGAAAAGTGCTCATCAATGTCCTCTGACACATAGGTAATTGGTCTTGAATTAATAACTCTTTCACAGTCACATAATACAGTGAGTAATTCCTCGTAATCAAGAGAAGCACGACCCAATATTTTTCTTAGGATTTGTTTTACAATCCGATTCAAGCGCTCCCACCATCCGCCCCACCATGGTGCGGAAGGAGGGTTAAACTTCCAATCAATTTTTTGTTCAGCAGCTTTAAAACGGAGACTATCCCAGTCGATAGTTTTCAAAAAGTTCTCCGCGCCTATGAAATTTGTTCCATTGTCTGAATATATGGTTGAAGGTCGTCCACGGCGAGCAATAAAACGTCTTAAAGACTGAAAAAAGGATTCAGTTGATAGAGAAGTGATTAATTCCAAGTGGACAGCACGATAAACTGCACAAGTGAAAAGTACAATATATGCTTTTCGACCATCTTTCAAATACAATGGTCCAGCCAAATCACATCCTATAACTTCAAATACACAAGCATCGCGGACCCTATCATTAGGTAAAATTCCTGGGATTGCCTCACATTTTTTAGCTTTGAATTTTTGACATTTTATACATTTTCCAATACAATTTCGTATTGTCTTTCGTGATTTTAAAATCCAATATTTTTCTCTTAAAGTTGACATTAACAATAAAGTACCAGCATGTAATAAATCATTATGTACAGTCATTATCAACAATTTTACAACAGGGTGATCAGATGGCAATATAATAGGAAACTTAAAATCGTATTTGTCTTCTCGATAAGCAACATTTGACCTAGCTCTTATAAGACCGTCACAATCAACTATTGGTCTGAGTTGTCTTAATTTCTCATCATTTTCTCCCTTAAAAGATTCTTTTTGAATGAGTAACATTAAAGCCTTTTCCCCCCTTTCTATTTCTTGTACAGATAAATCTTTTGAAAGATTTTTGTCAACTTTTCTTAAATTGTTATAAAATCTAAAAATCCAAGATAACATTCTTACAATTTTCTTAAATGAAGAAAAATACTTATAATACCACTTACCATTTTCATCATTACTAATTAATGTGGCTATAACTGTTTTACGAATCTCAGAATTGACCAATTCTTCATTTGGCTCGTCATTCGATTTAGGCCAACTTTCCCTTTTTTCGTGCAACCAATCAGGTCCCTCCCACCATTTCCTTTCAACTAATTGTTCAGCAGAACACCCCTTTGAAAGTAAATCGGCGGGGTTAAGAGAGCCTGAGATATGATGCCACCAGTGAGGGGAGGTCAGTGAATGTATTTCTGCAACCCGATTTTGAATGAACGTCCCCCAATTTCGATTTCGCTGAATCCAACACAAAGCTGTTGTTGAATCAGTCCAACAATAAATATCAACCCTTGATAAATTTAGATCCTTTATTATGTTAAATAACAATCTAGAACCAATATTACAAGCCAAAAGTTCTAAGCGAGAAATCGTAATGGGTTTTAAAGGGGCTACCCTAGATCTTGCTTGTACTAGATTAATTTTAACCCCATCTTCGTTTTCGATTCTTATGAAAACGCACGTACCGTATGCCTTCTTACTACCATCACAAAATAAATGTAAACTTATATCTTGCTTAATTGGTTTAAGTCCAAACCATCTAGGAATACTTATCTGTGAAAGTAAACATAAGTTTTGTTGCCACGACTTAATTTTTTTTTGTAAATCATCCGGTAGTACATCATCCCATTTAAGTTTTAAATTCCACGTTTCCTGTAAAATTAGTTTCGGAATTAGCATTACCGGAGCCGTATAGCCCACAATATCAAACACTTGGTGTGCTATGGCTAGAACTGTTCTTTTTGTGATTGGTTCTAATTTATTTAAAACCTGTTCAATTTTACACGATAATGTATCGGTAGATGTATGCCATATGAGACCTAATAGGGAAACACCCTCTTCCGTAGAGGAATCCTCCTCAAATATTTCATTACTCAAGTTAGACTTCCAACATCTTAAATTAAAATGACCCAATGACATAATTAATTTCGCTTCGACAAAAAATTTTCTCATTTCTGTTTCAGAGCTTAAACTTGTCACGCAGTTATCAACGTAAAAGGCTGTTTTTAGAATGTCTGCAGTATTCTTTAATTTTTCTGGAACCCTATCTAAATGATACAATAAAGTGGCGGCTAATAAATAAGGGCTGCACGTAATGCCAAAAACTACCCTTTTGTGACGATAAACTTCTACCTGTTCCCGATTTTCTTTATCAAACCATAGAAATCGCAAAAAATCTCTGTCTTTTTCTCTTATAGCAATCTGCAAAAAAGCTTTTTCGATGTCAGCGGTAACACCTACGTAATTCATACGGAAACGGTTTAGAATCGAGGGAATCATCTCAATTAGATTTGGACCCGTAGATAAACAATCATTTAATGAGGGAAAACCTGGTAAATGTGAACTAGCGTTAAATACTGGCCTTATATTTGTGGTACTATTTTCTTTTATTACTGCCCTATGAGGCAAATAATGAACACCCGTTAGTTTTTCCGTCGTTGTCTTTTCAATTATACCAAGATTTAACCAATTCTGAAAAACATCACAATAATCATTAAATTTTCCAGAATTTGTCAATTTTCTTTTGGCGGTTAAAATAGATTTTTCCGCATTTATTTTATTATTTGGTAAAAGCTTGTTATCCAAAACCCAAGGCAACGCGACTTCATACCGCCCCTCACTATTTATTTTAATAGTCTCTTCAAAATATCTTTGCGTATCCTCCTGCAATTCTGCTTTCGTTTTACTAATTGGAGGTTCTGTGATTCCCAAAACATCTAATTTCCAAAGATCGCTAATGCACTGATCTTTTACTAACATAGAAGAAATAATAAGAGAAGCAGTGCTCTCAGAAGTTGGCTTAATGCCAGAATTGAATTTTCCTATGACAGTCCATCCTAATTTCGTGTTTATCGCGGTTAATCCACATTTAAGATTAACTATATTTCCAGTTAAAAATTTACCAGCAATGTCTGCACCAATTAACAATTTTATTTCCTTATCAACCTTTAAATTCTTATTTTCTAAATCATTTATTTTAATTCCGTGTAACTTCAATTCATTTATCCAAGGGCCAGACGGAATTTCCTTAATTTCAGAACAAATACGTTTTTGACTTAATACTTCTAATTTACATTTATATTCATCATTTATATCACTTAATTCAATCAAATAATTTTTATATACATTTTCAGGAGTTTCAACACCACCAAATAAAGATTGCTTAATTCTAGTTTCACCAATACACTTAAATTTCATACGCTGAGCAACATCTGTAGATATATAAGATTTCATACTACCATTATCATAGATAGCACGAATAAACATTTCTTTAGAACCATTCTTAAATTTTACAATTAAAGTTTGCAAAACTACATCTGAAATCTTAATGTAATTATTTAGAGTGCTTGTTTTGTTTTCACTTTTATCTCCATTCGAGATATTATCAATTTTGTTAGAAGTTAAATCCGGACACAAAATTACAAAATGCCGATTTTTGCAAATCGGGCATCTATGTTTTGATTTACAAGAATTAGCCATGTGAAAACGTTTTAAGCATACAAAACAAGCATTCTTTTTCTTAATAATATCTTTTTTAGAATCCAAACTCATAGATAAAGCATCTTTACAGTTTTCTGAATTGTGAAACTTATTACAGAAAATACAATCAAATTTCTTAAATTTAGGTGCATTTACCTGAAAATTATTACCATTTGCATTTAATAATTCATGAGCAGTTGGAATACTGTTTTTATTTTCTGGATGCTTACCTTTTTTAACAGGAAGTTTTTCAGAATTTAGAGTATCTCGCGTGATTTTTAATCGAAATTCAGTATCTACTTCATTTTTGACAAACATCATTAATAAATCTAATTCAGTCTTACCTGTTTCAGCACCTGTGTTCCTTTGCCTTTCCCATATTTTGATTAAATCGTCGGGAAGGGCTGATTCTATAAGTGGAAGTAACATATATGGAAATTTATCTTGTGTTACACCTAGAGATTCCAACGCACGTAACTGAGTTTGTAACTTATCATACAGTGTCAATAAATTGACTTGCTTCTTATCTGTAATCACTAGTTTTAATAGTTCTCGCACATAAATTTGTATCAGTACATTTTCCTTACCGAAACGCTCTTTTAAAAAATCCAACGCTTTACCGTAATTCGCTTCTGTTGCAGGAAAACTATCCACAATCTGTCGGGCCGGCGAGTCAGGTTTTGTCGACTGTATAAGGTATTGAAACTTGTCCCTCACATCTATTCCAGGGTCTTCATTTATTTTACTGAATTGCGTCCAAAAACTCAGCCAGTTTTTTGGGTTCCCGTCAAATTTAATTAGTTCGATTTCAGGCAGTTTTTGTTTTGTAATTATCGACACGACTGGAGATGAAGATGAAACATCACTCGTATTAACTGGATTAAGTTTCGATTTTATCTTCTTGCATTTGATTTTGAAATGCGATATTTTATCATAGTATTCTTGGGCCGCTTCATATTCTTTGTCAAAATCTTCTTGCGAACACTTCTGTTTTTGTAATTCTTCTAAAAATTTTTCATCTATTGTTCGTAATGTTTTACATTTCTCTTGCAATGAATCGAACTGTATTTCTACATCTTCCGAATTAGGATCGTCTTCACTTAACAATTCTTGAAGTTTATTCGCAGTCTTCGTAAATGACGTTCTTGCTGATTTTCTTTGTTGTCGTATAGCTTCCAAATCCATGTTTAAAATTTACTTAAACTTAAACTATCGGCAAAAAAAACGTGAACGTGCTCTAATTAATACGTATCCACGGCAAGGGATGCCATAATGTTACGAATATTACTTAAATTAATCACAAAGGCCGGGAAAATAAACTTAGCCGATAGTTAAAACACAATAACAACATTTTATTTACAAGTTTGTTTCAGAACGAACGTAACACAACTGACAGCAATGACATCGGCTGTCTATGACGTAACAAATTGCGCCCCTCCTACGAAGGGTTACAATAATGATTTGGGATTGGAGTGTCCTTGAATTTATTTCTTTTTTTCCTAATAGTAGTAATGAAGTCTTGAAGTTTTTTAATCTTGAGATTTTTTTTCAAAGTTCAGAAATTCCACGTGGTCGCTACGGGGTCTGAATTGCTGCCGGCAGGGGTGAACGAGACGCTATCTTGTGGATATATATCTTAATACTTATCCCCATTAGGCTGAACTTAGCGTTATTTAGCTCGAATTCGAACACGTGGTCATAGATTAATTTGGAAGAAATAATAATAAAACTTTAATTAATGCGAGAATAAAAGGCAACACACTGAACAAGCACTTAGTAAAGCACGTCTTACACGGAACATAAACGACGCTCAACTGAACAACGGTGGGAAAAGATGGTCAATTCTTGCCTCTGTCTAAGTGCAGCGTTTTGTTTCCCCAGTGTTGCCAAATCGGTCGTTCTGAATTCATTCACCGAACTTTTTTGTCAGAGGTAGTATTTATGCAGGGTATTTCTTATTATCGTTTACAAAAAGTTCATTTCTAAACCGTCAGTTTTAAGGGAAAAATACCAATTGCAAAGAAATGTTTTAAAATTTGTTCTGCACCATATGAAAGTCAATTTAAATTAAAATAATTATTTTTCATATAGTTAAGAAATTACAAATTTAATACAATATTATATAAGATATACAATTTCCTATAACTTTTATTTAGAAAAAAGATATTTGTTTTAACAAGTAAAACAACAAAATATTATTTTTCAAATGGGCAAAACTTATTGAGTTGTGAAATTTATGAATTTTCAAAGTGGAAAAAAGTGTTTTCAGTGTCATAAAATGCTGCTAAATCGTGAAATTCAAAGTATCACAACGATCTTGCAAAATTTTAAATTTTAAACCACAAACTGATTTTAATGATCTATATTTATCTCAATCAATACAGAAACTATATTTATTTTCCAAAACTATTTTAGATGTTTTCCTTAAAGGCCTTCTAATTAAAATATCTGTTGACAGCATACTCATCGATCAGTTATATGTTACAAAAATAACAGGCTAATGAAACCTTTTACATGTGCAAGTGGGAAGCAATATAACCAGTTAATCAAAAGTAACTCCATTTCCCATCACTAGTATAAATGTATACAGTTTATTTAAAAGACAAAGAAAAAAATTTCTTTTTTGTAAAACAATCTTTTGCTTAAAAATAAAATATTCTTTTATAAATGCATGAATTTTTTTTTTCATTCTTGCAAAAAAATAAATAACAGAAAGAATTGTAAAGTATTTATTTAAAAGATCGCCACAAAAAATGCAAATAATCATAAATAATCATAATTATCTAACACAATTGAAAAAAAATATGCTTATCTCAAAATCATGAGCATTTACTTTATATTGCAGTGCATTTCAAGAATATTTGGTTAATTTGAAAATAAACTTTTGCGACCATTTAAGGAAAGCTGTTCAACTTAAAAGCTTAAAATGACAAATACACTATAATCCCAAGTGACATGAAACGGAATTCAGGCATATTATTGGAGCATGGAATAGTGATATGTAAAAGCTATAATGTAAATGCTGCAATCTAAATGTGTTAGGATCATAAAATAGTTACATAATTACATAGATATAATATGTTTTGAAATATAAAAATAGTTATTACATGTAACTTGAAATTAATTTCATTTGTACTTCTTTTGCCACAAATAATTAATAGAAAAAAAATTTAAAATGTTTACCTAAAATATCACTCCTAAGAATACAGAGAAACTAAAACATTGACAAATGATGAGAAAAAATGAAAAGAATTCAAAAATTGTATGTGTGTTTATTGTTATTTAGAGAATTGAATCGGTCATTACCAAAACCAGATAAGCCACAGAATCAGAATACTTAATAAATTAAATAAAACTGAATTATTAACAAGTAAAAGAATTTTTTTAGATTTTTGGGTCAGATTATTGAGTTGGAGCTTCAATAATTTTAATTATTGAATATTTTTTATAATCCATGAATAATAAACTTAATAACAAGAGAAAAAACTGTTAGTGTCTTATGCTGTTTTAGCAAGAAACGAGTTTAGGAAGTATTTAACACGTTCGCTGCCGCTGCCGCTTACGTGAAGATGTGATGATAGTTAATGTCGCACTGTAGAAGTGGGTTTTTCCCCAAAAGCCTATTTACTTTTTATAACAAAGGGTCAGTGAAAGTTTTTCCCGCACCAAAGCGTGGCTGGCTATTGGAGATCACCCCGAATCACGCGATGCGCGTGAGTTGCCCCTTAACGTTGCTGTCACGCGAAGGTGCGTGAGCGGCAGCGAATGTGTTAATTTGAACTAAACAGGCATATCAAACGTACTTTTAGTTAAAATTGTTGAAGTTAACATTTATACGGGGACGTTTTTGTGTTTATATATAATTTTGTTGTGTAATAATATTATTCATTATTTATATTGAATTATCTTCAACAAAGGTAGTGGACCAGTTAAATGTGTTCTGAAAAATGGCATATGATTTTCCAGAATCCTATCCAAAACCATTAATTGACACTTTCGATCAGAGGCTTTGTTGACTGACGGAAGAGTCACAGGTGATGAAAGTTTTTCATCAAGCTAATATTTAACGACCCTTCAATTAGTTCCTCGGCTATGATAGTGCCTTCTATATCAGATTCGTAGTGTAATCTCATGTATAAATACTTAATATGTGGTCCAATATTATTTTTTATATAATGCAACAACATAGAACAAACTCCTTTCGCACCCTTGTTAGCAATGCCTTTATGATGCATGTTAATATAAGAATTTACCTTATTTAAGAATTTTTATGCCAAAAAAAAAAAAACATAGTTGCCATAAAGAAAACGTTTTGCATTGGTAGGTGTAGTAATGGCATATTTTGCAGAAAATGAAAGGTTAAGACTGTAACGTCATCTGGTATTGCATGCAAAACCTTTTAAGTCACTGACCTATTCGTTTAAATTATGAACGAAAATTTAAAGGTATTATTTGAAAAGGGAGGAATACACTGACATACATGATTACTATCCAGATTATGGCTTTACCTTTAAGGAAATATTACAACAATAAAGGTATATTCGGAAGAATCTTGACTTATGAGATTTTTGAATTGACCGATTCAATTATATAATTACATTGGTATAAGAAAATTAGAAATTTAAATAATAATAAAATTTATGTAATGTGAAATATGTTTTCTTTTTTATGTATAGCAGGCAATATGTAATTGAAAAATGTGTACCAGATAATGAAATATATCAATGTAACGTTTTTGATATTTAAATTAAAGCCAGATTTATTTAACACATATAAATAGCATGTTTTAAACAAAATGCTATTTCATGTAGCTTGAAATATATTAGGTAGCTTTCATTACAAAAAGTAAAAAGCTACCTATTGCAGCCGTCCGGAGGAAAGCACTTCCGGAAAATTTTGGTATATTTTCACCGATCATGACCCCCAGAACCACCCTCCGTTCAAATGTTGATATATATATATATATATATATATATATATATATATATATATATTACCATATATATATATATATATATATATATATCTGATTTTTGTCATGCGATAACTGACGTATTTATGAACCGATTTGAATGAAACTTGGTATGTACATAGTACATACAAATGTCTCGACCGAGTTCGTTGGTCAGCATCATCCGCCATTTTGTTTCAAAACGGCGGCCATTTTAAATTTTTTTAAAAATTTAAAATTTAAAATTAAATGCGAAAAAATCAAAATTTGAAAAATATTTTTCTTTTACGTGTTAGAACTTAAAACAAAGATTCCAGAACACTTTTTATTTTGTCTATATCTTACAAAATGATTGAGTTATAGCACTTTGAATTTTTCTTATGGCTGACATTTTGAAATGATCTGATTTTTGTCACGTGATAACACGCATATTTATGAACCGATTTCAATGAAACTTGGTATGTACATAGTACATACAACTGTCTCGACCGAGTTCGTTGGTCAGCATCATCCACTATTTTGTTTCAAAATGGTGGGCATTTTAAATTTTTAAAAAAATTTAAAATTTAAAATTAAATGGGAAAAAATTAAAAGTTGAAAAATATTTTTCTTTTACGTGTTAGAACTTAAAACAAAGATTCCAGAACACTTTTTATTTTGTCTATATCTTACAAAATGATTGAGTTATAGCACTTTGAATTTTTCTTATGGCTGACATTTTGAAATGATCTGATTTTTGTCACTTGATAACACGCGTATTTATGAACCGATTTCAATGAAACTTGGTATGTACATAGTACATACAACTGTCGCGACCGAGTTCGTTGGCCAGCATCATCCACCATTTTGTTTCAAAATGGTGGCCATTTTAAATTTTTAAAAAAATTTAAAATTTAAAATTAAATGGGAAAAAATTAAAAGTTGAAAAATATTTTTCTTTTACGTGTTAAAACTTAAAACAACGATTCCAGAACACTTTTCATTTTGTCTATATCTTGAAAAATGATTAAGTTATAGCACTTTGAATTTTGCTTATGGCTGACATTTTGAAACGGTCTGATCTGAACGATCCATCATGTTGCTTTAAAATGGCATACACTTTATGATATCGTGGAATTTGGCGACCCTCTAAATCGCTTAAAATAAAACCAGGTTGAATAAAAGATGACTAATTTCTAAAAATTCCTATTAATTTTCAGTCTTGACAAAAACTAGTATTCAATCTTATAAAATCACTAATTTTATAAGATTATTTCCACTAAATTGAGCTTAGTATTTTTGAACAATGTAACTTACTTTAAAATAAATAAATAAATATATAAGTATATGAAAGCTACCTCTTCCTCCCGGCATTGCCGGAAGGACTTTTTTATTTAAGCTTCTCAAATAAATAATTTAAAAAATGTGATGTTTGCGTAAAATATCACATAAATCTAACATAATTGCTTAACACAAGTGAAACAAAAACATTTTTGTCATTTTCTACAACCTTTTATCCCTCTGAGTATTTTAAAAATATTTAATTCTTACGCAAATATATAATTGGTGCCATTTGCTGGAAATTGTTTCAATTTAAATATTTAGAAAGCGTAAAAATCTGCATCTCATGTGACATGAAGGAGATTTTGTTTCAGGTTATTGCGAACGGAATATTTTTTTTTTACTTTTGCATGAAAAAAAGTATAGTTAGAACATTAAAACTGCACATGTGTTCATTTGTACGAATAGAGTTATAAAACTAGATATATATTAAATATTTATCAGAATAATACTAAACTTGAAGTAAATTGAAATATTTGTTTTTCCATATATACGAAGTCTGTCTAATAAGCGTGCGACCTTTACTTTTCCGGACGCTATATTCCTGGCGACACCACTGTGAACATGAGATGCAGAGGAGCTTAATGTGCATGTTTGATTCTCATACCTCGCAACCGAATTCCAGTCAGCCCGTCATTGGATGCAGGCCGCGGAGTGTTGTGCTGTCTTACGTGTCTGTCTGAATTTTATTTCGTTCAAGATCGCCAAAAGAGTTAAGCAAAAGAACTGGATCAGTTTTTGTCAGAACTTCGTGATTCTGAAACCGAAACAATTCCTGAAATTCTTCAAGTATGATAATATTCATTTACATGGTTGTTTCCAAAATTGAAGGCGACATTAAAATAATCCCACTTTGATAACAGAGAATATATATACAGAATGCCAGTGTGGAAATTAATACCTTTCCAAAACTAGTCAGATGTGCCAATCCCAAAACTTTCTTCTATCTCATCCATAGTAATACTTCTTGTTAAATGCAACATAGCAGCGCCAACGGTTAGCTGATTTTCATCGAAATCTAGTCAGCAACAACTTATGTCAATTTCTAACTAAATTTGAATTTTGATGAAAATCCGGGCATTAGTTTTTGTGACAGAGTTTTTTTAGAAATCTAGACAAAATCTGCATAACAACTCCATCTGTTGGGTGATATACACCAGAAATGAATCAGGTTCATTGTTTATCAGGGACTAACTGAACATGAAGCTTGATGAAAATCCCTGCATTAATTCTGGAGATAGAGGTATTGGATTATCCTGCAAAATATAGCATAGCAGCGTCACCTTTATGGTGATTAATATAAAAAGTTAAATAAAACTAATCAATATCTGGAAATAATTGATTCTGAAGTTTGATGAAAATTCGCGTATTAGTTCTTAAGATGGAGTTATTGCGGTATTTATTAATAACACAGCATACAGAACCGCCTCGTGCGCGATTTGCACCAGAAATATATCAGTATTTTTTTAGCCTAAAGATCGGATACTATTGAGGTCTTAATTGGCGGTGGTACTTTACAAGACATATATGTTATGCAAAAAATAATAGAAAAATATGTGTAATGCGTATTCAAATTACCAATGAATGCGTCTGATATTTACGTGGTAAATGTACTCACTTAACATAAACAGAACGGGAAGAGCAAGTAGTATTATTCACATAAAATCTGTGAAATAAAATTTATAATGGAAATGCATTTCTTCAACCATATTGTAATTCTGAAGATACTTATGTACGTGAAAATTGAAAACTTCAATATTTTAGTTCACACAACTTAAAATAATTTTATTTCTGCTATTATCCTGTTATCATACAATGAATAATAGTAAGAATTATTAAAATGTTTTGTTAAAATATCTTCGCACAAAATCTAATACGAACTAAATAATTATTATTAAACAAAAGAAAGATAAACACGTTTCGCTATTTCTTAGACTCCATTTCTTTTATTCCTTATGTCATATTAAGAATGTTTGTTTGTGTCAAAAATAAATCTTTAATACCATTTTCTGAAAATTGTTTCGAATTAAAGGCTTAGAAATCTTAGTGTCTTCAAATCCCAAGTGACCAAGCATAGATTTTATCCATGCTATTGGGACAAGAAATAGTGGCTGACAGTCACGTGAAGAATTATTTCAATCTGATAGAGAAAATGTAATGCAAGCATATTTAAAAGGCAAAATATATTTTAGGAATTATTTAAGGAGAAAGAAATGCTTCCAGTTAAATTATCTAACAATTTTATCTAAATAATTATCAGTATAAGCCACACATATTTTAATTTCTATAATTAAGAATCTGTATTTATTAAGGATTTTCTGGTATTTTTCATCTATTTTATATAATTTTTGTATTTCTAAAAAGCTACTAGAATTACGAGAATTACTAGAATTGCTATTGCAAACTGATTTTAGAAAATGAGAAATTATTATAATGAATTTAATTTCTGAATACCTGAATGTATTCTTAATAGGTAATTAAGATTTTTTACTTATTAAACAATTTGGGATACTTTAACTTATGTTAACTTTTGTCTTATGTCATCTCTGCCAGCATTAAATTTAAATTATTTAAAATGAAAAACTTGGAATTAACAATATTCTGTAATCCGATGCGGCTTACTAGGGAACGTTTACAGGTGTAAGTTGTGGATTTGGACAAGTGTGGTAACAAAAGAAAGGTTTTGTCATGTACGTTAAAAAGTGCAATGGAACCACCCGTCTGAATCCAACCGTTTTTGATATATCAGCATCTGAAGTGCGAATGAAGCGGTACGCGAAAACTTCGTAGAATGCGAAGTGCCTGTCTAAAATAGAGGAAACAGCCGGCAATGTGTGGGTGTAAAGGATTTTGACGGAAAAGTCATTGGAAGAAGGATTAAAAACAATGCAAAGAACCTTTTAACTTGCGAACAATTTATATACCTACCTGTCTATTTAATTATTCATTCACACTTCAAGTGCTGATATCTCGAAAACAGTTGAATTCGGACGGGTAGTTCCATTGCACTTTTTCACGTACATGACGAGACTTTTCTTTTGATACCACACTCGTCCAAACCCATAACTTACACCTGGGAACGTTCCCTAGTTAGTATTTCTAGAAACTTACTAGAATTACGAGAATTACTATTGAAAACTGATTTCAGAAAGGGGGAAAATATTTAAAATGAATTTAATTTCTCAACTCCTGTGTGTATTCTTAAAAAGCAATAAAGATATTGTATTTATTAAACATTTTGTTTTATTTTCCACATATTTTATGGAATCTCTGACAGCATTTATTGGAAATTATTTAAAATGAAAAAATTAAAACTAGCAGTATTCTCTAAACCAATGCAACTTGATATTTCTAAAAATCTACTAGAATTACGTGAATTACTATTGCAAACTGATTTTAGGCTACCAGGGTAGAAAGCAATTGTTCACAGTCACATCAAGAAATATTTCAATCTGATAATGTAAATACAGTGTGCCCATAAAAAAAATGTTCCAATTATAAATTCGGCACAGTTGCCATATACGCACCAAATTCGCACGATTTCTAGAAAATTGCAATTTTATTCCTCGAATGTTAACCCGTTTATTTTTTTATTAATAAAGTGTTTATTTACCTTCTTTTTCTTTTAAAAAGTGATATAAATTGTTTTGTTCTATAATTATTAACTAAATGTTTTATTATTTATTATTATTTCCTTTATAAAATGATAGAAAATAATTAAAACATATATATACATCTGGCATTCGAAAACTAAGTTTTCGTCAAATTTGCCTCAGAAAAAAATCATGCCAGTGTTGAGCCTATATGACATCTGTGCCATAAATTTTAATAGTATTAATTGGAAACGTTGTAGAGCGTTTGTTTTAAGTCACAAATAAATTATACTGAAACAGCTTTAAATAATCTCTTTTAACAGTACTGCTTTGTTATATACTGGCTTGGAGTTCCACATTCTCAAAATGACAATTCCTGAACTTAAAGCGTTATTGCTGCACAAAATATTAAAAATCCATTAGAGCCATACGACTTTTTTCATTCCTAACTTCATAAAAGATCGTATCTAGTTTCCATCGCTACATAATGTATTTCTAGGTTTAAAGATCGAACTATTTTTTTATAATCTTTTTTTAATATCATCCACTTTTCAAACGTAGGTGGAGAGCTTAAAATGTTTTGATAAAATAAGTTTACATAGAATCTAATACGAAATAAACAATTATTACTAAATAAAAGTAAAATAAACTTGTTTCGACATTTAAACTTCATTCCTTTTATTCCCTATGTCATTTAAAGAATGTTTCCTTGTGCCAGGAATAAACCTTTAATACCATTTTCTGGAAATTTTTTCAACTTATATTCGTAAAAATAATATATTCGTATAAATTCGTTGTATTCGTCGGTGTATTCGAAAAAATGATTTTCCACCTTCAACAGATCGAATTTTTTCGATGCATTTTCAGGCTTATTTTTTAAAGTAGAAATATGAAACTTGCTGAGAGAATTTTTGGAGTGATGTACAAGGTGCCGTGTGATGTAATTTTTCGCTGAATTCATTAGAATATGATCTATAAGAAATTAGTTTCTCAGCATGACCCTTTTTTTCGTTCGAAAATCTCCCGCTTCGGAAAATTTGGTCCAAAACGTCGTTTTTGACAGCATTTTTTTGCAACATTTTCTACATTTATCAAAAAATCAACAATCACGGCACCTTGTATAGTTTCTAAATGAGAGATTTTGAAAGTTTGGTGCATTTCAGAGTAAAAATGAATTTGAAAATAAATCTGAAAATAAGCAGTTTTGATCAGAATACACCCTTAAAGGCTTAGAAATCACAGTATCTTCTAATCCCAAGTGACCAAGCAAAGATTTTATCCATGCTATTGGGACAGGAAATGACTGGCTGACAATCACATAAAGAATTATTTCGATCTGATAGAGAAAATGTAATGCAACCAGGTTTACAAAAGCAAATTATAGTAAAGAAATGCTTTACATTAAATTATCCAACTTTTTTATCAAAATAATTGTCTGTATAAACCACACTTCTTTTAATTTCTGTAAATAAGAATTTGTATATAAAACAAATAAAAAACAAAGGGCTTTTCTTCTTTTTAGTTAACACCTGTAATCTCAATTATATATTCATATATCAATTATTCCAGGTATTATATATGTTCAATATGGGGTCATCCATACATGCCTTTTAAAGCTGAAATTTTATTTTATTTTTATGCACTAAATTAAAAAATTTTAAAAAAAAATTGTATGACGGTTTAAAAGGAATGTATAAATGACTCTATTTTGAACTGATATAATACCTGGAAAAAATGTTAAATATATGACTACATAAGAATTTGTATTTTTTAATCAATTTTGTATTTTTTATATATTTTAAGTAATCTCTGATATATTTACAGGAAATAATTGAAAGAGAAAAGCTTGGAAATAGCAGTAAAGTTAATCTCATGCAACTTGGTGTTTCTAGAAAACTACTTGAATTACGAGAATCACTATTGCAAGCTGACTTTAGGCTATCTGGGCAGAAAGAACAGGTTAACATTCACATCAAGAAATATTTTAATCGGATAATGTAAATGTAGTGTATCTTTAAAAAGATGTTCTAATTTAATAGTAAGCGTTGCACAAATTAAATTATTGTGATTTGCATAAAATAAAAAAAAATGAATTTCATTAAATTATGCAATCCCCCCCCCTTAAATAATTCTCCATATAACCACACTTCTTTCAATTTCTGTAATGAAGTTTTTGTATTTATTAAGCAATTTGCGATATTTTCTTTTACACATTTTATATAATCTCTGCCAGTATTAAATGGAAATTATTTAAAATTCAAATCTTGGATCTAGCAAGATTCTGTAATCCGATGTAATTTGGTATTTCTAGAAAACTACTAGAATTACGATAATTAAATGAATTACTATTGCAAATTGATTTTATTTTGTCACTACATAATAAAACACAGTGTAACGCATAACGCGCCAAACCATTTTTTCTTTTCAAAAACTGTCATTGCAATTGACGCTCCCACCGAGGCCGGTATATTGTCTGTTCACATCCGAAACTTGATAGCCGAAAAAGAATTTTCTCAACAAAAGGGGGAAATGATAAGCTTTTTTTGAGGAGGTTGTGCAAACAATAACAAAATAAAATTTCAAAGTGTTATGAAAAAATAGTAATAATTATTAATTATTAGTATTATTTCAATAGTTTCAGCAGACTTTTTTAATTACACAGTTTTATTTCATATTTTTAAAAATTTTGTTTTGTTGAGAAATCATAATTGTGGCCACAAAACATGGTTTACCCAAAAGTATTGTAAATGCTGATAGTGTGTTTATTAGAATATAAACTAGCCGAGCTTTACTCATCTAACTGCTTCCATATTATCAACTATTTTTATTAGTTTTTTCAAACTTATGTGAAAAACACAATTTTTATTCACCGTCCTATGACGAGCATCTACCATTGTCGGGGTGGAAAGTACAGGTTAACAATCACATCAAAAAATATTTCAGTCTGATAATGTAAACACAATGTGTCCAGAAAAAGAGTCCCAATTAAAAATTTTAACAATAACAATGGTAAGCGCTGTATAGTTCTGCACTTTAAAACATTTGTGTAACGTTACTCCATAAAGTTGGTGGCAGCCAAGTTTCCACCAAGTTTATGGCGTTAACCGGTTTAACTAAGATAAACAGTATAACATATGTTTAAATTACACCATTATATAAGTGAAAAAAATCCCACTATAACACTGGTAGCTATACCAGTCCCACTGTATAGCTACCCATAAATCCCACTATAAATCCCCATAATCAACCCCCCATAAATCCCACTATAACACTGGTGGCAGCAAAGCTGCAACCAGTTTTTTGGAGTAATGTTACACAAATGATTTACAGTGTGGTTTTAAGCCACAAATGAATAGTACTTAAACAGTTTTAGAGAATCTCTTTCAAGAATACTGTTTCGTTATTTATTCGCCTACCGTCCCAAATACGAAATATGACAAATATTGAGCTAAAAGCATTATTGCTGGACAGAAAATTTTAAAACCATTAGAGCCATGTGATTTTTTTTCGTTTCGAGTTTTATTAAAGATCGAATGTACGTTTGACGGCTAAATAAGGATTTTTCAGATTTGAAGATCAAAGTTTTCGTTTATATTCTATTTTTAACACCTTCCAGGATAGTTGTAAAGGATTTATGTATTCGATTTGTCTGTTTGTCTGTCCACTACATAATGATTTGCTAGAGTTGAGGATTGATTTATTTATTCTTATTCTGCTTTAACATCTTCCAACAAAGTCGAAAATAATGTAGGAATTCGTTTTGTCTGTCCGTTTGACTGTCAGCTTGCCCGTCTTTCCAGACTCTAACTTGTGTAGAAATATATCCGATTGCCATGGAATTGATAAATGTTATTGAGGTTTATTATGGAATGTTCAGTATTTAAACTGAAATATATAGTATTTACAGTTTATTAAAAGATATACTACAAAGAATACCTTAACATTATGACCAATGGGGAAAAGTCGTTTGTGGTGTATTTTAATGAATGTAATACACACTTTATCTAACACACCAATGCATTATAATAATTCAATGCATTAGGTGTAGGAAAATTGGGGCACATTGGTACAGTTTTTTCTAAGAATTTTTTTTGTTGTCCAGAAAATAGAAAATTTGAGATATTTTTACATGTGGTGTCAGCAAAACTTTCGTAGTGTGTTATAAAAATGTACAATCGTTGTTTTATATAGTATTTTTGAATGTAATTAAAAAAACAAAAAAGGTTATTTGTATGAATGTGCCCCATCCCCGGGGTAGATTGACACACCTCAATGGGCACTTAGATACGCTTGGTAAAAATGGAGATAAAATAACACCAATGCATATTTTTCATAGAAAATGTGTTAGCAAACCATTTTACATTTATTTATAGAAATTTAAATCACCCACAATTTATTTGTAAACAATATTAAATCAATCAAAATGAAATGTATAATGACCTGACTTTTCCTCGTCTGTGGTAACTTTGTCATATCTGGAACTTCAACCCCAGCATTACCTTCTTTTTAAAGAAATATGAAAAAATTACCAGGTTTTCTGTTTATAAATCGGTTTATAAGCAGAAAATAAAGGATAAGTAAATTAAAAATTCTGTTTATAATACAATTATCCTTTGCTGTTCTGCAGCTTGTTTCCCTTACTTAACTTTTCTCATGTCGAAAATACTTTTTTCTCTGGAAAATCGATATAAATTCGAGATTTGCCAGGCATTTTCTTTTGTTAGTTCTACTAGAACTAGCTGTTGGGTAAGTTCGTACGTCTTCTGTTTGCAAAAATGCTATAAAATGTTCTAATATAAAAAATTAGAGCTATTTCACTTCAATAAAAATTAATATTAGAAATTTTTGGCGGGAAATGGTTGGATTAAGGAGATACAGGACTGTATGCTAAAAATATAAAATAAAAGGTAATGAAAAAATGAATTAGAAAAAGATTTAGGTTGTCTGTAGCTATCGTGGGGCATATTTATACGTATCAATGTGCCCCAACGTAAACAGTATCAATGTGCCCCAACGTAAACTGTATCAATGTTCCCCATACAGCTATTTTCAATAAAAGGAATCTCAAATCCAAAACATCATAATTTATTTAACAATAAATAATGAGGAACTGATATAGAGTAGCTTTACTTGTCAGGAAGAATATTCTTTTCCGTTGAAAGTACTGGAATACCATTGCGATTGTACAACTAAAATTTACTTTTGACCTACGAAACATCCATCCCATTTCATCAAATTACTGAATCATACCAAGATTTTCTATATGCAGTTGTGTACACTATTATGATATTTTGGAGCTGTTGTGAAACTTCCTATCATGAACCTGTGAGCAGCAGAGGGGGTTTATCAATGTGCCCCAGTTCCCATTACACTATTTCTAAACATATCAAAATTTACATATAGATAACTTAGGTGTATTACAATAAGCTTACTATAGAAATTGAAGAGTATGTAATTTATTATTCATAACGACACACAAATTTATCGGGACACACAAAAGTACTATGTACGAAGAATAACTGCTGGAAATGCTTTTACAATTGGTAGGCGTTTACAAAAAAAAAAAAAAAAAAAAAAAAAAAAACAACTCTTTTTTGTAAATTCTTTTGCATGTATAAATATTTTACATCAAATACAGATCTACACAAAAGAGATCTCAAGTAATTTTCCGTTTATTGATGGAAAGTATCGCACAATGATTTTCAACAGTGCTTATTTACATGCAGGGTTGCACAAAAAACCATGTAAATTTTCATCTATTGGTAGTATTTGCAGATGGACTCTTAAATTTCTCATACATTTTATAAATAGATTATTTGACTTTCTGTTTCCCTGTATTAAATTGTAAAGTTTTTTGCGTGTAATTGTGTATTTTAAATGTATTGAAAAGTGTTTCATAGTCTATGCAACACGCCTGAATTTTCGTTCTTTTTTAAAAATAAAATATAATATTTTCAAGTAAGAAGAGAAAGAAATATATTTGCAACATTAAAAATGAAACCTTCGTTTTTTCAGCTTTGATAAGATAAATAGAAACGAGCATTTATTTTGCATAAATATTACATTATAAAATTCAATGCGTAAAACGAGGGAAATAGTCAACCAGTATTTATCTGCTAAGAATTCTTATGTTATTTTAACAAATATTTAATATAAAAAAATAAATTTCAAGTACATTTGTACATTAAAATTCTAGGAATATAGGAACGATATATGTATGGTAAAATTAATTTTAAGAATAACGATATGTTGTGTAAGAATTTTAATTTGCTTTCAAGCATAGCATTAATAAAATTCACTATTCTACAAAAAAGAAAATAGTTAAATTTCTATATTTTATCCGGAGACATTTTCATTACTTCTTTTTATTCTTCTCTAGTACATATTTAAAACAGCTTTTTATATTCTGAGTATAAGTAAATTATTTTTAGTGTCTCTAGAAAAACAAAGTATTAATTTTTCTTTCTTTTCTTTTCTTTTTTTATTTTGTTTTTCGGGAGAACAAAATAATTACATTATAAAATGAACTAAGTTAATTAAACAAGGGTTTTTTGTCCCCTGAAAATAAACAAAAAAAATTTAATTAAATATTCTGGGCGAAAAGAAAATTAAATCGTTAATATTGTTATACAAATATTTTACATAAACGCTTTAATATTCAAGTATAACAATGTTTTTCATGATTTGCAACATATGTAAATGAATTTAATTTTATCTATCCATGTTAAAATAATATTTATTTTTTCGTTTTTAATATTTAAGAATATATATATTACTAAATATATATTACTAAATTTTATATGATCTATTTAATTTTTTTCAGCAAATCAAGTACTATAATTAATAATAACGATAATGATGAAATTGATGAAATGTTTCAATATTTAGTCATTTTAGTATTAAAACAAGTAGGAATAATCATGCGTTAAGCATAGATTTTGAAACACTTTCCAACACTTCTTAAAAACCTTTAAAAAAACTTCGTTATCCAGGGAAATAAGGTGCTGTTGTCCATGGCCAAATATGTATTCCAATATTTTTGAAAAGCCCTGTGTTTGATCTGTCGGTTGATATATAATGGGAAACTTCAGTTTAGCAAGAAAACGCCTAACTTTTGTAATTTCCTTTTCAGAAATTTATGTTAACAGATAGAAACATACTAGAATACTTTTGTACCGTCCTGTAAAACACATAGTACCTTTAATTCACGAAAGTATTTTGTTATAATTTAATTCAAACAAAAATAACCTTTAACGATTTAAATCAAATTTCCAGAATTACCTAAAGGTGAGCATGTATCCAATTATTTGCGTGACTCTGTATATCTATTATTTATTTCTACTATTATTTCTGTATATCTATTATCTATAATTTACAAACATTTCTTAAAAAACTGAATGCAGTTCAACGTAAAAATGCATAACTTATTTACAAAACATCTTTATGTAAATTACGCTCATATTCCGTAAACTTTTCAAGATTTTTTGTATATCCCTGTATATCTAAATTGTGTAATTTTTAGCATTTATACACACCACATAATATGCATATATTTAGGGGAACTTAAAAGCGCATATCATAATTCAAAATTCATTTCATCCTCCCAACAGCCATCATCCATAACATATAGTACTTTGGATAGAATATACTATTTGAAATCTTTTCTATACCCGTATAAATGCTATGCACTTCCTATTATGCATGAAATAACTCATATTAATCCACAGCGACGTGTATCAATTTTATTATACATGAAATCGTTTATCATAATTAAAATCTGCTGCAAACAATTCTCCCCTTATTATTACGTATTAGAATTATTTTGTGTGGCCCTGTAAATGAATAATAACTATTAATTCTTCGTAGATGCGCATAAATTTGAATATGTTTGTCAAGGTGTAAAATCTTTAAAATTCATTTGAAACGATTTTTCCCTATAGGTCATAATGTAATGAAAAATTTTTGACTGTCTCTGCAAATAAACTAATCATGGTAGAAATTTCTTTTTCAATAGGGTCCATAAACGTCCAAAACTTTCATGGCAATCCGAGTATATTTACGAGAAATAGAGCACGGCCAGACGGCCACACAAACCGAAAGCATAAACACTTTTCAACTTCGTTGGAAACTGTTAAAAATTAGAATTTTAGTTATTTCATCTAATTTGAATTCAATAAATTAAGATAACCTAATTGAATTATGCGCTGTTTATTGACTTCAAAGAAAAGTTTTGAAAAATTTGCTTTACTTTTTAGTTCGATTAATTATTTATTATTCTAAATAAACTATTTCTAAACTTTTTTAAACAAATTTTCTGACATAGCGTCTTATTAAGCAACTGCAAGAGGCATAATAGATATTGTCAAGTGACACAAAAAATTCAAAATTACAGTAGTGAACAGAGTTTAGAATCACATCACATTTGCTTTATATATGACAACAAGACATGATTCTGCATTAACGACAAAGATGATAAATATTGTCGTATAATGTTAAACTTTAAAAGTAAAAAATACATTAAAATTTTTTTGGTTAAATGGATGAATTAACATGAAGAACACATTCACATGTTATACGAGACGTATATTAAAAGTACCTGTCTTTGACAAGAAAAATACAATTTTATAAGACAAAAATATTTTATTTTTTGACTTGATCTTCTTTGAGATAGATCCAATTAGCCCATTTTTTCTATCCTCCCGATATAACTACGATTTCTCCAAACATTTAAAATAGGTTTTCTAAAGTAGTTGAGCAATAACTTCATTATTAGAGCCACTTTTTCCACCGAACCGTTTGTTTTGTAATTGGAAAAAGAAAATGATTGATAGATGCTAAATATGGCAAATATGGTTAATACGGAAGCAGACAGTAATATAATTCATGGAATTTTGCCACACTGTAAAAACAAAATACGCAAATTGGGTTGAAAGATTTTTGGGTATAGAATTGTTCCAATTTGGAAAGTTCAGTTTGTAGCACAAAATCGTTTTAAATAAGTCTGATTTTTAATGACATTAAAACAATTAAAATATCTTAGATAGTATATAAATTATACCTCAGAAATTTTGATTAATTTAATGTTAATAAAGTCCTTCCGGCAATGCCGGGAGGAAGAGGTAGCTTTCATATACTTATATATTTATTTATTTATTTTAAAGTAAGTTACATTGTTCAAAAATACTAATCTCAAATTACTGGAAATAATCTTATGAAATTAGTGATTTTATAAGATTGAATACTATTTTTTGTCAAGACTGAATATTAATAGGAATTTTTAGAAATTAGTCATCTTTTAATCAATCTGGTTTTATTTTAAGCGATTTGGAGAGTCACTAAATTCCACGATATCATAAAGTGTATGCCATTTTAAAGCAACATTGTGGATCGTTCAGATCAGACCGTTTCAAAATGTCAGCCATAAGAAAAATTCAAAGTGCTATAACTCAATCATTTTGTAAGATATAGACAAAATAAAAAGTGTTCTGGAATCGATGTTTTAAGTTCTAACACGTAAAAGAAAAATATTTTTCAAATTTTGATTTTTTCGCATTTAATTTTAAATTTTAAATTTTTAAAAAAAATTAAAATCTCCACCATTTTGAAACAAAATGGCGGATGATGCTAGCCAACGAACTCGGTCGCGACATTTGTATGCACTATGTACATACCAAGTTTAATTGAAGTCGGTTCATAAATACGCGAGTTATCACATGACAAAATCATATCGTTTCAAAATGTCAGCCATAAGAAAAATTCAAAGTGCTATAACTCAATCATTTTTTAAGATATAGACAAAATAAAAAGTGTTCTGGAATCTTTGTTTTAAGTTCTAACACGTAAAAGAAAAATATTTTTCAACTTTAAATTTTTTCGCATTTAATTTTAAATTTTAAATTTTTTTAAAAATTTAAAATGGCCGCCATTTTGAAACAAAATGGCGGATGATGCTGACCAACGAACTCGGTCGAGACATTTGTATGTACTATGTACATACCAAGTTTCATTGAAATCGGTTCATAAATACGCGTGTTATCACGTGACAAAAATCAGATCGTTTCAAAATGTCAGCCATAAGAAAAATTCAAAGTGCTATAACTCAATCATTTTTTAAGATATAGACAAAATAAAAAGTGTTCTGGAATCTTTGTTTTAAGTTCTAACACGTAAAAGAAAAATATTTTTCAACTTTTAATTTTTTCGCATTTAATTTTAAATTTTAAATTTTTAAAAAAATTTAAAATGGCCGCCATTTTGAAACAAAATGGCGGATGATGCTGACCAACGAACTCGGTCGAGACATTTGTATGTACTATGTACATACCAAGTTTCATTCAAATCGGTTCATAAATACGTTAGTTATCGCATGACAAAAATCAGATATATATATATATATATGGTTATATATATATATATATATATATATATATATATATGTCAACATTTGAACGGAGGGTGGTTTTGAGGTCTGGGGGTCATGATCGGTGAAAATATACCAAAATTTTCTGGAAGTGCTTTCCTCCGGACGGCTGCAATAGGTAGCTTTTTACTTTTTGTAATGAAAGCTACCTAAAAGATCTACTCTGTTTTGAACCATTTTGGGTTATCTATTTCGGGAACAATACTCTACCATTTTGGAATCCTTACTGTACCATTTCAGGAAAATTACTATACCCAGAAATCTTTCAACCCAATTTGGGTCTTCAATTTTTACTGTGCATAAATACGAGATAGGTGTGTACGCGTGCATAGACTTGACGGACCATTTCTTCACCAAAAGCATACGTTTTTCTTTCACAACATGGTTGAAACGATCCAATAAATTGACATATTTATCTCCATTCATTAATTTTCTTTTTTTAAGGTAATCGACGAGAATTATGCTGTATGAATTCCAAAACACTGTAGCCATGACTAGTTCGCGTATAAAGTCAACTTAGTCATTTTTTAGCGCTGTTTGGCCACAAAATACCCACAGTAAGGACTATTCTTTAGCTTCTCGTGTTCTGTAATGAATACATGTTTTGTTGCCAGTTTTGAATCGACATCGAAGACTATTTGAATTGTGCCTTAAATTCACTAAGCATTCTGTTGAAATTGACACACGAATGGACTTATTGTCAATTGTGAACAATTGCGGCACCCATTTTGCAGGAAACTTTTTTATGTGCAAATGAGTTGTTAAAATATTTTACACTTATTCAATTGAGATGCCTATCAGAAATCTCTCCGATTTAACTCTCCGATCGTTTATCACAGTATCGTAAATTTTTTCAATCATTTCTGATATCGCAATCTCGGTTGGATGACTTGGACGTTCTATATCAAAAATACTCGTACAGTCGCGAATGAATTCAGCTGTACAATATTTTATGGTTGATAATGAATATGCAATTTTCCCATAAACTTTTTTGAGTTCTGTTTTAATCTCATCATTTGTTTTGTTTTTCAAAAACAGGTATTTTATCGTTGCCGAATATTCAATTTTGTTCCACTGATGAAACATCACCAATTTTGTTCTATTCAAATGATTTCCACTAACAAACTAAAATGATTCGTGACTTCGGAAATTGCCAGATTTGATGTAACAGGTCACCTTTATGACATAAATATTTTTTATATCCTAGTAGAAACAGTTCTAGTCGAGTCCAGATGCTTATCATATTCCCATTCTTCGGATTCAATATTTAAATTTTTTATAACATGATAGTATTAAGAAGCTGTAAGCAAACATAGTTTGTAAAATATTGTTTGGAAACTTCATTACATGCAGTACACCTAAAACTCTAATTGGCATTTATAATATTATCATTTTCCTTAACATATTAAAAGTCGAAACGTTCCACATCTTTTAATTTTTTCAGAAACCAAAAAATCGCTAAATCCAGATTATTGAATCCATCATATATTTTTCTCTAATCGCTAAAGGTCATTTTAAAGGGGGAATTGTAAAAAAAATAGAAAATTCTGGAATTACAATGTCTGTCGCTAAGATCATTATACCTAGAAAATTTTCAAACCTTGATCTAATGAATTTATTTAAAGAATGGAGAACAACTTCAAGCATGCAAAATAAAAATTGCAATGAAATCCCATTACATTTCACACAATTCATTTAAATGTAAATTATTTTCAAAATTAATTACGTTCTGAAAATGCTGCATAAAAATTTTACTTTATAAAACATTCCATCTAAAGGATTTTCTTTTATGGTATTTCGAACTTCTATATCGCGTTTGATAGTTTTTGTTGTTTAGGGGTTATAAGTAATCATTATTCCAATATAACCAACTGTATGCCAAACGTTTAACGGTCGAAGATCTTTAGACAAAATTTTGTTAATTTTTTTATTTTTCAAGCGACTGTTTTTTTAAACTTAAAATTATTGTCAATATATATATGTATATATATATTTCTGAAATATTTTTCAGATTGCGTCCTATTTAAAAACTGCTTAAAGATTAAAAATAGTCGTAGTTGATAATCTGTTTTTTTTTTAATTAAAAAAATGGGAAGTTTATTATTAACTTTATTTTTACACTAGCTGGGGGTAAAAATTAGTCACTATCATAAAAACAGATATAAAATTATGAAATACATACATTTGTAGATATATCGGAAGTGTGGATAAAGAAATTATGCTTGCCTGATGCTTTAATCTCAATGCATTTGGATCAAACAAGAATAATAAAAAGCCGATAAATTTAAGTATTGTTCAATAACTCTTTCTTTTTTAATGAATCCTGTTTTAAGCCTTTGCTACACCTTGTATCATATTTGGAACATACCTAAAAGCATTGCACTATGCGCCATGAGTTTGGCAATATGATCTTTGTATGCGTTTAGAAACAAGCGAATAAATGGGATAATATTTATTTTGTTCATATCAGAAGACTGCGATAGATAAAAAAAAAATTTAATTGTTCTTCAGAAATAAAAGAAGCCTTAATCAATCAAGCTTGTTTCATTTTTTTCTAAGTACTTCAAAAAATATTAATATAAAAAATGAAGAACGTTAAGCAGATAAAACTAATAAATTTAAGCTCATTTAATTGACAAATATAGCAACGTAATATTTTATAACTATAAAAGTATACATATGGGTCGAACTCAAAAATATAAAATTTTTGTTAAAAATAGGAATTTTTTTTATACTTTTGCAATTATTACATAGATATATATAATTCAAATATTTGTTTAAAAAATAAAATAGAATAAAATAAAATAAAAACATAACTGTAATTTAACAAATTACAAGGAGTGTTTGGAGAATTATATATTTAAAGGGTGAAATTTTAAAGATTTATAAATAAATTCTATACTGAAATTAACAATATGAATAAGCATTATTTTTATGACTATCATAACGAGTCCTATATCACGTACGCCAGGCATTTAACATTAATATTCTTAGACCAGTGATAAAAAAACAGTAACTTATACTAGTTTAACTGATTAAAGTGTGCATTTTTATTTGAATGAAATGATGAAAATTTATTGAATTCAATACCATGTCGTCGTAAAAAATCACTTACCGGCAGGCATGGTGGCTGCGGAAATTTTTGATTTTCGACATTTAATAGGTACTATTGTTGTTTTACTTTGTAATGATAATAATTAAGTTGTCTCGCTACCTAATATTATTCAAACCCTCTGAGAGTATTGCAAATGTGTATAATTGTAACGTTGTCTTCTTGTTTAAATAATACATTGTTTAAATGCTCAGAAAATATCATTATTTCAATGGTATTTAAAAAAAACTTTATTAAAAATATGAATGTAACCCTAGGGAGTATTAAGTATTCTAAAATGTATAGAAAATTCATTAAATCTATAGAATTACTAGCAGGCGTCGCCCGCTACGCTGGTCCTCTCTTCAAGACGAACCTTTGATGTTTTACAGCAAGTTTCATTATAGAACGACACAATCAAATGCAATTTACAGAAACTATTTCTGAAAATCCATCTAACTAACAATGTAAGTCTCATCAAAATTCGTCCATTAGTAATTCTTATAAATACTAATCTTTTATACGTTTTCACGTAATTATTCCAATATTCCAATAAATGTATTCCAATAAAACTGACTAACATCATAAATGAGCATTGTAGAGCAATAAGAAATATACTAAAAACACCCCTGAAAAATTATCTAACTTACAATTCAAGTTTCATCAAAATGCCGCAAGTAGACCTTTTTAAAAAAGAATGATATTCCAAAATTGTGTTCTGATTTTAAAACGTTTTCCCGTAATTCGATACATAAGTAACATAAAACGATGTGAAACATGTTAAATGCTTCCCCAAGATATATTATCTGACAACTCAAATTCCATGAAAATGTTTTCAGCAGGACTCATTTTATCAACTGCTGGAACAAAATACGAATTTACATTTTTTGCGTACAATAGAAGTAAGATAGATGTAATGTCATAATAATATTGATCATCAAAATTTAAAAAAACTGCATGTTATTTTTCGTTATCTCTGTTGAATAAATCCGTAATTACACAAAATGACATTATTTTAAAGAGTTTTTAATACACAAATATTAGTTATAACATGTTATGATCATGGTTACAACAACTGTAATTATTTTTGTACCAAGGCAATCTCATTAAACTGAACTAATTGGATTTGTATTCCGATCACAGATTTTCCTCATCTTAATTTTTAAGTTATTTAAATAAAAGGTATTTTACCGACTCAGTGCTAATTTCAAGTTACATACCAGTTGCTTTATTGTGTATTATTCGTACCGCTGCTATATAAATAAAAAAATATATACTGCAATCTATAAGCTTATTATGGTTGCGTTATATCAAATGTAGTAGTACGTCTCATATTGTGTATTCTATATTGACACTAATCAATGAACATATGGATACAACCCCTCTTGTTTTGCTTCATTTAGGGAATAACGGATTTTCAACTTATTCTATTGACGATTATTTTCAGAATTTTCAAGCTATGGTTTTGCAACTTTCTCAAAAGTTGCTCTATACATTTAGCTAACATAATATGCAAATGAAATTTTTGTTTCGTTGACGTATGCGTAGTCAAAAACTATTTTGTAAACCTACTCATTTTCCATACAACTTTTATTATTTTTTTATTCTGATTACAAGGTATTATGTTGTTTGTCATATTTTCAAAAAAGAATATTATTTTATATTAAGAGCTCTGCAAATTATAAGCAAAAATTTTGGAAAAATTTGGGACTATTTTTATAAAAACCTTACTTTTTCTACGAGCATACATGCTATCGATATAAAAATGAACACAGTTTCTTACAATAAGCCACTTAATCATAATCTACAGTTTGAACGGTTTTCCTTCATTAGTTTTGACAGGTTTATCCAAAAGATATTCATTCTTTTTTTAATTTGTTAACGGTCCCCTATAAAGTTTCGGGAAAGAATTTTCACGGAAATATATAATATGCACTATTATGTTTATACACTTAGAGTTTCAGGATAATTCCTCGTGTATATTTCTAGATATTTATCAAAATGTCTAAAATCGCAAGTGGACGGTCATCAATGACCATGTAGTGTATAATGTATGTACAAGTAGAAAAAAAATCTTTTAGTGGCCTGACCTTTTTTTTTTTCCTAAATTTTTTTTAAACAAAATGAATTATATATAACTTATTTTTATTAAATTTGCATCGTTTTAAAATAACAATAGTAAACAAAAGAATTCTAGTTCGCTAATTATTTTAATCGTTTTTCTATATTATTTATTCAATTTGTAAAAATAGCTTTCAAAGATATATTTAAATATTAAATAAAAGAAAAATAAAATTTATGTATATTTAAATTATGCTTATTGGAAAAAAATTAGATCATGAATGCTCTCTAGCTGGAAGAAAAAACTATCAGCCGTAAAACAGAGAAATACTCTTTTGCAAAATAAAGATAAGTTAGAATTCACTAGCCATTTATTTCTAATGCTTCATCATATTCTAAAGGATATCATATACCACAGCATTTTTGATGCGAAGCTATTTAGATAATGGGTGTTTGTTGAAAGTATATTAGCGTTAAAATATGAGATAACAACAAATGTTGCGACTGTTCTAAACTTGCATATTGAATTACAGAAAGAAAAAAAAAGTTTATATATATATATATATATATATATATATATATATATATATATATATATATATATATATATATATATATATATATATATATATATATATTGTCTACTTTAAATGGTATTATATATATATATATATATATATATATATATATATATGCATGATAAAGTCATAAAATTTGAAAGTTATTTTTCGTGTTAGATTCATATTTTATCAGATATTTTCTTTGTGAGAAAATAGATTTTACATATTATACATACATTTAACATGTTATAATATATTATATGCAGTGACGTCTAAAATCCATTCATACTTAGAGAGATATATGTATACCGTTATATTACGCTTATGTGGGAAAATATGCTTATTTTATCATCAGATAAATTGTAGCAAATAAGATTTTTACAGGCAATTTATATCTGATGCTTCAACATATTCCAAATTGTAAGTAAATAATGGATACCTTGTTTCTAGAGCTATTTAGATAATTGAGGTTTCTTGAAAAAATAATACCTTTAAAAATAATATACAGTGAGGTAAAAATACAGTTATATCTTTTAGAATCTAAATTATGGCTAGAGAGTTCTAGTGTGCTCTTTAAAAAAGTAGTTCCATGTCCTTCCTATAAATTCTTGTTCCTTTTGCCTCAGACTTTTAATCTTCTATTAGAACTCAAGAGTGTTTTCCTATATTCTCATGATCAAACTTATTTAATAATCATTTAAATAATTGAGAACACAAGAAGTTAGATTCTGTAATTATAAGTCTAGCGCATAAAAACATTACGGAAATCAAGTGTTAACTTCTGGCTCCTGACACGATTAATTATCTTTTCGTCCCCTAGAAAAAATATCTAGGTTATTTTGCCTATTCAGCTTAATAGTTTACAGGTTAAACATGTTTCCTCTATTCGCATAGCTCGAAAATCTGTATTTCTGGTTTAAGGGTTAAGAAAATGACTATCTATTCATTAGATTGATTTTATAACATAATTATTCAATCGGTAAATTAAAGAATAATCGAGTGAAATAGTCGTGAATAACTGCGTCATAAAATTAATAAATATAATTTCGTATGCAGCGTTTTATGCAGTTTAATATATTGATCTTTGCGAATGACCCGTGACTGACGCGTTCAAAACGGGAAAATCAGGGTTAGTCACTAATGACTAACGTGGTACATAATTAGTTAACTATTAGTCAACTATCCTGCTGCTTTCATATATACAAACAACATTATATTCTTTGCACGGAATTTCATAAATAACACTCTTAAAATTTGAGCTGGGATATTTATGTTTAAAATTCATTAAAAGTTGCTTAACTGTTTTTGATGTGATGAAGGTTGAATACCAAGTGCTTTTTAAAAAGCAAAATCTTCTCCGAATTTACGAATATCAGCGAATAGGTTCATTTGAAATGAAACAACTCGAAAGTTTTAATCTAATGCACATTTGTTGCTATATCTAATAAAAATATCTAGTTACTATTATTACTTAGTGTCTCATTCAATATTCTGAGATGTCATAAAATATTTGACAAGTAATTCGGGTAAAAAATAATGCAATTTCAAATAGTAGTTCTAGCGTTGATGTTCTTAACGTTTCGTAAATTAGAGAAAATGATTTATTGTTCTCAAAATGTGTTACTGAAAGGCTATGTTATCAAAATTAAACAGACATGGATAAAATGCATCTAACCTCCTAATAAGTAATAAATCTAATTTGCTTTAAGAAATAAATAAATTCTTAAGATAAAAGAAGTTTTAAATAGCTGCTTAAAAAACTATATCTATAGATCAACTCCAAAATAAAACTTTTATAACTATTAATACTAATTTCTTGTCGCTGTGAAAGTATCTATCGGTGTAAACTAACCAAAAAAAAATCAGCTTCTTGAAAACAAGTTCAATAATAAACTACAGTTTATTGACTAATATAACTATGTAAACTATGTATATTTGTGACTACGTGAATTATATCTATGTGCATTCTACTGTATTTATATGTATTGTAAACTATGTATATTTGTGAAAGTTTAAAAAGTACTTTTAGAATAAATAATCCCTTTTAAAATCTATAAAGTAATACTTAACATTCTATTTCCTTTTTTAATATAAGTTAATAATCTGATTAAAAAACATAAATATTATTTCTTAGATTTCGTTTAATGTAAATTGCGTTTTTTATCGTTTAAAAAAATTTTTAAATATATCACTGTTTTTTCGAAATTGATTGATTTACAACTAAAATTACGTAAAAAGAAATAAAAATATATATTTGTGCATAGAAATAATTAAATTTTGCTGATGTTGATTTTTTTAAAGTTTTTGATCTCATTAATTAAAGATTCTCGTAAATAATCTTTTTTTTATATCCTTTGAGGCTTTCTTTCAAGAAAGATATTTCCTTTTCAAAAACACAGCTTTAACTATCGACTGACATTGTTAAAAAATCTATTTGTATAAAAAATATCTTTAAAAAATTTATAGGTTATTTTTCTGATGCAATGGCAAATACTTAAAATATTCTGTGTAAAAACTATAAGGTTATGTAAAAAGAATAAAGTTTTTTAAAAAGTGGAAAATAAACAGAAAAAGGTAATATTTTTTTATTTTGACATATTATTTATCCATCCGAGTGGCTATTATGTGAATAAATATTGTGTATAATATTTTCTAAGTGATTTTTTTAAGTGTATTTATATTCATAATGTTATATATGCTATACTTTCTATAATATTATCTACTATAATACATGCTTACACACAATGGACAACGTGCATAAATTTCCACATACTTGGATACATCTGAATTCACATTTTGATTTGATTTTGATTTAGTTTTGATTTGAGGTTCTTAGCAGCTATGGCTTTCGCCTCGAATGATCCATTACACACAGACAATTCAGAACAGTTTTATTACTCATATCCATTACATATTTATATCACTACAAAGGGACAACACACCATCCATGTCCTTCCCCGGATTCGAACCAGGACCCCTCGGCGTGGCAGTAGCTGCCACTACTGATCACGTCACTGGGGCGACCTAAATTCCCATACTTGGATCATCATAACACCCGAATAAAGCGCATTCTGTGTACAACAAAACAAGAGACATTCCGTGCAATATGCAAAATATTTATAATGAGGATTGGCCCGAATACTAAAACTAACGGAAATTTGAGTCAAGTTTATAAAAATATTTCACACCAGAAATTTGATTTAAAACAATTTAATTGTTTTGTTGTTTGTACATTTTAAACTTATTTCATAATCAAATTTCTGGTTTGAACCGAAAGATTTTCATATGTTAGCTGACAAAATGACGACTCACGGTAGTTCTAGTGTTAATCGGCTAATTTTTATGGAGATTCAGAGAATTGAATTTCTTTTAACCCTTTAACGATCAAAGCATTTTCATTGCTAAGATGTCGAAATAAATGAATGACACCGGTAATTAAGAACAAATATATTTCTAAATAAGAAAACGTGATTTTTCACATACATAATAAGAGGGATATTTTTAGATAAAAATACCTGTGTCAGTGTTGCATATCGGAATTAAAATTTTGTGGTTTCGTGGCGAAACCAATGAACGTTAAAGGGTTAAAGAAATATTTAAATCTACGATTTTGGAAAATGAAAATTTGTCTGATATTGAGAAATTACAATGTTTGCAATTTTCTTTTAGGGGAACGGCTGCAAAATTAATTCGAGGTTCTCTCTAAAGCAAGCGAAATTTATTTCAGTCGTGGGATTTGTTAAATGAACGCTGTGAAAATAAGAGGCAATTGGCTTTAAGCCAAATATACAAAATATTTTCAATAACGATTTTTAAAGCTAGAAATTCAAAATCGTTGTTAGAATTATAAGATACATGTAATGAAGCAATTCCGATTTAAAAATTTTGGGATTAGAACCTGATGCTTTGAATGATTTAATGTTAATAATTTTTTGTTGAATAAGCTGGATCAGCCCCTCAAACAAAGATGGGAAATATCACTAGATAATAATAAAATACCTGATTTGAATTTTTTTCGAAAATTTATTGAACGTGAAGCTCGAAGTGTAGAAGATTCGAAATTCAATAAATTTGCGTCAAAATTTAATTTCGATAAAAAAGCCTTTAGATTCTAGTCGAGTCAAAATCACCGTAATTAACAGCGGGGTTGTTAAAACCGGCAATAACTGCTTACTGTGTAATCAAAGCCATGCGCTTTTTCAGTGTCCAGTATTTAATACTAAACTGGTAATGCTGAGGTGGAAAATCGTTGAATTAAATACATTATGTGGAAATTATTTAAGGCAAAACCACAAATTAAATCAATGTAGAATAAACGTTAGATAAAAAATTTTCAAAATCGCATCATACTTTGTTACATATTTATACTGTTAATCAATCCAAAAAAGATCTTGTTGATAATAATGCACCAGAACTTTCAATTTCTAATAGTGCCCAATGTCATTCATCTTTGCAGAATTATAATGTTTTGTTATCTACTTCTCTTGTTAATGTAAAATCTAGAACAGGTAAGGTCATTCAGTGCCGTACACTTATTTACAATGCGTCTCAAAATTCTTTAATCTCAAAAAATTGTGTAGCAACATTAAATTTGCCTGTAGGAAAAAAAAACTATAGGCTTGTAGATATCAATGGCAGATCGACTGAAACCTGCCTAAATTTCACTGAATTTCAACTCTCACCCTTGAAGATAATTGCAATTCTTTAAACGACCTTGTAGTTCAGTCAGGTTACTATCTCTCCCCCTAACTTCAAACTGGAAATTTATACGTGGCCGCACACTGAAAACATGCAACTGGCTGAACCAGAGTTCAATGTGCCAAAATCAATCGAAATTCTTCTGGGGGCAGATATTTTCCCCCGTCTTTTATTAGGGTTACCTATTTGTGAACAATAGGGTGAACCTGTTTCAATACCAATTAAATTGGGTTAAGTACTGAGTGGTCAAGTACTGAATTTCTCAAAATTGGCCACAATTGTAGTCTGCCGTTCAATAAATATGACTGACTTTTTAAAATTCAGATTCGATTCCTAGTTCACAAATGAACCGCGTTTCTTCACAAATTAATTTAAAGAAACATACAAAAGAAGAGAACTCTAGAACTAATAGTCGTGATTCAAGTACTGATATTTCTTGTTGTAGAAATTCGACAAAGGATTTTGTTGACTTCGAGTAATTGCTTGAATTCAAAGATCCGCTTATAATGCCAGATTCTCCTCAAAAGCAAAGGGCTCCATAAATGCGGTTGAACTATTGATTGCTTGTAAAACTATCTTAAAATGCTTACAATATTCTACCTTTTCCGAAGAAATTAGCTTGCTTAAGCAAAGAAACAACTACGGACCTCCAGTAAATTATCTTCTTTAAACAGTTTTCTTGATGCCGATGAAATATTGCAGGTTGGTGGACGACTTTGCAAATATGAAACATTGTAATTCTATTCCAAACATTTAATCATTCTTCTTAACAACTATCCATTAACAGAAGCCATTATTCGATACTTCCATATCTATTCTTTGCATGCTAGTTCTGATCAAGATTTCTCCATAATAAATCAAAACTTTTGCATTCCAGACAGCAGATATACCGCTAAGAAAGAACTAAAAAAATGTATTCATTGCATCCGAATATCTGTCCAACCACTTACTCAGCTCATGAGAGACTTGACCTCTTCATGAACTAACTCTTGCAGAGCCTTTGAGAATGTGGGGATTGCTTTTTCAGACCCAATCAACACCAAATGTAAACATAAATGGAAGTCTTCTGTATTTAAATCCTACATCTGTCTTTTTCGTTGCATGTGTTCCAAAGCAGTTCATATTGAGTTAGTATCAGAAATTACAACCAAAGCTTTTCTATTCACTTTATGGCGTTTCATATCATGAAGAGGATGTCCAACATAATTTTTTTCTGATAATGGGAGAACATTCGTTGGTGCATATTGTTATCTTAACAGACTGTACTTAGTACTCAAATAATCCTAAATCCGGGACTTTAATTCGCAACACCAAATTCTTTGGCATTTCACACCTCCTTATGATCCGAATTATTTATCCCTCTTAAATCCAGGACATATCTTTATTGGTTCTCCATTACTTGCTTTACCTGAATTATCTTATCATAATAATCCATGTTTTAACATCTCTTTCGGGTGGAAGTTAGCCGTCAGAGACAATCCATGAGATGCTGACGATTTTGTTCGAGTGGTGACGATCCTTACAAGTAAAAGAACCTTCAAACACCTAATCAATGAATTGCTGTTATTCTGCCTCCTGGAGGTAATGGACAAAAAAGAAGCCGCGGTTTGATCTCCATGATAAACCTTAGCCCCTAGACAAGAGTGATTTTATTTCTCTCGTCTGCCGTTGCGAAGTCTTTGAAAATATTAAATATAAATATTATTTAACAATTAAATATTATTAAACAAAAATATTAAAACCTTGCTTTTTCAAATGAATTCTTAGAAATAAATGAAATTGTACAATATGTACATTTAAAGTGTTGAATATTTTTGGGGTTTATTACTGAAAGAATACTGCAAAAAATATTAAAACTTTTCTTCTGCTTGAAAACGATTCCAACAAATATTTTTTCTAGGATTTACACTATTTATTTCAAAAAATGTGGTTTATATTTTTTACTGAGAGAAAAAAGGCTACTAGCATAAAACGTGAAGATTGCCTTTTAAAAATAATCCTATTAAAATTTAATTTGTGGCATTTCAAATATTAAAATAAGGAGGTCTGGGGCACAAAAATCTTCGACTTTTCAAAAATAATTTTATTGCACTAAAAATTTCGTTGTTTTTTTATGCTTAAACTAATTTTTACATTATATTTTTATTTTAATTGGAACAAGAAATGTTAATTTCTTTCGTTTTGGTTTGTGTTCAAAATATAGCTTCCAAACAATGGTTGTCATGATAACGACACTTTGTTAGAATGCTTTTTCCTTCATGATGGGTTTTTTTAATCGTTTCTCGCATTTAAACTGTTATAACTCAAGAACCGGTATGAATAATTGTTTCAAACTTGGAACATGACCCTTTGAATTATTTTATTCTAATTTTGATTCAGCGAATTTGAAAAAAAATTACTTTTTAAAATATGTTTTTTTTTTCAATTACACCATTTTTTTAAAGATCTTTGCGTTAAATATTTTTATTATTTTGTTTAAACTTAATATTTTTTTAATGCTGAATCAAAATTAAAACTTATATATTTCTGTTTATTAACATTAAAACACATTTTAATTCTACAAATAACATTTTCGAGTTATAATGATTTTAAATTTCCCCAATTTTTTAACGAATTTTAAGTTTTTAAATAAAAAAAACTGAGATGTTTTATCATGTGATTTTGATACAAATCATGTGTTTGACCATGATATACAACTTCAAAATTTTAACTCAATAAATACAAATTATTTTGAAATATGTCCCGTACCCATTTAAATCCCGTATTTTTTAATCATATCCAATGTTTCCAAGCGACTCGCGTAAATCGGGGTTACTCTGAACGTTATTATTTTAAAATAACTTTCTTCACCATATACAAGGTGTATTAAAATTACTTGTCAGAAATGTAAATGATTGTAGTTGAGACATCAGTAAGAGGATTTCTTATAGCAATATATTTGCGGAAATGAAGAGTTGAGGCAGTAAAGGATGCGGTTGAATTCGATGGGTGAAAAAGCATCATTTACTTGAATTGTCATTCCCCACACGGTTTTTTGTCAATCTGCATCGTTACACCAATGAGATGCTAGCTGACATGCATTTCATGTAGTGTCGGCGCAAGAAAAATGCTCAAACCTAACGCCCGTCATGCAGTTCTCCAGCTTTTCGTAGGACAATCGTCTAGTGTGTGCCTTACCAGTAACTGAAAGATTCTGCTTTCTAAGCTAGTTGACGGAAGGTGTTGGGTTCGAACCCAATCGCGGCCGTCGACCTAACCGTTCGGAATTTTCGTGGTTTTCTTCGAACTTGCATAAATACCGGCTAGGTTCATTTAGAAAGCCCCCCCCCCGCCCCCAAGGAGGGCACTCGCCGTAGAGCCTATATTCCTCGTGCAGTTAATCGGCCGTCATAAATATCACCTCTAATGTGCATAATATTGCTTTTTGCATTACAGAAATTCTGCGATATCTTTCAATCTCCATATCACGTCTCGAGGCATAAAATGATCCACTTCCTCACAACCTCTGATGAAGACACCCAAATGTTCGGCGATCCGGCAGATTTTTACATGGAAATTGCTACATTTCCATACTTTGAACAGCCGTTTCATTTTCTTGAAAAGCAGGACATGAAATGCATGTGGGCAAAGCTCTGCTCTGGTATAACGACGCATATTGCTAGAAATCCTGAGGGAGAATTATAATTGAAGCCAGTGAAATTCTTTCTTTTGCAAAAATGTTTTTTAGAATTCTATAAAATAAAGTTTTATAGAATCACATAGAATTCTATAAAACTTGTTTTGTACAATTGTAAAAGACATTTTCGTAAGGATTTACTGAACTTAACGGTGGATTATGCCGCCTCAACCTTGCCTTTCCACACCCACATACTTATACAAATTAGCTTACTGAACTTACTTATATACCGTATTTACTCGTGTGTACCGCACAACCTATACTTTACAAGAAATAATGGCGATTTCTTAAAATTTCGTATATTACGCGCACCATAAATTTGATATTTTAATGAAAAATGGCCAAATGAATTTCAGTAAAGAAAGTCAAAACAAACATTGCATCAGGCCAGAAAACAAGACGAAAGTGGATTTTTAGACTTCGAGTAGTAAGTGAATGATGGGAAGAAGGAATGAGTGACGGTAATGGGAATTGCTAAATAACGTTTAAATAATATTTCTAGTTCTATTGTATAAAAAATTTCAAGGAGTGAAATACAGATGGAGTAATAATTCAATTAAGTAATTTTTCCGACTTTTAATGTCTTCTTTGAATAATTTCTTGTTTCATATGTATATCGTGTGATTACATCCAACAGTGAAAAAATATTCCGTGTATAACGCGCACCTAAGGATTTTGTGCTAATTTTCTGAAAAAAAGTGGTCATTATACACAAGTAAATACGGTACTTAATATTATTTACTTATATACTGCTTATATACTTTATCCGAAGGCCCTGTCTACCTGCCTTTACTTTTCTGACAATGAATTTTGAAGCACAGTCTAATGCTTCCAAAATTGTCTGCGATCAAATTTGGCGAAGTAACTCTTGCGAGAATGGCTTTTAGAATTCTGCAAAAAAAAGTTTTGTAGAATCCTATAGTATTATGATCCGTTTTTCTACAAGCTATAGAAATCATTTTGAAAGCTATAGAAATGTCTGTAGAACAGGAATTTCTATTAAACACTTTCTCTCTACAGACAATTCTATTAAACTTTTATTAACAGGTATTTCTATAGCTTTTAAACTAGCAGATAGAAAACGGGCCATAATTTTATATGATTCTATAAAACCTTTTTGCACACCCTTAAAAGACATTTTTAAGGGTTTATTAACTCATATTAACGGTGGATAACTGCCACCTCAACTATGCATTTCCACACCCACATCCCTATACGAAATCTGCTTACTATATCCTTTTTACCTGCTTTTATATTTCTGACATATAATTCTGAAACACACTGTATAATGCTACGATTAAATTTGGCGAAATGACTGAGCTCACTGAAATTAGCGGTGAATTTTGCCACCTCAACTCTTCATTTCCGCATCCACAATCCGATACAAAATCTGCTAACTAATCTGCTTTCTACATAGCTTTACGTTTTTGGCATACAATTTTGAAACACCATGTATAATGCAGAATTGTCTGCGATTAAAGTTGGCAAAATAAACTGTGAGGAGTTAGTAGAGTCCACTACATTTGGAGTTTTGAATTACGAGTAACACCTGACAACACTACTTATGTGAGATAAGAGAATGTAAAACTATCAGTAATAAAAAATTACATAAAATAAGGTATTTTAAATTTAACATGAACTATTAAAAAGTCCATCATTGATACTTTAAAGTCTGCCTTTGATAATTATTAAGTTAAACTGATTTTAACATTATTTTATTTCGAATTGCGTTTTTTTAAATGAGCAAAAGTATGGTCAAGTCGGAATTCGAAAATTCTTGGATTACATTGTCAATGTTTTATCGTTTAATCTACCTCAGCTGACAACATGTGACCAAATTTTGCTCATTTTTATCTTAGAGAAGGGGTATCAAGTAATGTGATTTTCACATTAATATTATTATTGTATTTCTTTGCATAAAAAATGATTGTTTTGTTCGTTATATTTTATTGATTTGTACAACTTTTTTTCTAAAATGGCAATAATTTTTATCAAATTTTCAGTTTATAAAGAAATATAGTAACGTTCGAATCAAATGATGGAATATTTGAAATGTAGAGCATGCTTGAAAAAGACGCTACATTGTTTAAGAATTATTCTATCGGCTTATTTTTTTACAATAAATATCTTAGTCTGTTTTGTTAATAAAAGAGTTTCTTTGTGAGTTGTTATTCAAACATATAATAGCATCAGGTAGAAGCCTCGAACTTAGCAATGCTACTGTTTATTTTTTTAATCTAGTTCGAAGAATTTTCGATTTTTTTACGACAGTCCAGTCTGTCATGTAAACAGTTCAAAAGAATAAACAACAGATAAAATAAATTTATGTATAAACGATGTGTACGTAGATATGCCATTTTTAACACAATTATACCGATTGGCAGTATTATCATACAAAATGTAAGCCAAGAATCATAGTTCGAGCCCCTGCTTGGGCATATTTTCATTCCTTTGGAAAAATTCAGTTCGCCAGATAACATCATCAATCAGTATGATTGTGCTAAAACTATAATAGCATATCTACGTACCCATTGTATATCTATCTATCTATATCTATCTATCTATATATATGGAGTTCCATTTCCTGAAGTTTATTCTGTTGAGCTATCTACTTAAAAAACAAGATCTTATTAGTAATAAGGTTATCTGAACGAAATATTTTCATTGGTTGTAATCCCAGGCTACATTGCATTGGCAACGTAAGCCAAAAATCTTGGTTGAGTTCTCTACTTGGGCAAATTTCCACACAGTTGGAAAAATTAATAGTATATTCTTTCATTTAATGATATTATTACTGAAATTTTCTAAAACTTAATTTAACTTCAAAATAATACATACAATATTAAAAAGGATTTAAATGTATACTTTATGAGAGCTGATTCATTAAAAATGTTTGTGTATAAAGTACATTTGGATTTGTAGGCATTTAAAAATTCTATAAGGTATTTGTACCCTATATGGACAGGGCTCACAATATGGACACCCCTAATATTTTTAAAGGTAATAATTTTGATCGAGAGATGGCTAAACATTTTCGCGAAGAAAAGCAGTTGAAAAGATAATTAAGCCTGGAAAGTATAAAAAAGCGCATTGTTCGCCATTTAGGAGGAAACATGTTATTTTGAGATGTGCTGATCTTAATTACTTGAAAGCTTAAATTCTTATTAGATATGGTAAAATTACATTAAATGTTGAAAAGTGGAGTATTTTAGAAATCTAATAAAACATATTTTAGATTGCTATTGCATATTTTGCTTAAAATAATTTTCCTTATTCATTTGTTACAAGATTTAGTAAAACTACGCCCGGTTCCCAATATGGACAGCTTATGTCCCCATCGACTACAACTGTAAGAAAGAAGAAAATTCATCGTTGCCAAGCTATAACTTGAAAAGTCATCAAAGTGGTAAAATTTTTGTTCAACAAGATGCTATTTGAACAATCCCCCAAAAACCTTCCTCCAAAAAACCCTTGCAGAAAAATAAAAAGAAGCCCCCCCCCCCCCCAGTAGGATATCTGTTGGTGAAATCGTAGGTACCAATGGTACTGCTTCTTTTGCAGTATTGATGCTTTTTCAAACATGTGCCCATGCATCACATGTGGCAGACATGTTCATGAGGTTTATGTGGGACTTACTGCCCATGGTGAAAAAGTTTCTATTTGTCCATGCTGTGAGTACTGAGTAATAACAGATGTAAATTCGCAGACATGCAATAAAGCTAAGCAAAACCAACAATATAACTTCATTATATTTATTAGTAACTAAGGGGCTTTGCATGGGTCTTCGAAGGGTAAAAACCGAGAATGCCCCCCCCCCTTTCTAAAATGCATTTTCTGAAGATATTTACTGTCCCCCCTACTCCTCGGAATACTTTAAGATACATTTTTTTATTCCCTCTCCTCTAAAATCCCTTGGAAAAGTGGCTCTTCCATACACACTGTGCAGAAAGTCAATAAGAAAACACCTGTCCATAATAGAAACAGGTAGTTCCTTAAATGGACACTTGTAATTTTTTTTTTGTTTTTATCATTTAAATTAAACCAGAATAATTACAAGGTCGCTAATTTTAATACTGATAGTCAATAGTCCAAGAATAGTGGTCACATATTTTTGGAATCCTATGACTTGTACATGGGGGTGAAAAAAATACATTTTCCTTAGGGGGTCCATATTGGGTACAGGTACCTTATATTTTTTAAAACATAGGTGGAGAAACTAAAAGCGCTTTAGAAAAAAATACTATATTTTCTTCTTTACTTAAAAATATTTCCTGGTTTTAAAGACGATTTAACACTCTACATGAAAAAAAAAATTATGGCGAGAAGCATCAATTTTTAACTAAAGCACGTTAAATTTAACGATAACTTAAATTTTAACTCTTTTAAACAATCTATTCTCGGATTAAACTTAAATCTTTTGTTCAACAAAAAAGTTGAGATGTTACCTAATTTTTCATCTAAAAGTAGACCGTTTTACAAGCTCTTTCAGTATACTATTTCCTTATTTTAGGCAGAATTTCGATTAAAGTATAAATTCAGCTATTTTTTAAAAATTTTACTTATTTGAAAAATTTAGTAATTTTAAAGAATTCCTTTGTACGGATTTTTTCAAATGCCCTAAAAATTAAGATAAAAGTTTAACAGTTGTTATCAAAGTTATAAAATAAGCCTTTAACGTAATGTTATGTATAATTTTGAAAACTCTAGTACATAAAACATAAAAAAAAAAAAACTAGCCGGTTATGGCTAAGTCCAAAACTTTCTTCTATTTCATACACGTTAATATTTCCAGAAAAAAATGAAACATACAAGCGTTAACGGTTAGGTTATTTACATTAAAATCTAATCTGGGACAAAATATTTCAAGTTCTAACTGAATCTGAAATTTAATGGAAATCCGTGTATTAATATTTGAGCTAGAGTTCTCGTAGAAAAAGTAAATAATATTCGGTAGAAGCGTCGCCTGTTGCGCGATTTACTCTAAAAACTAATAAATACTAATTTATATCAAGGACACACTGAATTTGTAGTTTGATGAAAATCCGTGCATTGATTTTTGAGATAGAGCTATTGTGATAATAATGAATAATGCCGCAGAGCAGCGCAACCAGTTAAGTGATTTACTCCAAAAACCAAAGAATACTCATTTATATCAGGAACTAACTTAGTTTGAAGTTTGATGAAAATTCGAGGATTAGATTCTGATATAGAGCTATTGCGATAATCATGAATAATTCCACAGAGCAGCGTCACCTATTGAGTGACTTACATCAAAACTTAATCAGAACCAAAGTATTTCAAGGAATAACGGAATCTGAAGTAGTATAAAAATCCGTCCAATAGTTATTGCGATATAGCTATTGTGGAAATTCTGAAAAGGGCAGCGTAGCAACGCCACCTGTTAGGCGAAATATACATAAAATTAATCAGATATAGATTTCATCAAGATCTAAATGAATCTAAAGTTTTATGATATTCCATGTATTATTTCTTCAGATAGAGCGCCCACAAACTTTATGTCACATACATATACACAAATTCACAGATAGGTGTTTTTTGGAATCTCTGACACCTAAAACGCGTAAATCCATCGAAAACCAGAATTCGAAAATTTTCACGAATCCAATACTTTTTTCTTGTAATGATAGAAGAAAGTAATAATTCGAATTATTGAAAAAAATATTTTTTATCATAAGAATCAGATAATTCGATCATAATTTAATAACAGTATTTAAAAAAAGTGTTTATATGTAATTGATTTTAAATACGATATAAAACTTTCAATTAAAAAAAATAACTTTGAAAAATATAAATTTTTAATTAAAGCATGTTAAAATTTGCGATAACTTGAATTTCAACTCTTTCAAATAATCTACTCTCTTTTAAACTTAAAACCTTTGTTCAACAAAAAAGCAATAAAATTTGTAAAGTTACCTAATTTCGTTTCTAACAAATAGATCGTTCCAGTATACTATTTCCTTTTTTGAGGCAGAATTTCGATAAAGTTTAAAAGTCCAGCTAATACTTGGAAAATACACTTATCGCTAAAGTTCGCTCATTTTAAAGAATTTCTTTGTGCGATAAATGTTCAAACGGTTTAAAATTTAAGATAAAAGTTTTTTTATTAAAGTTTGAGAGTTTTTACTAAATTTATAAAATTAATTGTATTTTATCAGAACATTTAAATTTAATGTTACTTATAAATAATTTTTTTGGATTTTTTTTACATTAAATAAAAAATAACAAATGATCAATAAAATGATATTTTTATCATAATTTTCAGATATCTTCATTCTAATTTACGTAATAATAATAATTAAAAAAAAATATGTATGCCTGATTTTTCTTAGTGTTTAATACTGCATAAACAAGTCAGAAATTTCACGTCAAACGTAGCTAATTAGGTGCGTTCATACTATAGCAAAGTTTTAAAAACATTCAGATCTTGGTGTAATAGTCTACAGTATTTCGGATACAGTACACTGCCTGAATTCTGTTGTATCTCCCTGTTACAATTACCTGCTTTTTACTATACAGTAACTTGTATTAGTAACTTGTATTAACCTCAGAAACGTGTATCAATTTCATAAAATGTAAAATATTTCAATATAATTAAAACATATCCCAAACTACGTTTACCCTTACACTATTATGCAGTGGAATACTTTTGTAAGGCCCTATAAATTAATTACAAATATTATTTGGACTACAGATGTTACAGAATGTATATTTTAGTATATACATCATAGATACATATAAAGTTTATTACGTTTGAAAGAGTGTAACATCATAAAATGCACTTGAATCTATTTTTCCCCATTAGCTGTAGTGTAACGGAGTATTTTTGATTGTCTCTATAACACACACGAGAAATTGCTGGCTTGAGAAATTTTTCGTTCAGTTGGAAAATATTCAATTCGCATGATAAATTTACAAATCAATTTGATTGCGTTAAAATAATAATATATGTTCGAACCCATCGTTATATGGAGATCCTTTACCTGCGGTTCATTATGTCGAGCTGCCTAAATGACAGACCAGATGTTATGACCAATAAGGCTATCTGAGTGAGAGACGCCCGCCGGTTATCGCCCAGTTAGTTTAAGCGGTAAAGTATAGGTCTTGTAAACCAAGAATCTGGTTTCGATTTCCGGCCTGGGCAATTTCTCGCTCTGTTGTAAAATAGTCAATTCGTGAGATTATTTTAAACAATAGTGAGATACCGCACATATACAAATAAAGCGTTTCCATTAGAAAGAAAATTTAATTATTAAAAATCGATTCAGTAGAAAGCTCAGTAAGATAACTAAAGAAAAACCTGCTTTGTCTTTTAAATGCATATATTGTTTAGAAAATCAAAATGGTATATACAATGAACTCATGTTAAGCCGGATAGTCAAGAGTAACCGTTTTTTGTCCATATTAAGGAGAGTCCATTAAAACCGTAGTTCATAAATCAGACGTTTTACATCAGAGTAAACAATACTTATGTGCATATTCGTAGTAATATTACTAAAACTTTTCTTTTTCAAATATTATTTTATGATACTTTCTAAAAATACTAAAATAAAAACTACAGCAACAAAAATGAATAAGAGAAAAATTTCAAAATTAAACAAAACAAATATAGATACATATATATATTTGAAAGTCACGTTTACATTAAAGCATACTTATACTCTTACTTGAAGGCGCAAAAGTACATTGTTATTTGAAGATATTAGAAAGGCCATGACTCAAAGGCAAGATTTTCTATCGTAAAGATATATATATATATAGAGAGAGAAAAAATCCCGATTTGTCTGTCGTGATGAATATTTGTTCATCTTAACGAATGAACTCTTAAACTGTAGGTATTAAACGATATCTGTTATATGCACTTCCTATAAACCCTAACCGGTGATTTTGTTTTTATACGTAATAACCAGAAAACCATCTTAAGCGGCGCCGGCTTAAAGGATGTTCACTGTATTCTAATAATATTTTTCTTTTAAAAAAACTACTTATAAAATGGAAAACATTCAGGAAATTCATAGAACTGATATTTTTAAAGATTTCATGTTTTTCGGTGATTACTTTATAAACGGCTTCAACAATCAATAAAACTTGAAGTATATCATTAGTCAATGATAATAAATAGTTCAGCTCTTCACAGCAAGTTGCTTTTAGCTGTAGTGTTTCACGGATCACCTAAAGGTCTAAAAGAAAACTAATGGTTTACATTGTTGTTCTAGTTACTTGATTGGCAAGAACAATTCTTTTGAGAGATGGGATCTATGATTTGATCAAAAGTTGAAATAGACATTTTAGGTAGTTTATAAACTGTCTCACAATTTTTTATTAGGAAGTTCTTCCTTGCATCAAATTTATGACGGTGATGCGTTGGAGTTTCTTTTTAAAATAAAATAATTATTCACTTTTGTGTTAAATATCAAAATTATTAATAAACAACCAACTATTTCTTTTGTAATACATTTTTAAATGTTATAAATTAAATTCAAATAAATTTTGTGTCATTACATCTGTAAAGGTAAAAATTTGAAATATAATCTTATGATTATTTTTAAATGCGTTTTTAATTGTACAAGTACGTTGCTCTTACTGTCATCGTCTGGTATATCTGTCTGTTTGCATATTACAGCAAAAAAATACACAAACTAATAATTTCAAATAAAAAAATAATCGCAGTAGAGTTTTTTACATTCGTTTATAATTTAAGAAAAACGAATCAAAACTTAAAAAGATATTGATAAAAGTTTTCTTCATTGTTTTAAATCTTATCATACTTAAATAATTCAGCGATATCAACTATTATACGTAATCATTCTATGTAATGTTTAAGTTTGAGTTTTATTATTGAATTATTACTGAATTTAACTTTTATAGCCGCAATAAATTTTGCCGCATTAAATTTTGTGAAACGAAACTTGGTGCATTTAATTTTTCTATTTGAAATTTGACATTCATTTTTTAAATGTTTCTAATAAATTTTATTTTTTAAACGAGAAGCTATTATCTCAAAAGAAGTAGATTCTTATTTTAATATTTAAAATAAATCAACTTTCATACATTATGTATTTCAAAGCATTACTCGTTGCTGTTTAAAATAAAATTTTATATTTATTTTTTAAATACTTAAAGTAATTTCAGATTCTTATAATATAAACTATTCATTTATTATGAGAAATTGCTATGAATCATTCAACATTAAGAGGCTGATTGTCATTTAAGAATATTTTCCGTATATTTTATACATTTGTTTAGGAAGTTCAAATACACATCATCTGTAAATATGCACTTGTTTATCAAGTAATCGTATTTACAAATTAGATTTTATATGTAAATGAAGTCAAAAATAATGTTAATAAAATCTAACCTAGAAATGCAACTTAGAAAATGGCTTACTCTGCGATTCAAATATCCCCTAATGTTCTAATCAAACTCTATTTTCTTCTAAGATAAAATACACAAATAGCATTTCCTTCTCTTCGAATTACATTATTACAATTTCTAAACCTATGAGATAAAACAGTTTGCGATAATTGTTTCTAAAAAGTATTGTTGTAGTAATTTATGTACTGAATATCTTGATTTTCAGCAATGATAAGAAAAATATCATCTGGAGTCACTTTTTCGTAATTTATCGAAAAATATAAATAATATTTAAATAATGTTACTTCTTTTATTGCTGTTGTTATTGTCAAGGAGTATTTATGTATTTTTTTTATCGGATATTTAATACTTTTATTTTTAGAAATCGCAAATAACTCTTTTATTATCTTTTATTGTTTTTTATCCACTAAGCATTAGAATGCTAATTGTCCTCAAAGAATATTTATCATATATTTTATACATCCATTTAGAAAGTTCAAGGAATTAAGAACTTCAGTTATGTGTTTGTTTTTCAAATATCTAAATCAGAAATAATACTTAAAGAGAAGTGTAAAATTGTGTTGCTACATTCTACACGAGAAACACAATTCAGGAATTTGTGTAGTCTGCTATTGAAATGTCTCCTAATGTTCTAATCAGACGCTCTTTCTTTCTAAAATAAAATAAATAAGAGGCATTTCATTCTCTTTGAATTACATTATTAAATTTCTGAAGCCTTTGAAATAGAAAACTTCTTGACAAATGTTTCCAAAAAAGTACTGTTTTTAGAAATTTATGTACTAAATGTCCTGATTGATTCCCTGTAAAGATAAGAAAATATCATTTCGAAAAACATCTTCTTTATCCATGGCTATTTCCATGAGTACTTGTAGTGTAAGTCACAGGCTACGATTTTTGGCTACCAGTATTTTAGTACGAAAAAATGTGATTTATTGTATCGGCACATTCTCATTAATTGAATAAGGCCAAGCAGACTTTTAGAAAATAACGGTGGCAAACAAGCATAGCAATTATAAGGTAATGTGACTTACACTACAAAACCCATGGAACTAGCCCCATACAATAGTTCTTTATATTCAAATACTTTTGAATCCTTTATTGCTGTTTTCTTAAAGCATTTGTAATGTCTTTTTCATTAAGTATTTTTTATTGCTATTTTTAAAAGCCTCAAACACTTAAATTGTTATCTTTAACCATTTATAGCTTTAACCATTAATCCATTAAGGACGAGCTTCTTTCTCAGAATTTTTAATCCTTTATCGCCGATTTTTCTAAACACAAATTTTTGCCTAATTGAATCAGAAAAATTCTCGAATTAATTAAGGAAAAATTTACGATAAAAATTTACTGGTGACAATAATCTCGATTCTCAGTACCTTTTGCAGTACGTATATCAGCCACTCGTCTCCAAGGCGTTAAACATTCTATCTCTGATTGTCTTCAAAGAATATTTACAATATATTTTATACATATGTAATGAAAGTTCAAATAATTATAAATTTCAGACTTGCATTTGTTTTTCTAATTATCCAATTTAGAAATAGCACTTAAAGTGAAGTCTAACATTATGTTGATACATTCATCTCCAGAAATTGAATTCGGAAAATGGAGTATTCTACGATAGAAATGTCCCCTAATGTTCTAATCAAACTCTTTTTCCTTTTAAAATAAAATACATAAGTAGTATTTCCTTCCCTTGGAAAGTAATTCCTTACATTCTTACAATTCCTAGCCACTGAGGCGGAAGATTTCTCTCAAAATGATTCCAAAAAAGTACTGTTGTTGTAATTTATTAGGATGAGCGAAGCGAATCCTCTACTAGTCCACTCAAATTACAGTTTGTCGTACGCTTTACAAAAAAACTATTCAATATTTTAACTTCAAATTAAACACAAAAATAAATTATGATCTGTAGATTTGCAGAATATAATTTTTTTTACAGTAAAACGTTAAAAAAAATATTATTTTAATTAATTTATTTTACATGCATTTCCAATACGGACGCATTTTAGCAAATAAATAAAAAATGAAACGCGTATATTTTCAGAAAAAAAAGTTTAAATCATGGAGTAAATAATTATAGATAGAATCATGATTAATTTATTAAATAAAACATGTTTTCATTATCCCGCAAAATCGTTTGCACAGATGACACTTAAACATTTTAAAAGAATTGTATTATGGATTTTTTTTTTTTTTTTTTTTATATAAACTGGCAACAAAATAATTGTAAACAAATAAAATTAATTCTTAAATTTGTTATATAAATGAAAAATTAAAAGATCTGCGTGAAGTTGTTGGTTCAAGCTCTTTATAAATATTTTTGCGAAGGTCGTATTGTGGCTAAATAATATCGACTCATTAATCAGAAGGATTTTATAGAAAAATAAGACTTTAATAAGTTCGCAAACACAACAATAATTATTCGAGAAAACGTCACTGCGAGAATGAGAGAGCGCTTCGTTAAAAGGTAATTCCATTAATTGAGTTGCCATTCGCAGAAAGTAAAAAGTTCTCCCACGCGGAGAGAATTACAGCAATTCTCATACGCTAACATGTATAAAAACGAAGGAATTAAAATAAAATGTTTTACAGTTAAAAATTCATAGTATCAACGAAAGCAGATTTCAAATGTTTTTTCCAGAAAATAGGATTTTGAAGAAGTAACTTTCTTCAAGCTTTCTTCAAATATATTATTCTAAAATAGCTATCAAAGATTATCGGATGTTGATTACAAAGATTGGAAACATGCATATTTCAAACAATTAAAAAACACCAGTGGCTACTTGAAATTGTAAAAACATCTTTAAAAGAGCTTTTAGTTGAAAATTTAAAAAAAATTTGTAAAAGTTTGCTTCGAAAATATCTTATTATGCCAGTTTTACATCATAAATAAAAAATTAAAATGCGCCAAAACATGAAATAACGTTTTTGTTTAATAAAGATGCAAAAGTAATAATAAAAAAAATATTGTTACTTTCAAATATCTGTTTTATAAAATAATGCTTCGCGAATCCAAACAAAGCATGGCTTTTGCTAGTGTACGAAATGTTCTGATTTTCTGAAAAGATAAGAAAACCATAATTTGGAATAACATTTTCGTTATACATCGAATAATGCTTTATATTTAAACATTTTTATTTATTTTATTGCAATTTCCAGGGAGCATTTATAATTTTGTTTTCATCAAGTATTTATTACTTTTACTTTTACAAATCTTAAATAATTAATTTGTTATTTTAAAACTGTTTTAACTAATTACCATTTCATCTTTTACAAAATTTTTAATCTTCTATCATCGGTTTTTATAAACATAAGTTTTTCCATAATTGAATAAGAAGAATACTAGGATTAAATAATGCAAAACTTACAATAAAAAATTACTGGCGAGAATAATCAAGAATTCGGAGCACCTTATGCGTCACATATACACCGGTCGCTCATCTCCAATGGGTTAAAAATTTAATCGCTGATTGTGTTCAATGACTAGTTACCGTATATTTTATACATTTGTGTAGAAAGTTCAGATGAATATGAACTTCAGATATGCGTTTGTTTTTCGAATTATCCAATTCAGAAACAGCCCTTTAAGTGAAGTCTAAAATTATACTGATAAATTCCCTTCCATAAATTAAATTCAGAAAATGGTATACCCTCGATTCAAATTTCCCCTAATGTTTTAATCAAAATCCCTTTATTTTTAAAATAAAATACATGAGTAGTATTTCCTTCGCTTGGAATTACATTATTAGTATTCCAGATGGAAAATTTCTCGGAAAATGTTTCCAAAAAAGTATCGTTATAGTTATTTACCTGTGAAATGTCCTGATTATCAGCAAAGATAGGAAAAACAGCATTAAGAATCGTATTTTCGTTATCCACCGAAAAGTTTTTTTTTTCATTAAAACAATTTTATTTCTTTTATTGTGTTTTTTTACGAGTATTTATTTATTTTTTCATCAAGTGTTTATCATTTGAAAATTTATAAATCGCAACTAATTAATTTTATATCTTCAGTTTCTTTCAAACACTAAACATAAAGACGCTGATTAACGTCGAAGAATATCCATCGAATATTTTATATACTTGTGTAGAAAATTCAAATAAATATGAACATAAATATGCATTTGTTTTTCTAATTATCCAATTTAGAAATAGCACTTTAAGTGACGTCTAAAATTATACTGATACATTCTACTACAGAAACATAAATCAGAAATTCACATAGATTACTATTGAAATGCCCTCTAATGTTCTAAAAAAAGATCTTTCTTTTTACAATAAAATGCATAAGTGGCATTTCCTTCTCTTTTAATTGCATTATTACATTTCCGAAGCCTCTGAAATGGAAAATTTCTCAGAAAATGTTTCCAAAAAAATATTGTTGTAGAAATGTATGCACGAAATATCCTGATTCCCTGCAAAGATTAGAAAAACGCCATTTGGAATGATATTTTCGTTATGCATCAAGAAGATCTTTATATTTAAATAATTTTATTACTTTTATTGCTGTTTTCTAAAAGTATTTATGCGTTTTTTTTACATCAAATGTTTATAATTTTTAAAGTTTATAAATCGCAGATAACTATTTTTGTAACTTCAATCCCTTTGAAATACTAAACATCATGACGCGGATTGCTGTCGAAGAATATTTATCATGTATTTTATACATTTATGTAGAAAATTCTAATAAATATGAACTCTAGACGTGCATTTGTTTTTCTAATTATCCGATTTAGAAATATCACTTAAAGTAACCTCTAAAATTATGTTGCAACATTCTACTCCGTACAATTTTGCAACATTCTATATTATTAAAGAAACTTTACTATTGAAAACTCTACTATTGAAATGTTCTTTAATGTTCAAATAAAACTCTCTTTCCTTCAGAAATAAAATACATAAGTGGCATTTTCCTCTCCTTGAATTACAATATTCCATTTTTGAAGCTTCCGAAATGGAAAATTTCGTGACAAATGTTTCCAAAAAATTGCTAATGTAGAAATTTGTATGCTAAATGTCCTGATTCTATGTAAAGATTATAAAAATATAATTTGGAATCATATTTTCGTTATGCATAGAATATTTCTTTACATTTAAACTATTTTATTTATTTTATTGATGTTTTTTAAAGGTACTAATATTTTTTTTCATCAAGTGCTTATTATTTTTTAACCTTTATATCTCAAATAATTAATTTTATATCTTCAATCCTATTGAAACACTAAGCATATAGACGCTGATTGTCCTCAAATGATATTTACCGTATATTTTATACATCTGTTAAAAAAGTTAAAAAAATATATAAAATTCAGATATGGATCTGTTTTATTTAATTTAGAAACAACACTTTAAGTGAATCCTAAAATTATGTTGATACATTCTTCTCAGGAAATTCAATTCAGAAAATGGGGTATTCTATGATTTAAATATTCCGTAATGTTCTAATAAAACTCCCTTTTTTCAAGAATAAAATACATAAGTAGCATTTCCTTCTCTTGGGATTACATTACTACAATTACTGATCCTCTAAATTGGAAAATTTTTTGCGGTAATTTTTTCCAAGAAAGTATTGTTGGAGTAATTTACGTAGAAAATTTTATGATTATCTACAAAAATAGGAAAAGTATCATTTGGAATCAATTTTTAGCTATGCATCGAAAAAATATTTTATATTTAAACAATTTATAAAATGATTTTTAGGAGTATTAATACATTTTTTTTTCACCAAGTACTCATTAATTTATTTTTATAAACAAGCATCTCATTTATTTTTCTCCTATTTTTTTATACTTTTTATAGTAACATTTGCTTAGTAAATATAATTTATAGTATTGGAATTAATTTTCATATGGAAAAAAGTTATGTACAAATGTAAAAGTTGTACCTTTAATATAATATAATATAATTTTTTTTTTTTTTTTTTTTTTTTTTTTTTTTTTTTGCAAGTTATGTTAATGCAGTCAAGTTTCTTCAAACTATGTTCAAAAGATTGGGTGTGACATTTTTCATTTGACATTTTTTATAACTCAAAAAAGTTGTGAAATTTGATTTTGATTGTAATTTTCTTTATGTATCGAATACTTTTTCTCTAATTGTTCCGTTTGCGTGAAATCGAAAATGCGACAGTAACGCCCAAAGATGACAGTGTAGTAAGAATTTCATTAATTTCGAGTAATTTCGTCTAATTGATAAAGTAATTTTCTACTAGAATTACCTGCTCATACCAGAAACAAATAATAATACTTTATAATTAATTTATTGCGAGACATTTTAAATTAAAAATACTTTTTTTCGAATATTTCAATGTGAGCTTGAATTTTCGAATTACAATTGGAGGCCAAACTGGCAAACCTGGTAATAGCTGCTAAATGCAAATTATTGTTGTAGCCTTTTTTCGGAGAATGAATCGGTACCGTATGGATATTAACGTTAGATTCGCATAATAGTCTCGTATAATTATCTGTTTTAAAACTTTATAAATATAACTATTTTGATTTTCCTACTATTTACTTTTGATTATGGGAAATATTTTTTCTTCATCAAAAGAAATAATTTCAAAAAATATACAAATAAGAACCCGATCAGTTTAAAATATATATCTCTACTTTAACATAAATTCTAATTGATTTTTAAATGTTATGTTTACTTTCTTGAAATTATGATTTTGCTCATTGTGTCAGAAACTAGACAGGCAATTTTTGCGTATGCTATTCAAACGACCATGTCTACAATCTCCAACATTCTGTTTGTGAACTGGAAGATGCCAATTTTACTTATTGTAAAAAGAAACGATATTCTAACGTGATAAATCTAAATTGTTTTTCGAAAATTACATAATTTATAAATTTTAGAACTGTTTTTGGAAATATATGTACAGGGGGATTCATCAAAGATCTTCAAAACTTTAAGAATGGTACACATTTAAACAAACAATTTTCATCAAGAATGCTGGTAGGAATTAAACAGCAAACTTGCTAGATGGCGATGAAGGTTATGTTGTTATACGAGACAAAAAAGCATAAAGAACGATTATGTGACAAAAGCAAGGTGCGAAACTGTTATCTGTACAGTGTTTGAGCCTCTGAGTAACCTGTTTTTGAATTTCCGTACAAATATGCATATGAGACTTTACCCTGATTGTGAAGAGCGGCATGCGAAATTTGACTTTTCAGCATTAGTGCAAAATCGCGCAATTTCAATGGCTGCCGTGCTATTGGTGAACCGAGCTTCTTTCTCTGAAAACAGAAAATATATGAGTGAAGTTTTCTGTAAAGTTTGCACGTGGTATTTTTGTGAAAACTCGATATAGGCCGGGAGGTGGCAGCGCAGGCACTCAGCTCATCGAGTTATCAGATGAAAATCTAGGATTTGTAAAATTTCGATATGCATATTAAAAAGCAATCGATCTGCCAAGTCATATCTTGGTGGAAAAAAGTGAAAAACCCTATTTTGTTGGTTGGCTTGTAAGTTTACCATCATGTTTTGCTGCTCCCAATCCTCCATGTTTTTATGCTTTTGGGTGCTGGAAAGCACATTGGTAAAAGTATGAGTCGATCTTTAAAATTGGGTTTTTAGGTATTTTCTTCCAAGATATGACTTGGTTCCTATTGCGTTTTAGTATGCGGGTCGAAATTTAACGAATCCTAGATTTTCATCCATGAAGTCGATGCGGTGATTATCTGTGGTGCCGCCTTTTGGTCTTGCATGAATGATGTGGCCCAGTGGTTAAAACAAGAACTGGATAAGGTATATTTTGAAATGTTATCAACTGTGATTGATAGTTGCAAGATCGGATCAGCGGCTGTTAAGTATTAATTTATGTGATACTTTGCATACGCGTCTTTTATCTTTACCATATCACATGTGCAAAATATTAGTGTCGTTCAAACTTTGCCCGTAAGTCATACGAGTAACTTCTTTTGTCGATCATGATTGTCCCTTACCGCGTACAAATATCAATATTCCAATCACAATTTTTTATCGAATTTTTTATCGTTTATTATTTTTTGAGTAATTTTTTTTCGAAAATTTTGTATTATTTAATCCAAACATTTTTCTGATTCAATAAATCAAAAATTTCTGCTTTGAAAAACCGGCGATAAAAGATAATAATTCTGTAAAATACTAGAAAAAATAGACATTATTTAAACTTTTTTTTCAAAAATATTGGTCAGATAAGTGGTTAAGTGTGCTAGTCACTCAGCTGATATATTCAGCCCATATACATCAGCCCAAAGGAATTCGCCTCGGTAATGTTATGTTAATGGTAGTCTAATACATCCTTATATTCAAAATATCTCCTCTGGGGATTAATATTTTTAAGTTTCTTTTTTCCGTGTTTTCTTCTTAAAAGATTTCACTTTTTCTTTTCTTAGTTATAAAAATATTTCTAAAACTTATGATCAATTTAATGTTTTATATTTTTAAAACTGATAAATTGGAAGTAAAATTTTAAAACTTCATATTAAATTATGCATATATTTTAAAAATATTTTGAAAACTAAGAAAAGAAAAAGTGAAATCTTTTAAGAAGAAAACACTGAAAAAAGAAACTTAGAAATATTCATTTTTCGAGGAGATATTTTAAATATAAGAATACATCAAACACCTATAGACTTAATATTACCCAGGGAATTCGGCCTCTGGTGGAGTGACGATGCAACAAAAGTTTCAAATTTTTAACCGTGTAGCTTCCTTAAACGAAGTTTCCAAATGCACCAGTCGCTTTGCTTTCCATTTAAGCATTCTTTGATCGAAAGTTGTTTGTTTGGATCAATACAGTCATCTCTTAAAGTTTTGTCCATCTTTTATGAGACACTCTACATATATAAAGGAAAAGGTCAAAATACTGGCTACCACTTTTGTTTCCATTCTGATCCTACAGTTTACAAAACTAGTAAAGGGAAAAGTGACAACAAGATATCTAGACATGTTTTAAAACGATTTAGAGAGAAAACAAAATCAGTTTAAATGGTTTTATCGTTTTATAAGATGCAAAAATTTTGTGTTTCAAAATTTGAAATGGAGTTTTGAAAATTAGATCTAAATACCAGCTACCTGAGTTTTTTTCCAAAAGAATCATACAAATACTACTAATTTTAATTATTTAGCAACAAAAAATTCATTTTAATAAATGTCATTGATTAACATTTCTTATGCACAGAAAAAATACGTAGTTTTTAATTAACAAGCGTTTTCGTAAAATTTAACCAATTCTTAACGACTGTCTTTAACAGTATTATTTCCAATATATTTCCAGTTTTGTATTTTAAAGTGTAAAACAAAAAACAACAAAAAAGCATGCTCTAAATAAAAATTATTTTATCTAAAAATAATAATAATAATCCCTCTCTGTGCCTGTGCATTCGCTATGGGCCTAAATATCGTATTTTTAATATTGTACCCAGAGTCCGCATAAAAAGCACCATAGAATTTGCACCGTTTATTTTTTTTAAACACAATTTTTGCTGTTTGCACCCGTTTTTTTCCTCCTATTTATCTTCATCAGTTTTCTTCTTTCACTTCATTTATATATTACAAGCAATTTTCAAGTGTTCACAGTGAAGAAATCAGGTAACCAGTGTCACTCTTGAAGGCTTACGACCATAGTTAATTTCTTTCTTATTGCGGAATGTGATTGCAATTTATTTATAAAATGTTAAAATAAATTTATTAATTATGGAACTATTTAAAATAATTTATTTTTCTCTTCTTTAAGTAAAGTAAACCCACAAAGGTCCAAATAACGTCTAGCTGACATTTAGACCACTTTACGATGACGATATTCGGACCACTGCTATGTTTGGGTTAAAACCGGTATTACTCAATCATATAGTAAAATACTAATAACAAGCATGTAGATATTGAAAGTCAAATATGTCTAAAAATAATTAAATCATCAATTCAAGTCAATATACGATCAGTATTTCTTTAAAGAGAGAAAAAAATTGGAAAACTTTTCATGTCCCAAATTTCGTTGTTTTGACATTTTTACTTTCACAGTCTATAAATGAGACAGGTTTCAGCGACGTATTTCTCGTAACATTCTTCTCTCAATTAAAGGTTCAAACTCTTCCTATCGCCGCTAGGCTGCGCTGCGCCCTTGTAGCCGGTATTTGAACCTTTTCCCTACATCATAGGTGCCAACCTGACATTGGTTATTCGTAATAAGTACGTTAATTTGACCCTGGTTTAATGAGTTTCGAACCAGAATTTTTTCAAAGAAACGAAATGAAGTATGTTCCACTAACAATCCTAAAATTAAATAAATAAAGATTCATGAAAAATATTTTCTGGTTTAAAATGACGTTAACCTGTATCAAACTAATCCAGGTATTACGGAAGATTAGTTGAAAGTTGGCAGCTATGCTATATATATTGTAAACTGCAAATGTTTTAACGTAAATCATACTTGGAAGTTTTAAATGTGCGGACTCAAAAACTCAGTTTATTCCGCCAAGTATGTTTTGAGCAATGCTAAAATATTCCCTCACTCTAAATCCATTTTTCATAAAAAAAAAGTTAAATTTATAAGTTTTAATTTTTAAATGTGGATGGGGCCTCAAATATTTCATTAAATGGCTTTCCGTTTAGTCTTTGAAGATAAAATTTACTTAAAAATCAGAATATAATTTAAAAATTGAATGTTTGTTTTGAATGATTCCAAGCTTGTTACAACGCTCATCAAAGAGGCGCTCCTTAGCCTCTTTCTATTATAAATTGAAAGTATACAGAATTTCACATGGAATCTGCATTTTTGTTTTCTCTGAAAATAATTTGACGGTACAGAATTTATCTATATCCATATGTATGTGGTGTTCTGGCAATTATTGTCGTAAGCACTCAAACGAATGCATTATGATTCGGTTTAAAGATGCACAAACTTAATTTGATAAATACCTACACCTTTGCCATTTGTTAATGGAGTCGTTAGTGTAGGTCTTGGAGTGGTTAAAAGGCAATAGAATAAATTAAAAAACTTGGGGTTTCTTTATGAAATAATAAGGCATCTGCGTAGTTTTCAATCTTTTTTTGACAATATAGTGGCTGAAAAAGGTCTCACTTACTACTGAAGCTCAAGTGTTAGATTGGTAAAACACAGTGGCTATTAGAAGAAATTTAAATAGAAAAAAACTGGCGTCATAAGAGAATTTCAGGCAACATAAAATCTTAACAAGTTGAAAATCACGCAAATTCTCAGTTTCCGTCGAATTTTCCTGGTTTTGATCAATTTTTAAAAAGGTACAAATCATGACGTCAGGCGCTTCTGATTGGTAAAGAACAAGAACCTCACGCAAAAAGGTCCAATTAGAATAAATCTGCAAAGAGTCCTGTCAAAAATTCCAAAAAGCTAAAAATATGAGAGGTAAATAGCTATCCAAGGGCGCAAAAAATCTTGGAATTAAAAATAAGTTAAAATAAAACAGCAGAAATGGCTCTTTTAGAAACATTCGAATTCTTACTAAATAATAGAATTTGGTAAAAAAATATGAGGACATTTAGGAATAAACTAAAAGCTTTGTATTTAAGTTAATTGAGTACAATAATAATTAATTTGAGGAAAATTTAATGGAATTAAATATAGATATTATTAAAGAATAGTAATTTAGTGAATATGTCAGTAATTTAATGTAACAAAAAAATAAAAGGAGATACTGAGAAGAAAAAATTAGTAATATAACATATACATATACATGATGCGATTTCAGTTTAAAATATCATTGCTCCAAAATTTAAGATTATTTATTCTTTATCTCTTTCCGATATAAATATATTATTTAATCTTCATTTTTAACAGGTTCAAGTAAACTGTTAGTTAACTAGATTCATAGTTGAAATTCTTATTTAATAGTCGGCCAGTAGTGATCGATATTTTTATTTAAATGTCTTCTGAAACTTTTCTAGTCTTTATATTAAGTTTTTTTTCAATGCACAATAATATATACACCAGCATTTTATTGCCATTCATCGGTTAATTGCCTATGTGAAGAAATCATTTTTTAAAAATTTGGTTGATACAAAAAAGAAGATTTTTTTTCTTAAAAACTGTTGGATTTGGAAGAATATCTATCTGCACAGCACCCGCAATTCTTCAGTTAATTTGTGCCAAAAATAATGAAGAGCAAGTAACATACACTGGCCTCCAAAAGCTAAGGTACAACCAGTTTTTTTGTATCTAATTTGCAAATGAATAAATATAGAAATAAGAAATTTGGAGGAAATGTGCACTAAACTGTTGTTTATTAAATGCGACATAGAAATTTACTTAAGTTAAATGTATTAATGAAATTACAACAAAAAAGCACTCATGGGGAAAAATTCCATTTCTGGAGAAATCCGTACATCGCCGTATTATGCAGTAAAGAGTGACAGAAATATTAAAAACTAGTTCTTATATGAAATATGTCCACCTCGGACTTGAATGCATTGGCGGCATCGACCTTCATGGTCTCAATTAAATTGTCAGACACCGAAATATGTAGTGTTGACCAAACATGGAGTTTGCCTTGTTCCAGCTCATTTAGTGACTTTGGAGGAAGATTTATATCCACTACATGTCTTTCAAGATAGTCCCAAAGATGTTCTATCGGATTCAAGGCTGGCGATTGAGCTGGTCATTCCATTCTCTCCAAACCGTGATCCTTAAGATAATCCTGAAAAATCAAGGTCGGTGTGGTCTAGCCTTATCATCCATTAGAATGAAACCATTGCCAATAGCATCAGCATATGGGCGCATATATAAATCAAGGATCTCATCGCGATATCTCGCACCAGTCAGACTTCCTCCATGGAAGACATGAAGGTCAACGTGGCCTCCTAGTATGCCCAAACCATGATTCCACCGTTTCTGCACCTGTGTGTTTCGACAGTGTTTGATTGAAGTATCGAGTGCATTATTCACTCCAGATCAGACGACTTCCTGAATCGCTCTCCAGTGTGAATCTGGACTGCCTGTGAAGAGTATTGAAAACCACCGTTGTCTGGTCCAGGAAACATGTTCTCTTGCCCAACATAAGCGGGACCCTCCCTGTCGTCTGTTTAAGGGAAAACACACAACTGGTCGTCTTGCATAGAGACCTGCATTGTAAAGAATTCTTCGTGTCGTAGTGGCGGAGATTCTTCTCCCTGATACTGCAAAGTGGTCTGCAATGAGTTGAGGCACGGTAGTTTGTCTTCTCCGACGGGCCGAAAAAGCTATAAACTGGTCTTCAGCAGGTGTTGTAACATGTGGGCAGCAGCCTAGAACATGTCTTTTGGACACAGAATTTTCGAATTCATACTGATCCAAGAATCGTTGGTCTACACTGCGAAACACATTGAACCGTCTAGCAGTATCGGCGTGTGACAACCCCATTTCCATCAATCCTACCGCCCGTCATCTTAATGAATCGTGCTAACGACTTCTTCTAGACAATTCTAGACATCTGAGTGCCATTTTTTTTTTGGCGAGCTTCGAAAAACATGTTGTACCTTAACTTTTGGAGGCCAGTGTAGATTAAAAAAATAAGCCAGTGTAATATAATTGAATAAAGTTTTAATTTTTTTCCTCCAATATAGTTTTATTATATACACTTCTTTTTTTAATATTTTATTTCGAAAAGATTTCTAGAAAAAAAGTTGATTTAAAAAAAAATATTTTTTAATTTATTTTACGAAATTCTTTCTCTTCTCAGTTATTATTAAAAGCTTATTTTTATTTTCTATCTTCTAAGAAATGAATTTTAAAAATTACCATTTTTTTTAATTATAAGAAAAAAATACGCTGGTCTGTAAAAATTTAATATCACAATACTTAATACATTATACACTGTATATTTGGATGTTACAGATTTTCTAAAGATTACATCAACCAAATTTCATGTTTACATGAGTTAATATATATTTGAAACATTTTTATTTTTTTTAATTATCTTTATAAGTTTTATGTTTATCTTCTTAGTTTTATTTATTCTTAATATGCGTTAAGCAATTTTTTGCTATCTTATTAAATCCTTTATACATTTTTTTTATCTTAAATTTTAATCGGCTTCCTCTCTTTTTAAACAATTTTCCTACAAACTGAGAAAAAGACGTAAAACTGAAAAAAAAAATTCATCGCACTATATGTTTCAAAAATTTCTTTTATTTACATTTAAATAAAGGTATTAAAGATGCACAAGAGTCTTTTTACTTAAGTTACAATTTTTTTTTTTTTTTTTTTTTTTTTTTTTTTTACGAAAATATAAAATATTTAATAACAATCCTTCATTGCAGTTGTATAAAGTATTTTTTTATGTTAGAAAAATAACAGTATTAATATGATAAAAATTAATTTTAATAAACAAAGTAAAACTTGTTTTGAGGTTTTTTTTTACATTAAAAAGAACGGACATTACAATGTTTAAGATATGCTTTAGATAACTCTATTCATGTCTGACAAAAACAACCATTCTCGAAATGGTTAAAAAAGTAATTTAACAAATTACAGCAACCATTTGGAAAGTGATTTTTTAAAACACAAAAATTTAAAACTTGTAAATAAATTCTGCATTGATAAAAAAACATGATTTTTTTTACTAATCAGTTTAATAATAGTTTGTTTCCTTTTTCGTGTTTCCTTATTCAACATAAAGAGAATAAATGTCCTTCAAATAAACCACTAAGTAAGCACAATGTGTAAGATTTTTTGAGAAACATAATATATAAGGGATTTTTCGTTTCTGTTTTTAAATGTTGCTTTATTTAAATTATAAGGAATTTTTTTTTTCATTCTATGCAAATTATAGATGAAGGGGGCCCAAAATGATCTTAAGGGAACGAACTCGTTAAAAATAACATTGTTGCTTATATAAACCTGTTGCCCTATGCTAGAATGTTTTACACTATAATTTGCATTAAACATAAGTATTAATAATATTATAAATTCATATTGAGTAATGAAAGAAATAGATTTTAAAATAAGTGCGCAAACGATAATTTTACACTCACCAAAGGGCAAAATGATCCTTCATATAAAAATAATTGTAAATTGTTCTTTATCGTCAAAATAAAAGGTAGCAAAGTAATTTCTGTTCTCTATTTTTTAATTCCAAGCTCAGCTGATTCTTATAAGGACAATCTTCGTTAAAATAGCACTTACAACCGATTTTTTTTTCTTGAAATGCTTGATTTCATTATCTTTGGAAATGGTAGGATAACACATGGTATCATTTTATTAGAAATACTAAATCACACCAGAAAATTTTTATTCAAAATTTTTTTGTTATTTTATTTATAGATTAACAACTATCCTATAGAGCAAAAATAAGTATTAGGACTTCCTGGTGATAATTCGAAATGCCTAGCCAGAAATCAGCCAGATGCGACAACACTATGGCTGAGATCCGGTACCGGATTTTCTTCAGCTAATGAAATTATAGTAAAACGATCCATATAACGGTTCATTTTACCGCGCAGCATGGCCGTGCTTTTTAGATCATATTACTGGATGATGCCCAGAAACATAACAAAACTAGCAAGTGTAACTCACATCTAAAATCATACTGTGTCAAGTAAACCAAGTCATATTTCTGTACATGAAAGACTTTATATCTAAATAAATGTGAAAATTAGAGCTTATCTTAAAATAGATGTTGTAAAAAAATCACTTTTTCAAGAATTCTATCCATTCGCTTAATACTACGATCCCTTAAATACTACCATTGCTTCTACTTCACTTGGCACAACTAGCTTATATGTTACTCGGTAGATAGCGCAACATGTTTTTAAGAAAGCATTTGCAGATCGTTTTGGATCATTTTAGACCATCTTCTCCTATTATAAATTTCTGTATAAAAATATACTGAATAGCAAAAACTACATTCATAAATATAGGTTTTTTTGAGTTTCAAGAGTGTTTTTATCAACAGAAAAATATAGCGAATGAAATAAAACTGCACTTATAACACAAAATCTTTTTGCTACAAATTAAATACATTTCCGTAAAACATAATAACAAATGTTAAAATAAAGTAACTGTGAAATTACAGAGAATTTTTGCTAATACATTATCTTCTTATGTAAAATTAAATAAATTAGAAAAACATAGATCCTGTTAAATAACAGAAAAAATAAGCAGTAATTTTACATGTTGAAGTATGACAACGGTATAGCCATGGTTACATTTGTTGGGATTTGGAAATACTTGCATATACCTTTCATCCAACCACATGTCAGGCAAAAACTATTACGCAATGTGAGGCAAGATTCTCAGTTCGGATTTATCTGACATACAGGTGCGGCGCATGCGCTGAACAGTTTATCCTACCTAAGAACATTACTTGTTTATTAACTTTTTTTCCTTTTTGTTTTGTAGATGAGTTAGAAGTTTTATAGAACAAAGATGTAATATTGAAAGTGTCTCGGCCGATTTTGTAAATAATTGTTTGTGTGCATTTATGTTGTAATTCGTCTTTATTAAAATATGAAAACTGAAGAAGGACTATATTTTTGACAACAATGAAGTTTTGTTTTTTATGAAGACGCCAAGAATTTAAGCCAAGAATATAATCCAGACACGGACCACCCGATCTTCGAATTTGGAATTTTGGAGGTAAGAATTTTTATGTCTTACCTAATTTTTATTTTATGAATATTTTAGAATCAATTGTGATATTGATATTCTTTTTAGTAGCAGCTCTGGCTGTGATTATCTAATTTAGGCAGTCGGAGTTGTCATATATAAAGTGGCATCCCTGCCGGGATCGGGAGCTCTGTAGTTAAGTGAATAAGAATTTGAAAATTTTTGATCTAGAATTATGGGAAAATTACGAAAGTTAAGAACTTCAGTGCGCTCGAATTTCACGAAATTAACGAAAGAAATAGAAGATCTTATACAGGCTAATTGTGATGATTTAGATAGCCTGTCTTCAATTTTAATTTGATTAAAAGCCAAACAAAACGAACTTGTGAATTTAGCTAAACAAATTCTTGATAATTTGTTTGAAAACCCAACCTGTAAGCAAGATGCTTTTGATACTGAATATGATTCTATAGATAAAAACAATACGATTTTTTATGAAACAAAAAATAAATTATCACGTTATATACAAAAATTAGAAAAAGGTTTGAATCCAGATACTTCTTTAACATTAGATGGCATGGCAACAAGAAGAAAATTTAAGTTGCCTAAATTAAAGCTCCAGCCTTTCAACGGTGAAATCAAAAACTGGTTAACTTTTTGGAGGCAATTTGAGAAAATTCACGAAGATAAGGATATAGCGAATGAAGATAAGATGCAGTATTTAATTATGGTAACACAAAAGGGATCGCGAGCCAGAGAAATAGTCGATTCTTCCCCCCCCCCCCCCACAGTCGAGAGCTATCCAGAAGTGATACAATAGTTGAAGGCACGGTTCGGTAGAACAGATGTTTTAATTGAAGTATATATACGCGAAGTCTTAGGATTAGTTATTAATAATTCCTTGGGACAAGGTCAGAAACTGTCTCTTGTTAAATTATATGATAAAATCGAAACTTATCCTCGGTCATTAAAAATGTTAGGGGTATCGAGTGAAAATTATTCGTCGATTTTATATCCATTGGTCGAATCGGCATTGCCTTCAGATATTCATAAATTATGGGAAAGACATCTTGGCACTTTAACTGTCAAGGATAAAGATAAAAATCAAGGAATTAATAAATTAGATGTTATAATGCAATTTTTACAGATTGAAGTTGAGATGGAGCAAAAGGTTAAATTAGCTAAGAGTGGGTTTTCTTTCGATAAAGTTGTTTCAGTAAACAGTGAAACAAAATTCGATCGAAAAGAGAAACATTTTTCTTTTCCTACGGCGGCCGAACTGTATAATGTGGATGATAAAAAATTCGAAGAAGAGTGTGTTTTTTGCGAAATCAAACACCGTAGTCAAAATTGTAGAGCGTTATGGAAAATGACACTGGCGAAAAGAAAAGATGCTTTATTAAGAAAAGGAGCATGCTTTCGTTACTTCAATGTCAACCACTTAGCAAAATTTTGTAAAACTAAAATTAACTGTTCTCATTGCGGGAAAAATCATAACCAGTTCATGTGCATAGAAAAGAGTAAAATTAATTTAGGCAAAATATCTAAACAGGATTCAACTGCTAATGAAGATTGTATGCTTGCAGATACAACTTCTAGCAAACGAGCTTTGCTCCAAACATTGGTTGTACGTATATACAATGGGGATATCGTACGAAATGTTAGAATTTTATATGATACGGGTTCTCAACGATCGTACATATCGATATTTGCTGCTAAAATTTTAGGAATTGTAGCATAAGTAAAGAGAGAATAGTGCATAGCTTATTTGGGGGACGACTATGTGAAGAACTACACGATAGCTATTTGATTAATTTGGGAAATATGGATAATATTTTCCGATGTAAATTTGAGGTAATAGACCAACAAAAATTTGCTCTGAAATTTCACCTATACCGGAAGGACCCTTTATTAAGATAATAAAGCGGTAAGGAATAGTTTTGACTGATAGAGTCACTAAAATTAATGATTTGCTATATGAAATTTCTACTGATGAGATGCGTGTGTTAATTGGTGCAGATGTCGCCGGGAAATTAATTACCGGACATTTAAACAATTACAGCGCGGATTAGTTTGCATGGACACTCGATTAGGTTGGACGATTTTTGGGAAAACTGAAGCTTATGAAAATAAGAATATGAACAATTGAATTTTTTCGTTGCATGTCAAAGAGACAAAAATTACTGAGTTATGGCAACTTGACACTTTAGGAATTCGCGATCCTGGGGAGAAAAAGAGTAGAGAGGAAATAGAATTAGCCACTAAAGAACATTTCTCCGGTAACATTAGAGTAGATGATGAGGGTAGGTATAAAGGTAGTCTGCCATGGATACAGGGCCACCCTCGTTTACCCAGCTACGAAAATATCGCTCGACGTAGATTAAAAACATGCGCCGATTCGTTAAAAAGGGTAGGAAAATTAATTGATTATAATCAAGTATTCGATGACTGGTTAGACGAGAAAATAATAGAAAAGGTTGATCAGAGAAAAACATTAGGTAGTGAGCATTTGCTTCCTCATAGAGCGGTATTTAAAGAAAACTCCACTACAAAGGTGCGACCAATTTTCGATGGTTCAGCACAGGAAAAGGATTCGCCGTCTATAAATGACCGTATTTAAAAGGGTCCTAACCTCGCAGAACCGATTCCTTCTATTTTAAATAGATTTAGATTGGGAAAATTTGGGGTAATTGCTAAGAAAGGGACCCTCAAAAAATGATAACGTTTCAACATAGAAGAGTTGTATTTGGTATTTACTGTAGCCCCTACTTTTTAGGTGCCACGTTAGACTATCATTTAAAAAACGCACCGGAGCAATTTAAAAACACTGCGCTTAAATTGTTAGAATCATTTTATGTAGACAAATGTGTTATGAGTGTTGATTGTAAGGAACAACTGAACAGATTTATCGAAGAGTCGAAAACCCTTCTTAGCGATGCAAAATTCGAGCTTCGCTGGTGCGAGCATAGTTTTCGGGAAGTTTTAACAGGGGAAAAAGTCCCTGTTTTAGGTCTAATGTGAAATTTTTGTAGGGACACCTTAGCAGTTGATTTAAAGGAAATTTCCGAGGATGAACGCAAAGTAACCAAAATAAACATTTTATCGGCTGTACACAAAATACACATGTCCTGTAACATCTATACTAATAAAAGAACAAAACGCTCTGTCTGTGTGTGTGTCTGTGTGTGTGTCTGTGTGTGTGTCTGCGATGGCTAGCAAAATCTACAGCACGTACAAAGCTCAAAATTTTTTTGAGAGTAGCCCAATATCTCTCCTGATGCACCTGAGCTTCAGAATTTCAAAATTCCAATTATTAACTGAGTAATTAATTAAAATCAAGAGGTCACTCTCATAAAAAATCATCTTTTTCCAAATTTTTTTCTCTTTCATTTGTTTACGGTTGGTTGGTTGTGTAAAAATTTTCGCAGAAGTAATAAGAAAGCTGAGACAGAATTAAAGAAACCCATGGAGGAATAAGATAAGTGGAGGTGAAGTAAGCTCAAAAAAGGTTTGCGATATGAAACCATTTATCGCTCAAATTTAATGTGGCAAACAAAAGGACGTGGAAGAGATTTTGTATTATAAGACGAATTGAAAGAAATGAATTACAGTTGAAGCATATTTCAAGAGGAAATAGCAAATTTTTAAAATGGTCTTCGTTCTATTATTATTTATTAGAATAAATATTCGCTTTTAAAATGAAGGAAATTGGAAAATTAGCAATAATTAAATATCAAATTAAAATTAAATAAGATATTGAAAACATTTGATACGAATTAAAAATTGTATAACTAAAAGTTTCCTTCATTAATGTAATTTTCAATACTTTATAACGTAGATGAAAAATGTTTATGACTTAATAATTGCATGTAAATAAATATTTAAAATATAATGATGAAAACATTCTTTTAAAATCATGTATGAAAACTTAAGTAATAAATATTAATCTAAATTATAAATTTCTGACTGCAGACGATTTTAATGTACTAAAAAAATAATGTTATATTTTCAAGCAAAACGTTGAAATAATTTTCTATATTGATATTTAAAACACATATGATAAAATAATTAATAAATTTTTACCGGTGAAGCGATAAATTAGTTCTTTTTTTAAAAACGAGAGGAAAAAAATACAGGTTTAAACCTGTTTCAATTGATAGCGAAATTTTAAAATGGAGGGCCAAAATCACAGTCCGGTGAAATCCAAACACCTCATTGGTCATTGAGCCGCGTCCTTTTCAGGGAACAATCTCTTAGCAGTTGGGTAAATGTTGTCATACTCCTTTTTCCGAGAAAAAATCGTAGCGGCAGTTTTGAAGTAAATCTTATCTCTTTTCATTTATAATCTAAATTTTTCACTCTCATTTTATAAAATGGCATCAAAATATCTTAATTGAGTTAATTTCGATGGTTTATCTTAAATAAGAACAGGCGGTAACAATCGCTTAAAAATACTTTCCCCCTCACCTTTTTCAAATGGAGAAACAAGTTCGTGATTTTCACCCTTACCACACGACCAATGGGGTGGCTGGATTTCACTTGACTGTGATTTTGGCCCTTCATTTTAAAATTTCGCCAATTGATAGGCGTGTCAAAACAGGTGCTTTTGTTGGTACTTAATTGGACTTAATGTAGGGTTACATCTTAAGCATCATCTCCAGAGATAATACCTCCTCTCTATTAATTTCTTTTTACTCTATAAAAGAAACCAATTTGAGATTTTGACATTTCAAAAGTGACTGTTTTTTTCCCAAAGACCTTTAAAATTCATAGACTGGCAAAATGTCAGTTTAACTTAGGATTTTTGAACATAGCTATTACGTCAGATCGTTGGTACTTCGTACATTAGAATGTATTTGTGGTTGGCTAAGTTGCAGTTAATATATGTATATGTATATATGAGACTTTTTTAGCAGTTTTTTTTAAATCATTGATTAAATTTGAATGCATTTATTTAAGTTAAAATTTTATTAAGACTTTAATTTGTTTTTAAAACAAAAATGAAATGGCTCTTTGACGTACAATTGTTCGAATAGGCAGACGATTCATACACAGTAATAAATTATCAAATAGCAAAATAAATTATATATAAAAAATAGTCACTAAAAGAATAGTAGCAAAACATGATATTTAGGCGTATTAACACATAACCCGATCCCAACCAGAAAAAAACAGACTATACTCCGATCCAAGCAAGACAAAAATTTCATGAGCATAAACGCGACCCGAACCTAAAAATTCCATTTGAAAAAAAAAAAAATTGTAATTTAAGAAATTACCCCAACCATTTGAAAAATGTTTCACTCGATACATTCATCTATCATTTTAAGCTAAATACCAGTTGTTTTATTGTGTATTATCCGTGCCACTGCTATAAATGACTTTATACATGCTGCAATTTGAAGGTACGGTTCGTTTAAGTTATATCACTCTATTGTCGCCAAGCATAAAAGTTGGCGACGAAAGAAACATTTCAAACTATTTAACATTGTTGGTGCAAAAGTAATCATTATTAAAATACAGCTTTGGCATATACTGTTATACTTGTAAGACTTTGGCATATATTGTTTGATTTTACAGAGCAGAATTTTGGTGATGGAGGTTTTAAACCAAAATCGATCGCAGCACATGCATCTGTGAATGGGTCCATCAGACATCGAATCAAAAAAGTTTTTTCCCAGTTTTTCCCAAGCCGATTGCTTTTTAGTTTTCTTTTTAGGTGGTGGAAAATCAAGAGTAATAGCTATAACATTTTCCGGCTTGTTAGAATCACTATTGGCACTCAAATTTTCCTGGTTAGAACCGACCGATAGTAAAACGCCATGGCTAGTGGATTGGTCGCCCTGGCGACATGATGTTTTACAATTAATCGGTTCGGCATTAAATTGCTTCCTTTTTCGTGATCGCCTTTCAACACGTAATTGGTTTTCAGCGGCTCAATAATCTTTTGATTTTATCATTTTCTGCATTGAAAGACGTTTTTGCGCCAAACCAAATACAGTATTACTCAGTTTTCCCGTCGACCAATTTCGCCAAATGATACGAATCGCCAAACTAATAAGCAACTTATACATGTTGACTAAATTTTTATTTTAAATAGCAAAAGAAGAAATAAAAATCACTTTATGATTGTTTAAGTACGCGTATTGTGTTTAATATCATTGAATGCGATATTCACGTTCATTCATTTCTTTGGCTTCGGCTTTTTCCGTATCTGTTAATTTCCGTCTACCCATTTTTAAATTTGTTAGTTTTCTCCTTTATTACAATGATTTTAACCATTTTAATTTACTATTCAAATAAAAATTCTTCTAAAAGTAAAGAATTTAATTTAAATTCAAATAAAAATTCTTCTAAAAATAAAGAATTTAATTTAAATTCAAAAGTGGTAACATCATTCAAAAGTGGTAACATCATCGGGTCCATTCTCCCGAAAACAACAACCATTTTTCAAATGGTTAAAAAAAACTATGGATTTGATATTTGACCCGAATCAAATCTGAATCCCACAAAAATATTCAAATGAAGCATACCCCAATTCGATCAAAGAAAAATAATGTTCGTGTATATGCAACCCGACCCGAACCTAAAATTTTTCTCTGAAATAACCCAAAAAATGACCAGAACGAAACCTGAAATCGATAAAAATATTCCAAAGAACTATAACCTGATAAGAGCAAGACAAAAAAACTTCCATGAACATAAACCTGACTCGAACCTAAAAAATTCCATTTGAAAAAAAAGCCTGAAGTTTTATGCAAACTACATCTGAATCCGATCAAAATATTCGAAAGAACCATAACCGGATTCGAATAAGAGAAAATAATTTTCGTGGACATGAAACCGATCGGAACCTAAAATTCCATTTGAAAAAAATACCTGAAATTTGAATCGACAAAAATATTCCACAGAACCATACCCGGACCTGAACAAGACAAAAAAATTTCCATGAACATGAACCCAATCCGAACCTAAAAAATGAACTAAATCTGAATCTGACAAAAATATTCCAGAGAAGCATATCCTTATTCGAACAATGCAGAATAATTTCCGTTGATGCGCAACCCAACCTGAACCTAAAAATTCCATTAAAAAGCCGAAATCTGAATTGAACGACATCTGAACCCGAAAAAAATATTCCAAATAACCAAAACCCGATCCGAGCAAGACAAAATAATTTCCCTGGACATGAATCCAACCAGAACCTTAAAAATCAATTTAAAAAAATACCTAAAATCTGAATCGAACCAAATCTGAATCCGACGAAAATAGTCCAAATAACTATAACCAAATACAAACAAGACAATATAATTTCCATGGACATAATCCCCATTCCAAACCAAAAAATTTGTAAAAAAAAGAAAAAAAAAATCCCGAAATTTGAACCAAACTTAATCTGAACCTAACAAAAATATTTCAGTGAAGTATAACCTCATTGGAACTAGGTAAAATAATTTTCATATAAGTACAACCCGACCCGAACTTAAAAATCCCATATGAAGGGAAAAAAAACCCCCACGAAATCTGAATTGAACCAAATCTAAACTGAACACAAATATTCCAAACAACCATAACTGTATCCGAAGAAGACAAAATAATTTCCATGAACTTGAATCCAATCCGAACCTAAAATTCGGATGTTCTACAAAACATAATGCGCTCCGTAGCGGTGGAAAGTGAAACTAAGTACTTAGCGCGAGATGGTTAAAATATTTCGTTTATAGTAAATGTTAAATTAGAACTTGGTTACGGTTAGATAACAGTTAGGTTGCAATTACGTTCCGGTGACCTTTTTGTTATTTTATTTTCCGGTTAGGTTACAGTTAGGTCAAGGTTAAGTTACAGTTAGGTTAAGGTTAAGTTGCGGTTAGGTTGTGGTTAGATTATGGGTAGGTTATGATTAGGTGACGGCCAAGTTACATTTATGTTATATTTAACTTGCAGTTAGGTTACTGTTAAGATACAGCTAAGTTACAGACAAGTTATGATTCCGATACAATTAGGTTACGGTTAGGATTTTGTTCATAGAATGAACATTACGCATGTTTGATAAAAAATATACACCTATTTTTGTAAAATGGCTCTGAATTTATAATATTATATACTAACCTTTTAGCGAATCATCGAGAATCGATTTCATTCGCGGTAGTCAGATTTAAGAGTGATATATAATTAGTTTGAAATTCAAAATATTTCACTTGGGATATCTATGTGAAAAAAGTATTTAGTTAAGTCACTTAACAGTAATTTTAAGGATAAATATCAACACGAAATCGTTGGACACATATTCCCTCCTGCGTTTCCCATTGCAGTCATTTTAGGTATTTTTGCAGCTAAATATTAGTTTTTTTTAAAAACCAATTTTTGACACAGTCAGGGAGCACGTATTTAATATAATGTACACTGTAAAAAATTTGACCCTTTTGCTGTATCATCACTCCCCCGCTTTTATAGAATATATCTCTTTTGACCTATGACAATGCTCCAAAATAGGCTGAAGTAATCATTTTCTATAAAAGCGGTGGAGTGACGATGCAGCAAAAGGGTCAAATTCTTAACAGTGTATTAACACATACTTTGAGTTGAAGATAAAATCATAAAAATTTCAAGTTCGTTTAACATTATTATAACGGACCCGGGCAACGCCGGGCGGGTCAGCTAGTCTATATTAATAAAATAACAAATCGCTCTGTGTGTGTGTGTGTGTGTGTGTGTCTGCGATAGTTAGCGAAAACTACGGTACGTACGAAGCTCAAAATTTTTCTGAGAGTAGCCCAATATCTCTCCTGATGCACCTGACGCTCAGAATTTCGAAATTCCAATTATTAACTGAGTAATTAATTAAAATCGAGAGTTCACTCTCATAAAAAATCATCTTTTTCCCATTCTTTTCTCTTTCATTTTTTACGGTTGGTTGGTTGTGTAAAAATTTTCGCAGAAGTGATAAGAAAGCTGAGACAGAATTAAAGAAACCATTGGAGAAATGAGATAAGTGGAGGTGAAGTAAGCCTCAAAAAAGGTTTGCAATATGAAGAATCCATTTATCGCTCAAATTTTAATGTTCCAAACAAAAGGACGTGGAAGGGATTTTGTATTATAAGACGAATAGAAAGAAATGAATTACAACTGAAGCATATTTTAAGAAGGAATAGCAAATTTTTAAAATGGTCTTTGTTCTATTATTATTTATTAAAATAAATGTTCGCTTTTAAAATAAAAGAAATTGGAAAATTAGCAATAATTAAATGTCAAATTGAAATTAAATAAGATATTGAAATCATTTGATGCGAACTAAAATTGTATTACCAAAAGTTTCCTAATTTAATGTAATTTTAAATACTTTATAACGTAGATGAAAAATGTTTATGACTTAATAATTACATGTAAATAAATATTTAAAATATAATGATGAAAACGTTCTTTTAAAATCATGTACGAAAATTTAAGTAATAAATATTAATCTAAAATATAGATTTCTGACTGCAGACGATTTTAATGTTTTAACAAAAGAATGTTATATTTTCAAGCAAAACGGTAAAATAATTTTCTATATTGATATTTAAAACACATATGATAAAAAAATTAATAAATTTTTACCGGTGAAGCGATAGGTTATTTCTTTTTAAGAAACAAGAGTAAAAAAATACGGATTTAAAACTGTTTCAATTCATAGGCGTGTCAAAGCACGTGCTTTTGTCGGTACTTAATTGGACTTAATGTAGAGTTAAATTTTCAGAATCACCTCTAGAGATAATACTTCCACTCTATTAATTTCTTTTTACTCTATGAAAGAAACCAATTTGAGATTTTGACATTTCAAAAGTGACTGTTTTTTTCCCAAAGATCTTTAAAATTCATAGACTGGCAAAATGTCAGTTTAATTTAAGATTTTTGGACACAGCTGTTACGTCGGATTGTTCGTATTTCGTACATTAGAATGTACAGCAAATAACACCTTGATTTCAAAATTAAATTAATCAAAAACGAAGATCAACAGAATTATGCAGTAAACGGTTTGTTTATCAGGTAAGCTGTAAAAATCTTATACAAAAGTTTCGAACGGTAAATATTTTGAAAAGATTGTGCTCTGATTGCAAAGAATGCTTTGATTTCACATTTTTCTTGCTTTAGATTGCTGCCAGAGAATGTGTTTTTCGGCTTAAAGTGCCACATTTCATATTTTTTTTAAATAAAATTTTTGAAATTTCGAAATTCTAAAAATTTACTTCGAAAAATCTTTAAAATATTACACAGTAAGCTGAAAAATTATTTCTCTGCAGGCAATCTAAAACAAAAAAAATGTCAAATCAAAGCACTCTATGCAATCAGAACACAATTTTTTCAAAATATTCACTGTTTGAAATTTCTGTATAAGATTTTTACAGCTTACCTAATGAAAAAACCGTTTACCGCATATTACTATCGATCTTTGTTTTTGAGCAATTTAATTTTGAAATCAGGGTGTTATTTGCTGAACACCCTGTATGTGTGGTTAGCTATGTTGCAGTAAATATATGTATACAGGGTGATTCCAAATTTTTTTTACAATAGATGAAGAATGATAGTACACATCAGAACAAATAATATTAAATAGGAGACAAAGAGTCCCAAACGTTTTCCAAAGGAGATAGCCGCCATTAAAGTTTAGGAACCAAAATTTCAAATAAACATAAAAAACGGAAAAATCGGTTGATTGATTTGCGGTTTTCAGTAAAATTATTCTTTATGTCGGCATTTTCTTGAAATTAAATTATAAAGATAAATTTCAAAAATGCCGATAGAGGGCGTTTTAGATTTTGGAGTAACGAACAACTATTTTTTGCCGGTAGTTTTTGAATCTCATTAGATGGTTTCGTAAGCTTAGACTCAAACTTAAATTTTGAGCTCAAAATCTGAATAGTTGAGAGTGGTTAAGTAGCACAAATTGAGCTGTGTTCAGAGGGTTTAAATTTCAAATGATTATAAACAACGGAAAAATTGGTTCATGAATTTGCGGTTTTTACTAAAACTATTCCTTATGTAGGTATTTTCGTAAAAATAAATTATAAAGATAAATTTTTAAAAATGCCGACAGAGAGCGCTTTAGACTTTGGAGTAACGAACAACTCCTTTTTGGCGTTATTTTTTGCATCTTATAAAATGCTTTCGTAAGCTTAGACTTAAACTTAAATTTTGAGCTCAAAATTTGAAAAGTTGGGAGTGGTTAAGTAGACAAACTAAACTGTGTTCAGAAGGTTCAAATTTCAAATGATTGTAAAAAACGGAAAAATTTAACGATTCGTTTGCAGTTTTAGCTAAAACTAATTTTTAAATCAGCATTTTCTTGAAAATAAATTTTAAAGATAAATTTCACATAATGCCGATAGAGGGCGCCTTAGACTTTGGGGTAATTTAGATCTATTTTTATCCGTTATTTTTTAAATCTCATTAAATGCTTTCAAATGCATAGACTTAAATATTGGGCTCAATTTCTGAATCGTTGGGAGTGTTTAAATAGCAAAAAATTGAATGGTGTTCAAAGAGAGGGGGAGGGGGGGGTAAATTTCCACTCCTGAATACACTTCAGTTTGCGCTTATTAACCCCTCTCAACGATTCAGAATTTGAACTCAAAATTTAAGTTTAAATCTAAGCTTTAATAAGCTTTTGCAAGCATTTAATTACAACCAAAAAATAATGTTTGAAATTAATTATTGGTTACTCTGAAGTTTAAGGCGCCCTCTAACGGAATTTTATGAAATTTATCTTTAAATTTATTTTCAAGAAGATACTGACTTGAAGAATAGTTTTATTTCAAACCGCAAACAAATCGACGAATTTTTCCATTTTCTATAATTATTTTAAATTTGAACCCCCCCCCCCCCCTAAACACACTTCAGTTTGTGCTACTTAACCACTTCCTACTATTCATATTTTGAGCTCAAAATTTAAGTTTATGTCTATGCTTCCGAAAACATTTAATGAGGTTCAAAAAATAAAGCCGAAAAATAGTTGTTCGTTACTCCAAAGTCTAAAGCGCCCTCTATCGCCATTTTTTGAAATTTATCTTTATAATTTATTTTTAAAAAATACCAGCATAAAAAATAGTTTTAGTGAAAACTGCAAATTAATGAACCAATTTTTCCGTTTTTTATAATAATTTGAAATTTGAACCCCCTGAACACAGTTCAATTTGTGCTACTTAACCACTCTCAACTTTTCAGATTTTCAGCTCAAAATTTAAGTTTGAGTCTAAGCTTACGAAAACATTTAATGAGATGCAAAAAATACCGGCAAAAAATTATTGTTCGTTACTCCAAAATCCAAAGCGCCCTCTATCGGCATTTTTTGAAATTTATCTTTGTAATAGAATTTAAAGAAAATGCCGACATAAAGAATAATTTTACTGAAAACCGCATATCAATCGACCGATTTTTCTGTTTTTTATGTTTATTTGAAATTTTGGTTCCTAAACTTTAATGGCGGCTATCTCCTTTGGGAAACGTTTGGTACCCTTGGTCTGCTATTTAATATTGTTTGTCTTGATGTGTACTATCACCTCTCTTTGATTGTAAAGAAAATTAGAATCACCCTGTATGTATATATGAGGCTTTTTTAGCAGTTTTTTTAAATCATTGATTAAATTTGAATGCATTTTATTTAAGTTAAAATTTTATAAATACTTTACTTTAATTTGTTTTTTAAACAAAAATGAAATGGCTGTTTGACGAACAATTGTTCGAATCAGCAGACGATTCATACACAGTAATAAATTGTTAAATAGTAAAATAAATTATATATAAAAAATAGTAACTAAAAGAATAGTAGCAAAACATAATGTTTAGGCGTATTAACACATAACCCGGTCCCAACCAGAAAAAAACAGACCATACTCCGATCCAAGCAAGACAAAAATTCCATGAGCATAAACCCTACCCGAACCTAAAAATTACATTTGAAAAAAAAAAAAAAAAACTATGGATTTGATATCTGACCCGAATCAAATCTGAATCCCACAAAAATATTCAAATGAAGCATAATTTCATTTAGCATCAATAGCATCAAGGAAAACTAATGTTCGTGTAAATGCAACCCGACCCGAACCTAAAAATTTTCTTTGAAAAACCTGAAAAATGACCAGAACGAAACCTGAAATCGATAAAAGTTTTCGAAAAAACTTTAACCCGATAAGAGCAAGACAAAATAATTTCCGTGAACATAAACCTGACTCGAACCTAAAAAATTCCATTTGAAAAAAAAAAAAAAAAAAAAAAAAAAAAAAAAAAAAAAAAAAACCTGAAATTTTATACAAACTACATCTGAATCCGATCAAAATATTCGAAAGAACCATAACCAGATTCGAATACGACAAAATAATTTCAGTGGACATGAACCCGATCCGAACCTAAAATTCCATTTGAAAAAAATACCTGAAATTTGAATCGAACCAAATATGAACCTGACAAAAATATTCCACAGAACCATACCCGGATCCGAACAAGACAAAAAATTTCCATGAACATGAACTCGATCCTAACCTAAAATTCCATTTGAAAAAAATACCTGAAATTTGAATCGAACCAAATATGAACCTGACAAAAATATTCCACAGAACCATACCCGGATCCGAACAAGACAAAAAATTTCCATGAACATGAACCCGATCCGAACCTAAAAAAACTGAACTAAATCTGAATCTGACAAAAATATTCCAGAGAAGCATATCCTTATTCAAACAATGCAGAATAATTTCCGTTGATGCGCAACCCAACCTGAACCTAAAAATTCCATTAAAAAACCGAAATCTGAATTGAACGACATCTGAACCCGAAAAAAATATTCCAAAGACCCAAAACCGGATCCGAGCAAGACAAAATAATTTCCCTGGACATGAATCCGACCAGAACCTTAAAATTCAATTTGAAAAAATACCTGAAATCTGAATCCGACGAAAATATTCCAAATAACTATAACCAGATACGTACAAGACAATATAATTTCCATACACATAAACCCAATCCTAATCAAAAAATTTGTTAAAAAAAAAAAATCCCGAAATTTGAACTAAACTTAATCTGAACCCAACAAAAATATTTCAGTGAAGTATAACCTCATTAGAACGAGGTAAAATAATTTCCATAAAAGTACAATCCGACCCGAACCTAAAAATCCCATTTGAAGGAAAATAAATAAAAAAAAAAAAAAAAAAAAAAAAAAAAAAAAAAACACGAAATCTGAATTGAACCGAATCTAAACTGAACAAAAGTATCCCAAACAACCATAATCGTATCCGAAGAAGACAAAATAATTTCCATGGACATGAATCGAATCCGAACCTAAAATTAGGATGTTCTACAAAACATAATGCGGTCCGTAGCGGTGGAAAGTGAAACTAAGTACTTAGCGCGAGATGGTTAAGATATTTCGTTTATAGTTAGTGTTAAATTAGAACTTGGTTACGGTTAGGAATTATAATACTATATACTAACCTTTTAGCTAATCATCGAGAATCGATTTCATTCACGGTATAGTTGGATTTAAGAGTGATATAATTAGTTTGAAATTCAAAATATTTCACTTGGGATATGTATGTGAAAAAAGTATTTAGTTAAGTCACTTAACAGTAATTTTAAGGATAAATATCAACACTTTAACACGAAAATCACGCAGTCGTTGGACACATATTCTCTCCTGCGTTTCCCATTGCAGTTATTTTGGGTATTTTTGCAGCTAAATATTTGTTTTTTTTTAACCGATTTTTGACACAGTCAGTGTGCACGTATTTAATATTATGTACACTGTAAAAAAATTGACCCTTTTGCTGCATAATCACTACCCCGCTTTTATAGAATATCTCTCTTTTGACATATGAGAATATTCCATAATAGGCTGAAGTAATCATTTTCTATAAAAGCGGTGGAGTGACGATGCAGCAAAAAGGTCAAATTTTTAACAGTGTATTTACACATATTTCGAGTTAAAGATAAAATCATAAAAATTTCAAGTTCGTTTAACATTATTATTACGGACCCGGGCAACGCCGGGCGGGTTAGCTAGTTAGAACCTAAAATATTATTACAAGAGTGTTGGAAAGCTGGGGTGACATGGGATACGGAATTACCTATTTCTGTCAAGAGAAAATTTGAAAAATGGAAAAAACAATTAGAAAAATTAGGGACTATTGAAATACCTAGGTGTTTATCTTGTTATTCAGATAAACTACATTCTTTGCACGTTTTTTGTGACGCTAGCAAAATAGCTTATGCTACGTGTATGTTTTTACGGTCTGAAAATGAGAATGATAATTTCTGTTAATTCGTTCAAGCAAGAAGCCGAGTTACTCCTATGAAAACAAATTCCATCCCGAGGTTAGAATTGTTAGCTTGCAATATTGGAGCTAGATTATCAAATATTGTCAAAACCGATTTAAAATTAGATGATATTGACATTTTTTACTGGACTGATTCGGCCAATGCACTTGATGGGATAAAAAGAAATGAAAATTGGGCGCCTTTTGTTTATAACCGTGTATCAGAAATCCGGTCATTAAGTGATTCTTCAAAATGGCATTTTATTCCCGGTCATTTAAATCCTGCTGACCTGCCTTCAAGGGGTTGTACCGCTGAGGTTTTAGCCCGAGGCAAATGGTGGAAGGGCCACAGTGGCTAAAGAAACCAATTAACGAGTGGCCAAAATCAGAAATATTTCCAGATTTTGAAATTATAGATGCCGAAAGAAGAAAAACTATTATCAGCGCTGCCAATTTAGATATTCACAATGAACAAATTTTTGCAAAATTTTCATCATATGAAAAATTAGTTAAAGTAATTGGATGAATATATAGATTTTACCAAAGCTGCAAGAAAGCTAAAGAAGATAGAGAATATAGTATTTTAACTGTAAAAGAGCAGAATGAAGCTGAAAATAAATTATTAAAATTAATTCACCAACAATCGTCTAGTGGCCCCCTAGATAATAGATCAAAATTATTTCAGATCATCACAGATTCTGCTGGAGTTCTAAGGCTGAAATCACGTATACTATTGAGAGAAGATACGATGAATTTTCGATACCCTGTCATACTTCGCCATGACCATCCAGTAGTTGAAAAAATAATTAGATCTAGACAAAAACTAGGACATGCCGGGGTACAAATTTTTGATGTCTAATTTGAGGGAAGATTTTTGGATCTTAAAATTTCGGAAAATTGTAAGGAAAATTATTAGAAGCTATGTAATATGCAGAAGATACGATTTTAAGCCACAAGAAATATCCACTCCACTCTTACCTATAGATAGAGTTCGAGAAGCTGTCATTTTTTAAATCATTGGTTTGGATTATGCCGGCCCGCTTACTCTTAAAGAAAATAGGAAAATATGGCTAGATTTTAAACGTGTGCAATTTTCAGAGCGGCTCAATTTGAGTTAGCCACTTCTTTATCTACCGAAAACTTTCTATTAACTTTAATACGATTTATCGCCCGTAGAGGTAGGCCTTCTATTATCTACACCGACAATGGGTCGAATTTCGTAGGGGCCGAAAATTTGTTGAAAGAAATAGATTGGAATTCCGTACAAAATCATAGCATATCCAGAAGAATCACTTGGAAATTTATTCCACCTTCAGCTCCATGGTGGGGAGGGTGGTGGGAGCGACTAATCGGAATGACAAAAAGAATACTGAGAAAAGTTTTAGGAAAGCGTTCTCTAAATTACGAAGAGATGCAAACCGTTATGTGTGACATCGAAAGTGTAATCAACAGCCGCCCACTTACATATGTTTAAGAAGACAACAACGATCTTGTACCCCTCACTCCATCCCTGTTTCTGCAAGAAGTAAAAGGTAGTGGAACACCTGATATGAATATTTTGGATGCCGAATCGCATGCCTACCAACAAAAACTAAGACAAAACCTTCGTAAAAGATTTAGATCAGAATATTTAGGTCTATTGCGACAACCTACGAGATGTGGCAAAAAAGAGAAACCGTTTGCAATAGGCGACGACGTTGTGATTGTATCAAGTAACAATAACAAAAGAATCGATTGACCTCTGTCCAAAAAAACTGAAATTTTCCCATCTAAGGATGGTAAAATACATGTTGTACACTTAAAAATGAAAAGTAGTGAATTCCTCAGACCTTTAGATGTATCACAAAATAATGATATTATGAGAAGTCATTTCAACGACATGAAAAATTCACACTCTTCAGAAGAAAATAACAAACAATCCAATGATTCTCCCAGTGGTTTGGTCATGAATAGAAATTCAGACACATTAGTTCATCACTCTAGATATGGACGAATCATAAAACCTATAGTTAATTGAAAAATTTGAGTTCCAGCTGAACCCCTGAAACTCCAAGGTGGTAGGATGTTGGTACTTGGAAATACTTGAATATTCCTTTCAGCCAACCACCTGTCAGGCTAAAACTATTACGCAATGTGAAGCAAGAATCTCAGTTCGGTTTTATCTGACATACAGTTCCGGCGCATGCTCTGAACAGTTTATCCTACCTAAGAACATTATTTGTTTTTAACTTTTTTTTCCTTTTTGTTTTGTAGATGAGTTAGAAGTTTTATAGAACAAAGATGTAATATTGAAAGTGTCACGGCCGATTTTGGAAATAATTTTTGTGCGCATTTATGTTGTAATTCGTCTTTATTAAAATATGAAAACTAAACAAGAACTACATTTTTGACTACAATGACGTTTTGTTTTCTATGAAGACGCCAAGAATTTAATCCATAAACCCAGACACGGACTACCCGATCTTCGAACTTGGAATTTTGGAGGTAAGAATTTTTATGTCTTACCTAATTTTTATTTTATGAATATTTTAGAATCAATTGTGATATTGATATTCTTTTTTTCAGCAGCTCTGGCCGTGATTATTTAATTTAGGCAGTCGGAGTTGTCACAACATCCTCTGCTGTCAGTGGACTACGATGAAGAGATGGTTTTCTAAGAAATCGTTTAAATCACGAAACCTCAAGCCAATTTTCAAGAACAGTCGGGGTTATCGCAAACTGTATTTCGACGATTTTCTATGTTTCGCTTGGTTTAATGCTAAGTTCTTAAATAAGAAGCTGAAGTTTTTACTTGTAAGCCAGTAAGTGTCCTCTCATTACAATAAATATTAAAAAATACCAAATTATATGTTTCACTTGAAAAGAACTTTGACCTTTTTCCGGTAATAAGACTCAAATACATATATTTCAACCTTCTTCCGGTAGTATTAAATTTTTTAAATAAATATTTTTATTATTTTTCTCCGAATATCCATGCAACAAAACATCTTTCATCTTTCCGGAATACGTAGGTTTTGATTAATATTAAAACATTATTTTGAGTCAAAAACCAAGATTAGACTTTTTTTTCTATTTTCTTAAATTAATATTTTATCCCATTGTGGCAGTATTAAATTTGGAAATATTTTTTTATTACTTATCTCTTAATCTATATATAATACAACATATTTTTTATATATAGGTAGATTTTCAAATTATGATTTATTTTCATTCAAACATTATATTTAAGTCTAATTGTAACTCAAAGAAATTACTTTGATTAATTTAATACTTTTATACGCAGCAAAACTTAAATAAATCCAAGTTATCTTTCACTTTGTATTATTTACATGTAAATACCTTTTAAATTATATAGTTTTAAACATTTTATTTATTTAATTTTCCTTAAATTTGTTACAAACGCTAATTTTCTAGGCAAATTTCTAGATTGTTTTTATGAAATAATAGAAAATTTCATTCGATTCAAGTTTTCTAACGAGAAACATTGCCAATCATTTACACATGAAAATTAATTCAGGAATGCTCAAGAAATTGATTGTTTGAGCAAGTTTAGAAAGTTTCAATCTTAAACAATTATTTTAATCAATTCTAAATTCTATGCTTTTTAGCATTTATTAAATTGCTTGAATGGAAAAAATATTCAGATTATATCAAACAAGATTAAAGAAACTCATAAAATCTTTATTTTACTAAAAGCTTTTAGGATGAATTGCTGACTCATAATATCAAGAAAATTGTAAATAATATGTCACGAGCAGTTGATCTTAAAGACCTATCATATGCCTGAAAACAGTTTAAAATCAGAAGAATATTTTATGCAGAGCTATTTGTGTAATCGGAGTTTGGAGAAAGAATATCACTTTAAGATTAAATGAGATAGTAACGGAAAAATGTTACGTTATATTTTTAGCAAATCATAAGCAATTTAAGATACTGAAAATTGCATATTGTTTGAAGCAATTTTGTTTTTCTAAAAAATATTATATCCGAAGTTAAAATATCTAAAAATAATGAACTTAAGTATTAAAAGAAGGCATATTTATAAAAACTAGTATTTTTCCCACATATATTTTAAAATTATGTATTATATTTTAAAATTAGTTTCTCCCAATTTTAGGTGAATTTGTAATAATATAAATGCGTCAACTAAATTCGCCTTCTGCTCGAGCCATCTATCTCTCTGCCCGCAAAAAATAGCGCAAAATCTACCCAACTGTTGTTGTTGTACGACTAAATAATTTTCATTTTTTATATATAATTGTTGTAGTATTTTGTTGAATCTTTCCAAATTTTATGAAAATAGAATCAGGATAAAAAAAAATGTATACTAATATATTTTTTTTCATTCTATTAAATTCAATCACATGCAATTAATTCTATAATAATCCTACGATAGATAAGGATTCCGTGTAACCATGGTGATTACATCTTACTTAAGATGGAGTCCTATTATTTTCGTATTACTGAACATAAGGTATATAATCGTAATAAATTCTCTATTCATGCGTCTTTACATAAGAGTGCAGCAGCTATTGCATAAAGATAAGAATATTTATAAAATTAATTATGGTACAAACCCAAAATATAGATAAAAACCTTTTTTTATTTTTTTTTATTTGAAACTTTTTGTATTTACCACACTGCGAAACATACTACAATTTATGACAATTAATAGTTAGTACTTCAATATTTTTCATTACTTAAAATTTCGATATTTTTTTATTTTTCAGAGTTTAGGGGTTCAGTTTGATTTCATATAATTTAAATTCATGTTTTATTTGATAGTTTATTTACCGCCAATGTCACTGTCAGTATGTCCTAACATTTTCTCTCGACACTTTTTGCTTTTTATCTTTACAATAAGAAAATATTGGATTCGTGAAAAATTTGGAATTCCGGTTTTCGTCGGATTTACACGTTTTAGGGATCAGAGAACCCGAAAAACAAGTTTAAGCAAAATGTCTCTCTGTGTGTTTGTCTGCATGTGACAGAAAAATTGCCAGCGCTCTATCTCAAGAACTAATACAAGGAACTTCATAAAACTTTAGATTCTGTTAGACTTTGATATAAACTGTATCTGATTAGTTTTTTTTTTGTGTAAACCGCTCAACAGGTGGTGCTTCTATGCTGAATTATTCACAGTTTCCACAATAGCCATATCTCAAGAACTAGTGCATGGATTTTCAAATAACTTTATATTTATTTAGTACTTAATATAATATGCTGATGAATACGGTGTGACGCAAATCCGTCCATATGTAGAGCTGGCATCATGGTGCATTATTCGCGATTATCGCATTAGCTCTTTCTCAAAAACTAAGGCACGAAATTTTCTAAAACTTCAGATTCAATTAATACCCGATGTTGATAAGCCTTGTTTAGTTTTTGGTGGAAATCGCAAAACAGATGGCTCTGCTATGCTGCATTTTTCATGATTTCGCAATAGCTATATCTCAAGAACTAATGCATGGATTTTCGTCAAACTTCAGATTCAGTTAGTACCTTAGGAAAAATTGATCCTGATCTTTTTTGGTGTACATCACTCGATGTGCGGTCCTGCTATAGGATTTTTTTTTAAGATTTAGCAATAGAACTATCTCAAAAACTAATGCACGGATTTTCATCAAACTTCGGAATTACTCATCCGTCGACATAAGTTTTTGCTGACAAGATTTTTAGTTTAAACCACATAATCGTTGGCACTGCTAAGCTGCATTTTGCAGGATGTATTATCATGCATAAGATAGAAGAAATTGCCACATCTGACTAATTTAACTTTATTATATAGGTTTGCTTGCTTTATAATTGTGTTAACTTCATTATATATAAAAAGAATGCACAATTTATAAAATTTAAATATGGATATTAAATAACATTTTTCTTCTTTTAAACAGATTTTAGAAGTACATGATCCAAAAGATCTAATATAGGAAACATAAAATATATATTAAATACATAAAGAAATGGTTACTTTTATTTAAAAATCTTCTTACAAAATACTAAATTTTTAAAAGAGTATACATTCAAAGTAATCGAAAACGACATATTTTCAAAATCTTTTTAAAATTATTACTCGGTCGAACATAGACTGCCTAGGTTAAATAATTCCAATATATTGTCAGATGTGCATAACATAGATGACATGCGTTTTTATTGTTATTATAATTTATTTAAGTTATAGTACCTTAAAAACTGTTAATAAATTGATTTTTCTTTTTAAATATTGATTCGAAGACCGTTTAATTGTGAATATTTCGACACTTCATTTTTAACCATACTAGTGCAATAGCCAACCGCAAAAAACCCTATGTCATCGAGCAATAGAAAAAATCCTTTTATTATGGAAGAATAGTCATAACGGAATCTAATGATCCATGTCTGACGGAAGTGAAGTGGTGCATAAGCCAAAATTAATACCACTAGTGGATCTCTGGTAGGTCTATCATTATGTTTGCCATACAATAAAGAGTATGAAAACACGGAAAACTGAGTGTAGGAAAACACAATGCTAATTTTACGAGTCAACCACTAGTGGTATTAATTTTTGGCTTATACACCACTTCACTTCCGGCAGACATGGATCGTTAGATTACTCTATGACTACTCTTCCATAAAACAAAGGATTTTTTTTGTGCTCGATGATTTAGAGTTTTGTGTGGTCGGCTCTTGGACTATACGGTTATTATATCGCGATATATCATAACACCATTATTAACATTAATTATTTTAATAAATCTAGCTCAATTATCCATGCAAATTAAAACAATGGTCTTTTTTCTCCATGTCCGTATTTTCTTGATATACCTGTTTTAAAACTTTAGTAGCAACATAACTCATAAAACTCTTTATTGACATAAAATTAATATATTCAGCCGATTTGTTACTCAATTTTAGATAAACGAATTTATTACATTTTTCCAAATAGATCGCTTCAAAGTTACAAGTGACATAACTTTGGTATCATAAATATAATTGAAGATTATCAAATGCGATTACAATAACAAAACAAGATTATTTATAAATCTTCTTTTTTTTACATTTTTAGAAAGTTTAACTCAAGATTGATCAGAAAACAGATTTTTGTTTTTAAATAATAAATGAAAACCCATTTAATTGTGAATATTTTGGCATCTCATTTTTACCCATATGGATTTTATACCGCGAAAAATTAAAAAATTTGTTTATACACACAATACAATTACACATACAAATTAAAACATTAAATGAGAATTTGTCCTTATTCATATTTTCATCATTTTTCTGTTTTAAAAATTTAGTAGCGGCTTCATTCATAAAATTGATTATTGGTTAAAAATTAATACATACAACAGCGCTGTTGCTGAATTTTAGGGACTCAAATTTGTTAAATTTCTTTAACTCTCTAAGCGTTTGGCCCGTAATATTCCGTACACTAAGCTCCAGGTTTCACTGCAATATAAGCAATGTTTAAGATATTATAATTCTATAAATTTAATGAATTTTCAAAGCATTGAAGAATGATTAAGACTTTCGAGGATTACATTTATATTCCTAAATAAGATTTTTTATGTAATATTGAAAGAATCATATTTTATTAGCATTTAAAACAAAATACAGAGAAAACAACATTACAAATTTACCCATTTGCAAGGCGCTTGGAGGGTTGTAGATCAATTCAAATGTACATGTGAAGGTACTTTGGTGTCGTAAATATAATTTCAGTATTGTCAAATACGATTAAAATAAGAAAACATTATATATTATAAGCCATTTTTTAGCCTCCGATGCTATTTGTTTTAGACAAGCTAAAAAATGTCGTGTCAAAAATTGTGGCCCACTTTTACTTACCTATCATACGTAGTATAGGGCAATCGTTTTGAAAATCGAAAAAAAAACTTTGACGGATTTACACGTTTCACATACTGGAGATTCCGAAAAACATATTTATAGAAAAAAAATTGCCGTCCGTCTGTCTGTCTGTATGTCTGTAAACGCTCTATCTCACAAATAAATCGAGATAGAGACTTAAAATTTTGTATGTACCTAGTAAGTAAGGATAGAACGAAGCCTATTTAATATCAGTAACCTTGATTGTCGGAAACTATTTTTTTCTGACTCTTAAAAAATTCGTTCTGATGAAATGTATATAAAAAATTTCGATTTTTTTATTTTAAGGAAAGGACGTAAAAGGCAATAAAATAACACAAATTTTGCATCAAGAACGAAGTCGGTCGGATTAATAGTTGCCGAGATATTTGTAATCCTGTTTTCCACATTCTTCGATTTTTCAAGACTCTGTATTTTCTTCAAATTTCAATTCAAAGATATGTTTTAATTGGACATGAGACGCTTAATCTGACGCAATAAATTGTTAGTTAATATGATTATTGTTTTTGGAGTTATAAGGATGTTTCTTTTACGCAATCCGGTATTACTTGTGTAGTTTGGTATTTTACATAATTTGTCGAAATGGGTTCATCATCAATTTATTAATGGAGCATTACTATGTATATTAAGAATATTCAAATATACGCTCAAATTTTGTTTTGCAATTGCAATGCATTTTATAAATAGTTTTCACATATTTTATTTTCACATATTATATAATGCATATCCATGATGGGTAAGTATTACGGTGGCCCCCAACGACTAGTTTCGTAATCTGGCCATTAAAACGAGACATTCATACAATTGTATTGTTAAAAGGCATTTCCTTTTTCTCAGAGTTTATAAAAAAGCGTTTAAACTAAAGAAAAAATCCATATTTGATGAATCTAGTCAATGAGAAAGTAGCACGTAAAATTGTATCTCTTTATTTCTCCGCAATTCCTATGTCTCAGAGAGAACTCGCTAATCATTGGGCATTTCACGCTGTTCTGTTTGCTATTATTTTGATAAACACAAGAAAAATGAAGTCAGTTCATTGCATTCTAAACGGGGTCGCCCTTCTAACAAACCTCTATCGATATTTTTTTTTTTAATCAGAGGCGAAATAGAATTGTGCAATGGCAGAATCTACATTCAACTTGTAATGTATTTTTTTTTTCGGATTCATTTTTTTAGAGAGACTGTTTATCTCAAGATTTATCAATAAAAGATTCTTGTTTTTAAATAATAAATTTTGGCAACTCATTTTTACCTAAACGGATTTTATACAGCGAAAAATTGTAAATTTTGTCTAAACACTGAATGAAATTACACACACAAATTAAATTATTAAATGGATGTTTCTCCATGTTCATATGTACTTCATTTTTCTATTTTTAAAATTTAGTAGCGATTTCATTCATAAAATGGCTTATTAATAAAAATTTAATATATTCAGCCGATTTGTCGCACATTTTTAGAAACGTGAATTCATTAAATTTCTTTAAGTAAATCACTTCAAAGTTACATATGAGGTAACTTTAGTATCGTGAGTGTGCTTTCTACATTATCGAATACAATTTCAATAGAAAAACAGTATTTATTATACATAGTTTTTTTATCTTATTTTTTCCGGCTTGATTTTGTTAAAGAGAAAATTAACCCCAAAATTGATCAAAAAATAGATTTTTTTATATATAAAAATGAAAACTTCTTTAATTATGAATATTTTGGCACCTCATTTTTACATATACGAATTTAAAACCGAACAAAAATGTAATTTTTTTAATACACTCAATGTAATTAGACACACAAATTAAAACCTTGATTAAATTTTTTTCGATCCTCATATTTTCTTCATTTATCTATTTTAAAAGTTTAGCAGCGACATCATTCATAAAATACCTTATTGATTAAAAATTAGTATATTCAGAAAATTTCTTGCTGAATTTTAGGAATGCGAATTTATTACATTTCTTTAAATAGATCGTTTCAATGTAACATACGAGGTAACTTTGGCATCGCAAATATAATTTCCAGATTATCAAATATAATTACAATTATATATAAAATACATTTATTATAAGCTTTTTCTGCCTTATTTGTTTCATTTTCACTTTTTAGAGACAATGTTTACATTAACATTGATCAAAAACTGATTTCTTTTTTTTATATAATAAATGAAAACCTATTTAATTATGTATATTCTTGTACCTCATTTTTACCTATACCGATTTTATACCGCGAAAAATAATAAATTCTGTATAAACTCCATGAGTCCTAATATCGCCTGTTTGCGACAAAAAAGAACTATTTTTAAATAAATTTAAATGCGTCTAGAACTGTGAAATTTACTTCCAGACATTATTTTAAATGTGTGCGTACTAAAGCATTGGTATATTGGTTAATAATTCTTTGGAGATGTTTTACAGTAATTTTAAAGAGATTTTTTGTGGCCCCTCGAAATGATTGTCTCAGGACTGAGGAGGTTATACACTCGATGCAATTACATACACAAATTAAAACATTAAATCGATTTTTTCCATGTTCATATTTTTTACATTTTTCTGTTTTAAAAGTTTAGTCTCAACTTCTTTCATAAAATGGCCTAGTAAATAAAAATTAATATATATTCAGCAGATTTATCGCGGAATTTTAGGGACGCGAATTTATTACATTTCATTAAATAGATCAGTTCAAAGTTACTTGTGAGTTAACTTTGGTATCGTGAGTATTATTTCAAGACTATCAAAAGCGATTACAACATTTATTATAAGCATTTTTTACCATATTTTATCCAGTTTCAAATTTTTAAAGAGGCAGTATTTCCTTAAGTTTGATCAAAAAAATATATATATTTGTGTTTTTAAATAATAAATGAAAGCCTGTTTAATTGTGAATATTTTGACATTCCATATTTAACCATACGGAAATTAGAATGCTATATAATGTAAATTTTATTTATACACAAAGTGCAATTACACACACAAATTAAAACTTTAAATAGCTTTTTCTCCAAACTCAAATTTTTAATATTTTTCTGTTTTTAACCGACTTCCAAAAAGGAGAGGAGGTTATCAATTCAACTCGTATGTATTTTTTTTATGTATGTTCACCGATTACTCCGAAATTATGCAACCGATTTCTGTTATTTTTGTTTCAAATGACAGAGGATGCTCTCGAATTGGTATCACTTCCGTTTCATCGAAATTGATTCAGTATTTGTTTAGTAATTAAGCAAAAACTAATAAAATTAGTGATGTTTTGCTAGTTAAAAGTATTGAATAGGTTCGCTGAATGAAATGTAGACGGAATGGCCGAACGGTCTAAGGCGCCAGATTTAAGCTCTGTTTCTCGTAAGAGAGCATGGGTTCGAACCCCACTCCTGATATAATTTATATTCGTGTATAATTTACGTTATTTTTTTCGTATTACAATTTTTATTATTAACCGGCAGCAGAAAATGAAGAGGAAGTTATCGATTTGACACATATGTGTTTTTTTCTATGTATGTTCACCGATTACTCCGAAACTACCTAGCCGATTAATTTGGTTTTTGTGTTAAATAAAAGAGGCTATTCTGGAATTGGTACCACTTACATTTCATACAAATTGGTTCAGTACTTTTTAGTGATTAGGCAAAAATTACTGAAATTGGTGATTTTTCGCAAATTAAAAATATCTTCCACTTTGAATAAGCTCGCCGAAGGGAGCGCAGTCAGGATGACCGAGCGGTCTTAGGAGCCATATTTAAACTCTGTTTCTGGAAAGAGAGTGTGCGTTCGAACCCCACTCCTGACAAAATTTACATCCATGTATAATTTACAGTATTTTTCTTTTCGTATTATAATTTTTACTAACCGACTTCAAAAAATCGTTAACTTTTAACTAAAAAGAGAAAAATAAACTTTTTCACCAAAAATTGAACCGACTTCAAAAACTACGGTAAAGTGAAAAATAATTTTTTTACATAATAGTAATAAGAAATTAAATTAAGAGCGTAGTATTTACCATGAGTATCATTATATTTATGTACATTAATTTGATTTTTTGGAGTCCGTGCCAGCCAAGCCAATTTCAACATTAAAATTAAGTATCCAATGCAAATCGTAAAAGAATAAAGTTAATTTTTTAATTAAATATTAAATCGTAAAAAAATTCGTAAATACTTGGATGTGTGCCTATTGAAAAATGACATATAACTTGGCTTGGCTGGCACCGACTCCAAAAAATCAAATTAATGTACATAAATATAATAATACTGATGGTAAATATTAAGCTCTTAATTTCTTATTACTATTACGTAAAAAAATTATTTTTCACTTTGCCGTAATTTTTGAAGTCGGTTCAATTTTTGGTAAAACATTTATGAAAGTTTAGTAGCGACTTCATTGATAAAATGGCTTATAGATAAAAAAAAAAATAATGTATTAATTCAATTTGTCGCTGAATTTTAGGGACGCAAATTTATTTCATTTCTTTAATAATTTCACTTCAAAGTTATTTGTGAGGTAACTTTGGTATCGTGAGTACATTATCAAAAATATCAAGCACAATCACAATAGCCAAACAACATGTATTATAAAACTTTTTTATTTTATTTTTTCTGGTTTCACATTTTTAAAGGGAAAGTTTATTCATGATTGATCAAAAAAAGATATTTTTGTTTTTAAATAGCAAATGAAAACCTGTTTATTATGAATATTTCGGCACCTCATTTTTACCTACATGGATTTTATACCTCGAAAAACTATATTTTTTGTTTATAAACTCAATGCAATTACATACGCAAATTAAAACATTAAATGGATTTTTCATGATGTTCATATTTTCTTCATTATTCTGTTTTAAAAGATTAATAGAGACTTCATTCATAAAATGGCTTATTGGTTAAAAAATTAATATATTCAGCCGTCTTGTTGCTGAATAGCACGAACGCGAATATATTAAATTTCATTAAGTACAATGGTGTTCAGAACTATAAAAACAATTGAAAATTGCACTGAAAAAAATTATTTCTGAACTAAATAAAGTGAAGTTTATACATAAAATGCTTTTGTATGCTAAAAATCATTGTACAATGCAAAAGATTGGAAAATGCAAAATATGAACGTTTTGTCATAATTAAAAAAATATATCATTGTAAAAATTAGACAAAATTATAAGGACAATGAATCTTTTTGCCTGAGACACACAAATAATTAATAATCTCCCTATTCTTCTAAACCTATCTGAACTATTATCAGTCATGATGTCATAGAGTTGTAGGAAAGTTATTGTTGTTTTTTACTAGTCTTCTTTCATGGAGGACATGAGCTCTTGCTTGTTTTCATATTGTATACTATTTTTGTACGTTTAGTGTGCCAGAATGTCTCACAGATTTTCCATTGGATTCAGATCACGTCTTCTGTCCGGCCAATCAAGTAGTCTCATGAAATTAGCATCAAACCACGATTTTGAAGTTTGGGGAACATGCACTGAGGCATTGTCCTGCTAAGAAAAAATAGTCTCCACTCGTTATTAACAGTGCTTCCGGTAAACAATTATCGTCGAATACATCAACACAAGTCTTAGAATTCATTCTATCATGCACAAAACTATTGGAGTAGTTCCATCAGTTAGGAATCCTCCCTAGACCATTACTGAACCACTTCCAAATGCATGCTTTAAGAAAAAAAAAATTCTCAACGCAGATCATACCAGAAGTAAAGAAAACCTTCTGATCCATGCAATTTAAGATTTTTCTCATCGGAAAAGACAACACATCCCACGTTTCTCCATAGTAATGCATTTTTTGACAAACGTCATCCTCAGACTCTTATGAACCTTTGTAAGAGACGGTCGTGACACATGTTTCCCAGAGAAAAACTTTTTGTTCTTTTAGTAAAACACGTTGAACGGTTTGAGCACTGTATTCTAAGTACAATTCATGTTGAACTTCTGTTGATGTTTGTTTTTTTGGAGTAAACTCGCCTTATTATCATCCTTTTCTCCAGAACAGAAACAGAAGATATCCTACCTGTATGTCATTGCCGTTCATATTTACCGACATTTTTAAGATAATTGTAAATAACCGTTCTTGATCCTTTAAACTATTCTATTAAACTATTAAACTATTTCTCGAGAATTGGCGTACAGAAAGTCCCGATATTTTAAAAGCATCCACTTCCCCTTTCTCATACTCCGAAAGCTTTGTATCTAGCGGCATGACTGAAAAACAGAATACGATGATGCCAAACGCTTACTAGGCATTTATACCGTCAGAAAGTTCAATGTGCACAGCAAAAAACATGCACATTTTACTTTTTAGATCACAAAAATACAGTTGTTCTTATAATTTTGTCCATACCATATGGCTGTATAAATTCATAATACATTTTATGAATACGAATTTTCCACATATTTCCATAAAAACTTACAAAAATATTCTTTATTTTCATTGGTTTCCAGCCAATAAATTTGCATATTTGTCCGGCCAAATGTAGCCAAGATCCGGCGTTTTTTACGTTGTCCTTATAATTTTGACCACCACTGTAGATCGCCTCAAAGTTATATGTGAGGTAACATTGCTATCGTAGATGTAATTTCGAAATTATCAAATACAATTACAATATCAAAACAGCACTTTTTATAAACATTTTTGTCTTATTATTATTATTATTATTATTGTTTGAAAATAATTGAAATGTTGTTCTGTTAAATCGCGAAAATGTTCCAATTAAATGATGTAACATTTTCTCTAACAAAATACTTGTGTGCAAAAACGCGGATATCTCATCACTAGCGTTAAGTTTGAAAAAAAAAGTTAGGCATGGTTTTGATTTTCTGATGCCCCCTAAAAAAATATTTATATAAATCATTTAAAAATTGTCTTTATTTCTAGTCGGATGGTACCAGTAATTTTTTTCTATTATGCATAGTTGCAGAGTTAATAGGAGGTGATTACTTTCTTTTTAACCGACTTCAAAGAGGAGGTTATGATTTCGACCTGTATGTATTTCTTGTTCACTCATAAATTCTTTAAATATGAATCGATTTTGATAATTCTTTTTTTTTGTTTGTTAAAAAACAGCTTCAGTTTAATTTGTTTCATTTTTAGGTCTTATTGTTTTTACAAGCAACTGAAATTAACGCTTGATGTAAAATTTGCGAGATACGTTTTGTGATGTGTAGACTATTTTTTTTATCCGGAAATACTTCGTTAATTACATAAATTTGTAGTACATTTCATGGACTTTCAAAATGTTGTTGAAGATTTTGGATATCTTCCCGAGATAATTTGTAATTTAAAATGTACAGCGCAATAACTATAACGGGGTATTAACGCCAATCCTTGGCATTAATATCCCGGTTGATTCCCTACAGTGGCCGAGCTACATCCTAAATACTGATTCAAATAAACACAGTTAAAACTGTGCAATGTTGCTAATAATTCTATTTAAGCGATCCTTTTTACACAAAAAGAAGATCACGGTCTGATATTCTTTTGCCTCAACCTTCGCCCCCCCCCACACCACACCTTTATTTTTCTTACACTTTCACAAAAATTTGAACATTCAATAGCTTAGAATGAAATTTGTAAATTTCTTATGTTTGTAGAGTTTTATTTTTAGAATTGGGCAATCTACATGCAATTAATCCATCTTATTTCATAGTTTTGTTTGCATGGCGTTATTACCCATATAGGTGGGTAATAATGCCAAATAGCATTGGTCAATAAATCACGCCATTACATTTTATGAATACATATCTGTTAAATTATCTTTTTTATATAGATAGTCAATGAGTTGCTGTATCAAATCATATATTTGTTTGAAAAATACAAACTAAAACTGAGCTGTGAAAATATGTAGAACTTTAACGTGGCGTTATTACCCCAGGGTACCTTATAAGATACCCATGTGATCCAACTTTTAATTTCAATAAATTCTGATGATTAGTATACTTTTAAATAAAAAAAATGTTGATATGATAAAAAAAATAATGAAATGTTGCAAATCATCTTTCATTGTTGCAACCTTTTTCAAATCATAAAACTATGCATCATTAAAACTATGCATTCATATACGTTAGCGTCAAGTTGTCGCCAAGATTGATTCTTTTTTTAAGTCGGTTAGTATTTAAAAAAAAAACATATTATATTCAAAATTGTATTTATAGTGTACTAACACTCAATGGGAAAACCTTTTTTTATTCATTTTAATTCTGACAACACAATTGATGAAAATACATATATAATCCACCATTTATGTATATATATAAGAACGAACTAAACCGTACAAACTTTAAACAACTCTTGCGAATCTCATATTCAACCAAGCAAATGAATAAAAATACCACTAGAAAATAATAAAAATATCTCATCCTAGAAAACATATCTTTATTGATCAGTGAAGCATAAATTAGAAAATTATATCTTTACATAAAACAAGTCTCTCATTTTTATTATTCATACATAGTAAAGATAATTTTAATTTGAAAAAAAAATAATTTGAAATAAATTTTAATTTGAAAAATCTTTTTAACTCCTTTTCAAATTATATTCAATAAATTTTATGTAAATCTTTTTTTTATTATAAATAAAAATTAAATTTTAAGAAATTAAAAAGCCTTCATGAAATAAAATATATAATGTGTTTTTTTTTTAATATTTTTAATAATCTGAAATGGTCTAAACATTAGCAGTGGAGATAATTTTTGTTGCAATGATATTATGACACTTTATTAGTTTTTAATGTGTTATAATACTTATCATATCGAGAAACTTGTTGTTAACTTTGCATATTAGGTGTAAATTATAACTTTTTTAGATGACAATAAATTGGATATTTTTTAATGTCTATTTTGTAAAATGTCAAAGAAAACTTTTTATATATTTTATGCCGGAAATGACAAATTAAAAGGTTTTCTTTAAAACTTTTTTCAATTACGTATATAAGCAGATAATAAGAATAATATTTGTAGTATGAAATATAAAATTTAAGGATTTAAAGAGTATAATTTATAAATAGGTTAATATTTAGAAAATCAAAGTAAAATTAAAAAAAATGTTCATTAAATAGAGCAAAAAAAAAAAAAACTCTATTTTTAAATATCGTCTAATTAATACTGATAATGCAGAATGCTACACAACTTTAAAAAAAAAAAAAAAAAAAAAAAAAAAAAAAAACTTGACAATAATGTGCAGCAATTATTTTGCAGCTTTTAGATATTAAAAAAAGTGCGTCTATTCTATTTGGTATTTTATGAATTTTTTTAGCAATTATTGCATATGCAGGGCTCTCAAATGATCCGCGAACTGAACATCAATATTTTTTAGCAGAAAATTTCAAAGTAGGTTTTTACAGAATGTGTCGTAAAACTAACCTCCGAATGCAGTTTCTGCGCATATTGCAAGAAAAATAAAAAACGAAAATATTTCTAAGAAAATATTGATGTTCTGTTGGCGGACCATTTGAGAGCCCTGCATATATCTATTTATTATATTTCTATATTTTCATATTACTGTACCAATTATTGCATATTAACAAAATATGAGCTAGTAACCAACAGTTACAGAAATTCCAAAACTTGAATGTCTTTAATTCGAAATATTACCATCAAAATTACGTGAAATTTCATTTCTAGGTATAGTTTGAACCAAGCATTGAAATATATTACCGAAATTTAGTTTTAAATTTGAAAAAAAAAATCTGCGTCGGTTTGATTTGATAATTTTTTCTTTATATTTACATCATATAAAATTGCCTTATTTCAGGTTGTTTGGTGCTAGGAAATTTCTTCTATTGTATACAGTTGTGGAGGAAGTAGAGGGTGTATCTTTTATTTTCACGATTGTATTTATAGTGTACTAACAACTCAATGGGAGAGCTTTTATTATTCATTTTAATTCTGACAACACAATTGATGAAAATATTTGGGTGGGGAAATACCTCATTTATCTCGCCAATGGCGAGTGGATTTTCAGGCAAGGCGAGTGCATTTTTAGTTTTTTTTTTTTTTTTTTTAAACTGTAGGTAATAGAGATATTATGAGAGACACTTTTTCAATCTAGATATTTTAACTTTCCAAATTGTTACAATGTAAATATGGTTCTATCTTAGAGTAAGCTTACATCTGTTGCACATATTTCTTAATTTTATAGGAAAAAAGAATTACGAAAATGTATTGTAGTAATAGTAATTTCGTGTGCGATTTTGCGATAACTATTTTCAACTGTGTGTGTGTTGCATCATGCAGGCTAGTGAAATAAATCCTTGGCTGGTAAGATTTTTCAAATATTCCCCACTCCTGTATATATATATATATATATATATATATATATATATATATATACTAACTAAACTATACTAAACCATACAAACTTCAAACTAAATCACACAAACTTCAAACATTTCATGTGAATCTTATGCTCAACCATGCAAATGAATCGAAAAACCACTAAAAAAGAATAAAAATAACTGATCTTTGAAAGCATATCTTTATTGATCAGTCAAGCATAAATGAGAAAAATATCTCTTTACATAAAACAAGTCTCTTATTTTTATTATTCACACAAAGTATAATTAATTTCGGTCTGAAAAAGATAAAAATCTGCTTCACTTCCTTAAAAATGTATTCAATATATTTTATTACCAAGTAAAATATTTTTATGTGAGCCTTTTTATTATGAATAACATTATTTTTTAAGAAATTAAATAGTCTTCATGGAACAAAGTGACATTTTAATTTTTTTTAATAATCTAAACAATATAAAGATTATAAAACAAATATATCACCAAACATATATATAACAAATATATACCATTATAAAACATTATAAATATAACGTTATAAAAAGTATATAAAAACGAAATTGAATCTTAAGTTTGAAGAAAATTTAAGAGTGGTTTTGATTTGTTGATGGCCCCCAAGTAAAATTTTTATACACATCATTTAAAAAATTGTCTTTATTTACAGTCATTTGGTTCATGTAAAATTCTCCTACCTATAATTTGCAGAGTAAGTTGGGAGTGTTCATTTTATTTTTTATTAAGTTCATGACCCCTAAGTAAAATTTTATACACATCATTTAAAAGTTGTCTTTATTTCCAGTCATTTGGTACCTGTCAATTTCTTCTACCTATCAGTTGCACAGTAAGTTCGGAGTGTTTATTTTATTTTTCACCATTGCATTTATAGTGTACTAACACTCAATGGGGAAATTTTTTTATTCATTGTAATTCTGACATCACAACTGATGAAAATACATGTATAATCCATCATTCATGTATATACAGGGTGAGTCATAAATATCGAAACAATAGGCTATCTCCTTAAATATAGCTCCTAGACCCATACTTCCAATTGCAAAGTTTCATCAAAAAAGGTAAATTTTTTGATAAGATAAGTTGCAACTCCATGGGGGGTCTATTTTAAAAGATACGAAAATTACATTTTTATACGACCCCCAGAGAATAAAACTTCCAATTAGAAAATTTTTCCTTATCTTCTTCTGAATCGAACAAAAAAAAATTCATCTCGATATCTGCAAATCCCTGGATGTTATTAAAATCCAAAATTTTTCAAAATTCCTGACTTACACCACTTTAGCATACATCTGAGTGCAGTGATATCAGTTCATTTGAAATACAATTTAGGGATCGACCATTAATTTACGCATTGTTAAATGCAGACCCAAGACAATACTTTAACTTTTAACCCTTTGCGGCGCAGAGCAAATTCATTGCTTAAGTGTTGAAATAAATGACTGACACCGGAATTTGAAAACAACTTTATCTGTAACTAAGAAAAAGCTGTTTTGCAGGAATTCAATAAACCTAAAAATTTTTTACCACAAGTCCGGTGCCAATGTGGCGTTTCGGAATAAAAATTAAGTGGTTTCATAGCTAGACCACTGCGCCACAAGGGGTTAAATATAAAATAAAAGCACATAGCTTTTTGCTTTAAACTTCCTTGACATATGCTAGATGTCTGCAATATCTCGAGCTTGGCGCCAGGCTCGTAACTGGCACGACCCATTGGCCGGACCGTCTTATTAAACACTTATTAAAAGTGTTATTAAATTAAGTGATATTAATTAAACTCTCATTAACCGTGTCTTTAAAACTTATTGCCGCAGACAATAAGTTTAGTAAAAATAGTAATAGCGATAATGACCCTTATATTAACTGGATCATATGGAATATAATTTAATGTTATTGTACATTTTAATGTTAATGGAAATATATTTCAATAAATTACTTAGAATTTTTTTCAAAAATCAAGTTTGTACTATTTAGCTTCAAAATTTATGTGGTTTTAAACATATTTTTACTTTTTTCTATCTTTACAAGAGAAAAGTATTGGATTCATGAAAATTTTGAATTCCGGTTTTCGACGGATTCACACGTTTTAGGGCTCAGAGATACCGAAAAACATGTTTTTACAAAATGTCTGTCTGTGAGTCACTGCTTCTGTATCTCTGTATATGATATACATTTTGTGAGCGCGCTATTTCAAGAACTAATACACAGAATTTAATAAAAAATTATATTTATTTAGTTCTTGATATACATTGATGCTGATTAGTTTTTGGTGTGAATCGCTTAACAGGTGACCCTACTGTAAAGGCTTTTGTGCGATTTCCGCGATCGCTGTATCTCCAGAATGCAAGGAATATCATCAATCTTCAGATTCAGTTATTCCTTGACATGAATTGATGTTATTTATATTTTATTGTATATGGCTCCACGAGAGGCGCTGCAACACTGAATTTCTTACGATTTCTGCAATAGCTCTACTTTTAGAACTAATGCAAGAATTTCCATAAAAAGTCAAATGCAGTTACTTCTTGACATGAATTAGTTTTGTTTACGTTTTTGTATAAATCGTCTTTCGGATGGCGTTTTCATAATGAATTTTGTATAGTTTACACGATTTCAGTGATATCTTGTACTAATCCACGGAATTTCGTATCTTTAGAGTCCTCCGATTGCTACATCTGAGTAGTTTATTTATTCCAAACGGCATAAAAAAAATATTTATTCGAATGTTAAAGTCGAAGAGTATAATGTTTCTGTTGCGTATTTTTTTATGCTAAGCTCCCACTAATATTTCATTCTAAGTGTATTTAATTGATCAAGGTTTAATGCGTTCGAACCAAACATCATTTAAGAAATTCAATTGAATAATTTCAACTTAAAACGTTTAGATGAAATATGCCGAAGATTCATTACACCTGTTCTTGTTTTAAAAAGATAACTGATTCGCAAGTTAAACAAAATTTAAAATGTATTTGTATTTGAACTGAAAACTGTATGTTAAACTCTAAAAAATGAAAAAAAAAAAAGCGCAGCGGCCTTTGAGTCCGCTTACAGCAATTAACACGTTGAAGATTTTTTATTTATTTATTTATTTATTTATTCCGGCCAATTATTTGCAATAGGAAATCCAGGGTTCGAAAAAAACCACGGAAAACTTCGAACGGTTAGGCCGATGGTTGCGATTGGGTTCGAACCCAATACCTACCGTCTACCAGTTTGGAGGCCTGTAATTAGAGGCATCTTTTACGCATCGTGTAGTGGCAATTTTAACAAGAAAAATATGAAGTTGACAGGGATAAAACAATGAAAAAAATTGAAGTCCGCGTGATAAAAAAATTAAGTTTAAATAAGCTGACTCATTTAAATAGTAATTAAAGAAGGCGAAAATGGCAAAACTTAAACAAAATCTGAAATCGAAACTACACAAGAAGGAGTTAATCACCTAGACACTTTTAAAAAAGCATTTAAACGTTAGGAGCCAATCTTTGTTTAAAACTAAATGCACTTTTCTTCATCAGATATTTTTATTTCAGTATTTCTCATTTTTAAACTTACATCATAAGTCAGTAACCCTTCGTTACGGTAACAATTCAATAGTTTTTTAACACCTCAATTAAAAAAAAAAAAAAAAAAAAAAAAAAAACTTAAAAAATAAATTGCCGAAAGACGTTTTCACCTCAGAAAATTTACTTTTAAAAATATGATTTGTTCACAAAAAAATTTTTTTTTTAAATTGCTATTTTAAATACTTTTATTTTTTTAAAAATATTATTTAAAATGCTGTATGAAAATTTAAAATTAACATTTTCATTTAATTAAAAGAAAAAAATTCATCGCGACAAATAATATTTTGAGTTATGACAATTTTAATTTGCTCTAAATTTTTTGAATAAAAAATTATTAAGAAAGCTTATGATGTGATAGTGCTTACAAATTATGTGGTTAACCAACACAAAACATTCAAAATTAAAACTCTATAAATAAATAAATAAAATAAATGTTTCCTGGACAACATACAGCAACATTGTTTCTTCAATTACACGCATTTCAATTTGTGTCTGATACCTTGAAACCTCACGATTTATTAAAATTGTCATAACTCTCTGAGTTTTGAAGATATCAAGATGGAATTTTTTTTGTTCAATTCAGGAATGGATAAGGAAAATTTTTCTAATTGGAAATTTTATCCTCTGGGGGCCGTATAAAAATTTAATTTTTGTATTTTTTAAAATAGACCCCCCATGGAGTTGCAACTTATCTTATCAAAAAATTTACCTTTTTTGGTGAAACTTTGCAATTGGAAGTATGGGTCTAGGGGCAATATTTAAGGAGATAGCCTATTGTTTCGATATTTATGACTCACCCTGTATGTAAAAAGAACGAAACTAAACCGTATGATCTTGACACAACTCATGCGAATCTCACGCTCAACCAAGCAAGTGAATCAAAAAACCACCAGAGAAGAATAAAAATAACTAATCTTGGAAAACATATATATATATTTTTTTTAACCGTGGAGCATAAATAAGAAAAGTATCGCTTTAAATAAGACAAGTCACTCATTTTTATAATTCACACACAATATAATTAATTTTGGTTGGAAAAAAGTATAAAATATTTTTAACTCCTTTTCAAACTATATTCAATGCATTTTATTTCAAAGCAAAATATTTTTATGCGAGCCATTTTATTATGAATTAGAATTAAATTTTAAGAAAATAAAAAGTCTTCATGCAATAAAGATATAATCCTTTTTTGTATTTTTTTAATAATTTGGAAATATAAGCGGAGATCATTTTTGTTGCAATGTCATTATAAATCAGTTTATTAGTTTTTAATAATTTATAATACTTATCATTGCGAGAAATATGTTGTTTATATTGCATATTAGGTATAAATTATATCTTTTTTTTTCCGATTGTAATAAATAGGAGATTTTTTATAGCCATCTCGTAAAATGTCAAAGACTTTTTTTATATATTTTATGCCGCAATTTATGAATTAAAAAATTCTCTTTGGAACTTTTTTTTAAAAATTTGTTAAAGAAGCAGATAATTAAAGTAATATTTGCAGTATGAAGCATAAAACTTAAAGAGTACAATTAATTAAGTAGATTGCCAGTTAAAAAATCAATGTTAATTTTAAAACGATTCATTAAGTAGAGCTAATAAACGGAAGCGTTACTTTTACACTGTTAAAAAATCTGTAAAAATACTAAACTATTTCTAGGAAACTGGGATCCCTAATGTAGTAGTACGTGCAATATTGTGTATGCAATTTTGAAACTAATCAATGAATATATGTGGATACAGCCCCTCATCTTTTTGCTTAATTTTGGGAAAATGGATTTTGAGCTTTTTCTATCAACGATTATTTTCAGAATTTTTAATTTATGTTTTGGAACTTTCACGAAAGTTGCTCAATACACTCATTTAACTAACACATTATGCAAATTATATTTTGATTTACTCACGCATGCGCAGTGAAACATTATTTAGTAAACCTGCTCATTTTTAGATCAGATTCGTTATTTTTTAGTTCTGATTACAGGGTATGTATAATATTGAATGTGATTTTTTTAAAGACATTTTTTATATTAAGAATTCTGCAAATTACAAACAAAAAAATTCGATGTGTTTTTATAAAGATATTAATACAATAAGCCACTTAATCGTATTTTGTAGTCTGAACTTTTTTGCTACATTAATTTAGGCAGGGTTACCCAAAAGATCGCCTTTCTTTTTCAGTTTGTTGATGGTCCCCAATGGGATGTCGGAAACAAATCTTTACTGAAATACATTACCTCTACTATTCTCCTTACACAACTGTAGTTTCAGAATATTTTCTCAAATATTTTACAAAATATTTAACAAAACTTAAAAATTTTCCAGTGTCCTATTTCCTTTGACCATATAGTGTACTAGCAAATGGAAACAAGATGATTAACCCTTTCAATTTGTTTTTTCCTTTTTTTTAGAATAAATTAGTTTTACGCTAATAACATTACCACTAGCTATCCAAGTAGATTAATTAGTATTTAACGAATACTTCATTGTCTGAAACATAACGAATGCTGTTGTTTTACGTATTATTCAATTAATATTCATATGACAATTGTCTAAGAAAGTACTGTTAAAGTTGTTTAGAAAATATTGTATTACAATAAGATTTAACTTATATTAAGGTACCCTGGGGTAATAACGCCACGTTAAGGTTCTAGCAATTTTCACGGCTCAGTTTTAGTTTGTATTTTTCAAACAAATATATGATTTGATACAGCAACTCATTGACTATCTATATAAAAAAAATAATTTAACAGATATGAATACATAAAATGTAATGGCGTGATTTCTTGACCAATGCTATTTGGCGTTATTACCCACCTATATGGGTAATAACGCCATGCAAACAAAACAATGAAATAAGTTGGAATAATTGCATGTAGATTGCCCAATTCTAAAAATAGAAACTCTACAAACTTAGTAATTGACAGATTGCATTAAGCTATTGAAAATGTTCAATTTTTTGTGAAAGTGTAAGAAAAATAAAGGTGTGTTGTGTGTGTGTGTGTGTGGGGGGGGGGTGAGGCAAAAAAATATCAGACCGTGAGCTTCTTTTTGCTTAAAAAGGACCATTTAAATAGAATTATTAGAAACATTGCACAGTTTTAACTGTGTTTATTTGAATTAGTATTTAGGATGTAGCTCGGCCACTGTAGGGGATCAACCGGGGTAAAAATTGCAAGGATTGGCGTTATTACCCCGTTATAGGTATTGCGCTGTACATTTTAAATTACAAATTATCTCGAGAAGATATACAAAATCTTCAACAACATTTTGAAAGGCCATGAAATGTACTACAAATTTATGTAATTAACAAAGTATTTCCGGATAAAAAAAATAGTCTTCACATCACAAAACGTATCTCGCAAATTTTAGATCAAGTGTTAATTTTAGCTGCTTGTAAAAACAATAAAACTTAAAAATGAAACAAATTAACTTGAAGCTGTTTTTTGCGATTTATATGACTCAAAAAATTTCTGCACAGAACACATGAGTGTCATTTACTAGATTATTTCATAATTATGCAAAATATTAGCACTTGGCGTTATTACCCCGTCTGGCGTTATTACCCCAGGTTACCTTATAACTTTCTAATACTTTTTGCGATTTATTACACATAATGCTTTCAGGAAAGTAAATTTTATTTTAAATTTAAAAAGTGAAATATATGTTTAAAATAAAATAATCGCAAACGTCGCAAACAGAATTAAGCAAATAATAATTATTATTATTGATAAGAAATGCCTAAATATAAATGAAGTCATATAGTAAATCCATAGACATATACTAACATTACTACATGTAAATAGTAGCAAAAGTATTTCTTAAAACAAAATAACACCCTATACAAAAGACATGTACTATTAATAGTACTCCAGACCCGAAAGAGTTAATGAAATTTTGAATAAAACGTTTCGTGTAATGAGATATAAATGAAAAGAGTAAAAACAACAGAATTGAAAATTTTTTTTTATGGCAAAGGCTAGGTAAACTCATAATAATGTGTAATATATTAAAAAAAAGAATGGTATTTTAAACATCCATTGTTCACTCTTGGGTCTACCAAATATTAAAAAGAATCGACTAGGATGCCATTTGATAAATATAAAACTATTCTCTTAACGCAATCAAACTGATTGGTAAAGTTATCATACGAATTGAATATTACCAACTGAGCGAAAAATTGCCCAGACCGGGAATCGAAACCAGATACTTGGATTACAAGGCCAATGCTTTACCTGTTAATATAACTGTGAGATAGCCAGCTGGGAATTTTTCACTCAGACAACTTTATTGGTTATTCAGTTCGTATGATAACTTTACCGATCAGTTTGATTGTGTTAAATAATAGTGTATCTACGTATCCCTCATTATATGGAGTTCCATCCCTGCGGTTTATTCTGCCGTGCTGTCTAAATGACAGACCAGATGTTATGACCAATAAGATCATCTGAGTGAAAATTCCCAGCCGGGTATCGCCCAGTTAGCTTAACAGGTAAAGCATTGTCCTTGTAAGCCAAGTATCTGGATTCGATTCCCGGCCTGGGCAATTTTTCGCTCAGTTTGTAATATTCAATTTGTAAAATATAAAACTGTTCGGAAGAGTTCCGAATTAACATGTTGTATGCAACCACAAAATGCATAACAAAATATTTATTCCAAAAGTATTTTCTTACATGGAAACTCCCAGATATGAAGTACATATTTTTCCTTTTTTAAATAAAATTTTCTTAAAAATACTTGATATCAAAAGCTTAAAATTTGTAATAGTATTAAATTCCATGGAATCTGAATTGGTACTTATGAATTTTATTTTCCCAGGAAAGTCGGTTTTATTATAACATTAGAAGATATTTGAATCGAAGAAATGCTCGTTCTTTGAATTCAATTTCGTAGAAAAGTGCAACAGCAATATAGTTCCAGACAGACCTAAGATAAAATTGTATTTCTAAACTAGGTAATTGGAAAAACAAACGTGCATTTAAGGCTAATATTGTTTTAAATTTCCCGAGCTGAGGTAATGGCAAATATTCTTCAATACAAATGCCTTGTATTTATATTTAATGCGGTAAAATGATTCAAAATTAGTTAAGAATTGATATTAGTTAAGAAATATTATTTTTAATCACTCTTTTCTCTTTGTAATAGATGACTTTTAAGTTAGTTCATTTGAAATAACATTTAAAATTCTTTTGACATCAAATCAATTGAATAATATACAGAAAGTTGTTTGATAGTGTAAATTTTGCCTAGTATTTTTAACAGACTCCTTACTCATTGAAAAAATTTCTAAAAATGAGTGAATTTTTGCGATAAATGCATTTTAAAAGAATTAACTTAATATTGGTGTTTTATCGAAATTCTACCTAAAATACAAAAGCACATGAGGACACTTTCTGTCCAAGATAAGAAAGGAACTACATTGTTCGGAAGATACAATGAGAAATAAGAATATTCCAAGCTGTTTAAATGAAGGCCCACATTACATTGGACTTATTTTAATCTAAAATTATTCTTTAAAATTGTAAATCGTCTTTAAAAATAAGACATATGTTTAAAGCTACACTGATGAAAGCATTGGTCTTTCATTTTATTTGTATAAAATATTCAGATTTAACACTGTCTTACGATACAGATTTAATACTTTTTTAAGATTCGTTGCATTAACGTCTGCTACTTCTACAAGTAATCTATCACATAATTCTTACAATCGTCTTAAGTATTATATACAGCGTTTATTTTATTATACACACATATATATATATTCATTAAATGTACTACAATATACATCATTAAAACATGAAAAAAAAAAAAAAATGTAATCGAAATATGTGAAATCAAAGAGATTCATCAGATTCCAAAAAACTTTGGAACTACAACTAAAATGTGTGGTTTCATCTTCTTATCAGCCATGAAAATACAAAATAATACAATTTGAGGTTAACAACACAAAAAAAAATTCCAAAAATGTAAAAAAATGTACTTTAATTCAGGTGTTTTGTAAAACTGTGCAAGAACTTAACGGGCCATTTTCACCTTTCGCTTACATTTCATGGTAACGGAATTGACAAGTAACGGATTTGACATTGCAAATAAAACTAAAAAACTTTTAAAATGAGCTAGCTTGCATATTTTCTATCTTAGATAATAATTTACATACCTTCTAAAACTTAGTAGCATTTTACATTTCATCGCTTACATTTCAAGGTAACGGACTTAACATTTCAAATAAAACTATTAGAAATTAACTAGTTTGAATAATTTCAAACTTAGATAATAGTACACATACTTTCTAAAACTATTTAGTAAACAATATTTAATTACAAAAGTGCAAAAATCATTATTTTAATATTAATATTTACGGTAAGAGACTTGAAAGTGAAAAAAAAAATACCAACCTTGATAAAAGCTTATTCTTGCCACTATTATTGCTTCACAATTCAAGAGCAAAAAATGGCAAGTAGTAGTTGCGTGAATAGTTTAACTATATCGCCGAATATTTGCTGCTAACTTTAGGCAGCATTTGAAACCTATTTTAACTAAAATAATCACAAGGTAAGGGACTTGAAAAAAAATGAGGGACAAAAGATTTCTGGTAATTTCTTATAGAAACTATCTTTTGTAATAATTTTTTCATTAATATAGAATACTAACTGTTCATATATAAAAAAAATTAAACCTTTTTATTTAAAAAAGTTAGCTCAAATTAAAAAAAAACACAGTTACAATCATAAAACTTGGAATGGGACAGGCATTTTTGCTTAGAATCAAAATTTTAAAGATTTATATGTCAAAAAAATTTTATTGATTTTTTTTTTTATTTTTCATGTTAGAAATGTTCAATATAATCTTTATTAGCTAATGTATAGCTCAAATAAAACTTTAAATATTAATTTATGTTTGAATTTTCTTCTTTTTACTCTGGGACAGCTTATGTGAGCGAAATTTGAAAATGGCCTACACTAGGGCTCCCAAATGGTCCGCGAACTGAATATCAGTATTTTTTAACAGAAAATTTCATCATTCGTTTCTACTGAATTTGCGCTCCAAATGTGGTTTCTCGGCAATTTGCAAGAAAAATCTAAAAGGAAAATTTCTCTAAAAAAATTCTGATGTTCAGTTCGCGGATCATTTTTGAGCTCTGCCCTCACACAAGTATAAGAAGAGTCATGTGAGATTTAGAACAGAAAAATATTAGAGCCCGTTACGAACCCTGAATATTTTTTAGAAAAATAATTAATTTGCGATTGCAGAAAAAAAACACAAATAACTTCTCGATAAACATAAAATTGTTTAGGAGTGTTCCGAAACAACATTTTTGATGCAACCATAAAACACATAACAAAACATTTATTCCATATTTATTTTCTTACATGGGAACTCCCAGATATGGAGTACATAAAATTTTTCCTTTTTTAAAACATTTTCTCAAAAATACCTGAGCTCAAAAGCTTAAAATTTGCAATAGTATATAATCCATGACGTCTGAAACGGTACTTATGTATTTTATTTTAGCAGGAAGGTCACTTTTATTATACATTTGAATCGGAGAAATGCTCGTTCTCTAAATTGAATTTCGTAAAAAAGTGTAACAACAATATAATTCAAGAACATCCAAGATAAAATTGTATTTCTAAACTAGGTAATTGGAAAAAGAAATTTGCATTTAATGTTGAACTTCCCGAACTGAGGTATGTATATTATAAAATGGCAAATATTCTTCGATAACAATGCAGCTTATTTATATTTCATGCAGTAAAATAATTCAAAATAAAGGGGGACAGATAACATATTTTTAAACATTTGAAATTATTATACAATATTTTAAAATGTTGTAAGATAATAATAAAAAAGATAAAATAGAAGTATATTGGTCAAAGGCTCTCTTACAGAAATCTTTGAGTTCATGGTCTGACGAAGTTTTCATAAATTTAATATTACTGTTTCTACTTGCTATAAGTCGATGTCTAAATGTGAGAATAAAAATATAAATCGGTAAGCTACAGCACAGACAATCACCTCATCGAGTTTAGGATTGAAAATATAGGATTAGTTTTATCTCGTTTCGTATTTAAGAATGTAATCGCTCTGTCCTTTAAAGAATCCAAAAATCGATTTTTTAAAAAAATATTTTATAATTAAATATGATTCTTTAGGAACATTTAAAAACAAACAGCATTCACAAATTTACATTAGAAAAAGAATTATGCCTAAAACACTTTGCGCATTTCCTATACGACCAATGGGTAATATAAACTTTGAAGTCAATTTTCTCAAAACAGCGATTTTGAACATTGCGGCACGATTTCTGAAAAATGGTTGCGTAGAATTTCGCAAAATTTTCGCTGGATGTATTAAACATATAGAGGCACAAAATGACCTACTATTATGTTCCTCAAGTTAGAAGTTTAGAATTTACGACTACTTTCTTGAAAAAAAAATCTTGATATTTCGAATTTTTTTAAAAAATGATTTTCTTCTCTGGATCTATAAGTTTTATATTTTTTATCGTAGGTCATTTTGAAAACACATTATATCTCTGCTCAGAAAAAAAATCTTGGTTTGTTTTAGCTATTCAAATTTGAAAAATCGTGCGCGCAAGGCATGCAAGATTTATTCTTTCGTAAAAATTGTATCATCTTTAAAAATAATTAAAAAAACATTGCAAATTTGTATACATTTTTTAACCACTTTAACTAATAAAATAAATCCTTCTTAATACGTGTTTTCAATTTTATAGTCAAAAGTCAATTAGATAAAGAGTAACTGCAATTCTTACAGAGGGCACTTTTTCCCGCATTTTGTTAGTTCAAAAGGTACCTGACCCCTTAATATGCGAAACGAAATTTAACTGTTCCTTGATTTTCATCTGTGAACTCTATGGAATAACTTTCTGTGCTGCCGTCTCCCGGTCTAATATGTTTCATATCAGATTTTTCGTGTACTATCTTCACCTTATTTAATATGATTGAAATCAGCATTTAGATAAGACGAAAATAACTTTTTTTACTCATATTGTTATGCAGTCTGTTATTCCTCTCGAATTCGGTGTCAGCTTATATGCGAATACATACGGTAATTGCGATGTTATTTAATCATACAACTTTTTTTTTAACCACTTGAGATAACGTTACAGCCCAACTAATTTAAACCGTTATTTGCACGAGAAACTTTTAATTAAATTTTACTTTTTAAAATTTTGATGAAAATTTTTTTTTCCTTTTTTTAAAACAAAATATTTCGAAAATTCCAATTTGAGTTCGACATTGCAGAAACACAGTTACTTTCCCTGAAAGGGTTATCTAAACATAAGCATACTATGTCAAAGATTTGTTCAAAAAACATTTACTGTAATATCCCATTCATCTTCGTAAATTTTGTATATGCATAAAAAGGGATTTCAGCATCAAAACTATTATGTATGATGATACTTAGCCGAAATGTTCAGATGTTGATAAACGAATATCCCTTATAATTTATTAAAGCCTAAAATATAAGCGTTATATAATATTTATTCAAGATCAGAAACAATAACTTAAACAGTTTAAAAACAGTGGAAGTGCAAGTAGTGCTTTGTTGGTTAATCGCTTGCAATGCCACATACGCTAAAATGGGTACTCCTAAGAGTAAACCCTTTTGTGTTCTTCAATTTGCTAAAAGTGAATCTGTATTTTCTGTTCAATATGCACTGAGAAAAAAAATACCAGCTTCACCTAGATTTAATAGTTAGTCACTTTCTCAATCCTGAAGTAGAGTTATAAATTTCCGAACTATGCGGATAGGGTAAAAGACTGAGCTGAATAGACAAAATGATCAGAATTTCTAATCTCCTGTTTTCTATGTAATGAAACGATACGGAATCGTTTCAGTAACGAAAAATTATCGCTTGATTTCTGAAATGATTTGATAAGCTAGAATTATAGTTATTAAAACAAACATCTTTTGCTCGCATGAATTTGCAAAAATGTTTAAAATTTTGACCGTGATAATATAGGAAATTGCTATTGAATTCTTGTAGGGCTCTCTAGAACTCGCTTGCAAACGACATCAGAATTTATATGGAAGACACGGAACTATTTTTTCTAGGGCCACAATATAGATGCTAGATGCGCCAAGGAGATTTTTTTCTCAGAGTGCGTTTCTATTAACGTTTATTTGTGATCCCCATGTGGCAAGAACACACAGAGTTGAACAGGCTACTGCTTCAGTTACTCTGGACTCGTTAATCAAAGTGCGAGAAGAATTGGACTTTTGATTGGATGTGTGCCATATAACTAAAGGTACAACATAATGAATAGTTGTAAGAATAACTATATTAGTTTGCAAGGAAATTCAAGTATGCTTTCTTGTATATAGTCTATATTAAACTGTTATAATATATCACTCAACCTGGGGCTTTCTTTTATGGGCATCCTGTATAAATAAAACTAAATATGCAATGTCTAATGTAGGCAAAAAATCCTACTTAAAAGTAAGGACTCCTTACGGGCATACTCATAAAATTCTAAAAAAATACAGAATGTTCTTCGAATGAGGATATATATGTTTATAAAAAATTTCGGCGGAACTCTGAAATAACATTCGTAAACAAATAATGGACGTTGCTTTATTTGGCGATTTATCACCGAATGGTGACGAAATAAAATCTTAAATATATATATATATATAATATATGTGTATTGTATTCCGTATATAGTATATTCCGAATATAGTATATATGTGTGTGTCAAATACTTTTTAAGGTAAAAATGTTTCATGTTGAACTTGTTTTGAAAAAATGATTTAAATAACTTTAATTTTGTCAATTTTAGTTAGTTTTAACTATAGTTTTTCCATATATGCATTTATAATGAAAGTTAACTGTGAAAATTCATGAATTTAAATAAAATTTAGATTAATTAAAATTCTTTTCAATCTCAAAATTAAGTCCAGCTAAGCACTGTCGATTCAATATTGTTGCTATGGAAACAAAAATTTCTCCGATATTGAAATGTTTTACTGCAGCACTCTTTATCTAACCTTTATTTTGGAATGAACTAAAATATGTGAAAATATATTTTTCAATATAAAAATATTTATTATATATAAATTTATTTTTACAGAAATGAAATTAAATAACTGCTGCTACATGCAACATAAATATGTAATATAAAATATATATATGTATTAAACTTTTTCATTATTTAAATTTACTAGGCATTCTAAAAATTAATTAATAGGAAATTTTTCATTGATGCATTAAAATCGTTTGCTTTTCGCGAGGAAAATTACTGCTCGCCAAATCGAGTGATGCTTTCGTCTTTTTGCGCCAAATATTGGAAAACATTTTGTTTTTTACAGATATTCTACTACATTTCTGCCGCTAAATTTGATTGATCATTTATTACATACATAAGTAGCTTACTCAGCATTTTTTTCAAAATATCCTGAGTATGCCCAGTAAGGAGTCTTCCCTTGCTAGTTGTACTTCATTCGACATTGTAACTTTACACATTTGTTAAATTCAGTATGCAATGTCTTACGAAGCCCTATTCAATTGGATGAATGAATTAGACTTTACATCGGAGGAATTAAAAGATCGGATGCATTTGAAGAATTCGACTGTAGGTTGGATGTCTGCCGTATAACTAAAGATACAACGTAACGAACAGTTATAAGAATAACTATGTTATTAAAACACACATACACACACGAATAATGCCTGCATTCAAATCATAAAGGTACAACCAAATAATATACAGACATACAAGCAATAAATACCATAAACCGAACTGGAGTGAAAAATTAGCCAGAGCCAGGAATCGAACCCTGGACCACATCATTATAGGCTGTTGCTCTAACCACTAAACTACTCCGGCCGATGCATAATCCTGCAATTTCTCGCTAACAAATCAAGTTGGGGAAAGTCATTAAGGTAAACAAGGATGTTGGGTCAACGATGAGTAGATTTACTATTCCATTGATCTACGATATATATTAAAACACACATACACAGAGAAATAACGCTTGCATTCAAATCATAAAAATACGCACAAATGATATGCAGACATACAAACAATAAATACAATAAACCCAATTCGAGGGGAAAAATTAGCTAGAGCCCTAGAACCACAGCATTCCAAGTTGTTACTGTAACCGGCTTCGGCCGGAGTAGCTTAGTCGTCCAGGGTTCGATTCCTGACTCTGGTTAATTTTTCACTCCAGTTGAGTTTATTGTAATTATTATTTGTATGTCTGTATGTTATTTGGGTGTACCTTTTTAATAACTATGTTCGTTTACCTTAAATTTCAAGCATGTTTGCTTGCACCGGGTGTCCCAAAAATGACTGATGGATTTTAAAATTCAATAACTTGCAAACGGTGACGCTATTCAAAAAAATTTTGCAGGAGGGTTATGTATAATGTCAGGAGTTTTTTACCGTAATTTTTTATTTTAGTTCGAATTTCAAACAATAGTTGGCGCTGACGGCGATTGAAGGCCAGGTCGACGCATCACTCAGCATTGATCACCTGGCCTTCAATCGCCGTCAGCGCAACCTATTGTTTGAAATTCGAACTAAAATAAAAAATTACGGTAAAAAACTCCTGACATTATACATAACCCTCCTGCAAAAATTTTTTAAATAGCTGTCACCGTTTGCAAGTTATTGAATTTTAAAATCTATCAGTCATTTTTGGGACACCCGGTATATAGTCTAAATTAAACTGTTATTATATATCACTGAAACTTTTGCTTTCGTTTTTGTACACCCAATGTAAATAAAATTCGGTATGTAATGCGTGATGTATGCAAAAGTATCCTATTCAGTTATACCTTATTCATCGTTGTAACGCTTCATATTAGTTAATTGCAATGTGCGTCAGATGCGTCAAAAATTCCTTTGAATCTATCGTTGTACGCTATATATTAGTTGAGAAAAAATGGATGTTCTTGACAGAAATGACATACATAATAACTTTAAAAACTAAATTTCGTGTAAAGAAAAAACACCTAAAATTTGAATTTTTGTTTCCTTACAGCTCTCGTGTGCCGAATGTAAAGAAATACATTTGAACAAGGGAAATATAAAAAAAAAGAAATTAAAATAAAATAATAATTTTACTTTAGCATTTAAATTAAGATTGAATTGATCATTAATGACAACATTATTCCTCACATTAGATGGAAAATATTTCGAGGATTTGAAAATTTAGGTCAATTTAAAACTTATAAATAATATTTTTGTTATTTTCTAGTAAGCACATTAACCCTTTCCGGCACGGGCAAAATCTGTTAGTAATAGGAGACATTATCGACTGTCACCGGAATTCAAAAACAAATTTTTTTAGATATTTTGAAGTCCTTAATCTAAGCTTTTATTGCAAAAGCGAAATTTTACAAAAAATATTATTGGTGCTTTTTTGCATGTTTGGAATTAAAATTAGGTATCCCAGACTGGCACAGTGTGCCGGAAAAGAGGGTTAATGACACAAATTCCTAAAATTACGCAGTAATAATGATTAGTTTTAATTTCCTCTAAAGAAAATATAATCACTTTAAATGGTATTTTTAGGAAATATTAATTTATGATCATTTGTTTTTATTTGTAATAGATTACTTTTAAAATTCATTTGAAGTAACATTTAGATAAAAATTGTTGGCATCAATTTAATTTACTTCAGAAACTTCTTCGGTAATGTCAATTCTACTCAGTATTTTTAACAGATAGATTATTCGTTGAAGAAATTTTTAAAAGAGAGTGCATTTTCGCGATAAATTTATTTTTAAAGAACTAATTTGACTTTGAAGTTTTATCCATTTTTTGCCGCAAATACAAAAGTACATTAGGACATTTTCATTTCAAAATAAAAAAGGAACTTTTTAACTTTTCCTCTACACAGAACGAAAATTTTAATGAGAGAATAGATCATTCCAAACTATTTAATGTAGGCGATTTTTAAATTTGATTTATTTTATCGTAAAATTGATTTTTAACCGTAAATTGCCTTTAAAAATAAGACATATGTTTAAAGCTATACTGACAAAAACCTTGTCCAGTCATTTTATTTTGTTTAAAATAATTAAATTTAACACATTTTTGCTAAAGTATTTAGTAATGTTTTCGCGATGTAGATTTAATATTTTTTGCGATTCATTAAATTAACTGTTATTACTCCTAAGAATAATCTATCACATGATTTTTATAATTGTTTTGAATATTTTGGAGTCTCAAATATCTGGCATTTACTATGTTTTTTTATTATATGTATACATATATATACGTATAAATAAATTTTTACGCACGGGAAAGTCGAATAAAACCGGGACCCTAATGCTTTTCTTTTTATTATTATGCACTATGTGAACAAAACTGTTAAAATTTGTATTGAAACGATAAATTGATTCCATGCGAAGTAAAAAAGTATTCATTCAGAAGCGAACAATAGCAAATGAGATCATAACAATGCCTTTTTTAGAAGTGCACAATGTTCCAGTTTTATCCGACCTGGTTGGACAAAACCGGGAACTAGAAAAAAAGTTAAAAGCACATTGTAAGTTAGCAATAATACTATTTATTAAAGGAAAATTGGCATATTATACTTCTTTAAGAAGAATCTACAGTACATCCACATAAAATAACAATGAGTTAAGTTACACTTTAAAAGTTCAAATTGTTAGGCGCAAAAATCCCAAATGAATGTTTAATCTTGTTTATTTGCATTACTGCATGCTTCATGTGCCCACTCGCTCCAGTGAAGGCACTATATCCAACTCTCCTTAAGTTTAGATTGTTCATATAAGCCCTTGCAAAAGATGCATGCTTTACTTTCATCTTTCCCCTTGTTTGATGTCAAGAGGGTTTTTTCTCTAGACTCTTCTTTTTCACATCAGTTTTTCTACTTTTCTTTTCTGTCATCATGGACAGTTTTTACTTCAGGATTGAGTTCTTCTTGTCTTGTTTTTCCATACTTTCTTTTTATTCTTGTTCGAGTTCTAATTTGTAGGAGGTTGAAATAAGGATAGCTGTTTTCCCTTGTCGCTTGTCAGATTTCCTGATGGCTCTTCTGCTTACTGGAAACTGGCATGCCGCTCGCATATAAGTAATTCTACAATTTTCCCCTTTATACCCCCACAAAAAAGCCATAAAGCCTGGTTCTCGATTTTATCCACCTACCCGGTTTTATCCAACTTTCCCCTACATTATTCGTCTGATCAATTTATTAAGTCAGAATCATCAACAATCTAGTATTTATTATACGTATCAAGAAAAAGTTCTTGTTCTAAATATTTTTATGTATCGTGACAAAATCCAAACTATGAGCAGCTGTGTAAACTACATTCGAGATATGAAAAAGAATGCTATTAAAAAAATTTTAGCAATGTTTGAATAATAATTCGAAAATAGATGTATTTAATGTAAAATGGTTTTTTTTCATAACTTTATTGTATATCTTATCTCCGTAAAATAATATAAATAAAATTTTAATAGTTGAAAAAAATATCCTTGAAATATATTTTATTTATCATGATGAAAAACAAATCGAATTTAACTAAAAACAAAATACAGCAGAAAAGAAAAAAAAAGAATTTGTTAACCAAACCATGTTTTACATGGTAGAAAGAAAAAAAAAAAACGTTGTTCTTTTCATTATTTAATAGATTTTCACATTCAATTAAATGACAAAAACCCGCGCACAGAAAATTACGTTAATTAAAAACAACCAGTCGATTTAGAAAAATGCATCAAAATAAATTTTTAATCAAAAGTATGGATTAAAAATTTAATTAAAATTAAAACCTTTTTTTTCTCTCTAAGTGGGGATTTTAAGATTATTTCAAACTGCCGGAAAGCAGATACTTCGGGATAATTTCATTAAATGTACAATTTTTTCTCTTTCTTAAAGAATGTTTAGCCTCGTATAATAAATGAATTTGTGTATAAACAAATAAAATAAAAAACATATTTAACATAAATAAAGTATTGATTCGTGACACGGAATAATACGATGGAATATTAATAAGTTTTTGCCGACAAATAGAAATAATTGAGTGAAATTCTTAAAATTGCTTCATTGTATTCGACTTTTTCTATATAGACACCGTACACAGTAACGCATTTCTGCAAATGATATTTCAAAAAGTAGGGCAAAGCTCTACTCCCCGGACGCAAAAGGAATGGGCACTTTTGTATTTCACAGGAAAGGTGTCAAAATTTAGAAAACAGTCCTCTTCTGAGTGTACAGCCACACCTCCTGTTATGTCCACTCCACCCCCCCCCCCTTTTTTGAAATATTGTTTGCAGAATTTTGTTACTGTGCATAGTGATTATATATACAAAAGGAGTAATAAAGTTTGGCAATTCTATGAATTTTGTGATAACTGATACCTCCCTCGATTATTTAAAATTGAAACATCCAAATATAATTTAGTTATGATGTCCTTCTTTCTTTCAAACACATGTGTATATTTTACTAAATTGAATTGTTTTGATTATGATACTATTGTCTCAAAATAATTTTTTAATACTCATGGAATAATCTGGGAGACATAATTCGTTTTACTACATATATATATATATATATATATATATATGTATATATATAATGCCCGGGTAATCTGTATGTACATGCAATTAATAAATTTTATGTATTTTATATCAATTTATAGTGTTTCTTAGATTTGTTCCAAAACACTAAAAAAAAAAATACTGATGCAAAATTCAAGTTCATGTGAACACCAAAATATAAAGCCACTTGCAAGCTAAACTTATTCGAAGTTTTATTCATTTTTTTAAATTATTATTCACTCAGCTAGGGCATCTTTCATGGTACCTGAATGGTTCCAGCAATAGCACGGTGCGCTGCAACCCCAAGTTCAAATTCGTAATTTTTTTACAATTTTAAAGCTGACAGTTGAAAAATTTTAAAGCTCTATTTCCAAACACAATAGCTGTAAACAAGACTGTAGAGAAATAATAAAAGCAAATGTCGTTTTTGTTTATCGTACAATCCTAAATCAAACTGAAAAAAAATAATATACAGAAAAAAACATATCTCGATAGTTACAGATTTTATGCATGTACCACTGTAATAAAGATTAAAAGAAATCATTTTCAAGTCCTTTTAATGCATATTTAGATTATTATTACAATACATGCATATGTTAATCCCTTAGTTATATTGTTAGAAACATACATATGGTATTATTTTAAGCTTATAATGTACCCTCTGAAGAGCCAAAATATTATGACAATCCTGCTAATAACGCACATTATGCCTGTAATCCCCAAAACAGTTGCAACCTGTTTTAGCATGGTTGATACAAGTCATTGACATATGGCCGAAGACCCAATATTCCAGATATTCAAGATATGAGATATTGCATAATAATTAATTTTTAACTGTGAGGGGCCATTCTAGGACACACCAAATCTTCTATATTGTATTGTCAAAATATTCACAATTAAAGAAAGTTTTTGTTAATATTAAGAAAAACAAATCGATATTTTGATCAATTTCAAGTTCGTATATCACCTTAAGACCAATATCAAAGTCGTGTACCTCCTGAGACGGCTACTCGATTAATTTTACTCTAATATATTATAATCTTCATTATTAATAACTAATTTTTATTGAAGTCTTTATATATACTTTAATTCACATGTCTGATGAAGCTGTGCAAGGGCTTCACGCAAGTTAGAAGCGTTCAAGTTTTTTAGCTCTCTAAAAAATTCCACTTTTCAGCAAACACCCCCCCCCCCCATTAATTTCCTCCAAAAAACTCGATCGATTTCTGTATTACTTAATCAATTTCGAAAAAAGAATTTTTGATTGTACATTATAAATATAAGATCATATGTAAAAAAAAATAATTAATTTCAAAATATATTTATGAAAAATGGAATTTTTAAAAAAATTGCCATTTCTCTAAGTAAAAAGTTTTATTCACAGAAACACACGGCCTGCCATAAGTCTTGAGCAGAGAATAGAAATTCGAAATTATATAAAAATCTGTTGGATAATTTACGAGAAAGTGGGTTTTAAAGCTTGCATATTTCACATCGGATTAAACACAATCTTGTCTTCCATAGCTATTGGTTTATCAAATTATTTACTGATGTAATAAAGTTCTCAATTTTTTACTACCCACAGCCGCTGTGTGATTTATTATCTTGAATTCCTTTCAACAAACATTTTATTAGCAATAAATATATAGGTTTAATCATTTAAGGAGAAAGTTTATGAACTGAACTGCATCATAAATGTCAAAATAAAAGAAGAGAAACCTTTGTATAAAAGAGCATGAAAATGAAGAATACCTCTCACAAAACAGCCCTATATTCTTATTTAATTGTTTCAATGAAGTTACTAATGAAACTTCTAATTGCATTAATTTAATGCAGATACTTTTGAATTCTTGTTAGGAACTTTAATTAGTGTTATTATTTTTATTTACTATGACAAATTGCAACATGCTTTTAATCTATCATTGTGCTTATCAATATGTCAGAAGTTTGGTGCCGAAGGGGTTGAAGTCCATAAAACATTATTCAAAGATTATTTGGATTAAAGTGAGTTCCCATGTATTCCAATTTAGAATCTTTTGAGATTAGAACTATTTCTATCTGAAAATTTCTATTTAGTACTTGGTTTGTTACAACATAGAAAATATTATAGTCTCTAGAGTAATAATTCTGTTTTATATCGATTAACAGACGATAATGACTTGATTTGGTTTTGAGCGCTTCTTTCATTAATGAAAGTAAGCTAAAAAAATGTCTGGGTGTGTAATTTTCAGGATGACTTAACATTTATTTTACATAATGACTTGCTGAGCAGCCCAGCATTACCCTTGTCCGTAATAATATTCTTAAATACACTTGAAATTTCTACCACAAAATCTCATAAAAAGACCCAATCTCGAATCGAACAAAGCTCGAAACGGGTGCTGGCTGACAACAGTGCCATTTCAAAAAATGCAGCATAATAGCGCTACCGGTAAGGTAATCTATACCAAAATCCAATCAGCTACAGCTTATGTCAAGATCTAACTGAATTTCTAGTATTTGTAGAAAATCCGTGCATTAAGTTTTGATATAGAGCTATTGCAGAAATTGTGAAAGATGCAGTGTTGCACGCCACCTGTGGGTCGAGTCACACCATAATGTAAAAACACCAAGTCATATTTGGGACAAACTGAATCTGACGTTTGATGAAAATTTATGAATTAGTTCTGGAAATTGAGCTACTGTGGAAATCGTAAAAAAATGCAGCATAGGAGCGTCATCTGATGAACTATTTGCAGCAAAATGTACAAAACACCCATCCATGTCAAGAGTAACTAAATCTGAAGTTTGATGCTATATTTTATTAAAATATACAATGCGAGTTTACTTTGTAAAGAAAAAAAAATATTTAAAAAAAACAAAATTCACGAAGAATCAAGTTAAACATTTGCGAATATTGAAATATTCTTCATTTTGTAATCCGCAAATAAGCAAAATTTGCAAATTTTAAGAAATTACTTTACAAAACGAAACATTTAAAAAATGAAAGTCAACGACACATAATTGTTTCTGTTACAAAAGACACATTACATGTAAATGAGTGGTTAGAAATGTTATATTAATATAACATACATTTATTTATAATTATGATTTTTTATATATTTAATTAAGATTGTTATTTTAAAATAATTAATTTCAAACCAATAGTAATAGTTAATTTCAAAAGGCCGATTAACCCCTTAACGTGCAGTGTTGCCGGGTCGGCAACACCTAAATTTCCCTCTGCTTAGAGACACAAAAACTCCGTGAATATCTCAAAAACTACTCTAATGGCTACTTTAAATCTTTCTTATGAGTTCTAGAGGGCAGCACCAAAGAGATCAAACTCTACTGTTTTTAAATAATAGGCAAAATGTTTTACTGTAATAAGCGCTTCACAGCAATGCTCTTCTCACTGCGCTTATCAATGCTTTACTTATGGGAGGTTACCACTTCGGCAACAACTGTATAATTAAAATGGTTAGTGCAATCTTTACAAAATAATACCTGTGTACTCCTCTAGGCCTAAATAGATTGCCCAATTTTTTTTAATCTTTAAATTCCAACTTTAAAGAGTAGTGCGCCGGAAAGGGTTAAAGGAAATACTGAAAGTTGGCTGCATCATTGTATAATACTGTCAGTTACATGACTAAGATTACAAATAACTCTTTTCAATCTCATTAAATTGCAGCACATGTAGTGGGTGATCAATATCAATGTTTTTACACAGCTAACATCTAATATTACAGTAAGTTACGCTGAATTTACGTTCAGAGAAGTGTTACCGCAAATGTTTCTGACGTTTGCTATTTGGTCTTCTGTCAAATTGATCTATGTTCTGTCGACACAAAAAACAGTAAGCTTAGAGATACATTAAAATTGACTTGTACTTGTTATAAATGAAAATGTTATGCCTCAATAAGTGAAATGTTTAGACATGTATTTATAATTTCTAAATATTATATTAGTAATTATATTGGTTATTTTATTTAAATAATATATTCATATTTTAAGTGAAATTTCATTTTTAGATCAATAAATATTTAACAAATTTAATTTAACAAATTTCTTTTTTCTTATGATACTACATTTTATGAAAAATTTTCTAAGAAAAAAAATATATTTATAAGTATAATACAATTTCTCAGCTATAAAATTCAGAATTAACGAAAACAGAATACAAAATAATAATAACAATAACAATGTCACATTTAGTGATATTTAGGAAAATGGGAATTATTTTTAATAAATTAGTAGGACAATATTGATATAAATAAGTGAAATGTTTTGATGTGTATTTATAATTTCTAAATATTATGTTAGTAATGATTATGGTTATATTATTTAAATAATATTTCATATTTTAAGTGGAATTACAAAAATCAGTGAGCTTAGAGATACATTAAAATTGACTTGGATTTGTTATAAGTGGGAATGTTATGCCTCAATAATTGAAATGTTTAGACACTTGTTTATAATTTTTAAATATGAATAATGGGATCAGTTTTTTATTTAAATAATTCTTTGATGTTTTAAATAGAATTTCTCTTTAGATCAATACATACGTAAAGTATTAATTTAACAAATTTCTTTCAATTATGACACAACATTTTATTAAAATTTACAAAGCAAGTTCACTTTGTAAAAAAAATAGTTTTATAAAATAAAATTTATTTTATTTTATATAAATATTACTTTGATATTTTAACTAGAATTCATCTTTTAGATCAATGAATATGTAAAAGTTTAATTTAACAATTTTCTTCTGATTTTGATACTAAATTTTATTAAAATTTAGAAAGCAAGTTTACTTTGTAAAAAAATAAAAAAAAAAAAAAATTCACGAAGAACCAATTAAACATTCGCAAATATTGAAATATTCTTCATTTTGTAATTCGTGAATAAGAAAAACTCGAGAATTTTAAGTAATAACTGTACAAAACAAAATGTTCAAAAAATGAAAGTCCACGAAACATACTTGTTTCTATTACAATTTCTATTCTATTACAATTACTTGTTTCTATACAATGCATGTAAATGAGTGGTTAAAAATGTTATTGTAATTTAACAAACATTTATTTATAATACTAATTGGTTTTTTATATACTTAATCAAGATTGTTATTTTAAAACAATTAATTTTTAACCAGTAGTAACAGCTAATTTCAAAAAGCCGATTAAAGGAAATACTGATAACTGGCTGCATCATTATATGATACTGTCACATACATGACTAAGATTACAAATAACTCTTCCAATGTCAATAAATTGCAGCACTTGTAGTGGGTGATCAATATCAATGTAACTTACACAGATAGCATCTATTATTACAGTAAGTTACGCTGAATTTACTTTGAGCGAAGTGTTACCGAAAATGTTTCTGACGTTTGTTATTTGGTTTTCTGTCAAATTGATTTATGTTCGGTCGATACAAAAAACAGTAAGCTTAGAGATGCATTAAATAATCAACATGAACCTGTTATAGAGGAAAATGTTATGCCTCAATAAGTGAAATGTTTAGACATGTATTTATAATTTCTAACTATTATATCAGTAATAATATTGGTAATTTTATTTAAATTATATTTTGATATTTTAATAAGATTTTCTCTTTATGGTCAATAAATATTTAAAACTTTAATTTGACAAAAATTATAATACTACATTATATTACAATTTTCTAAAAAAAAAAGAAATTTATTAGTAAAATATACATTCTCAGCTATAAAATTAACAATTAACGAAAACACAATACAAAATAATAATAATTATAATACACGTAGTGACATTTTGCAAAATGGGAATCACATTTAATAAATTAGTTGACAAACATTATCATAAATGCCTGACAATTTACTTCATTGCATTTGTATAAACAAAACTGTTATGCTACATGACTGAAATGCTAAGTGAAATGCTTAGCTAAGTGTCTATAATTTCTAAATATTATATAAGCAATGGTATCGGTTATTTTTTCAAAATAATATCTTGTCACTTTAACGAAAATTTTTATTTTAGATCAATAAATATGTAAAAATTTAATCTAATAAATTTCGTTTGTTTATGACACTATAGTTTCTTAAAATTTTCTAAGAAAAATTGAATTTATAAATAAAATACAAATTCTCAGCTGTAAATAAAAAATTAACGAAAACAGAATACAAGATAATAATAATAATAATAATAATAATAATAATCACATTTAGTGATATTTAGGAAAATGGGAATTACGTTTAATAAATTAGTAGGAAAACTTTAATATATATGTCTTGCAATTTTCTCCATTTAAATCTCTGAAGCGAAAATAGGCTACAAAAGTTTAAACTTTTTAAACTTGTGGTTTTTATTTTCTCTTTGTTATTTTAATGTAACAAACATCTATTTATAAAACTAAATGATTTTTTTTTATATATTCAAACAAGATTGTTATTTTAAAATAATGAATTTTAACTATTAGTAACACTTAATCTTAGTAAGACTAATAAAGGAATTATTGAAAACTGGTGGCCTCATTGTACACTACTGTCAGATACATGACTAAAATTACAAATAACTCTTATCGTGTGGATACATTGCAGCACTTGTAGTGGGTGATCGATATCAATGTATTTATACAGCTAACATCTATTATTACAGTAAGTTACGCTGAATTTACTTTCAGAGAAGTGTTACTGCAAATGTTTCTGACGTTTGTTATTTGGTCTTCTGTCAAATTGATTTATGTTCTGTCGATACAAAAAACAGGAGGCTTAGACATACATTAAAATTAACTTACACTTGTTATAAAGGGTTATGTCTCAATAAGTGAAAAGTTTAGACATCTGTTTATAATTTTTAGGTATTGATAATTATATCAGTTGTTTAATTTAAATAAAGCTTTGATTTTTTAAAATAGAATTTTTCTTTTAGATCAATATATATGTAAAAGTTTAATTTAAAAATTTTCTTTTGATTATAATGCTGCATTTTATTAAAATTTACAAAGCAAAGTTCACTTTGTAAAAAATATTTTTATAATATAAAATTTATTTTATTTTATTTAAATATTACTTTGATATTTTGACTAGAATTTATCTTTTAGATCAATGAATATGTAAAAATTTAATTTAACAAATTTCTCTTGATTTTGATACTACATTTTATTAAAATTTACAAAGCGAGTTTACTTTGTAAAAAAAAAAAATATTTTTATAAAACAAAATTCACGAAGAACCGAGTTAAGTATTCGCAAATGTTGAAATCTTTCTCATTTTGTATTTTGTGAATAATCAAAACTTGCGAATGTGAACAAATTACTGTAGAAAACGAAACGTATAAGAAAATAAAAGTCCACGAAACATACTTGTTTTTGCTACAAAAGACACATTACATGTAAATGAGTGGTTACATGTAAATGAGTGTTATTTTAATATAACAAACATTTATTTATAATAATTATTTTTAACTATTTAATTAAGATTGTTATTTTAAAATAATCAATTTTAAACCAGTAGTAATAGTCAATTTTAAAAGGCCGATTAAAGGAAATACTGAAAACCGGCTGCATCATTGTATAATACTGTCAGATACATGACTAAGATTACAATTAACTCTTTCAATGTCAATAAATTGCAGCACTTGTAGTGGGTGATCAATATAATTGTTATTTACACACATAGCATCTATTATTATAGTAAGTTACGCTGCATTTACTTTCAGAGAAGTGTTAACGAAAATGTTTCTGATGTTTGGTGTTTGGTCTTCTGTCAATTTGATTTATGTTCTGTCGATACAAAAAAACAGTACCTTTAGAGATACATTTAAATTGACTTGCACTTGTTATAAATGGAAATGTTACGCCTCAATCAGTGAAATGTTTAGACATGTATTTATAATTTCTAAATATTATATTAGTAATGATGTTGGTTATTATATTTAAAAAATATTTTAATATTTTAATGAGAATTTCTCTTTTTGGACAATAAATATTTAAAATTTTAAATTAAAAAATTTCTTTTGATTATGATGCTACATTTTATTAAAATTTTCTTAGAAAAAAATATTTGTAGTAAAATATACATTCTCAGTTATAAAATTAACAATTAACGAAAACAATATACAAAATAATGCTAATAATACATTTAGTGATATTTTGGAAAGTAGGAAATACATTTAATAAATTAGTTAATAAACATCATCATAAATGCCTGACAATGATAATTGCCTGTGGCGAAAACAGAATACAAAAATTTAAACCTTTGGAATCGTGTGTTTTTATTTTCTTTTTTTTAAAGGTTGTAGGCGTTTCCTACTACGCTTGAAACCCACTGGATTAAAGCTACTTTATGCCATGATGTTAAATTCAACTATGATAACAATGCGCTCTATCGCAAAATAATATTCTTTGTATTCCTCCTCTAATGTTTCATTTAAAGAGTATTTTATGTGCTAGCTAATTATTAAAATTATTTATAAGTATTGTTATTTAAGTTGCTCAAAATCTTAGTAGACCAATTTCATTAAAAAAAAGAACTACACTGTAAAAAAAATTGTGTAAATTTACTACACATTTTCTAGGAAACTGGGATTCCTAGAAGTTTTCAAGTAACGGTAACAGGAAATCTTCCTGTAACCAGTTGTTTTACATGACATTTTGTTGTTACCGTTGCATTTCTAAATGTCTTTTGTTGTTACCATTCTTTAAATCTCAGTTTCCTAGAAAAAGTTTAGCAAATTTACAGAATTTGTTTTACAGTGTCGTCCATTTGGTTAGGGGGGTTTAATCAGTTTTATTGATTCCCGCAGTGAACCACGTATGTATACAGGTGCCATGGTATCAGCTATTTTACTTAATTAATATTTTGATATTTTAATTAGAATTTCTCTTTTAGATGAATAAATATTTAAAACTTTAACTAATCTCTTTTAATTACGATACTACATTATATTAAAATTTTCTACACTGTAAAAAAATCTAGAAAGGTACTAAACATTTTCTAGGAAACTGGGATTCCAAGAACTTTTCATGTAACGATAACAGGAAAAATCCATGTAACTGATTCTAAAACTTGAGTTTTTATTTTTACAGTTACAGGAAAAGTTCTTGGAATACCAGTTTCCTAGATGAAGTGTAGTACCTTTATAGATATTTTTTAACAGTGTATGAAAAAAAATATTTGTAAGTAAAATAGGAATTTTCACCATAAAATTAAGAGTTAACGAAAACCGAATACAAAATAATAATAGAAATAATAATAATAATAATGACACATTTAGTGATACTTCTGAAAATAGGAATTACACTTAATAAATTAGTAGACAAACAATAACATTAATGTCTGGTAATTTACTCTATTTAATTGTCTGAAACTTGGTGTTTTTATTTTCGCTTTTGTTAAATTAGTAGGCATTTTCTTCTTCGTTTGAAACCCACTGGATTAAAGCTATTTTAACATCATTATCGTAAATTGAACTATGACAACAATGCGCTCTATTGCAAAATAATTTTCTTCCTCTGAGTGCTATGTTTCATTTAAAAGAGTATTTTAAAGTATGTGAAAAAATACATGGTTCACTGTGGTAATAGTTTATAGGACAAATATTATGCACTTTTTAAATGGACTACCTCTTTTTTTAATGGATTGGATATATTATGGTTGTGACCCCTTAATTAATATATAAGAAGACACCTCTATCTGATCTGATTCAAAAACCTTTAGATGTAGATACATAGTTTCAAATGTTATTTATCATTTTATTAAAAATCAATTAACCTAAAATTGTTTTTTGTAAGTTACAAAATTTAAATTTCCACGTGGTTCCTGCACCTTATACTTCCCAGTCCTGATGTCTTCCGGGGGTGACATTAAAAAAGCCATTAATTAATTTAAATGCGTCTAGACTTGTTAAAACTACACCTAGACATTTTAAATAAATGTGTGAATATTAGAAGCATCGATATGTAGACAGATGCATCCATCTTTGAAGATGTTTTATAATAAATTTAAATTAGTTTTTGAAGTCCCACATGATATTTGTCTCAAGATTGAGGAGATTATTCATTAAAATACAGAAATATTTTATCAGTGTAAAAATAAAATAAACCCGTTAGCACAAGCGCTTAAATTTGTAGGTTGGTCTCACGGTGTAACTGGGGTAAGTCTTATGCCACTGCGTGTTGCAGCGGTTTAACTTTTATTTTCGTTCAAAAGTTATTGAACTATCATACTGTTAATTTTATAAATCTACAGTGTTTTCTAACAGTTAAAAACTCTTAACCTCCTTTGTCACATTATTTTTATTGGAAGTTTACTTCTTAACCTATCGGATTGTAAGATAGCTATTTTGCGTATGATAAGATTGGATTCACTGTATAAGCGAAATTTTCGCGAATTATCGTGGTCTAGCATGAGTGAACGCTAAAATTTAAACTATGGTTTTAAATTATATTTAAATAATGAGCATGATTAAGATTAAAGCGGTAACTTTGTTACACTATTTCGAACATAATGAAATTGATATATATCAATGCGGTTCAAAAAAAGATACTTATAAAGAAAAATTAATCGTATTAATTGATCGCATCAATCGTACATTTACAAAGACGCACTAAAAAGTTCGTTTACAGTACTGGCTTATCATTAATAATTGAATGATAATTTCTGAAAGTGTATTTTCAGTTGTGTTACACGTTTTTAAATCTCATTTTCTGCATACTATTCGCTGTATATAAATTATATAGATCCTTGCCAGGCTGCACAAAAAATTTTGGTTCATTTCCACTTGTTGGCAAAATTTACCACGAAGGAATTTACTAGAGCTATGCTTTAACTAAATGGAGTAAATTTAAAAATGATGTGTATCATTTATGCAAATTTATAGAACTTATACAGGGCTGCTCAGACGAATTCGAGTACATTACCGTCTAATGTTGGTAATTGCCGGCATTTGGATTTAAAATGTGCTATGTGTTTTCGGATCTTCAGCTTTCCTTCAAGATTGTCAATTTTCATTGTGTTCATGGAAACTCCTGAGTGACTGGGAATGAGATTGCTGACAAATTAGCTATCGAAATAGCTCTTAGCTTCTCATCACCGGCTATAGACGTTAGGTTTTTTTTTCCATATCCAGCTTCATATCTTAAAAATAACAACTAAATATATCCCTATTCAATACTGAGCAGAAGAATGGGGTTATGCCAAAGCGGGGCGCTATGCATACAGCCTCTTTCAAAAAAGTATCTAATAAGCTTTTACTATATCACAGAAATATATACACATTTGCGACAAATCACGGACCATTCCCGTCATATCTCTACAATTTTAATAAGGTTTTCACTCCGAACTGAGCTTGTGGCCACATAGGAAACACACAGCATTATATCCTAAACTGTACCTTAACCTCTCACTTTTACCTTAGAAAAGCACAATCAACATCATTATCATCATGGTTCTCCTTAGTCTTGAAGAAGTCAAACCTATTCCAGAAAATTATAGATCGTGTTTAGACTAATCGTGCATAATCAATAAATATTTCAAAATGCCTTGCTACCAATTGACTAAATGTTCCGCTAGTATGATTAATATATAAATTATTCATTACAAGTTGAACAGACTATGAATTCATGTTCTATAAAGAAAATAACTGTAACCAATCTGTACAATGAACTTTGAAGAATATTGTCTGTTTGTAGTGTGAGAAATGTATAATGTATATCACTGGGTGTAACTAGCAGATATTTAGCCCTTGGATAGGCCATCTGACCTAGTTTAACCGTGTTTACGTAGATATATATGGACTTAGACATTCCTATTCTTCACACATAAATTGGATACCAGAGTCAATATAGCATTTAAAAAACTCGTAGTGAAATGTAATTAGATATTCCTTTCTACCAGGGTTGTCACTGACTTTTTACAAACATTAGCAATTTGACTAATCAGGAATAAAAAAAACATTCGCTAAATGAAAAAAATATCTTTGGGAAACATTGAAAATTCGATCTTTAATCCCTTAAAATATCCCTCTTTTTTTCAATATGTTCTAAAATAACCTAATTTTTTGGAACTACTTATGGATCAGTTATTCATCTAAATTTAATTATAAACTACAAAAATTAAGAAAAAAAAAGATATTCTACACATTTTGTGTAATCAAGAAAAAAATAGTTAAACCTGATTTAACTCAATTAAAAGTTATGATATAAAACTTCCAACGGGGGATTTTAAGATTTTACATTCATTGAATATGAAAAATCAAAACATAAAGAACAAAACATGTCAAAAACTTTATTTTTCTCGAATTCTTCGAATTTTTATTGAAGCTCATACTTCAAAGTTAATTCAAAAAAAGTATTGTTACTTATTGGGCACATTTAACACAAATGACATTTCTGCTTACTATAGTTTTGGTTGAAGCTAAATTGAAATGGTGTTGGGTTAGTATCTTAAAAAATGATGTGAATGATACGGTACGATTGAACACGATACGTAACAGCAATTATTCAGTAATATAAATATGAGTGTCTCCTGTACTAATACATACACACAAAAAAGATGGGCAAAAAATTGACTACTCGCAGTTTGGTTAGTCTATTCATCTGTCACTTGCCAAATGAAATATTTTGTCGTGATTTAGCACAATAGTAAGCGGCAGCGAGAACCCTGTTTTCTACATACAAGAAAGTTGTGAACTATAGCAAGAAGTTTGCATCCAAGTTTGATAATTTTTAAAACGCTGAATCAATTTTATTATCATACAAAATTTAAATTTTTAATCGAACATAATGTTTCTCTTTTTGGAGCGGACATTTGTTTATATTGTTATTAACTGTAAGTCTTTTGTTTTATTTTTCACATTACATTATATATAGCCTATTTAACCCCAGTATTTACATAATTTATAATCTTCATAAATCGTATTTAAATCTTAGATATGCCCAATTATTCTTTCGCGAAGATCCTTGCAGACCTTTCCCTCTAACTGCATCTTCGTCATGATGGTGAATGAAACTTGCCATTTGGGACTTGTTGAACTCAAGGCCAATTGGTAGTCCCCTCTTATCGCGCTGAACTTGGACCATGTTCACGTAGACCTGAGTAGGGCAGGTTGAGCTTCAGGTCTTGGGTAGGCCTCCTCATCTAGTTTAACCTTGTTTACATAAACATCACGCTTCACCATTTTAAGCTACAAAAGTTTTGTTATAGCATTCTAAATATTCTGGAAAATATACCAGAATCTACACATGGCGCATAATTTTTTTATTGCTCATTTTAAAAATAAATCTTAATTAAGAAATGGTAACTAATTATGAAATAATAATAACTTTTAACCTGTATTTATTAACAGACTTTTAACTGTTATGTTAACTGACATCGGTTTAAACTAGTTAATTGGTGTTTTTTCGAAAAATTATATAGAATCCTCTAAATTCTAACAAAAAATTTAATAATGAAAACTGACAGCATATAATTTTTCATATAAAAATATATAATGTCACTCCTTTTTTCTTTAAGCCTTTTCGATACCTTTTATGTTTTTACTCCTTACGAAATAGTATTAACATAATAATTGATTTTTATTTCAATTTTTAAGACATTTTATTTTATAAAAAGAAAATAATCTTTAAATCTAACAATGAGAAACTGTTCTTGCCACTTGATATTTTTTACACAATTAAAAATTTGTGCTGAAAAGGTTTTTTGTATAACAGTATTTGAAGCTCAAGTAAATTGATATGTTGGAAAATGTCCAGCGGTAAATGATTTTCTGCAAGATAAACCTGCCAGTTCCCATAAAAGCATACATTTTATCTAAGATTAATTAGGACATTACGTGTACTTAAACGTTAATTATGTATGAAATTTACTATGAGTAAAAAATTACAAAAAATGTAATAGTAAAGAAATTCAGATGTCATTAAAAAAATTATAAATATTCCCTTCCAGTTACAAGATCGTAAACACATAAAGAGAAGAAAAAAAGAAACATATAAATTTCACACATATTTATTCAAAAATACATGGACACAATGTCATAAAAGATTAAAATGCGCTTTGCTGAAGTAAGGTGATCTGTGCTAATAACGCAAATAAGGGTAATAACTCTTAGTGCTAATATTAAGAAGGAATAAAGGAAATAGAACTTACGAGTTCTGCGCAAGATGATCTGTTACAGGGTTCGTACGCATCAGGGGATTCTTGGGATTTTAGGTGGTTTTTCACCAAAAAATTCGTAACGTACCGATTGCTATATCTGATAATTGAATTTCCCCCATTAAAAAAGGCAAATATTACTTTACAAACATTCTGGTAACAGATCCTTGAAGAGTACGAACCTTGTGTTATCTTAATCACAAAAAACCGCTAAATCTAATTTGTTCCATTTGTAGGCCTTATCGCTGGAAGAAGCACGTAAGAATCAAGCTCCAGTCTAAAATTTTATACGTAAGTTCTGTGATATGAAAGCTATATATTTATTAGTAAATACTTTGTTTAGTACATAAATTCGTAGTGTATTTCATATATTTTTTAAATCTTGCGGAGAATTTTCGATGTATTCGCGAGGTAGTTTGTAATTTAAAATATACTGCATAATAAGTATACGGCGCCAACCATTGGTGATATTAAGCCAGTTGATTCTTTTCTGTACTGAAACTAGATGCAAAGGGGTTTGACGTTTTAATATTTTGCAAGAGACAGCATTATTGCTATTTTAGAAAAATAAAAGGCATACAGAAAAAATTGTATCCCCTATACTCTGTTTATTCTTTATTGTCAAAAGTATAAAAGATCAAATGATTATTACTGCATTCTGATATCGCAATTAAAACGAAGTAAGAGAAATTTGTTAATTTCTAGTTCTGCAAAAAATTATGCTTAGAATTGGACAATTCATATGCCATAATTCTGTCTTATTTCATATTTTTGTTTGCATGGTGACAAGGCCTATGACTCTGTTCTAGAAATCATGCCATTACATTTTATGAATGTATACATACATATCTGATAAAATGTTCTTTCTTGCACATGTAGTCTTTATTTTGTATCAAATTCTATATTTGTTTAAATAAACTAACCTAACACTAATCTGCGAAAATTGGTAGAACTTTAACTTGTGCTGTTACCGCAAGATTTCTTATGTAATTTAAGTATCAAAAGTGCTCAAAATAAGATAGAAAATAAGACTGTCAATGTTATAATATTCGGAAAAATCTAATATTTAACCCAGTCACACCGAAACAGAACTAAATTGCTCAATTAGATAACTGATTTTCTCTTGCTTGTGGTCAAGCCATTATTAAACTTTTATGCTTTCAGCTAAAAAATTATAAGTAATTAAAGAAATAAACTGACTCGTAAAAATTTTCGTAACAGTTTCTTGAGTAAAAGTATAGAACACATGAAAAATGAAGTTAAAAAATTTATTTCGAAATTGAGTTTTATATATATATATATATATATATATATATATATATATATATATATATCAGTGATACATGTATGCAGAATTAAACAGATTTTTTTTTAATTGCTAAAGATTACAAACACAGATAGGTGATTATAAGGAAATTAATAAAGAATTTTGAAATTCTGTTATTAACATACATCTTTTAGTAAGGTTTCTGTAACTGTTTTAAAGTTTTTCGCAGTAAAATTGTTACAACCATCGATTACATTTTTCTTAACATTAGTTGCATATGTATTATCGTCGTATTCTCTTTTTATTGCAAACACATCAGCCAAGATACAGAACTATGTCCATAATTTGTAATTAATAATTATAAGATAACTTGATTTTAAGGTGATTGTGGACCTTTATTTGAGCAAAATCGTCACAAAAAGGTCTATGTCTGTGGTATATAAGTGCCATAGCAGTTTTTTCTAATTAAAATATCATTTATGAACGTTTTAAGAAGTAAATGATAAAGCTAACTGTTTTTATATACTTTAAATCTGTTTTTCTCAAAACTTATTTTTCAGCGTTTTTAGGTTTTTGAAATGCTTTTTGCGACATAATTTTTGATAATTATTTATGAAATTGATAAGGAAGTATCCTGATATTGTTTAGAAAGAAATTATGTAAGCTTTTTAAAATTCGTTTTCATTTAGTCAAATTTGATTTTTCACCTATTAAAAGGCAAATTTTTTGATGAAAATGGACATCGAATTTAGAAAAAAAATCTGTGTAATATTAACTATTCAAGAGATAATCTTATACAAATTTGTTTATAACAGAGTTTTAAGTGATAAAATGCTAAAGCAAGAAAATATCGCGAAAATTAAACACGAGGAGCATTTTAAAATTTCGTTTAAAAATTAAAAAAAATTAAAAAATTAATTTTTAATCAGATTGGAATTTTTTTGAAGGTGTTCTGTATGCTTTTGGTAAAATGAATACGTGCACAAAATTTCATATTTCTATGATGAAAATTAAAAAAAAAAATAAAGATCAACCGTCTCCTTAAGAAAGTGAAATTTATTTTTATTGAGAACAAGCTTAGAAACGTGACCAAAAATAAAAAAAAACTAGAAACAATGTTTACAAAAGCATCATATGCTTTCAATAAGACAAATCATCATGTATGAGTAGCGCTAACCCAGCTTCCAAACCGCCGTTCTCGTTGACGCAAGTTTACGGATATGAGGCCTACAGCTGGTTGAATGATGAACCAGGTAGACTAATGGCGACTCTGTGGTCAATTGATTAGTGAATCCCTAGCTGTGAAGAACACATTACTACTCCCTCAACAAGATACTCGTTAAGATTCGTAAGATAATCTATTTTTTAAAACCCAGAATGTATGAAAACACTTAACTGAGAAAATTAAAAGCAATATTTCAGGTACACTATCAAAAAAATTCATCAATATACACTAAATTATCCTTATTTTTTCACAAATAATTTCCCTACTCCGAGAAAACATATTTCATCCATGAATTCATTCCGAAAGTCCAAAAAAGAGGAAGAGATTCTGATTATTCTTAGCTCGCATGCGCAATGGGTCTATTAGTAATAAATTCGAATTTATTTTTTAAATGAAAAACAAAAAATTCTATAGATTAAGGTGTCTAGTTTAGTTTAAAAACACAAAAATGTTTTCGAATTTTAAAATAAATAACAAGAACTTTCTTCATTCATTCTAAAATAAGGTGGTCTGGTGTAATAACGTCAGACTGAGTAATAACGCCAAGTGTTAATATTATGCATAATTATGAAATATTCTCGTAAATGACGCCCATGTGCTCTGCGCAGAAGGGTTTTGAGTCATATAAATCGCAATAAACAGCTTCAAGTTAATTTGTTTCATTTTTAGGTCTTATTGTGTGAGGGAATGACCTTTGTAATAAAGGCATTCTAGCATTTTTGAGATCGTGACGTCAATGATTTAACATATGTAAGCGTGAAAGCGATATCTATCCTCTCTTTTACTTTAACTTTCTAGAGCTTGTGTGTCTTTCTAGGATTCTACAGTTATGTCGCGGTTAGAAGTAGTATGTAAATTTGTAGTATCTCAGTTTGCAGCATATAAAAGCTTGGAGTTTGAGTGTGTGAAGTGTGTCTAGCGGCGAATGCCCACTGGTGTCTAGCAAAGGGTGTGTCTAGCGGCGTTAGCCAGCTAGTAGTGACTAGAAACTAGCTAGCTAGGTGGTGACGACAAGCAGTGGTATTGATCTATAGCGAGTGATTTTAAGTATTATCGAGCCTTCAGTGAGTTGACAAGGAGTTTTGGAAGGCAAGTCGAGAAGTTTGCCGTTTGTAAGAGTCAATATTGATTACGTTGAATATTTTCAAAGTTAATAAAGAGTATATATACAGCCACGGGCTGTCTAATAAAGTTCTATCTAGCAGTCTAGCGGAAGTTTAAGTGAAAAGCAATCTGAAGTGCCCCGATTGAGCTAGTTCCGGAGCTGTGAGTATGAGTTTAATCTTTTAGTATTGTTACCAGTTATTAAAATTAAGAACTGCTCCACTGCCCTTGAGCCCTAACCGTTTTAAATAAACTGTTTTTATCTGATGTTCTGAGTTATATGTGCATTCAACACCCAGTATGAGCACCCATCCGTTACAAACGGCGCCCAACAAAAAGTCGGACATTGTGAGATTGTGCCACGAGTTTATTTTTCGAGTGAAGGTGACATTAATGAATTTTTAGTCAAACTAGATGATTATATTCTGTTTAATAATGTAACTGAGAAGAATAGATACATAGTGCTTAAGTGCTCACTGAAGGGCGAAGCACTTTTATGGTTAGAAATTATAGGAAAATTCTTGGTTAATGATGATGCTAAAATATTTGAGCAGACTGTAATTGAGTTAAAAAAGGAGTTTCTTAGCGTTGAAGATAAGAGTATTTTGAGGAATGAATTTTACTGCAATAAGCAGAATATTTCGAATCAGCATCAAAGTTTTACCTACGTAAGCTTGAACTGAAAAATAAATTGGATTTAGATATCACATTTGAGGAATTATTGAACATAGTTCTTCCTCTCTTTAATACGAATATACAGGACTATATCGAGATTAGAGCACCCAAGAACTTTGCTGAAATGCATCAAATTTTATGAGACTCGGCATAGCTCGGATCAACGGGATTCGCGTAGCCCTCGACAGAGTCCTGTCACGGGAAGTAATTTGAGAAATGAGGGGGAGCGTAATTTTTTGAGAGGAGGAGAGCAATTTCTGGATAATTTGAGTAATGGAAATTATGGATTTGGTCGTAATGTGTCGAATACTGTTAATGGTAATAGGAATTGTGGTGGTGCTAGTAATTTTAAAAGTGGTGATAGATATATGTATGGAAATAGGCATGTAGTGTAGATCTGTATTTTAAAGTATTGCGACCAGGTTCTTTTCAAAAAAATGCATTCGCTAGAGTTGTAGGCTGTGATCAATAAAATAAATGCCTTTTGAGAACATTGTTTATTTAAAGTAGAGTTATAAAAATTAAATCATTCCTTACTGAAATAATTAGGGATGGTGGCTGTAACCATTTTTCAAGAGACCTTTGTTACATGACTGAGTGCATGAAGCGAGAGTTAGGCAATTGAATTTCTCATTCAGAATTCACACATTGGCATCTTGGAATTGGCGAAAAGGAGCATATGAAAAGTGAATGGTATCATAACCATGAAATTTTCTGTTACGCTTCAACAATTAAGATGATTTTGAATTTAATGCAGGGCAACCAGAAATGGGCAGTCCTAAAAAAATACGCCAAAAAGAATTCGCGCCAAAATCGTACGTTATATGTCTGTTTTGGGAGAATGTTATCAATAGACAAAATACAGAGCATGTACATGAAAAGTTTTTATGTAATAAAGAAGTTAGGCTCAACATTACGCAGAGAGAAACGATTTTTCGCTAACCGCAAGCAACGGGGTTCTTTATTCTTTCTTTTATTATTTTTACTGAAGGAGAAATTTCATCTAAAGGAAATCTCTTTATCTGAGAACCGTTTTTAATGATACAGCAGTTGTTACGTATGTTTTCTTTCTTTACTTTTTAACGGAAAGTTCTTGTGCGATCGAAATAAAACGTTAAGATAAAATAGATATTTAATTAAAGATTAGCTTTAACTGTAATTTAGAAAAATGTAAAATTTAAGAAAACTATATGGCCGCGTTAACACCGAGCATCTCGAAAGGTCCCGATCAGAAGAATCAATCGCTCAAATAAAAGATAAATCGGCACTATAATCCAACTCCATGAGGTCCATCAAGAAAAATCCAGCAGACATAATTCACAGGAACATACGCATTTCAAACAACATTCTGTGAACAAGGGGGGCACTTATTTAATAATCCATGGTTCACAAACATAAGGGGGACTTATCTGACGAGGAGACAGTCATTCGAAACTATTTGAAGACAGGCATTAATAATCCAATTTCGCACTTATAAGTAGTCCAAATAATAGTCCCGATATAGTTCAGATAATTTCTAATGAACTAGTCCAGAAAATAAATTGGCAGACAAATAAAAGCTGGCTAATAAAAGCAGGCAAATAACAGCAAGCAAATAACAGCAGGCACCATCCCTCGATGTTTGAAAAAGTTGCGAATGCCTTGTGTAGGCACCATAGTTTCTGTAGTGTAGATCTGTATTTTAAAGTATTGCGACCAGGTTCTTTTCAAAAAATGCATTCGCTAGAGTTGTAGGCTGTGATCAATAAAATAAATGCCTTTTGAGAACATTGTTTATTTAAAGTAGAGTTATAAAAATTAAATCATTCCTTACTGAAATAATTAGGGATGGTGCCTGTAACCATTTTTCAAGAGACCTTTGTTACATGACTGAGTGCATGAAGCGAGAGAGAGGCAATTGAATTTCTCATTCAGAATTCACACATTGGCATCTTGGAATTGGCGAAAAGGAGCATATGAAAAGTGAATGGTATCATAACCATGAAATTTTCTGTTACGCTTCAACAATTAAGATGATTTTGAATTTAATGCAGGGCAACCAGAAATGGGCAGTCCTAAAAAAATACGCCAAAAAGAATTCGCGCCAAAATCGTACGTTATATGTCTGTTTTGGGAGAATGTTATCAATAGACAAAATACAGAGCATGTACATGAAACGTTTTTATGTAATAAAGAAGTTAGGCTCAACATTACGCAGAGAGAAACGATTTTTCGCTAACCGCAAGCAACGGGGTTCTTTATTCCTTCTTTTATTATTTTTACTGAAGGAGAAATTTCATCTAAAGGAAATCTCTTTATCTGAGAACCGTTTTTAATGATACAGCAGTTGTTACGTATGTTTTCTTTCTTTACTTTTTAACGGAAAGTTCTTGTGCGATCGAAATAAAACGTTAAGATAAAATAGATATTTAATTAAAGATTAGCTTTAACTGTAATTTAGAAAAATGTAAAATTTAAGAAAACTATATGTGATTCTACATCACAAGGCAGAATAGTGATTATGGTCGGAAAGGGAGAGTGCGGGACAAGAATGTTTCTTCGCAAGTGAGGAGATTAACTTCGGATGAGAATTTTGAAGATAGGTCAATGCAAAAGAGATGTGTTCAGGGGTTGGAAAAGTCTTCTGTGAATGTGAATAAAGTTACTATTAATCCGGTTGAGTTACCTGAAGTGTTAATTGTGGTATTGTCGTTAAGAGTATCTTCGATACAGGAGCAGATAAATCGTTCATTTCCTATGATTATTATCGTAAATATTTTTCGTATAAGAAGTTGAAGAGGTTAAGTCTGGTGGTTCAGTCGGCGCTTGTGTGTAAGCTTTTGATAATAAGGGTTTAGTAGATTTAGAAGTTGAAATTCGTTCGGTTAAGACATGTTGGGAGTTTTGTGTGTTAGATGGATTAATATGATTTGTATAGTTGGTGTGGATTATATGAAAGATAGAGGAATTAGTCTGGATTTCTTTAAAAAGTCTTTGGTCGTGAATAATGATGAGAGTGTGAGTAAGAAAGAGCCTGTTTCAGTGTCAGTTGATTTGGGGGAGTCTGGTTTAAGTGAGGTCGAGAAAGAGGAATTTAATAAGTTTTTGAATGAGTTTGGAGAGGTTTTTTTCTGATAAACCGGGTTTAATGCATGTTGCGTGGCATGAGATTGATACTGGTTTCAAAGCACCTGTTGCTAGTAAACCATATCGTTATGACAAATGTAAACAAGGTATAATTGATTATCATATTTAGAAAATGCTAGCGGACGATATTATAATGCCAATTGAGTCTCCTTTTGCACTGCCAGTAGTGTTATGTCGTAAGAATAATGGGAAAAGTTTAGATGATCCAGAGGCATATAGATTTGCAGTAGATTATAGAAAGTTAAATGCGATAACGCAATACCCTCAGTATCCTATTCCAGTAATTGATGACATTTTGGCTAATATAACGAGTACGAATTATATGTCAACGTTAGATCTTACGTCAGGTTATTTTCAGATTGCAATGAAGCCGGAGGACATACCTAAAACTGCGTTTATTACTCGGGACGGTTGTTTTGCTTTTAAGAGAATGAGTTTTGGTTTATCGGGAGCGCCGGCAACTTTCCAGAAGGCCATGAATAATATCCTTAAACCTTTGCTTGGTAAGGGTGTCTTGGTCTACCTGGACGACATAATTTTAATGGCAGCTACTTTTGAAGAGCATTTAAGATTATTGAGGGAAGTGTTTACGTTGTTAAGAGATGCTGGGTTAACAGTTAAGTTGAAAAAATGTAAACTTTTGCGAAAAGAGATAAAGTATTTAGGAGTTAAAATTACGCGTGAAGGTATTAATATAGATAATGAGAAAATTGAGGCAATTACGTCAATGAATCCCCCCAAAAATAGTAAGGAAGTGGCGACATTTTTAGGGATAGTGGCTTGGTTCGCCAAGTTCATTCCACATTTTTCAGAGTTATGTGAACCATTGTATAATTTAAAAAGGAAAAGGGTGAAGTTTACATGGTCTCGGCGGCTCAGAGATCGTTTGAGTTATTGAAAGAGGCAGTAGTTTCCCCTCCTGTTTTGGCTCACCCCGATTGTTCGTCTCAGTTTGAAGTGTATTGCGATGCAAGTGCAGTGGGGGTTGGAGCTATGCTAGCACAGAAAGGTCGACCGATAGCGTTTGCTTCTAGGATTTTAAATGCAGCTGAAAGAAATTATTCGATTACAGAACGGGAGTGTCTGGCAGTAATTTGGGCTTTGAATAAATTTCGTTATTTTTTCACTAATATACCGGTTAAAGTCATTACGGATCATTCAACTTTGAAAAAGTTAAATAATGGAAAGGGTTTGTCGTCTCGTATGGTCAGACGGTGTTTGAAGTTGGCAGAGTATAATGTTGTTATGGAACATAGGGCTGGCAAGGAAAATGCGGTAGCGGATGCTTTGTCTCGAAACCCGCATGGTGGTTTAGAGGACACGGAGGAAGTCAAGTGTTGTGCTTTGTCTTCATTGGTGTTAAGGTCACGTGAGCAGTTAATAAGGGAACAGAAACAAGATGAGGAGTTTGGTAGTTTATATCGTTACTTGGAAAATCTTGATGATGTCCCGAACGCAAATGTGCCTATGTTTGAGAAATGGTCCCAATCTTTTAAGCTTATCGATGGTCTTCTTTTTTTATTCTAAAGTTGTAAATTCACGTGGTGAATTAAGAGTTTTTATTCCGACTAGTCTTCGTAAGGCTATCTTGAAAGAATTTCATGATAATCCATTAGCAGGTCACTTAGGAATCAGGAAAACTTATGCTCGAATTTGTGAATCCTGCCACTTCCCTAAAATGCGGGAAGCAGTGCGCGCTTATATCTCCAGCTGTAGCACATGTCAACGTTATAATTATAAAAATATAAGTCTAGCTGGCAAATTAATTCCTATTAAAGTAAATTTTCCTAATGAATGTGTAGGTGTAGATTTAATCGGTCCTTATCCATTGTCTAATCCTAAAATATATAGATTTGTACTAGTTATAGTTGATTATTTTAGTAAATGGGTAGAGTTAGTCCCCCTCAGGAAGGCTTGTGCACCTGCAGTTGCCGATGCATTTTTCGATAATTATATTTCTAAATATGGTGCACCAATTAGGGTAGTTAGCGATCATGGCCCTTGTTTTATTTCTGATATATTTAAAGCTTTGTGTAAAAAGCTGGAGATTGATCATTCTTTTACTGTTCCGTATCGTCCACAGTCTAATATAGCTGAGCGTGTAAATCGTACATGAATTCAAATGATTTCTTCTTATGTTGGTTCGCATCATTCGAATTGGGACCAGTTTCTGCAGCATTTTGCGTATGCACTTCATACGGCAGTTCACGAGTCGACGGGGAAAACGCCGGCTGAGTTATTTTTGGGTAGAAAGGTGATTACTCCATTTCAGAGGTTAATTATGGTATCGGACGCAGAAAGCCAGTTTATGTGCCAAGATATTGAGAGGTTGGTCAAGGAGGCCCAAGTTCAGATGGGAAAAGCGCAGGAGAAGAAAGCCCAATATTATAATATGCGTAGGAGGGAGTTAGAAGTGAAAGTTGGAGATTTTGTGTTAGTAGAAAAGCATTGGTTAAGTTCAAGTCGTCAAAAGAGGGTAGCTAAGTTTGGTCCAAAGTTTGTGGGTCCGTTTGAAGTTTTGGAAGTTCGGAATAATAATTTGGTTGTTAATGTCAATGGTGAAAGAATGACGGTTAATCTGGATCAGGTTCGAGTTTATAAGTTTAGAGAAAATGGTAGTGAAGGTTCTTATGTGTCGAGTGGTGTTTCGCAAAATTCCCGATCCAATGAGTGTCCCGAGTCCAGCACTTCTTCATCTAATTCTTTTCATCAATATTCAAAAAGAAATTCTGGTCAAACAGCTCCAAAAACTGTTATTGAAAGTAGAAAGTCTATTAAACCGAGAGCAAAGTATGATAATAAAAATAACAGAACAGTGTCAAATACGTCAGACTCAGTGTGCCATAAAAGGCAAAAGATCATAAACTGTCTCGTTCCTCCACTTATTAGACAGCAACCTCAAAAACATAAGTTATCCAATAGTTCAACGTCTTCAGTACTTAATCCTCGAAAAAAACTTCATATGGACACTCGTCAAACTGAGAAAAGAACTTTTAAATCTGATTTTTTAACAAAATAGAGACAGCGTAGATCCGGAAAGAAACGTGGCCTAGGATCTTCAGTAACTTCGGGTGCGTCTAGAAAGAGGAGACAACATTCAGAGTACCAGAGTCAGCAGTTTGAATCTCGCCATGGAGTGACCCCAGCGAACAGATCAGAGCAGAGTCGTCGAGTGGAATCTACAAGTGTTCCACGGCATCCATTCAGGACCAGGCTGCAGGCACGACAGTCAATTGTGGCGTCACCGTACAGTTCTGTTGACGAGAGATCCTTTGTGCAAGGTTTTTGGGACAAGAGGAGAAAGCCATCCTGTAGTATGAAGCCGGCTAGCAGCGAATCATCTCTATAATTGGGTGATCATGTTCTTTATTAAATTTCCATTAGACTGCATAAATGTTGTAGCAATGTGAAGGAATGGAAAGCAGATAGACAGTTTTGTATTTTTGGCCATTTTTTGGAAATTTTTTGACGGACTCACGAATGGTGCTTAATTGTGTTCAAAATTTGTTTGCAAAATTGTTTGCAAAATTGTTACTTTTATGTATTTTTGAAATTTTGGTCTTAACTGCTTTTAAAAATTCTGGATCTATTGTTAAGTTGTTATGCTAGTTCTTAAAATGTTATTATATTGCTATACTGTTCATGTGTTATAAAATGTATGTTAATGTATGTTTAATTTTCAGAAAGGTATAGATAGTAATTTGGGTTATTTTGTACGCGCCATGAATCAGGCGGGCACGTGTTTTTCGGTCAAGAAGTCCTTGACACGCGTTTCTATCTCTTGTACTAACATTTAATGAATTAACTTTCTTTTTATCGTTCGGAGTTTATGCGTTGCGTTTGCATTTTTATTGGGAGTTGTTTTCCGCAAGTTGCGAAGTTTTATGTTACATTTGAATATGAAATTGTATTGCATTAAAATTGAATGTTAATGTGATTTTCTTGCAGGGAAGTATACCTGTGTTATATATTGATACAGCTATTTTTCTTTTAGTTAATACAGATGTAGAGTTATGTGATGACGTCACTTTGTTTTGTAAAGTTTGATTTTATAGATTATTATTGCATAAGCACAGCAATGTAAAGCTGTACGTATGTTACCCCAAATATTGTTAAAGTGGAGCTAGGTCTAACGAATTTTTGGGAGTGAGTTCATTAGCTTATGGGTATTAGGTATTACGTAGTAGCACAGAGTTATTACAGCATGGAGTTATTGTAGTGTAAAGTAAATTTAATTTTAGATGAGTTGTGAATTTTGCTGAGGAAAATTTTTGCGCATTGGATTTTTTGGACTTGGTGCAAATTCTAATGTTAGGAAAGTTTTATGGAGAAATTTTTGATAAAGTTAGAGTTGTATTTCCGTATTGAGGAAAATTTTAGTGTTTTGATGAATTTTAGCACTACCAGTGGAGTGGGTTATTCTTAAAAAGAAGTAGTTGGTTTTGGAAGTTTTATAAATTTTGAAAGTTTTATGGAGGTTATTTTTAAGATAGGAGGATGATTGGATTGAATATGTGAATATTTGATGCAAACTGATGTTTTTGTAGTGGTGGGCTAAAGTTAATATTTTAAAAGTTATGTTTCGGTGCCAAATTTCACCCATCACTTTGTTTTGTATGGTTTGAAATTTATAACAAAAAGTCCAGGGCATGCATTTTACCCAGTCCTTTTTCTCTGTAGAGTCCGAGGGGGGGTTGTGAGGAAGTGACCTTTGTAATAAAGGCACTCTAGCATTTTTGAGATCGTGACGTCAATGATTTAACATGTGTAAGCGTGAAAGCGACATCTATCCTCTCTTTTACTTTAACTTTCTAGAGCGTGTGTGTCTTTCTCGGATTCTACAGTTATGTCGCGTTTAGAAGTAGTATGTAAATTTGTAGTATCTCAGTTTGCAGCATATAAAAGCTTGGAGTTTGAGTGTGTGAAGTGTGTCTAGCGGCGAATGCCCACTGGTGTCTAGCAAAGGGTGTGTCTAGCGGCGTTAGCCAGCTAGTAGTGACTAGAAACTAGCTAGCTAGGTGGTGACGACAAGCAGTGGGATTGATCTAGAGCGAGTGATTTTAAATATTATCGAGCCTTCAGTGAGTTGACAAGGAGTTTTGGAAGGCAAGTCGAGAAGTTTGCCGTTGGTAAGAGTCAATATTGATTACGTTGAATATTTTCAAAGTTAATAAAGAGTATATATACAGCCACGGGCTGTCTAATAAAGTTCTATCTAGCAGTCTAGCGGAATTTTAAGTGAGAAGCAATCTGAAGTGCCCCGATTGAGCTAGTTCCGGAGCTGTGAGTATGAGTTTAATCTTTTAGTATTGTTACCAGTTATTAAAATTAAGAACTGCTCCACTGCCCTTGAGCTCTGAACGTTTTAAATAAACTGTTTTTATCGGATGTTCTGAGTTATGTCTCCATTCCACTCCAGCGCTGAGTGTCCAATCGTTACAATTGTTTTTACAAGCAACTAAAATTAACGCTTGATCTAAAATTTGCGAAATACGTTTTGTGATGTGAAGACTATTTTTTTTATCCGGAAATACTTTGTTAATTACATAAATTTGTAGTACATTTCATGGATTTTGAAAATGTTGTTAAAGATTTTGGATACCTTCTCGAGATAATTTGTAATTTAAAATGTACAGCGCAATAACTTTAACGGGGTAATAACGCCAAAGCTTGGCAATAATGCCCCGGTTGATTCCCTACAGTGGCCGAGCTACATCCTAAATACTGAATCAAATAAACACAGTTAAAACTGTGCAATGTTTCTAATAATTCTATTTAAGCGATCCTTTTTAATCAAAAAAAGCTCACGGTCTGATATTCTTTTGCCTCATCCTCCCCCCCCCCCACCCCACACCTTTATTTTTCTTATACTTTCGCAAAAAACTGAACATTTTCAATAGCTTAGAATGCAATTTGTCAATTTCTAAGTTTGTAGAGTTCGTATTTTTAGAATTGGGCAATCTACATACAATTATTCCATCTTATTTCATAGTTTTCTTTGCATAGCGTTATTACCCATATAGGTGGGTAATAACGCCAAATAGCATTGGTCAATAAAATCAAGCCATTACATTTTATGAATACATATCTGTTAAATTATTTTTTTTTATATAGATAGTCAATGAGTTGCTGCATCAAATCATATATTTGTTTGAAAAATACAATCTAAAACTAAGCCGTGAAAATTGGTAGAACCTTAACGTGGCGTTATTACCCCAGGGTACCTTACTCATAATTTATTATTTAAATTTAGATTAGTTGAATAAATTTTTATGCTATATTAACATATAAAATCCCAAGCCGCAATCTCGTTAAAGATGAAAACTTCCCGAAATTAACTTCAAAATTAAAAGCTTTATAAAAAAATTGATCAAGCCGCATCCATCTGAAACAAAATCTTTTACTTCAAAGCCTTTCGCTGCTGTAAAACAGTATGCCTGTGCTAGTGCGTTTGCCTTCCAACGCTGGGCTGTCTGGTTCAATCCTAGCGCTAGCACTACTGGATCTACTGGCACTGCTGGCAGTAGATTTTCGTGAAAAGAAGAATTTTTTTTTCAGAGTGTATGTATGCTTCTTCACCTCCAAATATATACCCTCGTTCCATAACAAGAATGAATAAAGCTAAATAAAAGAATTGTCTAAATTATCAGTTGCAATAATATACAAATTATATAAATGTGTTATATTATATTAAAACCATAAATATATATGCATATTTATTATTTTTTTCAAAATTTCTACCATGTACAAAAAGAATATTATTTTTCGAAAAATGGCACACACATACTAAACTCTAATGCTCTAAACTTTAATATTCTAAACTCTAATACTCTACTAATACTCTAAAACCTCTGCAGCTTGTTACAATTATCTTTTAATTATTTAGATTTTAGTATCGAAATTCTTAAAGTTTGTTGCAGTTTTAATATAAAGACGACCCCATAAGCAATATTAAAGTATATTAGTTAAAATGTGTTATTATTAATTGATTACTAGTCAAATACTGGTCAAATTTTCATTTGCTGATTTACATTAGTCTAAGGCATACTTCCTCCACCCCCCATTCATCGGCCTGTATATGTCAAATGCAGTGTAAACAAATAAACATACTATGAACAAACATCGTAATAAATATCCGATGACCATTCACCTTGTTAATGTTACATTACTCAAATATTATTGATTGAAAGGAAATAAAAATAAGTTATTTTCTTATAATAAAATGAAGAACGGAATTTCGAGACTGAGTAATTAATATTAGGTCATATTTTCATTCGGTATTTACGTTAGCTAATGGCATTGTTTTCCTCCCTTGGATTGTATATTATAAATACACTGTAAACAAATATAAGTACTCTAAACGAGCATCATAACAAAGATACGAAGAACATTTACCTTATTAACTTTACAATATTAAAATGTTGCAGATAGGATGGAAATAAGAGTAAATTATAATCTTTGAGAAAATAAAAAGAAATACGTTACTTCAAAACAAAGTAGACAGATGACATACAGCGTTATAATAAAAGATGTTTAAATCGCTTCATTCAAACTATATAGTAATGCTTATTTCTTTTTATTGAATGAATTTCCATATATAAAGGGCGTCTTGACAGCTGAAATAATTTTTGATTTCGGGACACTTCATTTCTAGACAGGCGGGTGAAAGGATACTATTTAAAGGTACGGTAATATTCTTTTGGGGTATAGGAATAATAGGTTTTTATTTCTCTGTCAGTGAACTTTTATTTGTACTGACTGGGTAATTTCTGAATTGAATTTTCTATTTTTTATCATGCTATTACAGTAGAATCCCGAAATAACGCGATCCGATAAACCGCGAATTCTGATTTAACGTGGGGAAAAGTATGTCCCCATGTGCCCGAAAAAAAAAGATCAATTTTAGAATAAATTTTGCACTTAAAATTTCAGTGAAATACAGTGAGGGATTTTCAATATGCGATTAATGCTATGCATCTGGATATCGCTGCTAACGATTTAACTGACTGGATATAAATTCACAACAGCGAACCAATTTCGGAAGTCATAAGAGATCAGGATATCATTGACATTGCAATGCATAAAAAATTGCCGTGAACAAGATGATGGTGATGAAATTGAAAATGATGCGGTAATGAAAGACGAAGTTTTACATGTAAGTGAAGTCATTTCATACTTAAGAACTAAATTTCGAGGATGAAGAGGCAAAAAGGATTCAGATTGTGTTCATTTACTGCAACTCGCTAATGTGAAGCAATACGCTGAAACAAATGAAACGCTTCAGTTCGACAAACAACACCTATGGACATTTTTAAGATAATGTAAGATTATGTTTATGTTCAATGAATGATAAAGTTAATTATATTTTCCAAAGCGGGCACGTGTTTTCATCATTCCGATATACCGCAGTTAATTTATAACGCGGATGTGAAACATGCCTTCCAACAACCGCGTTATATCGAGATTCTACTGTATTAGGTGTCAAATTTTGCAGTTTTCCGATCAAATAACATTTTGAATTAGATTTTTTTCTACTAGTGATTGCGTAACGCATCTCATATGAGCCATTAAAATTTTGTCTAACCACAGTAAAATAGTTGTATTATAATGTAATAACTAATCGGATGTTGCAATCCCAAAACTTTCTTCTATCGCATGCATGCTAATACTTCTTGAAAAATAACGCATAGCAGCGCCAGGTTATTAATTTTACATTATTCAAATGTTACTAATAGAAAAGAAATAAGAATAAGCTGTTGTATTATAATGAATGAAGTGTAGTATTTCGAGACTCAGTAATTATTATAAGTTATATTTTCATTCAATTTTTCGCATTAGTCAAATACATTGTTTTCCTCTCTCTGACTGCATATTTTAAATGCGCTGTAAACAAGTATAAGTACTATAAACGAACATCGTAACAAATATCCGTTTACATTTATGGTTTTACAATATTCAAACGTTTTAGTAGAATGGAATATTATTTTGAGAATATAAAATGAAATGCAGCACTTCGAGTTTAATTAGGCAGTTGATATGAAGGGTTATAATGAAATATCTTTAACTTGCTTCATTCAAACTAAAAAATAATGCTTATTTCTTTTATCGAATGAATTTCCGTATAAACAGGGTGTTTTGACAGATGAAAATATTTTTGACTTCGGGACAATTTATTTCTAAACAGACGGGTGAAATGACCTTATTAAAGTTATAGTAATATTCTTTTGAGGTAGAGAAATAATAGGCTTCTATTTCTCTGTCAGTGAACTTTTATTTCTACTGACTGGGTAATTTTTGAATTGAATTTTCTATTTCTTATTATGCTAATAGGTGTCAGCGTTTACTGCTTTTTCTGTCAAATAATAACATTTTGGAGGAGAAAGTTTTTTTTTTGAGTGATTGTGTAACGCATTTTATAAGAGCCTATAAATTTTTGGCTAGCCTTAGTAAAATAGTTGTACTACAATATATTAACTAGTCGAATGTTGCGATCCCAAAACTTTCTTTTATCTCATGCACCTTAATAATGTCTGAAATATGAAGCAAAACAATCCCATTGGTTAAGTTATTAATTTTAAATTACTGAAATGATACTGATAGAATGGAAATAAGATCAAGTTATTATCTTATAATAAAATGAAGTGCGGTACTTCGAGACATAGTAATTAATACGAGTCACATTTTCATTCGAAGTTTTGTGTTAGTCACTGACATACTTTTCCTCCCTCGGACTTTACATTTCAAATACACTGGTAAACTAAGTACTATAAACGATAAATAAGCACTGGATAAGTACTATAAACGAACATCGTAACAAAAATCTGAATGTCATTTATATTATTAATTTTACAATATTCAAATGCTGTCGATACAATGGAAATAAGATTAAGTTATTATCTTATAATAAAATGAAGTGCGGTACTTCGAGACATAGTAATCAATACAAGTCACATTTTCATTCGAAGTTTTGCGTTAGTCACTGACATAATTTTCCTCCCTCGGACTGTACATTAGGGTGGATCGAAAAATCGAAATTTGAATAATCGAATCGGCGGAGGGTGCAAAAGTTGCCTTTTACGCATACTAGTTTATATATTTTTTTTAATGAAATCCATTCATATCTTCCGGTGCCCCAAGCGCCTCAAGAATAGTTAAAAATTGAAATTTTTAAAAAATTTTATATATTTTTTGTTTTTTAATTTTTTTAAATTATTTTTGGCGCGGGTTGCGAAAGTTGCCTTATATATATATATTAGTTCACACATTTTTTTAAATTTTAATCCATTCATATCTTCCGGTGCCCCAAGCGCCCCCAAAATAGTAAACGAACTGAAATTTTTATAAAAATATATAATTTTTGTTTTTCTTATTTCTTTTAAATTACTTTATCAGCGGGATACAAAATATACCTTTTTAGTGTATTAGCATGAATCCAAATAATTTTCGACTTTGATAAATTTCTTCTAGTGCCCGAAAACTCTTAAATATTTACCGAATATTGTTATTGGACAGCTGACAGTTTTAACAGGCGAAGCAAAAGCTGTAAAAGAAGAAATAATGAGTTTTTTTCACTCAATAGCATACAACTAAATGCACATAAAGTAATTGGATGCGATGGAACAAATGTAAATGTTGGACACAAAGGAGAAGTTATTCACCTGTTGGAGCTGGAACTCAATCGACCTTTACAATGACGTATTTGTTTACTTCATACAAATAAGTTGCCTTTACGACATTTATTAAATTTTTTAGATGGTGAAGCAATTGGTCCTACAGCTTTTGGTTGGAAAATTGGAACAGCAATATAAATCAGTGAGGAGCTACCTATAGCTTCTTTTTCTTCAATAAGAGCGCTCAATATGCCAAATAATATAGATAGAAGGGTTCGCAGCAATGACCAGCAATATTTATGTGATATTCGCATAGCAATATCACGTGGTGAATGTGATTCTGATCTGGCATTCATGAAACCTGGTTCAGTTTATCACTCAAGATGGCAAATCACTGCGTGTAGAATTTTAAGGTTATATGTGGCTTCAGAAAACCCTTCTGATAATCGTATTACTCTTACAAGATATATTATGAAGGTGTATGCACTTGTATGGTTCCATATCAAAACAAAGCCATCCATGACTGAAAGAGGGCATCATGTTTGAAAACTCATCACATATTCTAGGTATTTGGAATCCAATTTAAGAAAAATAGTAGATGCTGTTATTCAACGAAATAGCTTTTTCTCCCACCCCGAAAATTTGCTATTGTCAATGCTCCCAGATAACAGAGAGTATATGAGATCTTTAGTAATACAAAAGGTAATTTCTGCTAGAAATAAAAATAGAAAATCACCTGAAGTGAGAATTTTTCAAGTACGCCAAATAAACTTCAAAGAGAAGAATTATTTTGAACTTATTGACTGGCAACGAGTTGGATGTTTTGAACAGTCTCTTTTGATGAATGTGCCTTGCGAAGAAGTTGAGGATATGATAAAAGTCGTAAAAACGAATGAATTGTTAAAATATCCATGTCATACCCAAGCGGTTGAAAGATGCGTTCGACTATTGTCTGACGCATCAGAAACTGTACCTGGACAAGAAAAGAGACACGGTTTTATATTGAATAGAATAAAATCAAGAAGCCATATAAAATACTTTGATACCAAAAAGGATAACAAACTTTAAAAATATGTAAATTTTCAAGGTGAAGGATGTAAAACTTTTCTTTGTGTAAGTTCAATTTTCATACTTTTAGGGTTTAATGCTTTGATTTTAAAATTTATATGTCACTTATTATGTAAAATTAATGTTATTTATAACATAATACGTTATTGATTAAACTGTTTCCAAAATTTGTAAATATTTTTCGTAAATTACAATTCTTTTTTGTAAAAATTTCAGTTTTTAACTATACTTGGTGCATTAAAGATGTGAATGGATTATGATTAAAAAAATATATGGGAATTGCAGAGTTATGTAGTATACTAATAACAACTTTCCAGCCCGATGCTAAATAAATTTCAAAAAGTAAAATAAAATAAATTAAAAGAAAACAAAACAAAACAAAAACAAAACAAAAACTATTTCTTTCAAGAAAATTTCAATTTATAACTATTTTGGGGGGCGCTTGGGACACCGTAAGATGTGAATGAATTTTATTTAAAAAAATATGTAAGCTATAATAGATAAGATATCTTTTGCACCCCGCGCCAAAAGTAATATAGAAAAAAAATCATAAAAAAACTCAATTTTTCATTATTTTTAGGGCGCTTGGGGCACCGGAAGATATGAATGGATTTTAATAAAAAAATCCCTGTAAACTAGCATGCTTAAAAGGCAACTTTTGCATGCCGCGCCGATAGTATTTTCTAAAAAAATTTTTTTTCCTATACTTTTCGACCCACCCTACTGTACATTTCAAATACACTGGTAAACTAAGTACTAAAAACAATAAATAAGCACTGAATAAGTACTATAAACGAACATTGTAACAAAAATCTGAATGTCATTTACATTATTAATTTTACAATATTCAAATGTTGTTGATAGAAAGGAAATAAGATTAAGTTATTATCTTATAATATGATGGAGTGCAGTACTTCGAGACTAAGTAATTAATACGAGTCGCATTTTCCTTCAGTCAATGACATTGTTTTTTTCCCTCGGATTGTATATTTCAAACACACTGTAAATAAATGTAAGTACTATAAACGAATATCGTAACAAAAATCTGAATGTCATTTACATTATTAATTTTACAAGATTCAAATGTTGCCGATACAATGGAAATAAGATTAAGTTATTGTATTATAATACAATGAAGTGCGGTACTTCGAGACTGAGTTATTAATACAAGTAACATTTTCATTAGAAGATTTGCGTTAGTCATTGACATTATTTTCCTCCGTCAAATTGTAAGTTTTTGTAAACAAATATAAGTACTATAAACGAACGCTGTAACAACTATACGAAGAATTTTACAGTATCCAAATATGATGGATAGAATGGAAATAAGAGAAATTATTATCTTACTGAAAATCCAATTAAAGTCATTACTTTCAGACTAAGTAGGCAATTGTTATGAAGCGTTATAATAAAAGATGTTTAAATCGCTCCTTTCACTCCAATCGCTCCAACTATAAAATAATGCTTATTTCTCTTATCGAGTGAATTTCCATATAAACAGAGGATCTTGACAGGTAAAAGATATTTGACTTCGGGACAATTTATCTCCAGACAGGCGGATGGAATGATTTTATTAAAGTTATGATAATATTCTTTTGAGGGAGAGAAATAATACGCTTTTATTTCTCTGTCAATGGACCTCTATTTGTACTGACTGGGTGATTTCTGAATTTAATTTTCTATTTCTTATTATGCTATTATTAGGTGTCAAATTTTCCAGTTTTTCGGTCAAAGAAAATTTTAAATTAGATTTTTTTCTATGAGTGATTGTGTGACGCATTATATAAGAACCTCTAAAAGTTTAACTAGCCATAGTAAAATAGCTGTACTAATATAATAACTAGCCGAATGTTGCGATCCAAAAACTTCTTTTATCTTATGCACTTTAACACGTTCGCTGCCGCTTATGTGAAGATGTGATGATAGTTATTTCCGCATTGTAGAAGTGGGTTTTTCCCAGGAGCCGATGTACTTTTTATAAGAAATAATCAGCGAAAGATTTTCCAGTGCCAGCGCGTGACTGGCTATTAAAAGGTCACCCCACATCACGCGCCGGCGCGTGAGTGGCCCCTTAACGTTGGCGCAATATCACGAGCTGGCGTGTGATCGGCAGCAAATGTGTTAATAACGTCTGAAATGTGAAGCATAACAACCCCACTGGTTAGGTTATTATTTGAAATTACTGAAATGTTACTGATAGAAAGAAATAATAATAAGTTATTATCTTAAAAAAAAAAAATAAAGTGCAGTATTTCGAGACTGAGTAATCAATACTGGCCATATTTTTATTCGATTGTTTGCGTTAATCAGGTTACATTGTTTTCCGCCCTCGGACTGTATATTTTAAATACATTGTAAACAAATATAAGTACTATAAACGAACCTCAGCAGATCAAATACTGAAAGACCATTTACTTTAAGAGTTTTGCATTTTTCAAATGCTGTAGATAGAATAAAATAGGAGAAATTATTATATTTTAGGGAAAAATATGAATGAATGGTATTGATAGAAAAGAAATAAGAATATGATATTATTTTAGAATAAAATGAAGTAGGGTATTGTGAGACTGAGTAATTAATACAAAGTATATTTGCATTCGATTATTTGCGATGGTCTATAACATTGTTTACCTCCCTCGCACTGTGTATTTTAAACACACTGCAAACAAATATAAGTACTATAAACGGACATCGTAACATACAGGCTGGGGCATAAATATCTCCCCATTTTAAGAGGCCAATAAATATATAAAGGAAATTAAAAACAAATATTTTGTGTTTACATTATGAAAGAATGGTGTTTGCCATTTATTAAATTTACAATCTGTAAGAGTTTTTGCTATTAATTTCGAGGTTTCTTATGAAATTTTTTTCATACGAAAAATAATATCGTCTAAATATTTTCCTTCGTTCTTTATATACTTGTGAAGTCGCTCCCGGGTATTCAGAGTAACCTTTACCACCATTGCTGAAAGAATTTCTGCAATTTCAAATCAAATGACATCCTTCAGTTTGTCGAGTGTCTTAAGACTTAAATTGATGTGTGTGAACTTTAGCCTTCTGCTAACCCCACAGGAAGAAGCCACATGTTGCTGCATGTGACGATATCATTTTTCGTGCATCCAAACCTCGAAATTAATAGCAAAAATTGTTACAGATTGTAAAAATTTATAAATGACAAACATTATTCTTTCCGATTGTAAACATAAAATGTTTGTTTTCAATTTGCTGCTTATTTTTATTAACATCTTAAAATGAGAAGATTTTTATGCCATACCCTGTATATCCGTAGACCACTTACCTTAATAATTTTACAATATTCAAATGTAGGAGAAGAGAATGGAAGTAAGACAAATTATTATCTTTGAGTAAATAAAATGGAATGCATTAATTCGAGAATAACAAGTTGGAAATTTTATCTTGAAGTGTAACAAATGAGGTGCGTTCGTACTATAACGAAGTTTTAAAGTATTGCGATCCTGCTGTTATAGTATACAGTACTTCGGACATTATAGAAGTCGAAATCTTTTGTGTGTTCCTGTATATATACAAGAAGTTACTTGTGTTAAGCTTCAGGAACTTTTATCAACCTCGTAAAACGCGAAATAATTTAATATAATTATTACAAGTCCCAAAAAATGTTCCCCCACATACCATTATGTATGGTGAAATAATTTTGTGTGGCCCTGTAAATTAGTAGTAAAATAATAAATTGTACAGAATATATATTGTAATACATGTTTCGTAGATTCATGTCAATTCTATTATATTCAAAAGAGTTTAACATGATTAAAATTGACTTGAAACTATATTTCCTGTTGATCATAATGTAATAGAAAACTTTTGATTGTCCCTGTAATAAAACTATACATGTGATTTTCATAAAGTTTGAAATGACTCGACAGAGTTAGGCAACCATTATGTATTTTAAATGTCAGATGATTTGATTGGATAGTATTTGTTTTGTTATATGCAGACAGAGGGCTGGACATACTGAACAATGACTTATAGGTGCTACATATTTATGTAATTACGAACGCACCTAAAAATATTCAAATGTTGTTGTAATATATTACAGTATTTCATATACAGTACAGTAGCCAGAATTTTTTGTGTGTCCCTGTAAATACTATATGCTTCCTTTTATACAGGAAGTAATTTCTCGTAATCCTCATAAAGTACAGCAATTTCATAAAATGTTAAATAGTTTAATACAATTAAAACGCGCACCAAACAATGTTCTCCCTATACCATTATGTAAAGAAATATTTCTCTGGGGCCCTGTAAATTATTTTACACAAATTATACAGAATATATACTATAGTATACACTTCACAGATACATATCAATTTAATTATGTTCAAAAGAGTGCAACAGCATTAAAATGCATTTGAAACTTTTTTTCCCACTCGCCATAATGTATCGGAATAATTTTGATTGTCCCTGTAATTGAACTATTCATCCGATTTTAATAAAATTTGAAATAGCTCAACAAAATTATGTAATTTTTATATGTTTTAAATTTCAAACGATTCGGTTTGGTAGTGTTTGCTCTGTTAAATGCGGACGGACGGACGGATGGACAGACAGACGGACAGAACAACAACTATACTTGTTACGTTTTTACATAATTACGAACGCACCTAAAAAGGAACCCTCTTTTGGTGTTATCGAGACCTTATGAATTTTGTAGCCCTATTTATAAAAGTTACAGAACCGATAAAAATTCTCTGTTAAAATCATATTTTATGTATACTTTTATATTTTTAATTTATATTTGTTTGTTTCACGCAAAAAGTCAGTCTAGTCGCCAAATGTGGCGTTACGGATTTTCGGCTTGCCTCATTTTGGGGCTATGACATTCGGCTACGGTTGCCGAAAAACTATATTTTTGAAAATACGCCAACGTTATCCTCGCCAAACATGTGTAAATAATGTCAAAATTTTTAAACCCAAATTTGTAGGTTTTTGAAAAAAAATTTAAACTTTTTTTAATAATTTATAATTATTATTAACGAATTTATATTTTTGAATGCTTTTCTTAAAAGAAAAACTATGTTAATAGCAGTTTCAGAAAGCTATGCTGCTGTAAAATAAAACAAAACACGACTTTAACAGAATTTTTTTTATCGATTCTCAAACTTCCTAATATAAAACTTGCAAACGCAAAGATCTCACTGATAGGCGTGAGCAATATTAAAAGAGACTCCTTTGTAAATAGGCAGTTGATATGAAGCGTTATAATAAAAGATTTTTAAATATTTCTACATTACGGCAAAAATTGTTGGCAACATTGCTGCCAGCAATTTTGTATGTAAATTTAACGATTTTTTTTCTTTTTTTACAGCGCACATCCTCAGAAATTTATTTCTTTATTATTGTATATAAAAAAGTGTTTGATGAATTTTTAAAAAATTACTGAACGTACATTCAGGCAATTTAATTTCAGAGTATCATCTTTCAATGATAGTAAAAAAGAATTAACCTAACATAAATCGGGCACATTTTTCCGAGATATGAGGGAACATACATAAAAAAATACATATTCGTAGAATTGAGACCTTCCTCCTTTTATTGAAGTCGGTTAATAAGTGTATTTTACATATTTTAACCCTCTAAGCGTTTGGCCCGTAATATTCCGTACACTAAGCTCCAGGTTTCACTGCAATATAAGCAATGTTTAAGATATTATAATTCTATAAATTTAATGAATTTTCAAAGCATTGAAGAATGATTAAGACTCTCAAGAATTACATTTATATTCCTAAATAAGATTTTTTATGTAATATTGAAAGAATCATATTTTATTAGCATTTAAAACAAAATGCAGAGAAAACAACATTACAATTTTTTCCATTTGCAAGACGCTTGGAGGGTTAACATATATATTTGATAAATGAAAAACTGAGCTTTGCTTCTATACCAGTAATACTTTATGAAAGTACTTTGCTAGCTTATACTACTATAGCTGGACAGATATAATAAATTCCTAGCGGATAATCCGATTACATTGATACTATAATAATATACTTAAATACATTCTGATATATAATCTTATAAGTAAAAAACAGTTCGTAAGCATACATACAGTTTTATCTTATGCATTGTATTAGGAAACTTACGTAAGCCGATAATAAGATTAGAAAGATTTGTATGATAAATGTTTATTTTTATATTCACATAAAAACAATCTGCTGCACGATTTTGAAAAAATAAATGTGAATTTGATTTGTTTCTAAAGAAAAAAAGTTTAAATATGAATATCTTTAAAGAAAAAAAATAGATGTATGCATTTAAAAGAAAAGAAAAAACTATTTTGTCCATCATCACTGGGCTAACTCTTGAAACAATTTAATAATTTTTTTACACATTTTTTTTAACTTTAAAAAAATATTGTCATATTTATTTTACATTTTATTTGCTTTTCAAACTATTTCTTTAAATGACAATCTAATCACTTTCACTGTTTCAGAGGTAAAAAAAGAATAAAAGGATCGTTATATCTTTCTTTTTTCTGCTAAGATCTTATTTCTGCAATTATTGAATTACAATGACAAAGAAAGAAAGCAATTTTTAAATTTAAATGAATTCTGTTTAGGATATATCCACAATCTAAAGGCTCATGCATCTTTAAAATAAATGAATAAATTAAATATTACAAAGTAGAAAACAGAAGCTCTGTTCTTCTTTAAATTTAAAAATGAATATCCATAAATATAGAAGTACAAAACATATTTCAGTTTTAAAATATAAAATAAATATCTTTATATTACATAGAATGCCCTTAGTTGTATCCGCTGAAGAATTCCACATTTGGGAGAAGCCGTGATTAATTGACTACAGGGATAAGCAGACACAATCCTTAAAATTCGCCTTTTTGTGTAAATTGCTCAATCAGTAACAGAGTAACTTTAATCTTCCTTTCCGAAATAGACATTTTAGTTTTACAGCATCACCCAAGTGCTGTAACCATTTAATCAGATTTTTTTTCTTGCATTGATTAGTAATTTTTTATTGGTTCATATTTTGTTTTTAATTTCTAATATTTGTCATAACAATTGCAACTTTCTGCTTTAATTTTTTATAGTGTATGTTTAACTCTACCTACTTCATCTGTGATTAACTTGGACTGTTTATATTTAGACAGTTCATCTCCAGTTTGATGAAGAAGTTTGTTATGGGACTAGTAGGTGCATGGAACACTGGGTAAGTTTTCTGGCTGTAACAACTAACCATGGTATAATGTTTCGTAGCATTTTCTGCTATTTTATCACGTTTGATTTTTGACTTTATTTTATTTTATTTTTTTTTTTATTTTATTTTATTTGCAAAAAGATATTTAATTAACAAAGAAAAACTGAACAAGCTAAAACACAGACGAATGTTATAAGAAATCATGTGATGCCGTATTAATTAAATGCAGATCCATTCAGGAAAAAAAGCTTTGCTAAAGCTTGTACTATTTCTTCTAGAAGTCTGACTCGATATTACCAAATTGCTATGAAAAAAGTTCAACCGAATGGTGATGTTCATAACTAACTTATGGCATACGAGATGATGAATGTTCAAAAGCTTTAGTATTAACTTTTTCGGTTTCATTTAAATCTGTCACTGGAGCTTCTCTGATTTTGACTTAGGATGATCGCTATATCCTAGGGATGGTCGACCATTAAAAAAGCCAGAATCAAGAAAGAAAATACGGAAAATAGCCGTAGCTAAAAAAGAACCACAAGAATATTGACAAATTCATCAAATCTAAATCCAAGGAAAGGGGAAAGGGAAATTTTAGAGAAACATAAAATATATAGTAAAAATAAAATAAAATAAAATAAAATAAAGAAGAAAGTAAAGGTAACAGAAAAAGTTGGCTAAAGGTAAAGCGATAATAAAAAAATTTGTTTCCACCCATAAAAAAGAAAACTTGTAAAAGAGAAAAGAACAAATCTTGACAACAGCTTAGATAACGGAGGATGTTATTGTACGGTGTATTGGTACTTAAAAAAGCAAACACAGAGAAAAGTTAGTGTAATGCATGTTTTGAGCACATGAGGCCTACACATTAAAGAAAGGTACTCGATTTTATTTTTGTTATACTCGTAACTCTGATGGTGATATCAAATTGGATAATCGCTACTAAATATTAATGTCCTATTCATTATCTTTATGTCTGTATAATTATTTAGAAATTACATTGCACGGAGATAATCCCTTTGTTTAAACTTGCTCATAGTAATAAAAAAAATTGTTAAATGAGTGTGCTGTTTGAATTTCATTTAACTTTTTTATATCGAGCTTACCTCATAGTTATAGGCAACTTGACACGAGATGGGATAGATCGGAACAGATTTTTGCACTTACTTCAGGCTTTCTCTAAACATAAACTGCAAAAGCTACAAACTTAAAACTCCAGATATTTATACACAAAAGCTTGTTTAGCTAAAAATGTTTAATAAAGTGCCTTTAAAAGTTCAGCAACATTTTGTTAATTTACATAAACATAAAATTAATAAACATTAATAATTAAAAACTGTGCCTACTAGCCCTGTTCTTCAACAACGTCTAAAGAAAATTATGCATATGGCCTCACTTTCGCGGAATAATACTCAACCCAACAAAAAATGATGTTGTCATTCAAAAAACTCGACAAGAAAATTGGGTATCTTAAGATTCATATGCTGTCATTTGTGTGTAATATTAATATGGATATTGAAAATAAACTATTGTTTGTAATAGCTCCATGCTTTATCAGAAATCATTCATTTACATTTTTCTGAATTCCGAAAGATTTTTACACCTGCATTAATAAGACTGCATTTTTTCGGAAATTTTATTGGAATTAAGTAAATGTGGAGAAAATAAATTACACAAGTATTCTGAAAATACATTTATATAGTAGCGATAATTTTGGCATAACACGTTTCTTAATTACGCTTTTTTTCAGTTGTTGAAGAAAATGAAAGCGAAAAGAAATATACCAATCTACTTTTTTTCCGTTTATTTTCAACAGAAATGGAATATTTTAGTTATCTCCATTACAGAAATTATGTTAAAAACTGAAAAAAACTGCAAAAAGAAAAAAAATCTCAAAAAAATTTCAACTATTTCCTTTTTCACAAGTACAAAAATTATAGAACATATTTTTAATTAAAAAAAAAAAGTCGGATCATTGTTCAACAGTATTTGTTTTAAAACATGTGACTAAATCAAACATTGTTATTCAGGAAATGTAGGTTTTTACAACGATTATATTTAAATAACGTTATTTACTTTAAGATGCATTCGTATTATTGAAGATTACCGCTATGGAGCTTTGTGGGAAATTTTCATTAAATGACATACCCTAAGAAAAAATACTTCAATTCTTACAAATTTTTTCTCATGAACTTTGTATTTAAAATAATAATAATTTTTTGAGTTATAGAAATTGCAATGGTGCTTTTTAGAAAGTAGTAAAAATATTACACCGACATAATGATGATTTATACAGGGTGTCCCAAAAGGTCGTTTACAAACTTAACATGCTGATCTGTCATATCATGATGAACAATATTAAATAGGAAACTAAGGGTCCCAAACGTCTTCCAAAGGAGATATGCGCCATTAAAGTTTAGGGTCCAAAAATTCAAATGTTTATAAAAAACAGAAAAATTGGTCGATTCGTTTGCGGTTTTCACTAAAACTATTCTTTATGTCAGTATTTTCTTGAAAATAAATTATAAAGATAAATTTCAAAAAATGTCGATAGAGGGCGCTTTAGACTTTGGAGTAACGATAAACTAGTTTTTACCATTATTTTTTGCATCTCATTAAATTTTTTTAGAAGCTTAGACATAAACTTAAATTTTGAGCTCAAAATCTAAATCGTTGGAAGGGGTTAAGTAGCGCAAACTGAATTGTGGGGGGAGGTTCAAATTTCAAATGATTATAAAAAACAAAAAAAATGGTCAATTGATTTGCGATTTTCACTAAAATTATTCTTTATGTCAGTATTATCTTGAAAATAATTTATAAAGATAAAATTCAAAAATGCCGATAGAGGGCGCTTTAGAATTTAGAGTAACGTACAACTATTTTTTCCGTTATTTTTTGCATCTCATAAATTTTTTTAGAAGCTTAGACATAAACTTAAATTTTGAGATGAAAATCTGAATCGTTGAGAGTGGTAAAATAGCGCAAACTGAACTGTGTTCAATGGGGGTGGAGAGGTTCAAATTTCAATTGATTATAAAAAACGGAAAAATTGGTCGGTTTTCGCTAAAATTATTCTTTGTGTCAATATTTCCTTGAAAATAAATTTTAAAGATAAATTTAAAAAAATCCGTTAGAGGGCGCCTTAAACTTTAGAATAACCAACAATTACTTTTAACCGTTTTTTTTTATATTTAATTAAATGTTTTTAAAAGTTTAGACTTAAGTTTTGTGCTCAAAATCTAAATCGATAGGAGGGGTTAAGAGGCGCAAACTGAATTGTGTTCAGGAGTTGAAATGTTACCTTCCCCACCCCTCGAACGCAGTTTAATTTTTGGTCGCTTAATTACTCACAACGATGCAGATTTTGAGCACAAAATTTAAGTTTGAACTTTTACAAGCATTTTATTAGATACAAAAAAATAACCGTTAAAAATAGTTGTTGGTTACTATAAAGTTTAAGGCGCCCTCTGAAGGAATTTTTTGAAAGATATCTGTAAAATTTATTTTCAAGAAAATATTGATATAAAGAATAGTTTTAGCGAAACCCGACCAATTTTTCCGTTTTTTATAATCATTTGAAATTTGAACCTCCCCATCCCAATTGAACACAGTTCAGTTTGCGCTAGTTAACCACTCCCAACGATTCAGATTTTTATCTCAAAATTTAAGTTTATGTCTAAGCTTCTAAAAAAATTTTATGAGATGCAAGAAATAACGGAAAAAAATAGTTGTACGTTACTACAAAGTCTAAAGCGCCCTCTATCGGCATTTTTTGAATTTTATCTTTATAAATTATTTTCAAGATAATACTGACATAAAGAATAATTTTAGTGAAAATCGCTAATCAATTGACCAATTTTTCCGTTCTTTATAATCATTTGAAATTTGAACCTCCCCCCGCAATTCAGTTTGCGCTACTTAACCACTTCCAACGATTTAGATTTTGAGCTCAAAATTTAAGTTTATGTCTAAGTTTCTAAAAAAATTTAATGAGATGCAAAAAATAATGGTGAAAACTAGTTTATCGTTACTCCGAAGTCTAAAGCGCCCTCTATCGACATTTTTTGAAATTTATCTTTATAATTTATTTTCAAGAAAACACTGACATAAAGAATAGTTTTACTGAAAACCGCAAACAAATCGACCAATTTTTCTGTTTTTTATAATCATTTGAATTTTCAGACCCTAAACTTTAAAGGCGCATATCTCCTTTGGAAGACGTTTGGGACCCTTAGTTTCCTATTTAATATTGTTCATCATGATATGACAGACCAGCATGTTAAGTTTGTAAACGACCTTTTGGGACACCCTGTATAAAAGGTACTGTTTGATTAACCCGTTGACCATAACTCTATCGCCAAACTAAAAGATTAAATGCCATTAATAGTCACTATTATTCAACATTATACACGCTTTCGATGCGTCACCAAATGATTTTTAATTCGACTTTTTATTAGTATTTTTATTATTGTTTTACTATACTTTTTGTTTTTTCGTTATCTTTTTTAAATGCCGATTTGTATAATTTGGAGAAAAATTTGGCGATTTGTATAACTTGGAGAAATTGGTCGATGGGATAACCAAGTTGTACTATATAAAATGCTGTACTCTGCCATTTTATCAACAATGCTGTTCTAAAAAGATGCACTCATAAGTTGCTATAACTTTTACTTGCATATGTTAAAAATACATTTTTGACTTAGAAAAACACCCGCACAATGTGCCCATTTTGACTATTCACATTACACCCACTTCTCTTTCAGTTTTGAGAGACTGAATAAAAAACAAATTTCAGCTTAAGCATCATCGATATGTATATTCATGTCTTTATCATCAGAACTGAATGTAACAAAGTAAATATTCTTCTCTGTTAGTTCTACTTGAGGCAGTTAGCCTGAAGTTACTTGACTGTTACCCTATTTTAGATCACGTCAGGAACCGAAATACTTTGTTTGCTGCAGTTGTGCATCTGTTATGGCGTTCCAAAGTGTCTTATTCAAGACTAGGTCAGCGGGCACCCTGGGAAACTTCGAAGGTGAACGAGTACTAGGTAACTGTCACTCAAAATTAGTAAGCTATGTGGCCCCCTTTTTTATGTTCTTAGAGTTGGCTGCCGTGCTTGGCTGCTTTATACTGTGTCTTTTCTGTGCTCGTTGTTATCATACATTCTTTTGCCTTAACATTCTTCGTTTTTTGCCTACGCCAGTCGGTGAAATGACATCGATTGTGGACGGTCCCTCCACGGTCCCTCCAGATGAAAATACGCCTGTTATCCGGATGCACAGAAAAACGGGACTCGTCAGAAAACAGAATATTGCTCCATTCATTTCTCCTCCAGTTGACATGCTCGGTTGCCCACTCCCTGCTGTCGAGACGATGCCTTGATGTTAATCTAACACATACCATCGGTCGGTGAGCATACAGACCTACAGCATGGAGCCGGTTTCGGACAGTCTGAAGTGAAATCGTGGTGCCTGTAGCCGAGAGAAAGTGTTGTTGGAGAAGAGTAGCGTTCATGTTTCGGTGTCTCCGAGTTATTAACGCTACATACCGATCTTCATTGGGCGTTGTTGCCCGTCTACGACCTTGCCCTGGTCTTCGGCCTGCACATCCACTCTCCAAAAATCGGTTCCAGATCCTGAAAATGACACTTTGTGACACTCCAATGGCTTGCGCTACTTCGGCTTGAGTTTGGCCCCCTTCTAACCTACCAACAATTCTCCAAGCTTCTGAATCTGTCAAATGACTTCGCTGAGACATCGTACTCATTGAAACAAAGCAATCACTGAATGCCGATCATCCTTGTCTTCATTCTCTTTTATCCAGTTGAAAGTCCAATTTCATTCGCTGCCGCTGAAGCGACGTTTTTGACGTCGAACTCAAAATTTGCCTACTCCACAGTTTGAAAACCAGAAAAATTTGCATTTGTGATTCTCTTCTTCTATTTTCGGCAAAAAAAAATTTCGTTTATATCTTTATTTTATATAAAACTTCAAATATCCTTTAATTGTTTTGAGCAGTGTATATAGTATAGTAGTCTTACAATCTTACAATATTTTTATATTTTTATATAAAAATTTAACAGTATTTAGGACATACTTATTTATCTTTATCCTTTTTGGCTTTCAACCATAAAAATGCATGCTTTTTCATGCATAAAAAAAAATATATATACCCTCTTCGGATGTGGCTCCGAAAATACAAAGAATCAACCGGAGTAATTACGTAAGTGGATTGCATTATTACTACAGCATGCTTATTGTGCAGTACATATTAAATTACACACAACCTCGTGAACACATCCAAAATATTCTACAACACTTTGAAAGAACATGAAATACACTACTATTTTATGTGACAAACAAAATATATCCTGATATAAAGTCATCAGATCACAGAACTTATCTCGTAAATTTTAGATCTGGCGTTGAATTTACGTGCTTCTCCAGCTATAAGATCTACAAAGAGAACTCATTAACTTTAGCGGTTGTTTGTGATTCAGATGACTCAGTGCCCTTCTGAGTTTTGATGATCCGGACGTGCCTATTCTCGGAAATTCTCATAATCACGCGTTATACAGGGTGTCCCAGAAATAATGGGACAAACTTTAAGGAAAGGTAGAGGTCATCACAAGGATTCAGATTTACATAGCAACCCATGGTCGAATAAACTTTCTTTGCGCAGTAGTGACGACACAAAACACTTGAAAGAAAGGACACAAACAGGGAGAGAAAACATGTTTATTATTCGTAGTGATGAAAAAATACCGGGATAACACTGGAATGTTCTGAGGAACTAGTTGTACGCATCGTTGCAGCTGCTGGGGAAGATCAGGAAATTTTTGGTATTTTTTAGAGAACATTAGATCTTCCATGCACCAGAGATGCGCAACCATGCATCAAGGCCCGGGCTGTAATTTCGAACACCTACTTTGATGACAATCGTTGTTTCTTTAATGTTCTTTTTTCTTAGTTTTCTGTCGCACTAAGGATAGTAAAGCTGTTTTCTCTTCTTATTCGTGCCCTGGCCTTCTTACGTTTTGTGTCGTCACTACCTCGCCAAGAAAGCGTTTCCGACCATGGGTTGCTATGTAATTCTGAATCCTTGTGATGTCCCATACCTCCCCTTAAAGTTTGTCCCATTACTTCTGGAACATCCTGTATTAACACTTGAAGTTATTACCCACCCTGGCATTATTTCCTCAGGACACCTTATTCTGTTTGTAATTATAGGGATATTTTAACAAACATTGTATTTTAATCAGTTTAACTAGCTAATTTTTATTTTATATTAACAATAATATTACTCGTCTGATTTTAAAAAAATCATTATTATTTGATGTGCGGTTAATAAATGTAAATACCTACATCATAACAGTTTTTTGGGGTATTTGAAGTAAAAAATAATTTTTTTTATTATGTTTTTAATATCCTACGGCAATCATGATAAATAACCTTTGCAAACTTTTTTATTAATGTCTGTTTATTTACAAAATTAAAAATCTTCAAACACATGTTTTGCAAGACAAATAAGTAATTTTCACAAAAATTTATGTTAAAACTAATCTTATTATCTTTATGAACATTAAAAAATAAATTTACATCTCGTTAAAATTAATCCACAAATTATTAATTAAAAAAGCACGCGATAATACGTTCAATGGCCTTTTTCATTATCTTTACGATATTTTAATTTTTTCGTATTTACTACATTTAAAAAGATCAATAGTTTTGAGGAGCTATGATAAAAACATGTTTGAAATTGTACGTCAAACGTAGCAAGTGCTGTGCGATCGTACTATAGAAAAGTTTTAAAAATATTCACATCTTGATGTTATAGTATGTAGTAGTGTATAGTATATACAGGGTGTTTAAAAAATGACCGATATATTCGAAAAGTCAATAAAAATTAAACGGACAGCGATAGAAGTATACCGGTTGTTGCAATATTCTTGGGACAACAGTAAATTTTCAGGCAAACAAACTTTCAAAAGTAGTTACAATTTTCAACAACAGAAATGCGATTTGAAAGATATGGAAGAAAACAAAGTCTGTGAGTTCGCCATTCTGCAAGTCGTCTTTCTGCTGTAAGTGTGTTCAGTTCACAAATTGCAAGTTTGCTGTGAAAAAATGTTTTTAATCCTTAGAACACAGGATTTTTGACTTGAAACACCAGGTGTACCGCCACAATCCAGAAACCGTTGAACAAGTGAAGCTGTTCATCTGCATGTGAAACCATCCTGCCTTACTTGTTTATAAAGGTTTCTGGTAATTTCGTTCAGAGACTATGCCATATTATTGTTGCGCCATGGTGGATATGTGTAAAATATCGTACTTTAGATTATTCCAGACTGCAGCGCCATCTGTTGTTGAAAATTGTAACTAATTTCTAAAGCTTGTCTGCCTGAAAATTTACTGTTGTCCCAAGCATATTGCAACAAATGGAATATTTCCATCGCTGGCCGTTTAGTTTTTATTGATTTTTCAAATATACCGGTCATTTTTGAAACACCCTGTTGTATTATATACACTGTAAAAAAAAAATCTGCAAAGGTACTAAACTTTTTCTTGGAAACTGGGATTCCAAGAACTTTTCATGTATTGATAACAGGAAAAAACCATGTAACCAATTCTGAAACTTGAATTTTTGCTGTTACCGTTACAGGAAATGTTCTTGGAATCCCAATTTCCAAGAAAAAGTTTAGTACCTTTGCAGATTTTTTTTACAGTGTAGTATCACAGTAGTACATCGGATACTATATAGTTACAACACGGTTTTAATCTGTTTTTGTAATTTTCAGTTTATTTTTTCCTTGCAACTTTATTTGATACAAATAAGAAAAGAAATTAAACTAAACATGTCAGCAGATACTAATTGTAATTCACATTCTGAATACAAATTTAACCATAATTTACATGAAATCCAAATATGTTTAAAATTAATCACTTAATCTCATTACACATTTGGCTATATTTAAGAACAATGTTAAGTTAAGCATTCAAAATATTTGATTAATGCTGTTAATTTATATTAATGAATATTCTATACTCGCAATTTTAGTGCAAATAGACATTTTAGAAAACGCAATTTACAATTTCTAGAAGTGGTTTAAAAGGGAATCAAATAAGTGAGAAAAGTTCATTTGAAAGTACAGTAAATATAGGCTAAAGATTATTTTATCCTAAATTTAGGTAATTTTTAATCAACAATTTTTGTAAGGGTCTAAATAATGATCATCGAATATGTAAATTTTATTAAGGAATATTCAAATCTCAATTGGGTAATTTGTTACGCATTTTTGTATTCGATTTTGTATGAAAAAATAACAAAATGCAAAGTTCTCTTATTAGGAATATATTCAATCGAATTATTTTCAGTAAAAATAGAAAAATTTTTGGAAAATCCTACCAAATTAGGCGCTTTTAATAGAATTCCCGGTAGGATTTCGCAGGAATGAGAAAGAAATTGTTGCTTTCAGTAATTATTGTCTCAGAGATACTAAATTACTGTTAACCGGTTAACCGCCGCGGGAGCGGCCAATTTTTGTCCGTAATCCTAGCCATATCCCGAATATTCTACACTCTAAAGAAATGAAAAAAAAATTGGTACCGGACACATTTAAAAGCAAAATTACACCAATTAAAGACTCTTGAAAACTGGTTAGAGTTGGGCTTGAAGCGAAGAAACTACATAATAACCGCAGTTATGTCTGTCTATATCTCTCCGCACATATGTCTCTCTTATACCGTTAATATATATTCTCTTAAAAAGTCAGCCCCAAAATAACTCAAGTTGAGCCGAAACCCATTCATCTTACGTTTTGAAAGGCAGCTTCTCGAAAAGAGTTGAAATAGCTCAAAAAAAAAAAAAAGACTTGTTTTTAAGCATTTTAAATCAAGCTGAGCTATTTAAATAACCAATTTAAATCAAGAAGATCCAATCGTTGGAAAAGCAACTCATTTATAATTGAAAAAATTAGAGCTCTTTCCTGAGAAGCTAAATCAACTCTTTCGTTTTAAGAGTGTACCAATATATTTGTTTCTTAACTCCCAAATGCACTATTAATATCTTAATTGTATAATTTCTGTTTGAAAGCTAATTATACTGAATCGTCTAATTTTATAATTTAGAAAATTACAGATAAAACACTCTAAGTAGAAAAAAAGAATAAATATGTAAATGAAGAAATTCCGAATAATAAGACATAGCCATATCTATAAAAACATTTAACTATTATATTTTTCCCCAGGCGTTTGAAGAAATGCTCTATTTGCTATCTGAAAGTTGCTATCGTTTCCTGGAAAAACTGGATGACAAAACATATGAAGAGGTGCATCAAATGTATCTTCGAAAACAGTCACCAACAAGGGCCAATATCAAGCTATTTGTGAACGTGTGATTTTTTCAACTGCCTTAAGAATGCCTTTGACGGTATCGTCAGATGTTTAGAGTCGTCCAGGACGTTTTTCTGTCGCCATGCTACCGATTAGTCTGAATTTGTTTACAATTAGCCTGATAGTGATCCTTGTTAACTATTTGAGAAAAATAGTTGTTCTCGTTAGAGAATGGGGAAAGCTAAAGTATATCTGAATCTTTTTATTGGTAGAATTCCGCAATAAAGTTGATTTATTTTATTCGTTACCTGATTGGTCCAATTTTAATGTCGAAAAATGGAATACATCTGTTTTTTTATTTTATTCCTTTTGTGATTAGTTCACGTTTAATGTCCAAAAACGGACTACTTCTTTTACCACAATGACAAAAAAATAATAGAAACTTAAAAAAAATAATAATTTAAAAACAAATTGTGATAGAGATTTCAAACAAATTTCATTAAAAAGTGCATTTTTTCTACATACAACAGTGTAAAAATTTAAAATGTGCGATGTTAAGAAGTTGAAAAAATTGCAGTTCCGAAAATTATAAAACTGAAATTTCATGAAAATTTGTTTGTGATGGGCCCACGAATATTAATGTTTAATCCATGTCTACATAATATGAAGCGTTCAGAAGTCAGTCGGATTAACTCCATACAATAAAAATGCACATTTTAAACGGTTAAAGTTGTCTATCTATAAATTACTGTTTTTTTAATAATTGGTCTTGGAATATTAATGTTTAACGAAGGCGTACATAATATATGACTTTTTATAATCATCCTAAAAATGATGTTTATTATTATTAATTTAAGTATAGAATTTCTTTGAAAATATCATTTTCCATATACTCGTTTTAATTTGTTAAATTAGAATTTTGTTATTTTTAAAAATCTTATTGGTGGCTGTTTTCAGTATCTTTAATGGTGTAGTTAACGCACTCCTTCATATGTTTTATCACTCAGTTTCCAGAAAACGATGGTTATTCTTTCTTCTAAGGAGAGCATTTATTCAAACACATGTGCAAAAAATGAGTAGATTAGTGTTTTCATAAAAACGGGTCGTTATATTTGGAACGCCCTGTATGATCCTTTTAATTTATCCTGAGACATTAACGAATATAATTGTTGAAATGGAGAATTCGTTGATTCATAATTTCGTAGATAAAAATTTAAGAAATCTCGTTAAAACCCTACAAAAAATATTCGAGGACACTGTAAAAAAAAATCTGTAAAGGTACTAAACATTTTCTAGGAAACTGGGATTCCAAGAACTTTTCATGTAACGATAACAGGTAAAATCCATGTAACCGATTCTAAAACTTGAGTTTTTGTTGTTACCGTTACAGGAAAAGTTCTTAGAATCCCAGTTTCCTAGATAAAGTATAGTACCTTTACAGATTCTTTTTACAGTGGTCATCGACCACTGCAAATAAATATCCGTGGCAATAAATAAATAAAAAGAAACTTTGTTTTTATAAATTATTATTTAGATGTCGAAACTATATTGAAATCTGAGACTTCTAAAGATATAGAATGCTTTTTTCAGTCATGGGTAACTAGGCACAGTTATTGTATTTTTCACCAAAAAAATTAACTAAGTGGCAGCCTCACTTTTATAGCATCACTTTTGAGTGGATTTGCCATGGTTACACAACAACTTTGTAGATTAACACTTTCGAGACGAGCGACTTTTAGATTTTTTTAAATCTTTAATGACCGGCTCTTAAAAACAGAAATTCTTATCAAACTTAATCAGGAAAAAGCGTGGATTGAATAAGACAATATTTGCAATAAAATTTTATTGGTGAGGATAATCGAGGATTTTGAGAACCTTATTTTGCACGTATGCCTGTCACGCGTTTCAAAGGAGTTAAGAAATATCTGTACAGTGCAGTGCAGTGCAGTGCAGTGCCCTTTATAACTTTCCTCACTTATAATTTTTAACAGTTTTTTGTTTAAAACATCATGCGTCCGAATAAAGAAAAATGATTTAAATTATACTGATGGTCACTTAAGAAAGCAGACGTAAATATCCCTCCCCCCAAAAAAACTACAGATTTAGTTTAAATATTTTTTTTTTTCAGACAAAATCTTTATTTTCCTATATATGGAAATTGGTTACACTCCAAAATAATCGTCTTTTTTAATTCCTTTATTTAATTTTAAGTGTTTTCTATAAAAAATACCGATAGTTTTTTGTATTTTTCGATTGTGTTTTTCCCTGGGTACACGCCACCTTCTTATAAATCCACATTAGTTCAAGTTCAAATGTTTTGATGACAGACTAAAGGAATATACGTGTCATATATCAATATTTATACTTTTACAGAATAATTATTTTATAACCATATAAATTCAACAAGGAAGATTTTACTTGAACAAAGTATTATTCTAAAAGTCAATATAGGTAGTAATCATATTCTAAATGCTAAAACTAATTAATATACACTATTAAGAAAATGCGTGCTTTAGAAATTTAAATTTATCATTAATTAGGGTAATGTGAAAGTTTATCCGAAAAGTCAACCATAATTTTAATTATATATGTAATCACGTCTATAGTCCACATACTTTACTTTCAACCAACAAATCCATCGTCGAATAATTTTATTAATTAGTCTTAAAGTTCGCAAGAATGTATGATTAAATATATTTTAAATTGTACACTGCATGCATAATTTATTTTACGAGACAAAGATATTTGTCTTTTACATGTAATAGATCATTAGGTTAATCTCTATTCCACTGCTGCAGATTAATTTCAACGCAAACAATACTTAAAATGTTTTTAAACTTAGCTAGTCATTTTAGTTTTAATCTCAGTAATTTTAAAACATTTATTACATCTGTAATTAAATAAGATAATAGCATTTACAACTCATTTATATAGGGTCAGATAGGGAAATATTACCAGGGGTAATTGTAACCACCCACCATAATGGAGAAAACTGTGTAAAATAAAATTTTGTTTCTCGCTTAGATATTGACCTCATAATATATTTTTCATTTTAGATATTCTTTATAATTACTTTGTAGCATTTTTGAGATCCAAAGAGCAGTTTGAACTAACAAGGAAGGTCTACATACGGGCATACGCTAAAAATTCTGAAAAAATTACAGAAGGTTCTTCTCGCGTGGATATATACGTTTATAAAAAAAAATTTCGGCGGAACTCCCATTCAGCATCCGTAAAAAAATAATGAAATTTTCGTTATTTGGCGATTTATCATCGGTTGGCGATAGAATGCAGTTTGAAAAAATACTTTTTTTTCTCAAATACGCTTTAAGGACAAAAAAGTTTCATGTTGAACTTGTTTAAATAAATATAATTTAAATAACTTTAATTTTGCCAGTTTTAGTTTGTTTTAAGTACAATTTTGTTACATCGATATTTATATGTATTTATATTCAAATTTAGCTTTTAAAATTTGCCATTTAAAACAAAATTCATAATTTAAATTCATTAAACTTGTTTCAAGCTCAAAGTCCAATTGAGCATTGTCAAGTCAATTACGTTGGCATGGAAACATCTGGCTTTTAATTTTGAATACACTTAAATGTATGAAAAAAAACTTTTCATTATGAATTTTTTGTATATGAAGATATTTTTCCAGTGATAAATTAAAAACTATAGCAACAAACAATATATATATATATATATATATATATATATATATATATATATATATATATATATATATATATATATAATACCATTAAAAGTAGACAAGATTCACCAATGGATTTTATCAATAAAAGAATTAAATATATATATATATATATATAATACAATTAAAAGTAGACAAGATTCACCAATGGATTTTATCAATAAAAGAATTAAATTGAATTATAGTAAACAATATTAACCATTTGAAATTAACCATTGAATTTAATAACTAATAGTACATTGAACATGGAAGGAAAAAAGAATAATATGAATACAAATGAAATTTGTAGAACCAAAGCAGAATCTTCAGGTCCCAAATACTTTGGAACTACAAATGGAGTGTGTGGTTTCATCTTCGTATTTGCCATGAAAAAGCAAAACAATACGAATTTGGGACTACCATCACACAAAAACAAATTATTAAACAAGGAACAAAGATATTTTACAAAAAGGAGTTGAAAGTAAGTAAAAATAGTAGTTTTCCATAACAAACAAAAAGGATAAATCAAATTGGAAATATAATTGAACCGGAAAAATAATTAATAATCGATATTAACATAAAATTAAATTAATAAAATGATTAAAATTAGAATTAAGAGATAACATTCATGTTAACATATAACTTATAATACATTATTGTTACTTTAATCAGTAACATTTATTGTGACTTTACATGGTAAAAACTCATTATCTTAATATAGGATAATAAAAATTAAAAAATAATAATAATAATAAAAAATATATAAAAATAATAATAATAATAATAATAGTAATAATATTAATAATAATACCAAAAATTATATCAATAACATTAAAAATAATTTGATAATTAAAATATAGCTATTTAATTATAGATATAACTAGACAAATATCCATATATTGGTGTAAATTAAACAGTTTAAAAAAATATATATATGTAATATATTATAACTTATATATTACATATTATTATAACTCTTTCATTATTTATGTTTAAATTCATTAAATACTATTTACACGCATTTTAAAAAATCTAGCAGTTTTCAATTGCATTAAATCGTTTGCTTTTGTGCGAGAAAAAGTGCTGCTCGCCAAATCGCGTGATATTCACGCCAAATATTCAAAAGTTTTTTTTTTTTTTTTTACGTAATTTCTACTGTTATTCTGCCGTTAAATTTGACTGATCCTTTATTACATACATGATTAGTTTAATTAGTAATTTTTAAAAAATATTCTGAGTATGCCCAGTATGGAGACCGTCCTTGTAAGTCTACTAAAAGTTTTGATTAACGGATTTGTCATTTTGGTGCTCTAATGATCCTAATTATCCCAATTAAATGGGTTTAGTCAAGTATAAAAAAGAAATATAGTGGTCATAATGTCCCTACTAGTGGTCTTAATTGTCCCAAACATTTGTGATTGTGAGTTTTTGATAGGGTAATTATAACCACCCTTTTAACTTAAGGAAAAAGGTGGCTATGAGAATTAATACTTTTAAAGGTTATTCTTAAAGGGTTAAAGTTACTTTCAATGTACTAAAAATACCACTTTTCTAAATAAAAGAAAGTAAAAAAAAAATAACAGTATTGAAAATATTTAAAGTGGTATTAATTACTCCTTCAGACTGTAACTTTATTTAAAAAATATAATTCCGAATAATTTTATTACTATTTTAATAACAGCAATCAACAAACTGGAAAATAATTTCTAAATAGAAACAAATCAAGTTTTTGTTAGAATCATATGATTTTACCGCTATGGAATGCAAAAATAATGTGAATTTTCCTTCATCACGTATCATAAAAATGTTACTTAAACACTAGAAGACTATCCGCATATTGCAAATTTAACAAAAATTTTAAATTTTCAGTATGAATACTCAAAATTTAATCTTATCAGTAAATACATTTTAAGCTAAGATAGGGCCATGTATTTTATGTATTCATTTTTATGCTTAACAATGCTCAGTTCAAATATAATATATTTTCTATTTAATTATAACGGAAAAAATGAAATTTATACAGTTATGATGCATAGACGTTAAGTAAACACTATTGTCATTAATATAGTTAAATCACAATGAATACAACTTTTTTTTCAGTTATAAAAATAAAGTACGCATTCAAAAAAAATTTCATCGATTAACATGTAAAATAAAAAATATATATGTGACATTTTGAAGTTAGGGGGGCAGAAACATCATCGCCAGGTTTCCCTTGCTCCGCACAGAAGTCATGGCCAGCGAGAAAAAAACAAAATAAATAAATGTAGAAAGTCAAAATAATCACTCCTTGGCTGCTGCAAGTTTATTTTATTAAACTGTAGCTATAATAGAGGGAAAAGCTCCTGTTGCAGACGATATTTTACCGAAACATCCAAAAATATTCCATGCTTTACTACATCAAGTCGTACTAATGCAAGAGCGCACCCGAAAATCCTTCTTCTCATCTCATCTTCCTTACCACCTCTCGAGCTTCTTCTTTTAAATCTAAAAAGAAAATTCTAGAACATTCTCTAACCTCAAACCATCATTCTTTTATGTAAACAGAATTCTTGTCCAGCTACGAGACTATTTTCCACAGACGATAATGTTATTTAAAAAATATATTATTTAACCAATTTATAATCGACTCAGAATTTCTTAGGCTGACGATTTTTATAGATGATTAATTTTAAGAGAAAAAGAAAAGAAATGAATTTATTGATATGCACACTATCAAAGGTTGACGGAGGGAAAATAAATAAATAGATAAAATAAAATAATGATATTTTTTGAAAGGTATGGTTTTGGAATAAATTTAATAAGACTTTCTTAAAAAGGGTTGATAAAAACATAGAAGAAATGAGTTTTATTTGGAATATTAAGAAATACAGTTTAATTAAGAATATTTTTAATTTAGAGCCATCTTTTTTAATTTACGCATACTGGAATCATGTTTTTTAAGGCTAATTAAGAATTTATATCGTCTGCATAAAGATTAACAGATTAGATCTAGAAACAGGATTATAAATTAATAATTTGAAGTAAGTACGGAATATTATTATAAGAAAATTAAGATAGTATAAAGGTTAGTTTTGGCGAAAAAAATTTAAAATTTGTAATATATATATAGGTTAAAATATCACGTGTCTGATATTTTTTCGTATTTATCTTTTTTTCTGCGGGAACGAAAGGAATCTCTTGTTTCACATTGTTTGAAATTGTTCATACCGGAATCACCACACTGCATTTTATTATATAGAAATAGAACAAATAAAACATAAATGACACTGAGATTTTTTTATCAAAAAGTCTAAAAATTTCAACCGCTTCGAAAATTATTAACACCTACCAAAAAGTTTCATGTGCTCAAGGCTCAAAGTATTTCAATTTAACTTTCTGAAAATAGTCTTGTATGCATTGCCTGAATACCTTGAATACCACTGTATATTAAAAGACTCTACGGCAAATTATCTTAAAAATTATTTCTGAAATTCTCCTACAAGGATTAAAATATGTCGAATCAATCCATTAGGGATAATTTTCAATTATTTACAATTAGAAAATTTCGTTATATTAATAGTAGAAATTACATTTCCTCGTAATTTAATAAATTTGCCTGAAGAACACATGTGATTTTCATTGCTACATTTACATGGCGATAAATTGGAAGCAGCACAATGATTGGTATCATATTGTCAAATAACACAGATAAAATACCATAAACTGTAAAGTAATTTTATCAGAAATCCTAAAAATAACAGTCATTCCCAGAATTCTTCAAAATCATGAAGAAATTTTAAATGAGTAAAAAGATTCTATTTAAACTACTATATCTGAAGAAACATGATGAGTATTCCATGATGCACAGTATATTAAAACACTGCTAAATCCTCTCTTAAAAATTCTTTTTCTCTTTAGGAATTTAAAACTTGTCGACTCGATAATTTACAAATATTTCTAATTAGAAAATTTAATTTTACTATGAGTACAAACTTTCGTAATCGGGTATACCTGATTATAAAGCTTTCTTCCGTATATCTATAACTAAGCAACGTAGAATGTTATATTACATGCAAAAGTTTTCCTTGGAAAATTATCAATCAACAATAAAATTCCCAGCAAAGTCCATCCAATAAAACTCAAGTTTTAAGCAACCAGAACGAAATTCCCATTTGCATTTTATTTATGTTCGACATGTTGTATTTGTGTATCACAGTGTTCATTGTATTGAATAGTGCTTGTAATGGCAGAGCTACTTAGCTCCACATTTCTACACTTACTCCGTGGCAAAACTTTATATATATTTCATAAAATATGTACAAAAGTGAACATTTTAAACAACATATTTATATTAATAAACGATATATCAATTAGTAAACAATATATAATATCGAAAAAACACGTAATACGTGATTCGAACCTTGAATATTTACATTCAACTGCCACTGCTCTACCGATTGAGCTGCAAGGGACGACCGCCGGCGAACATGTCTCACTTACATAACAGTTTAGTTTTAAAATAAAACATTCTGTGATAATGTTACAAATCAGTTTAATTGGAAAAAAAAAAAAAAGTTTTGTATGTATGCACTTTTTATTTAATAAATCGCCATTACTTGCAATATTTGTTCTGTTTAGCTGTCAACATGGATGATCGGATGCAATAGTCAGTAATAATATCTTAATCAGACATAACTGACGATCAACGGGCAGGTTAGCTCAATCTGCAGAACATTGAATATTTAAATTAAAGTCCCTGGGTTCAAATCATTTTTTTGCACATTTTGTGAAACTATTTATTATAAAATCTTTATTCCGTCAATATGATTGATAAAAAATGGTGAAATAATATTATTTATCTATCTTAGATAAAATACCTTATTTATCATTCATACAACATATTAAAAAAAATGCTTTGTTATAAAAATATTGAATACTACATTCAATGTTAAAAATAAAATTTTCAAAGAACAAGCTTTTTATGTAAATGTCTGGTATAGTGTAGTAATCATAAGAAGAAATAAAACAACTTTACTGAATGTCTTTTAAAATTTCCGACTATATAAACATATACAAAGATTTTAATCATGTGTTTAAAAAAAATTAAAACGGTTAACACAAAAATTCATGTTAAAATTAATCGCTCCCTGCTTAATACATTTTTTTTCCTTTTGCGTTAAAGTAATTTTGAGAACCATAAATTAAAAGCTATCTGAACAATACATGGGTTGATAAACATGACACCGCTCGTAATTAATTTGGAGGTTCTTAAAATTTTCTTTTATGAACTCTATTTTAAAAGTTGTTAATTTATTTTCGAGGAATAAATAATTAAATAAAAAATGAAAAGCATTGCTTTTATAGTAATAAAAGATTTTAGAAGCATCTTTTTACTTTAAATTAAAATAGCTGCATAAAAACTGCTTATTTTTAAAAATTACTTTGTTTGTTTTTATTTTCTTCTATTTTCAATCGAAGAAAGTATTGTAATCAAATTTTTTTCAACTACCGGTTACCGATGGATTTACACGTTCTAGAAGTCAGATATTCCAAAAAAACACATTTTTACAAAAGGTTTGTCTGTCTGTGTGCGTGTCTGGGTATCTGTGTGTGTGTCTGTATGTCACCATTGTACCATCAAAAAGTGTATGTAGATATGCATGGAATTGACTCAATTTTTTTGTGTATGTTTTTGGCTGTAGCAAGCAGGTCCTCCTTCAATTTGAAACGTTCCGCAGAAAGAACACGCTGTAATAGCAATTTTTTGTGCCATTTTTAATATTGTACCGTCGAAAATTATACAAAATTATGCATAAAATAGAACGAAATTTTTTATTTAAGTGTATGGTAATGGCTAGTAGGATCTCCCTGAATTAAAAAGAATCTGCTGGAATGGGGCGCTGTAATAGCAAAAGTGTTTCACGAATGTGTTGTGCGCTAGTAAATCCCCCTCTCCCCAAAAGAAATTTAATGTATTTTACCATACAGACTTAATTTAATATATTTTACCATACACGACTATTCGTCCTAATGAAGGTTCCTAATTCGTTGAAGGTTAGGCTGGATAACAAAAAAGCTGGATGTATCGGAGTTCTCTAAATATTTACTCACTCCCTGCACTCCCCCCCCCCATGTTACTAAAAACACATGTTGAACAATTTAAGATAAATTTTATTGTACACAGTACATAGAGTTTCAAAATAAATAAAATACTACCTCTGACAATAATGTTCGGTGAATGAATTCAGAACGACCGATCTGGCAACACTGGAGAAACAAAACGCTATTCCTGCATAGAGGCAGATGTTGACCATCTTCCCCCACGGTTGTTCAGTTGAGCTTCGTTTACGTGTTGTGTAAGACATTCTTTGTGTTGGTTCTTAACTGAGAACAGGGAAATGAACGAACAAAAGATCATTTTAAAGTTTTGTTTTAAGCTTTGCAAGACACCGAAAGAAATTCACGAGGGGTGGTGCAAACTGAACATCCACCATACTCGCCAGATCTCAATCCTCCAGACTTCTCTCTATTTTCACCACTCAAACTCTCTTTGAAAGAGATTTGACCATATTGCTGATATCCAACGAAACGTGACGAAGCTTTTGAAATCCATCCCAAAAGAAGATTTCTTGTGAATTTCTCAGGACATTTATAATAGATCTCAGCGGTGCATAGTTATGGGATATGACTATTTCGAAGGGTGGTATGGTAACTTTCGTTAATATTTCATCTACATTAATGTTACAGGATTATTCACCGAACTTTATTGTCAGAGGTAGTATTAACGCAAAATATAAGCCTAATTCGTAAAAAATGTGTAAATTTTATTATATTATTCAGCAACTAAAAGAGCGTATAGTTCTCATATTCCATATCATTTTGTCGTACGGGTTTTCGTCCATTTTTTGGTCCAATGTTTCAAGACCTTGCAATTACTGTGCTTGTAATTAATTACCCGCTTCCTCTTCCGTATACCAATACATTTTTCCTGATTCCCAGAACCGAAGCAATAATATTTGTCATTACTCCAGATTGCAGTCAATTTAAAGTGCGTAGTTTCTCCTACATCCCTCTTAGGGATGCATTAACTGTGGCCCGCGGACCACAAAGATACCATTTTTTTTACGTCTACGATTTTTTTTTGTTTATCACTTACTTAATTAATCATCAATAAATAAACATGAGGGACGCTAAAAAACTATGCGAACGTAACCAAGAACTGAGTCACAAAACGTCCACAGTTGTTAATATCCGAAGCACAATTGCCGAAACTGGATATTAAGCCCTACCCTCTCTTTTTCTGCTTGTAATTGCTCTTCAATTGCGTTTTGAAATCCCTTCTTGCTCGTTCCTGAGTCATCACTTTTCTAAGGACGGAAACCTGCCGGTCTAGGTCGTTTGCAAAATTTCACATTTTTTTTTCACTAGGCTGAATATTATGGATGATCGGATAGTCAGGAGTTTACTGTATTATTCCCTAAATTATACACTTATGGTACCGTTTATATATATATACGGTATAGATTCACGTTCCTTATATTATGCAAAAATTATCGAAATTTGCCACCAGAAATTAAAAGAATTCTATGAAATGATTTAAATTACCTTCATACTTGTAGAAATACCAGAGAGTATGTGTATAAAAATAAACGTTTCAATGAATGAAAAACATACACTCGTTTGATAGGCCGAAATTTAAAACGTACTCGAAGTTTAACCCTTTCGTGGTTATAAGCGCGTATACGCGCCCAGAATACCACTTAATTTGAATTGCGAAATGCCATACTGACACCGGAATTTTTAAATGAAAATTTTAATTTTACAAAGAACGTAAAAAAAACATTTATAAATTATGAAATAAATTTGTTTTTTAATTCCGGTGTCATTCAATCATTTTAGTATTTTATGAATAGAAGTGCTTTAACCGTCAAAGGGTTAAATCTAAAAATGTACCCTACACGTTCTATTTTGTTACGGTAGGTTACAGTCAACCTGCTCTTCGCCCACACCCTAACACTAAAATAAAAAGAATCAGTTTATGAATTTTTAATTTACTTATTCTAAAAAAAAAAATTGTCATTCGGTTAGATATTATACTTGTTAACAATGTATGCAAACAAAAATAATCTTAACAATTATTTTTATAGTAAAATTGTACCAAAGTTTGGAGTTGTCAATACAAACACGTTGACAACATTTTTGACATTTTTAACAATCAATTTTAGCCATGGAACGGTAAATTATTCGGTCAATTAATTTAGGAATTAATCCATCCGTTGCTAGGATATTTTTGACATTGACTTAACAAGATGTTTTTAAAAATCATGTTTAAATTTTTGCAATAAAATGCCGTTTTTCTTACGCATTATGTGACTTATCTTTTAGATGTAATTTTTTAAGGTTTCAAGAAGACATTTACAAAATATGAAAAAAGTAAGTGAAAAATATATATATAATTATATCCAAACTTAAACCGAACTTAAACCAAATTTTTCGAAACGAGAAATTCTCGCACCAGACCCTGCGTGGCCAAGTCTTTAACACTGGAACCGCAGCGACAGGTCATTTTCAGTGTTGGGTATGAACGCGTTCAATGAACGAAAAATCACGAGTTTCGCTCACTATATGTGAACTTTGAAATGAACTTCGCTCACAATTTTATAAACGAGTTTGAACTGAGCGGAAACTCAAAAAATCGACGAGTTTGAACGAAATTTACGTTCAAATTTACGTTCATTTTTTTCATAATTTATTTAAAATTTTTCCAGACCTTAGTACTTTTCCCCCTTTCAAATGCCATTTTGAGACCTACACACTGTGTAGTACACAGGGCCGTAGCTAGAAGTGAACGATTGGGGGGAGGGGGGGGGGGGGGGGCTCATATTTTTTTTCTCTCTCTCTCTTTGTGGCAGAAAGATAAATTTGTGCATATTCACATTGTAGGTACTATGTTTCTTATTAAACTGTTGTAATAACTTCATTTTATGCTAAGAAAAATACATGATGATGAAATTTTTGAGTGTATAAGTGGTGTAAAATTAAACATCATGTTAGCTTCATATGTACGAATAAGATGAGGGAGAGTTGAAACACTTATTTTAAACACAATTTAGTAGTTCTGCAAAATTGTGAAAAGATCTCAAAACTAAATTAGATTTTTGAACAGAATTTCATTTGAATTTTCAGAGCAGAAATTCCTTTAGTGACCGTGGAATTTTTTTCAGGGGGGGGGTGAGCCGCCTATAGCGCCCCCTCAGCTATGGCCCTGGACCTACATGTGTGTTAGGAAGGGTTTAGTCTGGGTATCACTTCTCTGGGTGGTACCCTAGTCTTACTTCTTCTGCAGGCTCGGGCCGCGCCGAACCGGACCTGGATTATTTGCAATTTTCGCCGAAAATACATATATACAGTAAACTCTCTGTATAAGGTGGAATGTGTGTTAGGCAGAAATATGTCTAACTCTGAAAGATTTCCAAGTCCCTACGAATCCGCAGACATAGAGTAGAATTTGTCTAAGACGGGATATTGTCTACAACGGAAAATTTTCTCGATCCCGATCGATTCCGCCTTAGCCAGAGTTTATTGTAGTTTTAAATTAATATAATTCAACATTTAAAATTCTCTTTAAAGAATAGTACATATACAATGCTAGGGGAGGGGAATTAAGTACTATAAAAGGTGTTACAAAAATCTGTATATGACGAAATCCTATCTTAAACGAAACAATTTCTAGATCGGTGCCAAATGGACAGAATAATCCATGTGAAAAAAAAAAAAAATTATAACACATTTGTAAGAGACGGCGAATTTCTTAATAAAGAATATGTCTACAATGAATTTTTTTCAGAGATTTTTCTTAAAAAGTTCATCTGTGTAGAATTTTTCATATTTTTAATCCTCCAGTCCGTGGAAATACATTAATGTTGTTAATAATATTCCAGATATTTAGATACAGTTAAGGATTCATTTTAAAGTCAATTTAGTTTACAACGGGATATACAGAAAGAAGTATGGAAAGACCAAAACTTTGGAATAAACGTGCCAATTGCGCAGCCCATGACCTTTTTTTTTTAAGTGAAAAACATAACCATGAAAGAGAAACTATAATAAGTATTTTTTAGAGTTTTGTACTTAAAAAATTAAACGGAATCATTAAAAGATCTCCCTCTTGTGTTAGTTTTTTGTCTGTCGCAACCATTTTACTCGTAAACTATGGGATGTGGAAAGTTCAAATTGGGAGAACTCATAAAGATTATTGACCTACCTATTTACAGATTATTAAACATTCACAAATAAATTTAGGAAAAATGTAGGGGGATTAATTAAATTATTCAGGAAAAAAAATTTCTTTGTACATCGTGTGCGATGAAAGGTGTCGTAGCGCTGACCTAAAAAAAACCCCACATTGTTTTAAAATTTTTAAGTGTTAGATTTTCAGAGCGATGCCAAAAATGCAGTGCAAAAACATCCCCCCCCCCATCTATTTCCGAATCTACTTAAACTAAAATTGTGAAAAAAAAAAAAAAAAAAAAAAAGATAGTAGACGTTAACTTAAAATTTGCTGGAAAACTATAGCGATTAACCCTATGTCACACAGTTTTTGAGAAAAGCGCATTTTTCTATTGCACACAAATTTTGACTTGCGGACATTCAGCGAAAGTGTTGAGCAGCGTTGGAAGTACCCATTGTAGAAGAAGCATAAAAACATTGTTGATAGAGATTTTTTTTTAAAAAAAGCGATGATTAGCCGAATTTATTAACCATTAACAACACGGACGATTTAGACATCTTAGATAACAATTTTTAACAGTGTATTTCTGCAATGCAGCCCAATATCAGTATAAACGCAATAAATAACAAATTTTGAAAAACATATTGATTTAATTAGAAATATCACATAAATACTAAAGTATTCGCAACTACTTTGCATTGAATGGATCTTTCACTGCGCATCCTGTGTCTTTAAAAGTTTGTTTAAAACCTTTTAGAAAACGTGACATTGAAACTTTGCGTCTTCCTTTCGAAGCATGCTTAACAATCAACCCTCAATCCGTTCCGAAGCTCACAAATAGAATAAGTTGGATCCACAACCCGACCTGAACCTCGAAAGCAGTAAAATAATTTTGTGCCACCAGCAACCCGACACGAAGGAAAGTAAATTAGGTTTGATGCAATTGTAAAAAAAAGTAACCTACATTTATATTTCTACTACTAAGTTATGTTTTTATAGAAAAAAAGTGTTTAGATATTTATAAAATTCATTTTTAAAAATTCAAATATTGTATAACCTCTGAATAGTATAGACATCGAGATCATTGAATAGAATCTTGCATCGGGTCACGTTGCACATAAATTTCTAATTTCAGGTTTTAATTATTATATTCGTTTTGAGGGTTGGATTGCCTGGAATAATTTTTATGAATCATAATTAGATCTTTTGAAAGTCGGGTTGTTTGCGTTTTCACAAAATGTTTGAGCACAACTATGTTTCAGGCTGGTGGCTGGTAGACGGGAGGTGCTGGGTTCCAATGCAATCGCGTCCGTCGGCCTAATCGTTCGGAGTTTTTCGAGTTTTATTCAAACTTTGATATTCCATGAAATAAGTATGGGCTTGGTACCCTAAGAAAGACCCCCCCTCCCAATGAGAACACTCTCCCCTTTATGGTCTATACCTGTTGTGTTAAAAATTGGCCGTCTAAACACAAACAGCCAATTATGTTTCAGGTGAAAATATACATATGTATTTTAGTATGAATGAGTATATATTCAAACTACTGCATGAAAAATAAATTACAAAAAATGTGACCATAAGAACATTTTTTCTTTTCTCGGGATGTGAAAAAATATTGCCAATATTTTTTTTATACACACATAAGCACATGTATGATACTTTTGATAGCTTATGTATGCATACAGATGCTACATGTGGGCAGAGTGCAAGATGAACATGCCATATTCAGCGATATAAGCATATAAATATATAAGTATTAAGACTTTTGAACAGTGTTCGCTTACTAGATGTGTACATTTGGGAGTATCCATTATAAAAATATTATTGTATGTAGCTTTTTTAATACGAAAAATTATTTTGGATATTCCTTTTAAAAATCTGGTCAACCCTAATCCGAATCACAAGAGTTAAAATCCGATCCAAAGCAAGAACCACAAAAAAAAAAAAAAAAAAAAAAAAAAAAAAAGATAATCAACCGGACTTGTTGCAAAAAAGTAGAAATAAACTTAACCCAAACCCGACTGGCAATGATAAACTGTAGCACAGACTTTAGCTGTCGGATCTTTTCCTTTTTTCTTTCAAAAAATGCGTAAAAAGCATGAGGCAATTTTGAATACAAAATTTTAGTTTTTATAAATGTTTCAAAAATGTATATATTTTTTAATTTTGTTTCATTGCAGTCACTTTTTTTTCTTTCTTGTATGAAAATACATTAATTTCAAACTTTGATAATTCGGGATCAAATTGTCACAGCAAACTGAAATTTTGTATGAATGATAAAATGACATAATATTTCAGGAGACATCCCCTTCCTCTTTTTAAGTTTTAATATAGTAAAAATACAGAATCCTGTTAATAAGAAACATTTATAATTCGATCGAAAATTTTCCCAGTCCAACCGTACCAACATCCGCGTGGGGAAATAAAGTAGTATTTTTTATCGGTTATAAGTCTCATTTTGGAGGGACTCTTTTTAGAATAGGAAAATTTGCGGAACGGAAGAGATAACATCTTTGTTGTCGCCCATCTCAGTGAAAGAGAAAGACTTGTCAATGTACATACGATTTACAAGTGGAGGCGTCATCGGCTAGAGATTTGTTCTGTGCTTTGTTGAACAGGCTAGTCGGCCATAAATACCGCTTTGCCTTGGGTGTTTAGTTATTAATCGTATTGCAATCACCGTTCTGGCATTCTCTTCAATTTTTTTTTACAACTAAGTTGGTCTCTTATATAAGTCTATGGGTGGTCTAGGAACGCTACAATCAATTTGGTAATTGTCATGATGACAGTTACTGCTCTAACTTTAACGAGAAACAATCTCTTTATTCACGCAAATTTCGCCTAAATTACAAAGATTTTTTTTTCTGGTAAAAAATATATATATACATTAGTTTTAAATTTCAGTATCGCAAATCGTTATATATACAATGATTTCTTGATGGTTTGCCCTTTCTAAAATCGATTTATATATTTATTAGAATAATATATATATATATATATATATACATGCATAAATAACGTGATGACAAATGATTAATGTAAGATTTTAATTCGTGAAGATTCTTTATACGTGCAAACTGTTTTCTTTCTTTCTTTCTTTTTATTTCCATTAAAAAATACTTTTCACTTTTAAAATTGACACACGGGCATTTAAACAAAATCACACAGATATCTGTAAAGATAGTTTTCAAACACATGGGAAATTATATATTATGGTTTAACAAATTTGGAATTCTTTTAAAAGATGTATTTTGGGGGAAGGTTTTTTGGGGGAGGGGGAGGGGACACAGGACAGCTAATATTTTTTGAAAAGTCAAAGTTATTTTTGTGAAATGCATTACAATGTTATGAAAAATAGCATTTTGCAACGGAAGATGAAAGCCACTTTCTCAAATATAGAATTCGAACAAGATAAACATTAATTTCTTTATTTTAATCCGATAATGTGAGGGGTTAGGAGAATCATGAGCTCCCTCCCACTCTCCACTTTGAACAAAGAAAAATTTTAAGGAACATTTAAAAAATGAAATGTATATTAAGTTCTTTCTAATTTCTCCTTTGCTTTGGGATGTGGAACCATCTAAATTTTTAAAGATACACTCAAATGAAATGTATATTAAGTTCTTTCTAACTTCTCCTTTGCTTTGGGATGCAAAACATTATTTTTTTAAAGCTGTACTCAAATCCAAATTACATAAATTTTGGTAATTTATGAAGTCATTTTTAATCTTACATGCAAGATACTTGCAAGTGCACTTATTCAGTTGTTAAGCGATTGAAATAGCGTTTTCCATATTTCGTTAAGGGGTGTCAGGAGTTTTAAATTTAACGCTCTTCATGAAAATGTGCTTCCGCTTCGAGTTCGCATAACTTCATAAATATTCAAAGTATTTACTTAATTTTTTGTGGTATATTTGGGATAGGGTTTAGGTCTAATAATATCATAAAATAAAGACTCACAACAGATTAAAAAAATATAGCAAGAACATTTAAGTAATGAAATTTTCATGTATTTTTTCAAAAAGGCTATCACTATCCGTAAGATAACTAAACTGAGTAGACCTATAAACTTCATTCATAGACTAAAATGATCTCTAAACTCTATTTTATAGAATGAATTAAGGATATAGACATTGCTTGAAATTAACTACTTTAAAATGGCATCTGAATTTGAAAATTTGAAAAATCGTTAAAATTACAATTAATTAATCATTAAAAAATTAAATTTTAAATTATCTTTACAAAATCAATTCATTTTATAGGGAATGTTAATATAAACATACGTGAGAAATTTCCAGATGATACTTCAAATAGATTTTTTTTAATCTTACGGATTGTTTTGAAAAATACAGTTCTGAGAAAACGACACTTAAAGTTAAAATTATGAAAAAAAAGTTTAAAAACTAACCTGGACTATTTAAAATGCTCCTGGGTCATATGTTGTTCCTTCCTTTAGCTCTAGTTTATCAAATTTTATTTTTTCTTTTAAGCTTCAAGCTCTTCTAGCTTCTAAACTACTGAAATATGCTCGCTTTTCAGCAATGCGCACTCGTTTCAAATCAGACGACTTAGCAGCTTCGACTGTGTAGGTACCTGGATTAATACCCAATTCTTCCAGAGTAGTTAGACGACCACTACTGCCATCATTAAAAGCAATTACTGCTTCATAAGTGGCAAGTTCTGCAACTGTGAAACCAGCACCAGATACCTTTGGACAAAACTTCCAAATGACTGAATTAAAACTTTCGTTTTGATTCTGTCTTTTACCACTAAGGCAGCGTTTCAATAAATTAGGTGCAGCTAGGTCCGCATATATACATTTTATCTTCTTCATCACCTCTAAAGGAACTGAGGGTTTATGGTGAAAAGGTGCTGTAGTATTAGGTGAAGAGACATGTCTTTGGTACTTGCACCAAGAATCGATACCCTTTGGGCAAAACATATGCATTGGTTCTTCGTCCGTGGAACACATATGGCAGTACGTTGCCCAAACCGCTGCTCTCATACTTTCTAAACAATGCGTGTTTGACCTTATTTCATTGCCATAGTACACTGTCAATTATTGATCAAACCATCAGTTAGACGGCCTTTTCCTCCTAGGGCTTTGCCATTGGAAAGTTTCACACCGCACAGCGTCTGTTTCAGTTTACGTAAACGAGAGCCCATTCTCTTCTGCACGTGCCCTATGCACTCGAGTTTTTCTATTTTGAGTTCCTTATATGGTTCAGCTTTGGTTAGTTCGAGGAATGTTTTTGTGTCTCCATCTCCGAGGTACTTCTGATATTTCACACTTCGAGTAACTTCGGAACGTAGAAAAATTCTTTTCATACCTATCACCTCCATACTGCCGGAACTTCCCGAATGATTGGTTTTACAATCATGGCTTGAAGATGATGATGTCTCGCAGGCTTTGCAGTATGAGGAAAGCCTGCGAGTAACTTCTACATCAATTACTTTTCCACTTTCAATGCCAATAACACTGCACACACCATTTTTTGATGTGTGTCCTCGTGTTTTCCACGTGCCATCTCCACTGATGCAAATGTTGGAATCTCCACTCAGTGTAATTTCTTCTTCAGCAGCTTTTTTTATTGATTTCACTGCAGCTTTTTTTGAGGCGACCTTCAGTTTGTTGGTTATGGTATCATAATTTTTCTGGGAGATAGGTGGTGGCATATTCATAAGAGAAGACAGCGTTCTGAGGCCAGCTCAGTCCTGACCTATTGAACGGAAGCTATAAACTAGCCTAATATTTACCTCTGGAACATTATGTTTGGGTCCAATCATGGGGCAACTATTTATTTTATAATTCAGATTACAGTTTTCACAGTTCACACTGAAAACTGATGCATTGCCACGAATTGATTCCTCTATAAAATTTACACTAGTATGACAAATATTGCAGGAAACATACTTAGAAATTTCTTTGAAAAAACAGCTATATCTATTAGACGATAGCCTGTCAATTCACAACTATTAGAATTTTCAGGTGCACTTGAAATGTCAAGCTTCAGTTTCTTAGAGGAAGCCGATTTTCCAGTAAAAATATCAGAGCTGTTCTCAGATTTCCTTCCATGAAAACGACGTTTCTTACTTCTATATCCCACAGATCTGTTGTAAGCTTTACTCATTTTCAAAGTATAATAAATACTCAGTTAGAAATTATTCTTATAAACTCGAAAAAATAAAGATAACTTGCAAAATAATGCAAAATATAATCATCAAATTCGAAAGCAGCGAACTCACGTTTGCTTTTTTTGATCATAACATGAGCTTCAAAATCAGCGAAAGTTTAGTTGTGCACATCCTTCTTCTGTTCAAAAATGTTTTCAGTAAATCATGGGTTAAAGAAAAACGAAAAATGCGAATGACTAGATTCACTTGTGAGACAGAAACACAGTTTCAAGCTTCAGGCGAAAATGTAAACAAATGCCAAGGTCCCTTTAAATGGGTGAAGCGGAAGCAGATTTTGAGAGTGGGTCATGTTTAAACACATATAACTCAAAAAGTAATGCGAATATTGAAAAGCGGTTTTTTGTATTTTGTTAAGGATTGTTCAAACTTTTGAAATAGATAATAAAAAAAATCGACTTTTTGACCATTTTAAAAATCCTGACACCCCTTAAATGTAAAGAATTTTTTAGGAAATCTTACTAAAATTTGGGGATTTAAATGAATTTAAGAATGCGACAGTCAATGCTCTCTTATGGTGGCATTTCTCTCATTGCTATGACCCTCCTCTAAATGGAGGGCTGGATTCGCTTTTGTATATACACAGATAATCTTATTTTTTGAAAGTGAAAAATTATGTTTTGCAGTTTATTAAATTTGACGACGAATAAACTCTTCGTCTCGAGAACGATAATTTCTATTATGTTTATTATCCATATCTTTAAAATGGATACATCAATATTGATAAAATTGATTTTTAATCTGCAACCTATTTGCAAATATTTTCTAAACATACAAAGTAATGTAAACGATTTCATTTCCTTTTCCATTCCTTTTCTTTCTCCCCGCCCCCCTTTTATTTTTCTATTTTTTATTTATTTATTTATTTATTTATTTATTTATTTATTTTTTAAGTCAAAATATTTTATGCATCATCCAAAATTAACATATCTAATTTTCCAATTGTCATTATTTCTGCTGATAAACAGAAAAAAAAAATTCATCAAAAGAAATCATGCATACATACATATCACAGTTTTAGGTTTTGGACATGGTTTTATCATTTTTTTTAATCTATTATTATTATTAATTATATTACAAAATACTTTATATTAAAATATTTACAGAATTTTTCTTATGCTATTTTTAAGCTTTCTTTTACAGTTTCTATCGTCAGTTACAATTTTCTTCAATGATTGTGATGAAATTTTTTGCCCGGTGCATTAACCCCAGAAAAATTATCATGCCGCATTTCCTCCTTAAAGATGTATTCAAAAAAAAGCTTTTCCACCTTCAACAGCTCAAAATTTTCTGATATAATTTCAGAAACATTTTTAAAAGTAGAAATATGAAACTTGCTGAGGGGATTTTTGAAGAGAAATATAAGGTGCCGTATGATGTCTTTTTACGCTCAATTCATTAGAATTTGACTTATAAGCAATTAACTTCTCAGTATGACCCTTTTTTTCGTTCCCAAGTCTCCCGCTTCGTAAAAATCGGTTCAAAGTGCCGTTTTTGATTGTATTTTTTGCGATATTTTCTGCATTTATCAACGAATTAATAATCACGGCACCTTGAGTAATTTCTAAATAAGGGAATGTGCCATTTTGTTGCATTTGAGAGCAAAAATGAATTTAAAAATAAATCGGAAAATAAGCAATTTGAATCGAAATACATCCTTAATGGAGGCGGTAGATTTTTAAGGCATGTTATAACAATTTTAAATGAATTAACAATTTTTTTCCACTTTTTTAACGCAACTATGGATTTTTTTTTTTTTTTTTTGGGGGGGGGGGGGTATGGAGGAATGAGGCTTAAAATTTGGTGTTTGTAAAAGGGATGTTTTAAATCTATTGCAAAACTTTCTACGCATTACAATCGATAATGTGTACTTTTAGAATAGAAAAAGAGTGGTATAAAATATGCGTTCATCTAAATATTTATATTATACTGCATCTAGCAGCATCTTAAAAATTATTATGTATTCGTATCTGAATTTTTAGCCGTACAAAATGTTTAAATTTTTAGATAAAAAGAAGACTGGCTTTAAAGAAATGATGTACAGATCCAGATTTATGTGAGGGTAAGAGTTGATGCGGCCGCGGGGCCTTCATAAATTGTCACAGTTTTCACAATTCTTTATTCAGTGAGATGTGGAATTTTTTTTAATAAACAGATTACTAATTTTAAGAAGAATTTTAATTCTAAATTAATAAATGAATTTTCAATCTATCTTTAATTTATTTTCATTTCTGTATTCAAAAAATTTCATAGTTCTGATTCAAACTGCTGTAAATTAATTTTTTTTCATTTATCTATAAATGCAAAATATCTTTCAGAAAACGATGTCCTATTAGCTGTTTAAAGTCTGTTTTTAAGTCTCAGCAGTCTGTGTGAAGGGCCATTGTCATGGAACAATAATTTGAAATAATTAAATATGCGTCAACTTTATACGTAAATGAAAATCCCTATTAGATTATCAAGGGTGTTCTTAAAAAACTTTGTGGCATAAATTGTAATTTATTTTTGTTCCGAAATACATAAAATTAGCAGTTGTTGTTATTCAGAAACCATCAAATCCCACTCACTTTAAATTTTTTTTAACAAAACGCCATAAATATTTCAAAACAAGCCATCAGAGTTAACATTTTTTACCGCATTTTCCGACGAAAAAAGCAGTCGAAGAAAGGAAGAAAATCATATGATGAAAGTAGTTTATAACTCGTTAGGTAATTTTATTATCAGAAAATGGAATATTGAATTCAATTCAAAAGCGCTTCCATAGTCTCGCCTTCCAATTTTATATCTCTTCGTTAAAAATGAATTTGTAAATGTGTCAAAACATTTTGCAGAAGTTAAGAACAGCTTTAAGAAGTTACATATACAAATTTCATCGATTCATATGCAAAAAGAAAAGGGATTTCCTTATGCCAAACATCTAATTTTTTATCAGCAATCCTACAAACAAAATGCAGTGGAAGGGTTAACCAGAATTTTGGAATAAATGTCTTTGCTAAAATCCGTAGTCCAGGCTATTTTTTTTTCTTTAACGGAGAACATAAACATGAAATAAACTAAACTAGGAATTTTTTTAGATCTCCTCATACAAGGCAATTTGGTTTTAAACATATAAATCCAGTAGAGCATTTACATATGTTTTAACATTTAAGAAATATTGAATATTGAAAAGAAAATTTCGACTAGTACATTTCAAAATCGCAAAATGAAATTAGTTCATTTATTAAAATTCGTCTCACTGTATAACATACATTTTGAAAGCTTGAATGTAAAAATAAATAAATAAATAAATAAAATTATCCTTTCGTGGAATTAAGAGTAGGAGAGAGAAATACCTGACAAAAGAACTTTTGTTATTCTTACTCTGTGCATTTAATTATGTTAAATTACTTAGGATGTATAAATTTTACCCTTTTTTAACAAATTAAAGACGAATAAAATTTTATTTCAAGATATAGCTAGGAGATATATTCCTTCCAATATTGTACTATACTTATTTATCATCCCGTATGAAAATCCTTTTCTCGACGGGGCCAAGTCTGTTCAAAAATCAGTAAAATTTGGCTTGATTTTGCTAAAATGCACATACTTTTAAGTTGCCATTTTTATACATTTAAAGATTGGATTTTTATTCTTTTTTAAGAATAGTAGATTCCAGGCTTTTTTTAATAGAAGACATATGGAATAAACATATGGAATAAACTGCCTATGACGGAATTTTCTTTTAAACTGAAAACTGAAAATTTCTTTTAAAGTTCTTTTAAACTGTTCATCCATGCAAAATGAATACAATAATACGGTAGAAAAAATATATTAAACATTTACACCTGCTAAAAAAGAAACGTATTTTTTCTTTCCAATGCTGTTTCATCTTAGATTTTACTTTTACCATATATCATTTTTTAGATTTTTATGTCTCCACAACATGGAAGATAGATTAATAACACTAATGATAGCTGAAACATTTACATACAACTAACAAAGGTTCATTAAAAGCATAAACATCGCAGCCTACAGCACTTCTGCATAAATGTAGATTATAAACAGACTAAGGTAAGTTTTTTTGGCCAGAACTTTTCGGTAAGGATAAATATCAATGTCCAGTAGAAATGTACTCGGGGTCGGGGCGGGTTCGGTGCGAAATTTCAACTTTTTTTTCCGGGCCGGGCTAAGCTCAGGCCTTGTTTTAGCTATTATGTCGGGCCTTGTTTTTAGCTATTATATCGGCCGCTAAATTTTCTCTACGAGCCGGGCGTGGCTCGGGCTGAAATTTTTATTTTAATATCGGGCCGGACATTTTTTTTCTATGGATCGGGCCTGGAAATTTTCCGTCCGTGTATACCTCTATCTTACATAATATAATCGTATAATCGAATAATCAAATGATTAGTTCACAAAATTTTGTAAATTTGGACAATAATATCCAAACATTAAAAAAAAAAAAAAAAAAGTGAACTTTTTAGTGAACTTCGTTCACTTTTACAAATGAGCGTGATTTGAACGCGTTCGTTTAAAAATTTTTGAGTTTGAACGTGAACTTAAATCACTTTTCAGAAATTGAACGTGAGTTTGAGTTAGTTCGTTTATATTGTGAACGTGCCCAACACTGGTCATTTTGACCCGAATTATATGGAGAGATGTCGATTCGAAACAGAAAACTCTTAAGGGAGGCCCGTAAGAAAAAACCCAAAATTTTTATTATTGATTTTAAAGTAATGAATATTGGTGTACTATTTAAGAATCTTCTTGTAAGGAATAATTAGCAAAAAAACTCACTTTTTATTAAAAAGTATATTTTTAACGGGGATTTTTATGATCTTTTTTGTCGAAAAATACACTTTTTAAATTTACTACTTCTCATTCAAATTTCAATATTTTGGTATTACTAAAATTTCTTAAATAGTATTATAGTATATAAAAAAAGAACTAAGGAGAGATATTTTTAATTTTCTATTTTAATCGGCTAAAAAAATAAAAAAAAATACGCATGATAAATTTCCTTAAATTTGTTATAATTTTCATTGTTACCAATTTATTTAAAATTTTCAGAAATAGTTTAAAAAATATATATCTCCTTACTTTTGTTGCAATTTTTTTTAAGATTCTAAAAACATAAACATTTTGTTTCTAAATCATTTTACTACTGAGCCTTAGTACTTTGAACTTAGGCAAAATATGAAAAAAAGTCATTTTCAGGAAAACACGTTTTAAATGGCCGCTAGTCCTTTAAACACTATAGTGAGTACAATTTAAAAAGCTCATTATCTACCTGTTCCAAATGTCCCCGAGTTCTGAAATTTTGCATGGATATTTGCAAATATGTATTTTATCGTTTTCTGAGAAAAAAAAATTTTTTTTTGAACTTTTGATGATTTTTGCCCGAAATTGGGTTCGGGTCTCCCTAAATAAAATAAGCTAAATATATGTTGAGCGAAATTGTTTTCAATAAATAACTTAAAAGTTTTAAATGAAAATTACTGTGAGAAATATTTTTATTAAACTTGAATTTATTTTCCCGCGGTTTTAGTGTTAAAGCATCATGCCTCTGTCTCCATTGCATGCACTCTTTTGTATGAAGCTCCCGATCATATTTGTCACATGTTGTAAAATTTATTTTTACTATCTCGCCCTGTATATAGACGGTGAATTATAAGTGCGCTTTTATGTGATACACAACAGTCAGAGGTATGTTGTTCAATAGAATAAATAAATAAATAATTAAATAATATCTCATGCCTCATCAAATGAAGGTTTGTTTTACTGTAAATAGATTTACCCAAATTATAGAAAATTAGACTTTAAATAAGGGAGTTTTTAAAATTAAAAACAAAAACACATATACAGTCGGCTCTCGTTAATTCGAACTCGTCGAGACCACAAGAAATTTTCGAATTACCCGAAGTTCGAATTATGGATAGTATGAAATAAAACATGCTTAATATGGTACTAATGCAAAGGAATTAATGTTATAGTGTTTTTTTTTAATTTATTTCGTCTGTTATCATTAGAATGTGACTTAATATTAAATTAGAATGTATAAATACACAAACTAATTAAAATATTAGAACCAAGCTCAGTGGAAGAAAAAGTTGAAGTGTCACTGATGGACAGACGGAGCACTAAGAAAGTGGATATCAAATGCATGGGATCATATGTATACTCGTTCTGAACAATTTTCACAAAAATCAAGGAAAGGAAGTAATTCAAATGATCTGAAATCAGATAGTAAGATAAGAAAAAAGAAAAATCGGAATTCTCATTAGTTCGAATTAAACGAAGTCAAGAGAAAATGAGTTCGAATTCAGGAAAAATTTTAACATTATTCTGCGATTAAAAATTTCGGGACTTCATGTTTAGTTCGAATTAAGCGAAGATTCGAATTATCCGATTTCGAATTAACGAGAGTCGACTGTATCTTCAAAAAAAATTCTATCTTGTGCAGCTAAATTAACCACAGTCTAATATAAAAAAAAGAAAAAATTAATACAAAAAAAAAAAAAAAAAAAAAAAAAAAAAAAATCTATGAAAAATATTAGTGCGAAATGATTAGGATAATGATTCAGAAATAATAGGATTTTTTGTAATTGAGTCATTTCTGTTAAAAAACATATGCCAGTTAAGTGTAAGTCAGAATTTGTTCAATCGACCAATATAAATATATTGAATAAAATTAAAGGAAAATTCAAAATAAATGAAAAGTCAAGAAATAAGATAATAAAATTGCCTTGAGTTTCTTTCTATTCCTACTAAATTTATGTTGTTTTTAATGTGTTCGCTAGAAAAATCGATTTGAACAAGTTTAGTACAGTACTGGAAAAAATTTTAAGAACACATGCTAATTTTGATGTTTAAAATATAATTCCAAAAATGAGTCACATAACTTGAATTTATACAGAAATATCTGATAGAATATGTGAATTTAATTCTATAGTAAACGTTGATTTGCTTATATATGTTTTAAAATTCTGTAGTGTTAACAAATGTAAATAAGTTTAAGACCTGTATCTTCTTTCAAATATTGTATAACAAGGTGACGTCATACCTGTAGGATGTTTACAGATTAGTAGGGCTAATCCAGATTAGATTTGAAGCCTTATGTTATACTACTAATGCTTTACACATGGTTCTGTGGGAAATTAAAGATTGGAGAAGAATCGGGTAAAAAAGGATTTTTTGAATTGCGGTTTGACTGAAAGACAAATTGACCTAAATATAAAATCTTTAAAAATATTTTGCACAATTTTGTTTGTAATCCGATGAATAATGTTAGAAAAAAAGCAGATGGCTATCAACACTTTATGCGCGGTATAAATGGAACGTTAAAAGAGTTGTGGTTCAACATTGAGCTTTTTCTTTTATTGTGCAATCTGCTTTAGAACACAAGATAACGTCCACAACTGATAGAAATGTGCTTAAAAGTGACGAATCCACGGTGTCACTTTGTAATATATTTAAGAAATGTTTTGTAGTACACTTGAGAAGTATATGTATATATTTATATACATTTAAAATAATGTATTTCATCAATAAATAAAATATAGCAAAAATTTTTATATAAAAAAGCAGAATTCTTTTAAATGTCCCTGTAAATGAACGTTAATGCTACGCACTTTATTTTCAATCCAAACGTGGCATCATAAGAGCCAGTAGCAAATATCTGTTTCACGGCAAGCTGACAGATTTACATGAATTGAAACACGGTCGGACAAACAGACAAACGTTCTTTTTTTTTTTGGTTTATTTATGTCAGCTGATTATCTACACGTGGAATATAGGCCCGAAAGGGGCGGGGTGCCCTACGTGGGGGACTTTCTAAGGTAACCTAAGCCGTATTTAGGCATGGAAATCCAAGGTTCTAAGAAAACCACGAAAAACTCAGAACGGTTAGGGCGACGCGATTGGGTTCGAACTCAGCACCTTCCGTCTACCAGTTGAGAGGTCAGAATCTCTTGGCCACTGATCGGACAGACAGACAAATGGAAGTCATAAACACTTCTATCTATGTTGTAAAATGATAAAAAAGAGAGAACTGAATTACGAATGTAATTGTGTATTGTTTCGAAATCTAGTTTTCATAAATTATAATTTCTGTAAGGCGTTCTGTGAGCTGAAATTAATTATGACATTATCTAATGTATAAAAATGAAAATTTGTCTGTCTGTAAAACCATACAATTCCACAGTTTTGGAAACTTTAATTGTAAAATATGTACTATGATGTCAAAGCATAGTTCAAAATTGCATTATGTTTTCTGCTTTTTGGTCAGAATTTAAAGTATATAAATTGATAAAAATATGCGGTAAATTCAGATGAATACAGGTTTTTTATTGAAAAAAATGTCTTAAAATGGATAATAGAGAAACTTTTTGCATAAATGAAGTATTCCCTGAAGACTCAAATAAAGCAGATTCACAAAGATTGATTACAACAGAAAACGATATCGTCACCGAAATTTTTAGAAAATAGTTTGCATCTTCAGATAGTATCACGAAATTTACTACGGTTTTCGATTCTCTCCAAAAATCCAACATTGCGGTGAAAATATTTATAAAATTAAAAATCTAACACCCGGAACATCTAGTCATCGTATATAACAATTGAAAATGAAATGGAAATACTTTATTTCTATCTGAAATTTTAAATAGATTAGAAATAAGTGGTTTGCATACACAATTTCTCACCTTAAAATCGGATCTATTATAATTTTATGAAGAAATGTAAATACTTCCTAAAATCTTTTAAATGTGACCAGATTAACTGTGTGAAACATGTATGATAATTGTTTAGATCTAGAAATTATCATTGGTAAAAGTGTTGAACAATGAATTTTGATCTCTAGAATCGATCTAATACCATCTGATACAACTCTTTCCTTTTCATTTTGAAGACGTCAATTTCCTATTCGCGTTGTGTTTTTGTATGACAATTAATAAAGCGCAATGACAAATATTGTATTGTGTTGATATTTATCTGAGATAATATTTAGCCACGGCCAGTTATGAGTTACATTCAGGATGTTTCGAGTACGTTCTTTTAAAAATTAGAAAGTATAAACACTTCTAAAAAGTAGCACAATAACTAATGTGTTACATAAGGAAATACCTTTAAAAAACTGAAAAAGAAAAGAAAACTCTATCGTTTAATCTGTACGAATAATTTTTATAGAAAAAACTGAACAAAAGTGACTTTTTCTTTTGTACAGTTTTCTTTTATTCATAGTCTTAAAATTCAACATATTTGAACGGGTACAGCTAGTAATAAATTATTTCAAAGTAATTATTATATTGTTAATTAGAATGGAATATTCTGTCTGAATTGTTATGCAGAGGAGATTCATTAAAAACACAAGCAATTCACAGAAATTTAATTAGTATCATTAATAAACGTATGTGCGCAATCAGCTTTACTGCTTTTGAAAGAGCAAGATTTTTCATAAATAAATTATTTTTTAAAAAAAGCACCAGTACTCATATTAATTGCAAACTTATTAATAATTTTGCTGAGCATCTCATGAAAATAAATAATCGTTACAATCTCAAACAATAATTATTTTAAAATGGTACCTTTTATCCCTTATAACGCATAAATGAATTACTATTACTGCTACTTATTTAAATAATTTTTAGGTTGATTATCCAATCATGCTGAAAGTAACTAACTTTCTGTGTAAGTAATTTCATCAGTGTAAATAATCGAGAATATTTCTCCTGAAATATTGATGAGGACCTATGCATAAATCCAATTGTACATTGTTTTGCAGTGCTTGTCTACACAAAACCTAATCGTATTATTTTAAAATCAATTAAATGAACTTGTGTTGATAATGATGTTAAAGTGATTATGTCAATATGTTCAATAACTAGCATAAGTTTTAATGGAACTGCATGTTCGACACAAATGTTATACACATTAATTTAATTAAAAACGCAGCATGTGTAAAATTTATTAATAACTTACAAAATGAAACAGTTACAATCATTGATAATTATACAGGGTGAGTCATAAGTATCGAAACAATAGGCTATCTCCTTAAATATTGCCCCTAGACAAATACTTCCAATTGCAAAAATTCATAAAAAAAGTAAAATTTTTTGATAACATAAGTTGCAACTCCATGGGAGGTCTATTTGAAAAAGTACGAAAATTAACTTTTTATACGGCCCCCGTAGGATAAAAATTCCAATTAGAAAAATCTTTTCTTATCCAGTTCTGAATCATACACAAAAAGTTGCATCGTTATATCTTGAAAACTCGCAGAGTTACACCCGTTTGAAAAATTCATGAGGTTTTAAGGGATTAGACACAAATTGAAATGCGCGCAATTCAAAAGACAATGTAACTTTAACAGTTCTACGAAAAGTTTAAAAAATCTATCTTTTGAGTTAGAATTTTGATTTTTTTTTCTTTTTTTGTGATGGTTAGCCATATAATATGCTATGAAAATCACATTCTAAAATTTATCATAAAATTTATAAAAATTTCATATGATTAGTACTGGTTTAAGTGGGATAGTTAAAAATCGTTATAACTCCGAACATTGTTTATCGGATTTAAATTTCTTACCATTTAATTAACAATGAAAATCTGATTTTAGTTTTGTTTCGTAGTTTTTGCTTTTTAATATTAATTTTAGAACTATTAAAATTATTTATTGAAAAAATAATATAAGAAATCATATTTTCAAAAGTAAATAATTTTTCAATTTTGCCCGAAACAAAGCTAATGTAAAATAATTAAAAATGACATATTTCAAGTTTGTACTTATTCTTTAACAATTCTTAACTTTTAATAAAGTCTGCGTTGGCCGAAATTTTTAATCCCGGTCTCGAGCAATGCGCATTAAAATCACTGTCTCTGACTGACCTAATACGTACATGAAATAAGTAAATTTTGGTTCAATCAAAATTTTTTCGAAAACCACATAAATTTTAAAATCGCTTTTTATTTACGAAAAAAAAACTTTAATTTTTTTTTAAGAATAGTATATTTAAATGCTAAAAAAATTAAACACAGTAAAACCAGAAAAAAAAACTGCCTATGATGGAATTCTGTTACTTGAGAAAAAATGAACTCCATTTAACCCTCCTAGGAAGGGCATTTGTCTATTGCGTATTTTTTTTCCTATTTGATTCCGTCTTAAAAGGTTTTACTGTATAAAATTTTTCGAAGTCTCCAACGCACGGGATATAGATTAGCGATATTTAAATATAAATGAAACATTTAGATATAAACAGAGATTCATTGATACAATAAATATATCACAGCCTTTGGCGCTTCTTTAATAATAAAAAGTATAAATATAAAAAAAAAACGAAAAGCTATAATAAGTATTTTTGGTCAGAAATCCTCCCCACGAACAAGTTTTATTTACACTGAAGTAAAAAACTATGTAGAAATTCACGGCTGAGCCGGACTATGATTTAAACTTTTTTTCAGGCTGGTCCGGATTATGATTTTAACATTTTTCCATGCCGAGTAGAAATTGTTTGCCTATGGGTTGGTTTGGGGCCGGACCTAGTTAATTCGATCCATGCAGACCCCCAGTGCTAACGATCAACATATTTTGAAAACAGCGTATTGATTTAAATCAATACGCTGCTTTATTATGTCCAAATAAGAGGCACTGTCTTAAAACGACATTTAATACGTACAATTTGTGGACGATCCCTCATTTCTTTGAAAACTAGTCAAAAATTCTTCATTTATAGTCATGGTAGAGTGGTGTAAGTCACGAATTTTAGAGAATTTTGGATTTTAATATCTGCGTCAGGTTATCAGATACGGAGATGAATTTTTTTTTTATTCAATTTATGAATGGATAAGGAATAATTTTCTAATTGAGAGTTTTGCTCTACGGGGGCCATATAAAAATTTAATTTTCGTATTTTTTCAAATAGAACCCCCCCCCCCCCATGGAGTTGCAACTAATCTTATCAGAAATTTCACCTTTTTTTATGAATTTTTGCAGTTAGAAGTATGGGTCTAGAGGCAATATTTAAGGAGATGGCCTATTGTTTCGATATTTATGACTCACCCTGTATAACAAAACTACACCTTGAATTAATATAATATTTGTAATTGCTTAAAAAGTTTAATAAAGATTTAAGAAACAGAAAAATAGGGTTTTTTTACATGTTTAAATTTATCACAGAGTTATTTTCAAAACAAATTGAAAATTTGTTTTTAAAATTCATAAATGTATTTATAACTTACAAAATGAAACGGTTACAATCCTTGATGATTATACTACAAAATTACACCTTGTATTAATATAACATTTCTAATTGCTTAAAATGTTTAATAAAGATTTAAAAAGCAGAAAAATAGTTTTTTTTTTTTGACATGTTTAAATATATTAGAGAGTCATTTTCAAAACAAATTGAAAATTTGTTTTAATTTATTTTCAAAATATTTCTGTGATGAGTTGAAACATGTCAACAAAAAAATAAAGCTATTTTTTTTTAATGTTCATTACAGCTTAAGATATTGATAATTAGCAAATTATTAAAGAATTATTTTTAGATATATACTGCTTTTATTGAAAATTGTTTCAAACAATATTCTTAATTATATGTATAAACATTCATAAAAGTAATTATGTTTTTGAAAAATCACAAGATAATTTTTTTATTCAGTTTCTGTATAAGTTTATTTAGAAAACTTTTTTTTCCAAATTCTAACAAATGAAATAGTAAAAAAGTGTATTTTATAAGAATAAAACGTTCTGAGATTTTGTAATTTTAATTAAAAATATATATATTAATGTTCTTGAGAATGATGCATACGTCTTTATGCTATAATTTGTTATGAAAACACCAAAACTGCACGAAATTCAGCGCATTATAACAGGTTACCTAAGTTACCGGCATTTAATTCGGGGATTAAACAATTTTGTTTGGACTCAGAAATTACAGTCAAAATTTTTATCTTAAAGAATCGAATTTTTAATCAATTTCCTTTTGGAACACGATATCAGTTTTCTTAAAAATAACATTTAGAATCTTATAAAACTTCAAATATGATAACTAGTAGAAGATGTAAATGGAATGTTGAAATACAGCTTTCGGAATAAAGTTTCCATTTTCAAACTTTTTGTCTCTAAAGGATATTTTTTTAATAAAGATACAATTTCAAATTCAATAGTGTATAAAAAAGATATCTCTGTGTCTTTTTATTAAAAATCTATTTCTTTTCTTCTCCTTTTTTAATGCTCTTTATTTGAATTTGTAGGCTTTAACGTTCTCATATTTGACCAATTGTCTTGAATTTTGAATCCTTCTATAGTAAAAAAAAACTAGCCTTAAAAGGAATGACTCCTGGAATGATGCTGATGCGGAAGATTTCCGGAACTAACGAATCCGGGTTGTCCACTCCTTCCATGAGCCGAATAGACCAATCAGGAAAGGGCTCCGTCTATGCATCGCCGTATGGGTTACCATAAAGAGAGGAAAGGTTACCATCGCCAACAATCGCCAAGTTTGTCGCCAAATTGGCGATATATCGCCAAATTTAGCGAACAAAATTAGTTGTCAAAAGTGACGCCAACTTGGCGATAACTGTAATATTTCGCCAAATTTTTAATTTCTTTACAACACCAGTCGTTTGTACATCATTTGAGAGGTTTGCAACTGCTTATTCATATAATGGATGACTTGTGTGTTATCTCCCACTCTGCTCTAAAGGGGGGAAAATTTTTTAATTTCTTTACAACACCAGTCGTGTTACACAAGATTTGAAAGGTCTGCAACTGCTTATTCATATTATGGATGTCTTGTGTGTCGCCCCCACACTCTGCTCTCCCCAGGCGGGGTCACATTTTTAATTTCTTTACAACACCAGTTGTGTGACACATCATTTGAAAGGTCTGCAACTGTTTATTCATTTTATGGATGTCTTGTGTGTCACCACCACTCTGCCCCCCAGGGGGGCACATTTTCAATTTTTTACAGCACCAGTCGTGTGACATATCATTTGAGAGGTCTGCAGCTGCTTATTCATATTTTGGATGTCTTTTGTGTCGCCTCCCACTCTGCCCCCCAGTGGGGCGCATTTTTAACTTCTTTACAACACCAGTCGTGTGACACATCAGTTGAAAGGTCTGCAACTGCTTATTCATACCATGGGGTATTGGCGAGCGCAGCAAGAGGGGTAGCTAATAATTTGGAATCGCGAAGCGATTACGCGGGGTATTGGCGAGCATAGCGAGCAGGGGGGCGGCACCCCCCTAGTATTGTAAAAGAAAACAACATCATTTTATAAATCAATAAAATACAACGTTTAAAACACACAATAATTAAAAATTTTAAACATACGTATATGTTTCGGAAGATCAATGACTCGTATCCTCACTGTTGATTTTTTTAATGTATAAAATCAAACCTCCCACTCCCCCAAATTCAAGCAATGCGAAAACTTAAATGATAGTAAGCATAGCACCAAAGGACCGTTCCAGCAACCAATAGATTTAAACCGGGAATGAAGTATGATAACAAATCTACCTAGAAAGATGAGATGTGCTTGATCCCATACTTCTGAGTAATTGAACATATACATATATTTAAAATTTTTTATAATTATGTATTTAAAACGTTGTATTTTTTTATTTAGTTTCTCATACAAGGTTTTTTAATGAGTAACATAATTTTATATTTTTTAAAAAAGCCCTTATTTCATGAATGTTTTTTTTTTATAGGAGCACCTCCAAAATATCAATATATTAGAGCGATTACACGAAATACAGAAAAATGTCCTGCACGTGACACTTACATAAATACTTATATCTACTAATTAGGTGCTTTCGTAATTATGTATATATGTAGGACCTACAGACGTCTTTCAGTCCATATGTCCATCTATCCGTCTGTCCGCATTTAAAAGAGCCAAAACTATCGAACCAAATAGTTTGAAATTTGAAATATGTAATTGCTGCATAATTTTTTCGAGTTATTTTAAATTTTATTAAAATCGGATGTATAGTTTAATTGCAGGAACAATGAAAATATTCCGTTACATTACGGTCAATGGGAAAAATTGTTTCAAGTGCATATTAATAATACCACGCTCTTCCAAACATAATAAAATTCGTGTGAATTTTTCAAGTATATATCAAAATATACATTCTATACAATCTGTAATTCAATGCTCATTTGTTATTAATTTACAGGGCCAAGTAAAATGTTACAGTTGCATAATGGCATAAAAGAAACTTTCTTTTATAATGTTCAAAGGAATAGAATATTCTGTCTTAATTGTTATGCAGAGGAGTTTCATTAAAAACACAAGCAATACACAGAAATTTTATCAGTATCCTTAATAAGCGTATGTTCCAAATCAGTTTTATTGCTTTTGAAAGTGCAACATTTTAAATAAATAAATTAGTTTTAAAGGAAAACACCAGTACTCATATTAATTGCAATCGCTTTCAGCATTTTGCTGAGCCTCTCATGAAAATAAATAATCTTTACAATCTCAAACAAGGATTATTTTAAAATGCTACCTTTTATCCTTTTAACACGCACAAATGAATTACTATTGCTCCTCTTATTTAAATAATTTTTAGGTTAATTACCCAATCATGTTGTAAGTAATTAACTTTCTGTATAATTTCATCAGCGAAAGTAATTGAGAATATTTCTTCTGAAATATTGATGAGGACCTAAACAAAAATCCAATTGTACATTATTTCGCAGTGCTTGTTTACTCAAAAAGTGATCGCATTATTTTAAAATCAGTTAAATGAACTACTGTTGATAATTATGTCCAAGTAATTATTTTAATATTTTCAATAACTAGCATATGTTTTAATGGAACTGCATGTTCGACACAGATGTTATACACATTAATTTAATTGAAAACGCAGCCCGTGTAAAATTTATTGATAACTTACAAAACGAAACGATTACAATCATTGATAATTATATAACCAAATTACACTTTGCATTAATATAACATTTCTAATTACTTAAAAAGTGTAATAAAGATTTAAAAAACAGAAAAATAGTTTTTTTTTTGACATGTTTAAACTTATTACAAACTCATTTTCAAAACTAGTAAACAATTTGCTTTAATTTGTTTTCAAAATAATTCTGTAATAAGTTAAAACATGCCCCCCCTAAAAAATAAATGTTTATTGCTTTTTTAAGCGATTAGAAATAATATATCATTGATAATTAGCAAATTATTAAGCAATTTCTTTTAGATATACAGTGCGTCTATTGGAAATTGCTTGAAACAATATTCTTAATCATATGTATGCATATGCATTCTTAAAAGTAATTATGTTTTTGAAAAATCACAAAATAATTTTTTTATTCAGTCTCTGAATAAATTTATTTAGAAAACTTTTTTCCAAATTCTAACAAATAAATGGCAAAAAAGTATATTTTATACGAATAAAACTTTTTGAGTTTTTGTAATTTTAATTCAAAAAATGTACCAATGTTCTCGAAAAGGAAGCTTACGTCTTTATGCTATGATTTGTTAGAAAACACCGAAACTGCATGAAATTCAACGCTTTATAATAGGGTAATTAAGTTACCGACATTTATTTCGCGAATTAAATAATTTTGTCTGGACAAAGAAATTACAGTGAATTTTTATCTTTAAGAATAGAATTTCTAATCAATTTCCTTTTGGAACACGGTATCAAATTTCTTAAAAGTAAGATTTAGAAAACTTATAAAACTTCAAATTTGATAACTAGTAGGAGATAAATATTTGATGTAAGTAAAATGTTGAAGAAAAGCTTTCAAAAATAAGCTTCCATTTTCAAATTTTCTGTTTTGAAAGGATAAATGTTTCGATAAAAGATACAATTTCAATTTCAATAGTATATAAACAAGATATATCTATGTGTCTCTTTATTTAAAAATTTGTTTATTTTCATCTCTTTTTTAAATGTGTTTATTTGTACTTGTAGGCTTTAACGTTTCTTATATTTGACCAATTGTCTCGAATTTTGAATATTCTAAAAGAAAACAACATCATTTTATAAATCAGTAAAAATACAACGTTTAAAACACACAATCATTAAAATTTTTAAACATACGTATATGTTTCGCAAGTTCATGGACTCGCATCTGCAGTGTTAATGTTTTAAAAATATAAAATCAATCCTCCCCTCCCCCAACTGTAAGCAATGCAAAACCTAAATGATAGTAAACACAGCACCAAAGGACCGTTCCAGCAACCAATAGAATCGAATCGGAAATGAAGTATCATGACATAACAAATCTATTTAAAAAGATGAGATGTCCCTGATCTCATATTTCTGAGTAATTGAACTTGCGAAACACATACGTATGTTTAAAAAATTTAATTATTGCGTGTTTTAAACATTGTATTTTTAACTATTTAGAAAATAGTTGTTATCCTCGGTCAATAACTCGGAAATCAAAAGTATGTCTCAAACTTTTTATTGGTTGAATTTCGCAACTTTCTTTATTTTAATCGTTTTCTTTATTGGTCCATGTAAAATGTCCAAAAATGGCATACTTCTGTTTTTTATTTTATTCGTTTTCTGACTGATTCATGTTTGATGTCCAGAAATGAAATACTTCTGTTGTCACGATAACAAAAAAAAAAAAAAAAAAAAAAAAAAAAAATTAAAAATTTAAAAACTACAAAAACATTAATAGATTAAAAACAAATTGAGATACAGCTTTCAAACAAATTGCCTTTAAAAGTAGATTTATTTCTGTATACGACGGTGTAAACATTTAAAATGTGGGATGTTTAGAAATTTAAAAATTTGCAGTACCGAAAATTGCAAAACTAACATTTTATTTAAAATTTGTATACGATTGGTACAGGTATAATAATTTTTAATCCATGGCGTACGTAATATAGAATTCTATTTATTGCGTAAACTACATTTTGATCATCCTAAAAATGATGTTTATTATTATTTTTTTTAAATATAGAATTTATATATAAGTCTAAAATTTAGTCTTTCAATATATAACTTTCGAAATAGGGTAACATCACCAGTAATTGTCAGGCACCAGTGATTGGCACATCCTACTAAAATGTCATAAAATAAGATTTATATCTAGTCTTTTAAAAATGCAAGACCATACACCACTTATATGCTCATTTACTTTACAGATTATAACTTTAATTTATGCTACTAGATGACAATAGTGCCTAGGAAAGAGAAACAATAATGGCTTGTATCAAATTAGCCATTTTTGTTGCAAATGCATCTTCTCTGGCTTAAGAAAGGCATGCATTTCAATTTATTATTAACTGATTTAAAGTATATTTTAAATTTTAATTGACAACAGTTTTGTTTAGTTGAAACGGGTTACTTTGCGTAAAAGTCTAAGTGCCAATTACTGGTGATTACAACAACTTTTTATAAATATATTTATATAAAAATACTTTTTCAAACATTTTTGCTTTTAGTGGGCAAAATAGATGCACAGATATGCACTCTTTGATTTAAAAATATTTGCAGGTAAATATTTTATTTCTTGGTAATGAAAATAGAGGTATGTTTAAAGACAAATCCTTAATGTGCCAATTACTGGGCATGTTACCCTAGTCGTTGTAATTTGTTAAATTGCATTTTTTTAAAATTTATTATTTTGATCTATATATATATTTATATATTTTCCCACACAAGGTTTTTTATCGATTAACATCATTTTATATTTTTAAAATAGCCGTTATTTCATAAATGGTTTTTTTATAGGAGCACCCCTAAAATGTCAATATATTAGAGCCATTCCGCGAAAAACAGAGAAAATATCCTGCAACTCACAATTACATAAATACGTATATCTGTTAATTATGCGTACGCAATTATGCAAATATGTAGGACCTATAGTCGTCGCTCAGTCTATTTGTCCATCTGTTCGTCTACCTGTATTTAAAAGAGCCAAAACTACCGAACCAATTAGTTAATTAGAAATTTAAGCGATATGTAATTGTTGCATAATTTTCTAGATTTATTTTAAATGTTATTAAAATCAGATATATAGTTTAATTGCAGGGACAATGAAAATATTCCGGGATATTACGGTCAATGGGAAAAAACTGTTTCAAGTGCATTTTAATGACACCACGCTCATCCGAACATAATAAAATTGATATGAATTTTTCAAGTATATATTAAAATATACATTCTATACAATCTGTAATGCATAGCATACTTGTTATTAACTTACAGGGCCAAGCAAAAGTATTACAACTGCATAATGGTATAAAGGAAACTTTGTTTAGGACACGATTTAAATATATTAAATTATTTCACATTTTATGAAATTGATACGTTGCTGAGGTTTACAAAAAGTTATTTTCGTCATTAAAGAAAGCAGATAGTATTTACTAGCCCTCTGACAGTCTTGCAAAAGGGCAAAATTGTAATGTTGTTTTCTCAGCATTTTGTTTTAATTGCTAAAAAAATATGATTCGTTCAAAATTGTAGAAAAATCTTATTTAATAATATGAATGTTATCTTTGAGTGTGTTAATCATTGCACAATGTATTAAAAATCCATTAAATCAACTGAGTTATCTCATTTTAATTATTGCTTGCATTGCAGTGAAACCTGGAGCTTGGGGAACGTCTATAGACGGACTTGTCAGTGAGAGGGCTAGAACACACAAAAGATTTTGCCTAGTATACTCTATCCTAAGTACTATTACACCAAGATCGTAATATTTTTAAAAGTTCGTTATTGTATGAACGCACCTCATTTGCTAAGCTTCACGGGCATTTTCCGATTTGCTAAATTTACTTTTGCCCTCAAATGCATCCAGGTCGCAGTTTTTCTTATCCAGAAACTATGTAATTTACTGTGTTGGTCGATTTTTTGATAGGAGTAGAATATATTTCAAAATTTGATATCAAAATGTGCATTTTAAACCTAATTTCCTTAAGAGATAGATTTGGAAGCTAAAAATATTGTCATTCTGAGAAAATATTTATTTATTAATCAAGTTCCAATTAGTTTAACGAAAAACAAAAACACCAAGTCCCTTTTAAATCTCTTCACAAACTACGTCAGCAAGTTTCATGTTTCATGTTTCATCTTGTCTGAAAATTTCGAGATTTCAGCGTGCAAATATATTTTTTAACACTGATTTAACATGATTCTGATAAAATCTGCTCTTACATGAACATGAAATTAAATACTCTTCAAAAGTGGCCAAATAAAATTGTTAAACTAGGTTTATTTAGTTTATGTTGCAGACGTTAGTACTTAACTTCGATATCTTACTCTACAAGTAGGACGAGCCGGCAGAAATATTATTTTTTTATTATTATCTTTCTCGAGTTACTTAGCTCGAGTGACTTTATCTGATACACGTACAGAACTACTTTTTTTAGGTGTTTGAGGTACTCAAACGCTTTAAATGTGCTAAAATAACATAATGCCACTTAACTTTAGTACTGCTGAAATCAAATAAATATTTTAATAAACGTCTTATCAGCAAATAGAAGAGTTTAAAAATTTAAATTTTTCAAAGTTATTTTAGCTTAAATATCATAATATAAAGTATGTTTTATATATTTAAGTATTATTTTTTCAACACTTATTGCATATAAAGTTTAATGAACATATTTTATTAACATGAGTCTGATAAAATCAGCTCTTACATAAACATGAAATTAAAGACTCGTCAAAATCGGCCAAATAAAATTGTTAAACTAGGTTTATTTAGTTTAAGTTAAAGACATTAGTACTTAACTTCGATATCTTACTCTACATGTAGGACGAGCCGGCAGAAATATTATTTTTTATTATTATCTTTCTCGAGATACTTAGCTCGAGTGACTTTATCTGATACACGTACAGAACTACGTTATTTCGCTGTTTGAAGTACTCAAACGCTTTAAATGTGCTAAAATAACATAATGCCACTTAACTTTAGTACTGCTGAAATCAAATAAATATTTTAATAAACGTCTTATCAGCAAATAGGAGAGTTTAAAAATTTAAATTTTTCCAAGTTATTTTAGCTTAAATATCATATTATAAAGTATGTTTTATATATTTAAGTATTATTTTTTCAACATTTATTGCATATAAAGTTTAATGAACATATTTTATTAACATGATTCTGATAAAATCAGCTCTTACATAAACATGAAATTAAATACTCTTCAAAAGCGGCCAAATAAAATTGTTAAACTAGGTTTATTTAGTTTATGTTGCAGACGTTAGTACTTAACTTCGATATCTTACTCTACAAGTAGGACGAGCCAGCAGAAATATTATTTTTTTATTGTTATCTTTCTCGAGATACTTAGCTCGAGTGACTTTATCTGATACACGTACAGAACTACGTTTTTTTAGGTGTTTGAGGTACTCAAACGCTTTAAATGTGCTAAAATAACATAATGCCACTTAACTTTAGTACTGCTGAAATCAAATAAATATTTTAATAAACGTCTTATCAGCAAATAGAAGAGTTTAAAAATTTAAATTTTTCAAAGTTATTTTAGCTTAAATATCATATTATAAAGTATGTTTTATATATTTAAGTATCATTTTTTCAACACTTATTGAATATAAAGTTTAATGAACATATTTTATTAACATGATTCTGATAAAATCAGCTCTTACATAAACATGAAATTAAAGACTCGTCAAAAGCGGCCAAATAAAATTGTTAAACTAGGTTTATTTAGTTTATGTTAAAGACATTAGTATTTAACTTTGATATCTTACTCTACATGTAGGACGAGCAGGCAGAAAATTTATTTTTTTATTATTATCTTTCTCGAGGTACTTAGCTCGAGTGACTTTATCTGATACACGTACAGAACTACTTTTTTTAGGTGTTTGAGGTACTCAAACGCTTTAAATGTGCTAAAATAACATAATGCCACTTAACTTTAGTACTTCTGAAATCAAATAAATATTTTAATAAACTTTTTATCAGCAAATAGAAGAGTTTAAAAATTTAAATTTTTCCAAGTTATTCTAGCTTAAATATCATAATATAAAGTATGTTTTATATATTTAAGTATTATTTTTTCAACACTTATTGCATATAAAGTTTAATGAACATATTTTATTAACATGATTCTGATAAAATCAGCTCTTACATAAACATGAAATTAAAGACTCGTCAAAAGCGGCCAAATAAAATTGTTAAACTAGGTTTATTTAGTTTATGTTAAAGACATTAGTACTTAACTTCGATATCTTACTCTACATGTAGGACGAGCAGGCAGAAAATTAATTTTTTTATTATTATCTTTCTCGAGTTACTTAGCTCGAGTGACTTTATGTGATACACGTACAGAGCTACGTTATTTCGCTGTTTGAAGTACTCAAACGCTTTAAATGTGCTAAAATAACATAATGCCACTTAACTTTAGTACTGCTGAAATCAAATAAATATTTTAATAAACGTCTTATCAGCAAATAGGAGAGTTTAAAAATTTAAATTTTTTCAAGTTATTTTAGCTTAAATATCATATTATAAAGTATGTTTTATATATTTAAGTATTATTTTTTCAACACTTATTGCATATAAAGTTTAATGAACATATTTTATTAACATGATTCTGATAAAATCAGCTCTTACATAAACATGAAATTAAAGACTCGTCAAAAGCGTCCAAATAAAATTGTTAAACTAGGTTTATTTAGTTTATGATAAAGACATTAGTACTTAACTTCGATATCTTACTCTACATGTAGGACGAGCAGGCAGAAAATTTATTTTTTTATTATTATCTTTCTCGAGTTACTTAACTCGAGTGACTTTATCTGATACACGTACAGAACTACGTTATTTCGGCGTTTGAAGTACTCAAACGCTTTAAATGTGCTAAAGTAACGTAATGCCGCTTAACTTTAGTACTGCTGAAATCAAATAAATATTTTAATAAACGTCTTATCAGCAAATAGAAGAGTTTAAAACTTTAAATTTTTAGAAGTTATTTTTGCTTAAATATCATATTATAAAGTATGTTTTATACATTTAAGTATTATTTTTTCAACACTTATTGCATATAAAGTTTAATGTACATATTTTATGACTACATTTTTGAAAAATAGGTTCGTTATGAAAAAAATTGTAGCATGAGATAGTTTAATTACTTCATAAAAATTATTTTAAAAAACTGCATATCACATATTTCAATGAAAAACAATATGATAACATCATTAAATTTCTTGTGACCGGTATATTAAATCACATTTAGTAAGAGAGGTAATTATTATAATTTAAGAGATGTTTTTCCTTCATAAAACTTATTTCACAAAGTCATTTATTTTAATAACACTAACTACTTTAACTTGCTTGTTAAATGCCATGGACATAAAAATGAATTTTTTTCATTATGAGAAATTTATTTCGAAAGAAACGTTACTTAAAGTTACCTAATTAACAGATAAAAACTGAAATAACAATTAACATTTAAAAATAGCTGAAATATGAACGATGCGTTTTTTATGTATTTAAATGCTGAAGAGATACAATTTTAATTACGTTAGCGAAAAAAATTCTATTTCGATTGAAATTTGACATTTTAATTTGAAAAGCATGACATGCTTTAAATATAATATTTTTAATGCGTTCCTAATTATGTGAATACACTATCTACCAAAAAGTATTTGTACACTTTCAGTTTTTGACATTTTGTCAAATATTTAAAAATATACTGGTCGGATTCTTCTGGAACTTCAGAAATATAAAGATTATGTTTCACTTTATATTTATTTACATTCATTTGTTAAGCGGGTAATTAGGGGGCCGGCAAAAAAACAAAGAATAATCGAAATATTTGGGATCGCCCTGTACATGAAAATGCACGAAACGACTTATCGCTTTAGAATACAAATATATGAATACAGTAGGATATGTACACGAATTTTTGTGAGAATAGCATGTATATTTATGGCGATAGAGCGATTTTTTTGAAAAATTCAAAAAATTCTGGTATGTTTTTTGTTTATATCATGCTGGGTTTTTGACCAAATTTAACGCAAATTTCAGAAAAATTGGCAGAATGCAGTAGAAAAAATGTAGCGCAATTGGAATATAAATATATTAAATATTTTATGAAATATGAGTAGTTGTATAAAATAATTTTTATCTGCGCATGCGCGAACTAGAAAAACATTTTTTTTACATCATTTAATAGTCAATTCTATGGAGTGACTTATAAAAAAAATCCAATCAAATATCGTTAAAATTCAAAAAGATATCATTATTTTAGTGAGATGTTTTTACTCTGCTCTCTAAAAACGGCTGAATCTTAAGGGATTCTCCACAAATTGACATTTTTTAATAACTGATTTAAAAGAAAAACTAGTATTGAATTAATACAATATCTAATACAATATTGCTGCTAATAAGTACTTGACAATTGTGATAGAAAAGAAAAAGAGCTTTATTCGCATTCAGGGCCAAAACTAAGAGAGGGGGGGGGGAGAAGGGCATGTGCTCCGGGCGCTAGGATGAAAGTGTTCCAAATGTATCTTTCGTTTGGCGATTTTTTTCATGGCTATGTTTAGCATAATATTGTTAAAATTATTATATCTGAGCTATGCTAAAGCATAAAAAATCTAATGATGATGGCTTAAGGTCCTTGCCCCTACCCGCGAAGATGCTCACGAGCTAATGCTATTCCTATGGGGATGCATTTTTCTAACTCTTTTGCATTTGGACATTTTTAAATAATATGTTTTGCATTGGATAGCGGAAGTCCTTTTCAAGATCGCTCCGTGATTACTTTTTCAATTTTGGCGTAGATACTTTTATAATGTTTCTTTCACTTCCAAAAGCGGTTCTGAAAGTGAAACTAACTTTATAAAAAATATCTATGACTCAAATCGAAAAAGTAGTCAAGGAGCGATTTTGAGAGAGACTTCCGATATCCAATGAAAAAAAAAAAAAAAAAAAAAAAAAAAAAAAAAAAAATTGAAATTTTCAAAATGCGAAAGAGTTATTAGAAAAATGCCTCCCCACAGGAATAGCATTAGCTCAGCTTTGTCTTCGCGGGCAGGGACAAGGGCCTTAAAGATCCTGTTGAAAGTAGAATTTTTTTGATTCGGTTTAAAGTATCAAATTGGAGTATTTTGGAAATTTTCTTTGCAAATATGCTTTGCGAAGGAGGGGGAAAGGGGTACCTTCAAAATCCACGTTTGCCTCGGGAAAAAAAGACTGGTTTTGGCCCTGTTCACATTTAATAATTTGTAGATCCTCCTCGAGAGGCAATTACAGCTGCGACTCTCCTGGGCATGCTCTCAACTAGTCCTTGTATTACATTTAATGGTATTTTATTCCACTCTGTTTGCACAAGGCAGGTAAGCTCTTTTACTGATTTTGGGCGTGTGTCACCCGCCTTAATTCGACGATCCAACTCGTCCCAGAGGTTCTCTATTGGGTTCAGGTCTGGGCTCTGGGCAGGCCACTCGAGTCGATGCACTCCATTATCAGCATACCAATCCATGCTGGACCTCGCTGCATGGCAGCTTGCGTTGTCATCCTGGAAATAACATGGGTCCAATCCATAGTATTGCCACAACGTAGGAAGTACACTGATGTCCAGTATATTACAGTAGGCATCGGCATTGAGCTTACCATGAATTGGGACCAAGGGTCCTAGTCCGAACCTGGAAAAACAACCCCAGAACATAATTCCCCCTCCGCCAAATTTAACTGTGGGCACAATACATTCTGGTAGGAGGCGTTCTCCAGGCAGACGCCAGACCCAGACCCTACCATCAAAACGGTAGAGGGTGAACCTTGATTCATCACACCAGAGAACCTGTTTCCATTGCTGTACAGTCCATTGCTGGCGTGTTTTGCACCAACTTAACCGAGCTGCGCGGTTGGACTTGGTGATTAAAGGCTTATGGGCGGCAGCACGGCCATAAAAATTAAGCAGATTTGCTTCCTTACGGATGGTATTCATGGAAACAACACATCCTGAAGCTTGTTGAAATTCTTGGCGTATGTGTAACATTGGTTGGTTGCGGTTCTTCCGAATTTCTAGAACCCGTCGGTCTCTATCTCCCAGTTTCGTCGGTCTGCCTACTTTGGCCACATTCTGACAATCACCATTCAGCTTCCATTTTCTAATCACATAAGCCATAGTCGTTTTGGGGTAATTAAGCTCGCTAGATATGTCGATTAAAGATCGGCCATTTCGGTGGTACCCGATGATCACACCTTTCTCAAAATCAGACAGCTCTGTTCTTCTTGGCATCATGCATGCGATTGATGTCAGTGTTGTTTTCGACACCACATTTAACAGTGGAGAACTTGACGTATTTCAGGATCGCAGATATCGGCATTTGCATAAGAGCCATTATCAATTATGTATCAATGGGTAGATTTGACACAAATGCTTCGATTTTTTATAATTATTTTTATCCTGAAATAGGTTCGTTCTGGTAATTATCTAAGAAAAGAAGTAAATCACCAGTAAAAAACGTAAATGGAGATTTGGCAATTTGCGTAAAATCTGACGTCATTCAACTGCTTTCAGAGACCAATTGAAAATCAGTTCACTCCTATCTACAATAACTTTCTGAATTTCCACGAAATTCGATCGGATTTTTTATGGGTAGCTCCATAGAGTTGAATATTAAATTATGTAAAATGATAAATTTTATCGTTCACGCATACGCTGATTAAAAAATATTTCATACAAATACTCATATTTTAGAAAACTTTTAATATATTTATATTTCAATAGCACCTTATTCTTTCTACTACAATTTGGTTGAAAATATTGCATGACATAGAACATTTTAGAAAATATTTAATATATTTATATTTCAATGATTTTGGTGAACTCACCCCCCCCCTCCCTTTTCTTCTTTGCAAAGCATCTGCAAAAGTATTTGCAAAGAAAAAATTTCTAATTTATTAATAGCCGACTTATTTTAAAACTTAAAATATGTAATATTGATTAAAGTAGTCTGCTTTGTTAAAAAAAAAGATACCTTAAAATCGTGAAACCCAATCAAAACGAAAAAAAAAATCTGCTTTATGCGGGATCTTTATGCCATCATCATTAGATTCTTCTATGCTTTGAATGGGACGATTTTGACAATATCATGCTAAACATAGACATGGAAAAAATCGCCAAAACAAATGTGCATTTGGGACACTTTCATCCTAGCGCCCGGGGCACATGCCCTTTTCCCCCAACCCTCTCTTAGTTTTGGCCCTGAATGTGAATAAAGCTCTTTTTCTTTTCTATCACAATTGTCAAGTTCTTATTAGCAGCAATATTGTATTAGATATTGTATTAATTCAATACTAGTTTTTTTTTTAAGTCAGTTATTAAAAAAATTCAATTTGTGGAGAATCCCTTAAGATTCAGCCGTTTTTAGAGAGCAGAGTAAAAACATCTCACTAAAATAATGATATCTTTTTTGAATTTAAACGATATTTGATTGGATTTTTTTTATAAGTCACTCCATAGAATTGACTATTAAATGAAGTAAAAAAAAATGTTTTTCTAGTTCGCGCATGCGCAGATAAAAATTATTTTATACAACTACTCATATTTCATAAAATATTTAATATATTTATGTTCCAATTGCGCTACATTTTTTCTACTGCATTTTGCCAATTTTTCTGAAATTTGCGTTAAATTGTTCAAAAACCCAGCATGATATAAACAAAAAACATACCAGAATTTTTTGAATTTTTCAAAAAAATCGCTCTATCGCCATAAATATACATGCTATTCTCACAAAAATTAGTGTACATATTCTACTGTATTCATATATTTGTATTCTAAAGCGATAAGTCGTTTCGTGCATTTTCATGTACAGGGCGATCCCAAATATTTCTATTATTCTTTGTTTTTTTGCCGGCCCCCTAATTACCCGCTTAACAAATGAATGTAAATAAATATAAAGTGAAACATGATCTTTATATTTCTGAAGTTCCAGAAGAATCCGACCAGTATATTTTTAAATATTTGACAAAATGTCAAAAACTGAAAGTGTACAAATACTTTTTGGTAGATAGTGTAGTTATCACCTACAGTCATCTTTAGTCCGTCCCTCTGTCCTCATATAATAGAGTAAAAACTGTCCAACAGAATCGTTTGAAATTTAAAATTTATAACTATAGCATAATTTTGTCGAGTCATTTCCAATTTTATGAAAATTGGATGTATAGTAATTACAGGATTAATCAAAAGTATTTGACTACATTACGATCAATGAGAAAAAAAAAGTTTCAAGTGCATTTTAATGATGTTACACTCTTTGGTTCACAGTAAAATTGATATGCATCTGTGAAGTATTTACTAAAATATACATTCTATGCAATGTGTGGTACAAAGAATATTTGTTATTCATTTAGAGGGAAACACAAAATTATTTCATTGCATAATGGTATAGAGGGATACACTGCTCGGGTCTCGTATTAACTATATTAAACTATTTCATATTTTACGAAATTTATATACATTGCGGAAGTTTACTACAAATCACTTTTGTGCAATAGAAAGCAGGTGGTATTTACAGTGACGCACATAAGATTCCGGCTACTACACTATATGCGTAGTGTAAGAGCATGCGTAGTACTGAATACTTTTTACACCACGATCGAAAATTTTTAAGGGGACAAGGGATCTTTGCAATCACTTTTTTTATATTTTTTAAATTTCACTTTAAATATTATTTAAGGGTAGATAATTGCATTATATCATATATTTATCACAAAAAATGTAAAAAAGATATATTTTTTGAAAAAAAAAAATAGGGAAATTTTTGTAATATTTTAGATTTAACGAAAATTTTTCAAAATGCTCCATGCGCATTATTTTTTCTCTGAATGCTTTGAAATTTTTTATAGTTATTTATCACAATATATGTCATAAATCTGTGCATGGCTTTTTGAAAATAAAAATAATTGCAAAAGTTATAGGAAGTTAATTTTAAAAATAGGTTAAAAAATGCTCAAAATATCGAGAAAAATTGAGAAAATATTTTTTTCTTACCTTTATATTCAGATATGTAAAATTCAAAGCACATTTTTATTTATATATGTAAATCAAACTTGTATAAATATTATTGGAGATTTTTATTGATATGGAATGCGCATGGGACATTTCGAATAATTCCCGTTAAAGCAAAAATATTACAAAAATTTCCCTATTTTTTTTTCAAAAAAAAAAAAAAAAAAATTACATTTTTTCTGAGAAATATATGTTATAGTGCACATAATATACCCTTTGAATAATATTTAAACTGCAATTTTAAAGATTTAAAAAAATGGATTTCAAAGGTCCCTTGTCCCCTAACGTCCTTTTAGTACGAACGCATTCCGATTGTTATTTTTTATCTTTTTTTAACTCTTTTTTTTATTTGAGTATCAACTGAGTAAAAAGAAAACAAAAAATGATTCAACTTTTATTAATACTTTTCCGAATTTTATATTTTACTTTACCATAGTTATTGTAATGTAATGTTTCCTAAGATTTAAGATACATAGCTAACCGTGAAAGTATATCGGGAAGTAATAGTCGTGAAGTTAATGTTAATGATGAATCTGATTAAAAAATGTTCTCTGGAGTAAAACCATTTCGCTTCATACTACCATATAATTTACAGCGCGTATAAAAACTTTAAGGACAGCAAAAATTGTAAAATATGTAAGCGAACGCCATTTTTGCCTGTGTAAAAACTTTAAGGACACCACTATGTTTGACAGAAATTTTATGTACAATTGTTATTAATTTGCATAATAAAAATTCTTCTGTACAATGATTTTTCTGAAGTTTTCTATTTAAAGTTTCATCACAACTTTATAACAATACCAAAAGCAAGTAAACTGATTGAATATACAGGGTGTTTCGCTACCAGACCGACAAACTTTCAGGGATGATAGTAGACAAACATTATTAAATAGGAAACCATGAGGCGCAAACGTCTTCTGTAGGAGCTAGGGGCCATTAAAGTTCAAGGTCCTAAACTTCAAACGATGATAAAAAACGGAAAAAAGGGTAGATTCGTTTGCGGTTTTCCGTAAAATCATTCTTTATATTGGGATTTTTTTAGAAAAAATTTTTAAAGGTTACGTTCAAAAAGTGTAGATAGAGGTCGCTTTAGACTTTAGAGTAAAGAACAACTACTTTTTACCGTTATTTTGTGCATGGGGTTGAAATTATTCTAAAGTTTAGAATTTAACTTAAATTTTAAGCCCAAAATCGGAAACGTTGATACCGGGGAACTAGCGAAATTTGAACTATGAACAGAGGGGGAGATTCTAAACGCTGATAAACATTGGACAAACTAATCGATTTTATTGCGGATTGCGTGAACATCATTACCTTGGTAATTATTTTATTCAAAATGGCGTACAGATTTGGTGTCCTCATTTTTTGACATCTCCAACATTTCAATGGCATTACTCCTGGATGTTTCACTATCAGATCAACGTACTTCCAACGTGTTAGAGATGCAATGACGACTCGGAATTACATAGAAATGTAGCGTTGGAAATGCCTTTTTTGCGAGTTACGGCTAGAGGAAACAGAGAAAAAAGCAACAGAAATAGCAGAGAAAAAGCAACACTTTAATGTGACAGAAAAAAGTTTATTTAAATGTTTTACCACAAAAGGTGTTCGAAATTACTACTAGAAGTAGTCCGCCATGCCAGACAGTGGCATTGCATTGAATTCCTCACGCTTTGAAAGATTCCTGGCATCTCTGATTATTTTCCGGCAGCTACAGAAATACCAGCTACGAGGTCTTCAACTGATAGTACGGCAGTGTCATAGACCCAACTTTTCATTTGTCCGCAGCAAAAATTGGTCCATACATGATAGGTCCGTCGATCTGGCAGGCCATTGAACCGGGCCACCGCGACCTATCCACCGCTGTCCATATGTTACTATGAAGTGTCGGCAAACGTCATTTTTTAAATGTGGAGGAGTCCCATCTTGCTGCTCATCGTTCAAATACGTCATTTTGCTACGTATGGAACCGGTTCATGAATGATCACTTCAAAGTGATCGCTGTTCACGCGCATCACCGTTTAGCGTCATCTACTGCAAGTAAACTTCAGCGCCATCTACCATCACTGTCAAACTTGCCGGACAACTTCTGGTCGTAATTTCGAACACCTTTTCTAGTAAAACCTTTAAATAAACTGTTTTCTGTTACATAAACGTGTTGCTCTTTCTCTGCTGTGTCTGTTGCTTTTTTCTCTGTTTCCTTTATCCGTAACTCGCAAAAAAGGCATTTCCAACGCTACATTCCTATGTAATTCCGAGTCGTCTTTGCATCTCTAACACTTCCTTGGAGTACGTTGATCTGGTAGTGAAACATCCTGGAGTAATTCCATTGAAATGTTGGAGATGTGTCGGAAGCGCCCTCTATCAAAAAATAAGGACACCAAATCTGTACGCCATTTTGAATAAAATAATTACCAAGGTAATGATCTACATGCAATCCGCAATAAATCGACTAGTTTGTCCAATGTTTATCAGCGTTTAAAATCTCCTCCTCTGTTCATAGTTCAATTTTCGCTAGTTCCCCGATCCCAATGTTTCCAATTTTGGGCCTAAAATTTAAGTTAAATTCTAAACTTTGGAATAATTTCAACCCCATGTACAAAATAACGGTAAAAAGTAATTGTTCGTTACTCTAAAGTCTAAAGCGCCCTCTATCGACACTTTTTGAAAGTAACCTTTAAATTTTTTTCTAAAAAAATCCCGATATAAAGAATGATTTTACAGAAAACCGCAAACGAATCTACCCTTTTTTCTGTTTTTTATCATCGTTTGAAGTTTTGGACCTTAAACTTTAATGGCCCCTAGCTCCTATAGAAGACATTTGCGCCCCATGGTTTCCTATTTAATAATGTTTGTCTTCATGTCTACTATCATCCCTGAAAGTTTGTCGGTCTGGTAGCGAAACACCCTGTATATAAAAAAAGAGTGATGTCGAATATATCGCATTATCTGGAATGATATTTGCATTATCTGCAAAAATACGAGAAGATCTACAACCGTCATTGACAATTTCTTAAGGTTTAAAGACGAATGTAAAAAATTCAAACACTGTAGACAGATCTAAAGTCTTGCCGCACAAAGGTGAAAGCAGACTTTTAATGTTATAGATCAACTAAAAAATACTCAGAAAAAGAAATTTCACATACGACTGGGCTCACAATGAGAAGAAAGCAATCTACACTACAATTATTTTATTTTAGAACTTCTAATACAATCGAAAATCATATAAGTCCCCTTTACTGACTAGCCAGAAAATCCAGTGTTTACAGTTTGTAAGACAACTAATGACTTAGGATGACTAATCGCTGCAGGTTATTTTCTCGATTAAAAGAAATGGAACTTAGATGTTCCTGATAGCTGTAAATAATACACTGTATAACAAATTTTCAAAAACGTTTTGTTTCTAGTTTGATAATATTTTTTTCTGTTTCAGTGAGTATCAAGTACAGTCGGCTCTCATTAATTCGAAATTGGATAAATCGATTCTTCGCTTAATTCGAACTAAACATGATGTCCCGAAATTTTCAAAGGCAGAATAACGTTAAATGTTTTTCAGTAATTTGAACCCTGAAAGAAAAATTTCGTGTATAGTGAATGATCCCAATGTGATTTCTAATCAGTAAGTTTCAAGCATTTCTAACAGTTGTTTAGTTACCGTTATTGCTAAAGGAAGAACATCTCCAATAGCAAATAGTTACTATTTATATTTAAATGAAACGGTAACAGATGGCAAAAATATAGCATTTTAATATAATTTGAGTTGTTGGTTTAGGGAAAAAATCTGCATGATCATTTCCAGGTATACTTGAGGGTTACCTATTCGGGCTGGTGAAACTGTATTACAATATTGTATTTCGGTATTTCATAAATTAATTGTAAATAAAATATAGTTATTTTTGTTTTCACAAATTTAAAAATTACCAAGAGGTTTAAAAAACATAACAAAATATGTCTGCTTCCTCGGCCGCATAGTGTATGTGACAGTTTCTCGGTAGTTTTTTTTTATGAATAGGTATATTTAAATAATAAGATAGATATAATTTACTTTAAAATGATTTTCCTAGTTCAGGTTAAATTTATAAATATGAAAACGAAATATTTCATGTGTCATGATTTTGCGTGTTAAAAGAAGTCTACGTATAAAAGTATTCGGAATCGAAATATATTCCTGGAAAAAGTTTGGTCAATAAAATATAGGAATGCAATGTTTTATGTTCCATAAATTTTGTTCCAATGGGTTATATTTTGAGAGGAATTCTTATAGATGTTAAATCCGAAATTCAAAGATGGATTCATGTCTAGCTTGCCTTTCAGAATGGCTTGCTACTGTATACAACTTTGCTTCAATACCTAAAATTATGACAAAAGAAAACGTAATTCATCTTCCGGTAAAAGTTTATTCCATAGTGACTTGAGATGAATTAGAAAATGTATATAAAGACAGTTTGCGGTATAAAGTACATCACTCAAATGCAAATAAACCTGTTACGTATATTTTTGCTTTGTAAATATATTAGTAAAATGTTTATTCATAAAATCCAAGTATTACATAATGAACTTATCAGCTTAAAATTAAGCAAAAATCAAGTGCATTTTTTTCGTAACTGTTTGGAAAATAGTTCTTGTCCACGGTAGAGAACCGGGAAATCTGAAGTATATTTGACAGATTTTATTAATTGATTTCCGTTACTTATTTGTTTTCTGCTTGGTCCATGATTAATGTCTAGAAATGGAAAACTTCTGTTGCCACAATGACAAAAAATATTAAAAACTAAAAACTAAAAAAAAAAAAAAAAAACTTATCAAGAAATTTAGATACAGATTTCAAACAAATTGCATTTAAAAATAATTTTTTTTCTTTATTCCACTGTGTAAAAATTGAAAATGTGTGATGTTTAGAAGTTTAAAAAATTACAGTACCGAAAATTGTTAAACTGAAATTTCATTTAATATTTGTTTATGATTGGCTCAGAAATATTAAAGTGACCTTAAATTTCCAGGCATATTGATATGACTCTGTTATTACCTAAGCTACGTTTTGATCACCATAAAAATCATGTTATTATTATTATTATTATAATAACATGTATAATATATGTTATCATTGTTATTATTATTTTATTATTTTTTTTAAATACAGAAATAATTTTAAGTCTTTAAAATTTGTGTCTTTGAAAATATTATTTTCCAGATAGTCGTTGTAATTTGTTATATTAAATTTTTTTATTGAATTATTAGTTTTTTGCGCCACATGTTATGAAATTTGGTTTGTTCAAAAATACTTAGGATAAAATGCTAATTTTTCAGTGAGCATCTTTTTGTATTTTAGAGACAAATATGATTTTCCTTGTAAAATTTTTCTCCAGAATTATGAGGAAATAAATAGTCAAATAATCAAATCTCGTCAAATTCTTTGACGAATAAAAATATTTGAATATATATATATATATATATATATATTGAAATTATGAAGATAAATAGAATAATTCATTAATCCTATGTTGGCTGGCTTTACTCTTAAAATAAATATTATTTTTCACTTGTGTTAAACTTTATCTTTTTAATTTACTGCAAAATTAAACTGTATTCCTAAAAGTTGTTAGTAATATGCGATTAAGATAGTAAATTATGAAATTATTTATTGAGACTTTGGTTTTTGGAATTACGTAATAAAAATCATCCTAAGTTGCACCACTGTGACACAATTATATTTTTTTTCATAAAAATCTAAATATAACGTCGTCGTTTTCACCTCTGAAAAATTTACATGCTTATTTTAATATTCATGCATATTATTCAAAAAATATTTTAACGTGAAATAGGTTATTAAAAAGTATGTTCCAAAACTTGGCATATTTGTTAATTTCAATTTTGTATGTAAATACTCGCTTTCTTGACTTGGAGTTCTAGTCTGCTTGTCGGCCATAAGCAGAAATTTAATTTAGAGGTATTCATCGTAAAATATTTAGTTTTATAGACTAATATTCACTTAATTTTTACTATGGCTTTATATTCATTTACCAAAGCACTGTCTCTTTAATCTCAATTTAATTGCAATAATAATAATAATAATAAAATAGATTTTTGAATAAAAATGCGTTTTTTAAACCCTGATGTCAACTTCTGTTTAAATTTAAAAAAGACATTTAAAAAAAATTATTATTTTTAATTGCAATACAAAAATGCATCGGTAATGATGTGGTAATTCCCATTGTTTCCTTTCTCTTTTCGACAATTAAAGTAACCCTATTGCCATTATTAATAGTAAATTTATAAAGGAATTTGAAATTGAAATGGAAATGTATAAATAGGATTCTTTTACAAAATAGCAAGCCTTGGCTTTCATACAAAATAAATAAATAAATAAGTAAATAAATAATATCGGTTCAATAGAAAGCTCTAGTTAGATGACAGAAAAAACAACCTTGTCTTTTAAATAAATGAATTTTTATTGCTTATTTGTACAATTGCTCTTGTTGGGCCTTTCATTACTGCAATGAATCATCTTGCATTTCTAATAATTTGTATTACCGCGCGCTTGTGGAAACACGACATGTACCTGTATGTGCGAAAAATTAAAGCACAACCGCTAGTTAAGGGGACTTCACGCCTTATATTTTGATAAAAAATGTCGAGTTAGCTAGTCATTTGTTACCTGTGTTGTAATTATAAAACATATCGTTTGAGAACTTTTTTATTTAATTTTTTCCTTAATTACTTTTTAAATATAATATTTTAATTGTACAGATCTTAAAGTTTATGTAGCACAAGAAAAATAACACAATATTTGTAAGAACAGTAGTATCGAACATTATTTCCTTATCTATTACATTTGTTACTTAGGTCGTTATCGTATGAAATACTACGTATTGCATTCTCTCCCATGTTGGAATTTCTGAAAAACTTTTGCAGATCTACACCGATCATGACTCCTAGACCCTAAAACTACTATCAGTAAAAAAGTTTATCTATCTATCTATCTATCTATCTATCAATCTATATATATATATTTCACTTTATTCTAGACACGATAACTTCCATAATTATGCTCAGATCTTCTTCAAACTTTTACATAAACTCGAGGGGCATAAAATCTCGGTCGAGTTCGTTAATGGGCAAAATCGGACCAAGAGAGTGAAAATAGGGAGGGTTTTTGTGAAAACAGAAAAAAACGCGATAACTTCTTTATTAAAATAGATATCGAATCAATTTAAAGTTTATATTACTTCTAAAAAATGGGCTAACAGCTTCTGTATGATAGCTTTTTGATAAAAGTAAAAATGATGTCAAGGGACGAAAAAAACAGGGTTTTTGGGAGAAAAAAATCATAACTTCGTCAATTCTCAAGATATCAAATCCAAATAAATTTTATATAAATGTTCTTAACATTATCTAAAACTTTTGGATTTGCAAGTTTTTGATAGGATCAACTTTTACCGATGAAAAAAATTAAAAACGAAAAGAAAAAGGGGGTGGAAAAAGAAAAAAAAATCATAACTTACTCAATTCTTCGGCAATCAAATCTAATTAAATTTTTTTATATCTTCTAAATAATATCTACAACTTCAATATTAATAAGATTTTCATAGGACCAATTCTTATAGCAAAAATAAATTAAACAAAAATCGGAGTTGGAGAAAAAACCTCAAATCCAAACTGCTTATATTGTGACACATTTTTTGAATTTATTTTTGATTTTAAACGCATCCAAATGGCAAATCCTCTTATTTAGGAACTGTATAATGTGACTTTTTGGCCAGTTTTTTGGCAAAGGCAGAATATATTTCAAAAAAGGTACTTCGAACAGAATTTTAATAAGTGGTCGTGATTGAAAAAATTCAGGAAGTATAACAAATTGCGTTTTTTCTGAGTCATTTTTAAATCCATTTTTGTTCTCAAACGCATCCAATTTACAGGTTCTCTTATTTAGAAACTATATAATGTGACGTATTGGCCAGCTTTTTGATAAAAGTAGAATATATTACAAAAAAGGCTGCCAAAGGGGGCACTTCGTACAAAATTTCCCAAAGCGATCATGACTGAAGAACTGAGGATGTATTCAAATAACAAATTGGTTATTTTATGACTCATTTTGAAAATCCTATTCAAACGCTTTTAAATGCATTCAGTTGACAGATTTTTTGTTGTTGTTGTTGTTATTTAGGAACTGTGCAATGAGCCGTATTGGTCAGTTTTTGATAAAGGCTAAATATATATATATTTCAAAAAAGGCTGCTCAAAAGGCATTTCAAAAAGCTGTCAAAATGGGCACTTCGCACAAAATTTTCCAAAAAGATCTTGCTCATAGAATTGTGGATGCATTAAAATAACACATTGGTTACTTTATGACTCATTTTTAAATTCAATTTTACTCTCAAACACATTCAGTTGACAGTTTTTTTGTTATTTAGGAATTATATAATGTGCGTATTGGTCGATTTTTTAATAAAGTCAGAATGTATTTCAAAATATGTTGTCAAAATGGTCATTTGAGACGAATTTCGCTTAAGTTGATTTTGATAAAACCACTTCTTACAGAAAAATGAAATTAAAAATTTTTCAAAAGCGCACAATATAGTTGTTAAATTGGGTTTATCTTTAATAATAGTCTATTTTTTGTTCTTGAAATGAAAATACCTCCGCCTATAGGACAAGCCGACAGGGATTTTTTTGTAATTATAAAACACGTCGATTGTTAATTTTAATTTTTAATGATTTTCTTATCTATTATTTAATTTGATATTTTAACTGTAAAAAACTTTGTTGATGTAGCATGAGAAATAGAATACTATTTTTAGCTCACAGGTTATCATAGCCTGAGAGCTTATGTGCCCGTCCGTTCTGTATGTTCGTGCGTAACGCGATAACTCATGATAAAAATATCGGATCCACTTGAAATTTTGTATATAGGTATATCCTGACCAGGCGCTTCTCTGATTAGTTTTTGGAGTTCATTCGATATGTATAAGAGGGGGAACGGGGGGCTCATGCCCCTCCCCTTAATGGATATAAATGGGTTTTTCGTGCAGAATGAACAGTTTTTGTCCAAAATTTAGATATAGGATCATTCTGATGAGGCGATTCCGTGACTGTCATTATGTGTTCATTGAATAAGTATAAACAGGGGGAACGGGGGGCTCATGCCCCCCCCCCTTAATTGATATGAACGGGATTTTCATGCAGAATTAACAGTTTTCGTTCAAAATTTAGATATAGGATCATTCGGATGAGGCGATACCGTGACTGTTATTAGGTGTTCATTGAATAAGTATAAACAGGGGGAACGGGGGGCTCATGCCCCTCCCCTTAATTGATATAAACGGGTTTTTCATGCAGAATTAACAGTTTTTGTCCAAAATTTAGATATAGGATCATTCTGATGAGGCGATTTCGTGACTGTTATTATGTGTTCATTGAATAAGTATAAACAGGGGGAACGGGGGGCTCATGCCCCCCTTAATTGATATAAACGGGATTTTCATGCAGAATTAACAGTTTTCGTTCAAAATTTAGATATAGGGTCATTCGGATGTGGCGATACCGTGGCTGTTATTAGGTGTTCATTGAATAAGTATAAACAGGGGGAACGGGGGCTCATGCCCCTGCCCTTAATTGATATAAAAGGGATTTTCATGCAGAATTAACAGTTTTCGTTCAAAATTTATATATAGGATCATTCTGATGAGGCGAGTCCGTGGATGTTATTAGGTGTTCATTGAATAAGTATAAACAGGGGGAACGGGGGTTCTAATGCCCCTCCCCTTAACTTGCATAAATGGATTTTTCAAGCAGAATTTTCAGATTTCGTTCAAATCTCTGTATAGTTTTGGAAGTTTAATGGTTAAGTATAAAAGAGGGGAATAACTCCTCTTAAATTATATAAATGCTAAATGGGTTTTTATTAAGAATTATCCGATTTGCTCTGAATTTTGGATATAGATTTTTTAATATGATAAAGCATGTACTTGATAGTTTAGGAAGTTCAATGATTAAGTATAAAAAAGGGGAAAGGGGAGAGCTGTTTCCCCTTCTTAATTTTTTTTTCAAACGGAATTAACGAAAATACAAGGCTGTAATGTACAATTAGTATGCGTACCCTGTGAGCTCAATGCCATCAGTTTAACTGGGCAATATTCTTTTTATTTTATATGCCACCTTGGTTAAATAGTTCTGGCTTGCTAACCAAGGTTCAATCCAACTGATACAAGTTACATATTTTGTAATTATAAAACACATTGTTTGAGATTTTATTAAAAATTAATTCTTTATTTATTTTGAGGTGCGTTCGTAATTATGTAAATACGTAGCACGTTGTTGTCGTTGAGTCCGTCCGTCCGCATATAACAACTCAAAAACTACCGAACCGAAACGTTTGAAATTTAAAATATACAATTATTACATGATTTTGTCAAGTCATTTCAAATTTTATGAAAATCGGATGCGTAGATCAATTACAGGGACAATCAAAATTATTCCATTACATTACTGTCAAAGGGGAAAAAAAGTTTCAAATGCATTTTAATCGTTTGAAATTTAAAATACATTATTATTACATAATTTTGTCGATTCATTTCAAATTTAAAATATACAATTATTACATAATTTTGTCAAGTCATTTCCAATTTTATGAAAATCGGATACATAGATCAATTACAGAGACAATAAAAACACATTGCATAACATTATGTTCAGTGGGGAAAAATTTTCGAATGCATTTTAATCGTTTGAAATTTAATATACATAATTATTACATAATTTTGCCGATTCATTTCAAATTTTATCAAAATCGGATGCTTAGTACAATTACAGGGACAATCACAAGTATTCCGTTGCATTACGGTCAACGGGAAAAAAATTTCAAATGCATTTTAATGGTGTTACACTCATTCCAAGATAATAAAATTAATATGCATCTATAAAGTAAATATTCTAATATACATTTTGCATAATCTGTGGTGCAAAGAATGTATGTTTTTGATTTACAAGGGCACACAAAAATATTCCATTACATAATGGTATTCGGAGAATACAGTTTGGTGGTCATTGTAATTGTAATTAACTGTTTACAATTTTATGAGATTGATATATGAGAGAGATATTTTTAAAACTTCGTTATCGTACCAACGCACCACATTTGCTAAGCTTCACGTGCAATTTCCAACTTGTTTCAATAAATTTGTGTGATATCAACATTATGAAGCAATCAATTGCTGTTAATATTATACAAATCTTAATATTGATGTAGCACAAGAAACAAAACAAAAATGTTGTAAGATCATTCCGGAAAACTTTAGTTAATTAGCTACTGCATTCGTTACATATTTTTTAATCACGAAACATTTCATTTAAAATTGTTTTTTTTCTTAATTTTTTCTTTTTTTACTTTTTGAATCTGATATTTTAATTGTACAGATCCTAAAGTTTATGTAGCAGAAAAAACAGAACGCAAATTTTTGTCAATTTAGCTAGATAGAACGTTTATTAATTAGCTAGCACACTTGTACCATATTCTGTAGTTAAAAAACACGTTGTTTAAGAACTTTTCCTTTAAATTATTTTAATTATTTTAATCTTATATTTTATTTGTTTAGATCGAATGTTGATAAGGCACAAGAAAAAAAAAACAATGTTAATGTCAGCTTAGTTCCATTAAACTCGCTTAATTAGCTAATAAACTTGTTAATTTTTTCTAATTATAAAACACACTGTTTGAGGCTATTTTTTATTATTTCTTTATTAACTATTTAGAAAATAGTTGCTGTCCTCAGTAAAGAACTGGGAAATATGGTTGGTTGATTAGGGTTTTATGGCGCAAAGTCCCTTAAGGGACATGCTGCGCCAACTGGGAAATATGAAATAGTATATCTGGATATTTTTATTGGTTGAACTTCGCAACTTTTGTATTTATTCGTTTTCTTATTGGTCCATGTTTAATATCCAAAAATGGAATGCTCCTTTTTTTTATTTAATTCGTTTTCTGATTGGTTCATGTTTAATGACCAGAAATGAAATACTTCTGTTGCCACGATAATAAAAAAGTATTAAAAAACTACAAAAAAAAATGTATAACTAAAAATCAAACTGAGATACAGTTTTCAAACAAATCGCATTTAAAAATATATATTTGTCTGAGCGTAGCGAAGTCTTATACTGAGAGTACGTAACGATATTAAAAGTCAAAAAAATTCTTTCGTCAAGCAAATCTCAAAAAGTACGTGTCGGATTTCGATTCTGTTTGTACCAGAAGGTACCTATGAAGGTAATCTGGTGAATGCACCTACTTTTAAAAACTAATTTTAAATAGTTTAAAAGTTATATTAAAAAAACTGATAAAAAACACAATTTATTTGCATACGTCACAGAAATTTGGTGTGTGTGATTTTGTGTGGTGGGTGTGACAGGCTGGATATTTTCGTCGATAACCGAATCAGTACATGGAGTAAATAGTAATCATTTACGCACTCAGAAATTTTGAATGCAATAAAACATTTTAAAATTTAAACATGCAGGAAAATAAAACAGTTTTTTTTATATTAAAAAATGTCATAAAAACTTTTATTTTGAGATTTTGTGATAATCTCTTAATAGCATTTTTTGATCGCTAAAAGATTGTTTTATATATTTCGCGCGTGAAAATTAGAAATAATTACGTTTTTAAATAAAAACAATTACGTTTTTAAATGTCGAAAAAGTTTCTTTTATGACATCAATTTCCCTTTATATTTATTTTTATTGCATGTTTTCTTTTAACTTATATTTTGTTTGTGTGTGGAAGTCAATTCTGGTCACTAATTTTTCGGCACGGGTACCACAAGCGCATCAGATTTGGCGCAATTTTTTTCAAAGCCCATTTGGCAAAAACCCCGTTTTTAAATAACGCTTACATACACATTTTTAAATTATTTTCTGTTTAAAAAAAGAACTTAAAGTAAATAGAATAATTATAATAATTAATAGTTTTAAAAAGAAATATTTTATATAATTAAAAAAGGAAATGAAAGTAAATAAACATTTTATGAGTAATTAAAGAAATAATAAATAAATAAAGCCGGTTACCATCTTAGGTAAAATAATACCATTTTGACGCCAATTATGTACCCTGGTGCATATGTGACATCTTTTCCCATTTTTCATCCATTTCCTGTTGGCATACAACTTTGAAATTTGGAATGTGTATGCATACCTGGGAGCAATACTGGAATTAGACATTGATTTTTTTTAATTCGATCCAAAAAGGGGCAACGGGGGCTATTTTTTAAAGATTTATACAATTTATACTGCATAAAGGAGCCACTTGCCCATTTTTATATATAAGAAGAAGTAAGTGGTAATGTAAAAACAATTATAGTATACATAAATAATATACTAGAGATATAAGCACCGGGTTTGGCGAAATTTTTTATGCCAATTAGGCGAAAACATCGTTTTGATTACCAGATACATATAGCATGCTATAATAACACGTTATTTATTTATTTCAAAATGAAAAAAAAAGGAATAAACGAAACATTTTCTGCTATTAAAAAAAAGAAATAACAATCAATAAATGATAATATTTTAAAACAAACAATTTATTATAACATTTATATGATAACCAGCATGTTAGGCAACTGAACGCCATTTTGGCACCAATTAGGTACCTCGGTGTGTACACTGTATATATGTGCCATATTTATTTGTAAAACTGAGCATGAACGTTTACCAAGTGTGTTTTCATAGTCGCTTATATCTTTTTGCAACATAGCGCACCTTCCGAAGCCAAAACTGCACAGAAGAAAAAAATCAATATTTGCAGTATTTTTTTTTAATGTAATGCACATTTCGTAATCAGTAGGCTCAATAATCAGACATCTTTTTTTTTTTTTTTTTTTTTTTTTCTTTTGCTTTAAAAGATAATATTTCATACGACGTCTTTTTTTGGATTCATCGTTTTTCCATATTTGATAGTATGCGTTTACTCGTTTTGTAACTTTTTTTGTAACTTTCTTCTTCATTAACAGTGACATTTGGATTTCCTATTTAAATAAAAATTCTTCTAAATACAAAGAATTTTCTTAAAATAAATAAATAAGTGAAATGCGGACATCTATTGCTCAAAGCACAAAATTTTTCCTATTGAGTTAATAAAAATCAGTAACAACATAATTTTTATGATAATAAAAAGGTGACTTATGTAATAACAGAGTCAAATGTTATGTACGTTATGGATTAAGTATGAATATTTCTCCACCATTTATAAATAATAATAATAATAAAATAAAATGCGGACAGACCAAAGTCGATATTTGACTGAAAACAACAACTATTTTTTAAATGCTTTAAAAAAATGGCCAATGAAAAGTGATATTTCAAAAGTATTATGAAATTAGTTTAAAACCATTTATTTTAAACTAAATGAATAAAATATTTATATTTTTAATGAAATAAATGGGATTTGAAAAATTATTGGAAATTTATCACCATAGATGTATCAATATTACAATCAGTACTTTGTATGCAAAATGGAACAATTAGATATACTTTTTGTACCCGAAAAATGGTCGTTGCTTTTTTTAAGGTTAAAAAGTAGATTACGAAATATTCCTATACAGAGATGCCAAGCCCCCGCTTATTGCATAGCAGAATTTTCTTATAGGAAAAGTTATTTTTTAAATCCGCAGAACGTTCCGATTAAAACTTTTTCTGTATTAAAATACTTTATACCGAATTATCCATTATACCTTTATTTGGATACCGAAAATCTCCGATATCCGGTATCCAGGCGCTTTTATAAAAAGTTTGACGTAATTCGGGATTAAGAAAGTGAGTTTTTTATTAAATAATACAAATAAATGAAAAATGAAGCTATAAAGCATTAACATTTGTGTGTTTTTCGTTATCATTGGGAGTACCTAGCCGATTTAAAATGTAATGAGGACAAAAAATGTTGGTACCCATCTTTGCTGCAAAATATACTATATTTTGCTTAGTAACAATAATCACCATCAATGCATGAGCAAAAAAAGTTCTAAAATTGAGAATTCTTTGATGTTGATATAACTAAAAATTTTAAATCTTTTTTTTTTTTTGTGGCAACTTTTAAGATATATTATTCTCGTAATGAACAATTCCTAAAACATTCGACAATTTAATTTTACACATTAAACATTTTTTTTTCTAGAAAAAGTTTTAAACCCAATTTATTGAGAATATTGCAATTTCTAGGATACTGTTGGTGTCAGAAACTATAACTTTGGCATCACAGTAACTTATAAGATGTAAGTGCTCGTTTAGGACAAATTTTTAAAAAAGGATTCCTTAACTATTATCGACAACCTCACTGCATCCGTGGAAAACAGATATTCAACATTATAAACTATTCGGACGAACTTCACACCATATAAAATACTCTCTTAAAACGAAAAAGCTGAAATAACTCAAGTTGAGCTGAAATCCACTCTTTTCCCATGTTGAAAGGCACCTTCTCAAGAAGAGCTGAAACAACTCAAATGAATGAGTTGTTTTTAATCAACTCATGATTGAGTGATCTCTATTTTACTCATACTTGAGTGAAATCAAATCAATAAAGATTAAATCCAGTAGTACTTGAGTGATTTGTAATCAAGTCATACTTGAGTGAAATGAAGTCATTTAAAACTGAATCTCGTAGCACTTGAGCGATTTGTAACCAAATCATACTTGAGTGAAATGAAGTCTTTGGGATTAAATCGAGTAGCACTTGAGTTAGCTGCAGCAAACTCGTATTTGAGTAAAGTGAAATAATTTAAGGCAAATTTAGTAGCACTTGAGCGATTTGTTATTAATTCAAGTTGGAGTGAAATGTTGTCATTTTTGATTTAATCCAGTAGCACTTAGGCGATTTGTAACCAATTCATACATGAATGAAATCAACTCATTTAAGAGTTAATCCAAAACTCCTTGAATTTGTAGAATTGAATAAGTTCACTCTTAAAAAAAGCAAAATTGCTTAAAATTACAAAAATCTTCAAGTGATTTCTAAATCATCTAAATAAAATCACATCATTTAAAACTAAATTCAGTAATCCTCGATTAATTTGTATCAATGAAATTCAATATAACATGGAATTATTGCCACATTTTCAAGTGTTGCAATTAAATTCTCATTTCGGATTTAAATTTCTGTTTATTGACATTACAAGAGTACAGCCCCTGGCCAAATTATTAGACGCACTCGTTTTTTCATGTGTAGTATATTACTAGGTTCATGGAGAGGATAGTACTGTGTAAATAGTTACAATTGATTATAGCATCATCTGCAGCGTTATAATAAATGAAAAGCATGCCAATGACTTTAAAATTTTTTACTTCTGTAAATTGAATATAAAATTGCTGAAATTGCAAAACTTAAAACTTGAAAACTCAAAAAATGTCAATCTTTTGTGCAGCCTTCTTTGAAAGTAATTAGTTCTTCTACTCATGCTTTTTATACCAAACTCAATTGCTTTTTGTAAGTGTAGGGGATGATCCCAGACAAGGACATGTTTTACTATGAGCTGGATTTTGTTTGTTAAGACTTTTATGGCCAATTCTCTCATATTAATTTATGTCTAGTGAATTACTTACTCAATCATCGCGTGTTTTCGTTTTGTTGACCTTGAGACAGAGATACAAATCGACATATCAACTAAAGTTCATCCTAGAATTGGGAAAATATATGTTAAACATTAACTTAATAAAGTAAAAACCTCTTTATTTCTTAGGGCATTACATACCAAATATACTAATAAAAACAACCGCGTCTAATAATTTGGCCAGGGACTGTATATATACATATATATATATATCGAGAGAGAGAGAGATTGGAAAACTGTAACATGGATTCTCCAATATTTCTTTCAAGTCTTTAATTAACAAGACTTAAAACATTCTAATTTACATGACTGAAAGTTCTCTAATGAATCATAAAAACATTTTTTTTCTTTCTAATTCAATGAAACTGTTTCCTATGTCAATTTAGGGGAAAAGGCAATTGAATCGTTATACAAAATTAAACAGAGCTTACATGAATTTTTTATTATTCTGTCAAATCAGAAATTTTTAACATCAGTATTTTCTTTTGTTAAATTTAAAAGTACATATATTCATTAAATTAAAAATACTGGTGATCTCAAAATTGCAAATTAGAAAACACTTGTTCATGTAAACTGCCTAAATTTGCATAACTGTACAACAGCACCCGAACAACATTAAACAGAATATCAGCTTCTGATGCTGCGGTGCTAATGGGATTTTTGCTTTCTTTTCTTGGGCAATTTCAAGTTTACATATGTTCCAATGATATCTATAGCTTCAGATATGCTTATATACAATTTTAATTTTTTTCATTAGCTTCTGATTTAATTGTAAATAACAATTATTTTTTTATTAAAAATTTACGATTTCAATCAAATAAACCAATCTTAGGCATCTTACTAAAAAAATATTGAAAAAATAAACTTGATATCAGCCCAACGACTCAATTTCAGCACCACAATGTCAGAAGCTGATTGTTCCCCTTAAGAGTTTAGATAATCCTATGCAGAAGTTATTTTCAAATATCTTGTTTGGTTTGTTTGTTTGTATGTTTGTCGGCCGATTATCTACGCTATGGGATATAGGCCCTATGGGGTGGGATGCCCTCCGTGGGGGTCTTTCTAAGGGAATCTAACCCGTATTTACGCAAGGCTCGAAGAAAACCACGGAAAACTCCGAACGGTTAGGCCGACGGTCGCGATTGGCAGCACCTACCGTCTACCAGTTTGAGGTCAGAACCTCTCGGCCACTGGTGGGGCCATATCTTTTTTGGATTTTAAAATGTTTAAATGGATTTTTAAATGATCTGTAAGTGGGTTAGTTTTTACTTTTGCAATTTTGGTTATTTTTTTAATATTAATACGAGTTTCAGAACCAGTTTTGAAAGAGAAAGTATTAAAAAACATAAACATAAATTTAAAAAAAGTATCCCCCCCTCACACACACATGGCCAGCGCAGGGTTTAAATAAATGAAATTGAAAATATTTTAAATGGATAAACATCAACCCATGATACCTTGTTGTAATTATTCCTCGATTTAAATCTCAATCAAAATCTTATATTTCTTAAACTAACTAAATTTTTAAAAAAATATTTTAATTGTTTAGTTTGAAATCTGAAATGGCTTTGAAATCTTAGATAAAATAATTGTTACCCATAGCATTTATATAAGCACATTGCAATTGGGAAATGTGTAGGAATGCCATTAAAAAACTTGTATAGCTAAAATTTTGATTATGGACAATTATTTTACTGTATGAAGAACCTTCCACTAAATATTTTAGTACAAAAGTTAAATGCAGAAATAACTGTGAAATGGATTTATTGACCATTTGCAATTATTCTTTATATCATTTAAAACATTTGTTAAGACTTGAATTTATATTCAAGAATAACTTATTTCTTCTTAATTAATCTTTTAATTTTTGATTTTATTCAATGTTTCTTAAGTCAACTAACTTTTAAATAAATAAAAAAGCATAAGACTGCAGCATGTTATGTCAAAAGTTAGAGCCAAATGTGTAATTTAGAATGTTGCAAGAAAGAAAAAAAAACTAATTTTATTTAACAACAAAAACATTTTATTTAGCAAGAACAAAATAAACCTAACATTAATTGATAACAATTCTTTCCAACATCAGTTAAACAAGTTTCAATAACATCTTTAACAGGACCTTTATAAATATAACAGTCCATTTGCATTAAACATTAAATACATAAAGAGCATATTGTAATCTGTCCACTGGTTTGTCCAACTTTTAAAATCTTAGGCAAAATAGACTCTTTGTTGAAGATCCTTGAGATTAAATAAGATAGTTGAATTTGACTCCTCACAGTAGAATTTTACTCCTCCATAAAATCACCATCTTCCTGTGTTAAAAGAAAATATTAAAATTAAGTTAAATAGCAATAAATATAATGTTAAGGAATGATTATGAACATATTAAAATATTTTGCAGCTTTCAGATTAAATGTTTTATAAAATTTCCCATCCATAGTCTAAACAAAAAATGAACCATACACTAAAAATTTTAGCTTTATAAATATTACACTATTGAAAATTCAGCCAATCATGAATAAAATGGAAATAGAATAAATAAATCCTATACGATTACATTTATCCGCTTGCTTAAATCATGGTGTTACTTCTGATACAATCTTAAAATAAATCACCATTTTAAAAACAAATTTAAAATGAAAGTTCTTAAAGCAACATTATAAAATATTGTTGAAAATTCACCTTTGTTGCTACTTTCAAAATGTATCAGCGCTGGCAAATATCCAACCAATACAGGTTTTTGTGGATTTTTAGTTGTTTTTCTATATATTTGCATATTTATATAATACAAGATAGAACCTACAACAATTAGAGCAGGGTTGGCACGGTTTAAACCAATTGCTTTCAACTATGGTTTAAACAACTATTTACTCCTTTTGGTATAAACAACGGTTTAGTTTAAACCAACTGTTTTTTTTCTAAAAAAAAAAAAAAAAAATGTTTTTTTCAGAAAAAATCTAATAACATTTTCTCTTTTTCTTCATAATTTATGTATGTCAGATTATTGAATATAAATAACTTCTATTTTTAACACTTTATATCAGCAATAAGCATTGGATGTAGCAGGTTTAGATCATTTTTTGGGGTATAGGATTAAAATCAGTCTGCATTGGTGAATATATTTATTTCTCTTTAGAAAAAGCTTCGAACATGTGAATTGATCTAATATAAAATAGATTAAAAATATTCAATATTTAATAGAAAATATCTTAATTTTTTGAAAACTACAGATTATTTAACGCAATAACACTTCTTTAATTAATATGTTGCTTTGTTCTCCAGATTTGTTTGTTCCACGCTGCATGTGGATGAAGATTTATTTGACAACGGTCACTTCCCGACTGACGTTTCTGTCACTATTAATCCCCCCTCTCCTCCTTGTCGTCCCCTTTATAATTGGCCGTTGATCTGCCGTGATATAACAATAAGCTGCACTCATTGATGGAGATAAACTTTAACTCCTTCTCCTTTTCCTCACTCTGGTCAAAAACTCGATGGCTAAGTTCAGCACTGCTAGATCTAACCCCACAATAAACCTTCCAGTTTAGTGAACTAAAAGGTGCAGTAATCTCCACAATCAGAAGATTTTTTTAAAATTTGGTTGCATAAGATCGCGGCATTGCGGGTCTCTCCCCTAAAATTCATCTGTGCTAAGTTCTGGGACACCGGGGGATCCCCTTAAATGAACAAGCTGATGATCTCACTAAGAGGGTTTTACTGACTCCAGTGGTGACCATCGCCCCCCCCCCCAAAAAAAAATCTTCATAATTTAACATTGACCCCCCCCCCCCCGGTAAACAGAATATCAATTGTAAAATATATTTTATTTATAACCTACTGCACCATCAAAAGGTAGTGAGTTAAGCATAGTGAAATGAGTTCTTATTGCCCTTATCTAGAATTTAAAGAAAAAAAAACACAGAAACATTTCTGAAAATTCAATGTTGAAAAAATTTAAAAGCGAAATTTAAGAATCAAGATTTACAAAGATAGCTAGTTGAGTATAGCAGAATGAGTTCTTATTGTCCTTATCTAGAATTTAAAGAAAGAAAATACAGGGACTTTTCAGGAAATTAAATGTTGAAAAAAATTAAAAGTGATATTAAAAATCAAGATTTTTTTTAACAGTAAAATAAAGAAATATTAAGAATTTAAAATCCCCTCCCCCAAAAATGTACTTTTTCTCAAATTACCCCCCCCCCCCAAACTAAATTATAGGACGCATCTTGCGTCATCAAACCCCTCTCTGGGCACCCCTGACTGAGTCCGACATCCTGATTGATTAGATCTCTCCGGAAGACTTGATCCATGCCTATAAACAGAAGATCAAATTGAGGGTTGGTCAGTTTTTCAATTCCAGTAAATATTTGGTTTCACATGGAGAAATTCCCAGTAGTAAGACTACTTATGGTTGGGCCAAGACGATGTTGTGATTTCTCGTCTTCTCTGCAAAATGCTGTTAACACCCGCAGTTTTAGCTCGTTTTAAGTTGATTAGGGACGATAGATCCCGTTCGTGTGGTGTGTCTGACTCCCTGGAGCATATTTTGTTTTTTTGTTCTAAATATTGGTCTCAGCATGCGCAATGTTGGTATAGTGTTACTTTAAACAGTGAGTGTTTTCGTTACTTTGTTCATTTTAGTCGTAAGTTCTGTACATCTGATGGATTTCGTTCAGCCACTCTTTGCTTTCAGTAGAGTATCGACAGGATGTAGTTGGTTGTGAGTTCTAGTCATGGTGACCTTTTGTGGATAAATTGAGACTACAGCCTGGTTGCTAGAGATCTCACCCCCCCCTCCTTTAAACCTTCAAAGAAGTTTGTTTTTGGCATTGCTAATAAAACAAAATTTATTCTCGTGAATAAAATCAAGGCATATTATTACATCTTGAAAATGATCCTTGCTTTATATGTTATATATACAAATGTAAAAATTGCTGATATATCTTTACCAACTAAATTTGATATTTTGACTAGGTAAGTAAACTTGAAGGGTTAATCTCCTCCCCCCAAGAGTCCTCTAAATCATATATTTTATCAGATTATAGGCCACAAGAATAAAGCGATGACACACCACAATGAATTTTTTTTTTGGGGGGGACACCTAATATTGAGTTAACTGAATGAAAAAGAATTAAATTTAATAATTGCAACTGTATTAATGCTATATTGTCATCAAAAACATTATGTACAACTTTTATGATTCTAACATACCAGGAAGTCGGTAAAAAATCGTTTGAAACATTACAGACTTACATAAACCAGATTATTATTATTAAATATAAATGAAAAAAAATAAGGCATGTTTTATTAATATAACATGCACAATACTATACATTTTTAAAATATGCATTAAAAGATAGAAAATTTCACTAAATTGTTTTTATATATGGCAAATTATTTTTGCTGCCAAATTTAAGGATATCACAAGTAGGTCAAAATTTGGCACTTTGCTAGTAAGACTGCTATTACAGTAGACTTCCTCAAATCCGCACAGCTTGGGACCAGAGGTTTTGCAGATTTTAGAATTTTGCGGATTTCTGGTCATTTTTTTCTTTACATTTTTTTAAACAGTAATTTGAATGTAATTAACAAGGAAATCTAAACTATTGTAAAGGCTTACAATATAATAAAATATTAAAATAAGTAATAAACTAAAATAAGAGTGCACAACCTGTGGCCCGCGAGTTTCATCAATTTACAACTGGAAAAAAATTGAAACTTTTGTGCTTATGTCTTAGGAAAAAATCGTCAATTTACTGCTGGAAAATGTAAAATTTTATCTCATAAGAATCGCAAATTTCTTCAATTGGTATGGGAAAAATCGCAGTTTAGATATGGATAAAACGCGAATTCAGCAGATGAGTATCGCAAGTTTTATCAATCAGCATGAAAAATCCACGAATTTTGTCAGTTGAATGCAAAAAATCGAATTTTTCATTGATTTGACAAGAAAAAAGTGTCAGATTTGATGATGATCGAAAAAGATTGCAAATTTAATTTATCGGCTGAAAAAAAAATTATCGCTTTATCACGTAAAAAAAAAAAAAAAAAAAAAAAAAAAAAAAAAAAAAAAAAAACGCGAATTTTGTTGATTGGGGATGAAAAAAAATCACAAATATTATTGATCAAGAACAAAAAAAAAAAAAAAAAAAAAAAACACAAATTTGAGTGATAAGGCACAGAAAAATTGCTAATTTAGCAATACGCACTGAAAAACTTTAAATTTCATTGATCAGCTACAAAACAATCGTGAATTTGGTCAGTTTATCAAGAGAAAGAAATCACTAGTTTTATCTTGCCATCTAAAAAACAGATTTCATCAAAGTTAGTATAAAAATCACGAATTTCGTTGATCGATAGCAGAAATGCATATTTGATCAATTAAGGATGCAAAAAGCGCACATTTCATCGATCGGATTTTGAAAAATTACAAGTTTTATTGGTCGGAGACGGGAATATTGTGCAAATTTTGTCAATCACACGCGAAAAAATTGCTAATTACGTCGATCATGCTCTAATAAAGTCACGAATTTCATCGATCCGGATTGGAAAAATCACGAAATTTGTCAATCATGCGAAGATAAATCACAATTTCCGTCTATTAGCTTTGTAAAAATCATGAATTTTGTCGATCAGCTTCGTAAATCTCATGTTATTCTCTTTGTAAATTTCACAAATCAGGTGCGAAAAATATCACGACTGTTGTCGATTGGCTTGGTAAAAATCACCAATTTTGCCGATAGACTTCGTAAAAATCCTGAATTTTGTTGGTTAGGTTCAGAAAAATCGAGAATTTTGTCGATAATGTGAAGAAAAATTGGAAATTTTACCGATTGGCTTCGTACAAAATACAAATTTTGTTGATCAGGTGGGGAAAAATCGTAATTTTTTTTCTATCAACTTCTAAAAATTGCAAATTTTGTTGATTCGTTTAGTAAAAGGCACGAATTTGGTCAATTAGGCATCTTAGAATTAAAAGTTTCATTAATGAAGCACAGAAAATCAGGAATTTCGTAGATCAGGTGCTGAAAAATCTTGTTGATCGGCTCTTTCCCTCTCTCCTTCGTACATAAAGTTCACATTTTTTGAGTACTAGTCATATGCTTGCTGATATATCTTTACCAACCGAATTGGATATTGTGACTGAGTAAGAAAATTTAAAACGAGTGATCCCCCGTCCCCCACCCCGAAACGACATTCTTATTCAATTGTATATCACAGATCACCTCCTCCAAATAGATTTCTTTCCGCGTTATTAATGTGGCCCTCAAACATTCATGCCCAAAATTTTGAAATCCCGCCCAAAAAAATATCGTAGGCAAAAGCCCCCCCCCCCCCAAAAAAAGAAATCACAAATTTTCCGAAAAATTTTGCATTTTTAAACTACAATTAACTCCCACTTTCTTTTTATTTCTTTCTTTCTAATTTTGTAATTTTTTCCTGCAACTGAATGACATAATTTGAGAGTTTTTTTGCTGTGAAAAGTTGTTTCACAAATTTTGTGTGATTTACCATCGCGAGAACATCCGGAGTAACTTGATTTTTTCTGAAAAATCATCGCAATTGATTCTAAAAGTTAGTTATGAAACATCGTTTATCAACCCCGAAATTTGGATAGTTATGTCCGAATTTCCAGGCTAATTAATGATTGTAAAAAACACAATAAAACACAAATTTCTTTTTAAAAAAATCGCGGAAGAAACACGAATTGCGCAAAAGGATACTGAAATAAATGCGAATTTTATGAAAGGATCATGAAACAAAAGCGAATTTCGTGAAATGATTGCAAAATAAACGTGAATTTCGTTAAAACATCGCGGAATAAATGTGAACTCTGTAAAAGCATCTCGGAATAAATGTGTATTTTATGAAAGGATCGCCATATAAGCAGCGTCGTGTGAAAGAGGTCAGAGATGGGGGGGGGGGGTTCTATACTCAACATCTGGGCTGGATGTTGCATTGTTTACATCCGTAAATTATGTGCAGATATTAGAGAGTTGATTTTAGGAGTGCAGATTTAAGGGAGTCTACTGTACTACTTTTTTTTTTTTTTTTTAGAAATTACTGGTTGCTCAAGCTGACACAGATTTCTTGAAAAGCAAACAGCCCTTACTACAGCCAATTGACCAACTTAGTGATAGAATTTTAAGAAACCAACGTTTAATTTGTGTATTGCCTTTGAATACAATTCGGCTTATTGTTCTAAAATTCAGATTAAAAATAAGCAAAAATTTCCAACTCATAGTTGTCCTTTACTTTTTTTATTTAATAATCCAAATGTTATACCAAATATTTTAAGTAAAAATAAATTAGCTAAAAAATAAAACTTGACTTTTCAACTGGAACCATATTGAAATGCAAACTTTGATTTTAACATATTTCAGTTTCAACTCAATAGTTATTTTTTCTCTCTGAATTTTTTTATATGATTTTAAATTTTTTTTAATATGATTTTAAAGTTTCTTCTTGATTTGAAACCTAAAAAAATTTTAAAATGAATGATTTCAATTTTCAAACCCAGCACAGTAAATTGACAAAATTTTAATTCCCCAGAATTTTAATTCCTATTTTTCTATTATGATTCTTTATTGAATTCTGCACTTTGAACTTTTGATGAAGTTTGTATTTTTTACCATGATCTTTTGATGACTTATAAGTTTTTACCACAATAACAATTTTTATTGCGATCCCTAAAGCAGAATATGCTTAAAAGTGCAACATACGTCGCAGAACAATGAGCTTCTCTGCAGGACATTTCAAGTAATCAGTTAAGATATTCACCATTCAAGCAAAGGAAAAATCAAGGCATTCAGTTCTGCAAATTAATAAAAATCAGAAAATATATTACGAACTTTGACAAGTAGTCGTTGAAAAAAATCAATTTCATCAATCGTGAAGAAAACTTGTCAATTTCATCAGGAGATCGCATTAAAAACCCAGAACTTTTGGTGAATTCCACCAAAAGATTGGGAAAAAAAATTTAAAGGAAGACCATGAAAAAGTTGCAAATTTTGTCACAAACTCAAGAAAAAAAAAAAAAAAAACTGTGAATTTTGTCAAAAATTTCAAAAAACAACAAATTTCAAAAATAAAAATACCTTACAAATTTCAGCAGAAGGTCACGAAAAAAAGAAAAAGAAACTCAAATCTCATCACAAGATTGTGTGACGACCACATAATCGTCAAAAGACCACATTAAAAACTGCAAATTTCATGAAAATATTGCATAAAAACTGTTAATTTTGTCAGAAAAGGTGAAGGGGAAAAAATGCCGAGAATAGATTTCACCCCTTACTACTGTAATACTTGAAAGTTTGCTGTTAATTTCAGATTTTTTTTTTAAAACTCATAATCACCTCTGGAAAGTTTTCACCCAATAACCGAGAGAAAAAATATCAAAATTCTTTAATCGTTCATTTAAAAAGATTGCAAAAATCAATTTGTAGTGAGAAAAAATCGTACAATTCCCTAAAAACATTTTTGATTAGCTAAATTTCGTTGCAGAACATTGCACAGTATTCTGCTTTGGGGATTGCGATAAACAGCCAACAGAACTTAAGGACAAATGCCTTTTTTTTCAATCTCTCACATTACATTACATGCACTTCTACCTTTCATTTTTCTGAATCAGACTTTATTGAAAAGAGGATAAGATTTACCATCACATATAGATTATAAGATTAAAGATATGATTTATAATTATATGATTATAAGCTTTAAGATATAGATTACCAAATATTAAAACAGAATTTACCTTTCAAATGTTAAAAAAATCACTGCAAACTGCAGAAAAATGCTAAAGAAGCGCACAAACATACACTAAAATTTCGAATGAAATAATCTTTAAAAGATCAACATTTAACATGCATTTTTTAACACAAAATTTATTTTTAATTTGTTAAATTAATCTGCAAAGCCTAAAATAATCGACAGCATCTGCTTCAGTGCTACTGTTTCTTCTACCAGCCCTGGCTAGAAAAAAAAGGGATGGAGGATGGGGATTGTACCTGCCGTTCCAGCAATGTGCTGCACTTACTATATTTTAAAGTTTTAAAAACTTGTTTTTTGCCACAGTGCTTCTTCCAAAAAATACTGTACCAGCATATAACTTCTAACAAACTTATGTTCCAGTTGAAAAATAGATTGCATAGCTTCTCAAGAGTTTGCAACATGCACTTAAGATAAATTTAGAATCTTCACTTAAGATAAATTTAGAATGTAAAGAAAGCTTAAAACTAAATTCAGTGCCTCGTGATCACACATCAACTTAAATACTTTCTACATTTATGTGCTGTTCAAATTATCAAAAAAGATCATGATATTGCTAAGGGGCGGTGCATCCTAACATTACCAATTTAGGGGAAGGCAATGATATCACAAGACATTTCTGAAAAGAAAGGGATTTGCTTCGATAGTTATTTTAGATTTACCAAACTTTTCTTTTTTTCAGTAACATTTTATAACATCTAAAGTCTTACATTTATTAAGATTATATTTTTTGTGAAAATACAAAGCTATTATTGAAGTCATTAAAAGTTTATAAAATCATTTCATTCCAAAATTTGAAATTCTCCCAACGTTTCACATTCACGTTCTCCTGCCATATAATTCATTGTTAAAGAAGTCAGGAACATAATATTTGGGAAACGATACTTGTATTTACCAGTATAGAAAGAAAAAAAAGTCTACGTTTTGTTAATAAATCCTCATTTAAACCTACCCGAAAGCAAGTGCAAGAAAACAATATTACTTTTAAAGCAATTTTTATGTAACAATACTTTTAAATATTAAACAAACTATAATAATACAGACCATGCATGCAATAATTTTGATCAATAGCAATGTAAAGCATTGCCAAACAAAACAATAACAAAGTACACACATGTTCAAACGTTAAGAATGCAAGAGTCTTAGAAATGTGTTTATATACACACTATAATTTTTTCCCTTATATGCAATAAAAGGAACAAGTAGATCAATCTACAAGAGGACTTTGTTTTTTGTATTTATATAGGGTTGTCAATCCTTTAACAATATCAGTAAAATTGAGAAATAGGAGTACAAGTACACTAAAAAATAAGCACTTCTAACCAGCCTGAACACCTATAAACCAGTGTGTTTTCACTAAGACACTGAATAATGTAAATTCAATATTTTGATAAATTTCTATAAATACAGTTGTAATAATTGCATAACTTAATTCTTCAAAACTTTTATGCTACAAGACTTTTAATGAACTAAGTATTTACATTATAAGACAATTTTTACTTCGCTTGATACACCATTTTACTTCAAGGTTGTTATATACGTACGTATGAGTATTAACATTAATTGTTTATTAAAAAAAGAGAGAAGAGAAATCTATTAAAAGGATAGCATAATGTAAATAAAATGCTTTCATAGTACTTACTTCGTAAAATATCGGCTTCTTTAGCAAACTACGAACTTAAGATGCATCCAAAATCAGCTTCACGGAGTATCAGCGCGCATTCGGAAGTCCTCCATCTTGGATTTTGCAAGGTCAGGTGCCGAAAGCAGCGCGGGAATGATCTTTTTTCGTCTCGAGTTGAGTTGCTTAGGTTCCGATCTCAATGAGTGCATTAGAAATAGAAGAAACCAAGTCAAGAAGAGTGGATCACTTAAAAATCAGCTCATTCACGATCCAGTAAATTAGGACTCTTTCTTGAGCAGCCAAATCCACTCTTTCGTTTTAAGAGAGTACACTCCATTCTCTTCAAACATAATAGTTTATGTTATTTATAGTTTCTCAAATCTGTGCGAAGCTTCTGTTTATGCTCATGACATCATTTCAAAGAGTTAAATTTCTAATATAGGAAAATTTGGTGTTTTATTTTCTGTATTACTTTTAACATTTTGCATATTTCCAATTTTATATCTATGCATGGATTGCTTTCCCTTTCATAAAAATAGTATATGCAACTTTACATATAAGATTTTGTAATTCTATGATTCAATATGCCTATTTTCATCATATTTTATCACAATGAATGACCAATTAAAGGTAACATCTCATTTTCTTTACTTATCGCAAGTTATTAAATGTGTATTCTCAGCAATATCGCTCAGACTAATCCCTCTGAGGGAAGTCCTAGTTTTTTCAATACGATGGTGCAAACATTGAAAATGTGCGATGAAATAAAACTAAAATTTCATTTAAAATTTGTACATGATTGGTATCGAAATGTTATTTTTTTTATTTATGGCGTACGTAATATAGGACTCTATTATTACGTAAACCACGTGTTCATCATAATAAAAATGTTTCTTATTTTTCTTATTTTTAAATTATAGAATTTATTTATAAGTCTAAAATTTTAGTCTTTGAAAATATAATTTCCAAATAGTCGTTGTAACATGTTAAATTACAATTTTTAGGTGCGTTTGTAATTATGTAAATACGTAGCACCTATAGTTGTCGTTCAGTCCGTGCATCTGTCCGTCTGTCTGTCTGTCTGTCCGTCTGTCTATCCGCATATAACAACGCAAAAACTACCCAACCGAATCTTTTGAAATTAAAAATATATAATTATTACATAATTTCGTCGAGTCATTTCAAATTTTATGAAAATCGGATGGATAGATCAATTACAGGGACGATCAAAAGTATTCCGTTACATTACGGTCAATGGTGAAAAATGTTTCAAATGCATTTTAATCGTTTGAAATTTAAAATACATACTTATTACATAATTTTGTCAAGTCATTTCATATTTTTTGAAAATAGGATGCATTGATCAAATTCAGGGACAATCAAAAGTACTCCGTTACATTACAGTGAATGGAAAAATAGTTTCAAATGCATTTTAAGTGTATTACACTCATTCGAACGTAATAATACTGGTATGCATCATAAAGTACATATTATAATATATAATTTGCATAATCTGTGGCGCAAAGAACATTTGCTATTGATTTACAAGGCCACACAAAAGTATTCCATTACATAATGAGTATAGGGAGAACATTGTTTGGTGCGCATTTTAATTGTAATTAACTGGTTACAATTTCATGAGATTGATATATGAGAGTGATATTTTCAAAACTGCATTATCGTACGAACGCACCTCATTGCCTACGCTTCACGTGCAATTTCCAACTTGTTTATTTTTAAAATCTCAAATTTAACTGTAGAAATCCTTTGCAACATGTAAATATAGCACAAGCAGCAAAATACAATTTTTTATCAAATCATTTGGATCGAGTTTTGATTAGTAAGATACTACATACAACCAGCTACGCTGAGCATTTAGGATTGTAAGCTATATGCTATCAAAAACAGATATGTTTAAAATTTAAATTTATTGGTGTTGTTAACGTAGATATTTTTAAATCTTTACATTTTTAATTCTAATAATTACATATTTTGTTTTTATAAAACACATTTTTTTTAATTATTTTTAATTATTTGTTTACATATTTTTAGCTGTTGAAAAGTGCTTATGAATTCGATTTGTCTGTCCGTCTGTCCACGCTTTAACTCCCATAAATGCGCTTGGATTTTCATGCAATTGATAAAACTTATTTAGAGTCACAAAGCATGTTTTATATTGCATATGAAGCATGTTCGATTAATGGTTCATTTACAGGGACACTCAAAAGTATTCGATTACATTATTGTTTATGGGTAAAAATTATTTCGGGAGTATTTTAATGACATAACATTATTTCAAATGCATTGAAACTTATATAAATCACAGAATTTCTCTTTGATCACGTTAAAACAGAGCAGTCATGGCATTTTTTATTAATTTATTGGGACACACAAAATAAATCGTTTATAGTACTCATCTTAGTACAGTTGCATAATAATTGCTGGAGAGTATGTTTTAAAATTCGGTATGCGCTTTTAAATATAAACAGTTTATTGCATATTATTATTTGTATATAAATTTTATATTTCATATACAGGGCTTCACAAAATTATTCGCATGCCATTCTCCTTATTAGAGGAAATTGCTGAAGGGGAATTTTTTCAACTGAAAAAAATGTATCTCTTAAATGAACTAAATTTTGGAATGCATATTTTAGATTCAGTCGAGTCTCTCTATAACGAAAATCCATACATCGAATTTCTCTATGTAACGAATTTTTAGTAGGAACGGTCCCCTTTTCGCATGATTTCATTAAGAACAGTCTCTATATAGCGAAATATCTATCTCCATATAACGAATTTTTTCATAAATTGGTCTTAATTTATTAAAGCTTTGAAATCATATGGAATCAATTTTCCATAACTTATTTTTGAGTTATCGTCAGTGTTGAGTTTTTTTTATATTAGTTATCTCCTTGTTCTTTAAATCCAACGAATTCATCTCACCTCCCACACACATTTCCACATTCTTCTAAAAACAGTGTCAATTGGATTGATACACGTGTAAGAGAGGAATCAAAGAGAGGCACATAAGAGAGGCCTTCAAATATAGGGAAATGTTAACTACAATTTTTCTTTCTTTGCTAAAATTTGAGAATTTTTTTTGCGAGTGTAACAACTTTAAAATCAAAACAACAAAAAATTACAGATTTCTTCGTCTGAAATTAATCCAAGTCTTCCTTATTTGATTTTCATTAAGCTTTCAAATAAATGTCAGTTCTCTTTTTTAAAACAGCTTAAATAATTAAGAAATAAAATGTTAGGTTAATATTTACTTTTAAACATTTCAAATTCTTAATTCAAAATATCAAAAATAGTTTGTTCAAGTTTCACACATTAAATACGATTTTTAACATCATTCTCTATACATCGAATTTCTCTGTATAACGAATTTTTTACAGGAACGGTGGATTTCGTTATATAGAGACTCGATTGTAGTTACAAATCTCTGTAACATATACAGCACTGCTACAAAATTTGGATAATTTTCCGATTGTATGTATGGTAACAGCACAATTCTGTTTTGAAATGAGTTATATATTTCCATATGGTGAAATGAGACATAGTAGTGCAGCTTTGTTATATTATTCTGAATGTGTTGAAAAGTGCTTCATAATTTGTGCTTAACGCATAATTTTCCCTTTCTTGTTTCAATTTGATATTAAAATTGTGCAAATCATAAAATTGGAAAATAAAAATTTAAACATTTAATATATTTAAAATACAGACTTAAATACTTAAATAAATAAAAAACATCAAATCCTTACACACATCATTTATAAATATATTTAAAGAAAGTCATCGAAAAGTACTTGATGCATATGGATTTTTATTTCAAAATTTCCAAACTTAAGAAAACATACATTCCTATCTATCTTCAAGAGCAAAAATACCGATTTCCGAGCTGCGATTATTTTTAAAATCGCAGTAAATTGATACATGAATAATGCATTTGACATATCGTTACTTTTCTGCATTAGCATGCGGACATTGACAATTTATCCCATTACGTAAATTTGCATTACAGTTCAACACAAAAAAAAAAACTTTGGAAATTTAAAATCTCCTTAATGCAAAGTACGGCAAAGACGTATTAGAAGAAATCAGAAATATTACCATATAAAACATTTCTGTTAGAATCTATAAAGCTTTTACGAAGAAACATAAAGCGGTTTCATTATAATTTTAGTTTCTTAGCTTTTAGGAAAATTTTACTAGCGCTGAACTTAAAAAATATAAATAACTTTTTTTAAGGGTTTTAAGGGGGTTTTTCCCTACAGTAATTACTTTGCTTATGAAATGTAAAATCGTTCAGGCAAATATTTATTTGAAGTTAAAAAAAGACATAATATTTCATGAAATTTACTTTCATTGAGGCGCACATTTTTTAGTGTTTTTTTCTATTTCATTTTTACGCTTTTAAAAATGTCTACATCCTGACATTTATTTTAAATGCAAAGTAAACTTAACAATTTGACGATAAACTTTTGGACTGCCCAGATTGGAATAATTTTCTAATGAAAACGTCGAAACTTTATATATGTAAACGTATTTTTAGTCGAATACTATAAAATTAAACAAGCACGAAAAATCACATGTCAGGAGTAAAATATGAAAATATTTCCAAATCATCTAGAAAAATGCAACAATAAAACAAAAGAATATCTACATATATATTGTCAGTAATAAGAATTATGTTAAAAGGAACTTATTGAACATCTAAAATACATTTTATAAATTATCTTACATAATAAAAAAAGTCAAATTATTCTGTGTAACTCAGTCTATGAACTAATGATTTGCATACATATCGTCGTTCGCACTTTATGGAAACGATTTTATAATTTATTTTTCTCGTTTCCATTTTGAGATAAAACAAGTTGGAAATTACACGTGAACGTAGCAAATGAGGTGCGTTCGTACGATAACGAAGTTTTAAAAATATTCAGATCTTGCTGATATAAAAGTGCGTACTCCGGATACAGTATAGTAATCGAAATCTTTAAGTTTCTGTAAATATGCAGGAAGTAATTTTTATTACACATCAGCAACGTATATCTTATTCATAAAATGTGAAATAGTTAAATATAATTAAAACACGTACCAAACCATGTTTCCCCGTATAGTATTATATAGTGGAATACTTTAGTGTGGCCCTGTAATTTAATAATAAAAATTCTTTGCATCACAGATTGTACAGAATGCATATTTTAGTATATATTTCATAGATTCATGCCAATTCTAATATGTTCGAATGAGTGTAACATCATTAAAATACATTTGAAACTTTTACTCCATTGACCGTAATGTAACGGAATCCTTTTGATTGTCCCTGTAATTGATCTATGCATCCGATTTTCATAACATTTTACATTACTCGACAAAATTACGCAATAGTTATATGTTTTAAATTTCAAACGGTTAAAATGCATTTGAAACTTTTTTCCCTATTGACCGTAATGTAACGGAATCATCTTGAATGTCCCTGTAATTGATCTATCCATCCGATTTTCATAAAATTTGAAATGACTCGACAAAATTTTGTTATAATTAAATATTTTAAATTTGAAACGATTCGGTTGGGTAGTTATTGCGTTGTTATATGCGGACAGACGGACGGACTGTGCGACAACAATAGGTGCTACGTATTTACATAATTACGAACGCACCTAAAAAGGAAATTTCAGAATAATCGTCTGCTACTTTTATCCTTTTATTGGAAAGTAAAATAAAGGATTCATTTTGAAAATAGATCCTAAAATTGGTAGATGGCTCCAAAGATATGTAACTCCGATCTCTGGGTAGATACATTGGTAACGAAAAATTCTGTCGCGGTTGATGCATTTTGAAATGAAAAAAGTTTTTATAATACGTTGAATTTAAAAAGAAAAACATCCAAGTGAAATTAAATAGGAAAGCATGACAGTGAATTGTCATCCTGAAACTATTCGAATGTAGGTAAATATCAAGAAAGTGGAGAGTGCGATCTTAAAAGAAAACTTTCGGCTCATAGATACATAGCATTGAAACTAGGAATGTCTTCTGACAATTGAGTTAAATTGTTCATAGAAATTCAAAACTGTAGTAAAATTGGTCCAGTAGAAACGCAGAGAAGATGACTGAAAAAATATCTTTGTGTTTTAAATACATAGATGATATACAGTGGAACCTACCTAAAATGACCATTCTCGGGCCTGATTAAAATGGTTATTATACAGAGGTGGTCCTTCTATGGAGTGTCTTTCAAAGGGGCAGATAAAAGTTTTTTGTGATCTCAAAATAAATAAATAAATAAATAAATAAATAAATAAATAAAATATGAACAAGGAAAAAAGCACTACATTAACAATCAACTGATTAATTAATCATTCTAATAACTGAATTACTAATTTAAAACTGCATAGAAGATAATTAACTTAAAACTCACATTACATTTTTTAATAAATTTGAAAAATTGTACAGTGATTAATTGAAATAAAACATCACTGCAAGAAGCACTGTAATTCATATAAATTTTTATTTTCATTATAATTACATAAAGATAATGTTTCTATAAATGGTTGTAATAAAATTTTCATTAAATATTTTAATTGATATTTATAAAGTTTTATCTACTGCAAAAAAATCAGAGATTTTTCGTTGCTTAAAACACCTTTTTTCAACAATGATGTTTCCAATCACTCTTTCAAGTTTCCTAAATAAATCCAACATTGGTGGACAGTTATCTCTGGTATACATTTTTTTAAAAATCTTTAATATTTTTGCTTTGGAAATTTCAACATTTTCTTTGATTTGAATTTCATCTTCACTAATACAATATTCACTTTCTTTTACATTTTTAAACATATCTCAAAGTTCATGCTTCAAACGCTTAAGATCAACGAAAACCTCGCACTTTAGGATACTATTGTCAAAATTCATGAATATGTCAGCATACACTGCTTTATCTTAGAAAAGAAATTGATAAAGTTATTGCCATCTTTTTCAAAAATTTCGCAGTAATAAACACACTTTTCTGACAAAAACCGCATCAATTCTGGAAATACGTGAGATATATGTAAGTACTATATAGAAAAAAGGGTAAAAGCATGTAAGACAGAAATAATTATATAGATTATTAATATGTCAACACATATCAAAAGAAAGGATCTATTTGAAAGTTGAAAATTTGTAATAAGTACAGATTGTTCTGCAGAACAGAAATTTAAAAACAGAATTTCATAAAATATAATAATCTATGTATTGTACAGTCATGGTGGAAAATGTAAAAAAACAATGTTATCACACAAGAAAACAAAAAAGATTGAAAACTGACTAAAGTTGCTTGCTGCACAAATTAAAATACATTTTTCCCAATATTTTAATTTAGGATTAATTTTCATTTAATGCATCTGTATTTTATTATAAATTTTCATGAATTTTATCTGATTTCTATTTAGCGAATTTTCTTTATAACCAAGTGTTTAAATGAAACGAAGATATTTCACTGGTTATTGAAACTGGTTATTTTAAACAGTTTACAAGATACATAAATCATGCATCCTGTATCAGCTTCATGGTAAAGCTCTAATTACTAACCAGTGGAAACTGCTGCTAAAACGTCTCTAAGCACTGAGATGAGTATTTCACGACAAAGTTCTGTAGCATTATTTGACAAGTTTGTTATTCCTTTATTGAAGAGATCATTTCTTTCAGAAGAAATGCTGAACAAAGGAGTATAGAATACTATAATGTAATTCATTTCTATGTACTGACATAAAAGAGGAATTTTCAAAATAATACTCTGTTACGTAAGTAAAATCTGTTAAAATTAATGTATTTTAAAACAAAATTATCAAAATTCTGCATCACCATTTGTAGGGTTTTTTTATCGTTTGGCGGAAATAGTTATTTTTTACATACAAAGTGTTGTACAAAGGAGTATCAATGCTGTATTCATTTCATTTTACTGATGTAAAATTTAAGTTTTAAAAAATTATGCAGTTATATACATAAGATAATCCGATATTAAATTATTTCGAAAGCAAATTATTCGGTTATGTCCATAAGATATGCTAATATTAAATTATTTTAAAAGAAAACAATCAAGATTTTGAATTATAATTTTGCAGGGTTTTTTGCGGAATAAATTATTTTTCTCATAGGAAATGTTATGCAAAGAAGTACAGAAGGCTGTAATCTAATTCATTTCTTTTACTGATGTAAAATTTAAGTTAAAAAAATATACGGTTATAAACACATAAGACATGCTAATATTACATTATTTAGAAAGCAAATAATCAAGATTTCGAATTACCATTTTACAGGTTTTTTATAGCTTTACGGAATAAATTATTTAATTCGTAGGAAATTGTTATACAGAGGAGTGTAGAATGCTGAAATCTAATTTATTTCACTTTACTAATGTAAAATAAGGTGGTCTGGGGTAATAACGCCAGGCGGGGTAATAACGCCAAGTGCTAATATTATGCATAATTATGAAAAAATCTGGTAAATGACACCCATGTGCTCTGCGCAGAAGGGTTTTGAGTCATATAAATCGCAGAAAACAGCTTCAAGTTAATTTGTTTCGCTTTTAGGTCTTATTGTTTTTACAAGAAACTAAAATTAACGTTTGATCTAAAATTTGCGAGATACATTTTGTGATGTGAAGACTATTTTTTTTATCTGGGAATACTTTGTTAATTACATAAATTTGTAGTACATTTCATGGACTTTCAAAATGTTGTTGAAGATTTTGGATATTTTCTCGAGATAATTTGTAATTTAAAATGTACAGCGCAATAACTATAACGGGGTAATAACGCCAATCCTGGGCATTAATACCCCGGTTGATTCCCTACAGTGGCCGAGCTAAATCCTAAATACTGATTCAAATAAACACAGTTAAAACTGTGCAATGTTTCTGATAATTTTATTTAAGCGGTCCATTTTAAGCAAAAAGAAGCTCACGGTCTGATATTCTTTTGCCTCATCCCCCCCCCCCCACACACACCTTTATCTTTCTTACACTTTCACAAAAAATTGAACATTTTCAATAGCTTAGAATGCAATTTGTCAATTTCTAAGTTTGTATAATTTGTATTTTTAGAATTGGGCAATCTACATGCAATTATTCCATCTTATTTCATAGTTTTGTTTGCATGGCGTTATTACCCATACAGGAGGGTAATAACGCCAAATAGCATCGGTCAAGAAATCACGCCATTACATTTTATGAATACATATCTGTTAAATTATTTTTTTGTATAGATAGTCAATGAGTTGCTGTATCAAATCATATATTTGTTTGAAAAATACTATCTAAAACTGAGCCGTGAAAATTGGTAGAACTTTAACGTGGCGTTATTACACCGGAGTACCTTATAAATTTTCAAAATAATACACAGTTGTGTAAATAAAATATGCTAAGATTGTTTTTTTTAAAGCAACAATTCAGATTTTGAATTACCGTATTACAGGTTTTCTATCGCTTTACAGAATTTATTATTTCTTTTACAGGAAGAGTTGTACAAAAGAGCACAGAATGCTATTAGAATCTTATTAATTTCATTTTACTGGTGTAAAATACCAGTTTTCAAAATAACTCTCATTTATGTTCATAAAATGTGTTCATATTAAGTTATTTTGTAAGCAAACTATCAAGATTTTGTATTACCATTTTACAGATATTTTATTATAGAGGGAGGCGGCAGTACAGACAATCACCTCATCGAGTTAACGAATGAAAATCTAGGATTAGTTAAAAATCCAATTCGCAAATTAAAACGCATTCAGTCTTCCAAGTCATATATTTTTGGAAAACAATAAAAACGATTTTAGTGGATGACTCATAGGTTTACCATTATGATTTCCTGCCCCTAATCTTCCATGTTTTTATATTTTATGGTCTAGGGAAGCACATAGATAAACCTATGAGTCGATTGCTAAAATCATTTTTTTAGGTGATTCCCACAAAGATATAACTTGGCAGACCGATTGCGTTTTAATATGCGAATAGAATCTCAACTAATACTAAATATTCATACATGAACTCGATAACATGATTGTCTGTGCAGCCACCTCCCGGGTCTATATTGCCTTACGGAATAAATTATTTGTTTCAAAGGAAGTGCTGTCCAGACAAGTATAGAATCTTGTAATTCATTTAAATTGATTCATATTAATTCATTTTATTTTACCGATGTAAAAAATCCAACATTAGATTCTATTAAAGCTTGATAAAAAACTGTTTTTCTAAAAATAAATTTCTTGTCAGTTTTCGAAAAATATCTCGCGTGTGATGCAATGGGCGTTTTTGAAAAGCCAGAGAGTTAAAATTGTTTTGTTTTACTGACAGTCTATGTAGTTCTTTTTCTTTCATTAATCTAAGGTTTAAAGTCTTTATTCTTGTCACTGTTAATTTATATTAATAATGGCAGATTTACAAAATAATTTCTTTGTTTTCAATCCACTTTTCAGCATCCAGACTTTAGAGTCTATTAGTACTTGATAATAACTTTTTTTGTAAAAAGAAATTTCTCTGCCATTTTCGAAAAATATCTCGCGATGAGCGTTTAAACAATAAAACATTTTATTTTTGTTTTACTCATTTAAAATTTCAAATCTTTATACTTGTCAATGTTAATTTACATTAATTATAGCTGATTTACAAAATAATTTCTTTGTTTTCAATCCAAATTTTCAGCATCCTGTGGATTTTCATAAGATTTAAGATGATTATATGCAACTACATTATCAGAAACATAAAGCTAAATATTTGTAATAAAAAGAAAATGCATATTTACATATTATATTTTAAATTTAAAAACTCCATGCATTGCATTTTCTCTTAAACTAATTATTTCATTTTTATGTTCTGAAAAGATTTTGTTTTTCTTAAATTGTGGTAAATTTGAGATCTTTTCATTAAAATTCTGTAGTTAAATTCACTTTCTATAATTTAATTTACATAACACATAAATATGTAAACGTGGTGAAACGAAAATATAAAAATCAGAGCACCTTTTTAGCACTGAAGATAAATTGAATGCTTTTTGTTTAATTAGATTTAAAAATAGTAATAATGTAAAAATATATATATGTCTAATTTAAAGGAAAGATCCATCCTAAAAAAATTTCGGTAAACAAATTAATTATGCAAATTAGAATGTAGCATTTAATTAAATCGCGTTCTGATTTATATCGTAATATTTGAATTCCATCGATTTGGAATTTTGTTTCGTTTCTTTAATCTAGTGATTGTTTACAAGAAACCAAATCAGCATAAGTGGGCGGCAAACTAATGAATTTCATTCTTTCAGTGAAAAGTGTAATTACTGTGTAAATTTAATTCTTGAAAAATATTTTTTTTATATTTTTTTATTTAAACAATCATTATTTCTAATTTATATAAATTACATTATAATTAGTAATTTTCATTAATTATTAATTTTTATTTTTTCTTTCTTTTGTCTTAACAAGAAGAAAATAGTTGAAAGTATTTGAAAATTTCAACTTCCTTTTTTGGTGGATTTATATGTTTTAGAAGGTCCTGAAAACGATTTGATGGTTTTTAGAAAATCTTTGTTTGTGCGTATGTTTATCACCCTGTCATGCCAACACTTAGTAGTCTATATGTGACAAACATTTTAGACATTCTATTTCAAGCACTAATGCACAGAATGTCATAAACCTTTCGATTCTATGAAACCCCTATAAAACCTAAAGCTGCTTAGTTTTGGTTGTATATCGCTCGATATGTAGCTTGCTTTGCTGCATCATTCACAATTTCCACAAAAGCTTTATCTCAAGAACTATTGCAATGAAATTCATAATATTTTAGGTTCAGTTAGTTCTTGATATAATTTTGTGCAGACTACTTTTTGGTACTTTTGTTCTTTATATATAGCTATTGCGAAAATTCTGAATAATGTTGCATACACACCAGGATGTAAACAGCTTGAGTTTTTATTAAGGTATTCGGCAATGCTACAAAAAATATCGTTTTAGAGAAATAATAAATCTAATGACATATTTAATTTAAGGGTATTATTAGAAAGCTTGAAACTTATTTTTTTATGTTCTATAAAATTTTCTAATTATATCGAAGGTGCTGCCCTCTATATTTCATGAAGTTAACATCAACTTATCCGGTAACACCCGTACAAAAAGTATATATGTTTGCAGGTGAAAGCAGCAACTCCATGAAAGTAGTTTAATGTTTTTTTTTCTTTTGAAAGAAAATATATATTTAAAAGAATATTTAAACAGTTTTTTTTTAATATTCAAAAAAATATTTTTTTTAAATGAAGTTCTTTTTAAAAGTGAATTTTTATTGTTACATCAATTACAAAATTTAGTGAAAAGTTAAGCCTACTCAGAATATTTTATGAAAGAAAATTTTTAATTCATAAACCTTTTGAAGCATTGAAATTCCTTTCAAACGACGTATTATTTCTGAATTTCAATTGAAAAAAGAAAGACTGTCTAAAATGCGTAACTGAAGTAACCATCGAAACGTAGATTTATTTAATATTGATAACTAAGTTACATAGAAAAGTTTTCTGTGGATTCAAAAATAGACTCTTTCTTTTCTAAAAGTAATACCGAAAACATCCAACCATCCACTGGCATAGTAATAAAAAATAATTTTTAATTCACTGGAAGAAAATCTAAAAATCAGTTTTTAGCACTTTCCGACAAAGTTGAAAAATGCTTATGCATTCGGTTTGTCTGGCCGTCTGTCCGTGCTCTAACTCTCATAAATATACTCGGATTCCCATGAAATTTTTGGACGTTATTTAGGTTTTCCCTAGCACGAACCCTATTGAAAATGAAGTTTCTACCATGATTAATTTATTTACAGGTACAGTCAAATTTTTCCATTACATTACGGCCTGTGGGGGAAAAATCGTTTCAAATGAATTTTTACGTTTATAACATTTCCCAAAAGTTTAAAAAGTGCTTATGCATTCGGTTTGTTTGTCCGTCTGGTAGTATATCCCTCTGTCCAACTGTCTTCGCTCTAACTCCTGTAAATATACTTGAATTGCCCAGAAATTTTTGTATGTTATTGACTTTTACCCTGCCACGAACCCTATTGAAAATGAAGTTTCTGCCATGATTAGTTTATTTACAGGAGAGTCAAAAGTTTTCCATTACAATATGGGGAAAAATCGTTTCAAAGGCATTTTAAAGATGTTACACCCAGTCAAACATATTAAAATTTACATGCATTTAAGAGGTGCACTAAAGTATGCATTCTATAAAATATGCGGTGAAAATATAGCTATTATTCACTTACTGGGCCACACAAAAGATTTCCATTGGATAATAGTAAAGGGGGGGGGATAGTGTGCGACATTTAAAAAATATATTAAACTGTTTCATGTATAACAAAATTGTTATATGTCACTGAGGCTTAATATAAATTATACGGTACTGTCTTGAATAATATGAAGTTCATTGTATTTACAGGGACACAAAAAACATTTCAAATAGTATATTCCTCCCGACAGACTGTATATGTTTCCGATAATGGCTGATGGATGGCTGCTATACATTTTAATTATAATATACGCATTTAAGTTTCACTAAACCTTTGTTTATTATAAGGGTGTGTTTATAAATGTTATAGTTGATGTACAGGGCTACCTAAAAAAGCTCGCCAACGTTACTGAGTATGAGCGTAAATTAGTTAAAGGTAGTTCTTAAATAGGGTATACATTTTTACGCTGAACTGCATTCCATTTACAAAGAAATGTTTGCAGAATATAGATAAAATGATATACAGGGCCACGAAAAGAATTGTGTACATGGACACCTAAGAATGATAATTTATAATAATGTGATTTCGGTTGTTTTAAGAGTGTTTTAGTTTAAAATGAATTATAGTTTCTTACTGACGTGTAATAAAGGTACAAGGTAATGTACAGGGCTGAACAAAAGTTTTTAAGTATATTACCAATTTATTAGTACAAATTGCTCAAAAATAAATTTTAAGCTTTTTTCTTCCTAAATTTAATTTTTCCATTATATAATATGTATATCAAGTAACAAATCAGATACAAGGATGTTCAAAAGTATTGGAGTACATATTTTGCTATATACCCTTATTTCCCTAATTAACGAAATGTTGTTAAAGATTTCATGGAGTGTTGGAAAGGGCTTCATAATCTATGCTTAACGCCTGATTTTTCTTACTTGTTCCTTAATATTCACAAACACAAAAGACTGTTCGATTCTTTTCGATTTGGGCTTCTCCTATACAAATTTTATTCGGTGTACACCACTTTTTTAAAAGAAGTTTCTTTCAAGTATATTTTTTGAAAAATGCTTTAAGAAAATAAGCCAAATTTTATTTCCCTTTACTACTCATACCAAAAACAAATTATGCAAAGATATGTGATGCGCAATCAGACTAGACACACGATTGCAAAGGATTAATCCCTTTGTTTTCCCGTTTAATTATTAATGTTAAACAGTAATAATTTGGAAATATTTACTTAAAACATATAAAATAAGTTTTACTGTAAGTAATGCTGCAGAACAAATAAGTTTTACTGTAAGTAATGCTGCAGAACAAATAAGTTTTACTGTAAGTAATGCTGCAGAACAAATTCAGCTCAGGGAGATATATTAAAAAGAGGGAATACGTTAATTATTTTTATTTATATTTTGTTTGCTTATAAACATACCTAAATGTAAATATTTCAGAAAATCTTTTGAAAGTTACGTAAAAAAATTTAAAGAATTTGCATTTAATTAACCGTGTAAAAATTAAATTTAAGTAAACAGCATGAAATTTATAATTCTCTTTCAAACTTTTCATACTTTTTTTTTAAATCAAAGTTCACAAAATATTCAAAAGGAAGGTTTTTTTTCTTTTTAACTGGTTGATTTAACTACCTCATTTATAAGTCTTCAAGGAAGTGTTTTCTTGCATGAATTTCCAGTATGGATTAACTATATTTCGAGAAAAAAAATAATGCTTAAAAATTTAATGCATTCATTAGAATATTAAAGAAAACTTAATATTAAATTCCGTGATAGAACATTTAAACATGAAAATTTTCTTTAGTTGAACACAAAGTCTTATAGAACAAATTTTTTTAATTACACAGCTTTTCTATGGAATGGTTAATTTGTGTTATTTATATTTTTTCAATATTGGGACAAAGTAAGTTTTTAATTAATTATCGTAATAAAGCTCCTAAAATTCTTTTTCTGTACTGAAAAGTATGTTACTGTGCATCAACTATTCTTTTTTTTTCATAATATACACTGTAAAAAAAATTCTGTAAAGGTACTAAACATTTTGTAGGAAACTGGGATTCCAAGAACTTTTCCTGTAACGGTAACAGCAAAAATTCAAGTTTTAGAATCGGTTACATGGTTTTTTGCTGTTACCGTTACATGAAAAGTTCTTGGAATCCCAGTTTCCTACAAAATGTTTATTACCTTTACAGAATTTTTTCACATTGTACGAGGGTGGTTCAATAACTATTCTCCCTAGTGTGCATATAATATTTGTACTGTGAAGGTTGATGTGGCATATTGAATCCTAATGCCTTATATGCCTATATGAACAATTTCAGAACCGTTGCTGCTACACTGTAAAAAAAAATCTGCAAAGGTACTAAACCTTTTCTAGGAAACTGGGATTCCAAGAACTTTTCTTGTAACGGCAACAGCAAAAATTCAAGTTTCAGAATCGATTACATGAATTTTTCCTGTTATCGTTACATGAAAAGTTCTTGGAATCCAGTTTCCTAGAAAAGGTTTAGTACCTTCACAGATTTTTTTTAAAGTGTATATTAACATAATTTTTGAGGGGGTGGAGTATTACAGACCTATTTTTATAGGGGTTTTAAATGTGAGGGGTGATGGGGGAAACTGGTTTGGGACTTAATGGGCTAGGTTTGTAATAGTAGATGACACGTGACTACATCACTATGATCCCGAGTTGATAGGTTGATGTGAAATTTAGATTCCTAATGCCTTACATGCCTATATTTTCAATTTCAGAACCTTATCTGCCTTACATTGTAAAAAAATAAATCTGTAAAGTTACTAGAAGTTTTTTAGGAAACTGGGATTCCTAGAACTTTTCTTGTAACGGCAACAGCAAAAATTCAAGTTTCAGAATCGATTACATGAATTTTTCCTGTTATCGTTACATGAAAAGTTCTTGGAATCCAGTTTCCTAGAAAAGGTTTAGTACCTTCACAGATTTTTTTTTTAAGTGTATATTAACATAATTTTTGAGGGGGTGGAGTATTACAGACCCATTTTTATAGGGGTTTAAATGTGAGGGGTGATGGGGGAAACTGGTTTGGGACTTAATGGGCTAGGTTTGTAATAGTAGATGACACGTGACTACATCACTATGATCCCGAGTTGATAGGTTGATGTGAAATTTAGATTCCTAATGCCTTACATGCCTATATTTTCAATTTCAGAACCTTATCTGCCTTACATTGTAAAAAAATAAATCTGTAAAGTTACTAAAAGTTTTCTAGGAAACTGGGATTCCTAGAACTTTTCTTGTAACGGCAACAGCAAAAATTCAAGTTTCAGAATCGATTACATGATTTTTTCCTGTTATCGTTACATGAAAAGTTCTTGGAATCCAGTTTCCTAGAAAAGGTTTAGTACCTTCACAGATTTTTTTAAAGTGTATATTAACATAATTTTTGAGGGGGTGGAGTATTACAGACCTATTTTTATAGGGGATTTAAATGTGAGGGGTGATGGGGGAAACTGGTTTGGGACTTAATGAGCTAGGTTTGTAATAGTAGATGACACGTGACTACATCACTATGATCCCGAGTTGATAGGTTGATGTGAAATTTGGATTCCTAATGCCTTACATGCCTATATTTTCAATTTCAGAACCTTATCTGCCTTACACTGTAAAAAAATAAATCTGTAACGTTACTAAAAGTTTTCTAGGAAACTGTGATTCCTAGAACGTTTTATGTAACAGCAACAGTAAAAACTCATGTAACAGATACAGATTTACGCAAAAAATAAAAAAGTCTGTACGGTTACTAAAAATTATTTTAGGAAACTGGGATTCCTAGAATTTTTCATGTAACATCAACCCAAGTTACACATAAAATTTTAGTATGATAACGGGAGTTTTAGTAGATTCGTTTGTAAAGGTAAAGATTTCTATAGCTTTACAAAAATTAGTTTTTGAGATTTACATCTTTCCTTGTGCAGTGTACAGATGGAATGTTAGTAAGCATACAGATTTCAGCAAATTTCCATCTGTAGGTTTACAGATTTTTTTTTTTTTTTTTTTTTTTTTTTTTTTTACAGTGTATTAACATATTTTTCGGGGGGGATGAAGTTTTTAAAGGGTGGGGTGAGGTATAGAAATGCTGGCTGGGGACTTATGGGGCTAGATTTGTGATAGAAGTTTAGACGTGGCTACATCACTATGATCGACGCGCGGCAACTTCAAACACCAGGAACTACGTCTTTTCCACTGTAATCAATCTAGCCCCATAAGCTCTAAACTAGATTTTCATCCCTAAATTCCATCCCTTTCACCTCTCCATCCAAAGATATTTTAGTATAGCAGATACCGTTCTAAAATAGAATATATAGGCACGTAAGACATTAGGCTTCGATATTCCCCATCAACCATCGCAGTCAAAATATTTCATATATGGGTGATTCTCAAAATAGGGGACAATTTATGTCTTTCAGCATACAAATAAAATTGAGAGATTTTCTGTCATGTTTTTATACTTAGATATGTTTGTCTTAATATTATTCATTATTTGCACTCAAGAATTACTCACTTTTTAGTTAAAAACACCTTAAAATAACAGAATAAATGTTCAAAATGTCATTAGCATGGATGTCCACAGCAGCTGTGCCTTGTATATACCAGCTTTTTCAAGAGTTAATATCATGTTTATAAAATAAAACAAATGTTATTCTTTCTTTAAATTAATCAAGGAGAGGATTTATCCAATAAATTTCTTTTTAAAAATAAAATTATAGTATATAAAAAGAGAATTAAAGTTTGTCCTCCATATTCTGTTTTTAAACCAAGGTCATATTATAACAGCTGTTTATTAATCAAAATTTCATTTTCACATATGACAATATTTTGAAAATATAAAGTTTCTCCATGGCAACAAGTAGCCATTTTATTCCAGCCTGAAAATAGAAGCATGTATTGTATTTTAAGAATAGAAGTTGAATATTAGGCGAGTACATCAATTGTATGTCATTAGAATGGCTAATAATTTTCATGTTTATTTTATAGTTAAAATTTTTATTTTACTTATTTGCATAGAACTTTTGTGTTTTAAAAAGCCCCAGAAAGGACTATTGCATTGTGATTATATTATGGCTCATAATCTTATTTAAATTAAAATTTGTCATTAGCATGGACAAATATCAGAGTCATTAGCATGGTTTTTCTGTCCATGCTAAAGACTCCTATGTGCATAAATGTAATCAGTACTTATATTGTATCCTTTTTAAAGTTTAATTTTACATATAAATTTAGGTATTACATTTATTATCTCTATAATATGCATTAAATCTGTCAGAAAATCACTAAGACACTTCTTACACTGTTAGTGTCAGAATGTTGTTCATGTAAACAAAGTTGGCTCTTTAGTAATGTTTTTATTCTCCTTATATGTATATATGTAAAAATGGAAGCTATTTGTTGGAAAGGAAGGCTAATAAACGTAGAAAAAAATATTTAAACAGGAAGAAAATAAAATTTTCTTAATATATTTATTCCATGCAATTTCTTTTGTCATTAGCATGGCTCAAAAAATACTTTTTTTAAGTTAATTTTTAAATATTTAGCTCTGCTGACTACATCTAAAGTATACCTAATACTATATTAACAACACATATTTTTTTCAGAAATTTTGATAACAGTAATTTTTTTAAGATTTCATTTTTGAAATTGTCCCCTATTTTGAGAATCATCCATATACTATGGACACTAATTACTGAATCATTTTTGTATAATACCTTATTAACATTTTTAGATATGAGATATTTCAATCGCATTTCCTTTAGACTGAATAATTTTCCTACTTCTTAAGATTTTTTTTAAAAAATTACTTGGAAATTAAGTATTTAACATTTTCTTAAATTTATAAACCTAAAACTGTTCTTATTCATAATCAAGGAACTATTAATATGCACTTGAAACTAATATTTAATGAAAAAATATCGAAAAATCATGTTTTATATTTTTATAAACTCCGTATAAGAAAACATCGTTTTTTAAGCATAAAATTTTACATAGATTAAATAAAAACTTTCACTGTAAAAAAAAAAAAAAAAAAAAAAAAAAAAAAATTAATGTTACTAAATTTTTTTTGGGAAACTGAGATTCCTATAACTTTTTATGTAACGATAACAGTAAAAATTTATGCGATTGAATAAATTACATGAATTTCTGCTGTTATCATTACATAAAAAGTTCTTGGAATCCCAGTTTCCTGCACTGTAAAAAAAATAACGTAAAGTTACTAAATTTTTTTTAGTAGATTTGTATTCCAAGAACTTTTCATACAACGAAAACAGTAAAATTTTATGTAATCGAGGAAGGTTACAAGAGTTTTTTGCGTTACCGTTACATGAAAAGTTCTTGGTATACAAATCGCTCGGAAAAATCTTAGTAACTGTACATTTTTTTACAGTGTAGAAAAACTTTTGTAGCACAACAGCTTTCACAGCTAGTAAAAGAAATTTTTGTTTCAGAGAATTTTTTGTATAAATCTCGAATTTTATTGCTTCTCTTGATTTCGATGGATAATGCTACGATTTTCAGAAAGGTAAGGCTATACCTAAGGGGTTATATTATACAATGAAAACCAAATTCTTTGTCTTGATTATAGATACATATTGTGCTCAAACTATTATAATTAGACATATGTTTGCTTGGATAAGTACTGTTATAATATTTTTATACATACCTCAATAAATTTCAACGAGTTAACTCCTGGTATCTCAGAGAATATCAAAGCGGTATTCTAGTTCCCGCCAAGTATTCTTTAATATGTCATCTGTTGCCATACACACAGCAGCTTGTGGCCTAATCTTTTGTTTTTTGTCGTCATCATTTAGTGTGGCAAAGACCCTCTCCTTGATTTAGCCACAAAATTAAAAAAAATACAGCAGAGGAGTAAGATCTGGAGAATAAGGTGACCATGTTGTCGTTTATCCCTTCTAATTCATCATGAGACATATGTAACTTAATTTTCCAAAGATTAAACCAGTCAGAGATAATGATTTCAATACGGGTTGTGTCGAGATCATGACTGAAAATTTAGCACTATGCAAACCTTGGAAGAAGGAACCCAGTACCGTTTCAGGATGAAAAAAAGCTAGGGACGGACTGGCCGAGCTTTTGGAAAGAAGTTAGTTCCGGAGCCTAGTGCAGCAGAAACCCAGAATACAGACATTTTTAAACGGCCGTCTGAAAAGAAAAGCATTATTAGAAAAAGCATTGTTTGAAATAACAGACAGACAAGTAAATAGTGTAGAAAAAGGAAAAAAACGCAAAAGTTACATTTAATTCAAAGTTTAGGTTATAGAAAGTATTATTTTTTGCACATGCAATTTAAAAGAAAAACATTCAAAGATTTTATTACAAGTAAATATTTGCTTAAAACTTGTTGGTTTTTGAAAACAATAAGTTTATAATTTAAGTAAATAATCACAATTTAAGTAAATAATTTATTAGTTTAATTATTTATTTTTAAGTATATAATTAATATCATAATTTAAATAAATAATTTTAATATTTTTAAAATTATAGTTTAAAAAAAACTTGAAACAAAACTAAGATTATAATTTCCTCTTTACTTAAAAGAAAAGAATTTGGAAACTGATGAATAATGTTTTGAGTTAAAAAGATTTTAAATATACCACATAAAAAAATACTAACCATTTATTAATATATATTTTTTAAGTTTACGTGAAATTTTAGGATGTGATTATGTTTACAAATCATATGGTTAACTATCAGAAAAGAGAAAAAATAAAAATTCTAACTCAATAAATATATTTCTTGCATATTTCTTTGATATCTTAAAGTAACATTGATTATTGAATTGCACAATTTCAATTTGTGTCTAATCCCTTAAAACCTGATGAATTATTTAAACGGCTATAACTCTGTGAGTTTTGCTGAAATAGAGATGGAATTTTAATTTTCTGTGTTTAATTCAGGAATGGTAAGGAAAGTTTTCCTGGTTTGAATTTTCACCCCCCCTCCCCACCTCTTCATGGAGTTCCAATATATGTCGTCATATTTTGCACCTTTTATATGAAACTTTGATATTGGAAGTATGAGTCTTGGAAATATTTACTCTAAATATTATAGCCTATATATTAAGCTTATTGACTCAATATTTATGAATAATCGTCTATAACACAACGTTCTGTTTTAGTAATGACACTTTAATTATGGCCTCAAAAAATAACATATCTGAAGCTAAGAGAGAAAAAAAAAATCAAACTCTTCAAAACTTTTTATTTCTGCACTTAATTTAAAATCTTGTTCCAATTTGAATTTGTAACAAGAAAGAAAGAAAGAAATCTTAAGATCCTTTAAGAAAGAAATCTTAATTCAAGGATTCTCGTGACTGGATATCATAAGGTGAATTGCAGAAAAAAGGAAAAATATTTTTTTAAGGCATGAGAAAAAATTTATTTAATTTGGGATTTTTTATATCATAAAGTTGGATTACCACTAATTCTCAATTCTGAATTGAGAAAAAGATCTTATTGTACAGTCGAAAATTCTTTTATAAATATTTTACCCTTCTTTAATGTGACAACTAATAATTTTTTTATAAGCTGGTAATATTATTAGGTGCCTAGTAGAAGTATAATGGATTGAATTGTTTTTTTTAGTGTTAATGATCATATTACATTATATAAATATTTTTTATGTTACTATCAAGATAAGAAACATTTTAATTTTAATTTCCGTTTATGAAGAAAATAATAAGCATATATGTATATCTCTATTCTAAAAAAAAAAAAGTAACTTACACTGTCACCGCAGCTGTTATTGAAATTTTTGTGACCGGAGTTGTTTCTTCGTCAATATTAAGAAAACTACTGCACACAGAAATATGCAAATAAATAGTATTACAGAAACATATTTCATAAGTACGTCCATGTAGACATTTTAAAAATCCAATAATTATTTTAAGAGATATTAAAGTATGTCAAAATTGTTCCATTAAAAAAATTACAAGAGCAAAAACTAGACATAAGAATTTAATGTACTTTAGATCATTTTATACATTATATATTTATGGTGTGCAGATAGCAATTATTGGTTTTAATTTGATTAATTCTTTGATGTTTTATTTCCATTTTAAATTCAAATTTTCAGCATGTCAAGCGATATTATTTAAACATTTAGAAAAGTTTATTATTTTAAGTTGTTGCCAATTTGCAAAAACAGTGTAAAAATAACATTTCTTTCAATTAAAAAAAATATTTACAAGTGTCTGTTAGATACAGAAAAAAAATCTTACAAATCTGAATTTAATTATCTGACATGTGGCATTTTTAACGTATTTTTTTTTTTAAATGTGTGAGTGAAATTTCGGTAAAAAATATTTATACACGTGTCCTTTATTTTGATAAGCGAATAAAAATTCATATTTACTCTGATGTCATGAAAATATTGCTTATTTGGGTTTATTTTATCTTTATGTATTTTAATTTTATTTATGCCATTTTTTCCTTTAAATAAATTATAATATATGTTATTTTAATGCATGTTGTTTAAGCCAAATTACGTTTATAAAATACGTGTAAAAAGTTTTTTACCATGAAACTGACTATGCTTTGTTTAAAATGTATTTTAACCTTGACACATGTGAAGAGAAAAATCGATTTCATTTATCAAAATGATGTAATTTATAGTAAATTTTCATTTCTGGATTGTAAAGATTACAATTAGAGATTTTATTGATTATTTCATCTTAATTACATGCTCTCTCTCGCTTTTAAAAAAATTAATTTTAGGTAAAATTTATTATTTTTTAATAAAGGAATAAAAAAAAGTAAAGAATTTCAGTAAAATTAAAATTAATAAAAAATGGTTTTACAGTAAAACAAAGACTTCATGTAAGTCTTATATTCTATAGAAACATTTTTGTAGGTTTATTGTAAATTCATTCAACAGTTCCTTATTATCAACAAAGTCTCATTTCGTTCATGATATGGAATTCTCTGTTGTCGTCAAAGAATTAGTAGTCTACTTTTGAACAGCAGGCAAAACTCAATTATAATTTTTAGAATTTTATAAAGATATTGGCAATGAATAACACTTTTCCTTTCTCGTTTAGCGTACTTATTTTAACTAACATAAGTACGAAAATAAGCGCGGAAATAAACTAATATCTTTCGACAATTTAAATGAGACTATAAATGTATTAAATTAATTTTCTAAATAACAATTTGCATAATCTTGAAGACCCCATGTTGTGAAAAGTGCTATTATATGTTTGGTTTGAATTAATAAGCATTTGATGACTGTTAGTTTTATATTATTATTATAATTATTTTACGTCGAAAGCTAACGATTTGTACTTTTTCTGTAACGTGCAACTATTCTAGGTGGAGGACGTAAAAAAGCTCTCGAATTATATATTTTAAATGTTGGTTAATCAAATTTTTAATTAGAAACAATTATAATTAATGCAATTATATTTTTTCAAGATGTATTATACATTAAAAACAAGTTAAAGTACACTGTTAAAAATAAATCTGTGAATTCCAGGTAAAACTACCGGCAGCAATGTAGCCGAACTTTTACCGTTCCGTTAGTAGATTTTCCGTTGTGGGTAATACAAGAAGGGAAAACTCCGGTGTAAGAATCAGTAACTTTCCGTTACAAAGTTTGATTTATAATAGTAATAATTTAATATAATTTTTAAAAATGGTTTACCAATTAATCTTCAAAGAATTCGAAATCGCCGAGGGATTTTAAGCTTCTATGTTATATTACTTAATTGTTATTTGGGATAATTTAGTTCACGCCGTCCTCAGGACCGAACTCGGGACCTTTAGATTGCGGAACAAATTTTTTCGAACTGAGCCAAAGTTGCTGATGCTAAACGGTACAAAGTATGTCTTTTATGAGTTAGTGGGAAAATCTGTAGTGCTTTTTAAAGTTTTCCTTTCAAATATATTCCTTAGAATGTTTGTAAACGGATTATTTTAGACTGATGCATAATACTTATTATTTTTTAAAATCATTTTTAATTTTTTAAATAGTTTAAATTTAAAAAAAATCTTTGTTTGAAGCCACTGTTTTTTTTTTTTTAGTAAAAAATTTTTTATTAACAATTTTTTTTTACAATATATATATATATATAGACTTTTTTTTTTTTTTGAAATTGTCGTACACTATTTATTTCTTTATTTTTCGGCTAAAAAATTAAAAGATTTTTAATAAGAAAAAAAAGAGAAAAATAAACAGAAAAATGTAATTTAGAAGGAATTTTTATGTTTCATAATTCCATGGCGCCAATGGGACTCGAACCCACAATCTCCGCTAGCAGGCGATTAGCGGTATGGCGCCTTGACCACCCGGCCATGGAGCTTCCCACACAACGGAGTGTCTCCGTTTTTTGTTTTTATTTCCATCCGTTTCGTTATTTTCAGGAAATATGATGGAACTTTGTGATTTCTAACGGAAAATATCCTTTAGTTGTTAAAAGGGAGCTTTTCTGTGAAATTCAGGAAAAAAATGTTCGTGAATTTCAGAATTTTTTTAACAGTGTACAAAAAAAAAAAAAAAAAAAAAATAGATTGCCTGCAGCTTTGAATTTTGAAATTTGTTTTGGAATTTTGTTTTGAATTTTGGATGTACCGACTAAAAAAGGTGGACTTTTACGAAAAAGAAGTCGTTTAAGAATGTATGAGTACCAATTGACTCACCCTTTATGAGGAACTTTATTTATGAATAAAAACTGAATTATCAATATAAATAAAGCAACGTACGTATAACCGTAATATACGGCAACGTACGTATAACCGTATAAACGTAACGCTTTAAAAGAGATTCAATTCCCTACAATAATTACGAAAATAGTCGTATGCAAAGAATAATATTTTTTTTTTTTTTTATAATACACATTATTTATTTCGAGAAATAAATGCCATGCCCTTTTCTACAAAATATCTTAAAAAATCGCGTTAAAAATCTCTAAAATTACATTAAAATAAATTAAATAAATATTATAAAATTAACATAAATATTATATTAAAAGTTTGAAATCAACTTTTACTTTCGAATAAAAAGAGAATCCCATAAAACTCGAAAGATCTCTAAAAATCGCATTTAAAAGTGCATTAAAAATCACTAATACTAAAAAATCACAGGGGTCAAAATTTACTCAAATAGGATAAAACGTCGTAATTGGAATATATGAATGATAAAAATTCGACATCAAACGCAAAAAATCTCGAAAAAGCGCATTAAAAATCGCTGAAATTCATAAATCTTAGCAGCTAACATTTAATACATTAAACTAAAAGTTTTAAGCAAGATTCCTTTTACTAATGTCGACCGATAGCGGCAAAATTAAAAAAGAAAAAAAATTAAAAATTACATTAAGTAATTCACTAAAAATCCAAACATCGTTACGCGTAAACCAAATAAATTATATTGAAAAGAGAACAAAATTCCCTATATTAGGTTAAAAGAATGAAACAGCTTTCTTTTCGCTAATGTGGAAAAATCGCCTCTAAACATTATAAAAATACCCGCTACAAATCGCATATAAATTAAATAAAAAAAATGAAATTCGGCCTTCAAGGTGTAAAACTTCATACAGAACTTCGTGCAGCTGTCTCTCCAAAGCATCGTCGGTACTTTAAAAATTTTAACATGCATTATAAACTACCTTAAAGTGTAAAACAGATCTCTTTGTTACATTTCCTAATTTTGTTCGCGCCCCTCCTCTCACGCACCCTGAAATGTGTCACACCTTTTTTCTTTAATTTTTTACCATGTATTATAAACCATTTTAAATTTTAAAACAAATCACATTGTTAGATTTTCAAATTTTAAAAGATCGCGTTCTGTTAGTTCCATTTTCCACCACCAGGAAGCGCACTCTGTTCTTTAAAAAACTTTATCAAAACGAAACTCTGTTAAACACCCTATCAGGTGATATATTATTCGAGGGGGTAGCGGTCTTAAACAAGAATTTAAGATATTTGATGAAATTGCTATTCGAAAATTGTGGTACCTAAACTTTAGGTAGATTTCGCAAAAAATACTACTTAACATTATTACATAATTACATTCTCAACTGTTCAAGTTTTTGATATAACAACTACGAATAAAATAGATACTAAACGCAAAAAATCTTGGAAAAGCGTTAAAAATCGCATTGAAAATAGCATTAAAAATAGTTTAAATGTAAAAATCGCAACAGACGCAAAATTTTGGTCGTTAGACTAAAAGTTTGAAACGATTTTCTTTTTATCAATTTCAAAAAATAACCGCAAAATGAGAAAAAACACTAAAAATCTCATTAAAATATTCGTTAAAAATTCAAAAATCGCTTTACAAATTCCGAATAAACTTTATTGAAAAGATATCAAAATTTACTACATAGGGTTAAAACAATGAAACCGCATTCCTTTTTCTAATGTTGAAAAATCGCCTCGAAACATAAAAAAAACGCTAAAAATCGCCTAAAAATTTAAGTAAAAAAATCTAATAAAAAAATCAAAAATCGGGCTTCGAGGTGCAAAACTTCATGGAAAAAAATTATCTTATCCCTTAAATTTGTAACTCTAAGTGCAACATTGTCTTCAAAACAGCGCACACACACAAACGTGTCTTTTTATTATTATAGAAGATTGAGTTTTAACTATAAAATTGAAAAACACATATTAAGAAAGATTATTTATTTTATCAATTAAAGTTATTAAAAATTCATGCACCTATATGAAGATTTTTAATTTAATTTTAAGCATAATTCTATTTTTGCAAAAGAATTATTCTTGCATGCATTGCGCGCATGAATTTTCACATTTGAATGGCTAAAACTAATCAAGATTTTTTTTATTCATTTCAGGTATACATGTATAATGTGTTTTCAATATGACATACGATGAAAAATATAAAACTTATAGATCCAAAGAAAAATCTTTTTAAAAAGAAATTCAAAGTATCGAGATTTTCTTCATACAAAAGAAGGCGTGAATTCTAAACTTCTAAATTGAGAAACATGAGAGCAGGTTATTTTGTGCTTCGATACGTTTAGTATATTTAGCGAAAATTTTGTAAAATTTAAGGCTTCCATTTATCAGAAATCGTGTTCGAAATTATCAAAATCACTGTTTTGAGAAAATTGCCTTTAATGAGTGAATAACCTATTGATCATATATGAAAAGCTCAAAATGTTTTAGACATAACTGCTCTTGTAATGCGAATTTTTGTATGCAGTTTGTTTTTAAATTTTCCTAAAGAATCATATTTAATTGTAAGTCATTTTTTAAAAAATTGATTTTTGAATTCCTTAAACGGTATCTGACCCCTAAAAATTCAAGAACGTAACAAATTTTCTTAGTTGCATTAGGAAATATTAATTGATGATAACTCTAACACACATTTATAAGTTATTCTAAATTAATAATATTTTATGTAGACGAATTTTAATATCAACAATGTTTAAAAAAATCGTTAAAATTGTGGCATAAACTGTTGTCAGCAATGTCGCCAGCAGTTTTTGCTGTAAAAATTGCGATAAAATTAAATTTAAATTTTTTATTGCATCTAATTTTACTGCAATTTTTACCGCAAAAACTGCTGGCAATATTGCTGCCAGCATTTTTTACCGTAAATGTAACTTTTTTTTCAGTGAATAAATAAACGAAAAGGTATTTCCTTTACAGTAATATTTAGTTACATTAATTACTTGTCAAGTATGTCATTTACTTGCCTAACTTGCAGCGCCGAGTGATGAACATCAATGATTTAGATCTGCGGTTCTTAGATATCGCTAGACCTTTTCGCATTTCTTTTATCATTGCGGACCTCTAAGGTAAAAACTACTGAAAAAAACTTTTTTTTAGAATAGTAAATATATGAACTAGTAACCTGGTAAGATGAAATCGGAAAGGCTCGGGAAATTAAAATGTTTTCTCACATGTAATAACAACAGCAACAACAAAATACATACACTGTAAAAAAAAAAATCTGTAAAGGTACTAAACATTTTCTAGGAAACTGGGATTCCAAGAACTTTTCATGTAACGATAACAGGAAAAATCCATGTAACCGATTCTAAAACTTGAGTTTTTGTTGTTACTGTTACAGGAAAAGTTCTTGGAATCCCAGTTTCCTAGATAAAGTATAGTACCTTTACAGATTTTTGTTTACAGTGTATAATATGAAGCCATTCAGCTTAAGCACTACGATTTAATTATCGTTCATGTAGACAGAAAACTAGATTCCTAAAAATCAAATATATATATACATATATATATATTGGAAAAACATGCTTTATTAAAATTTATAAAATGTAGAAAGCATATTATAAGGATTTTTTTCATAAAAGTTGAAAAGTCTTGATAAAAAATCCTTTAATGCGCGGTATTTAAATTAAATTTTGCTGAGGTCGATCATAGAGTAAGGTGGATTTAAATGAGACGTTTGCCAGATTTGCCAGCTGTCGCCAAGTTGGCTTTATGTAGGCATTTTATCATATTCGCCGCACTTGGTGATATTTCGCCAAGTGAGCCAATAATTAGAGATATTTCGCGAAACTCTCTAAAATTTTCCATTATTGAGATAATTCTGTCTACAACAATAAAAAAAATCGTTTATTTTGAAACTGATATCTCCACAGGAAAACAGGTGTAACCATAAAATAAATTTGTCTCCCATTGCCCCCCTCCCCTCTTCGGAAATCGATTTTATTAAACATCTATATCCAATACATGTATTGCCTTCAGGAATATATGTATACTCCAAATTTTACAGTTCTATGTCAACAGAAAGTAAGTAAAAAATGACTAATTTTGAGTAACAAGATTTGAGAGCTACACACAAAACTAATTTTAAGTTAAAACATCTAAAAAATACATAGTATACATAGTCATTCTTTCTATAGTATAGGAAGTATGAGATAACGCAAAAAAATGAGATAACTCAGTAGTAATATAATATTTGCAAAAAGTGAGTTATACTTAAAAACAATATCACGTATCAGCATCATCTATCAAAAATAAATAAATAAATAAATAAATAAATAAAACAACTATTATTGTATACAAAATCTTACTAATATGCACAAAATGTTACATTTATAGACATTAAATGTGTTGAAATAAGTGGCTAAATGTGTTTATTATGTATGCATACATTAATCTACTAAATTTTAACTAACACTTTTGTATCTAATGCATTAGATTATAAATTAACTAAATATTACTATAAAAAAATTCATTGCAAGTTTTTTCTTATTTATTGAATTCATTTTTGTATGCGTAAAAGAATAAGTTTCAAAGTTTATAACCATCTAAATAAAAATGCATTACTTTTATAAATTCCACCCAAAATAATTTTATCACAATTGTATTGTATAAGAATTTTTATTTATCATTTGTGTTTTTCTTAAAAAAATATTTTTTATTTTTAAAAGCATCATAAAGTTCAATTTCTAAGTTAAATCTAAATAAAACATATCTCTGCAGACATATGAAGAAAATAACATTTTATTATTAACAAAGCGAGAATATTTGAAGTATTTGCTTATTATTTCTTTACGCGGATCATTTCAGATGACAAATTAAGCTGCGGAAAGTAGGTCAGAATATTTACACTTGAATGGATATGTTTCGAAATAAAAGAAGGTTCTTCGTTCCAAAAAATCTATCATGAATAGTAAATCTAATGTAATTCTGTGGATTCAATGATAAATTATACAGCAGTGGAATAGCATATTACATTTGCTTATATGCACAATCTATAGTTTTATATGGTTAAAATGTTTCTTTTTATTTAAAAAATGTCCCAAGTTTTTTACTGTGAATTTTAGTTTAAGTATCTTGAATTATAATAAAAAAAATACCTGCCTTAACTATTATGTATCTTCATCCAAATCAAATGTGATTTACTTAGAAACATCTATGAATTTTTTAAATAAAAATTAACTTTTATTACTAACAATAAGAGGCGATTTGAATATTTGTTCTCTATTTCTTTCTGTGGCTAAATCATATCCTAAATTTAGTTCAAAAAATAAATTACATGATCAACAAAAACCCAAAATCATTTGCACGGCTTAGATTATGAAACACTTTACAGCACATTCAAAATACTGTAACAAAATTTTACAAATTACTAAGATGAAATATTATAATAAGCTGTAAAATTTTGTAATAGTATTCTGAATGCGTTGGAAACTGTTTTAAAGTCTGTTCTGGCCGCATCATTTTTCGCTCTTGTTATAATATTTATAAAAAGTGAGTTCAAATTAAAAATAATATCAATTATCAGCAAATTATAACAAATAAAAAAATTACTGTAAGCAAAATCTTACTAACCTACAGAAAGTGTTACATTTATAGCAATTAATGTTACACTGTAAAACATTTGTGTAACGTTACTCCATAAAACTGGTGGCAGCCTTGCTGCCTCCAATTTGGTAGAGTACTTTAGCCAATATAATCGGTGTAACATTGCAATGTTACCCCAGTAATGCATGTTTTTATTACACCATTATGTAAGTGAAAAATTACTCAATGAAGTATAAATCGTAGCTGCCACCAATTTTATGGAGTAACGTTACCACAAATGTTTTACAGTGTATGCATGCATGTATTACTGTACTGAATTTTAAGTAATGTTTTTGACTGTAATGCATTAGATTAAAAATTAAATAAATACTTCTGTCAAGGAAAGTCATTAGTTTTTTTCTGATATTTATTGAATTTATTTTTGTATGCTAAAAAGAATAAGTTTCAAAGTTTACAACTATCCAGAGACAAATGCATTATTTTAATAAATTCCGCCCAAAATAATCTTATCACAGTTGTATCACATGAATATTTGTATTCATTTTTTGCGTTTTTCTTAAAGTAATTAATTATTTTACAAAATCATGCAGTTCTATCTTTAAGATATATATAAACAGAAAATATCTCTGCAAGGCATATGATGAGAATCACATTTTATTATTAACAAAGTGAGAATGTTTGAAGTATTTGCTTATTATTTCTTTACGCGGATCATTTCTGATGACAAATTAAGCTGCGGAAAGTAGGTCAGAATATTTACACTTGAACGGATATGTTCCGAAATAAAAGAAGGTTCTTCTTTCGAAAATCCCATTATGAATAGTAAACTTGACGTAATTCTGTGCATTCAATGATAAATAATTCAGCGTTGAAAAAGTACTTACAAATATGCTCAATTCGTGGTTTTCTAATAATTATGTTGCTAAATGTTTCGTTTTATCTAAGAAACGCCGAATTTTTGTCATATAAAGTTTTCTTACTTTATATTAAAATTTAAGTATCTTAAAATTTAATAATTAATAAAAGAGAAACGTGCGTAAACTTTTATTACTTATCTTTATCCAAATCAAACGTGTTTTACCTAGAAACATTTACGAATTCTTCTAATGAAAAATAACATTTTCCATCTTTTCCTCTAATATTTCTAAAAGATGAGTTACAATTAAGTAATATGAATAATCAGCATCATCTTTCAAACAACAACAACAAATGTTTATTATTATTACTGTACGCAAAATCTTAATAATATACACAAAGTGTTACAATTATAGGTATTAATGTTATGCTTGTATACATTACTCTACTAAATTTTAAATAATATTTTTGTATGCACTGAATTAGATTAAAAAATAACTAAACATTAACGTAAAGAAAATTCATTAGATGTTTTTTTCTTATTTATTAAGTTCATTTTTCTATGCTTAAAAGAATAAGATTTAAAGTTTATAACTATCCAGAGAAAAATGCCTTAAAAAGAAAAAAAAAATCCGCCCAAAATACTTTTATCCCAATTGTTTCATATAACGATATTTTTTGTGTGTGTGTTTTTCTTAAAACAATTTATTTTTAAAGAAAACATTTTTCTATGTTATATCTAAATAGAAAATTTCTCTGCATTCATATGACAATCACATTTTATAACTAACAAAGCGAGAATGTTTGAAGTATTTGCTAATTGTTTCTTTATGCGGATCATTTCAGATGTCAAATTAAGCTGCGGAAAGTAGGTCAGCATATTTACATTTGAACAGATATGTTTTAAAATAAAAGAAGGTTCTTCTTTCCTAAATCCCATTATGAATAGTAAACCTAACGTAATTCTGTGAACTCGATGATAAATTATACAGCACTGAAAAAGTATATTATATTACATTTGCATATATTCTCAATCCATGATTTTCTAATAACTATATGATAAATGCCTTAAGATTGTCATATAAAATTTTCTTACTCTATATTATAATTTAAGTATGTATAATTTTAATAATAAATAAAAAAGAAACGTGCATCAAGTTTTATTACTTACTTTCATCCAAATCAAATTTGCTTTAGCTAGAGACACTATGAATTTTTCAAACGAAAAATTATTTTTTGGACCTTTTTCTCTAATATTTGTAAAAAGTGAGTTACAACTAAAATTAATATGAATGATCAGCATCATATATCAAACAAATATATAGATATATATATAATTATTATTACTGTATGCAAAATCTTACTAATATACGCGAAGTTTTAAAATTATAGGTATCAATGTTATGCATGTATACTTTACTCTACTAACTTTTATACAATATTTTAGTACGTAATGCATTAGATTTGAAAATAACTAATTATTTCTATAATGAGAATTCCTTATATATTTTCTCTTAATTATTGAATTGATTTTTGCATTTGTATTGAAATAAGTTTTAATGTTTGTAACTAAACAGCGAAAATATTTTGTTTTTATAAATTCTGCCCAAAATAATTATACCACAACTGAATCATATAAATATTTGTATTTTTTTCTTTTAATTTATCATTTTTAAAAAATCATGAAATTCTATTTCTTAGTTACATCCAAATAGAAAATATATCTGCAGGTATATGACGAGAATCATATTTTAATTCTACAAAGCAAAAATATTTGAAGTATTCGCTCATTATATTTTTATGCGGATCATTTCAGGAGACAAATTAAGTAGGTTGGAATATTTACACTTGAATGGATATGTTTCGAAATAAAAGAAAGTTCTTCTTTCCAAAAAATCCATTATGAATAGTAAACCTAATGTAATTCTGTGCACTCGATGATAAATTATACAGCACTGAAAAAGTACGTCACATTTACATATATGCACAACCTATGGTTTTTTAATAATTATGTCGTTAAATGCTTCTTTTTATTTAAAAAACTGTCCAGGAAACATTGCATTAATTATTTCTTCTATATAATTTATTATCTTCTATTTCATCTAATTATTTCTTCTACAAACAGATAATATTGGATTTATATTTGAGAATTCCTGTGTTTTCTTTTATTTATTGAATTTATTTTTATATGCTTAAAAGAATAAGTCTCTAAGTTATAACTATCCAGAGAAAAATGTATTAATTTCATAAATTCCACCGAAACACATTTGTATCATATAAAGATTTGTGTTTATTTATTTATTTTGTGTATGTGTGTTTTCTTAATATTTATTATTAAAAAAAATGATGAAGGTCTATCGCTAAGTTATATCTAAATTGAAAATATCTCTGAAATTATATGACGAGAATCACATTTATTATTACTATCGAAGCTAAAATATTTCAAGTACTTGCGCTTATTATTTCTTTATGCGGATCATTTCAGATGACAAATTAAGCTCCGGACTGTAGGTCAGAATATTTACACTTGAATGGATATGTTTCGAAATAAAAGAAGGTTCTTCTTTCCTAAATATCCAATTTGAATCCTCTGAAAAAGTATATTACATTTACATATCTGCTCTATGCATGGTTTTCTAATAACGATGGGGGGTTAAAATGTTTCTTTTCATTTAAAAAACGTCCAGAAAACATTGCATTAATTATATCGTATATCTTTGCAAGAAAGAAATATTAGATTTATATTTGAGAATTTAGTAAATGTTTTCTCATTTTTATTGAATTCATTTTTGTATGCTAAGGAAGAAATTTTAAATTTTATAACAATCCAGAGAAAATTTTATTTTTTTCTATATTCCGTCCAGAATACTTTTGTCACGATTGTATCGGGTAAGGAGATTTTTTTGTGTTTTTTTTAATAGTTTATTATTTAAAAAATCTTCTTCTAAGTTATATCTAAATAAAAAATATGTCAGCCAGGCATATGTAGAGAATTACATTCTATTCCTAACAAAGTGAGAATGTTTGAAGCATTTGCTTATTATTTCTCTATGCGGATCATTTCAGATGACAAATGAAGGTACGGAAAGTAGGTCAGAATATTTACACTTGAATGGACATGTTACGAAATAAAAAATCCTTTATTCTGAAATTGTATTACGAATAGTAAACCTAATGTAATTCTGTGCACTCGATGATAAATTATACTGCAATGTATAGCATATTACATTTACATATATACACGGTCTAAGGTTTTCTAGTAATCATGAAGTTAAAATGTTTATTTTTATTTAAAAAAGTCCAGAAAATATTGGATTATTACTTTCTTCTATCTTTCACGAAGAAAATATTGGATTTATGTTTAAGAATTCATTAGATATTTTTTTAATTATTTATTGAATTAATTTTTCTATGCTTAAAAGAATAATTTTCAAAGTTTATAACTATCCAAAGAAATATACATTATTTCTGTAAATTTCGCCCAAAATAATTTTATCATAATTACATCATATAAAGATTTTTTGTGTGTGTATGTTTATTAAAACAATTTATTATTTTAAAAAATGTTTTTCTGAGTTATATCTAAATAGAAAATATGTTAGCCAGGCATATGCCGAGAATAACATTTTATTACTGACAGAGCGAGAATATTTGAAGTATTTGCTTATTATTTCTTTATGCGGATCATTTCAGGAGACGAATTAAGTAGGTCAGAAAATTTACACTTGAATGGATATGTTTCGAAATAAAAGAAAGTTCTTCTTTTCAAAAAATCCATTATGAATAGTAAACCTAATGTAATTCTGTGCACTCGATGATAAATTATACAGCACTGAAAAAGTACGTCACAGTTACATATATGCACAACCTATGGTTTTTTAATAATTATGTCGTTAAATGCTTCTTTTTATTTAAAAAAATGTCCAGGAAACATTGCATTAATTATTTCTTCTATATAATTTATTATCTTCTATTTCTTCTAATTATTTCTTCTACAAACAGATAATATTGGATTTATATTTGAGAATTCATGTGTTTTCTTTTATTTATTGAATTTTTTTTTATATGCTTAAAAGAATAAGTCTCTAAGTTATAACTATCCAGAGAAAAATGTATTAATTTCATAAATTCCACCGAAACACATTTGTATCATATAAAGATTTTGTTTATTTATTTATTTTGTGTGTGTGTGTGTGTGTTTTTAATATTTATTATTAAAAAAATGATGAAGGTCTATCGCTAAGTTATATCTAAATTGAAAATATCTCTGAAATTATATGACGAGAATCACATTTATTATTACTATCGAAGCTAAAATATTTCAAGTACTCGCTTATTATTTCTTTATGCGGATCATTTCAGATGACAAATTAAGCTCCGGACTGTAGGTGAGAATATTTACACTTGAATGGATATGTTTCGAAACAAAAGAAGGTTCTTCTTTCCTAAATATCCAATTTGAATCCACTGAAAAAGTATATTACATTTACATATCTGCTCTATGCATGGTTTTCTAATAACAATGGGTATAACGATTATTTTCGTTCATGTCTTTAAAGAATGGAAGTTAAGTTTGATAACTGCTTAAGACATATGAAGATCAGCCGTGAAAATCAAAATTAAAATTACATCGCGTAAAATAGCAATAACACAGGAAAGAGAGACTCGATGAAGAAAATGCTCAAGTATGTATGTGGCATTTATTAAAGAGAGGTAAAACTTACACTCTCATGGGGTGACCCCCTGGTAAAAATACAGAAGCAGGAGCTCTACATCCTTACAGCAGGACAGTTAGAGATAGACTGATTCCTGACATCAAATAATGTAGCCAAAATGCGTCGAGCTAAAATGTGGTTGCCCTTAGACTATAATAACCCTATACGTGTAGTTCATAAAGAAAGTTTAAATTAAAAACATGCCAACCGGACCGTTAATTTGGCGATTAAAATATCAGCGTACAAATATGCATGCCAACACTGATTGCTGAGAAAAATATTTCTAAATCCATAACACAGATGTCAGACGCCGCTTTAATATAAACAGAGCGTTAGATTTTAAGCCGAAAAAGGAGTTGTAATGTCTGTTAATTTGGAAAGGAATTAAACAAGTGACTGAGTAACTGCAAAAGGGCATATGGTTTTTAAAATATCATTCTATGTACTCTTTGAACAAACGAAAGTATGCAGGCTCAGAAAATGATTTTAGGATGAGAAAAGATTGGATTTTGATTTATTTTATTAACGGCCTCGGTTAAGCAGGAAAATCTACATAACCGCAATTTAAAGGAAAGAGATAAATATATTCTTTTTAGAAAGTAAAAATGATGTTTAATTGATTTGAAATTGGGAAAGATAATTTTAATTTTAAATTTGAGAATTTAAATTTAAAAAAGAAGCTAATAATAATATGTGATGTTATGTTACTTTCGACATCACATATCTCTCCGGAAATATTTCTTTTCATTTAAAAAACGTCCAGAAAACATTGCATTAATTATTTCGTATATCTTTGCAAGAAAGAAATATTAGATTTATATTTGAGAATTTAGTAAATGTTTTCTCATTTTTATTGAATTCATTTTTGTATGCTAAGGAAGAAATTTTAAATTTTATAACAATCCAGAGAAAATTTAATTTTTTCTAAATTCCGTCCAGAATACTTTTGTCACGATTGTATCGGGTAAGGAGATTTTTTGTGTTTTTTTTAATAGCTTATTATTAAAAAAATCTTCTTCTAAATTATATCTAAATAAAAAATATGTCAGCCAGGCATATGTAGAGAATTACATTCTATTCCTAACAAAGTGAGAATGTTTGAAGCATTTGCTTATTATTTCTCTATGCGGATCATTTTAGATGACAAATGAAGGTACGGAAAGTAGGTCAAAATATTTACACTTGAATGGACTTGTTACGAAATAAAAGAAGGTCCTTTATTCTGAAATTGTATTACGAATAGTAAACCTAATGTAATTCTGTGCACTCGATGATAAATTATACTGCAATGTATAGCATATTAAACAAAAACATAATTTGCAGAACAAATTTAAAAAAACAAGATTTATTTCTTACACTCTTTAAGCCCGAGAAGGAACAGATATTAAGGTAATTGATTTATTCATTTCGACATTTAATATTAAATTTTGGTAACAAATAAGTTAAACCAAGTGAATATGAAAAAATAAAAATGCAATTCAAACAATATGATACTTAACCACCCTAAATCTTAGATTCCGTTCAAATGAAATCGAAATAAATCTCCGACTTTTTCTGAACATTTGCTTTTTTGATTGCCTATTCATTTTGTTTACACTTACCGTAAACATAATACAAAATCTGCAATACAAATTTGCAAGTTGAGTTTGGAAAAAAAGTCTTAGATTTATTTCGATTTCATTTGAACGGAATCTAAGATTTAGGGTGGTTAAGTATCATATTGTTTGAATTGCATTTTTATTTTTTCATGTTCACTTGGTTTAACTTATTTGTTACCAAAATTTAATATTAAATGTCGAAATGAATAAATCAATTATCTTAATATCTGTTCCTTCTCGGGCTTAAAGAGTGTAGGAAATAAATCTTGTTTTTTTTAATTTGTTCTGCAAATTATGTTTTTGTTTAATATCTCAAGTTTTTTAATAACTATTGCATTCAGGTGAACTCATTTCAAAATTAACTGAGGGTATCATCTTCAGGACTTCTTTATGCGGTATCGTGTCACAATTACTGATGTAATTCATCCAGGGCCATAGCTAGAAGTGGACTATGGGGGTGGAGGGCTGGGTGAGCTCAAGAGAATGCCTAAGGGGCATTCAGCGGCATACACTGTGCATGCAACACGTTGGCATGATTGGAACAAAATGGCGATTATGTGTCTCACATGCTAACCCGGCTATCATTGTATACTTATTAATAAATTATTTTCTTGTACTTTCTTTTTTAAAATGGGTACTTCTAGATTATCCCGTCGACCAAAAAATTATCGCCAAACTATAAGATTAAATGCCAATAATGGATGATCGTGAATGTCACATTCAATGACATTAATGCGATTCACGTGTTTAAAATGTCATTACTAAGTGATTTTTATTTCGACTTTTTATTAATATTTTTATTAATATTCTACTAATTATTTATTTTTTCGTTATTTAAAATAAAAATTATGTCAACATGTATAATTTGACTATTATAGTTTGGCGATTTGTATAATTTGGCGAAATTGGTCGACGGTATAACCTAGAAGTACCTTAAAATGATATAAATTGTTTTGTTCTATTGAAAACGAAATTTTCACCATCAATTTTCGCAAAAATTGCGCCAACGTGATAAGTATTAGACATTTGTGCCAAAGGACAGAGCGTTATGAATATTTCAAATGAGTTTACATTTTATAATTTCATACAAATAATGCATCAAAAGAGTTTTATAAAAATATTAACTTGAAATATAAAAAAAACAGCTACTTTTCAACAGAAACTCTTTGTGATGTTTTAAAAATTAAATCGTGTAAGTTTCTTATCATTTTAACAATCATAGGAATAATAAATTTAATACAAATTAATTCAAAATTAAATTTTATTCAATGATTAATTATTTGTAATGTTACAAGTTGAGGAGCGATTTTAAAAAATCGCCAAATTGGAAATTAAAAAAAATATTTGAATGATTACGTTGATAGAATTGGCTAATTTATTGCAGTGCCGAAAAGTCTTACGCCAATTAGTCGTTAATTCTGCGGTTTAGCCTTAAAAAAATTGCCAGGAATTGAGTTTGAAGGCCTAGTTCTGCAGATTTACTAATTTCATTACGTACCAAGGATGATATACTATTATTTTTTACTATTATTTTTTAATACTATTATTTTTGGAGACTTTTATTTACCTTAATTTATTTTGATTTTCTTCGAACGTATAAGGCGAAGACATTATAAAAACTGTGGTATAGGTACAAAATTCCAGCACAAATATCATATACTGGCTTTGGCGCGATTTTTTTCAGATGCCAATGTGTCAGAAACCCCACTTTCAAATACCATTATTTACATATATATTTTTAAGTTATTTTCTATTATTTTGAAAAAACAATAAATAGAAAAAAGCTTAATTTACTAATTTTCTATTTTTCTTCAATTAAAAATCGCCTTGATCCATCAATTAATATTAGAAAATATCTCTTTATTACAAAAATCATGCTTCATATTTATTATTTTCTGAAAATAATTCTTTTTCCTGGTACCAAATGTTTAAAAATCTCCGTTTCACTTCCAATATGAAGTCTTAAATATGCCGTTTTTAATTCTTACAAAAAAAAAAAAAAAAAAAAAAAAAAAAATTCTTTTTAAATCACGTAAAAATTATTAAATGCTACAGGAAATATATCCATTGATCACTAAAATTTTCATTTTCATTTTTTTTTTTTTTTTTTTTTTTTTTTTTTTTTGATTGGAGGAATTTTTTTTACTCAATTAGGTGCTTCGAAGAAAATCTGTGGCAGCGCGTACAAAAGGTGGGAAAATGTCTAGTAAATAACTCGTTCAATGTTAAATTCCCTATTAAAATAACATTACGGAGTCGCATTGGAAATAAATATAGCATAGCACTGCCGTGCTATGCTATAATTACATTTACATATATACACGATCTAAGGTTTGCTAGTAATTATGAAGTTAAAATGTTTATTTTTATTTAAAAAACGTCCAGAAAATATTGGATTATTACTTTCTTCTATCTTTCACGAAGAAAATATTGGATTTATGTTTAAGAATTCACTAGATATTTTTTTAATTATTTATTGAATTAATTTTTCTATGCTTAAAAGAATAATTTTCAAAGTTTATAACTATCCAAAGAAATATACATTATTTCTGTAAATTTCGCCCAAAATAATTTTATCGCAATTGCATCATATAAAGATTTTTTGTGTGTGTATGTTTGTTAAAACAATTTATTATTTTAAAATATGTTTTTCTGAGTTATATCTAAATAGAAAATATGTTAGCCAGGCATATGCCGAGAATAACATTTCATTACTGACAGAGCGAGAATATTTGAAGTATTTGCTTATTATTTCTTTATGCAGATCATTTCAGGTGACAATTTAAGCTGCGGAAAGTAGATCAGAATATTTACAGTTGATTGGATATGTTTCGAAATAAAAGAAGGTCTTCTTTCGAAAAAATCCATTATGGATAGTAAACCTAATGTAATTCTGTGTATTCGATAATAAATTATTCAACACTGAAAGTGTATTATTAATTTTACATACTGTATGCTCAATTCCTTGTTTTCTAGTAATTATATAGTTAAAATGTTTCTTTTTATTTAAGAATCGTCCTAAGTTTGTCATATAAAGTTTTCTTACTGTATGTTTTATATTAAGTATATTTAATTTTGATGATAAATAAAAAAGAAATATGCGTCAACTTTTATTCTTTCCTTTCATCAAATTCAAATGTATTTTAGGTATAGACATCTACGAATTTTTCTAAAGGAAAATAACTTTTTAAATCTTTTTCTCTATTACTTGTAAAAAGTGAGTTACAATTAAAATTAATATGAATGATCAGCATCATCTGTCAAACAACAACAAAAACATACAAATATTATTACTGAAAGCAAAATCTTACTAATATACACAAAGTTTTAAAATTACAGGTATTAATGTAATGTATGTATACATTCCTCTACTAAATTTTATATAATATTTTAGTATGTAAAGAATTAGATTTAAAAATAACTAAATATTTCTATAAAGAGAATTCATTAGATATTTTCTCTTATTTATTGAATTGATTTTTGTATTCTTAAAAGAATAAGTTTTAATGTTTGTAACTAAAGAGAGAAAAATGCGTTCATTTTATCAATTCCGCCAAAATCACAATTGAATTATATAAAGATTTGTATATATTTTTTGTGATTTTTTTCTAATTTATCATTTTATTAAATCATAAAATTCCATTTATATGTTACATTCAAATAGAAAATATCTCTGTATCATATGACGAGAATTACATTTTATTACTATCAAAGCGAAAGTGTTTGAAGTATTTGATTATTATTTCTTTACACGGATGATTTCAGGAGACGAATTAAGCTGCGTAAAGTAGGTCAGAATATTTACACATGAATGGATATGTTTCGAAATAAAAGAAGGTCCTTCTTTCCAAAGAATCCATTATGAATAGTAAAATTAATTTAATTCTATGTACTCGATGATAAATTATACAGCACTGAAAAAATATGTTACATTTACATATATGCTCAATCTTTGGTTTTCTAATTATTATGTCGTTAAAATATTTCTTTTTATTTGAAAAAAACCCTCCAGAAAAAATTGCCTTATTAATTTTTTCTATCGTTATAAGAAAAAAATATTGAATTTATGTTTGAGAATTCATATGTTTTATTTTATTTATTGAATTTATTTTTATATGCTAATATATAATAATTTTTATATAAATCTCAAAGTTATAACTATCCGCAAAAAATGTAATATTTTTATAAATTCCACAGAAAATAATTTTGCCATAATTATATCATATAAATATATTTTTGTGTATGTGCGTATGTGTGTTTTCCTCAAAATAATTTATTATTTTTTAAAAATGATGAAGTTTTATCTCAAAGTTATATCTAAGTAGAAAATATCTCTCGAATTATATAACTAGAATCACATTTTATTACTACCAAAGCGAGAATATTTAAAGTATTTACTTATTATTTCTTTATGCGGATCATTTCAGATGACAAATTAAGCTGCAGAAAGTAGATCAGAATATTTACACTTAAATGCATACGTTAGGAAATAAAAGAAGCTTCTTCTTTCCAAAATCCCATTATGAATAGTAAGCCTAACGTACTTCTGTGTATTCAATGATAAATTATTCAGCGCTTAAAATGTATATTACATTTACATATATGCTCAATCATGGTTTCTTATAATTATGTGGTTAAAATGTTTCTTTTTACACTAACGGAAAAAAATCCCAACACCAAGAAAAAATTTATTGTAGAGTAATGAAATTTGGACAGTGCATTTTTCTAGTTGACATGTTTAATTGATTAAATTTTCGAGATCACAGGTTAATTTAAGTTGAATAAATTGCATTTCAAATGTGAAATGCTGTTGCATTAATAGTTGATATAACCACCAGAATTTTGAATGCAAGCCTGCACACGTGCATGCATTGTGTCACACAAGTGCCGAATGTCACTTTGTTTTATGAAGTTCCATTCTTATTGTATTTGCTGTGTCAATACTGTGATGGTAAGTGCTGGCTGGGGATGACACCGGGGTTCTCATTCAATGGTATCCCATATGTGCTTAATGGGAGACAGATCTGGTAATCTCGCTGGTCAAGGTAGCATGTCAACACTCTGTAGAGTACGTCACGTTACAATAGCGGCTTGAGGGCGAGCGTTATCCTGTTGAAAAACTCCCCTTGAATGCTTTTCTTGAATGGAAGCACTACAGGTTGAATTACCAAACTGACGTACACATTTGCAGTCAGTGTGTTTGGGAGCACCACGAGAGTGCTTCTGCTGTCATAGGAAATTGCTCCCCAGACCGTGACCCCAGATTTTATGTCCAGTGTGTTTGGGCCGCAGACTGTTTGGTTTCAGGCGTTCCCCTGGCCTCCTTTTGACCAGCACACGGCCATCAATGGCACCAAGGCAGAACCTGCTTTCATCAGAAAACACAACAAATCTCCACTCCATTCTCCAATGAGCTCTGGCTTGACACCATTGACGTCGCAACGGCAATGATTTAGATTCAGCGAAATGAATGCAACAGGGTGCCTTGCTCGGAACTGTCCTTGAAGTAACCGATTTCTAACAGTTCATTGTACCACTGTGGTACCAACCGCAGCTCGAATTTCTGTCGCAGACACAATACGATGCGCCACAGCCGTAAGACGAATACGACGGTCTTCCCTCTCAGTAGTTCCACGTGGTCACCCGGAGCCTGGTTTTCGTGAGGCAGTACCCTACCTTGACCACTGCTCCCAACAATCATGCACAATTGATACATTCCGTACAAGACTTTCTGCAAAATCACGGAAAGAAAATCCACTTTATCGTAGCCCTACGACCTCTTTCCAACTCGGGAAGCTGATTATAATGGGTTCTTCGTTTTTTCAAAGGCATTCATGATCAATCTCAACTCAATTCGTCAAGTTTTGGAGATAAATAATGCTCACGAACTTTACAGCACGCATTTAAAGGAAACCTGACTATAAAGTTGTGAGTGGCGCTCTTATGCTCGAAACATAAAACTTGAATCAATGTCATTTTTCAGATGTATAAACACGCCTGCAAAATTTGTTTTAGCTAACACAAGTCTTTATTAGTGTTGGGATTTTTAGTGTATTTAAAAAACGTCCAGAGAACAATGCATTATAACTTTCTTCTATTTTTAGATGAAAACAAATTGGATTCATGAAAATTTTTGAATTCAGTTTTCGATGGATTAACACGTGTTACAAATCGGAAATTCCAGAAATCATGTTTTTACAAAATGTCATTGAGTCTATGACTTTATCCGCCTGTTTGTATGCCACAAAAATTTTGTGGGTGCTCTATCGGAAGAACTAACGCAAGGGAATTAATAAAACAATATATTCAGGTACATAATTCCTAATACAAATTGATGTTGGTTAGTTTTTGGTGTAAAACGACCAATAGATGGCGCAGCTATACTGCATTTTTTACGGTTTATGCAACAGCTATATCTCATTTCTAATTCAGTAAATTCGAGATATGAACAAGTTTTGTTTATGTTTTGGCCTCTATAGTCAGACACTTGGAGCTGCTATGCTCAATTTTGTCCGATTCTTGCGATAACTCTATTTCAAAAACTAAAGCATGATTTTTTTCATCAAACTTCAGATTCTGGTAAAACTAGATAAATATTATTGATGTCTATATTTTGGTATAACTCGCCCAAGAGATGACGCTTCTATGTTGCATTTTTCTCGATATCCACAATAGTCGTATTTCAAGAACTAATGTACGGAATTTCATGCCTTTAGAATCCTCACGATGAACATAGATTGGCATTTATTATTGGCACTTTCGAAGTATTATCATGTTTGAGACATTTTGAGATTGCCACATCCGACTAGTTTTTCTAATTATTTTACAGAATATTGTTATGATAAGTTTGTCATATAAAGTTTTCCTATTGTACATTTTAGTTTGAATATCTTGAATTTTTATTAAAAAAATGCTTTGGCATTTATTATTTATTATCACCTAAATCAAATGCGTTTTACCTAGAATCATTTATAAATTTTTCTAATGAAAAATAACTCCTATTGCAAACAATTTGAGACTATTTGAATTATTTGTTCTCTATTTTGTTTCTGCTGATAACTCATATCATAAATTAATTTCAAGATGATAATCAGTAAGTCTTTGTAATTCCATGATCAACAAAAACCCCAAATCATGTGCATGGCTTAGATTATGAAACTCTTTCAAACACATTCAGAATGTTGTAACAAAACTTCACAGAGCCTGTGCACAAAAACCTACTTAAGTGAGAGGCTTCAAATTTTATACTTACAGCTGAATATCCCGTGTCACACAACAAATCATAAATTTTTGAAAAAGTCTATTAATTTAATGAAATAAATTATATTAATGTCATCTGTTATTTTTTGCAATTTCAAATGTAAAATATAATCTTAATTTCAACGTTTTTCGTGTAGACATCACGGCTTGGACGCAACGCGTTTCGCTTTTAAACAGAAGGTCGCAATATCGAATTTGGTACTGAAACTTGAAATTTTCATAGTAAGTTGTATTTATTTAAAAGCGATTACGTATTTTTTTTTTTTTTTTTTTTTTTTTTTTTTTTTGTAAATTTAAGGGTTTATTTTATTTTTTTTAATCACTGACATTGATAATATTTTTTGGAACCCAATTTTCTTCCGATTTTAAAAATTGTTGCAATATATTAATGATTCAGCTTTGTAAATTTTGTTTAAATTTTTTTGTTTTCATTTTTAGAAATTTAAAATTTTATTTATCTCTGCTATTTTTTTTTATTACGGTTTGCTTTGGTTTGGTTTATTTTCTGACGGCCGATTATCAATACGAGGGCTATAGACCTAAAGAGGGAGGGGTGCCCTCCGTGGGGGGGGGTCTTTCTGAGGAAACCTAATCCGTATTTAAGCTAGGAAATCCAAGGTTAGAAGAAAACCACTTTAAATTACAGATTTAAAAAAATGGAATTTTGGAATTCATTTATATAATTTAGTTGGAACATTGTGTGATCTATGATCACATTTAACCACTTAATTAATGAGGTCTCTGAAAATATGTACTGTTAACAACTCTGGCTAATTTTTCAGCTAATACAGAACAAAGAGAAAATAATTTATCGGTGGAAAATTGTATCAATCGCGTTTGGCATTTGTACAAAAATGGATATTTTCACATAAGAAAAAATCTTTTAGAAAAAAAACATTATTTTCAATTTCTTTGAATTTTCATGCTAAGCGACTACAAAACTAGCTGCAATCCTATGGAAAATAAGCGAGGTCTAAGACCTTTTTTACTCGGAAACTACGCGAGCGATTTTGATGAAACTGGAAATTTATATTCCCTGGATTATGCTTAAGGGGGTAGTAAGGTTAATTCGAGGGAAAAAAAGCATATTTTCTATCATTTTTTGTAAGGATACAATTAATATTTATTTATTTGTATAGTTATAGTATAATTATATGTCATTTAAAGAGTATTCTGTGGAATTTTCATTAAGAAATATTAAAAAATAAGCCGATGACAGCGAATCTTCGAAGACGTCCCAAAAAAAAGTTGATTCGCGGTGAACCGCATAACTCATGACTGGATCAACTGAAATTAAAAAACCAAATTGATTTAATTAGTTGATAAGTTTCCTCAGGGAACGCAGTCGAGTTTTTTTTATTATTATTATTGATTTTTCAATTTTTTACAGGGCTCGGAAGTCAAAATACTGATTTTTCATCAAAAAAATCTGATATTTTGTTTTTTAAAAGTAAGTTAAAAAAAAAAAAAAACTCGACAGCGTTATCTCGTAATTTATATAAAGAAAGAGTGTGTAAAATTTTTAAAAGATCGGTTCAGTAGATTTTGAGCTACAGAGTTCACCGGCTTCGAAAAAGCGAAGTGTTAGAAAAACATGCTTAAAGTTTCACAGACGTTTTTGTCGAAATAGATATTTGTAAATTACTGCTTTTTTCATATACTTACACAGAATCAATGCCAGGCCCATAAAGCGAAAAGCTGTCGGAGATGATGTCCAGAGCATCTTGTTGGTCTTGTCTACGACGAATCCTGCCTTCTTTGCTCTCTTTTGCAACCTCTAGCTCCGCTTTACATACTCGAAGACTATCTGTTGTTCGCGCCCATTCATGAGAACTTGTTCCAGTTTTTATGCCCATTTCTTGCAAAAATGACAGCAGAGAAAAACAGCCTTCATTAAATGTACATACTGCAACATTAGCTGCAATTTCAACGACGTTGGAGGTGCCATTCACTGTTTTTGGAGTAATTTTCCAAATAAGTTGATTAAGGCTTTCATTATTGTTCTGAGTGAAACCTCCAACACATCGTTCCAGAAGTGCATCTTTGCTTAAATCCTCATAAATAGGTTTTATGGCTTCTAGCACATTACTCGGAAGTGCGGTGTAACTGTGTTTGAATGACTCCAGATCTTCTGTAGCTGCAGCCTTCTGCCATTCACACCATGAATCAGCATCGCTCGGACAATCGGAGGGCGGAGACTTACAAGTGTATATCTCCGTCAGTTTTACTTCAATTGCTTTCAAATTTTCCCAGAATAATCTTAAGATGTTGTACATTAATATAAAATAAAAATAAAAAAATGCAAAAAAAAAAATAAAATAAAATACCTTACTACCCCCTTAAGATTTGTGGCAGACAGATTTTTCAGTGACTAATACTTTTTATTTCAGAGGAGTGGAATTTTTTTCAATTTTTTTTTTTCAAAATTTTTTTTAATTAGTTATTTTTTTTAACTGTCTGCCCCAAATGATCTTATATTTATATTCTACTACCAATAAATTTTTCGTCGAAATCACTCGAGTACTTTAGGACTTAATGGAGCTTTTAGATAAAATGTAGAGTTTTTCGGAGACCTATAAAGCACAGATACGTCTAACACATCTGAAGTTTTTATTCAGTTTTCTCAAACACATGAATTAACTGTATTTATTTCTTAGCTGTATGTATTAACTATATTATTAAAGTATAGGGTGTCCAGCAAATAAGACCCTGATTTCAAAACTAAATTTCTCAAAAATAACGATCGGTAGGATTATGTGGTGAATGGTTTGTTTATTAGGTAAGTTGTAAAAATGTTGTACAGTAGTTTCGATCGGTGAAAATTTTGAAAAGATTGTGTTCTGATTGCAAAGAATGCTTTATTTGACATTTTATTTTTAAATTTAGATTGCTTGATTTTGGAACTAAATTTTTGGAATTTCGAAATTGACTGAACGTGAGATTGAAGGTGAAAAACTCCTTCTCTGCATGTATTCTAAATTAAGAAAAATGTCAAATCAAGCATTTTTTGCAATCAGAACACAATCATTTCCAAATTATTCACCTTTCTAAACATACGTATAACATTTTTTACAGCTTACCCAACATGTAAACAAACCATTCATCGCAAAATTCTATAGATTTTTGTTTTTGAGAAATTTAATTTTGAAACCGGGGTCTTATTCGATGGGAACCCTGTATGTATAAACACCTGGATAAAGTTTAGTTACATATAATAATTTAGTGTAAAATGTTAGCGTAAAATTAATGCGAGCGGGCATGGCGTTCTAGTCGTGCCTTCCTTTAAACCCTTTCCGGCACACTGAGCCCAGTCTGGGATGCCTAATTTTAATTCCAAACTTGTAAACGGCACCAGTAATATTTTAGTAAAATTTTAATTTTACAATGAAAACGTAAATTAAGGAATTCAAAATATCTAAAAAAATCGTTTGCGATTTCCGGTGACAGTCGATAATTAGTCATTTTACCAGTAAATTTTGCCCGTGCTGGAAAGGGTTAAGACGCCACACTAGTCACTGACAAGGACGATGATAATATAAAGTTTATGGGGACATTACTTTCAAATTTTAATATTTTGACATGTTTTTTTGCATAGGATAGCTGAGTATGATCTACAACAGGGCTAGTTTTAAATTTTTCGATTTTTGTTTCAGATTCAATATATATATATATATATACAGGGTGTTTCTAAATTCATGGTCCAAACTTTAAGGGGTGATAGTACACATCAAGACAAACAATATTTAAATAGGAACCAAGGGTCCCAAAGTCTTCCGAAGGAGATAGGCGACGTTAAAGTTTAGGGTCCAAAATTTCAAATGATTATAAAAATCGGAAAAATTGGTCGATTCGTTTGCGGTTTTCACTAAAACTATTCTTTATGTCAGTATTGTCTTGAAAATAAATTATAAAGATAAATTTCAAACAATGACGATAGAGGGCGCTTTAGACTTTAGAGTAACGAACAACTATTTTTTACCGTTATTTTTTGCATCTCATTAAAGGTTTCGTAAACTTAGACTTAAACTTAAATTTTGAGCTGAAAATCTGAATAGTTGGAAGCAGTTAAGTAGCACAAACTTAACTGTGTTCAGAGGGTTTTAAATTCAAATGATTATAAAAAACGGAAAAATTGGTCGATTGATTTGCGGTTTTTACTAAAACTAATCTTTGTCGGTATTTTATTGAAAATGAATTATAAAGATAAATTTCAAAAAATGAAGATAGAGGGCGCTTTAGATTTTGGAGTAACGCATAACTATTTTTTACCGTTATTTTTCGCATCTCATAAAATTTTTTTAGAAGCTTAGACATAAACTTAAATTTCGAGATGAAAATCTGAATCGTTGGGTGTGGTTAAGTAGCGCAAACTGAACTGTGTTCAATGGGGGTGGGGAGGTTGAAAATTCAAATGATGATAAAAAACGGAAAAATTGTTCGATTCGTTTGCCGTTTTCGCTAAAACTATTCTTTATGTCAATATTTCCCTGAAAATAAATTTTAAAAATTAATTTTAAAAAATACCGTTAGAGGGCGCCTTAAACTTTGGAGTAACCAACAACTATTTTTAACCGTTATTTTTTGTATCTAATTAAATGCTTGTAAAAGTTCAAACTTAAATTTTGAGCTCAAAATCTGCATCGTTTTGAGTAATTAAGTGCAGAAATTTGAAACGTGTTCGAGGGGTGGGGAAGGTAACATTTTAACTCCTGAACACTGTTCAGTTTCCGCTTCTTAACCCCTCCATCGATTTAGAATTTGAGCTCAAAATTTAAATCTAAGCATTTGCAAGCATTTAATTAGATACAAAAAATAACGCTTAAAAATAGTTGTTGGTTACTCTAATGTTTAAGGCACCCTCTATCGGTATTTTTTGAAATTAATCTTTAAAATTTATTTTCAAGGAAATATTGACATAAAGAATAGTTTTAGCGAAAACGGCAGACGAATCGACCAATTTTTCGGTTTTTTAAAATAATTTGAAATTTGAACCTCCCCACCCCCATTGAACACAGTTCAGTTTGCTCTACTTAACCACTCCCAACGATTCAGATTTTCATCTCAAATTTTAAGTTTACGTCTAAGTTTCTAAAAAAATTTTACGAGATGCGAAAAATAACGGTAAAATATAGTTGCACGTTACTCCAAAGTCTAAAGCGCCCTCTATCGGCATTTTTTGAAATTTATCTTTGTAATTCATTTTCAATAAAATACCGACATAAAGAATAGTTTTAGTGAAAACCGCAAATCAATCGACCAACTATTCCGTTTTTTATAATCATTTGAATTTAAAACCCCCTGAACACAGTTAAGTTTGTGCTACTTAACTGCTTCCAACTATTCAGATTTTCAGCTCAAAATTTAAGTCTTAGCTTACGAAACCTTTAATGAGATGCAAAAAATAACAGTAAAAAATAGTTGTTCGTTACTCTAAAGTCTAAAGCACCCTCTATCATCATTTTTTGAAATTTATCTTTATAATTTATTTTCAAGACAATACTGACATAAAGAATAATTTTAGTGAAAACCGCAAACGAATCGACCAGTTTTTCTGTTTTTCATAATCATTTGAATTTTTGGACCCTAAACTTTAATGGCGCCTATCTCCTTCGGAAGACTTTGGGATCCTTGGTTTCCTATTTAAATATTGTTTGTCTTGATGTGATAGTAAGATTTAAGGGGTGATAGTACACATCTAGACAAAGAATATTAAGTAGGATACTAGGGTCCCAAACATCTTCCGAAGGAGATAGGCGCCATTAAAGTTTAGGGTCCAAAATTCCAAATGATTATAAAAATCGGAAAAATTGGTCGATTCGTTTGCGGTTTTCACTAAAACTATTCTTTATGTCAGTATTTTCTTGAAAATAAATTATAAAGTTAAATTTTAAAAAATGTCAATAGAGGGCGCTTTAGACTTTGGAGTGACGAACAACTATTTTTTACCGCTATTTTTTGCGTCTGCTTGAATGTTTTCGGAAGCTTAGGCTTAAACTTAAATTTTAAGCTCAAAATCTGAATAGTTATGAGTGGTTAAGTTGTGCAAACTGAACTGTGTCCAAAGGGGAGGAAAGGTTCAAATTTTAAATAATTAGAAAAAACTGAAAAATTGGTCGATTCGTTTGCAGTTTTCACTACAACTATTCTTTATGTCAGTATTTTTCTTGAAAATAAATTATACAGATGGATTTTAAGGGCACTTTAGACTTTGCAGTTACGAACAACTATTTTTTAAAGTTATTTTTGCATCTCATGAAATTTTATCGGGAGTTTAGACTTAAATTTGAGTTCAAAATCTGAATAGTTGCGAGTGGTTAAGTAGCGCAAACTGAACTGTGTTCGAGGGGGAAGGAAAAGTTCAAATTTCAAATGATTATAAAAACAAAAACATTGGTAGATTCGTTGGCAGTTTTCGCTAAAACAAACTTTATGTCTTTATTGCCTTGTAAATAAATTTTAAAGATAAATTTCAAAAAATTCCGTTAGAGGGTGCCTTAAAATTTAGAGTAACCAACAACTATTTTTAAAAATTATTTATTATATCTAATTAAATGCTTGCAATAGTTTAGACTTAAATTTTGAGCTAAAATTCTGAATCGTTGGGAGGGGTTAAAAAGTGCAAAAATGAACTGTGTTCGAGGGGGGGGGAGGGTTAAATTTCAACTCCTGAAAATGGTTCAGTTTATGCTTCTTAATGCCTATCCAATGATTTAGAATTTGAACTCAAAATTTAGGTGTAAGCATTTGAAAACATTTAATTAGATATAAAAATAACGGTGAAAAACAGTTGTGGGTTACACTTAATTTTACGGCGCCCTCTAACGGAATTTTTTGAAATTTATCTTTAAAATTTATTTTTAAGGAAATACTGACATAAAGAATAGTTTTAGCAAAAACGAATCGACCAATTTTTCGCTTTTTTATAATCATTTGAAATTTGAACCTTCCATCCTATGAAGGAGATTTACTGTTGAAGTTCGTATTGATTCTTAATAGATTGCTATGCAAAGCAAACAAACTGAATATGAACAGTGACCAGGTTCGGTAGAAAGGCTACAAAAAAAACCCACAATGGTGAATCAGTTAATCATTTATTGTATCCATAAGTAGCAGGGAGGGGTACAAACAGGTCAGTCGGAGAGAGTCTCCGAAACAAAAAATTCGAACTTGTTTAGTTCGTGACAAGCCGTCAAGAGAAGTCGTACAGAGACAACACACACAGTGTTGGCGTAGAACAAAGTCGCCAACATACGACAAAGTATGCCTATGCACAATGGAGAAGATTTATCAAATTACAGACAAAACGCAGCTGGCATGATCGGTTTTCAATTTGAATGCCCAGTAAAGAAGGGGGAGTGCTTTATTCCTATGGTTGCTACAACATTAAGTTACACGTGTAGCTAAGAGAGCATAGCAACAGCCGAGAAGAATGATCACACCCAAAAGGCTATCGTTATGTCTGTAGAAGAATCCCAGACAAGGGGCGACAAAATTTTGATGCGCAGATGTTAAATTATTTTAGCATTTTCTCATGAGAGGAAAAAGAGGCATTATGTGGTAGTTAATCGCGTTACTGTGTGCATGCCCATACAAGGCAATGAAAAGAACATCCGATCAGACTTAGCTGACAGTTGCAAATTGTTTGAAACGGTTGTTTAAATGCGGGCATATTTCTTACGAATAGTCTTGGGAAGCTGAGATTTTGGCGGTTAAAGAATAATGGCCGAGGGAAATGAAAAATAAATGAAGTACAATTTTAAACGAATTTTGAATTGAAAAGAGAACGGGGTGCATAGAAATAATATATAACAAAATAAACAATATATAACTAAATAACCGTTATACATTCCCCCTTGAACACAGTTCAGTTTGCGGTACTTAACCTTTCCCAACTATTCAGATTTCGAACTCAAAATTTAAGTTTAGGTCTAAGCTTTCGAAAACATTTAATGAGATGCAAAAAATAACGGTAAAAAATAGTTGTCCGTTACTTCAAATTCTAAAGCGCCCTCTATCGACATTTTTTGAAATTTATCTTTACAATTTATTTTTAAGAAAATACTGCATAAACAATAGTTTTAGTAAAAACCACAAACGAATCGACCTATTTTTCCGTTTTTTTATAATCATTTGAAAATTTGGAACCTAAGCCTTAATGGCGCCTATCTCCTTCGGAAGACGATTGGGACCCTTAGTTGCCCGATATATATATATATATATATATATATATATATATACTTTATCCTTCAAAACTGGTTCTGAAATTAAAACTATCCTAATATTAAAAAAATATATATAACCAAAATCGATAAAGTAAAAACTTGTTTGGTTGTGGATCTTCTCAGCTATAATTTCAAAAAAAAAAAAAAAAAAAATCCTGTTAAAATAATAAAGTTTGAGCGAGATATTTGAAAGTAACGCCCCCATAGACTTTACATTATCCTGCGGGTCTTTTTCAGTGACTTGTTTGATGTCTTAACAAAGTTCCAAATGAAACAATTCCTATAATTTAGACAAGACTTACCCTATGCTACGTATGATGGGTAAGTAAAAATGGAGATATTTAGAAAAATAATTAGTGCGGACACATGGACAGATGGATAGATTTCACTTTAAAAGATATAAATATTATTAAATTTGCTTCAGTGAAAAGCTCAGAGTAGATAACTAAAAAAACACCTTGTATTTTAAATGTAGAGATTATATGAAATTATTAGTAATCAAATTAAGCAAATTATGTAATTGTAATAAAATTACAGTAGAATGCCTTAAAAAATGGCAATAAAATTTTATTAGTCGAGATAATGTTGGACAAAAACTTGGGGAACCTGATATTATTTTAAACCTCAAATTATTGCCAAGATCTTTGTTTGCTTGTCTTACTCAGCGAAGTTAATTCATACTGTTGAGAATCATCAAGTTCTATAACATAAATCGCTTTTTTTGGCCAAAAATTTCCGATCATACAATGCATAGGATATGGTTGTGTTTGGACCTAATGTAGCGGATTTTAGGGTTAAATTTCTGGCGTCATCCTTACCCACTATACTTCACTTCTATTCTTTCTTTTTACTGTGTGGGTTTTCACCCTTTTACTTTAAAAGATAGGTCACCCTTAGCCACTATAATTCATCTCTCTTTTTTTTTTTTTACTCTGTGGTTCTTCCCCCTGCTTTTACTTTTAAAAGAAATACTTATGTTGCCCCAATTACAAAAATCGTATTAAAAACTACAAAAAGAAGAAGAAGAAGAAGAAGAAATATTACAAAAATAAAATAAAATATATCACAAAAATAAAATGAGATACAGCTTTTAAACAAATTGTATTTAAAAGTACATATTTTCCCTATACAATGGTGTAAAAATTGGAAATGTACAAATTTTAGATGTTTCAAAATTTACAGTAATGAAAATTTTCAATCTCAAATTTCAAAATGTTGCCATTCAAAATGACGCATGCGTTACACACATATATGTTTGTCCTTCACGACAAAGATAAATACTCATTACCATTCTTTTTATTTTTGCTAGTAAACATATAATGATAGATTCTTTAAACAATTTCTTTTCAAAATTTTTCTTGAAACATTGCGATAAGAAAACTAATTATGCAAATTAGATACCAGCATTTAATTAAAACGACCTATGACTTATAGGAAATCTTTTGAATTACACTTCTTTTAATGTTTTAATCCTTCATTTTAATGGTTGCGTGCTCTTGGATGTCTAGCAAATCGTGAAAATAAATGATATTTTCTTAAATTTGGTTAAGGGGACGCAGAACGCATTTTAAGGAAATTTTATTTATAACTTTTTTTAACATTGTTTAACGATATTATTTGTAATCAAAATCACTTGATAAAACTTCAAAAATAAATAAAGAAAGAAGTATGTGAGATAATTTAAAAATAGTTATAGCTCGAACTATTATTTGTAAAATTTCCTTTTTTTTTCATTTAAAAATCAGAATTATGTAAGGTTTAATTTTGATTCGGCATTTTCAAAATATTAATTTAATTACAAATAAAAAATAATAATATAATTAAAAAATGTTTCCACTTAATATATATATATATATATAAATATATATATATATATAGTCTACTTTTAATGGTATTATATATATATATATATATGTATACATATACAGGGTGTCCGAAAAGTCTAGAAACGGTCGAATAACTCGAGAAATACATCTGAGATTGAAAAACGTTAATATATGTGTAAAATATTTTTAAATAAGCTACTCAGTGATACCAAATTTGATCTTCACAACCGACCCCCTGGGGGTCAGGGGGGGGGGGTCCAACTTTGAAATCTTAAATTATAACCCCCATCTTTTATTGCAGATTCAGATTCTACGGACAAAAATAGGTAACTTTTGTATTTGATGTTTATTTCGAATCCTCGTTTATAACGGTGTAATAGAGTATATTAAATCGATACATATTTCGGCTTTTCCAATTTCGGCTTGTCCCTTATCAAAACTGATTGGCCAGAATTTTTGACGATAAAACCCTCGTCTTTTGCAGGAATATCGTTTCATGAAAATCACCCGTGCCGATTATTTCGATAGTGCTACACTGTTAAAAATTTGACCCATTTGCTGCAGCGTCACTCCACAGCTTTTATCGAATATATCTTTTATGACCAATGAGAATGCTCCATAACACAGTAAAGTAACCATTTTCTATAAAAGCGGTGGAATGATGCTTTAGCAAATGAGTCAAATTTTTTACAGTGTATAGGGTGGAGTGACGCTTTAGCAAATGAGTCAAATTTTTTACAATGTATAGGGTTTTTTATGCTTTTCTCTAGAAAAATTCATTGAAATATCTTAATTTAGTTTTCTATTTGGATTTTTATTTTATAAAGTAAATGGTTTCTAAGATACGACCTACTTGTTTTGATGTTTTAATGTGTAAATTTGAACCACCCTCCCGAATAGAAAAAGTATATCTTCAGTTTTGGGGGGCGGAGTATGTAAATATCCTGCGTTTCGATGAGTTCTGCTTTTTTTAAAAAATCATTTAATTCAGGGGGGCGAATCGGCGCGCATGGAGTTTTTTAAATAATTTCTACAATGTAGAATAATATGTAAGGCTCAGCAATAAAATTTAATTTTAAATATTCCATTATTTAATCCGAGCATTTTTCTGAATCAATTAAGCAAAAGTTTCTCTTTGAAATAACCCATGATAAAAGATTAAAAATTCTGTAAAAGATATGCTAAATTAGACATTATTTGAACGTTTTTACCAGAAATATTGATCCGTTAAGCGGTTAAATTTATGAAAAACAATTTTAAATTGAACAAAATACATATTAATTTACAAAAAATCATAATATATCAACAAAAATTGTCGAAAAATTCCCTGCCCTATTATTTTGTTGTTGCAGTAATTAATCAATTATGAAAACGTATAATCAATCCTCCAAACTAAAATTTCAGGGTTCCTAAGGATCCTGGAATTTCTAGAATGGGAAATAATTTCAATAAGATTGCATTTCAATTTCATTTCAATAAGAATTGCTAACTAGGAATATTTTCTTATTGAAAATCACAGGCAAAATTACGAGTGTTTATAGTAGCTTTATTTATTTTATAAAGAAAATACTGATATTTCACTTCGAAAATAACGGGTTCCTTAAGTGCAATGGATTTACGATACTTCTTCATCCGTTGCACAGCCAAAAAATGTTTTATAACTTTATTTCTTAATTTTTTATCCTATATTTTTACTGTAATAATAATAATAATAATAATAATAATAATAATAATAATAATAATAATAATAATAATAATAATAATAATAATAACATGCAACCACATCAGTCGTATTAGATGATTTTTTAAAAACAACAGAATCTATGGAAACGCATAATATACACACATCCCACCGTCAAATAATGAAAATTATTTTTCTTCTATTTCTTAGGGGAGGTGCATATTTATATGATAAAAGATCTAAACACGCAGGTCTGTTTGCCTTTATATATTATTCTACATTGTAGAAATTATTTAAAAAACTCCATGCGCGCCCATTCGCCCCCTTGGATAAAATGATTAAAGGAAACGCTAATCCTGCAAAAGACGAGGGATTTGACGTCAAAAATTCTGGCCAATCAGTTTCAATAAGGGAAAATCCCGTTGGGAAAGCCGAAATATGCATCGATTTAATATGCTCGAATACACCGTGATAAACGAGGATTCGAAATAAACATGAAATACAAAAGTTACCTATTTTTGTCCGTAGAATCCGAATCTGCAATAAAAAAGGGGGGTTATAATTTAATATTTCAAAGTTGGACCCCCTCTGACCCCCAGGGGTCGGTTGCGAAGGTCAAATTTGGTATCACTGAGTAATTTATTTAAAGATATTTAACACGTATATTTACGTTTTTCAATCTCATATTTTTTTCGAGTTATTCGACCGCTTCCAGACTTTTCGGACACCCTGTATATAGTACCTGTACCCTATATGGACACCTTAAGGAAAATGTATTTTTTTCACCCCCATTTACATGTCAGAGGACTCCAAAAATGTGTGTCCCCTATCCTTGGACTAGTGACTATCATTATCAAAATTAGCGACCTTGTAATTATTCTGGTTTAATTTATATGATAAAAACAAAAAATGTTTACAAGTGTCCATATAAGGAACTACCTGTCCCTATTATAGACAGGTCCTTATTGACTTTCTACGCAGTGTGTATGGAAGAGCCACTTTTCCAAGGGATTTTAGAGGAGAGGGAATAAAAAAATGTATCTTAAAGTATTCGGAGGAGGAGGGGGGACAGTAAATATCTTTAGAACATGCATTTTCGAAAGGGGAGGATCATTTTCGGCTTTTACCCTTCGAAGACCCATGCAAAGCCTCTTTGTTACTAATATTATGAAATAAAATTGTTGGTTTTACTTAGCTTTATAGCATCTGTCTGCGAATTTTCATCTGTTATTACCCAGTCATCACAGAATGGACAAATAGGAACTTTTTCACTATGGGCAATAAGTCCCATATAATCATCATGAACATATCTGCCACATGTGATGCATGGCCTTATGTTTGAAAAAGCATCAATACTGCAAAAGAAGCAGTACTAGCTCTCTTTTGTTGAGGAAGTCATACCATTGGTGCTTATGATTTCGCCAACAGATATCCTACTGGCGGGGGGGGGGGGGGGGGCTTCTTTTTATTTTTCTGAAAGGGTTTTTTGGAGGAAGGTTTTGGGGGGATTGTTCAAATGGCATCTTGTTGAACAATGATTTTGCCACTTTGATGCCTTTTCAATTTATTGCTTGGCAACGTTGAATTTTCTTCTTTCTTACAGTTGTAGTCGATGGGGACATAAGCTGTTGATATTGGAAACCGGGCGTAGTTTTACAAAATCTAGTAACAAATGAATAAGGAAAATATTTTAAAGCAAAATATGCAATAGCAATCGAAAATATGTTTTATTAGCTTTCTAAAATACTCCACTTTTCACCATTTAATGTAATTTTCCCATATCTAATAAGAGTTTAAGCTTACAAGTAATTAAGATCAGCACATCTCGAAACAACAGGTTTCCTCGTAAATAGCGAATAGCGCGCTTTTTTACACTTTCCAGCCATAATTATCTTTCCAACTGCTTTTCTTCGCGAAAATGTTGAGCCATCTCTCGATTAAAATTATTACCTTTAAAAATATTAGGGGTGTCCATATCGAGAGCCCTGTACATATAGGGTACAAATACCTTATATATATACTTATATATATATATATATATATATATATATATATTTCGTTTTGGTTTATTGTTTTATTGATAAAATCCATTGGTGAATCTTGTCCACTTTTAATGGTATTATATATATACATATATATATATAATCATTAATTGTATTACAATATATGAATCATTGATTTAAAAACTTTATACCACATTGAGCATGGATGGAAAAAATAAATAATTAAAATGAATACAAATCGAATTCTTAGAACCAAAGCAAAATCTTCGGGCCCCAAATACTTCAGAACTACAAATGAAGTGTGGTTTCATCTTCGTATTAGCCATGAAAGAGCAAAATGATACGAATTTGGGACTACCAACACACATAAAACTAAAATTAAATGAAGAAAAAAAATAATCAAAAACGAGGCCCATCAGAATTACTAAATTGGACAGCATAGTGAAAATATAAAAATAATTATCGTCCACATGATATTAATAAATAAATAAATAAATTAAGAACGGAGTATATATATTTTTTAAAAAGTAAATATTTTGAAAACGTAAAAAAGTAAAACAATTAAAAACGACATTTTCCAAGTTTGAACCATTATCTTTAACGGTACTTTACTTATAACATTTTAAATATGACAAATGATATAAAAATCATCATTAAGTAAAACATTTGTACATTTGTACATTTGAGTACATTTTCACAAAATGTACTTTGGATGGCAACTACTGCTTGAAAGCTAAATTTTGAAAATAAAACAAAACGAAAAAATTAATATTTCTTGTTCGAATTAAAATATAAATGTGACTTAAACGACATTTTAAGTAGATAAAAACAGAAAAAAATGTAATGTATTTTTTTTCTAAATGAGATTATAAAATAAGGACAATTGCTATTATTCTAAAACTAAGTTGAACCTTTATATCCCATATTGTAAATTAATGAAAATTTAAGCTTCAACAGCAGTTTTTTGTGAATCTTTGAAATTATTTTAGAAAATGTACACGATCATTTAATATACTTTAGAAGTATTTTGTCAATTAAAAATTTATTATTGGAATTTGAATAAACAGAGATTCTGTGTGTTATCTGTAGCTGCACACAAGAATTAAAAATATTTTTTAAAGTATTTTGTAGAATTAAGAAATGTATATAGTTCTCACAGTAGTCACATGGAAATATTACCGAATTAAAATCTGCCAACCCCCGCCTTTCAATTTTTCGGCCCCATGAAAGCGGAAAAGATACAAAGCAAAATAAATCATCCTTTTAATATAATGAATCAGAGTAATTTTTTATCATAGTAACTTTTTGCCAAGTGAGAAGAAAATATTAAATCTGATACTTTACTCGAGTTAACGGCAATGTTTTGGTCTCAAAATATAGATGGCAGCACTAGCATGAGCTTTGTAGCTCACTGGAAATAATTCTTCGAGATATAGTCCAAGAGCTGACAGCTGAAAACCCAATGTTATCGAGCACAAGAAAAAAATCTTTATTTTATGGAAGAGTAGTAATAGAGAAATCTAATGATCCATGTCTGCCGGAAGCGAAGTGGTGCATAAGCCAAAAATGAATATCACTAGGGGTTTACTCGTAGGCTTAGCATTGGATTTCCCTGCGCTCAGTTTCCCGTGTTTTCATTCTTTTGACTGTAAGACAAACACAATGCTAAACCTACTAGTCAACCACTAGTGGTATTAATTTTTGACTTATGCACCACTTTACTTCTGGCAGAGATGAATCATTAGATTCCTCTATTACAACTCTTCCATAAAATAAAGGGTTTTTTCGTGTGCTCGATGACATAGGGTTTTGTGATTTCGGCTCTTGGAAAAATACCACGATGGCAGAACGGATCAAAGTTTCGTAAATGTGGAACAAAGTTACTCTGATTGAACTTAACTTTTTTGTTTTGTGCAACCAATAATGATTTTTAACAAGATAAAGTAAAATACCTAGAACACATTCTAAAGTATATTACTCTATTCGATATTACCATAATTTTATAGCAGATATTTTTAATTGTATTTTAAAATACCGCCGAGAGACAGAGGGTTAAGCAAAAAACTACATTCACATCATTTTTATTTGAGTTTGCAATCTCATTACTGGATTTATCTTGAATTTTGTAAATTAAAATACTTCAATACATTATGATAACTTTTTTATGTTTTGTTTCACAATAATTTTTATACTTTTAAAATATAGCTGTCTTTTGAACAAAAAATATGTCATACTATATACAAAATAAATGTTGCTATCCAAAGTACGTTTTATGCATAAAAAGAAAAATAATAATGACGTAAAATAAATACATGAACAAAATATATCTCAACGTTCCGGTTTATTATTTAAAACAATCTTCAACAGAAAAAAGTTCTTAAAATATAAATCAACAGAAAAATAGTTATATGCAATATCTTTTAAAATAAAATTTATTTAACATAGGTTTTTTTTCTGCCGACTTATGTTTCAAGAATTTTTTCCCCTGAAGGCGACTTTAATGAATAAACCGAAATATTGAGATATGTTTTATTCATGTATTATTTCATTTTATCTTTTTATGAATAAAGTGCACGTTAGATAGCAGCATTTATTTTGTTTATAGCACAGGGTTATTAAACAAGAATCATCGGATTTCCGAAGCGTTTATTTTGGAACATAATTCGGTTACAACAATGAACTATACATAAAAATAAACCGCAAGTATACAAGATTGACGTCCATACTACAAATGGTCAATATGTGCCGCTTGAGTCATATGGCAGATGTAAAGGCGATACTTCAATTCGCCCCATTTATTACTTAGTAGGGCGAAGCGTAAAAAAGTTTTTTTTCGAAACTCTTTGCTCCGTAGAGCAGAAAAGTTGTGGTGTGGTATCAGCAATATACTCACAAAATTTTAAATCCACCAATAAACATCTTCCGGTTCCCCATTTGGGTCGATATATACACTATATTGCCATTGATTATGGGACACTTGCGATTTTAGACATTTTACTAAATATCTAGAAAAATACATTAGGAATCATCTCGAAACTCTTAGTGTATAAATATAATAGTATACGTCATACATCTCCGTGAAGATGTTTTACCGAAACTCCATAGGGGACCGTCAACAAATTAAAAAAGAATGAATATCTTTTGAATAATCCTGTCAAAACTAATGTAGCAAAAGCGCTCAAACTCTAGATTATGATTGAATGCCTTATTGTAATACACTGTGTTCATTTTTATGCAAATAGCATGCATACTCGCAGAGTAATTAAGGTTTTATAAAAATGGCCCCAAATTTTTCTAAGTTTTTCCCTTATAATTTTCAGAGTTCTTAATATAAAATAATATGTTTTTCAGAAAATATGACAAACAACATTGCACACAGTACCCTATAATCAGAATTAAAAAATAATGAAAATTGTATACAAAATGAGTTGGTTTACTAAATAATTTTTTACTGCGCATACGTAAACGATATCAAAATTTCATTTGCATATTATGTTAGCTAAATGTATAGAGCAACTATTGTGAAAGTCACAAAATCATAACTTGAAAATTCTGAAAATAATCGTCAATTGAATAAGCTGAAAATCCGTTATTCTCAAAATGAAGCAAAAACAAGAGGGGTTGTATCCATATATTCATTGATTAGTGTCAATATAGAATACACAATAAGGGATGTTACGACTACTTTTGGATAAAATCCCTCATTTTTTTTCCTTCATTTTGGAAACAACGGATTTTGTCCTTTTTCTATAGACGATTACTTTCAGAATTTTCAAGCTATAATTTTGAGACTTTTACAAAAGTTGCTCTATACACTTAGCTAACATAATATGCAAATGAAATTTTGATATCTTTGACGCATGCGCAGTAAAAAATTATTTAGTAAACCTACTCATTTTTCATACAATTTTTATTATTTTTTAATTCTGATTACAGGGTATTGTGTGCAATGTTGTTTGTCATATTTTCTGAAAAAAATATTATTTTATATTAAGAACTCTTAAAATTATAAGGGAAAAACTTAGAAAAATTTGGGGCCATTTTTATAAAAACCTTAATTACTCTGCGAGTATGCATGCTATTTGCATAAAAATGAACACAGAGTATTACAATAAGGCATTCAATCATCATCTAGAGTTTGAGCGCTTTTCCTACATTAGTTTTGACAGGGTTATTCAAAAGATATTCATTCTTTTTTAATTTGTTGACGGTCCCCTATGGAGTTTCGGTAAAACATCTTCACGGAGATGTATGACGTATACTATTATATTTATACACTAAGAGTTTCGAGATGATTCCTAATGTATTTTTCTAGATATTTAGTAAAATGTCTAAAATCGCAAGTGTCCCATAATCAATGGCAATATAGTGTACAATTTTAGCCAAAAATGTTGTAAATTTTCATATTTCAGTAATATTTGTAATTTTCAATTTTTTCTTCGCGCTATTGCGAAAAAAAAAATGAAAGATTACATCAGGTACTTAAGTCCAAAATAGTAAGTAATTAAAAAATAACTTCCGATTCCACTTTGAGTACGAAATATGGGAAATTTTTCGAAAATGATACAAATTTTGACATTTTAGTCATTTTGATATTTTTTTTATTTCTGGTTTTCTATTCCCGCTGGCACGGAAATGTTCGAAGAATATACAAGAAACATAAGTAAAAAACTTAACAATAATTAACATATATCTTCCGGCTTCCCATTCGGGATCTAAAAATATCAAAGTAGCCAAAAATTATCTAAATCTTCACATCGCAGGGATTTTTCTTCTTAACAATTTTCTGTTCTCGCTGGAGCGGATAGTACGGAAAATCATATGAGAAACATAGCAGAAGAGGTTATTGGTAACGCATGCCCTATGTAATTGCAACTAAGTTCTTCTATATGTGTCATGTATTCCTGAAGCATTCTTTGATGGATCGTTCCCTCAATATTCCTTTGAATTAAAATTTGATCTTTTCGACGTCCAGAATACAATCTTTTCAATGTATTGATAGTCATAAAACTCTAATCTTGGACTTGATATTTCACACGATATTTCTTCCTTTGTCTTCTTGTGCTATGCTTGTCTATAACATTGGACATGTCGTTATATGTCACAACCCCTAAGTCTACAAGAAGTGCGCTTGTTACTGATGATGCAGCTCGCTAGAACACTCCCATTGTGTCTTAAGTTCTAGCCAGGGCAGGAAGACGGGTTGTTCGTGATATACTTATAGCATTTACGTTCGATTGCAATAACGTTAAAGGTTTATCACTATAATCGTGACATAGTTGTTCATCAAAAAGACTAGAAGACTTAAACAACTCCAAGTTATTCAAGTCTTCTAGTCTTGAATAGACTAGAAGACTTGAATTCTAGCCTCTACTCTGGAGACCAGATCCCGAAATCTAGTCTCCAGATTTCCGGGGATTATCCATCTCTCCAAGATAGAGGGGATATATCCTTCTCTGTTCAATGAGAAGAGAATTGAATGTTCTGTTCTCATTGAGAATTGAATAATCTGATGATTCAGAACAATTCTGAATCATCAGAATTGTTCTTTCAATTCTGGAGAAAAGAATCCAAAGAATCTGGGACTCTCTGGATTCTCTAGAAATCGTCTAGGAATCGTCTAGGAATCGTCGTTTTTTGTAAATATTAATGTTTGTTCTTTAAAAATATATATATTTGTGTTTGCAATTAAATTAACTTTGTAACAATTTCAGAGCTGCTAATTGTTTAGTCCAGAGCATGTTATATGTTTTTTTATAATTTCATGACGATTTAAACAGCACTTTATTATTAAAGTGTATTTTGTCGCGAGTTTTTAGGTGCTGTTTTATATATTACAGTTATCTTTTGAAGATTTACAAGTATTTTTCATTATGGTATAATTTTAAAATTTTCGTATCATCTAGTTAAAAATCCTTATATTCTTTAATGAACTTTTCAGAAATTATTAGTACCGGATCAAACATTAACCTAACTTCATTATTACAGCCGTGGCTAATAAAAGCATTTAATATTCCGAAATTTATAAATGACTTAAGAATATCTCTGTATGAAATTCTGTTGTGTATAATTTTAGTAACCAAGATTTCGTTGCTACATTCACCTATCGTATCATTCAATCATGTTTATTCTCTACCACATTAATATTGTAGTACAAATTAAAGCAAAGTGGCAATTTAAGGGTTCATTAAATTAATGATTTCAGACCATGTTGTAATAATTTATTATTGTTAATAAGTTATCAGCTACTAAGAAACTAGCTATCATCACTTAATTACCTATCTCTACATAATTACTTAATGGAATAAACCACGATTATTTTTATATATTTATATTCTCTCAGAATATAGGCAACAAGAAAAGGAAGTAAAAAGCATCACAATGGTAAATTTTAAACTTATATCAGTAATTTAATATTTCGAAACATAAGATTAAAATATTTTCGATTTTTTAAAGTGTCATGGGACTTTCAAAATTAAATAAATAGGATTTTATTTAGAATTATCCGATTTGCTTAGATTTTTTGGATGCATGTCCATTATGATAAGGCATATTCCTGATTAGTTTTGAGGTTCAATCATTAAGTATAAAGGATGGAAATGGAAGAGCTTACACCCCCCTTATTTTTTCTCTTTTTTGAGGGACATTATTCCTGGAAAAAATAAGGCTGTAATATACAATTACTGTGAACAGCCAGTGAGCTTAATGCCATCAGTTTAACTGGGAAATATTCTTTTTTATTCGCATGTTACTCCTTGTATATAAAATTCATCATGTATATTCTACTTCTCTTATACAAAACTGAATATTGATTGATCTTACTAACCAAGATTTTGTTATTACATTCACGCATCGTATTATTCAATCACGTTTATTCTCCACCGCATTAATATTCTAATACAAATTAGAGCAAAGCGGCAATTTAAAGATTCATTAAACCAATGATTTCAGACATCCATGTTGTAACATTCACTTATTGTTAATAAGTTATTATCTACTCAGTAATTACCTATCGTCTCTTAATTGCCTATCTTCGCATAATCATTTAATGGAATAAATTACGATTATTTTTTTATCATTTTTATTTATTTATTTACCTGCACTCAGAACAAAGGCAACAAGAAAAAGCATTATCATGGCAAATTTTAAATTATGTACAATAATTTAATATGTTTTAATATAAGGTTACAATATTTTCGATTTTTAAAATAGTCATGGGACTTTTGAAATGGTGAAAAGTAAAAAACAGTGACCAAATGCGTCATTTTATATTCTAAAAATATGCATTATTAAAACACAATTTTTGAAAGTGATTATAAATGTTTCTCCTTTCATTTTATATTACTTTTTAGATCACAGCGGAAAAAAATATTTTTATAGAGATTTTTAAACTTTTCGGGCAAAAATATGAAATTACTGGTTGCACGCATGATATTAATGAATCTAGAAAATCTCAACTTGAAATATCGTAATGTATAATTTTACTAACCAAAATTTCGTTATTACATTCACGTAACATATCATTCAATCACGTTTATTCTCCATCTCCTTAATATTCTATTACGAATAAGAGCAAAGTGGCAATTTAATCGCTCATTAAACTAATAATTTTAGACGCCCATGTTGTAATAATCACTTATTGTTAATAAGTTATTAGCTAATCAGAAACTACCCATCATCTCTTAATCACCTGTCTTCACATAATCAGTTAATGGAATAAACCACGATTATTTTTATTTATTTGTCAGCACTCATAATAAAGGCAACAAGAAAAAAAGTTAAAATGCATCATCATAACGAATTTTAAAATTATATATAGTAATTTAATGTTTCGTAATGTAAGATTAAAATGTTTCCAATTTTTAATGGGCATTGGGTTTTTAAAATTTTCAAAACTGAAAAACAATCACCAAATACGTCATTTTATATCCTAAAAACATGCATTACCGAAACACAAATTTTCAAGGTGGTCATACATGTTTCTTTTTTCATTTCCTACTTTTTTTAGGTCATAAGGGGTAAAAAAAAAAAAGTTATTAAGTATGTCATTTTATATCCTAAAAATATGCACTACCAAAACACAATTTTTGAAGGTGGTCATACATGTTTCTCTTTTCATTTCCTACTTTTTTTAGGTCGTAAGGAAAAAAAGGTTTTTATAGAGATTTTTAAACTTGTTGAGCAAAAACATGGAATTTCCAGCTGCGAACATGATTAAAAAAATTCTGCATGAAAAAATGTTCACGGGAAAACTTTGTGCTTACACTGTACATAAAAAGGGTCTTTATTTATAGCATTTTTATGTGTTAGAAACTAAACTGTATCTTGCTTATATAAAACTTTCAAAATATTACCAGATTAGCACTATAATACCAGTAAAAAAATATTTTTTTAAAAAAAGGTTGGGTTTTTACAGTCTATCATACACTATACAGTGAAACCTCCAAATAAGGAACACTCCGAATAAGGGACACCTCTATTTAAGGGACAAAACTTCCGGTCCCAGTCCCTTGGTATAGGACGTGTAATGTATTTACCTCTGAATAAGGGACACTCGATTTAAGGGACAGTTGAAAATTATTCGACTTCACTGCATATACCCCTATTGAAAGTAATGCTGAAAATTGTGAGGATGATTCTGAAAATGGAGAATAAAAGAAAATTGTAAAATAAAGAATTTAACAGATGCTTTAAGGCTGTTTTCAAATACAAAAGGGCAACTTTTTATTCAGAAATCCCTGAAATTAGCAGGCATTGTTGTTCAGAAAATGTGTAATCAAACTGTTTTTTTTTTTTTTTTTTTTTTTTTTTTTTCAAACGCCATAGATTAGTCTGAAAATATTTTCAATGTAGGCATTTTGAACCGAATTACTATGCGAAAGGAAAGTTACTACTCAAGAAAGGGTGAAAAATGTTTCTTTCACGTGATCGAAGTCGCTTATATTTCAATAGGTAATTTATTAAAAACTTGAAAACACAGTTCGATTCCAAATCGCTTCCATAGTCAGACGTTCCAATTATGTATAATCAGGGTTGGTATAAAAACCGGTTTTTTTGAAAAAAACCAAAAAACCAGGTTTTTTTGGTTTAAACCAGGTTTTTTTGGTTTAAACCGGGTTTTTTTCAAATCATTGTTTAAATAGCATTTGCAAGAAAAATAACTTGAGTTTTAGAAAGTCATGAGGATTTTTTGTAATTAATAGTTAATTAATGTTAAACATTCACATTAGTATTTATTTTTTTTGATAATTAAATAACTAAAGCATAAAAATTTATAATTAAATTAACTTATAAGTTTAGGTTTCTATAGGGAAATATTCATTGTGTGAAAAAAAATAAACTATTAATTTATTAGTAAACTTATATAAACCTTTTAGATAATAATTTAAGAAATAATTATATGCAGGTTGATAATGAAGAACATAGTAAAGGGCAAACGAACATATTTTATTAAATTAACAGAAATAAGCTGAAATAGAAAACATTTTCTTGTGCATAATTTAGAAATTATTTACAGTATTAACATCAACAAATGATTATTAATCTCTTACTACATATATTTACTTAAAAAATATCAATATGCATTTTATTAATGCTAAAAAATACATGTGTATTGACTTACTTGATACATCAACGAATGTAATGTTTACACAAATTGAGACATAGGTTTGAAAAATTACTTTTTTTTTTTTTTTTTTTTTTTTTTTTTAAATACAAACTTTGTTTTTTTCGTTTCTTTGTTCTTCAAAAGGTGAAGATTTAGCATTAAATTTTATTATCTGTGCAAGCATCGAGTTACATGGATATTTTTGTTTTGTAAAATTTAATGTATCCTTTTTTTTCTTGTTCACATAGTTTACTTTGACTGTATTGTGGTTCAAGCATGTATACCTAAAAGGGCATGGGTATTAGGGCTATTTTATACCTGTACTAAAAAACTATAAGACTTCTTTATTTACATTTTTTTTCTCTTAATATTTTTTGAAGACCTGTCCAATTATAAACTGCATTAGTAATGGAACTTATTACTTTAGATATTATCCAGGGCAACTGCAAAAGAATTTAACAGTTTAAACATATCTACAACATTTCTTTTAAAATAAAAATTAGACAGATACAAGCTTTTGAATATTTTTATCAATAACATTCCTATTTTCTACACAAATTTTAAGTAAAGTGGGGCAATTTTTAAGGTAAACATCTAAAGCATCTGAAAATGAATCACACCTAGTATTATAAGGAAGAGCTAATTTGACAGCATTTACATTGCATGTAATTTTTACATTTGGCTCTTAAACATGTTTTTGATGTATTTCTTATTCCCTCAAATGAAAACCAGATTATATTTTCCTTTCTTCTAGTTTTAGACATTCTTTTATTTCAATATATATATAAGTAGCTTTCTTAAAATAAAATACAATACAAAGTAACTAGAAACAGAAAAAAAAATAATGTAAAAACTGCAAATCCAATCTAAGAAAAAACAAAGCTTACTAAAACCAATAGCTATGGAACACAGAAAATTCATAGCCAATCATTCATTAGCATACAGAACAAGAGTAACCAATGGAAAGAATGACTTATGATTATGTCATTATTGATGCTTTGATACAATCCTTAGTAAATCATAATCAAGCTATCTAAGCAGTAAAATTGCATTTTTGGCTGGCATATGCCATTTTTACATTTAAAAAAAAAATAAAAGGTTTAAAAAATAATTAAAACTAACTACCTTTTTTTATCCTCCACAGTTCACTGTAGAAAAATATTTTGCCATGTCTATTTATAGCTAGTAAGAAAAATTAGATTGATTAAAGATGTTTGTCACTTTAAAAATTTAATTTGTCTTAAGCTTTGCTTGTAGCTACTCCATAACTTTGATTTTGCACATTTTAATAATGTGTAAAATAAATGAAAACATGAGGGAAAAGGGAAAAAAACCAAATTAAAAAAAACCAGCATGGTTTTTTTAAAAAAAACCACTTGGTTTAAACCATGGTTTAAACCACGGTTTAAACCAGAGTGGTTTAAACCAAACAACCCTGTGTATAATTCTGTTAAAAAACGAATTTATAAATGTGTCAAAACGTTTTTTGCTTGCTGAATTGAGCAGTTGAGAAATTTGTTGCCTTAATTGCACAAAGCAGTTGAATACTTTTTTTTTCAAAATATTGCTGATAATGAAGAACTAAAATTTATAAGTATGGTAAATGAACACAGGAAAAATTTATAGAGAAAAATTGAAATTTGCAAAACAATCATTTTGATGGATTAATTAAAGAAAAATTCTTTTAAATGTTTTCATACTTTTTGCATGTACACAGTTATAAAAAATACAAACCAATAATTCTGCAAATTAATTACTTAGTAATCAATTGAAAATTTTAATTAACTAATTCTCTATTCTTTTTGTGCCTGATAACCTAATTTATACACTTCAAATGCATTTAAACTTCACCTTTAATGTTTTATTATTTTTATGTGCTTCTGGACGATTAATTAGAAATAATAATAAAAACTCCAAATAAGGGACACCTCTATTTAAGGGACAAAAGTTCCGGTCCCATGGGTGTAACTTATTTGGAGGTTTCACTGTTTATCTAAAAAAGTGCATAGAAAAATATGTCCTATCCACTCTCTAAAGATTGTAAATTTCGTCAAATTTTTATATAAATGATAAAAGTTATTTGGGTCCATCAAGACATGTCTGGAATTTTATATGACGCATGTGGGAAACTTAAAAGAATTCCGTTACATTTTGGTAAATACGGCAGATTTGTTTGCAGAGAAATTTAATGTGATTATATGGCGTGTAAAGTATATTAAACCTGATAGAAAAATTTTAATTTCACCACAAGATGATTAAAATAGAAAAAAGCATGCATAGCATTTTTCGTTCCTTTATATCGTCACGCAAAAGAAATCGGTCACAAAACTGCTTTTGGGCAATTATTGCTGAATGTGCGTTTTAATATTCGGTATGCGCTTTTAAATGTAACTACTTTTTTGCATTACTCGCCTCATAAAAACTCGTTGTGTATATTCTATATTTCCTATACAGTGTTGAAAAAAAAATAAAATTAAAATTAAAATTAAAATTAAATTAAAATTAAAATTAAAAATAAAGATAAAATTAAAATTAAAATTAAAATTAAAATTAAAATTAAAATTAAAATTAAAATTAAAACTAAAATAAAAAAATTGAAAAAAATTAAAATTAAAATTAAAATTAAAATTAAAATTAAATTAAAATTAAAATTAAAATTAAAATTAAAATTAAAATTAAATAAAATAAAATAAAATAAAATAAAATAGAATAAGAATAAGAATAAGAATAAAAATAAGAATAAAAATAAGAATAAGGATAAAAATAAAAATAAAAATAAAAATAAAAATAAAAATAAAACAAAACAAAACAAAAACAAAAACAAAAACAAAAACAAAAACAAAAACAAAAACAAAATAAAATAAAATAAAATAAAATAAAATAAAATAAAATAAAATAAATAAAAATAAAAATAAAATAATTAAAAAAATCATGTACTATTCTCCATATTAACAGAAATTGCTGAATCAGTTTTTCAACAGTAGCGTATGTCTATCTTAAATGAACACAATTTTGGCATGTATGGTGTTTATAGATATAGATCTATAAATCATATTCAACGCTGCTCAAAGAATTCGGAAAATGTTCCGATTGTAAATAGGAATAAGCTCAAAAGGGTTGATGGATTGATATTGGTGTTTCAAATGTGTTATGTGTTTCTATCTGGTTGAATTAGATGTAATATTTTAACCTATTAAATGGTGCAGCTTTATTACATTATTCAAAATTAGCTATTTCATAATCTATGTTTGACTCATTATCCTTTCTATCTTGTTTAAATATTACTTGGTTTGTAAATGTTCTACAGATCATATACAGGGTTGTACAAAAGTTCTGAATAACATCCGTTTATTGTCGAAAATTGCTGAGTGAAATTTCAGGCTTTGCTATGGGTTTAACTGACTTTTAGCATACTCAGTAATATGTTACATATTATATATAAGACTCAAAGCAAAACGTATACTTTAACAATTGTTTATGGTAATAGTAAAAAATGGAATATTAAAATGCTCTTCCTAAACTGCTTATATCGACATGAGCTTCCACCTTAGTAAAATGTGAAGTTTTGTTATTGTTATGTGAATATGTTGGAATGCGTTTCATAATCTATGATGTACAGATGTTTTTTTTTTCAAGAGTCAAAAGGGATTTAAAGTGTGTAGTTTGCATCCTAGTGACAAAAAATTTGGTTAATGTTTAATTATAGATAAAGGATACAAAAAAAAAAAATAATAATAATAATAATAATAAAATTTATCGACAGTGAAAGCTGCAGCTCCGGAAAAACGTCTACTGATATAATATACAGATACAGAATATTTCCATAAAATGTTTTTACAACTGAACTCGCTGCTACAGATTGTTTCTTTTTAAATTAAACAGATATCCGAATAAAAATGTTTACTGGAGGCACTTTGAAAAGTGATGGACGCTTGATATTCAAATTACTATCTCGCAAGCAGTTTGCAGAATAAAATTGCTTGAATTTTTTACACGATTTTCTGCATTGACTCACCAAAAACTTAAACTTAATATTGTTCTCCCCTCCGTTTAAGTATACAATGTTTTCCCTAATTAACGTCAATTAAGACATGAGTACTGTAATATGACATAAATTGTTAAATTTCCTATCTTCGCTATTTCTTTTTATAATTAAGACACTTTTATAAATTTTAGAGAGCAATAAATTCTACAAGAATATATCTTTACTCGTGTGCATTTCTTTAAATTTTGCATTGAAGTATAATGCTGTATTAAGCTATAATGAAATAATAATTATTGTATGAAAGGTAGTTTGAACTACGTATAGTTCTGTATGAATAAACTCTGTTTTGTTGCGGTGCAGCATTTCTGCTATTTAAACAGACTTAAGGGATTTTCAAATATATAAATTCCTAGTAATGTCTCAATGTTCCCTTTTTTATGTTGCTTATTTTATATTTTATACATGTTATGTTTTGAATTAAGGTTTATTGACTGGTATTGTAAGTATCTGTAAGTAGATTGTTTATATCATAGTCTCATTTTTAAATTTTATTTTTAAATATTATTATTTTTATATATCATGTCTCATTTTTAAATATTAAAAACATTTAACAACAATTAATAACGCTGAAGCATTTTTATCTTCCATATTCATACTTTTTGTTAATGGATGTTGGAAAACTTCGATTTTTACATAATATATGGAGGTAGAAAAACTAATTATGCAAATGGGACTCCGATATTTAATTAAAAGTTCTTGTGATTTAAAGCACCATTTGAATAATGCTGAAGGATTTTTTTTTCTTTCTTTACTCTAGTATTTAAGTTATAGCCCGGATTAGAATTTCTTTGACAATCAAATATATTTAGAAAAATATATGAAAATAAATGACGTTTAATTACCTTGTGAATAACAGGAAAGATTTCTATTTTATTATAAATGATGTTATAGCAAATATATATATGTATATATATATATATAAATTACGCATGGAAAAATTATTTTATCTGTTTTTAGACGTACTTATATTATTTATGCAAATAATATTGCTTCGATTTTTATCAAGCATAGTCATTTTAAGCCTTTTATTAATTATTATTTATTTTAATGACTAATTCAGACTTTTTGAAAACCACGTGACACACATAATGGAGTATTTGCAGCAACGTCCTGGCCAAAATTATTTTGCAGTGTGTTGCAGTTAAAATTAATCTATTGACTTACGATTAGTAAATACACTTAATTAATACTATATTGGAACGCACCTCCCCACCCGCTATTCTTTATAGAACCCAGAGGGTGCTGTTTGTCATTGATTTCTTACGCAGAACATCGTTTCTTATCCCCCCCAGGGAAGTTGTGCAGTAGCCCGGCATAAGATATGTAATACCGTTGACACTTCAAATGTTGAACGCCTTAGCCAAGGTTTATTTTGCTTATGTATGTGCATTGTGCAGCTTATTTCTTCAAATCTCATCCTGCAAATGTGTTATGTGTGCTTTGGGATGTTTTCATGTAATAAATGTTTTATACGCATAAAAGTATCCATTTACTTAAAAAACATACTTTCATAAAATGCACAGTTTACTTATTTCTTTACTGTTCATAAGAGGAAAGAAATATTTAATATACTTGTTTAACTTAAACAATGTTTAAATAAATATGGTTAAATCTAAGATATGTGAACATTTGATCATTTATATAAACCAATGTGTTATTATATGTAATATTTGATATTAATACTTAACAATGTTGAGTCTGTAAATTTAATTTATCGTATAGAGTCTTGAATGAAATTAAGATATTATCAGAACAATTTATGTAAAAAAATGTCAATTATATGCGGATTTTTTTTTAATTTGCCTTCATAACTACAAGCAATAATTACAAATGCTCCGGCAAACTATCGCACATCATTAAAAAGCTGTATATCTAAATCAGTATATCTAAATTTAAGCTAAAAGGGCTTAAATAGAAAAACTTCCTTATTATTATTTTAATATTATTTATTATTTCAAAAATAAAGCTCTTGAGATCGATAATAGAAAAATCCAAAAAATATACAATTAAATTAAATTGAACATAATAACAAAGTTGAAATGTAATAAAGCACGTTTTCTTGCATGATACTGAAATAAACATAGATCGATGCACCACGTAGTCAGCTTTTTTCATTGTAAAGAGCGTAATACTTATTACGCTCTTTGTAATTGTTTGAGAAGATTTTAATTTTTACATTTTTGATCAAGTATTTTTTGGTTCAAATAATTAAATCTATGGTGCAGCGGACAACGCGTGGTGTATTCTTTCTACATTTCGACAGTTTGACTCTCAGCTTGGCAAGTTTCACTGATCCTTTCATCCATTTGGGGTCGACGAGTAGAGAAAAAGCTTGGGAACTAAACTTTAAGGATCTCACTTTATGCTGATAACTTGACCTAAACATATGCTGTATAACACCTTGAGCACTATGGTCACATAAAAAGGGAAGATACTTTAGGGGCTGATTGTTCAGGGATCGCATGGTATTGTTCCATGTTTATTTATTTATTTATTTATTTTACTGTTTTGTATAGACTTTTTATAAAAATCGGTCTTATAATTAAAAAATAAATTTATTTTAAGCATATATAATGATTTTTTTAATTTAATTTATCTTTCCATGGTCTTGTAAAAGTAATTAGAAAGACGAAATATGAGATGTGTGAGTTTAAAATCCTATGTATAAATATTAAATATTTTTTTATAATTGCTTAGTTGAAAATAAATCTAAATGTCTGCCTTATTACTATGCACATAATTATATTTTCTAGCCGCAAAAGTAAACCAGCATTTTTTTTTATTTCCAGCCATCTTAACTCTTTATCTACAAACGGCACTTATAAGTGCCATATTATAAAATTATTTTAATACATCAATTAGTTGTAATACTGTTTACAATGAGTTACAGATACATTACTTTATTTTTTCAAAAGCATTATTGATTACGCAAAACAAAAATATTTTTAAAAGGATGATTTCTTTTGCCTTTCTATCTTTTCAGCTACGTTGGCGCTGAGGGAAGAAGGATGAGGATTTTTCAATTCGGAAATATTTCTATATTTATATTGTAAGAACATCCATATGTGTACATTTTATAATTCTACAAAATACTAAGAAAACAATTTAAAATATAAGATTTTATAAGGGTTATAAATAATGCACAAAATCCCTATAAATTAAAATTTAATTAATCCTTCTAAAATCCTTCAAAAATTTATAAAATGATTGTGTCATAAATCTCTTTTTAATTTAGCTTAAACAATTTACATAAAATGCTTCAGAATGTAAAAATTTCATGAATTTATAATTTGGTAGGTAAAGGGTTAAAACGGTCGGTACTTGAACGATAGACTGGTAATTAGCGTCGCAGTTTTATCATGTTTTTCAAATAGTTAAAAAATATATATATTTATTTTTTTCTGGTTTTATTATATATTTTTCTTTGTAGATGTAACAGTTATATAGGAAGTCTTTTCTTACCGCTAACCAATAGTACCCAAAACGACAGATTTCACGGTGTATGCACAGTATCAAAAATGCTTTAAATGCTGTTATACATGTTCATCACAGGAAAATCCGTACTTTAGAAAACATTTATTTTTATAGTTCTGTATTTAAAAAGTAAAAAAAAAAGACCTATTATAAGACCATTATGTCGTGAATAAGTCTGTAAATAATAATATCGGTTAAGAGCGAGAAGTACTGATTAAGAGAAGATTCCGTACAAAATAATAATAATTTAATCGCGAGTTTTTCTAAATATGTATTAAGATCCAAGGAATATACAAAATATGAATATCGCAACTTTAAATAATAAAATCGATCAAATGCGAGAAGTACTGGTTAAGATAATGTTCCGTATAATGCATATAATAATATAATCCGTACAATATCTGGTTTCGTACAAAAAATATATAATATAAAAAAGTTACGTCTAGTTATTTGGATCTAGAAAACAGGACATTTATTTCCATAGATTCAAACAGCTGCCAGATGGCTTAATTGATACAAAAATTAATTACACGCTTTATCTCATTTATTATCTATTTCATTAACCATTTAATTAAAAAGAATTCGCAGGGAGACCGAAATCTCAATTACCCAAAATCTTACTTCTTTATTACCCAAAATCTTTCATGTGAAACCTTCAAATGCAAAATATTTCTTACTCGACGAAAACTTTTAGAACATGAAAAAAATTCAATTTTTAAATAAATGGAAATATGTTAAATTGAACTCTTAAATGTTCCCACAAAAAAGTTTCTTTCTACAAATTAGGTGCATTTATCTCTCATTTCCAGAAAATTCTTTCTGCTGCGATACGAAGGATAATTAAAATAAAGCTTTTTTAAAGGTAACTAAATGAAAGTAAAAACAAAATAAGGTTTTAATTGATCTGAATAGTCATTAGAAGCACTATTTTGTTAAACGTAGCTTGTAGGATATTTCATTTTTAATGAGGTTGAAAAATAATCCATCGTAAATTAAATGAAAACATTAATTATGCAAATTTAATCTAATTGGTTTTTTTGAGAAATTAGTTAATTTCATATAAGGTGCAAACAAGCAAATTAATGGTAGAAAGTTACATTGCTTATTTTTAGATTTGCTAATAATCTTAAGGTTACTTTTAATAGAAAAATAAACCTAATGTTTACAGAGCATTGACTGGTATTTTTAATTTTTTTCTGTAAAGTATTTTAACCTTCTGAGATCTGACTCCATTAAAATATATTTCTGTTTACTGCCTCTTTTGCGTTAAACTTCATTGAAGCAAACTAAATCCAAACTGGCATTGTAACAAATGAATCGGGAATTAACTTTCAGCTCTTGGATTTTTGCATAGGCATGTACTATGTTTACAAACTGGCGAAATGTGTCAGTTAAGACAGAATTCGATGCTATGCCGGTAAATTTAGTTTTCTACATTATTATAATTTGTTTCTTCTATTCTTTTCCAATTTTAATAGCACTTAGATCTATATTTTTACGATATAGGTAATGAATTAAGTGAAATATGATATAGTTGTTCATATAGCTTTTTTTGTTGAATTACATTTAAATAGATAGTTCACATAGTCATAAATAGTCCGTGTTATGATATGTTGTATACTGATGGAAATTTCTTTAAGAAATGTTTAAAAAACCAATATTAATTTTCATTTAAAATGTCTTATTTTAATTCACAATTTGTATTATAATAAGGTTTTTTTTATACTTATCTGTCCTTAATAGAAAAGCTTGGTCTGTCATCACTTCACATGTGCTTTAGAAGTAAAGAACCACGGAGACATCAATATTCTGCATTAAGTCAGTTACGCACATTTAATCAGAAATCCTTTTTACAGACAGTTAAAGTTGACATTATCTTCAACTACGATACCCCCACCCTATCAGACTGTCATATATTATTTAATTAACCGTAATCATGACACACTCATTTTTAACACCACAGTACTAAATCATCTGTGCTATGATTTGTAGTATCCTGATGGAAATTACTTTAAAAAATGTTTGAAGAACCAATATTAATTTTCAATCAAAATGTCTTATTTAAATTCACATTATATATTATAATAAGGATTTTTTTACACTTTTCTTTCCTTAATAGAAGATCTTGTTCTGTCATCACTTCATACATACTTTAGAAATATTAAAAATGAAGCACGAAGACACTAATATTCTGCGTTAAGTCTATTAACCAAATTTAATCAGAAATCCTGTTGATAGACGGGTCAAATTCATATTGTCCTTAACTACGACACTGTTGTCTGACTTTCAGATATTATTTATTTAATTGTGATCATGACGCACGCATTTTTAATTTTATAGTCGTAAATCTTCCGTACTATGATTTGTGGCATCCTGATGCAAATTATTTAAAAAATTATTTGAAGAACCAATATAAATTTACAATAAAATGTCTTATTTAAATTCACATTATATATTATCATAATTATATTCTTACATTTATCTTACCTTAATAGAAGATCTTGTTCTGTCATCACTTCACATATATTTTAGAAGTATTAAAAATGAAGTGCGAAGACACTAATATTCAGCATTAAGTCAGTTGCACATATTTAATCATAAATCCTTTTGATAGACGAGTCAAATTCACACTGTCGTCAACTACGACACTGTTGTCTGACTGTCAGATATTATTTTATTAAATGTGATCATAACGCACGCATTTATAATTTTATCGTCGTAAATCATCCGTACTATGAGTTGTGATATCTTGATGGAAATTTCTGTAAAAAAAATTGTTTGAACAACCAACATTAATTTTCAATCAAAATGTCTTATTTCAATTCACTTATATGTTATCATAAGGATTTTTGACATTTATCTTTCCTTAACAGAAAAGCATGTTTTGTAATCACTTCATATATATTTTAGAACTATTAAGAAAGAATCACGATGACACAAATATCCTGCATTAAGTCAGTTTAGCATATTTGATCAGAAAGCCTTTTAATAGGTGGTAACAAGTTGACATTGTCGCCAACAACGAGATTGTTATCAGAATGTCATATATTATTTAATTAACTGTGATCGTGACGCACTCATTTTTATTTCCATGGGCGTAAAACATCCGTACTTTGAGTTGTGATATATCGATAGAAATTTCTTTTACAAAAGTTTAAAGATCCAATATTAATTGTCAATGAAAATGACTGATTTAAATACTCATTTTGTATTACCATAATGATTTTTAAAACCTTTTGCTTAAAAGTAGAGTTTCTCCTGTCATCATGTCACATATATTTTAGAATTATTAAAAAAGAAAAACGAAGACACTAATATCCTGCATTAAGTCTATTAAGCGTATTTAATAAGAAATCATTTTGACAGACAAGTCAAATTCACACTGTCGTCACTTTTGTCTGACTGTCATATATTATTTAATTAACTGTGATCATAACGGCAGTCATTTTTATTACCACAGTTAAAAATTATCTGTGCTATTATTTGTGGTACTAATTGTGGAAATTTCCTTTCAAAATGGTTGAAAAATCAGTGTTAATTTTCAGTCAAAATGTCTTATTTAAAATCACATTATACATTATGATAATATTTTTTTTACACTCATCCTTTCTTAACAGTTTTACTTATTCTTTTATCATTTCACATCTACTTTAAAATTATTAACAACGAAGCAGGAAGACACTAATATGCAACATTAAGTCATTTAAGTACTTTTAATCAGAGATCCTTTTGATAGACGGGTCAATTTGACATTGTCGTCAAATACGACACTGTTGTCCAACTGTCATACATTATTTAAATATCTGTGATTACGAAGCTCTCATTTTGAATTCCACTGTCGTAAATCATATGTGCTATAATTTATTTTATGTTGATGGAAATTTCTTTAAAAAATTTTTGAAGATACAATATTAATTTATAATCGAAATTTCTTTTTAAAATTAACAAATATATAGTATCATTATGGTGTTTTTGCAAATATATTTCCTTAATAGAAGAACTTCTCTCATCACTTCACATATGCTTTAGAACTTTAAAAAATGTGCGAAGATAGTAATATCCTGCAACTAGTCATTTAACCCTCTGACTGAAGAGCCTGGGTTAACTAGTTCACTAAGCTCCAGGTTTCACAGCAATACAAGCAATACTTAAAATAATGTAATTGTATTTATTTAATATATTTTTAGTATACTGAACAGTAATTAAAGCTTTCAAGGATAACAATCATATTCGCTTTAAAATTTTTTATAGAATTTTGAAAGAATCATCTTTTTTTAGCATTTAAAACAAAATGCAGAGAAAGCAACATTACAATTTTGCTCTTTTGCAACACAGTCAAAGGTTTTTTTTTTTTTTTTCCTTGGTCAAACGGGTCTAGTTGACATTGACTTCAACTACGACATTTTTATACTGACTATCATATGTAATTTAATTAACTGTTATGATGAAACACTCACATTTAATTCCATAGTCGTAAATCATGTTATCCTTATAATTCATGTTATCCTGATGGAAATTTCTTTATCTCTTTTATTTTTATTTTTATTTATTTATTTATTTATTTTAAGGAACCAATATTATTTTACAATCGAAATGTCTTATTTAAATTAATCAATATATATTATCATGAAAAGGCTATGCCCGCTGCGCTGGTCAATTTTCCCGTATAAACTTTGAATGAAAGAATCGGTGAATTTTAACTCGTATTTTAAACAATATGGACCTTCATCTGGACCTTGCTTATTGTTGAAAACATGCTATCGTCATTGCGATATTAAATTATCCTAAGCGTTAGACAAAATTTAGCTTATAGAATGAAACTTTTTTAGTTTACAATCAATGGTGCAGCTTTGGTAGGGAAATGAGAGCGTTATGACAACAGGAATTAAAATGTTCTCTGATCTTACACTAATTTAAAGAAAGTTACAATGTTTGCACAGATTAACTATGGAACATGAATAAAGTTTAGATGGTTTTTTTTTTTTTTCGTTTTTCAATTCTTGAACTCCCGACCTTTCATTTATATGACATATTTTTATAGTCTGGATTATAATCACATATCAATATGTTTAATAAACTCCTATAACGTTATATATTCACCTGCTTTTCGTCCATTATTTTCCAATGTGACGTAATATTTACTTTAAAAAAATCGTTCAAGATATTTATTTTATTTTTAGTTTTCATGTGGGAATCTTGCTATAGAAAAATTATGATATAATACTCAATTTTTCCTTAATTCGTCAAACATTTTTTTACACGTGCAAATCTTGCAACAGTAAAATAATTCGTTCAGTAAGAATTTTATTGCTTTTTTTTATTGTTGGCAAGTACTATAACGAAAATTTTTTATTTTTTCCTGCAATTGTTCTGTAAGACCTGGTTTTGTAAAAGCCATGTTAAGGCTGTATTATAATATTTAATCCTTTCCATTTTTACCCAATTGCGCCGATTTTTCCCATTTGCAATAGCCGTTGAGATAATAACCATTTAAATGTATATGGCGAGTTTGATCACGATTCGTGTATAATTGCGACTTCTATTGTACGTTCAAAATTTAGTGCATGCATATATATATATATGTGTGTGTGTGAACTTTTTGGACGGGGATGGTTTTAAATTCCTGGAGTCATATAGTGAAAAGTTATGAAGAAATCTTTCAAAAGTCGTACCATGTTAACGACCGCAATAGGTAGTATTTCTTACGAAATCTACCTTAAAGAGAGAGAGGAAGAACATTGTTGTGAACATTGCTCCGGCTTATGCCTTTTATTGCTTAAAACCTCATTGTTTGGTAAAATTTAATACTCAGTTAAACAATTAACATGTTATTAACATTTAGAGCCATTTTAAAAATTAATTCTGCTAGTTTCGGCACAGATGTCATATATGTACCACATATGCGCAACTGTAACAAAATGGTGATTTTGTGCCTCACATGGTAACCTGGCAGTCGTTATTTATTTATTATAAAACTTTTCATTTTATTTTTTTAAAGGCTTTAAATAGTTTTGTTCCATAATTTTTAACAATACTTTTTTTAATTTATTGTTATCTTCTTTTTAAAATAATAGAAAGTAATTAAAAAATACATGTGCAACTGGTATTTGAAAACGATGTTTTCGTTGAATGGGCGTCTGAAAAAAATCGCGCCAATGAGGTGCATATATGACATCTGTGTTCCAGTTTCTTCTGCAAGTCATATAGTTGACGAATCACATTAAAAATATATGTCAAAAAAAGTTACTTACATTTGATGCTATGAAGTTTTTTAGATGCTTTTTTCTTTAAACTTGGCGCGAAAGAGATAAGCAGAAAAATATTGAATCACTTCAAAACTTTCTTTCACACGGAATTATTTTTTAACAACCACTAATATTATTTTTACGCTTAAATTAAAAATATTTTCATTTCATAGTATTATTTCTCCTTAAACTTATCAGTTTTTTTTTCGAGATGTTTATGTTATTTTTTATCAGAAACAATCATTCCGATTTTTTATTTACGATAATTATCCCCAAAAAATTAGTTGTTGGAACTCTTTTGTCAAATATATCAATAAATTATGAAATTTATTACCAAAAATCATAGTTATCCCTATATATTTGATTCATAAATCATCGCGGGAATATTCTCTACCAAATGATACAGTTTGCAAAAAAAAAAAAAAAAAAAAAATCGAGTATTTTTTACGAAATCTACCTAAAAAAGAGAGTGAGATCATAGTTATTGCGAAACTTGCTCACGCTTATGCCTTTTGGCCTAAAACCGCATAGTTTGGTGACAAAAATAAATTCTAACACCCAATTAAACAAATACCACACAATTAACAGTTAGAGCTATTTTTAAAATTAATTTTGCGAGTTTCTTTTGTAAGACATATAATTGAAAAAATACGTAAAAAAAGAAAGATAGAAAGAAAAGAAAAAAGTTATTTATGTTTTATCTAATGAAGTTTTTGAAATGCTTTTTTCTTTAAACCTGGTACAAAAGAGATAAACAGCCAAATATTGCGTCAATTCAAAACTTTCTTTAACATTCAATTAATTTTTAAACATTATGAATGTTATTTTTATATTTTAATTAAATATTTTCATTTCATAATAATATTTCCCATTAAGCTAATTTTTGTTCTTTAGTTTAAATCAAATAAGTTATCAGGGTTTTTTTCGATATGTTTATATCGTTTTTTATCAGAGATAGCCAATTTGTTTCTTTTAGTAATTACAATTATCGACAAACAATTAGTTGTTGCAACCATTTCGTCAAAAACATAAATAAAATAAGAAAGTTATTACCAAAAATTACAGTTACTCCTGTATTTTTGACTCATAAACCACCCTAACAATATTTTCTATCGAATGATACGGTTTGCAAAACCGTACTATTGAACACAAAAATAATTTTTCAATTTGACTATTTTTACTGGAGTTACAAGCATTTTTATCCAATCAGCTGATTCCGCCACGCCCCTTTGTTTATTTTTTTGCCGAATCACATCCGTAAAATTCAGCTTAGTTTTTAGTTTTACCTTACAAAATGTTATTATTTTACACTGAATACTCATTAATTTTGTGATTTCGCAAAACAATACATTAACTGTAATTTTTAACTGTTTCTTTTAGCGTTTGTTTACAATATATTTAGAGGAATTGCTTTATGTCCTCAATCTTTTTAGCGTAAAATAAAAAAATATGTATATTAATATATTTAATATATTAAAAATATTTAATATATTTAACAAAAATTTTTACAATAAGAGGTATTTATACCATGGCTATTTCTAGAACAATGCATTAGAAAATACAAAAAGTTATTTTTGGGAAGATTTTTAAAAATTCAGATACTTCACGTCCTTTGCATGAATTACTGTGGAAGCCACTTATTTTATGCGAATTTACCATAAAAACATAAAACACTTACATATAAGCTAAAAATGATATTATATCCCTTATATATAGCTGAAACTGTGTCAATAAGGAAATATTAAGCAAATATAGCCATTGTAGTTACTAAAACCTATTTTTCTCAGAAAGAATATTTTCGTCGTTTTCATGATTTCAAAATGATCCATGCGAAATTCTTTATGCCCAATTTTTCTGATATTTTGTTTAAAATTCTCTGTATGTATGTGTTAACAAATGTTACTAAAAGTAAAATTTTTTAGACGCATTTAAAGTTTTAAAATTTGAATTATATGGAATTTTTAATGATTTTTTAACAATACAAAAATTATTAATGATTCAAAAATTGTTTAAAAAATCATTAAAAATATTAATAATTAAAATATTCTGAATGATTTTACAAAAATACAAAAAAATTAAGTTAAAATCATTTTTTTATGTTTTACAAGTAATATGCTAAAAATGCTTAGTAACATTTGTTAACACATACACAGAGTGCATTTTAAACAAAAAATCAGAAAAATTGGGCATAAAGAATTTCGCATGGAGCATTTTGAAATAATGTCATTTTTCGTTAATTAAAAAAAAAATTGTATTTTAAAATTATTGAATATATTTTTTAAAAAAATTGTGAAATAAAAAATATATATACTATGACAATTTCCAGAATTTTTTTTTTAAAAATCATCGAAAATTAAAAAAAAATTGTTTTGAGAGTCCACTGTACCCTTAATAGAGCCTGTTCTGTCATCACTTCACATATATTTTATAACTTCTAAAAAAACATAAAGTCAATGATAATTGCTACTATCTATTAGTGTCCACTAATTATTAATTGCTACGAACACACAAATAATCCTGCATTAAGTCAGTTAAGCATAGGAATCAGAATTCCTTTTGACAGACAGGGTCAAGTTGACATTGCGTCAACTACGACACTATTCTCTGACTGTCATACATTATTTAATTAACTGTGATTATGACGCACTCGTTTTAATTCCATAGTCGTTAATCATGCGTGTTATAATTTATAATATCCTGATAAAGTTTTTTTTATGAAGCAGAAGAAGAAGAAGAAGAATCAATAATATTTTACAATCGAAATGTCTTTTTTAAACAAATAAATACGTATTATCATGATGTTTTTACACTTATCTTTCATTACTATAAGACATTCTTCTGTCATGAGAGCCCATAATTTTATTCTTTTTTTAGACTAAAATTCAAAATATATCCTTTAAGAGAACTTTATCATTGTTATAACTTTGTTATAACATTGTTACACAAACTTAAAGAATAAGCTACCAACAGTGTAACTACATATTTAATAATTAAAAAAAAAATTAAACTTACTGATCATAGATTGAGTTACTTGAAAAATAAATTCTTTAGAACGTAAGAAAGATTTTTTTGCCACAAACTGAAAAATCATAACTAAAATATCTAAAAATTTTGATATACATTTATTTTTGTAAACAGAAACAATTCAAATTTCTTTCTTTAGAACGTAACAAAGATTGTTTTGCCACAAATTATAAAATCACAATTAAAGTATCTCAAAATTTTTATATACATTAATTTTTATAAACACAAAACAGTCAATTTTTTTTAATTTTATAAAGTAAATATTTCTTTTTATCAGTGCCTTTTTATTATTATTGTAAAATAGTGTTTTCGAAAACCGAAAAAAAGCATATCATTAAAAAAAAGGTAATGAACATTTTAATTAACATTAAAAAGTTTATTCATTATAGGTCGTGCCAAAAATTTTAAATTATATATCATCAAAATAAAATAAAATAAATATAACACATAAAAAGTTAGAATAACAAACGAAATCAATTTTTATGCTTCGACTTAGTGCTTATGAGGCCATTTTTATTGATTTTCACTAACTTATTTACTATGTTTTTATTCTGACAGCAAATATATCAGTTTCACAGCAGGTCAACCATCTAACGAAAGAAACATTTTGAGTGAAATGTCGCAGTTTATCAAATCGGTAGAACTCAATATAATGATGGATAGTAACTGAAATTTCACATTAAACCAAGTCGCTCAATACATTTGCTGTAAGGTAATGACATGGAAAATCTATTCATTCGTAACTTTTAGTGACATATGTGACAGTTTGATAGGAATAATATTAATAACTTTCTGACACATAATTAAGACATTGCAAAGATGTTTCAGAGATGACCGGTTTATGTATATAATGTATGTTTTAAAATACATTTTCTCAATTTATATCAATAAATATTAAATATGTCAAGTGTTTTCATCTGTAACATAAATATCTTAAGATTTTAGGCAAATAATATAGAATTTAACTATAGCATAAAAAAGAAGCATTTGCACCGACTAGTGGTTTAATTTCAATAGAATTGTAAATGGATAAAAGAAAGTTTTTCGCAACTTAAAGATCACTAGTAGATTCTCAAATTGCAAAGCTTAGTATTGAGTGCTTCGTAAATCTTGCAATTTGTATATAACTGTAATACTTAGTAGTGCATTCATGCATTAAGTTTATAGATTGTATGCATTAAGAGTATAACTCTAAACTGAGGTTCAATAAGTGAGTTTCATATTAAATTTTAGATTTCAAATATTACTTGAATATTAACTGAAACAAGAAAAATAAAAACATGTATATTCCTCCCACGTTAAATTCGTCTAAAGACTTGAAATATTTCACGATGCTAGGAGAAGGTTCGTCTGTAACATAAATATTTTAATATTTTAGGCAATAATATTGAATTCAGCTGTAGCATAAAGAGAAGCATTTGTATCGACTAGTGGTTTAATTTCAATAGAAATGTAGATGGTTAAGAGAAAGTGTTTTTCACAACTTAAAGATCACTAGTAAATTCTCAATTGCAAAGCTTAGTACTGAGTGCTTGTAAATCTGGCAGAGATTACTCATTGTTTACAACTGTAACACTTAGTAGTGCATCGTGCATTAAGTTCATAGATTGTATGCATGAAGCGTATAACTGTAAACTGAGGTTAATAAGTGAGTTTCATTTTAAATCTTAAATTTCAAATATTACTTGAATATTAACTGAAACAAGAAAAACATGCATATTCCGCCCACGTTAAATCCTTCAAAAATCTTGAAATATTTCACGATGCTAGAAGTTTCGTCTGTAGCATAAATACTTTAATATTTTAGTCAATAATATTGAATTCAACTATAGCAAAAAAAAAAAAAAAAAGAATCATTTGTACCGACTAGTGGTTTAATTTCAATAGAATTTTAGATGACTAAAAACAAGTATTTTTCACAACTTAAATATCAATAGTTTTTTCTCAAATCTGAAGGCTTAGGGTTGATTGCTTCGTAAATCTGGTAGTTTGAATTGTATTGCAGAAATTACTCGTTGTATATAGCAATAACACTTAGTAGCGTATTCAGGCATTAAGTTCATAGATTGTATGCATCAAGAGTATAACTGCAAACTGAGATTCAATAGATGAGCTTCATATTAAATTTTAAATTTCATATATTACTTGAATATTAACCGAAACAAGAAAAAAAAGAAAAACATACATATTCCGCCCATGTCAAATTCGTTGAAAGTCTTGAAATAGTTCATGATGCTACTAGTAGTTTCGTGTGTAACATAAATACTTTAATATTTTAGACAATAATATTGAATTCAACTACAGCATAAAGAGAAGCATTTGTACTGACTAGTGGTTTAATTTCAATAGAATTTTAGATGGATAAAAACAAATATTTTTTTACAACTTAAATACCATTAGTTTTTTCTCAAATCTCAAGGCTTAGTGTTGAGTGCTTCGTAAATCTGGTACACTGTCAAAAAAAAAGTGTAATCTTACAGATATAAAGTTGCAGAAATCTGCATAGATACTAAGATTTTATCTGTACACTGTACAAGAAATATGTAAATCTACAAAACTAATTTTTGTAAAATTACAAATTTCTGTAACTTTGCAAAACATGTCTAGTTAAAATTCAAAATTACTGTTTTAATTACAAATCCAACTACTAGTCATTCTAAAATTACTGTTATCTTATTAAAATTTTATCGATAACCTGGGTTGCAGTTACATGAAAATTTCTTGGAATCCCAGTTTCCTAAAAAATTCCTAGTAACCTTGCAGATTTTTTGATTTTCAGCCCAAATCTGTATCTATTACATGAATTTTTGCTGTTGCCGTTATTAAAAAGTTCTTGGAATCCCAGTTTCCTAGCAAACTTTTAATAACTTTGCAGATTTTTTACTGTGTAGTTTGAATTGTATTGCAGAAATTACTCTTTGTATATAGCTATAACACTTAGTGTATTCATGCATTAAGTTCATAGATTGTTGCATCAAGAGAATATGTATAAACTGAGGCTCAATAAGTTCGTTTTATATCAGTTCAGTAAATGAGTTTCATATTAAATTTTAATTTTCAAATATTGCTATAATATTAAATGAAACAAGCAAGAATAAAATATGTAGATTCCGCCCTCTCTAAGTGCATCAATGATCTTAAAATAGTTCACAGTACTGGGCAGAATACGTATTACTAACAAGCATACAATCAAATCCCCTTTAATAAAGGTCCTATTTAAGAAACTTAACGAAAGTTCTACTTAACGAAAGTTTCTGCTGAACATTGACTTTGAGCACTATCGACAACCAAATTAATCTCCATATTACAAAATATGTATTCTACGTAACGAAGTTTATTGTTCTTACGCGCGTGTAAAACATTTAAATTGATTGATTGCTATAGCAAGGAATGCACGAATTTATCTCAAAACATTTTCATTTGTAAAAACGAATGCTAAATGTCTTCTATGGAATAAAAAGGTTCCAGCTGCTCAAAATTTTACAGATTAATTGTTCAGATATTTATAAAAGTGTAAAATTTTTTATGAACTGTATATTTTTCATAAGAAACACATTACAGACATTTTAAAATTTACAGATTTTTAATTATTACAGACTTTTTACAATAATACAGACTATTATACAGACTATTATATAACAATTATGCAGATTTTTTACAACTTTTTTTAAACATTACAGATTTTTTAAAAATCAAGAATTTTGAACATTGTGAAAAAACAGAAGAATTACGCTCGCTTCAGTGTTTGTTTTCTGTATCTATTATATGTTTTTTAGAAATTCCTCTAATTAATTTTTCCTCGTATATCTACATTGCATAAAAAAAGGTTATCCCCGAATTAAAACATATTTTTCCAATATTTCAATTTCAGGTGTACTTTTCATTTTATGCAAGTGCATTTTATTATACAAATTTCATAATTTTGAATTAATTTCTATAGAGCGAATTTCCTTCATAACGATGTATTTAACCCATAAATATTGTATGTTATCATTGGACAAAATACCCAATTTTGTATTCTAAAACACTCTTGAAGTAATTTTGAAGCTCTAATGCCTAATATTGTCAATAAAATACATATTGAAAATATTATTAAATCAATTTACAACATGTTGATGGAAACATTAATGCTGTTTAACTAGAAATACTTTTTTTTATTTTTTAAATTTTTTCTACATGTGCTTTTTTCTCTGTGTGGAAGCTTTTAAAATACATTATTTTGATCTGCAGTGATCAAATAAAAATTATTATGCGGACAAATAAAATATGTAGCATATATGTATGACTGCATTTGCGTATTTTATTCTAAAATTTTCATTTTAAGCAGGTTTTTCCAATCGTGAACAACAGGAATTAAGTTTCATTTAGATGGAGGACTATGAGCAGATTCAGCTTTACTTTCTTCCATATTGTATAAAAGTAGTTTATTTTTGTAGCAGTTTATAATTGTTGTTTTTTAAAGCAATAACATATTTTCTGTATTTTATTTACTGCAAATTTTAATTTATCATTTTTAGAGCACCACAAAAAGTATTTGATTCAAAAGAAATAGAAAAATTGAATAATAATTCAGAATGAAGACTTTCATAATGATTTGTTAGTGGATTTTTAGAAACGGAGTAAGGAGATTTAAAAAAAAATCGAAACTGCCAAAATGGGAAATATAGTGGGAAACGTTTTTTTTACTCTTTTTCGATTTAAAAAAGTGGTGTTTATAGTACTTTGACCCTTTAAGAACACCTCTGAAAAGTTTTAATTATCATATTCCCCCTTTTTATTAATTTAAAATGATTGTTATAATTACCCCGTCAAAACTCAATAACCAAAGTTAAATGTAATTAATATGACCACTATATTTCTTCTCTATATTTACCTACACATACTTTAAGGGCAATTACGATGATTAGAGCAGCAAACTCACAAATCCTATTATCAAAAATTTTGATAGATTTTGTTTAAATTGCCATTTGGATCTCAAAAATACTTCAGACAAGTGATAAATAATATCTAAAATGAAAAATACATTACGAGGTCAATACCTAAGCATGAAACAATATTTTACAGTACACAGTTTTTTCCATTATGGCAGTGATCACAATTACCCTCCAGTCATAATTACCCCGCCTGACCCTATATGCAGAGAAGAAAGATGAGGTGCAAATTTCCAATTTCAAAGGATACACTATAACGAAAAGTGAAAAATGTGGTTTTGGACTCTGTTTAAATAGAAATATAAACTACACCAAAATTTTTCTTATAATCCCGTAATCGTTTAAGCGTCATAACCGGGTTTTCTATCCTGTAACTTTTGGAAACAGTGGTTCATATAATACAAAATCGATATTAAAGCTAATTTTTGAAATAAATAAGATAAGTTAGTGTGTGAGGTTATCAAATAAAAATCCTTTTTCGATTTCGTTTCATAGCAACTATTTTACGAAGCATTAAACATGAATGGAAAATTCTGTAGAATGCTTTAATGATAAATTACATACTACCACTGACAAAAAAGTTCGGTGAATGAATTCAGACCATTCTGGCAACACTGGGGAAACAAAACGCTGCATCTGCATAGAGGCAAGTAATGACCATCTTCCCCAACCATTGTATAATTGAGCGTATTTTAAGTTCTATATAAGACGTGCTTTACTAAGTGCTTGTTCAGTTCGCTGGTTCTTAACTGAGAACAGAGAAATGAACGAACAAAACATCAGTTTAAAGTTTGGTATTAATCTTTGCTAGACACCGAAAGAAATTCATAATCGGTGGTGCAAATTGAACATCCACCATACTCGCCAGATCTCAATCCTCCAGACTTCTTCCTATTTTCACGACTCAAACTCTCTTTGAAAGAAATTTGACCATATTGCTGTCATTCAACGAAACGCGAAAAAGCTTTTAACTCTATTCCAAAAGAAGACTTCTTGCGAATTTCCCAGTCCATGTATAGAGATATCAGCGGTGCATACTTATGGGAGGTGACTATTTCGAAGGATGGTATAGTTTACTTTCGTTAATATTTCTTCTACATTAATGTTACAGGAATATTCACCGAACTTTATTATCAGAGGTTGTATTTCAACTCATATTATCAAATATCATAAATTAAACAATTTATTTTGCATTACATAATAATTTTGGAATGTTTTACAATACATTTTTGTATTTCTAATAATAATTCACCACTATTTAAACCATTTTGTGTAAGTCGTTATAATAGTTTTAAAAATGCATATGTGTTTAATATTGTGGGATTTTATCAAGCAAAATTATTACTTAAGTAAACACACTGTTGCCAATTAACAACAAACTGTTTTTAACGATACTTAAAACAAATTATATTTTTTTATGTATTTTATCTTGATTTATTTAAGAAATAAAAGTAAAAAAAAAAATTAATTGATTTTTATTAAATTAGTCATTTAAGGAGTCAGTGTAACTACGAGGCTTCGTTAAATTGAAGATTAAATTTAAGGGGATCCGGGACATATATTAAAATATCTTTTACTTATTGAGTTAAAATTTTGCATTTTTGTGGTAGTCATAACCACATTATTCGTAAATAAAATCATATGGTAAAATTTCTCATAATGTTTTTTTTTTAAGTTTTAAATTTAAAATTTAGTAAAAAAGTGGGGTAGTTTAAAAGTATAACTCAAAATATTATTTGTAGAATTTCAATTTTTTCATATTTACAAGAACGGAAATATTTAAAATTTCATTTAATTCAACATTTTAAATAAATTAATTGAAAAAATTAAAACAAAATTTTGAAAAAGAAATATGTAACTTTGATTTTTAAAAATCATGTTTACAGAAGTAAGTATTTTTATTTTCAATTTGTTGAATCACTTAAAGTAAAATAATAATAAAAAAGACATGTTCTAAGTTTTAAGCGTCTACCTTTAACGGTTCTTAAGTCATAACAATTTAAATCCGAGAAATTATGAAAAAATCCATTCTGGAGAAAAACAAGAAGACATTTCCATGACAGTCACTGCTTAAAAGCTAGATTTTGGAAACAAACGAAAATGAAAATAATGATAATTCCTCTTTTAATTAGAGTAGAAACATGATGTAACCGTCATTAGGATGAGCGAAGCGAATCCTCTACTAGGCCACTCAAATTACAATTTGTCGTAGACTTTACGAACAAACTATTCAATATTTTGGCTTCAAATTAAACACAAAAATAAAATATGATCTGTAGATTTGCAGAATATAATTTTTTTTTACAGTAAAACGTTAAAAAAATATTATTTTAATTAATTTATTTTACATGCATTTCCAATACGGACGCATTTTAGCAAATAAATAAAAAATGAAACGCGTATGTTTTCAGAAAAAAAAATTATAAATCATTGAGTAAGTAATTATAGATAGAATCGTGATTAATTTAATAAATAAAATATGTTTTCATTATTCAGCAAAATCGTTTGCACAGATGACACTTAAAATTTTAAAAGTATTGTACTATGAATTTTTTTTTTTTTTGTAAAGTGGCAACAAAAGAATTGTAAACAAATAAAATTAATTGTTAAATTTGTTATATAAATGAAAAATTAAAAGAATTGCGTGAACGTGTTGCCTCAATTCAAGCTCTTTATAAATGTACTAAAGGAAAAGTTACCCGATTCAGAAATGACAAATGGACTTCAACCATTTCTTACTTTATCATTTGTATCGAAAGTAATGTTACGTTCTTATTTGTGGACCGAGAAGTGTTTAGTGAACGCGACTTTAGACTTTGTTGCAAGTATTAAAGAAAATCACAAGCCACCAGACCAGATATCGCGAATAATCATGTATAAATTTGAATACTACAGTAATTTAACTTATAAGAATTGGTGCGTACCAATTCCCCCAATAATTGAATTCTGGAAATATGGAAGCATAAATTGCTCAAGGAAAGAGTTTCTGCTGCAGTTAGCTTTTGCTGTTACAATTCATAAATCCCAAGGTTTAACATTAGATGAAGCAGTTGTAGATATTGAGGATATACAGGCACCAGTTGGCTTAAAAACGTACGTAACGTTGTCAAGAGTGAAAATCCTTCAAAATTAAGCATTCAATAGAAATTTTCCTTACGAAAAATTCTCATGCACTAACATGTATAAAAACGAAGAAATTAGAATAAAAAGTTTAACAGTTAAAAATTCATAGTATCGACGAGAGCAGATTTCAAATGGTTTTCCAGAAAATAGGATTTTGAAGAAGTAACTTTCTTCAAGCTCTCTTCAAATATGTTATTCTAAAATAGCTATCAAAGATTATTTGATATTAATTACAAAGATTGGAAACATGCCTATTTCAAACAACTTTAAAAAACACCAGTGGCTACTAGAAATTGTAAAAAAATCTTTAAAAGAATTTTTAGTTGAAAATTTAAAAATATTTTGTAAAAGTTTGCTTCGAAAATATTTTTTAATGCCAGTCTTACATCATAAATAAAAAATTCCTAGGAAATTGATAGTTATTTGGCTGAACTTACATTTGTAGAATTAAAATGCGCCAAAACATAAAATAACGTTTTTGTTTAATAAAGATGCAAAAATAATATTAAAAATATTGTTACTTTCAAATATATGCTTTATAAAACAATGCTTCGCGAATCCAAACAAAGCATGGCTTTTGCTAGTTTTAAACAAAAAAAAGAGAAATTTTTAATGCGATTTTTTTTTTTTTGAAAATTTGAATATTTCTGTGTCCCGGATCACCTTAACTAGTTAAAGGAATCCATTTCTTTGTAAAAAATTATACACGTGGTTAATTATCAAAAAGTGGGATCATAAAACGTTAACTATTAGTATTTTTTTTTAAATTTTCGAATTTAAGGACAGTTTTTTTAAGCAATACAGTATATAAGTCTATAAATTTAGATACAAACATTAAAAGACAGCAGTTATTCTGGAAAATTAATGATTGAAGCATTTAATTAGTCAATCTATACAGGAAAGTTGAGAGTGCTTCTAAGTAAAATTATATTATTACAGGTACTAAATGCGCTTTATTTACACAAAACACATAATTATTTATGATAAAACATTATAATAAATATCTTATTATACGTTTCAGGACATCAGATCATCTTTAAAAATAAAAAATCGGCGTTTAGATCATTACGCAATTTGGCCATTCCAATTTCTTATTAGAGAAAAGTGCTTTTATTGCAAAACAAATTTCCGAAAATACATATACATACTTTCAAATTAAGCAAAAATTATTTTAAAGGTAGAAAAAAAGAGCTTAATGTGCTTACTTAACGTGTTTTGCGTGGAAATAACAGCTTTGTTTCGATCGTTAATTTTGGACATAAGAAAATACAGAAAAAGTCCTTCTAACTGACAAAAAGCAGAAAATCGGTAGTGCCATTTGTTAACAAAATTATAAAACATCATCAATTTCCTTTATGCATTCGCTGTTTATCATTAGAATTTCCTGGAAACAAGTACTAACTTTTTTTTTTTTTGCTTAGTAAATTAGAGCAGTTAACGTTAGGAATGTCCAAAATTGGCCAAAAGTAAAAAAAATTGAAATTTTAAGATATTTATGCAAAACTTTTACAAAAAATTATATCGATGTTTGTGTCTGAATAGAATTAAGAATTCAGTGAAAATAAAAATTAAAGTCAATGGTGATTAAATTTATTTATTCTAAAGCTTAACGTTATGATGTGTGTAACAGTGCCCACTTTTTGAGAACGTCTCACGTGTGCTTCGTAGTACTGACTGTCATAAACGATTTTTTTTTTTTTTTCAAAATTAGCAGTACGCATCCTTCATACTATGATGTGCGGAATATAATCGTTTATGCTTTAAACCATTTCATTGCTTTAAACGTTTTATTTAGATGAATTATATCAGGTACTAAATTATTTGAAATATCTGGAATATATTCAGAAACACTTTAAGTGACTTTTAAGAAAGATGAATGATGTCTATTTCTGAAATTCAATAGGAGCATTTATAATGATTAGAGGTACACTTGTCGTAGAATAATACATTAATGAAAGCATGTATTTATTCCCAGATATCATTAACGTATTCTCAGTTCTTCAAGATTTAGTATTAAGTGCTTTGTAAATCTAGCAATTTCAGCTGCATATTAGAACTTACATACTACTTAGAATTCTGAGCAGGGCATTTGTTTCCACGAACATATACGTCAAATCTATATTTCTAAACTGATATTAAAGTAGTCTGCATTATAATTAAAATGAATTATAATAATTTTTTAATCTGAATCATCATTGAAAAATAAACAAAAAATATAAGATACATACCACATGTTATGTCATTTGTAATTATTTCGAAGTAAGCTAAAAATGTTGTTTTAAATATTTAAATTTAAAAAAGAAAAGAAAACATTCAAAATATTTTTCTTTTATTTAAGTAAGGTATCACAAAAAAACATGCATAAACAAATAAATAACTTGTTATGTTTAGGTTTCATTAGAAACGAAAACCCTTATCATAAAAATTCGAAAATACGAAAAAACCGAAAAAAACTTTTGATCAATGCGAATGACACCGGACAATCTGACAAATGACACGAGTTGTCCGGTCATTCGTCTTGATCGAGCATGAGTTGAAGACTAAAAAAAAAAATATGCTAAAAATATATTTAAAAAAATCTTTTTTTTTTCTTTTATGAAAAAAATTCTTAAATGATAATTTTTACAAACAGGAGAATCTTCAAGAGTGTCAGCCCTAGTAAAGAAATTGAAAAATGAGTAGTAAAAATTCTGCTGGATGAATGCGCCACTCGGATTCATTTTCAGGATTTTAAACCATAAACTGTTTACGATATTGAACGATTTTGTATGCTATTGTACCATAGGTCGTCGTTACGTACCTGATTGGTTTTGCACATGATATCTATGGTGTTAAAAATACCCCCTTGGTATTTTTAATAATTTAGCTAATTTTGTCATTTGGTTGCTGTTGGCAACAAAGCTTTTTTTGTTGTTGTTACTGACAGACGATTCTTTATTCTTTTAGATGTAGAATGTTTCCGAACCGAAATTTGTCGATAATAACTGAACTCTCAGAATGAGATTAATAATAATTAATATTTCTTTATGTAAATAAAATGTAAATAGTCATTTTTTTAATCTGAAGTTCATTTAATTGAAACTGTTGTAACATTTACTGCGGTTATTAGAATTTAATATTTACGAACTGATATTTCAATACGAACTGTATTCGACGATTTGAATGTTATTCGAAAGACAGAACCTGCAGTCTGAGCGAAGTAGTATGCTTCATATGAATTCAGTTTTAGGATGGATCAAGATATTTCAATGGATTATATTCCCAACATTCAATTATTATGCATCTATTGTCAGAGAATCCATACAAATCCTGTTAACACAATCAAGTACTTAACGACGCCCTATCGTAGGATAAATCCAGTTTATGGTTTAATATCCTGAAAATAAATCTTAACAACTTAAGCAAAGTGACATATTAACGTTTATGGTAAGGCAGTTATATATTTTTAACCAATTTTAATCGCAAGAACTACTATTTCGAGCTTCGAGCTTAGCATTTAAATGAAAAGTGACAAATGAGCACAGAATCAAATAATAAAGCAAATAGAACAGCAATTAATCAGAATGTATATCACTTTTCTCATTAAGTTTAATCCAAGAAAGTACTTTTGGTTTCAACTGCAATAATTATTGGGTCGCTCATTTTCAAAATGAAATCAAGTATTTGTATAAATAAACAACAATTATAAAAAAATTCTCTGATGAAGAGCCTTTATAAGATTTGAAAGTAGTAAGATATTTAAAAATAATTAACTATTAACAGCATTATTTTTAATTGCCTTTTAAATATAACAGTGGACGTTTTAAAGTTCATATTACATATTTTATGCTTAAAGCAAGATGATAGTTGCGTTCCGTCATATGTTTTTATATCGAACATTTTGAAATTGACATAAATATCTGCAGTTGATTAAAATATGCTGCCACTGCAATATGACGTACATAGCGTTTATCGTTCATTTATATGGAGATTAAAAAAATTCGATTACAGTAATGTTTATTATAACTAATTGCCGGAAGTGTGTTTTAAATTGTGGTATACGTTTATAACTTTCTTTTTTCTTAACTTTTAACTGTTAACTTTTATTTTTTAACTTTTATATCTGCATTACTCGATGGGTATAAACCTTATAGGTCCTGTACGTACATTCTATGATATCTGTTGTACATTTACGTTTATTAACAGAAGTTATTGAAAGGGGCTTTTCAACTGTGTTATGCGGCTCATATACAGTGTCTCACAAAAGTGATGGGACACTTGTGCTTTATAAAAAGAAACTGCAATAAAATAAATAAACAAACATGCGCAAAAATTATTTGGGTGTGTTTCATATTTAAAGTTAGTAACAATTATTGCATAACATACATTTTGTCAAAATATTAAAATATTAATTTAGTAAAAATACAATTGTTCAGAACGGAGTAAAAAATGGCTCACATAAGTGATGGGACACTTACTTTTCCATCAAATATTTATCCAAAAATTTTACTTTTTAAAAGGTTTTAGTATTTTGTTAGATTTTCTTTTACTTTTAAAACATGATTTAATCTTTTTGGGATGGAATCGACTAATTTTTTTGTGATTTCTGTAGTGATTTTACCCCATTCTTCTTGAAGCACCGATTTTAGTTGTTGTTTTGAAGAAATGGTGTGTTTGCGAATTCTTGAATCCAATTCTTACCAAATATTTTCTATGGGATTTAAGTCTGGAGATTGTGGGGGTGTTTTTATTATATCAGGACAGTTATATAGCAGCCAGAGTCTAACGTTCAGAGCAGTGTGCTTGAGGTCATTGTCCTGGTAGAATTTAAAATCGTTATGAAGGTTCAATTTTCGTGCTGAAGATTTCAAATTTTGCTTTAAAATATCAATATACATGTACTGATCCATTATACTGTCAATAAAAACAAGATTACCAACTCCAGCGGACGACATACACCCCCATACCATAACTCCTCCTCCACCATGTTTTACTGTTGGTACCAAGTTCTGTTTGCGAAATTCTTCCCTGGGTTTTCTCCACACCAAGATTCTACCGTCAGAACCAAATATATTAAATTTACTGTCATCAGCAAATATAACTTTATTCCAGTAATCAGAATTTCTTATTTATGTTGGATTTTGCGAAAGCTAGTCTGAGTTTTCTATTCTTTTCACTTACGAAGAATTTTTTCCTGGCTACTCTACCGTGATATCCAGCAGATCAAATTACCCTTCTTATAGTCTCAGGATTAACAATTATTCCATATAATGCTTGTAAATCAGCAGCAACTTTTAAAGCACTATTTCTTGGATTTTTTTTAATATTTCGAACGATAATTCGCTTTATTCCATTGGATAGCTTTGATGGTCGGCCAGGTCTTCTTTTATTCTGAATCATATGATTCTTTTTATATCGTTTAATGATATTGAAAACTGTTGAAAGACTCAAGTTAACTGTTTCAGCAGTTTTTCTAATAGATTTTCCACGTTCAATATGCAAATTAATAACTAATTTTCGAATTTCACGCGAAGTTTCTTTTCGTTTAGCATTCATGGCTACACAGAGCTAAAAAACACAAAAATTCCAAAACAAACTGGAGAGAAATACTGCAGACGATTTTATAAATTATTGCCAATTACTTTTAAGTAAAAATAAAACCCCAAAAAATATTTTTATTGCTTATTTCAGACGATTTTTGTTGCATATATAATGGTGTCCCATCACTTATGTGAGCTATTTTTTGCTCCGTTCTAAACATTCGTATTTTTATTAAATTAATCTTTTAATATTTTGACAAAATGTATGTTATGTAATAATCTTTACTAAATTTAAGTATAAAACACACCCACAAAAAAATGTGTACATGTTTTTTTAATTTATTTGATTAGTTTCCTTTTGTAAAGCACAAGTGTCCCATCACTTATGTGAGACACTGTATCTATATAAATTTATTGATCGTAACAGTCAGTAGCGCCAAACTTTGAAAAATATTGGGTTGGCTCAAAAACATTTGATGGGCTCAATGATATTTTGGCAAAATGGTAACCAGTTTGTTTTTCTTTGAAGGATGAACAGCTGGTAAAAGAGAGACAATTAAGTGAAGCTATCATGTTTTAAGGTAGTTGCAATTTTTTTAAATTATATTTTCATGCGTTTTTCCTCATATATATATTATGTATATACCGTATTTACTCGTATATACCGCGCACACCGTACTTTACAAGAAAAATGGCGTTTTCTTTTAAATATCGTACATAACGTTCACTGTAAATTTGATATGCAAATGAATAAATAACTAAACGAATTTTAGTAAAGAAAGCCGAAACAAACATTACATCAGACAGAAGATGCGGAAATATATTTTTAAACTTCGGGCGGGGGCTGAATGACGGTAGTGAGAATTGCAAATTACCTTTTAAATAATGTCAGTAGCTCTGTCGTATAAAAAAATACAAGGAGTGAAAAAAAGATGCTGTATTACTTCAATTAAGTAAGATTTTCGGAGTAGTTATGTTTTCTTTGAATAGATTTCATATTTCATGTGTATATCATTTCACTACACCCAGATAAAATAAAAAATCCGTATATAAAGCGGGACCTAGGAGTTTTTCCATAATTTTTTGATAAAACGTGCGCGTTATATGCGAGTAAATAAGGTAAGATACATCATCCTACACTGACATTTATTGTAATATCGTCATATTACGAACATGACTACAAAGTAAAGCAGCAGAAAGTTCAGAATTTAAGTTTCAGTCATTTTTGATTTATGGGTATCTGTCGGGGAATTAGAACATGCGGTGATTGACAAAAAAGATTGTTCTAATGAGAAAAATGAAAAATAAAAGAAAAATGAAATAAATATTAACTAAATAGAACAATGAAAATTGGGCACGCTAGGATTCAAAATTATTGGAAGGGATCAGGCCCCACGTGCCCCTATAAGTTGCCGCCACTTGTAACAGTGTTGAACGCATTATATCGTAATATTTCCAATTTCAGATTGTAATTGCTAAAAGTAGGTTTTCTGATGTGTTGTGCGTGTTTCAGATTTTTATTTAGACTTAATATTTTACTTAAAAACGGCATCTTTTGTTACAGTATTCTAAATGTATTCGAAAGGATTTCACAAACTATGATTCACGCATGATTTTTCTTTCTTGCTTATACAACAATAAATATTCAAAGGGAAATATGCATCAAAATGTTTTATTGTTTCATTATAATATATACCCCTATATTTTGTGGAACAATCACAAGTTCAAAAACGAAATTCATATTTTTAGCTGTCTGTACATTAATTACAAATATTTGTACAACGCACCCCAGTATATTATATGTTTAAAAGATCATTGTTATTTATCAAAAAATAGGCATAAATTATAATTTTATATAAATATGGGCGATCAAGGTAAAAATTCTGAAAAACAGCAACAATCGAAAGCTGATTAAAATGACATGAAATAAAGATAGGTTTTTAAAATAGCAGTAAATTAAAAAATATGCAAAAAATAACATTAAAAGTTAGACGCATAACGAACTGGATGTTTTTAAAACTTGAAAAAAATGCGAAATTTCAAAAGCTGATAATACTCAGAGCAGAAATTTAATAAAATTCAAATCAAGAATAGCTCTTAAAATAGCGTCTTAATAGGTAAAGGGAAAATCATGCATAATTACAAACCAAATAGAAATAGGAGGGTACGTCCACAAAGAATTTTAAACGAGGCTAAAAATATTATATTTAATGACAAATCCTTAATTTGTATAGCTAAATATCATGCGATTCATGACACCTGTATCTCTCTCAATTTTTTCAGTGCTTGCTTTGGCAGTATTGTGTATAAAAAGTTGCTTTTTTTAGTGATTTAATTAAATGTAAAAAAATTAAAAATAATCCTACGGACCCTAGACAGGATTAATGATTTCAGTTTGACTTTCAATGTGTAAAAATAACTAAAATTTGGTTATTTTTCACTAAAATTGCATAAATTTAACAAGCATTACAACAATTTTGTGAAACAATTCAACAAATATTGAAAAATCCTTTCCAAATACATTAAAAATGAAAGTATATTGACCAGATAAACTGATGGCATAGAGCTCACAGGCTATGCACACTAATTATATATTACAGCCTTATATACTAATGCCCTTCGTAAAACAAATTAAGGAAGGAAATAGCCCCTCCTCCTATTACTTTCTTTATACATAATCATTAATCCCCCAAAACTAATCAAGGATACGCCTAATCATATAATAAACCTGCATCCAAAATGCGGAGCAAGTCGAAAAATTCTGCATAAAGCCCATTTATGTAATTTAAGAAGCATTGTCCTCCGTTCTCTCCTTTATATTTAAACATTAAACCTCTAAAAATGTTCAGAAATTCAAATTATCAGAAAGAACCTACATCCAAAATTCAAAGCAAATCGGATAACTCTGCATAAAGCTCTTTTTAGCTAAATTAAGGGGGGGGTAATCGCATGTACAACCTTTATACTTAATAAAATAACACCGCAACTAATGAGGGAAGCTTCTGACCTATATGAACCTGTATCCAAAATTCAAAACTAATCTGTTAATTCTGCAAGAAAAATCATTTACCTAAATTATGTAGGGTAATTTCCACTACTCCTTCTTTATACTTATTCAGTGAATTGCAAAACAAATCAGCAAAGCGCCTTTTCAGAATGAACTTAAATCCAAAATTTGAAGCAAACCGGTAAATTTTGCGTAAAAAACACATTAAAGTAAATTAAGAGGGGAGGATTACCTCTCATTCCCCCTCTTTCAACTTATCTAATGAACATACAATGCTAGTCACATAAAAACGTTATCAGAATGATCCTATATCTAAGCTTTGAACGAAATCTGATAATTCTGGATGAAAAACCCATTTACTTAAATTAAGGGAAGGGTATTAGCTCCTTCTTACACTTATCGAACGAATTCCCAAAACTAATCAGGGAAGCGCCTTATCATAATAAGCTTATACCCAAAATTTCAAGTAAATCAGATATTTTTATCATGAGTTATCACGTTACATACATACGCATGCAGGTACATACATACAGAACGGGCGGGCACATACGCTCTCAGGCTTTGATAGCCTGTCAGCTAAAAACTACATCTCAATCTTTTTATATCAACATGTTAAAAAAAGATGAGTCAAACATAGAATATGAAACACATTCCAACATATTCAGAACAATATAACGAAACTGCATGATTAAAAAAATTAAGCTATTATATCTCATTTCACCATATGAAATGTATAACGCATTTCAAAACCAAATTTCAGCTGTTTCCAACTACATTCGAAAAATTTTTTGCCAGCCGTGTATATGATATGGGAATTTGTATCGATTAACAAAATGCATTCCAAAACTTAGTTCATTTAAACGATACACGTATTTCTGTTAAAATTCTCCTTCAGCATTTTCCTCTAATAAGAAGAATGGTACGCGAATTCTTTTGTGCAGATTTGTATGTGATTTATAGCATTTACAAATAAAGAGTAATATGCAAAAAACTAATTAAATTTAGAAGTGCATACAGAAATTTAAAGCGTTCTCTCCAGCAATTATTATGCAAAGACAGTATTGAAATTTACTTCTTTTGTGTTCCCTGTAAATCAATAAAAACAATGCTATGAATGCTCTGTTTTAACGTATTGTAGTGAAATTCTGTGATTTATGTCAGTTTAAATATATTTGAAGTAGCGTAATGTCATTAAAATACTCTTCAAATGATTTTTCTCCATATACTGCAATGTAATCGAATTCTTTTGAATGATCCTGTAATTGATCCATTAATCGAACATACTTCATATGCAATACCAAACACGCTTTGGTAACCCTATATACATTTCATAAATTGCATGAAAATCCGAATACATTTACGGGAATTAGAGCGTGGGCAGGCGTTCAGACTGCCATACGGACAGCCAAACTGAATGCATAAGCACTTTTCAACCGTGTTGAAAAGTGCTAAAAAAGGCAAATGCTTATTATTTGCGTTAAATTCATTTATAATATTATAATAAGAAAATGTTTTTCCGTATTACAAATAAAAAGCTTGATCTCAATTAAAAATCTCATTTCGTCATGTTCATTATTTAGAAAGCAAATAAAAAAAATGCAACAATTATGATTCATTTGAGATATTTTTATTGATATTTGAACAAAATTTAATTACTCCCATCGCCATCGGCAAAAATGCAGTAAAATAATTAACATAAAAAAGTTGACGATATAAATTAACGATGGTGGACAATTTAAATTTCTGAATTAACGAAGCAATTACTACATTTTTTAATCTTTTAAATGTATCATGTTTCTTTGAAACATGTTCCGATATTTTTAGAGTACATCATTAACGTAATTGTGTTGTTTACTGGTTTTTAGGAACTTCAATGTATACACTTAAAATTTCATAAATGTTTGTAATAGACTTCTTCGATAAAAAAAATTCTACTAATGTCTTACTTACTTTATTTAGATAAGTGTATTATTTTACTTTACACTTATTTCATTAAAAGAACATATTTTAGTACATATTGCTTAGACGCATATCAATTTTGTTATGTTCGAAAGAGTGCAGCTTCATTAAAATGCACTTGAATCTATTTTTTCAAATGGACTGTAAAGTGGCGGAATACTTTTCATTGTCCCTGTAAGTGAACTATGGATCAGATTTTCCTAAAATTTGAAATAACTCGACAAAATTATGTAATAATTATATATTTTAAATTTCAATTAATTTCAATTAAATTCGGTCGGTTAGTTTTTGCTTTATTGTATGCGGCCGGACGGACAGACGGAAGGACAGAACGACAACTATAGGTGCTACGTAATTACATAATTACGAACGCACATAAAAAAGCATATGTGAAAGAATTTTAATGTTATTTGGCTAATTTCCTACTTGAAAGATGTTATCGTGCGCATATCAGTTTTATAAATCATATGAATAATTTCGCTGATGACAGCAGTACGACATAGTTCATTGTCGTGTAAAAAATTAATAAATTAATTTAAAAACCTATGAACAGTTTTTTTACTTTAGAAATAATACTGTATTTCCTTTTTTTATATCATAATCATATATATTAAAACAGTAGGCTAATACTTTAAAATCAACTAAAAAATTCAGGCGTTTGCGCATGCGTGAAGTTGAATTTCTTTTCCCTTCCAGTTAGAGGAATGTCGAAGCAAGTCTAGTTAGCTGAGTGGTTTAAGGCACCAATTTAAAGCTCAGTTTTTGTAGAGGACTCGGGATCAATCCCAACGTCGGCAAAATAATTTATTTGAATAATGATGCATTTTACTACGAGGGAAAGTTATATGATTTTTATTCGTTTGTTATCATTATTATTTTGATGCTTTATAATTAAATAAAATTTAATACTCAATAATGTTTTTTAAATAACATTTTTATTTTTAAAATATTTGAAGTAATTAAAACATAGTAATTATTAGATATAAACAGCCAATTTCCAGTTGAGGACTTTAGAGTTATATTTGTAAGAATAACATTATTGAGAATCCTTACGAATCACATTCTAAAAAAAATAAAAAATAAGAAACAACAAATATAACACACACAAATAAAAGTTGTATCCGTTGAATTAGTTTTAGTTATTCTTCTACTAAAAACCAACCGCTGTTAAATTTTTTAAAATTCTGCTTTGAATTCTTTTAGTTGATTACCTGAGTAGGTAGACTGACAGAACCATGAAACGCTTTGAATCTGTTGGAATCACATAGGTAACATAGAAATAAATCAAGTTTTCAAAACTGTGTTTACAGGTAACTAATTAAGAAAAATCTAACATTATTTTAATTAATCTTTTAACATGTTTACCGTCAAATCTTGACGGGTACCATCTAGTATATCTTCGTAATTTAATGTCCTTGTAAAGGAATACGTGTATTAGCCCAAAAGTCAACAACACTGAAGTCTCAAGCACAAGAAAAAAAACCTTTTATTTTATGGAAGAGTATTAATAAGGGAATGTGAAGATCCATGTCTGTCGGAAGTGAAGTGGTGCATAAGCCAAAAATTTACACCACCAACGGTTTACTCATAAGTTTATCATTGTGTTTGTTTTACAATTATTTCATACCTTTGTTGTAGGACAAACTCAATGATAAACCTACGGGGCAACTACTGCTAGTACTAATTTTTGGAATAAAAGACTAGCAACGTTAAAAAGCACCAAATATTATATAAGGTATTTGTACTCTATATGGACAGGGCTCTCAATAATATTTTATTGCATTATTATTCTCTCATTATTATATTATTATCTCATTAATATTTTTATTACACCCCTAATATTTTTAAAGGTATTAATTTTAATCGAGAGATGGCTCAACATTTTCGCGAAGAAAAGCAGTTGAAAAGATAATTAAGGCTGGAAAGTGTAAAAAAGCGCGTTGTTCGCCATTTAGGAGGAAACCTGTTGTTTCGATATGTGATGATCTTAATTACTTGTAAGCTTAAATTCGTATTAGTTATGGTAAAATTACATTAAATGTTGAAAAGTGGAGTATTTTAGAAAGATAATAAAACATATTTTCGATTGCTATTGCATATTTTGCTTAAAAATATTTTCCTTACTCGTTTGTTACTAGATTTAGTAAAACTACGCCCAGTTCCCAATATGGACAGCTTATGTCCCCATCGACTACAACTGTAAGAAAGAAGAAAATTCAATGTTGCCAAGCAATAAATTGAAAAGGCATGAAAGTGGTAAAATCATTGTTCACCAAGATGCCATTTGAACAATCCCCCCAAAACCTTCCTCCAAAAAACCCTTGCAGAAAAATAAAAAAAGCCCCCCCCCCCCCGCCAGTAGGATATCTGTTGGCGAAATCGTAGGCACCAATGGTATGACTTCCTCAACAAAGGAGAGCTGGTACTGCTTCTTTTGCAGTATTGATCCTTTTTCAAACATGCGTCCATGCATCACATGTGTCAGATATGTTCATGAGGATTATGTAAGACTTACTTCCCATGGTGAAAAAGTTTTTTTTTGTCCATGCTGTGAGGACTGAGTAATAACAGATGTAAATTCGTAGACAGATGCTATAAAGCTAAGCAAAACCAACAATATTATTTCATAATATTAGTAACTAAGGGGCTTTGCTAGGGTCTTCGAAGGGTAAAAACCGAGAATGAGCCTCCCCTTTCGAAAAGGCATGTTCTGAAGATATTTACTGTCCCCCCTCCTCCTCCGAATACTTTAAGATACATTTTTTAATTCCCTCTCCTGTAAAATCCCTTGGAAAAGTGGCTCTTCCATAAACACTGTGTATAAAGTCAATAAGGAAACATCTGTCCATAACAGGGACAGGTAGTTCCTTATATGGACACTTGTATGCATTTTTTTATCATAAAAATTAAACCAGAATAATTAAAAGGTCGCTAATTTTAATAATGATAGTCAATCGTCAAAGGATAGTGGACACACATTTTTGGAGTCCTCTGACTTGTACATGGGGGTGAATAAATACATTTCCCTTAAGGTGTCCATATAGGGTACAGGTACTATATAAACAGCACGTAAAAAAGCATCAAATACTGTATATAAACAGCTTTTTAGTGCTTTTTAACGTTGCTAGTTTTGTATTCCATTGCATTCCACCAAGCTCTGTCTGAATGCTAATTAGTACCGATTTTTGGCTTATTCATTATATCACTTCCGGTAGACATGCAATATTAGTTTCCCCTATTAATACTCTTCAATAAAATAAAAAGGATTTATTATGCTCGATACATAAGGTTATTGTGCTGTAGGCTCTTGGACTATATGTTTAAGAAATTTTGAGCCATCGAGTGAAAATCATACCTTAAATACTTTTCAACTTAAGTTAGGAAGAAAAATGTATTACAGATTTAACAGAATTTTAACACGAAATTCTGTCTTATTGAGTGGAAAAGTGTTGTTATTTATGCAAGCCTTCATAAATTTTTGTCCAAAATATTTTTATATAAATTTCATATTCGTAAAATATTAAGTAAAAAAAAGAAAAGAAAAATATTTCTTTAACATATTAGCTACCGAAAATTTTGACGGAGTTGTTTTTTGACACACATTGATAAAGTGAATTTTAGAGTTTATAAAGTTAGTTCGCAATTCCGAATCGCGACAATATATGTTAATTTTATGCAAGGTTAATTTCATGCATTTCGTATTAAAATAAATCATCTCTTGCTGATTGAAATCAAAACTGAAAACACGAAAATGCTTCTTCTAACACGGGATATTTCTTTATATAAATGCATAGTAATAAGTTATCAATGTTTTATTTTAATAGATTTTAAGGTAGAGTGGTCTGATTAATTGTCACTTTTCATTAAGATCCATACAACACATTAACTAAAATGAACTGAAAAAATATGTTTATTTTCAAATAGAGCGAATTTATTCCTCGATAATCTTAATTATATCTATTATTTTAAAATTATAAGTACTAATATTAATAAAATGAAGAAAGCCTGACCAATAATCACTACCGCAATGGGGTGATATCTGATCAGTTGAGGACTGATTATATTGACCACTATTTGGCATCAAATACCAACATATTAAACTTTACATAAGTTAAAAATTATAACGTTATACCGCACTAAGTTGTAAAACACAAATCAGCCAAAGAATCACATACGCCGTTTCAAGGCTGACTCGATCGCCCTCCTTAGTGCAAGAAAAAAATTAACAACAATTTTACAGTTACTAAAAAACCTGAGATTCAAAAATTAATTGCTTCAGTTGAAAGCGCTTTCAAGTTTAGCGCTTTCTATCCACTGCAAAAAGATTCCATAAGACATCTTATTAAAAATAATGTTGATTTTAATGCAAGGCTGCACCAGACTCTCAATAATTAAATGAAAAATTCCCTCGAAACAAATCTAAGATATCAATATAGGGTCATTCCACGCAAAATGAGCAAATTAGCTGTGGCTGCCATGTCACAGATTTGAATGAAAATTGGCATATGAATACAACATGTTTATTTATGAAGAAATGCAAAATAATAGATTACAGGACAGATTGTTTAAGTATGTAAACTCACTTTAAAAGTTGATACAAAATCGAGTTCTTGTTTACATGCTTTAAATTTCAATCTGTATTATTAGCGTTAGGAATGAAAAAACTATATCATAAATTATTTTCAGATAAGAATGGATACTAAGTAAGAGATTGGCGTAATTTAGGAATCGAATTTTTATTCCTTACTGAGAAAAAAATATAGAAAAGGAAAATTTTTAAGAAGAAAATTCAATATTTATTTTGCTGATAAAAAATTTAGGACAGGTGTTATGACTTCAAAACTATTTGACATTTTAGATAAAAGTATATTATTTGAACACAAGAAGTTTCATATATGCCTTTTTTATTCCTTAATGTGAAAAAAAATAAATAAGGAAAAAAGGACGGGAAAAGGCAATATTTCTATTGCTCTTTTAGTCATGAAGGAAATCTCTTATATCATTTCAAATTACTTGATATAAAAGATAAAAGTGTCTATTTTAAATATTCAAATACTACTTCTCGCCTTTTCTTCTTTCCTTTCCTTTTTTCTTTTTTTCCTTCAGATTTATAATAAAAGCGATGAGAATTGAAGAATTAATTATCTAGTATTGTTAAAATCAAATAGATGGCAGCACTATTTTTAAATTGAAATCGTACAATATTTTTAAAAAAGCGCGCTAATTCAAAGGAAATTTTGCGTAAAATGGAACAAAAATACCTTTTTGAAATCATTTTTTTCAATGTTAGGAATCAAAAGGCACTATTAAAATTTTTCGAGCATATTTTGGACTTATTAATCTTTATGTCTGTGGAAAATTGTTTATGACGGACCTGTCCTTTATTTATTATTTGAGCATAAATAAGAGAAAAAAATATGATTTTGCAATTTTTTTAAAAGTTTCTAAGTTTTTTTGAAGATGAAGGAATTAAATTATAATTAAAAACTTGGGGAAATCAATCTTCATATATAATACTGTATTATGCACCAATTTCTCACTTGTTTTATCATTTTTTTAAATTTTTTATAATGTTTCGAATTTTCTCAAAACTCACAAATTTTCAATTTTAACAACCCATTTACAATTAATTACGTTATTACCAGATTGCTATTGCTAAATAAATAAAAAGATAATTATTCAGAGGTTATGAAATTGCAAGCCAAATTCATTTATGTTAAATATTTTTTGAGATACAGAGCTTTAAACTTGCAACATTGGACGATTGCACACATGCCGTTCTACATCACAAGTTTCTTAAAAGTCCAAAACTGCTAAAATAATTTATTTTTTGTCAAGATATTTTGCAGAGCTCTATTTGAATATGAATAAAACCTGTATATGAAATTCTATTAAAATCGGTTACCATGGGGCCACGACTTTTTTTAAATTTTTGCTCATTTGACGTGGAATGACCCTATAACTAAAGCTGACAAAGGAGGTCAAATATTAGTACTAAATAAAACCAATTATGTCCAAAATGTCATGAAATTAATTAATGAGGGTCCTTACATTTACGTTAAAAAAGATCCATCTACCTCTGAACTCAACAGCATAAAGTTTGCGATGAGCTCATGCCCAATTATTGCTGATTCCGGCAAACTTTCTCACATTCCTTCTTGTGCAAACTATGATCGTTTATACGGCTTACCTAAAGTTCACAAACCAGATATTCCATTTCGTCCTATTGTTTCAAATATTGGTACTGCGTCCTACAAACTATCAAAACATTTAGTTTCTAGGTTCTCCCTCCTCATGGTTAACAATATTCATACGTCTAAAAATTCAGTTCAATTTGCTAATAGAATTCGTAACTTCAATCTAAGAGGATATAGTATGGTTTCTTTTGATGTCAAATCTCTTTTCACTAATGTTCCTGTACGAGGAGCTTTGGATTGTTTGAAAGAGATTAAATGTGTTTCATTATATTCAATATGAAATAGATAACTTGACCTCTTTAACCAGCACTTGATTGCCTGAAAATACTTTTGTGTTTCTAGGAAAATTTTATAAAATGACAGAAGGTTTAACTATGAGAAAACCTTTAAGTCCAGTTATGGGTGATATTTATATGCATTATTTTGAAGAAAAATTATTTAAATTAATACAGTTTCCATTTTATACTCGTTACGTAGATGATTACTTCTCCTTACTTGATTTATCTAAACATAATGTCAACGCTGTACTAAATTTATTCAATTCAATAGACCAAATGCATTCTGTTTAATTTTGAAATTGAAATTTAACAACGTCATTCTTTTCTAGATGTTTTTACGTAATATCTCTGAATTTCTGACAGTTTACCAAAAACCTTTTACTGTCAGTTTGCCCCCTCGTTATAATTCCGATCATCCCCTCCAGCACAAACATCCAGCATTCAATGCATTTATTTTCCGTGGCCACAAAATTTATTCAAATTCTGAGTTATTTAATTGTGAAATGGGCTATATTAAAGCAACTGCCAACGATCATGGATTTAGTTTAAATATCACTAACCGTATTTTATCTAAGCCCACGATTGTCTCTGATTCTGCTTGAATAAATAAATATTTTCAAAATGCTGTTGTATTGCCTTATTTTCCTAAAGTTAGCACACAAATTTCTGATTCTTCACAGATTTAGTTTCAAGGTTGTTTTTTCTTAAACGAAAAAAGTTACTTTCTCGAATCTCAAAGATCCAATTGACGATCATGATAACTGGGGCATTTATAGAATTTTTTGTCAGTGTTGCCTGGGCAGACAAAGTATGCACCAAGACTTAAAGAACACCAGAATTACGTCTTGAGACAGGAATGCGAAAGATCTACAAAAGCTAAACATTGCTGGAAGCCCAACCATCACTTTAATTATAAAAGGGTTAAGTTAATTCAAACTAGTCGTTGGGGGCCACCGTAATACTTACCCATCATGGATATATATATGAAAATAAAACATGTGAAACTATTTATACATTGCATTACAATTCATAAACAAAATTTAAATATTGTTAATATACATAGTAATGCGATATTAAAGAACTGCTGATGTACCAATTTCGACAAATTATATAAAACGCCAAACTACTCAAGTAGTACCGAACTGCGTAAAAGAAACATCCTTATAACTCCAAAAATAATAAGTCTATTAACTAACAATTAACTGCATCGGATTAAGCGTCTCATTGCCAATTAAAATATACTTCTGAATTGAAATTTGAATGAAATACAGGGTAATGAAAAATCGAAGAATGTGGAAAACAAGATTACAAATATCTCGGCAACTAATAACCCGATCGACTTTTTTCTAGATGCAAAATGTGTGTTATTTTATTGCCTTTTAAGTCCATTCCTTAGAACAAAAAAATTCGAAAATTTTTATATACCTTTCATCAGAACGAATTTTTCGAGAATCCGAAAAAAATAGTTCCGGATAATCGAGGTTGCTGATATTAAATAGGGTTCGTCCCATTCTTACATACTAACTACATACAAAATTTCAAGTCTCTATCTCAATTTGTTCGGGAGATAGAGTGTTTACAGACAGACAAACAGACAGACAGACAGACGGACGGCAATTTTTTTTTCTAAAAATATGTTTTTCGGAATCTCCACTATCTAAAACGTGTAAATCCGTCAAAAATTTTTTTTCGATTTTCAAAACGATTGAAAGACTTACCCTATACTACGTATGATGGGTAAGTAAAATGTAGTTCAACTTTTACGAAGCTTATAATATTCATAAACATACTTCTACTTTAGTAAACGATATGTCCAGCATCCCTTGTCTTTCACAACTGTGGAGAGATCCCGAACAACTTGGCTCTTGCTTTTAGCTATTTCCGGAAAATTACGTCATTTCTTTAGGTTATTTAATTCTTTGCTTACACATTTCAATCATTCCACAGTCTGTAATCGGGGCTATAGCCGGAGGAGTTTTTGAACCCATTTCATCGTTTATATTTCCTTGCACTGAGGAAGGGGATCGAGGCATCCTTGAAATGGCGTATGTGATTCTTTGGGGGGGGGGGGTTGTGTTTTAAGAAATTTGTGGGTTATAACGTTGCAGTTTTTAACTTGTGTAATGAAATTAGCACAAAGTGTTACAATTTTACAACATATTAAACATTCAGAAACACTTAACTTTTTAAATAAACGATTAAAAGAAATATTTTTGAAAAAATATATACAATCTAAATTACTCATAATTATCAAGAAAGCTATGCAAATGCTTAAAAAAGAGTATTTCGAAAAGCTTTCGAAGTGAAAATATATTTCATAAATAATTCATTTATTTTCGAAAAACTTTTTTGTATTTAAGGTATGCAGCTCGCATTTAATCTTCCCGAAAGAGTAAATGATATACATTGTAAAAAAATTTAAACATTTGTGCATCGTTACTCCTCCACTTTTATAGAATATCTCTATTTTGACCAATGAAAATTTTTTAAAGATAAGTCTTCCTCATTATCTATAAAACGCAAAACATTTTTAAACAAATGATAGTTGTTTTCTAAAAGTTTCACACTGGAAAAGTAATAACACAGTTTCTTCGTGTTAAAAATATAACCAATCTTTCAAATCATGTCATGATGTGGATGAAATGCATTTTCAATGAAACTCAGAAATGTTTCTTCTATATCTAACAGGATAACCTATCTAACAGCGTAGCCTACATTTTCGTTGATAGGTGGTGATGATCAGTAAATAACCTGATCCAATGACATCTTCGTGGCTTATGTTTAAATGTAGAGTGTTTTTAATTACAAGACAGTATTTTTAATATTCTAGTTTTTAGAGTATTCCAGTCTCCCTGGAATAACTGAGATCGCTACAAATCTATAAACGTTTTCCTGGATTTCCATAAGAGTAACGTCAAAATCGCATTCCGCCATCAATCATATATAAGGAGCCCAGAAGCCAAGGGGTACAAGTAACAAGATGTCGATTTGGAGTAAATTGAGTTTAAAGATAATTGATGTTAAATTGGAACATCAATAACAATTGACTAAATTGAAATAAGAAACATCTGCTTGTTGCTTTCTAATCTTTGAACTCTCATTTCAATAACTGTTAAAAAAAAAACAGAGTACAATTTTCTTTAAATGTATAATTAATCAATATTTTTTGTTTTTCGAAAAAAGTGGTTTATCTCTATAACTCCCCAAATAATCAAAAAATGACCTATATTTCTTTACCTGAAATGAGAAAAGCATATTTCCAGATACCCTGTGCACTTAACTCAATTTCTTCAATTTTGTTACTTATACCCCTTCGCTTCTGGGATCCTCATATCTATTTTTACTTATTGCATATGTTGTTCCATGTATCCCACAAATTCTTTTTTAAAATGGTGATTTCAATTTATCTAAGAACACCATTGGACGTGGGTTTGCATTTCTGTTGATTGAAATGCAATTTATACCGTCTTACGTTCTCTTTCACTGCGTACTGCTAATCTTGAGACTCCTCTTTCATTTTTTCTCCAACAATATTCACTTTCAATAGATAAGTAATAGTACAATTTAATGAGTTGAAAAATGTGGCCAATCTTTCTAATCAAATCATGATTATGATGAAATACTTTACAATGAAACTTATTAGCAAGGTCTTCATACAGGCATACTCCGAAATAATCTGAAAAAAAATACAGAATGTTTTTTTAATGAGGATACATACGTTTATAAAAAAAAAAGTTTCGGCGGAAACACCATACTGCGCCCGCAAAACAATAATGATAATTTCGTTGTTTGGCGTTTTTTCATCGGTTGGCGATGCGATTGAATGCAATTTCAAAAAATAATTTATTATGTTAAATGCACTTTAATAATAAAAAAGTTTCATGTTCAGCGCCACAGAATACATAAGAAGCAATTAACAAATGCTAATAAACATGATATAGTTTAAATTTAGCAGGTTAGTGTAATCTATGCAATGATGTATGCTTTTCCTTTCCGTTTTTTTCTTTTTGTAGGTGCATTCGTAATTATATAAATAAGTAGCGCTTATAGTCGTAGTTCAATCCGCCCATCTGTCCGCATATAAGATAGCAAAAACTATCCAACTGAATTGTTTGAAATAATAAATTTATTTGTGCATAATTTTGCTGATGCATTTCAAATTTTATGAAAATCGGATGCATAGATTAGTTGCAGGGACAATCAAAATTATTGAGTTACATTAAACCCAATGGGAAAAATAGTTTCAAGTGCACACTCATTTGAACATAATAAAATTGACATGCATCTATAAAGTATGTACTAAACATACATTCTACACAATCCGTGTTGCAAAGAATATGTGTTATTAATTTATAGAGACACGAAAAGTTTTTCATCACACAAGTGGTATAGGGGGGAAACACTGTTGGATCGCGTTTCAATACTATTAAATTATTTCACATTTTATGAAATTAATATATGTTGCTGAGTTTTACTGCAAATTACTTCCTGTATAATAGAAAGCAGGTAGTATTTACATGGTCAATCAAAAGATTACTTCCACTATACTGTATGCGTTGTACTGTATACTGTTACACCAAAATCTGAATAAAAACTATGTTATAGTACGAACGAACCTCATTTGCTACGTTTGACATGCAATTTCCAACTTGTTTAATTATTTCAATCACTTGTAAAACTTTTTAAAATACTTTTAGGCATAATAAATATCATAAATAATATATATTTTTATTAAATTATATATGAAATGTTCTTTAATTTCTGAATAAAAATGAACAAAAAAAGAAAATCATTTAAATTATACCAAGTGTAAAGTATATGTGTCGTGAAATAAAAGGAACAAGATTAACTACAATTGATTTAATTTATTAAAACAATAAAACTGAATTTATATCTAATACATGCATATAAATAATCAAGGTTTTCCGCTAATTGAGCAGTAATTCACCAAATAAGTACTGAAATTATAATTTCCGCGAGGATTATAAGGTACCCTGGGGTAATAACGCCACGTTAAGGTTTTACCAATTTTCACGGCTTAGTTTTAGATTGTATTTTTCAAACAAATATAGGATCTGATACAGCAACTCGTTGACTATCTATATAAAATAAAATAATTTAACAGATATGTATTCATAAAATGTAATGGCGTTTTTTCTTGACCAATGCTATTTGGCACCTACCCACCTATATGGGTAATAACGCCATGCAAGCAAAACTATAAAATAAGATGGAATAATTGCATGTAGATAGTCCAATTCTAAAAATACAAACTCTACAAACTTAGAAATTGACAAATTGCATTCTAAGCTATTGAAAATGTTCATTTTTTGTGAAAGTTTAAGAAAAATAAAGGTGTGGTGTGGGAGGGGGGGATGAGGCAAAAGAATATCAGACCGTGAGCTTCCTTTTGCTCAAAAAGGACCGCTTAAATATAAATATGAGAAATGTTGCACAATTTTAACTGTGTTTATTTGAATCAGTATTTAGGATGTAGCTCGGCCACTGTAGGGAATCAACCGGGGTATTAATGCCAAGGATTGGCGTTATTACCCCGGTATAGTTATTGCGCAGTACATTTTAAATTACAAATTATCTCGAGAAGATATCCAAAATCTTCAACAACATTTTAAAAGTTCATGAAATGCACTACAAATTTATGTAATTAACAAAGTATTTCCGGATAAAAAGATAGTCTTCTCATCACAAAACGTATCTCGCAAATTTTAGATCAAGAGTTAATTTTAGTTGTTTGTAAAAACAATAAGACCTAAAAATGAAACAAATTAACTTGAAGCTGTTTTTTGCGATTTATATGACTCAAAACCCTTCTGCGCACAACACATGGGTGTCATTTACCTGATTATTTCATAATTATGCAAAATATAAGCACTTGGCGTTATTACCCCGCCTGGCGTTATTACCCCAGGGTACCTTATTACAATTACTTGAAGTCATTTGTTTTCCTTAAAATGCCATATGAATGGGGAAGTAATTATTTAAAATAATTTCATTTTAATTTAGGTTATTTATTCTAAGCTCAAATAAAATTTCGTTTTGATTGCTGGAAAATACAATTTTAAATTTCTAAAATTAAAATTTATAATCATAGACTAGTATTTTTCGAAAAAAACTTTCATTTTTTTCTTTTAAAGAATTTGTTAAGTTGAAGTCTCTTGGTATTATTAAATGCTAGAAAAGAAATTATCTTTTATTGTTTTTGTTATATTTTGATTTTTTACTGGTTTAAAGCTTAAACATAGATTATGAAATACGTTTTAACACATTCAAAATATTATAACAAAACATAACAGCTTACATAGATTATGAAACACTTTCCAACACATTCCCAGAATACTATAAAAAAAACTTAACTGTTTACATAGATGTAATATAATAATAATAGTTTTGTAATGTAAAGTAATAAAAATGGCATTATGTAATAATAATAGCTTTTTTTATATTATATGAATTGAAAAACATTAAAAAACAATAGCCATCAATCTATTAACAATTATGATTTTAATTATTATAATGATCGTATTTTTCGACATGCATAAAAAGAAAATACTGTACGCTCTGGTAAGTAATTGGAATGTAATTCCTAAAGATAGTTTTATGCAAGCGTAAACTACTAGTATAATCTAAAAACTTATAATTTTCAAAAGAAATCTTAACAAGCAGCAAAACATATCATTATTTATGCTGTAACAACTTATTTAACATTCCAAAATCGAACAATGTACTTTAATAAGCTATTATTATCAAAGATGTTTAACAAGCTATATTTTTACATGAAAACTTTTAATGAATCATAAAGGATTTCAAAATACAGTTCAGTGTTAACTTTTCGCATTATAAAATTCTAAAAAATATAAATTTACGGAATTATTTTCTCTCTTGTGTCCACATATAATTGCTTAGTTATTTAGAAAAAACTTTTTTTATTATTATTTAAGTGCGGGTACACAATCTACGATAGCAAATGATATTTTTAAAACTTTTTTATGTATTTTAAAACAGATGTAATTAAAATGTTACTAGTACATTGAATAATACTTGTATATTTTATATACAGGGTAACCAATCTATATGGTTTTCAATGGTTAATTCCTAAAACGCTAGGTATATAAATATATAGTTCCAAATACAAAAGTATTTTAAATCTGGTAAAGAAGTATTTTAAAAGTGATTTGGGTCAACAGTAATTTATTTTCAATTACGAAATTTAATTTTTTATGCAGTCCCAAGACTTTATATGTTATATTTATGAAAAAATCCAATTTTTCAAAGAAATAATGCGGAAGAAGCCTCATTTTTCTATTATTAAAACTGACAGAGTAATAGTTGTCTAAACTTAAATAATATTTTTTAAATCTGCTTAATCTGCTGCAAAATAGGGGTCAGACAGAAATTTACTGGAATCGTAAATAATGGTCAACAATAATAGTAATAATAATAATAATAATAATAGTAATAGCTGAGTGTAAAATTAATATTGCAATACAAATTTGAAATCTATTTTCATTCTCATATATTAAAAAAATAAAAAGTTCAAGTAGGAAAATTGTTTGCTCTCAGAGGATTCAGTGCGATGAATATATAAATTATTAACTGTTTTATAAAAATTAATTGTTCCTAAGAGAATTATTCGACTTTGTTAAAAAGCTATATAGCGTAGGTTTTGGTATAGCTGCATATACTGAAAGTGTGAATGAGTATATCATAAAAGTTCAAAGAGTTACATGAAGCCTATATTTTATGGAATAGTATTGATATTCTGTATAACTCTTTTTTTCGTAATCCGTTCATTAGATTAATGTTATTAATAATAATAATGATACCAATATCATTATTATTATTACTGATGAACTTAATTAGCTACTGATAATAAAAGGTATTGCAATATTTAAACTACATTTGGTAGTTCATAAAACTAAATTTGCCGTAGTATCATAATTTTCTTTTTCTATTGTAGCTAAAAAACCCTCTTTTTCAAAATTTAAACTTGGAATTGTGTTAGGTGCGCTTCAAAAAGCGGTCGCAAAATTTTAATGCGGCCTTTACACGCATTCACAATGGTTTTTCAGAAAGGTTTTTTATTAATTTTTAAAGACACGGAAAGAATATTGAGAGATCCACTCAAAGCTAACTAGTCGCTAATTCCATAGTATTTATGTGATTATTTTCAATTAAATTATTTTATTTTTAACAATTTGACGTTTATTGCTTTTATACTGTTATTAGGCATTACATTACACTGATAGAGTCGTTAAGAGTTGTTACCTACGCTTTAAAAGCCCATGGTAGATGGCCTGGCCTGATGCCAGGCCATCCCGGGGCCGGCAGAATGGTTCCGAATTTTCTGAACCTATATGGTGTAGATTGAAATAGCATAAAAATATTAAAATACGTTTTACTCAATAAATATACATCGATTGTAAAGTAATCATGATTTTATAAGCGAAGCTGTAAACGGAACGTAAATGTTTCAATGCAGCTTTACAATAGAAGACTTAAATTAATCTAACGAAGCTAGATATCTGAATATCTTGTGTACATAGCCACTTTGACAAAAGTTATGCTATTTAGTATTGTCCTTCTTCTATGTTAAGTACAGGAATCAACCTCATCGGTAATTATTAATAACAATCGGCAAATTTGATTAATATGCAACATTTATCAAATTTAACAAAAGACATGGTTATTATAAATAATTATCGAATTCGTGAAATAAATCGCAACATATATAGAAAAAAAATTGTGTTTTACACAGATTAAACAAAATTAAAACACTCAGAATGTTTTTAATTTTACGAAACAGGCTAAAAATCAGTTTTGAAACAAGTAGCATGTCGATTTTTTATTTCGCAAAGTATTCAACAATATACCATAAAAATTGCAATCAGATCCTCAAGTTGTTCTTTAATGGAATACTCATGAAATTAAGATGAATATGACCAAAAATCCTTTTAATAACATTTTTTAAATCAATCAAAATTCAATGTCGCTTTAATGATTCCTACCCGAATGTTGAAATAAAATCATTTAGCTTTTCTAAATCTAGTAAAGAAGCTATATGATTTTATTTGAACATTCGGCTAGGAATCATCAAAGTGCCATTGAACTTTAAATTGATTTTTAGAAAATGTTCTCAAAAAGATTTTTTATCATATTGATATTAGTTTCATGAGCATTCCATTACAAATTTCTTCTTCTTCTTCTTCTTCTTCTTTTCTGTACTGAAAATAAATATTTCAGTATTAGTTCCAGCCGTTTCACGACATAAAAATGCAAGTAAAAAGAAAACAAGCATTTCCATTTTCTTCTTTGTAAACTTATAAAAGAAGTGTTTTCTTACAGTTACCGTAATTAATGTATTTTATAGAGATGTTTTTCCAATTGCCTAGAGATACACATTCCAGTATTCGAATTATTTTTTCAAATATTTTAGATTATTATCGTCTGTAAAATTTTTAATATTAGTTTTAACATGAATATTTCATAGAAAAATTATAAAAAACCCAGTGTTAGTTTTATTTACTAATAGTAAAGTAGAGAACTACATAAAGGAAAAAACTCAAAAGTAGAAAATTGCATTTTCTACTTTACAGTTTCAAGATTATTTACAATATATTAAATTTCACAGGATTTATACAATTTACAAAATAAAGGTAAAACACATTAACATCTTTTGGATTTAAATTTTTTTTTTTCCGTTGAAAATAGGTAGTTTCCATTATTAGAAATAATAAATTAATGAAACAGACCTAAACTAAACAAAGAAACCTAACAAGTTTTATTTTAAACGGAAAAAAATAAAAATTAAGAAACGCCAATTCAGTATAAATTTCTATTAAATCTTCGTGCATAAAATCAAGGAAGGTGTTAATAGTATAATATAGAAAACATATGCGATTTTGATACAATGGTGTGTAAATGCATTAGACAAAAATTAATTGCATAAGATATATTAATTTAGGAACAAACATATTAAGGGTTGAAACAATAGAGCAGAAGGGTTGAAACAATAGAAAATAAAACTTAATAGGGACTTAAGGGAGGACTTATATATCGCACATTTTCAAAAAACTGAATAAATAAAGTTTCATTTATAAATTTATGAAACAAACTTAAACTAAACAATTTTTATTTTAAATGAAAAAAATGAACAAAAATTACAGAATAAATTCAATATAAATATTTATTAAACCTTAGTGCATAAAAATCAAGGAAGGTGTTAATAGCATAATACAGAGTACATATCGCATTCCGAAAAAGTAGATAAAGTTTATCCCTAAGATTCATTTAAGTAACAAGAATGTTAAGAAATTTCCTAAAAAAAGGAGAAGGGTTGAAAGAATCATAAAATGAAATTTAATAGGAGATTACTGAGAGGTCTTATGTATCGCATATTTTTCAAAAAAAAAAAAAAAAAAAGAATAAATAAAGTTTCGTTAATAAATTAAACTCTTCAGACCTGAGATACACAAATGTGTAACCACGTTCTTTTCCTCATAAAAACTAAATTGTTCCGAATTTTTTGCATTTTTATTTTACTTCAATAGAATGTTTTTCGCTTTAAAACAAAACTAATAAATGCCATCACTGATGAATATTACCTCATAAAATGAATATTATTTTTATCCAAGTTTCGAAAATGACCTTCAAGACACTGTGGCCAAGAAAATAAGAAATATTCCTGATTATTTAACTTAAATACTTTACAATAAAAAATTTTGAGGATTTGCTGATCATTTACTTGTTTAAAGACCTTAATTTTGTTATTGCGTAAATTTATGTTACGGATAGTTAAACTAACGTTTTAAGGGAATTTGTAAATTTATATCTAGACGAAAGAAGAACCAAGGTATGATTTCCATGACAACGCCAGCCACCTTGACAGCGATTTTTTCTTTACTCTCATCTGCGGTTGCGCAGTGGATTCATTCGAAGAAAAAGATTCTGTTTTGTGATGTGTTAGTAAGGCTGTTTAAAAAAATTTATTTTATAATCTTGTTGGAATGTGCATAAACAATCCATTGTATTTACTACTACATTCGCCATATTCGAAATCGACATAAGGTTCTAGTTTATTGTTGATGAAAAGAAATATTCTGTCTTGTTATGTTATAGGAAATAAATAATTTGTTTATTGAATAGCTCAATCCCACACATTCTTCTTTCCAGTTGTATTGTTTCCTTTTTGGGAAATTGGGTAAGTGCCATTAAGAAAAAAATTTTAATATTCTATTCATTCCATTCGTTTTATTGTAAAATTCTGTCATTCGTGTTTTTAAATTCGAAATTCTTAAATTTACAAAATTATTCTTATTGACACATTTCACTCTATTCATAATTCTCCTGTCCAATATCCACATTTGTATTCTTAAATTACCAGTCCCCTAAAGCACTGATTTCATAAAAATGACTCTTTCCGTCATCTATGGTATCATTTCGATTATGCAAAGGCAATAAATATATATATTTGTAGAGTTATTTTATGCTTAGGTCTGACAAGGTTAATGAAACAAACATAAACTAAACAAATTTTAATATTAAATGAAAGAAAATGAACAAAAAATATAAAACTTAAATTCAATATAAATATCAATTAATTCATAGTCCATAAAAATCAAGGAAGCTATTAAAAGTATAATATTGAGAACATATGCCATTCTGATACAGTGTAGAGGCATTAGATAAAAATAAAGCATGAGATACATTCATTTAGGAACAAGAATCTTAAGGAATTTTCTGAAAAAAAGCAAAAGGATTGAAGAATCATAAAATAAAACTTGATAGGGTCTTAAGGGGGTACCTATGAATCGCACAATTTTAAAAAAGGGAATAAATAAAGTTTCATTAATAAACTAACGAAACATATTAAAACTATAATTTTTATTTTAAATGAAAAAAACTGAACAAATATTATAAAACTTAAATTCAATATAAATATCTGTTAAATCTTAGTGCATAAAAATTAAGGAAAATGTTACTAGTGTAATATAGAGCACATATGCCATTCTGATACAATGATAATGTAAAAGCATTAAATAAAATTAAATTGTATAATATATATTTATTTAAGTAACAAGAATCTTAAGAAATTGCCTGACAAAAAGCAGAAGGATTGAAAGAATCATAAAATAAAATTTGATAGGGACTTATGAATCAATCGCACATTTTTCAAAAAAAGTGAATAAATAAAGTTTCATTAACAAATTAATGAAATATACATAAACTAAACAATTTTTAATATAAAAAAAAGAAAATGAACAAAAAATATATTACTTAAATTCAATATAAATATTAATTAAATCATAGTAAATAAAAATCAAGGAATATATTAAAAGTATAATATAGAGGACATATGCTATTCTGATGCAGTGTAAAGGCATTAGATAAAAACAAGTTGCATGAGATATATTCATTTAGGAACAAGAATCTTAAGGAATTTCCCAAAAAAGCAGTATTGAAAGAATCAGAAAACAAAACTTCATAGGAATATAATCTCTTCGGTTCCTGGGTCCCCATTTGGGGACATCAGTTCTTTCATTTAAAAAAAATTTCTTTTTAAAATAAATTTTTACATAATTTCTTCTTAATACCTTTATGTTTTTATGTTGAAAGCAAACAAATAAATGCCTGCATCTAAGCTGAATTACTCATAAAATAAATGATATTTTCCTCTGAGTTGGCAAAATACCTAAAACTATCCAAAAAACAACGTGGCCAAGAAAAAGATAAATTTTCATAAGTATTTAACTTAAATCTCTTTCAACAAACATTTTCGCGGATTTGTTGATTATTTACTTGTTCTAATATTACTTTAGTTGTACAAGCTCATCAATTTGTGATTTCTTTAATTTTGATTAATGGTTATTAAATTGATGTTTTAAGGGGTTTGTAACGTAAGATCCATATTTTGAGTATAAAATACTAAGCGCCTAAAGGATCAATTTATTTCAGAAAAGATATTTTTAAAGTCATTTACAATGTTATTTTGTTTAGAAAAAAAACGATGAATAAGTATTTGCCTTATTAGTATTTGCTAAGAATAAGTATTTGCTCCGGAACGGAAGAGGTTAAGACCCCACACTAGTCACTGAAAAAGTCCCGGGGGATAATGTTAAGTTTATTGGGCTTTCCTTTCAAATATCTCGCTCAAATTTTAAAGTTTTTACATTATTTTTTTTTTGCATAGGATAGCAGAGGACGATCTACAACCAGGCGAGATTATACATTTTAAATTTTGGTTTCTTTAAAAAGTTTCCTTAAAAAAATACTTTAACTTTCTAAACCGATTACAACTGGTTCTGAAATTGAAATTATCATAATATAAAATATATATATATATATATATATATATATATATATATATATATAACCAAAATCGAAAAAGAAAAGGCTAGCTCAGTTGTAAAACAACCTCAACTATCCTATGCAAAAAAAAAATCATGTTAAAATATTAAAATTTCAGCTCCCACACTGTAAAAACAAAATACCCAAATTGGGTTGAAAGATTTTTGGGTACAGAATTGTTCCAATTTGGAAAGTTCAGTTTGTAGCACAAAATCGTTTTAAATAAGTCTGATTTTTAAAGACATTAAAACTATCTCATCTTAAATATCTATTGAACTCCAGAATGCTGCTTTAACTTTATATAACTTTATGCTTAGATAGTATATACATTATACCTCAGAAATTTTGATTAATTTAACGTTAATAAAGATCTGCTCTGTTTTGAACCATTTTGGGTTATCTATTTTGGGAACAATACTCTACCACTTTGGAATCCTTACTGTTCCATTTCAGGAACATTACTATACCCAGAAATCTTTCAACCCAATTTGGATCTCCAATTTTTACAGTGCATAGACTTAATATTATCATCCGGGACTTTTTCTGTGACTAGTGTTGTGTTCTTAAGGGAGGATTTATGAATCGCACATTTTCAAAGAAGAAACAGAATACAATAAAGAAAGGGCTTATATTCGAAGGAAGGGTTAGTTTCGGCACTTTACGGTAAGCAGCATTCTGGAGTTCAATAGATATTTAAGATGAGATTTTTTTCTAAATTATATTGGCATATATATTGAAAAAAAAGTCAGATCTTCTCTATATAATTATGATGTAATGTCCTATATAAAATAATAAAAGTTATAGATTAATTAATATATAATTTCGCACATCTTTTTATGATTTGCGTTCGTAATTATGTAAATAAGTAGCACCTATAGTCGTCGTTCTGTACGTCCGTTCATCAGTCCGCTTATAACAGAGCAAAAAATACCCAGCCGAATAGTTTGAAAATTGACGTATATAATTTGTATATTATTTTATCAAGTCATTTCAAATTTTATGAAAATCGAATATATAGTTTAATTACAGGGACAATCATAAGTATTCTGTCACATTACAGACAACGAGTACAAACAGTTTCCAGGTGTATTTGCATGATGTTACATTCTTTCGAACATAATAAAATTTATATGCATGTGAAGTAAGTTTCTATGAAGTATATACTAAAATAAATATTCTGTACAACATGTGGTGCAAAGAAAATTAATTATTCATTTAGAAGCAGGCCACACAAAAGTACTTCATTACATAATGGCATAAGGAAAAACGTTGTTTGAGGGAACGTTGTTGTTAAACAATTTCGCATTTTATAAAATTGATATACGTTGCTAAAGCTTACCATAGGTTACTTCCTGTTTAATAGAAACAATAATAATATGTGCAAGGACACATAAAAGATTTCGGCTACAAGACTGCATCAGAATTAACTCTGTTCTATTAAACTAAGTTCCGAATATTTTTAAAACATCGTTATAGTGCGAACGAACATGATTTGCTACGCAAGGCATGCAACTTCCCATTTCTTTGTTTTATAATCAAGTTATTTTAATAATGAATAAACTATTTTGTAAAGTTTCGGGCTGTCTAATTAATTTCTTGCTTAGAAAATTACTATTAACGAGTAATACTGTTGTTTAACTTAATATAATAAATGCTTAAATATAATGTACTTAATATAATAAATGCACAAATTTATATATATATGGGTGATTCTCAAAATAGGGGACAATTTATGTCTTTCAGCATACAAAAAAAATTGAGAGGTTTTTTGTCATGTTTTTCTATTTAGATATGTTTGTCTTAATATTATTCATTATTTGCACTCAAGAATTACTCACTTTTCAGTTAAAAACACCTTAAAATAGCAGAATAAATGTTCAAAATGTCATTAGCATGGATGTCCACAGCAGCTGTGCCTTGTATATACTAGCTTTTTCAAGAGTTAATATCATGTTTATAAAATAAAACAAATGTTATTCTTTCTTTAAATTAATCAAGGAGAGGATTTATCCAATAAATTTCTTTTTAAAAATAAAATTATAATATATAAAAAAAGAATTAAAGTTTGTCCTCCATATTCTAATTTCAAAACAAGGTCATACTATAACAGGTGGTTATTAATCAAAATTTTATTTTCACATATGACAATAGTTTGAAAATATAAAGTTTCTCCATGGCAACAAATAGCCATTTTATCCCAGCCTGAAAATAGAAGCATGTATTGTATTTTAAGAATAGAAGTTGAATATTAAGGGCGTACATCAATTGTATGTCATTAGAATGGATAATAATTTTCATGTTTATTTTATAATTAAAATTTTTATTTTACTTATTTGCCTAGGACTTTTGTGTTTTAAAAAGCCCCAGAAAGGACTATTGCATTGTGATTATATTATGGCTCATAATCTTATTTAAATTAGAATTTGTCATTAGCATGGACAAATATCAGTGTCATTAGCATGGTTTTTCTGTCCATGCTAGAGACTCCTATGTGCATAAATGTAACCATTGCTTATATTGTATCTTTTATAAAGTTTAATTTTACATATAAATTTAGGTATTACATTTATTATCCCTAAAATATGCATTAAATCTGTCAGAAAATCAGTAAGACAGCTTCTTACATTGTTAGTGTCAGAATGTTGCTCATGTAAACAAAGTTTGCGCTTTGGTAATGTTTTTATTCTCCTTATATGTATATATGTAAAAATGGAAACCATTTGCTGAAAAGGAAGGCTAATAAATATAGAAAAAAATATTTAAACAGGAAGAAAATAAAAAGTTCTTAATATATTTGTTCCATGCAATTTGTTTTGTCATTAGCATGGCTCAAAAAATACTAATTATTTTTTTAAAGTTAATTTTTAAATATTTAGCTCTGCTGACTCCATGTAAAGTATACCTAATAGTATATTAATAACACCTATTTTTTCGGAAATTTTGCTAAAAGTAATTTTTTTAAGATTTCACTTTTGAAATCGTCCCCTATTTTGAGAATCACCCATATATATATATTATATTTGTACTTCATAATTTTTAGAACATTGATTTCAATACAATTTATTTCAATTATACTCTTGGTAATTTACATAAAAGTCTTGCTTGCGACATCTCCATTTTCACAATAACATTGTTAGATTAAGTTCTGAAAAGTAATTTCATTTGTTGCTTTCATTACTTTATAACTGTCTTTATCACTTAGCATAATTCGGTAACATTCAGTGTTCATTATGTTCGATGCAAACAATTTTTGAACTGAAAGCTAATGAATATCATTTATGCTTTACATCACAGTTAACAGTTCCCTCAGTCTAATTGTTTTTTGTGAATTTTTCATAGCAATAGTGACTTCTTTTGTTTAGATGAATAGGATTTTGAATAGACTACGTAATTATTATTATTGGGAATTTCAGACTGATTTAGATTTATCGAAAAAAAACAATGACTTCTCTAAATTGAATATTTTTTTTCCTTTTAAATATACAGCCCATGTAAAAAAAAAAAAAAAAAAAAAAAAAAAAAAGATCATTTTTTTTCTAATTTTATTGCAATTCTATTCTATTCTATTCTATTCATGTAAAAATATGACTGATATGAACCAATTAATAACCTTGATTATTTAATGATGTTCTTAAATTTTGCTTATGGAGTCGTTTGCATATGATGAGGAGGCTTAGTTTCGGTACTATTCGGTATTATGCGATAAGTAGCATGCTGCATTTGAATAGATTAAGTAGGATACCTTGTAAACTATTTTGGTATATATAATAAAAAAGTTGTCATATCTTTTGAATACATATACGACGTTATGTCCTATATAATTAAAAAGAAAATAAATACAAATTAATGCAGAATTTTACTCTTGATTTCATTTGTTTCAGAATAATGTTATTTTACTAGATAAGTGAATTAGGTAGCAAAGTTTCAGGCTATTTAATTAATTTCTTGTTTGGAAAATTAATATTGAAGAGTCCAACTGTCATTTTAAATATTATGATTTTACTTTGGTACTTCATAATTTGAAGAACTTTGATTTAAACACAATTTATTCCAATTATACTCTGGGTAATTTATATGAAATTTTTGCTTACGACATCGCCGTTTTCACAATAACATTATTAGATTAAGTTCTGAAAAATAATTTCATTTGTTGCTTTTTATTACTTTTTAACTGTCTTTATCACTTAGCTTAATTCGGTAACATTCAATGTTCATAATGTTCGATGTAAACAATTCTCGAACTGAAAGCAAATGAATACCATTTATGCATTCCATTATAATTATCTATTCCCCTCTTCTTATTGATTTTTGTGAATTTATGACAGTACTAGGCACTTTTTGGTTTACATGAATGGGGTTTTAAATAGAATATGAAATTATTTTTAATGAGTATTTCAGACTGATTTAGAAGTACTGGGAAAAACAATGAATTCTCTAATTTGAATAATTTATTCTTTTGAATATAATGTCCTGATAAAACAAAGAGAAAGATCCTCTGTTAAATCTATTGCAATTCTATTCTATTCATGAAACATATGACGGATATCAACCAATTAATAACGTTGATTGCTTAATGCTGTTCTTAAATTTTGCTTGTGGATTCTTTTGCATATTAGAAAGGTATAATATGGGGAAGGAGGTTTAGTTTCGGTAATATACCGTAAGTAGCATTCTGAAGTTTAATAGATTAAATTGGATTTCTTCAAAATTATTTTGGCATATATATAAAGAAAATGTAAATCTTTTCAACACAGTTGCGACGTAATGTACTATATAATTAAATACACAATAAATACAAATTAAGGCCGAATTTTACATAAGATTTCATTTGTGTTATAATCAAAATATTTTAATAGATAAGTAAACCATGCAGCAATCTTTTGGACTATTTTTAATTAATTTCTTTTTTATAAAATAATATTGACGAGCAATACTATTATTTTATTTAATACAAATTTATTTTTGGTGTTTCATAATTTGTAGAACATCGATTTCAACAAAATTAATTTCAATTAATGCCTTGTTAATTTATAGAATTTTTTGCTTAGGACTCCTTCATTTTCTCAATAACGTAGTAAGTTGTGAAAAGTAACTTCACTTGTTGCCTTTCATTACTTTTTAATTGTCTTTATCACTTAGCTTAATTCTGTAACATTCAAAGTTCATTATGTTTCATGCAAACAATATTTGAACAGAAAGCTAATGAATACAACTTATGCATTCCATTACAATTATCAATTCCCTCCGTCTAATTGATTTTTGTGAATTTCTAACAGTGCTACGATTTTTTTTTGTTATTTTTGTTTTTTTTTGTTTTTTTTTGTTTTTTTTTGTTTAGATGAATGGGATTTTTAAAAGAACACACAAAACTATTATTTATGGGTATTTCAGACTGATTTAGAAGCATCGGGAAAACAATGACTTCTGTTAATTGAATAATTCATCCTTTTGAATATGGAGGCGTGGTAAAACAAAGAGATCATCGTAGTCTAATTATATTGCAATTCTATTTTATTCGTGTAAAAATATGACTGATATCAACAAATTAATATTTTTGATTATTTAATGCTGTTCTTAAATTTTGCTTATGGAGTCGTTTGCATATGATGAAGGGGGCTTAGTTTCGGTACTTATTCACAAAGTTGAAATAAGTTGAATAGGATTTCTTCTAAATTATTTTGGCATATATAATAAACAAATTATCAAATCTTTTCAATACAATTACGTAATGTCCTATCAAATTAAATAGAAAATGAGTAGAAATTAATGCAGAATTTTATTCATGTTTTCATTGATTTGTAATCAAATTATTTCAATAGATAAGTAAAATAGGCAGCAAAGTTTCGGGCTATTTAGTTAATTTCTTATTTATAAAATTAATATTGACGAGTAATATTATTGTTTTACTTAATATAAGTCCATTTTGGTGCTTCATAATTTGGAGAATTTGGGTTTCAACACAATTTATTCCAATTATACTCTTGATAATTTATAGGAATTTTATGCTTACGAAATCTCCATTTTCACGATAACATTAATCGATTAACTTCTTAAAAGCAATTTCTTTTGTTGTTTTTGATTACTTTATAGCTGTCTTTATCATTTAGCTTAATTTTGTAGCAATCAATGTTCATTACGTTTGATGAAAATAATTTTTGAATTGAAAGCTAATGAATACCATTTAAGCATTCCATTACAATTATCCATTCTTTTCTGAATTTCTGACAGTACTAGTGACTTTTTTTATTTACTTGAATGGGATATTCAATAAAATGCATAATTATTAGTAATAGGTATTTCAGATTGATTTAGAAGTTTCAGGAAAAACAATGACTTCTCTCAATTGACTAATTTATTCTTTTGAATATACAGACCCATTAAAACAAAGAGATCATCCTCTTCTAATTCTATTGTAATTCTATTCTATTCGTGTAAAAATATGACTGGTTCCAAACAATTAATGACGTTAATTACTTAAAGCGGTTCTTTAATTTTGCTTGTGGTGTTGTTTGCATATCAGAAAGGGCTAATATGAGAAGAAGTCTTAGATTTGGTACTATACAATAAATAGTAGTCTGAAGTTGAATAAATTATGTAGGATTTCTTCTAAATTATTTTGGTATATGTAATAGAAATATTCTCAAATCTTTGCAATACAATTACGACGTAATGTCCTATATAATTAAATAGAAACTAAGAACAAATTAATGCAGAATTTTGCACTTGTTTTCATTTGTTTTATAATGAAATTATTTTAATACATAAGTAAATTAGACAGCAAAGTTTCAGGCTATTTAATCAATTTCTTGTTTAGAAAGTTAATATTGACGAGTATCACTTCGGTTTTAGTTAATGTAAGCTTATTTTGGTGCTTCATAATTTGGAGAATATTGATTTCAACACAATTTATTCCAATTATGCAGCGGACAGTTTGTATGAAATTTTTGCTTACGACCATCTCCATTTTCACAATATCATTATTAGATTAAGTTCTGAAAAGTTATTTCATTTGTTGCTTTTCATTACTTTAAAACTGTCTTTATCACTTAACTTAATTCGGTAACATTCAATGTTCATTATGTTTCATGCAAACAATACTTGAACAGAAAGCTTATGAATAGCATTTACACATTCCATTATGTTTATCAATTTTCTCCGTCTAATTGATTTTTGTGAATTTCAGACAGTACGAGTGATATTTTTGCTTACATTAATGGGATATTAATTAGAATACGAAATTATTTTTAATGGGAGTTTCAGGCTGATTTAGAAGTATCGGAGAACAATGACTTCTCTAAATTGAATAATTTATCTTTTTGAATATACAGCCCTTGTAAAACAAATGGATCACCCGGTGCTAATTCTATTCTATTCATTTAAAAAATATACCGATATCAACAAATTAAAAACGTTGATTATTTAAGAGGGTATGGACACTAAAATTTTCAATTTTTCTAAAACATTTTTATTGCTTTAAACATTTTCCTGTTTTTTATATAATCCTATAAATAAAGTTAGAGTATGTTTCTATCCTTATTAAAAGAGGAAATATTATTTTTTTCGCTTTGGTTTGCTTCAAAAATCAAACTTTCAAGCAATGGTTGCCATAAAACGATTAGTTTTTTTACAGTTTCTCGTATTTAAATTGGTATAACTCAAGAATTGTTAATGATACATGCTTAAAATTTATAACATGTCTTTTTTAATCGTTTTACTTTAATTTTGATTCAGTAAATTTGAAAAAAAAATTTCTTTTAAAAATAGGATTTCTTAAAATAAATGTTCATCATTTTTTAAAGTTTCTATTTTAAGTATTTTGAATTTCTATTTAAATTAATATTTTTAAAAAGCTGAATAAAATTAAAGCTTATACATATCTGTATATTTATTTGAAAAAAATAAATTCTACCACTGATATCTCAAGTTGTAACGATTTTAATTTACTCCACATTTTTGATAAGTTTTATCATATGACTTTGTTTACTAATGATATGGTTAACCATCACAAAAAATTCTACATTATAACTCAATAAATAATTTGTTTTAATATGTTTCGGACCCCCTTAATGCTGTTTTTAAATTTTGCTTATGAAGTCGCTTGCATATTGAAATTGTAGAAAATTTTACCATTCTCCATGCAAATGTGTAATTTTAAAATTATATTAAGATTGTTCCATAAATTTTCTTTCGGATAACAGACGGAAATTAATTAGGACAATTAATTTCGGAATTTTGCAGATTTTAAATTTGGAACTCGGATTTGGTAATTTGTTCTTTTATCATTTCAAAACTGATTACAATACGAATATTTTTTAATGAAAAACTTACAAGGATGGTCTCCATAATGGGTATACTCAGAATACTTTGAAAAAATAATAATTAAACCACCTTTGTCTGTAAAATAGGGAACACTGAAATTTTGCGGCGGAATAACAGTAGAAGGTTTGTAAAAAAATAAAATATTTTCCAATATTTGGCGTGAAAAGACGAAAGCGTCACGCGATTTGGCGAGCAGCATTTTTCCTTGCCAAAGCAAACGATTTTAATACAGCTGAAACGTGTTTGTTAATAGACTTTTAGAATGCGTGTGAATGGTATTTAATGTATTTAAACTTAAACAGTGAAAAAATTTAATAGAAATATTATATTGTATTCCATATATATATATATATATATATATATATTGCTTGTTGCAGCAGCCATTTAATTTTAACACTGTAAAAATAATTTTATACATAAAAAATATTTTCCTGCTGAAAAATGTATTTTCATATATTTTAATGTATTTCATGATAAAGTCTAGAAAAAGAATGCTGCAGTAATACGCAGTAATTTTTGTTGCCATAGCAACAAAATTGAATCGACAGTGTTCAGTTGGACCTAATTTTGAGATTGAAACTATTATTAATTTAATTTTAATTCATAAAATTGTATTTTTAATTTTCAATATAAATACATATATATGACAAAACAATAGTTTAAAAAACTAAGTTTTACAAAACTAAACTTATTTAAATAAATATTTTCAAAAATAGTTCAACATGAAACAGTTTTATCTTAAAAAGTATTTGGCAAAAAATTTATTTTTTGAAACTTTATTTCGCCACCAACAGGTGATAAATTGCCAAATAAACGAAATGTTCATTATTTTACGAACGTTCTATCGGTTCTCTAACGAAATTTTTTTATAAACATATATATCCACATGAGGAGAACATTGTGTAATTTTTTCAGAATTTTCTGAGCATGGCCGTTTGGAGACCTTTCTTGTTAGAAATCGCTTAGTGAATAAGTTGTAATTTTGTATTTGCATATTTCAAGCAGCCAAAAATTGAATTATCTTTAAAAAATATGTTATAATCGAAATTTTTTTAGAAAAATAATATTAATGTATATATTTTTTTTTTTTTTAAATGAATTACCCAACTTCGAATTTGATATCCGTAGATAAAAACTACAAAAAATTCTAATATCATCTCAGAATTGAGTGTTAGTATTAAAGGTTTTTCATTCTATTTAATAGTTACTAGTCAACGACATTTCACAAATCTATATAATTGAAGCCTAAGTGATGTGTCTGTCATCAACAGTTCACACTGTAAAGAAAAAAAAAATCAAGAGGTTACTAAAAACTTTTTAGTAAATTTGTATTCCTCAGAATTTTTTAGTAACCATTACAAAATTTTTTTTGCAAGTGAAACAAACATTTCTTTTGTAAACTGAACAAAAGTTTTTTTGTATAACTAATTTAAAACTTTTTAGTATGAGCCACCAAGCAAAATTTAGCAATAGCTCCAAAATTATTTTTAGTAACCATAACGTGTGCCCGAAGGGCAGGAGCTTCCTTCGAGCTGCATCCAGTGGGTAAAATGACAAACCTCGGAAACGGAAGATTTTCAGTAAAATCGCAATAGATGGCAGCACCATACATTGCTACCTGCTCTATTTTGACATGTTTCTAAAGGGGAGGGAAAGTTCAGAGATCATTACCCATGAAAAATGCTACGACAGGATTTTCATAATCCCTTTATTTAACAAGTACTTACATTGCATACATTCGGTGCATATTTGGTGGCGTCCAGCATCGAACCCAGGTACTTTCAGCCTTTAGTTCGGTGCTATGACCGTTAGGCTATCTCGGCCACACCAAGTGAGTTTTTGTAATAGCTATTAAAAATGTAAAACTATTAACTTTATTCGTTGATAACTTTTTTCTTGTAATTCTTACAGATTCCTTGTAACCGAGTAAGATTACTAAAAATTTTTTTAGTAATTACAAGGATTACTAAATTTTTTTAGTAGATCGACCCTTTTTTACGGTGCAGGACTGATCGATTCACTTTTTATACACCAGGAGCCTACTTGGTATTTAATGGAAGCCAGGTGCAAGTGATATGTCAACAAATGTTTTTTCGTCATTATTTCATCTTATTCTAATAGTCCAAGTAATGTGACTGTCATAAACAACTACAATCTGATTCCACACCTTTTTATGTACAAGGTTTTCGTTTTGATTTTTAAGAAATCAAAATTAGTTTTTCGAATAAATCTACCTAAAAGTTGCCATCATCGCGAAGAATTCTTGACAGTTTTATGTTAGTTATGTGAAAAATATCGAATTTGTAACTCACCAGTTAACAATTTCTCTATTTTTAAATGGTTAATGAAAACAATGTTTTGAAGTAGAAATTAAATAATATGGGTGTAGCATTATTTAATATTTTTCTTTTCTTTTGGTTTTAAAAAAATGAAAGAAAGTTGTGAAAGCCGTATATTTTAGATGTTTCAGTATGAATGAATGTTCCGTATTTTTAATTGAAATGAGTGAAAGTATTTTATTTTAAATGAAATGAATGAAATACAAAAAATGTGATGGGAAAAATGTTTGCGATTTATCACTTGCTTCCCGCTAACATAAAAAGAGAAATTTCTTGATTTCTCTATCAGAATCTTCTGATTTGATGAATGATTGAGCACGTAAATAGAATTATGAATAAAAATAACATGATACACTGCTCAGGATATATTTACAGGTGTATTCCAATCCAAACTGCTTATTTTCAAATTTCTTTTTAAATTCGTTTTTGCTGTCAAACACATCAAAATGGAAAATTTCGCTTATTTAGAAATTACACAATGTGCCGCGCTTGTCGATTTTATGGGAATTGATAAAGACAGAAATTATTGCAAGAAAAACCCTGTCAAACTAGGCGTTTCGTACCGAATTTTTTGAAGCGGGAAATCTCAGAACGAAAAAAAAAGGTCATTCAGAAAAATAATTGTTCATGAATTAAATTCTAATAAATTGAGCAAAAAATGAAATCACACGGCATGTTATACATCTTTTTAGAAATTGCCACAGCAAGTTTCGTGTTTCTAATTTTTTAAAGTGAGTCTGAAAATGTATAAGAAAATTTCGAGCTGCTGAGAGTGGAAAAATATTTTTTCGATTACAAAGTTAAGGTCTACCGTACAGGCTAACGGTATAGACTATTCGGGTGCAGACTACCTGGTTGCTAAGGGCAGCTAATATGTAAGAATGAAACTAATTATTAGACTTACTAAGTAGTAATAGTTATACATTTAAACATTGATTTGATGAAGAATTAGTAAAACTTTATTCCAGGATTTCGCATATTTAAGTTTTTGTGAGGTTATTAAAATTTTAAAGTTTTTAAAATACTACATTAAATGGAATGCTCTTTAGTAAAATTTGTAAAATATTTGAGAGTATATAAATATATTATTTTCAATTTCTTTCAATTTTCAGTGGCCTATTGATCGATATAAATAGTAACGTATTGCAAAAAATATTTATAATAAAATATAACATTCGAAAATATTTGAGTCAATTGCTTGTTACTGATTATTTTGGAAAATTTCTCCTTACCTTTAGAAGATTTTCAGGGAAGAAATAATCAGAAAATAGCAGGTTTCAGATGGTAACAGATAACTTGAAAGTAAAAAAAGAATGATCATGTATGAAGAATGAAGCTAATAAAAGAGGAGTAAGTCTATGAAAATAACAAATAAGGTACCTGTACCCTATATGGATACCCTAAAGAAAATGTATTTTTTTTTCACCCCCATCTACATGTCATAGGACTCCAAAAATATGTGACGACTATCCTTGGACTATTGACTATCATTATTAAAATTAGCGACCTTGTAATTATTCTGGCTTAATTTAAACGATTAAAAACAAAAAAATGTTTACAAGTGTCCATATAAGGAACTACCCGTTCCTATTATGGACAGGTGTTTCCTTATTAACTTTCTACACAGTGTGTATGGAAGAGCCACTTTTCCTAGGGATTTTAGAGGAGAGGGAATAAAAAAAAATTATCTTAAAGTATTCGGAGGAGGAGGGAGGGACAGTAAATATCTTCAGAACATGCATTTTAGAAAGGGGGGAGTCATTCTCGGTTTTTACCCTTCGAAGACCCATGCAAAGCTCCTTAGTTACTAATAAATATTATGAAAAAATATTGTTGGTTTTGCTTAGCATTATATTATTTGGGAATTTACATCTGTTATTACTCAATTCTCACAGCATGGACAAATAGAAACTTTTTCACCATGGGCAGTAAGTCCCACATAATCCTCATGAACATATCTGCCACATGTGATGCATGACCGCATGTTTGAAAAAGCATCAATACTGCAAAAGAAGCGGTGCCAGCTCTCCTTTGTTGAGGAAGTCATACCATTGGTACCTACGATTTTTCCAACAGATATCCTACTGGGGGAGGGCTTCTTTTTATTTTTCTGCAAGTTTTTTTTGGAGGAAGGTTTTTGGGAGATTGTTAAAATGACATCTTGTTGAACAAAGATTTTACCACTTTGATGCCTTTTAAATTTATTGCTTGGAAACGTTGAATTTTCTTCTTTCTTACCGTTGTAGTCGATGGGGACATAAGCGGTCTATATTGGGAACCGGGCGCAGTTTTACTAAATCTTGTTACAAATGAATAAGGAAAATAATTTTAAGCAAAATATGCAATAGCAATCGAAAATATGTTTTGTTAGCTTTCTAAAATACTCCACTTTTAAACATTTAATGAAATTTTACCATATCTAATAAGAATTTAAGCTTACAAGTAATTAAGATCAGCACATCTCGAAACAACAAGTTTCCTACTAAATGGCGAAAAGCGCGCTTTTTTACACGTTCCAGCCTTAATTATCTTTTCAACTGCTTTTCTTCGCGAAAATGTTGAGCCATCTCTCGATCAAATTTATTACCTTTAAAAATATTAGGGGTGTCCATATTGAGAGCCCTGTCCATATAGGGTACAAATACCTTACGAGATGGAACCCCACGAATTCGACAAATAAAGATGTTTAAAAATTGTTAGTTTGAGGTTATAAAAATATTTACACTAACTAATCAATCTTATATTAGCTGTTCTTTCTCACACCACAAATATTATTTATAACTCAAATTTAACTTACTTTTCGAACGACTGAAATTAAAACATTATTCCTATAATGAGTCAGTAAGATGTAATTCAGATAATAAATTATGAAGTTATCAATTTAAGGCTTTATTCTCCAGTGTTTTGCAATGAAAAATCAACGAAAATTTCACCACTATGACAGAATTATAATTTTTCTTTTCAACGAAATCTGAAATTGACATCTTTTTCTCCGTCCGAGTTTCGTCAGATGAAGGAAACCCTAAAAATAAGAAGAAACGAATAATATTTTCGAAGTTTTTCCATAGTAAAACTGCTAAGTTCATTACAAAAATACTTCTTTTCAAAGAAGCTATTTTTTTATAGTTTAGCACATTAAAAAATATAAACACATTCAATAAAGCATAAAATATTTATCATTATATACCATATTCCTGGATTTCATTAAAACCGCAAAGTTAGTATCATGCGGGAAACTTAATAGTGCAGCGGCTGGTTTCTCCATTAGTTAAATTGGATATTGCCTCTTGGGAAACGTAAAATTACTATACTACTTCGTAAATTGCCTCAAATCAGGAATTTAGTAACAGATTAATGAAATTCGATAGATCCTCGTGTAAAATGAAAGCTTGAAAGTATCTAATATGATGTTAAATATGTTTTTTTCGATTGATTAATTAAATATTTAATTTTTTTATTAATTTATTTTCGAGACCTACATATATTTAATTTGTTTTAGTCTTTGAATTTCTAATAAAAATATTATATTTTAAAGCACATCGTTTAAATAGTGAAATCTTTGTTTTTACTTCATACTCTACCTTCCCATAAAATATTTTAAACTTATATGCTTTTTGTTAAAAGTGTATATAACAAATGTATTCTGTTACATTATTTCAATGAGTGTCAAATGATGATTTCTAACAATTTATATTTTGTATATAATATGTGTATAGTTGTAATAGTTAAAAATTGGAAAGTTCTTTTAATAGCTTAAAAAAACTTGGTATGTTTATAATATAAAATTACGATTTAATAAAAAAAATAATATGTATATATAACTATTTTGGTTACTATTTTATTACTGTCAATTTGATTTTAACTTCATATTTGTTCCAATATTTGCCAACTCTTCTGTCTTGTTATAGTTTGTTATTTTATGTATTATTCCATATTCATTATAGATGTTAAATTGTAGTATTGTATAATGTTTATATACATATATAAACAATGAATCTAATCTCTTGGGCAAAATTTAAAATGTGACAGTACACATCAAGACAAACAGTATTAAATAGGAAACTAAGGGTCCCAAACGTCTTCCGAAGGAAATAGATGCCATTAAAGTTTGGAGTCCAAAATGTCAAATGATTATAAAACACGGAAAAATTGGTCGATTCGTTTGCGGTTTTCAGTAAAACGATTCTTATGTAAGTATTTTCTTGAAAATAAATTTTAAAGATAAATTTAAAAACATGCAGATAGAGGGCGCTTTAGACTTTGGAGTAACTAACAACTATTTTTTATGGTTATTTTTTGTATCCCATTAAATGCTTTCAAAATCTTAGACTTAAATTTTGAGCTCAAAAGTAGTTGTTCGTTACTCCAAAATCTAGAGCGCCCTCTATCGATGTCTTTTAACTTTATCTTTATAATTTATTTTCAAGACAATAATGACATAAAGAATAGTTTTAGTCAAAACCGTTAACGAATCGACCAGTTTTTCCGTTTTTTATAATCATTTTAAATTTTGGACTCTAATTTTTAATGATGCCCATCTCCTTCGAAAGACGTTTGGAACCCCTAGTTTTCTATTTAATACTGTCTTAATGTGTACAATCACCCCTTAAAATTTTGATCAAGAGTTTAGATTCACCCTGTGTATACTATAAACGCATATTGTACAATTTTATCTTTTGTACCTACTTAAAAATTCGTCTAATACAAGGCCGTAGCTAGAAGTGTACGATAGGGAGGGGGGCTTGGGAATATAGGGGGAAAGGCTCAAGGGAATGTTGGTGGGGCTCATATTTTTTTGTTCTCTCTCTAATGCAGAAAAATAAATTAGTGCATATTCACATTGTAGGTACTATGTTTCTCATTAAACTGTTGTAATAACTTCATTTTATGCTAAGAAAAGTATATGATGATGAAAATTTTGAATGTATAACTGGTGCAAAATTAAACATCTTGTTAGCTTCATATGTACCAATAGGATGAGGGAGTGTTGAAACACGTATTTTAGATACAATTTAGTAGCTCTGCAAAACTGTGAAAGGGTCTCAAAACTGAATTAGAGTTTTGAACATAATTTCATTTGAATTTCCGGAACATTTGGTGACCTTGGAACTTTTTCCAGAGGGGGCTCAAAATATTTTAAGGGGGGGGGGCTGAGCCGCCCATAGCCCCCCTTAGATGCAGCCCGGGTCTGATATATGAACGCAAATGAATTCATTTATAACTATTCTAGTTTTATACAACATTGATTAATCACATGGACAAGTAATATGCATAGTACATAAAATTTCCATTCCCGAAATTTTCAATAGTAGAATAACGTTAAATTTTTTCATTTATTCGAACTCATTTTCTCTTGACTTCGTTTAAATCGAATTAACAAGATTCTGATTTCCTTTCTCTCAGATTTCAGATCCTTGAACTAACTTTCTTTCTTTTATTTTTGTCAGAATTATTCTGAACAAGTATACATATAGTCTCATGCATTTGATATCCGATTTTTTAGTGCCCCATCTGTTCACCAATGACACCCAAACCCCATCTTCTTTTGTGCTTGTTCCTAATATATTAATTAGTTTATGTATTTATATCTTTTAATTTAATATTCAGTCATATTATGATGACTACAGCCGAAATATATTTTAAAAATACTATAACATAATTTATTTTGTAACAGTACTCTTTAACCATGTGTTGCTCGCATGCTTTCCATAATTCGAACTCTGGATAGTAATCGAACATTTCTTGTGGTTCCGTCAAGTTCGAATTAACGAGAGTCGACTGTAGTTGAATTTCTGAGCCATTTCCATTTCCAGTTCCAGAAACTAAATGCATAACAAAATTTTCTATATTAGAGAAGGGCAACGTCTTTCGATAAGTTCCTTCCTCGATTGACAGTTGCAGACCAGGATTAGCGGTTTTCATGTATTCATTGATCCAAAATTTTCTATATGCGTTCTAATTCTTCCCAAAAAACATTTTTTTCATGCTATTATTCTCGATCTTCTCCCAAAAACTTGCAACAGGAATGGGATTTAACCTGTTCGGTCTCTGGGTCCCCTTTCGGGAACCTTTGTTCTTTTATTTATAATGTTATACTAATGTTAGTATGAAACAAGTCTTTGGGGCCACCGTAATACTTATCCATCATGGATATGCATAATATAACATTTAAAAAGAAAGCAGGTGAAAACTATTTATAAATTGCATTGCAAATTCAAAACAAAATTTAGACGTATATTTAAATGTGTTAATATACATAATAATGCTCTAGTAATGAATTGCGGATGAACCAATTTCGACAAATTATATAAAACGTTGAACTACTCAAGTAATACCGAATGACGTAAAAGAAACATCCTTATAAACTCCAAAAATAATAACCCTTACTGCGTCGGATTAAGCGTATCATTTCATTAAAATATATCTTTGAAGTGAAATTTGAATGAACTACAGGGTCATAAAAAATCGAAGAATGCGAAAATTCTCTGATGAAAGTTGTTAGTTTAATTAACTGTTACAACCTGTAAAAGCATCATTCATCTTTTATGAAGTACCTTGTATAATTAAAATTTAGATTAAAAAGTGTTTTATTTTGGACGATGGATTTTTGATGAAAGTTGTTAGTTTAAATAAGTGTTATAACCTGTAAAATCATTATCCATCTTTCATGAAGTACCTTGTATGATTAAAAAATAGATTAAAAAGTGGCTTATTTTTGTCCATGGATTCTCAGATGAAAGTTGTTAGTTTAAATAAGTGTTATAATCTGTAAAATCATTATCCATCTTTTATAGAGTGCCTTGTATAATTAAAATTTAGATTAGCAAGTGTTTTATTTATGATCATGGATTCTCTGATGAAAGTTGTTTAGATTAGAAAATTTAGATTAAAAAGTAACGAAATTTATTCAATTATATGTAGTGCTATCGTTTTAGCGCCACATATTACATAACCTTCTTAGTAAATCTTAAATTTCTATTGAACACAGCAGTCAGTTTACATAATTATTTCAGTTATTCAATTAATTCAGTTTACATAATTAAACGTAATATCTCGTGCTAGGAATTCTAGAACAAAGCAAAAGGGAAACTAATCTATAAGTAGAACATAATCTGAAAATGGATTGCATTATTTTCTTTCAAATTTAATTTATACGAAGGAATTACCTGTTAACACTTTTGTAGGTTAACCGTACTTGTTCTGTTGTTACAGTGGAATCATAAAGAGATAGTATAGGACATCTATTGTGAATCTTTAATGCTGAGTTTAAAAACATGTATTAACCCTTTCGGTCTGGTGTACTATTAATAGTACATGTTTTTTAATAAAATATTATTTTGTTTTAAGAAATATTTTTTTCCTATTTACATGTAATAATGTTAGTATATGTCTAAGCATTTACTATATAACTTTATTTATGTTTAGGAATTTCTTAATAATAATAATTATTATTATTTCTTAATTCTCTTTGCGCTTTTTGGGATTCTTTTATTTTAAACATGTATTTCACTCTTTATAATTTAAAATAAAAGTTACTTTCCTGAAACAGTCATATGTATGCGTAATATAGGGCAAAAAGTATTAGAAAGTTATAATTGAGTTTAATTTTATTGTAATACAATATTTTCGAAACATTTCTAAAAATTCTTCTTTAGCCAATTTTCATAACAACACTGATAGAATAATAATCAAAACAACAACATTCGTTGTCTTTAAAGTTATTAAATAATCGTTAAATACTAATTAATATATTTGGATAGCTAGTGTTCATGTTATTAACGTAAAAGTATTTTTTTTCCCTAAAATTTGAAAAAAAATCAGACCCGAAAGGGTTATGCAGCAAAATATTCATTTAGTTACGAAGGGAAATAATGAAGATTTATTATGAGCTATGATGATTTATAATTGTAATATATTGGAAAGAAATTTATGAATATTGTATGTTTAGATAAATATATTTTGTGGTTTCTTTTAAACTTTAATCTGTTCACATAAGTCGTAGTATCTTGTACTAGGAATTCTAGAACAAAGCTAAATAAAATCTAATCTATAAGTGGAACATGATCTGGAAATAGATTACATTATTTTCTTTCACCTTTAATTCATACGAAGGAATTACCCGTTAACACTTTTGTAGGTTAACCGTACTTGTTCTGTTGTTACTGTGGAATCATAAAGAGATAGTATTGGAGAACTATTGTGAATCTTTAATGATGAGTCTAAACAACGTTTATTAAACACCAAAATATTCCTTTAGTAACGAAGTTAAATAATGAAGATTTATTATTAGATATAATGAGTTATAATTATAATATATTGGAAAGAAATTTATGAATAACGTGTGTTTAGATAAATATATTTAGTGGTTTCTTTTAAACTTTAGTCAGTTCACGTAAGTCGCATTATCTTGTGCTAGGAATTCTAGAACAAAGCCAAAGAGAATCTAAATCTAATTTATAAGTGAAACATCATCTGGAAATCTGTAAAAATGTAAAAATATCAGAGATATTAGTTTTGATGAATAAAAGAATAGAGAACTGTTAAAAAACTTCTTAAACACCCCTTAAAATATATTAAAAAGTGGGAGGCCTTTCGAAAGAATTGGGTCTTTCTTCGTCAGGTGCAAAAAAGACGTCCCACTATTATGAATGTGGAAATAAATTAGATTATTTTATTTTACCTTTAATTTATACGAGGCAATTACCCGCCAACAATTTTGTAGGTTAACTATACTTGTATTGTTTTTACAGTGAAATCATAAACAGATAGTTTGAAGATGGATTGTGAATCTTTAATGATAAGTCGAAAAATATTTATTAAACAGGAAAATATTCCTTTAGTTTCGAAGGGAAGTAATAAATATTTATTATGAGTTATAACATGCTATTATTTTAATACAGTGGAACGAAATTTGTGAATAACGTATATTTAGAAAACTACATCTTGTGGTTTCTTTTAAATTTCAGTCAATTCACATAAATCGTATTATCTCGTGCTAAGAATTCTAGATCAAAGCAAAAGAGAATCTAATCTATAAGTGGAACATAATCTGGAAATAGATTACATTATTTTGTTTCACCTTTAATTTACACAAAGAAATTATCCGCTAACACTTTTGTAGGTTAACCGTACTTGTTCTGTTGTTACAGTGGATTCATAAAAAGATAGCATTGGAGATCTATTAATGATGAGCCTAAAAATGTTTAATAAACTGAAAAATAGCCCTTTAGTTATGAAGAGAAATAATAAAGATTTATTATGATCTATAATGAGCTATAATCGTAATACATTAGAAAGAAATGTATGTTACGAAAATATACTTTTTCGTTTTATTTTAAATTTAATTTTTGTCAAAAAAATTATGCAAGCATATATCTGTGTACAAAAACTATTGAGAATTGGAACATACTGCTATTGCTATTGGTATTGCTCCATAAACATTTTTTATAAACTTATGTTTAGGTTCAGATTTTGTACACCGCCATATTAGAAAAATGCGTTTGATGTTTATTTGGAATTGTTACATCAAACCTACACATTGCATAACAAGTTTTGCAATATTTTCCTGAAAAATAAAATGTAGAAATGTGTAAGTGAAAAATAAAATATTTCTATTTAAAATTATTTAATATTATCTTTTCGTTCAATGAAAGTTCCCAAATTTTAGGTGCATAATATATTAAATCAAATGCAAAATTGGTTTTTGAATTCTAAATATTATTTACTTATGTTTAGTATTTCTTTACGAATGGAGCTTTTATTCCGTTTATGTGGAGTGTCTAATACTGATTTCAAGAATAAATGACCAAAAACATAAAATTTATATATATACCGTATTTACTCGTGTATTCCGCGCACCCAGTATTTTAGAATGAAAAATGGCGATTTTTTGTATCTCGTATATAACGCGCACCATAAATATGACATGCAAGTGAATAAATGATCAAATAAATTTCAGGAAAGAAAATCGAAATAAATCTTACGTCAGGCTAGAAAAGAAGTCTAAGTTATTTTTTTAGACTACGTGATTGGAGTGAGTGTCATGATATGATGACGTCACTTGCGAACAAAATACTTGAGAACATCTACATTGTTAAATAAACATCTTAAATACTACAAATGTAAATTTGCAGAAATCTTTCTTGCTAAAATTTTATCTCTACACTGTACAAAATGAAAGAGAGAGAGAGAGAGAGAGAGAAATTTATAAAACTAGTTTTTGTTAATCTATAGAAATATATAGCTTTACAAGTGAATCTAGTAAAATCGTACTAATCTTACTAAAATATTTTAAGTTACTTGGTTTGCAGTTAGATAAAAAGTTCTAGGTTTCCCAGTTCCCTAAAAAATTCCTTAAGAATTTTTTAACTTTACAGATTTTTTTTATTTATTGTGCAAATCTGTATCTATCACATGAATTTTTGCTGCTACTGTTACATAAAAAGCAGTAGCGGCAATGAGGACTGCTAAGTAAAGTTTAAATAGTGTTACTACCTCTTTTGTATAAAAAAGTGCAAAGAGTGAAATAAAGATGCAGGAATACTTCTATTCTGTAAGATTTCAGTTTTAATTTCTCCTATGAATACATTTCTTAATTCATAGGCATATCGTATGATTACATAAAACAATAAAAAAAAAGTTCCGTGCATAACGCGCACCCAAGGTTTTGCCCTAAATTTTGGAAGAAAAAGTGCGTATTATACACGAGTAAATACGGTACACATAAATCTCTATTTCTCTATAATTTGTATAACAATAACATTTCTTATGAAGTTTAACATTACATTTTGAATAGATAGATTAAATCTGCACTAAAAACATTACTATAAGAAAGGTAAAATATTAAACGAAAGGGGGGCAACTATTCCACTAAATGTAATTTACATATTAATTTTTTTGTGATGATGAGATGAGATACTAAATATGAATTTGTTGACAATTTTAATGAAATGTAACGTTTTACTATCTCAGATTTAACCTTACTTGTTTTGTTAACGTAAAAAAAGAGATATGTCATGAAAGTTCATGGTATGTACTATAGACTTATTTAAGAAGTAGAGAGTACACGAAGTATTTTTAAAAATATAAATGGTATAGGGGACATACTCCATGTACGCTCCACTACACCTATGATCATTATTCATGATATATTTCATAGATTAACTAGGCTATTTCCTTCTACCAGTCTTCGCGAAGCAATTACCGTATATACTCGTGTACAAGCCGATTCGTGTATAATTTACCCCTCTATCTTCCGAATGAAAATTTTGCAAAAAATCAAAAACCCCTGTATAAAACGACTCCCTAGCTTGTTTACTTCAATTTTGCACAAAGTCAAGCCAAAGGTGCCACTTGCCAATGCATACAAGTACTAATTTAATAAAAACGAAAGCATTGAAATGTTTTTAAAGCTATATTATTGTTGTCTGTATATTTTAGATATTATTTTATTATATATTCACATATAAAGCCAAAATTTTGCAGTATTTGGAAATTAATTTATTATATTATTATTACTATTATTATTGATTTGTGTATAGGACGACCCCCTATTTTGTTTGTGGAATATTGTCAGAAATTTCTCGATTTATACTTGAGTATAAAACGAGTAATAAAACTAAGTGAGGAAAATTGTTTTTGTTGTTTCGTTAATTTTAGAAGACAGTTTTTCGCTGTATGCGAAATTCAGATTACACAGGTTCTGCGCGTATATTATTACTACACGATTGTATGATTTCCCACTAACTCTATCCGAAAGATGATTTATAAGAGCTGTAACTTCAATTGATCCTGTAACTATGTGCAAACAGGTATATTGATGATAAAAAATTATTTGCAATGTATTGTAAAAGTATTATATTTAAAGTAAAATGCAAAAATACATGATGTGTACTCTATTTTCTTGTCGTAAAACAAAATTGCTTGAAAGACCAAACACATCCAGCATATGTAATTAAAAATCGTTTTTTTTTTTTTTTTTTTTTTTTTTTTTGGAATAAACATATATTGTTTTTGAATAATAAAAAAAAGTGTACGCAAAGTTTCTGTCTTTTAAAAATATTTAATATAAATCTATGTATTTTGAATAAAAGTACTAATTATTTTATGAAAATTTTATAAAAAGCTGTATTTTGCTTAGAATGCGGAAATATGCCTATGTGCAGAATGTTACACAAAAATATGTGTATTTTGCATATTACACAAATATATGAATATTTTACAAGTTACGCAAATAACTACGTAAGATACGAATAATACGAAAAATGTGTTTTTTACATGATACACAAAAATATATGTAATAACGAAAAATACACAGATAAATGTGTAAGATTATTACACAGATAAAAGTGTGTTCTTCTGCAATTTACACACTGAATTTTTACTTCAAAAGAGATCAGATAACATTTACACACTTATTGTTATTATTAAATTATAAATTAAACTGCGTCTTTCGAAATTTACACATTACGAGTGCATTGTGTTAATTTACTCATCATTTTACCCTTATAGGCGAATCATTTTTTCAGAATCGCTTTTATGTGTTTTAAATTACACATTTATTTTTATGGTGGGTGCCAATTTTTTTTTTTTTTTATAAATTGCGTATTTTTTACAAGAAAGCATCGCAAGGTAATATTACAGAATTTTTTAGCTTTTTTATTCTTTACTTTTTTATTTGCAATGCTGGCAAAAAAGGAGAAAATGCATACTAAGCTTCTGTTTTTGCTTAACTCTCTTTATTATATGTTTTTATGTACATTTATTCTTAAATATATTAAAAATTCCTATTATCTACACTGCATAAAAAAAAAGAAATAAGTTTTCCAAATTAAAATACATTTTCCCAATATTTCCATTTTATGTGTGTTTTTTATTTTATATATCAAGTTTTATAAACTTGAGATGACTTCTGTTTAACTCTTTATCTACCGACGGTACTTATAAGTACCATAAAAAATACTTATTATAAAATACTTTTAATACGTTAATTAGTTGTAATACTGTTTAGAATGAGTTACAGATACAATACTTTATTTTGTTACAAAATCATTATAAACAAAAAATAAATAAAAGCAAAACAAAAATATTTTTAAAATGATGATTTCTTTTGCCATTGTATCTTTTCAGCTTTCTATGCGCTGAGGGAAGAGAATGGGGATTTTTCAATTTGGAAATATTTCTACATTTATATTGTAAGATCATACTATTTGTACATTTTATAATTCTAAAAAATACTATGAAAACAATTTAAAATAAAGGATTTGGGTGTGGTTATAAATATTGCACAAAATTCCTGTAAGTTCAAATTTAATTAATCCTTCTAAATCCTTCAATCCTTCTAAAAATCTTCAAAAATTTATTAAAAGATTATGTAAATCTTTTAATTTAGTTTAAACAATTTACGTAAAATGCTTTAGCATGTAAAATTTTCATGAATTCATAATGCGGTAAATAAAGGGTTAACGAATTTTCTTTATAACGAAGCATTTAACTGTAACGGTAAGATTTCGTTTAGTAAAATTTTCACTGTATATCATAATAGCAATGATAATAATAATTGTTATTATTATTTTTATAGTAATATATTTTATACATCTTTTCAAAACTGTTGATTTCTTGTCGATTTATTAAAGGAATCCAAACTGACAAACTTGTTTACACTATGTCAGAAAAAAAAGAAAATTACACTTACGGAAAAACGGTAAAAATATTTCCAGTTTATTTAAAAGAAAAAAAAACAAACCAAAAAGAAGTTTCACAACAACATGTTTACAAAATTTATTTCCCAAACTTGTTTACTGTGGAACAGCAAACTTTCTTTTTTTCAATTATACTTATCCTACTCTTAGGAATTTTATATCCATATTAAATGGAAATTACCTAGAAAGTTGAAACAAGTTTTTGAGTTATGAAGAAAAGAAATAGATAGTAGAAAAAAGTTATAATATGAGCTATGTTTATTTAATATTTTTATGACTTTTAAAACAAAATCACTGTCCAAATAAAATGTTGCACTAAAAGTTTATTTATGTCTGGATGATGCCATAGTTTTCCGATATAAGTTAATGATATTATTTTAGGCGAAGTACACTGTAAATAACAAGTTGGAAATTGCACGTAAAACTTGGCAAATGAGGTGCGTTCGTACTATAACTAAGTTTTTAAAACATCCATATTTTGGTGTAATAGTATACAGTACTTCGGATACAATATAGCAAACGAGATATTTTGTGTGTTGCTGTAAATAATACCTGCTTTCTATTAAATGGGAAGTATATTTTACTAAACTTCAGCAACATATATCAATTTAATAAAAAGGGAAACAGTTTAATATAATAAAAACGCGTACCAAACAACGTTTCTCCCTGTGCTATTACATAATGGAACACTTTCTTGTGGCTATGTAAATTAATAACAAATATTCTTTGCACCACAGATTGTATAGAATGACTATATTAGTACTTAGTGCATAGACAAATATCAATTTTGTCATGTTCGAAAGAGTGCAGCTTCATTAAAATGCACTTGAATCTATTTTTTGCCATTCGCTGTAAAGTAGCGGAATACTTTTGATTGTCCCTGTAATTAAACTATGCATCCAATTTTCATAACAATTGAAATGACGTGACAAAATTATGCAGCAATTATATAATTTAAACTTCAAATGATTCGGTTTGGTAGTTTTTTCGCTGTTATATGCGGACAGACGGACGGACTGAACGACGACTATAGGTGTGTTACGTTTTTTTACGTATTTCGAGAATTACGAACGCACCTAAAAATCAATAAAGTCATTTAAGATTTTCGTTAAAACTAGGATGCTTTTACATTTTTATGTAAGGCCAACAACGAAAATTTATACTACTGATCTCAACTGACCGGCGGGCGTGTTGCTCTGATCTGGACCCAATCGTAAACCTTTGTAACATCATATGTCGTAAGGTTTATGTAAATTTTTGATATACTTTTCTGTTAATGAACTTCGAGCTGCTGTTGAACATGTTTGGTACAAAATAGACCCCCAAGTGACACAGCATTTAGTTTCTTCGATGAAAAGTCACACTCTTGCACTAACTGCAGACAATGTGGGTGCAACTCGATTTTTTTTGTGGTTATTTTTCTGTAAATATACAAATTGTCTATACTTTTGCCACAATGTTAATTATTTTTTGTCATTATACATTATGTAAAAGGTAAAATAGAAAATTTATTGATTGTGAATAAAAGATAAGTCATAAGTAATGAATGACAGATGAATTACAAAAATTCAGTGCATACTTCTGAATATAGAAGCATAATCGATCGTTGTCTAAACTTTGCTGAGCACTGTATATGATTAATTCCGTGTTCAATTTATTGCTAAATTTCTTATCAAATACCATGTTCTTATTTCTGTAATTTAGCCAATTATTTGTTTTTAGAATAAATGTTACTCTTATAATAAATGTTACTCTGAATAACTTAATTGATATACTTCTACATTTGATATTTCGGTGGCTGAAAAATGTTATCTTTTGAATTTTCAATCGAATGTTTCAAAAATTTAGCAGTATTTCACTTATTTATATTATCTAAGAAATATTATTTAAACAAAAATGAAAAATCATGCATACGGCATAGATTATGAAACACTTTCCATCACATCCACAGTACCATAGCAGAAAATCACAGTTTACTAATGCGAAAGATGACGTCTGAAGGAACAATTTGAAAAACCCATAACGCATTTGAAAACCCGATTTCTGATCCTACCATAAACAGTCTCTAAAATCTATTTCTTTTCCAGCCCTGTACGATGAATTATGCATATGGATGCATACTACTTAGTATGCTAAAAGATAGTTCAGTTAAACTCATAGCACATCTTAAAATTTCCACTCAACAATTTTTGCAAATAAACGGATGTTATTGAGACGATTTCTGTAGATGTGTAGATGATCTATAGAATTTAAACACACGATTTTGTATTTAAAGGAACTAGCGCCCTTGGCGACAGTTTGGTCTCCTTTAAATTTATATTAAACATTGCATCATAATACGTTTATTCATAATTTAATTTAACCTGCTCAAATGTGCACCAAATCAGAAAATTCTGCTAGAAAATTCAAAAAATCTGTATTTTTATATTTAATTGACCGGGCACAAGTAATAATTCTCTAAACAATTTTCCCATGGCATTTTTTCGTATTTCATTAATTTCATTGAAAATATAATTTATTTTACTCATTTCATTATAACATTTCACATAACTTTAATTTTAAACTGAAACATTTAAAATTCATAACTTGTATTTTTTTTAAGTAACAGAAAACTATAAATAATAATATTTCAAAACACCGCAATTGCAGCGAAAGAAAAAATGTAAATAAATCAGATTTACCTTGGACTAAATCCTTCTAAGTTATTTTTATACAAACACCGATTGCGTTTGACCGATTAACCGATTAACATTTATAATTGCGCTTTATTCAGATGTTGCCATGGAACAATCAACAAATAATCGTAATTTTTATGCCGCATACGTTAGCATAATATACATATATAGATATTTACTTTCTCCGTTATACTATTTTAAATTTTTTTGGAAGACATATATGAATATTTCTGTGTTTAATTTATTTCTGAACTTGTTATCAATTCCCATGTTGTAATTTCTGTTCTTAATCCAATTATTTTTTAGAGAAAAAATGTTACTCTTTTTGATATTTTTCATAATAATGTTGTAAGGTACCTGTGCCTAATATGGACACCCTAAGGAAAATTCATTTTTTCACCCTCATGTACACGTGATAGCGCTCCAAAACTATATGACCATGATCCCTGGACTGTTGACTATCATTATTAAAATTAGCGACCTTGTAACTAGTCCGGTTTTATTTAAATGATAAAAACAAAAAAAAATATTAACAAATGTCCATATAAGGAACCCCAGTCCCTATTATGGACAGGTGCCTCCTTATCGATCTACTACTCAGGATGTAGGAAAGAGCCACTCTTCTATCGAATTTAAGAGTAGAGGGGATAAAAAAAATATCTTAAAGTATTGCGGGGGAGGGCACAGTACATATCTCCAGAACATGCACTTTAGAGCGGGGGGTCATTTTCGGTTGTGGCTCTTCGAAAAATGATGCAAAGCACCTCAGTTACTACAAAATATTATGAAATAATATAGTTGGTTTTGCTTAGATTTCTTTTTTTATGAATCTGAACATTCACCTGCTGTACTTCCAGTGTGGACATAAGGTGTCCATATTGGGAATCGGGAGTATTTTTATTAGATCTTGTAATATATAAATAAAGAAAACTTTTTTAAGCAATATATGCAATAGCAATCGAAAATATGTTTTAATAGCTTTCTAAAACACCCCCACTTTTTAATATTTAAAGTAAGTTTGCAATATATAATAAGAATTTAAACTTGCCTGTAATTACGATCAGCCAACCACGAAACAACAGGCTACCTTCTGAATGGCGAACAGCGCGCTTTTTTGTACTTTCCAGGATTAATTATCTTTTCAACTGCTTTTCTTCACGGATATGTAGCGCGATCTCTCTATCAAAATTGTCACTTTTAAAAATATTTGGGGTGTCCATATTGAGAGCACTGTCCATATAGGGTACAAGTACCTTATATGCGTTCCCTATTTTTAAAAACCCCACATCTATAGAATAGAATACCTTTTTCTCTTAAACAAAATGTTTGCGTATGCATTTCAAAATGACACTTTTGAAAAATTATGCGCTGATTAAATGTCAAATCACGTGAAGCACAATTTACTTCACTTTATTTTTTTTCCTCATTATTCATTATTCATTTTGTTTATATTTTTGGATTAGAAAAAATATAGATACTTTATGTAGAATATAACTTATATAATGTAATGTATTTTGCTTATCGTAGGAACATTTATTTGTATTTGACAGGGATATTGTATATGAAATATTTTTATACGCCGGTATTTTCTTTGAAATAGAGAAAGTTTTAAATTTTATGAAAAAATATGCTATAATATTTCAGCGACATGGAATTTTAATAAATTTAAAGCTTCGTATATTTTATTTAACTACAAATTTTAGCTTAAATCTTGACTAAATTTGTGCAATGAATAATTTAATTCATATTCTTGTATATTAGATACTTTGACGACCTTGAAATTGTTATCTATATATACATTAAGGTATCGTACGTGACATGGAAATCGCGATTATTTGTTAACTGTTTAAGGGCAACACTCAAATAAAATGCATCTTATAGGTTATTGTGTAAAAGTCATTTGGCAGTATTAAAGTCGTAGTAAATAAGGTTTGTTTACGATTTGTTCTTTAGATGCAATCAAGAAGCTTCAAACTATCATAATTTTTTTTTTTTTTTTGCTTAAATAAATAAATAAAAGCGACATCTGGTACTCGATACAGAATTTTAAATGACATGATATCTTTTTTGAATAGAATGTATGAGGATGATCTACAACCAGGCTAGTTTTTACTATTTTTATTTTGGTTATGAATTTCTTATATTATCAGAGTTTTAATTTCAGAACCGATTCTAACCGGTTTCAAAAGCTAAGGTAATTTTTTTTATAAACTTGCAAAAAAAAAATGAAAAAGTAAAAACTAGCCCAGTAGTGGATCTCCCCTCAGACATCCCATAAAAAATCAGTTATGTAAAATTATTAAAATTTGAGTAAAAATTTCGTCCCCATAGAATCCTGGGCTTCTCACTGAGTAATGTGGGCTCTTAAGCGAAAAACCCATATTTTACTCACCGTCCTAGGCATTTACACTAGTGAAAATGCAATTTGCTTTGGAATCAAGCTATATCCAGGTAATATTCGCAATTTCAATTTCAATACATTCACACACGGTACAGTTCGAGTAATAGATTGCTTTATTTAACTCACTTTCTGCAATTTCTATTTCTTTCCATATTTTTGTATTTATATTTTCTTTTACATAAATCACGGAAAATATGCTTCAGAGTTGAGTATCTTGACAATTTAAATATTTCACCAGAACATTCCATTCTTGTACTCGATACAAAATTCTTTTTTGCTCAGAAGATTTGCATTTTTGTATTAAGCGCCAGAGAAAAATTACTGCAAAGAACTTTACCAGGTAAATATTCGAAACAAGAAATATTCCTATTTTTTGATTCTGTTTATTTGAATGTAAGAAATCTCTATACGAGAAATTAAATATCGTTTTTGAATATACTATAAATAAAAAGAGGAAGTGTCTATGATGTGGTTGTTTAGCATTGTAAAAATGATGCCTTAAAATAAGGTATAATTAATATATAAGTAAAATGCAGGTATTAGGAATAATTACGCAGTTATTCTGTTGAAATCTTATTTATCTAAAAAAATTCAATTTACATTGGAATCAAACTGCATTCAGAGGATATTCGCAATTTCAAATTTAATATATTCACGCAACGCACTATTCTAGTAACAGATCGTACTTTATTTAACTCATTTTCTGAATTTTCTATTTCTTTCCATATTTTTGTATTCATATTTTCTTTTATTTAAATCATGGAAAGTCATGTATGTCTGAGAGTTGAGTATCTTGACATTTTTAGGTGCGTTAGTAATTATGTAAATACGTAGCACCTATAGTGGTCGTTCAATCCGTCCGTTTGTCCGCATATAACTACGCAAAAACTACCCAACCGAATCGGTTGAAATTTAAAATACATACTTATTACATAATTTTGTCGAGTCATTTCAAATTTTATGAAAATCGGATGCATAGTTCAATTACAGGGGCAATCAAAAGTATTCCATTACATTACGTTCAATGGGGAAAAAAGTTTCAACTGCAATTTAATCGTTTGAAATTTGAAATACATAATTATTACATAATTTTGTCGAGTTATTTCAAATTTTTTGATAATCGGGTGCATAGATCAATTACAGAGGCAATCAAAAGTATTCAATTACATTACGTTCAATGGGGAAAAAGTTTTAAATGCATTTTAATCGTTTGAAATTTAAAATACATAATTATTACATAATTTTGTTGAGTTATTTCAAATTTTTTGATAATCGGGTGCATAGATCAATTACAGAGGCAATCAAAAGTATTCAATTACATTATGGTCAATGGAGAAAATGTTTCGAATGTATTTTATACGTTTGAAATTTAAAATACATAATTATTACATAATTTTGTCGAGTTATTTCAAATTTTATGAAAATCGAATGTATAGATCAATTAATGGGACAATCAAAAGTATTCCGTTACATTACGGTCAATGGGGAAAAATGTTTCAAATGCATTTTAATGGTGTTACACTCATTCGAACTTAATAAAATTTATATGCAACAATAAATAACATATTATAATATACATTTTACATAATTTGCGGTGCAAAGAAAATTTGTTATTGATTTACAAGGCCACACAAAAGTATTCCATTACATAATGGTATAGGGAGAACATTGTTTGATGAGGGTTTTAATTGTAATTCCCTATTTAAATTTTTATGAGATTGATATATGAGAGTAATATTTTTAAAATTTCGTTATCGTACGAACGCACCTCATTTGCTATGCTTCACGTGCAATTTCCAACTTGTTAATATTTTACTGGAACTTTATATCATGATACTTGGGGCAAAATTCTTTTTTGCTCAGAATATTTGCATTTTTGTATTTATTATCAAAGAAAAGTTAAACATGCTAAGAACTTTACCAGGTAAATATTCGAATCAAGAAATATTCCTATTTTTTGATTCTGTTTATTTGAATGTAAGAAATTTCTATACGAGCAATTAAATATTATTTTTAATATACTATAAAGAAAACGTGTTATGTTTTCGGTGTATATGTCTACGGTGTGGTTGTTTAATATTGTAAAAATGATGCCTGTAAATAAGATATAATAAATATATAAGTAAATTGCAGGCATTAAGAATAATTATACAGTTATTCTCTTGAAATTTTATTCATCTGAAAAAATACAATTTTCATTGGAACCAAACTATATTCAAGTAATATTCTCTATTTCAATTTTAATATATTCACACATAACACAATTCTAGCAACAGATTGCCTTTATTTAACTGAATCAATGCAATTTCTATTAATTTCCATATATTTGTATTTATATTTTCTTTTATATAAATCACAGAAAATATGACTTATCTTGACAATTTTAATATTTTACCGGAACTTTCTATCGTGGTACTCGACACAAATGTCCTTTTTGCTCAGAAGGTTTGCATTTTTGTGTTGAGTGTCAGAGAAAAGTTACACGCTAAGAACTTTACCAGGTAAATATTCGAAACAAGAAATATTCCTATTTTTCGATTCTATTTGTTTCAATACAGAAGATTTCTTCCGTAAGAGTAATATGCGTACTGTTTCTCGAAAAATGTTTCTATGTTCCAAAGCTATAATATATTAGCAATTTATTACTACTATTTTTCGCTTTTGGCAACTAATTTTCCTTTTCACTATGATAAATCAATTTCTAATAGATTTTGATCAGAACTCTAAGTTCAGGCATTTTCATAGAATAATTTTAACCACTTAAATGATCAATATTTTTGAAAAAAAAAACTTTCAAATAATGTCTATTTTTTTTTCATGTCTTTTAAAGAGTTTTTAATCTTTTATCACTGATTTTTCAAAACAGAAATGTTTGCCCAATAGAATCAACAAAGTGCTCGGATTAAATAACCCAAAATTTTTGATAAAAATTTAATGGTGAGAATAATAAACCATGATTGGAATATGTATACCCATACATAGTACGAACAAATCATAATTGGCAAAAAGACGTTGACCGTACGACGTACGGGCTTAACAGGGAAGCGATTAAGTTACAAAACATTATTTCTATTTATATTTATGCAGGGTGGTGAATGGTCAGGGAAAAACACAATAAAAAAAGAGAAAACTACCAATATTTTTTACAGAAAATATTTCCAATAACATAAAAGAAATGAATAAAGTGATATTTTTTTTAACCCCTTTGGGACGAGAGACACGTATACTTGCCGCAAAAAAGCTTCGGAATCCTTGTTTATTCCTACCAGTAAAACTTTACTCTAAAATTTGCCTTATTTGATCGGCGGATTTTCTCGATTTAATAAAGTACTATTTTCTGTTTTTAAAAACCGGTGACAAAGCATTAAAAAAATCGTAAAATGCTCCCGTCGCGAAAGGATTAAGAAAATGATGATGTTTAACACATTATTTGACTGTGTTTTTCCCTGACCACTCGCACCCTTGTTATATTTAAAGATTATCTGTGGATTTACTTTCATATATGTTTATCCTTTTAAAATTAAAATTGATGTAACAACTTATTACGTAATAACATGGCCAGTCACAAAAACTGAAGATATGATTGAATGGTAAACATTAAACATATGAAATCTTTGGTAAGTTCAAATTAAATCACTTACTTACCAGCCACTTTTCTAATCTTATTGTAGTTAAGCTCATTGTTTTGTTAATCTTTTTGTTATAAACTTTTTCTTTCGTAACTTTTCCTTTTTTGAGAAGTTTAATATGATTTTTTGCGGATCCTTTTCCCTCACAGTTCCGCAGCAATTTTTTAATATTAATTAAATGAATTTGTTCTTAAACATTAAGTCCGACAAAATAATTTTTGCTGTGCAATTTTTGAATATTTTATCTCTTTTCATTGCAAATTTCAGCGTGGTTTTGGATTTCACATCGATTTTTCAAAAATTCATAACAGTTATCAGCAGAACTCAAAGTTCAGACATTTACATAGAATAAATTTAATTTACCAAAGTTTTTTCTGTTTATATTTATGCATATATTTTTATTCTTTTAATATTTTAATTCATGCAATAATGTATTGTGTAATACTATGGTCAGCCACTAAATTTGAAGACATGATAAAATGGTAAATGGTAAACTTGCGAAATTTTTTGAAGGTTGAAATAGTTCATTTAATTAGAGGCTGTACAAATGTAACACTATCATTTTAGGAAGGAGGAGGTGTCTGGAATATGATATTGTAAGATATCTCTTGGGGGAAGGGAAGGTTGTCTTTTGATATCGATATCCTTTTTTCATCCAATCAAAATTTTCTCTTTTTATTTGCAACAAGTTTTTTTGGTTTCACCGCTGGTCCCTGGTTCGAGTCCAGCTAGCGGCATGGGTGTGTGTGTTGTCCCTGTGATAATGTATATACTGGATATTCTGTAATAAAAAAGTGTTATGTATGGTTTCTTGTGATCATTGGAGGTTATGCCGGCGAATAGCTGTAGCGCCTACCTCAAAGCAAATAAATATAAATAAATATATAAATTGTTTTTTTGGTACAAATAGCATGTTATCTTTCATCAGCATGTTATTTATTGTTAAGTAAATAAAAGTTAGTATTAAATTCCCTAAATTAACATAAAATTATTTAATTCTAAAATATGGACTAACCCAATGTTTGAAATTCCTATTCTTCTACATATGCGTATTCTTATATAATCACGGTTCGAGAAATTATATGTGTAGTCTGTTTGAAATGTAGCCTATGTTTACTAACAAATAAAAGAGAAAGAAAAGGAATGTTGTCCATTTGTTTTGTTTTTTTATAAGAATTTATATTTGCCCCCCATCCTACGCTTTTCGGGGCATGTGCAACAGGAATCAATTACTGTTGAAAGCATTATGTAACAAAAAGCGATTATAAAATACTTTTATGTAGTAACTATTTCTTTTAAGTGTTGTTTGATACAAAGTTTTTTCTTATGGAAAGTGATATTTTATTGAGTTCTCTTCATTTAAATCACAAAAGTATGCGACAAAAAATGAACTAGATTTTAGATAATTACCATGAAAAAAAATAAATTCTAGAAATAGGAAATTTTTACACTTTGATAACAATATCATTACCGAGGAAGGGGAGAGTTAAAGAAATGATATCGTGTGATATCAGAAGGTAAAGAGGAGGGGTCCAAAATTACCAAAAAGTTGATAACTTTACATTTGCCCAGACCTTTAACAGTCACTTTTCTAATCTTATTGTAGTTAAGCTTATTGTTAATTTAAGCTGATTGTGGTAAGTTTTTCCTACGCAACTTATAATTTTCAGCGAAGTTAATGCGGTTTTTAGCAGATTATTTTTTTCCTGTTGGGTAGCGATTGTAGCAATGTAATTTTTGCTGTGCAATTTTTGATTATTTTATTTCTTTGCGTAGAATTTTTAAACTGATTTTGGATTTTCTCAGTAGTTTTTTTTTAATTCATTAAAAAATATATGTATATTTCAAATTTATTGTCACATGCAAAATTCGGTCTTACTTTATTTTCGAAGCTTTTGCGATTTTTAAGTTTATTTGCGATCTGCGTTATTTTTTGACACATGATTTTTCGACAGAATGTATTAACACTGGAACGTCAGGATATTTTACCCAAAATTAATAAATATATCTTAACACTAGAATTTTTATTTGAGACAATTTCGCTTATTTAATTGACACAGTTTTCTTTAATCATTATTGTTTTCATGAAAATAATTCTGGTTACAGTTGGCATTTTTATCACTTGACTGATGCCGACTTGACTCAAGCTGAATGTTCTAACGTTTACGTTTGTCTACATTTAAAATAGTTTATTAAAACTTTGTAAAGCAATTTTCAAATTTTTCATGATTTGTTTTTAATGTGATTGTTAGTTTTTTTTTCATTTTACAGAGATTTTTTAAAGAAGTCCTGTTTTAATCTTTCGGCTCCCATAATAATTTTTGTTCAATGTGATTTTTGCTCCAGGGTCAATCCATTTCAAGTGGTCCAGCACTGTCTCTCGACTATTTTTAAAAGATCTGAAATTTTTTGTACAACAACCCTAACATGGTGGAAGTTCAAAATGACAGTTATTTTAATTTTACTATTTTTTGTTTGTGCATTGCGACCATCTTTGTTTCATCGTGTTCATCGATTTCCTCAGATACTAGGATACATAAAATTGTAAATATCCCGTTTTTTATTTTCCCAATTGAAATGGGGTTTGCAGCATTTTGTTTAAAATAAAATAGGCTAAATATACAGTGGGTAGAAAAATTTTGAAAAATAAATTTTTACAGGTGAAATTTTAGCACAAAATTTAAGATTTTTTCCAAAATCTATCCGTTTTCAAGAGGAAATTTTTTATGCAAGGGAAACTGTCAACCTTACACAATTTTTTCTACAAATAGGTCAAAAGTGCGCGTACGCATACACCAAGTCCCAGATCTGGGAGTTGAATTCTCTTTGCGAAAAAAATTCCGAAATTCGTAAAAAAATTCAAAAATCGCACTTTTTGGGCTTTGATATCTCTGGTGGGGCACGAGATAAAAATCTGAAATTCTGGCCTTTGATAGTATTGTGCTGTAGTGTTATGTACAAAAATTTCAAGAAGGAGATTTGAATATAAGCTGAGATATGACACGGACAATATGTGAAAACAATACTGCCAAACTATTGTAACCTACTATGTAATTGTTCATACCTCCAAAATTTTAAATTAATTATTTATGGTACAATGTTAAATGTTAATTACAAATATCTTCTTCAAATGCGTCTGTGTGATTTAAACAATTCAGAATGTATGCTAAGCCAATACACTATTTGTCCAGAGGAACAAACCTACTAGAAATGCTATTTCAACAATTTTACTCGGAACACATTTAAGGAAAAGTAAGTTACAGACAATGGGTTGCAATTGAGTTGACATGGTTTCAATTATTAAACCTAGAGGATTTCATTCAAGTTAACAAGGGATGACAAGACTTGGGTGGCTTCTAATAAAATTTTGAGAAAGAACAACCTAATGGACTGACAACAGTAACTGGTCGAACTCATAACATTTCTCGAAAATAGTGTTAAGCTCTTTGTTGAGCATATATAGTATCTTTGTAAATTAAATGTTTATTATTTAACTGTTATCAACAAACGATATTTTCTGTGTAAATATTGTAATAAAAGAGACTAATCTCATTTCTCCTAATGTACTCGTAATAGCATTTCTTAACATTTTTAATCACCGTATCTCAGCTTATAGTCAAATCTCCTTCTAGAAGTTTTTTGTGCATAACACTACCATAAAATACTATCAAAAGCCAGAATAGCAGATTTTTATCTCGCGCCACACAAGAGATATCAAACTTCAATGTGAGGAAATAGCTGAACACGATGGAACAAAGATGGTCACCATGCTCAAACGAAAAATAATAAAATTAAAATAATAGTCTTTTAGAACTTCTCTCATATTAGGGTTGTTGTACAAAAAAAAATTCACATTTTTTTAAAACGATCAATCAACCAAAATACTTTCGGGACCATTGAAATGGACGAATATCATTACCAGTATATTTTGTTCATCTGGACAAATAGTGCATTGGCTTAGCATACAATCTGAATTATTTAAATCACGATTTAAACAGAATTTGAAGATGATCTTTGTAACTTTGCATCTTCAACCATTAGTTTAATACTTTGTAGGTATGAACAAACACATAGCAGATTACAATAGTTTAGAAGTATTGTTTTTACATAATGACCATGCCATATCTCAGCTTGTAGTCAAATCTCCTTCTTGAAATTTTTTGTACATAACACTACTACACAATACTATCAAAGGCCAGAATTGCAGATTTTTATCTCGTGCTCCACCAGAGATATCAAAGCCTAAAAAGTGCGATTTTTGAAATTTTCGACGAATTTCGGAATTTTTTTCGCAAAGAGAAATCAGCTCCCAGATCTGGGACTTGGAGCACTTTTGACCTATTTGTAGAAAAAAATGTGTAAGGTTGACAGTCTTGTTGAACAGTTACATAGTAGGTTACAATAGTTTGGCAGTATTGTTTTCACATATTGTCCGTGTCATATCTCAGCTTATATTCAAATCTCCTTCTTGAAATTTTTGTACATAACACTACTACACAATACTATCAAAGGACAGAATTTCAGATTTTTATCTTCTGTCCCACCAGAGATATCAAAGCCTAAAAAGTGCGATTTTTGAAATTGTTGACGAATTTCGGAATTTTTTTTTGCAAAGAAAAATCAATTTTCAGATCTGGGACTTGGTGTGTGAGTACACGCACTTTTGACCTATTTGTAGAAAAAATTGTGTAAGGTTGACAGTTTTCCTTACATGAAATATTTCCTCTTGCAAACGGATAGATTTTTGAAAAAATCTTAAATTTTGTGCTAAAATGTCACGTGTAAAAATTTATTTTTCAAAATTATTCTACGACCGTACTTTTAGCCTATTTTATTCTGAACAAAATGCTGCAAACCCCATTTCAATTGGGAAAATAAAAGACGAGATATTTACAATTTTGTGTGTCCTAGTTATGGGAAAATCACTGAACACGATGAAACAAAGATGGCCACCATGCAAAAGCAAAAAATAGTAAAATTAAAATAACGATAATTTTGAACTTCTGTCATGTTAGATTTGTTGTACAAAAAATGTCAGATTTTTTAAAAATGGTCGAGCGACCAAAAAAATATTTTCTGGACCACTTAAAATGGATTGATCCTCCATTGATTTTTTTTTCCATTCGTAAAAATTTTAATGCATAACATATGAATCCGGTTTTATTCTTGCATCGCAAGTCTTTTTAATCTTGGGCCTGTGGTGGTCAGATAGTTCTTACAAAAATCAAAGTCTTATTTAATCGGAGATATTCGGAGATTTATTACGGCAAAATATTCTGCAAAATTTTTCGGGCGTTTCACGTTCGCCAGGCTGGGCAGCCCTATTTTATCCCTATATTGAATTATTTTTTCTATTTCCAATGGAGTTTATTCCGTATAAATGAAGCAATATTTATTGTTTTTCACAATTTTTTATTGTGATTTCTTTTATTGGGCTTTTTTTTTTCTATTTTCTGCGCACCCAAGTAACGCCGGGTGTATGAGCTAGTTTAAAATAAAAACAAGTAAGAAAAATCATGCATTAAGCATAGATTATGAAGCACTTTCCAACACTTAATGAAATCTTTAACAACATTTTGTTATTTAGGGAAATAATAGTGTATAGCCAAATATACCCAAATGTATATTCCAGTACTTTTGAACAGCTCTGTATTTCATATGTCAGTTGATATAATGGAAAAAATTTAGTTTAGCAAGAAAATACCCAGTAGCTTGAAATTTCTTTTTCAGCATTTCATACTATTAGATGGAAACATACTTGAATACTTTTGTTCAGCGCTGTAGTTTACATTGTACCTTTATTACACGTCAGCATTAGGCTAAAATTTATTGTAGACTAAAATACTTTTAAAACAATTGAAATCACATTCACATAAATTATCATTCAAAGGCGTCATGTACCGAATTCTTTGCGTGGCCCTGTATATCCTTTTATCTATATTCGGCAAACATTCCTCAGTAAATTGAATGAAGCTCAGCGTAAAAATTCATAGCGTATTTAAGAACCACGTTTAAATAATTTACGCTCATATTCAGTAACGTTGGAGAGCTCTTTTGGGTAGCCCTGTATATCAACTATAACATTTATACACACCATATAATGTGCATATATTTAGCGAAATATAAACGCGCATATCATAATTAAAATGCATTTCATCCCTCCATCAGCCATCATCGGACACATATACGGTACTTCGTAAAGAATATACTATTTGAAATCCGAGTACATAAACGATTTTTCCCCATGGGCCGTAATGTAATGGAAAACTTTTGATTCGCCCTGTAGATAAACTAATCATGGTAGAAACTTCATTTTCAATAGCGTTTGTGCTAGGTTAAATGTCAATAACGTCCTAAAATTTCATCGCAATCCGAGTATATTAACGATTTTCCCCATAGGCCGTAATGTAATGGGAAACTTTTGATTCGCCCTGTAGATAAACTAATCATGGTAGAAACTTCATTTTCAATAGCGTTTGTGCTAGGGTAAACGTCAATAACGTCCTGAATTTTCATGTCAATCCGAGTATATTAACGATTTTTCCCCATAGGCCGTAATGTAATGGGAAACTTTTGATTCTCTCTGTAGATAAACTAATCGTAGTAGATGCTTCATTTTCAATAGGTGTCGTGCTAGGGTAAACATCAAAAACGTATAAAAATTTCATAGCAATCCGAGTATATTTACGGGAGTTAGAGCGCGGACAGACGGCCAGACGGCCATTCAGCCAGACGGACAGACGGATAGAAAAACCGAGTGCATAAGCACTTTTCAACTTTGTTGGAAAGTGCTAAAAACATTACTCCTGTGTTTAAAAAAAATATGTTTTTAATTTTCTAAAACAATATTCCTTTTTATTCCGAATAAAATTTTACTTTAAGAATAGACAAGCAATCAAAATAAAATACTAACCCCGCCCCTTTTCAGAAAGTAATAAAGCTGCTCAAAAATAATGACCCGATATTTTCAATTTGCTTCAACTACCTAAAATGGTGAATACAAGAAGAATATAATTTATTTAAAACTTCCGTTTCAACATGGATATTGCGCCATTTTGAAACTCGTTCAAGAGTTGCTCGTTTACAAATTGATATAAATTACTCACTTCTGAAGCGATGATAACAAATGTATGACGAAATGTTCCATTGTTTATTTGAATTGATGATATGCTGTTTATCTGTTTATGCTGTTTGATATTTGATCAATTGCTTTCATAATTGCGTTTAATGCATGTTTTAACATTACACTTAAGGATTACATTTGTTCTTAAATTTATTTTATTAGGCTTTTCTAGAATATTAAAGATCATTCATTTGTTTTTATAATTTTTTTTTTCGCAAAACTATTCTTAATACATGTATGTTTGTTTAACAGTTATTTTTTCACGTGCAAAACTATACATATTACAGATTTTAAGTTACGTAACTCTTTTTTGAAACATGACAGTTATTTATGTATTCAGCTTGTTTGCACATCTGTCCGTGTTCTAACCTAGCTTAATAAAGTCGATTACAATGAAATTCATAGATGTTATTGGGTATTACTAAGGCATGTTATGTATTGAAGTTGAAGTGCATAGAGTTATGAATTAGGCTGCAAATGACCACTCAAAAGAATGGCGATACATTTTGGTCTATGGGTAAATATCGATTGTCGTGTATTTTAGGCTTATTATAGTATTTTCAACATATATGAAATCTATATATATCACTGAGGTGTATTAATTTTTTTTTACCTTAGAATATGGTATGGATAGAACTAAATGTTCATTTACAGGGACGCACAAATTAATTTGTCTGGATGAGGAAAATGGATAATAATAAACTATTAAAAAATACAAACAATAATTGCTTGAAGTACGTTTTCTGTTATGTTATATTTTATGAAAGCGCAGAAAAAATGCTCGGCTGAAAACAAACTTCTGACGACTTCCACTCTCAAGGGGAAGAGGGAAAATCCTCCGTATAAAAAGTCCAAACATGAACTACCTAACATCATTCATGACGAAAGGGATTCTTGTGATGAAATTCCTCATGATGATAATACAAACGATGATGACGACAATGATGTAGAGTGCCCTGCGTGCTTGAAGCGTTTTTCTCATGATAAACATGGGAAACAATGGGTTCAGTATTTTCAGTGCTACACATGGTCACACGAAACACGCCCAAGAGCCAAAAACAATACACAATTTATGTGTTCCTCATGCTTGGATGGATAATGTTATTTTATGGTATTATTGATGTTATTATTAACTATTACGATTAATAGTACATTTCTTTTTACCTTAAGTTAAGGTAAATTAAGTTAATTATTTATTTTGAAATAAGTTTTAATTTAGTTATAAATTAATCGTTTTTTTTTTTTTTTTTTTTTTTTTTTTTTTTTTTTTTTTTTTTTTTTTAATAATGGGGACGAAATTGTGACATTATTTTTTATTTTTTCCATATTGAAAAACTTTTGAAAAAACTATTTTTCGTATTTTAAAGTTTTTTAGCTCACAGGCTATCATAGCCTGAGAGCTTATGTGCCCGTCCATTCTGTATGCATGTTCGTTCGTGCGTAACGCGATAACTCATGATAAAAATAACCGATCCACTTGAAATTTTGTATATAGGTATATCCTGATAAGGCGCTTTTCTGATTAGTTTTTGGAGTTCATTCGATATGTATAAAAGGGGGAACGGGGGGCTCATGACCCTCCCCTTAATTGATATAAATGGGTTTTTCAAGTAGAATTAACAGTTTTCGTTCAAAATCTAGATATAGGATCATTCTGACGAGGCGATTCCGTGACTGTTATTAGGTGTTCATTGAATAAGTATAAACAGGGAAACGGGGGTTCTAATGCCCCTCTCCTTAATTTATATAAATGGGTTTTTCATGCAGAATTGTCAGATTTCGTTCAAATCTCTGAATAGTTTCGGAAGTTTATTTTTTAAGTATAAAAGAGGAGGATAACTCCTCTTAAATTATATAAATGGGTTTTTATTAAAAATTATCCGATTTGTTCTGATTTTCGGATATAGATTTTTTATATGATAAAAATGTCCTTGATAGTTTAGGGGGTTCAATGATTAAGTATAAAAAAGGGGAAAGGGGAGAGCTGTTTTCCCTTTTTTATTTTTTTTCGAACGGAATTAACCTTGAAAATATAAAGTTGTAATGTGCAATTAGTATGAGTAGCCTGTGAGCTCGATGCCATCAGTTTCACTGGGCAATAATCTTTTTATTTGTTCACTATTTGCCCATGTTTCCATATGTGTGAATAGTTATTCCATACAAAACCCAAATTTGGTAGATTTTTACTGAAAATTAAAAGTTCCCGGAGCCCAAAAATAACTGGAGGACGATAATAGGGCACTTTACCTTATTGCAATCAAAATCTATTTGTATATATCTAATTTTATAAGAAATGTGATAATGTCACAAGAATTTCTTGAAAAACAAGGTGTTCAAGCAACTGATGATACCGTATGGACTCGTAATCGTACTCCAAAATGTAGAGCATTTAGTGCATATTGCTATTGTGCATAATATGAACTTCTACCACATTTTTTGACGTTTTTGTTCCTTTCGACGTTATACTCTTTAAAGCTATTTTTGCGTTTTTCTCCTGTTAAACGTGGTTTGTGACACAATGTTCTATGACAATATTTCATTCTGTTCATTCTTATTATCTGCCCTCTGATATTGTTAAAACAATTTAGACTAACCCTACATATTTAGAAAGAAAGTTAGAATGCCATATAGTTTAATTATTATACAGGATAAAATTTTAATTTTAGCTACAACGAATATCATTATTGTAGTTATAAAGGAAGGTGGCTTAGAATACAATAATTGATAATAACGGCAAAAAGACAAACAAAGCATAGTTTCCAGGGCATCGATAATTTATTTGTTTCTGTGAAAATTCGATGGCTTCTTTATGAAGAAATCTATATTAAATTATTTATTAATTTATTTATATTTTGACCGAATATATTTTAATTGCTATTAATTATGGAACTCAATTGTACCAGAAAAAGTAACAGAAAAAAGTTTTATTAAATTTGAAAGTTGTTGCTTCATACATCTGTCTCTTCTTTGGCTTCCGTCAAGTTATATGGCAGTCATTTATGACTGCTAGATAGCGTAGATAAAATAACCAATAAAAAGAATATTGCCCAGTTAAACTGATGATATTGAGCTCTCAGGCTACGCATACTAGTTGTACATTACATCCTTATATTTTCAAGGGATAATTCCGTTCGAAAAACTAATTAAGGGGCATGGGGACAGTTCTCTCCATTTCCCTGTTGTATACTTAATCATTGAACCCCTTAAACTAATCAGGGATATGCTTTATCATGTAAAATATAGATATCTAACATTCAGAGCAAATCGGAAAATTCTTATTAAAAACCCATTTATATAATTTAAAAGGAGTTATCCCCTCTTTTATACTTAATCATTAAACTTCCAAAACTATTCAGAGATTCGCCTTATCATAAAGAACCTACATCTGAAATTAAAAGCCAATCGGATAATTCTGCAGAAAAACTCATTTATCAATTTTAAGGGGGGGGATTGCAAGTACCCTCTTTATACTTAACAAAAGATCCCCACAGACAATTAGGGGAGAATCTTATCACTATGAGCCTGCATCCAAAAATGCAAAGCTAAAGCAAATCGCTTAATTCTGAAAGAAGCCTAAATTAAGAGGAGTAATACCACCAATCCCCCATTTATACTTGGCCAATGAATTCCCAAAACCAATCAGGGTAGCGCCTTATCAAAATGAACCTATATCGAAAATTTATAAATTCTGCATGAAAAACCCATTAATCTAAATTAAAGGGGAGGGATACCACCTCTCATTTCCTCCTCTTAGACTTACCAATGAACTCGCAAAACAAATTATGGAGGTACCCTTATCAGAATGATCCTATGTATAAAATTTGTATGAAATCTGATAAATCTGCAAGAAAAATCCATTTATCAAAATAAAGGGTGGAGGATTAGCCTCCGTAACTCTTTATACTTATCCAATATACTTCCAAAACTAATCATGGTGGTGCCCTCATCAGAATGATCCTATGTCTAAAATTTGAATGAAAGCTGATAAATTCTGCATGAAAAACCCATTTATATAAATCAAGAGGAGAGGCATTAGTCCACCGTTCCATCTCTTTATATATATCCAATAAACACATAATTCTAATCATGGAGGCGCCTCATCAGAATAATCTTTCATCTAAATTTTGAAAAAAAAATTGATAAATCTTCATGAAAAACTCATTTATGTAAATTAAGAGAAGGGGCAATAGCCCCCGTTCCCATTCTTAATACTTATCCTAATACATACAAATTACAAATACCTAATACATACCTAATACATACATGATTAGTATACAAATACTAAACATGGAGGTGCCTCATCAGAATAATCCTATACCTAAGATTTAAACGAAATCTGATAATTCGGCATGAAACACTATTTTATATAAATTAAGAGCAGGGGTGTTAGCTCCCGTTCCCTCTCTTATACACTATATTGCCATTGATTATGGGACACTTACGATTTTAGACATTTTACTAAATATCTAGAAAAATACATGAGGAATCATCTCGAAACTCTTAGTGTATAAATATAATAGTATAAGTCATACATCTCCGTGAAGATTTTTTCCCGAAACTCCAAAGGGGGCCGTCAACAAATTAAAAAAGAATGAATATCTTTTGAATAACCCTGTCAAAACTAATGTAGCAAAAGCGCTCAAACTCTAGATTGTGATTGAATGCCTTACTGTAATAAGCCTTGTTCATTTTTATGCAAATAGCATGCATACTCGCAGAGTAATTAAGGTTTTTATAAAAATGATCCGAAATTTTTCCAAGTTTTTTCCTTATAATTTTCAGTTCTTAATGTAAAATATTATTTTTTTCAGAAAATATGACAAACAACATTGCACACAGTACCCTGTAATCAGAATTAAAAAATAATGAAAATTGTATAAAAAATGAGTTGGTTTACTAAATAATTTTTTACTGCGCATGCGTCAACGATGTCAAAATTTCATTTGCATATTATGTTAGCTAAATGTATAGAGCAACTTTTGTGAAAGTCACAAAATCATAACTTGAAAATTCTGACAATAATCGTCAATTGAATAAGTCAAAAATCCGTTATTCTCAAAATGAAGCAAAAACAAGAGGGGTTGTATCCATATATTCATTGATTAGTGTCAATATAGAATACACAATATGGGATGTACTACTGCATTTGGATAAAATCCCTCATTTTTTTTGCTTCATTTTGGAAACAACGGATTTTGTCCCTTTTCTATAGACGATTACTTTCAGAATTTTCAAGCTATGATTTTGAGACTTTTACAAAAGTTGCTCTATACATTTAGCTAACATTATATGCAAATGAAATTTTGATATCTTTGACGCATGCGCAGTAAAAAATTATATAGTAAACCTACTCATTTTTCATACAATTTTTATTATTTTTTAATTCTGATTACAGGGTACTGTGTGCAATGCTGTTTGTCATATTTTCTGAAAAAAATATTATTTTATATTAAGAACTCTGAAAATTATAATGGAAAAACTTGGAAAAATTTGGGACCATTTTTATAAAAACCTTAATTACTCTGCGGGTGTGCATGCTATTTGCATAAAAATGAACACAGTGTATTACAATAAGGCATTCAATCATAATCTAGAGTTTGAGCGCTTTTGCTACATTAGTTTTGACTGGGTTATTCAAAAGATATTCATTCTTTTTTAATTTGTTGACGGTCCCCTATGGCGTTTCGGTAAACAATCTTCACGGAGATGTATGACGTATACTATTATATTTATACACTAAGAGTTTCGAGATGATTCCTCATGTATTTTTCTAGATATTTAGTAAAATGTCTAAAATCGCAAGTGTCCCATAGTCAATGGCAATATAGTGTACATATCAAATGAACCCCAAAACTAATCAGGGAAGCGCCTTATCAGAATATACATATATCCAAAATTTCAAGTGAATCGAATTTTGAACGAAATTTTGAACGAAAATTGATAAATCTGCATGAAAACCCATTTATGTAAATTAAGGAGAGGGGTATTAGCCACCGTTCCCCATGTTTATGCTTATTCGATAAACATTAAATACTAATCACGCAAACACCTCATCGTAATGATCTTTATATCTAAATGATCGTAATGATCTTATACATATATCCAAAATTTCAAGTGAATCGGATATTTTTTTCATGAGCTATCGCGTTACGCACATACGTACGTACATACAGAACGCAAGTGCAAATAAGCTCTCAGGCTTTAATAGCCTGTGAGCTAAAACCTTTTTTTCAAAGATAACAGGACGTAATTGAATTTGTTTTTAAAATATTTTAATTCTGAATTTAACAATCGATTCAAAGCAAGAGCTTTAGTTCATACGAGTTCTGTCTGGTTAACATAAAAGAAGGAATAGTTTCAAGGAATGGATAATTCCTTGAAACTATTCCTTATTTATTTCGGTGACAATTCGATGACTACATGCGTATAAATGATTTTTTAATTTTATTTTAGTCAATGAACTTTAATTGTCATTCAGTATGAAAAACACATTGGAAAAAAAGTAATACAAAAATGTTAATTTAAATTTGAAAATTATTAGACCATGATTATTTTTCTTCTTTATGCTTATGTCTTGTTATATAGAAGTCTTTTGAGTCTAATTTAGAGAACAAATAACTTAGAAAAAAAACTTTTTTTTTTGAGGGACAAGATGACATAATTGAAACTGTTTTTAAAGTATTTTAATACTGAATTTGTCAATAGGTTCAAAGCAAGGGTTTGGTTTGTAATTCATTTTATTAATTTTTTTTCCTATATTGTCGGGGCTCTTTTAACCGAATATTTCCGTTTGGACTAAAGATATTTGACACTTTCCACAATGCTAAAAAAAGATTTTTGGAAAAAATTTATTTTAATATACATATATATATTAATTATAAACATCATATTCTCTTTAACCCATCAATTCTAAGCGTCACATGTAGGGGACAGAAGTTTGCTTTATTTATTTATTTATTTATTCAGATTTTGTACCACACGGGGATTTTATTTTAAAATTTTACCACAATTGTAGCAAAGCCAATTAGTAAAGTAACATTTTCTGACAACATTAGCCATACGTTATTTGTCATTCATATGTTTCGCTCGAAACTGGATCAGTTTGTGTTAGTGTGATTTCTTGCGATATAAAGTGAAATAAAAAAGTCTATCTTTATTACGATCTAATCTTTATTACGATTGTATTTTATGAACAAAATAACTCATAGCAAGTTCATTACGACGTTGGAAATATGCCAAGTCACCTGTGAGTGACACCCCAAAAAAAGAAGGGGGTATAGCATATTTTATATATAGATATAGATAGATAGATATACAATATATATATTGTTATAACCAAATGTATATAAGCTAATTTATTTGTAGATTTAAAAAAATCTTTATTAATTTGAACATGGGAAACGTAGAGTTAATCATAATAAAAAAACTGCTTAAATATATTCAAAATTAATATTTAAAATGAATTAGCGAAAAAAAAATTCATATTTTTTTACATAAACACCACTATTTTTTTTTTTTAAAGTTTGCAAAGATTTGACTATAATTTCCCAACTGTTGTAGAAATATCTGAAAAAATTTGTTTATTTTGCATGTAAAAATTGGTTAGCGTCATTTGTACGTTGTTGTGTACATCGTGTGGTATATTTTAATGCACAGATTTGCACAAAGTACAACAGCGCAATGTTTACAATAAGTTCAAAATAAATTCTGATTCAAGCTATTTTTAACCGACTTCAAAGAGGAGGTTATGATTTCGTCCTGTATGTATTTGTTGTTCACTCATATCTTCTTTAAATATGAACCGGTTTTGATAATTCTTTTTTTGTTTGAAAGTGTAAGATGCCCGTGTGGTCCCATTTCAATTTCATCAAATTCTGGTGATTAGAACTTCTTAAAAATAAAAAATATAATTCCAATTCTTTTTGAAGCAGTCATCCAATTATAAGCGTTCATTTTTCAGGTATTCGCAGGTTCTCATGTCGAGCACACAAGTCAAATGTGTGTGTACAGTAAAAAAATAAAATTTCAGGCTGTCACTCTTACACCGATAGGAGATATTTTTTCTACAAAGTGCGAAATCTTGACTGACAACGGCCGAGATCTAGATAGATTTTTCACTGTTAGCGAAATAAGATTGATTAATGTGAAAATTTCCACTGTTGCGAAATTTTTTTCCCAAGCACCTTCGTCGTTCCAAGTCCAAGCTCGCACTCTGATTGGTTGTTGCTCTCGGCACTGTTTTTACGTAACTTCGCGATAATCATACTTGGCGTAGCGATAGATGCTTCTGTTGAGTTTTATTTCCTTCCGAACCGAGTACAAAGTAAAATGTTGTGCGTAAAAACTTTTAAAGAGTACGGCTTTCAGTAAGACACGTTCCATCCAATCCAATGCTGCAAGAAAAAAGTTACTTTGTACTCGGTTCGGAAGGATATCAAACTCCTCGACGGAAGCATCTATCGCTACGCCAAGTATGATTATCGCCAAGTTACATGAAAACAGTGCCGAGAGCAACAACCAATCAGAGTGCGAGCTTGGGCTTGGAACGACGAAGGTGCTTGGGAAAAAAATTACGCTCCACTGTTATAAATCTTCAGCTGTAGCTGCATAATGACTCCACCGTTTATGTTGATCTCTATTTTGACCAATGAAAATACTCCATCCATCTGTTGATTAGAACTTTTTAAAAGTAAAAATAAAAATTCAGATTTTTTACAAGCAGTCGTTCAATTAGAAGCATTCGTTTTTCATGCTGTTACTCTTACGCAGATACATGATTTTGCGAGATTTTGACTGCACCGGATTCAGGTAGATTTTGCGAACGGAATCCGAACTTGAATCCACTGTTTGCTTAAACAGTGAAAAGTTTGGGAAAATGCAGACTTCTGATTAGTCAATCTAAATAGTGGGGAAAAATATACATATGGATCGTAGCCACTGTTGCAGAGATGCGAGTCTTTTGCAAAGTACGAAATCTTAACTAAATCAATCCTTGTATACGCCAAAATGAAAGATCTGTATCGATGCTTGCCGACATCGGAAATAGGTGTCAAAAAGCTAAAAATTCACTTTTAAAGTACCTTTAAATGTCAGAGCACAAGTGCCTGTGTACCAGCAAGGCAACACTAGATACCGGGCTTGATCATTTCTTATCATGACGTCACAAAAGGTGGCTGGTTGCTATCAACGACATCCAGCGATTGGTACAAAAAGATGGGTGCGTCACTTTGAGCCCTGTTTGTACCAATCACTGACAGCGGCCAGACACTTTTTGTGACGTCGCGATAAGGAATCAGCAAGCCCGCTATCTACACTGTTAAAAATCTGCTGCATTTTGCTGCAACGCACTCCCCTGCTTGTATAGAAAACGGTTACTTGGCCGTGAAATGGCGCTTTCTCATTGGTTGGAATAGAGATATTATATACAAGTGGTGGAGGGCGTTGCAGCAAAATGCAGCAGATTTTTAACAGTGTAGTGTAGCCCTGGTATCAGGGTGCTTTTTGTGCCGGATGCACAAAGAAATTAAAGTACATTGCTATCTGTATGGATACTGTCTTGAGATTCAGATTCAGTTATCGAGTTAAATATCGAAGTGCTTTCCGATTTTCTTCTGACAGAATTTCTCGTTATCAAAATGGTAATATACGGGAATATTTTATAGGGGGAGACGAATCTAGACAAAAGAAAATGGGAAAGCATTTTGATGAGTTTGCCACTAAAGTGAAGCTAGTTAACTTCCTGCACAAGGGGCCTCCGTCGCTGAGTGGTCAAGACAACACGCCACTTTGCGCCCACTTTGCGAGCGTAGGAGGTTGTGCATCCGAATCCTGCTGGTTTCTTTGCACACGCTTTTTACGCGTAGTTCCTGATTGTACTTCCTTCGTGTTATAAAAATTTCCTTGCGCTATTTCGACCCGGTACATTTCTAAATATTTGAAACTTTTACTGTATCGTCACTGCACCGTTTTTATAGAATATCTCTATTTTGACCAATGAGAATGCTGCATAAAACAGTGAAGTAATCGTTTTCTGTGAAGGCAGTGGAGTGACGATGCAGCAAGTGTTTCAAATTTTTAACAGAGTATTTTGACGATGACTTATAAGCAGGCTTTCAAGTAGGTCACACAAGTCAGATGTATTTAAGTTGTCCTTGCACTCGTATAATCGTACTCGTTAGGAGACTATCGTCAAGTTTTGGAAGTTTGGAATTCCTACTTTTTGTGTAGTTTGGAAAACCGTGTCTGTCGATACTCATTTCTGAGGTCGATGTGAACCTTAAAGTTTGATTAATGCGACAACTTCTCGAAGAGAGAGATCTTATCTAGACATGATACCACATCTGAAAAAACCCAAAGATCCACAACGGTACTAACCGACATTGTAAGTTGCTTTCGAATAGCTGAAAGTGAAATAGCAAATTGACCAGCAAATTAAGTACTTCAAAGCCCAGCAAAGTACGTCAATTAGTCAATGCATTGCAAAGAGACATCACATATCAGTACCCATAATTGAGTATTACTGAATGAATAACTAAAAAGTAGGAAATAAAATAATCTTTTTTAAAAAATATATCAACCGACTTCAAAAAAAGCGCTAAAAAGAATTAATTACTTCTTTAAAATTATCAAATGACAAAACGTTTTTGAAAAATCAGACAGCGAATATCAGGTACCGGCATAAAAACGGTTAGATTTATTTTATATAATTTAATATCCACCAAACATGGATTTTAGAGAGAATATTTTTTTAAAAGAGATGAATTTGCATATTTATGATTTAATTTATGAATATATGCATATAAAATAATGAATTACTTTTTGAAGTTAGTGCCAAACTATCTTAAATATAATAAAAATTGTGAACATATTGCCCCTAGTACCATAACTAAAATGGTGATGTTCATTGTTGATTGTGAATGTTTGGCACCGACTTCAAAAAGTTATTCATTATTTTATATTTATATACTCATAAATTAAATCATAAATATGAAAATTCATCTCTTGCAAAAAAAATATTCTCTCTAAAATCCATGTTTGGTGGATATTAAATTAGATAAAATAAATGTAACCGTTTTTATGCCGGTACCTGATATTCGCTGTCTGATTTTTCAAAAACGTTTTGTCATTTGAGAATTTTAAAGAATTAATTAATTCTTTTTAGCGCTTTTTTTTTTAAAGTCGGTTTATATATATTTTTTAAAAGCTTATTTTATGTCATACTTACTTCTGTATAGTGCTGCAATCTATATAAGTATATTTTCAAAATAAGAGAGTCGTAGTTAATAGCTGAAAAGACTGCGAACGTAAAAACACTGTTAAAAAAGGGTTAAATTAAAAGATTAAATCATTAAAATATTACATTATGTGTAACACACACTGTAAAAAACATTTCTGTGAAATTACAGAGAATCTACGGGTAATCAATTATCGTAAACCTGATGAAAAATTACAGAGCTTAAAAAAACCGAGATTTTGTTAAGTAACGCAGAAGTTAATCGGTAAATTTAGAATAGAATCTGTAAATTAACATAATATTACATTATGTGTAACGCACACTGTGAAAAAAAAAATCTATAGAATTACAGAGAATCTACGGGGAATCCATTATCATAAGCCTGATGTAAAGATACAGAGCTTAGTAAAACCGAGTTTCTCTTAAGTAACATATACGTTAATCGGTAAATTTAGAATAGACTCTGCAAATTAATATCGTTAAAAATATACAAGACTGTGTAAATTTAATTTTAATGATTTTTTTTTATTGAATCTCTCAGTCTTCAGTGAGCTTCAAATAATTTGCGTTTTCCGAGTAAATTTGAACTGCCGTAAAATTAAACTCGAAACTAATTTGTTTCTAGCTGTCCTAGGGTATAAAACCGAGAACTCTTGACAGTGGAAGAAAACAAAACTTTACTTATTGATCTTTAGAAGCTGTTGTTATTGAATATAAAGTATCTCTTTTATAATTCAGCGGGGGAAAACCTGCGGGTAAATAATATTAGATGATTTTTTCCTCAGAGGTCGCAGCGTCCCTAAAATTTTCACACTTTCCTACCACAATTTCGAAACGATAATAATTATCCTATAATTTTATTGTACATGTTAAAGAAATCTGAGGGGAAGATTTTTTATTTAAAATACTGGTAGAAAAGTGCAAAAATTTTAGGGACGCTGTGGCCCCTGTTTCCTTTCTAAAGAATTCCAAGCTTTTTTTTTTTTTTTAAAAAAAAGCCATTTTTTTAATAGTTTTAAGAAAATTGCAAATTAATTTTATCAATATGTATTTTGAATTGCAAGTTTTAACAAAGTAAATATATATATATATATATATATATATATATATATATATATTTAAATTCATTGAATTCCCTACAGAGAATAAGATATAGGAAAAGGGAAAATGTGTGTAAAATAATGACCAAACAATTCAATCAAATGCATTTAATCGAGAACTAGTGTGGATTTAGAGAGTTTCGCTTTTATTTTCTGTGTTTTAGAGATAATTTTATTAGTGTAGTTAGTAGTGTTATAGCTCTAAATGTTAGAAGTTCAACTCAAGACTTTCTCGGGCTTAAGTCGCTTCAGTGAATACGGAAACCCTAGTGACATGCGGGCATAAACATACAAATGTTAAATAAAGACATATGCAATAATTGATTGAGAAAAGCAAAAATTATGTGAAAATTACTATTAAAAATGTTTTTTGTCCTGCAACAATTTGGCAATAAAAATGTATGTTTTTTTGTTGTTTTTTCTTTTGACTCGGCGTTTTTTTAAATAAAAGATTTAAAATCGAAGTGTTTCACACATTTTTTAAATAAAGCTACAATTGTTATCTCCGATTTTTCACTTTGCAGAAATATCTAAGAAAAAGATAAAAATTCTCATTTTGCAAAATAAAATTATAATATGAGTATAGAGATGTTATCCAAGGCCTAATTACCAAAAAGGCCAACTTCTAACAGCAAATTTTAATAGAAATCACATCGTTATATATGATGAACAGAAAAATGCCTAAGCAGTTAAACATTTTGCTTTCTTAGTCTATATTTTAATGTATCAAAATATATGTTGAATTAAATATATCTTGTATTCAACAAAATTTTCATTTTGTATCTTGCAGCAAAACTTTTGAAATTGTAACTGAAACTTATATTAGCTTCTTGCAATTATTTTTTTTTTCAAAAGTTTTGCAACTTTAAATCCAATTCTGCATTACTTGAAAAGTTGGTAATGAAATTCTGTTTACAAATGAAGACAGTAAATGTTGCTGCTGAAATGTTTATTTAGTTAGCTCTTTATTTATATGATTTTAAATATAATTGCATATTACTCAGAATTAAAATTACTAGAAATTACTTGCAAATATGCAAAAGATAAATTTCTCTACTCTGTGTTGTTAATTACTTGTTAAAGCAATAAGAAGTAAATTAAACGTTTAAGGTATTTATATATATTTCGCAAAGCAGGTGTAATTTTTTTCTTTATATGGATATTCAGGAAACTGAAATATTTATTTAGTTAGTTCTTTATTTATATGGTTCTAAATATAATTGCATATTACTCAGTATTAAAATTACTAGAAATCACTTGCAAATTTATAAAAGATACATTTCTTTACTCTTTGTTGTTAATTACTTGTTAAAGTTTTACGAAGTAAATTAAATGTTTAAGGTATCAATAGGCCTACATCAAATTGGCTGTTTTGGTGAAAATTTTCGATTTTTTTCATTGTTTTATGTGAAAGAGCGATCTTTTATTATTCCAAATCTGTCTTAATTTTATTCGTACTATTATTAGAAAAAGAGTTACGGCAATTTTAATATACATCAAATTGGCCATTTTTTGGAAATTTTTTTATAATTTTTGAAAATTTTCGGTTATTTTTCAAAATACTGTAAAACTTCTAGTTCAGTGCACAGATAAGTGTAATAGAAGTGTGCAGCATAAAGGAAATTGAAATATATTTATTTGAATTGAGTGTACGCTTTCTGACGTAAGCATAATATTTTGCTAGGAATAAAAAATTCAAATCGTCACTCGCTATACACAGCTAAATTTACCAGGAAAACTAAAAGAACTACTAAGAAACTAAAAAATAGTTAAAAATAAAGTCAAGAAAGGTTTAGAATATAAATGTGGTGCATCTTAAGTGTAACAATTATGTGTATTAGTTTTTTACATAAAAAGAAATCTTTAAATGCGATTCCTGGAAAATTAATTTTTTCGTTATTTCCATGTGCGATAAACTTCATTACATAAAAAGTTTTAAAGATATTTCAGTAAAATTTCGTAAGAATGCTTTCCATATCACTCACCTCACCATGCTCTGAACTAGGATCTAAGCAATATGTAATAATTTAATCATTTTATAGGCACTCGAATATCAAAGAGTTGTAATTTTTACTAAAAAAATTTTACTTTTTTACATATTTTGAAATTTTTTCGTTATTTTTGAAGATATTGTAAAACTTCTAGTTCAGAACGCAGATAAGTGTAATTAAAGTATGCAGCATAAAGGAAATTGAAATATATTTATTTGAATTGAGTGTACACTGTCTGGCGTAAGCACGAAATTTTGCTAAAAAAACAGTAAAAAAAAAAAACAATTTTTTTAAATATTAAAAAGATATTGCAAGGATTTTATGTTTTTTTTATCATTCTATAATACAATAGAACTAAAAATTATTATATTTTTTCAAAACTGTCCTTTTTTAAAAAAAAAAGTTCTCCGAACGTAGGCAGATACCTTCAGGTATGTATACTTATTTTGCAAAGCAGAATTTTTTTTTTTATTTATACGAATATTCAGGGAAAAAAGTTTCTAAATTTTATATGTTATGTTAAACAAATGCACAGATGGGAAAATGTTAAGTAATTTATATATAAGTTACAATAACTATAAACCACGTATTTATACCTGCCATCTTCACACTATTTTTTCGTAAAGTGTTCTTTAATCACTTAACTGATCAATATTTAAAAAAAATAAAAACATTTAAATAATATCTATTTTTTCAAGTCTTTTACAGAATGTTTAATTTTTTATCACCGGTTTTTTAAAACAGAAAGTTTTTATTAATTGAATTAAAAAAAATGCTCATGTTAAATAATACAAAATTTATAGTAAAATGTTATTGGTAAGAATAATAAATTATGATTATAGCAAGGATTCCAGTACGCGGTACCGGTAAATCACGATTCATAAAAAACAGGTTGTCCGTACTCCGTAAATGTAAAACATTGAGGCACTTAATTTGACCATTTTTAAATGCAATATCTCAATTTAGACTCGAGAGAATTAATCTACGGTCGTAAAATGCATTTGTATTATTATGTTTTTTTAGTTGAATTTTATGTTCATTTTTTATGTGACTATTTAAATTTAATTTTCGAAGAATATATTTCCAATTTCTCGTTTGTTTCTTTTTTATGTACATCATTTTTTATTTTTTGCGTTTGTAATGACCGAAAGGTGGCGTTGTATAGACCTGATAATCGTTTGTTTACGTAGTGTGTTTGTTCCATGCAAGCGAATCATGCAAGCATTGTGTTGCTGTCATGTTATTTTGCCATGAGTAAGTCAAATGTACTTTTTTATATTATAGATCTAAACTTTATGTATAAAATTTTGATTTTAGATAATTTTAATACAAAGAACCCAACGTTGCATGCGTTATAGAACTGTTTATTTATTTATTTATTATAGAACTGTTTATTTATTTATCGGCCTTTTAAACACTGATTTCAGCGGAAGATGCTCACGGTATCAGTTCTATTTCGTTTCAGACTTTGTCCGCGAGAGGGCGTCTATTTCATTTCAAACGCGAATTTAAAATGAAAAATTTTGAAGGCATAACATAATATGTTTATTTAGAATATGGTGTTTTCGATGCATAATATGTTCTAGTTATTATTTATTCATGTTCTAAAACCTTCAAAAGTTAAATAAAAAACTAAATAATAAATATTACTATATGTTCATGTACCTATTTTTTCATAAAAAATATCTTTAATAGGAATTGAAATTTAATAATTAAAAAGTTTATGCTGAAGATTCTTATGTATTCTAAATTTAAGTAGAAAATGTTTTATTCAATCTATGAATAATCTAATAAATTTAGCTATAGCAATTCGCTAAAAAATTGTCTCTTTTCAAGTTATATCTAAGGTAAACATGTCATTATTAAGATTTATATCGTGAAATATATTTAGAATTCTATTGTTATGCATTATTCTAAAGAATTATTTGAATATTTTTGAAATAAAATATGCTTTGGAAATGCATTATGCATTATAGAACTTGTTGATATACTTTTATGAAATAAATTTCAAACAATACACGAATTTAGTAATACAATAGTTTGCAAATTTTTTATATGAATCTGTCTAATACATTCTCAACTTTAGTAGACATTTAAAAATCAGATAATATTATGCATAGCAAATTCTATTAAAATAAAATGATGCAGATAATAAAAGCTAATAATTTATAAAAGAATATATGATATATGACTGCATAACAATACTTCATTTACGGATGTTCAAATGTACTTTCAATCCATTCAAAATACATTTCCCGAAAAAGTTCAATGGATCTGATTTAAAATATTTCACATGTTGCTAGTTTGTTTTACATGATTTTTATTTACATTTATTTCGAAGAAAATATTACAATTGTTAGACACAGATTGTAACTTAGATAAAAATACTGATTTTATTGATATACATTTTACAAAAGATGTTAATTTCATATACATAAAAATACAGTATTTTACGGTAGGAAACCTCTGTGTAGTAAAAGGAGAGGTTGTAAGAGACCATCAAAAGATTTCCCTCATTAATAAATTGTAAAAAGTCAAATAAATATGAAAAGTATACACGTATTATTTCATATTCAGTATACATTTTTTATTTATCTATTTTTCTGCTTTAGAAATGATTTTTTACATATTACAGTAGTGAAACTTTTTGAAGATTTTTTTAATAGCCCTGTAAAAAAAAAAAAAAAAAAAAAAAAAAAAAAAAAAAAATATATATATATATATATATATATATATATATATATATATATATTACAAATTGACAGGAAAATCTGTCAATTTTGGCGCCAGTTTAAAACCGTTTAATTTAAAGAAAATGTGTGTAATTTTTTGCTGAAACAGTTTTTTCTGTAAAAAATACATTTGTTTCAGTTGAAATTACGAAATTCAGTTTCTTTTACAGAAAAAAGCTGTTTTTCTTTAAAATAGTTTTTTTCGGTAAAAAAAATAATAATTTTCTGTAAAAATTACAGATTTTTTTACAGTGTACATATAATATGTTAAATTATTATTTAAAATCATAAATTTTTAAACCAATGATTTCAGATTTAACATTTGACAAAATTTATAAAATGATAGAAATTTATTATAACATAAGACAAAATTTTGGAAAAATTGTTAAATCTAATAGTGTATTTAATTCACTTTTTATAATTTGTTTGTTTTTTCGTAAAAAATAAAAAATACTAATTAATATTTTTACAGTTTTTCAATTTGTATACATATATTTTAAATTGTATATAAGTATTTTTTTCCTGTTTGTGATATTAATAATTTATTTATTGCCATTCTGAACCAATTTTAAAGTTTCGTTATATTGTAAATGCATTTTCTACGATTTTGAATCACGCAACTATTAGTACTAAAAACTAAGACATGATATTTAAACAGTAAATTGAAATGCTATTTATATATGAAGTTTATAGATAAAATTTCTCTAGCATAGTTTTTAGAAAATTGACAGTATCCCTTACATAATATAATATAATATTAAATATAATAGACAAATAACTTTTCTTTCATAAAAAATGTCTTTCAAACAATAAGAACAGTACATACTTAGTAATTTCTTTATATATATATATATACATTCTTCTTTTTACTATATCCTAGATCAATCTTTTCTTATAAAATATGCCAAATCTATTTAGCTCTTATTCACAAAATGCAGTATACACGGGAATAAAAATAATAATAATAAATATGGCTTATCATTTTGTTCCATAAATGATCGTTTTATAAAATCCGTTTTTCAGCAAAACCGGAAGAAAATTCTATATCATTATTAAAATAATGTGTATGCTTAAAAGAAATATAAGTACATACTCAGGAGAATATAAATTTGTAGACTCCATTTTCATATTTAATAAAACAATGAAAAATCACAACACATAAAAATATTTTCATATTCTTAATATTCTTAATATTTAGATAAAGCTTAGAATATATAAAAAAAAGATGTCAGGTGAAAAGCATTGTTTTTTAAATGAAAACAAAATATTTTAGAAAAATAGGAATCTAAAATAGCGACATTTTGCTTAAAAAGTACGGTAAATTGATAAAAAATTTTATTTAAAACAAAAATTAAAATAAAATTGCTAGTTCATAGTTACATAAAATTTTCCTATATAGACAGTTATTAATAAAACTTTAACTAATATATAGTTAACAATAACATTTGATTACATTTAAATTATCTGAAAAGAAAACTGAGATCTAAATAAGGTACCCTGGGGTAATAACGCCACGTTAAGGTTCTACCAATTTTCACGGCTCAGTTTTAGATTGTATTTTTCAAACAAATATATGATTTGATACAGCAACTCATTGGCTATCTATATAAAAAAATAATTTAACAGATATGTATTCATAAAATGTAATGGCGTGATTTCGTGACCAATGCTATTTGTCGTTATTACCCACCTATATGATTAATAACGCCAAGCAAACAAAGCTATGAAATAAGATGGAATAATTGCATGTAGATTGCCCAATTCTAAAAATACAAACTCTACAAACTTAGAAATTGACAAATTGCATTCTAAGCTATTGAAAATGTTCAATTTCTTGTGAAAGTGTAAGAAAAATAAAGGTGTGGTATAAGGGGGGGGGGGGATGAGGCAAAAGAATATCAGACCGTGAGCTTCTTTTTGCTTAAAAAGGACCGCCTAAATAGAATTATTAGAAACATTGCACAGTTTTAACTGTGTTTATTTGAATCAGTATTTAGGATGTAGTGCGGCCACTGTAGGGAATCAACCGGGGTATTAATGCCAAGGATTGGCGTTATTATCCCATTATAGTTATTGCGCTGTGCATTTTAAATTACAAATTATCTCGAGAAAATATCCAAAATCTTCAACAACATTTTGAAAGTTCATGAAATGTACTACAAATTTATGTAATTAACAAAGTATTTCCGAAAAAAAAAAAAAGTCTTCACATCACAAAATGTATCTCGCAAATTTTAAATCAAGCGTTTTTTTTTTTTTTTAGTTGCTTGTAAAAACAATTAGACCTAAAAATGAAACAAATTAACTTGAAGCTATTTTTTTGATTTATATGACTCAAAACCCTTCTGCGCAGAGCACATGGGTGTCATTTACCAGATTACTTCATAATTATGCATAATATTAGCACTTGGCGTTATTACCCCGCCTAGCGTTATTACACTAGACCACCTTAGTATTTAAAATTTGAATTACACATTAAAAAAACATAATTACGTACATTATGGGAAATATTAAAATATTTAAAACAACTTAATGGATATCTGAAAAGAAAAAAAAGTTATATAATTGATTAAAACTTTAGTGAATTATTTGCCAGTAGAAGGATTTTGAAACTATCATATATTGTTTGGGAATGCAAAAAAAAAAAAAAAAAGCAATCACAAGGTAATCACAAGTAATAATCACTGTAAAGAGGTTAACCCGGGAGAACTCGCTAGAAATATTGTCACACCAGAACCCGCTAGTGAGATTTTCTCTCACAGTGCCAAATATCCTTTCTATTACCTTACATTCCTATTATACTAACATTTTTTTTCTTTGCCTTAATATTTTATTCATAAAAAAGTGTAAAACGATTCAAATATTATTCTAAAGTTCTAATTAAAATGAAAAAAAGATTTAAATAAGAGTGTTATTGCAAAAGTTCCTAAAATAAAATGAAAATTGAAATAAAATTGTAAAAACGAATTAATAAATTTCTAATGAATAATTCTATTGAAATTTAAAAAATATATATATACTTATACATAAATAAAAAAGCTCGTATTTATTCTATATATAGCAAGCAAAAGATAAGAAACTTTATCAATGAGGACAGTACTTTATGGGTTAGGAATAATTGGATTATAGAACTGTAATAATAGTAAAAACAAAATAACATTTTGCACAGGAGAAGAAAAAAAATAAAAATATATGAATTAGAAAAAAAAAAAGATCAATTAAAACTATAAATAATACAATGTGAAGGAAAGAACAAATAGAAAACATTAAAATTTCAGTTGTGAATTGTGACAGTAAGCCCCAGTTACTGCTGTGATTTCGAACTTTTTCAAAAATCCTATCAACTGTAAAGGGTATGTGATGGTATATTGCAGTTCTGGCATACTTTTGTTGTCTTCTTGTTCTTCCTTGGGCAAAAAGCACAAAACCCTTCTACCGTTTGCTTTTTATTTGTCTCGATAAACATTTTAACCCTTGCATTCCTTTTCATTGTAGCACGATCTTGAGGGCATATATTCTGGATAGTTCTTGTAATGAGGTGTAATTTCATCAAATTCAGGGCCATTTCTTCCAAAAAAGTCCTCCTCTCAACAACATTATCACTGTTTGCTTTATAGATGATTTGGCTGGTGATACCTAATAGTAAATATACTTACCTTTCATATATTTTAGCTCATACATTGCTTTCCCTATTTCCACAAGCATTTTTCCTCGACTGGTCATTGTTAGACTGAAAGGCAATAGAAGACTTTTACTGAACAAGTTTTAAAAGATGTGTTACGCGAAGACTCGCTGTGAGAAAAAACCTTACGTTTCGTGAAAATATATGTTACGTCCGAACTCGCTGTGAGAGAAACGCTCACAGCTATTCACTTTGAAGCAAAACACCTTTTCCCAACGCTCTCCTGAAGGACACTGAATCTGCGCAAGTGCTTTTTCCCCTTCTTACACTCCTACCTTCAGCCAGAGAAGAGATCAGCCTCGCTTTTATCCAATCAGCATGCTGCGACAAAAAAAAAGTATGAATGTGAGAGAAAATCTCACGTATCGAGTTCTCCCGGGTTAAGCATATTTTGAATTAGCTATAGACTGAATATACATTCTTTTTTATTTAGTATCCAGAATATGATTATATTCAGGGGTGCAAAACTCTAAGTGACAGTTGGGAGTTTCTTAAATCTAAAATTTCTTATTTTTTTCCCTGAAAATTTATTAGCACATAACAAGAATTTTACACGAAATATTTAATAGAAAAAAAAAACGAAATAATTCTAGAGGGGAGAGACTGACGACCGGCAGGCACCTAGCTTTCATAGATGATCGGCAAACTCGATCGAATGTATTTAAACACAAACTAGAGTAAAATTATACAAAATCTCGTTTTTTGTGTGTTTTTACAAAATTTTTTAACAGTGTATACTTATAGAACAAAATGCTATTTTTTTTCTGAAAAAAAAGAACGAAAGAAAATAGTCTGCAGGCTGCTTTTTAGTTTCTATAACGTTTGCGGCAGTGCAGAAGGACATCGAATATATAACTCACTCATTTCTTATTATTCTAATGAAAAAATTAGCATTCAAGAGTAATTGATTTTGAAAACAAATAGACATAAGAAAAAATAAGACATAAAAATATATCGACAAAAAGAAGATATTATAATATAAAAAATTTATTCTTTAAATAAATGCTATTGTACATAGAAGCATTAACTTTTCCACTGAAAAGAGAATAAAAATATATATTGAATGGAGCTAAAAAGAGCAAATTATACTTCATGTAAATTTTTAATAATTTATCAATATTAATTGTTGCCTATATTTGCAACCGAAAATACAGATTCAGCAAAAGAAATCTTGAGATTTCAGCCACAATCCCAATGTTCGAATGTTTAGGTTTATTTTTTCCTGGTTTGAATAGAAGAGGCTGTATGGAGTTGATAGCCCGCGTTGGTTACGTGGAGTGATGGCGCTTGCAACTTAACATGACTTGGAGTTCTCCCTTTTTATTTTATTACTTCTGGTAGTGGTTTAAAAGGAGAGGTTTTTTAAATTCTTTTCGCTAGAAACTACTCTGGTGCATATAATGCGAGATAAAAACTTTACATTTGTTGAACAACCTCATGTTTTGATTTCATTCGAACAAAATGTTCTTGTGTGTTGTAACGTCTTAGATTTATAAGTATCAGGGCAAAATAGCTAAACCGAAAAAAGGCAAAGACGATTGATGATAGTACATCAAAATTAAAAACTGGTTCAGGAAGACCGAGAAAAGACCTCAGTCAGGTCTGATATACTTTTTGTCTGTGATTCTGTCTGTCATTTTGTCACTCTATATGTGACAAAAGTTTTGTGGGTGCTCGATCTCAAGAAATTAAAGCTCGGAAATTTACAAAACCTTAGATCTGGCTAGACCTAGATATATATATATAGGTGCTGATTAGTTTTTTATGCATATAATTCAACATGTGCTATTGCTCTTTTTCTTTTTTTACAATTTCTGCAATAACTCTGTCTTAAGGGAGACCCGTAAGAAAAAACCCAAAATTTTTATTATTGATTTTAAAGTAATGAATTTTGGTGTACTACTTAAGAATCTTTTTGTAAGGAATAATTAGCAAAGAATTCACTTTTTATTAAAAAGTATGTTTTTATGGGGATTTTTATGATTTTTTTGTCGAAAAATACACTTTTTAAAATTACTATTCCTCATTCAATTTTCAATATTTTGGTATTACTAAATTTTCTTAAATAGTGTTATAATATATAGAAAAAAACTAAGGAGAAATATTTTTAATTTTCTATTTTAATCGCCTAAAAAAATAAATAAAAATACGCATGGTAAATTTCCTTAAATTCGTTATAATTTTCATATTTACCAATTTATGTAAAATTTTCAGAAATAGTTAAAAAAATTATCTCTCCTTACTTTTCTTGCAATTTTTTTTAAGATTCTAAAAACATAAACATTTTGCTTCTAAATCATTTTACCACTGAGCCTTAGTACTTTGAACTTAGGCAAAATATGAAAAAAGTCATTTTCAGTAAAACACGTTTTAAATGGCCGCTAGTCCTTTAAACTCTATAGTGAGTACAATTAAAAAAGCTCCTTTTCTACCTGTTTCAAGTGTCTCCGAGTTCTGAAATTTTGCATGGATATTCGCAAATATGTATTTTATCGTTTTCTGAGATAAAAAAAATTTTGAACTTTTGATGATTTTTGGCCGAAAATGGGGTCCGGGTCTCCCTTAAGAACTTCTGCGTCGATTTTCATCAACCCTCAGATTCTGTTAATTCTCGGTATGCTTTAGTGCTGATTATGTTTTGGTGAAAATTGGCAAATAGTGGGCTTTGTTATGCTGCATTTTAATTTAAAGTCAATAAAAATTACCTATTTCTGTATCTTTTATTTTACCATGGTATTATTGTAGTAATTGAATTTTAAATTTATATATTTTTCTAATTTCACCACGTATATTTTATATAACTTCTTCGATCCCGAAACTAAAATAATAATACAATCACATTAGTAGTTTCAAAGAAACATAATGACATCAATGATGATAGAAAAAAAAACTTTTCTGAATTTGATACTTCATGGGACATTTCTTTTTGGTTCTGAAATGGGGATCTGAAATGTAGAAATCCCCTTAAACTGCCAATTCAATTATCACTAAGCTAACTTCATACAATGATAAAATTAAGGCCATTAAACAAGTGGATGATTTTGAAATACTCGAAATCTTTCATTATAAAATATTTATGTTTTATGATAAAATGTAGCAAAAAAATAATAATAATAATTTCTTGACCACATTTTTTAAGGCATTTTGGAGACTTAGACAAAAATAACATATATTTTATGAGGAAATCAACAGAGATGTTAGCATTTATTGGTTTATTTTTAAAACAAAAAATATTCACTATTAAAAAATTACACCACTGGTGAAATGGGGTAAAAAACGACTACACCACTGGTGAAATGTATTTCTGTGCTCGTGTATCTGTCCGCGATGACTGGGAAATCCGCCACACTTACTTCTTTGAAAATTCAGGTAAGAAGTAGTCCAAGGCAGATCGTGATGAATCAGTAGTACATGTAAACGCTGAGCACGACCATGAGAAAAAATATTTATATCTATTATTTCTGTATTTTATTTTCGTTTTCCAAATCAAAATCGAATTCGAGACAAATCCAGCATTGTCAAATGTCTGAAAGGAAAAATTGAAATTGTGAAAACAAATTTCCCAAGTTTTTCCCCAAAAATGTGTTAGTACCCAAGCATGTCCCCAAGAATTACTTGTCCCCAAAAAATTCCCCTGGAGGCGCAAAATTCCCCAAAATGGGGACAAAATCCCCAATCTGGCAATACTGAGATTATATGTACATATATATAATTAGAAAATATATTGCATATTGAGGGATCTTAAATAGGATACTATTGCTTATTTTAAAGGTATATTTTTATTAATTTAAGTGAAGCAATTTATATATTTGCAATGCAACCGCTCTCATTATATATCTGATAAATATAGTTAAACACATATAACAGCTCACATGGGTCGTGAATATGGATGTTTGAACTTTACGAATCATGCATGTATTTTGCGACCCTACTGACAAGTATCCTTCATATCTCGCAGAGCGTATGTGATTTGCGATCTATAATTTTTTTTTTTTTTTTGATGCTTAAACTTGATAATGATTATGAAATATGATTATCGGATGTTACTTTCAGCTCATTATTGGATGTCAATTTCATCTTTTTATAAAACTAAAAAAATGGGTTGTATATCATAGTTTTCATATTATTATTATTATTATTATTATTATTATTATTATTATTATTATTGTTATTTACATTACAGCAGCCAGCTTGCTGATAATTTAAAAAACCTACTTTCTTCAAGCCAAACAGAAATGTCGCATTTTTTTTAATTTGCGTCTCTAATGTTGAATTGCTGAAAAAAATCTTTTATATGAATAATCATTATACAAAATATGTATTATGAAAGAATTTCTGGATCAATAAAATTTTCTAGTATGGAACAAGAGCATATTTTATCATTTCACTTTTTTTGCAGCTGACTAATATAAACTATAGTTTATTAATATTTGAATACTTTGAATATATAATTTTTAAATAATTTTAGTTATGAAATATGAAAATGAAATGTTTGAAATTAAATGTGCAGCCGTTCAATTTAAAAAGTATAAATGTTATTGTAAAAAAAGCACAGTTTCAATTTTAAGTATTACTTTTTTTTAAAATGTGTCCCTTTTTTTCTGAAATCATTTCAAACAATAATTCTCTCGATATTGAATATAATGTTCATGAAGGGTCAATTAGACATTGGGGTGAATCAGTTTAATTATAAACATAATTACATATTTTTCTCTGTGTCCTCATATCAAAACTGCATGTGCCATTCATTTTGTCTGACAATATAAAGTATTTTTTTAAATACTGTCTCTCATTATTATTTGCCAGAATTTTATCCAGTTTTAGAAGGAGGTCAATGCTCGTTTTAAGTAGCTCTCTATGTTTCAAACTATCACAAAAAAGGGATCACAAAGAATACAAAAAAAGGGGATCACAAAAAATACAAAAAAGGGGATAAAAAAAGGGATCATTGTAAACATGGATTTCGATAGACGGTAAATATATGACTGAAATAATGTTACTTTGTAAAAGCAACCTTTCCAATATCATAGCTATCATGTTTACGTATTATTCGAACTGGTTACAATTACATCACAGTGATATTTATTTTGTGAAGTCCGAATTAAAGATATTAAAAATGTATACATATAGATATGATTTGCTTCAAGAAAGTCAAATTCATCGATAAAATGAGGTTCAGTGATAATTTCGAGTGAGGTAGATATGTATTTGTATTATTTATACTGTTCAAAATAATTCTTTACTTTATTTTTATTATATCCCTTTTTACAATTATAATTAACCGATTATAAAATCGCAAATGTTTAAAACAAAAGGAAAATAACCTATATTCGAAAAAATGTACTGAAACAGGAATTTACGATTTGTCTTAACTTAACTAATCTTGAAGGAAAAGGGTGTGTATTTAAAGGACATTCTTTAAAGAACAGGTCTTTATCTAAGGACAATCTATTTAAAATTTACGTGTGTACACTGTAAAGAAAATCTGTAAAGGTACTAAACATTTTCTAGGAAACTGGGATTCCAAGAGCTTTTCATGTAACGATAACAGGAAAAATCCATGTAAACTATTCTAAAACTTGAGTTTTTGTTGTTAGCGTTACAGGAAATTTTCTTGGAATCCCAGTTTCCCAGATAAAGTGTAGTACCTTTACAGATTTTTTTTACAGTGTACTTGAATATTGGACTCTTTTGAACTTTGTTCTGGAGTTGCTCGCTTACAAATTAATATAAATTATTTAGTTCTGAAACGATAATTACAAACATCATACGAAGCATTCTGCTGTATATTTGAATTAATGTTGCATTGTTTATTTATGTTTATTTCATCACCCTATGAATTACGATTATTCCTAGGATGTTTTACTCTTACATTTTATGCACGTTTGTTAAAACTTTTTTTTTTTACAATACTTTCTTATTTTTTAAGAGGCTATGGGCTTTATAGATTCAAAATCTATTATTTATGGTGATCAAAATTGTTCTTTACATTATTTTTATTATATCTCATTTTACAATTATTTGTTCCCGATTATAAAATCGCAAACTTTCAAATTAAACTGAAATTTAGCTCTATTTTGAAAAGTGCACATAACTAGTCTCAATTTAACTAATCATCAACTAGTCTCAATTTAACTAATGTTGAAGGAAACGAATGTAACATATGTAAAACTTGCATGTGTACTTCAATATCGAACTCTTTTGAACTTTTTTCTATAATTGCTTTCGGGCAAATTAATATAAATTATTTAGTTCTGAAGCGATAATTACAAAGGTCAGGCGAAGCGTTGCGTTGTATGTTTGAATTAATGTGTGTTGTTTCCTTATATTCATTTTATCACCTTTTGTATTACGATTATTCAAAGGATGTTTTACTGTTATATTTCATACACGTTTGCTAATATTTAAATTATATTTTTCTAATGCTTTCTTATTTTTGAAGATTCCAGGGGTTTATAGGTTTCAAAACAATTCTCTACAGAGTTTAAAATCATTCTTTGCTTTATTTTTATTATATCCCATTTTATAATTATTATTTTCCGGTTATAAAATCGCAAACTTTTAAAATAAAAGGAAAATAACCCCTATTTTAAAAAGTGCACTTAAGCAGGAATTTCCAATTTGTCTCAACTTAACTAATGTTGAAAGAAAAGGGTGTAATCTATTTAAAACTTGCAAGTGTACTTGAATATTGGACTCGCTTGAACTTTGTTCTAGAACTTTGCTCTCTGGTAAATTAATATAAATTATTTAGTGCTGAAGCGATAATTACAAATGTAAGGCGAAGGGTTGTGTTGTATATTTGAATTAATGTTGTGCTGTTTAGTTATATTCAGTTTATCGCCTATTGAATTGCATTTATTTCTAGGAAGTTTTAATCTTTAATTTAATATTCTTTTGTTATTTTTTTAAATTAATGTTATCAAACATTTTAACCATTATGAAAAATTGTTGTAGTGTTCGGTTGATACCGGACTTTGTGTGTCCGCATTTTATTTATTTTATTGGCCAAGGAATATTAATGTTTAATTTGAGGCGTACGTAATATATGTCTCTGTTATTACGTAAGCCACGTTTTATAAATCATAAAATTCTTGTTTTTACTGATTTTTTTTTTTTTTAATCAATAAGAAACATTCAAACATTTTGCTTTGGGCAATGGATGTCCAAATTATTTTTTTTTTTTTTACAAAATTCTTTACATTTAGAATTTTTTTTTTTTTTTTTGAATAGGAAATCAAATATTGTTATTAATATAGAAGAAATTAAAAAATTACAAAATGGATAAATGCAAATTATCAGACATGGAAAATTCCGATTCCAAAGAATTTGGTCGTATGAAAGATCGTCTTTTAAAATAAGAAAAAAAAGGTCTGATTACGAGTCCACAGGTTACGAAATGTGCAACGATCACGAAAAAATAAAAAGAAAATGTAAAAAGAAAATATTTTATCGTGTGTAAAATAAGTTTGTAATAAACTGAAAATCCCTCCCCCCCCCCATTTTATTGATAAATAAAAAGGAAGTAAAACCAAAATGCACGTGGTTTTATGACAGACGATATTTTTTGACGTAGTACGCATTTTAACATAAAAAATTTTCACTTTTTATACGAAAATTGCAACAAAAAGGTACAGTAAACTTCGGCTTTTTTCCCTTTACTTTTAATAGAAATTGAATACTTCTATTGCCACAATAACAAAAATAGTACTAGAAACTATGAAAAAATTAATATCTGAAAAATAAATTAAGGTACAGTTTTCAAATAAATTGCATTTATAAGTGTATTTTTTCCTTTATAAAACTGTGTAAAAATTGAAAATGTGCGATGTTTAGAAGTTTCAAAATTTGTAATAGCAAAAATTGCAAAACCGAAATTTCTTTTGAAATTTCAAAGTCATTGCAAAATACGTTTGCGTTACACACAGTTTTGCTTTAATAATATTTTAAGATATTATCTCCAGTTTCTTTATCTAAAAATATTCAAGTAAGTAATTTTTTATCAACTTCAAAGAAACTTTTGTAGTAAATAATAATGTATCATAGTATAATAAAAGGAGAGTACATTATTTAATGCATTCTATTTACGTTGTTTGTAATAGTTTAAATTACATTCTTTCCTCATATTGTGTTGAATCATTAATCATTGTCTTTTTTCCATTTTCGAAATTTGAATGAAGCAAAGTAGATTAATATTCTTTAATAAGAATTTAAAAAAAAAAAATCTTAACACTGAATATGTAGTTGCGTTAATTTGAAAGTATAAACTGAATAATGTTATGTAATTTTACACCTTGTACCTTTTTCTTTCAATGAATTAAAAATGTGTTTTATATGCTTTTTAATTATAACTTTGCATCCTGTCTTGAGTTATATAAGAAAAGAAAATATGTAGAAGATATGATTTATGTATGGATATAACCGTATGTAGAGTGAAAAAAAAATTCGCGAACATTGAGAAATTTACCATTTCGTTAGAAAATGATTTTTTTTTTCAACAAGACTTTTGAAGCCAGGATATTTTTACAACGTGTGGTCGAAACAAATCAACACTAAAACATATTGTCTAATTTATATCATATGTATTTAGTATTTTAAATTATTATTCTATTTTTCTTATAATCAAGTACTTAATAATAATTATTATAAATGGCATGTTTAAGTCATCTTCTGTAACGTTCAAAGTATTCCATTTTGTAAACAATAATTCATCATTAGACTGTATATATAGCGAGTAATTAATTTCTGTATAAGTCATTCTTTCTAATATTACAGCTTGCAAAACAATCATTATCTATATTGCATCACAGAAGCTGCAACTTTCTTTTCTTCATTATAAAAATGTTTATGAAAAAACATACTGACGTAAAATTTAAATTAAAATCATAAATAAATATTTATCTTCTTAGGGAATGCTATTAAGCTACATTTACAGCTATTCCAATTTGCGAAGTCGTAATGAGCAGGTTAATGAAAATTGTGCTCGTTGGTACTCTTTTTTCATTTGCTTAAGTGTTCACGTGGGAATGCCTAAAACTCTAAAACTGCATTCGTATAAATACGATGACTTAATGAACAGATTTCCGTCATGATTTTTATGCTAGTAGTATTATTAATCCTCTTTATCAAGAAAAAATGATCACAATTGTCAAATAGAAAATTATCTAGATTTCAGACAAAGATGAAAGTTGATTTGTTCCACGCATTGTTTAAAAAGCTTGAAAGGATGTGTTTTTATCTAGTAAGAAATATGTTTTTATGACTCCTGAATACGTATTTATTTAATTCTGTTTAAGTACTATCTGTATATTTTATTGCATTATTATACGTTAGTGTAGATCATTAAACGTAATACTTCTTTCGTAAGTGTATTCAACGTTATTCCACAGCTATTTTGAGGACTTAGTGGGGATTTAAAAACAAATGTCAATATTTTATGTTTGGATTTGAATTAGGAAAATGTATAGAACAATAAGCAAAATTTGTTAAAGCTACTAAAACGTGATTACTTTTTCTCTAATCGAATCTAGTAATATTTTTCATAATTTGTTTCGTTTCAGTATTAGCAAATTCAATAATGTTATTTCTAAAATTGAAGAGGGGATTTGTTTTTCTTTTGCGAAGACCTGGGTCTAATAATTGCTCAGAGTCCAAGAATCCGTTCACTTGATGAATTTGGCATATGAATTTGAAGGTTTAAAGGAAATTTTCTTTAAGCTCGACTCGATTTTCTGTAAGCACGTTATTGCCGCAGAGAAAGAATAAAGAAAACAGCAACTACAAGATAAAAGAAGTTAGAAACAGACGAAAGGATATGGGAGGAGGAAAGAAAATTAAACGAAAATAGGAAACGCAGCAGAAAGAAGATTAGAGAAAAATGAGCAAGAGAAGAAGTATTAATTAATAATATATTTTGAGCTTAAAAGTAATTTTAAAACTAGAACATATGGTTCTGCGATGACATATTCAGGTATGCAACGAGATTTGATTAATGCTATGAGTCATTTTAATGGAAATGGTGATATTAGCATCTATTCGACAGTTTTCGAAGGACAAATCACTGAGATGTATATCGTAAAGGACAATTGGTTTATGCATTCATTAAATTTACTGCTATTGGAAATTGCAAATATTAAAACCATAGAACCACATACATTAACCAACGATAACGATCACGTAACACACTTACTTTTTAAGCTCTTCAAAAGATGCCGCAAGACATTAGGCAAAACTTCAGCTCATGTAAAAGAGATTTTTTCCGCCATTTGCTGCTATCTAGTATTTGAATTAAGAAACTTTTTTCAAGAATGGGTGGTATGTAAACGAAAGATTTTGAAGATTTTTAAGAATTAATAGTGGTGAGTATAATTAAATGAATATTACCTTTGAAAGTGAGAACGCGTTATTGTTGATCTCCCAAAAAATAAAAATGAATATATATTTAAGTATTGTGTGGCAGTGCAATAATTACATTTCAGTGTATTGCCAGTGTTTGTACTTACAGTGTCGCTACGCGATGTCAATTTAACAAAAAAAAAAAAAAAAAAAAAAAAAAAAACTCTATGGAGCTCATTATTTTTTTTATTTTTTCTTCTCCACCGTTTTGTCTCAGATGCCACATTTATTTTCATTCTTTGGCAATTTTAATAATATTATAAACTTTAAGTATGAGAACGTTGGCCGGACGTCAGAGTCAAACGTATGATAGCAAGGCCTTTGTATATGGATGGATTATAACTTAGAAAGCAACATAGGCTATGTTTTATTAAAATTACTCTACTAACGATATTTTATTTCATTTTATGTATCTGGGTTATGTATCTGGAAGTTATCGAACTATTAGTAGCCGTGCTAAACTGTTCCAGAGTCTGCGAATTAGTTCATGATGTCTGACACACAAAATGCTTCATATAAATGAGGATGAAAAAAAAAATCTACAAAGTTAAATCTGAAGTCTGAGAAATCGGAGGAATAGGACCTACCGGACCAATCCGTCTGTTGGAGAAAATTCTAGAAATAACAGTACTGTTATAGAAATATTCATATACGTAATATTTAAAAATAACATTGAAAAAAACTTTACTATTATTTATTTTTTTATTTTCTTCTACCTTTACAAGTAGGATGTATTGGATCATGAAAATTTTCATGAATCAAAATCCTATTTCGACGTATTTACTCGTTTAAGAGGTCCGATAACCTCCCCAAACACGTTTTTACAGAATATCTGTCTGTATATGAAAATAGCAGCGCTCTATTTTAAGAACTAATCTATGAAATTTCACAAAACATTAGATTCTGTTAAACCTTGATATTGACTAGAATTTATATGTATTTGGTGCATATCGTTCTACAGATGGCACTGCTGTGATGTTTAATTCTTAATTTCCAGAAAAGCTACATCTCTAAAACTAGAGTATGTATTTTCATAAATCTTTAGATTAAGTTAATACTTGATATAACATGATGCTGATTACTTTTTGGTGGAAATCCCTCAATAGGTGGTAATTCCATGGTGCATTATTCGTGATTATCGCAATAGCACTATCTTAAAGCACAATGCACGAAATTTTCTAAAAATTCAGATTCAATTAGTCCCTGCTATAAATTAATATTGCTTAGTTTTTGGTGCAAATCTCCGAACAGATTGCGCCGCTTTGGTGCATTTTTCACGATTTTAAAAAATGTATCTCTAGAACTAATGCATGGATTTTTATGAAATTTTAGATTCAGTTAGTACTTGATAAAAAACTGACCGTGATTGTTTTTGATGTACATCACCCAACATGTGGCGCTGCTACTCAGATTATTTTTATTATTTATTGTTTGTCCAATTATTCTTGAAAACTTTGTGTATAAGAATGCTAAATTAATCATATGTTTCTTGGAAACAATTCGAAGAATTAACCAATAATTAAAATATTTTCCTATAAATTAAAACTTACTGGCAACAGAGAAAACAAATCTTTTTTTTATAATTCTTTTTAATTATATATAAGCAGGCTGAAATTTTGTTTATAACGCATGCAAGCAACCTCTGAATATTTATGAGTATGTAGCATTCAGAAAAACGTTCTTTTCCTAAAAATTCATTTTGTATTATTTTTACAATGGACATGTAGATATATATGTACACTAAATATGATTTTCTTATAAAATCGATTATCTAATATAAATTCTGTCTCAGACTGTTAATTCAGAAAATAAACGCTTTGGAGACCACATACGTGCCGCAAAAAGGCTTATGAATCCTTGTTTCTCACCACCACTAAAATTTTACTGTAAAATTTGCCTTATTTAATCGGAGAATTTTTGTGATTTAACCAAGGAACAAATTTCTGTTTTTAAAAACCGGTGAAAAAAATTTTAAATTTTGTGAAAGACACTCATCGTTAAATTTAACTACAAATTTTGCTGAGCAAATCTTCCTGCAAAACATAATGTAAAATTTTTTTCACACTAGGTTATAAAAGGGAAAAATCTGACGATTAAAATTATAAAGCGGATTTTGAAATTTAAAAAGAATATTTAAAAATGTCCTCGATGTAAACCCATTTCCACTACTATATTTAAATAAATCACTTCTTATACATTATGTGTACATGTTAAAAAGGTTAATCAATTTCCACATCTAATCTTCTATTATTTTCAGTTTTTTCTTTATCTTGGAAAGTCTAGTAAACCATTTTTATAAAATTCAAAGACTTTTCATGTAAAACAATAATTTATCATCGTGGAGTGAATGAAGCGCGTAATTATTTCCTGTATAATCCATTTTCCAGGGTTTAATATTTTAACTACAGGTATTGTTTATAGAATTTGAAATCATTTATCATTTTCTTTTATTCGTTTTCGAAATTTCTTTGAAACTAAAACTCATCATTTTGTATGAATTAAAATAGGCATGTTATATTTTTCTTAACATAGAATTTTCAACTATGCTAATTTGAAATTTTTCAATGAATATTTTAATGTAATTTATATTATTTTGTGATATTGTTTCAGAGTCAAAAAGCATTTACATAATAAATTTTGAATGATGTTTTGCTAAATTATTATTTTTTTTTTGTAACATTGTTATAATAAAAGTTCATAATATTTTTTATTATCTGAAACCATTTAAATTTTTAATAATTGCACATGTTCAGACTATTATATTGATTGAAATTTTCAGAAAAAAAATGAAACATTCGCGGGCAGGCAGTGTTATTTGAGCTGCACACTTTCTTTTTTACTTTCTTCTATTTTAACAAGAAGAAAGTATTGGATTCGTGAAAATTTTCGAAGTCCGGTTTTCGACGGATTTAGGGGACAAAGAACCCAAAGAACATGTTTTTATAAAATGTCTGTTTTTATAAAAAGTCTGTAAGTCTGTGACAGAAATTTTGTGAGTTCTCTATCTCAAGAAATAATGCACGGAATTCTACAAAACTTTAGATTCTGTTAGGCCTTGGTACAAAATAGATCTGATTAGTTTTTGGTGTATGTCACTCAACACGTGGCGCTGCTGTGCTACTTTATTTACAATTTCCTCAATAGACATATCTCAAGAACTAGTGTATGGATTTTCATAAAACTTTATATTTATTTAGTACTTAATATAGCATAGAGCTGATTAAGTTTTTCTGCAAATCGTTCAACACGTGGCGCTGCCATAATGTATTATTCCTGATTACCGCAATAGCTCCATTTCAAGAACTAATACACGAAATTTTCTAAAATTTCAGAATCAGTTAATCCCTGATATAGATTACTGTTGTTTAGTTTTAGGTTTAAAATTCCTTACACATGACGCTGCTATGCTGTATTTTTCACGATTTTGCAATAAATATATCTCAAGAACTAATTTCTGGATTTTCATCAAACTTCAGATTCTGTTCGTACCTGATAAAAAATGTATCTTGATTAGTTTTCTGTGTACATCCCTAACATTTGGCGTTGTTATGAGGTTTTTTAAAAATTTTGCAATAACTCTCAAGAACAAATGTACGGATTTTCATCAAACTTTAGATTCAGTTATAAGTTAACAAAATATATTGCTGACTAGATTTTGGTTAAAAAAAAAACCGAACCGGTGGCGCTGCTATGCTTTACTTTTCAGGAAGAATTAAGATCGTAAGACAGAATAAAGTTTTGGGATTGCCACATATGATTATTTTTTTTTTAAGTTTTCAACATTTTTTAACATTAACTTAACATTAAGCATTTAATTAATAATTGTTTTTCATACAAAAATTAAATCTTAAAACTTCATTTAAGATTTTAATTTGTTTTATATTTAGCTTTTAGTGTAACTTTTAATTGAAACTGACTTTGTAATTGTTTTTCATGAAACAATTAAACTTTAAAACTCTGTTTGAGGATTTTCTTAATATGAAGTTTAGTTTTTAATGCAATTTTTAATTGACACTAACGGTTTTTAAAAGATAAATCTGTTTAAATGAACTTTAAGCTGCCAAAATTAATTCCTCAGCTACAATTTATTGCTTATCAATTTATTTCAAAATTATCTTCTCCGATAGTTTTAATTTGTTTAAATCTATTTTTTGCAACGTTTTCTTAAAAATTATTCCTACAAAAGTAACAATCAAATTTCTGATAAGTTAATTAGTTAAAATAATATTAATATTAATAATAAAAATAATAAGATATATGAAATTTGAAATACATTAAAGATGACTATTTATTTATTTTTTATATTAACTGTTTGTTTATTTAAAATAATAATAATAATAAACTACATATTACTGGAAACACAATCTCAATTTAAAAAGGTAGGTCAAGTCATTGTCTGCGTTATTATGATTGCTTGTTTATAAAAATCAATTTAATACATATATATATATATATATATATATGTATATATATATAAGCACATCATTTTTCCTAAAATATACCTTTTTTATTTATTGAAATAAAAAAAAATCTTTATACCAGTATTTCAAAATATATGTTTTTTTCCAAATCGTAACTAAATATATTCACAATTCGTGAAAAAATTATAGAAAGAGAAATTAAAATCACGCTTTTATAAACGAAAAGCCGATTATGACATCACTATCTAACATTAAGCATATTTGTTTAAAACACGACGACATATTTGCCTGCTTTCTGTACTTACATTGATGCTACTTGTATTGTTTTCAAATATTTAAAAACCTTTATTTTATTTTAAATATGACAACTTATTCATCAGCATTTTGTACTTTATCAATATTCACCCCTTTTGCGTTATTCTCAAATACTCATATCTGTTATGCTTTTTCAATGACGTTAAGCATATTTACTTTTTAATTTTTTTAATGACGTCATATTCAGTTGCTTTTTGTATTTACAGATACCTATGCACCTTGAATTCATGGCATACATTTTGAAACATGCACTATACTTCCGATGTGACGTCATGTTCTCCTGCTGCCATAACTTACTCATACTGATGCTTTTTCTATGAATGTCAATTTTTTGAAAATAGATCATCATATTTCTAACAAGACGTCATATCCGCATTCACCTTGTTTTTAATTATTTTAATGACGCTCCTTTCACGTGAATTCTAAATTAAATTCATACTGCATGACAACTTTTTCTCTGTCACGTGCCACAGAGTTTTATACATAGATGCAGTTTGAAGATAAAATAATAGAAAGTCAACTGAAAAATTTTTAATTTTTTTTTTTAATTTAGCGTTTTGCTCATAGTGATGCATTAATAGAACAAAAACACATGAAAATTAATTTAAAAAAATAATCACTAATTCTTTTAAAGAGAATTAGTTTAAAAAAAAAAAATTTTTGCATGTTCATAATTATTGTATCTTTACGTAACTTCCCCAAAAATTACTCAGGAAATATAAATATATTTTAAGAAAAAATTGAATATGGCATATTTATAGTTTTTACAAAGTAAAGAGTACTAATTCCCCTTCGACAGAATTCTTAATTCACAGTTCTACAAACGCAAAATTCTCTGATACAATAATGTACACATTTTTAAATGTAAAGTTACAAAAAACTGGCAGACCTGACTATGGAAGCAATTTGAAATCGAAATGATTTTTTCCTTTCTTGATAAATAAACTGCCTGTCGAGTTATAAGTGTTTCTGATCACGTAACAAGGTGTTTTCCGTGTTCGTCAAATAATGTTTTTTAAACTCTCGTCTTAAAATTAATTTCAAAACGCAACTTTGAAAACTTTATTTGAAAGATCTATTGCGTATACAGAAATAAGAGAAACGTCTTTCGATTACATAGTTTCTAAATAATATCAACTGCCAATTTCATGATTTGCCGAACAAAAAATAGTTAAGAACTAATGACATAAATTTGACCTTCGGGATTTAAGATCAGATTTAATTGAAAATGACGCATCTCTTAATTTAAACTTAGCGCCGTTATACTGGAAACGTCGCTTTTTTAAAACCTTTTATTAAATAAAGAAAAAAAATGGATTAGTTTTTGTGTAGTGTAAAATATATCTTTAAAAACATTCTGAAAAAACTCCACAATAAATGCAAAATATACATGGAAGCCTTTCGTGAGATGTTGAAAACATAAAGTCTAAAATAATATTTCCCAACTCTTTTCTACTCACTCTCCATGCTATTATTTGTAATTTGTACCCTTGTACAAAAATTGAAAAACTTTTTTTTAATTATCTATTGCGTTTACAATAAAACATAAAATGTCTTTCAATTACACAGTTTTTAAATAACAACAACTGGCAGTTTGATGCGTCTCCGACCAAAAATGAGTTGAAAACTAATATCACAAATCATCCCCTTTGGATTTAAAAATAACCCTTAATTGAAAATAACGTATCACTTTATTTAGAGTCAGTGTCGTTATATAGGAAACATCGCATTTATAAAATCTAGTATTAACCACTTAAATGATTATTATTATTTTTTTTTGAAAAAAAATTTCAAATTATGCCTATTTTTTTCATGTTTTTTACAGATTTTTAAATCTTTTATCGCCGGTTTTTCAAAATAGAAATTTTTGCTTAAAAATTGCTCGGATTAAGTAATCCAAAATTTACAATAAGAAATTACTGATGAGAACAATAAATCGTGATTGACAAAAACAATTTGCCTGTATGGCGTACAATCACATCAGGAAAGCGATTAAATAATTTAAAATTTAAGAAAAGTTTTTGTGTAGTGTAAAATATATCTTTAAAACCATTTTGTAAAAAATTCCTCAATAAATGCAAAATAAACAAGAGATCCTTTCGTGGAATGTAATAAACATAAAAGTCTAAAATAATTTTTACCCACTTTTTTCTTCTCACACAATATGCCATTATTTTTCATTTTTACCCTTGTACAATTCTTCAGGGAATTCTAATTTCATATTAAAAATGAATTGATGGGCGTTTCTGTAAATACTTTTTGAGTTGTTTCGACAGTTACAAAGAAAGGAGAATCATATTTTTCCTTTATCTCAAAGTATGAGCAAACATTGTTTTGTATAAATATTTATATCTAGCAACCTAGCTAATTAATTGCTTTGCTTCATCTGCAGTTGTGTTAAGTTGTTCTAGTTCAAACGTTTTATATTATTTCATAACACTGAAATTCTTGATACGCGATATGAGTTAATATTTTAAGTATATCATATAAAATGTTATCAATTCATTTTAAGCATACTTAACCCTTAACTGCATTAATTATTCTTTTATAATTGTGTTTTTTATTTTTATATTAAGGATTAGATACCAGAAATTTGTAGGTAACCTTATACAGAGGTGCATTTTTGTAACTTTTCAACATTAATATTTCCATATAAATATAGTGGTTGCTAAGAACTTACATTATTTTTTAAAAGTTAAATAAAAGGAATGTAAATTTGCTTTACTATGCAAAGAAGGGTTAAGATGGAATTCATGAACCATATTTTGAAAAAATAGACATACATGAAAATGTTTTCACTAATGTATTTTTTTTATTTATATCCGGAAATTAGGTTCAAAACGCAACTTTGACAATATTGATTGGAAAATCTATTGTATTTACGATAAGCTAAAAATGTATTTCGATTACACAGTTTCTAAATAACAACACCTGATAGTTTCATGTGTTTCCGATCCAAAATTAATAATAATAAAAATATACTGTCTTAAATTTCCCTATCTCATTTAAGAACAGCCTTCATTGATAATTACGTATCACCTAATTTAAACAGTGCTGCTGTACTGTAAACATCGCTTTTATAAAACTTTTAATTAAATAAAGTAAAAATTTGAAATAGTTTTTGTGTAGTGTAAAATATATCTTTAAAAACATTTCGTAAAAATTCCCCCAAAAAATGCAAAATGTACAAAGGAGTGGAATGTTGAAAATATAATGTCTAAAATAATTTTCACCATCTTTTTTCTTCTCACACCATATGCTATTCTTCTTCTTTTTTATTCTTGTACAATTCGACAGGGAATTCTAATTTTACATGAAAAAGAAATTTATGTGTGTTACTGTAAATACTTTTTGAGTTGTGCCGACAGTTTACAAAGAAAGTAGAATCATATTTTTGATTTATCATTTAATATTTTAATATTCTCACACCATATACTATTATTTTTAATTTTTAGCCTTATACAATTCTTGAGGGAATTCTAATTTTAAATTAAAAACAAATTTATGGGCGTTACTGCAGTTATTATTTTTTTTTTAGATGTTCTGACTGTTTACAAAGAGAGTCATATTTTAGTCATATTTTTTTTTTAAGTATGAGCAAACATTGCTTTGTGCAAACATTTATATTTTTTAAAAATCTAGCAAATTAGTTATTTTTGCTTCTTTGCTGTTGTGTTAAGTTATTTATTTTCATAACTTTTATGTATTTATACTTAAATGAAATTCCTAATAAGCGATTAAAATTATTATTTTTATATACTATATAAAAAGTTATCAGTTCATTTTAGGCATATTTAAGATTTAATTTATTGACCATATTTTTGAACAATATACATATATGATTTTTTTAAACTGATCTCTTTAGTAAAATTGAAAATTTGAAAAAAAAATCAAATACATTGTTATATAAAACATATAAATTAGAAAAATAAAAATTATCTATGAAACTTTTAAATTAACTGTTTTTTCCAACTTTTTTATTCTCACACCATATGCTATTATTTTTCATTTTTATCATTGAACAATTCTCCATTGAATTCTAATTTTACATTAAAAACAAATTCATTGGCATCACTGTAGATACTTTTTGAGTTATTCTGGCAGTTTACAAAGAATAAATAATAATATTTTTGCTTTATCTGAATGTGTGGGCAAACATTGCATTGTATAAATATTTATAATTTATCAATCTAGCAAATTACTTGCTTTTGCTTCTTTTGCAGTTGTGTTAAGCTGTTTTAGTTCATAACTTATATATATTTTTGCAGTAACGAAAATCCCGATAACCGATATAAATTAGGATTTTTATGTACAAAATACGTAGTTATTAATTCATTTTAAACAAATTTATGATTGAATTCATACGCCATATTTTTAAAAATATTAAAATTTGAAAGTGTTTTTCACTGACATTTTACATTAAAAACTAATTTATGGGCATTACTGAAGATACTTTTTCAGTTGTTTCGCCAGTTTACAAGGAAAGAAGAATCATGTTTTTCTTTATCTGAAAGTATGAGCAGGCATTGCTTTGTTTAAATATTTACATTTTAACAGTCTTGAAAATTATTTACTTTTGCTTTTTCTGCAGTTGTGTTTAGCTATTTTAGTTCATAACTTTTATGTATTTTTACAGTATAGAAAATCCTGATAACGCATTTAAATTAGTATTTTTATGCACAAAATGAGAAGTAATCAGTTCATTTCAAACAAATTTATGATATAACTCATACGCCATATTTTAGAACAATATACATTTTTGAAAATGTTTTTCGCTAAAATATTTAATAGGAAGTTATTTTGCTAAAAAGACAAATACATTTTTCGAAATACGCAACTACATAACTTTAAAAAAATTATTTATAGAATTCTTAAAATTAGAGTTGTTACAGAAATATAGGAGCTACATAATTGAAAAAGATAGTCTATCCCAAACACTCGTAGAGAGAGGTGTTGTGTTCGAAACAGATTATATCACTTTTCTGCACTAAGATTCCTGATAATCAATTTCATTTAATATTTTCACTTACTAAACTAGGGGGCTCTTTACCCTGCGAGCTACGCTCGTCAACCCCTGTTTAGGCAGCACAAACTCTAAAAACATTCTAATTTTATCGCCTTTTAAAAGACTGCGAAACATTGATCTATATATATGTAAAAAAAAAAATCGCCATTTTCTCGTTTTGATTTCGTTATAAAGTCTTATAAAAACATACTTTCATTCTTAGTTTCCGTAATATATTAATATTTTTAACGGCTAAAGTTTCTTTTCTTTTTCTTTTCTTTAATTCATCATAATCTATTATTTATTTTCCTAAAAAGGACTAAAATGTATTACTTAAATGTCAATATCTTATTGCGAAATATGAAAATCATTCCATTAATCCCTTTCCCCTTTTTAGAATAAAAAACATTTATCAAAAGCTTTAATTTTGTTTTATTTATTTAATTATCGTCTGCTTGCTGGTTTGAATCATCCGTATTTGACTGTTTACTCGTGCATATTACGCCATTTAGGAAAGAGTCCTGACAACTAACTCCGACCCTGATCCAATGGAAATGCTAGAAGTGTTATACAACTACCTTCGAATAAATATTACTGGGTTTTAGTACGTTCGTCACACAGGGTGGCGGGGCCAATTTCTCTGAGACTCTTCTGGCAGTCAGTTTGTGCTGGTAGAACGTTCAGAATTCATTGGCCTACCAAATGCTAAGCAAGTGCTTGCTTCGTCTCGTAATGTGGAACTGTTACCTTAGTGATCATAATGTCAAGAAAAATGCCTGTGCACTGAACACCTTTTATTATTTGTGATTGTGTGACATGGGCTTGGAAAAGTCGGGAAGTTTAGCGGTAGATTATGCAGTAACTTTGAAATGGAACTATAATAAACGATGATTTCAGATGTTTCATAAATATTTTCAATATTTGAGTTACTACACATCAATCAACTACCATATGCCGAAAGGACTTCGACTGCCAATCCATTTGACGGAAATGATGCCTGATGACTGATCGAACTCCGACTTCGTTCGTGCCATCCTGTTCATTTCGTCATTTATTGTGTTTTTGCGGGTTCCCATAAAAATATTACCACATATATAAATATATATATTTCTGAAGTAGCGATCTCTTTGAAAAGGTCTTTCCATTCATTTTTCTTTGATTGGGAAAATCTGAGATCTAATCAGTTGCGCTGTTAAACATCTCCTGGCTATTTACTTGTTTGATTAAACAAGATCAGTTAAACAATGAAAGAAATACACAAAGTCTTTGACTCGTGGTATTTTTTGAACTGCGTTATTAAAAAAATAAAATAAGTACTCATTTTAAATATATCGCTTTATTCTTATATAATTTTCACAAAATCTCTTTTTATCTATTTGATATTCACATGAAAAAACTTTTGTCGTTTGAAAGAAAATATTATTTATGCATTCTTATAATTCACTATAGTTAAAAAAAATCACATCAAAATATAAAGTAAATGTCTCATTTAAACATACATACTTTTTTATTTAAAGGTTCTGCGAATTACTTGGTCATTTTAAATATGACTTAATTTCTTTTACTTGCTGCTTTTGACGTAAATTGATTAATTTATTTATTATTTAAAAGTTTTCTAATTCTTTGCGGTATTCACTTCAAGATAATTGTTTGGCGATTCCAAATATAACGTAATATTTTCCATTTACTGTGGTTAATCCATTTTAAAGAAATCATTATTTTAATATTTTATTTCTCTTTTAATACTCACATGTAAATTCAATTTTATGACGTAATTTTCAATATTTCTCGCGAAGGGGAGCCGCTTCAAAAGCAAGCATCTCTGACGGTTCGTCTTTGACACCTCAAATGAAGCGAATTTCCAGTGACAGCCAATGAATTGCTTGGCAATTTGATGTTGGAAAAATCTTTTCTTGAACAGCCAATGAAATGGTTACAAAATGAAAAAACTCAGACGATTTTTGTTTCTTAATTTTTTTACGCATAATAGTATATTTATGCTACAAGTACTCACAGAAATTGTCTGATGTGTATTGCGTCCCTTAAAAAAATTCAACTAATGCATCAAATTACTTATATTTTATTGAAAAATATAAGAATATCAGTTTCATTATGATTTAATTTAATAATTATACACTCATATAAGTAAATTATTTGTACTGTTTTGTCCGATATCATCTAAATAAATCACATTTTATTTTGGATATAATGCTACACTATAATGGGACGTCATGATTAAAGTAACTCTATTCTTTAGTGACTGTTTTAAAACTTAAATTCATTAAGTTTTCTATCTTAAAATTTTAGAATAGCAACATTCTTCTAATTGTATGATTTTGCAAATAGTTTGGCAATTTGTATAATTTCGGGAAATTGGTCGACGCGACTGAATAATCAAGTATTATCTAAAAATAACTATACATTTTTGAATAATCTTCACCTACTAACCACACAATTTCCCCCAAACCAAGGTCACCAGTTGCCAGTGTTGCCAGACTGGGGACTTTTTTAATTCACCACTTTTTTAAAATAATGTAATTCGCCTTTGTTTTTAGGATTTTTCATCTATTTTTAAGTAGGCCAAATATTTCTATTTCGAAGAAGCGGTGACAATTAAAGAATCTGGGGAATTTTTTGTCCCCAATCTAGGAACAGAGCCAGTCGCTTCCTCTTTTATTTAGAAAATCCGATTCGGAAATTAGAAAAATATATGTTTTGCTTTATTTAAAGGCAGATATGTAGTAATTATATAAAGTAAAGATTACTCATCCAGAATTCCTGTATAAATTAGAAATTCGAAATAAAAATGGAGGAAATACTGGAAATGAGTTGCTATTCAGGGCATCTCTCCTCTATGTTCTTCAATGTTAATGTTTAAGTATTTCAAAAATGCAAGTTAAATAAACATGAAAATATTCTACTTTTAATTCAAAATAAAACAAAAACTTTAAAATTGATAGAAATGGAGAAAAAAGTTTTTTATTTTCTGTTTTTTCTCTTAGCATGCTTGGAATGTTTTTAAAAGTTATCTCTCTTCAGAGCGTTATAGTTTCCTATTATAATTACATTTATCGGTTTTTAGTAAACAGGTTTTTAGCTCACAGGCTATCATAGGCTGAGAGCTTATGTGCCCGTCCGTTCTGTATGTACGTTCGTATGTTCGTGCGTAACGCGATAACTCATGATAAAAATATCGGATCCACTTGAAATTTTGTACATAGGTATATCCTGATAAGGCGCTTCCCTTATTAGTTTTTGGAGTTCATTCGATATGTATAAGAGTGGAAATGGGGGGGGCTCATGCCCCTCCCCTTAATTGATATAAACGAGATTTTCATGCAGAATTAACAGTTTTTGTTCAAAATTTAGATGTAGGATCATTCTGATGAGACGAGTCCGTGGCTGTTATTAGGTATTCATTGACTAAGTATAAACAGGGGGAACGGGGGTTCTAATGCCCCTCCCCATAACTTGTATAAATGGATTTTTCAATCAGAATTGTCATATTTCGTTCAAATCTCGGAATAGTTTTGGAAGTTTAATGGTTAAGTATAAAAGAGGGGAATAACTCCTCTTAAATTATATAAATGCTAAATGGGTTTTTATTAAGAATTATCCGATTTGCTCTGAATTTTGGATATAGGTTTTTTAATATGATAAAGCATGTACTTGATAGTTTAGGAAGTTCAATGATTAAGTATAAAAAAGGAGAAAGGGGAGAGCTGTTTCCCCTTCTTAATTTTTTTTTTTCGAACGGAATTAACGAAAATACAAGGCTGTAATGTACAATTAGTATGCGTAGCCTGTGAGCTCAATGCCATCAGTTTAACTGGGCAATATTCTTTTTTATTGTGTTGTGTCAACAAGAGCAAGGATATGAACGCCATATTTTCTTCTTTTTTTAAATATGAGCAAACATTTTTTAAAAGAATTGTTTACATTCATAATAAACTTTCTTCATGAAAAACGTAATGAAGCGGGTTACTTTCGTTGTTGTTGTTGTTGCAGTTTATAAAAAATATAACTGCTTTATACTTTTCAAATATTTTTACTTGGAAAAGAACAATTCTGATGATTGAAATTAATTACATTTTTAATCAAAAATTTCTAAGTATTGATATATTTAATCAGATTTAAAATAAAATTTCTAAAATATCATTATGCATATTATTTTATAGAAAATATTTGAAAAATACATTTTAAAGTAACTCATAAAGATTTTGAAATAAAAAGAATAACCAGCCACTTCAAAAAACAAATTTCGCAAGAAAATAAAGAATGATTTTATGTTTATTAGACGTTTAAACTTAAAATTTTGACCCTTTTAAAATGTATTATTGCAATAATAAATTGCTGTATGTAATTTAAAAAATATATATTTTTGCTGCCATGCACAGCGGTGGAAAAAAAGTAAACACTCCTACCACCATACTGTATGTTTAATGTAGGGGGAACTGGGGGACATTGATACAGCTTTTTTCAAAAAAATATTTTGGTGTTTAGAAAGCAGAAATTTCAAGTTATTTTTCTATGTGATGTCAGCAAAACCAGTGTAGTTTATTATAAAAATGTACAATCGTTGTTTTATACATTATTTTTGCATGTAATTTTAAAAAATCAAAAAAAGTATTTTGTATCAATGTGCCCCATCCCCGGGGCACATTGATACATTTTGACACGTCTGGGAAAAATGGAGACAAAATAACACCAATGTATATTTTTCATAGAAAGATAGTTAGAAAACCATTTTAATGTATTTATAGACATTAAAATCGCACATAATTTATTTGTGAGTGATATTAAATCAATCAAAATGAAACGCATAATGACCTGATGTTCTGGCTGTTCCTTGTCTGTTTGTTGGCTGTGGTAACTTTGTCATATCTAGCACTTTAACCCCAGAATTATCTTCTTTCTTAGGAAAGGTGAAAGAATTCCCAGGTTTTCTGTTTATAAAACAAAAAATAAAGGATAATTGTATTAAAAATTATGTTTATAATATAATTATCTTGTACTGTTCTACAGCTTGTTTCTCTTACTTAACATTTCTTATGTCGATAGTACATTTTTCACTGGAGAATCGATATAAATTTGAGATTTGCCAGGCTGCCGTCCATTTCTTTTGTTAATTCTACTAGCACTAGATATTGTGTAAGTTTGTACGTCTTCTGTTTGCAAAAATACTATAAAATGTTCTAAAATAAAGAAATTAGAGCTATTTCACTTCAATAAAAACTAATAGTAGAAATTTTTGACGAAAAAGGGTTGAATTAAGGAGTATATGGTAAGAAAATAAAATAAAAGGTAATGAAAAAATGAACTAGAAAAGGATTTAGGTTGTATCAATGTGCCACGACAAAGACTGTACCAATGTGCCCCATACAGCCATTTTGAATAAAATGAGTCTCAAATCCAACACTTCATAATTTATCTAACAATAAAGAATGAGGAACTGATAAACAGTAGCTTTACTTGCCAGGGAGGGCATTCTTTTCAGTTGAAAATACTGGAACAGTTGTATAATACCATTTCAAATGTGCAACTCAAATTTACTTTTGACCTACAAAAACAATTAATGACCCATCCCATTTCATCAATTTTTGAATCATTCCAAAACTTTCTGTATGTAGTTAATTTCACTAGTATCACCTTTTGGAGCTGTTAGGAAACTTCCTGTAATGACCCTGTGTGCTGTATAAGGGGTGTATCAATGTGCCCCAGTTCCCCCTACAGTATTTATTTCACTAAGCGCATATTGTGTATACTCAGGAAAATATTACAAAAATCATAACGCAAAGAAATATGTAATTTTTTCTGACATGTTTCATTGTTTAATTTTTCAAACATTATGTATCATGATTTAATGAAACAAAAAAAAAATAATTTATTTTATGGCCTTGTTAGTATATGTGTAAAAAACACTACTATAAAATTATAATGTTTTTATTGAACTTTACATAGACAGATTCAATTTTAATTAAACAAAACCTGGAAAAAATGCAAATTACTTTAAGGAACTGCGTATTAAAATGACACATTTTGATTTTCTTTGTATTAATTAGAACTGTTTCAATTATAGCAATCATTTGGGATTTTATTTCTCTTTGGTTAGTCTCAAGGTTGCATGTAGCAATATTTTACTTACTCTTTTCTTTGGCAATTTTTCACAAATATGAAAAATGTCAAGTTTTTTTCACTTGACATTACATTTCGAACATTTCTTATATGTATGTATAAATCTACACATATATGTATACAGTATACGTACATACATACATATATATATATGTGTGTGTGTATACCGTACTTATATATATATATATATATATATATATATATATATATATATATATATATATAAAGGTTGTCCCAAAAATGACTGATGGATTTTAAAATTCAATAACTTGCAAACGGTGACAGCTATTTAAAATTTTTTTGCAGGAGGGTTATGTATAATGTCAGGAGTTTTTTTAACGTAATTTTTTATTTTAGTTCGCATCTCAAACTATAGGTGGCGCTGACGGCGATTGAAGGCCAGGTCGTCGCTTCACTCAGCACTGATCACCTGCCCCTCAATCGCCGTCAGCGCCACCCATTGTTTGAGATGCGAACTAAAATAAAAAATTAAAAAAAAAAACTGACATTATACATAACCCTCCAGCAAAAATTTTTAAATGGCTGTCACCGTTTGCAAGTTATTGAATTTTAAAATCCATCAGTCATTTTTGGGACACCCGGTACAGGTAAATAATTTTTTTTTTTTTTTTTTTTTTTTTTTTTACACAGGGTTGACAACTGATGATCGCCCCAGTGATCCAGTTTTAGCTTTAGAGTATGAGTACTATAACGGAGAGGGGGGGGAGACTCTATTCATTAAGATACATTAACAATGACTAGTTTTTTTAAATAGTGATAAGAGTTAATAACATGAAAATAATTTCAATTTGCTAGTTTTGATTCTTAAATCTATAAGATGTGTAATCATTACATGCATTGAAAGGCTTATTCTATACATGCATCAACATTAACAACACACAATTATTATAACAATGAAGAATCCATGAGCTATGCAGCATTGCACAGATCGCTGCGTATATAAACATGACTGTTTTTGTTGGAAAATATTGACCCCTTGCTGGGCGGTGGTTTCATAGGTATACCACTTAATTTTAATTCCCAAACGCCACATTCGCGCCGGAATTTTGTTACAGAAAATTACGGTTTATTGAATGCGTGAAATATAGCGTTTTCTTATTTAGGTATAAAGTTGTTTCCAAATTCCGGTGTCAGTCATCAATTTCAATACTTAAGCAATGTATTTGCCCTGCCCCGCAAAGGGTTAAATAAAATGCTTATGAAAAAATTATAATGAGAGTGAAAAATGCTAAGTTAGGCATCGTCCCCGTAGCTTAAATGGTAGAGCACTTGGAGCGCTATGCCAAGGGTTCCATATTCGATCCCCGGCTTGGACATTTTCCACCAAATTGCTTTTACGCTTACTTAGTAAGTGATAATCCACGTAATAAAAATATTCAATTATAATGAAATTACTAAATAACTAAAAAGAGAAATTAAAATGTGAGTCCTTGTTTGGAAACGAGAAGCGGGTAGCAGGTGCAAGTGGACTCAATATTTATTAAAAAGATGAAAATAAAGCCTCCATAGAGTTAACATTATTATCCGGGTCTTGTGCAGTGACTAGTGTGGCGTCTTAATAACTTGAGAGAATAGCACTTTTATAGTGCTATTACACATGTGGTCGAAGACGCTTCAAATTCCAGGCGTCTTCATGCAATCCTATGGGACCAGGGGAGTTGCGCACTTCTCCAGCGACTCCCCTCGTCCCATAGGATTACATGGAGACGCCTGCAATTTTGCTCACTCGTGCAATAGGACTTTAAAAGTTCTATTACACGCGTAGTCAAAGTCGCTTCAAATTCCAGGCGTTTCCATGTAATCCTATGGGACGAGGGGAGTCGCTGGAGATGCACGCAACGCCCCTGGTCCCATAGGATTACATGGAGACGCCTGGAATTTTGCTCACTCGTGTAATAGGACTTTAATAGGACTTTTAGAGAGTGGGAATTTTTTAATGACTTGTGGACCAAGTTTGCCATTGAAAATGAACATAGAGATTCCTTTCCGCCTTCCCATTCACTTCCTTGTCTGTATAATATCATTTCAGATGACGAGTTATGATCGATCTATTTCTTTGATACCTTCCGTAAAAACCTCGACGATATTTATCTAATACATTACAATGGCCAGTTTCAACTTAAATATTTAAAGTTTTTTTTCTGGGTATTGGTTCGATATATACTCAAAAAAAAAAAAAAGAGAAATATTTACATTACATACAAAACAGGGGCTGCTATCGCAAAAGACAGCTGAGAACAATGAGATCATCATAAATTCGTACTTTGAGCTTTATAAACTAAACGTTTTCTTTGGTGATATGTTTAAATAAATGAAAGATTTTGATATTTTTAATTAAATACACTATACCATTAATTCAATTTATGTGCAATGTCATTTTTCTTTCAAAAATAATTCATCTAATCATATTTCTTATAATGAAGACATTAGTTTTGTATTATGTATATATATATATATACAGTTCTTTATCTTTTATTTCGTGTAAATTAATATTCCAAAGTTATAGCTATATTTAATACATTTATATCATCGATATTTATATATTTCTCATTTTAGCACCACCATTCCTTATAAAGAATAAAAAATATGTCTTAGATTACAATATATTGACACTTTCAGTGTACTACTAAAGTACCCTTTCGACACACTCGAGGGTAAATTTTTGTTTCGTCTTTTACTTTCATTAATGGATATTTAATGCTTTTCCCGGTAAACATGTGAATTAGAGAAAACAACTTTCGATTACTTTCTTTTCTACACAGGAAAAAAATTATTTGCAAATAATATATGAATATTTTCTTCTCAAACATTTTTTTCTAGGGCTTGTGTAATGTTCTGTACACTAATATTGCATTGTTAGATATTTAAAAATAAATATACAATCTCTATATATTCGATTTTTTTTCATATTTGGAACATCTCTTATAAAACAGGAAAAATGCATCTGAGATTTGCGTATATTGACATTCTTAATATACTACCAAAACACAATTTCTTCATACTCGGTAGAAAAATCCAGTTTCATCTTGGGACTTTTACTTATATTAAGAGAGGTGTAATGCTTTTCCAGTAAATATGTGAATCGGATAAGAAAATATATCGATTGCTTTTCTTTCGATATTGGAAAATTTTTATTAATAAGTAAGTATAAATGTTTTCTTTTCAATCATTGTTTATCACAATGGAAATAATTAACTAATAGAGTATATGCATAATTCAACTATCAATTAATAAATTTTCTAAAATAGGCCTCAAATTTAGAAGGAAACTCTGCATGATACAAACAAAAACATGCAAGATGTGTTTTAGCTTAAAATTTTTTTTATTGAAACAGCTCCATTGATATACGTGCTGTTCTCACACAAATGAATAGACATATTGTACAATAGCCACATATTCATAAGCTGTAATGATAGATCACATTGTCCATTTAATTTTACAGAATGATCCCAAATATTATTATCATTCTTTGATATTATTTTATTACCCCTCTAATGGTCCTTCTGATCAAATCGCCATTGATAAATATTAAGTCAATAGACTGGGGGGCGGCAGACAGACAATCACCTCATTGAGTTTATGGCTGAAGTTACAGAATTAGTAAAATCTCGATAAGCATTTTTAAATGCAATCGGTCTGCTAAATCATATTTTGCTGCAAAACACCTGAAAATTTGATTTTAGCAGTTGACTCATAGATATATATGCTCTGGTGTTTTCTTGCTCCCACTCCGCCATGTTTTTATCCATTTGGGTGCAGGAAAACGCAATTGTAAGCCTATGAGTCAACCTCTCAAGTCAGGTTTTCATGTGTTTTCTATCAAAATACGACTTGGGAGAGAATTTTGTTTTATTATGCGAATCGAGTTTAAACTAATTCTTAAATTTCAGCCCTGAACTCGACGAGGTAATTGTCTTTGATGTCGCTTTCCGTTCTACAAACATATTCTTCATAATCCTTAAGTTCTGAAAAAATCCAAAAATTATATCATTAAATATTCGACAAAATGTCTAAACTTTAAAGCATCCGGTGATTAATGGCTATGTAGTGAGTGTATCTCAAACAAGCCTACCGTTGTAAAAGCAGAATACAATGTGACATTTAAGTGTTTAAAAGGATGCACTGGAAAGTCAGGTGACATACAACATCCGAGCTCCTACAAATTTTCTTTAAGTGATGGAAATTTTAAATAATAACAGCCGTTTAATTCAGCAAAACCCCGATTTATCGTTCCCCCATCCAACGTTTTCCCGCATTGATCGTTTTATTTCTAGGGTCCATGCACAAATTATACTTAAAGAATGTTAACTATCCTCAAGCATCGTTCTTCAAAAATCGTTTTCCCGCATTCATCGTTGTAAAAATTTTCTCCTCATCGAAATGAATTTGAAAGTCATGCGAATCCATATGACACACAAACTGGAATTATTTTTTTACCTTAAAATAACTCATTTGTGCTGTTTGTGTTGATGACGGCGACAATAATGCAGATGAAGAGTGGTTGTATATAGCAGAGAATGCGATTATGTTTCCATTGATGAAGATGTTGCAACATGTGGTGTCCTAAACATAGGAAAGATGTGTAATAATGCAAAAAATTAAAATAATGAAGAAGAAGCAGAGGACACAAGCAGAGGAGTTCACAACGATGAAGCTGAGCCACCAGTGCAAACTCTACCTGATGCAATTATAGCAATTGAAACTGTATGAACTTTTATACATGCATATACGATTGCAGAAAATGTTCTATATCTTGAAAATCTATTTTTTGATTTAAAAAAATAAACAAAAAACTGTAAAAATTATTGATTTTTTAAAATAAATAACAATTTTCTATAACTTTGAATTTTTTTTTTTTTATTTACAGTTTAGTATGCAACAAATTAGTATTTATTAATATACTGTATACATTGAATGCATTAATAATGTGTAAACATTGTGTTTTTTCGCATTTTGTAGATAATCCTCATTCATCGTTTTCCCGCATTCATCGTTTTTTTCCCGCACCCCTTGAAAAACGATGGATCGGGGTTCTATTGTAATTTGCCATCAAATAAGTATCTAAACAGTAAAAATGCATACATTTTTTTTATTTTAGTTAATTTTCCGATTAATTTTCAGTAGTGAAATTACGCTTGAAATTACTGAATATTTAATATGTGAACTATCACATTTCTAGTTAAGCGCACAACCAACAGAGTGAAAAATGTCCTAGTCGAGGACTGAACCCGGATTCCTTGGAATAGTGTTCTAAGTGGTCTCTCATTTAAGCTACGAAGACGATGTCCAGCTGAGTATTTTCAGACATTTCCATCTTGTGCTACAGTTGCAGCCTGACTAATAAATATGAATGAGAAATGCCAATCTGTGAATGGCCCTCATATATTGAATGGTAGAGCACTAGGAGAGCTATTCCAAGGTTCCGGGTTCGATCCCCGGGTTGGATATTTCCCCTCTGTTGGTTCTACGCATAGCAAGCAATGTGATAATTCACTTATTTAATATGCATAAATGTTGTAGAAATGGTAATTATTTCAAAAACAAATAGAAGACATACGATAAAGTCGATGACGAAAAATACGCACCGACAGAATGCGTTGATTATATCGTACCTGCAGCCATTTTCTATTTCTTAGTCTTCATGATTAACCGAACTTAATTCATTTGATTTTGCTTTTCATATTAAGTCCAAAGTGTATACTCAAATGTTCTAAATATATCTGACATTAAACCTAGCATTTCAAGTGAGATTTTTTTTAATCGTGTTTTATACTTTCTAATTTTCCACAATATCTCATGTGCGATGTTTCATGCAAAAAAGGATCACTTGAAATTCTCGTAATTTGACAAAGTCTCTTTTTTTTCTTATTTTCGCCTATCTGGACTCATTATTATTATTATTATTATTATTATTATTATTATTCAGTACATTTATGCGATTTTAAAATCATTTTGTATAGTGCAGAAATTTTTTGCAAAAAACATAAGAAAATCGGTTATATATCTTCATTATTATTTAACTTTCTTAAAATAATATGTCCCGGACTCAGTTAAGAACCTTGTATTTTGATTGAATAAATAGTCCTGTTTATATATAGATTTATAAATAATCTTTATTTCTGGTTATGTGCTCTCCTATCGATTATATTTCTTTATTTTAAAAGCACCATTTTCTAAATACCTTATTGTGTAAGATAGCCCAAAAAATGTGTGTAACAAATATATGTAGTTTTCTATTAGTTCTTCAATACATGATAACATTTCTCTGATAGAATTTTCTGAAATTTATTCAATTTCGATATATCACGTATTTGATACTTTTTTTATGAACATTTCTTATAAAGTATCAAAAATACTTCTGAGATTTGTGTGTCTCGACACTTTTAATATTTTTCCAAAGCACCTTTTCATCATACTTGACAGATTCTTTATTTCTCAAGAGACTTTAACTTTCATCTCGACTTTCTGAAAAAGTCATCGCTTAGATCTTTTCCAGGTAAAAATCTGAACTGAGAAAGATTTTTCTACGACTTTTATTTCACTTCAGCAAGAAATTTATTATTAGAGAAGAGTACATCTTTGTTTCTCTTATCCTTTTATATTTTGGAAAAACGACAAAATATTTCATATTATTTTTATTGTAAAATTATAACATTTCTACAGATTTATGGTAAGAGAATCTGGTATAATGTATGTAATGGACGTGCCTTAACACGTTCACTGCCGCTTACGTGAAGATGTGATGACAGTAAATGCCACACTGCAGAAGTGGGTTTTCCCAGAAGCCGATTTACTTTTTATAACAAAGAATAAGCAAAAGATTTTCCCGCGCCAGCCCGTTACTGGCTATTGGATATCACCCCACGTCACGCGCTGGCGCGTGAGTGGCCCCTTAACGTTGGCGCGTGATCGGCAGAGAATGTGTTAAAATATTTCTAACCGAAAAGTGTGATTTGCGATTTCTTGTTATTCAACGGTGGTTTTCTCCATATTGCTTCCAAAAATTAATGGTTAGAAAGGACTTTTTAAGGAAAAGTGATTCGAATTATTACTTTAGCAAATCAAGCAAGCAAAACCCTAAAAACCTTTTTATATACATTTTTTTTCGAAATATATGAAAAAATTGCATATTTTTAAGTATATTGATATTTTATTTCTTCAATATGTTTAAAATAAATTAAATACATTTAAAATAAACATGTTTAAAATATGATTAGAAGAATAAATCATATTCTTATATAATAAAATATTTATGATATTTTATTGGCAGTTTTTCGAAATTGTGATATGTATTCCGATTAATGAAATGCAATGACGTGATTCCAAATCATTTATGTTTTTTTTCAGTTTTTTCAACAAACTTCAGGAAATCGGCTAAATGTCCTCATTATTATTTATTTTTTTTTAAATATACAGTCCTAGAATAAAGTTAGAACCCTGTACTTTTGCTTCAGTAAATATTTCTTTTTTTGTATCTATATATAAAAAAAAATCTTTATTTCCTGTTATGTGCTCGGCTATGTATTACATTTCTTTATTTTATAAGAATCATTTTATAAACTCCTTATTGTGTAACATAGCCAAAGAATTGTGTGTTATTGTCTGAGCGAAGCGAAGTCTTTATACTCAGAGATACGTAACGATATTAAAACTCAAAAAAATTCTTTCGTCAAGCAAATCTCAAAAAGTACTTGTCGGATTTTGATTCTGTTTGTACCAATAGGTACCTATGAAGGTAATCTGGTGAATGCACCTACTTTTAAAAATTAATTCCAAATAGTTTAAAAGTTATATTAAAAAAACTGATAAAAAAGTACAATTTATTTGCATACGTCACAGAAATTTGGTGAGCGTGATTTTCACCGGCTGGACATTTTCGTAGATAACCGAATCAGTACATGGAGTAAATAGTAATCATTTACGCACTCAGAAATACTGAATGCAATAAAACATTTTAAAATTTAACCATGCAGGAAAATAAAACTCTTATTTTTTTATATTAAAAAATGTCATAAAAACTTTGATTTTGAGATTTTGTGATAATCTCTTAACAGCACTTTTTGATCGCTAAAAGAATGTTTTGCATATTTCGCGTGTTAAAATTAGAAACAATTACGTTTTTAAATAAAAAGTTTCTTTTATGACATCATTTTCCCTTTATATTTATTTTCATTGCATGTTTTCTTTTAACTTATATTTTGTTTGTGTATGGAAGTCAATTCTGGTCACTAATTTTTCGGCACGGATACCACAAGCGCATCAGATTTGGCGAAATTTTTTTCAAAGCCCATTTGGCGAAAACGCCCTTTTCAAATAACGCTTACATACACATTTTTAAATTATTTTCTATTTTCAAAAAGAACTTACAGTAAATAAAATAATAATAGTAATTAATAACTATAAAAAGAAATATTTTATATAATTAAAAGAAGGAAGTGAAAGTAAATAAACATTTTATGAGTAAATAAACAAATAATAAATAAATAAAGCCGGGTTACCATCTCAGGTAAAATAATGCCATTTTGACGCCAATTATGTACCCTGGTGCATATGTGACATTTTTTCCCTTTTTTCATCCGTTTCCTGTTGGCATACAACTTTGAAATATGGAGTATGTATGCATACCTGGAAGCAATACTGGAATTAGACATTGATTTTTTTTTTTAATTCGATCCAAAAAGGGGCAACGGGGCTATTTTTTAAAGTTTTATACAATTTATACTGCATAAAGGAGCCACTTACCTATTTCTATATACCAGAAGAAGTAAGTGGTATGTAAAAACAATTATAGTATACATAAATAAAATACTTGAGATAATATACTAGAGATATAAGCACCGGGTTTGGAGAGATGTTTTATGCCAATTAGGCGAAAACATCGTTTTGATCACCAGATGCATATACCATGCTATAACAACACGTTATTTATTTATTTCAAAATGAAAAAAAAAGGAATAAATGAAACATTTCCTGTTATTAAAAAAGATATAACAATCAACAAATGATAATATTTTTAGAACAAACAATTTATTATAACATTTATATGATAACCAGCATGTTAGGCAACTAAACGCCATTTTGGCACCAATTAGGTACCTCAGTGTATATAGGGCATATATGTGCCATATTTATTTGTAAAATTGAGCATGAAAGTTTACCAGGTGTGTTTTCATAGGCGCTTATATCTTTTTGCAACATAGCGCACCTTTCGAAGCCAAAACTGCACAAAAGAAAAAATAATCAATATTTGCAGCACTTTTTTTTAATGTAATGCACATTTTGTAATCAGTAGGCTCGATAATCAGACCTCGTTTTTTATTAGCACTTTCCAACAAAGTTGAAAAGTGCTTATGCATTCGGTTTGTCTGGCCGTCTGTCCGTCTGGCCGGATGGCCGTCTGTCCGTCTGTCCGCGCTCTAACTCCCGTAAATGTACTCGGATTGCTATGAAATTTTTATACGTTATTGAGGTTTACCCTAGCACGAACCCTATTGAAAATGAAGTATCTACTATGATTAGTTTATCTACAGAGAGAATCAAAAGTTTCCCATAACATTACGGCCTATGGGGAAAAATCGTTAATATACTCTGATTGCCATGAAATTTTAGGACGTTATTGACGTTTACCCTAGCACAAGTTCTATTGAAAATGAAGTTTCTACCATGATTAGTTTATCTACAGGGCGAATCAAAAGTTTCCCATTACATTACGGCCTATGGGGGAAAATCGTTAATATACTCGGATTGCCATGAAATTTTAGGACGTTATTGAGGTTCACCCTAGCACGAACTCTACTGAAAATGAAGTATCTACCATGATTAGTTTATCTACAGAGATAATCAAAATTTCCCATTACATTACGGCCTATTGGGGAAAAATCGTTAATATACTCGGATTGCCATGAAATTTTAAGACGTTATTGACGTTTACCCTAGCACGAACCCTATTGAAAATGAAGTTTCTATTATGATTAGTTTATCTACAGGGCGAATCAAAAGCTTTCCATTACATTACGGCCCATGGGGGAAAATGTTAATATACTCGGATTGCCATGAAATTTTAGGACGTTATTGACGTTTACCCTAGCACAAGTCCTATCGAAAATGAAGTTTCTACCATGATTAGTTTATCTACAGGGCGAATCAAAAGTTTCCCATTACATTACGGCCTATAGGGAAAAATCGTTTCACCGGAATTTTAAGGATGTTATACCCTGTCAAACATATTAAAATATGCATTCTATAAAATATAAAATGAAAATGTTGCTATTATTCATTTACAGGGCCACACAAAACAATTCCATTATATAATGGTAAAAGGGGGAATTGTGTGTGACATATTTTAAATATATTAAGCTTTTTCATTTATAATAAAATTCATATATGTCACTGAAGCTTAATATAAATTATACGCTACTGTTTTGCATAATATGAAATACATAGCATTTACAGGGCCATACAAAAGATTTCAAATAGTGTATTCTTTCCAAAGTACCGTATATGTGTCCGATGACGGCTGATGGAGGGATGAAATGCATTTTAATTATGATATTCGCGTTTATATTTCGCTAAATATGTGCACATTATATGGTGTGTATAAATGTTATAGTTGATATACAGGGCTACCCAAAAGAGCTCACCAAAGTTACTGAATATGAGCGTAAATTATTTAAACGTGGTTCTTAAATAAGCTATGCATTTTTACGCTGAGCTGCATTCAATTTACTGAGAAATGTTTGCAGAATATAGATAAAGGGATATACAGGGCCACGCAAAGAATTCGGTACATGGACGCCTATGAATGATGATTTATGAGAATGTGATTTCAGTTGTTTTAAAATTGTTTACAATAAATTTTAGCCTAATGCTGACATGTAATAAAGGTACAGTGTAAACTACAGGGCTGAACAAAAGTATTCAAGTATGTTTCCATCTAATAGTATGAATTGCTGAAAAACAAATTTCAAGCTACTGGGTATTTTCTTGCTAAGCTAAATTTTCCCATTATATGAACTGACATATGAAATACAGGGCTGTTCTAATGTACTGGAATACATATTTGGGTACATTTGGCTATACACTATTATTTCCCTAAATAACAAAGTTTTGTTAAAGATTTCATTAAGTGTTGGAAAGTGTTCATAATCTATGCTTAACGCATGATTTTTTCTTACTTGTTTGCTTTAAAAGATGATATTTCATACGACGTCTTTTTGGGATTCGTCGTTTTTCCATATTTGATAGTATGCGTCTACTCGTTTTGTACCCTTTTTTGTAACTTTCTTCTTTATTAACAGCGACATCTGGATTTCCTATTTAAATAAAAATTCTTCTAAATACAAAGAATTTTGTTAAAATAAATAAATAATAGGAAATGCGGACATCTATTGCTCAAAACACAAAATTTTTCCTATTGAGTTAATAAAAATCAGTAAAAACATAATTTTTATGATAATAAAAAGGTGACTTATGTAATAACAGAGTCATATATTATGTACGTTATGGATTAAGTATGAATATTTCAATGAAAAGTGATATTTCAAAAGTATTATGAAATTAGTTAAAAACCATTTATTTTAAACTAAATGAATAAAAGATTTATATTTTTAATGAAATAAATGGGATTTGAAAAATTATTGGAAATTTATCACCATAGATGTATCAATATTACAATCAGTACCTTGTATGCAAAATGGAACAATTAGCAATACTTTTTGTACCCGAAAAATGGTCGTTGCTTTTTTTAAGGTTAAAAAGTAGATTACGAAATACTCCTATATAGAGATGCCAAACCCTCGCTTATTGCATAGCAGAATTTTCTTATAGGAAAAGTTATTTTTTGAATCCGCAGAATGTTCCAATTTAATAAAACATTTTCTGTATTAAAATACCGGTATCCAAAATGCCGGAGACTTGGCAGCTCTGCCTATAACATTTTAATGAATCACGGTACTTTTTTTAATCGGATTCAAATTTAGTGAAGACAACGTTTTTTGGCCGAAAGCAGCTTTTTTCCACATGTGTAACTACGATACAATTCCTTGATGTTGACTTATGAATGTTTTGACTTATGCTATTATTGCTTCCTCTCATTTATTTATTTGAATTTTAAATAAGATGACTCAAAATCGTGTTTTTTAAATATACGAAAAAAAATGCATTTCGAGAGAGGGCGAAAAGGACAATATTTGGCAATTTATTACCTGCGTTTGGCTAAGTGTCTTACTACCTTGTATTTAATACTCTTCACAATACTTCGCTGTTATATGGACTTAGGCGCTTTTATAAAAAGTTTGACGTAATTCGGGCTTAAGAAAGTAAGTTTTTTACTGAATAATACAAATAAATGAAATATGAATTCTAAGAAATACTAATAAAAGAAAAATGAAGCATTATATTGATCTATGTATATTTAAAAATTCATCTGCTAGCACTAATTAGATAATTTATGTCATGTGTATATAATAGGAGATAAATAGCTTTTGATTCTGTATTTCTATGCTATAAAGCATTAACGTTTGTGTGTTTTTCGTTAGCATTGGGAGTACCTAGCCGATTTAAAAAATAATGTGGGCAAAAAATGTTGGTAACCATCTTTGCTGCAAAATATACTATATTTTGCGTAGGAACAATAATCACGATCAATGCACGAGCAAAAAAAGTTCTAAAATTGAGAATTCTTTGATGTTAATATGACTAAAAATTTTAAATCTTTTTTTTTTTTTTTTTTTTTTTTGGCAATTTTTAAGATATAATATTCTCGTTATGAACGATTTCTAAAACATTCGACAATTTAATTTCACAAATTAAACATTTTTTTTTTTCTAGAAAAAGTTTTAAACCCAATTTATTGAGAATATTGCAATTTCAAGGATACTGTTGGGGTCAGAAACTATAACTTTGACATCACCGTAACTTATAAGATGCAAGTGCTCGTTTAGGAGAAATTTTTAAAAAAGGATATTCCTTAACTCTTATCGACAACCTCATTGCATCCGTGGAAAACAGATATTCAACATTATAAACTATTCGGACGGGTTTCACACCATATAAAATACACTCATTTCTCTTCAAACATAATAGTTTATATCATTTATAGTTTCTCAAATCGGTGCAAAGCTTCTGTTTATGCTCATGACATCATTTCAAAGAGCTATATTTCTAATATAGGAAAATTTGGTGTTTTATTTTCTGTATTACTTTTAACATTTTGCATATTTCCAATTTTATATCCATGCATGGTTTGCTTTTCTTTTATAAAAATAGTATATGCAACAAGATTTTGTAGTTCTACGATTCGATATGCTTATTTTCATCATTATATTTTATCACAATGAATGACCAATTAAAGGTAACATCTCATTTTCTTTACTTATCGCAAGTTATTAAATGTGTATTCTCAGCAATTTCGCTCAGACTAATCCCTCTGAGGGAAGTCCTAGTAAATATATATATATTGCCATTAGTTCTTTTATACATGATAATATTTCTCTGATAGAATTTTCTGAGATCTATTCAATTTTAATATATCTTGTATTTTATACTTTTTTTATCAACATTTCTTATAAAGCATCAAAAATATTTCTTAGATTTGTGTGTCTTGACACTTTTAATATTTTTCCAAAGCACCTTTTCGTCATACTCGACAGATTCTTCTTTTCTCAAGAGACTTTCACTTTCATCTCGACTTTCTGAAAACGTCATTGCTTAGATCTTTACCAGGTAAAAATCTGAATTGAGAAAGATTTTTCGATATCTTTTATTTCACTTCGGAGAAAATTTTATTATTAAAGAAGTGTACATGTTTGTTTCTCTCATTCTTTTGTATGTCGGAAAAATAACAAGATATTTTTTGCTATTATTATTGTGCATTAAAATATTTCAGACAGAAAAGTGCGATTTTTTTTTTTTTTTTTTTTTTTTTTTTTTGTTATGCTATGATGTTTTTTGGCCACATTGCTTCCAAAAGTTAATGGTTAGAAATTAATTTTCAAGGGGAAGTGGCTGGAATTATTATTCTTATACATCGTGCTAACAAAACCCTACAAATTTTAATCAGTTCTTTTATACAGTTTTTTTAAATATATGACAAAATTCAATATTTGATAAGTATTCATATTTGTTTTTCCAATATGTCTAAAATATATTAAATATATATTTAAAATAATCATGTTTAAAATATGTTTAAAAGAAAAAATCATATTCATATATAATATAACAAATTATATATATATATATATAATTTGTTATATTATATATGAATATGATTTTTTCTTTTAAACATATTATATATATATATATATATATATATATATAATAGACCGGGCGGCGGCGACACGAATGCGGGTTCGCGACACGAATGCGGGTCATCGAGTTACGGGATGAAATCATGATGATGGACAAGATTATTAGGTGTAGATTAAGGAATGACTGGTCTGCCGCGGCATTTCTTGGTACGATATGAGTAACAGCGGGCGCCAAATCGCCATTTTGGCGTCACTTTCACGTCATCGAGTTACGGGATAAAATTGGTGCCAAATTAAAGGCAAAATAATGTATTTTAAGAATATTTCGGTCTGCTTGCGCATATCCTGGTACAAACACTCGGCAGACTGAAATTTATAACAAAAAATGACGTTATAATGTAAAATTCAATATGACTAAGTCATCGAGTTACGGGACGAAATCATGATGAAGGACAAGATTATAAAGTGTAGATTAAGGAATGACTGGTCTGCCTCGTCACTTTTTGGTACGATATGAGTAACAGCGGGCGCCAACTCGCCATTTTGGCGTCATTTTCATGTCATCGAGTTACGGGATGAAATTGGTGCCAAATTAAAGCTAAAATAAAGTATATTAAGAATATTTCAGTCTGTCTGCGCATATCCTGGTACAAACACTCGGCAGACTGAAATTTATAACAAAAAATGACGTTATAATGTAAAATTCAATATGACTACGTCATCGAGTTACGGGATGAAATCATGATGTAGGACAAGATTATCAAGTGTAGATTAAGGCATGGCTGGTATGCCTCGCCATTTCTTGGTACGATATGAGTAACAGTGGGCGCCAAATCGCCATTTTGGCGTCACTTTCACGTCATCGAGTCACGGGATGAAATTGGTGCCAAATTAAAGGTAAAATAAAGTATTTTAAGAATATTTCGGTCTGCCTGCGCATATCCTGGTACAAACACTCGGCAGACTGAAATTTATAATAAAAAATGACGTTTCATGTAACAACTCAATAAGTCATCGAGTTACGGGACGAAATTACGATGAAGGACAAGATTATAAAGTGTAGATTAAGGAATGACTGGTCTGCCTCGTCACTTTTTGGTACGATATGAGTAACAGCGGGCGCCAACTCGCCATTTTGGCGTCACTTTCACGTCATCGAGTTACAGGATGAAATTGATGCCAAATTAAAGCTAAAATAAAGTATTTTAAGAATATTTCGGTCTGCCTGCGCATATCCTGGTACAAACACTCGGCAGAATGAAATTTATAACAAAAAAATGACGTTATAATGTGACAACTCAATGATTACGTCATCGAGTTACGGGATGAAATCGTGATGTAGGACAAGATTATTAGGTCTAGATTAAAGAATGACTGGTCTGCCTCGTCATTTCTTGGTACGATATGAGTAACAACGGGCGCCAACTCTCAACTGAAAAACTGACACATTTAGAGATCAGATTAGTACATTACAAATATTTTAGCTCTTCTGATGATATTTTTTCAGGAGATACAATATCCTGGTTCATCCTGGGCTTTCATCGGCGACCTCTACCTATGACCCGAAAAACCCTAGTCCCTTGCGCGATAGCTCTGTTTCCGTTAGGCGACCAAGCATAGCGCCAAAATTCCTTACCTACGACCCGAATACCTTGGACTCTAAATAGAAAAGGAAAAAAAATACAATTGAATTTAACAAATTTAACAGAAAAACTAGACAAATTAAAGATATTGAAAGACGGTTAGAGGTGGGTGAAACTATCGATTTTTTCTGCCTTGAATCCGAATGTATTAGTCTCGGACGGCGGTTGGGTGGGTGGGTCGGTCAACCGCCGTGGTAAGAGGCCAATTTCCGTCTTCGACCCCTACCTACGCCCCAAAAAGGCCTAATCCCTTGCGCGAAACGCTGTCGATCACGAATAGCGCCAAAATTCCTTACTTACGATGCGTATGCCTTGGACTCTAAATAGAAAAGTTAAAAAAAGGTTGCGATTGAAACCGGACAAATTTAACAGAAAAATTACATAAATTAAAGATATTAAAAAACGGTTATTAAAGACTTCTTTTTACCTTTAATTTGGCACCAATTTCATCTCGTAACTCGATGACGTGATAGTGACGCCAAAATGACGAGTTGGCGTCCGCTGTTACTCATATCGTATCAAGAAATGCCAAGACAGACCAGTCATTCCTTAATCTACACCTAATAATCTTGTCCTACATCATGATTTCATCCCGTAACTCGATGACGTAGTCATATTGAATTTTACAATATAACGTCATTTTTTAAAATAAATTTCAGTCTGCCGAGGGTTTGTACCAAGATATGCGCAGGCAGACCAAAATATTCTTAAAATACTTTATTTTATCTTCTATTTGGCATCAATTTCATCTCGTAACTCGATGGCGCGATAGTGACGCCAAAATGGCGAGTTGGTGCCCGCTGTTACTCATATCGTACCAAGAAATGTCGAGGCAAACCAGTCATTCCTTAATCTATACTTAATAATCTTATCCTACATCATGAGTTCATCCCGTAACTCGATGACGTAGTCATTTGTGTCGCCGCCGCCCGCTCTCTCTCTCTATATATATATTTGCAGTTTTCAAAATTTGTTATATGAAATCCAAATGATGAAATGCAATGCTGCGATTACAAAACAATTATGTTTTTTTTTCTTTTTTTAAATTTTTTTTTTCAGTTTTTTTCAAAAAACTTCGAAAATCGGTAAAAAATCTCATCATTATTATTTAACCTCTTAAAATATGTAGCCTCAGAATAAAGTGAGAATCCTGTATTTTTGATTTAGTTAATGATCCTTTTTAAACATCTATTTAGAATGCTCGACATTGAAAATGCAACATCAAGAAGGAGTGGTCAGAAAGTGATAAAATTTGGGAAAAAGATAGAGACAGCAAGGAGCATTAAATGATCTTTATTTCAAAATGATAGTCAGAATATAGAACGAGAATGGCGTCGGCTCAGTACGATGTAGGATCACAGCGGAAAGAGATGCACGAAGAAACACGTCTAGGCATAGAGTCAATAAGAGTGCGGATGGTGTCCTGAGGGATGGCTCTCCATTCTCTTTCAAACCATTTGCCACAGTTCGTTTTCTAAACGAGGCAAGGGCAGAGTCCGCAAACAACGTCCAATCACATCCCATACATATTCGATTGGTGACAGGTCAGGATAGTACGATGGCCAAGGAAGCGTATGTATACCTTGCAGAGCATGTTGGCACATGCGATCACTGTGTGGTCGGGCATTATCCTGCTGAAAAATTGTATTAGGCAGCCCCTAAAGGTAGGGGGATTGCCACCGGCCACAGTACATTATCCAATAGTGCCCTGAATACGAAGTAGAGGTGACATGGAATTATACGCAATAGCGCCCCAAGCCATTATGCCACGTTGTCGTGCGGTGGGGCGTTTCATAGTTACAGCCGGATTTGATCTGTCTCTACGTAGACGCCACACACGTATGCCGAGACTGTCATTGGATAGACTGAAGCGTGACTCATCTGAGAACACGACTTTTCGCCATTCTGTCATCCACGTCGCTCTAGTCCGGCACCATTTCAAACGTTGGTGTCTACGTTGTGGAGTCAATGGCAGTCTTCTTAACAGACGCCGTGAGTGCAGGCCATTTTCAAACAATCGACGGAAAATGGTTCTAGTCGACACGGAAACAACCAGGGTATCTTTTACATGCTGCAGAATCGAGGTACAAGTGACTTGCGGGTCAGCCACAGCTTGTCGGTCGATGCGTCGATTCATGCGTGCTGACGTCACTCTGTCTGCTCCTGCACCTACTCAATCTTGCTACATTTTTTTGTTCCAACCATGTTCGCCACAGGCGATTCACCGTGCTCGCATCCATGTGGGTATCAGCTGCGATTTGATGTAAGGACCAACACCGCCCCCTCCTTTATCAGTCCGATCACCATACCTCTTGTAAAATAGTCTATCTGCTGGAAGTTCCTTCGTTGACGGCGGCTTGGCATTCTTTACTATACACGTATTCTCCGAGACAAAAACAAAATTTCTTAGATAATTCGTCTAGCAGAAATAACGACACGAATATTGCCCATTCTGTAAGTTCCTTCCATTATATCTTACATCACGTGAGTCGGAGACCTGCGTATTTCACATCATCCGCTAACTCAGTGGCTTGCGTCTACTCTAAAATGTGCATAAATATCTGAAAACTTCTTCTTGGTGTTGAATTTTCTATGTCGAGCAGTGTATATAAAAGCCTTTTTTCCTGTTATGTGCTCCACTATCTATTAAATTTCTTTATCTTAAAAGCTTCATTTTTTAAACACCTTATTTTGCAACATAGCCCAAGAAATGTGTATAATAAATATACGTAGTTTTCCATTAGTTATTTTATTTATGATAACATTTCTCCGATAGAATTTTCTGAAATATATTCAATTTCCATATGTCTTGTATTTGATACTTTTTTTATCAACCTTTCTTATAAAGCATCAAAAATATTTCTGAGATTTGTGTGTCTTGGCACTTTTAATATTTTTCCAAAGCACCTTTTTGTCATACTCGACAGATTCTTCTTTTTTCAAGAGACTTTCACTTTCATCTTGACTTTCTGAAAACGACATTTCTTAGACCTTTACCAGGTAAAAACCTAGACTGAGAAAAGTTTTCTGTAACATTTTTTTCCAGAAAGAATTTTGTTATTAGAAAAATGTATATGCTTGCTTCTCTTATTCTTTTGTATGCCAGAAAAAAAAACAATAAAATATTTTATTATTATTATTATTATTGGAAGATATGGTAATAGAACCTGGTGTAACGTACATAATGGACGTGCCTTAAAATATTTCAAACATAAAAAAGTGATTTGTGACTTCTTGTTATGCAACGGTGCTTTTTTGGCCATATTGATTGCAAAAGTTAATGATTAAAAAATACTTTTCAAGTGAATGTTACTGCAATTATTATTCTTGTACATTGTGTTAACGAATCCTTTGAAACTTTGATCTGATATTTTACAATCTGATACATTTTATTTGAATGTTTAAAAAATTTCCGTTATTTCATAAGTATTCATATTTGTTTGTCCAAAACGTTTTTGTAAATTAAAAGAATTATGTATTATTTAATTATGTATTATGTATTATTTACTTCATTTTAATGAAAGATGGTATTAAAAAAAGGCTCTGTTTGCATAACGACATTTCGAATAATTTAGACATAAATAGGAGATCAGTTGTTTGAATAATACAGCGTGATTTATCGTTATGGAATGACAGTTTTGGCTATATTGTCCCAAAAGATATGCCAACATGTATTACTATTTGAGTGAAAGAGAGCAAAAATATTAATATCGTAGTAGGAAACCTGTAATTCTTTTGAAATAAGAAAAAGAGGCATATTATTCATATTACAAACATATATATTTACATGATTTTTAAAAATAGCGTCATAAAAAGGCTGTATTTACGCATTATACAATGAATGCCTTTTTCAATATTTTAGAATTAAAAGGGAGATTTGGTATTTATTCTTATGCAACGGACAGTTTCAAAAAATATTCATTCCGGTAGTAATGCTATAGTCAAATGGGCTAAAATTAATATTGCCGTATTAATAAAACCTAGAATACTTTGTAATTAGGAAAAAGTTATTTATAAATATATTATAAGAAATTTACGTCATAAAAAAGCAGTATTTATCAGTGCATAATGAGTGTCTTTTCGCATAGTCTAGGCTTAAAAAGAAGATTTGATATTTATAGTTTTGCGATTACGCGTATCGCATTAAAATGACACCTTCAGAGAGTAGTTTTAAAGAGAAAGGTAACAAAAAAGGCATCATCATTCAAGAAAACCTCTAAAAATATTGCACTGTGAAACAGCTCTGACCACGCTCGATTAGAACCCGCAAACATTAGTGGAAGTTCCTCTTTTTGTGATCAGTATGATAACCATTAATCTGAATGGGCCAATATTAACGGAACTTATACCCTGTTCGTGCTAGAAACATACGATATCTCAGATCCACGTTTTTGAAATGGCAATCTGCAGGAATTTTATGACTGTTCACATTAAAAAAAATACCTGAGATACCTCAGTGAACGTCATTCTATATGTAATATAAACAAATGTAAAGTTTGCCAATGCGCTCAGAATAAAAGCGGTCGCAACAGCCAATCAGTAAAAGCGTAGCTTTATAGCCAACGAGAATGGGTATTTTTTCCTGTATCTAGCTGAAGTAAGTCGAAACTCATTGAGAGAGATTGTGGAACGCTCTCAGAGAGTTCTGTGGCCTGAGATATCTTAAGTACCCTAGTGCTAGGGTATTACATTAAGTCTGCAATTAAATGACCATGATGATAGTCTTAAAATGACTAGTGAGCAGTATAAACGGAAATTTTCCGAACGCTTTTATGCGATAATGAAATATAACATCTTTTAAATATTTAGATTTCGAATACCACAAATCATTCCTTTATTATTGGCTTTTATTTTTCAATACAAATCTTATTGCATATCATTTTTGTTAACAATAGCGCATTAATAAAACAGTCAAATTACAGTGATCTGAAATAAAGTTTTATAAAGTAGAAAATGGGTATTATACAAAACAAGTTCGTTTGAAAATTATATACTGTTAAAGTTCACAGAAAGCATTTTTTTAATCAAAGTAACAATAACAAGAAAAAACATATTTTAAATGAAGATGAAAAAATTAATTTAAGGTACTTTTCTGGAATTTACTTTCATTTCTAAATAAAATAGTTCAGAAACATCTTTTGTATGTATTCCTACTACATATAGTAGCTACACACTTCATACATATGTATAAATACTGTCTGGTGGTACGATTAAATCTTATTGTCTCTTAGTGACTCTGCTTTTTTTTTATAATATTTCCTCTTCTTGTTTACCTGTTCCAAGCAAACTTCCTCCACATGTTTTGTCGTCGATCCTATACTTTCTTCGAGAACTCTTTTTAAAAGCCGGTCCAAATTTTTTTATATTTAGTTAATAGGTTCCAATCGCCTGAAATCACGATTTAAGTCTTTTTTTGGCGTCCGATTGTAGGGCAGTAATCAGCTATTTTAGATAAAATAGAAATTCGTACTTTGGTATGTTTGTGAATCTGCTGCTTCAGGTTTTTATCAAATTGACAACCCTTCTCTCAAGTCTGAATTTAAAAGACGGAAAATATGATATCAAGGGCTGAAGCAGATAAATCAAATCTATTTTTCTACAAAAACGTAGCACTTCTAGACCTATACAGGGTGTATCTAAATTACTGGGCAAAACTTTAAGCGGTGATAGTATACATCAAGACAAATTATACTAAATGGGAAACTAAGGGTTCCAAACGTCTTCCAAAGGAGATAGGCGCCAATCAAAGTGTAGGGTCCAAAATTTGAAATGATTATAAAAAAACAGAAAATTTGGTCGATTCGTTTCCAGTTTTCACGAAAACTATTCTTTATGTCAGCATTGCCTTGAAAATAAATTATAAAGATAAATTTCAAGAAATGCTGATAGAGGGCGCTTTAGAATTTGGAGTAATGAACAACTTTTTTACCGTTATTTTTTGCATCTCATTAATTTTTTTAGAAGTTTAGACATAAACTTAAATTTTGAGCTCAAATCTGTGGATAAGTAGCGCAAACTGAACTGTGTTCAATGGGAGTGGGTAGGTTCAAATTTCAAATGATTATAAAAAACTGAAAAATTGGTCAATTGATTTGCCGTTCTCACTAAAATTATTCTTTATGTCAGTATTGTCTTGAAAATAAATTATACAGATAAATTAAAAAAAATGTCGATAGAGGGCGCTTTAGACTTTGGAGTAACGTACAATTATTTTTTACCGTTATTTTTTGAACCTCATTAAATTTTAAATTTTTTTTAAGCTTAGACATAAACTTAAATTTTGAGCTGAATATCTGAATCGTTGAGAGTGATTAAGTAGCGCAAATTAAACTGTGTTCAATGGGTGTGGGGAGGTTCAAATTTCAAATGATTATAAAAAACGGAAAAATTGGTCGATTCGTTTGTGGTTTTCTCTAAAACCTTTCTTTATGTCGGTATTTCCTTGATAATAAATTTTAAAGCTAAATTTCAAAAAATTCCGCTAGAGGGCGCCTTAAACTTTAGAGTAACCAACAACTATTTTTAACTGTTATTTTTTTTTTATCTAAATAAATGTTTTAAAAGCTTAGACTTAAATTTTGAGCTCAAAATCTGAATCGTTGTGAGTAATTAAGTAGCGAAAAATTGAACCACCCTACTAGCTATCATTAGTTTAACATTTTATAAATAGAAATATATAACGCAGATTAATGTTTTTTTTTTTTTTTTTAGTACAAAAAAAAAAAAATTAAAGGTTTTTACCACAGCTACAGAAAATCCTTTTGTTCCAATGGAAAAATATCGATTTGTAAATATAAAAATGAAAAAAAAAATATCTAGAGCTAAAATTAGAATGCTCTTTCGTTGGACGCATTTTTCGGCAATCAATTCTCATCTTATCGGGTTAGAAATCACGTTACAGTGTTTTCACTTCCTTTTTTTTAAAATAAAACAGATTACTTCCTTTCACAAACTTTAACAGCCTGAAATTTAATTACCTTTAGCAATGTGTTCTTCGTTAGTCAATATATTGAAAATATTGCATCTGATTAAATTAAATTGCTGATAAAATAAAGCAGCTGATAAAATAAAGACTTTATACCCATATCAATATAATAATTTTATTTAAAAATTTATTCAATAGATATCATTATAACTTGCAAAATGCTGATAAAGTCAAAGCTTTTCATATGAAGATTTATTGAGAAAATACATTTTAATGAAATGTGCAAGAGTATTTGTAACAATTTTCAATATTAGGTTAATTCGGAAAGTATTTCGAGAACTAAATTAATTTTACAGATTTATCAATCACTTTTTACTTTCTTTAATTTAACAGGAAAAAGTATTGAATTCGTAAAAATTTTCAAAATACGGTTTTCGACGGTTTTACACGTTTTATGGATCAGAGAATCCAAAAAACATGGTTTTACAAAATGTCTGTTTGTGAGTCTGTCAGTCTGTTTGTATGTGACAAACATTTTGTGGATGCTCTATCTCAAGGATTAATGCAATGAGTTCCACAAAACTTAGTTTATGTTAGACCTTAAAAAATAGATATGATTAGTTTTTAGTATATGTCGCTCAACAGGTGGCGCTAGTATGCTGAATTATTCGCAATTTATTGAATAGCCATATCGCAAGAGCTAATGCATGGATTTTCATAAAATTTTAGATTCAGTTAGTACTTGATATAGCATGGTGCTGATTACTTTTTATTGTAAATCGCTTAAAAGGTGGCAGTGCTATGGTGCATTATCCGTGATTGTCGTAATAGCTATGTGTTACGGTTACACCATAATCTTGTATATCGAGTCTCCATGGCGCATTCTTTTGTAATGGCTTCACCATAACCTTGGATGCCGCGCGTCTCCTTGGCGCATTCTACAGTACTTTAGGTTTGCCGTTTTGGCCACATTGGAATATCGTTTGTTATTGTTTTGTTTTCGGCGATCTTAGCGGACCTATCGTGTGTTCGCTGGATCTGTATTCTTTATTCGAAATGTAAATAATGTGTAAATAATTTGCATATAAAGAATTTTTAAGTATTATTAGTTGTATTAATTGAACCAGCGACCTAATGAGTATTAAATATACTCACAACATTCGACAGTTCGTTACATTGGTCCGCTCGCCGGTAGGACTTTCGTTTTAATTCGAACTTGTATTAAACTTCCTTGTTCTATTTGAATTAAAATGGCTACAATAATTAGTTTGAATAGGACTAGAGGCTCATTAAAAGCCCAGTTAACAAGATTAGAAAATTCTGTAAATAAAAAAAAACCCGAAGAATTGTCTAGAATTCAAATTGAAGCGAAAATCAAGAATCTTCAAAAACTGTCAACAACCATCGATGTACTTCGTCGAGATTATTATATAACAGCGCCAGAAGATCATGATTTAACCGAAATTGATGCTTCATTCGTCGAAATGGAAGAGCGAGTAGAAAAACTAGAGGTAAGTTTCAATCAATTATTATATTCTAATAAAATAGAAACTAAAAATTCAGAATTAAAGATAAATAACAGTAAAATAAAACTTCCTGACATACCTCTTCCGCTATTTAGTGGCAAATATGAAGAATGGAATATGTTTAAAATAGAGTTTAATAATATTGTTACGAATAATGCAGAACTGACTGATGTTCAGAAATTACATTATTTGCATTCCGCACTAAGAAATGGGGCTAAATTATTAGAAACTCCAGATGATACATTTGATTCGTTGTTTAAAGCGTTGGAAAATAGATTTGAGAACAAAAGAATCGTTGTCAATATACATTTAAAGGCTGTGTGAGATTTTGAAAGAATTTCACATGAATCATCTAAAGAATTAAGGCGTTTATTAGATGTTATAAACAAAAATATCAGGACTCTGAATAATTTAGGATTTGAGAGAAATAACCTCTCTGACATTTTGTTTACAACTATAATTTTAGAAAAACTAGATAAGGAAACGAGAAAACAATTTGAATTGTCAATAAACACCTCTGAAGTTCCTAGTTTTGACAATTTAATGGACTTTTTTAGAAAAAAGAAGCCAATCGCTCGAAAGCATAAATAGAAGCAATTTAGCGAGACCAAAAATTTCTAGTGAAATAAAATCAAAATCCCTTTTAATAAATACAAATTCTGGAAAACAGTGTATTATTTGTGACTCATTTCATCCCCTATATAAATGTAATAAATTCTTAAATATGAATTTTGGTGAAAGATTTGCTATCGTTAAAAAAAAAAAAAAAAAAAAAAAAAAAACTTTGTCTGATATGCTTTAACAAATCACATTTAGCAGTTAACTGTGTTTCGAAACATTTATGTAAACATTGCAAATTCCCTCACAACACTTTGTTACATAGAGATAAAGAAATCAGTTCCAATAATGAAAGGCATTTCCAAAGGACAGATGTTGATCAGACAGTACGACGCCTAGAATCATGTCCAACGCCTTCAGTCTCACAAAATCTTTCTAATTGCTTATTCGCTTCAAATAAAACTGTTATCTTGTCAACTGCAGTAATTGACATAAAAACAAATAAAGGAAATTTTATCCAGGCAAGGACTCTCTTAGATTCTTGTAGCCAAATAAATTATGTGTCGCTTGAATTTGCAAAGAAATTGGGCTTAAAGAAATCAAAGGTTTTTGCTCCAATATCGGGTTTGAATAACACAACTACAACATTAAATTATAAAATTAAAACTGTGATTTCAAATAAAAATAGAGATTTTACAAGGGAACTGTAATTTCTTGTTGTGCCAAAAGTTACAGAAATAGCCCCACTTACACCTATTCGTATTGAAATTGCTGATATTCTTACAAATATCCCGTTAGCAGATGCTGAATTTTATATCCCTGGGAGGATAGATCTGCTCGTCGGCGCGGAATGTTTCTTCGATTTATTAAAATCAGGTAAAATTTGCAGCTTATCTCAAAACTTGCTATTTCAAGAAACAGTGTTCGGATATGTTGCTAGCGGTGTAGTGAATAATGCCTCAGATGATTCCCAATATTGTGGTTATTTAACCAATGAAAAAATAGACGAATCCTTAAGAAAATTTTGGGAAATCGAAAATATTAATGATTCTAGTTCTTTACTTAGTACTGAAGAGAAATTTTGCGAAAATCATTTTGAAACAACTCATTATCGAACTTCTAATGGTCAGTATGTTGTTAGCATGCCTATGGAGGATGCTACACTCTTAGGAGAATCCAAAAAACTAGCCGAAAAAAGACTCGATCAAGTTTTGCACCGATTAGATAGGGATTGGAACTTACAACCTCTCTATTCCGAATTTATGGAAGAATACAAAAACTTAAATCATATGGAATTAGTAGAAGAATCAAAACCCGTAAAGAACCTTTTTATATACTATATCATGGGGTCTACAGGCCAGAAAAAAGTACAACACGCTTGCGAGTCGTTTTTAACGCGTCAACGCCAACGACATCTGGTTTGTCATTGAATGATATTCTTTTAAAAGGCTAAATTCCTCAACAAGAATTATTCTTAATTATGATACGTTTCCGAAAACATCGATATGCATTGACAGCGGAGGTAGAAAAAATGTATAGAATGGTATTAATTGATCCATCCCAACGAGACTTCCTTAGAATCTTGTGGAAGGACAATATTAACGCGCCAGTGAAAACTTACAAACTTAATACAGTTACTTATGGGACATCTAATGCTCCTTATTTAACAACTCGTGCTCTTAAACAATTAGCTCTTGATGAGCAACCAAACTTACCTCTAGCATCGTCAGTCGTTTTAAATGATTTTTATGTAGACGACCTTCTTTCCGGGGAATCGACTCTCGAAAAGGCGAAAATTTTAAAGCCCCAATTGATTGAACTTTTGAAGCGTGGAAATATGAAATTGCACAAATGGTGTGCAAACCAACGAGAATTACTTGAACCTAATACTATGGCTGCCATCGAATATAATTTGGATGATCAAACAGATTGTAGTTCAGTAAAAACTTTAGGTGTTCTCTGGGAACCTTTAAGTGATTTTTTTTTGTATAAATTAAAGATTCATAACAAGGAATTTTATAGTAAACGAGATGTTCTCTTTTTGATTTCAAAAATCTTCGATCCCCTCGGATTAATTGGCCCTGTAGTAACAAGGGCTAAGATCTTCATGCAGAAAACTCGGCTAGCTAGGATAGATTGAAATGAATCATTACCAGATTCCATAGCGAAAGAATGGAGTGATTTGTTTCCACTCTTTCAGAATTAGAAAATTTAAAAATCCCTAGATTTGTTTTTCGTGAAGAGCGCATAGTCGTACATGGCTTCGCAGATGCCTCTTCTTTGGCATATGAAGCCGCCATATACATCCAGTATATACCAACTGAAGGTTCTCCTGATGCACAATTACTCAGTAGCAAGTCTAGAGTATCCCCCATAAAAACAGTGACAATCCCTCATCTTGAACTTTGTTCTTGTCTCCTTGGTAAAATTAATGCATAAAGTTATACCTGTGGTGTTTATTTTTGGAGTGTGAGAAGACGAAGGGGAGAAAACAAACTTGTTATTTTTGTTTCTACCCACAATAGGGCCAAATGGTGATCGTAAAATACTATAGTACATTGCATTGGTTGTAGGCCTGCAAACGACCCTAATTACCATCATTACTTCTTTAGAACAATAGAAATATCTTTATCCATGATGACATAAAATGTCAAACATAAGGTTAAAAAATATAAAATTGAAAAGGTAAAAAAAGTTACCTGTCAAGTCCTTGGCTGTTGATGACAAATAAATCCAGACAATAGGCACAAGAAATTATTATGCAAACAAATGTTGAAAAAAAAAACTATTTTTATTTCATGAAGAACTTGTTTATTTTTTTTCATGAATAAATATTTCTTCACATAATTATATTATTTTTGACTCGTACATATTAATCTCTCTTTTCATAAAAAACCATTTCATAATATATGCTAATCACAACAATTGCTATCTCCAAGCAATAAAAATTCTTTGTCAATAATATATTTTAGATATCTCAACAGGATGTAAATTATAAATTTTTCTCATGACATAAAAGGAGAATATAATATTATTTCTTCTTGAAAAAGAGCAACTTTCATAATATGAACTTTCAAAAACAAAATATATTATACTTCATATTGCATAGATACAAACCAATATTTTCTTCATAACGCCCCTTGGGTATTCAAAAATTATATATATAAAATTGGGCAAAATAATGAAGTAAAAACTTTATGAAAATCAAATATCTTCACTTGATGAAAGAAAAATGTTCACCTCTTAAAGCACACGTTCTTCACCTCTGCTTGTTTTTTTTTTCAGAGGATTGAGAACATATAAAAGCACAATTGAAGAATTGATCACATAAATATTTGACGAAAATTTTGGACGAAAAGATGAAGAATAAAACTATTTAGAATAAACATGTCGACAACCTTCTTTAGTTAAAAGTGGCATCAATAGAGCAACACATAAAAGGCTTCACGACGTCACCTCATTTAATACGCATATCCAAACAGAGTACACAACAAAAATACTTTCAGGATCCTTTGAAACAACAGGTTTGCTCCTCGCTGCTTAACAGAAATCAACATCACTTTCCTAGATGCATTTTGAGGGCAGCACTTTTTCTTTGCCGCACTTAAAAATCAGCATCGTAATAATATCAACATAACCAAAAAAAACCCGTTCCATCCTTCGTTAACGGGGGAGCACCTCTGCCCCGAAATTACACTAAAAACTTTCACTCATGCGACTGCATCCATCACAGCAGGTGTCTATCGGCGCAACTGACTCAGGTGGCCGCGAGGCAAGGGGAAAAAGAGAAAGGGTTATTGTAAATGCAAAATACGCCAATTTGGCAGTGAGCAAAAGAGGGGGTGAGGAAAAAAATAAGCCAAATAACAATATACAGTATGAAAAAATATGTAACTAATAAGAATAAAATTGATAACCATCTTAAGAAGGAAGGCCAAAGCTGGTGGCCATGTACTTAACGGCTTGAAATACGTCACCTGTGAAATTTAATTTGATAGGCTAGGGGTGTGTCCGAATAAACGGAAGTTCCACCCAAAAGAAATAGCGAGAATGTTCTCGAACAAATTTTAAACCGGAAGGAATGATTTCAAACAGAATTTTTACCGGCTTGGAACATTCGAAAGCTAAGTAAGAAAGAAAACATTACAGGCGACGATAAGAAAATAAGCGAAATCGAAATAAAATTTAAATTGAGAACATTAATAAAAAAGAGGTAATAGGAAATAAAATGACTAATAAAAAATGAATTAAATTAAATCTATGGGGGGGTATGGAGTAACCACCACATATTACCCAGGGTCCCCCAAAAGAAAATATTGGTGAGATGACAAAATGAACAATTTTTCATCGAGACAATATTTTCTAACACATGTACAAATATGCTAAATAATTACACAAAATAAATGTATCAGCAATAGTTATAAAAATATACATAATTGTTGTACATGATATTTAAATAATAAAAAAATAATTACTGTTATGATAGTAATCCTTATGAAAATATACCAACTGTAGTAAATGTTAACATGAAAGGTATATAAAGTTTCTTTCAGAGGTATCTATCATATAAAAAAAATTAAAGTCTATGTGCAGAAAAACAGTCCATAACTTTGAAGAGTCTCTTGTTAGGCTGTGCACAATGTACCACAATAGTAGAATGCTTTAGCATATGTCACAATATTTGATTACACAATAATATGTATATTTATATTCTCAGTTGTGAACAAAAATGAAATATACTATAACTGTATATGAATCATGTTATAACTATATATAACATATATGGTTTCAAATAACACATAATAAATTAAATGAATTTGTAAGTTGAAAATTGAACAACCATAAAAATATATATATAAATAGTGCAGAGAGATTAGTTATGCTCTCATAAAAAAAAAAAATTACTTATATCACCACATAGCCTTTTACGCTTTCAATAAATCTTAAATGAATAACTTTAGTATTATTCAATAACACATTTTTGCAGAAAATAAAATTAATAAGTTGCAAAAAAAATGTCAACAAAAGCATGATATTATTTTTCAACAAAAATATCTTCAAAATGAATATAATAATTTTCAAAGAGAGAATTTTTACGCTCTCATAAAGGCATATTCTTGAACATTTTCAAAATAAATTGACAATAATTGCATAAATATCTTTAATACCATACTTCATTCAAAATAAACATAAAACATAAGATGCTTAATATTCTGAAAAAGGAAGAAATTTATATGAATATGTCAATCTTATATATGACTAGATAATGTCAACCTACAAAGAAAAATCAATTATGTCAAAATCTTTATATAGAAGATATCTTGAACATATTTACTTGTAATTTTCAAACATTTTTTTTTTTAAAAAATTAAGTAAGTGATCACTTTTGTATTTGTCATAAATCAAGAATTTGCTTTATATAAATATATATAATGACTCAATCAATATCTTTGGATAAATATATATATCATGACTGAATCAAGAACTTTGGATAAATATATATATTGACTGAATGAACAACTTTGGATAAATATATATATAATGCCTCAATCAACATCTTTGGATCCAAAGTATAAATACCCAAAAGTATACAAAAAAAATTTACTTATTGTGAGTCATTCACCTTTTATATTTCAACAAGATGAGAAGAAAACATTAGTATGAATAAGCTTATCATGCATTTTCTTTTTTTTTTTATCAAAAGAGGTTAAATGTTAAAGCATGCATGCATTGTAAAGAGAAGACACAATAGGGAAAATAATTTGATGAGTACTCATTTTTATGTTTACCTTATATCAATTACAATTTCACCTTTCTTATTAGAATGCACATTTGTCAAAAATAACTTTAAATAATGACATAATATTATAACAAGGATATAAAAGACAAATTCTTTCTCAATTTTTTGCATCAACTATTGTAATTAAAGACTTTATAAGATTTAACAGTAGTAGAGTATGGCATCCATGAGATTATATGTATATATTGTAATAATTATGACTTATAGATAAATACAGTAAATAATAAAACTATTGAAAATCATACATACATCCCGAGGATGACCGTTGAGTTGTACCAGGGAGAAGAAGACTTAAAAAAAAATGAAAAAATAATAACAGCTGCCTGCAGCTTGGAGAAAAGAAAAAAAAAATTACATAGTGATTCTTCTTACTGGAGTATCAGTCTGGCTAGCTTAGACTGATTATACTACAAAGCAATAGTCATACTGAAAAAGTTCAAGATAATTCTAATAATGCTTTTCATAAAACTCCTATAAAGCATACGAAGGATAAAGTGTATCACAATTCTCAAACCAACTACTCTCCTTTACAAACTCAAAAGGACAGTTCTCATACTTCTCGTAATTTTCAAAGAAAAACTAGAACATTTTCGCCTTCTCCACCGAGACAAGAGGCTACAAGTAAACGTAACAATAGTTTTCGGCAACGTAACTTTCACCGGAAACGCCCTTATCAACCAACCTCTGACAAATACTCTCACAAAAAAAATTCTACATCCTTTTACCACAGACGAGATGTTGTACAGTGTGCGTTCTGTGGGAAATTTAATCATCGTATGGATACCTGTTACAAATTTAAAAACATTATTAATTCGTCTAACAAAAACTCTTCAGCTCCAATCTCGTCTCATCCGTACAGAAAGAAAAACCACACCTCTTCTTCTTCTGAAAATAACAACGTTTGAGAAGACGAAGGGGAGAAAACAAACTTGTTATTTTTGTTTCTACCCACAATATGGCCAAATGGTGATCGTAAAATACTATAGTACATTGCATTGGTTGTAGGCCTGCAAACGACCCTAATTACCATCATTACTTCTTTAGAACAATAGAAATATCTTTATCCATGATGACATAAAATGTCAAACATAAGGTTAAAAAATATAAAATTGAAAAGGTAAAAAAAGTTACCTGTCAAGTCCTTGGCTGTTGATGACAAATAAATCCAGACAATAGGCACAAGAAATTATTATGCAAACAAATGTTGAAAAAAAAACTATTTTTATTTCATGAAGAACTTGTTTATTTTTTTTCATGAATAAATATTTCTTCACATAATTATATTATTTTTGACTCGTACATATTAATCTCTCTTTTCATAAAAAACCATTTCATAATATATGCTAATCACAACAATTGCTATCTCCAAGCAATAAAAATTCTTTGTCAATAATATATTTTAGATATCTCAACAGGATGTAAATTATAAATTTTTCTCATGACATAAAAGGAGAATATAATATTATTTCTTCTTGAAAAAGAGCAACTTTCATAATATGAACTTTCAAAAACAAAATATATTATACTTCATATTGCATAGATACAAACCAATATTTTCTTCATAACGCCCCTTGGGTATTCAAAAATTATATATATAAAATTGGGCAAAATAATGAAGTAAAAACTTTATGAAAATCAAATATCTTCACTTGATGAAAGAAAAATGTTCACCTCTTAAAGCACACGTTCTTCACCTCTGCTTGTTTTTTTTTTTTCAGAGGATTGAGAACATATAAAAGCACAATTGAAGAATTGATCACATAAATATTTGACGAAAATTTTGGACGAAAAGATGAAGAATAAAACTATTTAGAATAAACATGTCGACAACCTTCTTTAGTTAAAAGTGGCATCAATAGAGCAACACATAAAAGGCTTCACGACGTCACCTCATTTAATACGCATATCCAAACAGAGTACACAACAAAAATACTTTCAGGATCCTTTGAAACAAAAGGTTTGCTCCTCGCTGCTTAACAGAAATCAACATCACTTTCCTAGATGCATTTTGAGGGCAGCACTTTTTCTTTGCCGCACTTAAAAATCAGCATCGTAATAATATCAACATAACCAAAAAAAACCCGTTCCATCCTTCGTTAACGGGGGAGCACCTCTGCCCCGAAATTACACTAAAAACTTTCACTCATGCGACTGCATCCATCACAGCAGGTGTCTATCGGCGCAACTGACTCAGGTGGCCGCGAGGCAAGGGGAAAAAGAGAAAGGGTTATTGTAAATGCAAAATACGCCAATTTGGCAGTGAGCAAAAGAGGGGGTGAGGAAAAAAATAAGCCAAATAACAATATACAGTATGAAAAAATATGTAACTAATAAGAATAAAATTGATAACCATCTTAAGAAGGAAGGCCAAAGCTGGTGGCCATGTACTTAACGGCTTGAAATACGTCACCTGTGAAATTTAATTTGATAGGCTAGGGGTGTGTCCGAATAAACGGAAGTTCCACCCAAAAGAAATAGCGAGAATGTTCTCGAACAAATTTTAAACCGGAAGGAATGATTTCAAACAGAATTTTTACCGGCTTGGAACATTCGAAAGCTAAGTAAGAAAGAAAACATTACAGGCGACGATAAGAAAATAAGCGAAATCGAAATAAAATTTAAATTGAGAACATTAATAAAAAAGAGGTAATAGGAAATAAAATGACTAATAAAAAATGAATTAAATTAAATCTATGGGGGGGTATGGAGTAACCACCACAATACCGTCACTTGACATTCCAATTGAAACTGTTCTTCTCTGGAGTGACTCCACAATATCACTGGCTTGGATTAAAAAATCGCCCCATCAACTGAAAAAATTTGTGAGTAATAGAGTGGCTACTATACAAGACCTCACAGACTCTTATCAGTGGCAACACGTATCATCGGAAAATAATCCTGCTGACGTCCTATCTCGAGGTCTAGATGCTAAAGAACTGACTAACTGCAAATTTTGGTTTAGTGGACCAAATTTTCTTCGGGACAGAATTCAATATGCAGAAAGTTATCCAGTAAACCTGGAAAGCAACACTGACTATAACTCAGAATTTAAAACTAAAAAAAAACACTATTTTTTCACTTAGAACTGAAAATTGTTTTTATAATTGTTTATTCTCTTTAACTAATAATTTTTTTGAAATTAATTCGTATTACTAGTTATATTTTTAGATTTCTAAATAATTGTGGAAAGGGTAAGGAAAAAAACTGTGGTGCCTTGTCTGCAAGTGAATTGAGACTTGAAGAATTTCTTCTGGTTAAACAGGTACAGTATTCAGCATTCTCTGAAGAGCTTAAGCATTTGAAAAACCAGAGGAGCATTTCAGGTAATAGTAAACTAAAATTTCTAAATCCTTATATAGATTCCGATAATTTAATTAGAGTTGGAGGTCGTTTAGACAATTCCAGTCTGATCTATGAGAGAAAACACCCTATAGTAGGGCGGAGCGTAAAAAACTTTTTTTCGAAATTCTTTTCTCCCTAGCGCGGAAAAGTTGTCTAGTAGTATCAGTAATATAGTCACAAAATTTTAAAAAAATCAATAAATATCTTCCGGTTCCACTTTTGGGTCAAAATTTGCAATTTTAGCCAAAAATGTTGTATTTTTTCACATTTCAGTAATATTTTATTTTTTCAATTTTTTGTTCGCCCTAGTGCCGAAAAACTGAAAGAGTACATAAGGAACACAAATCCAAAATATTATAGTAATTAAAAAATATCTTCTGGTTCTACTTTGGGTTCTAAATATGGAAAATATGTCGAAAATGATACAAATTTTCACATTTTAGTCATTTTTTATTTTTCAATTTTGTATTCCCGCTGGCATGAAAATTTTCGAAGAATATGCAAGAAACATAAATAAAAAACTTTAGAATAATAAATATATATCTCCCGTCTTCCTTTTCGGGACCTAAAAATGTCAAAATAGCCAAAAAGTATATAACTTTTCACAGTTAAGAGATTTTTTTTTCTTATCAATTTTCTCTTCTCGCTGACGCGGAAGATTCGGAATATCATATGACAAACATAAGTGTAAAAATTTTAAATAATTAATAAATATCTTCTTATTTAACTTTTATTACTTAAACTGGCAAATTCATGGCATTAATGTACCCAAAAATCATAGAAAAATCGAATTAAAAGACATCTGGGAGAAATTTCTCTTATAAGTTCAGCTTTCTGTTCGTTTACTGTAGTATTACTGTTGGTTTAATGCTCTGCTCGTGATAGGTTCGTAATGAGGCTATTCAATTTTAGCTTCTATATTTTATTGAAAAATAATACATTTGAAAGTGTTTACAAAATTAATTTTTAATTGTGTTGATTGTGTATGACTGAATATTGTGTTGAACTAATAGTGTGCATGGAAAATATTACACAAAAATATCCCAATTAAAGCGCAGTATACACGGGATTTGTCTCATCCCATTTTTGGGGGATCCTACTGAATTAAGAACTGGCGTTCTACCAACATATGGACATATAATGTACTTTTTTGTTTGTGAAAAATGAATATAAATATAATTAAAAATCGTGCCCAACTTTCGGGTGATAGCGGATTATGTGCTGAAATAGTTGAAGCAATTTAGCAGGCTCCTCAGTTCCATCGTTTTCTAGTCCAAAAATAGTCCAAATCATTAATTCATATAATGATAAACACAACAGTATAAGGAAATTTGACGCTAAAGAACAGACGAAGTCAAAATTGAAAATTTTCTTACTTGAAGGGAAAAAAGTCTGAGTGAAATTTTTTCTTACAGGAATACATCTCTAAAACGATGTAAATGCCCACATGATATAAAAATTCCAGAATTGAAAGACAGTTTCTTAAGGATTAAAGAACTTCAAGGAAATTGCGGATAGACCCAATTGACACATTCGGAAATACGGTCCACAACACAGAAACTTAGTAAATGAATGAGCAGGCTCGAAAAAGAATAAGAAAATTTCAGAAAATGGTATAAAAGGGAAAAAACAATCACTACTGCTTCATCAAAGACTTACAGTTATTTAAATCTTTTAGTCTTGTTAATGAACAACTGTGTCACGATCATAGTGATAAACCTTTTGTGTCATTGCATTCGAACATAAATACTATAAGTATATCATGAACAACCCGTCATCCTGCCCCAGACAGAACTTGAGACACAATAGGAGTGTCCGACTGAGTTGCAGTATCAGTAACAGACGCATTTCTTGAAGACTTGCGAGTTGTGACACGTGACGACATGTCTAATGTTATAGACAGGCATAACACAAGCAGAGAAAGAAAGAAATATCACATGGAATTCTAAGTCCATGATTAGAGATTCATATCCACCAATACATCGAAAAGATTGTATTTTGACCGTCGAAAAGATCAAACTTTAATTTAGAGGAATATTGAGGGAACGCATAGAGTGCTTGAAGAATACTGGACACTTATAGAAGAACCTGGCTGCGATTATATAGGGCAAGTGTCACCAATAATCTCTTCTGCTATATTTCTCATATGATTTTCCATACTTTCCACTCTAGCCAGAAGAGAAAATTGATAAGAAAAAAAATCTCTGAAATATGAAAAGTTACATACTTTTTGACTTCTTTGACATTTTTAGACCCCAAAAAGAAAGACGGAAGATATTTATTTATTATTCCAAAGTTTTTTACTTATGTTTCTTGCATATTCTTCTAACATTTCCATGCCAGCGGGAATAGAAAATCTTAAAATAAAAAAATGATTAAAATGTGAAAATTTGTATAATTTTCGACAAATTTCACATATTTAGAATCCCAAGTGGAACCAGAAATTATTTTTTAATTACTCTAATATTTTGGACTTGGGTTCTTTATGTTCTCTTTCAGTTTTTCTGCACTTAGGGCGAAAAAAAATTGAAATTTTAAAATATTACTGAAATGTGAAAAATTGCAACATTTTTGGCTAAAATTGCATATTTCGACCCAAAAAAGGAACCGGAAGATATTTATTGATTGTTTTAAAATTTTGTGAATATATTACTGATAGCACTAGACAACTTTTCCGTGCTAGGGAGAAAAGAATTTCGAAAAAAATTTTTTTACGCTCCGCCCTACCCTATAGTGTTACCACATGATCATAAAATAAATGAAATGATTTTTGAATACTTTCATTCCAAATTTTTCCATTTAGGGCCACAATCATTGTTACATCATGTCCGGCAAAAGTATTGGATAATAAATGGGCGATCTTTGACTCGTAAAATAGTTCACAAATGTGTAACGTGTTTTAAAAACAAACCAATAGGGGCAAATTAAATTATGGGAAATTTGCCAGCCAAACGAATAAATCCTAGCCCGCCATTTCAAAAATGTTCTGTTGAGTTTTGTGGACCCTTTATGATTAAGTATAAGAATCAGAGAAAGGGGATATATAATAAAATTTACGTCGCGATTTTTGTTTGTCTTGCCACAAAGGCAATCCATTCAGATATAGTGACAGATTTAAAATCTGAATCATTTATTGCCACATTGAAGCGATTTTTCGCTAGAAGAGGTAAAAGCTCAACCATAATGTCAGATAATTGGACTACTTTTGTGGGTACAAATAAAGAGTTAAAGAAATTACATGCCCTTGTATGCAAACCCGATGAAGCTTTGTCAAATTTTTTGGCTTCCGAGGCTGTTGACTGGAAATTCATCCCTCCTCGTGCACCCAATTTTGGTGGATTATGGGAGGCTGGGGTGAAATCCTTTAAACATCATCTCAAAAGAACTTTGGGCAATTCTCGAGTCACGCTCGAAGAATTTTGGACATTAATCACCGAAATCGAAGGGGTTCTATATTCTCGTCCCTTAGTACCTTTGTCATCAGATCCAGATGAAATTGAAATCTTGACCCCTGCCCATTTTTTGGTAGGTCGACCCATAACTTCAATTCCTGAACCGAATTTGAGCAAAATTGATGATAATAAATTATCACATTGGCAAAAATTAACAAAAATGACCCAAATTTTATGGAAAAAATGGAACACTCAATATTTAGTTAATTTACAGCAACAGATTAGATGGTATATTGAGAAAGACAACCTAAAGGAAGGGTGTATGGTTATCCTAAAGGAGGACAATTTACCTCCTGGAAAATGGGCATTAGGTCGTGTCATTAAAGTAATATATGGATCTGATAAAAAAGTCAGAGTTTTAGACATAAAAACATCAAAAGGTATAGTTACGAGGTGTGTCTCTAGAGTTTGCCCACTTCCTGTAGAGAACTGATGAATTCTGTTATTTTGAAAGATTTAAATAATTATATTATAGTTACCATTATTGTATATTTGTAATGAACTGTTTATTATGTATAGCAATTTCATTTGAGATTGAAAAATATTTTAATTCTTAGCTTCATAATTTGTGTAGCTTAACTTTATAACATAAGTGTAAACTTACGTGACTTTGTCTCTATATATTCTTGATTAACTATTATTAATTTGTTAAATTTATTAGATTGTTACATTTGTTGAGTGTTAATTTGATAACTATCTCGCATACTATTCAAGTGTAATTATTGTTTGTATTATAACTTATCTATTTGCATTTGGTAAACTTATATTAAGTAATACATTAAGTAATAATATTGAAGAATTATATTGTATTTTATTGAAAATACTGTATTATTGATTGTAGAATTAAAATTTTTATTATTTGCAATTGTTTATTGTTACATTTAGTATTATTGTTGAATGTTGGCACATATCAACGTGGGCCTGTATGTTACGGCTTCACCATAATCTTGTATATCGAGTCTCCATGGCGCATTCTTTTGTAACGGCTTCACCATAACCTTGGATGCCGCGCGTCTCCTTGGCGCATTCTACTGTACTTTAGGTTTGCCGTTTTGGCAACATTGGAATATCGTTTGTTATTGTTTTGTTTTCGGTGATCTTAGCGGACTTATCGTGTGTTCGCTGGATCTGTATTCTTTATTCGAAATGTAAATAATGTGTAAATAATTTGTATATAAAGAATTTTTAAGTATTATTAGTAGTATTAATTGAACCAGCGACCTAATGAGTATTAAATATACTCACAACATTCGACAGTTCGTTACACTATGTCTCAAGAATTAATGCACAGAATTTCACAAAACTTTAGATTATGTCGGGCCTTGATATAAACTATATATGATTGGTTTTTGGTGTATATCGCTCAACATAAAATTGATATGCGTCACTGAGGCTTAATATGAGTTATTTCATGTTATAATACAAAATGCACAGAATTTATAGTGACACACAAAATATTTCAAATAGTAGATTCTATCCGAAGTACTGTATATTGTAGATGATGGCTGATAGATGGATGGAATGCAATTACGATATGCGTTTTTAAGTTTCATGAAATGTATGCATATTTTATGATGAGTATATCTGTTAATACTTACACAAATTAGACATACAGGGTTACATAAAAGATCTCGGAAAGGATACTGAATATAAGCGTAATTTAATTAAAGGTGGTTTTCAATTAAATTATGCATTTTTATGTTGCATTGTCTTCAGTTTACTAAGAAATGTTTGTAGAATATAGATAAAATGATATACAGGGTCACGCAAAGAACAGGATACATGGTCATCTTTGGATAATAATTTTTGGAAATAAGATTTAAGTAGTTTAAAGAGTATTTTTGTTTGAAATAAATTTTAGAAAAATACTTTCGTGTATTAAAAAAGGTACTAGGTAAACTACAGGGATGAACAAGGCCTCATATGTGAGTGGTGTATTTCTTTATACATATAATCTCAGTCAATAATAAAATGAAGAAAAATTTTATGACTTATTCAAAATGGATTCAATTTTATAGTTTGGTTACACTGATAATATAATTTCCAATATACAGTTCGAGATATAAAAAAATGTCTTAAGTTATTCTTCAGTTGTCACTGTTGTCACTATTTAAATCAAAACGTTAAAATTTAATAAAAAAAATAGCATTAGATATATTAAATATAATATGTTTTAATAATTTGTAGAAATAAAAAAAAATTACGAGTCTATTTTTAATTTACAAGAAGTCAATAAATTCATAAATTAATATTAATGCTCAACGTCCCCAAATATGGGTGATATTTTCTGAAATTTTATTTGAATTCTTATTAATGAAGAATAAATAAATTAGAAGAAAAAGTCATTTTTTTAACTTATAAGTAAGTTGTAGCTGAAGATCGTACTTCATCATCAATTTTCTTCTGAATATCTCATTCTTCTAATAAACAAAAATAAATTTAACATTTAAAACAATTGAATCTACATGTCTATCTTTATTATGTCAATAAAACATGTCTATATAAGCATGTCTATAAAACATGTCTATAAAAATATTTTAACAACAGGATGTACAAAATTTCCTCTATTGAATATTTCCTCATATCATCACTTAATGTTCCATCTTTCTAATAGAGGCATATTTAATAGCAAAAGTAAAATGTCAAGTTTTTGCTAAAAGTTTCATGTATTCTTTGAAGTTGTTTCCACGTTTTATAATAAAAAGCGATTTGTATAATAAACATTTATTTTTAACAGGAACTTCCTTTAAAGAACCTGCATTTTTCTACTTAAAATCCCATCATTCTAATGAAGATTTGATAATGACATGAGTAATATGCCTGAAAATATCACTAAGTTTAATGTATTTTTTAAGTGTTGTTCACAGTTGGTTAGTATTCATTCTCAATTTATAAGGATAGAAATTTAGTTACAGCCATTTACGCATCTACTGCATTGTATTATCTAAAGTTATGCCTTTCTAAACTTACACTTTATTTATATTACGTTAAAGATTCTAAATCTGATACATATATTGTCAATTTTCTGTGTTTATCACTGACCGTATTAATTTTTAACAGCTTAAATAAAAATGAGAAAAATTTCTTTGATCCAAATGATCTTTGATTTAAAAAAAAAAAGTCTATTTGAGAAAAAAAATCTTTTATTGAATTGAAATAAATTAGAAGTATCCAAAACAGATTTGATTATACTTATCTGAGAATTATTATTTCTTTTAAAGAACCCGATAAAATGTAAAGAACACCTGTAACCTCTTCACGCACTTGGCCATACATGTGAATGGTTAATTTCTTTATAAACATAATAAGAGCAAACAATAAAGTTAGGATAAATTTGATAATAACTTATTCACAACGGATTCAATTTTACCGTTTGGTTACCGTGATAACGTAATTTCTGATATACATTTAGACATATAGAAAAAGTGTGATGCTATTCTTCAGTAATCACTCTTGTTGGATTATTTGAATTAAACGATAATACATTATAAACAAATATATTAGATATATTACAAGTATTAAATTTTGATAATTTGTAGAAAAATAGGAAACATGTAATAGGAAACATGTCTGCTGTTTTTTCTTTAATTTACAAGAAATCATTTCACTTATAAATTAACATTAATGCTCAGTGGCCCCAAATGTGGATGTTATTTTCTGAATTTTTTTCTTTTTGTTTTAAATTCTTATTAATAAAGAATGAATAAACTGGAATTAAAAATTCATTCTTTTTTCATATAAAAGTGGTGCTTGGAGATCGTACTTCATAAATAAAATATTTTTCAGAATATTTTATTCTTTAAATAAACAAAAATAATTTTAACATTTAAAACAAATGTATATGTATGTTTGTTTTCCATAAAATATTTTTAACAACACGATGTAGTAATTTTCGCCTTTTCAGTATTTCCTCATATATTTATTTAAAATCCCATCTTTCTAATAAAGACATTGATAATAGCAAAAGTAAAGTGTGAAGTTTTTGCTAAAAGTTTAATGTAATATTGAAGTTTTTTCCCTGTTTTGTTATAAAACGCGATTTATATAACGAAAATTTATATCTAACACAAACTTTCTTTAAAGCACCGTCATATTTCTACTTAATATCCCATCTTTCTAATAAAGAGTTTTCGATAATGACATGGGTAAAATGCTTGAAAATATCACTAAAAGTTTAATGCAATTTTTAAGTGTTCAAGTTTGGTTAATATCCATTCTTATTTTACAAAGATGGAGATCCAGCTATAATCATTTCCTCATCTTGAGATTTGCTTTATCTAAAATTATACCTTTTAAAAATTGCTCTTTATTTATATCACGTTAAAGATAGTGATTCTGAATCTGATATGTATTTTCTCAATTTTCACTGTTGATTTTATTTTTAACTTGATTCCAGTATGAATCCAATACAAGATTATTTAAAATTAATGCGTGCAATAACATGAAAAAAGAATGGAATATTTCTGACATAATACAAATCAAATGATTCCAAAAAATCTACTGTAAACTTTTTAAAGAGAATTTTGCAAATGATGTTGTTTATTTTTTTACTTTCTTCTATCTTTACAAGAAGAAAGTATTGGATTCATGAAAATTTTCGACTTCCGGTTTTCGACGGATTTATACGTTTTAGAAGGTCCTGAACACGTTTTGACTATTTTTAGAAAATGTCTGTCTGTGAGTCTGTCCGTCTGTCTGTCTGTCTGTCTGTCCGTCTGTCTGTCTCTCTGTGTGTCTGTCTGTCTGTATGTGACAAAAAATTTGTGGGCGCTCTATCTCAAGAACTAATGCTCGAAATTTAATAAAATTTTATATTCAGTTAGACCTTGATATGAATTAGTGCCTATTGGTTTTTGGTGAAAATTGGCCTGCAGGTGGCGCTGCTATACTACGTTTTTCATCATTTTCAAGATTGCTATATCTCAAGAACTAATGCACAGAATTTCACCAAACTTCAGATTCTGTGACCCCTTGATATACATAGACGCTGATTAAGTTTTGGTGTAAATTGGCCAGCAGGTAGCGCTGCTATGCCACGTTTTTCATGATTTTCATGATAGCTATATCTCAACAACTATCGCACAGAATTTCACCAAACTTCAGATTCTGCGATACCTTGAGATACATAGCTGCTGATAAGGTTTTGGTGTGAACTGCCCTATAGGTGGCGCTGCTATGCTACATTTTGCACGATTTTTGCGATAGCTATATCTCAAGAACTAATGCACAGAACTTTATCAAATTTTAGATTCTGTTACACTAAAATATATAACATAATTAGACGCTGATTACATTTTGGTATTAATCTTGTAACAGGTGGTGCAGCTATGCTGCATTTTGCACGATTTTTCCGATAGTTATATCTCAACAACCAATGCACAGAATTTCATCAAACTTCAGATTTCGTTACAAAATGACATATAACATAATTACACGATGATTACGTTTTGTTATAAATCCTTCAACTGATGGTGCTGCTGTGCTATATTTTACACGGTTTTTTTTTAAAACTAACTATATCTCAAAAACTAATGCACAGAATTTCATCAAACTTCAGATTCTTTTACACCATAACATAATTAGACGCTTTTTTACGTTTTGGCATAAATTTTCCAAGATATGGTGTTGCTGTGCTACGTTTTGCAAATTTTTTGTTATAACTATATCTCAAGAACTAATGGACGAAATTCTATAAAATTTCAGATTCTGTTAGGTCTTGGCATAAATAGATGCTTATTAGGTTTTAGTATAAATTACCAACATGAGGCAATACTAAGCTCATTTTCTCAGAATATTAATTAAATTTTGCGTTTTAGGCTTTTCGGATACCACAATCTCATTAGGCTAGGTCAAATGTTCGAGGAAATTCGATAGTGGGTAACTTTGGGGTCACCACATTTTTTTTTTTTTTTAATATTAAAATGTACTTATGAGATAGAAGAAAGTTTTGGGATTGACACATCCAACTAGTTTATTATGACTTTAATTTTTTTACTCTAGTTATTTATGTTCTATTTTAATAGTTTGTATTAAAATTTAATTTTAACTTCTTAAAAAATTAAATGAATTAATCCAAACTAAAAGTTGAAAGAATTATTCTTTTCTTTTATTCCTAAGATAAAACTTTTAAAAAAATTTTGCATTATGCAAAAAATTTTGTTTTGAATATTTTCTCAAATCGTCACTTAATATTTCATTTTCTTAATAAACATTCATTAATAATAAATATAGTAAAAAGGCAGATATTTACTAAATTCTTTTGATTTTCTGAAGTTGTTATCCTTTGGTTATGCAACGCTACTTATTAAAGGACTAGCGAGCTACGCCCGCTAGCTGGGCCACTTTTTCCAAACGAACCTCGATATTAAGCAGTATATAATAAGCAAAAAAAATCATTTAATAAGCAAGCCTTGGTGTTCGAATCCTCAAGCACAAAAAAAAGTATATTAAAGAGCTATAATTGTTATGCGCCCATTATCCCGTTAAAAATATGTGATTTCGCACAGTGGGCGCTACGCGCCATGGTCGCCATCGTCCCGTTAAAAATATTTGGTTTTGCACGGTTGGCGCTGCGCGCCCATGAGACATTTTCTCGTATTTGTTGGTTCATCAGAAGCAGACTTTTACGCATATTCTGAATATGTAATCAGTTTTTTTCTACTTTAAAAACTGTCTGCATGATGGTTTAAGAAAAAAACGCGCAAAAAAGTTTCGGTATTAAAAACTGCAAAAGACTGCTATTAAAAAAAAAATAAAAAAAAAAATAAGTAATTTCATTAATATCACAAACAACATAACTAACAAATAATTTTGGCAGCTCGTTTTCCGTTTGCACTAACAGAAATTAATATTAATCGCATAAATCTTAGGTTACACAATATTCGTGTATGCTACCAAAAAGAAAAAGTATGAAAATGAGCTACAACGATTAATACTCACATACAGAATAAATATATGAATAGCCAGTTACACCTGAGATCCTCAAAATATTAATTAGCAACACTATTACCTCTTTCTCTTATACATTCTTTGACAAAATGACGGGAGAAAAAGATGTTTTCGGCTGCTTCTTCTTTTAACCAAAGGGGAAAAGTTCTAGTCGATCACCGCAAGGTGGCGCAGTGTTCTGCCTGAGATCTCCGTTTGAGCTCTGTTTGGGAAATGGGACGTTTTCCGTTCCGATTCCCGACCGGTTTTTAATTCATAACTTTTTTAATATGTGTCCCACGGTATCGAAAATGCCCGAAATGACTTTCCCGGAATTTGTCGAATCGAAAAACACCTCTCGCGACTTCCAACTCGCCCGCGTTGCGAACTGTAATCGGCTTCAAGCAGACAGACAGAGGCGCACAGATTTTATTAGTATAGACTAGCGAGCTACGCCCGCTAGCTGGGCCACTTTTTCCAAACGAACCTCGGTATTAAGCAGTATATAATAAGCAAAAAAATTCATTAAATAAGCAAGTCTTGGTGTTCGAATCCTCAAGCACAAAAAAAAGTAAATTAAAGAGCCATGGTCCCGTTAAAAATATGTGATTTCGCACTGTGGGCCACGTGCACTTGAAAAAAAAAAGATTGTGGATCGAAACTATGGTCGCTTCGCGCCCATAATCCCGTTAAAAATATTTGGTTTTGCACGGTGGGCACTACGCGCCCTTAAGACATTTTTCCGTATTTTTTAGTTCATCAGAAGCAGATTTTTACGCAGATTCTGAATATGTAATCAGTTTTTTTCTACTTTAAAAACTGTCTGCATGATGGTTTAAGAAAAAACGCGCAAAAAAACGCAATTAGCGCCGGTAGAAAAAGCGGTTTTCGGCTGTTTCTCCTTTTAGCCAAAGGGGAAAAGTTAGGTTCTTCACCGCAAGGTAGCGCAATGTTCTGCCTCGGAGCTCCGTTTGAGCGCCGTTTCGGATTTGAGACACTTTTCGTTCCGATTCCCAAGGGGTTTTTAATTCATAACTTTTTTAATTTTGGTCCCACGGTCTCGAAAATGCCCGAAATGACTTCCCCGGAATATTTCCAATAGAAAGACACCTCTCGCGACTTCCAACTCGCCCGCGTTGCGAACTGTAATCGGCTTCAAGCAGACAGACAGACAGACAGACAGAGGCGCACGGATTTTATTAGTATAGATATTTTAACAGTAAAAAGTTAACATAAAGATCATTTACACTTTTACATAATACCCTATTTTTCTAATAATGAGTGCCTTAATGGTAGAAGTAAAATGTTAAAAAATAATACTAAAACTTAATGCAATTTTCAGTGTTGTTCATATTAGGGTAGAATCCATTCTCGTTTTAAAGAGATGGAGATCGAGTTACAGTAATTTCTGCATCCCTTGATTTGCATTATCTAAACATACACCTGTTACAAATTATTCTTTGAATATATGAAGAGTTATATAACGATAGATATAATCGTCACTTTATATTTCATCTTCATAATGAATAATTATAATAATGACAAAACCCAAATGGCAGATCACTGCTTAAATACTTGTCAATATTCTTCTGAATATACCATACTCCTAATAAACCAAAATGAATTTAATATTTAAACCAATAATTTCATATTTAAAATTTACCCTTTTTTGTGTTTCCTCATAGCATCCCATAGTATTCCATATTTCTAAAATAAAGGCATCGATAAGCAAAAGTTTAGTCAAGTTTTGCTAAAAGTTTAATGTAATCTTAAAATTGTTTCCTCGTTTTTTTTTTTTTTCTTTTTTTTTTTTTTAATTAAAAGTAATTTTTATAACGAAAATTTATTTCTAACAAAAGCTTTCTTTAAAAGCCTTCAGTTTTTTATTTAACATATCACCTTTCTAATAAAGAGTCCTCGATAATGATCAGAGTAAAATGCCTGAAAATATCACTAGAAGTTTAATGTATTTTTTAAGTGTTATTCAAGTTCCGGTTAATAACCATTCTCAATTTAAAAGGATGGAGATCGAGTAACAGCCGTTTCCACATCTTCTGCCTTGTTTTATCTAAATTTTATTTTTAAAGTTTTTACATCACGTTTAATATAACGATTCTCTAGCAGTTTTATATATTGTCAATTTTTTGTGTTTATCATTATTTTTAACTTAAAACGAATATGCATCATCTCAAGGATTATTTATAAGAAATGCATGCAATAACATTAAAAAAATGAATGACATACTTTCCACATAATACTCTTAAATGATTCCGAAATATCTACTGAATTTTTTTCAGTAAATTTTGCGGAGGATGTTTGTTTAAAAACTTTTTTTTTATTATTTTAAAACTTTTGACTCCAGTTTTTCATGTTGTTTTCATTAGCTACTGTTAGTACAAGATTTTATTTTTTTTTCAAATTAAATGAATTAATCCAAATAAAATATTAAAGATAGTATTCTGTTACTTTAATCCACAGTTCTGTTATTTTAATGCACGGGATTTCCTGTTTTGAATGTTTTTCTCATAACGTCACTTAATATTTCATCTTCATCATAAACAGTCTTTGAAATGACGCAAGTAAAGTGGCAAGTTTTTACATACTTTTAATGGTTTTTTGAATTTATTTCTTCGCTTGGTTATACAAAGTTATTTATAAAAGGAAATTCCATCAGTAAAATTTTTGAATAAAGCTCTTTTATACGCTCACATAATACCCCCATTTTCCGAATAATGAGTTCTTTATAATGACGAGGGTTGTAAAATATGGAGAAAATGTTTACAAAAGATTAATGTATTTTTTAAGTGTTGTTAAAGTTTATTTAGCATCCATTCTCATTTTAGAGAGATGAAAACCGAGTTACAATCATTTCTGAAAGATACATACGTTATCTTTCTTATTTTCTAACCGATGGCCAGACCTCTACCCGCCGAATAGCCCCCAGATAAACGGGTTTGATAACTGGTATCGGATCGGTACAGGTAAACACTTAATCCCGCATCACGACAATAAATCGGACGACTAGATCTTCATCCTAACAGCTGAGCCTACTGCTTATTTATAAACTTTGTTGATTCGTTGCTTAACATATTGATCTCATTCTTTGGTACCAGCCCTATGCTAGTCAAGCTGATGGCTTAATTTAGAATCTTTATCAGGTGACGAGACCTTTACCTAACAAGGCACCTCTAGATGTATAATTCACAGATAACTTGGAAGACTTTGCATCCACGACATACTTTACATGCACAAGGTTCCTTTAGTGTACATAGCGGACATGAACTATCTCCAATCCGATTTCCAGACCGTAGCTGCCATATGTCCCTAGCCGAAAGAGTTACTTGTAAGGCATCGTGGCAATTGTTCGGCTGATTGCCGCATGGCATTGCCGGTAACCAAACTCCTAGGCTGACCTAATTGTAGAGCCTGTTATTTTTTCCGATTCTCTGTTATATATGTTATGTAATTAATTAATTTTGTTAATTTGACTCCTGCACATTACACACACAAATACGGCTTGGGAGTACTTAAACCTGGAATTTGCACTACATTACCTAAACTTACACTAGTTATAAGTTGCCCTTTAAGTATTTGAAGATTTATATAACAATCAATGTAATCGTCAATTTATATTTCACTTTCCTAATGAACAATTATGATAATGAAAAAACTAAAATGGCAGATTATTGTCGTAAGTACTCTCCAATATTCTTCATAATATCTCATAGTCCTAATAAACAAACATGAATTTAATATGTGAAACATTAATAATATCTTTATAATATTCCCTTTTATGTGTTTCCTCATAGCATAAATTAATATTCTATCTTTCTAAAATCAAGCCATTGATAACAGCAAAAGTAAAGTGTCAAATTTTTGCTAAAAGTTTAATGGATTCTTAAAGTTGTATCTGCGTTTCCTTATAAAACGAAAATTTACTTCTATCAAAAACTTCCTTTAAAACCCTTCATCTTTCTACTTAATACGCAATCTCTCTAATAAAGGGTCCTCGATAATGATCCGAGTAAAATGCCAGGAAAATATCACTGAAAGTTTAATGCATTTTTTAAGTGTTGCTGAAGTTTGGTTAATATGCATCTCATTTTAGAGGGATAGCAATCGAGTGAGAGTCATTGTCGCATTTCCTGCTCTACCTTTTCTAAAGTTATACCTTTTAAAAATTACTCTTTATTAACATAACGTTAAAGATAGCGATCCTAAATCTGATACATACTTTGCGAATTTTCTTTGTTTATTATTACTTTTAACTTAATGCGAGTATGTATCATCACCTAGGTTATTTGTAAGAAATCCATGAAATAGCATGAGAAAAAACATTGTCACAGTTTTTGACACAATAAAAAAAAAGTTCGAAAAATTTATTGAATTTTTAAAAGAAAATTTTGCGGAGAATATTTGTTTATTTTTTTATTTTTTTTATTTTAAAATATTTTACTGCAGTTTTTCATGTTATATTTTAATAGCTACAGTTTCTATTTAATTTTAGATTTTTAAATCAAATTAATTTTTCCAAATTAAATGTTATTAGAATAATTCTATTGTTTTAATCATGGGATAAAGTTTTCTAATTTAAACAATGCACAGAATCTTTCAACATATTTTCATACAATATTTCACCGCCCTTATAAATCGTAATTGATAAAAACAAAAGTAAAGTAGCAGAAGGTTTTTAAATACTATTCATTATTCTTCTAAATATCTCATTCTCCTAATACGCGTAAATGAATTTAATACTTGGAAAAAATGAATGTTTTAATTTATTTCCCATAAAAAATAAAACAATAAAATAAAATAAAATAAAAACATAAAAATAAAAATTAATTCACGATGTACAAAATTTCCCCTTTTAAGTGTTTCCTCACATCATCCCTTAATTTTCGGTGTCTAAAAAAGACCCGTTTATTATGACAAAATAATGTGTCAGGTTTTTGCTAAATGTTTAATGTAAATTCAAAGTTTAAAACATTCTATAAGTTGTATCTAGGTTTTGTTATAAAACGTGATTTATAAAACGAAAATTTACTACTAACAAAAACTTCCTTTAAAACACTTCTTTCTTCTACTTAATACTCCATCTTTCTAATAAAGGATACTCGATAATGACCAGAGAAAAAAGCTAGCAAAATATCACTAAAAGTTTAGTGCATTATTTAAGTGTTGTTGAAGTTTGGATAATATCCTTTCTCATTTCAGAATGATAGAGATCAAGTAATAATCATTTTAGCATCTCCTGCATTGCATTATCTATAAGGTTGTACGTTTTCAAAATTAACCTCTTTACATATCACGTTTAATATAACGATTCTAAATGTTATTTATATATGGCCAATTTTCTGTGTTTATCGCTTTTTTAAGTTAAAGCGAATATGTATCATTTCCAAGATTATTTTTAAGATATGCTTGCAGTAACATGAAAAAAGGATTGGCATACTTTTGACATAATAAAAAAATATATTTAGAATATATAAGAAAATTTTATTTAAATATATTTAAAGTTTATTATTATATTATAGTATTATTATATTAAATTATAATGTTATATAAGTTTATTTAAATATATATTTTTTTATTATTTTAAAATTGTTTACTCCAATTTTTCACGTTATATTTTAATAGCTACAGTTATACAATTTTAGTTTTTATTAATTAAATTAATTATTTAAATTAAATGTTAAAAGAATTATTCTGTTATTTTAATCAATGGATAAAACATACGAAATTTAACACAATGCACAGAATTTTACGTTTCGAACGTATCAATACCTATTTACATGATATTTAACAGTCCTAATAAACACTAAATGATAATGACAAAAGTAAAGAGTCAGGTTATTTATTGAGTAATTGTCATTACTTTTCTAAATAACCCATTCTTTTAATAAGTTAAAATGAATTTAATATTTATAACAAATGAAATTTTCAGGTTTACTTCTTAATAAAAACAAAATCAATACATGATGTACAAAATTTCTCTTTTGAGTAATTCCTGAGATCAACCCTTATTTATCATTCTTTAAAAAGCAATCATTTATAATGACAAAATAAAGTATGTAGTTTTTCCTGTAAGATTAATGCATTCTTGAAGCTGTTTCAGTGTTTTGCTACACTGTAAAAAAAATCTGTAACCTTAGTAATCTAAATTAACCGAAATCTCTTATGCTTACTAAAATTTTATGTGTACACTGTACAAGAAAATGATGTCAATCTACAAAACTTGTAAGCAAAACTAAAACCATCTGTAACTTTACAAAAGAATTTACTAAAATTTTGGTAACTTTACTAAAATCTTATCTATAATGCTCGTTATCGTCACTTAAAAAGTTCTTGGAATACGATTTCCCGAAAAAATTCTTAGTAACCTTAAAATTTGTTTGATTCAAAGTGCAAATCTGTATCTGTTACATGAATTTTTATTGTTGCCGTTACATAAAAAGTTCTTGGAATACAATTCTACTAGAAAAAATTTTGTAATTATCCAAATTTTTTTTTTACAGTGTAGAAAACGCGATTTATAAAGCGAAAATTTACCGCTAAAAAAAACTTACTAAAAACTCTTCAGTTCTGAGGCTAAAATAATAATACGAATATTTATTCAATATGTTTTTTACAAATAAAATGACATTGTAAATGACAGAAAAAATATCTTTTCTGAAACTAATCCTTTAGGAGTTTTGTAATTTAGGTTCAAAATTATAAATCTAAATCTACAAACTCCCTTAAAACATAAATTTAATAACCATCAACCTAAATTAGCGCAATCACAAACTTACGTCCTTTAAACAGGTAAATAAACTACAATCCTGAAAGATATGCATGTATATATATACATATATATCGAAAAATATTTAAGTTAAATGCTTTTGAAAATTTATTACTTTCTTGGTCACACTGTCTTTTGCACATTTTTAAGCATTTTGCAAGATCACATGAAAATAGTATTTATTTTATGAGGGATTGGGGGCACTTACTGGTTTTCTTTAAACACAAAAAACATTCAGCTATTAAAAAATAATGTCAAACTGTACAAAAAAAGACATTTTTGTAAGTAGGAAAACATACACACTGTAAAAAAAATTCAAGAGGTTACTAAAATTTTTTTAGTAAATTTGTATTCCACAGAATTTTTTAGTAACCACTACAAGCATTTTTTTGCAAGTGAAACAAGCATTTCTTTTGTAAACTGAACAAAAGAATTTTTTGTATAACTAACTTAAAAATTTTTAGTATGAGCCACCAAGCAAATTTTAGTAATAGCTCCAAAATTATTTTTAATAACCATTACGTGCGCCCGAAGGGCACGAGGTTCTTTCGAGCTGCATCCAGACTTCTGAAGCGAAAGATTTTCGGCAAAACTGCAATAGATGGCAGCACCAAACATCGTCCGACAGGATTTTCATAACCCCTTTACTAACGAGTACTTACACTACATACATTCGGGGTGTATTCGGCTGTGGCCAGTATCGAACCCGGGACCTTTTAGTCTGGAGTCCGTTGTTTTAACCACTATGCTATCAATGCCACACCAAGTGAGTTTTAGTAATAGTTATTAAAAATATAAAACTATTAACTCTCTTCGTTGCTAACTTTTTTCTAGTAATTCTTACAGATTTTATTGTAACCGACTAAGATTACTAAAAATTTTTTAGTAATTACAAGGATCACTAAAGTTTTTTCAGTAGATCGACCTTTTTTTTTTACAGTGCAGAGAACATAAGTAAGAAATCAGTGGTTAACGGTTGGGGACCCGGGGACTGTAAAGGAGCCAGGGACTGAAGAGGTTAAGGAATCTTCATAAAGAGTAACATGCGAGGAAAATACCCCTAAATGTTTGATGCATTTTATAAGTGTTGTTCATATTTTGTTAATATCCATTATCATTTAGAAGAATGGGGATTCAGGTACAGTAATTTCCGCATCTCTTGGATTGTATTATTTAAAATTGTACCTTTTAAAAACATATTTTATTTATATCATGTTGAATATAACGATTCTAGATCTGACTTATATATCACCAATTTTCTTTGTTTATTATTATCGTTAAATTATTGCGAGTATATATAATCTCAAAAAAGATTTATAAAAAGGCATGCAATCAAATAATAAAAATAAATTTGCAACACACACACACACACACACACACACACACACATATATATATATATATATATATATATATATATATATATATATATATATATATATATATGACACAATGAAAATGAAATATTTCTGAAATACTTCAAAGAATTGTTTCAACAAATCTTTGCTATGAATGTTTATTAAATTGATAATGCATTGCTACTTTTAAAAAATTACACAATTATTTATGCTGTGCTTAAACAGCTAGAGATAATATGTCATTTTTGATTTAATAAAAAACTGAGTTTATCCGAATTAAATTGCAAAGAAATTATATTTTTTTGTTAATCCCAGGGAAAAGTTTTAAAAATAAAAATGGTGATCAAAGTTTCCCATTCTGAAGTTTCGTCATACAGTTATTAATATTACCTGTTCCTAATAAACAATTATCCATAATGACAAAAGTAAAGTGGCAGGTTATTACATAACTTCAATGCTGTTTTGAAATTATTTCCGCTTTGGGTCATAAAACATTATCCATAAAATAAAATTAAACAATAAAAACTTCCTTTAAAGGGGCTTCATCTTCCTACTTAATGCCCCATCTTTCTAATACACAGCCCTAGATATTGACAAGAGTAAAATGCCAGTTAAATGTCACTTAAAATTTAATGCATTCTTTATTTAAGAATTGTTCAAATTTTAATTAATATCCATTGTTATTCTAAAAGCATGGAGTCCGAATTACTATAATTTCTGAATCTCCTGTTTTGTCCCAAAAATTAAATCTTTAAAAAAAATATGCTTTATCTATGTCATGTTTAATATAACTCTTCTGAATCTGATTTATATAGTGCCAATTTTCTTTGTTTATCATTGTTTTTAACTTAAGCACAAAAATCTTCACCGAATCACCAGAACCGGAGCAGAAAAATCTTCGAATTAAAAAAATATATATATATTGCATTAACATTTTTTTCTGCTTAAGATGATGTTTAAATCATATTTTTATCTTAATTGGGACAAAAATATAAATTTTACGTTTCTTTTTTTTTTTTTTTCAAATTTTGGGTTTTAAGCATTGGATGTTATAGAAACGATTTCTGGTGAAAATGCATTTTCCTTCATGATGGATGTTTTGACCATTTCTCCCTTTTCAATTGTTAGAAGTCGGAAACCATTAAAGATAAATAGTTCAAATTTCTAAAAAAATTAAAAAAATTAAAAATATGATGTTTTACTTATAAAAAAGTTACATGATTTTTTTTTCAAGTTTGTACTTTAAATATTTTTCATTTTTATTTAGATTAAAATTTTTTAATACTGAATCATAATTAAAGCTTATACATTTTTACTTACTTAAATAAAAAATAATTCTAAAAATAATATTTCGAGCTATAACGATTTTTAATTGCTTTTTTAATTGCTCTACTTCTTTACTAAATTTTTAATTTAAATTTTTTTTTTAAGTTTTAAGAAATTTTATTACATGATTTTTTAATGATATGGTTAACCACCACAAAAAATTCTAAAATGTTAAATCAATAAATAAACAATACTTTAAAGTATGTCATGGACTCCCTTAATGAGAGTAAGTATCATCTTCAAGATTAGTTGCACTGTTAAAAATAAATCTGTGAATTCACGGTGAAACTACTGGCAGCAAAGTAGTCGAAATTTTACCGTTCCGTTAGTACATTTTTCGTTGTGGGAAATACAAGAAAGGAAAACTCCGTTTGAAGGAGCAGTAACTTGTTGTTACAAAGTTTGATTTTTAATGATAATAATTTAATATAACTTTTAAAATGTGTGAATCTATTAGTCGTCGAAGAGTTCGAAATACCGAGTGATTTTAAGCTGCTACATTATTTTACTTATTTATTATTATTATTTTGTATAATTTACTTCACGCCGTCCAGAGGATCGAACTCGAGACCTTTTGATAGCGTAACAAATCCTTACTAACTGAGCCAAAGCTGAAGATGCCTGGTTGTAAAAAGTATGTCTTTTATGAGTTAGTAGAAAAATTTATTGTGCTTTTTTAAAATTTCCTTTCAAATATAGGCCTTAGAATATTTGTAAACGGTTTATTTTATTTTATTTTAGACTGATGCAATAGTACTTATTATTTTTAAAAATCAATTTTAATTTCTTAAATAGTTTAAATTTTAAAAAAATCACTGTTTAAACTGAACGGTTTTTTTTTTTTTTGAATGAATGAATAATGAAAAACACTTTTATTCATTTTTTACAAAAATAATGTTATAGAAAATTTTTTGAAATTGTCGTACACTATCTATTACTTTTTTTTTTTGGTTAACTAATTAAAAGGTTTTTTTAAATAAAAAATAAGAGAAAAATAAACAGAAAAAATGTAATTTAAAAGGGATTTTTTATGTTTTCATTAGTTCATAGCGCCAGTGGGATCCGAACCCACAATCTGCGCTCACAGGCGATTAGCGGTGTGGTGCCTTGGCCACTTAGTCCGTTTTCTAATTACATCCCGTGTGCAATTTTATGATTAAGTATAGTGAGTGGTCTCATTTTGTTCCTTATGTCTTGTAGACTAAGAAAAGCGATGGTGGACATTTGGGACCCGCGACTGGGGAGCGGGAAGGGGAGGGGAAGGGTTGAAAAGTGCAAGTAGAAAAAATTCCACTTCATAAAAAATAAAGAAAATTATAAATAAATATTAATGTTTAAAACATTTCTAGATTAGGAAAAATATTTGTGGACATCCAGGACCCGCGATTGGGGAGGGAGAGGGGGAGGGGAAGGGTTGAAAAGTGCAAGGGAAAAAATTCCATTAAAACATTTAAGATTAGGTAAAACATTTCTGGACATCCAGGAGCTGCGACTGAGAAGGGGAATAGGGATAGGGAGGGGTGGGAGAGGGGAAGAGTTGCAAAGTGCGAGGGAAAAATTCCATTTCATAAAAAATAAAGAAAATTATTTATAAATATTAATGTTTAAAACATTTATAGATTAGGAAAAACATTTGTGAACATGCGGGACCCGCAACTGGGGAGGGGGAGGGAGAGGGGAACGGTTGAAAAGTGCTAGGAAAAAAATTCATTTCATACAAAATAAAGAAAATTATGCATAAATATTAATGTTTAAAACATTTATAGATTAGGAAAAACATTTGTGGACATCCAGGACACGCGACTGAGGAGGGGAAGGGGAAGGGTTGAAAATTGCAAGGGAGAAAAATTCCATTTTATAAAAAATAAAGAAAATTATGAATAAATATTAATGTTTAAAACATTTATAGATTAGGAAAAACATTTGTGGACATCCAGGAGCCGCGGCTGGGAAGGGGAAGGGAGATGGGGAGGGGGGAGGGGAAAAGCTGTAAAGTGCATGGTAAAAAATTCCATTTCATAAAAAAAATATGTATAAATATTAATGTTTAAAACATGTATAGATTAGGAAAAACATTTGTGGACATCCGGGACCCGCGATTGGTGAGGGGGAGAGGGAGGGGAAGGGTTGAAAAGTGCAAGGGAAAAAATAAGTAATAAGGGTAATTGAAAAGGAACTGAGTGATGATAAATACTAAATGATACAAATTTTGCAACGCTAAATATCATTTATTATCTTTGTAATGCTATTCTGTATTATACATCATACACCTATATAGAAAAAACTTTCAAATTTTAAACTGCAAGTAAAAGTTTAACTTCAGAACAAAGTAGGATCATCGGTATCACTGTCATCATAATTTACATCATCAAGGCTTCAAACATTATCACATTTATCAGTCTCACCCGAGCATGAACACATTTCAGTTACAAGGTGTGACTATTTTGTGAACATTTTGTGAACATTTGTGAACATTTACAGGATGCTACACATCTTGACTTGACACACGAACAACGCACCGATTAAACCAGTTCTTGAGGAGCACATGGCATGTTACACATGACAGGTAGGTATTCTTTTTCCTTTATCATCCAACCAAAATCAGTTGGGGGTGGAATATTAGTTTTTAAAAGGTGTGCTCTTTGCAGGCCCTTATTACTGCATGGGCAAATCGGGACTTTGCCCATGGACTCCGGACCTTAAGGGGCCCCCGAAACCCATATATTGAATTATAAAATATTTACTTTCTTTTCCCGATTCCATTTCCTCCATATGTTAATTATTAAAATCATCTTAAAGTAGTATAACAAACTGCTAAATTTATATAAAATATTTTTGTTCTGTACTAAGGGAAACAAAAGGTGTACTTTTACTAATTAAGGTATTTAATTTAGAATTGATGCAAGTAAGAATTTTCTTCTATTTATATCCAAGATGCGAAAATATGTTTATGCATTACACAAACACAATGAGTGACCATCAGTTCTAGTTCAGCAATGTTGCATTGATTCGAAAGGGGCCCCGTAATTTATCTTTGCCCAGGGCCCCAATTATTTATAATCGGGTCTTGGTTCTTTGCGATATTATTGCTTGGTAATGAGCTCTTCTTGTGGCTGGGTAAAGGGCGGCTTGAGTTGGAGGCATATTTGTTCCTTCAGCTTGCTTTTTTTGTAAATAACCATCATCTTAGCTCACTCAATGTTTTAATGTTTAATTTTGGCATATACACTGAACATATGTATTCTTCAAGTGCAATATATGTTTCACTCTCAAGGATATCTGTTTGACCTTATGCGGCAAGTGCTTTCAGAATTCTGTCGTCAGCATTTATGAAGCTCTACCAAAAACTGTTTTTTGATTTACCACTGAATGAACCAGTGGTGTCAGATCCTGAAAGAGAATCCCAGTAAAGCTTCAGATCTTTTTTCTTGCCCTTTTCAACCTTTTCCCCTTCCCTCCCCCTCCCCCTAGCCTAGTTGCGGATCCCGGATGCCCACTATTGCTTTTCTTATTCTATAAATATATATATATGTATATGTATAATTAAATGACACTTTTTTCTTGCTTCTTTCAACACTTTCCACTCCACTCCCCTCCCATCCTCTTCCCTTACCTCCGTCTTCCTAATCACAAGTCCCGAATATTCACCAATGCCATTCGCATTTTATAAACGTTTTAAACTTTGATATTTATGCTTTTTTTTAAACAGAATTTTTTATTGCCCCTTTCGAATTCATCTCCTCTCCCTACTCCTCCCCAGTCGCGAGTCTCGGATGTCCACAAATGTTTTTTCCTAATTTATAAATGTTTTAAGCATTCATATTTATACATAATTTTCTTTATTTTTTATGAAATGGAATTTTTGTCCCTTGCAATTTTCAACCCTTCCCCTTCCCTTCCCCTCCCCCTCCCCAGTAGCGGGTCCTGGATGTCCACAAACGTTTTCCCTAATCTATAAATGTTTTAAATATTAATATTTATGCATAATTTTCGTTATTTTTTATAAAATGGAATTTTGTTCCCCTGCGCTTTTCAACCCTTCCTCTCCCCCTCCCCCTCTCCAGTCGCCTGTCCCGCATGTCCACAAATGTTTTTCCGAATCTAGAATTGTTTAAAACATTAATATTTATACATAATTTTCTTTAGTTTTCATGAAATGGAATTTTTTCCCTTGCACTTTGGAACTCTTCATCTCCCCCACCCCTCCCCCTCCCCAGTCGCGGCTGTTGGATGTCTACAAATGTTTTTCTTAATCTATAAATGTTTTAAACATTAATATTTTTGCATAATTTTCTTTATTTTTTATGAAATGAAATTTTTTTTGCCTTGCACTTTTCAACCCCTCCCCTTCCCCTCCCCCTCCCCAGTCGCGGATCCCGGATATCCACAAATGTTTTTCCTAATCTATAAATGTTTTAAACATTAATATTTATAGATAATTTTCTTTATTTTTTATGAAACGGAATTTTTTTCCCTTTCACTTTTCAACCCTTCCCCTCCCCCTCCCCCTGCCCAGTCGCGGGTCCCAGATGTCCACCATCGCTTTTCTTAGTCTACAATACATAAGGAACAAAATGAGACCACTCACGATACTTAATCATAAAATTGCACACGGACCTATGAAAAGCTGTAATTAGAAAACGGACTAACTCGGCCATGAAACCCCCCACATAACGGACTGTCTCCGTTTTTTGTTTCTGTTTCCATCCGTTTCGTTATTTTTCGGAAATATGGTGGAATTTTCTAATTTTTAACGGAAAATGCCTTTTTGTGGTGAAAAGGAACCTTTTCTGTGAAATTCAGGAAAAATATTCGCGAATTTTAGTATTTTTTTAAACAGTGTGTAAGAAATGCATGCAATTGTCAAAAATTACCATAAATCAACTTAATTACTTATCATAATATTTAATGTTTATAATTTCGTCAAATTTTGTCAATTTTCATTGTCAATAGTTTTTGTTTATCATTATTTCTAAATTAACAGAATATACAGCATCTCGAAGATTATTTATAAAAAAATGTAGGCAATAATATGAAAAAATGGCGTACTTTAGACACAATAGAAATGAAGTAATAACGGAAAAATCTACTGAAAATTGTCTAGAAACTTTGCGGAAAAAATATATTTAAATACTTTTTATATTAATTTTAAATTTTTTCCTCTATTTTTCACAATTGTTGTAATAGTTACAGTTAATATTTAATTTTAATTAAAAAATAATAAATTAATCTTAATTAAATTTAAAAAGAATTATACATTTATTTTAATACTGGAACAAAACATTTAAAATTTAACACTAATCACAAAAATTCCTGCTTTCAATCTGCCTTCATAGCCTCATACATAATATTTTCCCTTCGTAATCCAACTTAATAGTTACAGTTAATTCTTTATTTTAACTTTTAGAAAATTGAATAAATTAAAACCAAATTAAATTTTTAAAATAATGTACATTTATTTTTATTCCGGGATAAAACATTTAAAATTAAACTTGATGCACAAAATTTCTCATTTTCAATGTTTCTCATATTGTCATTCAATATTTTAATAAACAATTTATATAACTTAAAATACGTGTTACAAAAAAATCAAAAACACATTAAATTGACATGTTTTTGTTCCAATCTGATAAGAACCATAATCATAATAATAAAAAAAAATACAAAGCATCCCACAGTCGATATAAATGACACCCTAAGGTAAGACGGTTGTATTTTTATTTTTATTATGATTATGGCTCTTATCACATTGGATCCGAAACATGTGAATATTATGTGTTTTCACATTTTTGTAACATTTCTCTCAAGTAATGTTAATTGATTACTAAAATAATAAATAGTCCTCCAGTGTCGGTGTCCGGGATGGCTCAGTTGGAAGAGCATTGGCGGTCTCGGCTAATGCATCACTGTTTCGAATCCTCTGGCCCGGACTTTTTCGACATGTCGGTGACCACATGGAAAATTTAAAGCTATATTAAAAGGTGGAGTTCTTAAAATCTTAAGATTTAAAATTCTAATGAATTTAGTAAATAGTTTTTATCATTAAATCTTTCCTTATCCTAAAAAACAGTTGTTGATAATGACAAAAGTAAAGTTGCAGGATATTGCTTGGGATTAACGATTTCTTCAAGTTCTTTCAGCTTACGGTTATAAAAAGGGATTCATAAAACGAAAACTTAACATTAATAAACTTCATTCATCACCCCCCATTCAATACACTCCCCTTTTAAAAAAGTACCTCTATAATGACGATATAAAAATGACAAATAAGTATCACTAGAGGTTTAATGCATTTTGAAGTGCTGCCAGGCTTGTTACAATTAATCCTCATTTTAGCGAAATGGAAATTAAGTTTCAGACTTTACTGCATCTCCTTAATGCTAATACCTAAAACTATACCTTTAAAATATGTACTCCGTATTTCTATCACAAAAGGTATCACGTTCTAAGTTTGATAATGTATTGTCAAGTATTTTTGTGTGAAATTATTTTTGTACTTCATCACTCTCACTTAATTACACTCCCATTTTAAAAAGGTCCCTCAATAACGGAGATATACAGGGTGTCCCCTCTCAACGGTGGCCAATGGCTAATTTCTAAACCGTTGGTCATAGACATATAGTTCCAATTGCAAAAATGCTTTAAAAAAGGCAAAGAATTGTTTTTTATGCAATTTTGGTCAGAAAAATGTTTTACTAAAAAATTACGAAATTTAAATTTTTATACGGTCCCTCGGTCCTATAAGTGATATTTAGTAAAAATTTTTCAACACTCTAGCAAGTAATACAGAAAAGGTCCCATTCATGTAACATTAAAATTGACCGAGTTATGAAACTTTAAATTTCATGACTTAAACCACTTTTCTATAGCTGAAAACGGGCGAGTTCGACTGAGCTTTAAGGGAGAATACACTAAGTGCTTAAAGTATTATAAAGGGAGTCGATTTTCAACGCTGTTCAAAGGCTACTTCCTAAACTATTTGTCACAGATATATAGTTCCAATTACAAAATTTTTTAAATGAGCGATTTAACTGAAGGCGCTGTCACCGTATAAGTTTTACGGTAGTGTTAATTATAATTAATTAACTTCTAGATTGGTTATTAAAATAACTGAAGGCATGAATTTCAAAATTCTCTTTATCGAAAAAATCAAATTTTGGGAAATAGCGAAAAAACTTTAAATACATCTATTGGTTTTCATTATAAATTTTGAGACTGCGTTGTTACAATAGTGAAGGTTGTATAGACTGATAGAGAAATCAAAAAGCGATAAGTCGAGTTTTGAAATTCATATCCTCAATTGTATTTTTACGTATGTTTTATTTTGTAAGCAAATGAAGCTGATTCTTTTCGTGATTTTATTTTAAAAAGGTACAATATTTTGATAAGCTTTTATTTTATTCATAGTTTTCGTATGTAAATTTTCCTAGTTCAAAACTTATATTCAAATTTTAACTCGCTTCCAAATATCTGATTGAGGTTCAATTCCCATATTTATTTAAACCCGACGACAATGTAATATTAATACGATTTTAGGTGCGTTCCATTTATTTATTTTATAGGACTACATCAAATTCTATTAGGTTGAGTAATCTAATAGAGCTTTAAATATGTATCATTTTGTAACGATTTGTAACTGTTGCTTTTCATAGTTTAATTTAACAAAATTTCTGTTATTTTTTTACTTATATTTTTAACACAAATTGCATATTTTACTTTAACATGTAAATGTCAACATAAATTCAGAAACAACATTGTAATTTTTTTTACTCTCAATGTTTAAGGTTAAACTTTCTATCTGATGTTTATTTTTATTTCCAGTAAATTTGTGACTGACCCCTATTTTGCAGCAAAAAATATGCTTCAACTTTGAACAGCTATAACTCGGTCAATTTTGATCGCAGATGAATGGGACTTTTTTTGTCTTACTTGTTAGAGTAGTGGTAAAAATTTTCTAAGTATCACTTATAGGACCGGGGGAACGTATACAAATTTAATTTTCGTAATTTTTTAGTAAAACATTTTTTTGACCTAAATCACTTAAAAAATAATTCTTTACCTTTTTTAAAGCATTTTTGCAATTGGAACTATATGTCTATGACCAACGGTTTAGAAATTAGCCATTGGCCACCGTTGAGAGGGGGCACCCTGTATAATTGAAAACTAAGTATCGCTAAAAGTGTAACGCATTTTGAAGTGCTGCCCGAAGTTCGTTACAATCAATTCTCATTTTAGCAGTATGGAAATTAAGTTTCAGACTTTTCTGAATCTTCTTATCTCTATTATCTGAAATTTTACCATTGAAAAATATCTATATATCTGTACCCGTTAGATAGCACGTTCTGAATTTTATTATGTATTGTCAATTTTTCTTTTGTGTAATTATTTTTGTATTTCATCACCCTCATTTAATTACACTCCCTTTTTAAAAAGATCCCTCGATCATGACGACATGAAAATGGAGACTAGGTATCATTAAATGTTTGAAGCATTTTAAAGTACTGTCCGTGGTTTGTTAAAATCAATTCTCGTTTTAGCTGGAAGGAAATTAAGTTTCAGACTTTTCTGCATCTCCTTAATCCTCTTATCTATAAAATTATACTTTTGAAAAATGTACTCCGTATTTTATGACAAAATGTACCACGTTCTAAATTTAATTATGTATTGTCAAGTTTTGTTTTGTACAGTTATTTTTGTACTTCATCACCCTCACTTAATTACACTCACCTTTTAAATAGGTCCCTGAATAATCAAGATATAAAAATGACAAATGAGTACCACTAAAAGTTTAATGCATTTTGAAGTGCTACCCAAGGTTTGTAACAATCAATACCCATTTTAGCAGGATGGAAATTGAGTTTCAAAATCTCCTTAATTCTATTATCTAAAATTATACCTTTGAAAATAAACTACGTATATATATCACGTGAGGTATTGCATTCTAAATTTTATTATGTAATGTCAATTTTTCTTTTGTGTTATTATTTTTGTATTTCATCAATTAATTACACTCCCTTGTAAAAAGTTACATAAAAATAACGATATAAAAATGACAACTGAGTATCACTAAAAGTTTATCACTAAAAGTTTATTGTATTTTGAAGTGTTACCCGATGTTTATTACAATCTATTTTTGTTTTAGCAGGAATGAAGTTAAGTTTCATACGTTTCTGCATCTCCTTTATTCTATTATCTAAAATTTTACCTTTGAAAAATGTACTCCATATTTATATTTCGTTAGCTAGCACATTCTAAACTTGGTTATGTATTGTCTATTTTACGTTTGTGTAATTATTTTTGCACTTCACCACCCTCACGTAATTATACTCCTTTTTTAAAAAGGCCTCTCGATAATTACGATATAAAAATGTGCAACTAAGTATCTCTAAATGATTGATGCACTTTGAAGTGTTTCACGCGGTTTGTTACAATCAATTGTCATTTTAGCAGGATGGAAATTAAGTTTGAGACTTTTCTGCATCTCCTTAGTCCTTCTATCTGAAATTATACCTTTGAAAAATGAACCCGGTATTTACGTTACATTACCTAGCACGTCCGAAATTTGATTTAGAATGGATCAATTGAACGAATAAATTGAATCAATCGTTCTAATTTTGATAACAATAATAAACTTCGTTTATAGCTCCTTCATCACCTCACTTAATGCACCCTCCTTTTGAAAGGTCCCTGAATAATCAAGATATAAAAACGACTACTGAGTACCATTATAACTTTAATTCATTTTGAAGTTCTACCCGAGGATTCTTACAATCAATTCTCATTTTAGCAGGATGGAAATTAAGTTTCAGATTTTTCTGCATCTCCTTAATTCTACTATCTAAAATTATACCTTTGAAAAATGTACTCCTTATTTATATCATAAAAGGTACCAATTTCTAAATTTGACTATATTATTGTCAAGTTTTCTTTTATGTAATTATTTTTGTACTTTATCATCCTCACTAAATTACACTCACCTTTTAAAAAGGTCTCTCGATAATCAAGATATAAAAATGACAACTGAGTATCACTAATATTTTATTGTATTTTGAAGTATTGTCCGCGGTTCGTTACAACCAGTTGTTATTTTAGCAGAAAAGAAATTAAGTTTCAGACTTTTCTTCATCTCCTTAATCTTATTATCTAAACCTTTGAAAAATGTACTCCGTATTTATATAACGTTAGAGTTTCCAATTTGATTATGTAATGTAAATTTTTCTTTTGTGTAATTATTTTTTTAATTCATCACCCCCACTTAATTACACTCCTTCTTATAAAAGGTTCCTCGATAATGTCGATATAAAAATGACAGTTAATTATCGCTAAAAGTGTAACGAATTTTGAAGTGCTGCCCGATGTTTGTTATAATCAATTCTCATTTTAGCAGGATGGAAATTAAGTTTCAGATTTTTCTGCATCTCCTCAATCTTACTATCTAAAATTATACTTTGAAAAATGTATTCCGTATTTATATCACGTTATGTAAAATAGTCTAAATTTTGTTATGCATTATCAACTTTTCTTTAGTGTAATCATTTTTTGTATTTCATCACCCTCATTTAATTAAACTCTCCTTTTAAAAAGGTATCAATATAATGACTATATAAAAATGACAACTAAGTATCAATAAAGTTTAATGCATTTTGAAATGCTGACCGATGTTTGTTACAATCAATTCTCATTTTAGCAGAATAGAAATTAAGTTTCAGATTTTTCTGCATCTCCTCAATCTTACTATCTAAAATTATACCTTTGAAAAATGTACTCCGTATCTATATCACCTTAGTAGCATGTTTTGAATTTGATTATGTCTTGTCAATTATTTTTTGTGTATTTTTTGCTGTACTTCATCTTCGTACCCCACTTAATTACAATACTCTTTCAAAGAGGTTCTTCAATAATGACGACATAAAAATGACAACTAAGTATCACTAAAAGTTTAATGCATTTTGAAGTGTTGCCCACGGTTTATTACAATCAATTCTCATTTTAGCAGAATGGAAATTAAGTTTCTGACTTTTCTGCATGTACTTCATCCTATTACCTAAAATTATACCTTTGAAAAATGATCTATATATCTATACCACGTTAGATAGCACATTCTAAATTTGATAATGTATTGTCAATTTTTATTGTGTGTAACTATTTTTGCATCTCATCACCCTCACTTAATTACACTCCCCTTTTCAAAAAGGTTCCTCAATAATGTCGATTTAAAAATTACAACTAAGCATCACTAAAAGTTTAATGCATTTTGAAGTGCTGCCCGAAATTTGTTACAATCAATTCTCATTTTAGCAGGATGGAAATTAAGTTTCAGATTTTTCTGTATTTCCTTAATCCTACAATCTAAAATTACACTTTGAAAAATGTACTCCGTATTTATATCACGTCAGGTAGTACGTTCTAAATTTGATTATGTATTATCATTTGTATTGTCAATATGTATTGTCATTTTTTTCTTTTGTGTAATTATTTTTTTTTACTTCATCACACGCACTTAATTACAATCCCCTTTTAATAAAGGTCACTCGATAATGACAATATAAAATTGACAGCTAAGTATCAGTAAACGTTTAATGCATTTTGAAGTGCTGTCCGGGGTTTATTACAATTAATTCTCATTTTAGTAGTTTCGAAATTAAGTTTTCGACTTTTCTGCAACTCCTTAATCCTATTATCTAAACTTATAACTTTGAAAAATGTACTCCGTATTTATATCATGTTAGGTAGCACATTGCAAATTTCAATATGTATAGTCAATTTTTCTTTTGTGTAATTAATAAAAAACCAGAATATTTATTTCTAAGGGAATGCACAGTGGTGTTCGCAAAAGTCTCCTTAAACCTTAAATATCTGCAATAAAAAGCAATTTCCCTGGAATAAATTTAGAAATGAAGTCCAATATTTTTTCACTTCATCTATAAGTTATTCAAAGTAACACGCAACATTTGTTTTAATATTGACTGTTTTTCTTTTTTATCGAAAAATTAAAAGTAGAAAGAGACAGAGAATGAACATGCTACAAAAGTCTTCGTACACTGATATATTTTTGGATAAACTCATAATTAAAATTACCGTCTGTCACTTTATTTTTATTTTTGAATTGTGGTGACATTAGAAAATTGTTTGGCTTTGTATTTTGTTTAATTGGTCCGTAATATTCTATTTATTATTAAAAAATGCCTTGCAGTCGTAAAGAAACAACTAACAGCATTCGAAAGTTGCTTGATTTCATCAAGTATTAATAGTAGTAAATTAGTTTGGAATATTACTAAATTAGTTAATTTATGAAATTCTATCATACAGTATCTGATAAAATGCTTTAAAGAAGAAAATTGAATCGAAAACAAGGTAAGAAAAAGGTCGTCCGTCAAACGTATCTCAACGGGATCAAATACTTATAATAATTATATAAAAAACTAGTTGGATGTGTCAATCCCCAAAACTTTCTTCTATCTCATAAGTATATTTTAATATTAAAAAAAAATGTGGTGACCCCAAAATTACCCACTATCGAATTTCCTCGAACATGAGATTCTGGTATCCGAAAAGTCTAAAACGCAAAATTTAATTAATATTCTGAGAAAATGAGCTTAGAAGTACCTCATGTTGGATAATTTATACTAAAATCTAATAAGCATCTATTTATGTCAAGATCTAACAGAATCTGAAATTTGATGGAATTTCGTCCATTAGTTCTTGAGATATAGTTATAACAAAAAAATTGCAAAACGTAGCACAGCAACACCATATCTTGGACAATTTATGCCAAAACGTAAAAAAAGCGTTTGATTATGCTATGGTATAAAAGAATATGAAGTTTGATGAAATTCTGTGCATTAGTTCTTGAGATATAGCTAGTTTAAAAAAACCGTGTAAAATATAGCACTGCAACAGTATCAGTTGAAGGATTTATAATAAAACGAAATCATCGTGTAATTATGTTATATGTCATTTTGTAACAAAATCTGAAGTTTGGTGAAATTCTGTGCGTTGGTTGTTGAGATATAGCTATCGGAAAAATCGTGCAAAATGCAGCATAGCTGCACCACCTGTTGCAAGGTTAATACCAAAATGTAATCAGCGTCTAATTATGTTATATATTCTAGTGTAACAGAATCTAAAATTTGATGAAGTTCTCTGCATTAGTTCTTGAGATATAGCTATCGCAAAAATCGTGCAAAATGTAGCATAGCAGCGCCACCTATAGGGCAGTTCACATCAAAACCTGATCAGAGGCTATGTATCTCAAGGTATCGCGGATCTGAAATTTGGTGAAATTCTGTGCATTAGTTCTTGAGATATAGCTATCATGAAAATCATGAAAAACGTAGCATAGCAGCGCCACCTGCTGGTCAATTTACACCAAAACTTAATCAGCGTCTATGTATATCAAGGGGTCACAGAATCTAAAGTTTGGTGAAATTCTGTGCATTAGTTCTTGAGATATAGCAATCTTGAAAATCATGAAAAACGTAGTATAGCAGCGCCACCTACAGGCCAATTTTCACCAAAAACCAATAGGCACTAATTCATATCAAGGTCTAACTGAATATAAAATTTTATTAAATTTCGAGCATTAGTTCTTGAGATAGAGCGCCCACAAATTTTTTGTCACATACAGACAGACACACAGACAGACAGACAGACAGACAGACAGACGGACAGACTCACAGACAGACATTTTCTAAAAATAGTCAAAACGTATTCAGGACCTCCTAAAACGTATAAATCCGTCGAAAACCGGAAGTCGAAAATTTTCATGAATCCAATACTTTCTTCTTGTAAAGATAGAAGAAAGTAAAAATATCCACGTTTAAGTGCTGTAAAATTTGCTACAGAATTTAATGAAAAATATTCTACTTCAATTTCACCTGAACCTGAAACTGTTCAACGAGTTCCGCTAGAGATCTGCTAGATTAAATGGGCCTTCTGACAGTAGAAAATGTCTTGTTAGAGCGAAAAAAAGAATGAAAAACAGAAACGAAACATTTTATAGTAAGTATAAACATTCTACTCCTAGTTCGTCAGCTTTTAACACATAAAATATAGCAGCAAAATAAATCAGCATGAATTTTACAAATATTTTGAGAAGTAAGGAAAAAAAAAAAAAAAAAAAAAACATTCTTCAAAAAAAGAATTTACAGAAAAACAAATTCAAAATATTAATTTACCCAAGAGATATCTTAAATTCACGAATGCATCAAACGTCCATAGACTGAACATTATAGAGCAGAATTTTGAAGCTGTGTAACTAGTTCCCTTCATACCATCATCTAATAAAGTCTAATTTGTCTAATAAAGACAAAGTGATCGCCATAATAACAAAAGTAGGATACTTCAAAAATATCACCGAATGTTTAATGTATTTTTGAAATGTCTTCCATTTGATATTTTTCATTCTCAGTTTAAGGGGCTGGAAATTTTGTTACGACCTTTACGATTCTTTTATTTTTACAATATCTTAAATTAAATCAGTCACACATAAATTACATGTAATATTATGGTTTTAAGTTAAAATGAAAATTATTTTAAGAGATCACTTGAAATAAATTATTAAAAACAAAAACTGTAATATATTTGTCTTAAGTACTGTTAAACAAACAAAATATAAAACAATTTTACCTTAAAGTTATTTCATCGTTCTACTTATTATCATGATCGTTCTAATACAAAGTGATCTCCATAACAACTAAAGTAAAATCCTGGGAAAACATCACTGAATGTTAAATGTATTTTTCAAGTGTTGTGTTCCATTTGTTAATTTTCATCCTCAGTTTAAGAAGCTGGAAATTGTGTTACTACCTTTGCGAATCTTTTATTTTTTCATTATCTTAAATTATATCATTCATACATAAATTACATATAATATTATGCTTTCTCAGTTATAATGCAAGTTATTTTAAAAGATCACTTTAAATAACATATTTTAAAATAACTGTAATACATTTATCTTAAGAATTTTTCTTTAAAAAAACAAGCAATTTATAAAATAATTTTCAATTAAAGCTATTTCATCATTCTGTTTATACCGCCATGGTTCTAATACAAACTGACCTCCATAACGACAAAAGTAAAATCCCAGGAAAACATCACTGATATTTGAATGTATTTTTGAAGTGCTGTCTTCTATTTGTGTCTGCTCGTCGTCAGTTTAAGGGCAGTTGGAATCCCTATGTTGAACTAATGGACCTTTTCTCATAAACTACTTAAGATATGCATTTGAACTTTTTTATGCATAAGATAAACATTACTAATAATCTGAAGTTAATTTTATAATTGAATAAAGCTTAAATATTTTTAAAAAATCTGAAGTAGAAACCACATTTAAATTTAAAAAAAACATGCAAGTTTTTCAAAGGTAATAATAATAATCCTTCTATAGTAAAAAAAAACTAGCCTTAAAAGGAATGACTCCTGGAATGATGCTGATGTGGAAGATTTCCGGAACTAACGAATCCGGGTTGTCCACTCCTTCCATGAGTCGAATAGACCAATCAGGAAAGGGCTCCGTCTATGCATCGCCATATGGGTTACCATAAAGAGAGGAAAGGTTACCATCGCCAACAATCGCCAAGTTTGTCGCCAACTTGGCGATATATCGCCAAATTTGGCGACCAAAATTAGTTGTCAAAAGTGACGCCAACTTGGCGATAACTGTAATATTTCGCCAAATTTTTAATTTCTTTACAACATCAGTCGTTTGATACATCATTTGAGAGGTTTGCAACTGCTTATTCATTTAAAGGATGTCTTGTGTGTTATCTCCCATTCTGCTATCCAGGGGGGACACATTTTTAATTTCTTTACAACACCAGTCGTGTTACACAAGATTTGAAAGGTCTGCAACTGCTTATTCATATTATGGATGTCTTGTGTGTCACCCCCACACTCTGCTCTCCCCAAGGGGGGGATCACATTTTTAATTTCTTTACAACACCAGTTGTGTGACACATCATTTGAAAGGTCTGCAACTGCTTATTCATATTATGGATGTGTTGTGTGTCATCCCCCACTCTGCCCCCCAGGGGGGCACATTTTTAGCTCACAGGCTATCATAGCCTGAGAGGTATGTGCCTGTCCTTTCTGTATGTACGTTCGTATGTTCGTTCGTGCGTAACGCGATAACTCATGATAAAAATATCGGATCCACTTGAAATTTTGTATATAGGTATATCCTGATAAGGCGCTTCCCTGATTAGTTTTTGGAGTTCATTCGATATGTATAAGAGGGGGAACGGGGGGCTCATGCCCCTCCCCTTAATTGATATAAACGAGATTTTCATGCAGAATTAACAGTTTTCGTTCAAAATTTAGATATAGGATCATTCTGATGAGGCGATTCCGGGACTGTCATTAGGTGATCATTGAATAAGTATAAACAGGGGGAGCGGGGGGGCTCATGCCCCCTCCCTTAATTGATATAAACGGGATTTTCATGCAGAATTAACAGTTTTCGTTCAAAATTTAGATATAGGATCATTCTGATGAGGCGATTCCGTGACTGTCATTAGGTGTTCATTGAATAAGCATAAACAGGGGGAACGGGGGCTCATGCCCCCCCCTTAATTGATATAAACGGGATTTTCATGCAGAATTAACAGTTTTCGTTCAAAATTTAGATATAGGATCATTCTGATGAGGCGATTCCGTGACTGTCATTAGGTGTTCCTTGAATAAGTATAAACAGGGGGAACGGGGGCTCATACCCCCCCTTAATTGATACAAACGGGATTTTCATGCAGAATTAACAGTTTTCGTTCAAAATTTAGATATAGGATCATTCTGATGAGGCGATACCGTGGCTGTTATTAGGTGTTCATAGAATAAGTATAAACAGGGGGAACGGGGGGCTCATGCCCCTCCTCTTAATTGATACAAACGGGATTTTGATGCAGCAATTAACAGTTTTCGTTCAAAATTTAGATATAGGATCATTCTGATGAGGCGATACCGTAGCTGTTATTAGGTGTTCATAGAATAAGTATAAACAGGGGGAACGGGGGGCTCATGCCCCTCCCCTTAATTGATATAAACGGGATTTTCATGCAGAATTAACAGTTTTCGTTCAAAATTTAGATATAGGATCATTCTGATGAGGCGAGTCCGTGGCTGTTACTAGGTGTTCATTGAATAAGTATAAACAGGGGAACGGGGGTTCTAATGTCCTTCCCCTTAACTTGTATAAATGGATTTTTCAATCAGAATTGTCAGATTTCGTTCAAATCTCTGAATGGTTTTCGAAGTTTAATGGTTAAGTATAAAAGAGGAGAATAACTCCTCTTAAATTATATAAATGCTAAATGAGTTTTTATTAAGAATTATCCGATTTGCTCTGAATTTTGGATATAGGTTTTTTAATATGATAAAGCATGTACTTGAAAGTTTAGGAGGTTCAATGATTAAGTATAAAAAAGGAGAAAGGGGGGAGCTGTTTCCGCTTCTTATTTTTTTTTCGAACGGAATTAACGAAAATACAAGGCTGTAATGTACAATTAGTATGCTTAGCCTGTGAGCTCAATGCCATCAGTTTAACTGGGCAATATTCTTTTTTATTAATTTCTTTACAACACCAATTGTGTGACACATCATTTGAGAGGTCTAACACTGCTTATTCATATTATGGATGTGTTGTGTGTCATCCCCCACTCTGCCCCCCCAGGGGGGCACATTTTTAGCTCACAGGCTATCATAGCCTGAGAGCTTATGTGCCCGTCCTTTCTGTATGTACGTTCGTATGTTCGTTCGTGCGTAACGCGATAACTCATGATAAAAATATCGGATCCACTTGAAATTTTGTATATAGATATATCCTGATAAGGCGCTTCCCTGATTAGTTTTTGGAGTTCATTCGATATGTATAAGAGGGGGAACGGGGGACTCATGCCCCTCCCCTTAATTGATATAAACCTGATTTTCATGCAGAATTAACAGTTTTCGTTCAAAATTTAGATATAGGATCATTCTGATGAGGCGATTCCGTGACTGTCATTAGGTGTTCATTGAATAAGTATAAACAGGGGGAACGGGGGGCTCATGCCCCCCCCTTAATTGATACAAACGGGATTTTCATGCAGAATTAACAGTTTTCGTTCAAAATTTAGATATAGGATCCTTCTGATGAGGCGATACCGTGGCTGTTATTAGGTGTTCATAGAATAAGTATAAACAGGGGGAACGGGGGGCTCATGCCCCTCCTCTTAATTGATACAAACGGGATTTTCATGCAGAATTAACAGTTTTCGTTCAAAATTTAGATATAGGATCATTCTGATGAGGCGATACCGTGGCTGTTATTAGGTGTTCATAGAATAAGTATAAACAGGGGGAACGGGGGGGCTCATGCCCCTCCCCTTAATTGATATAAACGGGATTTTCATGCAGAATTAACAGTTTTCGTTCAAAATTTAGATATAGGATCATTCTGATGAGGCGAGTCCTTGGCTGTTACTAGGTGTTCATTGAATAAGTATAAACAGGGGAACGGGGGTTCTAATGCCCTTCCCCTTAACTTGTATAAATGGATTTTTCAATCAGAATTGTCAGATTTCGTTCAAATCTCTGAATGGTTTTGGAAGTTTAATGGTTAAGTATAAAAGAGGAGAATAACTCCTCTTAAATTATATAAATGCTAAATGAGTTTTTATTAAGAATTATCCGATTTGCTCTGAATTTTGGATATAGGTTTTTTAATATGATAAAGCATGTACTTGAAAGTTTAGGAGGTTCAATGATTAAGTATAAAAAAGGAGAAAGGGGGGAGCTGTTTCCCCTTCTTATTTTTTTTTCGAACGGAATTAACGAAAATACAAGGCTGTAATGTACAATTAGTATGCTTAGCCTGTGAGCTCAATGCCATCAGTTTAACTGGGCAATATTATTTTTTATTAATTTCTTTACAACACCAATTGTGTGACACATCATTTGAGAGGTCTACAACTGCTTATTCATATTATGGATATCTTGTGTGTAACCCCCACCCCCCTCTGCCCTCAGAGGGGGCGCATTTTGTAATTTCTTTACAACACCAATTGTGTGACACATCATTTGAAAGGTCTGCAACTGTTTATTCATTTTATAGATGTCTTGTGTGTCACCCTCACTCTGCAACCCAGGGGGGCACATTTTTAATTTCTTTACAACACCAGTCGTGTGACACATCATTTGAAAGGTCTGCAACTGCTTATTCATACCATGGGATATTGGCGAGCGCAGCAAGCAGGGGTAGCCAATAATTTGGAATCGCGAAGCGATTACGTGGGGGGTTGGCGAGCATAGCGAGCAGGGGGGCGGGGCCTCCCTAGTAATAATAAAAGTTCTTTTTATGAGTTTAAACAATTCACATCAGATTAAACAGGGATATGTATAGAGTGTTAAAATAAATTTCAAAGCATAAATTATAATAGTTTTTTCAAAAAGGCTGATGGAAGTTGAAAAAACTCAATGTTAATTAAATTTTTCCTGCTCTTTACTATACTTATTGATACCTAGTACTTATTTTTTGCATTATTTTGTCCAAATTCTTTTGGTGTTTCCTTTTCAATCTTTTAAACACTCTTTTTTCTTTAATTTGCTGCGAATGGTCATATTTCGCTTCTAGCATCCAAGAGCAATCAATACATTTTAAGGTGGTTTGGCAGTATAGCCGTGGTTCTATGCCTATTTTATAAAGCTACCGCATCCTATACACCTAAATGAACAATTTCTAATTGCCCAAAAGTCTTCTTTGGTACACGATACCAAATTACGTTGTGCACACTTTCATTTAGATTTTGTGTTTTACCACTGAGAAAGTTTTTAAGTAGATATTCCCAAGTAAATCGGAGTATATGGATTAAAATAAATCGAATGAATTGTAGTAAATAACTTTTCCATTTTAAAATATAGAGAAGATAAATTCAGAAGTTAAGCAAAGATAGCTTTCAGTGTTTATGTTCTCAGCTCTTTAAATGAGCATGGTCAAGAAGTATGAGGAGATAAACAAGTAAAATTAGTGAAATTTTCATAACTTCTGGTTGTCGTAGAAACACAAGTAATATATAAATAGAAAGAGGTGAAAGGGTAGATTCAAAATATTATAAAATCGAAAATTCGATAAAATTTAGGTTTTGGCCTTCCAGTTGCTCTAAACGGACTAGAAATCTCGTTAAGAAAATTACGAATCTTTTATTTTTACATTATCTTAAATTATATCATATACAAATAAATTACATGTAATATTATGCTTTATCAGTTATACTAAAATTATTTTCAGAGATCACTTTAAATAATACATTTAAAAATAACTGTAATGCATTTATCTTAAGAATTTTTATTTAAAAAAAACAAGCAAACTATAAAACAATTTTCAATTAAACCTATTTCATTTTTCTGCTTGGTTCATATTACTTTGTCTGTATTAGAATTATGATGGTATTAAACAGAAAAATGACAAAGCTTCAATTAAAAATTATGTTATAGTTTGCTTGTTTTGTTTAATTCTTAAGATAAGTGTATTACAGTTATTTTTAAACGTATTTTTTAAAGTGATATCTTAAAATAATTTTAGTATAACTGATAAAGCACAATATTACATGTAATTTATGTGCGAATGATATAATTTAAGATAATGTACAAATAAAAGATTCGTAATGGTCTTAACGAGATTTCTAGTCCGTTAAACTGTTGATAAACAGACACAAATGGAAGACAGCACTTCACAAATTCATTAAGCATTCTGTGATATTTTCCTGGGATTTTACTTTTATTATGAGCCATTGTGGTTCTAATGCAAAGTGTTCTCCATAACGAAAAATGTAAAATCCCAGGAAATCATCGTTGAATGTTTAATGCTTTTTTGGAGTGTTATGTTTCATTTGTCATTTTTCACCCTCAATTTAATGGGCAGGAAATTACGTTAGGAGCTTCATTAATGCTTTTTTTTTACAGTATCTCAAATTATAGTTTTCATACATAAATTAAATGAGATATTTTGCTTAAACAGTTATAATGAACATTATTTTAAGAGATTGCTTTAAATAGTATATTTAAAAACATCTGTAATATATCTTAAGTATTTAAAAAGCAAGCCATTGTGGTTCTAATGCAAAGTGTTCTCCATAACGAAAAAAGTTAAATCCCAGGAAATCATCATTGAATGTTTCATGCTTTTTTTTTTTTTTTTTTTTTTTTTTTTTTTTGAGTGTTACGTTTCATTTGTCATTTTTCACCCTCAATTTAACGGGCAGGAAATTACGTTAGGAGCTTTATTAATGCTTTATTTTCACAGTATCTCAAATTATAGTTTTCATACATAAATTAAATGAGATATTTTGCTTAAACAGTTATAATGAACATTATTTTAAGAGATTGCTTTAAATAGTATTTTTAAAAACATCTGTAATATATCTTAAGTATTTAAAAAGCAAACAAACTATAAAAGAATCTTCCCTTAAACCTATTTCAACTCCCTGTTAAATACCATCATCCTTTTTTTCTACAGACAAAGTGATCTCTATCACGACAAAAGAAAAACCTCAGGAAAACATCACAGAATGTTTAATGCATTTTTGAAGTGTTGTCTTCCATTTCTTTCTGTTCATCATCAGTTTAATGGGCTGAAAATCTTGTTATGACCTTAAGAAATTTTTTATTTTTACATTATCTTAATTTATATTATTTATACATAAACTATGTACAATATTATGCTTTATTAATTATAAAGAACGTTATTTAAATAAATTACTTTAAATAATATATTTCAAAACAACTGGGATATATTTATCTCAAGTATTTAAAAAGTAAACAAACTATAAATCAATCTCCCCTTAAAGCTATTTCAACTGCCTGCTCCATCATTGTTCTAAAATACACAAAAAGTGATCACCATAACGCCAAATGTAAAATCCGAGAAAAGCATCACTGAATATTAAACGTAACTTTTGAAGTATTGTCTTTTATTTGTTGCTGTTCATCCACAATTTAACAGGATGGAAGTTGCGCTACGGCCTTTATGAATGTTTTCGTTTTTACTTTATCTTAATTATATCATTTATGCATAAATTACATGCTATATTATGCTTAATCAGTTATAATGAACATTATTGTATGAAATTAAGTTAAGTAATATATTTAAAAACAACTGCATTTGTCATAAGTACATAAAGACGAGCAAAGAAACTGTAGATAAACTCGACTTTAGGCTGATTCATATTGCTTCTGAATATCATAATCGTTCTAATGCAGACAAAGCGATCTCCATAAGGACAAAAGTAAAAAATCCCATGAAAACATCACTTAATACTTGATATAATTTTAAAGTGTTATCTTCAATTTCTTTCTGTTCTTGCTCAATTGAACGGGCAGAAAATCTCGTTACGACCATAAAGAATCTTTTATTTTTACATTATCTTAAATTCAACTGCGCATTCATAAATTATATACAGTATTATTCTTTATCCCTCTGAACCCCATCCAACATAATTGTGTTAGTAATCCCAAGGTAAAAAATAATTCTTTTATTTTTTTATTTTTATTTATTTATTTATTTTTTTTTTTATTTTTATTTATTTATTTTTTTTTTTTTGTGGTTTAAAGCCGAACCTGCACACACAATTGTGTGGATTGTTCGTTGACGTAACCAAACCTCGGAATTTTTTTTTTTTTTTTTTACATTTTTTTCAATTAAATATGGTGCTATTAATTAGTGTTAAAAATCAACCCTTTTAATTTCTACCAAACGTTTTGCGGTCTTAAAGGGTTATCTGTTATAATGAGCATTATTTTTAGAGATTACTTCAAATAATATACTTTAAACACAATTGGAATATATTTATCTTAAGTATTTTAAAAGCAAGCAAACTGTAAATCAATTAGTCTTCCGATAAAGTTACTTCAACTCCCTGCTGAATTCCATCATCGTTGCAATACAGAAAAAGTCATCACCATAACGACAAATGTAAAATCCCAGGAAGACATCACTGAATGTTTAATGTACTTTTGAACTGTCGTCTTCCATTTGTTACTGTTTATCCTCAGTTTAATGGGATGGAAATCGCGTTACGACCATTATGAATGTTTTCTTTTTACATTATCTTAAGTTATATCATTCATACATAAACTATATGAAATATTATGTTTTATCTGTAATAAAGAAAATTATTTTAAGAGATAGTTTTAAATAATTTATTTTAAAATGACTGCAATACATTTATCTTAAGTATTTAAAAAATAAACAAACTATGTAACAATTTTCCTTTAAACTATTTCATCTTTCTGGTTAATACCACTGTGGTTCTATTACAAAGTAATCTCCAACATAAAAAACATCACTGAATGTTTAATGTACTTTTGAAGTAATGTCTTCCATTTGTTACTATTCATCCTCAGTTTAACGGGCTCGAAATTCTCTTACGAAGTTTTCGAAAGTTTTATTTTTTCATTATCTAAAATTGTATTATTCATATATAAATTACATGTAATATTATGCTTTACGACTTATAATGAAAGTTATTTTAAGAGATTACTTTAAATAATATACTTAAAAACAATTGGAATATATTTATCTTAAGTATTTAAAAAGTAAAGAAACCATAAATCAATCGTCCCTTATAGCTCTTAACTGCTAATACCACTCTCTAACACAGATAGAGTGATCACCATAACGGCAAAATTAGAATCCCTGGAAAACATCACTGAATGTTTAATGGACTTTTGAAGTGTTGTTTTTCATTTGTTACTGTTAATCCTCAGTATAACGGGATGGAAATTGCGTTACGACATTTACGTATCGTTTATTTTTACAGAATTCTAATTTATATCATTCAAAATCAACGTACACGATCAACAAGAAATCTTAACAGAAACTGAAGAGATAATCCCAGTGATGGCAGATAAAGTTTTACAAGCTATTAGATTTATGAAAAAACGTAAATGCCCTGGTGAACATGGAATTACAATTGACCTTATCAAAGAAGCAGGAGAAGAATTTGCATGAAGGCTATCCTTACTGTTTTCCAATTGTCTCAAGAAGTCAGATGTACCAGAAGATTGAAATAATGCTGTGGTGGTGCTACTTTACATTTTTACACTTTTTTTCATTTCTCTTTGACTGAAGTATTTTAAGGACACATCAGCTGCTCTTAATTGCTGTTTTCGTGTTTCATTAAATAAGAACTAAAGTTAAACATCTGAGAATCAGCTAATCTATTTGAAGTATGTCAATATCTCTTAATTATTCCGGAGTCTGATAAAAAATTTGTAAGACCAAACTGGAAAAAATATATAGGAAAATGTGTCTTGTTTCTACGATGTAAGTATCTAATTTTAATTTGAAATTTTTGGGTAAATAAAATTTCTGGTTAAAAACATGTTCGTAATTTAATATCCATAAATTAAGAAATGTTGGCATCTATGTCTATGTGAAGTATGTCAACAGAGGTTTTTGTTCCCCGTAGTTCAACACGCTATAAGAAGCATTTTAAGTGTTCCGTTTAACACCTGACATAATTTTCATAAAACTTTTCTGCCTCTTTTTAATATTCATATGGAAATATTTTTATTTTTAGAAAGGAAATATTATCTGGGGTGTTTTAGATTTGGCAACAATAAATAAGACAAGGAATATATGAAATGAATCGCTCGTGTACATGTAAAAAATATATTTTAGTTTAAACCGTTTGGCAGTGCTATTTATACTGCTCATTTGAAATATGGCGTAATTTCATCCATATTGATTGTTTTTAACCCATATTAAACAATTCATTATTTTATAGTTGAATATGAAATAAACCGCTCGTGTACATGTAAATATATATTTTAGTTTAAACAGTTTGGCAGTGCTACTTATATTGCTCATTTGAAATATGGCGTAATTTCATCCATATTTACTGCTTTTAACCCAGATTAAATAATTCATTATTTTATAGTTTTCTTTTTTTTTAAATATTCATGTATAAAAATAAATTTTTATGGCGTCATTTTCAATATTTTCCTGCTTTAGAAGGCTATCATTTAATTCTAATTTCATCGGATTTTTTTGGTTTATGATAGACATGCGTAAATAAATTAAAGATTAAAAATAAAATTATATTTTACGAAGGTTTTGCATTTGCCAACAGTTTAAAATAATTATCTTTTTTTTTAAGATATGCAAAACATGTCTCGGGAAATGCTGAAATTTTGGATTTAAAATGTAAATAAACTTTACAAATATAATCAATTAAAAAAATCTATCCGAATACCAAGAGCTCCCAATGTGTATCTTTAGAAAAATATATTAAATTCTTATGTATAGTTTTTCCTTCATTAATCCTTTTTTAATGGAACGATTCTGTCTAAATTTAACATTAGATACCTCTAAAAGTAAATATTCGATCTAAAAAACGCCTTCTTCAGCGTATTTATCAAGCATTTCGCTATATTATCACTAATTTTCATTTCTTTATATGCAGTATTTCTTAATATTAGCGAAAAAACTCCTCAGATTAGAAATAATTTATTATCAGAGGCGGTGATAACATAGCATTAATTACATTATTTTTCTTTACAATAAAGAGATATATTTAAAGATAACTGTAGCATATTTATCTTGAGTATTTTAAAAAACAAACTATAAAATAAATTTCCCTTAAAGCTATTTTATCTCCCTGTTTAATACCACTATCGTTCTAACAAAGACAAAGTGATCTCCATAACGACAAAGGTAAAATAACGGGAAAACATCACTGATTGTTTAATCTATTTTTAAAGTGCTGTCTTCCATTGGTTACTTTTCATTCTCAGTTTAATGATCTGAAAATCGCGTTTCGTGCTTTGCGAATCTTTTCTATGCACATTATCTTAAATTATACCTTTATAACCCTTTCGGGTCCGAATTTTTTTTTCAGTTTTTAGAAAAAATTACTTTTATGCTAATAACGTTAACACTAGCTATCCATATAGATTAATTAGTGTTTAACGAATATTTCATTGTCTGGAAGATAACGAATGCTGTTGTTTTGCGTACTATTCAATTCACATTCATATGCCAATAGGCTAAGGAAGAATTCTTGGAGATGTTTAGAAAATATTGCATTACAATAAGATTAAACTTATATCACAGCTTTCTAATACTTTTTTCATTTTATTACACATGATTTTTTGAGAAAAGTAACTTTTATTTTAAATTTAATAAGTGAAATATATGTTTAAATTAAAATAATCGGAAACGGTGCAAAGACAATTAAGTAAGTAACAATAATTATTACTATTATTGAATGCCTAAACATGAATGAAGTCATATAGTAAATGCATAGACATATACTAAACTTACTACATACAAATAGTAGAAAAAAGTATTTCTTAAAACGAAATAATACTTCATTAAAAAACATGTACTAATAATAGTACACCAGACCCGAAAGGGTTAAAAATTACCTTCTGTACAGTGATAAAAATGATATTTTTAAATCTGAGTAAATCGACGTTTGCATTTTATTTAGAAACTTCTTGTTTCAAATATGAAGACCCAATACTTTCAATTCTAGATACCAGTATTGAAATAAAATTGCTTCTCATTCGTTAAATGTAATAAATTTTACCAGGGTTGTTGTATTTATTCATATTATTTCATTTTTTATTATTTGAAACGAAATGCTATTTTCAGTGATAAGTTTATTAGATGAAATGTAATGAACAACATTATTATCGTATTCGCTTAAGAACACTTAAAAGTGGTGATAAAATAATTAGGAAAGCGTAAATTTTATTCTTCATCCAACTGATGAATTCGTAAAGTAAAGATATTGAAGATGGAATTTGATAATATATCCATACAATATCGTGTTTTATCGTGAATAAAGCGATATGTGGTCATAGTTATGTTTCCAAGTTTTTAGAAATAAGTATATACATCTTTCAAACTTCAGTAATCTTGATTCGAAGCCATATTGAATATGACGTACACAGATTGTATATTTTTTTATAATTTTTGAAAATGTCGATTTTAGAGTACACTTTATATTATAAATTTTAAAATTCGTGTTTTTGTAATTCCAGCTTTATCAATATTATAACCCATGATATTCTAAGTCTGTCAGATTATCTATAAGGAATTCATTCAGTAAAATATAATTGCTTTAACAGGAGTGAAATGATCAAAACATATTCTCTACATTCTTTTCAGCAAAACATAAATCATTTTTACAATTAATGACTTTTTTACTTTCTAATAATTTTAATAATTTGCAATTGATAAAAAATAAATTACTTAATTGAATTTTAAATTGAAAATAATTCTATTCGTTATGCTTGTTTCTGTTGAAAGAATTTTAAAAACTTACATATTGCAAAAGTATTTCCTGTTTTGTATACAGCTTTACATCCCTACCTAATATTCCACACTCCCAATACAAAAAAAGAACGAAACTATAGTCGTTGGGGGCCACCGTAATACTTACCCATCATGGATATGTATATGAAAATAAAACAAGTGAAACTATTATTACAATGCATTGCAATTCATAAACAAAATTTAAATATTGTTAATGTACATAGTAATGCTATATTAAAGAACTGCTGATGTACCAATTTCGACAAATTATATAAAACGCCAAACTACTCAAGTAGTACCGAACTGCGTAAAAGAAACATCCTTATAACACCAAAAATAATAATTCTATTAACTAACAATTAACTGCGTCGGATTAAGCGTCTCATTTTCCATTAAAATATACTTCTGAATTGAAATTTGGATAAAATACAGGGTCATGAAAAATCGAAGAATGTGGAAAATAAGATTACACATATCTCGGCAACTAATAATCCGATCGACTTCGTTCTATATGCAAAATGTGTGTTATTTTATTGCCTGATCCATTCCTTAGAAAAAAAAAATTCGAAAATTTTTATATACCTTTCATCAGAACGAATTTTTCGAGAATCCGAAAAAAATAGTTCCGGATAATCGAGGTTGCTGATATTAAATAGGGTCCGCCCCATTCTTACATACTAACAACATACAAAATTTCAAGTCTCTATCTCAATTTGTTCGGGAGATAGAGCGATTACAGACAGACAGTCAGACGGACGGCAAATTTTTTTTCTAAAAATATGTTTTTCGGAATCTCCACTATCTAAAACGTGTAAATCCGTCAAAAATTTTTTTTCGATTTTCAAAACGATTGCAAGACTTACCCTATACTACGTATGACGGGTAAGTAATAAAGAAATAAAAACAGTAAAAATAAAAACATTACGACGAGAAAGATATCATCAAACCATTAATGCATTTTTGAAGTGTTCACGTTTTGTTGCACTCCATTCTCATTTTAACTGTCATGAAATCACATTACAGGCTTTTTGCCATTTTGTTTTTTTTTCACTCATTTTCTTTTTTACTCGCATTCAGTTTCTAAATTTCATTGTCTCTAATTACCTCTAATTTCATATTTTTTAATTTTGATTTCTTTATCACGATCTTTTGAAAGCATTCTTTTCTTTTTGTTTGGACATTTTTTTCTTTTTTCAATTATTTATTTCTATGTTTGTCAATTTTAATAGAAGGTAGGTATAAGAACAAGTTTCACCGTATATTTTGTTACTAAACCAATTATATACTTTTATTTCAATGAAAATAATGAACATAAGCGATATAATCTTTATTTCTTTTTTCAATAAAAATACTTTGCTATGAATGTACTATTTTTTAACGAATTTAAATAATTAAAAACATTGGGGTGTTTAGTGCAGAAAAGAGAATCTATGTGGAGGACAATTTTACTTTCCCTAACAAATACATATTTATTAGTATTGTTTGACCTCTCAATAGCGAGAAAACGATAGCGGGTTCAGTTGCATCTAATTGACTGGAAATTCCAGCTAATGGGAGAATGTTTTTTTAAAAACTTTTTAACAAAGTTTAAAAGTGTTTATGATTTTGGTTTCTCTGTTCGTCTATTCGTGCTCTAACTCTCGTAAATATACTAGGATTGTTCTGAAATTTTTGGAAGTTATTGACATGTACCCTAGCACGAGTCTTATTGCAAAAGACAATTCTATCATGATTGGTTTATTTACAAAAACAGTCAAAAGTTTTCCATTTACATTATGGTTTATGGGTTAAAAATCATTTCAAATAGTTTCAATTAGAGAATAAAAGGTTTTCCATGTGAAATTGCTCAAATTTGAATAGCTTAAAAATAAGCTATTTTTAAGTAATTATATATCATTTCTTAGAATATTATGTATGTTAGGATAATGGCAATTTCAATCTAAAATATTTTTTACATTTTTTTTCTTTTTAGGTCTAACATTTTAATAGTATTATTTTAATTGTTTAAAAGAATTTTTTTTCAATATAGCAGCTCAAATTTCATGTAATGTTCAGTTTTCTTTGTTAATATATGGAAGCCAGGAAAATGGCATAATAAAAGTCAACTCAAATTTTACAGACTTTAATAAGAATATTTTCAAAGATATGTCTTAAAGATTTTTTCTGGTAGCTACAGTTTTACTACTTCTTATTTGACCTATGCCAAATATAAGAAAAATTACTCTGCTAATATGATATTTATACCTGTTAATGAACGAAAATGCAATATAAGAAAATGACGATAAAAATCGCTATAGACTGCCCATTCATAGAGCAGAAAAAATTAGCTTTTAATTTAAAACACTGATAGATTTTTTACATTTACTAAATATTTTAGAATGCCAAAAACGTAAATCGAAAAGCGTTTTTGATGCTTTAGTATACACAAGTTGATTTTTTTTCGCAATATATATATACTGATGTACCGTGCTTGCAGTGGCCCCAGATGGCAAAATGCCAGGCCGAATCCATTCACTCAATAGGGAAGATAGCCTGGCGAAAGCGGCCGAAATATTTTTCACGTAACCAAGGCAATGGTTTTAAATATTGTTTTGAATTTTTTATTCTGAGTGAAAACTGATATTAATGCTATAGAATATGTTTGGGCAGAAATCAATCCGGAAACAGAATGTGACAGGAGAAATTTGCATGTCAAAATTATTTGCATATAGACATGAAGCCATTGAAAATGGCTTCATGTGTTCTTGTTGAACACTGGAAAGAATATTGTTCACATGTAGCATCGTTAGAATCTATTTATTGGAAAAATGATGGCATAATTGAAGAAATGTGTGAACACTTGAAATACATCTTTATGAAACGGATTCTGATTGGGATTTATTATCTGAATCCAGTGATTCATAATTGTCTACGGGAAGAGTTCCATATTCTGTTCTGGTTTTTTATGGCGAGATTTTTTTTGGCATTAAATGAATCGACATGGTTGCAGTCTCCAGCTTTTGGGGTTGCTTTTTTACTACTAGAAGGAAATTTATCAATTTGTTTTTTATGTATTTTTATCCATTTAGCATATTTTTTCGAAAAATTTATAGATTTTGTTTAAATTTGACATATTTAATAAATATATAAAATTATAAAAATAATATAAGGTACTACTTAGTTATCCCGTCGACCGATTTCGCTAAATTATACAAATCGCCAAATTAATAGCCAAAAATTATACATATTGACGTAATTTTTATTTTAAATAATAATAAAAAAAACCCAAATAATTAGTAGAATATCAATAAAAATACAAAATAAAAAGTCAAAATAAAAATCAATGATGTTTTAAACACGTGTATCGTATTTAATGTCATTGAATTGACATTCACCATCACCCATTATTGGCATTTAATCTTATAATTTGGCGATAGTATTTTAGTCGACGGGATAACAGAGTAGTACCCGTTTATTAAATAAATAAATCTTTATAAATTACTTTAAAATATTATTTATCCACCATCTTGAGAAATCTAATAAGTTGCTAAAATATCTTTTTGTCACCAATTTCAATTTTTTCGCCAATCGCGCCAATCAACAGAGTATGTGTCTCTTCGCTTGTCTAAAATCCATTTAATAAAAAAATGCAGTGAATAATGATAGGCATGGATGTCATATACGCATCACATTGGCGCGATTGCAACTAAATAGCGATTTTATTACTCACATCGAAACCTGGCTATAGTTGTTTAATCTGTTAATAAATTGTTTATCGACTATGATTTTCTTTTTTACAGTGATGTAAATTATTTTTTTTCTATAATTATTAATTAAACTTTTATTTATTATTATTTTCGTTTTAAAATAATAGAAAATAACTAATATATATATATATGTGTGTGTGTTACTGTATTTGAAAAAGAAGTTTTCACATACAGTAATTGTGAACAATATTCTTTCCAGTGTTCAATAGTTACATTTTCAATAGCTTCATGTGTATATGCTAAATAATTTTGACATGCAAATATCTCCTGTCACATTGCGTTTCCGGATAGTTCTGTTGAAATTGGCGACAGAAAAAACTCGCGCCAACATGGTGCTTATATGACATGAAATCTGCGGCAAAAAAGTATCAGATTGTTGCAAATTATTTGCAAAAAATGTTATGATTCGTTTTTTTTTTTTTTTTTTTTTTTTTTTTTTTTTTTTTTTTTTTTAAATTTTACTATTAATAAATGTATTTTTATTGTTACATATCTTTAAATAATATTTTTACTAAATTTGTCTTTTTATAACTTATTTTAATATGATAGTATTCCAATATAATATTTAAGAGTATATGATTGAATGACAAAAACAAATAGGTATTTTCAGGGGGGGGGGGAAATGACATATCCATGATGTTTTAATAAGTAAACACATCCCTCCCGAGATGATACGGACTTCCCTATTTTCGATATAGACTAGCCTTTTCTGGTCATGCGCAGTTCGCTTCAGGTTCCTATCAAACGTGGTTCATCAGTAGAACTTTATTAATGCCATAATTTTGAATATTCGATTTCATTATTTATTTATTTATTTAATTATTGTGGTTACATTAATTTCGTTTAATGATTTAGTTATGGAATACTGCACGAAATAAAAATATTGAATTAGTTACATCGTAAGAGCTATCGAATACAGATTTTGTAATAGAGTTAAGGCATCCTTATAAAATATTCATACTTAAAAATTACTTTAAAATACATATCAAATCAGCATTGTAACAGAAACATTTCAAACAAATATCATTGAAACTACTTTTTGTTTTTCATTCGACGTTGAAAAATTTAAATATGTGATGTTTAGAGGTTAAAAAAATGCTATAAAAGCAAAATTTATGGGTGAGATTATTGCCACCATAAAAGTGATGACAGCGTTACATGGATATATCTTTTCCTTGTAATACTGTGTTAAGTGCAAATGTGTTCATCTATCGTAATTCGGTTGCAAACAAATTTTAAAATATCCATGTCTGAAAAAACTTTAAACTTAAAGCCCATTAAAAATCAGAACAAGTTGGAAATTGCACGTGAAACGTAGCAAATGAGGTGCGTGTTTGATAAAAGGCTATTTAATTTTCTACTGACTTTGTCACCTAGCAACCAAGATATACCTAATTATTTCAAAATGTAAAAAGTTTTCTGTGCAAACGATTTTTTGTGATAAATACATTATCTGTTTTATTTCTTCAGCTTTTACCTAAGCTGTGTGAAACAATATTCTTTTTTTTTTTGAGTTTGATAAGAATGTTTTTATGAGAATATGTGTAAAAATGTTACGGTTTTTATTGGAGTTGTGTTTTGTTAAATTATTAATGTTCGAAAGAACCTGAGTTGAGTTTACTCATCAGAATAAACTGTTTAAAATGAGAGATGCGTATTTAATTTTGAGTTGAGTAAAATATTAATAAAATAAACTTTCGAACAAATTGGAAATTCTCCATATGGTCCGTCTCTACGGAGAAAAATCAGCGAGTTGTTCTACGTCAATGATTGAAGGATAACTGGCGAATATTTTGTGCTGTTTTGCTATTTCTTCGATGTTAGAACTCATCTTTTAAAGAGCCAAGAGGGGTAAGTGCACCCATTTAATTTTTATTCATTAAAAATGAGTATGAAAGAATTAAAAGCAAAAAAGAAAATTTTTAAAACAAACTTGACAAAATTAAAAGAAAAATTATCGAATACTGAGCTAGAATTAAATGAATTAATTCTCATAAAGGAGAAACGGAATAAATTAGAGAAAAACTTTTCTGAGTTATTTGAGTCTATTTATAAGATAAGTAAAGAAGATGAAATTGAGGATTTTATTAAGGAAAACGAAGAAATTAATGAAATTTTAGAAATAATGGAATTTGAACTTACAAAAAAGTTATCAAAAATGAAAGTGCAAACTGTTAATTTAGAAAACGCCACAAAGGCTGATAATAACATTAAATTGCCAAAGTTAACTCTTCCTGTATTTACGGGTAATTTGCATGAGTGGCTTTCTTTCAAAGATATATTTAAGGCTACTGTACATGAAAATTCTAATTTGTCAAGGGGCAATGAAATTACAATATTCGAAGTCTTCATTGAGAGGAGATGCCTTTCGTATAATTCAATCTATTTCAATCGTGGATTCTAATTATGAAGTTGCATGGTCGCTTTTGGAAGAACGGTTTTCAAATTCGAGAGAACAAGTTTACGCGCATTTAAAACGTTTTTTAAATATTCCTGTTATTCAGAATGAGTCCCCAGCAGCATTATTAAATCTAATAGATATAACAAATGAATGTATTAGGTCGTTAGAGATTTTAGAACAAAAAGTTGAGGGGTTTTCTACTACTATGTTTGCTTATATTTTGGCTCAAAAATTAGATGTAAATACAAAAATGTGGTGGGAAAGACATCTTAAGCGGGATAATTTACCGAGTTTAACTGAATTGCTAGAATTCTTGAGAGACCACGCGCGTACACTAAGTGCGTCCAAACAAGTAAATACAAAGCGAAATTTTCAAAACGAAAGCCAAACAAAGCATAGCTTTTCAGAGGTAACATCCATGGTTGCGAGTTTAAATGAGAAAAATATGCGCAAATGTGTTGTATGTAACCAGGAAAATCACAGTGTTTTTAAATGTCCCAAATTTCAAAAATTTAATGTACAGGAAAGAGTAGATTTTGTGAAAAAAAACAATATGTGCTTTAACTGTCTTTCAGAATTCCACTGCGTCAAAAAATGTAACTCAACATTCTCGTGTTCAAAATGCCATAAACGCCACAATATACTTCTTTGTTTTGATAGGCGTGAGAGAAATTCCAATGCGGTGGGAAACACAAAAAATTATAGTGATAAGGAAGTGCCAAATGCATTGTCGACGAATGAAAGTAAACCAACATTAAATGTTGACGCCATACCATTTGAGTTAAATAACCAAATTCAAAATTTCACTGGTACTTCAAATGTGAGATCGAATAATGTTAAAACAGTTCTTCTTTTCACTGCTATTGTTTATATGAGAGATAAATTCGGAAATAAAGTTCCGGTGCGTGCTTTATTGGACAATGGTTCAATGAGCAATTTTTTAACATTGCAGTTAGTTGAAAGATTAGGAATTCGAAAAGAAAAAAGTAATATTTCGGTATCGTGTTTAAGTGGATCCTCTGTAGCGGTAAAAAATAAAACTACTGCCTTGATCAGTAATAATTCGGGAGATTATAGTCGGGAGTTAGATTTCCTTATCATACCAAAGATTTCGCAAATTATGCCCTCGAAATATATTAATATTTCAGAGCTACGAATTCCAGAGTCTATTATTCTTGCTGATCCTGAATTTAATAGACCAGGGAAAATAGATCTTTTGCTAGGAGCTGAAGTATTTCTAGAATTGATAAAGATGGGTCGTATGAAACTACCAAATTCTAAATTAATACTGCAAAATACGGTGTTCGGTTGCATAGTAAGTGGGAGTGTTTACGATTGTAACGATCAAGAACAAATACATGGTGGGTTAATTACTGAAACAGATTTAAATTTCGAAATGAAAAAATTTTGGGAAATTGAAAGAGTAGAAGAAAGTACACCATTGAGAAATACAGAAGAATTAGCATGCGACACCCACTTTATAAACACACATCAGAGAGATATAACGGGCAAATTCATAGTAGAAATGCCGTTGAAAAAAGATCCTAGTTCTTTGGGAGAATCAAAGCAATTTGCGGAAAATAGATTAAATTCACTTTGGAATAGGCTAGTCAAAAATCCAAATCTTTTAGAGTTATATTGCGCATTTATGGCAGAGTATAGAGAGTTAGGCCATATGGAGGAAGTAGAGAAAACAGATGAGCCAATACATGCGAATTATCTACCTTGTCATATCTTCACATTTCCTGCCGCAGGTGTGCCTTTTTGTCCTCAAGGATCGGAATGTGGTCGCAATTATTGAACTTTATGTGGACAGTGAGGGGATGGGCAAGTTGTCTCCAGCTGAGTGGTGTACGAGGATTTAGTGCCATGCCTGAACAATACTGCCCCCCCCCCCGCGCTTTATGTGGAGGTCACCTTACACAGGTGTTTTGCTTGCATTTCTATTGCTAAGTACAGATTTCTTTGGGCTGTGAAATCAGTCAAGGGGAGGCACTCTGTGATATCGAATGTGAGAAGGGCGCCTTGACCCCTGGATCCAGATTGGAAGAAGTCTGAGAAAGAGGTCTTTCCTCCCCCCCCCCTTGTGAATGTTGACCAGGGAAGGACTTTTTTTCTTGGCTGCTGGTCGGACAGTTGAGAGATAGATCTCTCGAGATTACGTTGGAGGGAGCTCTGCTCTCTCAGACCACTGCTATACCCAATATCGGGGTTTGAAGTCCGGGTGTCCGGCGAACCAACCGTTCTGAAAAGTCAGAGCATTTGTAACTGTCATTTCTCATTAAAATTTTATAGTTGTTGAGTTTATAAAATTTAGTCTTGAATATTTAATTAAATTTCTACAATTTATTGCAAGCCCATCTGCCACTACGCCACAACCTCATCATGCTGTTTATCGCCCAGATAAAAGTTCTACAAAATTGAGAGTTGTCTTTAATGGTTCACATGCAACTTCATCAGGAGAATCCCTAAATTCCATACAGCTGAATGGAGGTGTCATTCAAGATGATTTGTTTAGCATAATACTTAGATTTCGTACACACCGCTATGCATTTACAGCAGATGTAAAAATGATGTATCGCATGATACTTATCGATAAAAGTCAACGTGATTTACAGCGCATAGTTTGGAAAGATTCTGTAAATGGTGAGATGAAATATTACAGACTATGTACAGTCACATATGGCACAACTAGTGCCCCTTATTTAGCCATGCGCTGCCTTAAACAGCTTGGTATAGATGGTGAATCTCAATTTCCGTATGCTTCTGGTGTGGTACAATCAGACTTTTACATGGACGATGTCCTGACTGGAGCAGCTGACCTAAAATCGGCTAAAAGACTGCAAATTGAGCTTATTCAACTATTAAATACGTGCGGCATGAACTTACATAAATGGTTTAGTAACCATCCAGAATTAATGGAGCCAGCCTTTAAAAATGAGAATTACACTTTTGGAAGTATGAGTGAAACTAAGGCTGCCAAAACCTTAAAAGTTCCTAAAGAAGCTGTCTACTATTATTCAGATAGTACTATTGTATTATGTTGGATTCGAAAACAGCCGTGTGACTTAAAAACCCTTGTGTCATCACGTGTGGCTACGATTCAGAATCTTTCTGATATCAGTCATTGGGGACATGTGGCTTCTTCTGACAATCCTGCTGATCTTGTGTCACGAGGTGTAGATCCAGACAAACTTCTCCAGAGTAGCTTATGGTGGAAGGGTCCACTATTCCTAACACAACAAATTGAACATTCTCCAAATACTGTCGAACTTGAGCAAAATGATAAGGATCTATACAGAAGTGAACTTAAAAAGACTTTTTCAGAGACTTCACTTTTAATATCAGACTGTTCATTTTTTATTGATTATTTTTTGCAATTGAGTAATAATTATGCTAAATTAATAAGAATTCTTAGCTATGTTTTCAGGTTCATTCAGAATGTCAAAAAGCCAAAAGAAAGGTATTCAGGTAAGCTAACATCTGCTGAATTGAAGAAGGCTGAGCAGTTTATCATAAAATCTGTTCAAGAAAAAGAGTTCAGTTCTGAATTCACATTGTTATCTAAGGGTAAGGAGTTACCAAAAAATAGTAGATTACTTTCATTAAATCCTTTCTTGGATAAAAATAATTTAATCAGAGTTAGAGGTCGTCTCCAAAATAGCACGGTAAATTATGCCCAAAAACACCCAATTGTACTGCCCTCTAAACACAAATTAACGGAATTAATTATCGAGTTTTATCACAAAAAATATCTACATATAGGACCACAAAATTTACTTTATTGTGTTCGAAGAGAATTTTGGCCTTTAAACGGTAGGGCTATTTGTAGAAAAATTGTACATAAATGTATTACATGCTTTAGGGCCAAACCTAAATTGTTAGAGCAAATTATGGGCGAGCTCCCAAAAGAAAGAATAAATGTAGACTTTGTTTTTAATTGCACAGGAACTGATTTCTGTGGTCCATTTTTGATTAGATATAGAGGTCAACGTAAAGGCATTTATCATAAAGTTTATGTTTGTATTTTTATTTGTATGGTAACAAAGGCAGTGCATTTGGAATTAGTCAATGATTTAACATCTGAGGCTTTTATTGCAACATTAAAGAGGTTTTTTGCCAGACGAGGCAAACCTCGAAAAATTTTCCGTGATAATGCAGTCAATTTTGTGAAGACTAATGTAGAGCTTAAAAGGTTGCATGAATTGGTAAACAAACCAGACCAGAACCTTACTAATTACTTGATATCTGAAGGTATTGCTTGGGAATTTATTCCCCCTAAAGCTCCAAATTTTGGAGGTTTATGGGAATCGGGAGTCAAGTCCTTCAAGTATCACTTTAAACGTGTTGTGGGCAACTCTAAATTAACTTATGAAGAAATGTTAACTATAATTGTCCAAATTGAAGGTATCTTAAATTCGCGCCCGCTTACTCCCTTGAGTACAGATATTGATGACTTGGAGGTCTTGACCCCGGGACATTTTCCTATTGGTCGCCCACTTAATGCCATTGCTGAATCTGACCTGAGTAATATTGAAGATAATAGACTAAACTTATGGCAAAAGACCACTAAAATGGTTCAGACCATCTGGAAAAAGTGGAAAAATAGTTATTTAAGAACATTGCAGCAAAGGCATAAGTGGATGATATCAAAAAACAACCTCAAAATAGGAGATATGGTTGTAATAAAGGAAGATGATCTTCCAGCGTCTAAATGGTTATTAGGGAGAATTGTAGAGGAATTTTTTGGTAATGATAATAGAATAAGAGTTGTGAATATAAAAACCCCAAATGGAATATATAAAAGAGCAGTATCCAAAATTGCTGTATTACCTCTTGAAAAGTAATTCAGTTTTTATAAGAAAGTGTACATTATTGTAAAATTTCTTTATGTATTATGTATTATGTAAAATTGTTAAATATTTGCTTAAATTTAACTTAACTGTGACTCATTTATATTGTATTTAATTGTATTGTTCTTTATATTTTTTACAATGGTTGTAATTGCAGTGTTTTAGTTTGAAACCCCCCCTCAGAGGTTTCAAGAGGGGCGGTATGTTTGATAAAAGGCTATTTAATTTTCTACTGACTTTGTCACCTAGCAACCAAGATATACCTAATTATTTCAAAATGTAAAAAGTTTTCTGTGCAAACGATTTTTTGTGATAAATGCATTATCTGTTTTATTTCTTCAGCTTTTACCTAAGCTGTGTGAAACAATATTCTTTTTTTTTTTTTTAGTTTGATAAGAATGTTTTTATGAGAATATGTGTAAAAATGTTACGGTTTTTGTTGGAGTTGTGTTTTGTTAAATTATTAATGTTCGAAAGAACCTGAGTTGAGTTTACTCATCAGAATAAACTGTTTAAAATGAGAGATGCGTATTTAATTTTGAGTTGAGTAAAATATTAATAAAATAAACTTTCGAACAATTGAATTCTTCAGTGCGATCGTACGATAATGAAGTTTAAAAAATATCACTCTCATATATCAATCTCATAAAATTGTAAATAATTAATTACAATTAAAATGCGCACCAAACAATGTTCTCCCTATATTCATTATGTAATGGAATACTTTTGTGTGGCCTTGTAAATCATTAACAAATGTTCTTTGCACCACAGATTATGCAAAATATATATTATAATATGTACTTTATGTTGGCATATCAATATTGTTATGTTCGAATGAGTGTAATACCCTTAAAATGCATTTGAAACTTTTTTTCCATTCACAGTAATGTAACGAAGTACTTTTGATTGTCCCTGTATTTGACCTATGCATCCTATTTTCAAAAAATTTGAAATGACTTCACAAAGTTATGTAATAAGTATGTATTTTAAATTTCAAACGATTAAAATGCATTAGAAATATTTTCCCCCATTGACCGTAATGTAAGGGAATACTTTTGATCGTCCCTGTAATTGATCTATCCCTCCGATTCTCATAAAATTTGAAATGACTCGACAAAATTATGTAATAGTTATATATTTTAAATTTCAAAAGATTTTTTGCGTTGTTATATGCGGACAGAGAGACGAACGGACGGTCGGACGGACGGACGGACTGAACGACAACTATAGGTGCTACGTATTTACATAATTACGAACGCACCTAAAAATGGGGTGCAATTTTCAAGATTTTTTTTTATTCGACAATGTAAAAAATAAAATTGGTCTCAGAACTACTAATAAAAGAACAATTTATGGATTAGGTAGTTGTCACCATCAATATAATTTCAGTGTTACTATCTGACATGTTTTGCTTTAAAATTTGGATAAATGGCATGTTAACAATAAATTCACTAAACTATATACACTAACTTTTATCCAAAATTGGTGCGCTATTTGGCTAATTTTCTTTTTTCGTATTGTCTTTAAAACAATATATTTTTTATTACACCCGCCAAAGAAAAAGTGCAATCTGATGTTTAAATTTGATGTATTTAACTATGGTTGCGACATGGTAACGTCATATTTTCTTATTATATATTTAATATTTTATTGCCGATAACGTACAAAGCTCAATTATTATGATTTCCATATTATTTCATTTTACATTATATTATCCTAAAAGGTAAAATGTTTAACACGGACAAAGCCGGATAATTTTTCGAACATATATATATTCATAAAATCCTCGTTCATTAAACCACATGTTTTTTAGTTGCTTTTAAATACTTTTGTTACATCCAGTTTTCAGTTTAATTTTTCGTTATATTGTCCTCTTTCAATTAAATGGAGCATTTTTCAAAACTACAAAAAATATAAAAACGCTTCTTTTAATGTCACTTGAAAGCCTATCTTCATAATTGTGAGCAATTGGTAATGAAAAATAAATATTAATAATAAAAAACACTAAAGATTTCATTCATTCATAGCGAGATAGCTGCGCTTTATTAACAACCCCTCACCTTTTAGCGGGTTGGATGACATCTTACATTCTCTTTCTAAATCTTCTCCCTCTCCCTCTACTTTTTTTTTCTTTTATTTTCCCATCTCTTTTTCATTACGATTATGTTGCGCACATTTAATCGATAACCCTACGTCTACAACTTATTAAAAGAAAGCTGCTTAAGCAGATCTCACCGGAAATTTTATGCTATATTTATTTCTTATGATAACAATATTGCATATCCTAATCTTTTTAATAGCACCTTTTTTAAAGGTATTTTTATCTTTTATTTTATATTAATACTAGCAGTTACCCGTGACTTCGTTCACACAACATTTAAAGAAGAAATAATTGATTAATCAAGCAAAAAATTTCGATGATGAAAAGCATGTGTAATTAACTTTTTATCGCGAATTTATGGTAAAAAAAACTTCTGATAATCCCTAGTTGCTAATTTGTTTGCTGGTCAAAATTTTCCTTTCAGCGATTAATACTAATAGATAGAAACATTCTTGAATTCTTTTGTTCAGCCCTGTAGTTTTCCAAGTGCCTTTAATACACGAAAGTATCTTTCTAAAATTTATTTCAAACAAAAATATTTCTTATTACTACCTAAATTACATTTTCAGAAATTATCATCCGAAGACAACCTTGTATCCAGTTCTTTGCGGGACCCTGTTTATCAATTTATATATATACTACAAACATTTCTTAGTTTACTAAATGCAGTTCAAAATAAAAATGCATATTTTATTTAAAAACCACCTTTAAGTAAATTACGCTCATATTCAGTAACCTTTCCGAGATCTTTTGTGTAACCCTGTATATCTAAATTTAACTATTTATACTATTACCATTTATACTCTCCATTTAATATGCATACATTTAACGAAACTTAAAAGCACATATCATAATTCAAAATGCATTTCATCCATGCAACAGTCATCATCCATGATATACAGTACTTCGGATAGAATATATAATATTTGAAATCTTTTGTGTGTCCCTGTAAATGCTATGCACTTCGTATTATGCATGAAATAACTTACATTAAGCCTCAGCAACATATATCAATTTGATTATACATGAAATCGTTTACCATAATTAAAATATGTCGGGAACTGTTCCTCCCTTTATTCCTATGCAATGGAATTCTTCTGTCTGACCCTGTAAATGAATAGTAAGTGCCCTTTTCACTACATACTTTACAAAATGCATATTTTAGTGCACTTTGTAAATGCATATAAATTTGAATATGTTCTACAGGCTGTAACATCGTTAAATTTAATTAAAACGATTTTTCCTCATAATGCCGTAATATAAGGAATTTTTTTGACTATCCCTGTAAATAAACTAATCATGGTAGAAACTTCATTTTCAATAGGTATTCGTGCTAGGTAAACGTTAATAATGTCCAAACATTTCATGGAAATCGAAGTATATTTACGAAAGTTGGATAGCGACCAGACAGACAGACAAACCGAAAGCATAATAACTTTTCAACTTTGTTCGAAAGTGTTAAAAAATCGAGCCAAAAATATATTAATCAGTGATTTTATTTTCCACTTTTTCCCCACAAAAAATTTCTTCCATTGATAATTATGAGTTTTGAATAAAAATATTCATTTGTATGTAACTTATAACTTATTAATTAGTATAAGTAAAAAATATTTCTGATTCATTTTAAATATGACGTCATTATTTATCTCGCTCCATTAGCTACTGATATTCATACCCCTTGTATTTTTAACGACTGCTATAAAGTACCTGTTTTATTTCAACTATGACGTCACATTTTCATGAGTGAACCATTTTATTAAAAATATAATTCTTTTTCATTCTTTTTACTTTTAATTTATGTCACCATATTTTACACAAAAATTCCCATTAACTAAACAAATATCCTTGTTAAATGTATTATAAAAAATACACCTTTTATCTTTATTTCAAACATGACGTCATATTTATTTTCTTTTAAATTATTTTATTATAGTTTTTCGCGTGGAAGTTTTCTATTAAAAATTCATAGTCGTTGAAAAATTATTATTCCAATTTTTTATTTTCTTGGCAACAGGAAAGGAAAATGGTTAAATTTTATCTGAAAAATGCCTATTGATTTTGTATGAAAAATAATTAAATTTTGAATTATTAAGGAAAATATTTGAATAAAATAAATAAAAATTACCCTATTATTTAATCCGGACTTCTAACTTTACGTCTGCAAAATTTCAGAGCAATCGGTTCAGTAGTTACGGCGTGAAAGCGGAACAAACAAACAAACAAACAAACAAACAAACAAACTCACTTTCCGATTTATAATATTAGTAAGGATTTTAAAATTTTATATATATTTTTTGTAACGTAGTTTTTATACTACTGTTAAACTTTTCCTCCCAATTGCTATTTAACACTCCATCGGGCGCGCTGTGCCTGAGAGATACATGCGTGAGAAATTCGTCGTTTTCGAAAAGAAAAGGGAGTTTCACGACCTTCCTTGACCTTCACAGTATCTGTTTTTCCGGTCATTTCCGTCCCTGGAATGCAGTGGTTTCAAATTTTTGTCGATAGGAATTTCTGGTTTCGCGCTTTAAGGATTTGTACAGGAAAAATTCGATCAATTCGAATTAAAAATGTATTGCTTTATTCCAATTCTATTATTTTTTCTCTATTGATTAAATTGAATATTTCACATAATATGTTAATTTTGTTTTAAAAATATGTTCATATGTTACCCATCATTATGCTATTGTATTTTAACATTTTCATTGTATGAAAATTGTATTTTGTATTTAATTTAAATAAAACGAAAAAAAATGGCGAGGAAAGGTCCAGGTGTAGGGGAGGTGGAGCCTGGAACTAAAAAGAAAAATAATATTTTAAAACTCATTTTTAAACAATATATGATGCTGAAATACAGAATTATCTGTCAGATACAACGCGCCCGATGGTGCAACTTTTGAGGCGCGCCCGACGGAATGTTAACTCAAAGACATAAAAACAGGGCATAAAGTTGATGTCAACTCGGAAACCCTTTATATTGACTACACTGTTAAGCATTGCATCCTAATCCTTTTAACCATTTTAATAGACTTATGTTATCATCTGAATGCTAACATTAAATTTTTTATTTTTTTTTATTTTTCTCTTTTAATTTTCTTTTTAAGTAGTTGAACTTTTTTTCCCAATAGCTTTTCTCAATTACATAGACTAAGTGTGAAGTTGCTACCAACTAGGTAACTCCTCAAAGTTGCTCTACTGTTCAGCACTGTTCAGTTTATATATATATATATATTTTTTTTATGATGAATCTTTCTCCGACTAGTAAAAACATCTGTGAATTTAAATGCGTTTATTATTTCAGATTTTTTTAAATCAGCTTTATTTAAGATCCATGTTAAATTTTACTTTAAATAATGTATTAAAAGAGGATCCCACTATATTTATTATAAGTAATTTAAAAACATAAGATAAGAAGAATCATACTTTAAAATTTTGTATTTTTTCTCTTAATCTTTTCCATCTACTCACTAAAGAGCCATCGATAACGAAAAAATAAAATGTCAAGAAGCTATCTCTAAATGTTTAATGCATCCATGACATGTTTTCCGCCATTTTTTTTTACAATCTATTATAATTTTATAAAGCTGGAAATCACGTTAAAGCATTTACTCAATTTCTCTCTTTCTTCCCTTTTTCTTTCTATCGTTCTTTCTTTTTCTTTAAGTCTTTTTTTAACTTTCATAAATTATTAAGTTCATATTTTACTAAAAAGAGGGAGTAATTTAAACACTAACACTACTTAAAAAAACCCATCTTTAAAAATTTCTTTAATTTTTCATCTCTATAATAATTAAGCTATTGATAATTATAACTAGTCGTTGGATCCTCCGTAATAATTACACATTGTGGCTATGCATAATATAAAATATGAAAATCATGTATAAACTATTTATATGTAAATTTATATGTATTTTCATGTGTAAACACATCAATTCCAAAATAAATTTTCAACGCATTTTCAGTTAGATTCATTCTATAAAAGAAATAATTTCAAAATGTTTTATATACATTTCATAAAAACGAATATTTCGAAGCTCCGAAAAAAAGTTCTGGTTCTAATAATTTTAAAATATAATAGCCTTTGTCACATTATCATATTGTAAGTATGTACGAAATTTCTAGCTGTATATGAATTTGTTTGGTAGTTGGAATTTTTAAAATCGTAACTTGATGAGGTCGTAAATTTTGAATTTACTGAACTGCGAAAAAGAAAGATACCATGGCAATATCAATTTTAATACAATTTGCAAATGCAACCCAAACCACTTAAGCGAATTCCGTCGCGTAACTACTAAAATACGACGATTTCTCCCGTCATTGAAAGTGCCCTAAATCCGATGGTTATGCATGAGTGACTCGCAATTTATCAAAATTTCCCTTTTTTTATTAAAAGCAAACACACGATAAAACGATTTTCAATTTGAGAAAGAAAGTCGTTTGAAAAATTCCTTTCCTTTTTATTTATCTTGGGGCTTTCGCCATTTCCTTTTACCTATTAGACAGTCCTAAGTCTTATTTTAAATAAGTGCTTTAAATTATTTTTTTTTTGTATTTTTGCTTGAACTTATTGTTTCAAATTTATTATTTATAATTAAAATTAACACTTTGTTCTTTAAAACTCTTATTACTTTTAAAGTTTCTGCTTTACTACATGATTCTATCGCTATCATTAAATTCTTGTAGGCACTTTTGTAACAATAGTTAAACTACCTCCCAATGGATGCATCATTTTCGATCGAACTTATTAATCTTTAAACTTTAATTGCTTTTTAAATTACTGTTTTACATATTGTCGTTAAATTCTTACAATCACTTTTACAGTAACAGCTAAACTATTTCCCAATGGTTCCATCATTTTCGATTCAATTTATAACTCTTTAAATATTTTATTATTTTTAAAGTTACTGCCTAACAATATTGTTTCTTCGCTATCATTAAATTCTTCTAAGTTGTTTTATAGCAAACGCTAAACTATCTCCCAATGAATACATCATTTACGATCCAAATTATTAGTCTGTAAAACTTTTATTATCTTTAAAGGGACTGATTTACCAACTTATATCTTCACTACAATTAACACGTTGACGGACACTTGCGTCTATAGCCGTCAAAGCGAAAATTTTAATTAAGAGTTGAAATTAATGATTGACACCGGGATTTGAAAACAATTGTATTTATAAATAAGAAAAAGCTATATTTTACGAATTTAATAAATTGAAGTTTATTTTACGAAAATTCTAGTGCCAATGTGTTCTTTGGGAATAAAATTAAATGTGGTCTTCGGGAATTAAAAGTAACACTTGTTCTTACTCTCCGCCAATGTGTTAAAAACTTAACTAATCAAAATTTTTGGAAAAATTTTTGAATTACTGCCTACTTTTTTTTCATATCTTTTACATAATTTTTAATCTTTTAACCCTGGTTTTTTAAAACAGAAATTTTGCCAAATTAAATCTGTAAAATGCTCGGCTTAAATAACGCAAAATTTACAATAAAAATTTACTGGTGAAAATAATAAATCAAGAATGGAATATGGATGCCCGTACGTCGTACGGTCAAATCATGATTGGCAAAAACACATTGCCCGTATGAAGTACGGGTAAATCATGGAAGCGGTTAAATTCTTCTAAGTAGTTTTATAACAACAGCTAAACCATCTACCAATTTGTTAATACTTTTGCCAGACTCTTTTTCTTTCTTTCTAACCGTCGACCAGGCCCCTGCATATCGGGCTATAACACAATTTTACGGTTTTAAGTGCCTGAAAACGAAGTAAAGTTGTCTGAATGCCACATGGAGGCAGAGTCCGCTGGACAAATACTTAAGGGGCTACTTCAGTAAAATGAAAAGACCTGTTCACTAATACTAATCCTATGGAAGAAATTTATAAAGATATCTCGGTTGCATTTCAATATTTTTAAATGTTTTTTTTTTTCATTGGATAGCTGATATTGATCTGATTGCAGGCCGTTTTACAAATTTTCGATTTCAGTTGCCGATCTTTTTTATGAGGGTGCTTTAGTTTTTTAAACCGGTTCCGAAAATGAAAGCATCACCGCAAAAAATATCTGTAAACAAAATAATAATAATAAAAAAAAGGCTTGCATACAGATCGATCTCAGTTATCGAATGCATAAAAAAACATTTAAAAATATTAAAATGCACCAGAGGTATCTTTATAAATTTCCTCCATAGGATTAGTATTAGCGAACAGGTCTTTTCGTTTAAATGAAGTAGCCTCTTAAGCTGTTTTAAAAGCAGCTTTCTTTTATTTTGTTTTCTTTCTATTTTATCTGATTACGTAAAGAACATTTCTGTGTTTAGTTTTACGCCACCTATACATGATGCGAAACACAAGAAGGGCGGCCTGCGAATAGCAACTGGTCTCCTACTTTAGAGACTTTAACAGGGGATGGGATCTTCATTTGACTAGGCACTACCAGAGAAATAATTCATTGGGAATTTGGAGGACTTTACACCAACAATGGACATAACATGCACCATTAGCGTACATGTCGAAGTTCTAGTCGCGTAAGTCTCAAACACGGGATCTCCTCAGCTATAAGACCTCAAAACTAACTCTCTTTCTAACCGATGACCAGGCCCCTACCTGCCGAGTTATCTCAGCTTAACGAGTTAGATACCTGGTATCGGGGCGGACGACCGCATAATTGCCACGTAGCGGCAATAAACTTTGCTTCGCATGTCACCATTTCTGCAGTACTTGCTTGTCGTTGAGCATACCTTGTTTCGCCTGTTAGTGTTAGTTAATGGTACATCCTGTTGTTTGAACTGCAAATGGCTTCGTAAGATGGTCTCGTAATTTAGAGCCTTGATCAGATGACCAGACCTTCACCTGGCCAGACACCTCCAGAGGTATAATTCTCAGGTAACTTGGAGGACTTTACACCCACGACGGATTTTACATGCACGAGGCGCCATTAGCGTAGATGATGGAATTTTAGCCGGCAAAGTGGGGGCGATATACGCAGACAAGTGCCGAGGTCGGCTGATTGTGGCTAAAGGTTGCTGGACTGAGTAGTTTATTGCCTTTGTGAAAGTATTGAGTTTGGCGCCGCACATCACTCCCACTCGCCGTGCCAGGTGAAATGGAACTGAAGATCTCAAAACTCTCATTTACAGACTGAGAGTAAAGTTGAAATCAACTCATAAGCTCCACAAAACTGCTTACACCGTTCAGTACTGTTTTGTTACAATACATTATAATTTTAACAGGCTGACAAACACTGTTTTTCCCTGATAACCTTCTTTTTCTTTATTTTACAAACTTCATTTTTTCTTTTGCATTAAAATCCGAATTTTAGCTACCTCTAAACATTATTTTATGTTTACCAATATAAGTAAATTAAGATAACTATATATTTATCGATATACATCTGTAAAAGTTTCAAAGGAAAAAAGTGAATGTCTCTTATTTGACATATCCTTCTTTTTCTTTATGTTACACCTTTATTTTCTTCTCTCTTTATGGTAAATTCCTAACTTTAGCTACATCTAAATGAACATTTTTTGTTTATCAATATTTCTAAATTAAGATGACTATATATATATGTGTAGATATGTATATCTGTAAAAGCTTGAAAGAAAAGAATTTGCATGTTTATTGTTTGAATAAAGGTGAATTGATCTACAAATATCTATATTTGAATCTTCTAATAAAGCTATAGATTCATTTTTATTTTATTAAATGAAATCGATATATACACTTAAAATAAGAGTAAATATAAATACATTCTTTGCTTCAATATTTTATCTTAAAATTTAGAAGATTTAACAAGTTTTGAATTTTATTTTGATTAAAAAAATAAATACATACATATTATATAAGGTGTCATGACGTAGTAACGACAGTGTAGATAATAGTGTCAAGTGATAATATTACGCATAATTATGAATGAATCCCATATATGCATCTACGGGTTCTGTATAGTAAGTCTTTTAGTCTTTTATCACAAGCAACTGTTATAAGTGCATTTTTTAAGCTATTGCATAGTTTTTATCGCGGGCTTTGAGCGCGGCGACCGAATCCAAAAATTCCGTAACGAGGAAGATCCTAACACATTCGTAACGAAAAAACCTAACACTCGGCTAACGTCGTTTCACTTCGGCAGACTTCGGCATGGTATCCTTCTGTAAACTTCGGCAGACATTGACGCGGTATTTTTCAGATATTTAGAGGATATCAAGTCTCAAACTTATATATCTTATTTCAGTTACTATAAATCTATAGTTTCAATAATAAAAATTCCTGATAGAATGTGTATAGAAAAGAATCGTCTTAAGATAAAACAGGGTAGGATAATGTAGCTTTTGGTGAGTGGAGACCCGCCCAATGGTGAGGATCGAAAAATTTAAAATGCTTATAACTCGCGATCTAATTTTCGCAGCGCGGCCAAATTTTGTTTGGTAATTTATTATGAGACAGTGTTAATTTTTTGGTGACAGGAGACCCCCCCACGGTGAGGGTCGAAAAATTTAAAATGCTTATAACTCGCGATCTAATTTTCGTAGCGCGGCCAAATTTTGTTTGGTAATTTATTATGAGACAGTGTTAATTTTTGGTGAAAGGAGACCCCCCCCCCATGGTGAGGGTCGAAAATTTTAAAATGCTTATAACTTGCGATCAATTTTCGTAGCGCGTCCAAATTTTGTTTGGTAATTTATTATGAGACAGTGTTAATTTTTGGTGACAGGAGACCCCCACGCTGAGGGTCGAAAAAGTTAAAATGCTTATAACTCGCGGTCTAATTTTCGTATCGCAGCCAAATTTTGTTTGGTAATTTATTATGAGACAGTGTTAATTTTTGGTGAAAGGAGACACCCTCCCCCCATGGTGAGGGTCGAAAATTTTAAAATGCTTATAACTCGCGATCTAATTTTCGTAGCGCGGCCAAATTTTGTTTGGTAATTTACTATGAGACAGTGTTAATTTTTGGTGAAAGGAGACCCCCCCCCCCCATGGTGAGGGTCGAAAATTTTAAAATGCTTATAACTCGCGATTTAATTTTCGTAGTGCGGCCAAATTTTGTTTGGTAATTTATTATGAGACAGTGTTAATTTTTGGTGACAGGAGACCCCCCACTGTGAGGGTCGAAAAATTTTAAATGTTTATAACTCGCGATCAATTTTCGTAGCGCGGCCAAATTTTGTTTGGTAATTTATTATGAGACAGTGTTACTTTTGGTGACAGGAGACCCCCCACGGTGAGGGTCGAAAAAGTTAAAATGCTTGTAACTCGCGATCTACTTTTCGTAGCGCGGCCAAATTTTGTTTGGTAATTTATTATGAGACAGTGTTAATTTTTGGTGACAGGAGACCCCCACGCTGAGGGTCGAAAAAGTTAAAATGCTTATAACTCGCGGTCTAATTTTCGTATCGCAGCCAAATTTTGTTTGGTAATTTATTATGAGACAGTGTTAATTTTTGGTGAAAGGAGACACCCTCCCCCCCATGGTGAGGGTCGAAAATTATAAAATGCTTATAACTCGCGATCTAATTTTCGTAGCGCGGCCAAATTTTGTTTGGTGACTTATTATGAGAAGTGTTAATTTTTGGTGACAGGAGACCCACCACGGTGAGGGTCGAAAAATTTAAAATGCTTGTAACTCGCGATCTACTTTTCGTATCGCGGCCAAATTTTGTTTGGTAATTTATTATGAGAGAGTGTTAATTTTTGGTGACAGGAGACCCCCCACGGTGAATGTCGAAAAATTTAAAATGCTTATAACTCGCGATCAATTTTCGTAGCGCGGACAAATTTTGTTTGGTAATTTATTATGAGACAGTGTTAATTTTTAGTGACAGGAGATCCCCCATGGGGAGGGTCGAAAATTTTAAAAAGCTTATAACTCGCGATCAATTTTCGTAGCGCGGCCAAATTTTGTTTGGCAATTTACTATGAGACAGTGTTACTTTTGGTGACAGGAAACCCCCCCACGGTGAGGGTCGAAAAATTTAAAATGCTTATAACTCGCGATCTAATTTTCGTAGCACGGCCAAATTTTGTTTGGTAATTTATTAAGTTATTGCATAGCTTTTATCGCGGGCTTTGAGCGCGGCGAAAGAATCTAGAAATTCGAGAAAAAAAATCTAACACTTCGACTAACGTCGCTTCAGTTTGGCAGACTTCGGCATGGTATCCTTCGGTAGACTTCGGCAGACATTGACGTGGTGTTTTTCAGATATTTTGAGAATATCAAGTCTTAAACTTATGTTTTTTATTTCAGCTACCATAAACGTATAGTTTCAATGATAAAAATTCCTGATTAACCTACATGTATTGTAAGATAATAAAAATATTTTAAACGATATTAACTTCTCATTTGTTCAATACAAGAAAAAAATTTGTTATCGGTCATCACGCTCAAAATGTTTAACTTGAATTAATATCAAAGACAAAAAAACTGCATAAATAAAAAATAAATAAATAATTATAATTGCATAAGTTGATAAAAAATTCTATGCAATAGCTTTACCGCGGCAGTCCCTAAGTGCCACACGTATTTTTTTTTCTATTTGTAGAGCTTTCCGCTGGAAAAAGCAGATTCAATTAGGTGGGGAGGCCTACCATATGGCTTAAGCTCAACAAGCCCCACAAAATATTTTTTATAAATACAATTGTTTCACAAATGGTTACCCAATTCGTTCTGGGCAAACCTTAAGTTATTACAATATTAAAATATATACATTTTAAAATTTTAAATGCTGGAAGAGGCAATGCTCAATCTTCTTAATAATTAACTTTTAACTTCTTAATAATTAACATTTAATTTTTTTTATGTAATGTGTCCTGGGGTAATAACTCCAAGTGCTAATATTACGCTTAATTAAGGAGGAATCCGGGAAATGGCACCTACGGTTTCTGCGCAGAAGTGCTCTGACTCATCTAAAACACAAACAACAACTAAAAGCTTATTTGTTACATTTGTAGACCTTATCGACATCCGATCTAAAATTTATAAAATGAATATTGTGATCTGAAGACTATATATTTATTAGGAAAAACTTTGTTAATTACATAATTTTGTAGTGTATTTCATGTAATAGATTAATTTATAACATGCTTATTCAATCTGTAAATGAATTACAACATATGTAAATTTTTCAAGTGGCTGAAAAAAGTCCCGACTTCTTTTCACCCACTAGGAAAATCTGTTCTAATTCTAATAAGAATGTATTTATTAAAATACAACACATTGCTCAGTGATGCACAAAACAAGAATTTTAATATACATTTGTACAATTAAAATAAAATAAAACTATCAACGTTTCGCGCCGTCTTCTGCGGGCGTCTTCAGGAAAATATGATAACGGAAGGACTAAGTTTGCATCTTGATCGAGAGATAATATTTCTAATAAATTAAAATTTAAATGAATTAATTTTTTAAAAATGTTGCCACTTACAAGTGAGTAAAAATTAAAATATTGCAACGAAATAAAAATTTTAAGATTTTATGAGGTTATGCCATATTTTTGGTATATTGTAGGATAAATTATTATTACATGGTTTATTTTCTCGTGCGATGATTTCGATAGATTCTCTTATTTTACCTTGAACTGGGTAATTGCACGGAACTATGATTTTGGCCTCATCAAAGTTAATACGGCAACCCTTGTTCGCCAAGTAGAAGCGAGAAAGAGCAGTATTCTGTTTATATTGTTTAATATCTCTGCGATGCTCTTTAATTCTAATTAAAAGTTGCCGCGTAGTCATGCCGATGTAGACTTTTTTAACATTATTAGATAAAGTGATGGGGATTTCATAAATACCAGATTTTTGATCTATTGGAATTTTGTCCATCTTATCTGTAACGAGGTCAATGAGATATGGAGGTGGAATGGTGACAAGTTTTGTGTTATATTTTTGTGCGATCTTTTTTACTTTTTCAAATATGTAAGGGATATAATGAAATTATCTGTAAACCATAAGCTTATCCATCCTGTCGTTGGCCAGATGTGGGCCTGCTATAATTCCTTTACCGATTGAATAATCGTGTTATAAATTAATCTAATATCATTTCAGTTGAAATGTTTTCTGCATTTCTATGTCTTAACCATCGATTTATTCTGATCCAGATTTTTATGCTGATTCAAACTATAAAACCAGATTGTGTAATTGTTAAAGTTAGATGGGTGAATTAATTCTCCAGTATTCGTTCCGGAATGACTGAGTTGAAAGAGCAATAGTGGCTTCAGCCAATACATCCCTAGTTCGAATCCTGGCCCAAACATTTTTCACCCACTTGGAAAAAATTTTCATTTGTGTATTTCATGTACTTTCAAAATGTTGGGGAAGATTTTGGATGTGTCGCGAGGTAGTTTGTAGTTTAAAATATACTGCACAATTAGTATACCGGGATAATAACTCCATCCTCGCAATATTTTTTCGGTTGATATTTTTCAGTACTGGAACTACATTCGAAGGGGATTTCTTTTTTATTTTATGCTCAAGAGGTTCATTACTGAAATCAAAAAAGATAAAGAGAAATTTGTAAGTCCTAAGTTCTGTTAATTTTTCACATCAGAAAAAAAATTATAAAATGATTATTACTGCGTTCAAATATCGCAATTAATGATAAGTAAAAGAAATTTGTCAATCTCTAGGGTTGTAGAGATTGTATTGTAATAATTGAACATTTTACATGTCATTTTCCAAAACATTTCATAATTCTGTTTACATTTCGTTATTACGCCAAATAACATTCGTCAAGAAATAACGCTATTACATATCATTCTTGTATATACCGTCAATATGTTGCTGTATCATTTCCTATATTTGTTTGAAAGAAAGAAAGCAAACTAAGCAGTGACAATTAATTGAACCTTAACGTGGTGTTATTAACCCATGATACCTTATTATAATTGTGTTTAAAAAGGTAACATTCTTTAAAATTAACACCAAAAATTAACACAAATAGAAAAAAACGTAAGGTACTTTTATGCGAGTAAACTTAAAATATATAAATGTATTATTTGTATTTCCTAATTATACTTAATTATGATAAATTCTCTTGATCTCAATATTGTATACATTTTTTTTTTTTTTTTTTTTTTTTTTTTTTTTTACATGAATTTAATTCAGTTATTACCTAGGCCATTTTTCTTAGATTCAATACTTTAATTTTATTTATGTTTAACTTGATATATATTAAAAAATAAATTAAGTAATTTTTTTTTTTTCCAAATGAAGAATTTTTCAAAACAAAAATGATACAAAAATCATTTTCTTATTGTCACTTAAACCACTTTTACTTGATTCGTTGAAAAAGAATATTTCTTTGAAAACATACAATATTTTAAAATTAACATTAAGCATTAAAATGAAAAAAGTAGGGTACTTTTGTGTCAGTACATATAAAAGTATGCACTAACTTTTTAAATAATTCTTTAATTCCGTTAATCTTTTCTATCACTTTTTTACATGCACTATTTTTTTTAATTAAATTTAAACACATTTATTATTTGACCTTTTATCTTTGATTTAACACTTTAATCAACATGTATGTTTAATTTAATTTATAAAATATACGTAATATATTTATCTGCAACAAAGTGTTTTCCAGAATTAAAATAATTTAAGAAAATTCTGGTAATGTCACTTATAACTTCATCTTTTACTTTTATTTACTGAGAAAAAGTGATAATATTTCTTTGGAAACATAGAATATTTTAGAATTAATACTAAGCAAAAAGAAGAAAAAATGCGTCACATTTATGTCAATGGTTAAAAAATGTCACTATATATTTTAATAATACTTTAATTCTAATATTTTTTTAAAAATCTAATTTATATGAATTATTCTCATTGATATGCATTAATTTTTTTACATAATATTAATTCATTTATTATTTTAGCTTTACTATAATCAATTTATTTAACACTTATTCAACACGAATCAATATTGATGTTCAATTTGATATTAAAAGAATAATTGTGGTTCATGATTTTTATCTCAAATAGAATAATAGTACTAATCAAAACTAAAACGTTACAAAAGAACTAAATTAATAATTAAAAAATATGTGCTATATACTATAATAGTACTATTATTCGGATACTTTATTATAATCTGTAATTTATATGTATTAATCTATTTTTTACATTACTTTAAACACGTTTATTTATTTATTTATTTATTTTGACTTTAAGTTTATCACTTTAATCAATTGATTTAAGATTTTAATCAATATGGATGTTTAATTCGATATAAAAAGAATAATTTAAGACATCATTTCTATCTCATATGCAGCTTTTCCTCTAAACTAAAACAATACAAAAAACTTTCCTTTAATTTCACTTAAAACTCCATCTTCTCTAATAAAGAGCCATCGATAATGACAAAAATAAAACACCAGGAAAATATCACTAAAAGTTTAATGCATTCTTGAAGTGTTGTCCGAGTTTTGTTACAATCTACTCTCATTTCAGCGGGACGAAAATCACGTTACAGTCTTTTCCCCATCTTCTTTTTATGCCCTCATCATTCGTTTCCCCCTGCTGAAAGAATAGACCTGCACATTTGCATATTTGATGTCAAAATAATATATAGTAATGCATTTAATACATGAATTTAAATACATTTATTACTTAGATAATTTTTCTTAGATTAAGCAGTTTAATTTAATTTAACTTGATATTAAAAAAAGATAAAATAATTTTTCTGCTAAAACCTCAAGTAATTTATCACCAAATCGTAATTATTTGACAATTATATTTTACTTTTAACATTATAAAAATGTATAATTACGCTATAGAAAGAATAAGAAAAGAAAACAAAACTTGTAAACTACATGAAAAAGAAAATAAGTTGAATGTAGATTCTGCCATTGCAGAATTCAATTTCGCCTCCGATTAGGGGAAAAAAAAATCGATAGAGGTTTTTTAGAAGGGCGACCTTGTTTAGAATGCAATGAACTAACTTCCTTTTTCTTGTGTTTATCAATATAATAAGAAATAGAACGGCGTGAAATACCCAATTGATTAGCAATTTCTCTCTGAGACATTGGAATTGCGGAATAATAAAGAGATACAATTTGACGTGCTACTTCTTCATTGTCTAGATTCATCAAAAACGAGTTTTTTTCTTTAGTTTAAACGCTTTTTTTTATAGACTCTGAGAAAAAAGAAATGCATTTTAACAATAAAACGAGTGGAATCCCATCGAATTCGACGAATGAAATGTTTAAAAAACCCGATCGAATTGTTTTTTAAAAAAAGCAAAAGTAATTACATTATTGAATCAATATATAATAAATATATTTCCAAACTTAATGTCAAGTTTGCCAGTTACAATTTTGCATGCAAATATTCGCGCATCTTCAGTTAAAATTGTAATCTGAGTGCCGGTGAAATCCAGAAATTTTATTTTATATGCGCTCACAGAAAAATAATTATATATATATATATATTAAAAAAAAAACACTAATTTCATTTTTACTATGACATTATTTTCACTAACTGAAGTCATCTGAAAGTAAAATCTCAATCTCAATGTTCATAATGAAAAGAAATATTGAAATGTAATTTCGTTATGAGTAAACATGCGATGTTTTAAATAGTGACATCATTTTCTCTTCAAATGTTTTTTAAAAGTTACTGGTATTAATAATATGAAAAAGGCGTCCGTAATAATATTGTATTTGATTGATATTGTAATTTTATTATCGAGAGAAAAGCTAAACTGTGTTGCCACCATTTCGAAGAAATATCGCAAAAAAAGCATTTAAAACTAAAACTAAAATATAAAAATGGAAATAAATTAAAAAATAGCTAAAATGGGCACAACTACAAATAAATAGCTTTCATTTAAAAAAATAATTATCAAAATCGGTTGAGTAGAAACTTCAGGGTTGATGACACGACATTTTTCGCTTGTCTGAAAGAAATAGCATCGGATGCTAAAAAGTCATAATTTTATCTATTATAAAGTGTTTTTCAAAACTAAAACGATAAAATTCTTCCTCTTAAGGTATCCGACTACGTTCGGACATTTTTTTTAACTCTAATTTAGACACATTTTTTTGGTATTTTTCAGTGTAATGTAACACAGAATAAATAAAATTACAAAAAAATATATAATATCAATGCAACTTTTTGAAATTTTGAAGATTTTTGGTCATTTTTTAGCATTTTTTCTATAAAAACGGCTCCGGCTCTAAAAAAAAAAAATAATGCATATAACCCAATTTTTTTTTCATCATAAGCATATTAGACACTATTGAGTGTAATGAATTAAAAACTAGTCAATATACTGAAATCTAAAAGAGATACAGCTGATTATATACAACTACATAGAAAATTTCGATAATTTTACGTGTAATTTTTCATTAAAATAGCTATATATCGACAAATAAGTCACGTAGAGCTAATTCTTTAGTTCATTACACTCTAGAAATTCTCAAAAAGCTACACAAAAAATTTCATGGTTATAAGATAATAAAAGCTTGAGTTAGAGCAATAGTCGTTCACCTTTTCCGATGAAAATTTAATTTTTCAGAAAATGCATTTAAAGTTTCCATATAACGTTCGTTCCAACGTCGTCTGCTTTTTTTAAAGAGTTCTAATTTTATTTCTGATAGGCGTACAGGAAAAATAAAAACAGATTTAGAAAAAGAAATGCCCATTCTATAATAAAATCAAATAAAAAAAATTCCGAATTTTCATCGAAATTGCTGTTTCAAACGTAGGCGGATACCTTAATGTCAATTAAAACATTACCTTTTATAGCGATTCAATAAAAAAAATTAAATGTCTTTGAAAAAATACTTTAAAATTAACTCTAAACAACAACAACAATAACAAAAGGCAGAGAGAGAAAAAATTAAGGTTCTTTTATGGCATTAGGGGGAACTGGGGTACATTGATACAGTTTTTTTCTAAGATTTTTTTTGGTGTCAAGAAAGTAGAAAATTCAAGTTTTTTTTCCATGAGGTGACAGCCAAACTTGTGTAGTATGTTATAAAAATGTACAATCATTGTTTTATGTAGTATTTTTGCATGTAATTTTTAAAAAATCAAAAAAAGTCATTTGTATCAATGTGCCCCATCCCCGGGGCAGATTGATACGTTTAAGAAAAATGACGACAAAATAATACCAATGCATATTTTTCATAAAAAATGAGTTAGAAAACCATTTTATATTTATTTATAAAAATTCAAATCACCCACAATTTATTTTTAATCAATATTAAAGCAATCAAAGTTAAATATATTATGACTTGATATTCTGTCTGTTTCTTGTCTGACTGTTGGCTGTGGTAACTTTGTCATATCTAGCACTTCAACCCCAGCATTATCTTCTTTCTTATGAAAGATGAAAAAATTACCAGTTTTTCTGTTTATAAATAGGTTCATAAACAGAAAATAAAGGATAATTATATTAAAAATTCTGTTTATAATATAAGTATCATTTTCTGTTCTGCAGTTTGTTTCTCTTACTTAACATTTCTCATGTCGAAAATACTTTTTTCTCTGGAGAATCGATATGAATTCGAGATTTGCCAAAATGCCGTCCTTTTCTTTTATTAGTTCTACTAGCACTAGATGCTGGGTAAGTTCCTACGTCTTCTGTTTTCAAAAATACTATAATATGCTCTAATATAAAGAAATTAGAGCTATTTCACTTCAATAAAAACTAATATTAGAAATTTTTCGTGAAAAAAAGGTTGGATTAAGGAGTGTATGGTAAAAAAAATAATAAAAGATAATGAAAATATGAACTATTAAAGGATTTAGGCTGTATCAATGTGCCCCATACAGCGATTTTGAATAAAATGAGTCTCAAATCCAACACTTCACAATATATCTAACAATAAATAATGAGGAACTGATAAAGAGTAGCAGTACTTACCAGGGAGAGTATTCATTTTGGTTGAAAATACTACTTTGGTTGAAATAATAGCATTTCAATTGTACAACTCAAATTTACTTTTGAACAACAAAAACAATAAATCACCCGTCTCATTTCATCAAACTGCTGAATCATTCCAAGATTTTCTGTATGTAGTTGAATACACTAGCATCACCTTTTGGAGCTGTTGTGAAACTTCCTGTAATGACCCTGTGAGCGGTAGAGGGGGTGTATCAATGTGCCCCATGTATCAATGTACCCCAGTTCCCCCTAAATGATTTTAAAAAAAGCACTATATATTTTAATAATATTATTATTCTGATACTTTATACTAATCTCTAATTTATATGTATTAACATATTTTATACATTAATTTAAACACGTTTATTTATTTATTTTGTCATTGCGTTTATCACTTCAACCAATATTGATGTTTAATTTTATATTAAAAGAATAATTTAAAACATTATTATTATCTTAAATGGAACTTTTTCTTCGAAACTAAAACGATACAAAAGAATTATCTTTTAATGTCACTTAAGACCCCATCTTCTCTAATAAAGAGCCATCGATAATGACAAAAATAAAACACCGGGAAAATATCACTAAAAGTTTAATGCATTCTTGAAGTGTTGCCCGAGTTCTGTTGCAATCTATTATCATTTCAGCGGGCTGAAAATCACGTTACAGTCTTTTCCCCATTTTCTTTTTATGCCCTCATCATTCGCATTCCCCTTCGGAAGCAATTGCATTGCGCATTTGCATATTTGATGTCAAAATAATTTACATTAAAGTATTTTTTGCATGAATTGAAATACATTTATTACTTACATAATTTCGCTTAGGTTTAACACTTTAATTTTTTTCATTTTTAATTTGATATATTTTTTTAATGTCATCATTTTATCTTAAATAAAGAACTTTCCAAAACTAAAAAGATAAAAAAAAATTAGCTTAATGCCAATTAAAACCCTTTCTTTTATCTTTTCAATGAAAAAAAAAAGTTATGTCTTTGAAAAAATACTTTCAAATGAACTTTAAGCAAAAAATAAATAAAGAATAAAATAAATAAAAAAAGAGAGAAAAAAGTAGGGTTATATTATGACATGAAATGATTAAAAAATATGCACTATATATTTTAATAATACTTTATTCTAATCTGTTATTTATATGCATAAAAATATTTTTTACATTAATTTAAACACTTTTGTTTATTTAGCTCTGCCTTTATCTTGATCACTTTAATCAATTGATTTAACATTTTAATAAAAAATTGATGCTTAATTTCACATTAAAAGAATAATTTAAGACATTATTCTTGTCTCAAAAGCAGCTTTTTTTCTATAAACTAAAACGATACAAAAAACTTCCTTTTAATGTCACTTAAAACTCCATTTTCTCTAATAAAGAGCCAACGATAATGACAAAAATAAAACACCAGAAAAATATCACTAAAAGTTTAATGCATTCTTGAAGTGTTGTCCGAGTTTTGTTACAATCTATTCTTATTTCAGGGGGCTGAAAATCACGTTACAGTCTTATCCCCATTTTCTTTTTATGCCCTCAGCATTCTTATCCCCCTGCGGAAGGAGTGAACCTCCGTATTTGCATACCTGATGTCAAAATAGTATAGATTAATGTATTTTATATATGAATTCAAATACATTTATTACTTAGATCATTTTGCTTGTATTAAGTGGTTTAATTTAATTTATTTTTAACTTGATATTTAAAAAAGGCATTATTTTATCTCAAAAAAAGAGTTTTTAAAAACTAAAATGATGAAAAATCTTTCTCTTAATGTCAATTAAAACCTTATCTTTTATCTCGATTCAATGAAAAAAATGTTATATGTCTTGAAAAAATACATTAAAATTAACTCTAAACAAAGAAAAAAAATGACACAGACACAAAAAAAAATAATGACACGAAATAATTAAAAATATGCACTATATATTTTAATAATACTTTAATACTGATACTTTATTCTAATCTGTTACCTATATGCATTAAGATGTTTGTTGCGTTAATTTAAACCCATTCATTTTTTTTGCCTTTATTACTTAATTAATTGATTTAACACTTGCATCAATATTGATGTTTAATTTGATATTAAAAGAATAATTTGAGGCATTATTTTAATCTCAAATGGAGCTTTTTCTTCGAAATGAGAACGTTCTTTTAATGTCACTTAAAACCCCATATTCCGTAAGAAAGAGCCATCGATAACGACAAAAATAAAAACCCAGGAAAATATCACTAAAAGTTTAATGCATTCTTGAAGTGTTGTCCGAGTTCTGTTGCAATCTATTCTCATTTCAGAGGGCTGAAAATCACGTTACAGTCTTTTCCCCATCTTCTTTTTATGCCCTCATCATTCGTATCTCCCTGCGGAAGCAATTGCATTGCGCATTTGCATATTTGAAGTCAAAATAATATACATTAATGTATTTTATACATGAATTTAAATACATTTATTACTTTGATCATTTTTCTTAGATTTAGCACTTTAATTTATTTTTAACTTGATACTAAAAAAAGTTCATTATCTTATCTGAAATAAAGATTTTTTCAAAACTAAAACGATAAAAAATCTTTCTCTTAATGTCAATTACAACCTTATTTTTACCTCGATTCAATGAAAAAGAAAAGTTATATGTCTTTGAAAAAATGCATTAAAATTAACTCTAAACAAAGAAAAAAATGACACAGAGAAAAATAATAATAATAAAAATAGTAGGATTCTTTTATGACATGAAATGATTAAAAAATATATGCACTATATATTTTAATAATACTTTATTTCTGATACTTTATTCTTATCTGTTGTTTATGTTCATTAAACTATTTTTTGCTAAATTTAAACCCATTCATTTATTCTTATTATTACTTTTCGCCTTTATCACTTAATCAATTGACTTAACACTTTAATCAATATTGATGTATAATTTCATATTAAAAGAATAATTTAAGACATTTTTTCTACCTTAAATGGAACTTTTTTTACAAAACTAAAACGATACAAAAGAACTATCTTTTAATGTCACTTAAAACCCCATCTTCTCTAATAAAGAGCCATCGATAATGACAAAAAAATAACACCAGGAAAATATCACTAAAAGTTTAATGCATTCTTGAAGTGTTGTCCGAGTTTTGTTACAATCTATTCTCATTTCAGCGGGCTGAAAATCACGTTACTGTCTTTTCCCCATCTTCTTTTTATGCCCTCATCATTCGTATCCCCCTGCGGAAGGAATGGACCTGCGCATTGTTGTGAATTGGTCGAAGAGTCGTGTGCACTTAGTCCTCGACGAGTTGCGCTACTGGCCGCATCAGTTTCGCAAGTTTTCTCCTTAAAAAAAGATGAGTTTTTCTCCTATCTAATGCACTGAACAGCGGGAAATTTGGAGAAAGGAGAAAATTAAGCACATTATTTTGCATCGTATGTTTATTATAAATTTTTTCCACGCACAGGACAAAGTGACTGGTGCATTATAAAAAATTCGACCTGTTCAGGAATATTTTGAAACTTTGATACTTAAAAAGAGCTTAAACTGTTTTATCTATTTGTGTGTAATCGTAAAGTGATATTTAGGAGCGCCATGATTTTGGTACTGGTGTTGACTGGATTATTATCTTGCTGGATGTGTGACTGTACAACTAGTGCAGTGGAGGCGATTAATGGTAAGCAGGGATAAAAACAATTAAAATTTAATCTTATATATTCAAATAATGTAAAATTATTTTATACATTTTTAACAATTTCAATCGGTTCCCACGAAATTCTAAATTTAATTTTACTCAATACAATAGGTTCGTAATACTCTTGAAGCTGAATTTTAAAATAATATTTTTAATTAATTTTTCTGGTATTCGTTTAACATTGTAAACATGAAATATAATGTTAATAATAAGTTATTGAAATACGTTTTTGAATGGTTGTTCTTATTATAAGAAATGTACTTTTTTTTTTATTTGTGCAATCTCAGAAGCTAGTTATTAAAGCTGAACACATCTTAAAACATTACTTTATTAGATAAATATTATAAACAAAAGAATATAAAATATATCGTAAGCACATTTGTAAGTATCGTTAAATTTTCCTTTTTCCCAATAATATATATATTTATATCTTATTGTATACATTTAAAAAGTTACAAAACTTTTCGTGTTGTGATTTTGTGCGTTTAAAAAAAATGTTTTAGACTGGCGGATGTAAAATAATTCTTTCTAAGTAATTCATTTTGAAGAAGACCTTTTTGAAAACAATTTTAATAAAAAGAACTTTTATAAATAGAAATGAAAATGTTTCGAAATATTTTTTTAATGCATTCGTTAGATTAAATGTACTTCAGAAAATGTACTTCACTTAAAAAAAAAAAATTAAGTTCATGAATGCACACAAGATTTCATTAAAAAAAGAGAGATATTGTGAAAAAATGGCCTGCAAGAAAAAAAAAACATTGTTCAGGAGTGAAATTATGGTATTCATATTCATATTTGTGCTTCCTACACGGAAATGCATAGCAGTAATACTCCCAGAAAATGTCACATTTTATTAAAAAATTGCAACACCTATTATATTTAGTTATTAGAAGCACATTTTTGTGTTAAAATATTTGAAATTATTGCAAATAAGATATATATGTAGATCTTCGAAAACATACATACCGATTAACAGTGATAAAGCATAACTGCAATAAATAACTTGATGTCCAAACTATTTCTTAAAATGGACACGTTTAAGTATTAGTATTTCATTCGTTCCAATAACAACAACAACAAAAAAAATCTGTATGCATGCATAATTTTTTAAATAACGTTAGAACAATTTAAAGTTAACTTCAGTATTTAAAAAGGAATATTTTAAATTTATTTATTTAAACAGATGCTAACTTTTATTTAAAATTCTAATAATTAAGTAAGTATGAAAATATTACTATTTTATTAATTAACGTTTATACAAAAAATGTTTTGGAAAGAATTCTATATTATGCTATGAAAAAAGGAGTAGATAAGAAAAAGAAACAAAATAAAAAAAATAAATAAATAAGAATTTTAAAAAGTACTTTAAACGAATTTTTGCTATAAAATTTAAAGGCTTGTGTAATTATTTTTTTACTGCGAAATATTTACATTTATAGCTGAGTTTTTATGCGAATTAGTGTATGTGCGTGTTATTTAAAATAATTTGAGGAATTCCCTGTTTGACGTAACTGTACAAATGTATTCAATATTAACTTACAGTATTTCACAAAAATTTGAAGAAGGTGATAAAAATATGCTTTTACTAAGTTGTAAAATCAAGTTAAATTTTTACAGTTTTTTTATGATTTAAACAACCATTAATTTAATATTAAAGTAAGTATGGAAATATATTTACTATCTAAATTTTGTGGAGGATATGTTTTAATATTGCGTTTTATATTATGTTATAAAAAAAGAAGTAAATAACGAAAGAAAAAAACATAACTGTAAAAAAAAAAAAAAAAAAAAAAAAAAATGAAATTTAGAAAAAAAGTTTTTAATCGTCTAATTGCATGAAAATTTAAAATTTTTTATGTGATGGATTTTTTTTACTACCAATTAATCTAACTTAGCTCTGTTTTTATATTAATAAATATATGTGATAATTATTTAAAATATTATAAGGAATTCCATTTTGAATGTAATTGTACAAATATTCGCTGTGTTAACAGGGCTCAATTATGACTAATTGGGGCAGTTGGCAAAGATAAATTAGGAGGCCTTTTTTCGAATTATTGCAACATTATTCAAATAGAACTCACATGTTTATGCATTACACTTAATCACTCATATGTATAATGCATAAACATATTTTCACACTTTGGATATAAGAAAAAAAAATTTTCTTAGATCCGTCAATTTTAATTAAATACTTTAATTAGAATAAAAAAGTACAACTTTATTCCCCTTTGAAAAAAAAATTATATAACTTTAGCAATTTGTTATATTACTTTCAGATAAATTTAATAACTTAAATATATGGAAGAGTTGGAATTGTAAAAGATAGTATTTTATAATTTAATGTATAGATTTTGGGGTCCCCTGAGATCTGTGACCCATGGGCAAAGTCCGGATTCGCCCATGAAGGGCCAGAGTGCTAACTTATAGTATCTCGCAGAAATTTAACGAATTTCATAAAATTATACATTCGCGAAGCTAGCAAATCAAGGTAAATTTTTACTTTTTTTTCTGATGATTCAAATAAACTTTAATTGTTATAAGAAACTTTTACAGAAGATAGCAAGTCTTTTTTATAGTTAGCGTTTAGTACGCATTTTCCATATTCAAGAAATTAAAATGTAACAGAGTATTCATCTGCAAAATGCATTATGAGAAAATCGCTAAGAAAAATATAACTGTGACACTTCTGCTCTACAGACAGTTTTGAATAAATCATAAATGACTAATGATTATCTGACACATATAAAACACATCAAAAGTAGGGAAATTATGTCTCAGAAATAAAAAGTATTCCTTTATATAACTTACATATATTCATGTTGCTTTCCTGAATGTTCGGGAATATTAGCGATAATTCTGTTGAATATAAAATACAAGGTATAAAGAAACATTACGAATATTTTAAAATTATATTTCTTTACTATTTACAAATTCATTTTTTTTTTCATATAACAACGTGTAAACATTTTTATGATACAAGGAAATCGATACTGATTAATCTGAGTTATAGAATATAGGATAATGATTTTTTTTTTTTTTAAGAGGAAACTCTAGCAGATTATTTACAGGATGCCCAGTGAAGAAAATCCTGATTCAAAATTAAATTTCTCAAAAACAGTGATTGATATAATTATGCGGTAAACGGTTTGTTCATTAGGTAAGCTGTAAAAATGTTATAAAGAAGTTTCGATCGGTGAATATTTTGTAAAGATTGTGTATGGACTGCAAAGAATATTTGAGTTGACATTTTTCTTGTTTTCGTTTGCTTGCACAGAACGATTTTTTTCGGCGCACAGTGCCTTATTTTAAAAGTTTTTCGAGCTAGACTTTGGGAATTTCAAAAATTAATTCCAAAAATCGTTAAAATATGGGACATTACGAAGAAAAACTCGTTCTCTGTAAGCAATGTAAAATAAGAAAAATGCTAAATCAAGTATTCTTTGCAATCAAAACACAATCTTTTCAAAATATTCACCGTCCGAAATTTCTGTACAGCATTTTTACTGCTTACCTTAAAAACAAACCATTATATATAAAAGTATTTTTAATATGAAAAATATTAATAATGCGTTCGAATAGTCTTAAAATTTATTAAAACAAATATTTTCATACTAGTCGCATTCTGCACTGTAAACAATTGGTAATTCTACAGACGTAAAATTACGGAAATCTGCATGCTTAGCAAAATTTACATATACAATGTACAAAAAAGATGCAAACTTACGAAACTAGGTTTCGTAAAGCTACACAAACCTGTAGCTTTACAAAAGTATCTACTAAAATTACAGTGATCTTACTAAATCTTTGTAATCGAGGTTGCAATTACATAAAAAGGTCCAAGCATTCCAGTTTTCTAGAACATTCTCAGCAACCTTACAGATTTTTTTTAATCTACTGTGCAAATTTGTATTTGTTACATGATTTTTTGTTGTTGCTGTTGCGTAAAAATTTCTAGGAATTCCAGTTTTCTAGGCAACTTTTAGTAACTTTACAGAATGTTTTATTCACCGCGAAAGAGTTTTTAAATCGCTAAAGGTTTTCCTATTTACAGCATCCTTCTTAACTCATGATGAATCATGTAATAGTTAAAGAAATGACCTAATTATGTAATGCGAATTGAAGGCGTTAAGTTGCGAGATTTTTAAAAGTGTGTTTTATTCACGTTATTTAATTGAAAACGTCTGACAAGTCTTAAAATTGAAAAAAAAAATATTTTCAGCATTTAATACTTTAAAATGTATATGATTTTAAACTACATGTCATAGATGGACGAAAGATATGTTCTTTCAATTCATATGCTTAAACAGTTACAAGATGCAGAATTAATATTCACCGAGGGCTTTAACAAGTCAGACATTTTTCGATAAGATAGTTGGTATGACAGTTTTGCAGTTAGAATGAACATTTTAGTGCCTAATTCAAATTGCACTAATTCCTTTAAAACTAAATAAATTTGTATTTAAAGCATATTTTTATATGCTTAAAACACAGTTATTTTTATTTAATATAAACTTATGAAATTTCAGCAGTTTAATCACATAAAAATAATTTTTTTATTCAATAAAAAGAAATTTTAAGTTCCGGTTATACAAACTAACATGAATCATACATTTTAAAATTTTCCTGAAAAAAAATATTTAGAAGTTTTTGAAGTATTCTGCACGTTATGGTCAAATTTATCATTTTGAGAAAATGACTTCCAAGTTTCCGAAACGCCGGATGTGCTAGCGCTTCATCTGTGAAGTGGGTGTAATTCTAGATGCCATAACTTCAGTTCTAATAAGAATACATAAGTTATATTTGGTCGGCACCACTTTTTTAAAAGAAGTAAGATACAATTACACATTATCGAGAATGTTCTAATTAAATAAGGCAAATTTTATTTTACAGGTGCTATAAACAAATTTTGCAAAGAAAAAAATATCCCGAAACTTGGGCATGGACTACGAAATATTAATTAATAATGAAGTTTTAATTTCTTAGAGTAATATTATTCAGAAAAAAATGCACAACTGTTTAAATTACTTTAAGTTGCTCCAAAGTTAATTAAAATAAAAAATAAAAGCAAAACATATAGGTCAGGTGTCTTTATGTTGTCACTGTTAATAACGGATATGCTGTATATAATATAGATACAGCAATTTATGTGTTAGCTTAATTGGGTTCTCTTTCATAAGCTTAATTCTGGTTAAAATGTTGTTTCCTTTTAACTGCCTTAAATTGAGTAAAGACTGCGTATAATGTTTTAGGATTTATTTAATGCTGTAATATAAATATTTTCTTTAATGTGTGATTTCGAATTTAACCCAAAATTTTTGAGTCAAAATTAATCCGTGATGTTCTTTTAATCTGATTATCGCGTGGTTTTTTATGAATCAATAAAATCATCTCCTCAGTAGCATCAAGCAGTGATTTTAACATTACATGATTTCCAAAATATATTGCATTTTCAAAATAAATTCCAATGTTGTTTACAAATCACAATTAAAAAAAAGAATCATCGCTTAAGGAAATCCATATCTTTATAACATATGTAAATTTCCGAAGTAGGTGAAGAATGTCCGGGCCGCATTTTCAGAAAGAATCACGTTTTGAGCACCTTATCGCCAGAACAACGATTGGCGCTGAGATGAAACACTCTTTCTTATTTGTGACATCAAACGCCTAGCGAATAGCAACCCTTTCTTCTGCAAAGAGATCATGCTTATTTTATATTATAAATCATTATTATTATTATAAACCACTTATTAAAAGCCACATATTATTATTATCCATTTGTTTTTCCGTAAATGTTATCAAGCAAAGATTATAATATTAGGAAATGTTATTCACCATTGTTTACGATTAAAACATAGTTTAAAACAAAGAGCTTTTTGAGATTAAAATGCTTTAAATTTCACAAAACATCTAAACATAGTTTTTTTTTTTCAATTTAAAAATCCTTTTCCTTAACTCTCTATGTTCAAAGAAATTGAGAAGTTAATTAAAAACAGCAGTAAAAATTCTCTTGTAACAAATATAATTCTATTAATCGTATGTTTTATGACACATTTGAACTTAGTTTATTTTGTGTTTGGCGATGCAGCTAGCTGAACGCTCTCGCTTTCGCCAACTCGCCAAGACTGGCGCTCAAAACGGGATTCTTTCTGAAAATGCGTCCCGGCCAGGATTCGAACTAGGGATGTATTGGCTGAAGCCGCAATGCTCTTCAAACTGTGACATCCCGGACACGAACACTGGATGACTATTTCACCTACCTAACCTTAACGATCCCACAATCTGGTCTGATACTATGGATCAACTCAACAGAATATATTCGACTCTCGTTAATTCGAACTCGTCGGGTTCACAAGAAATGTTCGAATTATCCGAAGTTCGAATTATGGAAAATATGAAATGGAAACATGTTTAATATGGTATTATTACAAAGGAATTAAAGTTATAATATATTTTTTTTTTATTTATTTCGTCTGTTATCATTAGAATATGACTTAATATTAAATTGAAATATATAAATACATAATATAATTGAAAGATTAGAAACAAGCACAATGGAAGAAAAATTTAAAGTGTCACTGGTGGACAGACGGGGCACTTAGAAAGTATATCAAATGCATTGCATTATATGTATACTTGTTCGGAACAATTTTCTCACAAATCAAAGAAAGTTATTCAAATTATCTGAAATCCGTGAGAAAGAAGAGAAAAATGAAACATTGGAATTCTCATTAGTTCGAATTAAACGAAGTCAAGAGAAAATGAGTTCGAATTAACGAAAATTTTTAACGTTATTCTGCCCTTGAAAATTTCGGGACTTCATATTTAGTTCGAATTAAGCGAAGATTCGAATTATCCGATTTCGAATTAACGAGAATCGACTGTATATCGAACGTCAGTATTTGGAACTGCAGAAAACGCTTCATACGAAATCATATTAGAATAATTTATAATGCGATTATGTAAACAGTAAATTAATTACAACAGATGTAAATTTCCCAAGCGGGTGTAGAAAGTCCAGGCAGGGATTCTAGCCAGTGATGTATTGGCTAAAGATGGCAGGGTCCATGCCTTTTGTTACGGGTTAAAGATAATAATGTGTGTACGTTTATGAAGGTTACCTGCATCGATATCGATTGTATTGCATAAATCGCATCTTTTAATTTACTTAGAAATGCATTTTTTTTTTTTTTTTTTTTTTACAACACTTTTTGATGGGGTAAAAATACACACAATGTAAAACAAATTATAAATATATATATATGCGCATGTATGTACATTTTTTGTTGGTTGACAGTAAAAACATTTATATCGATTGTTGTAAATGTGTGCATGCAATCGCACATTAAGAAATGCAGCTTACGAAACTCACAAAATTTTAAGATATTAGGTCAAAAACAATTTCTTGGTAAATATTTCATGCAATATTTACCTAGTGAAGCAACTTACTACATATAACTGTACATCAGAGAATTTAGATAGAGGCTCTTGAATTAAAATGTTTATTGTGTTATAACTATAATGCACTAAATTGTGCTATTTATTGTGCTGCATACAAATAATAAAATGGCATATATCTATATATGTGTGTGCGTGTGTATTTGTGCGTATATGTGTAGTTGCAAATTGTGGAGGCAATAAAATCGAAATTCGTATGCATATTTATCATGAACGCACATTAAGAAATGCAGTTTGCAAGACTCACAAAGTTTTATATTCTCTAGTCAGGAATAAGGTCACAAAACAGTCTCTTCGTAAATATTTCCTGCAATACTTGCCTAATGAAGAAATAAAATACACTTACGTATGTATCCTGAAATCTACACAAATACTATTGAAATAAAATATTTATTGTGCTATCATGTCAAAAACGAAAACATGCTTCATGAAAAAGAAACCTTTCAAGAATCATGTTTATTCTAAGAATAAATACAGCTTTTGGTAAGCGCAATCGTTAATCCTATTACGAACATGTTGCCTTGTTTCTTTATTATGTTATTTTACGTTGTTAGTTTTTTAAATAAACAAGAACATGAAAGGTAATGTGCTTTCAGATTATGAAATGTCATTTTTCTTTTATAAATCTCTTTGTAATAATTACAAGAACATTATGCTTGCATAGATTTTCGCTTCTGAAATACGATTAACACATTATTATGCAACAAACAAAAATTACAATCGGCAGCATAAAAATAACAACAAAAAACAAAACAAAACAAAAAAGAATGCTTAGGCTGTGTAACAACAGTTGAGAAATACAAGAGAAGGTACTTTCGAATATGAAAATACAATTTTTTTTAAACAAATACTTTTAACATAATTACAAGAGCTACCGCTTTTTTATAATTTAGTTTCTGAAATCAGACTTACACGTTATTATCGAAAAAGCAAAATTAAAAATATTAAATGAAATTATATAAACCACTGAAGGAAGGACACTCTCCTAACAGGATTTAACCTACGAAAGGTTGAAAAAGATGTCCTTTTTTTACATTTTTTTCTGAAAAAAGAATGTAAATTTTAGCTCCTTTTTTTTTATTTGTTTCTTTTTTTTACATGTTTTTCTGAAAAAAGAATGTAAATTTTAGCTCCGTTTTTTTATTTGTTTATTTTCACTGTTATTTTATTTTGTATGTGTTTTTTATTTTTTAACGAACTTTTTAAAAAATATATTAATTATAAAAGTATGTTGTGACTTGAGTTGTGTGGGTAGATGCCCTGCACACTGAAAAAAACTGACATTTGTTAATCAACGAAAATTTTATATAATCACGAATGAAAATATTTGATAACCTATCCCAAGGCACACAATTTTCCGAAAAGCCTTTTTTATCTTTAGAAACCACAGAACAAAAATTTGAAATTAAGTAAGAAATTATAAAGTATATTTATATTAGCTGTAGGTAATTAAAAAAAATATTTTGGGGTAGGTTTTATGATGCATTAATGAGTTTTCTCTTGCTGGAAATTAAATGAAAAATATTAAATGAAATTTTATAGACCACTGCAAAAAAGATACTCTTCTTAGACAATTTTGTCTGTGAAAGGCGGAAAAACCTTTTTTCTTTAAAAAAAGAGCTTTATTTTTTAAAGAAAAAATGTCTGGGAAAATAATGTAAACTTTAGCTTCAGGTTTTTTTGTATGTTTTTTGTTATCACTTGAACAAAGTTTGAAAAAAAATTATAAAAATATTATTTTGTGTCTCGAGTTATTTGGATTAATGCCCAACACTGAAGAAAAAACGATGTTTGTTAATCTACGAAAATGTACTATAATCAAAAGAATCAAAATAATCAATAACCAAGTCACCCAATATTCCGAAAAGCGTTCCTCAATCTTTAGAATTCTTAGAAAAAAAATATTGTTGAAATTTAAATAAGAATTTATAAAAATATTTTTTTTTTTTATTAACAGCCGGTAATTTTAAGAAACATTTTCGAGTAGCATTTTTATTTCATTAATCAGTTTTCTCTACCCGGAAAATCAGTTTTTCATATGGTACTAAACTTCAACTAAACATATTCAATTGCGTAACTGAAATTGTGCATGTTGTTGTAACAGAAAAATATTAATTTTAATGTTAAATGTTGTTAATTCCTTGTCTTTGTTGCCTCACCAGTGGCCGTGAGGTTCTGCCCTCGAAACTGATAGACGGTAGGTTCTGGGTTCGAACCCAATCGCGACCGTCGGCCTAACCGTTTGGAGTTTACCGTAGTTTTCTTCAAACCTTGTATTTCTTCGCCTAAATACGAGTTAGATTCCCTTAGAAAGACCCCCGCGGAGGGCATCATGCTCATTTGGGCCTATATCCCAAGCGTAGATAACTGGCCGTCATAAACAAAGAAACAAACCTTGCATTTGTCAGATAACTTGCTTGCTGAACACGGAAATATTTACTTGGAATCATAAAAACAGATGTTTTGGTTAGAGAGACCCTGATTATGCACTGACTGTGAAAGATACTTGAAAACCTTACCGAAAATTGCGGGCAGCTAAAAAAAAATAATTTTTAAACATTTGGAAAACGATTGTCTCTGTCGGTTGAGAATAGAGATATCTGAAGCATATCTGAAGTGATGTCCGGATTTTATTCATTTTCTGATTGGTCCATGTTTAATGTACAGAAATGGAATACATTTCTTACCACAATGATAAAAAGTATAAAAAACTATAAGGGAATTAATAACTCAAAAACTAAATGAGATACTGCTTTCAAACAAATTGTAGAAGCGCCCTATACGACGGTGTAAAAATTTAAAATGTGCAATGTACAGAAGTTTAACACGGCGAGCATAATATATGACTCTGTTATTACGTAAGCCATGTTTTGATCATCATAAAAATAATGTTTACAATTATTACTATTATTTACAAAATTCCTTACATTTAGAAGAATTTTTATTTGTATAGGAGAACAGATTTCGTTGTTAATAAAAAAAGGTGAAAAAGTTACAAAATAGAGGGACACAAATTATCAGATATGGAAAAAACCGAATCCAAAGAAGAACATCGTATGAAAAGAGTCTTTTAAAGAAAGAAAATATGTATGTGAGGCCAGATTATCGATCCCACCGTTTACGAAAAGTGCGACGATCACGAAAAAGGAAACGATATAATGTTGAAATAATTGATTGTAAAAATCCATTCGTTTATATATATATATATATATATATATAAACGAATGGATTTATATATATATATATATGTATATATATGTATATATATATATTTTTATTTTTCTTAAATTATAAAAATAAATTCTTTTGTGAGGTTGAAAAAGATGAAAGAAAAAAATAATTCTTTATTGTACTCAATGCATCAAACGTAGTTCTGAAAATTTACAAGTTAAAAGTTTATGCATGGTAAACTTCGTACACATCTTTGAAAAGATTATATACAATCCCAAAATGTCAGTTTGAATAACAACAATTTTGATTTTAATTACCCACTTGGGTGCTTAGAAAGTTATGCAAGATGTGAAAATTTGACTTCTAAGTCCATATTATTAACAGAGACAAAAGAATATGTTAAATAAGTACTAGACTAAAAACTTGGAAATTTAATATCTCAGTTTTAATGGACGCAACTTTAATTTTTTTTCCTTTATGGGTGAATTATCCTTAAATTTTAAAAGCATTTTTAAAGATATATATATTTTAAGTTTAAAAAAATAACATATTATATCAATTTCTTGAAATTCCAAAAGTCGCCTTAATTTATATAACAAGTATAAAAATTGTGCACGCAGTTTGTAAAGCAAAATACTTTTTAAATTATTCAAAGTTTAAAACTAATTTTACTTTTGCTAATAGTGATAAATATAAATTTTAAAATTATTTATTTATCGAGATGAACTTCTTTCACAGCTCTGATGACAAATTTACTGATACATGTATTTTCGCAAAAAATTTAAATGTAAAGTCTGGTTAACAAAGTCATTAAGTTACATCCATAATGAAATTACTGCAATATAAAAAAATTATATTTATGAACAAAAATTATTTTAGGATATTGTTTCATTATTCTGCAGAAAATCTCTTTCTAAATTTTGTGAAGCTCCGTGGAGGCTGGATAATTACATATATTCTCGCTGCGCAAATAGATCTATGTTATACGAATTTAATATTTCCAAGTGAGTGAAAAAATGCCCTACGCGGGAATTGAACCCCTGGCTTACGTGGCCAAATACTCTACCATTAAAGCTAACTAAGCTGACAACCAGCGAGCATATTTCGCTCAGATGACCTTATTGGTAATATCATCATCTATATGTAGACTTATCAATAGACTAAACTGCAAGTAAAGGATTTCCAAATAAACGATGGGTACTAAAATAAATTATTATTTTTCGCAATAAATACTGATTGGTAAAGTTACCATACGAATTGAATATTTACAACTAAGTAAAAAAAAATGTAATTTAAGAAATTACCATAACCATTTGGAAAAATGAATTTTTAAAGACTAAAATTCAAAACATAAAAATGCAATTTATATATATATAAAAATATTTTATTCATTGCTCGTAAACAAGACATGTTTATTTTACCATTAAAATTAAATAAAGGGAAACATATCGAGAAGATTATCATTTATACATCCATTTTCCTCCTAAACAATTTAATCATTTAAAAAAAAACAAAATAGAGAGCTGATAGTTTCCCTTCCTTTCTCAATTCCTTCACCTTCTTTTATAATTATATACACTCTTAAAACTGTGCCTCTGATATAAGAAGTACATTGGGAATTTTTTTTGCCTCTGAATATTAAGAGGCACATGGTGCCCTTGAAATTAAGAAGCACACTGTTAAAAGTGTGCATACGTATTTGCCACCGTGCCGCTCATCAATTCATCATCAGGGAATTTTCAAAGGTGCACAAATGGAAATTTGTTCCTCAGACAATTTTTACAGGCACAAATTGAACGTAGTGCCTCTGACAAACTTAGTGCCTTTGACACTTTCGTATCGGTGACTCTTATTTTGTCGTGACTTGACGTTTTTCTGGAAAATCAGAGACACTTTTTCTATGTGCCTCTCATATCAAAATAATAGAAGGCACGATATGCTTGTTCCTTTTATATAAGAGGTACAGTTTTAAGAGTGTATACCTTATCCATATTATAAAGCACAAACACATTTGTGCGTAACGCATACGTCTTTCTGCATTGGCAACAGTTTTTCAATTTTCGGAGCAACAAATTTTTGCACTTCTAAACACCGAACATTTTCCATTTTTACATCGTCGTTTAAAGTGAAAAATATAATTTTAAAAGCAACAAACTGTATCTCAATTTGTTTTTGAGTTGTTAATTTTTCTTTGTAGTTTTTAAAACTTTATTTTTGTCATCTTGGCAACAGAAGTATTCCAAATATATGGAGACCACAAGGATTAGATATGTCTTAGATATACAGTTGGCTCTCATTAATTCGAAATTGGATAAATGGAATTTTTGCTCAATTCAAACCAAAAATAAAGTATTGAAATTTTTAAGTGCCGAATAACATTAAAAATTTCCATTTATTTGAACTCATTTTTTCTTGAATTAATTTAGTTTAATTTGAACTAACGAGAAATCCGTTTTTTCATTTTTCCTAACTTTGTCACGGACTTCAGATTCTTGAAATATTTTTCTTTCTTACATTTTTGCATGAATTGCTCGGAAATAGTCAAAATATTATCCCATGCATTAATTACCCACTTTCTTAGTGTCTCTCTGTCCATTAGTGATACCTCCACTCTTTCGTTCATTGTCTTTAATCCTAAACCCATAATTATTTTATGTGTTTATACCTTTTAATTGAATATTAAATAATATTCTAATGATAACTTTGTAATAGTACCCATTTAAGCATGTTTTCCTGTCAATAGAGCATGTTTTCCTGTCAAACTTCTCATAATTCGAATTTGGATAATTCGAACGTTTCTTGCTGTCCCAAAGAGTTCGAATACACAAGAGTCGATTGTATATATTCTCGACTGAGAACAATGCACATTTTCCAACAATTAAAAAACATTTATTTATTTTGTCCAGTTAGAAATGTTCAATTCGTATGTAAATTCACCAGTAAGTTTGATTGTGATAAAATAATAGTAGATCTCTATTAATCTTTACTGCAAATGTATTTTAATATTTTTTATCAAATGTTAAGATAGTTTTGATGTTTCAAGTGGTTTTCATATGTGATTTTGTACAAAAGGGATTTTATTCGCAACAAGATACATTTAAAATATATTATTTTCAAGCATATTTATGAATATCATAAATATTAACTAGTTGGATGTGCCAATCACAAAACTTTCTTCTATCTCATGCGTACATTTTGATATTTCAAAATTTAGTTACACATGTTAATGCGTTAATATTATTGATTCAATACTATACCAACTATGATTCGCATCTTAAATTTTTTCTTCTGTCAATTAATAGGAATGAAAATGAGTTTCCGTATCTGCAAGAGCCGATGAACCATAGAACGGTATTCAGAATTTTTTCAAATTCAGGAAGGATCTACTCGTCATACTGCAAAAAAATTATACACAAAAAAAATTTCAGCTCTATAAATAACATCAAATACTTTTTAATAAGGTAAATTAATGAAAATGGCACAGACATCGCGATTATAGCGCCTCCTTCCGGGGATTTTTTTCAAATTCAGGGGGGGTCTGCTGACTATAGTTAAACACTTATACAAAAAATATCATTCAATTTTATACATAACTTCATACACGTTTTTTTGGTAAAATATTGAAAATGGCTCAAAAATTGCTATTGCAGCGCCCCCATCCAGTGGATTTTTTTTTTCCAAAGTCAGGGAGAACGAACTAACCATAACCAAACACTTATACAAGAAATTTCGTTCAATTCGATGCAGAAATTCATACACTTTTAGTTGGTACAATATTGAAAATGGCTCAAAATTTTTTATTGCAGAGCCCTCTTCCGGCGGAATATTTCAAAACTGAAGGAGAACCTTCTTACCACAGCCAAAAATTTTCACAAAGTATTTGTTTCAATTCTATGCATATCTTTAAGCACTTTTTGGTGGTAGAACGGCGACATATGGACACTCAGACACACACACAGACACGCACACAGACATACACACGAACAGAGAGATATTTTCTAAAAACATGTTTTTTGGAATCTCTGACCCCCTAAAACGTATAAATTCGTCGAAAACAATTTTGGTTACAATACTTTCTTCTATTGAAGGTAGAAGAAAGTAAAAACGATAAGAGTAAGAGGTTGAGTCTTTTATATAAGACGGGCTGATTAAAATTTCGGAGGGGAAAAATGGGGCTGATGGTGTATTGTCGGGCTGATCCAAATTTCTACAAAATTGTGGAACGTTTAGGTAATTCTCAGTTAACTACATTATATAAAGTAAAATTAACTATTAATTTCATGTAAAATTAACTATAAAGAAAATATTCGATAACCGATTCGAAGTCATTCAATATTTCATAAAGCGTTCCTTTATCTTTAGAAAACTCAAAAAAGAAATTATTTTCTAAATTTAAAGAAGAAATTATAGAAATAAATTTTCATTATTTTCTCGTAATTTTCTGATACGTTTTGTAATAGCTTTTACAACATATTTATGAGTTCTCGCTACTCGAAAAATTGCTTTTTTCTATTGCTATCAATTCTCTACTAAACATTTTCAGCTACATAACTGAAATTCTGCATGCATTTCTAACAGAATAAAGGTTATTTCAATGTTAATGCTGTTAATTCTGTATGTTAATAAGTTACACGTTTTCTCAACATGAAAATATTTACTTGAAACCTATTAGTATCAGAAAAACCAATTAGAGGACAGAGTAAAGTGATTATTGCACTGTAAAAACCAATCGAAAACATTTCTTAAATTAAGAACGGCTAATTTATATTTTTTTTTTTGGTAATTTTTTTTTTAAATTTCTAAAATAAATTTCCTTGAGAGGTTTCTAAATATAAAGGAACGCTTTTTGGAATCTTGGGTGTCTCGGAAAAGATTATTGTTCATTTCTGTTCATGATTATGGTATATTTTCGGAAATTAAGAAACATCCGTCTTTTTTCCTTTCTTCCATTTTTATATGAAGAAAGTATTGGATTCGTGGAAATTTTGACTTCCGGTTTTCGATAGATTTATACAATTTAGACTAAACACTGAACACAAATTGGTGGTTTTTACAAAATGTCTGTCTGTGAGTCTGTCTGCCATTCTATGAGACTTTACATGATAAAAAGTTTGTGGGCGCTGTATCTCAAAACTTAATGCACGGAATTTCACAAAACTTAAATTTAAACTAGATCTTGATATAAATTGAAACAAATTACTTCTTGGGAATATATCGCTCAAAAGGCGCGCTCAAACTCTGCATTCATTATCTACTATTTCCGCAACATCTTTATCTCAAGAACTAATGTATGGATTTTCATAAAATTTTAGACTCAGTTAGTGATTGATATGACATGATGCTTACTAACTGTTGATGCAAATCGCTCAGCAGTATGATTATCCCAATAGCTCTATCTCAAGAACTAATGCACGAGTTTTTCGAAAAATTCAGATTCGGATAATCCCTCACATAGATTGATGTTATTTAGTTTCTGTTCTAAACTGCCCTACAGAGTGTATGCATTGCTGCATTTCTCACGATATCGCAGAAAATATATCTGATGAACAAATGGATTAATTTTCGTCAAACTTCATATCAGTTACTACTTGATAAAAATTGATTCTGATTTGTTGTTGGTGTACATTTCCCAACATGTGACACTGTTGTACAGATTCTCTTTTAAGATTTTGCAATAGCTCTATCTCAAAAACTAATGCTCGAATTTTCATCAAACTTCAGATTCAGTTAGATGGTGACATAAATTTTGGTGTAAACCAGCATAACCGGTGGTATTCCTATGCTGCATTTTTCAGGAATTATAAACAAATATAATATAGTAGAAAGTTTTGAGATGGCCACACCTGACTAGTTTATATTATGTACAAGTATTTTGGAAAGTTGTACGATTACGTATCTTTGCAAGTATCATTAACGCTGCGTAAAATTTCTATTAACTTCTAATTACTATTTTTTTTCTTATTTGGTAATTTCTTTATTATTTTAATTTCTTTATCTTTATAAAAGGCTTAAATTTAAGAAGCTAAAATTTTAAGCTCGTTTTTAATCGTGCTCATGAGTAAAAATCTACTTGAAAGTACAAGGTTAAAAATGCATTCTATTATGAATAAAAACACGTTTGAGTAACTTTATTGCATTTTGTATTTACAATCTTTCAAGTTTTTTTTTTTTTTTTAACAAAATTTAAATAATTTGCTTGCTGAAATTCACATAGCTCCCATAGGAAATATAAATTCTTGCTTTTTAATGCATTCTTCACGACCTTGAAGCAATAAAAATACAACAGACCCGACTTGTACTTGTTACCAGATTTAATTATTGCCTCTCTTCTCATACTATCATAACAACTAAAAAACAGCAATATTTTTTTCAAAAGCTCACATATATAATTTCAGTTAATTATAAATATGGATTTAACGTCTTATTAAATGCATTCGGGCAATTGTAAAATGTAAATTTAGCAAATACCAAAAGTGAGTGGTGTGCGGAAATTAGAGGATTTGAATATATATCGCATCGAATAACTACTTTATGAATATTCAGTTGCTTTCCGAATAATCCTTAGAGAAATTGCATTATTTCAAACAAGTCATGTACACTCAGTGTCTCTAATCCGATTATGTTTTAACACGACTATTTTCGAAACACTGATTTACGAGTTAACCAGATACACGTTTAATTTTATATTAAACTATTTGAAATAAAAATGATAAATATTCATTTTAAGTAAGAAAGCATTCATAAAAATGCACAAAATTGCCTAATTGTACATAGAACAAGAACCTTTCGATGAAAGTGTAAAAAATTGATTATAGGAAAATAAAATCTACTTTTCAAAATTCTTCTGCTGTCGTCCTCGAAATAAAATGGGATGTTGAAATCAAATACCTCTTCAACATCATATTTTATCATGTGGACGACTACGGGAGAAGTTTCAAACTTTTATTTTTTTATCATCTTTTATGGTTCGAATTCATATAAAAACTAATGTTTTGTGTACCATTGGAAAATTTTTATATGTTTTTAAGGAATATATTCTTATTTTTTGTGTAATTTTCTGTGTCAGTGTGTCAATGCATATATTTAACCCTGATTATGAATATAAAAGTATTATGTTTAGAGTGAATTTCATAGGAAAACAAAATATATTTGAGAAATTTAAATAGTATTTTGTGCTTGCAATTTTTTTAAGCTTGATTTATTTTTATTTATAGAATTTATATAAATTTAACAAAATTATGCACTGAAGTTAACATAATTCTTTCTGAATGTTTTGCTTTATAAGGCCTATATATAATCTTGAATCAATGACAGTAACTAGACTCAACCTCTACGCGTGGCCAGGTTTCATTTTTGCTTCTCTTTTCATACTATCACAACATCTAATAAATTAAAAACATTTTTCTCACAAGTATACATGTATTATAAATTCTGTCATGAAATGTATTTTATGAATTTTTAATGTTATTAACTTACATTTGTAATATTGTACGTTCTCAACTTAGGAAATACCAAATGTACACATAAATGGAGTGAAGAATTTAAGGGGTTTGAATATATATTGCATGAAATATTTACTTTATGAATGTTTTATTGCTTTTAGAATAATCGTTAGAAAAATTGTGATATTTCAAACAAGTCATTTACATTATTTGGAACTGTATTATATACCATATTATGTTTACTAATGGATGGAATACTTTTGTTCAGCCATGTTGTTTACCTAGTACCTTTATTACATGCCAGTATTTTGCTAAAATTTAGTTCAAACAAAAACATTCTTAAAACTGCTTACATAACAATCCCAGAAATTATCATCCATGGGTGACCATATATCCTATTCTTTGCATGACCCTGTATATCACTTTATCTATATTATATAAATATTTCTTTGTAAACTGAAAGCAATTCAACGTGAAAATGCATAACATATTTAAAAGCCACTTTTAAATAAATTACGCGCATATTCAGTAACCTTTCTGAGTTCTTTAGAGTAACCCAGCATATTAACTATAGCATTTATACACACCATATATTATGCATATATTTAGCGAAACTTAAAAACGCGTATCATAATTAAAAATGCATTTAATCCGTACATCAGACATAGTCGATAATATACAGTAATATACTTCGGATAGAATACACAATCTGAAATATTTTGCGTCTCCCTGTAAATACTATACACTTGGTAATATGCGTGAAGTATTAAACCCCAGTATATAAATTTTATTCTACATGAAATCATTTAACATACTTCAATATGTCGCAAAGAAATCCTTAATGGAATCGTTTTATGTGGCCCGGTAAATGAATAATTATTATTTTCACTGCATGTTTTACAGAATGCATATTTCTTCGCTAATGCATATAAATTTGAATATGTTTGGCAGGATATAACACCTTTAATACGCATCTTTAATAACACATCGGAAACGATTTTTCCCCATAGGTTGTAATGTAATGGGGAACTTTTGACTATCCCTGTAAATAAACTAATCATGGTAGAAACTTCATTTTTATTAGGGTTCGTGCTAGGCTAAACATATAAAAATTTAATGCAATCCTTAGTATATTTACGAAAATTAGAGTGCGGCCAGACAAACCGATTGTATAAACACTTTTCAACGTTGTTAGAAAGTGTGAATAAAAATAATTAAAACTATTAGGTTTAAAAGTAACTTATTACGAATAAAAACACACTTGAGTAATATAATTTTTTTGCGTTGACAAATTTTTAAACTTAATTTTTGTTTAATTACTTAAAATAATTTAGACAATTTTCTCACTGATATTAACATATATCTCATAATAGAAAATTGAAATTATTGCTTTATAAGGTAGACGTAAAAGCTTCAATCAATGAAAAAAATCAGTCCGGATCGGCACATGTTGCCAAATTTCTTTTTCGTTTTCTTTTTATGTGCGTTCATAATTATGTAAATACGTAGCAGTTATAGATATAGTTCAGTCTGTCCGTCTGTCCGCATGTAACAACGCAAAAACTACCCAATTCAATCGTTTGAAATTAAAAATATATAATTATTACATAATTTTGTCGAATCATATTTGAAATTTTATGAAAATTGGATGCATAGAAAGTTTCAAATGCATTTTAATCGTTTGAAATTTAAAATAAAAATTATTACATACGTTTGTCGATTCATTTCAAATTTTATCAATATCGCATGCATTGTTCAATTACAAGGACAATCAAAAGTATCCCGTTATATTACGGTCAATAGGAAACAAATTTCAAGTACCTTTCTATGATGTTAAACACTTTCGAATTTTTACATGAACCTATATATATATATATTGGGTTGGGGAAAAAGTAATTTCGGTTTTTCCCGATGGATGACTTTAAAGTCGCATATCTCAAGTAATACTTACTCGATTAAGCCATACTATACAGCGCTTGAGAGGTAATAGTTTTTAGAAAATTCTAGATATACATGTAGTGGCATCTGTTTAATCCGCCAAAAGTTATTGCGTTTTAAAAATAAAAATTCCAGAAGATGATTTTCGTCACATTTTGCTTTTTACTTCCGAAAAGGGAAAAATGCTGCGCAGGATATTCGAAAATTGTGTGGTGTTTATGGTGATCAGTGCTTAAGTAAACGCCAGTGTCATAATTGGTTTGCTTGTTTTCCTTCCGGAAATTTAGATGTTAGATAGCTTGCCCTGTCCAGCTCAACATTGAAAAAGTCGATGAAATTAAAAACAACCGGCGTATTTCTTCCCGCAACATTGCTCGGAACTAAACATCGGCCATAAAACAGTTTTGAACCATTTACAAAAGATTCGATAGCAAAAGAAACGCGATACCTGAGTTCCCCCATGAACTTATAGTGAAAAATTTAATGGGCAGAGTTTTCATCTGTGAATAACTACTAAAAGGGAACGAAATCAAACAATTTTTGAAACGAATGATTACGGGTGATGAAAAGTGGATCCCACATGACTACAATATACGAAAAAAACCGTGGTCGAAACCGGGAGAAACTTCATAAATGATGGCAAAGCCCGGATTGACGCCAAGGAAGGCTAAGCTGAGTGTTTGGTGGAACTGGAAAGGAATTGCCCATCATGAGCTGCTTGAACCTGGCCAGATCATTAATTCAACTATCTACTGTGAACAGCTAATGCGATTAAAAAAACCCGGCCAGAATTAATCAATAAAAAAGGCGTTGTCTTCCATCACGACAACGCTAAACCACACACATTTTAGTCACTTGGAAAAAACTGAGAGAGCTTGTGTGGGAGGTTTTGATGCACCCACCATATAGTACGGACCAGGTTCCGACTGATTACCATTTGTTCCGGTCTCGGCAGAACTCTCTTAATGGTGTTAAGGTGGTTTCAAAACAGGCTTGTGAAAGTCCTCTTGTTCAGTTTTTAGCCCAGAAATCTGGGAAGTTCTATAGTGACGGAATTAGGGTTTTACCAGAAAAATGGTAAAAGGTCATTGAACAAAACGGCACATATATTGTTGATTAGTTTCTTAAACTTATATAAAAAAATTCACATTGAAAAATACGAAAAAAATAGAAATTACTTTTTTCCCAACCCAATATATATATATATATATAATTTAAAATATACATTCTGCACAATCTGTGATGCAAAGAACAATTATTCCACTACATAATGGTATGCGGAGAAACATAGTTTAAGACTTGTTTTAATTATATTAAAGTATTCCACATTTCATGAATATGATATACGTTGCTGAGGTGTAATAAAAGTTATTTCCTGTATATTTACAGGAACACAAAAAAGATTTCGACCACTATACTATATCCAAAGTACTGTCTACTATAACAGCAAGATTTGAATATTTTTAAAATTTCGTCATCGTAGGAATACCTCATTTGCTACCCTTCACGTGCAATTACCAACTTGTTATATTATCTCAACAAACAATAAAACAGCAATATTTTTCTGAAACGCACGCATACATTAAAAATTCTCTTCGACAATTATATTTTATGAATTGTATATATTTTATTAACATACCTTTAGACAACTGTAAAATGTCAAATTAGTAAATACCAAAAATAAATGGAGTTGTCGAAATTGAGAGATTTGAATATATATTTCATGAAATACCTACATTCTGAATATTGAATTGCTTTTAGAACAATAGTTAGAGAAACTGCGTTATGTCAAGCAAGTCATTTACATTGTTTAATATTTTAATACATTTATGTTTCAATTCAATCGTTTTCCGAAATGCAGATTTAGAGTTAATCAGAACTACATTTAAGTTTTTTTATCAAACAATTTAAAATTTAAACTATGCATATTAATTTTAAATAAAAATGCGTTCGTAAAAATCACACAAAATTATCTAATGGTACATAAAATATTACCTTTTATATGAATTTGTGCGAAAAAAGATTGTAACAACATAAAATATACGTTTCGAATTGCTTCTGCAGTCGTCTTTAGGATAAATTATAATGTTGAATTAATGTTGAAATGGAAAATCACTTCAACATCATATTTTATTTTTAGGACGAATGCAGAAGCAATTCGAAACATAGATTTTATAATGTTATCATTATTTTTTTATAAGTTCATATAAAATTTCATGTTTGGTTTAACGTTGCGAAACTTTTATATGAGGACCTTAGAAGCTAAGGGGTATAAGTGACAAAATTGAAAAAAATAAACTAAGTACACAGACGACCTGAAAATATGCTGTTTTCATTTCAGGTAAAGAAATATAGGTGATTTTCTTATTATTTGCTGAGTTATAGATATAAACCACTTTTTTCGAAAAAAAACAATATTGATTAATTATAATTAAGATTACTATTAATAAGGAGTTAAGTAATTGGGAGAAAGCAATTACTGGTGATGTGAATGCGGAGCATTTTTCTAGTGAAGAATGCGTATCTAATACAATGCGTGAGAGATATGTGCTATTTACATATAGATATGTGCTATATACATTTGTCAATAACCATAGCTGAGTGCGGTAAATAGAGACGTAAATAGTGTATATTTAATAATAGCGCCTAGTAAGTAGATAATGTCTTAAACGTGAAATTTAACGCTGAACGCTCTCTATCATAACTGGATATTAGTATGTTTGATTCTAAATATGTAAGTATCATGTAAATTAATTCCCCACTTGATATTGTTGGAAGAATCTCAAATATTAATTCCCAACCTTCATAAATCAAGTTCCGTATCGCACACGTATACCGTTGATGGAACCATAGCATTTAAAAAGTGTTTATTTACATCTTTACGTGAGATATGCAAACATTTGAGTGATTGTTATCATCGTATCGGAAAAGAACAATTATGCTGTTCTTTATCGCGTTTCTTTGATTGATAGTTAAAATTTTACTGAACCATGCATTAGCATGCGACAAATTCTGCTTTATTCTGTAATAAAACAGCAACTATTCCTAAAATATAATACATAGGGGCGAAAAACTGTTTGTAAAAATCAAAGCAACAATGTTAATATTTTCTTAATAAAGTAAGTATTATAGAATGGGCAAATACTATAATATAAACCAATTACTGAAAACACATAAAGTCGATCTTAGTATTGCTATGAATAATATTCTAGCATTTCAACAGAAAGAACAATTTTTATTTATTCTACGAAATAATTTTTTTTATATCATTTATATTTGAAAAAGCCTCGTAGTGCAGATTATTGCTGCGAAATATTAATATTTTTTATTTCTATAGTTAAAACAAGTCTTAATAATTTTGAAACATAAAAATAGTTTTAATCCGTCTCAAGAAATTAGTATATTTCTAAAATAATCCTCTATCTATATTATAAAGGCCACACATATCTGTGTTTAAAGCATACGCTATTTTGTGAATGGCAGTAATTTGAAGTTGAAATGAAATTTCGGATTCGCAGTTTTTGCTACTGTAAATTTTTATATTTTTAAACATCACACATTTTCAATTTTACACATCGTGTAACGAAAAAAGTATCTTTGTTATAAAGACCAAACGTATCTGTGCTTAAGGCATACGTCATTTTGCGAATGGCAACACTTTAAAATTTCAAATGCAATTTCGGTTTTGCAATTTTTGCTTCTGCAAGTTTTAAACTTCTAAACAAAGCACATTTTCAACTTTTACACCGTCGTATAGGGAAAAAATGTACTTTTGAATGCAGTTTGCTTTAAAGCTGTATCTCAATTTATTTTATTATTATTATTATTATTTATTTATTTATTTATCTATTTATTTATTTATTTATTTATTTATTTATATTTTATTTATTTTTTTGCAGTTTTTAATATATATATATATACATATATATATATATATATATATTTGTCATTGTGACAACAGAAGTATTTTATTTTTGTTGAAAGTAAAGAAAAAATAGTAAATTACAAAAAAGCAAAAAAACAGTAAAATATAATCTTTATGATGATCAAATCGTGGTATACGTAATAACAGAGTCATTTATTCCGTACACCATGGATTAAACATTATTACTTATGGACCGATCAGAAAGAGAATAAAATGCAGACACCACACAGATTCAGATGTAATTGGAGATCGGGACTATAAAAATCGTCTTTTAACCTATGTAACGTCACTAGAATATATTGTCTCTGGCATTTATTGCATACAAATTATTTCAGAAAATTTCATTTACACTTAAAAGTATATAAATAGTTCAGTGTATGCTTCCAGCTAACAGCAATCGAGATTTCAAGTTTATATTAAAATGGTTTTAAAATGATCAAATTAAACTTTAAGATAATGAAAATTATGTCGGATTTCCATTTTACGGGGAAAAATTCTATGATCGAGTCAAAATGTAATAAATTTTTCTGTTTGGAATACCAAGCATAAAAGCCTTAACTTATAACTTTATCAAAATAACAGATCTTAATTATATTTTACGATTTACATGTACCGGGTGTACAGGAAATGACTGACCCATTTTGAATGTAAATAATAAAAAAAACTATTTGAGATAAAAATGCGCGGCTTGCTGTATTGTTATTAGAATATAAATAAATTTTAAAATATGAACTTTGTTAATGTAATATAATAATATTTAAAATAATATCTCAGTCTCAAGACTGAGGAGGGGAAATGAGGAGGGGAAATGAGGGGGTAGGTTCAATCACAAATATTATTTTAAATCACTTTCCAACCAACGTACCCTATTTCTGAAGCTGATTCGAGAGTCGATTCAACATATAGATTCAGATTCGACAACATATAGATTCAGATCCAGCCGAAAATCTCATATTTATGAAAATTAGAGTCATGTCTGTATTCAAACAGCCTGTTACCGCCAGCGCAATATTTTTTCCGAAATTTGAACAGTATTAACAATGTACATGTTTAAAAATTTATTGATTTTCTAATAACAATACCGCAAACCGCGCACTATTATCTCCAACCGTTTATTTGTTATTTAAGTTCAAAATGGGTCAGTTATTTACTGGACACCCGGTACGATTAATGTTTAATTTTAATAGTTTCTACAAGTGAGTTTTATAGAAATAGCATTTTGTTAAGTTAAATATTATTTGTTTAGGAGTTAGACTTATCAATTAGAGATGCTTTTATTATTGTAACTAATTTTGTAGTTCTATTATAAATCAACGAACAGTTCCTTCTTAAAATGTTTCTTTCATCAAAATTAGACAAGTTCTACCTTGTAATTTCAAATACAATTTGTTTGAAAACTCTACTGAATTCATTTTTGAGATAATAAATTTTTTGTAGTTTTAATACTTTTTTTCTAATTGTGGAAGCAGAAGCACCCCATTTCTATTAAAAGTAAACTGATTACTGAAAAAACTGATTACTGTATATTTTTGTTGCAATTTACTCATAAAAAGCAAAAGAAAAAATTAAAATTAAAATACGTGCGATGTCAAGAATATCGTATTCTATAAAACTGGGTGAATTTGTTTTTATTTCGTTTTAAATTTATCAATTAAATTTTAATTTATTACAATCCTACTTTGCACTCGATACAACACTTTCTCTTTACAAAAATATATTTAAGAGAATAGTTGTGCGGACTCAACAACTCTCCTGTACTAGCTTCAACAGCACAACCTCTCAGCCACTGGTGAGGTACAAACAAATAAAGGCACATGAATTGTTAAATACCCAATTGGCTTTTTAAAAGACGAGATGACTTTTTTCCTGGGTTTGCATATATTCCGCGATAACGAAATCATATGTATACTATTCTATGGACGTTGTTTAAGAATAGATCGTAAAGAGGAAGGTTTTTTAGCAGATACAAATGACGTCGTTTTATTATCCAAAAGCGTATATTTTTGTTCATAAAACTAAAATATATTTTGTAGAAGTTTGTTAATTTTGACCTCAGCTGCTCTGAAATACTTTAGCGGTAAAAATACTTCACGTTCGGAAATAATGTAATCACACACTGATAAAAGACAATGTTTTACAAAAATTTAGAGCGTCTTTATAGAAGAGCCGCAATATACAGTTTGCATAGTGCTCTCGGAAGTCTTTGTCCAAAAAAATAGTGATTTATATTACAGATCATTATGCTTCTCGAATTGATGAATTCACTTAACAGAGTTATGCAAGCAAATAAAGAATTTCTTGGTGATAATTTGCGTTCGATACTTCAAAAATCGACATGCGATATCACAGGAACATTTTCTATCGTAATTTTTGCATGCAGAGTCTATTTCAGAAAATTTCATATACACTTAAAGTAATATATAAATAGTGTAGTATATGTTTCCAGCAAATATAGCAACCGAGACTTCAAATTTTGAATTAAAACGATTTTATAATGATCAAATTAAAATATCATTTTCTTAAGAAAATTATACGGACCTCTCAACTGGTAGACGGCAGGTGCTGGGTTCGAACCCAATCGCGGCTGTCGGCCTAACCGTTCGGAGTTTTCGTGGTTTTCTTCGAACCTTGCGTAAATATGGGTTAGGTTCCCTTAGAAAGATCCCCACGAAGGGCACTCCCCCCTGGTCCTATATCCCTAGCGTAGATAATCGGACGACAAAAAAAAAAAAAAAAAAAAAAAAAAAAAAAAAAACTTAAGAAAATTAATTACTTTTATGAGAGGTGCATATGTAAATTTTGAGATGCTGAAAATGATGACCGATTTAGATTTCCCGGGGGAAAAATTTTATGATTCAGTCGAAGTGGGTTATATTTTGCTGTTCTTCATTTTGGAATACCAAGCATAAGAGTCATAATTAATAACTTTATCAAAATAACAGATATTTTAGGCGGATTTGGTATGAAATACTACCTATTGGCGTCGTTTCCATGTTGGAATTCCTGCAACATTTTTGCAGATCTACACCGATCATAACTCCTAGACTCCAAAACTACCATCAGTAAAAATCTATATCTATCTATCTATCTATCTATCTATCTATATATATATATATACATATATATATATATATATATATATATATATATATATTATATATATATATATATATATATATATATATATCACTTTTTTATGGACACAATAACTTCTTAATTAAAATAAAGATCGAATCGGTTTAAAGTTTATAATAATTCTGAGAAATTGGCCAAAATTTATGCATGATTGATATTTGATAAAATTAAAAATGGGCTCGAGGGGTAAAAAAAATAGGGTTTTGGGGAAAAAAATTGATAAGTTCATCAAATCTCAAGATATCATTCATATCCAATGGGTTTTTTTTTATAAATGTTCTTAATATTATCTAAAACTTTTGTCAATTTAGTGTCAAGTTAAATCTTCTATAAAAGTTTGTCAATAAGATATCAATTGTTATTTTTTTTATAATTTCAATCAATCAATTCTTTTAAATATTTTATTTTGACTCGCATAATGTTAAGATAAATGCATATACCGGTGATCCAAAAGTCAGGACGAACTTTGAAAGTGAACAATTCGAAAACGAGTCAAAATACAAAGATATAGTTTGCACCGAACTTATGGAGAAGAAACCGGGTTTTGTGTAACAACGAAAAAAATAGTTTTGTTGATGACCAACAAATGGCGCTATAGTGTTTTATTGCACCAAAAGATGATTTACAAATGAAAAAATGTTAACAACTGAGAAGTCAGCTTAATTACAGTTAATTTATACTACAGTAAATGTTTAATGTGCTGTCCATCATTCGTAAGTACAGCTGTGAGACTAGGCACCACACCATTTACAGCATTTAGTAGCATTTCTTGCGTTATGGCAGACACATTTTGGCGGATGGCATCTTTGAGTGCTGCTAGTGATGCCGTTGGTCGCCAACAGAATAATATTTTTTCGCTGCCACACAAAACCCGGTTTCTTTTCCATCCGTTTGTTGCAAACCACATCTTTGTATCTTGATTCGTTTTCGAATTATTCATTTTTAAATTTCGTCCTGACTTTTGGATCACCCGGTCTATTTGAGTAATTATATGTCTTACCCAGTGTTCTCGCTGACATTTGACCAACGTTAGTAATTTGGCTAATTAAAAATAAAAAACATTCGCCAAATGTAAAAAGTATTAGCAAAATAGATTCGCCGTGTAACACACAAAATTTTTTTAATCTTTAAACCTTTAATGTATCTCTATTTTTTCAATATGTTCTAAAATAACCTAATTCTTTATAATGTAATATAAATTGTTATCGATAAATATAAATCGTTATGATGTAAATTTTAAATGTAAAAAGTATTAGCAAAATAGATTCGCCGTGTAACACACAAAATTTTTTTTATCTTTAATCCTTTAATGTATCTCTATTTTTTCAATATGTTCTAAAATAACCTAATTCTTTATAACTGCGACAGCGATTGTTATTAATCTAATTTTAACTACTTGCTACGAATATATTAAAAATATGCATACATGCATATGTGTGAAAAACGAAAAAGAAAAGAAAGAAAAAGCAAAAATTGAACGCTATCAATGTGGCGAATCTAATCGCTTGTTTACTCACCAAATGAAGAATTTAGTCGCAATTTGGCGCAATGGCGAGTGACAGCGAGAACACTGGTCTTACCATAATGTGTTCAGAAATATATAAAAAAAAGATATAAGAATAAAAAATCTTAATAACTGTTTGTCCTAGAAATACTAATCGTCTGAAATAAATAAATTACTTAGTATCCTTATTGTACTCGCCATTACAACAAATAATGGCCCTGTAATTTGCTGTCAAGTTAAATCTTCCATAAAAGAATGTCAATAAGAATGTCAATAAAATGTCAATTGTTATTTTTTTATATAAATTCAATCAACCAATTATTTTGAACATTTTCTTTTGACTCGTATAATGTTAAAATAACTACATATAAATTTCAGTAATTGTATGTCTTACCATAATGTTTCCAGAAATATAAAAAAAAAAAGATATAAGAAAAATATCTTCATAACTGTTTGTCCTAGAAATACTAATCTTCTTAAAGAAATCGATTACAGAGTATTCGTATTGTACTCGCCATTACAACAAATAATGACCCTGTAATTTAGTGTCAAGTTAAATCTTCCATAACAGGATGTCTTTTTCGAGTCTACTTAAGTTTCCTATTACGAAGTAAGTTTTATAACGATCCAATTACGTATGTAGTGCTTTTTCACGTAACAAATCTTAGTTACATACGAAAACACTTATTGCTTTAAATTTTGCATAAGAATATGACTTATAAAAAAATCTCATTACATTAAGAATTTATTTCATTATATATATAGATGTATTATTATGTTAGATTAATTTTAAACACGATTATTCAATCGGTAAATCAATTGTAACGGAAGTAATTTATTTCGTTTTTCAATATTGGGTGAAAAAAGTCCGGGCCAGGATTCACCAGGGATGTATTGGCTGAAGCCGCCAATGCTCAACCAACTGAGCTATCCCGGACACGACAACTGGAGGACTATTTCACCCAATTAACCTCAACGATCACTTTTATCTGGTATGATACTCTGGATCAGTTCAACAGAATAAATCGAAGGTCAGTATATGGAACTGCAGAAAATCGCTGCATACGAAATTACATTAGATTAATTTTAAACACGATTATTCAATCGGTAAATCAAATATAACAGAAGTAATTTATCCCATTTTTCAATATTGGATGAAAAAAGTCCGGGCCAGGATTCGAACCAGGGATGTATTGGCTGAAGCCGCCAATGCTCTACCAACTGAGCTATCCCGGACACGAACACTATTGAATAATCGTGTTTAAAATTAATCTAATGCAATTTCGTATGCAGCGATTTTCTGCAGTTCCATATACTGACCTTCGATTTATTCTGTTAAACTGATCCAGAGTATCAGACCAGATAAAAGTGATCGTTGAGGTTAATTGGGTGAAATAGTCCTCCAGTGTTCGTGTCCGGGATAGCTCAGTTGGTAGAGCATTGGCGGCTTCAGCCAATACATCCCTGGTTCGAATCCTGGCCCGGACTTTTTTTATCCAATATTGAAAAATGGAATAAATAACTTCTGTATTATTATGTATTATTTTTGTATAGATTATGTATGTATGTTGATTTTGTATTAATTAATCTGAGCATTTTTATCATTTAATTTGGCAAAAATTTCGGTTTTGAAAAACCGATGACAAAAAATTAAAATTTGTGTAAAAAAAACATGAAAAAAGTTATAGATATAATTCGAAAGGTTAAAAAAAAAAAAAAAAAAAAAAACATTGATCAATTAACTCTTTTGAGCATAAATTGTTTTTCAATATTTTTTCATTATTCACAAAAAATCTTCTTTTTTGATAAATGAGAAACCATGAAAAAAATAATTTTGTTATTGTACTGCATGTTAGATATTATCTGTCCAAAAATCAAATCTCCATAAATGAATCCTCAAATTTTTTTGCTTAATAATGCAATAATTATACGACCTCATATGAGGTCCGTATGCCCGAGAGGTTTAATTGGTTAAACATTTTTCTTTTAACTCGTACAATTTTAAAATAAATGCATGTAATAAACTTCAGTAATAAAATGTCTTATCATAATGTTTTCACAAATCATAATAATAAAAAAAACCTTAACAACTGTTTGGCCTAGAAATACTAATCGTGTTAGATAAATCAATTACAGAAAAATCATATTGTTCTCGCCATTACAGCAAATAATGGCCCTGTAATTTAGTCTCAAGTTAAATCTTCCATCAAAAGAAGCCTACTTAAGTTTCCTGTTTTGAAGTAATTTTTATAACGATCCAATTACGTATGTAGTGCTTTTTCACGTAACAAATCTTGGTTACTTACGAAAACACTTATTGCTTTAAATTTTGCATAAGAATATGACTTATAAGAAAATCTCGTTATATTAAATATTTACTTCTCGATAAATGTTGAACATCTATTTAATATTTCAAAGCAAAAACTCTTTGAATATGCCACTTTAAAGATTTTATATTTATTGATTGTTGAAATCCAATATCTTAAATTAGGATATTTATTCCATTAAACAGCATTTCAAGAATAAGTACGAAGAAGCATTTTGCTTATAAGAAATGCACTCAAGAATTTAATATTTTATGTAATAATTAAAACCGAGATTTTAATTTAAAAAAAAAAAAATTAAATTTTTGAATTCTTTGGATTATTTGAGTGAAAATGTCTGGTTATGCTGCTTTTAAATATTTCAAGGCAAACAACAACAAATGACATTTGTCTGATCAACTTAATTGAATTTAATAATTAAAATCAAGAGGGCAGCAGCACAGAAAATCACCTCATCGTGCTGAAAGCACAATTTCCAGAATTAAACAGAACTTTAATTAAAATATTAAAATGCAGCTGGTCTGCCAAGTCATATCTGTCTGAACCAATTTTAGCTGTTGACTCGTAGGTTTATCAATGTGTTTTCCTCCACCCGAATATATTAAAATATGGAGCGCTGGGAGCTCTAAAACACAATGGTAAACCTACGAGTCAACCGCTAAAATTAGATTATCAAGTGTTTTCCACCACGATATGACTTGGCTGACCAACTGCATTTTAATATGCGAATCGAGTTTTAACAAATTCTTTAATTTCCACCTTCATCTGGATGAAATAATTACTTGTGTTGCCACTTACCGGTTCATTATTCAACTACGTAATTCTCTTAAATTTCAAAGCGTCATTTATTTAAAAAAAAAAAAACATCCAATTATTTTTTTATATTTTCAAATTTTTTAATATAAACTTTTACTCAATAAAAAATTTCGAAAAACACAGATGACATTTTTTTTAAATAATACTTTTCTAAGACTTGATCGGAGCATAAAGAGAGTTTCAGCATATGCGACTTTCTGTAGGCATTGGCATAATATTACACTGTAAAAAGTACACGTCTTCCTTAATCTTATCCTTGTCTTTCTTAAAATTTTCGAAAATGTAATGTAACATTTTCCTAGTTCCGAACGATTCAAAAAAGCATTCTTTTATCTATAGAAATTTGATAAACCAACAGATTTGCAAGATTTAAGACAACATTTAAGGAACAAATGTTTATTTTGATGCACCCAATTTTCAGGAACATTTCCAATTTTAGCTCAAAGGTTATTAAAGCCTGAGAGCTTATGTGCCCACCCGTTGTATTTTAGGTCAAATTAGATTGGCATAGGCCAAACCGGCCTATCCTAACGCCCATTGGATAAACTAGTTTTTCTTAGGCCAAACCGATCTATCCTAACGGCCATCGGATAAACTAATTTTTCCTAGGCCAAACCGGTTTATCCTAACGCCCATTGGATAAACTAATTTTTCCTAGGCCAAACTAGTCTATCCTAAGGCCCATAGGACAAACTAGATTTTCCTAGGCCAAACTAGTTTGGCCTAACTCTTATAGGCCAAACTAGTTTAGGCAGCTGTTTATTGGTCTGAACTAGTTTATCCTAGGTCGATCTAGTTTATCCTAAGCCAATTCAATTTGGCGTGGTTTTATTGAATTTAATGACCGCCTCAGCGCCAACATTCTTGTTTGTCCTAGGCTGATGTAGTTTATCCTAGGCCAGTGTAATTTTACGTGTTTTTAGCTCACAGGCGTCAAAGCCTGAGAAATAATGGACTCGCAGGTTCTGTATTTATGTATGTACGCATGTACAGTCACCGCCAAAAAAATCTTGACACTTTCGATTTTTGATGTTTTGTTAAATATCTAGAAATATACATAAGGAATTATTCTGAAACTCCTGGTGTGTAAACAAAATAGCACACGTCATATATTTTGACAAAGATTTTTCTCCGAAATCTAACAGGGGACCGTCAATAAATTGAAAAAGAACGAAGATCTTTTGAATCACCCTGTCAAAACTAATGAAGCAAAACAGTTTAAACTGCAGATAAAGATTAAGTGGCTTATTGTGATAAATTGTGTCGATTTTTATGAATATAGCTTGAAAACTCGTAGAAAAATTAAAGTTTTTATAAAAACGGTCCAAAATTTTTCCAAGTTTTTTGCTTATAATTTTCAGAGCTCTTCATAAAACACAATAATCTTTTCAGAAAATATGACAAACAACATTGCACATAACACTCTGTAATCAGAATTAAAAAATAATAAAAAATGTATGAAAAATGAACGGGTTTACTAAATAATTTTTTACTGCGCATGCGTCAACACTATTAAAATTTCATTTGCATATTATGTTAGCTAAATGTATAGAGCAACTTTTGTGAAAGTCTCAAAAACATAGCTTGAAAACTCTGAAAATTATCGTTAATAGAATATTGTCAAAATCCATTATTCCCAAAATGAAGCAAAAAGATGAGGGGCTGTATCCATATTCCATTGATTAGTACCTACACAGTATTGCACGTACTACTACATTTGGATACAACTCCTTATCTTTTTGCTTTATTTTGGAAATAACGGATTTTGACCATATTCTATTCACGATAATTTTTAGAGTTTTTAAGCTATGTTTTTGAGACTTTCACAAAAGTTGCTCTATACATTTAACTAACATAATATGCAAATGAAATTTTAATAGCGTTGACGCATGCGCAGTAAAAAATTATTTAGTAAACCCATTAATTTTTCATACATTTTTTATTATTTTTTAATTCTGATTGCAGGGTGTTATGTGCAATGTTGTTTGCCATGTTTTCTGAAAAGATTATTGTGTTTTATGAAAAACTGAAATTATAAGCAAAAATCTTGGAAAAATTTTGGACCGTTTTTATTTCTCTATGAGTTTTCAAGCTATATTCATAAAAATCGATACAATTTATCACAATAAGCTACTTAATCATTATCTGCAGTTTAAACTGTTTTGCTTCATTAGTTTTGACAGGGTGATCCAAAAGATCCTTGTTCTTTTTCAATTTATTGACGGTCCCCTGTTAGATTTCGGGGAAAAATCTTTGTCAAAATATACGACGTGTATTATTTTGTTTACACACCAGTAGTTTCAGAATGATTCCTTGTGTATATTTCTAGATATTTAACAAAACATCAAAAATCGAAAGTGTCAAGATTTTTTTGGCGGTGACTGTATGTACGAATATACGTACGTATGTACGTAACGCGATAACTCTTGATAGAAATATCCGGTTTGCTTCAAATTTTGGATGTAGTTTCATTCTGATAAAGTACTTTTCTGATTAGTTTTGGGAATTCATGGGATAAGTATAAGAGGGGGCAAACGGGAGGCTAATCCCGCACCGTTAATTTAAAGAAATGGATTTTTCATGTGGAATTATCAGTTTTCATTTAAAATTTTAGATGTAGGATCATTCTGGCAAGGTGCCTCCGTGATTAGTTGTGGATGTTTATTGTTTAAGTGTAAAAGAAAGGGCAATGTAGGTACCCCCCCATAATTTAGATAAATGGTTGTGACGCAGAATTTACGGATTTGCGTCAAATTTTGGATGTAGGTTCTTTCTGATAAAGCGATTCTATGAATAGTTTGGGGGTTGAATGGCTAAGTATCAAGGAAAAATGAAGGATTACCAACTTACCTAGGAAAAACTAATTTGTCTTATGGGCATTTAAATGAATAAGTTTAGCGTAGGAAAACTAGTTTATCCAATTGGCGTTAGGATAAAATAGTATGGTCTAGGCTAATCTAGTTTGGCTCAAAATCGGGTTTGGCCGGTAAAAAGGATTCTAGTGAAAGATATAAGTATAAATGTGTGTCAAGAGTCATTGTTTGTAACATCAATACAGAAATTTAACTTGTCCACCTTAGAGACATGATGCATTGGACATGGTGTTTTTTTCTGCACACTCGTGCCAACTGAGATCTGAATTGCATTTATTATTATTATTATTATTATTATTATTATTATTATTATTATTATTATTATTATTATTATTATTATTCGAGCCAGATAGCAGCTGAACATAATTTGGAATCGAACAGCATTTTCCATTTTTGAGAAATTAATTACTTGTCGACATATAAGCTATTCTTGTCACAGCGTCGAGTTTTTCTTTTTCATGAAGTCGTAACTGGAAATTCGATTCAAAACATATAGCTTTAATAGTATTTTCTCAAAAATACATCGCTTTTATGAAAAAATGGTTAACGCCATTCGATTACATATTTTCTGAGTGAGAATGCCTGTTAATCTCATGCATTTACGAAAAGGAATTAATTCATAAATATGTTAGGATATAGCTCTTTTGGATTTCAGAAAAGCCTTAAGGAATGACAGAGAAATCTATTCACAAATCTATTTTTTACTAAACATATTCAAAATTATGATGTTTATAACTCTCCTTTTTTTTCTTTTGTTCTACACAACATTAACTATTTAATGAATCCCTATTTGAATATTGAAGGACTAAGAATCTAAAAAATCAATAATAAATTGTGTATTTTCCATTCTACGAACACATCGTAATTTTAAAATGCATTGTAAATTTATCCAACAAATATGTATGCAGCATTTTTTAAAGGAATCTTAAATGTATGTGAATTAAAATCTGGATTTTTTGCAAAAATTGAGCAGGGCCAGATCGAGCCGGACTGAGTCTTTTTTCACTTATTTTTTATACAGTCAGGGCTCCGGCTGAACTTTAATTTTTATATCGGGTCAAGGCAAAATAACTTCCTTCGGGAAGGGCAGCGCCCGTGCAAACCTCTAACAGTATTCTACTACCCTTCGAATAAAATACATTATACAGGGATGATAGCAAAACCACTTTGCACAAGGTTAGCAATGGAGCAGTAGACGGGAATAATATTTAAAAAAATATCGCCCAGTTAAACTGATGGCTTTGCATTCACAGACTGTTTACACTAATTGTGTATTACAGCCTTACTTTTTTTAAAGAATAACATCCTCGAATAAACAAGTAAAGTCTAGTGAAAATCTAGTAACGTAGTAAAGTCTGGTATATCCTCCATTCCTCCTTTTATACTTAATCATTAAACCCTCAAAACTATTCAGGGATTCGCCTTATAAAAAAACGATGTTCAAAATTTACGGCAAATCAGATAAATCTGCATAAAAACCCATTTTTCTAATTTAAGGAAGGCGAAAAATCGTCCACTACCCCAATATACTTAATAAAATAAAATAAAATAAAATAAAGAAGCGCCTGATCAAAATGAATTCATGTCCAAAATTTTAAGCAAATTGGATAATTCTGTATTATAACTAATTTAACTAATTTAAGGAAAGAAATAAACTGTACGTTTCCTCTTTATACTTAACCAAAGAAGCACCAAAATTTATCAGTGAAGCGTTTCATCAGAATGAACAACTCAAAGATTTGCAGCAAATCGGTTAATTCTGCATGCAAATTTAGGCGGGAGCCTCCCGTTCTTCCCTTTGTTCTTAACCAATTAATCCCCAAAATTAATTAGGAAAGTACCTTACCAGAATGAATTTATTTCAAAAATTTAAGCGAATCAGCAAATTCTGCGGAAAAAAGCATTTACATAAATTATGGGGGCGTCACATTTATTCTCCCTTCCCTTTATACTTAAACAATAAACACCCACAACTAGTCATGGAGGCGCCTCATCAGAATGCTCCTATATCTAAAATATTTTATAAAATATGCTAATAATGCATGGAAACCCATTTATTTGAATTAAGATAAGGGGTGAATCAGCCTCTCGATCATCATCTAACTTATTCTTCTCCAATGACCTCCCAAAATTAATCAGAAAAGTTCCTCATAAGAATAAACCTATATTGAAAGTTTGATGCAAATCAGGTATTTCTAACAAGAATTATTGCGTTACGTACTTATGTACATACATAGATACAGAACACACGGGCACATTAGTTCTCAGGCTTTGGTGGCCTGATGAGATAATAACATGTCAAATTACATTATTTCGATCAAGAGTTATCGCGTTACGTACATACGTACGTACATAGATGCGTACATACATGCGTACATACAGAACCTGGGAGCCCATTATTTATTAGGGTTTAACGTCTATGAGCTAAAAACACGTAAAATTACAGGCCTAGGATAAACTAGATCAGCCTAGGACAAACTAGAATGTTAGCGATGAGGCGGTCATTGAATTCAATAAAATCACGCCAAATGGAATTGGCCTAGGATAAACTAATTCAGACCAATAAACAGCAGGCTAAGCCAGTTTTTCCTATAAGAGTTAGGCCAAGCTAGTTTGGTCTAGGAAAAACTAGCTTGTCCTGTGGGCCTTAGGATAGACTAGTTTAGCCTAGGAAAAACTAGTTTATCCGATGGGCATTAGGATAAACTGGTTTGGCCTAGGGAAAACTAGTTTATCCGATGGGCGTTAGGATAGACTGGTTTGGCCTAGGAAAAACAAGTTTATCCGATTGGCGTGAGGATAGACCGGTTTGGCCTAGGCCAATCTAGTTTGGCCTAAAATCGGGTTTGGCCTGTAACATATATATATATATATATATATGTATGTATATATATGGGAAATCTCCTCCACTATTAGATCTGCATATTATTTTCTACGCATCGCAACTCTGATGAACAGGCTCTCAGTGAGGCAGACGATTTTGAAGAAACTATTAATTCCTAAGAAGCCAGACGATTTAAGCGGTAGAAAAAAGAACTGAACGGAAGAAAGGAGAATGGAATGTTTTTTAGTTTTAAGTTGGTGTAAAAAGAACGTAAGATGAAGACGAGTTCCCGTATAAGATGTAATTGATTAATTAGAGTTATGATTGTTTGCTTTGTAAATAGTCTTATGTAAATATCTTTTTTGTAAATATTAACGTTTAATATAAGTCATTTAAAAGTTTAAAAACGGTGTCAGAATTTAATTTACCTCCGAGTTTATTTACTTATGTGTTCAAAAGAACTTTTTAAAGAAGAATCTCCATAAATTTTGGTGTCAGAAGTGGGATACAGACGCACGCCCACAGAGATGGAAATATATTTTTTTTAATATCTTGGAAGCCGATATTTTTTAGAACTGTGATGGAATGTCAAGCCTACAAAGCTATTTCAGAAGAGGTAAAATTTTGCGATGAAAGTGAAATCAAAGTGTGTGAAGCTGAGCATCTGATTATGAAGTGAGTTTATTATTTCATTTTTCTTTTCAATAATGGAAAAATTAGTTGATTTAAAGGAATTAGAGTTTTCTTTGAAAACTGAAAAATCAGCTAGTATTAAGACATTGCACAAATTAATTTTTGGAGAAATCGGTGACAGAAATAATCGACGTAGAATTCGGAATTTTACTGGGTTTGCGTTTGAAGTAGATTCCGATTATTATCAAACTAAATTCAAAGAAATTAAAGATAATTTTTCTGTTAACGACTTAATTACCATTTGCAATGTTTTGTGTATAAATAATTCGGGAACTTTTGATGAAATTGCTGCCAGAATAATTTCTAGTTTATGTGACTTTAGTATTTTGAAAATTAATATGATACCCGATGAAGGTACTCTTAGTGATGACGAGAGTGCCGATGAATTTAATGATGATTTACAAGATAAAACTAAAAATATTTCAACTGTTTTTGAGAATAATATGAGAAATGATTCTGGTAGTTCTAATTGTGAAAGTAATGAAAATCAGAAAATTCTGATTCCTGATTATGTTATTAAACCAAGCATTTCTATTAATGATATTGAAAGCATGATTACAATGTTTGAAGGTACTCAAGTACAAAATATTAATAAATGGATTGCCGATTTTGAAGATATTGTTTCATTATTTAACGTTAGTGATTTGCACAAATTGATTTTGGCTAAACGCCGTATGACAGGCAAAGCAAAATTATTTCTTGAAAGTGAAACAAATATTAATTCGTGGTCTAAATTAAAAGCCCTACTCATATTTGAATTTGGTCAAACGTGCAATTCAGTTGAATTACACGAATTGCTGTCCAAAAGAAAAATTAGACCACATGAATCGTTAGATGAATATTTTTTAAATATGAAACAATTATGCTCAAAAGGCAATATTGAAGATTCTGCCCTTATTCAGTATGTAATAAATGGAATTAATGACCCCATTTCTAAAAAATCTTTTTTGTATGGTTGTCCCAATATTGCTAAATTTAAACAAAAATTAAAGATTTATGAAAAAATAAGATCGGAGTATGAAAATGCAAAATTTCATAAATATGAAGGAGCTAAGCCTAAAATTAAATCCGAAGTTGAAGTTAAGAACAAATTTAAGCCTGTAAAGCCAAATATGCGTTGTTTTAATTGTGGCGGGTATAATCATAAGAGTATTAACTGTGTAAATAAAGATAAAGGGCCGCTTTGTTTTGCTTGTAACGCTTATGGTCATAAATCATTTCAATGTAATAAATCTAAAGATACAAGTGTTAAAAATGCTCAGTCACAAGTAAACATTATTACATCCCAAGATTTAATTCTGAAAGAGATAAAGCTTTATTCTTTGCGTTTAATCTGTTTAATAGATACTGGTAGCCAAAAGACTTTGTTAAAGAAAAGTATTTATGATAATTTGAAGAACTTTGTAGAATTAAAACCTACGAGTATCTCTTTGACCGGTCTAGGAAAAGCCTCAATTAAACCAGAAGGTTGTTTCAATTCAGAAATCGAAGTAGATGGTTCAAAATTTAAAGTTACTATTTTTGTCGTTAAGGACAGTTGCATTAATTTCGATTTAATTATTGGCACTGATGTTATTCATCAAGGTACATTAACTATTTCTGAGAATAAAGTGAAACTGTTTAAAGCTGAAGTTCAGTCTAATGACTTTTTAGTTAATATTGTAAATGTTTTAGATGAGCCTAAAATTGATTTAACTCACATTGCTGACAAAAAATTACGTTCAGAGTTATACTCTTTAATTGAAAATTATGTACCAATTAAAACTAAAACAGTAGATGTTAAAATGAAAATTAATTTAACTGACGAAATCCCAGTTTGTTCTTCTCCTCGAAGATTACCACCATGCGAGAAAAAAATAGTCGAAAACCAAATTGAGGAGTGGCTAGCTCAGGGAATAATTCGAGAAAGTTCTTCTAATTTTTCTTCGCCGGTTGTTTTAGTCAAGAAAAAAAATAACACAATGAGACTTTGTGTTGATTACAGATGTCTTAACAAAAAGACAGTACGCGAGCATTTCCCCTTGCCAGTTATTGATGATGTAATAGACCAATTACATTCTGCCGAAGTATTTACCACCATAGATTTGAAAAACGGTTTCTTTCATGTAGATGTTGAAGAAGACTCGCGGAAATACACCTCGTTTGTTACTCATGAAGGACAATACGAATTTTTGAAATGTCCATTCGGGTTGACCAATAGCCCTAGTGTTTTTCAAAAGTATATTTATAATGTATTTCGAAACCTATTAAAAGATCACATTGTTGTCATTTATATGGATGATTTAATAATACCTGCTAAAAACGAAGCTGAAGGTCTAGAAAAATTAAAACTTGTACTCGAAACTGCATCGGAATATGGATTAGAATTAAATCTTAAAAAATGCAATTTTTTGAAGCGTGAAATTGATTTCTTGGGGTATAGAATCATAAATGGTAAATTGTATCCCTCTCCACTGAAGACTAAAGCAGTAATAAATTTTCCTGAACCAAAGTGCACCAAAGATGTTGAAAGTTATTTAGGATTGACAGAATACTTTCGAAAATTTATACGAAATTATTCGGTTATAGCTAAACCGTTAAGTGACCTCTTAAGAAAAGATTCCAAATTTAAATTTGATATAGAAGAACAAAAAGCTTTTAATGAACTCAAGCGTATTTTGTCCTCAGAGCCATTACTTTTGATTTACAATTCCAAAGGTGCGACCGAAATCCATTGTGATGCCAGTATTGATGGCTATGGAGCTGTTTTAATGCAACAATCTCCAGTAGATAATCAATTTCATCCAGTTTATTTCGCAAGTAAAAAAACCACCGAAGCTGAACGGAGGTACACTAGTTACGAATTAGAAGTTTTAGCTGTAATTGAAGCCCTGAAAAAGTTTAGAGTATATGTGCTAGGTATCCCATTTAAAATTGTAACCGATTGTAATGCATTTAAAATGACTATGGATAAAAAAGAAATGAGTACAAAAATAGCTAGATGGGCAATAATGTTATCCGATTTTGATTATGTTATTGAACATAGACAGGGTAGCAGTATGAGACATGTCGATGCATTAAGTAGGTATCCTATTTGTATGGTAATCCAAGATAGCTTAACTTTAAAAATTATCCAAGCTCAAGAAACCGATGACCATATTAAAACAATAAAAGAAATCCTAAAGGTGAAATCTTATGATGATTATCTAGTTAAAAATGATGTTCTTTATAAATGTGTTAATGGTAATGATTTATTAGTTGTACCGGAAGACATGCAAATGAATATAATCAAGGCCGCTCACGAAAAAGGTCATTATGCAGTTGCAAGAACTGAGAAAAGTTTAGAAAATGATTTTTACATCAATAAAGTTAAACAAAAAATTGAGAAATGTATAGCAAATTGTGTTCCCTGTATTTTAGTTAATAGAAAATGTGGTAAACAAGAAGGCTTACTTCACCCAATAGAAAAAGAAGAAGCTCCATTACATACGTACCATGTTGATCACTTAGGTCCATTAGAAAGCACTAATAAAAATTACAAACATATCCTTTCGGTCATTGACGCATTCACAAAATTTGTTTGGTTGTATCCCACAAAATCTACCGATGCTGCCGAAGTAATTTCTAAATAAGAAATCCAAAAATCTATCTTTGGAAATCCAGTTCGAATTATATCAGATAAAGGTCCTGCATTTACCTCTAAAGCTTTTGAAGATTATTGCATCAATGAAAATATTAAATATATCCCGATTACCACTGGATTACCCAGGTCTAATGGTCAAGTTGAGCGTCTAAATTCTGTCATAATATCTGTTCTGTCTAAATTGTCTGTCGATAATCCTAAAAAATGGTATACACATGTAAGCAACGTCCAACAGGTGATAAATTCGACTTTTCAGAGAAGTATAAGCACAACTCCTTTTGAATTGATGTTTGGTACTAAAATGAAACTAAAAAATAATATTGAAATTACTAGTCTTCTGAATGCTGAAATACAATCTCATTTTACAAATAATCGCGAAGATATGAGAAAAAATGCTAAAAAACAGATTTTAAAAGTCCAAGAAGAGAACCGTAAAACTTACAACCTCAGACGAAAGAAAGCTAACAAATTTAAGATTAATGATGTGGTTGCTATCAAACGCACACAACAAGGTCCAGGTTTGAAGTTAAAACCAAAATATTTAGGTCCATACAAAGTCATAAAAGTAAAAAATAATGACACCTACGATGTAAAGAAACTTGGATTCAACGAAGGACCCATGGTCACCAGTACATGTGCAGAGTACATGAAGCCGTGGACGGACGAAGCTTGAAAAAAAAAAAAAGAATTTCACCGATTGTGACACTATACCAACTATGACAAACCTCTGGACTGACAACTAATAGAATTTTAACTTTATTCTCGAAAAATCGAAAAGACGTAAGGTAAAAGAAGATGAAAAGATGTATGAAAGAAGACGAAAAGACGTAAGATAAAAGAAGACGGAAGACGTAAGAAAGAAAGGACGAAAAGACGTAAGGTAATAGAAGATGAAAAGACGTATGAAAGAAGAAGACGAAAAGACGTAAGATAAAAGAAGATGAAAGGACGTAAGAAAGAGAAGACGAAAAGACGCGAAAAAAAAAATATATGAATTTTTTTCAAGAAATAATCTAAGCTTTGATAAACAATTTGAATGATGACTTCTTTTTTTCAATTTAGACTTTGGATGCTGCTGTGTTTTTTTTCTTTATCTTTTCAGATGATCCAGCTGCTGTTTCCAGCCAACAAGAATACATTCGAGGACGAATGTCTCATCAGTATGGCCGAAATATGGGAAATCTCCTCCACTATTAGATCTGCATATTATTTTCTACGCATCGCAACTCTGATGAACAGGCTCTCAGTGAGGCAGACGATTTTGAAGAAACTATTAATTCCTAAGAAGCCAGACGATTTAAGCGGTAGAAAAAAGAACTGAACGGAAGAAAGGAGAATGGAATGTTTTTTAGTTTTAAGTTGGTGTAAAAAGAACGTAAGATGAAGACGAGTTCCCTAGGGTGGACCTTAAATGCCATGATTTTTTTAAATTATTATTTTTACAAGTCTCACCCCCCTATTTTGCTCCTTTTGATACAAAAACATTCTGTAAAAAGTTTGAGCAATAAATTCAAATATTTAGAGGTAGCTCAACTGGCTTGAAATTTATAAAATTAGGAAAAAATTCAGAATATTAGCTACACAAATAAGTAAGCACTTTAAATGTTTTAATTATTTAATTGTGACAATTTACTTAATTTACAGCACAATTATTAAGTTTTCTTCTTACATTAAAATTTTATTGCATTTGTGCAGGTTAAGAGAGACACATTTTTCTGCTATCTGGGTAAATTTTACGATGATCTTCAACAACTTGTAGTAAAAATTGTAGTTGCATTTCATCATGAGTTATCAATCCATTGTATTCTTGAATAAGTACAACTGCACGTTCGTCATGGTCATTTACTACTTGTAGAGATTTGATTATTTCTTTTTGCCTGTTTATAGTCTTCTCTTAACTCCCACAATTCAGGATTTACTGCAAAAAATCCATCCGGAAGTTCCGACAATCGAAACAACATCATTGACTTATCTGTGACAAAATCTTCCAATCTTTTATTCTTGAATGAATGTAAAGCAACATTGACTCGTTTGGAATAAATTTGAGCTTGTTTTTTAGAATAAGTTTAATTCTGTAATACAATAATCATGCGTCTTTTAGTTAATAAACTCACTCAGCTATCAAATAAAGCTAAACCAACAAGTCCTTCTGACAAATACCACAAGTGATTAGCAAATTTACGTGATGATGACTTGAAAACAGTTGAATGTATTGATGAGTAGTCATGTAGTGATTTGAGCAACAACAGGTCATTATATAGGGCACATGAAGCTTGAGGTGCAGTGATCCAAGCTTTCAAGTATATACAGACTGTAAAAACACACATGTCACGTATACCTTCTTCCTCTTTTACAGTCAATTTAAACTGAGCCTTGAACATCCAGATCTTGAGACAATATATTACTTTGGACATCCAACGGGCATGGTGCATTGCACCAGGTGACATAAATCTGATTCTCCTTTCTGAGACAGCACCTAGAAATATAATTAGAAGTTCTAAAAATTCCTTATAATCACCTCTTAGCTTTGTTTCTCTTTGCTCTTCTAGGTACTTCTTTCCATAGTTGATAGTCTCTTGCTTAATATCTTCTACTAGATTTGCAACATCATCAAATGAAATTCCAATTTCGTACTTGTCTTTATCAATTAAGCTCAAATATTCCTGAAAGCATTTAAATAATGCAATTTTAGGTGAAGATTTGACTCCCATGCATACATCAAATACAATACTAATTATCAGCTCCATAATGTGATGTCTGCAAGCAAAGGATAAGAGCTCTTTTTTCAATTTATCTTCTAAAAGAACACATGCACCAGAATTATAACCAGTGTTTGAGCTGGTAGTGTCAAAGCACTTTGCACGTATATTACCTGCTATACTCCAGTCTTCAATGGCTTCAAATACTGCTATTTGCTAAATGCAATTTATTGTTTTAAATATTATTGTGAATAGTACTGCCATCTATGAGTAAAAATGTAAAGCTAAATGCATTTTAAAATATTTTAGAAGATAGAATTTGTTTTCTATGACATAGCATGCGAGTACGCATATGCTTATCATTGCTCATACATTAGAAACTTCTACTTCATTGAGCTACCTCTAAATATTGTTCAATTGGGCTAATATTTTACCAGAATTATTTTTTCATAAAAAGGAACAAATTTAGAGGGTGAGAAGATTACATTTTGAAACTTGAAAAATAAGGTCCACCCTAGAGTTCCCGTATAAGATGTAATTGATTAATTAGAGTTATGATTGTTTGCTTTGTAAATAGTCTTATGTAAATATCTTTTTTGTAAATATTAACGTTTAATATAAGTCATTTAAAAGTTTAAAAACGGTGTCAGAATTTAATTTACCTCCGAGTTTATTTACTTATGTGTTCAAAAGAACTTTTTAAAGAAGAATCTCCATATATATATATATATATATATGTTGCGGCCAAAACCCGGAGCCTGGCCAATTCTAGAACTGGCCGGCCAATACCCGAACTGGCCAAGCTTCCCGGCCAATACCCGAAATACATGAAATGAATAGCGTATTTCGGGTTTTGGCAGGCCAATTCGCGAACTGGCCGAGAAGCCTTGGCCAACACCCGAATTGGGGATTTAAGGCTACCCAGTAGATGCGGCGCCGTCATGAAATTCTTTTAGAAATTGTTTCTTATTCAAAGAAGAACGTAATTTGCGACGGTTCCGTTTGATGGCACTGATATGCACACGTGACAGAAAAGGATATTTCCATGCTATTCTGATATGCCACCTTAGTGGTCTAAATTGCCATTTTTTCTAATAGAAATATTATTTTTTATTTGTATAAAAATGGTCTCAGTAAATTTATAGTATTTCGCATTATTTCCAATTCTTTTGAACCTGATTAACTACATTCTGCAGAAGATTCTTTACAAATTAAAATAAACATGAAGGGGGATTTTTTTAAAGTAATAAACGTAACTCATCGACAAATATGCAATTTTAAACTTAAAACAAGAAAGGAAATGAATCACTGTGTAGATTACAAAATATCATGCAACTCTATCGCAATGTTGTTAAGAGAATTTACTCCGGTTCTTTTTATGTAAAGAGATATCCACATAAGCATAAAAAAAAAGTAAAATTTCATTTCAGCAATAGGTTTCCGCAACTAGTAATCTATTTATTTTATCTTTCATTAAAGCTTTCTATGATCTACAAATTGCTTTACAAATAAATATTAAAAGTTTATCGCAGCTGGAAATGCACATGAAAAACAATCGGAATATAAATGGTAAATTCCACCTACTCAATAATCTATAGAAAACATGTTGTAGAGCATATTAGAAATGTATAAAGGGTTTATTACGTTTGAAGTTGTGAAATATAAAAAAAAATACTCTGTAAAAGTATTTCTCGCATATATCATAATTCCTTATCGGAATACTTTTTTGGAGTCCCTATTAACGGTTTATAATGATTTCTTAATCAATATTCTACAAAGAAACCTACTGCTTCCCTCATGAGTGAGGCATATAAATTTTACTATGTTTGAAATATGCCATAATTCTTTATTGGAATTGTTTTGGCGCCCCTATAAATGATCTACAAATGCTACTTAATCAATACGCAACAAAAGACATTGTTTCTCACATCAGTGAGGCTCATGAATTGCATTATGTTTGAAATAGTGTAATATCATTAAAATAACCTATAACAGATTTTTTGGCATACATCATAATTCTATACCGGAATTCTTTTTGGCGTTCCTGTAAACGAACTGTAACGGCTATTTAATCAATACTTTACAAAAAAAGTATCACATGTGCATTATGTTCGAAATCGTGTAACATCATTAAAATGCCTTATAAAAGATTTGTTCGCATGTATTATATTTCTTTATAATGGCTACTTAATCAATATTCTAAAAAAAATATTGCTACTCACATGAGACAGGCTTGTAAATTGCATTATGTTTGAAATAGTGCAACATCATTAAAATACCCTATAAAAGGTATTTTGGCATACATCATTATTCTTCATCGGAATTCTTTTTGGCGTTCTTATAAACGTACATTAGAATGGCTACTTATTCAATATGCTACAAAAAATTTACATCCCACATATGCATTATGTTGAAATAGTGTAACATCATTAAAATACTTTATGAAAGATTCCTTGCATTTATCATAATTCTTTATCGGAATACTTTTTGCGTCCCTACAAATGAGCTATATTGACTACATAATCAATACTCTACAAAAAAGCATTGCTTCCCACATGAGAAGGGCATATAAACTTCATTATGTATGAAATGTATCATAATTCTTCATTGGAGTCATTTTTGATGTTTCTATTAACGAACTATGATTACTAATTAACCAATACTCTACAAAATATATATTGCTTACTACATAAGCTAGGGTTGTAAATTGCATTATGTTTCAAATAATGTAACATTATAAAAATGCCCTAAAAAGGATTTTTTGGCAATATCATAATCTTTATCGGAATTCATTTTGGCGTCCCAATAAACGAACTAAAATGGCTACTTAATCAATATACTCTATAAAAAAAGTTCTTCTACACTAGAGAAGCATGTGATTTTCATTAAATTTGAAATAGTGTAACATCATTAAAAGGCACTAAAAAATTCTTTCATCATTTTCTTAGTAATAAAATTTTCAGTGTTTCTGAAAAAATCTAGAATTGCTATATTTCATGCACTGTAATAAATGACTGTTTGTCGTTTTTATTAATGATACATAGGTACCAATTTTATTGTAATGTAACAACATTAAAATGTACCGTAAAAACGATTCTTATTGATTATATTGAAACGAAATATTTTTGTATATCCCAGTAAATTAACAAAAAACAGTACACAATTCCCTATCAGTGCCAAAATAAATTGATAAACGAAATAAGATAACAAATACAAGTCATCCCGAGCCTTTACTCGAGTTAGAGAACGGCCAGGTAGACGACTACACTATTTGAATTCATAGACACTTTCAACTGTGTTAGAAATGATTAAACGGAGTGCCTCTATCTATTTCGGGAATTGGCCAATCACATCTGGCCAGTTCGCGAATTGGCTAATCGCATCTGGCCAGTTCGCGAATTGGCCGGCCAATTCTAGAATTGGCCAGTCATTTTTAAACGTTACTGGCCAGTTCGGGAATTGGCCGATTTCGGGTTTTGGCCGCAACATATATATATATATATGTGTGTGTGTGTGTGTGTGTGTGTATATGCTCTACTTTTCATTTTAAAGAACAATCTTTTAGTCCTGTAACAATTTAAAAAAATTAAAATAGAAAAAAAATATTTTTACAAAGAAAAAAAGATATAAATTAAAAAATATTTTACATTAATTCATTTTTTATATGAAACAGAAATAAAACTTATCGGTGCAATACGAAAAAGTAATAATTTCAAACTTTCCGAAAAAAAGTTGCAATAGTATACTAACGTTAATTAATTCCTACAGAATCAATTAAGGTACTTTAATCAGACACCTAAGACTTCTCTTCGCCTTTAATAATCAACAATTTAATTTGAACTTTTAGTAATACAAAAAACGAGCAGCTTTTTCTCGCAAAAATTAATTGCATTTTTAATATACTGCATATTATTCAAAAGTGCGATCTTTAATAATTATAAAATTAATTAATAAAGCTGGCGTCATTTTTACTTTCTCCTACCTTTACAAGAAGAAAGTATTGTATTCGTGACAATTATCGAATTCCGGTTTTCGACGGAAGTACACATTTTTGGGGGTCAGAGATTTCAAAAATATATGTTTTTACAAAATATCTGTCTGTGAGAGTGTCCGTCAGTCAGTCTGTCTGTACGTGGACATAAACACTGCGCGTGCTCTATCTCAAGAACTATGCACGGAATTTCACAAAACTTTAGATCAAGTTTTACCTTATATAAATTGGATCTGATTAGTTTTTGGAGTATTTTGCTCAACAGGTGCCGCTGCAATGCAGTCTTTTTGACGATTTTCACAATAGCTATATCTCAATAACTAATGGATGGATTTTTCCTAAAACTTCATATTCCGTTAGTCTTTGCTATAACATGATTCTTATTTTGTTTCGATGTAGATTGCTCACCTGTGGCGCTGATATACAGCAATATTTGTGATTAACGTAAAAAACTGGTACTCAGGAACTAAAGCACGAATTTTCATCAAATTTCAGATTATTTTAGTCCTTGATATAAATTAGTATACTTTATATTTTGGAGGGAATCGCTCATCAGATGGCGCTGCTATACGGCATTTTTCATGATTATAGCAATAGCTCTATCTCAAGAACTAATGCACGAATTTTAATCAAACTTCAAACTCATTTTAGTCCCTGACATAAATTTGTATTCTTTAGCTTTTGGAGTAACAAATCGCTCAACAAATGGAGCTTTTAATCAGCTTTTTTTTACGAGTTCTGCGATGATTCTATCTCAAATACTAATAGCCCCACCAGTGGCCCAGAGGTTCTGACCTCTCAACTGGTAGAAGGCAGGTGCTGGATTCGAACCCAATCGCAGTCGTCGGCCTACCCGTTCGGAGTTTTCCGTGGTTTTCTTCGAACCTTGGATTTCCTTGGGTAAATACGAGTTAGGTTCCCTTAGAAAAACCCCCCAAGGAGTGTACCCCACCCCTTTCGGGCCTATATCCCACTTGTTGATAATCAGCTGTCATAAAATAAATAACTAAAATAAAATACTAATACACAGATTTTCATGAAATGATAGATTCAGTTAGAACCTAAAATAAGTTGTTGCACCTTAGAGATTGGTGTAAATTACCTAACCGTTAACAAAAGAAATGAATAACAAGTTTATACATAACACAATTAGATAAAAGGCACTTAATAACAACTATATTATAATTCAACTGTTATTTGTTTTTTTATATGTAATGATATCATTTGTTTTTAAACTGCATATTAAAAAAATAGACTAAAATTTAATAGAGCAGCAAAAGAGGAATTGCGGAGTGTATTTAAGGTAATTTATAAAATTTATAAAATTAAATTGTCCCATTACTTATCTCAAAAATATGCCTTATTACGTTTAAGCATAATTATATGTAAACAATGAATTATTTTTCTGCATAAAACATTTACATCAATAGAAACTTCTAATGGAACTTTGATAACTTTAATATTTTTACTTTAAATAAAAATGATAATCCCCCCCCCCCAAAAAAAGAGAGAAATATCTATCAGCTACATTTTATGATTCAAAAAAGAAGTTTTCTGCAAGAGCCGCAATATTGCCGTGTCGCCGCGATTCTGCCACGGGGAATATAATAAAAATAAAATAGCAGATAATGCATAAAATTCTAGTTAATTAAAATAAAAAATAAATAAATTAAACCGAATTTCGTAAGAGAGCTGTTAAGAAGAAAAAGTCGTTACTAACAAGCAGAGGATACGAGGCTTGTGTCACCGAATCTAGCGAGCCTTTGGGTATTCATAGAGTATAGTTAGTATATAAACATTTCACAAGGATAAAGTGCAATATTCTGGGGGTACCTTAAAAAACGACCCCCAAAGTTCACCCATTATTGACGAAAAACATATAATGAAATAAACTGACAAGGAAGGTCTCCATACGGGCATACTCAGAAAATTCTGAAAAAATTACAGAATGTTCTTCTCATATAGTTATATATGTTTATAAAAAAAATTTCGGCGGAACCTCCTTATAACGTCCGTAAAAAAATAATAAAACTTTCGTTTATTTGGCGATTTATCTCCGGTTGGCGAAAAAACGAAATTTTGAAAAATACGCTTTTACGCTTCGAATACTTTTTAAAGAAAAAACTTCCTATGTTCAATTTATTAAATAGGTTTAGTTTAAGTAATTTTAGTTTTGCATTTTTACTTTACTTTAAATGTAATTTTGTCATATACGTTTATATGTACTTATAAAAAAATGAAATTAATATATTTTATCATTTAAAACACAATTTAAATTGATTAAAATTGTTCCAAATTGAAAAATACACTGTTAAAAATCTGCTGCATTTTGTTGCAACGCACTCCCTTGCTTGTATAGAAAACGGTTACTTGGCCGTGAAATGGAGTTTTCTCATTGGTTGGAGTAGAGATATTATATACAAGCGGTGGAGTGCGTTGCAACAAAAATGCAGCAGATTTTTAACAGTGTATGACACGGTCAATTCACCGTGCTATGGCTCATTGGTCAGAAGAGAGATATTCTATAAAAGTAGTGGAGTGACGTTGCAGTAAATGCTGCAGATTTTTAACAGTGAAGTCAATTAAAATCAATTTTCAGATTCGTTAAAATCGTCTGCTTTTGGCGAGGAAATGCACTGCTCGCCAAATCCCGCGTCGCTTTCAGCTTTTCACGCCAATTATTCCAAACTATTTTATTTTTTTACATATCTAATAATGTAATTCCACCGCTAATTTTCACTGATCCTTTATTACCTACATGAGTAGTTTAATTCGTATTTTTTTCAAAAAATTCTAAGTATGCCCCCAATGGAGACCTTCCTTGTGAGCTCTTTTCCGATGGCTGGATGGCACGGTTGGCAAGACGCCAGACTTTTGATTTTCGTACTTGTGTGTTGTCAACAAGTTCAAATTTCGCCCAGGCCGTTTTTTTTTCCACAGACAAAATTAGGAATAAATATTTTCGGACTACAATATCTGATTATTTATATGTATGGCAAATATTAATAAGAACATACTTCTGCACTCATGTACACACATGCACATATATAAATACTTATTTATTTACAGAGAGATTGCAGTTTGGATTTTTTCAGTTTATTTGATTATATGTTTTGCGTCAATAATGGGTGAGCTTTGGGGGTCGTTTTTTAAGGCCCCTTTGAATATTGCACTTTATCCTTGTGATATATTTATATACTAATTATACTCTATGAATACTCAAAGGCTCACTGGATTCGGTGACACAAGCCTCGTATTCCCTCCTTGTAAGTATTCACTCTGAAGGAAAATTAGAAAGTTCAGAAATGAGCTATTTACAAAATTCTTTCTTTATCTTTTCTAAAATTGCACGCATTTTATAGTACACTGGCAGAACTTGCGACTTTGCTCGCGAAATATTTTAAATATGCCAAATGATATTTGTATATCTATTTTTTATTTGAAGAAATTACACTTTTAGGAATAATTTAAAAATTACAAATTAAGCTACAGTTTAATAAAACTTTATTATTACACTGCATTAGACAGATATAAAACTATAATTAATAAAAATTAAAGTAATTCTAAGTAAATGATAAATAAAAAATTATTTTTAAGCTTCCATACGCTCATTTCCGTATTCATTTCTGACATCGTTTTAGTATTTCCTGAAATTGCGTCGAAATCGCAATTTAGAACGTTTTTTCGAATTGCTTTTCACGCATTTTCACCCTTTTTAAACTTCGATTTCTGTTAAAAATGTCCCTATAGATCATTTATATCTTATAAGTAACTACCATGTCAAATTGCATGCTTCTAGATCCTTCAGTAATACAAAAATCGAATTTTTAGAATTTTTCTTCTTCTCTCCCTCTCTCTTTTTTTTTTTTTTGGCTTATCTATCCTGTTTGGGTTAGTGGCATAGCATAACATACAACCTATATTGGAACAGCGACTAAAACCTTCGTTTCGATATTATTATTTTTGAAATCGCTTCGGTAATTTCGGAGATTACCTCCTACAAATAAACAAACTTAACTTCTTTATCATATTAGTCTGCATAGATTACAGTAAAATTTAATCCAGTGTTTTTTTTTTTTTTTTTTAACATTAACATCTGCAAAGGAAATAATGGTTAAAATTAAATTAAATGAAATAAAAAAAATCGTTTTTGTTCTAATGCTCACACACACATGTTTAGTCATATTCATGTTTAGGATTTGACACCACAAAATTTTAAGAATTGTTTTTCACCATAAGTAGTCGTCAAATACTGAATTTATTTATTCAAGGTTAAATTTTAATTAACTTAAATATACGTGTTACTGCGCAATTTAGCATTAAAAGAAATTCTTTTTGAAGCCAACGATAACAGTTAGAAATTGTTTATAAAACCCTAATAATCTTGTGCTAATTAACATATGCTTTTTTGGGAAAACTTATTAATACACTGATAATGAGTATTCCGAAAATATCGATTATCTTCCCGTTTATATATTACCGGAAAAAGAAAACTTTTAAGAAAGACGTTATAGTTAATTACTTAAAATTAACATCTTACATAAACTAAGACTTTTCGATAAATACTGTTAAGCAGTGTTTTCTTTAAGCAATTAACTATCTGATTTTGCATTAATTAACAGTGCTTTTTTGTATATGCTGTTAAATTTTCATTGAAAATATTATTATATTAAAAAAATAAGAGTATTTTAGAATTTTAGAAAAAATACTTTGTTATAAGTACTCAATAACTCAATTTCTATTTTTAATAAAATATTTTAATTGTTCTTTAAGCTTTATTTTTCTTTACAGCTAGTGTCTAATCAGAAGTTTCCTTTATTTCAGGTTTTAATGTATATTTTTTAAATATATGAGTTTCGGAAACGACTTAACTTTGCTGAAAAAACAAGTTGGAAATTGCACGTGAAGCGTAGCAAATGAGGTGCGTTCGTACGATAACGAAGTTTTAAAAATATCACTCTCACATATCAATCTCATAAAATTATAAGCATCTCATAAATAGTTAATTACAATTAAAATGCGCACCAAACAATGTTCTCCCTATACCATTATGTAATGGAATACTTTTGTGTGGCCTTGTAAATCAATAACAAATGTTCTTTGCACCACAGATTATGCAAAATGTATATTATAATATGCATATCAATTTTATTATGCTCGAATGACTGTAACACCATTAAAATGCATTTGAAAAATTTTCCCCCATTGACCGTAATGTAACGGAATAGTTTTGATTGTCCCTATAATAGATCTATGCATCCGATTTTCGTAAAATCTGAAACGAATCGACAAAATTATGTAATAATATCTATTTTAAATTTCAAACGATTAAAATGCATTTGAAACTTTTTTCCCATTGACCGTAATGTAACGGAATACTTTTGATTGTCCCTGTAATTGATCTATACATCCGATTTTCATAAAATTTGAAATGACTCGACAAATTATTTAAGACTTATATATTTTAAATTTCAAACTATTCGGTTTTGTAGTTTTTCCGTTGTTATATGCGGACGGACGGACAGACGAAAAGAACGACAACTATAGGTGCTACGTATTTACATAATTACGAACGCACCTAAAAAATAAAACATTGCACATTTCGAAAGTATAGTGGGGTGAATATCACAAAATGCCACATTTTGATTATTTGAGATATTGAAAAATTAAATACAAAACAAGTCAAAATTTTTAGAGGGAAATTTATTTTCTTGTAGAGAATAAAGGATTTTCCATGTAAAATTGCTAAATTTTGAAGAACTTAAATAATAAATTAATTTTCATGTAATTATGAGTCATTTCTTGGCATATACATGCCAGGATAATTGACAATTTCCTTCTAAAACATTTTTTCCCATTCTTTTTTATTATTAAACCCCTTGGGCACGAGCGACACATATACGTGACGCAAAAATGCTCAAGAATCCTTGTTTACCTACACCAGTAAAATTTTACTGTAAAATTCGCCTTATTGAATCGGAACATTTTCTGCATTTAAAAGGCACAAATTTCTGTTTTTAAAAACCGGTGACAAAGCATTATTTTCTTTTTTAAACGGCTCCCGTCGCGAAGGGGTTAAAGAAACGTGTTTTCAATACAGTCGCTCAAATTCTATATAATGTTCAGTTTTATTTGTTAATTTATGGAAGCCACAAAAATGACATAATAAAAAGATACTCAATTTTTACAAAGGCTTTAATCATTTTAGTTTCAAAGAGTTATCTAAAAGCTCTTGCTGTTTGCTATGATTGTACTACTTCTGACTTGATCTATGTCAAAAATAAGAAAAGTTCTCTACAGCGCTAAATTTATACATGATAAAGACATAAAGCATATAGTGACATAATGCATTATCAACCATAGTATTTTTATTAATTCTCCAAAACTTTCTAACTTGTTAAATATTTCTCAACAGATTTGATACAAATATAAACTAAATTATTAAAGTAAAAAATGATACCGTCTTTCTTAATTAATTATATAATAATGATACAAGAAAGTGGTTTTAAATATTCTGTACCCATTATTAAACGATTTTAATTAATTTTTGTGAGAAAAACCTCTTTTTTTCTACATTGCTCAAAGTTAAAATTAAATAGCTGATTATTAAAAGTGAAGTGAGGCTTTGGGCGCCTAATTAAAATATCATATGTGATTATAATGGAATTAATTAAGTCCACTGTTATAACTTTTTTGGTAACTTTGAATTTTTTAATTTCAAAGTTTTGCATCGACAAGATATAGAACGCCTATTTCTGTTTTATTAAAATAATTGAAAGGATATATTTTTTACTATTATTATCATAGATTTTTTTTAAAAAGTGTTTTTTTTAAACTACAGGGTTTTTTTTACAATGTCACAAGATTAAAAAATTGAAAAAAAATGCTAAATCGACAATAACGTAACTGAAGCAAATAAACTATAAAAAATGTGAATAAATTCCCAATTAACTTCCATATATATACTACAAGAATTACCTTGGATTAAATATGTTTTAACTCAATGTATATTTACTTGTTATTAAAAACATTAATTAAATTGAAATAATTTATTAATTAAATAAGTTTGTGACAGAAATGACTGTTTTCATGAATATTTTGGAAATCTTTTATCTGAAAGAGAAATCATTTACGATTCCAGCTCTTTTTTAATATAAATTCCGTGATTACTAGAAGAGGAGTTTTGACTGCAATATCCCTGTATATTTTCTTCACTACATACCTACATGTATGTTTATCATAAATCCAAAGAGTATTAAGATTTTAAGAACACAAAAGTTTAATTTAGCACGGTACACCATTATATAAGATATGACGAACACATACATCAAAACGAAACAGAAAACACAGTTTGATGAATATATCAGAAGTACATACTTTCTTATCACGATTACACTGATATTCTTTCTACAGGATCATCGATCTGTGCCCGTAACACATGTATACATTGTGCACGACCAATTTCTATATCCTTAAACCTGTCCCAAACATTCGCAGGTCACTTCCATACACTTCGCCACCTTTTGTTATTAATTCTCAACACAGCTCACTTTCGAGTTCTTTTTAGGTGCGTTCGTAATTATGTAAATACGTAGCACCTATAGTTGTCGTTCAGTCCGTCCGTCTGCATATAACAACGCAAAAACTACCCAACCGAATAGTTTAAAATTTAAAATTTATAATTATTACATAATTTTTTTTGAGATATTTCAATTTTTTTCAAAATCGGATGCAAAGTTCAATTACAGGGAAAATGAAAAATATTCCGTTACTTTACAGTCAATGGGGAAAAATGTTTCAAATGCATTTTAATGGTGCTACACTCATTCGAACATAAAAAAATTGATATGCATGTATAAAGTACATATTATAATGTACATTTTGCATAATCTGTGGTTCAAAGAACATTTGTTATTGATGTACAAGTCCACACAAAAGTATCCCATTATATAATGGTATAGGGAGAACATTGTTTGGTACGCATTTTAATTGTAATTAACTACTTATAATTTTGTGAGATTTGTATATGAGAGTGTTATTTTTAAAACTTCGTTATAGTACAAACGCACTTAATTTACTACTCTTCACCTGCAATTTCAAACTTGTTTTTTTTTTTTCATTTCGTACGTCTCCAATCCTCTCCTCACTTCCTTACCTGCCCGTAACGTGTCTAAAGAGTGGGGCTCGTAAGTAAAAATGTCAAAAGTCATCACAATGATCGGTTCTTTCGGAAGTTTTCAGTCATTCAATCATTATAAGTGTTTTTGCACAATTTCTTTCCCAATGATAAGCTTCGTAATAACAATAGCCAAACAGTATTCATAATACTTATAGTTAAAATATTCATGAGTACACAATACATTAAAATACTCTCTGGCTATATTTACAAGAGTTAGAGTGTGGACAGACGGACAAAAAAACGGGATGCATAAACTCATTTCAACTTTGTTGGAAAGTGCTAGAAATGAAATTTTTAATATTTATTGTTAGTTTTCATTTGCAGTCAAAGGCATTCATATAGATTATATAACTGATAGCAAAATAAGCAAGAATTAAAAACTTTTCTTTTAAGACTTGTTTATACAACAATTGTTAAAGTAACTCATAAATAAATGCTTATTTTTTCACTCATGAATATCTTCCTCTTGAAACAATAACAAAAATATTTGCAGCAACCATAACCAAAAACATTGTTAAATGTGTCATTTAGTCCAGCCATAAATTAAACTATATACTATACCTTTTGTTGTTTTTTTCTTTTTAGCAAAAAAGAGATTATTCTGAGTCTTATTTTTCTGTGACAGTGATAAAGCACATTCTGTAAAAGCAATTAAAATTGACTGAAAGATAATGTCTTTTTTTTACTTCTTCAACCTTTATAAAAGAAAATGAATTATTAAAAAAAAGTATGAAATGTTTTTCTTTAATTTTAATTTCGTTGTAATATTCTTATTTTAATTCATACTAAAGCAATAGAAAATTCTAGAACTTTAACTAAAAGAAATAAAACATAAAATAAACCAATTTTTAAATGTATGATATAATTAAAAATATGTTCCTCGTGAAAGAAATTGTTTCTTTGAATTGCATGTTCGGTTTTTGTAGCAGTAAACTGAAAAGTTGATAGCAGTATAACTTAAAAGAAATATTTTCTGCATGAAAAAAATCAGGGTCTAAAAAATCAATCGCCGTTATAGAATAAAAAGTATTAATATTGTTTGAAACCGCGAATAAATCTTCATTAGGAATGAAAAACTTACGTGATTAACTCTGACACCTTATTTTCGGCAATAAGCTTATTTTAACTTTAAAGCATGACAGAATTTCTGTTTTTACACCGTCAAATATAGTATAAAATGTAATTTGTTTGAAAACTGTTTTCTGCATTGTACAGATTTGTTACATTTTTAAAAATATTTTTCATAATGATAAAAAATAAATACATAAAGAATAAAGATAAATAAAATAACAAAATTCTAATTTAATAAATTACAATTCAGATATACTTGAGATTTAACAGTTCTCTACCAAGAACAACAAATGTTTTCCAAATAGTTAAAAAATACAAGAGATTTCTGCGGATATTAGCATCTGACATGTATCTAATAAAAAGGTAATGATTTTTGTTTTTGGTAATGAGCAATCAAGAAAGTATTTGCTAAATGTAAGAAATCTATTAGAATTTCCAATTAAATAAAAACGGTTTAGAACATTTTCTTTTGAATCAAAAGGAAACCTCGAACTTGATTAGAAAACTGTAATAATCTTTAATTAAATATCTTAAATTATTTATAAAATGAAATACATAAAACATTAAACCATCATATCACCGAAAATATTATTAAATTCGAGGATATATTAAATTCGAGCGCTAATTAAAACAACGGAGAAGAGTTGTTTCAGTTCTTCTGAAATATCGTCTGCGGATGAAACGGTCGAATAATAAAATAAAGTATGTTTTCGCTTCGCCACACTCTAATCCGGGAAACTCAGTTGGACTCTATAGGATATTTCATTTAACGGATCAATATCTTCCTCTTGAACCACAGAATGATTCATAATGGTCCAAATCCAGAAGTATTCTTAAATATTTTATTCAATCTATTCAAAAATATAGAAGAAAGTTTGTTCTTTTTTTAAGAAGAATTCTGTTATATTTGAGTTTAGTTTGATTTTTGATGACAGTGATAAAGCACATTCTGTTGAAGAGATGGAAAAAAGAGAGAGAGATAATGACTTCTTTTACTTTATAAAATTTTATCAAGGAAAATAAATTATTTTATGACTATTCAAATTAATATTTTTTACTTATATCTTAGCTGTTATATTCTTAATTTAATATACATTAAATAATAGAAAAACTTAAAATTTCCAGTTAAAAAAAGGTACTAAATCTATTCTTTAAAATATGCTGCCATTATTTTTATTTTTTTAATGTTTAATTTTTTTTTTTTTTTACAACATGCAATTGTAAAATGCAGTAAAATAATATATATTGAATGCAAAAAATCTATTAAAATTTTCAGCTAGATAAAAACAGTTCTAAAATATTTTCTGTTGAGACAGAAGGAAACACTGAGACTTAATTAAAAAACTATGATATTCTTTAATTAAAAATCTTAAATTATTTACAAAACAGAAAACATAAAACATTAAATCTTCATGACACCGACAATATTAATAGATTCGAATGTATAGCGCTGATTAAAACAATGGCGAAGAGTTGTTTCATTTCTTCTGAAATATCGTCTGCGGATGAAACGGTCGAATAATAAATATAAAAAAATTGTTTTTGCTTCGCCACACTCTAATCCGGGAAACTCAGTTGGACCCTATAGCGTATTTCATTTTAAGGATCAATGTCCTCATCTTGAAACACAGAATGATTCATAATGGTCCAAATCCAAAAGTATTATTAAATATTTTATTCAATCTATTCAAAAACATAGAAGAAAGCATTTACTTTTTTAAAAAGAGTTCTGTTACATTTGAGTTTAGTTTGATTTCTGACGACAGTGATAAAGCACAATCTATTGAAGGGATGGAAAAAATGAGTTAGAGATACTGACTTATTTCACTTCATTAACTTTCATAAAAAAGTAAATTATTTTATGACTCTTCAAATGAATAATTTTTACTTATATCTTACTTGTTATATTCTTAATTTAATATAGATTAAATAGTAGAAAAACTTAAAATGTCCAGAAAAAAAAAAACTAAATCTATTCTTAAAAATATGCTGTCACTAAAATATGTTTATTTTTTCAACAACATGCAATTGTAAAATGAAGTAGAATAATATGTATTAAATGTAAAAAATCTATTAGAATTTTCAGTTAGATAAAAACAGTTCTAAAATATTTTCTGTTGAAACAGAAGGAAACACTGGGGCTTAAAAAACTATGATATTCTTTAACTAAAAATCTTAAATTATTTACAAAAAAAAACATTAAACATTAAATCGTCATATTACCAACAATATTATTAATTTCGAGGGTATATTAAATTCGAGCGCCGGTTAAAACAACGGCGAAGAGTTGTTTCAGTTCTTCTGAAATATCGTCTGCGGATGAAACGGTCGAATAGAAAAAAAAATGTTTTTGCTTCGCCACACTCTGATCCGGGAAACTCAGCTGGACCCTATAGCCTATTTTATTTCACGGATCAATATATTCGTCTTGAAACACAGAATGATTCATAATGGTCCCAATCCAGAAGTATTCTTAAATATTTTGTTCAATCTATTCAAAAATATAGAAGAAAGCATTCGCTTTTTTCACAATAATTCTGTTACATTTGAGTTTGATTTTGGATTACAGTGATAAAGCACATTCTTTTGAAGGGATGGTAAAAATGAGAGAGAGATAATGACTTATTTTACTTTATAAAATTTTATCAGGGAAAATTAATTATTTTATGACGATTCAAATTATTAATTTTTACTTATATCTAAGTTGTTGTATCCTTGATTTAATATATATTGAATAGTAAAGAAATCTAAAATTTCGAGTAAAAAAAAATAAATATTTTTTTAAAAATCGGCTGCCATTGAAAAATGTTTTTTTAACAACATGCAATTTTAACCCGTAAGTACACGCATCGTGTATTTTTGACCCGACGCTCCGTATCATGCTCAGGATTTTCAGGATTTTCAGAAGACTTGAAACCTGCCACTTTCGATACCTTACTGGGTGGCCTAGCAAGAGGGGATCCTGGGAACAGAAACTTGAAACACGAGATTTTTCTATAGTGGCTAGTGTGAATGAGTCAGTTTTACCCAACATGCAAAATAACAAAATATACAATTTTTTATATAAAATATTGCTTGTACTGCTATTTAAACATCTTTTAATTTTTTTTTTTTAATTATGTACTAAATGTGTAAGCGTTTCAAAACGATAGAAAACGAATGAATGCCGAAAAAAGATGTAAAATTAAAGGTAAGTTTTTTTTTTTTTTTTCTTTTGGGGGGGAGGGTGTTGGTTTGAAATTTGATTTTTAAAACAAATAATATATCTTGTTACTTAAAAAACGATTCAAATAATACTTTTGACTTTATTTATTTTATTTATAGTGCCCTTATTTTACTGAGAAGTTCACAAAAAAGTTAGGGTCATATTGACCCAGTGCGTGTGGTTACGTCACAGAAATAGGTGAGTGTGCTGAAGGGTTAAAATTCAAAAATTCAAAGTAATATTTTTTACTTATATATTAATATATAAGGTACCCTGGGGTAATAACGCCAGGCGGGGTAATAACGCCAAGTGCTTATATTTTGCATAATTATGAAATAATCAGGTAAATGACACCCATGTGCTCTGCGCAGAAGGGTTTTGAGTCATATAAATCGCAAAAAAAAGCTTCAAGTTAATTTGTTTCATTTTTAGGTCTTATTGTTTTTACAAACAACTAAAATTAACGCTTGATCTAAAATTTGCGAGATACGTTTTGTGATGTGAAGACTATGTTTTTATCCGGAAATACTTTGTTAATTACATAAATTTGTAGTGCATTTCATGTACTTTTAAAATGTTGTTGAAGATTTTGGATATCTTCTCGAGACAATTTGTAATTTAAAATGTACTGCGCAATAACTATACCGGGGTAATAACGCCAATCCTTGACATTAATACCCCGGTTGATTCCCTACAGTGGCCGAGCTACATCCTAAATACTGATTCAAATAAACACAGTTAAAACTGTGCAATGTTTCTCATATTTCTATTTAAACGGTCCTTTTTAAGCAAAAAGAAGCTCACGGTCTGATATTCTTTTGCCTCATCCCCCCTCCCACACCACACCTTTATTTTTCTTACACTTTCACAAAAAATTGAACATTTTCAATAGCTTAGAAGGCAATTTTTCAATTTCTAAGTTTGTAGAGTTTGTAGTTCTAGAATTGGGCTATCTACATGCAATTATTCTATCTCATTTCATAGTTTTGTTTGCATGGCGTTATTACCCATATAGGTGGGTAATAACGCCAAATAGCATGGGTCAAGAAAAAACGCCATTACATTTTATGAAAACATATCTGTTAAATTATTTTATTTTATATAGATAGTCAATGAGTTGCTGTATCAGATCCTATATTTGTTTGAAAAATACAATCGAAAACTAAGCCGTGAAAATTGGTAGAACCTTAACGTGGCGTTATTACCCCAGGGTACCTTATATCATAGAGGCCAATTTGTACGGATTTTTTAAACTAAAATTTAATAATAATGTTTGACTTACTGAAATGCTAAAATTGATTGAATTTCGGTTATTCAATTAAATATAATCGTCCATAAAATTTTAGTGGCATGGAAAATCCATACACGTTGGCAAATGATATTTTGAATAGTAAAGAGGTTTAGGATTTGAAATCAGATAATCATGCAAGTAAGAAAAATCATGCGTTCAGCATAGATTATGAAACACTTTCCAACATTTCCTGTAATCTTTTACAAAACTTTGTTATCCAGGGAAAAATAATATTACTGTCCTAGCCAAATCCGTATTCCGATACTTTTGAAAGCCCTGTATTTGATATGTCTGTTGATACATTGACTATATAATGGGGAAATTTAGTTTAGCAAGAAAACGCCCAACTGGTTGAAATTTTCCTTTCTACAGTTTATTCTAATAGATGGAGTCATACTTGAATACTTTTGTTCAACCCTGTAGTTTACCTAGTACCTTTAATACAAGAAAGTATTTTTCTCAAATTTAGTTCAAACAAAAATACTCTTTAAACTACTTAAATCATATTTCCAGAAATCATAATCCAAAGATGACCATATATCCTATTCCTTGCGTGACCCTGTATATCATTTTATCTATATTCTACGAAAATTTCTTAGTAAATTGAATGCAGTTCAACATAAGAATGCATAACTCATTTAAAAACCATCTTTAAGCAAATTACGCTCATATTCAGTAACCTTTTCCAAGATCTTTTATGTGACCCTGTATATATAAATTGTGTTACTATTAGAGTTTATATACATTATATAATATAGATACGCTTAGTAAAACTTAAAAGCGCATAACAGAATTAAAAATCCATTTCATCCATCCAACAGCAATGATCCATATTATACAGTAATTCGGATAGAATATACGATTTGAATTCTTTTGTGTGTCCCTGTAAATGGTATGCGTGAAATAACTCATATTAATACTCAGCGACGTATATCAATTTGATTATAGCATGAAATCGCTTACCATAATTAAAATATGTCGCAAACAATACCCTCTTTATTATTATGCAATGGTACTCTTTTGTGTGGCCCTGTAAATTAATAATAACAATTCTTTTCACTGCATACTTTACAAAATGCACATTTTAGTGCATGTATATAAATTTGAATATGTTTGTCAGATTGTAATCATTGTGAAAATTTTCTTCTCACTGAAAGTTATGCGAATACATATGACATACAAACTAGAATTACTTCTTTTATTCAAAAATAACTTGTTTGTGCTGTTTGTTTGGTGTACATAGCAGAGGATGCGATTATGTTTCCATTGATTAAGATGTTGTGACATGTGGTGTCCTAAGCATAGGAGGAACGTGTGATACTGCAAAAAATTAAAATAATGGCCAAAAAGAAGAGGATAACGCTTATGTTGATGAAGATAAGCCACCAGTGGCAACTCTGTCTGATGCAATTACGGCTTTTGAAACTGCATGATCTTTTATATTTGCACAAGAAATTACGGAAAATGACCAGGAAAATGTTGTATATTTTAAAATTTTATTTTTTATTTTTAAAAATATACACGAAACACCAAACAAAATTATTGATTTTGTAAAACTGAATATCAATTTTCTATGATTTATAATTATTTTTTTTTTTTTTTTTACAATTTAGTAAGCAAGAAATTAATATTTATTAGTATACTGTATGCGTAGCATGCATTAATAATAAGTAAACATTTTTTTTTTTTTTTTTTTTTTTTTTTGTATTTTGAAGTTAATCTACATTCATCGTTTTTTTTCAAAGCACCCCTTGAAAAAAGACGGATAGAGGTTCTACTGTATTTACACTGTAAAAAATAACGGACGATTTAACGAAAGTATTACTGGTAATCTAGACGCCAGTACTACTCACTGTTTTTTAACGGAAAATTTCCAAAAAATATTCCGTTTTTTGCGAATTTTTCCCGGAATTTACGGAAATTTTTCCGTTAAAAAACAGTAAATAGTACTGGCGTCTAGATTACCAGTAATACTTCCGTAAAGTTGTCCGTTTTTCTCAGTGTAGTTTGTAATTTTCGAACTTTAAAAATATATTTCTATTAGGTGTTTGAGATTTGGAATTTTCCTTTTGTTAAATTTTGTTACCAGTAATACTTCCGTTAAATCGTCCGTTTTTTTTTTTTTTTTTTTTTTTTTTTTTTTTTTTTTTTTTTTTTTTTTTTTTACAGTGTACATTCATTCTTTTTCTGTTTGAGTTTATCAAGACACAGAGTTGATAATAAGATTGATAATAAGATAACTGGATTGCACAACGACGCTGAATAGTGCTTTGATTACACGCAGAATAATTTGTTAAACAAACTTAATCAATGTTTAAAACATACATATCATAAACTGTATGCTTGAATAAATATTTCACTTCGGTGAGCAATTGATCATGAATGTATAGCGTGCACGGAAAATGGCTTAAAACGGTTCGATTAAATTTTATGCAATTTGCAATTTGAACTGCCCTTCTATATTTTCTGGAATCTCGAGTTTGCTTTTTACTTTCTTCTATCTTTACAAGAAGAAATTATTAGATCCATTAAAATTTTCGAAATCCGGTTTTCGACGGATTCACACGTTTTATGGGACAGAGAACCTGATAAAAAAGTTTTTACAAAATGTCTGTCTGTGAGTTTGTCTGTTTGTTAGTTTGTATGTGACAAAAATTAATTAGGCTCTCTATCTCAAGAACAAATGCACGGAATTTTATAAAATTTTACATTTTGTTAAACTTTGATCTAAACTAAATACGATTAGATTTCGCTCATAGGTGGCGCTGCTATATTACATTATTCGCAATATCTATAATAGTCATATCTCAAGAACTAATACATGGATTTTCATTAAACATTAGATTTAGTTAGCACATAATATAAGATGTGCTGATTAATTCTTGATGCAATCGCTCAATAGGTGCCGCTGCCATGGTGTATTGTTTGTTATTACCGCAATAGCTCTATCTCAAGAACTAAGACACGGAATATGAAGAAAATTTAGATTATATGAGATCTTGACATAAACTAGATCTGATTAGTTTTTAATATATATCGCTCAACAGCTGGCGCTACTATGATGCATCATTGACAATTTCCACAATATCCATATCTCAAGAACAAGTATATGGATTTTCATAAAACTGTACATTTAGTTAATACTAGATATAACATGGTGCTGGTTAAGTTTTGGTGCAAATCGCTCAACAGGTAGTGCTGCCATTCTGAATTATTCGTGATTATAGCAATTTCTCGATCTCAAGAACTAAAACACAAAATTTTGGAAAACTTCAGATTCACTTAGTCCCTGACATAGATTAGTGTTGGTTAATTTTTACTGTAAATCTCTCAACATTTGACGCTGCTATACTGCATTTTTCACGATTACGCAATAAAAGTATCTTAAGAACTAATACATGGATTTTCATCAAACTTCTGATTCAGTTAGTACCTGATAAAAAATTGATCATGATTAGTTTTTGGTATACATAATCCAACATGTGGCGCTGATATGCAGATTCTTTTTTAAATTTTGCAATGATCTATAGTTATTGTAATACATTCTGTAGAATAGAATGATCGCAAAAACTAATGCGCGGATTTTCATCAAACTTTAGATGCAGTTATAAGTTGACGTATGTAAGCTGACTAGATTTTGATTTAAACCACCTAACCGGTGGCACTGCTATGTTGCATTTTTGAGGAAGTATTAACATGCATAAGATAGAAGAAAGTTTTAAAATTGCCATATTTGACTAAGTTGTTATTTTTTATTTATTTATTTATTTTTTAGTAAAATGTTGTGTCACAAAAAATTTTATTGACATATTTAATACATTTAATACCCAATGTATTATTTAATATTCAATGTATTGTTTAATACTCAATAGATTATTTAATACACAATATATTATTAAATATTCAATGCATTATTTAATATCTAATATATTATTAAATATTTAATACATTATTTAATAATTAATACTTTAACAATCAATCGTAGGAAAATAAATGTGATAATGCATGTAATGCTTATAGAAATAAATGATTTAACTAACTTGATCATTGTTTAAAATATACATACCATATAACTGATGCTCCAATGATAACTTTACTTCATTGATTCGATTATCGCGTGAACTATCGAATTCCATCGCTAATTAAAAACCTATGGGGTAGAATTAATTCGTTTATTTAAAATATATCTCCAGGAATTAATATTTCAATTTGCTTTTCTTTGTAGTTACTTAAAAGATAGTTATTTTTCTCTTTTTTTCAGGAAAATATTTTTAAATAGAATGTTTAATTTGATATTTTTTTATTAAAAGCTGACGAAAGCTGAGTATTTAATTCTTCATATAAGATTAAGAGTATAGCTAGCTACTATATAGCTACTATAGAGCTAATTTAACCCTTTCGCTACTGGTGTCCATGATCGAGGACATACTTTTAAGAATTTTTTTTTATTTATTCTAATTTAATTTAAAGTAATTTTACAATTTTTGTCTGCATTTTTAATCATTTCCCTACTAAAAGCACAAATATTTAGAAATCAAACCAGTAGATAGCAGCACCTAGGAATATTTGTATCAAGATGGATAGAAACACGAGTTCTCGTCCCGGTAAGCCTTTTTAGAATCATATTATTTTGATATAATTTAATATAAGCAGTAACTAAATATATTTATTATTTTGTTAAGAAAACTAGAAACTTTGATTTAAGCTTATTTTCAAAGTTCTAAGTATTTACAATTTTGTTATAGAATTATTTAAAAACATGTGTCCATGATCATGGACAAATGTTTTCAAACGGTGTGTGTACCACTATACTGTCACTTTATGATAATGTTTGCTTTCGTTTAGTTTTTATTGTATATTGTTCATTTACATATTGTAAATAATTTAGACCGCCCTTTAGACAATACTGATGTCTTTTACAAAGTTAGGCCACTTTTTGATGCTGTTCAAAGTAAATGTAAACAACTAAAAATGGAAGAAAAGCTATGTGTTAATGAGTAGATGTGTCCATTCAAGGGACATCTAAAAGTAAAATAATACGTCAAAAACAAACCAAGCAAATAGGAAGTAAAATTATTTCTTTTGTTTGGGGAAAGTGGAATTGTGTATGATTTTATGATATACCAGGGAACAACCACCGAAATAAATAAAGATCTACAAAGCATATTTGGTCAGGCAGCAGTAGTTGTTATACATTTGAGTAAGAGAATAATCACCGAGAAAACACAGTTATATTTTGATAATTATTTTTCATCTTATGCTTTGTTGCAGATTTTGAAAAGTCATAAAATATTAGCAGCTTGTACAGCAACAGTGAATAGATTTGGAAATCCACCTTTCATTCCAGAGAAAGCAGCAAAAAAAAATTGAAGGAGTTTTATAGAAGAGCTATATAGTTAGGACAACGATATTGTACTTGTTAGATGGTATGATAACAAAAGTGTGTATATTGCAAGTAACTTTTTGGATAAAGGCAACACTGATGTTGCTAAGCGATGGGACAAAAATTCTAAGTAATACATTGATGAGATTCGACCAGAAGTTGTGAAGAAATATAATGAATCAATGGGAGGAGTTGATAAGATGGATTTTCTAATTGGCTTGTACAGAATTTTCATTCGATCAAGAAAATGGACACTTCGCCTTATATTTCATGCAGTAGACCTGGCTATATTTAATAGTTGGCTTGAATATAAAAGAGATGCTACTGAGTGTAATATTCCAAAAACAGAAATTATGGATTTGTTACACTTCAGAATGACAATAGCGAACTATCTAGTGAAAGCTGAAAAACCATCAGCATGAAGAAAACGTTGTAGACCAAGTAAAACCGAAGACATGTCAGAAAATCCCCAACACCATATTTCGCGCAAAAGCACAGAAGTAAGACTATATAAGGCAATACAACTCGATGCAGCAGATCATATTGCAAGGAAGCAGGCTGCTGTAAAAGAAAATAGTGCAAGGAGAAATCTCATTTTAGGTGTGAAAAATGCCAAATTAATCTATGTTTGAGTAAAGAACGCAATTGTTTCAAAGAATTCCACTTAAACACATAGTTATCACAGCATTTGAAATTTAAACAGTATTTTGTAACAGTATTATTCTAAAACAGTATTTTGTAACAATAAAATAAAATTTGTTTTTCCACCAACAGTGTCTTTTTATTATAGTCTATCCTACACCCATTGAATACAAATGTCCTTGATCAAGGACATTCTCTAATTAAAAAAATTATGGTCATGAATTTTTTTAGGTGATTTTTAGCTTATTAGGACCTTTATAAACAATATGTAAAAGCTTCATAATTTGTATTTCATTTTTAAAGTGTTGGTACTGAAAGGCTTAACTAAGAAAAAAGAGGCATCCTTTAATAAGAATACATAAAAGAAAGAAGTTTAAAGTATTAATATCATGAGGATATACAGGGTGATTCAAAATTATGCGGGCAAACTGATATGACAAATCAAGCATATGACAATGATAAAAAATCACATAGGAACATAGGGCCGCAAACCACTTATTTATTGAGTCACAAATACAGGGTATCTCATTCTAACTACATCCGGTTTGAAAGTAATAATTTCGGGGAAATTAAAAATATTGTAATGAAAATGCAACGATATGTACCTTATTTTGTGTGAAATGTGATAATGTTACGAAAAGATCTGGAAAAACATATTGCTCAAGCAATCGATGAAACCGTATAAACTGATCATGACAGTCCATAATGTGAGGTGCCAAGTGCATATTGCTGGCGCGCATAATGCACACTTCTGTCACATTTGTTTGGTGTTATCACATTTAAAACAGAGGTGGGAATGTCTGTTAAATGTTCTATTAAAATATACTTCAGTTTTCTGAAATTTATTAATGTCAACCCAAATTGAGTTAGGATGAAACACCCTGTATTTGTAACTCAATAAGTGGTTTGCGACCCTATGTTCCTATGTGATCTTTTATCCTTGTCGTATGCCTGATTTCTTATATGAGTTTGTCCACATAATTTTGAATCCCCCTGTATATTAAATATAGAATTTATTCTATGCTCATAGCTGTAACATTAGCTACGGTATTTCAGAAAGAGACGAACTAAAAGTTTTAAGCATATACCATTTCTTTTTTTATACAGCACGCATTGAAAGTATTTTTCGTCAATTGAACACAACATTATGTTAATACACAGAAAAAAAAACTGTCTTTATGTCATTTCTGTGACAATTTCAGTTTTTTAAATACGAAATTCTCAGTCACATAAATGTTTAATTGTATATAGCAGGGTTATACAATGTGGCACCCACGGGCGCAATGGCGCCGTTTGAAGATTTCCTTGACGCCCGCCCTTTTGAAAATTTCCTTAAAATCGTTAATATTTCCATTAGAGATATTTTCAAAACCTCTGAAAACCAAAAAGATACTTTGAAAATTTAATGCATAATTTCACGATTTTTAGTGTATTTATGTGTAATTATGACGGTTAATTGTGGTAATGATTGAAAATAACTCTTTTACATTAATTAATAAGTAACAGAAAAATAAACATTTTCCTACATTCCCCGTTCCTTTGAAAGTATATGAGAATGAAAGGTCATATATTTTTCTTTTTGCTGGTTTCTGACTGTTTTATGCAATTGATAAAAGTGCTTAATTTTTCATTCTTGACTTTTGAAATTTTAGGACTTTATTTTCAATTTGCTTAGAAAAATTAATAAGAATCAGTAATAGGGAGCAATGAATAGACTGGTGCAAAATGATTTTCATCTATGAAAGTACGTTTAGATTATCTCTCTTTCAATATACAGTGGTTATTATCATGCCTTTTTAGGTGCGTTCGTAATTATGTAAATACGTAGCACCTATAGTTGTCGTTCAGTCCGTCCGTCCGCATATAACAATGCAAATACTACCCAACCGAATCGTTTCAAATTAAAAATATATAATTATTACATAATTGTGTCGAGTCATTTCAAATTTTATGAAAATCGGATGCATAGATCAATTACAGGGACAATCGAAAGAATTCCGTTACATTATGTTCAATGGGGAAAAAATTTCTAATGCATTTTAATTATTTGAAATTAAAAATATATAATTATTACGTAATTTTATCGAGTCATTTCAAATTTAATGAATATCGGATGCATAGATCAATTACAGGGACAATCAAAAGTACTACGTAACATTGCGGTCAATGGGGAAAAAGTTTCAAATGCATTTTAATGGTGTTACACTCATTCGAACACAATAAAATGCATATGTATCTATGAATTACACTTTATTATATACATTCTACATAATCTGTGGTGCAAAGAACATTTGTTGTTGATTGACAAGGCCACAGAAAAGTATACCATTAAATAATGGTATAGGGAGAACATTGTTTGGTACACGTTTTAATTGTAATTAACCATTTAACATTTTATGAGATTCATATACATTGATGAGGAATACTACAAGTTAATTCCTGTATAAAAGAAAGGATATAGTATCTATAGGGACACACAAAAGATTTTGGCTACAATACTGTATCTGAAGTACTGTCTACTATAGTAGTAAGTTTTGAATAATTTTAGAACTTTGTTATCGAACGAACGCACCTCATTTGCTACGCTTCATGTATAATTACCAACTTGTTTTTAAATTAAAATTGCGCGTTGAAAGTAAGCCAAAGCATATTTTCACATCCTAAAAGAAACATAGAAAAATCTCTGATTTCCATTTTTATTTCTTTATTTGTTAATGTTGTTATTATAGGCACGATTGAAGTTTCTGGCACCTTTCCCTAAAAACATTTTTGAGATAGAGCTATCATAGGAAAATGTATAATTTAAAATTTAATACATGTAACTCCAGAACCATGGAGTCATTTCTGTGGCTTCCGGTAATAACCAGATAAGGCACATTTTTGAAAAAATTGAGATAATTTGGGAAAATGTAGCTTTTAAAGAGTATTTTCATCTGACATAGTACTAAAAAATAAAAATCGAATACTTCCCGCCACAGGGCGACTACAAATTTTCATTTAAAAATTGAAAAAAAAACAGTAATAATCGGGTAAGTGCATAAAATACCGGTCATAACCAGAGAAATTTTTTATTTATTTCTTTAAATGGTCTATAAATCTGTGGCTTCCTGTAATAACCAGGTAAGGCACATTTTTAATGTTTTCAGTAATTAATGTTTAAAGTTTTCAAAAATGTCTTTTTATCAATAATTTTATAAAATAGATTACGACTTAATAATTTTCAACACATTCAATTATAATAATTAATAAAAACTAATAATAATTAATAATAATTAATAATTAACAAAAACCATTTTAATGTAAGTATTTTGGCAAAAAAAAAGAGGTTCTTATATCGTAATTAATTGTAGTGAATTTTATTAAGTTCTAATCTATTTTATAAAAGTAATGATAAAAAACATTTTGAAAACTTTAAGCGTTATTTACTCAAAATATTAAAAATGTGCCTTACCTGGTTATTACCGGAAACCACAGACATTATATCACCTCTAAGATTCATTTGCATTCTATTAAGACGCGCATGTGTACTAATACTAATGGTGACTGAGTTCCAGTATGTTTTCAGTCGTGTGAATAATGGTGCCCTTCATTGAGTGCCAGGAGCTGAAGTGCGCCCCTGCTTATTAAAAGGTTAGACAGGCCTGGTATATAGTATAGTTTTGGCATCAATGGCTGGAAAAGAAATTTGATAACGCATGTAGTTCTGGGACGGCTAAAGAAAGTGATGATTCAAATTTAGAGGTAGAAGTATAATTAGAACATGATTACTAGATCATATATGGCTAATTCCATGGGTTCTGTAGTGTAAGTCACATAACTTATTAATTGCTATGCTTGTTTGCCACCGTTATTTTCGAAAAGTCTGCTTGGCCTTATTCAATTAATGAGAATGTGCCAATAAAATTAATAAAATTTTTTTTCTGTAATACTGGTAGCCAAAAATCTTAGCCTGTGACTTACACTACAAGTACTCATGGAAATAGCCATATTACCTGCTATTTCAGGAAATTATTTGTTTTTTTACTAACTCATTACAGCGCAAAGAAATTCTTTTCGTAAAATGGGAAATTATTGATTGGCACAAGAATTTACAAACGAATTTTTTACAAATTAAGAACTTTTATTGTAAAATTAAATTTTATTAAAATACTAATAGCATTGTTTGCAAATTTGGAATTAAAATTATCTGTGCTCGGAGTGGGACCTCTTTGACGGGAACGGTTTAACACAGTATTTCAGTTATCAATAAAATGAAAATTATTTGGAAAAAAGTGGTGAAAATTTCGTTGTATTGTAATTGAGTTATGTTCACAACCTTCTTAAAAATACACTATTAAATGTAAGTTAATCGATTTATATGCAATCAATATTCAGCAAAATTAAATGTTTTACGAAATAATCCTTTACTGAATCTAATTAATGATATATTAGCTAAATTTCACATTAATTATCAGAGATAATCGAAACTAAACGCATTTAATTTGAGCAGATTATTAAAATCTCGAAGTTTACTAGACATTAATAAACGTGATTCTGTTTAATATAGAAATGAGCTGCAGCATTAGAAACACATTCTAAAGCGAATAGATATGATAATGAACTTAAAAATAAGTTAATCATTCGAGGCACTATGGTATGGTTATGAAATAAATTAATTTTATTCGCAAACGCCACATTGACACCAGACCATTTTTTTTTCTTTTGAAAAAAAAATGTTTCATAAGTAGGTGAATTACAGCCTTTTTGCCTTTTGATAATAAATTTTTTAGTAAATTCCGGTGTAATTCATTCATTTCAACATTTCTGCAGTGGAAATTCTTTGCTCTTGAAAAGGTTAATGCACGTACATTAACTTGTATTCGAGAATTAATATACTTAATTATTATACTTATTTATTTATCACTTCATTTAAAACATAAAATCAGTAATAATGTCAAAACTAGCTTTAATAATTTTGTCTAACGCAATCTTATATGAACAGGTAAACAAGTGATATTTGTAAATTAATAATTTTAAAGCAATTATTCCATGCTGATTAATTTATTCCGAAAAATGAAAATCCCGTAAGGCATGGTGACATCACTGCGTCGTTGTGAAGTCACACTGTGACTTTGTGACCATCAATCGTCGATGTGAAGTCACAGTGACTAAAATGTGCAGTCGTTATGGTCATTTTAGAGAGCGTTTGTGACGTCACATTATGACCCCTTTGTGAAGTCACGGTGTGACAAATTTGTCAAAAATGTGTCATTTGTGACTACTTTGATATTAACATCGTGACGAAACTGTGACAAAAGCGACGTTGTGATAAAAGTGTTTTTTAAAGTAAATAACATGTTTTGAAGAATTTTTGTAATTTTCTAAAGATTTTTAAGAAAGTCATATCTCAGTCACAATGTGACGTCACTGAGGGGTGGCATTTTGGCCACAGTTGTGATGTGACCACTTTGACCATGTATGCTATAAGGGATGTGACTCGTCTAAATCAAAAATTTACAACGATTTTTAAACGACATTTTAATTTAAAACTAGGAATAGAAAAATCTGCATTTTAGAATTAATGTAGATTTTTCATAAATCTTAACTTTTTTTATCGGGATATAATTCTTTTGTTATAGTGAAATAAGAAAGGTACGCACCACATTTTTTTAAAAAAGAAAGTACATATATTTTTAAAATTGTCAAAAGTATTTTTTTTTTATTTTTACGTCTTTAAAAGATTATTGTATTCTGTCAAACTAGGGAACGTTCCCAGGTGTAACTTCTGGATTTGAACGAGTGTGGTATCGAAAGAAAAATCTCGTCATGTGCGTTAAAAAGTGCAAAGGAACTACCCGTCCGAATTCAACCGTTTTCAAGATGTCAGCATTTGAAGTGTGAATAAATAAATAAATAAATTGACAGGCAGGTATATAAAATGTTCGCAAGTTAAAAGTTTCTTTGCATTATTTTTAATTCTCCTGCCAATATCTTTTCCCGAGCTACGAGCGAAATCCTTTACACTCATACATTGCCGGTTACTTTCCCATTATTTTGACAGGATCTTTGCATTTTACGAAGTTTTCGCGTAGGGCTGCATTCGAAGAGTTTTTCTATCTGTTTTTGTTATTTCCAGCACCTTGTTTTATGCAATTTTGAAAATATGTGGCGTGACGTAATGGCTATACTGTATGTATATATAGTATGTAAAATAGAATGTTTTACTTTGACTGGCAGTTGTGTTAGATGCATAATAGCTCTGTTATTTTAATGGAAATGGTTGATGCTATCTGCTGATAAGTGCTCATATCTCGAAAACGGTTGGATTTGGACGCTTAAGGGTGCATTCGAAAAAGTGCTTTTCCACCTTCAACAGCTCGGAATTTTTTCGATACAATTTCAGACACATTTTTAAAAGTAGAAACATGAAACTTGCTGAGGGGATTTTTGAAGGGATGTACAAGGTGCCGTATAATGTCTTTTTACGTTCATTTCATTAAAATTTGATTTATAAGCAATTATCTTCTCAATATGATCCTTTTATACGTTTCCAGATCTAACGCTTCGGTAAAATCGGCTCATAATGCCATTTTTTATTGCTTTTTGCAATATTTTCTGCATTTATCAAAGAATCGACAATCACGGCACCTTGTGTATTTTCGAAATAAGACAATTTACCAGTTTGATGCATTTGAGAGGAAAAATGAATTTAAAAGTAAATCGGAAAATAAGTAGTTTGAATCGAAATACACCCTTAATTCCATTGCACTTTTTAACGTACATGACGATCTTTGTTTTGATACCTAGGAATGTTCCCTAGTAAGTTTATATCAATCTCTTAACCGTAGGTAGGGGAGAGTCGTCCAAAACGGGGACGGCGGGTCAAATGGGGACATTTGGTTTCTCACTGATAAGTGCTGACATCTGGTGATCCAATGTACTACTATTATTCCTTTACATCAGATTGCCATTTTGAAAAGATTTGTTGACGCAATTTGCTGTTATTCTTTCTGCTACGAAGTTTTGAATTTTTAGCAAGAAAAAGTTCGATTTTGCCCCTGCACTATATTGAGCTGTATGAATTTACATTTGAAGAGTCAATTTTGGTAAGTAAATCATTTTTTTCGCTCTAGTTTTAAGTTATATTCTGATATGTTTCTTCATTTTCTATCTTGCATGTGTGTGAAGAGATGCCATGTTTTCTAGCGTTCGTCATGGTCGGCTCAAATGGGGACATAGAGGGTAGTTCAAAATGGGGACGTCCCCGTTTTGAACGTCTCATAACAATTTTGAAATATGTTTTAATTTGCTTTAATTCTGAGATATTATGTTGTGAATTCAGTGCTTAAATTGAGTGTAAGAGATTATTTGTGTGCATAACGAATGTAGATTAAACAAAATTAGTTTTATAACGATTTAATAAAATTAATTTTATAATGATTAAATGTAATTATTTTTACAAAGATTAAATATAATTAATTTAATATAGATTAAATACAATTAATTTAATATTGATTAACTAAATTAAATAAATATTTAAGTTACAAAAATAAAATTTAATGTATAATTTTTTAAATGTCAAAATGATAATTTGTTCTGTTATTTACAGAACTATCATTTTATATGAAGACGAGATGGGGCGCTATCAAAGGAAAACTGATCGACAGAGCTGGTCGACAGAGAGCATGGCTGATGCAATCCAAGAAGTTTTAGAAGGGAAAATGGGTTACAGGAGAGCATCTAAAGCCTACAACGTTCCACAGACAACTCTGGAGAGGAAGGTGAAAGAGGCTCGACAGAAGGAGCTCTCTTCACAAGCGGCTGCTGCTAAATGCTTAGGAAGATATAAAACAGTTTTTTCGGAAGCCCAAGAGAAGGAATTGGTGGACCATCTGTTACATTTGGAAGAGAGGTTGTTTGGCGTTACGCTATCAGATTTGAGAACTCTCGCGTTTGAGCTAGTAGAGAAAAACAAAATTCCGCATGTTTTTAACATGGAACGGAGAATGGCTGGAAAGGACTGGCTTTATGGATTTCTAAAACGTCATCCAATATTAGCTGTACGTAATCCTGAAAAAAACCCTTAATATCGCGTGCAAAAGGTTTTAATCGCGTCGCTCTCAAAATGTTCTTTGATTTATTAGAGTCATTGTATCTAAAATATCAATTCTCACCCAATGATATTTACAATGTAGATGAGACAGGCATCTTGACAGTGCCCAATAAGCAATCTAAAGTCCTTGCTATGCGTGGAAAAAAGCAAGTTGGCAGTTTGGCATCAGTCGAGCGAGGGGTACTTGTGACAACAGAAATCTGTGTCAATGCTGCGGGAAATTTCGTTCCAACAATGTTTGTCTTTCCTAGAAAGCGAGAAAATGCTCTCTTGATGGATGATGCCCCTCCTGGATCATTTGCGGTATATCACGAGAATGGTTGGATTAACAAGGAGACTTTCCTTGTTTGGTTCAAGAAGTTTGTGGAACATTCAAATCCAGGACCTACAAAGCCAGTGTTGTTAATACTTGATGGCCACAATTCCCATACAAAAAGCTTGGAACTGGTGAACTTTGCTCGGGAAAATAACGTGGTGTTGATATGCTTTCCCCCTCACACCACACATCGGTTGCAGCCACTCGATGTCTCTTTCATGGCACCACTTAGTGCCTTTTATGAGCAAGAGACAAGGAAATGGCTCATACATCATCCTGAACGCTACGTGACAATTTACCAGGTCGGAAACCTTTTCAAAAATGCATTTTCAAGAGCAGCTACTGTGCAAAATGCTATGAGTGGGTTTAAAAAAACAGGGATATATTCCTTTAACAGAGATGTGTTCCCTGAACATTTATTTGCGCCTTCAGAAACAACTGAAAAACCTGCTAACAACCCTTTAGAACGTCATTTAGCATCGAGTGATGGAATCGTCGCACCCCAACCTTCTACTTCATTGTTTGGAATATCTCCAGCTATAGAACCCCAGACATGTTCAGCGTATAACATTTCACCGAAAATAATAATGCCTCCACCACAAGAAATTGAACGCATGAAAAAAAAGTGAATGACAAGAGGAGAGGTAAAACTGCCATACTCACTTCATCGCCTTATAAAGCATAATTGGAAGCTATGGAACAGGAGAAAAATGAAAAGCAAAATAAACTGAAAAGAAAATTGGTCAAGAAACCCACCGAACCCAATCCTAAATATACAAAAGCTAAAAATGAGAAGAAAAAAAAAATCAAGATCCGTTATCATCTGATGAGGAAGAGAATAGCGATGACGCTTGCATTTTTTGTAATGAGCTTTACATTGACTCGAAACACAAAGAGAGGTGGATTCAATGTAGCAGCTGTCGAGGTTCGGCCCATGAAGCATATTCAAGTGTTGACGAACGCGATGTCAATTTCATATGTGACTTTTGTATTTGATTACTTTTTGTGACATTCTAGTAACTGTTAAAAAAGGTAAAATTCCTTATCTGCATTTTGATTTTGCATTAAAGTCAATCTTTCTTTGTAAAACAAGTTTTTCTAATAAAATTTCGCAGTAGAACTTGAATTTATATGCTATTTCATATGAGTACCCCATTTTACCCACCCGGTTGTCCAAAACGGGGACTTCGAACATTTTTCAGAAAAATGGTTTTTTTGCCTATACTAAGGATTTTTTTAAAAAAATCCCCTTGCCATCTCATAGTCTAAGACATGCTCTAAACGGGAAATGCTTTGCCACATTTTTCTTATTTATAGATTTTTTTTTGCAGACAGAAATATGTTAGCGTCCCCATTTTGGACAACTTTCCCCTATGATATATTACGAGATATTATGGAAAATGTAAACATCACACCTTCATTTCCGATTTAAATGCCTTATGAGAACTGGAGGGGTGTAGTCGTAAAAATAACGGAGGATATACGCTCTAAGGAGAAGGTATACGCTTAATGTAGAAGGTATACTGTAGAGTGTGTATAGTATACATTTCTTGGAAAACAAAGGACATACGATATTGTTTTTTAAAATCAAGAAGGTATACGATGTATACCTCTGTACACCCTCCACTACATCCCTGGACAACTGTCATGATGGCATATTTACATTTTGTTTTTGAGTCATCGCATTATCATAACGTTGGAAATATACTAAAATGTGTTAATAATTATTAGTTAAATACCTACCTTAAATAATAATAATAAAAAAAAGTAATTAAACTTTAAAATATTAACTTCTACTACCATTTTCAACAAATTTGTTCAGATTTTTGCTCTGAAACTTGACAGCAAAATTGCTTAGCTATTTGATCTTTTATTATCTATTAAATGCTTAATTTTAAACAAATCAGTTTTATCACCCGAAGAACAATGCTTTCTTTATTTTACCAAAAAAAAAAAAAAAAAAAATCTACAAATACCTTTTAGCACTTTTATGAATCTTAGGTTGCCTCCTATACCGATTTCGTAACATGGAAAACATATATCACCTCCCTTAAATCAATAGTTTTCTAAAATAATAATTGTACGTTTTTTTTTGTATTAACTTTAAAAGATTACGCGAAATAAAAATTTCTAACCGTATATACATTAAACAATATCTATTTTTCCCGATCCAAATCTTTGCCAAATAACTAATGTAAAAACTTGTAATAACGAGCAAAGATAATGATTACAAAACACGCAAGCATATATATAAAAAGTAATTAATTTTGTGCATTGAATTGTGGCATATGATTATGCAAAGAAATACTCGTACTAGAGTAATATTTACTTAGTCTTGATCTTGTCCTTAATAATCTTTTGATTTTGTGTTGTTCTATTTATTAAGATATTTTTCTTCCTTTTTTCATCAGATTTTTTTTAACTACCGGAATTAAAAAATCAGTACAGTATTAATATAGTCACTTAATATAATATTAATAATAATAATAATAATAATAATAAACATTATGTTGCCTATTAAATGTACTATTATATAAGTATGTTTTAGTATTGTTTTAGTAAATTCCCGATATAGTGCCATCACGATGAATATACATTCTATTCATCATATAAAATGTAAGCCTTATAAAATGTAAAGTATTATAGTAATATAAGGGGGAAAGCTTCGTGGAAGTAGGATTTAAAGTTCGTTATATTGGATATAAAGGTTTAAATGTCTAATTATAGTAAGAGATTATGCATGTATTACTTATTGATTCTGTTAAACAACTTAATTCAATTAAATTTACAATAAAGGTGTAAATAAATAAAGAAAGAAAGAAAATTAAACTATCGTGGAAAAAAAATTAATTTTTTAGTTAATTCTGATATCAAAATTATAAGCACAAAATCAATAGAGAACGATAGCTTTAAAATGAATATCACTAAAATATGCTTCTATTAAAATATTAGCTCCACAGTACTCAAAAAAGATCTTAGTCAAGTCTTAGTCTACTTCATCTTACCTAGTTTACCTTTCACAAAAAAATGTGTTTGATGCACTTGTGAAAAAAAACCATCTTACCCTACCTCCTATTTCGATTTGGTAACATGGAAAACAAATATCAGATCCTTTTAATGAACAGTTATCTTAAATAAAAATTGTTTTTCCATAATAACTTTAAAAGATTACACGAAATGAAATTTTCTAACCATATATACATTAAACAATATCTATTTGCTCCGATCCAAATCCTTACCAAATAACTAATGTAAACAACCTATAATAACGAGCAAAGATAATGCTTACAAAACACGCAAGCATATATGTAAAAAGTAATTAATTTTGTGCGTTGAATCGTGGCATATGATTATGCAAAGAAGTACTCGTTCTAGAGTAATATTTACTTAGTCTTGATGTTGTCCTTAATAATCTTATGATCTTGCGTTGTTCTATTTATTAAGTTATGTTTCTTAATGTTTTACAGTGAGTGGAGATTTTTTAAATAAACTTGGAAATAATGAATTTCTGCTAATAATATAAAAAATTAGAGCAAGATTGATTTATTACATAAAAAATAAATCAATTTTTTCATCTATAAAAAATGATTTTTTTAGCTACCGGAATTAAAAAAATAGGGTAATATTTAATCCTATCTTGCTATCCTAATAATTTAAGTAAAAAGTTAAGGAAACATAAAGTCGCCTATTAAATGTATCATATAAATATGTTTTACAATTGTTCTAGTAAATTTCCGATATAGTGCCGATTAAAATTCATACTATTTACACTATCTTGATTTCTAACTCTTATGAATTATAAAACAAATAAGAAAAATCATGCGTTAAGCATAGATTATGAAGCACTTTCCAACACTTAATGAAATCTTTAACAAAACTTTGTTATTTAGGGAAATAATAGTGTATAGCCAAATATACCAAAATATGTATTCCAGTAAAATAGAACAGTCCTGTATTTCCTATGTCAGTTCATATAAGGGAAAATTTAGCTTAGCAAGAAAATACCAAGTAGCTTGAAATTTCTTTTTCAGCAATTCATACTATTAGATGGAAACATGCTTGAATATTTTTGTTCAGCCCCGTAGTTTACATTGTACCTTTATTAAACGTCAGCATTAGGCTAAAATTTATTGTAAACTAAAACACTTTTAAAACAACTGAAATCACATTCTCATAAATCATCATTCATAGGCGTCCATGTACCGAATTCTTTGTGTGGCCCTGTATATCCCTTTATCTATATTCTGCAAACATTTCTCAGTAAATTGAATGCAGCTCAGCGTAAAAATGCATAGCTTATTTAAGAATCACGTTTAAATAATTTGAGCTCATATTCAGTAACGTTGGTGTGCTCTTTTGTGTAGCCCTGTATATAAACTATAACATTTATACACACCATATAATGTGCATATATTTAGCGAAATATAAACGCGAATTTCATAATTAAAATGTATTTCATCCCTCCATCAGCCATCATCGGACACGTATACGGTACTTCGGAAAGAATATACTATTTGAAATATTTTGTGCGGCCCTGTAAATGCTATGTACTTCATATTATGCAAGACAGTAGCGTATAATTTATATTAAGCTTCAGTGACATACATCAATTTTATTATACATGAAAAAGCTTAATAAATTTAAAATAAGTCACACACAAATCCCCCTTTTACCATTATCTAATGGAATCCTTTTGTGTGGCCCTGTAAATGAATAATAGCTACATTTTTACCTTATATTTTATAGAATGCATATTTTAATATATTTGACAGGGTATAACATCTTTAAAATTCCTTTGAAACGATTTTTCCCCATAGGTCGTAATGTAATAGGAAACTTTTGATTCGCCCTGTAGATAAACTAATCATGGTAGAAACTTCATTTTCCATAGAACTTGTGCTAGGGTAAACATCAATAACGTCCTAAAGTTTCATGGCAATCCGAGTATATTAACGATTTTTCCCATAGGCCGTAATGTAATGGGAAACTTTTGATTCGCCCTGTAGATAAACTAATCATGGTAGAAACTTCATTTTCCATAGGACTTGAGCTAGTGTAAACATCAATAACGTCCTAAAATTTCATGGCGATCCGAGTATATTAACGATTTTTCCCATAGGCCGTAATGTAATGGGAAACTTTTGATTCGCCCTGTAGATAAACTAATCATGGTAGAAACTTCATTTTCCATAGGACTTGAGCTAGTGTAAACATCAATAACGTCCTAAAATTTCATGGCGATCCGAGTATATTAACGATTTTTCCCCATAGGCCGTAATGTAATGGGAAACTTTTGATTCTCTCTGTAGATAAACTAATCATGGTAGATACTTCATTTTCAATAGGGTTCGTGCTAGGGTAAACCTCAATTACGTATAAAAATTTCATAGCAATCCCAGTATTTTTACGAGAGTTAGAGCGCGGACAGACGGATAGACGGACAGAAGGACAGACGACCGGACAAACCGAATGCATAAGAACTTTTCAACTTTGTTGGAAAGTGCTAAAAATGTATTTCCTCTGTTAAATGATTAAATTAGTAATAAGTACATTTCATAATGGTTCCCGTAATTTAATCTATTATAAAGGGTGATTAAAAAGGGTTTTAATTTTATACCCTTCGAGAAAAAACAAAAACAAATGAAACAAACTCTTCTTGATGAATACTTTTCCTAATAATTGTTTTTTCCATAATAATTTTAAAAGATTACGCGAAATGAAAATTTCTAACCGTATATACATTGAACAATATCTATTTGCCCCGATCCAAATCCTTACCAAATAACTAATGTAAACAACATGTAACAACGAGCAAAGATAATGATTAAACAAGTAAGAAAAATCATGCGTTAAGCATAGATTATGAAGCACTTTCCAACACTTGATGAAATCTTTAACAAAATTTTGTTATTTAGGGAAATAATAGTGTATAGCGAAACATACCCAAATATGTATTCCAGTACATTAGAACAGCCCTGCATTTCATATGTCAGTTCATATAATGGGAAAATTTAGCTTAGCAAGAAAATACACAGTAGCTTGAAATTTCTTTTTCAGCAATTCATACTATTAGATGGAAACATACTTGAATACTTTTGTTCAGCCCTGTAGTTTACATTGTACCTTTATTACACGTCAACATTAGGCTAAAATTTATAGTAAACTAAAACACTTTTAAAACAACTGAAATCACATTCTCTAAAATCATCATTCATAGGCGTCCATGTAACGAATTCTTAGCGTGGCCCTGTATATCCCTTTTTATATATTCTGCAAACATTTCTCAGTAAATTAAATGCAGCTCAGCGAAAAATGCCTAGCTTATTTAAGAACCACGTTTAAATAATTTACGCTCATATTCAGTAACGTTGGTGAGCTCTTTTGGGTAGCCCTGTATATCAACTATAACATTTATACGCACCATATAATGTGCATATATTTAGCGAAATATAAACACGAATATCATAATTAAAATGCATTTCATCCTTCCATCAGCCATCATCGGACACATATACGGTACTTCGGAAAGAATATACTATTTGAAATCTTTTGTATGGCCCTGTAAATGCTATGTACTTCATATTATGCAAGACAGTAGCGTATAATTTATATTAAGCTTCAGTAACATATATCAATTTTATTATACATGAAACAGTTTAATATACTTAAAATATGTCACACACAATTCCCCTTTTACCATTATCTAATGGAATTCTTTTGTGTGGCCCTGTAAACGAAAAATAGCTACATTTTCACCTTATATGTTATAGAATGCATATTTTAATATGTTTGACAGGGTATAACATCTTTAAAATTCCTTTGAAACGATTTTTCCCTATAGGCCGTAATGTAATAGGAAACTTTTGATTTACCCTGTAGATAAACTAATCATGGTAGAAACTTCATTTTCGATAGGACTTGTGCTTGGGTAAACGTCAATAACGTCCTAAAATTTCATGGCAATCCGAGTATATTAACGATTTTTCCCCATAGGCCGTAATGTAATGGGAAAGTTTTGATTCGCCCTGTAGATAAACTAATCATGGTAGATACTTCATTTTCAATAGGGTTCGTGCTAGGGTAAACGTCAATAACGTCCTAAAATTTCATGGCAATCCGAGTATATTAATGATTTTTCCCCATAGGCCGTAATGTAATGGGAAAATTTTGATTCTCTCTGTAGATAAACTAATCATGGTAGATACTTCATTTTCAATAGGGTTCGTGCTAGGGTAAACCTCAATAACGTATAAAAATTTCATAGCAATCCGAGTATATTTACGGGAGTTTGAGCGCGGACAGACGGACAGACGGACAGACGGACAGACGGCCAGACAAACCGAATGCTTTTCAACTTTGTTGGAAAGTGCTAAAAACACGCAAGCATATATGTAAAAAGTAATTAATTTTGTGCATTGAAGCGTGGCATGTGATTATGCAAAGAAATATTCGTACTAGAGTAATATTTACTCAGAGTTGATGTTGTCCTTAATAACCTTGTGATCTTGCATTGTTCTATCTATTAAGTTATTTTTTTTAATATTTTACGGTGAGTGGGAATCATTTAAATAAACTTGAAAATAATGAATCTTAAAAATATTCCATTGTATTTTCTGTTAAAAGTTTAATTGATTTAGAGGAAGATTAATTTATTATATAAAAAATATACATTACTTTTTTCATCTATAAAAAATTAATTATTTTTTTTATTTAACTATCGGTATTAAAAAATAGGAAAATATAATTTACATAAAAAATTAATAAAACGTGAAGTCGCCTATTAAAAGTACCATATAAACATGCTTTACCACTGTTATATTAAATTTCCAATATAGTGCCAATAAAGATACATATTATTTACACTTCTGGCTTTCTAACTCTTATGGATTGTTAAACGATGTATTTACACCGTTAAAAGATTAAATTCGTAGTAAGAACATTTCATAATGGTTCCAGTAATTTAATTTATTTATTATAAAGCGTGGTTAAAAAAGGTTTGATTTTATATCCTCCGAGAAAAAAATGTGCAGACTGATTGTACTGATGAATTCAAACTGATTTTGTATTTTTATCTATCGAAATTTAGAAAAAAATTATTATTAAATCATAATGTTTTTTATTATAGAGAGAAATAAAAGAAATATCCATATTTCTACATGGTTTTTGTCCAAGACATTACTACATGTAGCTAAAAACTTTTATTGTGCATTTTAGAATATGGTGTAGTGGAGGGTATACGGGGGTATACGCCGTTCTGGATATTTTTAGGAAACCTCGTGTACCGTCTATTTCTTGAGAAAGCTGTGGTAAACTCTAAAAATCTCTTTAAATTCCAGGTCAAACACGAACAAAATGGATAAATTTCTGAAATGTACGGAAATTTTTCCATTAAAAACCAGTGAATTGTACTGTATTTTTCATTACAAGTACAACTTCCGTAAAATCGTCTATTTTTATTTATTTATTTATCCGAGCATTTTCACAATTCAGTCACAGAAAGAATAATACTTCGAAAAACCGACGATAATAGGTTTAAAATCAAGTAGAGGGTTCTCGTTACGAAGGGGTTAAATTGCACTTTATTTTAGAAATTGAATCAATACTCTGCAACGCTTACAGTTGATAATAATAAAAATTATAACTGGCAGATTGTTTGATAAATTAATAGAAATTCTCTATAAAATATTTTGACAAAGATACAAATTTAGCGACAGATTTTCTATTCTGCAGATTTATATTAAACGAAATTAACTTTGTACATATAACAAAATTTACAATTTTAATCTAACCTGAAATTCTTCGCTTTTTATTGATATGCCTTTACATGTTTTAGAATTTCCCATTCTTTTTTTTCTACAATTATTATAAAAAGTGTCTTTCCAAGATACAAATTTACCGACACATTCTTTCTTATGCAGCGTTTTTTTAAACGAAATAAACTTTGTGCATAAAATAAAAATGACAATTTTTAATCTAAGTTGTAACTATTCGGATTTTATTGATATGACTTGACATGTTAAAGAATTTCTAATTCCCTTATTTTTCCAACATTAACCATAAAGAGTGTCTTTCTTTTTAAACTAGATATTTCTGTTTTCTTTCTTTATTCAATTTCAGTTGATAATCGCCTATTTATTATTCATTGCAGAGCAGAAAATCGTTATAGGAAAAGAAAAATTACCGTAAAAAGACAAAAGTTTTGTCACATTAAAAAAGTCGAATTTTGTTTTTATTTGCATAAAAGTATCATTATTTAGAATATGAAAAAAATTATTTTTAAGAAAGAAAAAGGGAAAGTTTAACAGTTTAATTTAAACTATTTACAAAAAAATAATACACCGAAAGGAAAGTAAACTAACTTAGTTTTGCTTAGAAATGTTCAATATGTGCATATTTAATTATACGGAACACGTCCAACCTAACGCCCAATTTTATCAATACTTCAGTTAGCAAGTCGGGACTAACAGAAAAAGCAGCCTTTTTAATTTTGTGCTCAACTAGGAAAAATCATTAGATTGTGGAGGAACATATACAGGGTGTTTCGCTACCAGACCGACAAACTTTGAGGGATGATAGTAGAAACGAAGACAAACATTATTAAATAGGAAACCATGGGGCGCAAATGTCTTCTGTAGGAGCTAGGGGCCATTAAAAATTAAGGTCTGAAATTTCAAACGATGATAAAAAACGGAAAAAAAGGTCGATTCGTTTGCGGTTTTCAATAAAATCATTCTTTATATCACGATTTTTTTTAGAAAAAAAAATTAAAGGTTACGTTCAAAAATTGTCGATAGAGGGCGCTTTAGACTTTAGAGTAACGAACAAGTACTTTTTACCATTATTTTGTGCATGTGGTTGAAATTATTCTAAAGTTTAGACTTTAACTTAAATTTTAAGCCCAAAATCGGAAACACTGGGATCGGGTAACTAGCGAAAATTAAACTGTGAACAGAGGGCGAAATTTTAAACGCTCATAAATATTGGACAGACAAATCGATGTTGTTGCAGTTTACGTGTAAGTCATTCCCTCGGTAATTATTTTATTCAAAATGACGTACAGCTTTGGTGCCCTAATTTTTTGATAGAGGGCGCTTCCGACACATCTCTGACATTTCAGTGGCATTACTCCTGGGTGTTTTACTACCAGACCATCATACTTCCAGGAAGTGTTAAGGATACAAAGAAGACTTGGAATCACATAGGAATGCAACGTTGGAAATGCATTTTTTGCAAGTTACGGTTAAAGAAAGCAGAGAAAAATGTAACAGAAACAGCAGAGAAAGAGCGACAAGTTAATGTGACAGAAAACAATTTATTTAAAGGTTTTACTAGAAAAGATGTTTGAAATTACGACCAGAAGTAGTCCGGTAAGTTTGACAGCGATGGTAGATGGAGCTAAACGGTAATACGCCTGCGCAGAGATCACTTTGAAGTGATCATTTGCGAACCGGTTCCAAAGGTAGCTGAATAAAGTATTTCAACGATGAACAACACGATAGGGCTCCTCCACATTTTACCAATGACGTTTGCCGACACTTCAAAGTAACATATGGACAGTGGTGGATAGGTCGTGGTAGCCCGGTTCATTCACCTGCCAGATCGCCCGACCTATCATGTATGGACTTCTTTTGCTGGGGTCAAATGAAAAATTGGGTGTATGAGACTCCCGTACCGTCAGTTGAAGACCTCGCAGCTGGTATTTCTGTAGCTGCCAGAAAACTATCAGAGATGCCAGAAATCTTTCAAAGCGGAGGAATTCCACGTGACGCCGCTGTCAACCATACCGGACTACTTCTGGCCGTAATTTTGAACACCTTTTCTAGTAAAACCTTTAAATAAACTGTTTTCTGTCACATTAATGTGTCGCTCTTTCTCTGCTATTTCTGTTACTTTTTTTTCATTTCTTCCTTTAACCGTAACTTGCAAAAAATGCATTTCCAACGTTACATTCCTAAGTTTTTCCAAGTCGTCTTTGTATCCCTAACACTTCCTTGAAGTATGATAGTCTGGTAGTAAAACACCCAGGAGTAATGCCACTGAAATGTCAGAGATGTGTCGGAAGAGCCCTCTATCAAAACATGCAGGCACCAAAGCTGTACGTCATTTTGAATAAAATAATTACCAAGGGAATGAGTTACACGCAAACTGCAACAAAATCGATTTATTTGTCCAATATTTATGAGCGTTTAAAATTTCCACCTCTGTTCACAGTTCAATTTTCGCTAGTTACCTAATCCCAATGTTTCCGATTTTGGGCTTAAAATTTAAGTTAAAGTCTAAACTTTAGAATAATTTCAACCCCATACACAAAAAAGTAACTGTTCGTTACTCTATAGTCTACAGCGCCCTCTATCGACAATTTTTGAACATAACCTTTAAAAATTTTTTGTAAGAAAAATGTGATATAAAGAAAGTTTTAGTGAAAACCGCAAACGAATCGACCCTTTTTTCCGTTTTTTATCATCGTTTGAAATTTTGGACCTCAAACTTTAATGGCCCCTAGCTCCTACAGAAGACGTTTGCGCCCCATGGTTTCCTATTTAATAATGTTTGTTTTCATGTCTACAATCATCCCTCAAAGTTTGTCGGTCTGGTAGCGAAACACCCTGTATAAGATCTTTTATAAAGCCCCAAAGAAAAAAAAATTGCACAGTATAAACGGCTTTTAAATCTTCAGTCCAGCAATGCTTTAAGCTCAGAAGTCGTCATTTTGCTTATGTGGCACTGCAAGCAAGTAAATAACAAAGCTCTACACGCACATGCGCTTACATATATTTTCGAGTTGTTCTTTATCTTTTGCCTTGAACCAACAATGTGTAACGCTTACAGTTAATACCATTTAAATTTATATTTAAGAGGTTTTTTAATGAACATCTTGTATGATAGGTTATTAGGAAAATAATAGAAATTTTCATTAAAAAGGTTTCATCCAAATTATAAATTTAAGAAGAGATTCTTCGTTACATAAGTATGCTTTTAACGAAATAAATTTTGTGCATAAATAGTATAAAAAAAATTAAGTTGACATTCTTTGAATTTTATTCATACGCTTTGAGATGTTACAGAATTTCCCATTCCCTTATTTTTCCAACATCCTTTTTCCAACATTAATAAAAACAAGTTGGAAATTGCACGTGAAGCGTAGCAAATTAGGTGCGTTCGAACGATAACGAAGTTTTAAAAATAGAAATAATTTCATATATCAATCTCATAACATTGTAAATAGTTAATTACAATTAAAACGCTCATTAAACAATGTTCTCCCTATACCATTATGTAATGGAATACTTTTGTGTCGCCTTGTAAATCAATAACAAATGTTCTTTGCACCACAAATTATGTAAGATGTGTATTATAATATGTACTTTATAGTTGCATATAAATTTTATTAAGTTCGCATGAGTGTAACACGGTTAAAATGCATTTGAAACATTATTCCCATTGACCGTAATGTAATGGAATACTTTTGATTGTCCCTGTAATTGATCTATGCATCCGAGTTTCATAAAATTTGAAATAACTCGAAAAAATTATGTAATAATAATGTACTTTAAATTTCAAACGTATAGAATATGCTTGAAACTTTTTCCCCATTGACCATAATGTAATTGAATACTTTTGATTGCCCCTGTAATTGATCTATGCACACGATTATCAAAAAATTTTAAAAAACTCGACAGAATTATGTAATAATTGCGTATTTTAAATTTTAAACAATTAAAATGCATTTGAAACTTTTTTCCCCATTGACCGTAATGTAATGGAATACTTTTGATTGCCCCTGTAATTGATCTATGCATCCGAGTTTCAAAAAATTTGAAATAACTCGAAAAAATTATGTATTTTAAATTTCAAACGTATAGAATATATTTGAAACATTTTCCCCATTGACCATAATGTAATTGAATATTTTGATTGCCCCTGTAATTGATCTATGCACACGATTATCAAAAAATTTGAAATAACTCGACAGAATTATGTAATAATTGCGTATTTTAAGTTTCAAACGATTAAAACGCATTTGAAACTTTTTCCCCATTGACCGTAATGTAATGGAATACTTTTGATCGTCCCTGTAATTGATCTATCCATCCGATTCTCATAAAATTTGAAATGACTCGACAAAATTATGTAATAATTATGTATTTTAAATTTCAAACGATTCGGTTGGGCAGTTTTTGCGTTGTTATATGCGGACAGACAGACGGACAGACAGACGGACGGACAGACGGACCGACTGAACGACCACTACAGGTGCTACGTATTATATAATTACGAACGCACCTAAAAAGTGTATTTCTATATGAACATAATATTTCTATTTTCTTTCTTTATTTGATTTTAGTTGGTATTCAAACATTTATTATTCATTTACAGCAAAAAATCTTTATGGGGAAAAAACTGTGAGAAGACCGAAGTAAAACAAAAGTTTTGCTACGTTAAAGAAGTCGAAATTTGTTTTTATTTACATAAAAGTGTCATTATTTGGGATATCAAAAAAATATATTTTTAAGAAACAGAAAGGAATGTTTTTCGCAGATTATATTTCATACAGTTATTAATGTAAATCGCACAATGCAGGGCTCGGATAAAAAAGCAAAAGCAAAATAAAAAAAATAAGAATAAACAAGTGGGAAATTACACGTGAAGCATAGCAAATGGGGTGCGCTCGTACGATAACGAAGTTTTAAAAATATCACTCTCATGTATCAATCTCATAAAATTGTAAATAGTTAATTACAATTAAAATGCGCACCAAACAATGTTCTCCCTATACCATTATATAATGGAATACTTTTGTGTGGCCTTCTAAATCAATAAGAAATGTTCTTTGCACCACAGGTTGTGCAAAATGTTTATTATAATATGTACTTTATAGATGCATATCAATTTTTTTGTGAACGAATGAGGGTAACACCCTTAACATGCATTTGAATCATTTTTCCCCGTTGACCGTAATGTTTCGGAATACTTTTGATTGTCCCTATAATGGAACTACACTATATTGCCATTGATTATGGGACACTTGCGATTTTAGACATTTTACTAAATATCTAGAAAAATACATGAGGAATCATTTCGAAACTCTTAGTGTATAAATATAATAGTATACGTCATACATCTCCGTGAAGATTTTTTACCGAAAACCCATAGGGGACCGTCAACAAATTAAAAAAGAATGAATATCTTTTGAATAACCCTGTCAAAACTAATGTAGCAAAAGCGCTCAAACTCTATATTATGATTGAATGCCTTATTGTAATACACTGTGTTCATTTTTATGCAAATAGCATGCACACTCGCAGAGTAATTAAGGTTTTTATAAAAATGGTCCCAAATTTTTCCAAGTTTTTCCATTATAATTTTCAGAGTTCTTTATATAAAATAATATTTTTTTCAGAAAATATGGCAAACAACATTGCACACAGTACCCTGTAATCAGAATTGAAAAATAATCAAAATTGTATGAAAAATGAGTAGGTTTACTAAATAATTTTTTACTGCGCATGCGTCAAATGTATCGAAATTTCATTTGCATATTATGTTAGCTAAGTGTATAGAGCAACTTTTGTAAAAATCTCAAAATCATAGCTTGAAAATTCTGAAAGTACTCGTCTATAGAAAAAGGACAAAATCCGTTGTTTCCAAAATGAAGCAAAAAAATGAGGGATTTTATCCAAATGCAGTAGTACATCCCATATTGTGCATTCTATATTGACACTAATCAATGAATATATGGATACAACCCCTCTTGTTTTTGCTTCATTTTGAGAATAACGGATTTTCGACTTATTCAATTGGCGATTATTGTCAGAATTTTCAAGTTATGATTTTGTGACTTTCACAAAAGTTGCTCTATACATTTAGCTAACATAATATGCAAATGAAATTTTGATATCGTTGACGCATGTGCAGTAAAAAATTATTTAGTAAACCAACTCATTTTTTATACAATTTTCATTATTTTTTAATTCTGATTACAGGGAACTGTGTGCAATGTTGTTTGTCATATTTTCTGAAAAAAAATAATATTTTATATTAAGAACTCTGAAAATTATAAGGAAAAAACTTGGAAAAATTTGGGATCATTTTTATAAAAACCTTCATTACTCTGCGAGTATGCATGCTATTTGCATGAAAATGAACAAGGCTTATTACAATAAGACATTTAATCACAATCTAGAGTTTGAGCGCTTTTGCTACATTAGTTTTGACAGGGTTATTCAAAACATATTCATTCTTTTTTAATTTGTTGACGGTCCCCTTTGGAGTTTCGGGAAAAAATCTTCACTGAGATGTATGACTTATACTATTATATTTATACACTAAGAGTTTCGAGATGATTCCTCATGTATTTTTCTAGATATTTAGTAAAATGTCTAAAATCGCAAGTGTCCCATAATCAATGGCAATATAGTGTATGCATCCGATTTTGATAAAATTTGAAATATCTCGACAAAATTATGTAAAAATTATGTATTTTAAATTTCAAACGATTAAAATGTATTTGAAACTTTTTTCCCCATTGACCGTAATGTAATAGAACACTTTTCATTTTCCCTGTAATTGATCTATGCATCCGATTTTCGTAAAATTTGAAATGACTCGACAAAATTATGTTATAATTATATATTTTAAATTTCAAAAGGTTCGGTTGGGTAGTTTTTGCATTGTTAAATGCGGACGGACGGACGGGCGGACAGACGGTTGGTTGGTTGGTTGATTTTTGTCGTCCGATTATCTACACTAGGGATATAGGACCAGGGGGCAGTGCCCTTCGTGGGGGTCTTTCTAAGGGAACCTAACCCGTATTTACGCAAGGTTCGAAGAAAACCACGAAAACTCCGAACGGTTAGGCCGACAGCCGCGATTGGGTTCGAACCCAGCACCTGCCGTCTACCAGTTGAGAGGTCCGAACCTCTCGGCCACTGGTGGGGCCGGCGGACAGACGGAGAGACTGAACCGCAACTATAGGTGCTATGTATTTACATAATTACGAACGCACCTAAAAAGGTGCATTTTTTTAGTGAGACTTTTTCTATTTATTGAAATTTTTTCTTTTTTGTACTTTGCTTTGTAAAGAGCTTATGAATTTCCATTTACGTTTACTCAATTCTTAAGAACAATTGATTGCTCAAAATAAATATTTGAAAATACTTTAAAGCATTATCGGATTTCTTTAAATAAATTGTTAATGAATTTATTTATTAACTTGGATGTGTAATCTAGAACATTCAAGAAACTTTATTCTTTTTCATAGTTTTTCAATTTCTTAATAATAGTTAGATAATTTGTGGATGTCGATAATATAATATAAATGGCTTCAAAATAATCATTTAATTATTAATTCAGGTATTTTTTTTTCAATTTCTATTAATAATATAGGTTTGATTTTACATTTTTATTATTTTTATTAGTGCTGTAAAGTGTTTGAATATCGCATTGTATTGCTCTTTCAGGTTCAGTTAGTATCTGATAAAAAGTTGAGGTTGTTACCCCGTCGACCAAAATACTATAGCCAAATTATAAGATTAAATGCCAATAATGGATGATCGTGACTGTCAATTCAATGATATTAAATACGATGCACGTGTTTAAAATGTGATTAAGTGAATTTTATTTCTACTTTTTATTTGTATTTTTATTAATATTCTACTAATTATTTGTTTTTTTTTATTATTATTTAAAATAAAAATTACGTCAATATGTATAATTTGGCTATTAGTTTGGCGATTTGTATAATTTGGCGAAATCGGTTGACGGGATAACAGAGTAGTACCAAAAATGATCCTAACTAGTTTTTGTTTATTTATTTATTTATTTATTGGTTTTTTATTGCTGTCATCGCAAAGGAGTTAAATTACTTTTTATTTTTGACCAATGAACTAACACTGTGCAACACTTAATGGGTTCAAAATAATTATTTAATTATTAATTCAGTTATTATTTTTCAATTTCTATTTATAATAATATATTTGATTTTACATTTTTATTATTTTTATTATTGCTGAAACGTGTTTGGATATCGCATTGTATTTAACCATTTCAGATTCAGTTAGTATTTGATAAAAAAAATTGATCCTGGCTAGATTTTTTTTCTGGTGTTCAAGGGCTGTCATCGCGAAAGGGACAATTTATATTTTTGACCAACGAACAACACTGTACAACGCTTACAGTTGATATTATTAAAAATTATGACTGGTAGATTCTTTGGAAAAGTAATAGAAATTCTCATTAAAATGTTTTGTCCAAAAAAAAAAAAAAGATTATTTGTTATGCAGGTTTATTTTAAACGAAATACATTTTGTGCATAAAATAAAAAAGACAATTTTAAATCTAAGTTAAGACTGTTCGCATTTTATTAATATGCTTTGACATGTTAGAGAATTCCTATTCTCTTATTATTCCTACATTGATCTTAAAAAGAGTTTTTCTTTATAAACTGGATATTTCTGTTTTCTTTCTTTATTTAATTTTTGTTGATATTCGCATATTTATTATTCATTGCACAGCAGAAAATCTTTATCCGAAAAGAAAAATAACTGCGAAAAGACAAAAGTTTTTGCACATTAAAGAAGTCGAATTTTGTTTTTATTTACATAAAAGTATCATTATTCGGGATATCAAAGAAATTTATTATTAAGAAAAGAAAAGGAATGTTTCACACAGATTATATTACAAAGAGTTGTTAATGTAAATTTCACAATGCGGGGCTCGGATAAAACAGCAAAAGAAATTTAATAAATAAAATAAAAATAAAAATAAAGGTAAATTTTTTTAGAATAACTTTTACTACTTATTAAATTTTTCCTTTTTTTTTTTTCTTTTGTTTGTTTGTTTTCTAAAGAGCTAATGAATTTCCATTTACGTTTACTCAATTCTTAATAGCATTTGATTACTCAAAAAAATATTTGAAAATATTTTAAAGCATTATCGAATTTATTTTCATAAATTGTCAATCAAATTATTTATTAAGTTGGATGCGTATTCTAGTAGATTCAAGTAACTTTATTCTTTTTCATATTTTTTCAATTTCTGAATAATAATTAGATAATTTGTGGATGTCGATAATATATTATAAATGGGTTCAAAATAATTATTTAATTATTGATTCAGCTATTATTTTTCAATTTCTATTTATAATAATTGATTTGATTTTACATTTTTATTATTTTAATAATTGTCAATCCAATTATTTATTAAGTTGGATGCGTATTCTAGTAGATTCAAGTAACTTTATTCTTTTTCATATTTTTTCAATTTCTGAATAATAATTAGATAATTTGTGGATGTCGATAATATAATATAAATGGGTTCAAAATAATTATTTAATTATTAATTCAGTTATTATTTTTCAATTTCTATTTATAATAATTGATTTGATTTTACATTTTTATTAGCACTTTCCAACAAAGTTGAAAAGTGCTTATGCATTCGGTTTGTCTGTCCGTCTGTCCGTCTGTCCGTCTGTCCGCGCTCTAACTCACGTATATATACTCGGATTGCTATGAAATTTTTATACGTTATTGAGGTTTACGCTAGCACGAACCCTATTGAAAATGAAGGATCTACCATGATTAGTTTATCTACAGAGAGAATCAAAAGTTTCACATTACATTATTAGCACTTTCCAACAAAGTTGAAAAGTGCTTATGCATTCGGTTTGTCTGTCCGTCTGTCCGTCTGTCCGCGCTCTAACTCCCGTATATATACTCGGATTGCTATGAAATTTTTATACGTTATTGAGGTTTACGCTAGCACGAACCCTATTGAAAATGAAGTATCTACCATGATTAGTTTATCTACAGAGAGAATCAAAAGTTTCACATTACATTACGGCCTATGGGGAAAAATCGCTAATATACTCAGATTGCCATGAAATTTTAGGACGTTATTGACGTTTACCCTGGCACAAGTCCTATTGAAAATGAAGTTTCTACCATGATTAGTTTATCTACAGGGCGAATCAAAAGTTTCCCATTACATTACGGCCTATGGGGAAAAATCGTTAATATACTCGGATTGCGATGAAATTTTAGGACGTTATTGAGGTTTACCCTAGCACGAACCCTACTGAAAATGAAGTATCTACCGTGATTAGTTTATCTACAGAGAGATTCAAAAGTTTCCCATTACATTACGGCCTATGGGGAAAAATCGTTAATATACTCAGATTGCCATGAAATTTTAGTATGTTATTGACGTTTACCCTAGCACAAGTCCTATCGAAAATTTAGTTTCTACCATGATTAGTTTATCTACAGGGCGAATCAAAATTTTCCTATTACATTACGGCCTATGGGGAAAAATCGTTTCAAAGGAATTTTAAGGATGTTATACCCTGTCAAAGGTATTAAAATATGCATTCTATAAAATATAAGGTGAAAATGTAGCTATTATTCATTTACAGGTCCACACAAAAGAATTCCATTAGATATAATGGTAAAAGGGGGAATTGTGTGTGACATTTAAAAAATATATTGAGTTTTTTTATGTATAATAAAACTGATATATGTCACTGAAGCTTAATATAAGTTATACGCTACTGTCTTGCATAATATGAAGTACATAGCATTTACAGGGCCATACAAAAGATTTCAAATAGTATATTCTTTCCAAAGTACCGTATATGTGTCCGATGATGGCTGATGGAGGGATGAAATGCATTTTAATTATGATATTAGCGTTTGTATTTCGCTAAATATATGCGCATTACATGGTGTGTATAACTGTTATAGTTGATATACAGGGCTACCCAAAAGAGCTCACCAACGTTACTGAATATGAGCGTAAATTATTTAAACGTGGTTCTTAAATAAGCTATGCATTTTTACGCTGAGCTGAATTCAATTTACTGAGAAATGTTTGCAGAATATAGATAAAGGGATATACAGGGCCACGCAAAGAATTCGGTACATGGACGCCTATGAATGATAATTTATGAGAATGTGATTTCAGTTGTTTTAAAAGTGTTTTAGTTTACAATAAATTTTAGCCTAATGCTGACGTGTAATAAAGGTATAATGTAAACTACAGGGCTGAACAAAAGTATTCAAGTATGTTTCCATCTAATAGTATGAATTGCTGAAAAAGAAAATTCAAGCTACTAGGTATTTTCTTGCTGAGCTAAATTTTCCCATTATATGAACTGACATATGAAATACAGGGCTGTTCTAATGTACTGGAATACATATTTGGGTATATTTGGCTATACACTATTATTTCCCTAAATAACAAAGTTTTGTTAAAGATTTCATTAAGTGTTGGAAAGTGCTTCATAATCTATGCTTAATGCATGATTTTTCTTACTTGTTATTTTAATAATTGTCAATCCAATTATTTATTAAGTTGGATGCGTATTCTAGTAGATTCAAGTAACTTTATTCTTTTTCATAGTTTTTCAGTTTCTGAATAATAATTAGATAATTTGTGGATGTCGATAATATAATATAAATGGGTTCAAAATAATTATTTAATTATTATTTCAGTTATTATTTTTCAATTTCTATTTTTAATAATTGATTTGATTTTACATTTTTATTATTTTAATAATTGCCAATCTAATTATTTATTAAGTTGGATGCGTATTCTAGTAGATTCAAGTAACTTTATTCTTTTTCATAGTTTTTCAATTTCTTAATAATATTTAGATAATTTGTGGATGTTGATAATATAATATAAATGGGTTCAAAATAATTATTTAATTATTAATTCAGTTATTATTTTTCAATTTCTATTTATAATAATATATTTGATTTTACATTTTTATTATTTTTATTATTGCTGAAACGTGTTTGGATATCGCATTGTATTTAACCATTTCAGATTCAGTTAGTATTTGATAAAAAAATTGATCCTGGCTAGATTTTTTTTCTGGTGTTCAAGGGCTGTCATCGCGAAAGGGACAATTTATATTTTTGACCAACGAACAACACTGTACAACGCTTACAGTTGATATTATTAAAAATTATGACTGGTAGATTCTTTGGTAAAGTAACAGAAATTCTCATTAAAATGTTTTGTCCAAGACACAAATTTACCGATATATTCTTTGTTATGCAGGCTTATTTTAAACAAAATAAATTTTGTGCATAAAATAAACTAGTTGGATGTGCCAATCCCAAAACTTTGTTCTATCTCATACGTACATTTTAATATTTAAAAAAAATAGTAATTCATGTTAATGCTTTAGTTTTTTTAATTCAATATTATACCAACTTTGTTTTTCATCCTAAATTTCTGCTTCAGTCAATTAATCGGGGTAAAAACGAGTCTCTGCACGAGCCGATGTGCAATAGAATGATAGGCAGATTTTTTTTCAAATTCAGGGAAAATCTACTTGCCATACAAAAAATAATCATACCCAAAAATTTTAGTTCAGTTCAAGGCATAATTTCATACATTTTAGGTGATGCAATATTGAAAATGGCACAAAAATCGCTACTGCAACGCACCCCTTCGGCGGATTTTTTTCAATTTCAGGAAATACCCACTAGCTATAGCCAAACACTTACACAAAAAATTTTTTTCAATTTTATGCATAATTTCACACAGTTTTAGGTTGTACAATATTCAAAATGACACAAAAATAGCAATTGCACAGCCCCCTTCCGGTGGATTGTTTTCAAAACTCAGAAAGGACCAAGTAGCCATAGCCATACACTTACACAAAAAGTTTGGTTCAATTCTATGCATATCCTCATACACTTTTGGCCGGTACAATATTGAAAATGGCACAAATATCGCGATTGAAGCACCCCCTTCCGGTAGAATATTTGAAAACTGAAGGAGGGCCTGTTTGCCACAGCCAAAAACATTCACAAAAAATTTGATTCAATTCTATGCATATCTTCATACACTTTTGGCCGGTACAATATTGAAAATGGCACAAAAATCGCGATTGAAGCACCCCCTTCCGGTAGAATATTTGAAAACTGAAGGAGGGCCTGTTTGCCACAGCCAAAAACATTCACAAAAAATTTGGTTCAATTCTATGCATATCCTCATACACTTTTGGCCGGTACAATATTGAAAATGGCACAAAAATCGCGATTGAAGCACCCCCTTCCGGTAGAATATTTGAAAACTGAAGGAGGGCCTGTTTGCCACAGCCAAAAACATTCACAAAAAATTTGGTTCAATTCTATGCATATCTTCATACACTTTTTGATGGTAGAATGGCGACATACGGACACACGGACAGACATTTTGTAAAAACATGTTTTTAGGAATCTATGACCCCTAAAACGTGTAAATTCGTTGAAAACCGGAAGTCGAAAAAAATTTCGATTGCAATACTTTATTCTATTGAAGATAGAAGGAAGTAATAAAAATACTATTTTAAATCTAAGTTAAAACTCTTCGCATTTTATTGATACGCTTTGACATGTTATAGAATGTGCAATTCCCTTATTTTTCCTACATTGATCTTAAAAAGTGTCTTTCTTTATAAACTGGATATTTCTGTTTTCTTTCTTTATTTACTTTTTGTTGATATTCGCATATTTATTATTCATTGCACAGCAGAAAATCTTTATGCGAAAAGAAAAATAACTGTTAAAAGACAAAAGTTTTGGCACATTAAAGAAGTCGAATTTTGTTTTTATTTACATAAAACTATCATTATTTGGGATATGAAAAAAAAAGTATTTTTAAGAAATAGAAAGGAATGTTTTTCGCACATTACATTTCAAAGCGTTATTAATGTAAATCGCAAATTCAGGGCTCGGATAAAAAAACAAAATAAATAAAAATGCTATATTTTGTTAGTAAGACTTTTCTATTGATTGAGATTTTTCTTTTTCTTTTTTATTGTGCTTTCTAGAAAGCTTATAAATTTCCATTTACGTTTGCTGAATTTTTAATAGCATTTGAGCAGTCATACAAATATTTGAAAGAAAATACATTATTTTTTAAAGAGATTTTTTTAAAGCACCGGATTTTTTAAAATAAATGGGCCATCAACTTATTTATTAACTTGAATGTGTAATCTATTAGGTTTAAGTAACTTTATTCTTTTTTTAACTTTTATTTACAATATATCATACATGAAATGAAAGCTAAACGAACTCCTTTCTTCTTACAAATGCTCAATATATGCACTTATATATGACATACAATCAGTGCAAAGTCTAATTCCTCACACACTTCAGTTAACAAGTCCGGAGTAATGAAGGTAACAACCTCTTCAATTCTCTGTCTTCAAATTAGCAAATCATTTCGTATCGGCAGAACACTGGCATGATCTTCTATAAAGTTCCAAAGGGAAAATTCGCAAGGCTTTAACAGCTCTTACATCTTCAGTCTAGCAAAAATGCTCTAATCTCAGAAGTCGCCATTTTGCATATTTGGCGTGGCAAGTGAGAAAACAACATACTAAGCAACAATTCAGTAACATTCACACATTCACTTATTTAAAACTATTTAACAACTTGAGGACAATCGGCTGGAATATGAGCCTCTTCAATAGCTCAGAATCATGCATTCTCCTCACTAGTTATTTTTTTATTGTAAAGTGTACCTTACTTTATCCAAGCATTTTTGAGATTCAATTACAAAAAGTTTTCTACTTCGATAAAATCGAAGGCAAAAGATTAAGAATTAAGTAAAGTGCTCTCGTCTGAAGTGTATAAATTGCTCTTTATTTTTTATCTTGAACCAACGCTTTGCAACACCTATAGTTGAGGTTATTAAAAATATAACTAGGAGATTCTTTGGTAAAAAATTATAAATTCTCATTAAAATGTTTCGTCTACGATACAAATTTACCGACAGATTCTCTGTTATACAGGTTTATTTTAGATGAAATAAACATAGTGCATAAAATAAAAATGACAAATCATAGTGCATAAAATCACAAATGACATAGTGCATAAAATAAATTTTTAATCCAGGTTAAAACTTTTCGAATTTTATTGATATGATTCGATAACGTTATAGAATTTCCGATTTTCTTATTTTTCCTACATTAATAATAAAAATTGTCTTCCTTTATTAGCTGGATATTTCTGTTTTCTTTCTTTATTTACTTTTTGTTGATATTCGCATATTTATTATTCATTGCACAGCAGAAAATCTTTATGGGAAAAGCAAAAATAACTGTGAAAAGTCAAAAGTTTTGGCACATTAAAGAAGCCGAATTTTGTTTTTATTTACATAAAACTATCATTATTTGGGATACGAAATAAAATATTTTTATGAAACAAAAAGGAATGCTTTTTGCAGATTATATTTCAAAGAGTTATTAATGTAAATCGCACAATGCAGGTCTCGGATAAAAAAGCAAATAAATAAAAATAATGCATTTTGTTAGTAATACTTCTTCTTTTGCTTGAGTTTTTTTTTTTTTTTTTTTTTTTTTTTTTTTCAAAAGAGTTTATGAATTTCCATTTACGTTTGCTGAATTCTTAATAGCATTTGATCACTTATAAAAATATTTGAATGAAAAGACTTTTTTTAACCGACATATATTTTAAAGCATCGGGTTTCTTCAAATAAATGGGCAATCAAGTCAATGTGTAATCTGGTAGATTCAAGTACAGTCGACTCTCGTTAATTCGAAATCGGATGATTCGAATCTTCGCTTAATTTGAACTAAACACGAAGTCCCGAAATTTTCAATAGCAGAATAACGTTAAAAATTTCATTAATTCGAACTCATTTTCTCTTGACTTCGTTTAATTGGAACTAACGAGAATTCCGATTTTTCGTTTTTCTTTTCTTTCTCACGGATTTCAGATCATATGAATAACTTTCCTTCTTTGAGTTTTGTGAAAGTTGTTTCGAGCGAGTATACATATAACTCAATGCATTTGATATCAACTTTCTTAGTGCCCTGTCTCTCCATATGTGACGTTTTAAATTTTTCTTCCATTGTGTTTGTTTCTATACTTTTAATAAGTTTATGTATTTCTACATTCTAATTTCATATTAAGTCATATTCTAATGATTGCAGGCGAAATAAATAAAGAAAAACACTCTAAAATCAATTCCTTTGTAATAGTACCATATTAAGCATGTTTGCATTTCATATTCTCCATAATTCGAACATTTCTTGTGGTCCCTACGAGTTCGATTTAACGAGAGCCGACTATAACTTTATTCTTTTTTCAGAATTTTTCAATATCTTTTAAATAATTATTTAATTATTAGTTGAGATTTTTTTTTTTATTTCTATTAAGAATATAGGTTTGACTTTACATAAAAAATTTTTTTTGTTGTTGTTGCTGAAAACTGTTTGGATATCACATTACATTTAACCCGTTGAGGGGCAACGCATTTCTGTTCCAAAAATATTCAAATGTTAATTTACACTTCAAAATGAGAACACATTTATCTGACAATAATTAAAAGTCTGAATTGTGCGGAATAGTACAAAAGCTTTGAGAGGTTGCCTACATGATGACAACTTCCCACCAAGTCTGTTTATTTGAGAAATATTATGTTGTAAAGAGTCATTGGAAAAAAAAAGTATAAATGCAGTTTAACTACTTAATTTAAAAATTAAAAAATAATAATATTTAAAATTTAAAATTTATTTGAATACATTAAAGTTAGGGATGAGATAATAACTTAAGTCTATTAAATAGAGAAAAATAATAAGTAATGGTATAACTGCAGTTATAAAACAACTATACAAATGAAAAATAAATAAATAAAAGTTAGCACTTGTTCAAAAGTCACTCTCACCAAGCAAGGGCAAGAAAAGCTCTTTATGGAGGTGGCAAAATCCACTTTAACAAAAAAGTTACTAATTAGGGCAATACATATTTTTTCTTATTCTGCATTTTTCTAAAATGTAGAAAAAATGCGGAAGGGGAACCCTGTATATCCATATATCAATTGATTAGCGCTTATATAGCATGCACAATATTGCACACACTATTATATTTGGATACATTCCCTTTTACTTTTGCTTTATTTTGGTTATAAAGGATTTTGACCTTATTCTCTCGAAGATTACTTTCAGAATTTTCAAGCTGTGTTTTTGAGACTTTTACAAAAGTTGCGCTATGCATTTAGATAACATAATATGTAAATGAATTTTGATAACCTTCAAGCATGTACAATGAAAAATTATTTAGTAAACCTGCTCATTTTTCACACAATTTTTAATACTTTTTAATTCTGATTACATGGTATTATGTACAATGTTGTTTGTCATGTTTTTGAAAAAGAACATTATTTTATACTAAGAACTCTTCAAATTATAAGCATAAAATTTGAAAAGATGTGTGACTGTTTTTATAAAAACCTTAATTTCGCTACGAGTATACATGCAATCCGCATAAAAATAAGCATAATTTATTACAATAAGCCACTTTATCATAATATACAGTTTGAACGCTTTTGCTACAGTAGTTTTGACAGGGTTATTCAAAAGATATTCGTTCTTTTTCAATTTGTTCACGGTCCCCCTATGGAGTTTCGGGAAAAAATCTTCACTGAAATGTATGATGTAAATATTATATTTACGCACTTTGAGTTTCATATAATTCCTCGAGTATTTTTCTAGATATTTAATAAAATGTCAAAAATCGCAAGTGGCAAGTCACCTTTGGTCATGTATAGTGTACGTTGGTGAGATTTACTACAAGTTAATTATTGTATAATAGAAAGCATTTAGTATTTACAGGGACACACAAATGATTTCGGATGCTGTATTTTATCCGGAATGCTGTATATTTTCAAAACTTCGTTATAGTACGAACACGCCTTATTTGTTACGTCTGACGAGCAATTTACGACTTGTTTTATCATTTCGATATTCAAGAAACACGACAAAAATATTGGGTGTATAATGATTCGTAAGCTTTCACTTATTTGTATCTTTAATATGGACACTGAAAATTAAATATAGTTTTATAATAGTTTCATGATTTAACAGAAATCATTCATTTTTAACTTATCAAAAAAAATTTGGGAAATGTTATTGCAAACTGATAAATAAACTTTTATGCTCTCAACTTTTTGATAGACATTAAGTAAAAGTGGTGAAAAAAGTCACACATAGCGCCATATACACCACAACACTATCTCATGAGAAGACATGAGATGAGAGAGAGAGAGAGAAGTCACACATATATACGATAATAACTCTTTATAGCAGATGATATTATTGTCATAGCATGTATTTCAATTACAGTTTTTTCAATTTTTATGAGAAAAAGGCAACAAAATGGTTATGGTAATCGTTTATTTTACCATTAATTTCTACTCAAATGCTTTATTTTGTTAGCAACATAATAGAAAAAGTTTTAAAACTAAAATAAGAAAATATCACAAATGAATTATACTTTTGAAACATATTGCATTTAAAAGCAGCTTTTTCCCATGTATGTAATGTAAAAATTGTAAATTTGTTATGTGAACGAGTTAAAAAAATTAAATTAGATATTATCAGTATTTGAACATACAATGATACATATACTTCGTTTTACGGCAGGTTTATGTAATTTTTTAGGAAGCACGCTTTAATTGTCGTTCGAAAGAAATCGTATTTCGGGGGCTAAAAAGTTATTTACGTAATTTTACTAAACTTTCTCATACGTATTTCTAGCACATTTAATTTCTTATCGTTCTAATAGTATTTGATTTATTATGTTTTAGAATATACATATATACACATATGTGTGTGTATGTGTATACCTGCTAATAGTGCTTTATATTTGAATGGTGGGGGAGGGGGATTTCTATAAAGCCATACTGCCTGCTGACGGGTAATGGCTTATAGTGTAGCTGATGACTTTTATGTTGTTCCCTTTTAGTGTTTTATTGTTTCTTGATTTTTTTTAAATATTATTCATCATGCACCTGCTGCTCTATAAGAAATATTTTCATGCAATTTTTGATTATTTACATGTTGCAAATTTTATCAGCTGCTTTAGCGCCTGCATTTGCAATAATCTACGTGTTTAAAATTAATATATATGTGTATGTATAACGCATAAAGAAAAAATTCTGCATTATTATTATTTTTTATTTATCAGACTAATCTTTTCTACATTAAGAAACCGATTTTACTATACTTTGTCACACGATGTGCCTTGAATAAACTTGTCTCAATTGATGAAAGCTTGTCTGTTTATCTCCTTTTACAGAAAACATCGAAAGAAGAAAAAACAAAAAACACTACTAAACAATATTAATAACAAATAAAAAAAATTAGGAAGTTGTTTTCTAAAAAAAATAACTAAATAAAAAAAGTGAAAGTATTAAGCAATAAAAAAAATGTGTCAAATCAATTAACTGCATTACTATATTTTTTCTATAATTGCTTCATTAAGCCTCATTAACGCGAAAAGTGTTCAAGTCATGTTCAGATTTCGGTAATTGTTTTTTTTCTTAGTATAGTTTTTTCTTTATTGCATTTTCATTAATTATAACATTAAGAAAATATATAGTTAATTCAATATACATATATATGCATTTAAAATATTTCCGTTTATATTTCCTAGGGGGAGGGAAAGATTTATTTGTGTATACCAAGAATATTTTGGTTGCTATGCAAATTTAAGTTGCATATTTTCTTATAAATTCAAATTAAAACAATTATAAAAAGGTTAAAGGTTATTTATACTAAGAAAATAAGTTGCAACTGTTGTGAATCAATATAAACAGAAAAAACTCATTAAATCACCATAAATATTTCTTAAATGTGCTGGGCCTTTCGAAAGACCTGAATCTTTCATCATCAGGAGCAGAGAAGGCGTCCATCTACGATGAAAACAGCAGCACGACTGAAACGAATGACGACGGGAAAGAGAAGAAGCTGAATGAACAGCCAATAGGAATGTGTGTGTTTTCATTTTATTATAATTTTTATTTTTTCCTTTTTTTCCTCTTATCAATTTACTTTCTTATATAATTTCTATTCTGTGCCCATTTTGATTATAGTCTTCAGTGATTGGCTGTTCATTTCAACATTAATATTGGCTGTCCCTTCAACTTGTTCCCTTTCCTGCCATCTTTCATTTCAGTCTTGCTACTGCTTTCTTCGTACGAGCGCGTCTTCTTTGCGCCTGACGAAAAAAGACTCAGATCTTTCGAAAAGCCTAGCGCATTTAAGACTTTTTAATGATGTTTTAAGAAGTTTTTTCTCTTCATGTTATTTTATTGTATTTAAAAACACTTTCCAAAAAGATTTTAGAAATAAATTTTTATAATTTATTTCCGGGCAATTCATATTTTAGGAATTTAAAAAATATTTTTCGAAATTAAAAATTAACAATTTTAAAATTTTTCTTAACAATTTAATTGTTATTAAAGTGAAATTGCTTCTAAGCAAAGGCAATATATTTAATCTAATTTGCGTTTAGTGTGTCTAATTTACTTTCTGGCAATTGAAATTTTAGATATCTTCATAGGTTATTTTGTATTTTACTTTATTAGTAATATTTATATTTCGTGCTAAAAAACTTTAATAATTTAAATATCAAATTTTGAAATGGCTTTTAAACATTTTCTTTTTCATTACACTGTAAAAAAAAAAAAAAAAAAATTTTTTTTTTTTTTTTTTTTTTTTTTTTTTTTTTTTTTTTTTTTTTACTTTTTTTGTTAAAATGTTTTCAAACACTTCCTTTAAGTAGATAATGAAACACATAATCTAAATATCATCGCAATTCTTTTCATTACCTTATTAATAATAGAATATATATACATCAGAATATCTATTCTAATATCTACGTATTAATAATATCAGATTGACAAATGTTTAAAAGATATATGCAAACAGATATATGCAACACAAAACATTTAGAGGATACAAATAATTTGAGCAATTCCGAAACAGAAAAGAATTTGTAATATCAATTGTAAATTATTAGTTAATTAGTATAGTATTAATTAAATGGATTTACTTTTTGTTGAGTCCTTCGGAAAGTCGTATGCGTTTGGGAAAATCAATTCGTACCGCAAAATTCTGCCCATTAATTACTAAACAGTGCTTAACAGTGTAGTCACTTTAAGGGGTTTTCGAGTTGACATCAAATTTACGCCCAGTCTATTGATGAATGTCTTTCAATTGAAAAACCGTTGGCAGGAAAAGTCTAACAAAACTATAAAAACTAATATTTATATATAAAATATATAAATTAAAAAAAAAAAAAAGTTTTAAAAAAGGTGGTATTGAATTTAACTTTAAAAAATAAATTAAGTATTATAATATAAAAAGAAGGAATAAAATTTAAAAAAATGGTAAAAAAGAAGTTAAAAGGTTTAAAGAGAATTAAACACAGTTAAGGAAAAAAAATGGACAAAGCTTGTAAAGCACAAAGTAAAAGAAATGCAAAATTTCAGGGTCATACTTTTTGTTGTTGTTGTTGTTTTTGCTACTAAGTAACAGTATAAATTGTCATAAATATACATATATCTATGTGCAGTCACACCCCGTTATAGAGTACCCGGTTTATAACGAATTCCCGGATATAACGAAAAAAAAATTTAGTCCCGCCGTTTTTCTATTGTATTCAATGCTATTTTATCCGGAATCTTAAGAATCGATTATAACGAACCTATTTCTAGTCGATCATGATTTTATTTTCTCTTTTTACTTTTCCGCTGATGTGAAAAAAGGTTTTCGACTCTAATTTTATAAGAAAAATGCATGTCGGCTATTAAAACATGGTGCAAATTAAGGATAATTCTTTTTTATTAAACAGTAAAAAGACCTGCATTCTTTCTCTTTTACGGTAGCCATTCTGTAGGTGTGATCACGCCCACCCGTCAGTTATTTTCCATAACTCCTGTCATAGCAATTCAGTAACGCATTTAAGGTAACTTATTTAACTAATGTATTTAACAATAAAGAATTGAAAAGAAGCAAGTAATAATCAAAAGCTTTTTTTCCTTGAATTATACTCTCTGAAGTTCACAAGATGATTAAAAAAAAAGGAAAATTTAGTTAATAAAAAAGTAAACAATCAAAATAAAAATAAAACGATTTTTAACGCGCCAATAATTAGTGTTAGTCATCCTAAGCCTGGATAAAATGTAAAGATTTTAGTATAGTCAGGATCATTCCTTAAATTGTTTTGCTCATTTATCCTAACATTTATCCGAACTTGAGTTGGTCTCGAAGGTTTACATAATCGGCGCTTTACTGTATTTTTATTAGTCTTTCTTTTTAGTTAATTTATATAGTATTGTGCCAGTTTAACAATCAATTTTAGTCAATTTAATTCCTTAGGCTATTTCCATGGTACTTGTAGTGTAAGTCACAGGCTATGATTTTTGGCTACCAGTATTTTAGTACGAAAAAATGTGAATTATTTTATCGGCACATTCTCATTAATTGAATAAGGCCAAGCAGACTTTTCGAAAATAACGGTGGCGAAGAAGCATAGCAATTATAAGATAATGTGACTTACACTACAAAACCCATGGAACTAGCCCTTAATGATTATATCTTATAGAATTTACGATTTCTTTCTTAATACATCATTATTGAACATATAGGTATCAGGTAATTATATACATATTTTGTAAACTCTAACATTTTTAACGGTTCGGATATAGCGAACCACCGGGTATAGCGAACAAAAACTTCGGTCCGTTGAAGTTCATTATAACGGGGTTCGACTGTATATATACTTAAGAAAAAAGTATAATGAAGTAATGAAGAGTTTAAAGAAAAATAAAGAATATTTTAATAAGGGTGAGGAACTCAGGAACCCTCAACGTCCATGATAATGGAGAATTCTAGTCTTTTAATTAATTATAAAAAAATAGATATCGGAAACAATATTTATTAATTAAATGAAAGTATATTTCGTATAAATTAATTTCTCCAAACGGACATTACTTTCACGACGACCCAATAACTTGAGTGGGGAAATTTCAGTCTAGATCAGCATTCCCGACCTGGAGTATGTGGGAACCCTGCTGAGAGTACGTGAAAACAATCCATATTATAAAGGCCAAACGTATCTGTGCGTAACGCATACGTAATTTTGCGAATGGCAATACCTTCAAATTTGAAATGCAATTTTGGTTTTACAATTTTTGCAACGACAAATTTTTAATTTTCTAAAGATCGTACATTTTTATTTTTTATATCATCATATAGAAAAAAATGCACTTTAAAATGCAATTTGTTTGAAAACTGTATTTTAATTTGTCTTTGAGATATTAATTTTTTTTATAGTTTTTAATATCATTTTTGTGATTGTGGCAACAAAAATATACCATTTTTATTAAAAGTAATGGTAAAAACGACGGAGAACATTATACCTTTTTGTTGGCATTTTCTCATAAAAAATGAACTTTTTAAAATTAAAATACGTGCTCTGTTAAAAATATAAGATAGATACATGAAATAATGAAAACAATGTCAGATTTAGATTACATGGGGGGGGGGGGGGATCTATCATTGACTCAAAGTGGAATAATTTTTGCTGTTTTTTCTTTTGGAATACCAACCGTACGAGCTTTAATTGATAACTGTATTATAATAACTGACTTTTATTATATTTTTCTGCTTACATATTCGATTAAAGTTTAATTTTATTAATTTCTTCAACTGAGTTTTATATAAATAGTATTTTGTTAACTTTTATTTAAATATCATTTGTTTAAGAGTTAGACTTACCAATATAAAGTGCATTTTTTTATTGTAACTAATGTCGTTGATTTATTATAAGTTAATGAACAGTCCCTACTTAAACATTTTCTTTCGTCGAAATTCGACAGGTTCCATTTAGTATCGTTAATGACGGAAATCACAACAATAATTTAGCCTAAAAACACATACAGGAAATTCATAGTTTTGTATAACAAAGTTACACAGTTCAAAAAATTTGAAAAATTACCTCTGTTTTTAAAACTATCTATTTTTCTGACCAATGAGAATGCTCCACAAGTGTTTCTGTACCGTTCTCATTCGTCAGAAAATAGATTGTAAAAAAAGAGGTATTTCTTCACGATATTTTTTATAATGTGGTCTCATGTGTAAATCAAATTCGTTATACAAAAAATGAGAGAAAAGGTCCATTATAGCTAAAGATTGATTGATAATACAATGTCAGTAGCTCCACCCACTGCTGAATCCATGAATACATATTTCTCCCCCATCTTTTCGAAAACTTCAATTAATCATTGTGATTTTTCTGGACGCATTTTTTCTTGTTCTTCTATTCTTATTAACGATAATTACAGAACGCCTAAATCATGTTAATTCATCTAATTCTAATGTTTTTTTGTTATAACGTGTTGAAAATTTGACCATTAATTTGGTTTTCGAATAGAGTAGTTATATCACTAATATATTTTTTTTTCCTTTTTTTTTAATGCACATTTAATTTGAAGTATTTAATTATTATTATTCGAGTGATTTTTTTCATTTAATATAAACTTTTACTATTTTTAATAAAATTTATTTTAATGTAACTTTGATTTTTCTTTATTTATTCTATTATAATAATAAATAATGATTTTAAAATGCAAGATAAAAAATGAAATGTGAAAAAACTTAAAAATGTCGATGTCATTTGTACCGGTTTATTATATGGATGTAAGATTACTTATGATTATATAAAAAGCTTCGTTAGCGCTATTTAATTTGAGTTAATAGGAAGAGGATGTGTTTATAAGTAATTTTGCTTAATATGCATTTAAACTACTAATAAACTCTATAAGTCTGCAAACACGTTACAGTCAAGCACTATATATTGACAAAAAGGACTTTCAATTCGGCCAAGATGTTTCAGAAGTTTACTTTACTCATTATAGAAAATAGAAGAATGAAAAAAAAATGTTACTCTCTATGTGTATACTCTCTAATGTGTCTCTCTGTTACTAAAAATAATTTATTTTGAAATATATGTTTTGGTAAAAAAATGAAATTTTAATCCTTATGTGGTCCCTTGACCATATGCCATACTTAGAAAAACTTTATCCACGCTATAACAAGTGAAGCAGACAAACAAATGTAAATCATTTTTGAAAGAACAAAAATATTTACAGATGTTTTGAATTGTATGATATTTCAGCGCTTCCTGGTGCTAAAAATAAGCTGAAATTTACTGCCAAAAAACACAGACATTTTGTAAAATTTTAATATATATGTTTTGATATTTTATTCTTGTTAAAAAAGCGTTTTTGTTGTTCATGTTTCCGTTCTTTTTGCTTTAAAAACAGCGGTAGTTTTTGTAAACGTAACTTGCAAGAGATAGGCCCTGTAAAAAGTTTAAGAACAGCATCTAGAATAATTTTGCTATTGAAACCGTACCTTTAAAATAAAGGGTCTGGGAGTTTTATATTAAAGAATTTCATTTTGCGTAGATTTAATCGAAGAAATTAAAGTACAAATTTTCTGCAAATTCAATTCATGCACGTATTATTTTAGAAAGAATTCCTGATGCATGGAAATGAAGTAATCCATCCAAAAACTAAAGTTCAAAAATTCTAAATATATTTTAGGATATGGTGCATTATATTTTCAATATTTATCTCTGGAAATATCACAATTTTAATTTCATTTAATAATATAAGTACAATATGTTTCGCTGAAAGAGTATCGTACCATTTATTATTTCTCAAAATTTAATTAATCAAATTATTATCTTAAGCTCTTGCATAATACAAAATTGTCAACAGGGGAAAGAATTTCAAGGTTTCTGAATGATATTTTTTAATGGGTAAAAACAGGACATTGCATTACATATGATAAACTGCTTCCTATATTTATCTATTGAATGTCTCAACCTGTTGTTACTCTGGTGTGTTTTCATTGCAGGTTAACATCTATTTTAAAAGGGAACACATAAAATACGTTTGAAATGCCAAATGTTGTTGCACAGAAAATGTCAGAATTCTGCTCAGTTCATAGATAGATTTATACACGCATGTTTTCATAGTTTGTTACGCTACACTATGAAAATAAAATATATATGTTCGCATTTTGCGTAGATTTATGAGGCAAGAGATTAAACTGAAAATGTTCTACAAAGCCAATTCATGCACGCATTAATTTTAAAAAATTGTGATGCATGTAAAGTAACCCATCGAAGAGATAAAATACAAAAATTCTAAATATTTTTGAATATATGATACTTTACATTTTCAATAATTATTAATTTGAATACTAAAACATTTTATTTTATTTCATAATAACATTAGTTTCTATGAAATATTTAGTACGACCTGTAATTGTTAAAATTTAAATAATTAATTAAACTAACGTTTTAATTTATTATAATTTATCATATGATCAATAGAGAAAAGAATTTTAAAGTTTCTCAATGATATTTTTTAATTGATAAATATATGATTGCTTTACATACGTAATGCAATGTCTTATATATACCAATTTAAAAATTTCATGGAGAAACTTTAAGTTGAATTTTTCTTAAAATTCTCAACCTGTTGTTACTCATGTGTATTTATCGTTATACGGCAACAGATATTATGAAAAGGAACACATAAGACGTGCATGAAATGCCAAATTTTATTGTACGGAAAACCTCTCATTTCTTAGATTGATTTATACCCTCATGTTTGCATAGCTTCTTTAGCTACACTACTAAATAATAATGTATGTTTGGCTTCTTTGCTTAGATTTATGAGCCAATAAATTAATGTGAAAAGTTTTACAAATTTAATTCACGAATGTATTATTTTAGATATAATTTATGATGAATGAAATTATAGTAATCTATCCAAAATCTGAAATACAAAAATCCTAAATAATTTGAGCGTATGAAACATTATATTTTCATTTATTACTAATATAAATATCAAAAATTTTCTTTCATTTAATAATAAAATTATAGCATGTTTCGACGAAAGAGAATTGTACTACATATTCTTTTGAAAGCTTAATCAATCAAACTAGCATTTTAAGTTATTAAATAATATCAAATTGTCAACAAGAGAAAGAATTTTAAGGTTTTTGAATGATATTTTTTAATTGGTAAATATATGACATTGCATTCCATATGATAAACTGATTCTATTTTTATCTATTGTATGTTCTTAAAAATTCTCAACCTGTTGTTATTTTCGTGTGTGTTTCGTTACAGGGCAACATATATTATTAAAGAGAACACATAAAATACCCATGAAATGCTAAATTTTATTGTACAGAAAATGCCAACATTCTGCTCAGTTAGCAGAGAGATTTTTACACCCATATTTGCATAGTTTCTTACGCTACACCATTAAAGTATAATAGATGTTCGTATTTTGCGTAGATTTATGAGCCAAGGAATTAAAGTGAAAATTTTCTGCACATTCAGTTCATGTATGTATTGTGTTAGAAAGAATTTGAGATGCATAAAAGTGAAATAATCTATCAAAAAGATAAAATACAAAAATTTTAAGTACTTTTTAAAGGTATACGACATTATATTTTCTATAACTATTAATTTAATATTAAATTACATAATATTAAATAAATTAAAATTTAAATATTAATTTAAATATAAAAAACTTTTTTTTCGTTTAGCAACAACATTACAATATGCTTCTATGAAATAATTATTATCACCTGTATATGTTAAAAGGTTAATCTTTCAGGTCAAATTTACAGGTGTTATAGATGTTACTTTCAAACTTACAGGTGTAACACCTGTACTTGTTAAACTTAAACAATTAATTAAACAATAGCTTTAATTTATTTAAAAAATTTCAAATGATCAATAGGGAAAATAATTTTAAAGTTTCTCAATGATATTTTTAAATTGGTAAATATATGACATTACATACAATAGTGTATCGTATGTAAAAAAATGTCATGTATTTACCAATTTTAAAAAATCATTGAGAAAATTTAAATTGAATGTTTCTTAAAATTCTCAACCTGTTGTTACTCTTGTGTATTTTTCATTACACGGCAACAGACATCATGAGAGGGAAAACATAAAGTATGCATGAAATGTCAACTTTTATAGTGCGGAAAATGTTAACGGTTCTATCAGTTCTTAGATTGATCTGTGGGCCCATGTTTGCATAGTTTCTTAAGCTAAGTATTAAAGCATGATATATGTTAGCATTTTGCTTAGATTTATGAGCCAAGGAATTAATATGAAAATGTTCTACAAATTCAGTTTATGCAGGCATAATTTTACAAAGACTTCGTGATGCATAAAAGTGAAGTAATCTTCGAAAAGATAAAATACAAAAATTTCGCAATATTTTTGAAGATTTGAGACAATATATTTTCAATAATTATTAATTTAAACATTATAATTTTATTTTAATTTAAAAATAGAGTTATAATAAATTTTGTTGAAACAGTATCGTACCACCTATTATTTTTCAAAACTTATTAATCAAACTGACTTTTTTATTTATTGAATAATATCACATTGTCAACAGGGAAAAGAGTTTCAAGGTTTCTGAATGATATTTTAAAATACGTAAATACATGACTTATATTACTTATGATACATCATCCACTATTGAATGTTTTTAAAAAGTCTCAACCTTTTGTTATTCTGGTGTCTTTCTCGTTACGAGACGAGATATTTTATCAAACGGAACAGATAAAATACGCATGAAACGCCAAATTTTATTATAAAGAAAATGTTAAACTTTCACTCAGATCCTACATAAATTTATGCAGCCATGTCTACATAGCTTCTTACTCTACACTATAAAAGTATAATGTATAATGTATGTTCGAATTTTGAGTAGATTTATGAGCTAAAGAATTAAAGTTAAAATGTTCTAGAAACACAATTCTCGAATGTATTGCTTTAGACATAATTTGCGTTCAACTAATGAACAAAAATTCAAAATATTTTGGAAGGCATAAGGCATTTTTTATATTTATTAATATAAATATTAAAATATGTTTTATTTATTTAATAATAAATTGATAAAAGGTTTCTATGAAATAATTCGTAACACCTATAATTGTTAAACTAATTGCGGTTAAACTAATGTACAAAAATTCAAAATATTTTGGAAGGCATAAGGCATTTTTTATATTTATTAATATAAATATTAAAATATGTTTTATTTATTTAATAATAAATTGATAAAAGGTTTCTATGAAATAATTCGTAACACCTATAATTGTTAAACTAATTGCGGTTAAACTAATGTACAAAAATTCAAAATATTTTTGAAGGCATAAGGCATTTTTTATATGTATTAATCTAAATATTAAAATGTGTTTTATTTATTTAATAATAAATTGATAAAGGGTTTCTATGAAATAATTCGTACCACCTCTAATTGTGTAAAACTTAATTTAGCTGATGTTTTGATCTATTAAACAGCATTACGTTATCAGTTGATAGATAAATTTAAAAGTTTTTGAATAATATAAGTAAAATGGCAAGTATATGACATTGCATTAGATGTGATAAACTGCTACGTATAATCATCTTCTAAATCTTTTTTATAATTCCCAACCTGTTGTGACTCTTGTGTCATATTTGTTACCGGGCGACAAATATGATAAAAGGGAACACATAAAATACGCATGATATGCCTCTCAGTTCATAAGATTTATACAGTCAAGTTTACATAGCTTTTTAAGCTACAATTTTAAAGCTGAATAAATGTTTAGTATTTTGCGTTAATTTATGACTCAAGAAATTAAAGTGAAAACACTGTAGGAACTTATTTCACGCACATATTATTTTAGGAATAATTTACGATGCGTGAAAGTGAAGTTGGTGATTGATCGTTAAGCTAATGTACAGAAATAGGAAAAATTTTTGAAGATACAAGACGTTTTTTTTCAATATTTATGAGTTTAAGTATTTTTTTTAATTTAATAATTAAATGATAATAGGTATATGAAATAATTCCTACCACCTGTAATTTTGAAAAAGTTAATGAATTTAACTGTTGTTTTAATTTATTAAACAGCATCCCATTATCAGTATTTGAAAGTTTCAGAATAATATAACTAAACTTGCAAATATATGACATTGCATTAGATGTGATATACTGTTGCGTATAATCATCCTCCCAATCTTTCTTATAATTTCTAACCTGTTGTAACTATTACATGATTCTCGTTACAGGGCGACAAATATGATAAAATGGAATACATAAAATACGCATGATATGCTAAATTTTATTGTACGTAAAATTTTAACATTCTGCCCAGTTCCTAAGACTTATACAATCTCGTTTGCATAGCTTCTTAAGATACAACATTAAAGCATAATATATGTATAACATTTTGCGTAGATTTATGAGCCAAGAAATTAAAGTGAATATACTCTGTAAAAAAAATCTGCAAAGGTACTAAACCTTTTCTAAGAAACTGGGATTCCAAGAACTTTTCATACAACGATAACAAGAAAAATTCATGCAATCGATTCTGAAACTTGAATTTTTGCTGTTACCGTTACAGGAAAAGTTCTAGGAATCCCAGTTTCCTAGAAAAGATTTTGTACCTTTGCAGATTTTTTTTTTTTACAGTGTACTCAATAAACTCATTTCACGTACGTATTATTTTAGGAATAATTTACGTTGCATGAAAGCGAAGTAAGTGATTTATTGTTAAGATAATATACAAAAACTGAAAAGTTTTTTGAAGGCATAACACATTGTTTTCCGATATTTATTAATTTAAATTAAAAAGTAGATATAATAATAGGTTTCTATGAAATAATTCGTACTACCTGCAATTGTGTAAAACTTAGTTCATTTAACTGACGTTTTAATTTAATAAGTATCATCGCATTATCAGTTGGGAAAAGAAATTTAAAGTTTCTGAATAATACAATTAAATTGTCAAGTGTATGCCACAGCTTTTCATATGATAAACTGGGCATATAATCATATTCACAATCTTTCTTGTAATTCCCAACCTTTTATGACTATAATGTGATTTCGTTCTAGGGCGACAAATATGATAAAAGTAAACACATAAAATACGCATCAAATGGCTAATTTTATTGTACGGAAAATGTTAACATTCTACTCAGTTCTTAAGATTTATACAATCACATTTAGCTTCTTAAGCTACAACATTAAAACATAATATACGTTTAGCATTTTGCTTAGATTTATGAGTCGCAAAATGAAAGTGAATATACTCAATAAACTCAATTCACGCACGTATTATTTTACGAATAATTTACGATGCATGAAAGTAAGGTAGGTGATTTATCGTTAAGATAATATACAACAAATGAAAATATTTTGGAGGGTATAATACGGTCTCTTTCAATATTTATTAATTTAAATATTAATTGTTTTTATTGAATAATAACTTGGTAATAGTTTTTTTATGATTGATTCGTACCACATGTAATTGTGTAAAACTTAATTACTTTAACTGACATTTTACTTTATTTTATAGTATCACATTATCAGTTGGAAAAAGAATTTTAAATTTTCTGAATAATATAATTGAATAGATATGAATATGATATTGCATTAAATGTGATAAACTGCTGCATATAATCATCTTCTGAACCTTTCTTATAATTCCCAACCTGTTGGGGCTCTTATGTGATTATTCGTTATTTATTAATTTAAACTTTAAAATATTTTTTATTTAATAATGCATTTATAATAGGTTATTTTTAAATAATTCGCATCACCTGTAATTGGTTAAAACTTAATTTATTTAAGTGATGTTTTTATTTATTAAACGGTATCACATTATCAGTTGGGAAAAGAATTTTAAAATTTCTAAATAATATAATTAAATTTGCAAGTATATGCTATTATATTAGGCGTTATAAGTTGCTGCATACAATTATCTTCTCAATCTTTTTATAATTCTCAATCTGTTGTGACTATTATGTGATTTCCGTTACATGGCGACAGATAACGTAAAAGGGAGCCCATAAAATACACGATATGCCAAATTTTATTTTACTGAAAAAGTTTATGTTGAGCTGAGTACTTAAGATTTATACAATCATATTTAAATATCTTCGTAAAAGTGTCCAAGACAGAAAAATCTTAAAACATTTTAAAAATATTTATTACATTAAAAATTTCTCTGTTTTCTTATGCTTTTGACGACGTTTTATTCATGTTTCTAACTTAATTAAAAATGGAAATATTGATTTTTTTTGGTTTGTTTTGAAAATCAAACTTTCAAGCAATGATTGTCATAAAAATGACTTGATGGGTTTTTTCACAATTTCTCAGATTAAAATTTTTAACCATTAAGGGGGCTCAGGGGTTGGTCGATACGGAAAAACATGTAAACAGAGCTCTCACTTCGAGTCCATATAAAAACAGAAGTATTCAGTGTAAATAATTTAAACTTTCTGATATTTTAAAGGTATGTTTGTAGTCTTATAAAATAATAAAATGAAGTACTTCAATGTAATATATTAAAAAATATAGCAAAATTTATATAACACAATTTTCGATATGATATATCACCAACACTAATATATCTTAACGTTGAATTGAGATGACTTGACTTAAGATCTTATTTTTGCTTTAAAATGATCAGGAAACTTTACTCTATAGAATGAATTAAGGATATAACAATCACTCAAAAAAAAAAAAAAAAAAAAAAAAAAAAAACATTATTTAAAAAACTCTCAAACTTAAAAATAAAAAAAACCTAAAAAATACAACTTTTTTTTCATTAAAAATACTCAAAATATTAAACTATCTAAAATATAGTAATTCATTCTCTAGATAATGATATTATATGCATATAAAAAAATTAAGCCATTTCATCAAATAGTTTTTTTTTTAAATCTTGGTGTTCGTCGTCTTAAATCAAGTTTTGAGAAAACGCGATTTAAAGTTGGAATTATATGGGTGCGGCTATGAAAGTGTTGATACATAAATGCTTATAACTCCGTTAAAAATGCAAATATTTTTATGGGGTTTTTTTGCATTGAGTGAAGAATTAATTGAATAATCAAAATAGATCATAAAAAATCAATTTTTTGAAAAGTTTTCAACCCCTGAGCCCCCTTAAAGGAAAATGCTTTAAACTTGGTAAATGTATATATATATATATATATATATATATATATATATATATAGCGGCGGTCAAAAGTTTCCGGCCCGCAAAAATTTTTCAGTTAATTTGTAAATATACCCATATGAAGAGGAATCTCAAAGCGATACTTACACATTTTATTGACATATTAGTTAGGAACTTACTTATAGAAGAACGTGTAAATATCAATAAATTTAATTGACAAAACTAAGTATAAAAGAAAACGCATGTTCTCAAAAGATCCCGGCCACCGCCACAAGTTTGTAAAAAAGCGGTATTGTAATAGAAAATTACAGTGATCAACAACATTTACAAATGCTATTTTATCGTATTACTATTTTATTAGCTTTAGTAATAAGTACTGTGGCACAGCAACGTGACATTCATACAATCAACGGTTAAAGATCGTCTATGGTACGTGTTTTCCACTTTTCTTGCAGTTTTGGCGAAATTTCGGGTGAGTTGGAATATTTATAGTTTCGCAGACTTTTGCCAACTTTTTTCCAAAGATCTGCTATTCAATTCATGTTGGGCGTTTGGGCTGACAATTTCAAAAACGAAATTTTTTGTGCGAAAACCATTGCTTATCGAGGATTGCATACATTATTTATGTCGTTATCATGCTACGAAAAATAGTTGTGACTAAATTTTTTCTCTAATAAGGTAGAAAATGGTCTTGTAAGGTATCCTTATACATTGTATTATAAATCTGGATGTGGATTTCAAATAACGGACCGACACTTTCTGAAGAAAATACGCCTCACAGCATAACGTGTCCTCCGACATGCTTCATCGTAGGAATAACATAGGTCGAATCATATCTTTTGTTGCTGGGTCATCGTACTATGTAGTGTCTGTCATCACTACCAAAAAAGTTTCAAATTCGATTAATGGAGAAATTGAACTTTTGTCCAGTTTTCACTTGACCAGACTTTGTGTTCCTTGGAAAGTGAAAGTAGGGTACGTCGGTATTTTTTTTTACCTCTGAAAATTTTTTAACACCGACTCTTCCATAAAGTTCTGTATCACGTCAGCATCATAACACGATAACTTATTTCAGCAATATTTTCATTCCGTAAATCGCTGCAAATTGCAACGGAATTTTCATTCGGATTATCAATGGTTTTTCTCCTGATAATTCTGTCCACAAGAATAGTAATTTTCCGGAGTCTCTCGGACCTCTGAAAGTCCTGAAAGCCATGGTCATCTTTATATAATTTTTAAATATTGTTTACAGTTGATTTACCGATCGATAACTTAGCCGCAATATCTCGAGAATATTGACCTTTTAGCGACAAACTAATCACTTATTTATGAACAATAATTGTTGAACTTTTCAAATTTGAATTCAAACTATGCTACACACGTTGTCTTATTCATAAACACAACCAAAAATCATTTTACGAATAGAAAAAAACTAAAGAATGATAAGTGGCCGGAAACTTTTGAGAACATGCGTTTTCTTTTATACTTAATATATATATACATATCTATATATATTATCTTTCTTTAATTTTGATTCAACAGATGATGACTTTTGACAAAAATGACTTTTGAAAATGTGATTAAAAAAATTAAGTTACATTATTTGTTTTTCAAATTTTTACTATGTTTTTAAAATAATGAAACTAAATGAAAATTAAGATATTTCTGCTTATTTAACTGTAAAATCTACAATCTATACTTCGACTTATAACAATTTTAAATTACCGCACTTTAAAATATATATGGTGAATTCCATTTTGTGGCAGACATGACTGAGAGAACTTTTTTGTTCATCTTTAAGTACTAAATATTAATTGATATTTAAAAAATTGCATGGGGTGATGTAAATATAGGCCTTATGCTATAAAAAAACACTAAAATTTTAATTCAAGGAAAAACTTAATTTAATTGAGGGTTAAAATCTGCCGTGACAGACATGACAAAATTTAGACATAGATTTTGACTAGACACATATTATTATAATTTGCTCTTAATTGGCATGCATACCAAGACCAGAATTTTTTAGGAAACAAAATAAGACTTGGATATGTGAAGCAGAAAGAAAAATATTGAAAAATTTGTAAATAGAAAAATATTAGAAAATATTTATCAGCGTGACAGACATGACAAAGTTGCGTGACAGACATGACACGTGTACAATTTTCTATAAATTCAAGTATTTTTTCTTAAATATTACTTTCTTTACTTTTGTCACAACTTGGAGATTACAATATGATATGACGGTATATTATGTTAAAAAAATATCAAAAAAAATAATTAAAATTTATAAAATCCTTTGGAAGTTTTCACTGAAATGAGTTTGTACCAGAAATTTTCTATTTGGCAGATTTTCTTTTAAATAGTAGAAAACTTTAGATTGTGTACGTTTCACATCAAGAAATACCATAGCCATCAATTTCAAGTTAAATAATAATAACTTTCAAATCACAAGATTAAAGCAAAACTGCTTGAAAAAATAATTGTGACAGATAATATATCTGAAACAAAGAAATTGGTATCAATATAATTATCTGGTAACTATTACATGCTTTCTAAATTTAAGCATTTTGTTGAGTTGAGTAGTAAATAAATATTATTGGCATCAACACTAAGTTAAAAAATTACAAAAATAACTTTCTAGGAAAGAGATTAAGGCAAAGTTGCTTGAAAAACTAATTGTGACAGACATGACTAGCGAGACAGACATGACAAATGTGACAGACATGACAAAATGTAATGCTTTATATTTAACTCAAATTTTAAATTTATCTTTCAAATTTTTTATGAACTGTTCCTTTTGACATATAAAAAGAGAAAATAAAGTGTTAATAATTTTTATCAAGTAGATTTTCTTGAAAATAAAAAAATCGACATTTTCTGTGACAGACATGACATGAAGACTAATATAAAGTTGGGGGCAATAGCAAAATAATTAAAATGTTTCAGGTAAAAATTTTGGTGTTTTTAAACATACTGTTAGCCATTTTTTTAAAAGATATATTTGTTTCAAAAATCTATGTGATATATAAATGCTTCAAGGGACATTATACTAGAGATAAAAATAGCAGATTTTTGATTTCAAAGTTAGTCTTGATAATAATTAACTATAAAAATTTATTTTTACAATTATCTTATTATATCTTGTTATTTTCATGAAATTTGGCTTATTTTTTATCAATCGGAACAAAAAAATACTAATTTAGTTCAAATTTAAAAAATGATGTAAATGTCGCATTTTCATGGAATTCACCATATATATATATATATATATATATATATATATATATATATATATTAAATATGAGAAGTTTTATCATGTGATTTTGTTAACCAATGATATGGTTAAGAAAGAAAAATATCTGCTTTCTATTATATAGGAAGTAACTTGCAGTAGAACTCAGCAACTTATATCAATTTCATAAAATGTGCAATAGTTTAATGTTATTAAAATGCGCAGCAAACAATGTCCCCCCCCCCCTATGCAGTTATTTAATGTAATACTTTTGTGTAGCCCTGTAAATTATTGTAAAATAATAACAAATATTCTTTGAACCCCAAATTAGACATAATGTATACTTTAGTGTATACTTCATAGATGCATATTAATTTTATTATGTTCGAAGGAGTATAATAACATTAAAATGCACTTGTAACTATTTTTTCTCATTAGCCGTAATGTAACGGAATACACTTGATTGTCCCTGTAATTATTAAACTATGTATCCAATTTTCAAAAAAATTTAAACGACTCGACAAAATTATGCAAAAGTTTATATTTTAAATTTCAAATAATTTAGTTGGGTAGTTTTTGCTCTGTTATATGCGAACAGATCGTATGGAAGGACAGACGGACAGACTAAATGTCGACTATATGCGCTACATATTTATATAATTACGAACGTCCCTAAAAAATCATTAACATTTTCTGTTATACACGTTATATAAATATTTCAAGATCTGAATCTAGATTCAAAGCATTCAATAAATAACTAATCTAATCAAATGCATCGTTAAACATTTTATTCAATCAATTCATATATTTTATGAAATCATGCAAGTTATTTTGCATTCAGAATCCCATTAACACTTAGGGCGAATTCTGACGACATTGATAAAGCACATACCGTGAAATAAAGGAAAAATCTTTTCATTCAAAGAAAATGGGCTGAAAGAAATTTGCGTGTAAGAGGGGATAAGGGAATATTATTTTTATATTTTTATCAATGAAAACGAAAAGTATATGAAAGAACAATTTGATTATTGTTTATACAAGAGGACCTTAGAAGTCAACAGGCACAAGTGACAAAAAGTCGATTTAAAAAAATAATTGATGTTAAATTTGAACATCAATAATAATTAACTAATTGAAATCAGAAACTGTCGTTTATTTCATTCTGGTCTTTAAACTCTGATCTACATTATAAAGGCCAAGCGTATCTGTGAATAACGCATAAGTCAATTTGCGAATGGCAGCACTGTCCCCTGTATTTTCGGTTTTGCAATTTCCGCTACTGCAATTTTCACACTTCTAAACATCGCACATTTTTAATTTTTACGCCGTCGTACAGAAAAAAATATATACTTTTCAATGAAATTTGTTTCAAAGTTGTATCTCAATTTATTTTTAAAGTATTTTTTTTTTTAGTTTTTAGTACCAGTTTTGTAACTGTGGTAACAGAATCACTCCATTTTCTCTTAAAATTGAAAAAATAAATAATAGAAATTAAAATGGGTATACTGTGTCAAATATATCGTCCGTGATCGTATCAATTTGGAATATTTTTTTTTTCATTCACATTTATACCAAACATAAGAACCTCAATAGATAACTTCATCAAAACAACTTATCTTTATTATAATTTACAGATTACATACGCAATTAAAGTTTAATTTTATTAATTTGGACAACTCAGTTTTAGAGAAATAGTATTTTGTTAATTTTATCTTAAAATAATATTTGTTTGAGTGTTAGACTGACCAATATAAGATCCATTTTTTACTATAATGAATTTTGTAGATTTACTACAAACCAATGAAGCAGTTCCTTATTAAAACTTTTCTTTCGTTGAACTCCAACGAGTTAAACATCGTTTGTATAAATGTGCAAAAAGTAAAATACAATTTCAGTTAAATTTATAATTAATCAATATTGCTTGTTATTCGGCAAAAGGGGTTGATCTCTAAAACGCATCACATAATTAGATAATCACTTATATTCCATTAGTTGAAAAAAGAAGAATATTTCCAATTCGTCTACGCGCTTAGTTCATAGTTTTTTAGTGAGACATGTTTGTGTTCTTAATATACAGGGTGGTTCGTTATTAACGACAGGTGTTCAGAGCCCTCTAGCGAGTAAAGTTTTGGTCAAAACATAACTAAATTTAATCAGCATACATAGTAAGCTATGGAATTTCGAATTCTTAAAAAAAATTTAAATAAAAAGTTCTAAAAATCGCCACTAGGGGCAATTTTAGCGTTGTTTACCGACTAAAATGCATTAATTTGCATAAAATCAGTTGTGTATAGCAATCATGAGTATAAAAGGAAAGGCTGGGAGAGTTCTCATCATTATCAACTCTCACCATACTTTACTAGTCAAGCTGTGTTATCAGCAGAACGAGAATTGCAATGATGCTCGTCCTGAATTTCACCGATTACAGAATTTGCCAAAAGAACCGATGAGCATAACAAATTTACAAAAGATGATTCATCGATTTGAAACTATGCGGCAACAAAGCCTAGGAAGCATGACTAGTCAATACAAGTTGAGTAATTTGTAACTGCTATTGTCGAACAAGGGATGAAAAATGTGCAGGTTCCATCAGCGCTCGGGCAGTATTCCAGCAGTATAAAATTGATCTGTACTGTAATTTTTGCCATTTAATCATTCAACATTTACACTTACACACTTTTGGAGCACCAAAATTGCTGATTTTATGCAAATTAAATGCATTTTAGTCGCATTTTAGCTAAAATTGTCCCTAGTGGCGATTTTTTAAACTTTTTATTTTCTTTATTTTTTTAAGAATTCGAAATCCCATGGTCTACTATGTATGCTGATCCAATTTAGTTATGTTTCGCCCAAAACTTTACTTGCTAGAGGGCTCTGAACACTTGACGTTAATAGCTAACCATCCTGTATAAAACAATACACATTTATAGACAAGAAAAAAAATATCGCCAAAATTTTCTGATGTACAGGTTTTATAAATATTTTAATATCTGAATTCAATATATAAGTAAAAAAAATCAAATGCATTGTTAAATATTTTATTCAATCGATTCATATATCTCATGAAACCATGCAAGTTATTTTGCAGTCAGAATCCCATTAACACTTATGGCGAATTTCGACTTCTGATGACATTGATAAAGCACATACCGTGAAATAATGGAAAAAACTTTTCGCTCAAAGAAAATAAGTTGAAAGAAATTGGAGATCAAGGGGGAGAAGGGGGGATATCATTTATATATTTTTATCAATGAAAACGATAATGTATATGAAAGAATAATTTAATATTTGTTTATATATTTAATGATTAAATTAACCTTAAAGGGGCCCGGACCCATTTTAAAATATTTTTTTATTTGTTAAGTTTTTGAAAATTTTTGCTTTCGTTAACAATATTATTTGAAAACAAAATCACATGATAAAACTACTCAGAATTTGTTTATATAAATTTGTGTCCCTGTAATAATACATAAAATAGGTCAACAGTTAAAAAAAATAATAATAAAATAAACCTGTACAATTTCTTCTGCATTCAGATTTATTACAAAAATTTCTCAATAATTCATAATTTATAATATCAAACTTGTACAAAACATCGGCCATAGAAAACCTTTTATGCGACATTATTTTTGTGTTTTATTATATAAAATATCTTGCTTATACATTTATAATGAAGAAAGAAAGAAAAAAACATTAACATTTTCATTTATACAGGTTTTATAAATATTTTACGATCTGAATCTCAATTCAAAGCATTCAGTAAATAAGTAATCAAGTCAAATGCATCGTTAACCATTTTATTCAATCAATTCATATATCTTATGGAATCATGCAAGTTATTTTGCATTCAGAATCCCATTAACACTTATGATGAATTCTAATTTGCGTGCAAGAGAAAAAAAAGGGAATATCATTATATATATATATTTTTTTTTTATCAATGAAAACGAAAAAGTATATGAAAGAATAATTTGATTATTGTTTATACATGAGAATCTGAGATGCCAAGAGGTACAAGTGACAAAAAATCGATTTGGAATAAATTGAGTTAAAAAATAATTAACATTAAATTTGAACATCAATAATAATTAGCTAATTGAAATTGGAAACTGTCACTTATTTCATTCTGGTCCTTAAATTCTTTTTGAATAAATGAGAAAAAAGTAAAATACAATTTCAGTTAAATTCATAATTAATAGCGATTATTATTCGGTAAAAGTAGTTGATGGCTAGAACGCAGCACATAATTAGAAAATCACTTGCATTTCATTACCTGAAAAGAAAGAAGCATATTTGAAAGTCGTGTGTGCACTTAGTTCATTTTTTTAGTCAGATATTTTTGTGCTCTTAATATATAAAACATTACACATTTATAGACAAAAAAGAAAATATCGTAAAATATTTTCTGATGTACCAGTTTTATAAATATTTTAATATCTGAATCTCAATACAAAGCATCCAATAAATAAGTAATCGAATCAAGTGCATTGTTAAACATTTTATTCAATCGATTCATCTATCGTATGGAACCATGCGAGTTATTTGTATTCCGAATCCCATTAACACTTAGGGCAACTTTTGACTTCTGATGGCATTGATAAAGCACATACCGTGAAATAAAGGAAAATCTTTTCGCTGAAAGAAAATGAGTTGAAAGAAATTGGAGATCAAGGGGAAAAAAGGGGGGGGGAAAGGGGAGATATTTATATTTTTTATCAATAAAAACGAAAAAGTATATGAAAGAACAATTTAATTTTTGCTTTTATATTTAATGATTAAATTAATCTTAAAGGAGTCCGGACCAATTTTAAAATATTTTTTATTTGTTGAGTTAAAATTTTGAATTTTTTTTTACTTTGGTTAACAATATTATTTGAAAACAAAATCACATGATAAAACTACTCAGATTTTTTTTTATATAAGTTTGTATCCCTGTAATAATATATAAAATAGGTCAACAATTAAATAATAATAATAATAATAAAAATAAACCTGTACATTTTCTTTTGCATTCAGTTTTTATTACAAAAACTTCTCAATGATTCATATTTTATAATACCAAACTTGCAGAAAACATCTGGCATGGAAAATTGTTTATACGAAATTATTTTTGTGTTTTTATTAAATAAAATATCTAGCTTATTCATTTATAGGGAAGAAAGAAAAAAGTCCTTAATATTTTCTGATATGTAGGTTTTATAAATATTTTAAAACTAAATTTCAATTCAAAGCATTCAATAAACAAGTAATGAAATCAAATGCATTGTTAAATATTTTATTTAATCAATTCATATATCTCATGAAACCATGCAAGTTATTTTGCATTCAGAATCCCATTAACACTTAGGGCGAATTTTGACTTCTGATGACTTTGATAAAGCACACACCGTGAAATAAAGGAAAAATCTTTTCGCTCAAAGAAAATAAATTGAAAGAAATTTGCGTGCAAGGGGGAAAAAAATAATATCATTTACATATTTTGAAAACGAAGATTTTATGAGGACGACAAAGTATATGAAAGTTCAATTTAATTTTGTTTATATATTTAGTGGTTAAATCAACCTTAATCGATAGATATGATATTTGAACATGTGCAACCATGTATCGCAATCAAACTTATATATTTATGTGGGGTTACATGAAATTAATAATATATTTTTTTAATTACGTTACATAACTTTTTTTTTCAACGTTATTATTGGTATACAGTCGATTGGGCAGAGGAGATATTATTTTTATTTTATTTATTTATTTATTTATTTATTTATTTTTGGGTGGGGGTTGTTTATTTTAAAGAGCTACATAATTATTTAATATTTTGCATGTATTGGTTTTTATAGAAATTTCATAATATTTTGTGAATATAATATGTTTCAAATGTTTATTTACCGAAAAAAATATAATAATAATAATAATAATAATTCATTACTGTTAGTGAATTACATTTCTCAAAATATTTTATGTAACTCACATTTATCTCATGCATTAACACGACGAAATGCATATTAAGCCTTTCATATATACGAGGTAATCCAAAATTAAAACACAAAATTCTAAATGAATAATTCAAAAAGAAATAAAGATAAAAGTATTCGTAATTTTAAATATAAGTTTTCATCCGTGTTTATATTTTTGTTTTTGTATTTTTTTGGGGGAGGGGATAAATTTCAAATATTAAATAAATTCAATATGTAATAACATTTAATTAGACATTTACATATAACATCATTAAATGTTTTTTATCTAACCCTTAATCAATTTTGCTCTAACGATATTCGTTGTGCCGAAATTTACTGTTATCATTAACCTCTTCAGTCCCGAGAAAAATCTGCTGCATAGAAAAATTATTTTATTAGCAAATTATGGTGCTTTTAGGCTTAGAAAAAAGAAAATAAAATTAGTTTTTTATTTTTAAAATTTTTAAATATTTAAAATTTATGTACCCATATGGGTACATCAGGTCGCAATTGAGTAAAAATGTCATTTTTTAAACAAATAAAACCAATTTTGTTTTACAAAAATAACACCATTTATTGTTTAAAAGTTACATCAATTTAAACAACTTAAATGATTTTTTACCAAAAGCTATGTATTGCGCAAAAATATTATACACATCTTGTAATAATTGTAATGCATATCTTACTACTATACATCTATCTGTGTATCTGATGTATCTGTGGCTTCCAGTAATAACCAGGTATGGCACATTTTTGAAAAAAAAATGAGATAATTTGGGAAAATGTAGCTTTAAAGGAGTGCTTTAATCTGGCATATTACTGAAAAAAAATTGAATACTTCCCGTCATAGGGTGACTATAAATTTTCATTTTAAAATTGAAAATTTTTTTAATTGGTTCTCAATTAATAAAAAATATTTTTATATAACTATTTTGGCAAAAAAGAGAGGCTCTTATATCCTAATTGAATGTAATGAAAATTATTAAGTTCTAATCTATTTTATAAAAGTTATGATAAGAAGACATTTTAAAACTTTAAACGTTAATTACTCAAAATATTAAAGATGTGTCTTACCTGATTATTACTTGAAGCCACAGATAATATACACATACTACTACACATACCACTATACATATACTACATACCTTTTAATAATAATCTTCTAATAAAGTATCATTTATTATAGACTTTTTTTGACTAATACATGCGGGCTTGTACAACTATACAACCTTTCAAAACGTGTTAAAAAATTTTAAAGTTATTAAAAATTACGACATATTTTAGCAGTAAATTCAGTATATTACTTCATATTATTTTAAAAAATGAAAAAAGTCCTTTTAAATTGTTTTATAAGACTAAATTAAATAATTTATTCGTTCCTAAAAATTTTTTTAATAACCAAGTGTACACAACAGTTACGCAGAAAATTAGTTTCTTTAGCTGAAAATATATAGTTAAGACCCATTGTACCCAAATGGGTACAACAGATGTTTTTCACATCCATGCACATATGAACAACATTTATAAACAACTCCAAATCATTCTTGAAACATTATAGTTTATAAAAAATGCAATATATTGTTTTTAATTCACTCAAAAATGTGTATTAATCACATACTTTGAGGTGAAGTCGTTGAAAATTTGTTTATGTCATCCATCTTGGAAATGTTTCATTTTCAATGTCACATGGTTCCTCCATCTTTAAACATATAGCACATTTATTGGTAATATAGGACACTGTGATGTATCTGAATAGCGCTAGCAAAAATCCTTGCATTTATAAAAAAATTTGGGGTATAATTTTGGCTTTTGTTTTAATGTACCCAAATGAGTACTTCAGGACTGAAGAGGTTAATATTCATTTGTGTAATGTCATTGGAAAACTCTCTTAATTCTAATTCAACTGAAATTTTCTTTCTGTCTTAAAAAGGAAATAGATGAACACAAACTGCCATGCAATTGTAAAATACATAATTTCATGAGTAATATTATGATTTTATCCATTCAATAAATTCAATCAAATAAAGAATCGATTTTTTTAACGCCATGGTTATTAAATTACTTTAATGAACATTTAAAAATCTAATTAAATAAAGCATGCTGTACTCATTTTAGTTAATTATTCCATTTTATTCTAAAACGAAAATTAATACTTGACAGAAAATTGCGCAATAATTATTTGATTAGGCATATATCGTAAAGTAACTTCATTGTTATAGTAATCTGATATATGTAATTATTCAAAATATTTTTATTTCGTTAAGCATTAGATCACTCTCACGTGATGAATTTAGTTTTAGAAAGCGACTTTTAACGTTTAAACTAAATCTTTAATTAGAAAATCTTTAATTAGAAAATTTATTAGTAAATGTAAGTAAACTTAAAGAATATAAACTTTTATTTTGGTAAAAATGTTATTCTCGTTTTTTCCTCTTGCGGATGAGTATGATATAAAAGTTAATGATATTAAAATGGATTATGCAACAGATAATATAATGTTGAAATGATAATAACGTTGATAATATTTTGAGCTTAATAGATTCGTAAAATTAATATTTAAAAGAATTCTACACATTTTTATCTTACGAATGGAATATTTCCAACTGAGAGAAAAAATACCCAGCTAGAAATCGAACCTAAATCCATGACTACATTGCCAATGCTCTACCGTTTAAGCTATTTAAGCTACCTTGTCTGTCAACCGACGAGCATATTTTGCTTAGTAAATCTTATTGGTAATAACATCTGCTTTGGCATGTAGACAGTTCAACAGACAACCGCAAATAAACGAGCCCCGTCATCATTAAATGATAGGTAACAAGATATACTATCATTTTTAACTCAATCGGACTGACTGGTTTTCACACGAATGAAATATTAAAATGTTCAAGCCAGAAATAAAATTCAGATTCTTGGCATACATTCCCAATGATCTACCATTTAAGCTTAACCCAGGGTCATGGGGGTTGGGTTTGTGAGAGTCAGCACATTTTATTTTGCTTGAATCTCGGTTACAACCCGTGCGATATTGCCGCTCTTCTCTGTAGCTGGAGGTATTTAGTTAGTCTAATCATCGCATGCAATACCTTACATGAAAATCATGTCTTCTTAACATGGCGCAAAATTATTACACTAACTTCAGGGGGTGTGTCTCAGTTACCTTTGTCAACTTTGCACACTTGTAACTCCTACTTTGGCTTGCGCACGACTAAGGTGTTGTATGCGACGATTAGACTAACTCAATACCGCCAGCTACTGAGAAGACCGACAAATTCGCACGGATAGTTACCGAAATTCAAGCAAAACAAAATGTGCAGGGTCTCACACATCCAAACCCCATGACGCCAGGTTACATCATTTTTGCTCAGCTGGAAGCATTCACTTCTTATGCTAACTTTATAAATCTGTATAATTATGCAAAAAAAAAAAAAATCATCCATCTAATTTTACTAAAAAATATATGCAATAATTAACCCTCTATATCACTGCATTGTACATTTACAACATAAATAAATGTCAGTGTTGTTATACACTGCGCTTAAAAGGCATTTATTATGTACTTTTTTATGATAGATATGAAAAATATATACATTATAGTCAATAGATTTTAATTTTAGATTTAAAAAATACTAATCATTTTTTCGATTCCATTCTTTAAAAAAAAAAAAAAAAAATCTTATAAGATCACTCTTCTGTCTGTCTGTCACAGTCGTTAAGCTATGGTAAGCTATAAAAAGATTAAATTGGCTGAATGAATAAAAACTTTTGCGCCACATGTTTATAGATTATTAAACATTTACAATTATACTTAGAAAAATGGTACAGCAAATAATCAAATTGCTTGATTTTTTTTTTTTTTTTTTTTTTTTTTTTTTGCAAATTGTGTGAAAGCTTTTGTAACACCAATCACTAAAATCCAATTTCTTTTCTATTATATTTTCAGAGACATCATTAAAAAAGCGATGCGAAAATTTGCCCCTCCTTTTCTATTTCTAAATCGTGGACTCAAATTCAGACTTAATCCATTTGAGCAGATAGAAAAAAAGCAAATTGTAGACAAGAACAAATATTAATAAAGCTATATAGGTGATGTAGATTACTGAGGCAACACAAAAAAAGTAGAATTATTCCTGTATGCCAGTGAAATCGTTTTATATAAAACCGCGCATGAATACACGATCTAAAAAAAACTTTTGAGAAAACTCACTAATACGAAATTTAAAACGCAGAAAGAAAAATAAGCTATCAAAGTGGATCAGATGAATATCTTACGTAATCAGGTGTTATGCATCGTTCTCATGGAAGCATGAGATTTTTAATATTTTTTTTAAAATGTAAATAAATGGTATTAGGAAACAGGTAAAAGAATGAAATACATTTTTAGGGTTTAAGGAAAGTTGTACTTTTATTAACATATTAAGATTTTTTTAGAATTAAAAAAAAAAAAAAAAAATGCGTGGAATAAATTATGGAAATAAAATATAATAAATAAGTAGAAATATTTTTAAAAGACAGTTGAAAAGATAGATGTTATAAGAATTTCGAAATAATTAAATTAAGATAAATGGCGAATTTTTTCATTATTACACACGTATACATAGACGTGTTTTGTATTATCTCATTAAAAAACAGTTAATTTTTTTTTCTCGTGCCACAAAAATGTTAATTAACTTATAATAGTTTCAAAATTAATCTTTAGTTTTTCTCTTTTAAATTTTGTATAAAATTTTTCAACTATGCTAACTTAAAATTCAAATTCTCATATATATTATTCATTGCCCGGAAAAAAATAAAAAATAAAAACTGAAAAAATTGCAACAGAAAGGAAATGCTTTGTCTATATGGTGAGCCGAATTTGATGCGTTCTTCTTTTTTATTTACATAAAAACATCATTAGTCGAAATACGAATAATTTTTTTTTAACAAAATGGCAGCAAAGAAAACATTTCTTCCCAAATTATATTTTAAATGGTCCTTAATGCAAAATGCAACACAAGTGACTGTGAAAAAAATGAGATTAAAAAATAACATATTTTGTAGAAACATTTTGCCTAGATTAAACAAGTTGGAAATTGCACGTGAACGTAGCAAATGAGGTGCGTGTGTACGATAACGAAGTTTTAAAAATATTCAGATCTTGCTGATATAGTAGAGCGTGCTCCGGATACAATATAGTAGTCGAAATCTTTACGTTTCTGTAAATATGCAAGAAGTAATTTTTATTACACCTCAGCAACGTATATCTTATTCATAAAATGTGAAATAGTTGAATATAATTAAAACACGTACCAAACCATGTTTCCCCGTATAGCATTATATAGTGGAATACTTTTGTGTGGCCCTGTAATTTAATAATAAAAATTCTTTGCATCACAGATTGTACAGAATGCATATTTTAGTATATATTTCATAGATTCATGCCAATTCTATTATGTTCGAATGAGTGTAACATCATTAAAATGCATTTGAAACTTTTTCCCCGTTGACCGTAATGTAACGGAATCCTTTTGATTGTCCCTGTAATTGATCTATGCATCCGATTTTCATAACATTTGAAATGACTCGACTAAATTACGCAATAATTATATGTTTTAAATTTCAAACGATTAAAATGCATTTAAAACTTTTTTCCCTATTGACCGTAACGTAACGGAATCCTTTTGAATGTCCCTGTCATTGAGCTATCCATCCGATTTTCATAAAATTTGAAATGACTCGACAAAATTATGTTATAATTATGTATTTTAAATTTCAAACGATTTGGTTGGGTAGTTTTTGCTTTCTTATATGCGGACAGACGGACGGACAGACAGACGGACAGACAAACAGACGGACGGACTGAGCGACAACAATAGGTGCTACGTATTTACATAATTACGAACGCACCTAATAAAAATGGAATTAATATATAACAAATATGTTACGATATTATTAAAATACAGGGAGAAAGATAGATGTTATAAGAATTTGGAAGTAATTAACTAAGATAAATGTAATTATTATTATTAATGCGTATATATAAATAGAAGTGTTTGGTATTATCTCATTAAAAAGAAGTTTAAAAAAAAAGTTTTTTTGTTTTCCGCATGCTATAAAAAATAGTAATTAACTTATTGTGATTTCAAAATAAATCTTTAGCTTTTCTCTTTTAAAAATTGTACAATAATACTTTTTATCTATGCTAATTTATAATTCAGATTGTCATATGTATTAGTCATTCCCCTTAAAAAATAAGTAAATACATAAATAAAAAAGTAAAAAAATGCAACAGAAAAAATGCCTTGTCTCTATTATGAGTCGAATTTGAAGCGCTCTCTCTTTTATTTGCATAAAAAACATCACTAGTCAGACACGAATGAAAATATTTTTTTAAGAAGTGGCAGCAACGAAACATTCCTTCCCAAATTATATCTTAAATGGTCTTTAATGCATAATGCAACATAAGTGATTGGGTACATGTGTATAATGTAAGTGACTGTGTACAAAATAAGTGACGCATAAATTTTAAATAAAAGGTATTAGAAAACAAATAAAAGAATAAAATAAATTTCTAGGGTTTAGGGAAAATGTTACTTTTAACAGATTAAGGTAATAAAAATATAAAATGTATGTAGATTAAAATATGCAATATAATATAATAAATATGTTAAGATATTATCAAAAGATAAGGTTAAAGATAGATGTTATATGAGTTTGGAAAAAAGATAAATTGCGAATTTTTTATTATTACACACACTCATACACACACATGAATATAGAAGTGTTTCGTATTATCTCATTAAAAAGAAGTTTTAGAAAAGTCTTTTGTTTTTCTGCTTGTCAATAAAGTGTTAATTAACTTATCATAATTTTAAAATATATCTTAAGCTTTTCACTTTTAAAAATTCTACAATAATACTTTTTATCTACGCTAATTTATAATTTGGACTCTCATTATTATTATTCATTGCACGGAAAAATAGAAATGAAAAAGAAACTGAAAAAAATGCAACAGAAATGAAATGCTTTGCTCTATTATGAGACGAATTTCAAATTTGAAGCGTTCTTGCTTTTATTTACATAAAAACATCATTAGTCAAGATACGAATAAAAATATTTTTTTAAGAAATGGCAGAAAAAAATCTTTTCCAAAGTATATTTTAAATAGTCCTTAATGCATAATACAACATAACTGACTGTGAGAAAAAATGAGATTAAAAATTATATGTTTTGAAGAAACATATTTTTTTCTTCTTTTCATTGAAATACTTGTGTTTAAATCTTTTCTAAAAGTAGTCGTTAGGGGCCACCGTAATACTTACCCATCATGGATATGTATATGAAAATAAAACATGTGAAAACTATTTATACAATGCATTGCAATTCACAAACAAAATTTAAATATTGTTAATATACATAGTAATGCTTTATTAAAGAACTGATGATGTACCAATTTCGACAAATTATATAAAACGCCAAACTACTCAAGTAGTACCGAACTGCGTAAAAGAAACATCCTTATAACACCAAAAATAATAATTCTATTAACTAACAATTAACTGTGTCGGATTAAGCGTCTCATTTTCAATTATAATATACCTCTGAATTGAAATTTGAATGAAATACAGGGTCATGAAAAATCGAAGAATGTGGAAAATAGGATTACAAATATCTCGGCAACTAATAATCCGATCGACTTTGTTCTATATGCAAAATGTGTGTTATTTTATTGCCTTTTACGTCCATTCCTTAAAACAAAAAAATTCGAAAATTTTTATATACCTTTCATCAGAACAAATTTTTCGAGGGTCCGAAAAAAATAGTTCCGGATAATCGAGGTTGCTGATATTAAATAGGCTTCGTCCCATTCTTACATACTAACTACATACAAAATTTCAAGTCTCTATCTCAATTTGTTCGGGAAATAGAGCGTTTACAGACAGACAGACTGACAGACAGACAGACAGACAGACGGACGGCAAATTTTTTTTCCTAAAAATATGTTTTTCGGAATCTCCAGTGTCGAAAACGTGTAAATCCGTCAAAAAAAAATTTTCGATTTAAACGATTGCAAGACTTACCCTATACTACTTATGATGGGTAAGTAAAAATATGAATTTTTAATGCATGTTTGATAAATTCTTAATTGCAGCTCAACGCTTCAAAAATTATATTTGAAACAGAAGTTAGTGTTTTAAATACTATCAAACCATCAAATTTCTTTAAATAAAAAGTTAGTTGTATTTTAGTCTAAACCAGGCATGCCAAAGTAGTTTATAGCAGCGTTTCAAATTAATCATTGCATGCAAAGACACAGGAAACAAACTAATTATTGGAGGCCACCATAATACTTACCCATCATGAGTAAGCATACTATAAAATATGAAAATAAAACACATGTAAACTATTTATAAAATGCATCGCAATTTCAAAATAACATTTAAACTTATATTTAAATATTTTTAATACACATTAATGCTCTATTTTGGAATTGTGGGTACAATATAATAATACCATCGACACACTTCGATAAATAATATAAATTGCCAAACTACTCGTAGATTATACAAATTGGCGTATTTTTTTATTTTAATAAACAAAAGAACAAATAAATTAGTAAAAGATTAATAAAAATACAAATAAGACGCCAAATTAAAAATAAGTTATGATATGCAAACACCATCTAACGTATTTAATATCAAGTGCATGTGACATTTACGTTAAGCCATTATTGGCATTTAATCTTACAGTTTTCCGATAGCTATTTGGAAGACGGAATAATCATATAGTTAAAGATGTAAGATGTATCCATCACGTAAAATTGTCTGCATAGCATATAAAGAGTGAAGTGGGTAAGCCCGGAAGTGTTGATGACAGTCACATGACTTAGGCTTTTATTATATAGATGATTAATTAAACTTTTTTATTTATTATTATTATTTTTTTATATAATAGAAAAGAGTTAACAAAGTATATATGTAACTGGTATTCAAAACGAAGTCTTCGCAAAATTGCATCAGAGGAAAAATCGCATCAAGTTGTGCATATATGGCATTTTTGCCGATAAATCAAGCACTCGGTATTTTTATGTTAATTTGGCGCATTGCCAAATATTTTACCCGTGGCACTTTTTGTATGACATACTTTCATTTAAAATATATTTAATAGTATAATCCTTTCACTCATTCTATTTATAATAACATAATTTTAATTTGAAACTGAAACGTTTAAAATTCATGATTTTTATTTATAACAATAGTATAAGAAAAACAAAACAAAATACCGATACTTTGAAGCTCCATAACTTTTTTAAGTCTTCAAGTTTGGAGAGAGGTTTTATTGAGACTTATAGCAGCTGAGCTGTTGTCTTGAATGATCCAAATGAAGTTCCACGGAATAGATGTGTTTCATTTGGGCGTTGCCATTAAACAATTAATAAATAACCGTGATTTTTGTGCCACATACGTTAGCGTAATATATATACATAGATAGTTTCTCCACTTTAAAAATTATTCACAGAAAGATAATTGTGAAAATTCATCGTCACTTTAAAAAAATGATTAATTTTTACATGGGTTAAGGTCTATATATAGATTTAAGTATTCACTTATATAAGCAAAACTCAATAACAGAATATAAAGAGCTTTTAAAAATATTGAGATCTTAGTGTGGTAGTAAACAGAACTTCGGATACAGTATAGCATCAGAAATCTTTTGTGTGACCTTGTAAAAACTATCTGCTTTCTATTACACAGGAAGTAATTTGTATTAAACTTCAGCAGCATATATCAATTTCATAAAATGTGAAATATTTTAATATAGTTAAAATGCCCTCTAAACAATGTTTCCCCTTTACCATTATGCAATGGAATACTTTTGTGTGGTCTTGTAAATTAATAACAAATATTCTTTGCACTACACATCGTTCAGAATGTATAATTTGGTACATACTTCATAGATATATATCAATTTTATTATGTTCGAAAGAGTGTAACTTCATTAAAATGTATTTGAAACTGTTTGCTACCCATTGGCCTTAATGTAACAGATGCTTTTGTTTTCCTGTTATTGAACTATGCATCCGATATTCATAAAATTTCAAATTACTCGACAAAATTATGCAAAAATTATGTATTTTAAATTTTAAACAATTCGGTTGGATAGTTTTTGCGCCATTATATACGGAAAGACAGACGCATGGACTAAACGACGACTATATGTGCTACGAATTTACATAAAGCACCTAAAAAGGAAAAACTAGAAAGGGTCCACTCATTTAAAAAAAAAATGTTTTTTGACTTTCTAAATATCGAATCTCAAAATTTCACGCCTAATTTTATTCCTTACCTAATTAGTTAGTAAATTAAAATTGCGACATACGTGTAACATACGATAAACTTGAAAAATGATTGATCTTAGTCATGAGGAAATAATGAGCCAGGACTATCCACATATGAGAGGTTTGAACATATTTATAATGAATTTCCATTCTTTCTATTTGCTTACTATGGGTGATAAGTTCCTATCAACTTCCGAATTTGTATTTCATCATCATCATCATCATCATCATCACCATCATCATCATTATCATCATTATTGTTGTTGTTGTTGTTGTTGTTATTATTATTGTTGTTGTTATTATTATTATTATTATTTCGTTTTTATAGCATTTTATCATATTTTTTTAACCAAATTGAAACATTTATTTTTCATTTCACTCCATTTAAATTTAGCTTTATAGAATAAATTCATATATTTTTCAATATACTATCATTAGCTCTTCATTATTTACAGCTTGTAAGTCAAATGTCCAGAAACCCAAAAAAAACATTTAATTATGGAGTTTTAAATTTTGGTCAAATATATCTCACATTCAGTGTGTCAAGCCTGTACACATAGCCACTTTTAAAGTATAGCACATTTTTATGTTTAGCCTAAATTGCTGTACAATATTTGTTGTTGGAAAGAAAGATCAACTTTCCTTTACTGCGAAAATCTATTTATCTAAAATGCAAAGGTTTACAGGGTGTTACATGAAAAACAGGGTGTTACATGGTGCTTTACATGAAAAAAAAAATGCTCTTTTTAAGCTGAAAATTCTTCACATTTAATTTTTTAACACCGGTTTAAATTTTCAGCATAACAATTATTTGAGCGTTTAAATAACTTTAGTTGCCATCTATTAACAATAATGCGAATTCTTTTTTAATATGAAATCTTAAATGTGTGTTAAGCATCCTTTATAGACAACCGTCCCCAGTCTCACCTACATACGCAAATACGTACATACTAAATCATTTATCTTGTTGTCGATTAAATTATTTTATAAAATATCAAAAGAAAATAACCTCTTCTTAAGGCATTATTTTTTCGCCTGCATTTAGAATCATTTTTATTCTAAATTGATATATATATATATATATATATGTATATATGTGTGTGTGTGTGTATATATATATTTTTTTTAAATATTTCTAAAAGGAAGCTTATTTGTCTGTTTTCCCCTATTTTAAAGGATTAAAAAAAACAGATTGAAAAAGAAATAACCAACTAAAAAATGTTTCCGGAAAAAAAAGAACCTAAAGAAGTTTTTCTACAAAAGAATATGAAAATACCATGGGAAAAAATTTATTCTGTCAAACACATTAACTTCTGATCTTTCATTTCCCATCCTTTGTTCATTAGGCAAAAAAAGTCAGATTTCAGAGAATGTTAGATTTTAAATTGGAGTCATTTTTTTCTGGATTATAATCATTTCCGAGAAAAAAACAAACTACTAATTTATTCAATAAAAGATGATTATGTTATTCTATTTTGTTATTCTATTATGTTATTCTATCTAATCCACATAAGTATCTATCTGCATATACGTGTATTCTTTCCTGTGTCATTTTACTTAACAACCACTTTCGACAATAACTATTCATATTATAATTTACTAATTTGTTCATTTATATAGGGGGGGGGGCTGTGGAAGGTTGATGACAATGTATGAATCTTGAAGAGTGTGTAAAGCCTCCTGCATAGATGACTTTGCTCTCCACTCCCCCCTCCCCCCTATATATCCAAAATACGTACATACTAAACCATTTCTCTTATTTTCGACTAAATTATTTTCTAAAATAACAAAAGAAAATAATCTTTTCATAAGGCATAATTTTTTTCAGCCTGTACTTACAATCTTTTATTCTACACTGATATACAATCTCTTCAAAAAACATTTCTCAAAGGGAGTTTACATGTCTGATTTTTTAGTACTTTCCGGAATAAAAAAAAACAGATTGAAAAAGAAATAATCAACTAAAAATATTTATGGCAAAAAACTACCCAAGAAAGTTTTTTTTTCTTTTACAAAAAAAAGAAAGAAAGAAAGAAAGAAAATACCAAGGGATAAAAATTTATTGTGTCAAACCAGTTAACCTTTGATCTTTCGTTTCCCATCTTTTCTTCATTAGGCAACAGTTTAAAAAAAAGTCATGCCAGTTTTTGAGTTGCAGTCTTTTTTTTTCTAGATTATAATCATTAAAAAAAAAAAAAAAAAAAAAAAAAAAAAAAAAAAAAAACTATTAATTTATTGTAAAAGAGGATTATATTACTATATTTTTATATCCACATAAGTATCTAATTTGTATGTACATGTATTAAATTCTGTATCATTTTACTCAAGGACCACTTTGCATAAAAACTATTCACATTATAATTTAGTAATTTGTTCATTTTAATGTGAAAAACTGAGGAGGGTTGTCGACCATAATTAAAGCTTGAAGGTTGTGTAAAGCCCCCTTTATAAGCAATTCTGCCCAGTCCATCCCCCCCCCCCTCCATATATATCCAAAATACGTACATAATAACTCATTTATCTTATTTTCGACTAAATTATTTTCTAAAATAACAAAAGAAAATAATTTCTTCTTAAGGCATTATTTTTCATTCTGTATTTAGAATTCTTTTTTATTCTACATTAGTTTCATGAAAAAATATTTCTCAAAGGAAGCTTACTTTTTGCTTTTCCAACATTTTCTGGAAATAAAAAAAAATTCACTAAGAAATATTTATGGCAAATTTCGTCGGCTAAAGAAGTTTTCCTACAAAAGAATATGAAATCACCATGGGAAAAATTTTTATTGTTTACAAACCAATTAACTTCTGATCTTACGTTTCCCATCTTTTATTCAATAGGCAACAATAACGAAAAAAGTTCATCATTAAGTCAGATTTCAAATTGCAATATTTTTTTAGATTATAATCATTTCGGAAAATAAAATAAAATTAATAATGTATTCCATAAAACATGATTATGTTACATTTTTATATCTACACAAGTATCTATCTGTATATAAATGTATTAAATTCTGTGTCATTTTACTCAAGGACCACTTTGCATAAAAACTATTCATATTATAATTTAGTAATTTGTTCATTTTAATGTGAAAAACTGACTAGGGTTGATGTCCACAAATGAAGCTTGAAGTGTGTCTAAAGCCTCCTCTATAGACAATCCTGCCCAGTCCTTTCTAAATATACAGAATAGTAATTACGAAATCATTTATCACATTCTCGACTAAATCATTTTCTAAAATAATAATAAAAATAATAATCTCTTCATAAGGCATTATTTTTTAGCCTGTGCTTAGAGTCTTTTATTCTACACTGATAAACAATCTCTCCAAAAAGCATTTCTCAAAGGTAGCTTACATGTCTGTTTTTTCCCTCCTTTTCGGAATTAAAAAAAATGAAAAAGATATAATCAACAAAGAAATATTTATTGCAAAAAACATACCTATTTTTTCCCTACAAAAGAATATGAAAATACAAAGGGATAAAAATTTATTGTGTCAAACCAATTAACTTATGATATTTCGTTTCCCATCCTTATTTCATTAGAAAACAATAACAAAACAACATTTTTCTTAAAAAAAAAAAAAAAAAAAAAACCTACTAATTTATTGAATAAAAGATAATTATGTTATTATAATTTTATATCCACATAAGTATCTATTTGTACATACATGTATTAAATTTTGTATCGTTTTACTCAAAAACAACTATGCATAAAAACTATTCATATTATAATTTGTTGGAAAAATGTTGAGGGTTGAAGACCATAAATAAAGCTTGAAGGTTGTGTAAAGCCTCCTTTATAAACAACTCTGCCCAGTCCAACCCCCCCCCCCTCCTAAATATCCAAAATACGTATACACTAAAACATTTATCTTATTTCCGAGTAAATTATTGTCGAAAATAACAAAAGAAAATAATCTCTTTATGAGGCAATATTTTTTCCTCCTGTATTTAGAATTCTTTTTTATTCTACATTAGTCTCATAAAAAAAAATCTCGTAACAGTAAGCCCGTAAATAGTAAGCTTACTTTTGTGCTTTTCCAACATTTTCCAGGAAAAATAAGATTGAAAACAAAATAATCAACTAAGAAATATTTATGTCAAACAGATTACCTAAAAAAATTTTCCTATAAAATAATACTTAAAAACAACTTTGCATAAAAACTATTCATATTATAATTTAGTAATTTGTTCATTTTAATTGGAAAAATGTTGAGTAGGGTTGAAGACCATAAATAAAGCTTGAAAAAAAAATTCCTATAAAATACAGTCGTGTCTCTATATAATGAAATCCACCGTTCCAGTAAAAAATTCGTTATATAGAGAAATTCGATGCGTAGAGAATGATGTTAAAAATCGTATTTAATGTGTGAAATTTGAACAAATATTATATTTGATCTTTTAAATTAATAATTTGAAATGTTTAAAAGCAAATATTAACCTAACATTTTATTTCTTAATTATTTAAGATGTTTCAAAAAAGAGAACAGACATTTATTTGAAAGCTTAATGAAAATCAAATAAGGAAGACTTGCATTAATTTCAAACGAAGAAATCTGTGATTTTTTGTTTTGATTTTAAAATTGTTACGCTCTTTAAAAAAAAAATGCTCAAATTTTAGCAAGGAATGAAAAATTGTAGTTAACATTTTCCTCCACTTGAAAGCCTCTCTTTTGTGCCTCTCATTGATTCCTCTCTTACATGTGCATCAATCCAATTGACTTTGTTTTGAGAAGGATGTGGAAAGATGCGTGGGAGATTGAATGAATTCGTTGGATTTAAAGAACAAAGAGAGAAGTAATATAAAAAAAACTCAGCGCTGACGATAAATCAAAAATAAGTGATCGAAAATTGATTCCATATGATTTCGAAGCCTTTTAAAACTGAGTAAATTAAGACCAACTAATGAAAAATTCGTTATATGGAGATCGATATTTCGCTATATAGAGACTATTTTTAATGTAATCATGCGAAAAGGGAACCGTTCCTACAAAAAATTCGTTATATAGAGAAATTCGATGTATGGAGTTTCGTTATAGAGAGACTCGACTGTAATATAAAATTACCATGGGATAAAAATTTATTGTTTTTAAACCAATCAATTTCTGATCTTACATTTCCCATCCTTTTCTCAATAAGTAACAATAACGAAAAATGTTCATCATCAAGTCAGATTTAAAATTGCAATAATTTTTTGAGATTATAATCATTTCAGGAAAAAATAAAACTAATAATTTATTCAATAAAATATGATTATGTTAAATTTTTATATCCACACGAGTATCTATCTGGATATAAATGTATTCAATTCTGTGTAATTTTACTCAAGGATTACTTCTCATAAAAACTATTCATATTACAATTTAGTAATTTGTTTATTTTAATGTGTAAAACTGAGGAGGGTCGACGAACACAAATGAAGTTTGAAGTGTGCGTAAAGCCTCCTTTATAGACAATCCTGCCCAGTCCTTTCTAATTATACAGAAAAGTTAATACTAAATCATTTATCCTATTCTCGACTAAATTATTTTCTAAAATAATAAAAGAAAATAATATCTTTATAAGGCATTGTTTTTTCAGCCTGTACTTTTATTCTAATTTAATAGACAATCTCTTCAAAGAACATTTCTCAAAGGAAGCTTACATGTCTGTTTTTTCCCTACTTTCCAGAATAAAAAAAACAGATTGAAAAAGAAATAATCAACTAAGAAATATTTATGGCAAAAAACTACCCAAGGAAGTTTTTTTAACAAAATAATATGAAAATAGCAAGGGATAAAAATTTATTGTGTCAAACCAATTAACTTCTGATCCTTCGTTCCCCATTTTTTCTTCATTAGGTAACATTAAAAAAAAAAAAAATCATGTCAGATTTCAACACGCAGTCAATTTTTCTTGATTATAATGATTTCCGAAGAAAAAAAATACTGATTTACTTAATAAAAGATTATCATGATTTTTATATCCCGTATCTAATTTGTATATACATGTATTAAATTCGGTGTCATTTTTCTGAACAACCACTTTGCATAAAACTGCTCATATTATAATTTACTAATTTGTTTATTTATATAGGGGGTATTGGGGAGGATTGACAATAAATGGAGCCTGACTCACCCCGAATTTTCATAAAAAAAAAAAAAAAAAAAAAAAAAAAAAAAAAAAAAAAGATCTAAAAAACTAAAGCTATTAAAGTGCTGAAACAATGGTCTTAGTTTCATGCGTATAAATAAAACAGCAAAGGCAAAACTCAATTTAGAAAAGTTTGAAGCTAAAAAAGTGTATTTTTAGAAACATTTTGTAAGATTATCTCATAATCCAAGATCCAACATCACAAAATCTCAAGGTATCGAAGACAAGAAAAATAGCCTTTATTTAAATGAAAAGTAGTAATAAGAGTAAGTAAGGATAAGAAAAGTAGCAATAATAATTTATGTCTGCCGGGAGTGAAATGGTGCACAAGTCAAATACATAGCTAAACATTACGAGTGGTTTACCCGTAGGCTTATCATCGTGTTTCCCTTAACCTTCCTACCCTGAATGGGTCTAATCGACCCATATCTATAGTTTGTTTTATACGATTTGCACCAGAGTGATTTTTCATAATGAAAGTCAAATTACAGATTGAGAGAAATAAACCAATTAAATACATTAAAATGTTTAAAAAAAAAGTTCTGATGTGAAATGTTTTTTATCACGATTGAGTAAAATTTGAAGAGGGTAGGAAGGTTAAGATCATTTCATACCTTTGATTGTACGGCAAACATAGTGATAGACCTACGAATAAACCATTGGTGATATTAATGTTTGGCTTATGCGCCACATCTCTTCCGGCAGACATGGGTCATTAAATTCCTCGATTTTCTACTCTTCCATAAAATGAAGTTTTCTTTTTCCTCTTTGTGCTCGATACCTTAGGTTCTTGTGCTGTCAGCTCTTGTTATATCATATACAGTCGACTCTCGTTAATTCGAACTCATCGGGACCACAAGAAATGTTCGAATTATCCGAAGTTCGAATTATGAAAAGTATGAAATGAGAACATGCTTAATATGGTACTATTACAAATGAATTAATATTATAGTGTTTTTTTTAATTTATTATGTCTGTTATCATCAGAATATGACTTAATATTAAATTAGAATGTATAAATACATAAACTAATTAAAGGATTAGAATCAAGCACAATGGACGAAAAATTTGAAGCGAGACTTATGGACAGACGGGGCAGTTAGAAAGAGGATATGAAATGGATTGGATTATATGTATACTCGTTCGGAACAATTTTTGCAAAAATCAAAGAAAGAAAGTTATTCAAATGATTTGAAATCCATGAAAAAGAAACGAAGAATGAAAAATCGGAATTCTCGTTTGTTCGAATTAAACGATGTCAAGAGAAAATGAGTTCGAATTAATGAAAAAGTTTAACGTTATTCTGCCATTGAAAATTTCGGGATTTCATGGTTAGTTCGAATTAAGCGAAGATTCGAATTATCCGATTTCGAGTTAACGAGAGTCGATTGTATGTCGTAGAAATAGACCTGATATCGTAGAAAATGATTTTTTAAGTAATAAGACCTATTGATTCTTCCATTTCAGAAATACAGACTATACAGTAAATTAAGCTAAAGATAACAATGTGATATATTTTAAAAACTGCATGGGCGGAGAAGAGGCATGGCCCAATCAATCTGAGGAAGAGTTAACCAGATAGTCAAAGCTTCATTAAATTATTCTTTTAGAAATATTTTCACTATACACTGTACATAATGAAGGTACCACAAAAAAGTGAGGGTTTAAAACGAAATCTTTTTACTATGCATTGAATTCCATCTAAGTAGGTTTGTATATGCAACACATTTTTTCAAATATTTTTAAATAATGATTAAACTATATAGCATAAAGTTCTTCTCTCTTTTTTAACTGAGTTTATTTTTCTTAACAAATGTTTCAATGTGAAATGAAGTGGGTCAAGCCTCCATTATGTGGGGAAAATTGATCTGTTAAATTCTCATGATTAAAGACAATCGCATTTTTTTATTATTTCTTATATATTACACTTATATAGCAATATTATTAGGTAACTGATCGTGTAAAGAATAAAATAATAAATAAAATTTTATTTTAGGTTCAACATTTAAAAAATAAAAAAATCATTTTGTAAAACAATTGATCAATCGCCCCCAGTCTGTCCTATGGACAGGGTTCTGTCACACGAGGACGCTGTCACTCGCCATTGTGCCAAATTACGACTAAATCCTTCATTTGGCGAGTAAACAAGCGATTAGATTCGCCAAATTGCTAGTGCTCAATTTTTGATCTTTCTTTCTCGTTTTTCATATATATTTTTAATATATTTATAGCAGATAGTTGAAATTGGATTAATAACAATCATTGTTTCAGTTATAAAAACTTAAATTATTTTAGAATATATTGAAAGAAAGGGGGGGGATACATTAAAGGATTAAAGATAATTTTTTTGTGCTACACAGGGAATCTATTTTGCTAATACTTTTTTCATTTGGCGAATGTTTTTTATTTTTAATTAGCCAAATCACTAACATTAGTCAAATGGAGGGAGAACACTGCCTATGGATTCTAATCGTAAATTCTTGTCCCCTATGGACATGACTAGTTTCTTTTTCTTAATTTCTCTTGTATTCCAGCGGTTTGCAAATATATATTTTTTAAAAAGTGAGCAAGCTTTTTTTTAATAAGTGGGGGTATCCCAATATTTCAATTACATGTAAATATTTTTTTGTTTGTACCTAGACCATTTTTCAAAACAAACATGTTTTACACTCTTTGAGAACATTTGCAAAAGAAATATACTGCGAAATCCATTTTTTTAAATAGGGGTGCGAATGGAATATAAAATATTTGAATGTGATTAAAATTTTACCTCTTTGTAAAACAATCATGTCGTTCCTGTTTTTTTTTTTTTTTTTTTTTTTTTTTTTCAATATGTCACCTATTCAAAAAAAACTTTTCTTCACGGAACATGGTTGAATTTTCTAAGCTACTTGTCAGCCACTTTTCTGGTTCGCCAGTTAGTCAATGAAAAAATATTTTATTTACTGTGATCTACTTCGAAATTATCATAAATTTAAAGATGCAATACTAAAAAAGATTATACATTATACGCGATATTTAAAAATCAATCCAAATAACGCTTTCATTTCACCTGGAACATCTTCAGTTGGTAGACTAAAAGACATTTCTGTTCCTCGATTTTATTTTTTTATCTCAAGATCCGGCAATTCCTTCATTTTTTCAATTTCCTCTTCTCAGACATTTTTGACCATCGAGAGTCTATAATTGCTAAATATATATCACAGTAAATAAAACGTTTTTTTTAAGAATTAAAGTAATGCCTTGAATTGGTACAGAAAAAAAATCTAGTTATTTAATTATCTACTTATTTTTTTTTAAATATGCAGTGGTTTACCTATCTATACACATACAATCACAAATCCAAATACACTGTTTCTAATTATTTGATTATATAATAATATATGTAGAAATACAAATCCTATTCAAACTTATGTGTACTCCTGGAGCAGTGTTGCCAGTGGGCTACTTTTTAGGTGCGTTCGTAATTGTGTAAATACGTAGCACCTATTGTTGTCGCTCAGTCCGTCCGTTCGTCTGTCTGTCTGTCCGTCTGTCCGCATATAACAACGCAAAAACTACCCAACCGAATCGTTTGAAATTTAAAGTACATAATTATAACATAATTTTGTCGAGTCATTTCAAATTTTATGAAAATCGGATGGACAGATCAATTACAGGGACATTCAAAAGGATTCCGTTACGTTACGGTCAATAGGGAAAAAAGTTTTAAATGCATTTTAATCGTTTGAAATTTAAAACATATAATTATTGCGTAATTTAGTCGAGTCATTTCAAATGTTATGAAAATCGGATTCATAGATCAATTACAAGGACAATCAAAAGGATTCCGTTACATTACGGTCAATGGGGAAAAAGTTTCAAATGCATTTTAATGATGTTACACTCATTCGAACATAATAGAATTGGCATGAATCTATGAAATATATACTAAAATATGCATTCTGTACAATCTGTGATGCAAAGAATTTTTACTATTAAATTACAGGGCCACACAAAAGTATTCCATTATATAATGCTATACGGGGAAACATGGTTTGGTACGTGTTTTAATTATATTCAACTATTTCACATTTTATGAATAAGATATACGTTGCTGAGGTGTAATAAAAATTACTTCCTGTATATTTACAGAAACGTAAAGATTTCGACTACTATACTGTATCCGGAGTACGCTCTACTATATCAGCAAGATCTGAATATTTTTAAAACTTCGTTACCGTACGAACGGACCTCATTTGCTACGTTCACGTGCAATTTCCAACTTGTTTAAAATTCAGATTTGTTGATTGGCATCACTTTTTTGAAACGGTAAATTACCTTTTGTTTTTGCCTTGATTGTTATGTCATTGAATAAAGCACATTTTATCATTTGTAAAAAGTGGTGCCAATCAAGAATCTGCATTTTAAAAAAGTAGCCCATCTGGCAACACTGTGCTGGAGATGAAAATTATTTATCGTAAAGTTTCCGTTACAGCTGAATATTTTTATATTCTGTTCGTACCAGTATTTAAATAAAATACAATTCTTAGTATATTTCTATTGAATGTTTCTTCAAAGCGTATGAAAAAGATTTTTATTTTGAAAAAGTGATGCGAGATAGCACTAAAAAATATTTGCCTGTAATTGAAACTTCGTGATACCCCACGTATTTAACCCTTTATCTACCGCATTACGAATTCATGAAAATTTTATATTCTAAAGCATTTTATGCAAATTGTTTAAACTTAATTAAATGATTTACATAATAATTTAATAAATATTTGAAAGATTTTAGAAGGATAAATAAAATTTGAATTTACAGGGGTTTTGTGCAATATGTATAACCCCACTCAAATCTTTTATTTTTAATTATTTTCTTAGTACTTTGTAGAATTATAAAATGCACAAATATGATGTTCTTACAATATAAATATAGAAATATTTCCGCATTGAAAAATTACCACCCACCCCCCTCCTCCCTCAGCACCAAGAAAGTTGAAAAAAAAATGCAATGGCAAAAGATATCATCCTTTTAAAAATATTTTTGTTTTGTGTAATCAATAATGCTTTAACAAGATAAAGTAACATATCTGTAACTCATTCTTAAATAGTATTACAACTAACTGAAGTATTAAAAGAATTTTATAATAATTTATTTTAATGGTACTTATAATTACCGTCGGAGGTAAAGGGTTAAAGAATGTTTATATTTATGCAACAAATTTCTAAAGTTTCCAATAAAAAATTGTAAACAAACACAATAAGCTGATAATAATAGTAATCTCAACATCTTTTATCTCAACGAAAAAGGTAAATAAAATAAAGTATGAACGATACCATATAATTTGTAGTGTAGAACATAAATATCATTTTCTGAGGAGAATTATATTCCATACATTTTTACTATTAGATAATAAGAGGAAAATATTCTTCAAAGCACAAATTAATAATATTATTAGTTTTTTAATCGCATTTGCAATACTATAAAAATAATTGAAATTTGTTTAGGCAATCTTAAAAACATGAAAAAATTATGTATGACAACGTTTTCGTCACTACTACTGCATAAAATATTTTTAATATGCTGGCACAACAATAAATAATGCATTAAATTTTTTTTAAAGAAAGTAATATATTATTTCGTGAGCACAGCTTCAAGATTGTTGGCAAATCAGGTTATAAACCGAAAGCACGTCACATTCTTTTACTAAAACATTTCATCTGTTTTATAGAATCATACACATTATATTTTATTCACAACTCTATTAAAAGCAAGTTGAACCTTGACTTTTGATGATGCTTAAAATAAGAAATAAAAGAAAAGGTTTTCCACTAAAATAGAATGAGGCAAGGTTTTTTTCCAAAACATTTAAAATATTTTATATTCATTTAAAGAGGTAGAATGAGATACAGTTTTATATTCTCTTTTTTTCTATCATTCGTGGTTTATTTTTATTACGGTGCTGAAGCTAAAAATTTGCTTATAACTTAATCATAACTATTTTGCGTCAGTGGTATAATTCAAATTTAAATCAGTACATTATTTTGCTCATATTACCAAATATTGTATCTTGTTTATTATGCAAATTAGTGTAAAAATGCTTTTATACGATTTGTAAATAACTTTAGTAGGTTCAATTCACGCAAATTTTGAAAACAGTTCGAAATAAATTTGTTTTCTTAGAAAAAAAATAATTTTTTTTTAGAAATCAAAATAAACTCGGATGATAAATTCATACACTTTTGTATTCTTTGTTTTTTTTTTTTTTTTTTTTTTTTTTTTATGAAATATAATTGGAAAATTCATAATATTTTTTAAATGTAAATAACTTTTTTGTGTGTCAATTTTCTTTGTTATTATTTTTAAAAGATTGTAAAAGTATTTAGAACAATATCATTTAGGGTTCATATGAATTCCGAAATTCCCAGACAGTGAAATTTTTTTATATTAGTATTTTCTCATATAAAATCGCTCCTTAAAAAGGACGAAATTTTGTGCGTGTAAATTAAATTGATTTTTCTATTAAAAAAATGTATTGATATTTCACCTCGAAAATGACGTTTTTCGTATAAACATTACAAACCTGTAAAAAAAATCATATACAAAGAGGAAAAGGTCCAAATACAGCTAGGGTTCAAATACCGGCTACAAGGTGTACAGCGAACTTAATTCAGTACAGCCTAACGGCGATAGATAGAGTTTGTACGATTAATTAAGAGAAGAAAATTAGGAGACATAGGTCGCTGAAGCTTGTCTTCGTTTATTAAATTCTTCAATAGTACCAAGAATAGTAAATAAGCCGTTCAGTGCACACATTCATTAACTCCACTTTTTGAAATATCTTAAATTTTAAGTGTCAAGCACTGGGAATAGTCAAAACTCTTTATATTTGTAATAACCTTCCTGACTAGTAAAGACTAACACTATTAAATTTGATCATTGAATTATGAATGATTTGTTTCAGAAGCCATTTTGATTGACTCGATACTCTAACGTTAATCGGTGTAATAAATTAATTTTTTAATCGATGCACAGTGTGAAAAATACCTTGTCGCGATATCAAAATAATTGGAATTTAGAACTTCTTTAAAATTTCTCGGACAGCGACCTCCCGTAAAGAGAAAAAATCTCAAATGAGACAGCACCGAACCCAACCAACCCACGCTGTCTTTAGTAACAGAAAAGTAACCATAAAGTAAATTTCAGTAAATTGCCTTAAAATACGCTGTATAAAGTTAGAAAGCTCCAACACTTCATACTATTCAAATATAAGTATAATGAAGATCCAGAATTTAATGTCATTAATATAAAGAAATCTGTAGCAGATGCATCACAAATTTTGAAGAATGTAGATCAGGATTTATTGTATCATAAATTGTGACAAGAGGAAAAAAGGAGAGACATGATGGACCTAAAATTCATTCCTTTTGTTAATTATCATTATTATGAAAACATGACAACAAATCGAAATGGCAAGTCTTCACATACATTTGATAAAGAACACATTATTTATATTGCGGATGAATTAACCACAAACCATATATTGTAGCAGAACAACCAGAATTCATTCTTATGGAAAATCTGCAACAAAAATATATAATAACTAACTTTTTCTAAAAAAAAAAAAAAAAAAAAAAAAAAAAAAACTTAAGAATTTAAACTCTGGATTTAACTTTATTACTTTTTTACCAGTCACTAAGTCGATTAACTCTACCCGTCAAATAAAAATTGCAACATTACAGAAGAATATTTTTGGCTATTCTTTCTTATTAATTTTACATACCATTAGATGTTATTAATTCTATATACCATTAGATCTTATTAATTTTATATACCATTAGATGAAAGCGACGTCTGTATTTATATATTCTACAATATAATTATTTACAATTTTTCTGCAGTATATTATATATTACAACACATTCTACAATATATTTTTGAAATAATATTATAAAGGGAATAAAAATAATAAATAATAATTAAAAATACATTTGTACATTATTTCATGGGCATTCTCAATTTTTTGTTATATGAATGCAATAGTTTCTAGATGATGAAAAGATACATTTTATTATGAATTGTTTGAATTGTGAAAAATTATTATTGGATTTATAGAATTAATTCAGAAGTAGAATTACAGTTAATGAAACTTTTTCCTTGTATTCATGTTTACTTGCAGAAATTTTTAAGTTTATCACGATAATTTTCTAAAACAAGCTTGGATTTTAGTCAGGATAAGTATAGAACTCCATAGCAAAGGGAACTGAAATTTATTAGGATGACACAGGACTATTTTTCTAGAGGCACAATTTATATTCTAAACTTAAATGGCAGGTTTTTTTTCAATGAATTAGTCACAACACAACAGCTCACTTTTAAAATGACCCAGAATGTCCCAATAGCAATAATAAAAATAATAAAATGCATCAACTCTTAAAAAAAAAAGAAAAAAAACTACAGTGAAATTTGATTAAGATTCGCCTGTTTAATATACGATCTTACTTAATATGGGAATTATCTGTGGTCCTTTGAAAAAAAAAAACCGTGTAAAATTATCCGGTAAAATACAGCCTGCTTAATATAAGAAATACCCTGGATCCCTTGATTCGTATTTTTAACAAGATTCATTGTATTGCACCAAAAAAATTGTCACTTTTGCTAGAAAATTTCTCAATAGTTGATTTACTTTTATTCCCCTAATAACATCGCCATTTGGAATAAGATAAAATGATTTTGATGCATATTAGAAACGTTTGTGGTATAGAGATTTTACAGTAAGTAGTCTTCAGTGCGTAATAAAACGCATTTGACTGTTTTGAAAAGAGACACTTTAAATTGCTGCATGTTTTTTTTTTTCTAGTCAAAGTGCTTCTTTTTTCATCCACTTATCCTTTTTAATGCGAATAAGAATCATGAGTACACTCTTGTTCAATTATTAACTGTCGATGTAAAGATTGATAAAAACATATCATAAGATATGTATTCTCTTTGTTTTTATCCTCATTAGTTATCAATTTAAATCAACTGAATTTCTACGTCATTTTAAAAGGATTTAGAATATAATTATAAGGGGATAAATACAGGGATAAATACAGGGATAAAGGATAAATACAGAACTCTTGCATTGGGAACAATAATTTATAAGAATGACATGGGGCAATTTTTTTCTGCAGCCACAGATTATATACTAGACGCCAATGGCAGAATTTTTTTTTCAGTTTATTAACCCCAGCATAAGTGTTCACTTTTCAAATGCCTTAGAATGTCTCTTAGTAATAATAATTAAAATAGTAAAAACACCGCCTCTGAAAACAAATTACAGTGAAATTTGTTTAAGATATGCCCGTTTAATATACGAAACAACTTTATATAGAAATCATCTGCAGTCCTTCGAAAAAAAAATCCGTATAAAACTGTCCGCATAAATTACAACCTTCTTAAAATACGAAATACCCTCGGTCCTTTGATTCGTATTTTTTTCGGATTTTATTGTATTACCCCCAAAAAAGCACTGCTTTTACTAGAAAATATCTCATTAGTTGATTTACTTTTATCTCATCATTTGGCATGCGAAAAAATGGTTTTGATGCATATTAGAAGAGTCTTTGGTATGGAGATTATACAGTAAGTAGTCTTGAGTACTTAATAAAACGTATTTGACTGCTTTGAACAGAGATACTTTAAATTGATGCATGCTTTTTCCTATTCAAAATGCTTCTTTTTTCGTCTACTTATCCTTTTTAATACGATTAACAATCTTGAGTACACTCTTGTTGAATTACATCAACTGTCGATGTAAAGATTGATAAAAACACATCTTGAGATACATAATCACTTTGTTTTTATCTTCATAGTGATTAATAATAGATGCATTTTAAACTGACATGGAATTTGAGTGCATCGTAATGGACCAGTGCTGATGTGCATTTATAATTATCTGCATTTCTTTCTTTGCGAGTTATTTTACTTAAGCCTTTTTTTTCCATTTCTGCCTCTACTTTTTCTCTTTACGTTCTTCTTAATTCTGTATTTTAAATATCAATTAAAAATGGAACCCATTATTGTATTTATGAGAAAAATGCGACTTGTCTAATTATTGCAATTCAATTTAAGTATTGTAAAATTCCGGATTTTGTGAATTTTATAATTTATTGTTTTAGTGTGTTTTTAAAGTATTTTATATTGTCTGACTATTAAAAATATAGTTAAATATAGTTAGTAGATGATGAAACGATATATTTTATTGCGAATAATTTGAATTTTGAGAAATTATGATTTGATTTCTAAAACTTATTCGTAAACTAGAATTACAGTTAATGAAACTGACTTCTTGTATTCGCATTTACTTGCAGAACTATTTAAATAAGTTTGTCACGGTAATATTCTAAAACACCATTGAATTTTAATAGGAATTACTCTAGAACTCTTTAGCAAAGATTACTAGAATTTTTAAGGATGAAATGGGACCATTTTTTCTAGAAGCACAATTCATATTATAAGCAGATTTTTTTAGTGTATTAATCACAGCACAAGAGCTCACTTTTAAAATGCCCTAGAATTTCTAGATAATATTAATTATAAAAACATCGTCCCTAGAAAGAAAAAAACTACGTGAAACTTGTTTAAGATATGAACATTTAATATACGTACCTGATTAATATAGGATTTATATCAAGTCCTTTGAAAAAAGGAATCCGTGTAAAATTACCTGAATAAATTACGTACCGCCTAAAATACCCTCCGTACACTGATCCATATTTTTGACCGGTTTCACTACATTGCTCTGATAAAAAGCACTGCTTTTGCTACAAAATATCTCATTAGTTGATTTACTTTTATTCCTCTAGAAACATCGTCGTTTCGATTACGATAAAATGACTTTAATTTAATTGATATGTTTAAATTAATTGATAAACGATAAAATGACTTTAATTTAATGCATATTAGAAACTTCATTGGTATTGAGATTATATAGTAAGTAGCCTTCAGTGTGTAATAAAACGCATTTGACTGCTTTGAACAGAGATACTTTAAATTGATACATGCTTTTTCCTATTCAAAGTGCTTTTTTTTTTTTTTTTTTTTTTTTTTTTTTTTTTTTTTTTTTTGTCCACTTATCCTTTTTAATGCGAATGAAAATCCTGAGTACATTCTTGTTGAATTATTAACTGTTGATGTGAAGTTTGATAAAAACATATCATGAGATATGTATTAATTTTGTTTTTATCCTCATTAGTTATCAATTTAAATTAACTCAATTTCTGCGTCATTTTTAAAATACTTAGAATTTTAATAGGGATAAACATAGAACTCTCTTGCATTGGGAACTATAATTTAAAAGAATGACATGGGGAAATTCCTTCTAGAGGTACAGATTATATTCTAGACACCAGTGACAGAAGTTTTTTTCAGCGTATTAGCCACAGCACAAGAGTTCACTTTTCAAATGCCCCCTTAGAATCTCTCTTAATAATAATAACTCAGGGTTGTGAAGCTACCGGAAATTTCCAGACCAGAAAATTCTTCGACACCAGCAATTTCTTACAGAAAATCTCTTAAGAAATGCGAAAAATTGTGGGTTTAAATTAGGAAATATAATTTTCTGTAAAAAATACTGGTATTTCGATTGAAAAATTCCTTGAAGCGTGGCAACCCTGCGAATTAAAATAGTAAAAACATCGCCTCTGAAATAAAGAAAAAAAATACAGTGAAATTTGTTTAAGATACGCCCATTTCATATACAAAACCGCTTAAAACAGAAATTATCTCCAGTCCTTTCAAAAAAAAAAAAAAAAAAAAAAAAGTATAAAATTACCCGGATAAATCACAAACCGCTAAAAACACGAAATACCCTCTGTCCCTTGATTCGTATTTTTGTCGTGTTTCAGTGTATTACCCCGAAAAAAAGCATTGCTTTTGCTAGAAAATATCTCATTAGTTGATTTACTTTTATCTGCCTAATAACATCGTCATTTGGAATACGATAAAATGATTTTGATGCACATTAGAAACGTCTTTGGTATGGAGATTATACAGTAAGTAGTCTTCAGTGCGTAATAAAACGCATTTGACTGCTTTCAAAAGAGATACTTTAAACTGATGCATGCTTTTTCCTATTCAAAGTGCTTCTTTTTTTCGCCCACTTATCCTTTTTAATGGAATAAGAATCATGAGTACACTCTTGTTGAATTATTAACTGTCGATGTAACGATTGATAAAAATGTATTCTAAAATATGCATTAACTTTGTTTTTATCCTCCTAGTTATCAGTATTACATGAAATTTAAAATGACGTGGAATTTGAGTGCACAGTAAGGGACCAGTGCTAATGTGCATTCTTTTATCTGCATTTCTTTGTTCTTGATTTATTTTACTTTTGCGTTATTATACCCATTTCTGGCTTTACAATCTTTTTTTACATTTTTCTTTATTTTATATAATAAATATCAATTAAAAATGGAACCCATTACCTATTTTATGAATATTTTTTAAGTCTAAATCAATAAATATTTTCCGGGATAAAGTGTAAATTTGAATTCGTGTATTTGAAGTTTCTAATATTTTATAGATTAGAGTTCATTTTTTTTTCAATGCGTAATAAAATGCATTTGACTGCTTTGAAAAGATGTACTTTAAGTAGCTGCATGCTTTTTTCCAAGATACTTCTTATTTCATCCAATTATCTTTATTAATGTGAATAAGAATCATGAGTACACTCGTTTGGAATTATTAATTGTCGATCTAAAAATTAATAAAAACATATTTTGAGATAGGTATTCACTTTGTTTTTATCCTCATAGTTATCAATAATGCATGCATTTTAAAATGACGTTGGATTTTAGAGCATGATAATGGATTAGTACTGATGTGCATTTATAATTTTTTGCATTTCTTCATTTGCGAGTTATTTAATTTTAGCGTTTTTCTGTCCATTTATGGCTGTACTTTTTTCTGTAGATTTTTCTTAATTCTGAATATTAAATAGGAATTAAAAATGGAACCAATTATTGTTTTTATAAAACAATTTCGAGCCTAAATCAAAAACTACATTTTTGGAATAAAGTGTAAATTTGAATTTGCGTAATGATATTTAAAATATTATTCTTGATTCTATGTTTAAAAAAATAATAAAAAATTTGTAAAAATTTGGCCCCGCAATCTACCTTACTATATCGAAATAGTTGGTAAACTAGTTATCAATTTTTATTTTTTTTAATTAACAAAGTTTAATTATATGTTGGACTTATCCCAATTCCATTTCTAAAAAGGATCGTATAAAGAATAAAATGATACATGAAACTTTATTCTTGGTTCGATATTTTAAAACAACAATAATTAAAAAAATATTTTGTAAAATGTTTATCCGCAGTCTACCATACTTCATAGAAAAAATAGGTAAACTGTTTATTGATTTTTATTTTTTAACACTAGAACCATGGCGACGGGTCATTTTGACCCGTATCATATGGATAGATGTCGATTCGAAGCAGAAAACCCTTAATAAAATAAGCTAAATATGTGCTGAGCAAAATTATTTTCAATTAACAACTTAAAGAATTTTAAATGAAAATTCCGGTGAGAAATATTTTTATAAAACTTGAATGAATTTTCCCGCGGTTCTAGTGTTAATTAACAAAGTTTAAATTTCATTGATTTTTTCCCCTGTGTCTTGGATTCTATGTAAACAGATTTGTTTACACATCACATTTTCCCAAATATTTTTTAATAATAATTAAACTATTTAGCATAAAATTACTCTGTGTTTTTTTCAACTGATTTTGTTTATCTTAACAAATATTTTATTATAAAATAAAATGAGTCAAGACTCCTGCATGTGTCAATGCTCGACCCATTATTTTCTCATGATAAAAATCATCATTTTTCAAATTTCTTACATAATACACTTACCGCAATCTTATTTTAATAACGGATGGTATAAAGAATAAAATGATACATGAAACTTTATTCTTGGTTCTATCTTTTAAAAAAATAATAAAATGTTTTGTAAAAATATTATTCAAAGTTGGTCTACAGTCTATCCTACTCCATCGAAAAAAATAGATAAACTGTTTATCGATTTTTACTTTTATAATTAACAAACTTTAAACTTCATTGGTTTTTTTCTGTGCCTTGTATTCTATCTAAAGGTTTGTTTACGCATCACATTTTCCATAAAAATTTTAATAATAAATACACCGTCTAGCATAAAGTTACTCTGTTTTTTTTAGCTATTTTTTTCTTAACAAATATTTAAAAATGTATATCCCAAAAATGAACGGATAGCAATGAAAAAAATAATTGAATTAAAATAATAGACTTTTTCGAAAATTTAAGGTTTGTTATGTGACAGGAGGTATTCACCTGTACGCACACGAAATTTGAAGACTCTGACTTATACAGTTTTTGTGTACGGACACTTTGATAGACGGACAGAATGAGGATAGAGACTAACAGAGTTTCATTAGATTAAAAAAACTGCCATGTGATCATAAAAAAATGTTTAAAATTCCTCAAAAAAGATTTATAAAAGCAGAAGAAAAATTGTTGAAATTATTATATAATGTGCAGAAAAAAGAAGCTAAAATAAATTAGAGATGATGAAATGAATAGCTTAAAAATTAAATATAAATTAAAACGTTTATAAATGAAGATATGCAAGTTGGTGAAATTCTGTTATTTTTATTTCCTGTAAAAAGTTATTTATTTAATGTAATCACGCACATAATTTAATTAACTCGAACACCTTGCGCAACACTCTATAATACCTTTGAGTTGGAAAATTTTAATTAAAATTTTTAATCATGGCCATAATTGCTTGAGTTTTTTGTGTGATTAAATTTAAGAACTCTATTTATTATTTTCTCCTATCTATAACAGAAGAAAGTACTTCAATCGATTTTTTTAAAACAGAATCGAAAGTTATGACAGATTTACAGATTTTGGTGATTAGAGATCCCGAAAAATAAATTTTATAATGTCGTTTCATGTATTTGTATATCATTGGAAAGTGTAAGAAATTAGGCAGAAAATAGAATGGAATTTCATTTGAATGTTTTTGGCTATGACCAACAGGTCACAGTTTAAACATGGGATATTACGCCAAAAGAGAACGATTTAACAGCAATTTTCGTACTATTGTCAAAATCGTATCATTAAAAAGTATATTAGGATGTATATAATTAATATAAAAAATCTAGAATATAGCCAATATGTACATAATTGACCCACACTTCATACATACATACATATATATATATATATATATATATATTTCTATACTGCCAGGTTTCACCGATATTTCCTGGAAGGATGCGCTGTGATAGTGATTGTTATGGGACTTTTAGATGCTTTCACAATTATGTAAATACGTAACACCTATGGTCATCGTTTGATCCATTCATTAGTAAGTCTGTCCATATATAACAGCGTAAAAACTACCAAACCGAATAGCTTCTAATTTAATATATATAATCATTGCAAAATTTTGTAAAGTCGTTTTAATTTTTATAAAAATCGAAGCAAAACTTATCAAATTAATCATGCAAATTAAATGATAATGAGAAAAATATATGCTCATTAGGGTGGATCGAAAAATCGAAATTCGGATAATCGATTTCGCGCGGGGTGCAAAAGTTGCCTTTTATGCATACTAATTCACATATATTTTTTAATTGAAATCCATTCATATCTTCTGGTGCCCCAAACGCCTCAAAAATAGTTAAAAATTGAAATTTTTATAAATTTTATAATTTTTTTTTACTTTTTAATATTTTTAAAATTACTTTTGGCGCGGGTTGCGAAAGTTGCCTTATATATATATTAGTTAGATTTTTTTTTTAAATTTAAATCCATCCATATCTTCCGGTGCCCCCAAGCGCCCTCAAAATAGTAAAAAAATTGAAATTTTTATAAAAATTTATAATTTTTGTTTTTTTAATTTCTTTTAAATTATTTTATCAGCGGGATAAAAAAGATGCATTTTATAGTATATTAGCATGCATCCAAATAATTTTCGACTTTGATAAATTTTTTCCAGTGCCCCAAAACTTTTAATTATTTGCCGAAAATCGAGTTTCATGCAAATTTTGAGCTAGAAAATACAAGTAGAATTAACAGTTAAAGAATAATTTATCTAACGTAAAACGTAGATCGAGAGGATGAGAAATCGTTTATTGTATTTTATTAAATGTATAAAATAAACTTTTTATACTTTATTATTTGGAAGTCAACATAGATAGAAGAGTTCTCAGCAATGACCAGCAATATTTATATAATATTTGCATAGCAACATCACATGGTGAATGTGGTTCTGATCTAACATTAATGAAACCTGGTCCAGTTTATCACTCAAGATGGCTAACAACTGCGTGTAGAATTTTAAGGTTATAAGTGGCTACAGAAAATCCTTCTGATAATCTCATTACTCTTAGAACATATATTATGAAGCTATATGCACCGATATGGTTCCATATCAGAACAAAGCCATCCATAACTGAAGGAGCGCGTCGTATTTGGAAACTTATCACATATTCTGGATATTTGGAACCCAATTTAAGAAAGATCGCAGATACTGTTATTCAACAAAATAGTTTTTTTTTTTTTTTTTTTTTTTTTTTTTTTTTTTTTTTTTTTTTTTTTGCTACCTTGAAAATTTGCTATTGTCAATGCTCACAGATAACAGAGAGCATATCAGATCTTTAGCAATGCGAAAGCTAATTTATGCTAGAAATAAAAAGAGAAAATCACCAGAAGTGAAAACTTTCAAAGTACCCCAAATAAACTTCAAAGCGAAGGATTATTTTGAACTTATTGACTGGCAACGAGTTGGACATTTTGAACCACCTCTTTTGATGAATGTGCCTTGCGAAGAAATTGAGAATATGATAAAAGTTGTAAAAACGAATGAATGGTCAAAATATGCATGCCATACCCAAGCGGTTGAAAGATGCGTTCGACTAGTGTCTGAGGCATCAGAAACTGTATCTGGTCAAGAAAAGAGACACGGTTTTATATTGAATAGATTAAAATCAAGAAGCCATATAAAACACTATGTTGCCAAAAAAGATTACAAACTTTAAAAATATGTAAATTTCTAAACTGAAGGATGTAAAACTTTTCTCTACGCAAGTTCGATTTTTGTAATTTTTATGATTTAATGCTTTGATTTTTAAATTTATATGTTGCTTATTATTGTAAAATTAATGTTATTTATAACCTTATACGTAATTAATTAAACTCTTTTCAAAATTTGTAAGTATTTTTCGTAAATTATAATTCTTAATACATTTTTGTAAAAACTTCAAATAAAGGCTATTGCTTTCGTCATATTCAATAGAGCCAAGAAGACTGAGCTCAAAAACTGTTTAGTGACGTGTCCAGATATATTCCGAACACTCATTATTGATACATTTTGATCTAGAGAGAGGAATTAACATGCAACTTTCTTTCCTTTGTCCGTCTGTCTGTGAAATATCCCGTTCGAGCACAGTCTTTTTGGCTCAGTTGAATATGACGATGTCAGCTTTTTAAATGAGCCCCTTGAAAATTTGGAATGAGTGAGACACAAACTAATGGTATTTCGCAGACAGTGCACCCTCTTTAAGTCTTCGCGAACAGTAGAATAAGTAGCTAATTAGAGTACCTGTGGCAGGCCTAAAAATCTGATATCGAATTCCTTATAGTCACTTCGTGGTTTCTTCGAATCGAATATGACAGAAAAGAGTTGCGATTATCTAAATTACATAATTGTTTAATGCAATTTTTGCTCATAAATTTACAATAAACAACATTCTCACATTTTGATACATTACCCCTTTACTAGTATCATTACGAATTTCATTTCTTCTCTCCCTAAAGTTTTGAAACATTTATTGGCAAAAAAAACTAAAGCCGTTTTAATAGTATTAAACTGCTAATTAAAACAAATATTTAAAATTCCTTAATAACTATTTATTGGACAAGCAAAAAAGTTGAAAATACTTATCACAAAGCATATTTATAATAAAAAAGTGAAAAATATATTAGTTAAATAAAGAATATAAGTAGTTCTTGTAAAAATATCTGCGTTTAATTTCTTGAATAAAAATACCAGAGTTCATTTTTAAGTATCATTTGAAATTTCTGTATACGTTATTGTTAAATTTAATTGATACGAATTTATTAATTACCTTGAACACATTAAGAAGCATTCAGTACCACATTAATTTAGAGGAATTTTTAAATAAATATATATTAAAGAATATAATGAAATAATCGCATTTATACGTACTCTAATTAATTCAATAATTATTTTTAATGCATTTTTAAAAAATTTTCTCAAACAATGAAGATTATATACGAGTAATATCAATATTGTTATTTGATTATCCAAATTTGCACAACATAGTTATGTTCTGTCTAGTTTCTTAAAATAATTATCTTAAAACTAAAATAAATGTATTTTACAAATATTTAAAAGTGTGTACACATAACTGCAAGAAGAAAATTTTTAATTAGTTATCACGATTCATATTAAAAATTAAAACTAAAAAAATGTATTAGTCAAAGAAAGAGTATAAATAGACTTTATAAAAATATTTGTATTTAATTGCTTGAATAAAAATACCAAATTTCATTTAGTGCATTATTTTATATTTCTCTATAAGTTATTTAAAAATTAAAATTAAGTAAATTCATTAAGTACCTCGAATACCTTGCGAAGTTGTATTCTGCATTTAATTTAGAAAATTTTTTAATTAAATATTGAATCAAGAATATAATTAAAATATCGCATTTATGCATGCTTTAATTAAATCGATAATTCTATTTTAACTATATGGAAAAATAGTTGTTTTTCTCGATAGAGAATTCGGAAATCTAAAGTATATCTGAAATTTCTAATAGGCTGAATTCCGAAACTTATTAACTATTTGGAAAAATAGTTGTTTTCAGTAGAGAATTGGGAAATCTAAAGTATATCTGAATTTTTTTATTGGTTGAATTCCGCAACTTATTTAATTTTATTCATTTCCTGATTGGTCAAGTTCAGTGTTCAAAAATGAAAACTTCTGTTTTTATATTTTATTCGTTTTCTGATTGCCTAAATGTCTGAATGTATAAAAATGGATTACTTCTGTTACCACAATGACAAAAAGAGTAATAAAAACTTAAAAAAATAATAATAATTTAAAAACATATTGTGATAGAGATTTCAAACAAATTTCATCAAAAAGTGCATTTTTTTTTCTCTACGCAACGGTGTAAAATTTTTAAATGTGCGACATTTATAAGTTGAAACATTTGCAGTTCCGAAAATTGTAAAACTGAAATTTCATTTAAAATTTGTTTGTGATGGGTCCAGGAATATTAATGTTTTATCCATGTCGTACATAATATGAGGCATAGAAGTCAGTCTGATTAACTCCATCAAATAAAAATGCACATTTTAAACAGTTAAAGTTGCCTATCTTTAATGTACTGTTTTTGTTTTATCTTTAGTCTAACAATATTAATGCTTAATGCTTTGCTTACGTAATATATGACTCGTTATAATCATCTTAAAAATGATGTTTGTTATTATTATTAATTTAAAAATAGAATTTTTTATAAAGCTTTAAAATTTGGGTCTTTGAAAATATCATTTTCCAAATAATCGTTGTAATTCGTTAAATTACAATTTATTATTATTATTTTATCAGTCTTAAACAAAGAAGACTGTTAACGAATAATATTAATGTTGTTATTTCATTATTCAAATTTGCATATGCAATGTTTAACACAACCCAATTATGCCCTGTCTCCCTTACTTAACATCTATACAGCGATATGTATACGTACCGCATAAAAGCCTTAAGAATACTTCTTTGTACTTTCCAATGAAATTTTACTGTAAAATTTCATTTATCTAATCGGAACACTTTCTCCATTTAATAAGACAAAAATTTCTGTTTTTAACAGCCGGTGACAGAACATTAAAATATCGTAAAAGGCTCCCGTGGCGATGGTGTAAAAGCACATGGAACATAAAATATTTCAAATTTTTGAGAAAATTATCAGCCTAAAATATGGGGCCAAACAATTATAGTCCAAATTGATTATGGAACTAAAAGATTATGGTACTGAAAGTTTTAAAATTATGTATTTTAAGCACTGCAGGTTCGTGTATTTTTTTTTTTTTTTTTTTGCTTTTTTTTGAAATGTGCTTTTTATTATGCTTTGGTACACTTTTATACAATTGTATGTTAGGTAAACAATTGAAAACATTCCAAAATTGTGTAAAAACTTATTACTTTAAAATTATCAAACTCTTTAGGACTGGGGAAAAAATTATTTAAAAAATTGAAATGTATGTTGTTAAGATTTTTAGGATTTTCAAAGTTTTTTAATAAAATTATTTTAATTTTATTTCTTTTAAGCCAACATGAAAATTGCTTTTTATTATTCTCAAATAGCATATTTTCTGATGTAAGAACAATTTCTATGCTTTAATATTCACGAGTTTATTAGAAAAGTGTACCAAAAGGACACTGTTAAAAAATTATGTAAAAAATTTAATTAGTTCGGGAAAACTAATTTATGTGTGAAAATAATTTCTTTTGCATTATATATGGGCTATAATGAGTTTTATTTATGGATGAAAAACTTCATTTGTATCTCTATTTCTAAGTAAAATGTATGATATTAAATATTTTGCAAAATCTGCTCCATTTTACTTGTCGAGATGTTCCACGCGCCCTTAAAAATTTAGCGTAAAACAAAAATTTAAGTGTTGAATATGTAATACGTGATTTATCACTTACAATCTGAGTGTAGAAACCAACAGTGCGAAAAATGCCCATGCCGGGGATCGAACCCGGAACCCTTAGACTATTCCAAAGGTTCCGGGTCCGATCGTTGGCTGTGTTAGCAACGTATCACGTATTAAATGCTCAATAATTTTTCAAGCGTAATTTTATTGCCGAAAATTAATTGGAAAATTATTTATAATTGTTAAAATTTAAGTGTTTTAATAAAACTTAAAAGTAAATATATTCATGTAATTTTAAACGTGTTTTTTTTTATCCTACAACTAAATTATAATATAAATATCTAAAGGAAAAATGTTTTTACATTTAGCTATAAAAGTAATTTCTTCAATGTTCATCAATTACATTTTATGTTATTAAGACTGTCATTTTTAAGTAATGTCACTAGTACTGTTACTGTAATAACCTGAAGTGGCCTTTGCAAAATAGCTTCTCTGTCGCACATGTTAATACTTCTAAATTCGCTATCACAGACCCAGAATAAAATGCCAATCTAAAACCCATCATGAAGATTCTAATGACATGAAACCCCGTGCTTGAATTCATGAGAAACGACTGCCGCTAAAATAACGAAAATCATACATAATACAGCATAGCAGCGGAAGTTGTTGGGTAATTTATACCAAAACCTAATTTGCAACAACTTTATTTCCACATCTAACTCAGTCTAAAGTATGATAACAATAGTGCAATAGTTCTTGAGATAGAGCTTTTGCGGAAATCATGAAAAATGCAGCATAGCACCGCCAACTATTGGGAGATTTACACTAAAATGTAAAAAAAAAACAAGCTATATCAAGGAGTAAATGAATTTGAAGTTTTGTGAAAATCCGTGCATTAATTCTAGAAATTACGGAGTTATTAAGGAAATCGAACAAAAATCAGCATAACAGTGCCATCTGTTGTCCGATTTACTCCAAAATGTAGACAATCTCAATTAATATCAAGAACTAACTAAATCTAAAATTTGATGAAAATCCGAGGATTAGTTCTTGAAATAATGCTTTTTTGGACGTGAAATATGCTGCACAGTAGTGTCATCTGTTGAGTGATTAACACCAAAATATAGAAAACGTCAATTCATCTCAATTACTAACAGAATTGGACGTCTGATGAAAATCCGGCGATAGCTCTTAAGATAGGGCTATTGCGAAAATCATTAAAAAATGATTTATAACAGCGCGGCATGTTGAGCGATCTACACCAAAAACTAATCCTCACCAATTTATATCAGGAGCTAACAGAATATATTTTTTTAATAAATTTCGTGCATTAATCTTGAAATAGATTGCGCAGAAAAGCTGTATCGTAAACAGACAGTCAGGGTGACAGTCTTGCAGACAGACTTTTTGTAAAAACATATTTATGGTATCTCTGACTCCTAAAGCGTGTAAATCCGACGAAAATCGGAAATATTTTTTTTTTTAATCCAATACTTTTTTCATAAAATTTTGAAACAGTTTAATTTTTTCATGAAATTCATTTTATCATTGTCATCTGTTCACTTATGTAATTTACATCTGAAAAAAGAATATTAATTTGAACGTACAGACAGTATATTTGTCATAGCTTCGGAGTAAAGTGTCTTGCTAGTAAATTGAAGATTGTTAGTTCGATCACTGGTGCTACAAGTTGGAATTTTAATACTAAGATGTATTTTATTTAAAAAAAAAATCGTATTTTTTGCCAATTTAAGGGTTTACATTATCAGGGTTTCCTTTCTCTGATATTCATAATCTTTCGTGAAATTAAATTTTCTTAGTATTGTGATTATTATTTCTTAGTATTGTGATTTATTAATAATTCAGTGTTTTTAATTTCGTTTAAACATTTTTTTTTTCGTTTTCAGAAATTTAAAATTTTATTTATATCTTCGATAAATATTTTTCATTTAGGATATAAAAAATGGAAATTTGGATTTTATTTAAACAATTTGATTTGAAAATTTTTAATTTGATTAAAATAAATATTCTCCTTTTATAATTATTTTAAAATTAAATTTGTCGTTGCTACCATTAAAGTAAGAGTATACTAGTATAAATTGACTATATGGATTTATTAATTAAATGATAGGTTGTTTTGAAATAAATATTAAACTAAATCTTTTCTGCGATCTGCGTTTACGCTTAACCACTTCTTTGTTGCGGTTGTATTATTCATTGGCATTATCGTATTAAATGCTGATTTTCTGCCAGTTATTGGTTTTTCAATATGAAATTGTTGTTAGTTACAGAAGATATCGAAAATACGAAAAAAAAATATTTTTTATTGATGCTGTTTATAGTTTTTGATAATTCTGCCATCAGTAATTTTTTACGTGTCTCTGTTTTCTTTTCAAAAAGAAAAATACGAATGAAATGGATTTTAATTTTTTAAAGAGATTTGAGCAAAACCGTTTCCTTAAAGTTCCAGTTACTGGGGTTTTCATACCATAAATTCAGGTAAAATGTAGTAAACACTGTTAGAAAATGGCGTGATAACCTGTAATTATCTATTGGCGTCTGTTGATGATTAGTGTACCAGGTGAGATTTTTTGGGATATAAATGATATCTATGAAACACAAAGCATATGCTAAAAATGTTCATTTATTAACGTTAAAAAATCGAAATAAAAAAAAAAGAAACGGGTAAATTACCTGAATGTTTAGAATTTTTATCTTACTGATTACTCGTTAATATGATTGATTATCACATTTCCTTTCTTTTTTCCTATAGGTAAGTGAATCTCATCTATCCAAATGAATTATGATACCATCTGTCATCAATGACTTTTTTAGAAAAGGTAAATATTCATTATACTAAATATATATATATTTTTTCCAATATAAAAGTAAGTTTTTAGAACATTACCTTTTTAGCACTGTTCTCTGTTTATTCACTGTTCAATTCATTGTTCAAAGTTTATACACTATTAAGCAAAAATGCGATTTTTGTATTGATTGATAGTGATAAAAAATATTTTATACACCTAATTTACATCACTTGAACATTAACATTGTGTGCTTAAATAATCACCTAAGTGAGAAGTTTATGTTCACCACAATTGCAAGTGCTACTCTTGGGGCACAAAAAAGAAATTGTTATTCAAAAAGTTATAATTTTATAATTAAAAATGGTATTCTGGGATATAAAAAAAAAACTTCGCTAAATAATCAAATCATCGTATCAAATTATACTATTCAGCAATAACAGAAAAAGATATCACTTAATGTCACAACCTGATATTCAAAGATGTTGGGAAATACTGGCCAACATTGTTACATATCAAAAAATATTATATGTGGATATCTTTTTAGGGGGGGGGGCATTTAATGTTATCCAATATTACATTTTGATATCGGCCAATATCAAAATGAGATATTGGCCGATACCTTTGTGCTAACCTCCTGACTTCCGTTACCGGATTTTTCCGTTCACCAACCTGCAGGTTTCACTGCAAGATAAGCAATATTTAAATTAATATAATTCTACAAATAAAACCAATTTTTGAAAAAGTAAGTTAGGATTAATACTACCAAATATTATGCACCTATATGTGATAACATATTTTGTATCAGATTCGAAAAAACATAATTTTTTATATTTTTAATAAATTACAAAGAAGACAACATTGCAATATTACCCTTTTGCTCGGCGGTCAGGGGGTTAGGAACTAAGTTTAGATTTCTTTTTTATTGTTGTTCCGGTAAATTTTGATTGTTTAAACCCCCTTGTGTCTTCTTCGGAAAAGAACGTAACTCTCTGATGACAAATTAAGAATGACGATCTGTATACTCCCCTGCCCTATTATGTCAGGAAATTTTCAAAGAAATTGATAAATTAAAAAAATTGTTTGCCATTATTTGTTTTTTCCCCCTTTCCCCCCGAAAAATGCATTTATTTACTGAATTTCAAAAGGACTTGGAAATAAAAGTTACAAAAAATGAAACCGTAAAATAAATGGCAACGTCAATTTATTCTTTTTTTTTTTTAACTCTACAGTATTTAACTTACGTAATTTCTTTTATTTTGATACATAAATTTTATATTTTCTACTAGTGTGAAAAATAAATTTTAGTAACATTAATCGTTTTATATTTTCAACAATTAAAATTTAGGCTCAAACATGACCTCCATTAAGAGACCATCTCTCGGGATGACCATTTTTTATTGAAATGAAACATCGTGGTCACTTTAACGAGGTTTTACTGTAGTTAACATTTTTCATAAAAATTCAACCCTGGTTAGATGAATTCTCTTAATTTTAGCTAAAATTCAAAATTTGAAGACTTATAAAATTTTATAAATATATTAAATGTTTTTCTTTGATTATACAATAGTAATTTATAAGATAAACGTTTCTCAATTTTTATGTTATAAATTATTTTAATAGCATAGAAAACATCCTGAGAAATTATACATTTAATATTTCTATTACAGAAATCAATATAGAAATTTAAAAACATAATTAAAAGAGCGCAAAAAATCTTCCGTAAATCCTAGTACTTTATTCCTTTAAGCCATGAGTTTATTGAATCGTACTTGTTAATATTCATTGAGACCTTTTTTTAACCCAGAGACGGTATTCAATTTCTCTGACATTGATAAAGCATATGCAGTAAATAAAATGCAAAAAATAACTCACTGAATGAAAATCAATTAGGTGTTTTTAAAAAGATTTTTTTCTTTAATATCAGAGAAATGGCATAATAATATATGAAGAAAAACTTTGATTTTCTTTCTCTCTTCCCTCTTATTGACTTTTTTGTTATTGATTGCTTATTTTAATGTTATGTGAGTTATATGTTATGTTATGTTACAAGAACTGACATCAAATATCAAATACACGTAAAGCATATCTTAAGCTTCTCCTTAAATTAGTTTATTGATGAAAATTAACATGGATCATATGCTCGGGCGTGTGTAATATAAATAATTAAAATATATATGTATGATTTAGTAAAGTATACCTATTTTTTATCTATACTTTATTGTGATAATGCTTTGTCTCCGTAATATTTTACAGATTTTAATTATTTCGGTTACGAATGGGTGATTAAATTTTTGCACTGATCGTGTTAACTGCAAAACATGTTTATTATATGCATTTTAACGTCGTATTTCCGTAATATGGTGAATATAATAAATAAGACAACAGTATATACTACTAAAAAATAATTCATAATTTAGTTTACTTACAAAAAACTTAACAAAAATAAACGTGTTATTTGGAATTTCCAGTATCTGAAACGTGTAAATCCGCGATTTTTTTTTTTCGATTTTCAAAATGATTGCAAGATTTACCCTATGCTACGTATGATATATAAAGAAAAAAAACAGTTATTTTTTTAAACATTGAAATGCGAAGTAGGATCCTCATATTAGCCCTCTAAGTGTTTGGAACGTAATATTCCATTCATTAAGCCCGGTTTCACTGCAATATAAGCAATATTATATATATAAAATCCCTCCGTGTGTAACGATTCCGGGATCAACCCATCCACGAGAAAAAACTTGTGACCAATGACAAATTCCCCTGTGAAAAGTTCTCTCCGATTTTAAAGGCTATCAATTCTTTGTCCAATGCAAACGTTCCAGAGTCGTAATGGAGCGTTTTCATTTGTCAGATTTATAGTTTGAGCTGTAAATGACGTCACTACATTTTACTGTACTTTGAAATCTTTTCCCTATTTCAAACACAATATTCACACCGTTAAAAGTTTGACTCATTTGCTGCAGCATCACTCCACTGCTTTTATATAAAGCGGTTACTTTACTGTGATATGGAGTATTCTCATTGGTCATAAAAGAGATATTCTATAAAAGCTGTGGAGTGACGCTGCAACAAATGAGTCAATTTTTTAACAGTGTAATACGGTAAAGTAATCATTTTCTATAAAAGCTGTGTAATGACGATGCAGCAAAACAGTCAAATTTTTAACAGCGTTTAATTAAAACTTTTTATTTAAGAAAAGCGAAAGTGCATTTTAAATACAATATTGTTAGAATTTTTATATTCGTGTTGCTTTATTTATTTATTTATTTATTTTTTAATGCCGTGAATGACTTCATTGTCACATAACGAATCACGATTGTTTACTCTTTATTGTTGACATTTGTTCTTGATCTTATAAAGTATTTTCTTTTAAGTATTAGCTAATTGTATAAAATTGTTAATTCACAAATGTTTTAAAATAGCATTATTAGCGCATGTTTTGCATTATTAATGCATATTAATTTGCATGTTTTTTGTGAAATAATTACTGTAATTTTGTGAGCGAAATTCATTAGCTGCATATTCTACGCCAATTTACACATTCAATTAATAATTTGGCTACCCTCTCATATTCGTCTGGAAATGGCCGAAATGGGAAAAAATTTTATACATTTTGGATATTTTTATTATTTTCTCTCAGTATTTTAAAATATTTTTTGGCTGTAATTTCACAATGTATTCTTTTATAATTGATATTTTACCTTACTTTATTCTTTTAAAATTTATGCATTTAACATTTGTTCATTACAATCCCTTTCCATCCACTAGATAGTTTTGTTATAGTTTTAAATGCAGATTTCTATTGATATTTTTTTTTTTTAGATTTTTCTCTCATGTTCAATCTTTGTTTTTTTCAAAATTGTTTAAGCCTAAAGTGGCTATGATTGACCAAAGTTGTTGCAATGTTTTATAATCCTTTTAAAAATGGAAACACGTCATTTTGACGGGCTATTTTCTAGTTTAAGATAATATAATTCTACAGATTTAAGGAATTTTCAATACATTTAAGATTGATTGATACAGTGGTGGTCATAATTATAAGGACAAGGAAAAAATTGCCCTATCTTGGTTACATTTGGCGGGAGACTTACGCACATTTAATGGATGGAAACCAATGAAAAATGATGATTATTTTTGTATGTTTTTATAAAAATATGTGGTAAACTCATTTTCGTAAAATGTACTTTAAATTTATACAGCCATTGGTTTTGGACAAAATTATAAGAACAATTGTATTTGTGTGTTCTAAAAACTAAAATTTGCATGTTTTTTGCTCTGCACACGGAATTTCTAGACGATATAAATGCGTAGTAATCGTTTGGGATCGTATTAATCTGTTTTTCAATCATGCCGCAAGGTGCAAAGCTTTTGGAGTTTCAGAAAGGAAAAATGGATGCATTTCAAAATTCAGGACTTTCTGTATGATAAATTGCTAAAGGTTTAATAGATCAAGAACGGTTATTTACAATTATCTTTAAAATTCCGGTAAATATGGAAGGCAAAGACATAGAAACAGGCTATCTTCTGTTTCTGAATGGGGGGAAAGAATGATAATAAGACGAGCTTGCTCCAAAAAACGGGAAAAAAACCGTGAATTGATCTTAGAATGCAAGTGCTCGAACTGTTCGACGTGTTTTATAAAAACAAATAAAAAGTTTTGCTGTAGTAAACATGTGTCAAGACCGCGTCTTACAAAAGTTCATGAGAGACTGAGGATGGAGTTTTCCAAAAACTGCAATACTATGAAATAAAAATGGAATTCTGTATTTTCCGATGAGAAAAAGATTAATTTGGATAGACAAGATTGTTTTTGCAACTTCTAGTATGATCTTCGTAGAGAAAAAACGATTTTCTCAAAGCATGTATTTGGAAGTGATTCAGTGACGGTCTGGGGAGGTTTCAAAACTGGTAGAACTACTCCAGTAGTTTTTGTGCAAGATAGGAGGAATTCTGAGAGTTACATTGATGTACTTGGCGATCATCTTCTATTAGAAGCACCGTTAATAGCGATTGGAGGCTATTTTTTGCAGCAGTACAATGCCTCGGCTCATGTTCCCCAAACACTTCAAACTCGTGGTATAGTGCTAATTCCGTGAAACTACTTGATTGGCCAGCCAGAAGTACTGATCTGAATCCAATGGAACAATCTGTGGGGTATTCTGGCACACAAAGTATGCAAAAATGGTATATAATCTCAAAATAAGCAAGAACTCGTGTCTTCCATCGAAAAAGATCACTCAAAATCTTCCAAGAACGTTCTTAACGAATTCCATGACGTCAAACTCCATGACGTCAAGACTGATAAAAGTGATTGAAAAAGAAGATTATTAATTATCAGTGTGTTTCAGGAAAAAACATTCATTGTCCTTATAATTTTGTCCAATTTTTACAATGGCATATTTTGTTACTTGTGACAAAACATTCATATTTTGCATTTTCCAATGTTTAGAATTCTACAATGATTTCTAGCATAGAAAAGCATTTAGTGTATAAATTTCACTTTATTTAGTTCAGAAATAAATTTTTTCTGCTCAATTTTCAATTGTTCTTATAATTCTGACCACCACTGTACTCTCAAATATTACATTCGTATTTATAATTGAGTTTTTTTTATATAATGTTGAAAGAATTATTATTTCTGAGCAATTAAAACAAAATGCCTGAAAAGAACATTACAATTTAATTCATTTGCAAGACGCTCAGAGGTATTAGTCTCACAAGAAAGGTCTCCATACTGGGCATACTCAGAAAATTTTGAAAAAAAATGTATATTAATTAAACTACTTATGTATGTAATAAAGGAGCAGTCAAATTTAGCGGCGGAATAACAGTAGAAACTTTAAAAAAATAAAATACTTTAGAATATTTGGCGTAAAAAGACGAAAGCGTCACGCGATTTGGCGAGCAGCATTTTTCGTCGCCAAACGCAAACGATTTTCATGCAACTGAAAACTAGTCGTTGGAGGCCACCGTAATACTTACCCATCATTTATATGCATATGAAAATAAAATATGTGAAAACTATTTATACAATATATTTCAATTCCAAAACTAAATTTAAATGTTGTTAATACACATAGTAATACTCTGTTAATGAATTGCTGATGCACCAATTTCAACAAATTATATAAAACGCCAAACTACTCAAGAAGTACCAAACTACGTAAAAGAAACATCCATATAACTCCAAAAATAATAAACATATTAACTAACAGTTTGCTGCGTCGGATTAAGCGTCTCATTTTCAATTAAAATATACCTATAATTTGAAATTCGAATGAAATACAGAATCATGAAAAATCGAAGAATGTGGAAAACAGGATTACAAATATCTCGACAACTAATAATCCGATCGACTTCGTTCTTTATGCAAAATTTGTGTTTTTTTATTGCCTTTTATATGCATTCCTTAAACTAAAAAAATTCGAAAAGTTTTATGTACCTTTCATTAGAACGAATTTTTCGAGAATCCGGAAAAAATAGTTCCGGATAATCGATGTTGCTGATATTCAATAGGCTTCGTCCCATTCTTACATACTAAGTACATACAAAATTTCAAGTCTCTATCTCAATTTGTTCGTGAGATAGAGCGTTTACAGACAGACAGACAGACAGACGGACGGCAAATTTTTTTTCTAAAAATATGTTTTTCGAAATCTCCAGTGTCTAAAACGTGTAAATCCGTCAAAAAAAATTTTCGATTTTCAAAACGATTGCAAGACTTACCCTGTACTACGTATTATGGGTAAGTAATTGTTTGTTAATAGATTTTTAGAATGCGTGTAAATGGTATTTGATGAATTTAAACTTAAACAATGAGAGAGTTTAGTATATATATTGTTTGTTGTAGCAATTATTTAATTTTAATACTGTAAAAATAATTATATGTATAAAAAATATTTTCATATTAAAAAATATATTTTCATAGATTTAAGCGTATTCCAAAATAAAGACTAGATGAAGAATGCTGCAGTAATACATTTCAATATCGGATAAGCTTTTGTTTCCATAGCAACGAAATTGAATAGATAGTCTCAATTGAACTTAATTTTGAGACTGAAAATTTTTTAATTAATTTAATTTTCGTTTTAATTCATAAAATTTCATAGCTAATTTTCATTATAAATATATATATGAAAAAACTATAGTTATAACAAACTAAAACCGAAAAATATAAAGTTATTTAAACAAATGTTTTTAAATTAGTTCAACATGAAACATTTTTACCTTAAAAAGTATTAGTCTATATATATATATATATATTGAAATTTTATTTTGTCCCCAACGGGCAATAAATTGCCAAATAAACGAAATGTTCATAATTTTTTTTACAAACGTTCTATCGGGGTTCCGCCGAATTTTTTTATAAACATATATATCTACGAGAAAAGAACATTCTGTAATTTTTTCAGATTTTTCGGAGTATACCCGTATGGAGACCTTCCTTGTCAGTGTAACGAGAGGGTTAAAGTAACATGAAATTATGAACTACTTCAACTTCATATGTAAATTTTATTATATCATTTGAAAATATTAAATAAATTTAATCAATTGCACTCTAAAAGAGCGTCATTTTTGCCAATGGTAATTTGTTTTAATTAATTAAATGAAACTTCACAGGAAGCAAATAGATTAACCGAATCAAGTTATGCCCTATTTAATTAATTACCTTATTTTATTGTAAAGTTTAATGCTTGGCATAATAATTATTAATGATTAATTCGCATTTTGAATATTAACTTTTACAATTATTGTTAAAATTGGAAATCCTATGCATTGATGAAATAATTGAAAAGTATTTCGGTTCTTTGAGTAATACAGTATTCTTGTTTGATAATCATAAGGAACGAAGAGATTTTTAATAACTAAATTAAATATTTGATTAAGCAGTTTCTAATCAGAAATAATCATGTTTAACTTATTCACGAATTTCAATTTTAATTTATGACCTTCGTTTCTTTCAAAGCGTAATAGGTAAATAATTTAATCTTAATGTAATTGTAATAAATGATACAACAGAAAATGCTGTTTTAAAGCAACAAAAATGTTATAAGAAATATGAAGTTTAATGATACGTTACTTGTTGAAAACTTTCTTTTTAACTTTAAATGTACAAATTAAATATTTAATAATCCCGGGTATTATGTGTTGAAAAATATTTAAATGATGCCATTCTTGTTATATTTTATGGGTTTTATTATTTTTTAGGTCAATAAAATGTAAATTTTAGTACTTATTACACTACATTTTCCATATTGCTTTACGGTAATGGATGATTTAAACATTATTTAAAATTTTTATTCAGCTATTATTCTTAAGTTTCTAAAAGTAGGTTAAGTATAAATTATTTTCTAAAGAAAACACTTGGAAACTGTTTTTGTTTTAACTTACGAATAAAATATATAATATAGTTTAACTTTTATTGTTATGACACAAATTATACATGACCCTTTCATTAAAATGTACATTTTTATTATACATTTTTAAAGTATATTATACTGAAGGCAAAAGATATTCTTTTAATTTCTTTCTGCTTAATTACTTGATGTGATAGTAAATAGACAATATACAGGGTGTCCACTCTCAACGGTGGCCAATGGCTAATTTCTAAACTGTTAGTCATAGACATATAGTTCCAATTGCAAAAATGTTTTAAAAAGGGTAAAAAATTGTTTTTCAGGCGATTTAGGTCAAAAAAAAATTAAAAAATTACGGAAATTAATTTTTTATACGGTTCCCCGGTCCTATTATTGATATTTAGTGAAACTTTTCCATCACCCTATCAAGCAATACAAAAAAGGTCCCTTTCAACTAACATTAAAATTGAACGAGTTATGAAACTTTAAATTTCATGACTTAAACCACTTTCCTGTAGCTGAAAACGAATGAGTTGAACTAAGTTTTCAGGGAACGTATATTAAGTGCTTAAATTATTATAAAGGGCGCCCATTTCCAACGCTGTCCAATAGCTAATTCCAAAACCATTTATCACAGACGTTTAGTTCCAAATACAAAAAAAGTTTTAAATGAGGTAAAGAAAAATTTTTAAAGCAATTTAACTGAAGATGCTACCACCGTATAAGATTTAAGGTAGTGTTAATTTTTATTAATTCACTTCTAGATTGGTTAAAATAGTTGAAAACGTGAATTTTAAAATTCTCTTTATCGAGAAAATAAAATTTTGGGAAATCGCGATTGTATTTTAAAAAGGCGCGTTATTTTGATAAGTTTTTATTTTGCTTAAAAAGTTCATATGTATGTTTCCCTAGTTCAAAATGTCATTCAAATTTTAACTCACTTCCAAATATCCGATCGAGGTTCAATTTCCGCACTTATTTATATCCAATGACAATGTAATATTAATACAATTTTAGGTGCGTGCCATTTATTTATTTTATAGGACTACACCAAATTCTATTAGGTTAAGTAATGTAATAGAATTTTAGATATATGTGTATTTTAAATTTATCATTTTGCAACTAATAGTGACTGTTGATTTTCATAATTTAAATTAACAAACTTTCTGTTATTTTTTACTTGTATTTTTAGTACAAATTTTCCTTTAGTATGTAATCATTAATATAAATTTAAAAATAATATTGAAAACATTATTTTACTCTCAATGTTTAATATTAAATTTTGTATCTTGAGTTTATTTTTATTTCCAGTATATTTGTGACTGACCCCTAATTTGCAGCCAAAAGAAAAAAAATGCTTCAACTTTAAACAGCTATTACTCGGTCAGTTTTAATCGCATAGGAATGGTATTTTTTGTATTACTTGTTAGAGTAATGGTAAAAATTTACTAAATATCACTTATAGGGCCGGGGGACCGTATAAAATTTAATTTTCGTAATTTTTTAATAAAACACTTTTTTGACCTAAATCGTTTGAAAAACAATTCTTTACCTTTTTTAAAGCATTTTTTTTTCAATTGGAACTATATGTCTATGACTAACGGTTGAGAAATTAACCATTGGCCACCGTTGATAGTAGACACCCTGTATATTATTGATAAAATTATAAGTTACGTGATTCTTTGCTTACTTTAAATTAAATGGAGTCAGTACTGTACTCAAGTGTTGAATATTTAGATAATGTTTTGATTCAGTTAAGAGGCATTTAAATGTCATTGCTAGAGAATTACGCAATGAGGGTAATGCAAAAAATTAAATAAAAAAAAATATCCACAATATATAAAATTATCTGTAATCATATTGATGTAAAAGTCATATATATATAAATCTTAATAAATGAATAAGCAATTTCTAAATGTTCTTTCACAAAAATGCCGATTAACGCAGCCCTTCTATATTTTTCATCAGGTTTCTTCAGTTTTTCGCATATACCGATATTGTTTAATATTTGCCGTATTTATAGACACTTTTAGAATTGAATCAGATGTATTCTAATTTTTGGTTATTTCACTTTTTATTTTGAAGAATGTTAATTTTTAAGAAATTATGTAATCAAAGTTTATTTATAGTTATTTTATCATGGGTTATGAAGAGTTTAAAAGTTTTAGATTAATAAACAGAATGAAATAATGCGTTTTAAATTTATGAAACTAGATGGGAATAAAGAGTAGATATAATTAAGAAAAAAGGATATATTGAATGTGCCATGAATTCAGAATAATTTAAAGAAATATTTGCAAAGTAAAATAAATATATATATATGTAACATATATGTTGATAATATTTTAATTGCAGTTACTCATTACATATAAAGCTATAGAAATCTTTGTATACAATACGAAATGAAAAAAAAAGTCAAGTTTATCTTATTATTCCACGTAAATTTAAAGAATTAAAAGATTTCCTCCTTTTTTTTAATCGGCAAAAATGCACCCGGATACCAAAGTTTAATTTTTTTAAATTTTTTTTCTCTTGACTTTTCTACATGACATTTTTTTGCCTCCTTTTGTGAGGCGATCTCTTGAATAAATATTTCTCAAGAGAAACTTCATTTAACAGTTTTTCTAGTTTACTGGAAAATAAAAAGAATAAAATGTAAAAAAAAAAAAAAAAAAAAAAAAAAAAAAAAAAAAAAAAGATAAGGCGATGAGCCAAAATAACGACAGAAATTACACAAGAAAGCTTTCTTTTAGGAAACAAAACATAAGTAGAACGTACGATAAATTTTACTTGTCAGGCTTATTTCTTCCTCTATTCTTTCTTCTTTATTAAATGCTTTCTAAGTTTTTTATGTATTGCAATATTCATGTCGAACACAGATTTCAATCTTTGCGTTAGGTTATTATTTTTTATTTTTTATACACATTAAAAAAAACAATTCGTACATTTTGCATTTATTAGGTATGCTATATAATTGGTAGACGTATGAATGAAATTATGTAATCAAAACTCATTTATGGTTATAATCACGGATCATGGAAAATACAAAGAATGCAATGTAAAAAAGGTAGATAAGGTGAGGAGCCAAAATAACCACAGAAATTACGCAAGAAAGCTTTCTTTTAATAAACAAAACAAAAGAGGAACGTGCGGTAAACTGTACTTTTATGCTTATTTCTTTCTTCTTTCTGCACAAAAGCTTTCTTAGTTCATTATGAACGAACTATTCATGTCGAACACAGATTTCAATCTTTGCATTAAGTTATTAGTTTCTAGTTTTTATACGCGTTAAAAAAACAATTCTTAAAATTTGCATTTAATAGATATGAAATATAATTAGTAGACAAATGGATGAAATTATGTAATCAAAACTCATATATGGATATTATCACGGGTCACTGAAAATACAAAGAATAAAATGTAAAAAAGGGATACGGTGATGTGCCAAAATAACGACAAAAATTACGCAAGAAAGCTTTCTTTTAGAAAACAAAACAAAAGTAGAGCATACAATAAATTTTACTTGTCAGGCTTATTTTTCCCTTCTTCCTTTCTTCTTGCATAAAAGCTATCTAAGTACATTATGAATTTTAGTATTCATGTCAAACACGGATTTCAATCTTTGCTTTGGATTCTTAATCTTTAGTTTTAATCAAATTTTTAATTTTAAGTTTATTACGTATGAAATGTAATTGGTAGGCATATAAGGCTAATTCCATGAAAATATGTCATGTCTGTTACGTACAAAGATATTTAGATACAAGCGTTTTATAACGGAAAAATGTGACTTATTTTATCGAGATACCTAACCAGTTGAATAGAGCGAAGCAAACTTTTCGAAAATAACGGTGGCCAATAATCATAGCGGGTTTCAGCTGTGAGATAGGCATGGAAAGAATAGGAATGAAAATATATAATCAAAGTTCATTTATGGTTATTATCACGGGCCTGAGCAACGCCGGGCAGCTCAGCTAATATTTCATAAATGCAAATCATCTACATACATGATCATATACATGAAATGATTATATGAATGAGAATATTATTTGAATATTTTTTTCCGTTATTGATGGCTGCTGACATTAGATTTACTGAAGCGTAATGTGTTTTCCAAATCGTTTACATTGACGTTGTATTTGTCCTTATTAAAGGGGACAAAGTGACGTGAAATTTATGAAAATACCGATTTTCTCTTTTTAATAATAACTGAAAGATTCTATAATTGTGAATATTTTGAGGCCTCATTTTTACCTATACGATTATTGTATAGCAGGAAATTGTACATTTTGTTAGTAGATCCAGCCCGATTATTTATACAAATGAAAACTTTAAGCTTTTTTTCTATCCGTTCATATTTTTACAACTTGCTTGTTCGAAAAATACCAAGGCTCTTTTTTTTCTAATTTAGATAGAAGTTTGAATTTTTTTACATGTTCTCCATGGTTTATTTAATAATTTTTTGGATGTATTGAACATTCAATTTTATAGTTATTTCTTAAAAAAATATTTAAATTGAGTGTTTGTTGAATTTTCTTAATTTTTTAATGTACACGAGAGAAAAAAACAATCATATAAATTTAAAATCACAAACATCTAATAGTTCATGCACAGATTTTATGCAGTATATTCAAAGAAATGAGGAAAAAAATCGAAGCAAAAATAGTCATATTAAAAAAAAATAGTAGAGTTTTTAAAAGATATTTTTTTTTTTTGAAAATTTTAAATTTTAGTAAAATAGACCGTTTTACAAGATTTTTTTTAATTTCATTTAATTTTTACTATTAAGTATTTACTACCACATATATTACATATATTATGTATTATTCGAAATTGAAGTGATGGTTTCAAAGATACTGTATCCCCTTAAACGATGATGCTTCATTACCGTATTCTGAGTGTGTTGGAAAGTGTTTTAAAATCTACGCTTTAAACATTATTTTTTGTCCTTGTTTAAAATTATTTTTATTTTTGTATAAATATTTACATATTTGTAGGATGTTGTGTTATTTAATAAGTGAAAAACATCGATTTCTATAGCTATTTGTACTTAAATTGCTGTTATTATGTCATTTATAATTTTAAATTAATAATTTTTCTATTTACGCACACTTTACAGTAGCTATCAATTTATACCCAGAATATAAATATTAACTAGGGGATGTATTTTGAAGTTAAATTTCTGATATTTACAAGTCATGACTTTTAACGTACCATATCTTCTAGGTGCTATACACCAGCTTTACTTTCTGTAACTTAAAAATTTCATTCACCTTTCATGTTTTAATATCTTTACAAACAAAAGAGTATTTAAATGTGTGTAAGGCAAATGATCCAAATTTTCCCGACGTGCATCACAATGTCATAAATGTCGAAAAAAAACTTCAGTGTCTGAGATTATACTAACCATGACATGCAGTTGTTTGCTGTTTCGTAAAATGCACTAAATAAAAAAGTGAAATTTTAAGAAGTCCTAATGATTACTAGACATTTTGTTATAAAAGTAAAACTTACCACAAGGAATCTTATATTAATATGTATATAATTTTTTTTAATAATTAAATCCTTTGAACAAAATGATATAGACCAAATAAATTAAAATAACGATAGTTTTTTTAATATAAATTGCCATTAATTCAGAAAATCAAATACAAAAACAAGAATTTATCTTATCAATAGAAGCCGTATCATAGTAAGCAAGACAATTGAATGAAAATGTAACAAGCAAGAAAAATCATGCGTTAAGCATAGATTATGAAACACTTTCCAACACATCCTGAAATATTTAACAAACTTCGTTATACAAGGAAATCAGGTGTTACTGGCCTCAGCCAGATATTTATTCCAATACTTTTGAACAGCCCTATATTTGATGTGCTGGTTAATGTATATATTATGTATTTGGATAATTGGTTTAGTAAGAAAACGCTTAACTAGTTGAAAATTTTCTTTTAGCAATTTATACTAGTAGATAGAGACATACTTGAATACTTTTGTTATGCGTGAAATAACTCATATTAAGCCACAGCGAAGTATATCATTTTGATAATACATGAAATTTTCTACCATAATTAAAGTAGTTCGCAAACATTTTCCCCTTTTCTTATTATGTAAAGGAATTATTTTGAGTGGCCCTGTAAATGAATAATAACTATTCTTTTCACTGCATATTTTACAAAATGCATATTTTAGTGCACCTCTTCGATGCATATAAATTTGAATATGTTTGACCAGGTATAATATCTTTAAAACTCATTCGAAACGATTTTCTCCATAGGCCGTAATGTAACAAAAACTTTTGGCTGTCCCTGTTTACAAACTAATCATGGAAGAAACTTCATTTTCAATAGAGTTCGTGCTAGGGTAAACGTCAGTAATGTCCAAAGATTTCATGGCAATCAATATATATTTATAAAAGTTAGAAAGCAGCCAGACGGACAGACAAATCGGAAGCAAAAACACTTTTCAACTTTGTTGGAAAGTGTTAAAAACGCAAGATGGCAGAGTTTAATTTACTTAACCCATTCAAACGTCAGTGTTTATTGATATATTTTTAAAAATTTTAGTTATAAATTTAAATTTTCAAACTGATAACCAAGAAAGATTCAAAAGCGAAAAAAAAATTAAAGTTTATTTTTTGTACATAAAATTTGATGATACATGGAGACTCAAGAAGTATATTTTTTTGCTATTTCTTAGGATTTCATTTATTGTATTTTACTATTTTGCACTACAAAAACATTGAGAAATATAAAATAAAAATATATAATACTTTTTTATTACTAATGACTCTAAAATTGAAACTTTAATGCACAGTATAATTATTTAAGTGTTAATTTTTGTAAATTTTGTGCATTTCTGCTGCCAGCCATTTTTATATAACACACTAAAAAAGAGCTATAAAAACAAACTGTTAATTTTTTCGTTCTGTTACCTGTTAGGTTCCATTCACAACAATTTCTTTTTTTTATTTGTGTACGTGAAAATATCTATAAAAATGTATATTATTTAGATACATCGGATTTCAAGAGAACAAAAAGCAAAGGCGATGGCCAAATTTATGTTATATAAGTTATATTAAGTTACATTATGTTACATTAATATTTTTACTATATTAAGTTATAAGAATCTTTGTATACAATACCGAATGAAAAAAATAAGTTTATATAATTATCATATACAAATTCAAATGAGGAATGCATTTTTTGTTGAAATGTTTTCTGTTTTTTTTTTTTTTAAATACAAAAAAAAAAATACAAAGAGTATATTTTTTTAATTTTATCTCCTTGACTTTTCTACATACCTTTTTTTTTTCTTTCTTTTGTGAGGCAATCTTTTGGATAAATATTTCGCAAGAGAAGCTTCATTTAAGAATTTTTCGCGTTTACTAAAAAGTACGAAAAAATGCAATAAGAGAGCTTTAGCTAAGTCGAGATAATGACAGAAACGACACAAAAAAGTTTTCTCATAAAAAAAAAAACTAGAATATGCTATAAACTTTACGTGTCAGAATTACTTCACATTTTGTTTCTTACATAAAATTTTTATAAGCTGATTCAGACTGGTGGTATTTATGTCATACTCAGATTTCAATCTATTTCTTAGGTTCTTAGTTTCTAGTTTTTATACGCGTTAAAAATAAACTTTAAATTTCCCGTTTGTTATGTTTGAAAAAAATTGATAGACATATGAATGAAAATATGTATTTGCCACCCTACTTACTAAACGATTTGTGTTTTTGAGAATCTATTTACAGTTAGATCTACACATGCACAAACGTAAAAATACAGTATACAAACACTTAGTTCATTTCTCCTTTATTTTCCCACTTTCTCAGTACATAACTTTAAAGATGGAATTTTAAACTTTTACAGCACAACTTACACCCTAATATTTTTAGTGAGGTCCTAAGGCCTTTCTTAAAGCATTTATTTAGTTTTTTATGTATTCTTTAAAATATTATTCTAACGAATAACTCATATGCTATGCTTAATTTTGACTAATTGTAGATCTAAAGTGTTAAGTATTAAGGAATTTTGACATTTTCCATGTTAGTTCCCTGTTTTTAACTATCAGTTGTTTCCTTTTGGATTCCTTGTTATAGCTCCCTTAAAAATGCTCCAATTAACTACCTTTTTTTTCCTAACAAGTTCTTGGATCCTCCAGCTACTACATAAATGACAAAAAACATTTATATTTTTCTACCACGCATTTTGTGTAATAATCACCTTCTTGGGGCCCTTGGTGCAGCTTTTAAAAAAATTATTCAAATTCCATACAGTTTTCAATAACATCGTTCTAGCGTCCACCGATTATTTTAAAAATTATTAAAGATACCTTGAAGTTTTTCACCATAAATAGTTAAAAATTTGCCCTCTCTTAATCCGATCTCCATTTTTGGAACCCTTTTTTGCTTTAGTTATTTTAACGTTTCTACATTCCAATAAAAGTCTTGGACATCTTAAAATTACATACGGCTTGATCTGGGATCCCTAGAATATTTTTCGTAGCGTGAATTTTTCATATCCTAATTTTCTCGCATTCTGATGAATAGTTTTAAAGTAGGGTTTTGGGATCCTTCTACGTAGACCAACACTTTTACACTTTTAATGGGACACTAGAAAATTGTTTTAAGCATTTCTCTCCATTTTTTGTGCATTTCTTTGAAATTTCATTCTAATGATTAATTCATACCTATGCTTAATTTTAACTAATTAAAGATCTAATGTGCTAAGAACTAAAACTATTTAACATGCTGTCATGTTGGGACCCTACTCTTAATTATCGGCTGGCGATCTTTCAGTCCTTTTTCACAACTCCCTTAAAAATGATAAGATTTACTGGCTTTTTTTTTTCTAACAGCTTTTGAAGTCCTCCAGCTATTGCATGAATGACAAAAATGTTTCTCATAGTTCGGCTATCACCAATTCGGAACATTAATCTCCGGCTTTGGACCTTTTTTGCAGCTTTTTGATGAATGATCCTATCACATTACAATCTTCCGTAACATAGTTTTAACGTCCTTTAGCTAATGTAAAACCACCAACTGTATTCCAGTTACGATTCGATTAAGTTATTATAACGGACCCCGAGCAACGCCGGGCAGGTCAGCTAGTAAAATAATATATTTTAAGCACTGTTGATGTGTAAAAATTTTTTTGTCGTTTATCAAAGTGTGTGGGTTTTTTTTATTTGGTACTCTTTTTTAAAATTTTATTTTAGGCAAACAATTGAAAATTTCCAAAATTGTGTAAATAACTTGTTTCTTAAAAAATATCTAATATAATAAGTATGACATAAAAACTTGAAGCTCGTGTTAATCCCACAATCGAAGTGTAAAAAGCTTCTATAAAATAAATTAATTGCGCAAGGCTTTTCGAAAGAACTTAGTCTTTCTTCGTCAGGTGCAAAAAGCCATATGTCTACTATGAGTCTTGTCGCTACATTCATAGTAGACGCACGTCTTTTTGCGCCTGACGAAGAAAGACTAATTTCTTTCGAAAGACCTTGCGCAATTAATTTATTTAATGGTGTTTTAAAGAAGTTTTTTTTTCACTTCAAGAATAAGTATGAGTGCTTTAAAAAACAATGACGAGAAACATGTCCTAGAAAATTTAAAGGCTTTCAAAATTTTTAGTAAAATATTTTTAGTTTAATTTATGTTAAAGAATTTTCTTTTAAATTGATTCTTATTATTCTGAAATAGTATATTTCCTACACCACAAAAAATTTTTATTGTGAAATATTCAATTTTTTTCAGAAACGTATACCGAAAAGACATATTCTACAAAAAATTTCATCGAGATATCCAAAAAGTAAAACAGTTCTTGAAAACTAATTTTGCAAGAATTTTTCATGAGCTATACCCATATACCCAATATTTATACGAGGGGAAAACCGTCGAAATTCGACAAAAGAAAATCTTTAACAGAGAACTGTTTTATTTATTTATAATAAATCTGCAAAATTAGTTACACTAAAAAATACATATTATATTGGTTAGTCTAAGTCTCGTGCAAATATCATTTTAAACTAAAATTAACAAAATACTATAAAACTCCATTATTCAAATTATTATACGAAATAACACCGAAATTCACCGGATTTTATAACAGACACATTTAAAATTTCTATTTTTTTTCCCAATTTTATGAGAAAATTGAGTGATTCTGTCGCACAATTACAAAATTGGTACTAAAAACTATCAAAAAATTAATATCTCAAAAATAAATTGAGGTACAGTTTTCAAAAAAATTACATTTAAAAGTACATTTTCTTTCTCTATACGGCGGTGTAAAAAATTTAAATATGCAAGGTATAGAAGAGTAAAATTTGCAGCAGCGAAAATTGCAAAATCGAAATTGCAGGGTTTACCCTGCAATTTCGATTGTGTTGTCATTCACAAAATGACGAATGCGTTAAGCACAGACACGTTTGGCCTTTATAATATAGATATGGGTTGTATAACTACAGTAAAAAAATCATTCCTATCTCTATTTTTATTTAAAATACATGATGTTAACTATTTCGAAAAAAATGCTTCATTTTACTTGAGGAGATATTTTATGTTCACTTAAATAAATGCGGAAAATTTTGCACAAACTAAATTTTTTGATGCTTAAACTATTGAATAACTTACATTTACCGAGGCTTAAAATACTGTTTGCATTATAATTCAATGCATGAATAATACTTTATCTCAAAGTAGTTTTGAATATTGGTTTAAATAAAATTTTGTTAAGAGATTTCAAGAATCTAATGTTTGAGCCATTAAAATCTGTTTAAAGTTTATGCCTGCCACTTATTTCTGTCTTTACAGCTCATTTAAAAGATACAAGTGACAATTTGTTCAACCTTTCCTTCTCAATTATCGTGCAAAAGTTGTTAATAACATTATACGTGGTAATTATTTCAAATTAAAACTTACTTTCACACTTCAGGATTTAGAATAGTAAGCTGAGAATCGACTTTATCTAACATTTAGATTTTAATTACTATTGTTAAGGAGATAAAATAAATGTATCTTTTTCATGACATAATAGAAACGTTAAATATTTATAACATTTGATATGTATTATTAATGAATTATTTGCAATCCCTCTTAAAAATAGAGTTATAATTTCATACCATATTTACAACTTTTCAATGAAGAATGAGTTTATGAGCAATTGTATTTTCTTCTTATTTTAAAGAATAATGTTGTAATTACCATGTATTGCAAGATGCATTATTAATGAATTTTCCTAAATGTCTATAAAATGCATTTTACTTACATTAAATTTAAATAAATGCCCCAATATTATTTATTTAGCATCAAAATTTTTTTTAACTAATCATATTATGCTAAATAAATAAATAAATAAATAAATATATTATGCTTTTTTTATTACATTCATTTTTTACATATTGAAATAAATAGACACTCTATAAAATAGTGCTAAAATAATGAGAGGCATAAACATATAATTTATTAAAAATAAATTAAATATTTTATTCTAATTTATTAATTGAATAACTGTTCTTTTCAGATTTCGCTTTTACATAGAATTTTATTTATAATTAATCGTTAAATATGACTTTTAAATAATATCGAATTGATCTAACGATGTATTAAAATAAAATGACTTGCTGTAAATTAATATAAAAGCAACAATCTTTACAAACACTTCTTTTATTCTTGGATAAATTAAATATTTTATTAACTTTTTTGATTAAATGATATAAAGTTAAATTTTCGCCTCTTTTGAAATTAAATATCCTGTCATAAGAAATTTTATGTTTAATTATTCAAGAACAAACTATATTAAAAATGCATCTAGTGCTTTTTTTTCAATTCAAAAATAATTACTTTTCAAATATAGCTACATAATAAAAATCAAGATTACGTATTTCATTTCAAATATTTTACTATTTTAATTAATCTTAAAATAAAAGTTATTTTTCACTGCCTAATTTTCGATCAAAGACAAATCTGTTTTATTGTCTTCTTAAAGTTACAGGAAAGTTATTTACCTTTTTATATTATTTTGTATTTTGAGATATATTTTTTCCTGGAAGATATTAAAAACAACTAATTATTTGCCCTTTTTATACGAAAAAAAGTTTTTTATTTTTTAAAAAAATGAGATATTTGATTTAAATTTTAATTGTGTTTGACTTAAAGAAATACTGCGTAATTTCCATAGATTGTAAATATCATATTTTTGAAAATGTAAAAAATATCTGATCTTTGGATAGTAATATTCTTTTACAAAGTCTATATTTTTTCAAATATAAATTATAATATGAATTAGGAACTAAAAAACGTTTTACTTAAAATAAAAATTAAAATGAAACAATCTTACAAATGTGTTTTTCTTTATAACTGAAAACGAAAACAATACGCTTTACGAAAACAAAAAAGAAAAAATATGATTCAGTATGACATACGGGGATTTTTATATTTTTTACAACATAATTTTAATTACAAATTATTTTCTTTCTTTCTTTGAAAATTTTGCGCATAAACATAAGTTCGTCTATATTTCTTTTCACCGACATACTGTACAGTTAAAAGGGAACAAAACAAAACAGTTATTTTCTAATAAAGATGTAAATAACTGATTATTTAAATTAGACAGTTTATGTTTAATTGAAATTTCTGAGCTATTGAGTTAATAATGTTTTCTTTCTACATTAAAAAAATTAGCTTTAAATGTAAAAATTTGAAAATATATTCGTTTTTCTTTTTAGATAAGTAAGACGCTGCGGAAAAAGATTAGACATAAATCGTAAATCATAAGCCGGATACAAAAATTGTTTGCATAAAGAACAGTACAATTAAATAATTCATTTACGTTGTTTTGACTGAAAATACAAAGAATATCATGTACAATGATATTTTGAAAACAAATATGAAATATACACTACATGGCCATATATGACCGTCTTAAATATTCTGGCATCTTAATAATTTGAGAATAAATAACGGATATATGTCATGATATACATCACGATTTATATCACCGAAACCGTCTAATGTCCTTTTAATAACAAAAAAACCTATTTAAAAATACAATTTAATAATTAGTCAAAATATAGTAACCATTAGATTAGATTAATTTTAAACAGCTTATATTAAACAATGTTAATCATATCATTAGGACTCTTAGAAGAAAAATCGGTACTTACGTATTAATGCCACCGCAACTACAGATTTGGAGGTTTTTAAGAACCGCCAATCGACACCTAAAATTTTTGCGACAAATCATAAAATAAAACACTTTGTTTTAAATAAAACATTTTCAAAATTCAAAACACTTTATTTAAAATCAAAACATTTTCAAAATTCAAAACACTTTATTTAAAATCAAAACATTTTCAAAATTCAAAACACTTTATTTAAAAAGACAGTCAAACAATCGGATTTCGGTGGAAAATGGGCCGATATAGAATTTAACATACATTCAAAATAGTCTCTATTTTCTTTCACCTGGTGCTGTCGCCAAATGAACTCTAATAAATAAGATTCCAAATGGTGTCTCTTTGTCTCTGAAAGTCCCTTGTTTCTCTATTTAGCACTGATCCACATTCTCTGAACAGTTTGTGTATGAAAGATCAGCATGAAAAATTATGAAATGTATGTTATGTATAAAAATGAGTTTGTGTGACAAAAATCTGCAAACGACAAGGTAACAAGGAAACCAAAAGATGTGTGCTAACAACAAGATTGCTTTTTATTGGCGCATTAGCGCAACTTCTGCTGCGGTGGCGTTAATACGTAAGTACCGAAAAATCTTTCACAGATTTCATTCTAATTCATGATCGAATTCATTTGGTAGCACTATTTGATTCTATGAAACGGACAAAAGTTTAAAAATGTTAATTTTAATGTAAAAATCTGAAAGACTATTTCTTTACACCTATTATTATTATTATTATTATTGTTTTAAAGGTACAGTTTGTAAATATCTGCAAAATATTTTATTAAAAACAACATCCAAAGATTTATATAATTATTTGCTTCGTATAGCCTAATTTCATATTTGACGTCAATATGCTGATTAACCCTTTCCGGCACGGGAAATCCTGCTCGCAAAATGAGTAATAATCGACCGACACCGGAATTCGCAAACGATTTTATTAGAAATTAAGAATCCCTTATTTTAGGCTTTCATTATAAAAGCAAAATTTTATTAAAATATCATTGGTGGCGTTTGCAAGTCTGGAATTAAAATTAGGTATCCCGAACCGGGCTCAATGTGCCGGAAAGGGTTGATAATTTCCCATAACATCAACCAATTCGAAACACACACACACACACAAACAAACAAATAAAAATCCAAAGATAATGACGTTGTAACGAACAGAATGTTTTAAAAGTTCGTTATTTTTCTTCTACTTTTTAACTGAGTACTCTTTAAGATAGTCTTTGAAACGGAAAGATAAATAAATATTTTTCAGGTTAAAAAACAACAAGAACGGCAACAAAAACAGTTTTTTGAAGATTTTATATCGGCTTCTTCAGCAATCTTAAAACGCTTTGCGACACTAATTTGCAGAATACCTCTGATATATATTTTTTTCAAACTGGATTTTGTTTTGCAAAATTTCAAAATATATTCCAGGTGAGTAGCATTCGTTTGCATGCTTCTTTTTTAAAGAAAATGGGTAAAAAGGAGTATTTTAATCTGAGTTCTTCTAGTCTAAATCGTTTAAGCTAAACTTTATTGTTATAGAAAAACATTTTTTAACCTTAAACACTTTAGAATAAAGGATTAAAAAAAATTCTATTAAATAACATTCATATTTATGTTTGTGTGAGATAATGTAAAATATAAATTGTAAACTTCATAATGCAGTGTGATATTGATTTTGAAGATTAAAGTGTTATGAACATTAGCCCCTTAACGCGCAGTGTTGCCGGGTCGGCAACACCTAAAGTTCCCCCTGTTTACAGACACAAAAACTCCGTGAATATTTCAAAAACTACTCTAATGGCTACTTTAAATCTTTCTTATGAGTTCTAGATGGCAGCACCACAGAAATCAAACTCTACTGTTTTTAAATAAAGAGTAAAATGTTTTACTGTAATACGCGCTTCACAGCAATGCTCTTGTCACTGCGCTTATCAATGCTTTACTTATGGAAGGTTACCACTTCGGCAACAGCTGTATAATTAAAATGGTTAGTGCAGTCTTTACAAAACAATACCTGTGTACTCCTCTAGACCTAAATAGATTGCCTAATTTTTTTTTCTTTAAATTCCAACTTTAAAGAGTAGTGCGCCGGAAAGGGTTAAAGGGTTATTAATGAAAATTGTAACATGTCATTTTAACTTCGCTCATCTTTAATTTTAAAATCTTTTTACCAAGCTTTTTTGAGATTTTTTTTTAAATGTTACATCTAGCATGGATTTGTAAATAAAGCTGTTTACAAACAACAGGGGGACTGTTTACAAAGGTAACATCCAAATCAGGACTTAATTTCAATACTGAATAAAACAACAAAAAAAAGTATAATTCTAAAACTTACAAAAATAATTTTATTTGTATTTAATTATTTTTTCAGACCTTTACATCATTTCTTCAATTTTCAAAACGAAGTGTCAAGTGTCCACATATGTTTACACTCCCGGTTAAGTAAACTGGAGTTTTCCTACACCAAACATTTTAAATAATAATTGTTAAAAAAACAGGATAAAAAAATAAATCTTTCTCTGCAAAAAACTTTCGAGCTTATTAATTATTAAATTTAATTAATTATCTAATATGACTGTAAATAATCGCAATGATTTAAATAATGAATGGAAAATGTGATTACGCAAAATTTTTTTCATAATTTAATAGATATTACGAAGAATTTTTAAGATCTCACAAATAATGAAGTATATATTTTTAAAGCTTTTTAAGATGTTAATAAATTATTCAGTAGTTTCAAATAATAGGCATTAATAAGATTGCACATTTTATTTAATTGATATATGTAAAATTTCTTTATTGCTTTAATATCGTTAACTCCATAATTAAATTAATTTAATTATGGATTAAATTCTTTATCATTTAATTACTATTTCCGAAGAGCCTTTAGCAATAATATATTAAAAATAGAACTTCTCTTTAATTAATATTTTGCGTATTTTTGGACAACTCTTATTTTCATGTAATTAAAAAATATATTTTTTAAACAAATAATTGCCATCTGCAAATGGAAACAAAATTTTTGCTAAAAAACTATTCATTTATTTTTTTAAACAAAATATCAGTTTAATTGTTATTTGCTTAATTCAAAGTTTACCTTCATATGTATTTTGAAATCTTTAGTCTCTGTTAATAATTAAGTTAATTAAGTCATATTAATTTCTGACTAATTAATTCATGTTTACACTTTTTCCTTAACTAGTGGTCGAAGAAAAACAATTTCTTGCTATTATGTAAATATCAGCTTTTTTTAAAGAAATTTAGATATATCCATATTCTTTAAGTTTTAGAAAACATACATATTTTTTTAAATGGTAATTTTTTTTTTCAATTAAAAATGCAACTTTAACACATTTAATGTATAAAATACGTAAATAAATCTTATACTATAATGCGAGCAAAAATTGTGTGTGTGTGTGTCTGTGTGTGTAAATTTTATGTCAAAAACGGCTCTGGTGATTTTCGCAAAAATTTGGATTTTGCCATTTTCGGGCACGAGAAGACCATTGGGCTAGGTCACATGTTCGAAAAAAATCGATTATTGGGTCATAATGGGTCAAGATCAAGCTATGTATATCTAGAGAACGGCTGCATCGATTTTAAGGAAATTTTGTATCCAATCGTTTTTTGGCACGAGAAAACTATTGGGCTGGGTCACATGTTCTAAAAATTTCGATTAGTGGGTCATTTTTGGGTCATTATGGGTCAAGCCATTTTTATCTAAAAACGGCTCTAACGATTTTGACCAAATTTTATATTGTGTCGTTTTGGATTACAAGACGACCATTGGGTTAGGTAACATGTTCGAGAAAATTCGGTTAGTGGGTCATTTTTGGGGTCATTGTGGGTCATGCTATATTTATCTAAAGATTTTCTCACGCAATTTTGACTAAAAATTGCATTCTATGGTTTTCGGGCACGAGAAAAACATTGGACTAGGTTACATGTTCGAGAAAAAATTTTAATGGGTCATATTGGGTCATTAACCACTTCAACGGCTTACTAATAGAAGAAAAACTACCCCACATAGATTCTGTCACCCAGAAAATTTCCGGCCGAAAATCTTCTCTCGTTGAAAACAAAAATGTGTGTTTCCATGCATGGCTAATGCTTTCCCCTCTATTCATATGTCAACAGCCTTTGTGTGGTCAATTATCTGTACAGAAAATCTCCCCGATAAAGCTGGCCAGGTTGGGAACTTGCGAAGCGGGGTTGAAAGCCCTTCCAATTAGGATTTACAGCTATTTTTTACTCGATAATGTACTGCATAGAATAGTACTATTTTAGAGAATTTGTTTTTATTATGATTTTTTTTGTCATTGGTAGAGCATTCTTGCTTTTCTAAATGTGTATAAAAAATGTGAAAATGCATGATGTGCATTTTTAACTCAAAAATGAGAGAAGAAAAAGGGGTGGGAGGGAAGTAATAATTGAATATGTATGTTATCTGGAGTTATATATAGTTGATAGCCGAATATATTTTGCGAATTGGAGAATTTTTCGTATCAAAAACATGAAACATTACGCATCATATACATTTTAAATAGCTGCAAAATTACTTACTTTATTATATTTGTTATTGTTATTATTACATACATCCGATGTAGTTTTGAAAGTCAATGGATTAAATTTCCCAAGTGGGTGATAATTAAGAAATCACATTAAAAAAAGCCGACACTATGTTTTTTGTAAAATAAAAAAAAACAATTTATTTAAAATAGTTTTTTTTTTTTTTTTTTTTTTTTTTTTTTTAAATAGCAAAGAATATTTGTTATCTGTTCACAGGAGCACACAAAAGTATCCCATTACATAATAGCATAGGAAGTAATATTTTTGGGGGCACATTTTAATAATATTTAATTAAAATATTTCACATTTAATGAAATTGATATATGTTGCGCTGAAGATTACTAGAAGTTACTTTTTGTATAATAGAAAGCAGATCATATTTAAAAGGGCATACAAAAGATTTCGGATAATGTACTGTATCCGAAGTAGTATATGCTATGACATCAAGATCGTAATATTTTTAAAATTTCGTTATAGCATGAACGCAATTGATTTGCTACATTTGACGTGGATTTTCCGACTTTTTTATATCTGTTTTGATAGCTAAGGGTTACTACAAGGAAAAAATGCTGTTTTCTAAATAAATAAATAAATGTGTTTTCTAGATAAATAAATAAATAATGTATTGCATATGTCACTTTACTTATTTTTTCAAACGTTAGATTTATAGTTGAACCACTGTAAAAGCTACTGCTAAGAGTATTAAAATTTCATTAATATTTATATGGAAAAATATATCAATTTAAGCTGCGTTGTACGTGAATAATTAATGGAGCTATTTAAATACATTTTCGGCTATATCTAAATTATAAATTAGTCTGAATGAAAAGTGGGTGATTTTGACGGCCGATGTACACTAGGGATATGGGCGCGAAAAACTCCGAACGGTGGAGACGACGCGCGCAATTGTATACACTACCCAACACATCGCGTTTACCCACTTTGAGAGTGTAATAGTTACTACACAGCAGTATTTGCGAAATGTTAGCTGAGGTGCTAGTTTATAAACGCAAAAATACTGTAAAATCAACCAACTTTTTTTTTTAAGTACAATTTATATACATAAATGTAAGGGAAGAAAAGAAGTTTTTCATTTGGTATTTCAATTTTTTGACAACCTATAGATTTATGATTTAACTATTGTATGAAGTATTTTAAAGACTTTTTTAATTTGAAGCAAGTGTGTGGCAAATAAATCAATTTTTAATCTAATAATACAGTAATTTTTAACATGAATATTATTTAATTTTATAGTTAACCGAAAACACAAAATATATTTTAATAACGTATAAGATTATGAAATAAAAACAGTATAGTTGTTCTTAATCGATATCAAGTCTCTTTTTTTGATTCAGTCTCACTATTTAAATCTAATAACACTCCCAGTCTCACTCCTGTTACCGTCTGGTCTGCAAGTATCCCGTAGATGCTTATAATCAATCTTAACTGCTACAGTACCGTTTAAAATCTACTAAATAAGGCGCCAGTTCATTACAAAGCACATTGTATGGTAATTGTTGGTTACCTACGAAGAACTAAATGCAAAAAAAGTTCAATTCACTGCAGAATGCAAGAATATATATCTTGCTGTTAGATTCCTTTTCTTATTATGCTCTATTATTGCACTCCCATTTCCTGTTTTTAATGGGGGGGTCTTTCCTAGAGGAATGCTAAATTGATTCGCACCCAACATGTTTATTTAGTTTGCACGTGTACATTTCTTTTTGCTTATGAGAAAATACGTGAGTGGAAGTATAAATATTATTTAAAATTTAAACAACAACAAAAAACTATTATCGACTACAATAATGAAAATGTTATTCACAGATTTATAAACGCACTTTTATACGTAAACATATCATATTGACACAACTAACTATCGAAATGCTTTATATTCGAATAGCTCTTTCCAATTTAAAAAATGTTTAAAACTTAAATTGAATCGGATCACTGACATTTTCTCAGGCTACACACTGTAAAAAAAAAAAAAAAAAAAAAAAAAAAAAAAAATTAATAATAATAATAATAATAATAATAATAATAATAATAATAATAATAATAATAATAATAATAATAATAATAATGAACAAATCTGTAAAGTTACTAAACTTTTTCTAGGAAATTAGGATTCTTAGAACATTTCATGTAACGGTAACAGCAAAAATTCGTGTAGCGGAAACGTTTACATGAATTTTTGTTCTTACCGTGAAATGAAAAGTTCTAGGGATCACAGTTTCCTAAAAAAATTAATAACTGCAGTTTTTTTTTTTTTTTTTTTTTTTTTTTTTTTTTTTTTTACAGTGTAGTGTAGCAAAACTTGGTCTCAAACAAACATTTTCAGCAATTTCTGAATGACCTTATCCATTCATTAAAAAATGAGAAATACATTGCTTGATTTCTGAATAAGAATGCATAGAAATTAATTATAAGGGAATTGTAAGCATCTTTAAAATAAGCAAAATCGAGAATTTTTGTCATTTTGTTCATAAAAAAATACAGCTTTATTTATAGATATATATATGCAATTATGTATACATATATATGTATACGTAATTTAAAAGATAAACATTTTAAACGATACAGTAAAAAATTCACGCATATATCCCAAAATCTTTTTTTATTTAAATAATATAAATATTCCTATCAGAAAACACACTCAAATTTCACGTTTATTATGATGAACTGTAATAAAATTGCAAAAATAAAAATGAAAATGATTTTGCGAAGTTACACCCATACTACATTACATATAAGTTTCAGATTCATTCACTGACATTCATTATACATGATATTTTTTTTTTTGCTTAAATGTATTAAAACAGAAGTAATTTTTTTTTCCAGAAAATATTGTCAATTAAAACGAAATGTGCATGCTTCCTCGCGAAAGTTTAAAATAATTCTGTTGAAATTTCAAAAGAAATGTCCTTTTTTGTTTTTTGTTTTTTTTTTCTCTGACGTATAATAATCCTAAAATGAGATTACTATAATCATAATCGCAGAATTTATTTCCAGAAAATATATTCATATAAATACAAATATAAGTTTTTATTAGAAAAACTATTGTATCCAACTTATAGGAAAGAGGGATTCTGAGCAGTATTAGTCAGACTTGATGATTCTGGAATAAGATGATACCTATTCTAGTCTTTTGGCATTTTATCGGGTATGAAATTGTGTGCATAAATTGATTCAAAAATTATATAAGTTTGAAAAAAAAGTTATTTTTTTTTGGGGAAAAAGGAAACCACAGGATTAATATTGACATCTATTTTACACCTTTTTTTTTCATACTTTAAACAAAATTTTCAGCTGCAACTCCAGTAAAATTTCTGATTAAATTTAATAAAACTTAGGAATAAAAAAAAAGAAAAAAAACGGCTAAATTTCCATGTGTTTTTTCACACATGGAAATTCAGCCGATTTCTTTTCTTTTCTTTCTTTCTTTTTTTTTCTTTTTAAAACACTTTTTCAAACACTACTTTTTACAATTAAATATAATTCTAAAAGTACGAAAATAATTTACAGGTTTCGATATTATTTTTATAACGCATAAAATTTTCAAAACAGACAATAAAAACTATATAATTTTAAATAAACTGATAAGTGAGAAAAATGAAAGAAAATAAACATTTTTATCTGCCGAAGACAGTAGGGCCTGCATTATTCAAACTCTCCAAAGGTGTTACTTTCTGACACACTTTTAAAATCGTCTTTTGTTCGAAAACGCATGGAATTGGAAGGTATTGCAATTCAGAAATTTTGTAATCGACGGCATTTATTATTTTTGTGGTATAAATGCACATTATATGTTTTAGAAAATATTATTAAGATCTGTCTTTACTTAAATTTCACGCAGCACCTCAAGAAAAGAAAATAAAAAAAAATAAAAAAAAACGATTTTATGTATATTTAAGACCCAGAGTTTGGTATATTTTCGTTTATATATACACATATATTTATATATGATAGTTTTAAAATTAGACAGGAATGTGCATAGAACGCCCGTTGTAAGCAGCTGAAGAAAGTGGGGTTCCCATTTTTTAGTTTATTTCGATAAAATTTCATTTAAGTTATATTTTAAATTATAACACTTTTTTTTTTACTTTAAATTACAATATTTCTTTTCATTTGAGTAAATAAGGAAAAATACAAGATTGACCCATTGAAACATTCCGAAAAAACCCTGTTTTTGTTTTGTAAGATAAAAGTATCTGTTGCATGCACCCCTCGAATGTAAAACAGCAGGCGATTTTCTTCCATTGTAAAAGACCCCTAAGTAATATATCACTTTCCTTTTAATCTTTTCCGAGGGAGGGGAAGTAACAGTGTTGATTTGGGAAGTAAGCTGACCAAAGAACATTACGACTCGTGGCTGCCGTTTTTGGAAAATAATTGTAGCGACGAGTTCTCTCGGGGCTGGCGAAAAAAGATAGGTAGTCTAGCCCCGAGTCTTCTCGTGACCGCCGGTGAAGTGGTTAAGAGTCTGGGTCAAGCTATTTATATTTAAAGAACGGCGTGATGGATTATAACGAAATTTTGTATGTAACAGTTGTTTGACATGAGAAAACTAATGGGCTAAATCACATGTTTGAGAGATTTCGACTACTAGGGTCATTTGTGTGTCATGATGGGTCATAATGTGTCATGGTCAAGCTATATCTAAAGAACAGGTGCATCGATTTTAACGATATTTTATATGCAACATTTTTTTGGCACGATAAAATCATTGGACTAGGTTACATGTTCGAAAAATTTCGATTAATGGGTCATTTTGGGTCATTAAGAGTATGGGTCAAGCTATTTATATTTAAACAACGGCGTGATGGATTATAACGAAATTTTGTATGTAACAGTTTTTTGACATGAGAAAACTAATGGGCTAAATCACATGTTTGAGATATTTCGACTATGAGGGTCATTTGTGGGTCATGATGGGTCATAATGGGTCATGGTCAAGCTATATCTAAAAAACAGGTGGATCGATTTTAATGAAATTTTGCATGCAACATTTTTTGGCACGATAAAATCATTGGACTAGGTTACACATGTTCGAAAAAATTCAATTGATGGGTCATTTTGGATCATAAAGGGTCTGAGTGAAGCTATATATAATTAAAGAACGGCAGGATCAATTTTAACGAAATTCTGTGTGTAACAATTTTTAGAAACGAGAAAACTAATGGACTAAGTCACATATTCGAGAGCTTTCGATTATAAGGGTCATTTGTGGGTCTGAATAGGTCAAGGTCAAGCTATATCTAAAGAATGGGTGGGTCGATTTTAACGAAATTTTGTATATAACATATTTTTGGCATGAGAAAATCATTGGGGTAGGTCACATGTTCGAAAAATTTCGATTAGTGGGCCACTTTTGGGTCATTCTAATTTATTCTAGACAACGTTCCGCGCAATTTTGACTAAATTTTGTATTTTATCGTTTTCGGGCACAAAAAAATCATTGGGTTATGACAGAATTTTGAGAAAATTCGATCAATGGGTCATTTTGGATCATAAGGGGTCAGGGTCAAACTAACTATATCTAAAAAACGGCTCAATCGATTTTATCTAAATTTTGTATCTAATGTTTTTCGGCATGCTAAAACTAATGAGCTAGGCAACATGTTCGCGAGATTTCGATTATAAGGGTCATTTGTTGGTCATGATGGGTCATGCTAATTTTATATAGAAAATGGTACTCACCATTTTGACTATACTTTGTATTATATCGTTTTTGAGCAAGAGAAAACCATTTGGCTTGGACACATGCTCGCGAAAATTCGATAAGTGGGTCATTTTGGGTCTTAATGAGCTAGGGTCATTCTAATTATATATAACAACGATTCAATCAATGTTACCTAAATTTTGAAACAAAACGTTTTTTGTCACGAGAAGACTATTGGGCTGAGTCGCATGTTAAACAAAATTATATTAGTGGGTCATTTCGCTTCATTGCTGAATGCTGCCAAGCTAATTTTACCTAAAAAATGGCTTAAACTATATTGATTCGATTTTATATTCTATTGTTTTTGATTACCTGAAGACGATTCAGCTATGTCACATGCTTGATCAAATTTGATTAGTGGCTCATTTTGGGTAATACGGGTCAGGGTCACGAGAATATGGCAAAAGCCAATAACTTGGTGATATTTGACAAAATATTGGCGACATATGGCCAAAAAATCGACTATAAAAATTACGAAAACCAATACACGTATTTGGAGCCAAATGAAAGAATACCTCCAAATTTGGCTGTATCTAGCAAAAAATATTGTCTTTCAGAATGTAAAGAATTTTTTTATACATTCTTAAGAGGATTCGAGATGCATGGTTAAACCAATCAGAGTCAAGCTAAAAAAGTGATTTAGATCGATGTCCTTTCGTTGTAAATTTTAAAATAAAGTAAAATTTATAAACATGCGCATAAAAACATTGTTTTCTTATTCATTGTTTTTCTAAATAATACTATTATAAACATGTTTTACAGTAATAATACAGAGTTAATGATACAGTGAAAATACTATATCAAGTTGAACACAAAGTTAATTTTGACAGAGCTAAGCTCGGTCTCCCCCCGCTAGTATATACATATTTCTCTAACGTGGCACGCAAAAAAGGCGAATTTTATAGCTTGCTATTTGGCGACAACCATAGCAATAATTCTCAGTGGTTAATTTAGGTCACATGAACTTCAGCAAATCAAACTCCAGAAATGTTCCCTCTTTTAACACAAACCATTTAAGCGATGTATGAACAATAATCGCTACTAGTTAGTTTCACATTGACGTGCTGAACTCAGCAAATGGGGGGGGGGGGGAGGATGAGGCAAAAGAATATCAGACCGTGAGCTTCTTTTTGCTTAAAAAGGACCGCTTAATTAGAAATATTAGAAACATTGCACAGTTTTAACTGTGTTTATTTGAATAAGTATTTAGGATGTAGCTCGGCCACTGTAGGGAATCAACCGGGGTATTAATGCCAAGGATTTGCGTTATTACCTCGTTATAGTTATTGCGCTGTACATTTTAAATTACAAATTATCTCGAGAAGATATATAAAATCTTCAACAATATTTTGAAAGTCCATCAAAAGTACTACAAATTTATGTAATTAACAAAGTATTTCCGGATAAAAAAATAGTCTTCATATCACAAAACGTATCTCGCAAATTTTAGATCAAGTGTTAATATTAGTTGCTTCTAAAAACAATAAGACCTAAAAATGAAACAAATTATCTCGAAGCTGTTTTTTGCGATTTATATGACTCAAAACCCTACTGTGCAGAGCACATGGGTGTCATTTATCAGATTATTTCGCAATTATGCAAAATATTAGCACTTGGCGTTATTACTCCGCCTGGCGTTAATACACCAGACCACCTTACTAAAAATGAGTAAGTCGATGTACTCATATCGAATTCTATATGTTTGGATCAAAAATGAACCCATTGCGTTCTTAATTTTGAAACAGCATACGTTATCAAATGCAAACAAACGATAATTTTGTACCCAGGATTGGTTTATCTCATTCACGGTGGCCTAAAAGATGATTATTAATGTAAATATCAAATTATGCACAATATTTTAAAATAATTTTAAAGTATACTTGCAAATAATACTCTTGTCATAAAAATGTTCGATTAGGGTATTTTGCTTATAATATTGCTATTTCTCTTAATAAGTAATCAATTAAATGTTTATTGTTCATAAATTTAAGCAAAAAATAAATACCAGCATATTTTCACTTTAATTTGTAAATTCAGGGGGCAGATAATAGTGATTTATATATGAACATAACCATGGAATCAAAAATGAGTACATGTGTTTCTCAGTTTTGAGAACTTTTGGATCGAAGCTATTTTGAGTATGTTAAGTATTTAAAATTGAGTACTTTTTACTCAGTTTTGAGAACCCATTTTTTTCAGTGTACTTTCTGTAATAGTTATTAAAATTTAACTTCCCATAATTTTCAAAAAGAGAAAAAAAATCAACATGATTTAATAAATTAAAAAAAAACTATTCAAATGCTATAAAAAAACATTCATGTTATTATATCGTTAATTATATTATAATTTTAAAGATTTAATAAATTTACATTTTTTATGTATACAAACAAGATATTCGCAACTATTATGCGAATCAGAAGTTTTTTCTGCGATAAGTAAACGCTCCTATATTTTATAGCACGGAAATCTTTTAGATCTTTTAGCTCTTCGTAAAATGTGCAAGAAATTATATATTTTTGCTGAAATATGGTATACGGGATTTTCCGCACACGCATACAGGGTGTTCTAGAAAGGGCTCCCAAAATTTGAAATGACATAATTTCGAAACAGTGAGAGATAGAAATGTGAAACAAGTTGAATGGTAGACAGATAGGTCTGGAATTTTTTATACATCAATTAAAAAAATAGTTCCAATATCGGACACGAGAGGGCGCTGCAATCACAAGGCTGTGTCTTTTAAATAGTTCCTGAAAGGCAGCTGCTTGAACTGAGATAAAAATCACATTACAATGGTTTCGATAAGGCTACCTTTTTCTGCAACCTAAAAGTAAAGTTCGAAATCGCATATTGCAATACTTCTACTGAAATGGATGCATATGCCTCACAGCTGAATTGTTCAAGCTGTTCCAACGCTTGGGGATTTTTAATATAAACAGCGTTCTTCAAGTAACCCCACAAAAATATTTTTTTACATGTGTCAAGAATGAAACAGAAGCAAGAATGAAATTTCTGTACTTCGAATACCATTTAAAAATCCACGTGCTTGTGCTGCCACCTAGTAGCCATATCGAAACCATTGTAATGTGATTTTTATCTCAGTTCAAGCAGCTGCCTTTCAGGAACTATTTAAAAGACACAGCCTTGTGATTGCAGCGCCCTCTCGTGTCCGATATTGGAACTATTTTTTTCAAATTCGTGCAAAAAATTCCAGACCTATTTATATAACATTCAACTTCTTTTACATTTCTATCATTCACTGTTTCGAAGTTATGCCATTTCAAAATTGGGGATTACTTTCTGGAACACCCTGTATATATATAAACTATCAGAATAAAATTAGTGTAAGGTTTTAAAAAATTGAAAATTTTAAAAACAAACTTTTAATTTTCATATCATATTTGCTTTTTTTTCGTAAGTTTATTCTTCAGATACTGAATTAGTAAGCCAGTCACTTAAATAGTTTAAAATTTGGGATGGTTTACATTTTTAAACTATCGTAACATTTATTTTAGCGCTAAGCAAAGTGACTAAAAATTGCAGAAGATAAATGCCCCAACCGTTAGAAACCCAATGATCCACGCCTTAAATTTATTGAATTTAGTTTTTTAATTTTTCCTGATGAAAATTTTGTTAAGGAGGATTTTCTTGTGTTCTTTCAATTAAAAAAAAATCTATATATATATATATATATGTATGTTTTCAGCTTTCTTTTCCCTATATTTTGTAGATAATGCCTGTAAATTATTTACGACGATAATACTATGATGGTAAAAATAGTCGAATCCAATGCCTTCTTGAATTTATTTAGTGTATAAAAAAAGCGCGTCCGTAGACTTATAACTTTTAGACATTTAAGGTCATTTTAAGAAAAATGACTTTTTTTTCTTGTTGGGTAGGATCGGAATGTAAAAACTATTAAACCGATCTTAATTTTTTTTACATAAAATTAAACTTGATATGACTTATAGAAGCTTTGATCACTTTATCTGCAATGTATCTATATTATAAAGGCCAAACGTATCTGCGCGTAGAGCATACGACATTTTGCAAATGACAGCACTTTAAAATTTGAATTCAAATTTTTGGTTTTGATATTATTACTGTTTCAAGTTTTAAACTTTTAAACATGGTATATTTTCAATTTTTACACCGTCATATTGGGGGGAAAATGCACTTTTAAATGCAATGTCTATATCTATATCTGTATCTAATTTCTATTTCTATATTTAAATCTATATCTTTCTTCATTTTTGAGATATTAATTTTTTGTAATTTTTATACCATTTTTGTAATCTTGGCAACAGAAGTACTTTATTTCTATGAAAATTAACGGGAAAAACCAAATTGTTGTATCTTTATGCTGAAATTTTTCATAAAAAGTCAAGAAATTTGAATTTAAAATACGCGCTTTGTAAAGAATATCGTCTGTTATAAAACCCGTTGAATTTTGGTTTTATTTCATTTTTATGTATGAATTAATGACTTTTAATTTATTACAAACTTACTTTACACTCGATATAACACTTTTTCTATACAAAAATCTATTAAAAAAAAGCTGTATGGCATATTTTCTTCGTTTTAACTTAATTCATATTAAATACTGAAATAACGCAAATTTAATAATTCGCGTGACTTCAACGAGTTATACATCCAAATAAAGAAGATTTTTGCAATAATTCGAGATAGAGCCTATAAAAATCACCATTTCACTTTATGTGCCCTTACAAGAAAATTGTGTATCGCATTTATTGCATGCAGATTTTTTAAGATAATTTCATTTTTACTTAAAAAGATATAAATATTTTAGTATATTTTTACAACTAATAGCAATCGAGACTTCCTGTATTGAATTAAAATTATTTTTAAATGACTAATACGCGAGTGAAAGGTGAATACGGATACGATAGGTCCATACGTAAATTTTGACATGATGAAAATGATGTTAGGTTTAGATTTCATGGGAAATAAAAATTATGATTGAGTCACACTGAAATAAACTTTGCTGAAATAAACTTTTTCATTTGGAATACCTTGCCTAAGAGTATTCATTGATAATTTTATCATTATATCTGATCTTTATTATATTTTTCTGCTTACATATACGATAAAAGTTTAAATTTAATAATTTCGACAACTGAGATTTTTAGTATTTTGTTAACAAGGTTAAATATCATTTATTTAAGAGTTAGATTTACCAACATAAGTTGCGTTTTGCTATCGTAACTAATTTTGTAGGTATATTACAATTTAATGAAACAGTTCCTTAAAAATTTCTACCGTCCAAATTCGACGGGTTCTACCTTATTTATATGTTAAAAAAAAGGGTTTTTAGAAGCACGCGGAAGTGCAAAAAAAGGAATTAGAACATGTACATATTTTTTCATATGGCTGTCACTATGTTTCTTTTTAATTTTTTGTTTCCATAGTGCTTGAATCACAAAAAATGTTATCTACTTTCACAAGTTTAATGAAAATTGATTGCAAACGATTCTGCGATGCATCAGATCCTCCGTCTGATTGGAATTATCCAGCACGAACACCGTGATACCCACGCTCGCAATTAGAGTGACATCATCATTTTTTTGTATTTAAAGGGAAAAAGAAAAAAAAAAAAAACGTTTTTCAAATGACATTAAATATAATCCAAGAGCCGACAGCATAAAAACCTATGTTATCGAGAACAAAGGAAAAAAAACCTTTTATTTTGTGGAAAAGTAGTAACAGTGGAATCTACATTTACATTTACATTTATTTGCTTTGAGGTAGGCGCTACAGCTATTCGCCGGCATAACCTCCAATGATCACAGGAAACCATATAGAACACTTTATTACAGAATATCCGGTACATCCATTATCACAGGGACCACACAAGACACCCATGCCGCTAGCTGGACTCGAACCAGGGTCCAGCGGTGTGGGAGGAGCTGACGCTACCAACCAAGCCGCTGGCTCGGCAGTGGAATCTCATGATCCATGTCTGCAGGAAATGAAGTGATGCATAAGTCAAAAATTAATGCCACTAGTGGTTCACTCATACGTTTTATATTTTGTTTGTCGTACAATCAAAGATATGAAAACATGAAAAACTGGGTGCAGGAAAACACAATGATAAGCCAACGAGTGAGTCACTAGTGGTATTAATTTTTGGCTTATGCACCACTTCGCTTCCGGCAGACATGGAGCATGAGATTCCCCTATTACAACTTTTCCATAAAATAAAGGTTTTTTTCCTTGTTCTCGATAGCATAGGTTTTTGTGCTGTCTGCTCTTGCATTAATATTATGCATAAAGCCCGGATTTTATTCCTTTTCTATAAAATAAGGGACATCCCTTCCCTTGAAATATCTTTGTTAACTTCTTTTGTCCCTGGATCTCCACTCGGGGATCTCTGTTCTTTTATTTATAAAAATAAAAAGTCCTGACTTGTTTACATTTTTACATCACTTATTAATAACTGAATGCTTTTTACGTCGAAAGTAACCGAATAATTGCCTAAATCTAAGCTAAATTCCTCATAAAATAAATAATATTTTCATCTGAGTTTACAAAATGCCTAAAAATGTCCAAGAGACAGTATGACTAAGAAAATGATAAAATTTAATAAGTGTATAGCTTAAATCTTTTTCAATAACTTTTTTGTGGGGGTTTGAACGATTCTGTTGGACCGTCTTTGCTCTGTATTATGCGGACGAACAGACGGACGGACTGAAGACGACTATAGGTGATTTGTATTTACTTAATTACGAGCTATCCTAAAAGTAGATCCTAAAAATATTTTAATAAAACAATTTATTCTAACTTTAAAATTTCAAGAAATTTATAGAAATCCCCAAATAGATATAATTTGTCTGTCAAGGTAAATTTCTTTTATTGTCTTGTCTATAAAGATGTACGTTAAATAATGAATTCACAATTATTTTCTTTAATTTTACCATTTTGGCTATTAAGATCTTTATCTTATTTTTAAAACGCAATTAAATTACTTTCATCAAATCAATATTCAAGTCAAAAGCATTCATAAATGCTTTATTCAATTCCTCAAAAAAAAAAGGGTCATTTGTAAAGAGGCAATTTTCGAATTTGGATGACATTGATAAAGCACATGCAGAAATGAAATGTAAATCCTTTTCACTGGATGAGTTAGCAATTTTTTTTTTCAAAAGAATCTCATTTCGTTTATTTATATTATACTCATTTCACTAAGCTTCTTGTGAGCTATATTTCTTTATTTTATCATCTTCATAATTAAAAAAAACTTAGGAACAAGCACGAGAAATAGTAAACTTCTTTATTGTAAGAATCGATATCCCGATTTTGAAACACAATTATAATATTCTTTTAAAATCAATATTTAATCAAAAGATTTCTTAAATATTTATTTTCAATTAATCCCTGACTTTTTCTCAGTCATAAAAACGCCATTCGTAAAGACATGACATTGATAAAGCGCATACTGCAATTGGAATGTAAACATTTTCACTATATGAAAAGGAGTAAGAAATTATTTTTTAAAAAGAATTTCATTTCGTTTATTTATATTTTTTCTTTTAATCTAGTTCCCTGTGATCTACATTACTTTATTTTACCTTCTGCAATAATTAAAAATCTTATAAGCAAAAGCAAGCACGAGAATCAATGAAAATTTTTTTATTAAAAAGATCGATATCCCAATTTTGAAACAGAGTTTAACTCGAAAATGTTCAACAAGTCACTATTCAAATCAAAAACGTTCATCAATATTTTATTAAATTAATTCATGAGTTTTCTTGAATCATACATGCTACTTTTCATCGTAAACTCCATTCACACTTAAAAGACAGTCGGCTTTCGATGACACTGGTAAAACACATTTTGAAGAGGAAATGTAAGATAGTTTTACTAAATAAAAATGAGTTAGAAGTTCTTTAAAAGCATTCATTCTATTTCTTTATTTCTTTTAATTACATTGGTGAATTCTGAATAATGCATTAAGAACAGGTTTTATTTTCTTTTTTATTTCAGGGAAAAGAAAGGAAGATGAAAATGAGTGTGCGTATCCGTTGATTGTATTTGAAATGTTTAGGCATATTATAAAGATCAGTTATTAAATACCCAAGAAAGAGATTAAGAACAATCTTAAGATTTTTCATATATACATACATGTACTATATACCGGGTGTCCCAAAAAGGACTGATGGATTTTAAAATTCAATAACTTGCAAACGGTGACAGCTATTTAAAAATTTTTGCAGGAGGGTTATGTATAATGTCAGGAGTTTTTTTTTTCTACCGTAATTTTTTATTTTAGTTCGCATCTCAAACAATAGGCGGCGCTGACGGCGATTGAAGGCCAGGTGATCAGTGCTGAGTGAAACGTCGACCTGGATAACACACCGATAGCAAAATCACATCCTAAAATTTCTCATAAAGTTTATAAAAATTTCAAGTGATTGGTACTGTTTTACATGGGATAATTTAAAAACGTTATTGTTCGAAACAATATTCGTCGTTTTTTTTCGTTTTTTTCTTTTTATTAAAGAGGAAATCTGTTTGTTGTTGTTGCTGTTGTTGTTGTTTCAGGATATTTTAAATATTCATTTAAAAACTGATGTAACTTTTTTTTTAAATCCTATTTTCAGAAATAAATATTTCTTCATATTTGCCAAAACAAAATTACTGTAAAAAAAAAAAAAAAAAAAAAAAAAAAAAAAAATATATATATATATATATATATATATATATATATATATATATATATATATATATATATATATTTTAGGTTTGCGCTTATTTCTCTAATGATTCTTGATCTTTAAAATTTAAAACGAGGAAAGTTGGGGGGGGGGGAAGGATCCATCATGCAGAAAAAGTATTTAAAATTTAAACAAAGTTTATGTAATCATTAAATATGTTTTTTTAAATGAATGAAAGTGAAAAGTAACTCCTTTCTGTAGTTTTCAAATTGATTTTTGACCACCTTTCATTTCCACTTCTTTTCTGTACTGTTTAAATGTTCGTTAGTGTTTTAAAATAATACTTTTCCTAACATGCGGATAATACCTTTTTAAAAAATATAGCTTTCACAACTTCAGGTATTTTATCGTCCTGATAATGCTATTAAAAAAGAAAAAAAAATCTGTATTCTGGGCCCAGACCGGGACAAGGCCGTGACGTAACTTATATCTGAAGACTTGCCAGGCCGAACCTAACGTGTTTTTTCATACCGTACCGGGACTGCTTTCTTCTTCCTAGGTTTGCACAGGTCGAAATTCCCAATCCCGATCTCGACACAACCCGTAGGCTTAGTCAACATTTTTACAAAAAAATTAAATATTTTGAAAAAAAAAAATTCATTTTCTTTTTAAGAATAGCAGATTCAAAGGCAATAAAACCAGTGAAAAAATCTGCTTGTGATGGAATCCTGTCTAAAAAGGAAAATATGTTGATCCATGCAAAATGAATATGATAATACTCGAGGGAAAATAAACTACATATTACTAACAACTTAGGGCCTACGCTATTAAAACTTTCTGTAAAAAACAAACACACACACACACACAAAAAAAAAAAAAAAAAAAAAACAGGATTCTCCGTAAATCTATACTAGTTCTTGGTTAGAATACGCTTGATCGAGTTTCTTGATCGTCATTTTACCGATATTTCCTTTATGTTATAATTAGTTACCTGTAAAAATAAAATCTTTATTTAAACACATTTTTATCTTTGTTAAAACTTATAATTAAAAATACACACTAATAAAGTTAATTGCAATTTTATTAGAAATATAAAAAAGGAAATTTAGTTAATTTATTTATTTATTTTTTAGTTGTAATAATTTTGAAAGGGAAAAACATCTCCTCTGTGTTAATGGGTATTTTTATTGATTTTTCTAAGCTGAATCATGAAGAACATATTTCGAACAACACATCAACAGCTCCTATAGCTCACAAGTTAGCGTGTTTTTTCTACTCTCAAAGCGTTTTGTCTTCAACCACCAGGAAGACTAGAAACAAACTGTGTAAAAAATAAATTACACTTTTCAAAATTACTTGAAAAATTCATGTACTTTCAAGCTCGTTGAAGATTGGGTGATTTACTGATATTGAAAACTAAATCAAATTACTATAATTAAAAATAAATTTAGAGAGTCTTGTGTATTGTTAACGATGTTGATTTACGGGGTCTATTCTAAATTTACCGGGTAATTTCTCTGTTATTCAACAGAATTTCTGTTTTTCTAATCTACTTAATTTTACGTAGGACTTAAGATTATGGATTACCCAATATATTCTCTGTAATTTCACAGAAACATATTTAACTGTGTAAGTTTATCAATTAAAATGTAGGATTGTTTTCGATGATTTGCTGTCAATAAATTTCTGAAGGTTCAATTCGACTTATTATTTCCATACTACTTGGTTAACCCGTCGACCAAAAAACGATCGCCAAACAATAAGATTAAATGCCAATAATGCATGATCGTGAATGTCACACTCAATGACACTGAATACAATACGCGTGTTTAAGACGTCATTCAGTGATTTTTATTTCCACTTTTTATTTCAATTTTTATTGATATTCTACTAAATATCTGTTGTTTTGGTATTTAAAATAAAAATTATGTCAATATGTATAATTTGGCTGTAGTTTGGTTAATTTGGTCGACGGGATAATCAAGTTGTACCATTATTTCTTCATGGAGTAAGCCTTTTATTTTTTCATACTACTGCTTAAATAATTTCATTGCACACCTGCACTCTCGTCAACAATGCATCGACTACTTATCATATTATCAGGACCCACGATTGATCTAACTGTTATACACTAAATCTGTAAGAGATAAATAATTTCTAGAAAATGCTCTATTCTAAGACTGAATGCTTCACGAAAGCCCACCAAGATTTCTACAATTTTACATACACATAATAAATATTGCAGCTTCTTACAAAATTTTACCCGAGAAGCATAGAAATTCGACTTATGTATTATTCAATGTTACGGAATACTTTACAGAGAGCACTACTTACGTAAGTTGGGAATGGTTGCATTCTTTTTTTAAAAAATCATTGTTTTTTTTATGAATAAAATGATTTTATCTTTATTAGCTTTTATTTTTGAATTTTCTCCCAGCAGCTTTACCTTTTTTTAAAAAAAATAATAAAGAAAGAAAGAAACAAGTTGAATGTAGATTCTGCCATTGCAGAGTTGAGTTTCGCCTCCGATTAGAAAAAAAAAAAATCGATAGATGTTTTTTAGAAGGACGACCCCGTTTAGATTGCAATGAACTGACTTCATTTTTCTTGTGTTTATCAATATAATAGCAAACAGCACGACGTGAAATACTCAATTGAATAGCAATTTCTCTCTGAAACATTGGAATTGCGGAATAATAAAGAGATACAATTTGACGTGCTACTTCTTCATTGACTAGATTGATCAAAAATGGATTTTTTCTTTAGTTTAAACGCTTTTTTATAGACTCTGAGTAAAATGAAATGCAATTTAACAATAAAACGAGTGGAATCCCGTCAAATTCGACGAGTGAAATGTTTAAAAGACCCGATCGATTTGGTTTTAATAAAAGCAAAAGTAATTACATTATTGAATCAATATATAATAAATATATTTCCATACTTAATGTCAAATTTGCCAGTTGCAATTTTGCATGCAAATATTTGCACATCTTCAGTTAAAATTGTAATCTGAGCGCCGGCGAAATCAAGAAATTTTATTTTATATGCACTCACAAAAAAATAGTTTTATTAAAAAAAAAAAAAAAAAAAAAAAAAAAAAAAAAAAAAAAAAACTAATTTCATTTTTATTGTGACATTGTTTTCTCTAACTGAAGTCATCTGAAAGTAAAATCTCAATCTCAGTGTCCATAATGAAAAGAAATATTGAAATGGAATATCGGGCACTACTAGGTTATGCAGACGACCAAAAAATTATCGCCAAACTATAAGATTAAATGTTAATAATGGATGATCGTGAATGTCACATTCAATAACATTAAATACGATTCACGTGTTTAAAATATCATTAACTGATTTTTATTTCGACTTTTTATTAATATTTTTATTAATATTTTTATAATTATTTGTTTTTTCGTTATTTAAAATAAAAATTATGTCAATATGTATAATTTGGCTATTAGTTTGGCGATTTGTATAATTTGGCTATTAGTTTGGCGATTTGTATAATTTGACGGAATTGGTCGACGGGATAACAGAGTAGTACCTAATATCGTTATGAGTAAAAATGCGATGTTTTAAATAGTGACGTCATTTTCTCTTCAAATGTTTTTTAAAAGTTAATGTTATTAGTAATATGAAAAAGGCATCCGTAATAATATATTGTAATTCCCATTTATCTGGTTGCTGAATGGCATTTTCCTCATTTGAATTTTTTCTTATTTTGCGTTAGACATTAATTTTTATCATAAATTATTTTCTGTTATTTTATTTACATTATTAATATTATTTCTCAGTAAATATATTTTTTTTACCTCATTTAGTGCATAATTATGGGCAATCATTTTGGAAAATAAATTTTTATCATCGAGGGGAAAACTAAACTGAGTTGCCACCATTTTGAACAAATATCGTAAAAAGCATTTAAAATTAAAAATAAAATATAAAAATGGAAATAACTTTAAAAATAACTAAAATGGGCACAACTACAAATAAATAGCTTTCATTTAAAAAAATAATTATCAAAATCGGTTGAGTAGAAAATTCAGGGATGATGACACGACATTTTTTAGCTTGTTTGAAAGAAATAGCATCAGAGACTAAAAATGTAGGTATTTTTGAATAATAATTGGTAAGATAAAATTGAACTTATAGGTATTTTTAATATTTTTTTTAATCAGATAAATCTGAATATTCTATATTAAGAATTGTAATTGAAACATTTTTATCTTGATGAAAACATTTTACCTAAATAAAAGGAAAATAAAAAATAGTTAACAAAAACTCACTGCAATAATATATATTTTTTTAAAAACTTATGCTTCATATTTTTTACTCCCAGGAAATTCTCAGCTATTCTCATTGAACTGTGTTGATTGATATGACGATTTGAGTTTCATTAATATTTTTTTAAATGTTATTATTATTTATAAATACACGCACTTTCTTTAAAACAAATAATTTATTTATTTATACAATACTTTTTGTGTGAATCTTGAGAATTTATCCTTTAACACACTCAACAAAGACTACTTCATTTGAAAAGGATATTTTGTGGCTGTATTAAAGAATTCAACTCCGATTTTTTTTTTACTTACACGAAAACTCCATTTACAATTCAATAAAGAAAGAAGAAAGACTCAAATCTAGCAAAAAAGTCCTTCTAAGGATGATTATACTAGAAATAGCTTTCAGGTTTTAAGAAAACATATGTATTATTGGCGAAAAAGTATCACCTACCTCTGTATCACCTACGTATTTTTTTCTAATTAGATAAACTTTTTTGTTCCTACACTTATCAGTTTCAAAGCACATAAACATCCAGAAAGCACGCTTGCTGCTTTTATTAAAGTCCATCAAAAGGCTTTAGAGAATATCTCTTTGGAAAAAAAAAGTTGTTTTATGTTTTCATATATTTGTAACTGATGCATGCGCTGTAAAATAAGCGGGTATTAGCTCCTATTGATATGGTTTCAACTTTATTTTCATCACTTTACACACATTATTATTTTATCTAACCTTTCACTTTTTTTTTTTTTTTTTGAAAATGGTATCGAGAATGTAAAGACAGAAGTTTTTTCTTTTTGAATAGAATTCCATATTACAGATTACTTTTAATTTATTTACACAACCAATATTATATAACATAACAAAACAAGTTGGAAATTGTACGTGAAGCGTATCAAATGAGGTACGTTCGTACGATAACGAAATTTTAAAAATATTCAGATCTTCTGTTATAGTAGTCAGTACTTCGGATAAAATATAGTGGTTGAAATCTTTTTTGTGTTCCTGTAAATATACAGGAAGTAACTTCTATCATATTCATAATATGTGAAATAGCCGGGTATGTCATACCCTAGTTCATTTCTGTTAATGAAATATCAATTAACACAGTTTATAAGCCAATTTTACGTACTTAAATATTTCAAAATAATACATTAAAGAATTTTAATGAATTTAAAATTACAATCTTACATATTTAAAGACAATTTTGACAAATTATACACTGGTATTCAGCACAGAGACTTTTTTCACATTTTTGGCACATAAATCTTGATTTTCTGTCCTTATTACATGGACAAAATGCACATCGTTTATAATTCGCTTTGAGTTTTTTAGAAGGTGGTTCATTATTCGGTATTTCCAGTTCCTTAGAAGTGCTTGGACAAATTGTTTTTCTTTCAGGTTTACGTTTTCTGTGTTGTTCTGAAAGAACGAGACTCCGTGTTCCATGGTAGTTTCATGGTAGTTTCATCCATCTTATCATCAGTATGCATTGTAGACAACATAACTACATTTTTGTTCTTTTTTGCTGAGCTTGAAACAATTGTTGTTTCTTATTGAAATCCAAAGACTGAAGAGTACAATTCTTTTTTCACTAAAAATTCAGGCGGCATTTCTCTTTTATTTTGTCTAAGTGCTCCAACAACAGTAATTTTCTTTTTTAAAAGTTCTTGAGCAAGCTCATATCCCGTATACCAGTTGTCAGTTGTTAATTCCGTCCATAATTGAACAGTGGTGTCATCAACCGCATCACAATGGCTTTCGAACTACAGTCAATTTTGAAGGGTCCGTCGGGTTTCTGACCAGCATAAATCTCCATATTCCAGGTAAAAAATACTCTCGAATCTACAAGTGCAAATATCTTTATGCCATATTTAGCAGGCTTTTTAGGCATATACTGCCTAAAGCTGTCCCGTCCCCGAAAATGTTCCAATTTTTCATTAATTGTGACGAATTCTCCGACATTATATGCATTTTTACAATTTGCAACAAATGTTTCAAAAATATCTCTAATTGGAGCCAATTTATCTATTTCTCTCCTACTTTGTCGATCATTAATATTCTCAAAGCGAAGATATCTCATCAAAAAGAGGAAACGAATACGACTTATGGTTTTATGAAATATGTCAATCCCGGTTCCATCCGTGGCATACAAATCCTTTAAATTAGTGTGGGACTACTTATGAGTTCCACATAGATATAAAAGTCCGAGAAATGCTTTTATTTCGATTTGATCTGTCTTCTTTGCATCTCTCTCTCTCGAGTAAAATGCTCTTGAATTGATTCGATATAAATGTTTGTGCATTGCACCATCATATCTAACATGTTGTTATCGAACAGAATATTCCACGCATCTGGGTGTGAAGTGACATCTCTAGAATAAGTTGTATTACCTGGAAGCTTGCTAATTATATTTCTTGAAGGCTTCCTAACATTTTGCTGGTAATTTTTCTTCTGCCATTTTGTAATTTTATCTTTAGCGATATAAAAATCTGTTGTTGATTGTGAATTTTCATCTTGTGTGTTGTGTTCCTGTTTCGATTTCAGTAGAAGAATCATGATGGCTATAATATTCCTCATCACCAGAGGCAACACTCTCGTCAGATATATGCTCATCATCACTAGAAACAGTCTCTAAAAGATGTCGAAAATATTAATTTTCTTCATCGTAATTCATATAGCGCGTCATTATTCATTAAGAGCCTGCATCAGTCAAACCGAAACTCAACATCCGATCACAAACCTATGCGTGTTGCCACCAGGAAGGCGTATCCCGAACCCAAAGATTGACACTTTAAAAGACCAATGATATTTTCCAAGCTTGTAATTAATAAGAAAATGGTCATCTCACGCCACCCTTTACCTCCAGGCGATAAAAAGGGGATAAGATACCCCAGGAAGAAAAAAGTCATTAGCAAATGCTAAAAACTCTCGCACCTTTTCAATACTGATAGCCCGAGGGATATGTGCATTTGGATAGTTTCTTCGAGATAATTTCTGACCAAAACACTCGGATCCGTTTTAAAACAAGTCGACATTGACCTTTTTTGTTAGATAGTTTCAAGTGAAATTTATATGTAATTTTAAAAGACAACATACAGATCGTGATTATTATGTCAGAGATTGCACATTAAACATTTTCCAAAGAATCTCCTCTACATTTTAATATTTTAAAATGATTTTTTTAGCATTGAATAGCTGAGATCATTGAACTGTACAAAGACCGTTTTATATTTTTTCGATTTTGTTACGAGTATTTTATAGTGACTTACATCAATAGAGCGAAATCCCAAGATAGAAATTTTTAAGATATCTCGTTTGTATTTTAATATTTTTAAATGATTTTTTTAGCATTGAACAGCTGAGATTTTTCGGTATAAAGACCGTTTTGTACTTTTTTTATTTTGTTTACAGGTGTTTTAAAGAGGCTACTACAGTCAAGTGAAATCCAATGGAAGAAATTTATAAAAATATCTCTTCTACATTTTTATATTTTTAAATGATATTTTTGTCATTGGATAACAGAGATCTTTTGGTACAAAGACCGTTTTGTACTTTTTCGACCTTGTTTATTTAAAATGCTATTTCAGTCAAGTGAAATCCCATTGTAGAAATTTAAAAAAATATCTCTTCTACATTTTAATATTTTTAAATTATTTTTTTGTCATTGGATAGCTGAGATCTTTCGGTACAAAGACCAATTTGTACATTTTCGACTTTGTTTAAGGGAATTTTAAAAAAGCTACTTCAGTCAAATGAAATCCAATGGAAGAAATTTATAAAAATATCTCTTCTACATTTTAATATTTTTAAATGAATTTTTGTCATTGGATAGCTGAGATCTTTCGGTACAAAGATCGTTTTGTACTTTTTCGACTTTGTTTAGGGAAATTTTAAAAAATCTACTTCAGTCAAGTGAAATCCAGTGGTAGGAATTTATAAAAATATCTCTTCTACATTTTAAAATTTTTAAATTATTTTTTGGCATTCGATATCTCAGATCTTTCGGTACAAAGACCGTTTTGTACTTTTTCGACTTTGTTTAGGGGAATTTTAAAAAAGCTATTTCAGTCAAATGAAATCCAATGGTAGAGATTTATAAAAATATCTCTTCTACATTTTAATATTTTTAAATGCTTTTTTTGTCATTGGATAGCTTAGATCTTTCTCTACAAAGACAGTTTTGTACTTTTTCGACTTTGTTTAGGGGAATTTTAAAAAAGCTACTTCAGTCAAGTGAAATCCAATGGTAGGAATTTATAAAAATATGTCTTCTACATTTTAATATTTTTAAATGATTTTTATGTCATGGGATGGCTGAGATCTTTCTGTACAAAGACCGTTTTTTACATTTTCGACTTTCTCTAGGGGAATTTTAAAAAAGCTACTTCAGTCAAATGAAATCCAATGCTAGAAATTTCTAAAAGTATCTCTTCTACATTTTAATATTTTTAAATGATTTTTTTTGTCATGGGATAGCTCAGATCTTTCGGTACAAAGACCGTTTTGAACTTTTTCGACTCTGTTTAGGGGAATTTTAAAAAAGCTACTTCAGTGAAGTGAAATCCAATGGTAGAAATTTATAAAAATATCTCTTCTACATTTTAATATTTGTAAATCATTATTTGGCATTCGATATCTCAGATCTTTTGGTACAAAGACCGTTTTGTACTTTTTTGATTTTGTTTACAGTTGTTTTAAAGATGCTACTTCAGTCAAATGAAATCCAATGGTAGAAATTTATAAATATATCTCTTCTACATTTTAATATTTTTAAATGAATTTTGTCATTGGATAGCTGAGATCTTTCGGTACAAAGACCATTTTTTTTTACAGCTGTTTAAAAGAGGCTACTTCAGTAAAGCGAAATTCTATAGTAAAATTTTATAAATATGTCTTTTCGACATTTAAAGATTTTTAAATGATTTTTTTGTCATGGGATAGCTGAGATCTTTAGGTACAAATACCGTTTTGTATTTTTTTTTTAATTTTGTTTACAGGTGTTTTAAAGAGGCTACTTCAGTCAAGTGAAATCATATGGTAGAAATTTATAAAAAATACCTCTCCTACATTTTAATATTTTTAATTTTTTTTGTCATTGGATAGCTTAGATCTTTCTGTACAAATACCGTTTTTTACATTTTCGACTTTGTTTTGGGGAATTTTAAAAAAGCTACTTCAGTCAAGTGAAATCCAATGGAAGAAATTTATAAAAATATATTTTCTACATTTTAATATTTTTAAATGTTTTTTTGTCATTGGATAGCTTAGATCTTTCGGTACAAAGACCGTTTTGTACTTTTTCGACTTTGTTTAGGGGAATTTTTAAAAAGATTACTTCAGTCAAGTGAAATCCAATGGTGGAAATTTATAAAAATATCTCTTCTACATTTTAATATTTTTAAATGATTTTTTTGTTATGGGATAGCTGAGATCTTTCGGTACAAATACCGTTTTGTACTTTTTTAATTTTGTTTACAGATGTTTTAAAAAAGATACTTCAGTCAAGTGAAATCGAATGGTAGGAATTTATAAAAATATCTCTTCTACATTTTAATATTTTAAATGATTTTTTGGCATTGGATAGCTGTGATCTTTCGGAACAAAGACCGTTTTGTACTTTTTCGACTTTGTTAAGGGAATTTTAAAAAAGCTACTTCAGTCAAGTGAAATCCAATGGTAGGAATTTATAAAAATATCTCTTCTACATTTTAATATTTTTAAATGATTTTTTTGGCATTGGATAGCTGTGATCTTTCGGAACAAAGACCGTTTTGTACTTTTTCGACTTTGTTAAGGGAATTTAAAACAAAAACTTCAGTCAAGTGAAATCCAATGAAAGAAATTTATAAAAATACCTCTTCTATATTTTAATATTTTTAAAATATTTTTTGGCATTCGATTTCTCAGATCTTTCGGTACAAAGACCGTTTTGTACTTTTTTGATTTTGTTTACAGGTGTTTTAAAGAGACAAATGAAATCCAATGGTAGAAATTTATAAAAATATCTCTTCTACACTTTAATATTTTTAAATGATTTTTTTGTCATTGGATAGCTGAGATCTTTCGGTACAAAGACCGTTTTGTACTTTTTCGATTTTGTTTAGGGGAATTTTAAAAAAGCTATTTCAGTCAAGTGAAATCCAATGGTAGAAATTTATAAAAATATCTCTTCTACATTTTAATATTTTTAAATGATTGTTTTGTCATTGGATAACTTAGATATTCCTGTACAAAGACCGTCTTTTACATTTTCGACTTTGTTTAGATGAATTTCAAAAAAGGCTACTACAGTCAAGTGAAATCCAATGGTAGGAATTTATAAAAATATCTCTTCTACATTTTAATATTTGTAAATTAATATATTTGTCATTCGATATCTCAGATCTTTTGGTACAAAGACCGTTTTGTACTTTTTTGATTTTGTTTACAGGTGTTTTAAAGAGGCTACTTCAGTCAAATGAAATCTAATGGTAGGAATTTATAAAAATATCTCTTCTACATTTTAATATTTTTAAATGATTTTTTTGTCATGGGATGGCTGAGATCTTTCTGTGCAAAGACCGTTTTGTACTTTTTCGACTCTGTTTAAGGGAATTTTAAAAAAGCTACTTCAGTGAAGTGAAATCCAATGGTAGGAATTTATAAAAATATCTCTTCTACATTTTAATATTTGTAAATTATTATTTGGCATTCGATATCTCAGATCTTTTAGTACAAAGACCGTTTTGTACTTTTTTGACTTTGTTTAGGGGAATTTTAAAAAAGCTACTTTAGTCAAGTGAAATCCAATGGTAAAAATTTAGAAAAATATCTCTTCTACATTTTAATATCTGTTAAATATTATTTGGCATTCGATATTTCAGATCTTTCGGTGCAAAGACCGTTTTGTACTTTTTCGACTCTGTTTAGGGGAATTTTAAAAAAGCTACTTCAGTGAAGTGAAATCCAATGGTAGAAATTTATAAAAATAATCTCTTCTACATTTTAATATTTTTAAATGATTTTTTTGTCACTGGATAGTTTAGATCTTTTTGAACAAAGACCGTTTTGTACTTTTTCGACTCTGTTTAAGGGAATTTCATAAAAGCTGTTTCAGTCAAGTGAAATCCAATGGTAGAAATTTATAAAAATATCTCTTCTACATTTTAATATTTTTAAATGATTTTTTTGTCATTGGATAGCTTAGATCTTTTTGTACAAAGACCATTTTGTACTTTTTCGACTTTGTTTAGGGGAATTTTTAAAAAAGGTACTTCAGTCAAGTGAAATCCAATGGTAGAAATTTATAAAAATATCTCTTCTACATTTTAATATTTTTAAATGATTTTTTTTGGCATTTCATAGCTGCGATCTTTCGGTACAAAGACTGTTTTGTACTTTTTTGATTTTGTTTAGAGGTGTTTTAAAGAAGCTACTTCATTCAAGCAAAATCCTATAGTAGAATTTTATAAATATATCTTTTTATTTTTAAAGATTTTTAAATGATTTTTTGGCATTCGATATCTCAGATCTTTCGATACAAAGACCGTTTTGTACTTTTCGACTTTGTTTTGGACAATTTTAAAAAAGCTACTTCAGTCAAGTGAAATCAAATGGTAGTAATAACAAAAAAAAAAAAAAAAAAAAAAAAAAAAAAAAAAAAAAAATCCTCTACATTTTAATGTTTTTAAATGTTTTTTTTTTTTTTTTTTTTTTTTTTTTGGCATTGGATGCCTCAGATCTTTCGGCACAAAGACTGTTTTGTACTTTTTCGACTTTGTTTAAGGGAATTTTAAAAAAGCTACTTCAGTCAAGTGAAATCCAATGAAAGAAATTTATAAAAATATCTCTTCTACATTTAAATATTTTAAAAATATTTTTTGGCATTCGATATCTCAGATCTTTCGATACAAAGACCGTTTTGTACTTTTTCGACTTTGTTTACAGGTGTTTTAAAGAGGCTACTTCAGTCAAGTGAAATCCATTGGTAGAAATTTATAAAAATATCTCTTCTACATTTTAATATTTTTAAATGATTTTTTGGCATTCGATATCTCAGATCTTTCGGTACAAAGACCGTTTTGTACTTTTTCGTCTTTGTTTAGGGGAATTTTAAAAAAGCTATTTCAGTCAAGTGAAATACAATTGTAGAAATTTATAAAAATATCTCTTCTACATTTTAATATTTTTAAATGATTTTTTGGCATTGGATAGCTGAAATTTTTCGGTACAAAGACCGTTTTGTACTTTTTTAGCTCACAGGCTATCATAGCCTGAGAGCTTATGTGCCCGTCCGTTCTGTAAGTACGTTCGTATGTGCGTAATGCGATAACTCATGATAAAAATATCGGATCCACTTGAAATTTTGTATATAGGTATATCCTGATAAGGCGCTTCCCTGATTAGTTTTTGGAGTTCATTCGATATGTATAAGAGGGGGAACGGGGGGCTCATGCCCCTCCCCTTAATTGATATAAACGAGATTTTTATGCAGAATTAACAGTTTTCGTTCAAAATTTAGATATAGGATCATTCTGATGAGGCGATTCCGTGACTGTCATTAGGTGTTCATTGAATAAGTATAAACAGGAGGAACGGGGGGCTCATCCCCCCCCCTTAATTGATATAAACGGGATTTTCATGCAGAATTAACAGTTTTCGTTCAAAATTTAGATATAGGATCATTCTGATGAGGCGATTCCGAGACTGTCATTAGGTGTTCATTGAATAAGTATAAACAGGGGGGACGGGGGGCTCATGCCCCCCCCCCGTTATTTGATATAAACGGGATTTTCATGCAGAATTAACAGTTTTCGTTCAAAATTTAGGTATAGGATCATTCTGATGAGGCGATACCGTGGCTGTTATTAGGTGTTCATAGAATAAGTATAAACGGGGGGAATGGGGGGGTCATGCCCCGAACCTTAATTGATATAAACGGGATTTTCATGCAGAATTAACAGTTTTCGTTCAAAATTTAGATATAGGATCATTCTGATGAGGCGAGTCCGTGGCTGTTATTAGGTGTTCATTGAATAAGTATAAACAGGGGGAACGGGGGTTCTAATGCCCCTCCCCTTAACTTGTATAAATGGATTTTTCAATCAGAATTGTCAGATTTCGTTCAAATCTCTGAATAGTTTTGGAAGTTTAATGGTTAAGTATAAAAGAGGAGACTAACTCCTCTTAAATTATATAAATGCTGAATGGGTTTTCATTAAGAATTATCCGATTTGCTCTGAATTTTGGATATAGGTTTTTTAATATTATAAAGCATGTACTTGATAGTTTAGGAGGTTCAATGATTAAGTATAAAAAGGGAGAAAGGGGAGAGCTGTTTCCTCTTCTTAATTTTTTTTTCGAACGGAATTAACGAAAATACAAGGCTGTAATGTACAATTAGTATGCGTAGCCTGTGAGCTCAATGCCATCAGTTTAACTGGGCAATATTCTTTTTTATTGATTTTGTTTATAGGTGTTTTAATGAGGCTACTTCAGTCAAGTGAATTCCAATGGTAGAACTTTATAAAAATATCTCTTCTACATTTTAATATTTTAAAATGATTTTTTTGTCATTGGATAGCTGAGATTTTTCGGTGTTAAGACCATTTTGTACTTTTTTGGTTTTGTTTACAGGTGTTCAAAGAGGTTACTTCAGTCAAGCGAAATCCTTTAGTAGAAATTTATAAATATATCTTTTCTACATTTAAATATTTTTAAATGTTTTTTTGGCATTGGATATCTGAGATCTTTCGGTACAAAGACCGTTTTATATTTTTTGGATAGTGTTATGGGAGTTTTAAAGAGGCTTATTTCAATCAAGCGAAATCCTATGAAGTTTTGAAGTTCATATAAATATATATTTTCTCTTCTACATTTTAATATTTTTAAATGATTTTTTTAGCATTGAATGTTAGAAATTTATAAAGATATCTCGTCTACAAGTAAATATACTGATGATTACCTCAATCAAGTAAAATCCCATGGTAGAAATTTATAAAGATATCGTTAAGATCATTTAAAAGTCATTTGTAAAGATCATTTTAATGTAATTTTTTTTCATTATATAACTGATATCTTTCTTTACAAAGAACGTTTTATATCTTTTCGATTTTGTTACGGGTATTTTAAAGTGACTTATTTCAATAGATCTAAATCTTTTTTTAGAAATTCTTAAAGATATCTCGTTTGTATTTTAATTGTCTTTAAACATTTTTTCGGCGGGTGGGGTATTAGATATCGGAGATTTCTCTGTACAAACACCTTTTTGCATTTTTTCGATTTTTTACGGGTATTTTAAAGTGGCTTACTTGAATAGATTGAAGTCCCATTATAGAAATTTATAAAGATATCTCGTCAACATTTTAATTTTTTAAATGATTTTTTTAGCATTGAATTTCTGAGATATTTCTGTACAAATACCGCTTTATATTTTTTTCGATTTTTTACGGGTATTTTAAAGGGGCTTACTTCAATGAAGCGAAATCCTATCACAGAAATTTATAGAAATATCTCGTCTATATTTTAATAATCTTTTTTATATTGAACAGCTGAGATCTTTCTGTACAAAGGCCGTATTACAATTTTTGATTTCGATACAGATATTTTAAAGTGACTTACTTCAATCAAGCGAAATCCCATTGTAGAAATTTATAAAGATATCTCGCCTACATTTAAAAAAAAAAAAAACTTTTTTTTATTTTTTTTTCTCTTACATTGAATAGTTTTTACGATTTCATTTATTTTAAAGAGGCTACTGCAGTTAAACGAAACAATGCCTTCGCTTTAAAACTAATGCTATGAAAGAAATTTATAAAAGTTTATCGTCTGTGTTTTAATAGTTTTAAGTTTTTTTTTTACTTTGCCTAGTTGATATCGATTTGCACAAAGGCCATTTTCTATTTTTTCGATTTATTTTACGGGTATATATATATATATATATATATATATATATATATATATATATAACTTTAATCAAACGAAACAATTTACTAGCTTATGATAATTCTTTCGACGATAATCCAACGGTCGAAATTTATAAATAAGTCTCGTCTGCATTTTAATATTTTTCCCCTTCAATAGCTCAGAGCGATCTCTTCAAAGGCCTTTTTCTACTTTTATAATTTTCTTTACAGGACAGTTTCATTTTCGGAACCGTTTTCAAAAGTGATATTATCCTCATATTTAAAATCTACAATCAGTATCGAAAAAAGTAAAAAGCGGCCTCTGTACAAACCATCGTCAGCTATACTATGCAGAAAAAAAAATTAAAAATTGGAATGAAAATATGGTACCTTTAAAAAAATCTTCCATAGGTTTAGTATAATTGAGTTTGTCTTTTTGCGTGACTGAAAAAACCACTATTCTAAAACTTAGATCAGTTAGACTATGACAGGCTTTGGAATATATGCGTATTGTTTAGTTAAAATAGTATAAGAACTTTAAAAATCATTCGTTTATCTTTCTGAAAGGGAAAAACAAAGGAAAGACAATTTATATACAATAAAGCATAAATATATCATTTACGGATGTGAATTTTACCTCAACAGAATATATTTTCTAAAGTATTGTAAATTAGTCATAATTTTCGATAGAAGTGTCAAAATAAATATATTTCTATCTTTTAAATTAGTGTTATCCAATTTAATCATGAATTGCATAATAATTACTTTATATTTTAGAGTGGGTATACTGCAAACTTTTATTGATTAAAATAGAAATATTTATGAAATATTTATGAAAAGGAACATTTAAACTAATTCATTAAGATTTGTCTAAAAGAATGATAAGAAAAATTTAATACAAATGTATTTATTCGCGAATATATCTATTCATTTTTAATGTCAGAACCATTGTTATTTTCTTTCTACCCTTTCTTCTTTTCCCTTTGTCGTCTGCAGATGACAAAAAGTTAATTCTATTATTTTTTATAAATTAACGAATATTTCATTTTGATGTTGTCCGCAATTAAAGAATCTTTTTTAGAAATTAAACTTCAAATATATGGAAGAAAAATAATAAAAATGTTAAATGTGTTTTTGTTCGAAATCAATAATGCTTTTAAAGTACATTTGAGATTGAATGCCTAGTTAAACAAACTTTTTGAAATCAACATGTATTTACATCATTTCTGAAATTCATTTCTGATCGAACTATCATGCATTCAGGAAAGGAAGTTTTTATTTTTTTATCCTAAACCAGCAAACAACATTTTACTAATAGCCACAGGCAAGATTTTACACCTTCGTCCCTGTAAGACTCCCTGGAGGTAAACCCATATCGTCTTTCACCCTAATTACTTTTAAGGCGTCTCCCTTTTGAAGGCGGGAATAAACATCATTTTCGACTATTTTAAATCAAAGTATTTCAACTTTTTATACAAATAGCATAGATTAAATTTTTGTAAAAATGAAAATAAAAAACATTTTCTGAAAGCTAAATAATTAAACTCTGCATGCTGTTTTACCAAATTTTAAAATGTCAAACAGATTTTTCGTAATAAGACATTAAAGGTGGATTTTAAAGACTATAAAATAAAGCACTTGTATCGCCTTAAAATTAAAAAAAGAAATAAAATTTCAGAATGACGTGCAGAGTTTAAGCCTACAGGTTTTCAAAACAACAAAAATTATTAAATTTGAGCAAAATGCAAAGGAATGAAAGCGATAAATTTCTTCCATTGAAATAACATTAGCCGTTCTATCTCGGAGCGTTACTGATGTAGGGCCTTAAACGGAGAGGAGAAAAAAGAACGATCTGACTGACGCGAGAACTAGCATGGGTATGACCAGTGTTGGGCACGTTCACAATATAAACGAACTAACTCAAACTCACGTTCAATTTCTGAAAAGTGATTTAAGTTCACGTTCAAACTCAAAAATTTTTAAACGAATGCGTTCAAATCACGCTCATTTGTAAAAGTGAACGAAGTTCACTAAAAAGTTCACTTTTTTTTTTTTAAATGTTTGGATATTATTGTCCAAATTTACAAAATTTTGTGAACTAATCATTTGATTATTCGATTATACGATTATATTATGTAAGATAGAGGTATGCACGGACGGAAAATTTCCAGGCCCGATCCATAGAAAAAAAATGTCCGGCCCGATATTAAAATAAAAATTTCAGCCCGAGCCACGCCCGGCTCGTAGAGAAAATTTAGCGGCCGATATAATAGCTAAAAACAAGGCCCGACATAATAGCTAAAACAAGGCCTGAGCTTAGCCCGGCCCGGAAAAAAAAGTTGAAATTTCGCACCGAACCCGCCCCGACCCCGAGTACATTTCTACTGGACATTGATATTTATCCTTACCGAAAAGTTCTGGCCAAAAAAACTTACCTTAGTCTGTTTATAATCTCCATTTATGCAGAAGTGCTGTAGGCTGCGATGTTTATGCTTTTAATGAACCTTTGTTAGTTGTATGTAAATGTTTCAGCTATCATTAGTGTTATTAATCTATCTTCCATGTTATGGAGACATAAAAATCTAAAAAATGATATATGGTAAAAGTAAAATCTAAGATGAAACAGCATTGGAAAGAAAAAATACGTTTCTTTTTTAGCAGGTGTAAATGTTTAATATATTTTTTCTACCGTATTATTGTATTCATTTTGCATGGATGAACAGTTTAAAAGAACTTTAAAAGAAATTTTCAGTTTTCAGTTTAAAAGAAAATTCCGTCATAGGCAGTTTATTCCATATGTTTATTCCATATGTCTTCTATTAAAAAAAGCCTGGAATCTACTATTCTTAAAAAAGAATAAAAATCCAATCTTTAAATGTATAAAAATGGCAACTTAAAAGTATGTGCATTTTAGCAAAATCAAGCCAAATTTTACTGATTTTTGAACAGACTTGGCCCCGTCGAGAAAAGGATTTTCATACGGGATGATAAATAAGTATAGTACAATATTGGAAGGAATATATCTCCTAGCTATATCTTGAAATAAAATTTTATTCGTCTTTAATTTGTTAAAAAAGGGTAAAATTTATACATCCTAAGTAATTTAACATAATTAAATGCACAGAGTAAGAATAACAAAAGTTCTTTTGTCAGGTATCTCTCTCTCCTACTCTTAATTCCACGAAAGGATAATTTTATTTATTTATTTATTTATTTTTACATTCAAGCTTTCAAAATGTATGTTATACAGTGAGACGAATTTTAATAAATGAACTAATTTCATTTTGCGATTTTGAAATGTACTAGTCGAAATTTTCTTTTCAATATTCAATATTTCTTAAATGTTAAAACATATGTAAATGCTCTACTGGATTTATATGTTTAAAACCAAATTGCCTTGTATGAGGAGATCTAAAAAAATTCCTAGTTTAGTTTATTTCATGTTTATGTTCTCCGTTAAAGAAAAAAAAAATAGCCTGGACTACGGATTTTAGCAAAGACATTTATTCCAAAATTCTGGTTAACCCTTCCACTGCATTTTGTTTGTAGGATTGCTGATAAAAAATTAGATGTTTGGCATAAGGAAATCCCTTTTCTTTTTGCATATGAATCGATGAAATTTGTATATGTAACTTCTTAAAGCTGTTCTTAACTTCTGCAAAATGTTTTGACACATTTACAAATTCATTTTTAACGAAGAGATATAAAATTGGAAGGCGAGACTATGGAAGCGCTTTTGAATTGAATTCAATATTCCATTTTCTGATAATAAAATTACCTAACGAGTTATAAACTACTTTCATCATATGATTTTCTTCCTTTCTTCGACTGCTTTTTTCGTCGGAAAATGCGGTAAAAAATGTTAACTCTGATGGCTTGTTTTGAAATATTTATGGCGTTTTGTTAAAAAAATTTTAAAGTGAGTGGGATTTGATGGTTTCTGAATAACAACAACTGCTAATTTTATGTATTTCGGAACAAAAATAAATTACAATTTATGCCACAAAGTTTTTTAAGAACACCCTTGATAATCGAATAGGGATTTTCATTTACGTATAAAGTTGACGCATATTTAATTATTTCAAATTATTGTTCCATGACAATGGCCCTTCACACAGACTGCTGAGACTTAAAAACAGACTTTAAACAGCTAATAGGACATCGTTTTCTGAAAGATATTTTGCATTTATAGATAAATGAAAAAAAATTAATTTACAGCAGTTTGAATCAGAACTATGAAATTTTTTGAATACAGAAATGAAAATAAATTAAAGATAGATTGAAAATTCATTTATTAATTTAGAATTAAAATTCTTCTTAAAATTAGTAATCTGTTTATAAAAAAAAAATTCCACATCTCACTGAATAAAGAATTGTGAAAACTGTGACAATTTATGAAGGCCCCGCGGCCGCATCAACTCTTACCCTCACATAAATCTGGATCTGTACATCATTTCTTTAAAGCCAGTCTTCTTTTTTTAAATCTAAAAATTTAAACATTTTGTACGGCTAAAAATTCAGATACGAATACATAATAATTTTTAAGATGCTGCTAGATGCAGTATAATATAAATATTTAGATGAACGCATATTTTATACCACTCTTTTTCTATTCTAAAAGTACACATTATCGATTGTAATGCGTAGAAAGTTTTGCAATAGATTTAAAACATCCCTTTTACAAACACCAAATTTTAAGCCTCATTCCTCCATACCCCCCCCCCCAAAAAAAAAAAAAAAAAAAATCCATAGTTGCGTTAAAAAAGTGGAAAAAAATTGTTAATTCATTTAAAATTGTTATAACATGCCTTAAAAATCTACCGCCTCCATTAAGGATGTATTTCGATTCAAATTGCTTATTTTCCGATTTATTTTTAAATTCATTTTTGCTCTCAAATGCAACAAAATGGCACATTCCTTTATTTAGAAATTACTCAAGGTGCCGTGATTATTAATTCGTTGATAAATGCAGAAAATATCGCAAAAAATACAATCAAAAACGGCACTTTGAACCGATTTTTACGAAGCGGGAGACTTGGGAACGAAAAAAAGGGTCATACTGAGAAGTTAATTGCTTATAAGTCAAATTCTAATGAATTGAGCGTAAAAAGACATCATACGGCACCTTATATTTCTCTTCAAAAATCCCCTCAGCAAGTTTCATATTTCTACTTTTAAAAATGTTTCTGAAATTATATCAGAAAATTTTGAGCTGTTGAAGGTGGAAAAGCGTTTTTTTGAATACATCTTTAAGGAGGAAATGCGGCATGATAATTTTTCTGGGGTTAATGCACCGGGCAAAAAATTTCATCACAATCATTGAAGAAAATTGTAACTGACGATAGAAACTGTAAAAGAAAGCTTAAAAATAGCATAAGAAAAATTCTGTAAATATTTTAATATAAAGTATTTTGTAATATAATTAATAATAATAATAGATTAAAAAAAATGATAAAACCATGTCCAAAACCTAAAACTGTGATATGTACGTATGCATGATTTCTTTTGATGAATTTTTTTTTTCTGTTTATCAGCAGAAATAATGACAATTGGAAAATTAGATATGTTAATTTTGGATGATGCATAAAATATTTTGACTTAAAAAATAAATAAATAAATAAATAAATAAATAAAAAATAGAAAAATAAAAGGGGGGCGGGGAGAAAGAAAAGGAATGGAAAAAGAAATGAAATCGTTTACATTACTTTGTATGTTTAGAAAATATTTGCAAATAGGTTGCAGATTAAAAATCAATTTTATCAATATTGATGTATCCATTTTAAAGATATGGATAATAAACATAATAGAAATTATCGTTCTCGAGACGAAGAGTTTATTCGTCGTCAAATTTAATAAACTGCAAAACATAATTTTTCACTTTCAAAAAATAAGATTATCTGTGTATATACAAAAGCGAATCCAGCCCTCCATTTAGAGGAGGGTCATAGCAATGAGAGAAATGCCACCATAAGAGAGCATTGACTGTCGCATTCTTAAATTCAATTTAAATCCCCAAATTTTAGTAAGATTTCCTAAAAAATTCTTTACATTTAAGGGGTGTCAGGAGTTTTAAAATGGTCAAAAAGTCGATTTTTTTTATTATCTATTTCAAAAGTTTGAACAATCCTTAACAAAATACAAAAAACCGCTTTTCAATATTCGCATTACTTTTTGAGTTATATGTGTTTAAACATGACCCACTCTCAAAATCTGCTTCCGCTTCACCCATTTAAAGGGACCTTGGCATTTGTTTACATTTTCGCCTGAAGCTTGAAACTGTGTTTCTGTCTCACAAGTGAATCTAGTCATTCGCATTTTTCGTTTTTCTTTACCCCATGATTTACTGAAAACATTTTTGAACAGAAGAAGGATGTGCACAACTAAACTTTCGCTGATTTTGAAGCTCATGTTATGATCAAAAAAAGCAAACGTGAGTTCGCTGCTTTCGAATTTGATGATTATATTTTGCATTATTTTGCAAGTTATCTTTATTTTTTCGAGTTTATAAGAATAATTTCTAACTGAGTATTTATTATACTTTGAAAATGAGTAAAGCTTACAACAGATCTGTGGGATATAGAAGTAAGAAACGTCGTTTTCATGGAAGGAAATCTGAGAACAGCTCTGATATTTTTACTGGAAAATCGGCTTCCTCTAAGAAACTGAAGCTTGACATTTCAAGTGCACCTGAAAATTCTAATAGTTGTGAATTGACAGGCTATCGTCTAATAGATATAGCTGTTTTTTCAAAGAAATTTCTAAGTATGTTTCCTGCAATATTTGTCATACTAGTGTAAATTTTATAGAGGAATCAATTCGTGGCAATGCATCAGTTTTCAGTGTGAACTGTGAAAACTGTAATCTGAATTATAAAATAAATAGTTGCCCCATGATTGGACCCAAACATAATGTTCCAGAGGTAAATATTAGGCTAGTTTATAGCTTACGTTCAATAGGTCAGGACTGAGCTGGCCTCAGAACGCTGTGTTCTCTTATGAATATGCCACCACCTATCTCCCAGAAAAATTATGATACCATAACCAACAAACTGAAGGTCGCCTCAAAAAAAGCTGCAGTGAAATCAATAAAAAAAGCTGCTGAAGAAGAAATTACACTGAGTGGAGATTCCAACATTTGCATCAGTGGAGATGGCACGTGGAAAACACGAGGACACACATCAAAAAATGGTGTGTGCAGTGTTATTGGCATTGGAAGTTGAAAAGTAATTGATGTAGAAGTTACTCGCAGGCTTTCCTCATACTGCAAAGCCTGCGAGACATCATCATCTTCAAGCCATGATTGTAAAACCAATCATTCGGGAAGTTCCGGCAGTATGGAGGTGATAGGTATGAAAAGAATTTTTCTACGTTCCGAAGTTACTCGAAGTGTGAAATATCAGAAGTACCTCGGAGATGGAGACACAAAAACATTCCTCGAACTAACCAAAGCTGAACCATATAAGGAACTCAAAATAGAAAAACTCGAGTGCATAGGGCACGTGCAGAAGAGAATGGGCTCTCGTTTACGTAAACTGAAACAGACGCTGTGCGGTGTGAAACTTTCCAATGGCAAAGCCCTAGGAGGAAAAGGCCGTCTAACTGATGGTTTGATCAATAAATTGACAGTGTACTATGGCAATGAAATAAGGTCAAACACGCATTGTTTAGAAAGTATGAGAGCAGCGGTTTGGGCAACGTACTGCCATATGTGTTCCACGGACGAAGAACCAATGCATATGTTTTGCCCAAAGGGTATCGATTCTTGGTGCAAGTACCAAAGACATGTCTCTTCACCTAATACTACAGCACCTTTTCACCATAAACCCTCAGTTCCTTTAGAGGTGATGAAGAAGATAAAATGTATATATGCGGACCTAGCTGCACCTAATTTATTAAAACGCTGCCTTAGTGGTAAAAGACAGAATCAAAACGAAAGTTTTAATTCAGTCATTTGGAAGTTTTGTCCAAAGGTATCTGGTGCTGGTTTCACAGTTGCAGAACTTGCCACTTATGAAGCAGTAATTGCTTTTAATGATGGCAGTAGTGGTCGTCTAACTACTCTGGAAGAATTGGGTATTAATCCAGGTACCTACACAGTCGAAGCTGCTAAGTCGTCTGATCTGAAACGAGTGCGCATTGCTGAAAAGCGAGCATATTTCAGTAGTTTAGAAGCTAGAAGAGCTTGAAGCTTAAAAGAAAAAATAAAATTTGATAAACTAGAGCTAAAGGAAGGAACAACATATGACCCAGGAGCATTTTAAATAGTCCAGGTTAGTTTTTAAACTTTTTTTTCATAATTTTAACTTTAAGTGTCGTTTTCTCAGAACTGTATTTTTTAAAACAATCCGTAAGATTAAAAAAAATCTATTTGAAGTATCATCTGGAAATTTCTCACATATGTTTATATTAACATTCCCTATAAAATGAATTGATTTTGTAAAGATAATTTAAAATTTAATTTTTTAATGATTAATTAATTGTAATTTTAACGATTTTTCAAATTTTCAAATTCAGATGCCATTTTAAAGTAGTTAATTTCAAGCAATGTCTATATCCTTAATTCATTCTATAAAATAGAGTTTAGAGATCATTTTAGTCTATGAATGAAGTTTATAGGTCTACTCAAAGTTTAGTTATCTTACGGATAGTGATAGCCTTTTTGAAAAAATACATGAAAATTTCATTACTTAAATGTTCTTGCTATATTTTTTTTAGTCTGTTGTGAGTCTTTATTTTATGATATTATTAGACCTAAACCCTATCCCAAATGTACCACAAAAAATTAAGTAAATACTTTGAATATTTATGAAGTTATGCGAACTCGAAGCGGAAGCACATTTTCATGAAGAGCGTTAAATTTAAAACTCCTGACACCCCTTAACGAAATATGGAAAACGCTATTTCAATCGCTTAACAACTGAATAAGTGCACTTGCAAGTATCTTGCATGTAAGATTAAAAATGACTTCATAAATTACCAAAATTTATGTAATTTGGATTTGAGTACAGCTTTAAAAAAATAATGTTTTGCATCCCAAAGCAAAGGAGAAGTTAGAAAGAACTTAATATACATTTCATTTGAGTGTATCTTTAAAAATTTAGATGGTTCCACATCCCAAAGCAAAGGAGAAATTAGAAAGAACTTAATATACATTTCATTTTTTAAATGTTCCTTAAAATTTTTCTTTGTTCAAAGTGGAGAGTGGGAGGGAGCTCATGATTCTCCTAACCCCTCACATTATCGGATTAAAATAAAGAAATTAATGTTTATCTTGTTCGAATTCTATATTTGAGAAAGTGGCTTTCATCTTCCGTTGCAAAATGCTATTTTTCATAACATTGTAATGCATTTCACAAAAATAACTTTGACTTTTCAAAAAATATTAGCTGTCCTGTGTCCCCTCCCCCTCCCCCAAAAAACCTTCCCCCAAAATACATCTTTTAAAAGAATTCCAAATTTGTTAAACCATAATATATAATTTCCCATGTGTTTGAAAACTATCTTTACAGATATCTGTGTGATTTTGTTTAAATGCCCGTGTGTCAATTTTAAAAGTGAAAAGTATTTTTTAATGGAAATAAAAAGAAAGAAAGAAAGAAAACAGTTTGCACGTATAAAGAATCTTCACGAATTAAAATCTTACATTAATCATTTGTCATCACGTTATTTATGCATGTATATATATATATATATATATTATTCTAATAAATATATAAATCGATTTTAGAAAGGGCAAACCATCAAGAAATCATTGTATATATAACGATTTGCGATACTGAAATTTAAAACTAATGTATATATATATTTTTTACCAGAAAAAAAATCTTTGTAATTTAGGCGAAATTTGCGTGAATAAAGAGATTGTTTCCCGTTAAAGTTAGAGCAGTAACTGTCATCATGACAATTACCAAATTGATTGTAGCGTTCCTAGACCACCCATAGACTTATATAAGAGACCAACTTAGTTGTAAAAAAAAATTGAAGAGAATGCCAGAACGGTGATTGCATTACGATTAATAACTAAACACCCAAGGCAAAGCGGTATTTATGGCCGACTAGCCTGTTCAACAAAGCACAGAACAAATCTCTAGCCGATGACGCCTCCACTTGTAAATCGTATGTACATTGACAAGTCTTTCTCTTTCACTGAGATGGGCGACAACAAAGATGTTATCTCTTCCGTTCCGCAAATTTTCCTATTCTAAAAAGAGTCCCTCCAAAATGAGACTTATAACCGATAAAAAATACTACTTTATTTTCCCACGCGGATGTTGGTACGGTTGGACTGGGAAAATTTTCGATCGAATTATAAATGTTTCTTATTAACAGGATTCTGTATTTTTACTATATTAAAACTTAAAAAGAGGAAGGGGATGTCTCCTGAAATATTATGTCATTTTATCATTCATACAAAATTTCAGTTTGCTGTGACAATTTGATCCCGAATTATCAAAGTTTGAAATTAATGTATTTTCATACAAGAAAGAAAAAAAAGTGACTGCAATGAAACAAAATTAAAAAATATATACATTTTTGAAACATTTATAAAAACTAAAATTTTGTATTCAAAATTGCCTCATGCTTTTTACGCATTTTTTGAAAGAAAAAAGGAAAAGATCCGACAGCTAAAGTCTGTGCTACAGTTTATCATTGCCAGTCGGGTTTGGGTTAAGTTTATTTCTACTTTTTTGCAACAAGTCCGGTTGATTATCTTTTTTTTTTTTTTTTTTTTTTTTTTTTTTTTTTTTTGTGGTTCTTGCTTTGGATCGGATTTTAACTCTTGTGATTCGGATTAGGGTTGACCAGATTTTTAAAAGGAATATCCAAAATAATTTTTCGTATTAAAAAAGCTACATACAATAATATTTTTATAATGGATACTCCCAAATGTACACATCTAGTAAGCGAACACTGTTCAAAAGTCTTAATACTTATATATTTATATGCTTATATCGATGAATATGGCATGTTCATCTTGCACTCTGCCCACATGTAGCATCTGTATGCATACATAAGCTATCAAAAGTATCATACATGTGCTTATGTGTGTATAAAAAAAATATTGGCAATATTTTTTCACATCCCGAGAAAAGAAAAAATGTTCTTATGGTCACATTTTTTGTAATTTATTTTTCATGCAGTAGTTTGAATATATACTCATTCATACTAAAATACATATGTATATTTTCACCTGAAACATAATTGGCTGTTTGTGTTTAGACGGCCAATTTTTAACACAACAGGTATAGACCATAAAGGGGAGAGTGTTCTCATTGGGGGGGGGGGGTCTTTCTTAGGGTACCAAGCCCATACTTATTTCATGGAATATCAAAGTTTGAATAAAACTCGAAAAACTCCGAACGATTAGGCCGACGGACGCGATTGCATTGGAACCCAGCACCTCCCGTCTACCAGCCACCAGCCTGAAACATAGTTGTGCTCAAACATTTTGTGAAAACGCAAACAACCCGACTTTCAAAAGATCTAATTATGATTCATAAAAATTATTCCAGGCAATCCAACCCTCAAAACGAATATAATAATTAAAACCTGAAATTAGAAATTTATGTGCAACGTGACCCGATGCAAGATTCTATTCAATGATCTCGATGTCTATACTATTCAGAGGTTATACAATATTTGAATTTTTAAAAATGAATTTTATAAATATCTAAACACTTTTTTTCTATAAAAACATAACTTAGTAGTAGAAATATAAATGTAGGTTACTTTTTTTTACAATTGCATCAAACCTAATTTACTTTCCTTCGTGTCGGGTTGCTGGTGGCACAAAATTATTTTACTGCTTTCGAGGTTCAGGTCGGGTTGTGGATCCAACTTATTCTATTTGTGAGCTTCGGAACGGATTAAGGGTTGATTGTTAAGCATGCTTCGAAAGGAAGACGTAAAGTTTCAATGTCACGTTTTCTAAAAGGTTTTAAACAAACTTTTAAAGACACAGGATGCGCAGTGAAAGATCCATTCAATGCAAAGTAGTTGCGAATACTTTAGTATGTATGTGATATTTCTAATTAAATCAATATGTTTTTCAAAATTTGTTATTTATTGCGTTTATACTGATATTGGGCTGCATTGCAGAAATACACTGTTAAAAATTGTTATCTAAGATGTCTAAATCGTCCGTGTTGTTAATGGTTAATAAATTCGGCTAATCATCGCTTTTTTTAAAAAAAAATCTCTATCAACAATGTTTTTATGCTTCTTCTACAATGGGTACTTCCAACGCTGCTCAACACTTTCGCTGAATGTCCGCAAGTCAAAATTTGTGTGCAATAGAAAAATGCGCTTTTCTCAAAAACTGTGTGACATAGGGTTAATCGCTATAGTTTTCCAGCAAATTTTAAGTTAACGTCTACTATCTTTTTTTTTTTTTTTTTTTTTTTTTTTTTTTTTTCAGAATTTTAGTTTAAGTAGATTCGGAAATAGATGGGGGGGGGGGGATGTTTTTGCACTGCATTTTTGGCATCGCTCTGAAAATCTAACACTTAAAAATTTTAAAACAATGTGGGGTTTTTTTTAGGTCAGCGCTACGACACCTTTCATCGCACACGATGTACAAAGAAATTTTTTTTCCTGAATAATTTAATTAATCCCCCTACATTTTTCCTAAATTTATTTGTGAATGTTTAATAATCTGTAAATAGGTAGGTCAATAATCTTTATGAGTTCTCCCAATTTGAACTTTCCACATCCCATAGTTTACGAGTAAAATGGTTGCGACAGACAAAAAACTAACACAAGAGGGAGATCTTTTAATGATTCCGTTTAATTTTTTAAGTACAAAACTCTAAAAAATACTTATTATAGTTTCTCTTTCATGGTTATGTTTTTCACTTAAAAAAAAAGGTCATGGGCTGCGTAATTGGCACGTTTATTCCAAAGTTTTGGTCTTTCCATACTTCTTTCTGTATATCCCATTGTAAACTAAATTGACTTTAAAATGAATCCTTAACTGTATCTAAATATCTGGAATATTATTAACAACATTAATGTATTTCCACGGACTGGAGGATTAAAAATATGAAAAATTCTACACAGATGAACTTTTTAAGAAAAATCTCTGAAAAAAATTCATTGTAGACATATTCTTTATTAAGAAATTCGCCGTCTCTTACAAATGTGTTATAATTTTTTTTTTTTTTCACATGGATTATTCTGTCCATTTGGCACCGATCTAGAAATTGTTTCGTTTAAGATAGGATTTCGTCATATACAGATTTTTGTAACACCTTTTATAGTACTTAATTCCCCTCCCCTAGCATTGTATATGTACTATTCTTTAAAGAGAATTTTAAATGTTGAATTATATTAATTTAAAACTACAATAAACTCTGGCTAAGGCGGAATCGATCGGGATCGAGAAAATTTTCCGTTGTAGACAATATCCCGTCTTAGATAAATTCTACTCTATGTCTGCGGATTCGTAGGGACTTGGAAATCTTTCAGAGTTAGACATATTTATGACTAACATACATTCCACCTTATACAGAGAGTTTACTGTATATATGTATTTTCGGCGAAAATTGCAAATAATCCAGGTCCGGTTCGGCGCGGCCCGAGCCTGCAGAAGAAGTAAGACTAGGGTACCACCCAGAGAAGTGATACCCAGACTAAACCCTTCCTAACACACATGTAGGTCCAGGGCCATAGCTGAGGGGGCGCTATAGGCGGCTCACCCCCCCCCCCCTGAAAAAAATTCCACGGTCACTAAAGGAATTTCTGCTCTGAAAATTCAAATGAAATTCTGTTCAAAAATCTAATTTAGTTTTGAGATCTTTTCACAATTTTGCAGAACTACTAAATTGTATTTAAAATAAGTGTTTCAACTCTCCCTCATCTTATTCGTACATATGAAGCTAACATGATGTTTAATTTTACACCACTTATACACTCAAAAATTTCATCATCATGTATTTTTCTTAGCATAAAATGAAGTTATTACAACAGTTTAATAAGAAACATAGTACCTACAATGTGAATATGCACAAATTTATCTTTCTGCCACAAAGAGAGAGAGAGAAAAAAAATATGAGCCCCCCCCCCCTCCCCCCAATCGTTCACTTCTAGCTACGGCCCTGTGTACTACACAGTGTGTAGGTCTCAAAATGGCATTTGAAAGGGGGAAAAGTACTAAGGTCTGGAAAAATTTTAAATAAATTATGAAAAAAATGAACGTAAATTTGAACGTAAATTTCGTTCAAACTCGTCGATTTTTTGAGTTTCCGCTCAGTTCAAACTCGTTTATAAAATTGTGAGCGAAGTTCAGTTCAAAGTTCACATATAGTGAGCGAAACTCGTGATTTTTCGTTCATTGAACGCGTTCATACCCAACACTGGGTATGACATACCCGCGACACCTGTTTCTCTAAATATATTTTTAGAACAGAATTAGTTTTCCCTCTCATGAAAGAATGTGACCTTGGATACAGCTACACGGAGTTCTGGTCTAATCCGATAACAAGAAAGTAAAAAAAAAAAAAAAAAAAAAAAAAAAAAAAAAACGTTGAATGAAAATAGATCGGGCATCTAATAACCGTTGCGAGTTCTCGCGGGTTAATATAATTTAAACACGCCCCAAACAATGTTTTCCCATATAGCATTATGTAGTGGAATAATTTGTAATTTAATAAATATTCTTTTCATCACAGATTATACAGAATGCATATTTTAGTACATATATACTTCATAGGTTCATTTCAGTTCTATTATATTCATGCATTTAACACTATTAAAATGCATTAGAAACTTTTTTTCCACATTAGCCATAATGTAACGGAGTACTTTTGATTGTCCCTGCAATTGTTTTACACATCCGATTTTCATAAAATTTGAAATGCTAGATAAAATTATGTAATAATTATGTATTTTAAAATTCAAAAGATTAAAATGCATTTGAAACTTTTTTCCGATTGACCGTAATGTAACGGAAGACTTTTGATTGTCCCTGTAATCGATCTATGAATCTGAATTTCATGAAATTTGAAATGACTCGACAAAATTATGTAATAATTATATATTTTAAATTCCAAACGATTCGGTTTGGTAGTTTTTGCGCTATTATTTGCGTATGGACGGACTGAATGACGACTATAGGTGCTACGTATTTACATAATTACGAAAGCACCTAATGAGGACTTTGAATTCTAGCAAAAAAGTTCTGCTTACTGAGGATACCGTAAATAGCCCCTGGACGAGGACTTTGGCCGATGTACTGGCGGACCAGTCCGAACCAACTAGAGTCGCAAATAATGGAATAGCATGTAAATTGATTAATGTCCAGAGAATATTAAAAAAATTTTCAAAGGCAGTTAAAGAAAACAAAATAGTACCTTTCTACAAATATTTAATTGATGACGATAAAAACCATATGTTTAGTACAAGGTTAAAAATAAAGTTGAATCAAATCAGAAATAATACAAATATTTTCTTTGTTTCCATTTAACATTTAAATGTATTTTAATTTATAATTGATGTGGCATAATTAAAGTATTTTTGTGTGCAAGTAATAAATAAAACTCGAATTTCACATTTGATTATCTATTACCAAATGACTGATAAAATGGTTTGTTTTTGTTAACTATTTGGAAAAAAGTTGTTGTCCTTGGTTAAGAATTGTGAAATCTGAAGAATATTTTATTGTCTGTTCAATATTTTATTGGCTGAATTCCGCAACTTATTTTATTTTATTCGTTTCCTGATTGGTCCAAAAATGGAATACTTCTGTTGCCACAATGACGAAAAGAGTAATAAAAACTTTTTTAAAAATTAATAATTTGAAAACAAATTGTAACAAAGATTTCAAAAAAATTTCATTAGAAAGTGCATTTTTTTCTCTACGCAACGGTATAAAAATTTAAAATGTGCGATGTTAAGAGGTTTAAAAATTTGCAGTTCCGAAAACTGTAAAACTGAAATGTCATTTAAATTTTGTTTATGATTCATGTCGTACGTAATATGAGGCCTTCAGAAGTAACCCTGATTAAATCCATCAAATAAAGAAGCACATTTTAAACTTAAGTTGTATATTTATAAACTATTAGTTTTTTTAATTATTATTATCATTGGTCTTGGAATATTAATGTTTAATGCATGACGTACGTAATATACGACTCGTTATAATCATCCTAAAATGATGTTTATTATTATCATTATTTTATTACTTTTTAGAAGATTTAAAAATAAAAAAATAACAACGAAAAATTTAATTGATCGAACTATAAAAGCACACGAAGCTAAATAAATATGCATTTAAATTTCTATTAGTGATGCAATTCGAACCTGCATATTATTTTTATCAAGTTTATAAATTTAATGACTTCTCCTCATATACTCTAAAATTTTGAATTTAAATAATCATTTATAACAGGCATTTGTACTACTTTTTTCTTTAATTTAATTTTTCATGAAATAAATCGTATTGAAATTTGGACATAATTTCTTCGACAGTTTTGGGCAGATTAGATTTAAATAGCATTATATTTAAATTGCTTGTTTAAGGCTTTGATTAAATAAATGCGAAAACTTTTGAACAAACTAATTTCTTTTATACAGAAACTACTGAGTAGCGATCTATTTAGCATTTAATTATTATTTGCATTATAATGGAATACGTGACTAATACTTTATCTCAAAGTAGTTTTGAGTATTACTTTAGATAAAATTTTGTTAACAGATTTCATTAAATCTAAGGTTTGAACCATTAAAATCTTTCGAAATTTTATGCATGACATGCATTTCTGTGTTTTCAGCGCATTTAAAAGATGCAAGTGTCAATTTGTACAACTTTTCGTTCTTAAATATCTTATAAAAGTTGTTAATAACATTTAATGAGGTAATTATTCCAAATTAAAATTTACTTTGACATTTTAGGATTTAGAATAGTAAGGTGAGAATTAAGTTTACTTGTACATTTAGATATTTAATTGCCATCGTTAGGAAAATAAAATAAATGTTGTCTTACATGATAGAATAGGAACTTGTAATATTCGTTAAAAGTTGATATTTATTATTAATGAACTATTTCCAATCACTCTTACAATAAATAAAAATAAAGTTGTAAAAGCCGTTTTTACAGCTTTTCAGTAAAAAATAATTTTATAACATTTTGTTCATTTCTTAAAGATTAAATACTCTAATTACCACATGCTTAAAAACATACTATTAATGCATTTTCCTAAAAGGTTTTAAAATACATCTTACTTACATTATGTCTAAATAAATGCACCAATACTATTTACTAAATGTCAAAATTATTTTTAAATATTCATCAATTTCCTTAATTATATTGGACTTTTTTTGCTATATATTTATTTATTTTTATTTTCAGAAAAATGAATAATTTCATACATTAGTGTTAAAATATCTTTTCGCATACAAAAAATTTAATAAACATTTTTTAATAAATCCTTTATTAAACAATAAATTAAATATTTTAGTATGCTTCATTAAGTAAATAACTGTTCTTTTTTTATATCGTTTTTGCAGAGAGTTTCATTTATAATTAATCATTAAATATGAATTTTAAATACGACTGGATTATCTAAAGATATATTAAAATAAAATGATTTTCTATAGATTAAGATCAAAATCTTCACAAACACTTATTTTATTCAAGGATAAATAAAATATTTTTTAAAAGAAAAACTTTTTGATTAAACGATGCAAAATTAAACTTTTCGGTGCATTTGAAATTAAACATCCAGTCATAAGAAATTTATGTTTAATTATTCAAGAACGAACTATATTAACAATGCTTTCAGTGTTTTTTATTTATTTATTTATTTATTTTTATTTTTTTAATCAAAAAATAATTATTTTTCAAATGTTGCTACATACTAAAAATGGAGAATTCATATTTAATATCAAATATTTTAGTACATTAATTAATCATGTAACAAGAATTATTTTTCTCTGACTAATTTTTGATAAAATCTAAAACTCTTTGAATGTTTTCTTCAAGTTAAAAGATAGTTACTTATCGTATTTTTATTATTTCGCATTTTGTATTATACATTGTCTTCGAATATATTAAATTTTACTTTTAATTAAAAGGCAACTAAAAATTTGGTCCTTTAATATTAAAACATTTTTTTTTATTTTTAACAGAGACAGATTTGACTTATATTTTAATTTTGTTCAACGTAAGGGGATGCTTGCATAACTCCCAGAGTATTGCATAACTCTCACAAATATAATTGTCAAATAAATTTTACGAGCTTTAATTTCGAAAATTTATAAGAATCAATTGATATTTGGATTTAGACACAGTATTTCTCATTTAATGTTTTACTATAGCTGATAAATAAAAATACTAATTTGTTTGATATCTAAAATTTTAATTAGAATATCTGAAATTTTCATTTATGAAGATAGGATTCATTTCATTATAATTAAAATATATTTGTATTTTTTAAGACACAAATTTCTAACTATAGACTTAAATGCAAAAGATGTTATTTTAATTATTCAACAGTCTTTTTGATAGTCTTGATAATATTTTATGGTAAATTCTTTGTAATGATGAATATTTATGAAAAGAAAACAATTCAACATATAATATAGGTGATTTATGTATATATAAACAAATCAGCTAAAATATTTGCAGGTAATGTGTTTGTGTGTGAGAGAGAGAGATGAAGATTATATACCTTTTTCTAATTTTCATAGTATTTTAAATTTTACTTTTATAACTGTATGTAACACAGTAGCTTCAGTATAACTGACTTTGTATCATGAGTCTGAAAAATAAAAAATGAAAAATTGAGTCTGAACTCTGAAAATAAAAAGTGTAGAGATTGAAAGTTTGCCAACTATGATTATCTGACTAGTCAAAAATCTATCATTAATTAATTATTCCTTTTTCTTTATCTTAATTTTTAATTTCATGTACTGAATAATATCTAAATGAGGGGGAAATATATAATTAAGAAGCAAGGAAGAATATAGAAAATAAAACAGCAAATTTATGTGCATATTTAGAGGAGAGTGGTGAGGAATGGGACACTTTTTACAAAAATAATAAAATCAACTTTACTTGACACAAATACAAAAACTTTGATTTATAGAATACAAAATGAAACACTTTCTAATGCCCTTGAACAATACAGAAACATAATTTAAAGAATCAACTTTATAATTAAAGAAAATGTAAATTTCAAAATGTGTCCCATACTTCCCCACTAACAGAGAAGTAATATTTGTACTATGATGGTTGATAAGGAATATCAAAAACTAATGTCTTAAATGACTATATGCTGAATTTTAGATCCGTGGCTGCTATAGTAACATAGTTTTAGAGGGAGGGGTAAAGTTCTAAAAACCTATTTATAGGGAGTTTTTAAAACGAAGGGCTGACTGTGAAAGGCTTATTGGAGCTTATGAGGCTACACTTGTGATAGTGGATGAGAAGTGTGTAAATCACAATGATCTCGAGTCCAAACAACAGTACTTTTAAAGCATCCATTGTCACAAATCTAGCCCTTTAAGCTAAAAACAGGCTTTCAACTACACGCCCCCCCCCCATTTTACTCCTCCATACAAAACTATATGAATATTGGATCTACGGTTCTAAAACTAAGCATAAAATCAACTAAGACATTAGACTTCGATATTCTACATCAACCCATTTCAGTACAGATATTTCATATACACTAGGCACAATAGTTATTGAACCTCCATCGAATATGCGTATTTTACATATTACGCAAAGAAATGTGTAAATTACAATAATACAATAATGTGTGTTTTTGTGTAATACATATTTATCAGTGTAATCACAGTAGATTACACTGATAAATGAGTGAGAATATTACTCAGATATATGTGTATTCTTGCGCAAATTACACATTAATATGGGTACTTCATGAGTGATCATTATAACTTTTATCCACTTAGTGTTATCGTCAAATTAAGCACTGAAATGTGTATTTTGAAATTTACACATTAGGTGTATATTTTGGCAATTTACACACAAATTTACACACATAAACAAATCGTTTTTGTATCATCGATTTACACATTTTTGTGTGCAAATTTACACTTTTATTTTTTAGAGTGTAGTTTTTAGTACTTTTTTTTGTCATTTTGGCAACTGAAATACTCCATTTTTGGACATTAAACGTGTACCAGTAAAAAAAAAATAATAAAAAAACAGAGGTATTTCATTTCTAGACATTAAATATGGACCAATCAGAAAATGAATAAAATACAATCAATTGCGGAATTCGACCAATAAAAAGATTCAGATATACTTCAGATTTCCCAATTCTCTATCGAGAACAACAACTATCTTCCCAAATAGTTTAAAAAAACTTAGAAGTACGCATGAGAAATAAAGAACTTCTATTTGTAAAGATCGATGTCCCAATTTTGAATGGTAATTGAGTTCAAAGATTTATAAAAAGTCAGTATTCAAATCAAAAACGCTCATAAATATTGCATTAAATTAATTCATGAGTCTCATAGAATCCATCATGTCACTTTTCAGTGAAAACTTCATTCACACTGAAAAGACTTTTGACACTCGATGAAATTGATAAAGCACTTGATGCAAAAGAAATGAAAAAGACTTTTATTGAATAAAAATGAATTAAAAGGCTTTTAATAGAATTTCATTTTATTTTTGGCTGCATTCGTAATTGTATAAATACGTAGAACCTAAAGTCTTCGTACAGTCCGTCCGTCTGTCCATTTGTCCGCATGTCTGTAAATCCGTCCGTCTGTCCACATACAATAGACCAAAAACTACCCTGCCGAATAATATGAAATTTAAAATGTATAATTGTTGTATAAATTTGTCGAGTCATTTCAAATTTTATGAAAATCGGATGTATAGTTTAATTACAGGGATTATGATTCCATTTCATTACGGTCAAAGTGAAAAAACAGTTTCGATTGCATTTAATGATGTTATACTGTTCCGAACATAATAGAATTGATGCGCATCTATGAAGTATGTACTAAAAAGTAAATTCAGCATTATCTGTGGTGCAAAGAATATTTGCTATTAATTTACAGTGCCACACAAAAGTATTCCATTACACAATGATACAGCAAGAAACACAGTTTGGAGAACTTTTTAATATTAGTAAAATATTTCACATTTTATGAAATAGATATATGTTGTTGAGGTTTAATACAAGTTTCTTCCTGTATAATAGAAAGCATATTATTTACAGGGACACAGAAAAAATTTGATCCACTATAGCCTATAAGCGTACTCTATGCTATTAGACTAAGGTCTGAATATTTTAAAAACTTTGTTATAGTATGAACGTACCTCATTTGTTACGTTTGACGTGCAATTTCCAATTGTTTCTATCAGAGAATGCATAAAAATGCATAAATAACAGATTTCATATATTCTTTTTTGTTTGAAGATGATAAAAGGATAGCGAGTGACAGAATTCACTGATTATATTTGACATATTTAACCCTTTATCTACCGACGGTACGTATAAGTATCATAAAAATTACTTATTATAAAATTCTTTTAGTACGTCAATTAGTTGTAATACTGTTTAGAATAAGTTACAGATTCATTACTTTATTTTTTTCCAAAAGCATTATTGGTTACACAAAACAAAAATATTTTAAAGGGATGATTTCTTTTGCCTTTGTATCTTTTCAGCTTTCTTGGCGCAATGGGAGGGGGATGGAGATTTTTCGATTTGGAAATAATTCTACATTCATATTGTAAGAACATCATATTTGTACACTTTATAATTCTACAAAATACTAAGAAAACAATTTAAAATAAAATATTTCAGTGGGGTTCTAAATATTGCCTGTAAATTCAAATTTGCCTGTAAATTCAAATTTAATTAATCCTTCTAAATTCATTCAAAAATTCATAAAATGATTATGTAAATCTTTTAATTTAGATTAAACAATTTACGTAAAATGCTTTAGAATGTAAAATTTTAATGAATTTACAATGCGGATTGATAAAGGGTTAACTCATCACAATATATTGTACATACATAATGCGTTACATGTTTTAAGATTTATTCTTTAATCTTGTTTAACTAATAAATAAATTATTTTTAAGTAAATAAAATGAATTAAATATACAAATTATTCATTTATATACATTTTACTTTTCACGTTCATTGTAAAGCGAATTTTTAGCTTAATTTTTTTAATTGAAATATAATTAATTTTTCTTAAAAATTTAGTCTAAGTTCATTTTTTTTTTTACTTTTGCATTTATGAATTCATAGAAACGTATTAGTAGCCACTTCCTGTTACTTGTATTCAGTTGTTTAGTTTTACTTTTAAGTTGAGTAAAACGAAGGGTCTATTTATATACGTTTGCACGGCTTCATAAATGGCAATTCACTAACCACCGTTTATCTTTTCTATGATTTACTGAATACCAAGAAACTAACAGTTATATAAAGACAAAAGGAATATTACGTTATTATTATTAATTATAAGTATGTTTAAGTATAACATATTTAAAATCAATAAGTTGGAGTATAATTTTAATATTAACTCCTTGGGGACGAGCGACAAGTATATGTGCTGCGAAAAGGCATCCTTTTTTATCCTCGCCACTAAAATTTTAGTGAAAAATTTTCCTTATTTATTCGGAGTATTTTCTAAATTTAATAAGGCAGAAATTCCTGAATTTGAAAACTGGTGACAAAACATTAAAAATTTCGTAAAAGGCTCTCGTCGCTAAGGGGTTAATGACAGTTACGAAACTCTTTGATGTATAAAAGAATATACAGATATTTTTTATTACACAATTGACGAAATGAAAATAGTTTAGAATTTTTAAATACGTCAACTCTGGATGTTTACGTTTGAAGGTTGTGTAAACTTCTCTTTTATGTACTTTTAAATATCTAATTCAAAATGTTTTGCTAAATTAATCAAATAAGTTTTAAACTAATGTAATTTTTAACAAAGCAACATTAGTTTAACAACATTTTAAAGAAACAAGTAAATTAAATGATGCATGTTACATCTTTGGTAATGAGGTCGTTTTACTTTAACATTACTTATTTTAATATTATAGCAAAAAGGAAAAAATAATATTTTAATCGAAAATTACGTTTGAAAAGTATTCGGATACATTAAATAAGAAATTACCTCTTTTTTTAAAAATATTTTGAGAGAAAAAATTGAATTATTTGATTTTATCTTCATTATGTTTTATCTTGATTTTTTCCAAGCAGATTTATCTCCCAAAAAAGCAATAATAATGAAAGAAAAAAAGACTATTTTAAGAAATTTGAATAATAATTGTTTCGATAAATTTAAATTATTGATTTTTTAAAGATATTTTTAATCGAATAAATCTGAATATTCTTTATATGAAATATAATTGAAGCACTTTTAACTTTATCAAAACATTTATACCTAGGTAAATATAAAATAAAATGCCTGTAACAAAAATCTCACATTATTAAAAAAAGAGACCTTATGCTCCAAATATCTCAAAATTATTGTCTAAACCAACATGGTAGAGCTTCATCAATACTTCTTTATGTAAAAACAAAATATTATTATTTATAAATACACACTACTTTTTAAAAAATAAATAACCACTTTATTTATACAATACTTTTTCTATGATACTTGACGATTTATCATTTAACACACTGTACAAAGACTGAAAAATCTCCAAAAGATCATTTCAAAAGGAAATTGTGCTTCTATTTAGAAGATTAACTCCGGATACCTTTTTTATAATTTACTCGAAAACATGATTTGAACTTCGATAAATAAAAACAAAGACTCAAATCTAGCATAAAAGTTCTTCCAAAGATGATTATGTCATAACAGCTCTCATGGCGTAAGGAAACATGTGTCATAGATAAAAAAGAGCACTCAACATCTAATACATATTTCTTTTTTTCCAATTACATAAGCTTTTTCTTCCTGCACTTATCAGTTTTAAAGCACATACGCATCAGGAAAGCACGCTTGTTGCTTTTATTAAATTCCATTAAAATGCTGTACTAATTAACATTTGGAAAATAGTTGATTTCTTTTTTGCAGTTAAATAATACTAATGCATGTGTTAAAAAGAGGAATTTTGTTTTTATTTCAGTTATTACTGATATCATGCACTTAATGGCCGCGATCCATAATGAAATATATGAGACTTTGGAAAAGAAAAAAACAGAGAAGAAAAGGGAGACCTGCAGTTCTTTAATATCGTTTCGTATTGGATAAACTTTTTTTTTTACCCCTTCGAAAGAATAATAAAATGTTTCTGAAAAAAATGCCTTTTATAATCGAAATATTAGCGTATTCGCTTTTGTTAACTTTTCTATTTTGAAAATGGTGTTTTGTAGAGAGTAAAAACAAATGGTCTTCTTCTTAAGCAGCAATTAATATTACAGGTTTTCCCTTTATTTAGACAACAATATTACCATTTAGAATGCGACAAAAAGCGACGAGGAATTCTAGGGAAAAAGTTCTTACTGAAATCATATACTTAATGGCCGCGATCCATAATGAAATACATGAAACATTGGAAAAGAAAAAAAACAGATAGCGAGAAAGAGACCTGCAGTTCTTTGATATCATTTTCGTGTTGAATAAATTTTTTTGTCCCTTCGAAAGAACAATAAAATGTTTATGAAAAGAATTTAATCCAAAATCCTTTTTTAATCCAAATATTAGCGTATTCGCTTTTGTTTACTTTATAATTTTGAAAATGGTGTTTTGTAGCGAGAGTAAAGACAATATTTTTTCTTCTTAAACAAAAATTAATATTACAAGTTTTTCTTGTACTTAGACGACAATATCGCCATTTAGGATGTGCCAAAAAGGAACTTTGAACTCTAAGAAAAAAGTTCTAACTCATATCATACACTAAAGGCTGCGATCTATAATGAAATATCTCGTTTTCACATTGAATAAAAATTTTTTTGCTTCTTCGAAGGAACGATAAAATGTTTCTTGTAAAAAATGCCCTATTTAATCGAATTTTTCTTAAATAATCCATAAGCGCATAATTCGATGTATTTTTTTCTCTAATCGATATATTAGCATATTATCAAAATGTAGTAGCATATTATCGAAATAGTAGCGTATAATCGAAATAGATAATTATAATCGAATTATATATTTATATCGAATTGATAATTATATATCGAAATAGTAGCGTATTATTGAAATATTAGCGCATTGAATTCTAAGAAAAAAGTTTTTACTCATATCATACACTAAAGGCTGCGATCCATAATGAAATATCTGAAAGAAATATTTCGTTTTCTTATTGAATAAACTTTTTTTGCTTCTTCGAATGAACGATTCTAAGAAAAAAGTTCTTGCTCATATCATACACTAAAGGTGCGATCCATAATGAAATACCTGAATGTAGGAAAATGAAAAAAAAAGTATGAGAGGAAAACTTGCAGTTCTTTAATATCGTTTTCATATTGAATAAACTTTTTTTGCTCCTTCTAAAGAACGATAAAATGCTTCTAATGAAAAAAAAATGGCCTTATTTCATCGAATCGTTCTTAAATAAGGCATGAGCGCATAATTTGATGGATTTTCTTTCTTTAAGATAGATCTTTGCATTATGCTGCATTTCAATAATTTTTTGCGATTTTCATTAATGTTATAATATTTGATTCTGTAATATGGGTCATTGTCATTATTTTTCTCTCAATTAAATATTGTGCTGTAAATATTTAAAATTATAGGGATTTCATAATATTTAGTCAATATCATTTTTTTTCAATTTTTAAATGAACAGTGAATTTATATATATGTAATGATGTCGGTTCGAGGTGACATAAACCGTGGCATAAGAATTTGTCTCGGAAGCCTTTTGGTGGGTCGAACTCTTTTATTCTGCCGCTCCGTACTACAGCTCAATCCACGCGTCCGTTCGGAGTTCCTTCAAGCTGTTTACGCCGATTTAGAAGAGTTACATTGTAGTAGATGAAGCAGGCATCTTAACTAAAAACATCTCTGTTTTTTTTGCGCATGATCTTGCTAATATCGTGATATATCCAGCAGAGGGTACAGTTGTACATTTGAGGGGAACATTTTTGTAATTGATTGATTATATTTTGATAGATCAAGGCCCGAATAATTCCCGGGTCAATGACGTATCATGCCTTGACCACAAATGTCTGCAAAAAGCACTTAAATCATCAATTTTAATCTTAAGGAGCATCAAAAAATGATGTCTGAAAGTAATAAATGTGAGGCTAAGCACAAAAGTTATCATGGGCAAAATAGCTTTAAGTTTTAGAATTGAAGTTACAGATATTAGTTGGGAAGATTTTGAACATTATAATTTCAATTTTAAATTTCTTTTATAAGGGTTTTATTTTTATACTTTCATTTCCTCCCCTCCAAAAGTAGAGATTCATCAGATTTACCTGCATATCTGGATGAACTCATCCGGAAAATAATGAATACACAATCACATAGGAATTTAATTTTTCGCCGCTACAGTTTAATGTTAATGTTTAGGTTGAGTCTGCTAAGCCATGAGGGCTGAATTTTTCTGCTGTAAAAATATTTAAAATTTTAAAACGAAATTCAAGATTTTAAGATTTTATGTAAAAAATTTAGGATATGGCACTCGAGACAACCTGACCGAAATTTACATATGGATTTGAACAATATTTTAAAAAATTTCTCATTTTTTACACTTTTTTATTATTTACTTATTTATTTTACTTAAACATACTTATAAAAATCTCGCCACACTCGCCTTTAAAGAATCATGTTAATAAAATTTATATCTTTAAAAATCCCGATGGCTTTTTGTTTTCTTTTCCTAGCGAAGCAAATGTATTATACACAAAAAATATATTATTTCAGAATTATACTAAAATTATACAGGGTGCCCATAAAAAATGACCCAGTTATATATTTTAATAATATTAACTGTAAGCATTGTAGACTGTTCGTTCAAAAGCATAAATAAACAGTTTTAGATTAATGCATGTGCGAGTACTGCTTTGTTATTTATATTACTCGAGGTTTCTCATATGCAAAATGGCGACTCCCGAGTGAAAAGTGTTAGACTATAGATTTAAAAGCCGTTTGAGCCATGCGATTTTTTTCTTTGGACTTTGTACAACATCGTGTCTATTATCCGCCGCTATGAAATGATATGACAGAGAGAACTGAATGGGATATTGCTTCCGTAACTCTTGGACTGTTAACTGAAGTGTGGAAAGTATTTGACTTTCGATAGGACATGTACAGTATCGCTAAATGTGCATATGGGTGAATATCACAAAATGTCAAATTTTGATCATCTGAGATATAGAAAGTATCCATTGCAAAAAATACAAAATTTCAAGAAATAAATTTATTTTTATTAGAAAATGAAGGATTTTCCATATAAAATTTCTAAATTTTGAAGAAATTAAATAATAAGTTAATTTTTATGCAATTAAATGCCATTTATTGTGATAAATATGCGCTTAGAATTAGACTTCAGGTTCTTTGTTATTATTATTTTTTTACTGAAAGTATAAAAAGATCTGGTAGATACCATCTTTATCACTATATATATTGTATCGTATATAGGGGTTCAGATCTCATGGTGTGCCATGTTCAAAATCTACAGTCTCTTTAAAAAAATGGAAAGTAATTTATTAACAAATCTTCACAACTACAGAGTCTTTGAATTTGCAAATATTACCAGATTTTCCAAAATAACTGAGCAAATCCAATGTACTAGTACAGATACATGTCACAAAGACTCTTTACACAATGTCTCAACACAATATCAAATACAAAACAGCTTAGATAAATCACAATAAACAAGCAAACTTACTTAAAACATATTGAATTCAAGAATCGTCTACTAGCTCACTCAATGACTGACTGAATAATAATAATAATCCGCTCTGCAGCGCTCTCCTATATATAGGCGCGGGGCATGCACTAGAAATTTCTACATGCTTCTAGAAAAATCCTGTAAACATCAAGGGTAACAATAGAAAGAGGTGATAAGGTCGCCAATAATCGCCAAATTTGTCGCCAACTTGGCAATATATTGCCAAATTTAACGACCCAAATTAGACGTCAAATGTGACACTAGCTTTTCGATAACTGTAATATTTCATCAAATTACCATAGATTTTCATTTAAAATCAATAGACTGGTTTGCTTGGTAAAAAATTTAGAAAGACAGTGCAACAAAAACTAATATTGTTAAAGGAATTCTGCTTAGTAAGATTATTTACGTTATTTTAGAGTACAAATACTAACTATTTTCAAAATTCGTAAATGTAATATTAGATGTATCTAAGTCTTGTGTAATACACATTTGAAAATCTTAAAAAAAAAGATAAAATAGGTAAAAACATCAATATTTAAAAAAAGAAGTAGGCATGTTAATGCAATTTAAAAATTCATTTTAAAAAAATAAAATTGCATCATTTATCATACCTTTTTTTTTAAATTTTAATGAAATATGCATTTAATTTTTTTCTCCAAATTCACTTTTATTTGAGTCTTGAAATGCAGTGAATTCACAATTTGAAACATTTATTTTTTTAAGTACACAAAATTGTTGAAAAGCTTAGCTGTACCTTAAGACAGAAATTTCGTCAAAACTGTGGCAAATCTACACTACGGATCTTGACGATATTCACCTGGAGGCGATAGATCAAACGAAAGAGCCATACTAAAAAGCACTTCATTGGTGAAAATAGCATACACGCCAATATACATGACAATTCGTTTATGTATAAAATCGTCTCGAAGCTTTAAACTTTTTTAACCCATAGGTTGCTATTCATACGGAAACACGTTGCTATTTTTATGGAAACACGCCATACATTTAACATGTTTCATTAGTTAATGTTCAAGTACATATTTTTTAATACATTTTATTTTTAATTTTAACCATACTAACATCATAAAGTAGTTTTTTAAAAATTATTTTAATTTTTGTATGTAGTTTGGTATTATTAAAAATGAAAAGTATTATACACACATGCAAATTTATTTCAAAAGCATATTAGACAATTTACAATTATAACCGAAATAATTTTTTTTCAGTAATGGAGATAAAGTTCTTTTTGAATTTGATTTAAATAAAAATATTTTAGCTAGTGTTCTTTTGAGTATAAAAAAAGTACTTCTCAAATAAATGCATAAAACACTTCTGATGTAGATTATATACTTAAGGCTTCTTTTGTTTATCTTATTTCAATATCTAAAAAAGTACAATATCTGTTACAGACTTTTTTACCTGAACAAACATTTTCCTCGCCTGTTATCACATTTTACAATGTACATAAGAATTACGAATTTATGCCTGCTGAATTCTTAACGACGTGGTAATTTTTAAGAAAAAGATTTTTTAAAAAGGCTTATTTATTTCCATAATCTTCAGCCTGATCTTTATTGATGGTACGATTTTCAAAACAAAAAAAAATGCCTATTTTTGTTTAAGAATGCTTTTAAACATACTTATTTTGATATTCATAATTTATTTTAATTTCAATTCATGAAGATATTTAATGCAAAATTGTTGAGCAAAAGCGTAAAAATCATTATGCGTTATGCTTTATGCTTTATGAAAAAGACTGTGAAAATTTGAATAATCTATCCTTTAACAAATATATATATATATATATATATATATATATATATATTAACAAAAACTGAATCTATGTAAAAGTTCTAAAAATTGTTAAAATGATTTGAGGAACTTGGTGTAAAAATTCTTCTTTTGTAAAAAAAAAACTAAATAGCTTACTTTATTAAACGAAAGTATGCAAAGAAAACGCAGATTCATGGGCTATGCTTCAAAAATGATTCTTTCATGATTTGACTAGGTTAATTAGTCTTGTGATATTTAATGTAGGTAAGAACTATTTTCTTTAATCATTATGCATTCTTTAAATTTATCAAAATATCGACAGTAACAAATTATTAATTTATATGATATATATATACATATGAAGCTTACGAGTTATGTCGAACAATCAAGTTGCAACAAGGCAAAGATTATTAGCAGCAATTATACTGTAGAAATAATAATAAAAATCTGGCAAATTGTGAAAATTTCTCTAGAAAATTGGGATTCTTAGAACTTCTTATGTAACGGTAACCGCAAAAATGCATGCAACTGATACGCGGTGGAACTGTAAATAAAAAAAATCTCCATGGTTACTAAGAGTTTTTTACAAAACTAAAACTTTTTTTTTTTTTTTTTTTTTTTTTTTTTACAATTTGAAGATAAAATTTTAGCAAGCATGCATATTTCTGTAATTATACATCTATGAAACTACAGTATATATATATACACTGGTTTCCAAAAATTAAGGAAGAATCACAAAAATAGCGATAACTCGTTCAAAAAGAAAGCAATCCGTATGAAATTTGTAAATATTGTTAAATAAAAGATGCTGAATAAAAATATCAAATGCAAATTAGTGGCGCTGCAATCGCATTGTGTCATACGTGAGGCACATAAAAATGCACGTTAGAGAGTAAGGATGCAGTTGTCGCTGTGATAGTGATATTATAAATACAAGGTAGAACCCGTCAAATTTTGGCGAAAGAAAATGTTTAAGAAGGAACTGTTTCATTGACTTATAACAAATCTACAAAATTAGTTAAATAAAAAAATGCATTTTACATTGGTAAGTCTAAATCTTAAACAAACGATATTTAACGTAAAATTAACAGAATACTATTTATATGAAACTCCGTTGTAGAGATTGTTAAAATTAAACTTTAATCGTACATGTAATCAGTAAAAAATAATAAAGATCTGTTATTATAATAAAGTTATCAATTAAAGTTCTTAAGTTAGTATTCCAAAATGAAAAAAAAGCAACATTTATTCAACTTTGACTCAGTCATAGATTTTTTTACCCATGAAATCCGACATCATTTTCATCTTATCAAAATTTACAAATGCACATTTCGTATCTGTATTCACCTTTTCAAAAAAATTGATACTTTAATTTGATCTTTTTTATTTAAAACTTGATGTCTCAATGTTATTAGCTGAAACGGGTATTTTACTGTTGATATTCTTCTACGTGTAAATCAAATTTTGTAAATGTAAATGTAAAATTCAAAGGTTTTGTAACAGAAAATATTTAAATTTCATTTTTTTCCCTTTTAATGAGAAAATTAGCAACATAAAGGTACAATAATCAATTTTTTCCCCTTTTTTCTTTGCTTTTAGCAGAACCGAAGTACTCCTGTTGCCACAATTAGAAAAGCGGTATTAAAAACTACAAAAAAATTAATATTTCAAAAACAAATTAAGATACAACTTTTAAACAAATTTCAATTAAAAGTACATTTTTTTCCCTACACGATGGTGCAAAAATTGATAATGTGCAACATTCAGAAGGTTAAAAATTTGCAGTAGCAAAAATTGCAATGCTGAAATTTCATTTCAAATTTGAAAGCGTTGCCATTCGCAAAATGACGTATGCGTTACGCACAGATACGTTTGGCCTTTATAATATAGATAGGATAACCAATTTATTACAATGACCTCGAGGCATCATTTGCCCGAAGAACTGCGATTTAGAGCTGTTGGGAGATTGGAGGCAGAACAAAGTCAAGCAGAGATGGCTAGATGGCTACATGTGAGTCCTTCGGTGGTTCATAAGCTTTGGCGACAATTTCAAACCACTGAATCGGGTTCAAGAAGGTTCAGCCAAAGACGGCCAAGGCTTTCGACAAGCGCCGATGACCGATATTTGCGGTTATGTGTACGAAGGAATAGAACCGCAACCCCATCTGACCTTAGATCCCGCCTTGCTGCAGCCATTTGAAGGTTGGTGTGAATGTCTACTGTACGTAGAAAGCTTCACGAAGGTGGACTTTACGCGAGGCGACCAGAAATTTGTGTGCCGCTCACCTCACATCATTGGAGGGAACGTTTGTTATGGGCACGTCAACATGTCCACTGGACGGTTGATGAATGGAGGCGTGTTCTCTTCACGTATGGGTCCCGGTTTAGCCTCCAAAGCGATAGTAGACGTTGTTTGATTTGAAGAGAACAGGGAACACGCTATCATCCATGAAACATTCGTGAAAGAGATTCATACGGAGAGGCAGTGGCTGCGTTTGGGGTGGTATCTCTTTGGGTGGACGCACAGACCTCGATGTCTTTCCACATGGAACCGTGAATCCTCACGTCTATAGAGATGACATCCTTGATGCTTATGTGCGACCTTATGCCGGTGCAATAGGTAATGATTTCCTGTTACAGGACCACAACGCTAGACCGCACAGGGCTCGCATCGTGGAAGATTATCTTCAGCACCAGGCAATTCATCGTATGGAATGGCCACCTCGATCACCAGATATGAATCCCATTGAGCATGTTTGGGATGCTTTAGGGAGACATGTCGCTGCTTTCAATCCCCCTCCTCTGACCTTTGCCATGCTTACAACTGCTTTGGAAGAGCAATGGCTCTTACTTTCCAGCGAACTCTTCAACTGCATAATTGACAGTATGGCACATCGCTGTATGTGCTGTATTGCTACTAGGGTTGATCATACGGCATATTAAAGGTACTTTTCCTATACGAAACTGGCAAACTGATTTTGTTAATTTTACATTTATGCTATTTTTTGAAACGCCATAATTGTCTGGTAATTTCTTTTCATGTTATTTTATACCTTACTATGCGTTGTATATTGTGGCTGAGTTTCATTAAAATCTACATGCAATATTTTGAATTATCGCTATTTTTGTGATTTTTCCTTAATTTTTGGAAACCAGTGTATTTACTGTGTTGTCTTGTCTTAGAGAAATAGCATTTTGCATCGCATTTATGCCACTTGTCGTACATCAGCTTTATTTATTTTGTATTAAGAATTTTTGAGAGCTTTAATTCTAAATCCTTCGCTGCCACCACAAATTCATAAATGGCCGCTTTGTCTTAATCAAAAAAATAATACATATAGGCATTTTTATCTTTATTCGGTTGCTGGTCTTCAGGGTACGTTTAAAAAAATATTACTTTGGACAAGTATTTTAGATTCATCTTTTTTTTAATACCTCGTGTACAGCTATATACGCTTAAAAAAAAACACAGTTGTTTTGTAAACTACGAAAATTGTGTATAATCAAAAACAAAAATATTCGATAACCGCTTCCAAGTGACTTGAAATTCAGAAATGAATTCCTTTATGTATAGAAACTTCACAACGCATTTTTTTTATTTAATTTAACGAAAAATGTATAAAAAATAAACTCTTATTAGCTGCCAATAATTTTCGGAAACGCTTTCGACTAGCTTTTGCGATTCATTAATCAGCTCTGTTTTTCGGATGCTATGTGACCTCAGCTAAGTATTTTTAGCTGCATAACTGAAATTGTGCATGCAGCTTTAACAGAAAAAAGTTAATTTAAATGTTTATGTTAATGTTGTTAATTCTGAACTTTTTCCAGTTAATTATGTTTGCTGAACATGAAAATATTTATTTGAAACATCATAGCCTCCGAAAAACCGATTTTCTGGGCAGAGAGAACTGATTAATGCAGTTTATAATCTACTGGGAAATGTTTTCGAGAACTACGGGCAGACTATGGAAATTTTTAGAAATTCTTTAAATTTCAAAGATAAATTATTTTGTAACGTTTTTAAAGATAAAATAATTCTTTTTGGAATCCTGGATGATTCGTAAGAGGTTATTTTTTTTTCGTTCATTATTTTGTTCACTTTGGTAAAAAAATAAAAACAAAAATAAAAAATAAATAAAATAATAATAATAATAATAATAATAATAATAATAATAATAATAATAATAATAATAATAATAATAATAATAATAATAATAACACAGGCCTGCAAATTGAGAGTCATAACTTCCTCTCTAGAATTTGAGAGCTGATTCTAGGGTATTTTGGTGCTCTGATTACGAATATGTACTTAGTTTTTTTCCATCATCTTCAGATTTTTCAAAAAAGATACAGATAGAAAATAGAAAAAAAAACACAAGTTTTCACATAAAAAATATATTTAAAAAAATATATTACTTTTAACATAAAAAACAACTAAAATATAATAATAACTTATTACTGATCTAAATTACACGTAAATTTTATTTGTGGAACCTGATCCCTTTTTCCTGGAAGCTTCGGTTGTACGATTTTCGCTTAAATTTCCGATTTGGATCGTCGAGCTTCAACAACCAGCAGTTATCCGCCATCATGCTAGTATTCAATCTTGCTTGATACCAAACTTCTAGCTCTTTCAAATCTTGGCGAAATCTTTCGCCTTGTTCTTCGCTAACGGCTCCTAGATTTTCTGGAAAGTAACAATCTCCACTCATTAGGATCGTATTCAATGTCGTACATTTTCGTCAAACCTGGAATATCTTTACAGTAAATTAAATATTGATCTTCAGCGAAGAATGGAAGAAAACCTTTTTCTCTGTGACGGTACCATGAAAATGAAGTACCAGGTGTAAGCATATTTCTTTCTTTTAATCGTGATCCGAGAAATTCCGCTGCATCTTTGGGGAGATTCAAATCTCTTGTCAAGTCGTTTAAATGTGACTGGGAAAAGAGCTGACACTCGTTAGAATCTACTTGAAAATCAGGATCAGATTGGTATACACCCTGTTCATCTATATCACAGTCAGAATCTTCAATTTGTATAGTCGGAAACGAGGGCTGCACCATTTTTGAATCGCCGAAAATTGCAGGCGTAACTGATGAGACGTTTGGATAGATTATGTCCCTTTTATTTTTAGAATTGCATCCAGTTATGTCACAACAACAAAAGTAGCAATCTTTAACATGGTCTTTAGGCTCTCTCCATAGCATAGGCGAAACGATTTTGAAGCTATTTTTCTGTCCTTTTGACCACTTGCGAAGTTCTAATAAACAAGTCGTACAAGTTTTATGAGGTGTACAAGTTTTGTCTTGATTACTTAAAACGTATCCAAAATAATTTTTGTAAATATTTTTTACAATGTCTGTAATGCTGTTCTGTTGTTTTTTCACCATAAATTTGCCGCAAATATAACAAAAACAATTCGGAGAATTTAAACAGCTTCGCGATGACATTTTAAACGTTATGTTGCAAGATGCGCACTTCAATTGTTAATTTTCTAAATCAGTGCGGGTACTTATACAAAAACCCTTTGGTTTATATTTATTACACCCTTTTCGACTAATATTTATAACAATTAGGTTATATTACCTAATCATTATGTATTAATGAGCTCATTACTCAATTAGGCCACAATGACCCGTTTTCAACATGGTTAATGTGAATTACTTATACTTATTATGTAGTAATTAACAAATTATTTTTTTGAAGTAATTTCCATGTCACCTTACACTAATTAAATGCAATAAAAATTAAGCTGCAGTAATTTAATGACGTTTTATAAATTTTAAAATGTAGACGCTCAGACATTTTTCAGCAAAATCTTAAATATTCAATATAAAAAAAATCCTGACATGATGGAATTTTTTTATTATTTTTTTCGTAATCAGCACATCAGAAACTATAGAAAACATTACTCAGATTTCAAAGAGGAAAACCATTGCAGACCTTTGTAATCTGTCTTTTTTACTTACCAATCATTCGTAGTATAGGGTAAGTCTTGCAATCGTTTTGAAAATCGAAAAATGTTTTTTGACAGATTTACACTTTTCAGATATTGGAGATTCCGAAAAACATATTTTTAGAAAAAAATTTGCCGTTCGTCCGTTTGTGCATCTGTCTGTCTGTCAGTCAGTAAACGCTCTTTCTCCCAACAAATTGACATAGAGACTTGAATTTTTGTATGCACTTAGTATGTAAGAAGGAGACAAAGCCTATTTAATATCAGCACAGTCGATAATCCGAAACTATTTTTTTCTTTCTCTCAAAAAATTCGTTCTGATGAAAGGTATATAAAAATTGTCGATTTTTTTTTATTTTAAGGAGTGGACGTAAAAGGCGATAAAATAACACAAATTTTGCATAAGAAACAAAGTCGATCGGATTATTAGTTGCCGAGATATCCGTACTCCTGTTTTCCACATTCTTCGATTTTTCATAGCCCTGTATTTCATTCAAATTTCAATTCAAAGATATATTTTAATTGGAAATGATACATTTAATCCGACGCAGCAAATTGTTAGTTAATATGAATATTATTTTTGGAGTTATAAGGATGTTTCTTTTACGCAATCCGGTACGACTTGAACTTGAGTATATTGGCGTTGTATATAATTTGTTAAAATTTGCTCATCAGCAATTAATTATTAGAGCATTTCTATGTATACTAAAAACATTAACTAATTAAATGTACTTTTAAATTGCAAATTGAAAGGTACGGAATTGCAATGCATTTTAAAAGTAGTTTACACATGTTTTTTTTTTTTTTTTTTTTTTTTTTTTTCATTTATTATATTTTGTATATCAATGATGGGTAAGTATTAAGGTGGCCCCCAACGTCTATTTTTACAATGTATGTACAAAGAAGATAGTTATTAAAGTGTGTAATATGAATATTCGACTAGGCTTCAGTATACATTTGTGTCTATGGCGGTACAACACGTTAAAGGTAAGGTGTATAAGAAATTCTAAAGTGATTGTTCCTAACATTACCACAGCTGTTGATAAGATTTTCATAGCATGCCGAAATGTATAAACATCATAGTAAAACACTAAAACAATTAGTTAATGTTCGTCCTTCTTTGACATAAATGGAGTCATCTCATTTCTTTCTTTGTCAGTAAATTATTCCTTATATCGAAAAGTATTATAAATACACTGTCAAAAAAATCTGTAATTTATACAGTAAAAAATTGTATTTTTTACAGAAAAAATCTTTTAGAAAAGTATTTACTGCAAAAAAAAAAAAAAATAATAATAATAATAATAATAAATAACAATAAATAAATAAATAAATAATAAATTTTGTTGTTGTTACAGAAAAAATCTATATTTTTTACATAAATAACACAAATTTTAAAGAAAAATTACAGACATTTTCTGTAAGTTAAAGAGATTTAAACTGGTGCCAAAAATTGTCACATTTTTCCTATCAGTTTGATTTTATTTATTTATTTTTTAATTTTTTACAGTATGTGCAATGAATACAGATAAGTTTATTTGAATAGCCTAATTGTTAAAACAAAAACATTTCTAATTTAAATATTCTATTTTTTATTTCTCAAAAAAAAAAAAAAAAAAAAAAAAGACTAAATCTTTTTCTGTTAAAAAAATTTCTTCATTCAGGTTTTCTTTAACGCAATGTTTTGTGGGTCATCTTGAGTAAATATTTTGAAGATAAACTAATGAAATTCTTTTATTGCTTTCCAAAATAAAGAAAGAAAACTAACGAAGTAAAAGACATAGCAGAAGAAGTGATATGAGCAGAAATAACACAAAAAGCTTTCTTGAAGAAATAAATAAAAACAACCTGCGGTATACAATTATGTTATGTCAAAGTAATTTAACTTTTCTTATTTCAAATGTATAAAAGATATCCAAGTCCATTTTGGATTTCAGTGTTCCTGTCAAACTCAATTTTTAATTCTAGCTATTGGGGCGTTAAAAAATCGAAGTAAATATTATTAAATTAAATCATATTTATTAAAATTTAAATGAATTATATCTGTATGAAATACGGAAAACAATATTTTAAATTTACGCTTCCACAGTCACTGATATGTTTTTCATAACATGCCAAAATTTACAAACACCATAGTGTAACGTTAAAACAATTAATTAATATTCGGCCTTCTTTCACATAAAAGTAATCGTCCAGTATTTTTTTTCAATCGAAACGTGATATAAGTATGCGCAATGAATACAAATAAAAAAATAATATCTAAATAGCTTGATAAAATTTCTAGTATAAATACTCAATTCTTTATTTTTCAAAAACACACACACGCACATACGTACGCACACACACAAAAAAAACCACTAAATCTTTTAACTAACTTTTGTTTAATATTTTTTTGCATTCAAGTTTTGTTTAATGCTTTTTTGTGAGACATCTTGAGTAAATATTGTTCAAGATAAGCTAATATATTTCTTTTATTGATTTTCAAAATATACAAAGAAAAAATGCTACTGTCCCCGACATTTTACCATTAAAATAACAATAAATCCATTTTTTCACCACAACATGCTCCCACTTGTATTATTTTATTTCCTTAATGAAAAAAATTATTATTCAAAGCACGCATTAATATTACTTAACCTGATTCAAAACAAAGCAATAATATTATTTGTTGCCAGCAAACACGAGCGATTGCAAAACACATGACAGAGTAAATGTAATATCATACATTGGTACTTATATGTGCCAATTCTTAACTGCAAAATAAAGCCTGAAAATTGAGGTATCCCAAGGTAGACCATATCTCAACGTGCCCCACCTTCCCAAACTTGCAATTTTAAACGATTTGGTTGGGTAGTTTTGGCATTTTATTATGTGGACGGACGGACTAAACGTCGATTATAGGTGCAACGTATTTACATAAACATGAACACTCTTAAAAATAAAACATTAATGAACGGTAATATTTGAAACGATAAACATGCAAACAAATACAATACATCAATGCATGTTTTTTTTAATATATTATTAAACAATATCCGTCATAAAAAAATAATGCAATTTTCTTTCAAGCAAAAATTAATATACGAATAGAAAAAATATTTAATTAGATTATCATTAAATGCATTTTAAAGTAAAAAACTAAAAAATAAATTAGTTAAAAGAAATAATGCAATTACGATCTGGAAAATATCTATTTTTAGATAACATAAAAAGAAGATATGTAAGTTGATTAGAACCTGTTAATTGAAATTTCCGTAAAAATAATTTGCTTAATTTTGTCAAATATGTGACTTAATTATCATGAACACCTTATAAAGCACTTTAGAGTGCATTTAAAGAAGAATGCATTCAAATTTAAATTACAATTTTTTCTCTTTAATGATAATTTCATTTAAATAATATAATTAAATTGCTACGATTCTTTGTGTTTCAATTAACTATGTAATCTGATGTAAAAGCTCTAATTATTTATTTTAAAACAACAAATCTGTAAATGTGGAACATAAATTTGCAAGTACTCTAAACTTCAGGTTTTTTTTTTTTTTTTTTTTTTTTTTTTTTTTTTTTTTTTTTTTTAATTAGCCACTCTTGGCGACCAGGTTGATTGCTATTAAATGTAATGCTAAGCATTCTATCATGTAACTTTTATTCATAAGCTAATTTACTTGTTCAATCCTTTGCCGAATTAAGAGATTCTGATTTAGAAATCAAACAGGATTTTTTTCTTCTTGATCAGGTAACTTTCGGTTATTAGAAAGAAATTGTAAAAATTCACTGAACGCGTAAAAAGAAAAAATATATATTTTATAAGAATACCCCTTTTTTCTTGTAAAAGAACGATAATTTTTGTATTGTATCGCAAACTTTAACATATAATAGTTCTTAAATGGAACTACTTATGCTAACTTTATTTCTAATGATTGAAAAGTACCTCATCCCCTCCCCCCCCCCAAAAAAAAAAACTTATGTCATATTCAAAAGAAATGCGCATGGGCAATTTTAGAATTCTTCGATATTATAATACTTAAAAAATAATAGTTTTAAATCTTTTTACTATTTTAACATCAAATTTTGAATTTAATTGTTTAAAGTCACCATTCACAAGTCTACTAATTTTCAAATGAATCTGTTTAAATTTAAAATATTTCGTTTTTAAAGTGCCCTGTCCCTTTAAAAAATATGCATTTGAATTTACATTGACATATTGGGATTAAAAAATAGATAATTATTGCGTGTCACGGTACGAGAATTGTTTGGAAAGATTATGTCTAAAATTATAAAGCTTTATAAAACCTTATAAATACATAAAATGATACAGATTTTGGATTTTTTTTATTATTATTATGACGGACAAGGCAACGCCAAAGAATGAGCTAGTAAAAACTAATTTTATATAGTTAAATTTCTTCATAAAGATTAAATTAACTTAATGCAATTTAAAATATTATAATTTAACTTCGCTGTAACTCTGTCCATGTAAACTGAAAGACGATCACTATTTCATACATCAAAACATTTTTGAAAATATCAACATATATTCTGAAACATAATCTATTCAAAGTGAAAAAAAAGTAGGAAAACATATTGTCAACATTTTTAAATTTTGATCAAGGGAAATTAAATCATTTAACCTTTTTTCCCACAATAAATATTTATACGAGTAGAAGAAAAATGTGAAAAGATTATTAAGAAATGCATTTTATCAATATAAATGAACTGGGGTGTAAATAAATTAAATGAAAAATTAAGTGCGTGAAAATATATTTTAAGTATTTTTAAATTAAAAATATGTAAGCGGAACCTGTTATTTAAACTATCTATAAAAATACTATGCTTAATTTCATTAACCACGTAATTTAATTATTTTGAACATCTCACGAATCTTTTTGTAAAGTATTAAACATAGGATTAAAAAATAATGATATTTTTTTATCACGAATATTGTTAAAATATTGTTTCAGTTAATCATGTAATTAAAATTTAGAACCATTTTTTTAATTAACTGTAATATGATATGACGTAAGGCACCAAATGTAGTTTAATAATATATTTTATTACTGCATAAGCATAACTTGTATGCGTAACATAATTGTTTTAATATACTCTCATTTAGTTTATAGATAGAAGGGAAGTGTTGGAGGGTGGATGAGGTGGGACAAACTTCGTATAAGTCAGGGGCGATTTTAAATGGCCCTTGCAAAAATCGGTACATTTTGAAGTGTTTTAAAACATTTGAAGTGCTGTTTATACGGTAATGTTGTCCATATTGTCGGCATTTTTAAATTTTTAAATTAAATCATTTAACATTTCTCCATAAGAAATATTTATTCAAATGGCTAAAAATGTGTGAAGATTAATAAGAAATGCAGTTTATATAGATAAATGAAATAAATAAAAAAAATTAAAAAAGCGTAAAAAAAATATGTGTTTAAAAAAAATTATAAATAAATTTAAAAAAATACGTGCTCGGACTAAATAATACAAAACTTACAATTCATACGAATAGAAGACAAATGTGGAAAAGTAATTAAGAAATGCATTTCATAAAAAAAAAATGAGCTGATGTGTAAATATATTAAAAGAAAATTTACATGCTAGAAAATATATTTTTAAGTACTTGGACATTAAAATATGTAAGCTGAATAAGACCTGTTATTTAAAGTTTTAATAAAAATACTACTTTGTTTAATTTTATCAATCACGTAATTTAATATCTTTGTATTTAACCCTTTTGTTTCTGGTATACTATTAATAGCACATCTCTTTCTATCGAGTATTATTTTGTTTTAACAATTTCTTTTGTTACTTTCTCATATAGAAAGTGTAGTGTCTGTGCCTTTCTTATTACAACTTCATTTATGTTTCGGCATTTCGTAATAACAATATTATAAAAAGTATGCTTAATTCTCTTTGCATAGTACGAGATATTTTTTTATACATATATTTACTACTGATGTCTGAACGAGTCTTATGTAATAAAAATAAAAAGATTATTGCCCAGTTAAACTAATGGCATTGAGCTCACAGGCTACACATATTAATTGTACATTACAGTCTTATATTTTCAAGGGTTAATTCCGTTCGAAAAAAAAAATTAAGGAGGGGGGGAACAGCTCCCCCTTTCCGCTTTTTATACTTTATCATTGAAACCTCTAAACTGATCAGGGACATGCTTTATCGTATAAAAAATCCATATCCAAAATTCAGAGCGAATCGGATATTTCTTAATAAAAACCCATTTATATAATTTAAGAGGAGTTATCCCCTCTTTTATATACATAACCATTAAACTTCCAAAACTATTCAGAGATTTTATCATTTCAATATGATATGAGTAGTGTACAAAATAAATACATTTTTTAGGTTTAAGACAATGAGATAATCTTTAAAATTCAGTAACTCTATTTGGCAGCTAGGATTAACGTTATCTCAGTATTAAAAAAAAAATGTTCTCAAAATGAAAAATAAATAAATTGAACCCAAAAGGGTTAACATAGTATTAAAAAAAATAGAATTTTCTATCACGGATATAATTTAAAATATTGTGATTCTTTGTGTTTCAATTAATCATGTAATAAAAATTTAGAAACGTTTTTTATTAACTGTAATATGACGTAAGGCACTAAACGTAGTTTAATAATATCTTTTATTACTGCATTAGCATAACTTTTATATATAACGTAAAGAATTTTAATATACTGTCATTTAGAATTAGAAATTATGTTTTAAAAATATTTCTTAGAAAAAATATAACGATTCATTAAATTTATATTTCAGAATTTGCACAATGTCATACATTAGCGATCTGATAAATATAAATTAAGGGGGTCCGGTCGGTATACATTTTAAAATAATTTTTTTTTTATTGAGTTAAAATTTTGATTTTTTTATGATTAATCATACCATTCGTAGACAAAATCACATGATAAAACTTCTCATATTTTTTAATGTAAAATTCAAAATTTATTTTAAAAGTGGGGTTGTTTAAAATTGTTATAACACAAAATAATATTTGTAGAATTTCATTTTTTAAAGCTATTGCATAGCTTTTATCGCGGACTTTGAGCGCGAATCTAGAAATTCCGTAATGAGAAAAAAACCTAACACTCCGGCTAACGTCGTTTCAGTTCGGCAGACTTCGGCAACTATCTAATTTTTGTAGAGCGGCTAAATTTTTTTTTGGCAATTTATTATGAGACAGTGTTACTTTTGGTGACAGGAGACCCCCCCCCCCCACGGTGAGGGTCGACAAATTTAAAATGCTTATAACTCGCGATCTAATTTTCGTAGCGCGGCCAAATTTTGCTTGGAAATTTATTATGAGACAGTGTTAATTTTTGGTGACAGGAGATCCCCCCCCAGGTGAGGTTTGAAAAATTTAAAATGCTTACAACTCGCGATCTAATTTTCGTAGCGCGGCCAAATTTTGTTTGGTAATTTATTATGAGATAGTGTTAATTTTAGATGACAGGAGACCCCCCATGATGAGGATCGAAAAATTTAAAATGTTTATATCTCGCGATCTAATTTTCGTAGCGCGGCCAAATTTTGTTTGGTAATTTATTATGAGACAATGTTAATTTCTGGTGACAGGAGACCACCCATTGTGAGGATCGAAAAATTTAAAATGCCTATATCTCGCGATCTAATTTTCGTAGCGCGGCCAAATTTTGTTTGGCAATTTATTATGAGACAATGTTAATTTTTGGTGACAGGAGCCCCCCCCCCCCCCCAGGGTGAGAGTCGGAAAATTTAAAATGCGTATAACTCGCGATCTAATTTTCGTAGCGCGGCCAAATTTTGTTTGGTAATTTATAATGAGACAGTGTTAATTTTTGGTGACAGGAGACCCCCCATGGTGAGGGTCGAAAATTTTAAAATGCTTATAGCTCGCGATCTAATTCTCGTAGCGCGGCCAAATTTTTTTTGGTAATTTATTAAGCTATTGTATAGCTTTTATCGCGGGCTTTAAGCGCGGCGACCTAATCTAGGAATTCCGTAACGAGAAAAAAAAACCTAACACTCCGGGTAACGCCGTTTCAGTTTGGCAGACTTCGGCACGGTATCCTTCGGCAGAGTTCGGCAGACATCGGTATTTTTCAGATATTTAGAGGATATCAAGTCTCAAACTGATGTTTCTTATTTCAGTTTCCATAAACCTATAGTTTCAATGATAAAAATTCTTGATTAACCTACATGTATTGTAAGATAATAAAAATATTTTAAACGATATTAGCTTCTCATTTATTCAATAAAAAATACAGTTTTCTTATCACGCTCAAAAAGTGTAACTTGAATTAATATCAAAGAAAAAGAAAAAACTTGAATTAATATCAAAGACAAAAAAAAACTGCATAAATAAAAATAAATAAATAATTATAATTGCATAAGTTGATAAAAAAAATGCTATGCAATAGCTTTACCGCAGCAGTCCCCGAGTGTCACGCGTGTTTTTCTTTTAAATAAACAGAAATATCCAAATTTTAAATTTAATTCAGCATTTTTAAAAATCATAATTATAAAAAGAAACAAAAATATTTAAACTAAAAGTTTGAAAAAAAAAATAATGTAATCTATTTTAAAAAATCGTATTTTCAAATGTGATTTTTTTTAATTGCGGAATCAAAATTAAAGTAAAATTATCAAAAATATATGTTGCAAGTTTGAAGTTTTATTAGTTCTTGAGTTATAACAATTTAAATCTGAGAAATTGAGAAAAAACTCATCATGAAGGAAAATGCATTTTCACAGGAAGTTATTTCCATGACAACCATTGCTTAGAAGCTAGATTTTGAAAACAAAATATAACAAAAATATTGTATTTCCTCTTCTAATTAAGATTTAAATGTTATTATAAGAACAAAAACTGAGATTTTTTATTGCATTTTTTTTGGGGGGGGGGGGGATTTGAAGATTTTTGTGTCGCGCACCCCCCTCTTAATAAAACTAAACCAAAAATAATATTTTAATGTTTAATGACATATTATTCGTTGACTGAAAATGTGAATAAGCATTTAGCTGAACATTTTAAAATTTTTCTTTCAAATCCAATATGAAATTAAATGAAAGAAAATATTTGTTAAAATTCTTAAAGATAACTGATTGGCTTTAAAGATTTTATGGATTAAGAGGAAGGGTTGGGGGATGGGTGTGGAGTGGCAAACTTCTTATAACTTAGGAGCGATTTTAAATGAGCCTTGCATCAACCCAATAACCATTTCGAAGTAATTTAAAAATAATACCTTAACGTCAAAATTCATTTGTAAGTTTTTTAGTTAAATGATAAGTTTAGGTACTGTATATTAGTTTATTTATAGGTAAAATAACAGACTGTGCAAATAAAACATTATCAAAATTTTTCATTTTGGACCCCCTCCCCACGTTACAATATTATGCGTTTTATTCCATCATCACCCCCCCCCCCCTCTCCCTGGTAACGATATCGTTATCTCAGCGTAAAAATATTTTGATTTCTAGAATTTCTTTCTTTTGTTCGAAGTCATATACAAAACTGGTTAATTTTATTTTTCGCATACTTTTATAATTCAAATAAAGAGAAATCAATATAATATCACTTTGCATATGAAAAGACTTTATATCGAATAACACATAAAAGAAATAGTTACTATTTAAAGGAATTTTGCAATAGCTTTTTGTTATATAATGTATTCAACAGTAATAAAGTTCTTTTCCGTTATGGAAGAGCGGCGATAGGGAAAATAGAAATTCTAATTAACAAAACAAGTGGACAACATTCCTTCTCTTTCTCTTTTATTTCTTAGTAAACACAAACTTTATTTCAAATATACTTCACATATAGGTGGAACTGTCAATATATATATATACATACACATATGAAGAAAACTAGGAACGTCAAACGTTGGGATAGTTCATGTTTTAGAATTTTGCACCAAAGACCATGTTACAAATAAAAAGAGAAAATTTTGATTGGATAAAACATGATATCGATATCAAAAGGTAACCCCCTTCCCCTAGAGATATCTTACGATATCATATGTCAGATCCTTCCCTCCGCCCTAAAATGATAAGTTATATATTTGCATAGCCTCTGAGAAATGTAATGAACGTATTAGAAAAGATTAGAGAACAACCGTCATTCCTTAGATATAACTTAAAACGAACATAGTCTTTTTTTTAATATGCTAACTAAAAAAATCCCATTTTCTATTTATAAACGATTAATAATAGATTGAATTATTCAATTAGATGCTGTAGAATTTAAAAAAAAAAAAAAAAAAACTGGAGAATACAGATTTTTTATTCAAAATCAGAATAAGCCGAAAATGTTTCTTACCTTCCTTTTGATTTTAAAATTCCAGCTCTGAAGAACAGCGGCAATTTATCAGAAGAATGACTCTAATCCTTCTTTATCTTTTAGTAATTTGCGATGAGGATTTAAAGATTTCAACGAAGCCTATAATTAACTTTAAAAATAATTTATTCATCACAACGGATAAGCGAGAATAAGATTTGGCCTTTTCACGCTTTATTAACATAGAAACGGTTCGGATTTTAAAGATTTTGAACACTCATCATCAAAATATACAATTCAATCTCCTGCCCCGCAGCAAGAAAAAACACAGAAGCAAATAAAATTATCTAATAAAGAACAAGTAAGAAAAATCATGCGTTAAGCATAGATTATGAAGCACTTTCCAACACTTAATGAAATCTTTAACAAAACATTGTTATTTTGGGAAATAATAGTGTATAGCCAAATATACCCAAATATGTATTCCAGTACATTAGAACAGCCCTGTATTTCATATGTCAGTTCATGTAATGGGAAAATTTAGCTTAACAAGAAAATACCCAGTAGCTTGAAATTTCTTTTTCAGCAATTCATACTATTATATGGAAACATACTTGGATACTTTTGTTCAGCCCTGTAGTTTACATTGTATCTTTATTACACGTCAGCATTAGGCTAAAATTTATTGTAAACTAAAACACTTTTAAAATAACTGAAATCACATTCTCATAAATCATCATATATAGGCGTCCATGTACCGAATTCTTTACGTGGCCCTGTATATCCCTTTATATATATTCTGCAAACATTTCTCAGTAAATTGAATGCAGCTCAGAGTAAAAATGCATAGCTTATTTAAGAACCACGTTTAAATAGTTTACGTTCATATTCAGTAACGTTGGTGAGCTCTTTTGGGTAGCCCTGTATATCAACTATAACATTTATACACACCATATAATGTGCATATATTTAGCGAAATATAAACGCGAATATCATAATTAAAATGCATTTCATCCCTCCATCAGCCATCATCGGACACATATACGGTACTTCAGAAAGAATATACTATTTGAAATCTTTTGTATGGCCCTGTAAATGCTATGTACTTCATATTATCCAAGACAGTTGCGTATATTTTATATTAAGCTTCAGTGACATATATCAATTTTATTATACATGAAAAAGCTTAATATATTTAAAATATGTCACACACAATTCCTCCTTTTACCATTATCTAATGGAATTCTTTTGTGTGGCCCTGTAAATGAATAATAGCTACATTTTCACCTTATATTTTATAGAATGCATATTTTAATATGTTTGACAGGGTATAACATCTTTAAAATTCCTTTGAAACGATTTTTCCCCATAGGCCGTAATGTAATAGGAAACTTTTGATTCGCCCTGTAGATAAACTAATTATGGTAGAAACTTCATTTTCGATAGGACTTGTGCTAGGGTAAACGTCAATAACGTCCTAAAATATCATGGCAATCCGAGTATATTAACGATTTTTCCCCATGGGCCGTAATGTAATGAAAAACTTTTGATTCGCCCTGTAGATAAACGAATCATGGTAGAAACTTCATTTTCAATAGGACTTGTGCTAGGGTAAACGTCAATAACGTCCTAAAATTTCATGGCAATCCGAGTATATTAACGATTTTTCCCCATGGGCCGTAATGTAATGGAAAACTTTTGATTCGCTCTGTAGATAAACAAATCATGGTAGAAACTTCATTTTCAATAGGACTTGTGCTAGGGTAAACGTCAATAACGTCCTAAAATTTCATGGCAACCGAGTATATTAACGATTTTTCCCCATAGGCCGTAATGTAATGGGAAACTTTTGATTCGCCCTGTAGATAAACTAATCATGGTAGATACTTCATTTTTAGTAGGACTTGTGCTAGGGTAAACCTCAATAACGTCCTAAAATTCCATGGCAATCTGAGCATATTAACGATTTTTCCCCATAGGCCGTAATGTAATGGGAAACTTTTGATTCGCCCTGTAGATAAACTAATCATGGAATATACTTCATTTTCAATAGGGTTCGTGCTAGGGTAAACCTCAATAACGTATGAAAATTTCATAGCAATCCGAGTATATTTACGGGAGTTAGAGCGCGGACAGACGGACAGACGGCCATCCGGCCAGACGGACAGACGGACAGACGGCCAGACAAACCGAATGCATAAGCACTTTTCAACTTTGTTGGAAAGTGCTAAAAAACGGGACTTCTGAAATTAAAAATAGATTAAAAATAATATGAGTTACAGTCAATTAAAGTCTATTTAAAAAAGCAGCCAATTGTTCTTGGTGTCAGATTTTTGTAATACTGCGGTTTGGTATGAATTGCTACTACTAAAATCTATGTATCTTAGAAAGTATACAGATTATTAAGGCGGAATTACATATGAGTTTTGTATAAAATACAAAGGAACTTTCATAATAGTTTTAAAATTGCATGCGTTAACATTAAACAAAATTAAGATAACCTGCAAATTTTAGCTCTTGCCGGCAAAACTTTGGTTGTCTTGTTTATTAACTTTTGATAAATGATTTTTATGTATTTTGAAGCGCTGAATGTTTGAATCATAAAGTCAGAAATTACCGCGAACATTGCATTTCAAAGTTAAAAATTAGAAAATATAGCGATTATCAAATACTATAAAATAGAAGTGATGGATGCGATTTTAACTTTTAATAATTGATTATTATGCATTTTGTAACGAAAATTCGAAAAAAAAAATAAAGTTGAGATTTTCTGAACATATCAGATTTTTAAACTTAAAAAACGTCAAAATATTTCGGGTGACTGAAACTATATTATTGCTATAAAACGATTTTTGATTAAACAAATTCATTTTTAGATTTCCGTATTTAAAAAGTCAAAGCGGATTCACTCCCGTATTTGTCTGTCACAGCCTTTTTATCGCAAACTATGAAACGTGAAAGCTCAAATAGGAAGAAGTAATAGAGACTATTGACCAACATATTTACAAATTATTAAACGTTTACAAATATATTTTTAGAAGCAAGATAGAAAGGGTAATTAAGTTACTTCTTGTTTTTTTATTTATTTTTTATTTATTTATTTATTTATTTATTTATTTATTGTTAGGGGTATCTTGTGAAAGCTTTTGTTACGCAGAACTCAAACATAAATTTCTTTTAAATTTTAGCCACTACATTTTTAGAGATATCGTCGAAAATATGGTGCAAAAATAGGCTCCCTCCATTTAATAACGGAATTACTGAAGATAAAATTATGGAAAAATAAGAGATAGTAGATGTTACTTTAAACATTCCAGTAAAATTATAGCGATTACTCAAGATCGCATAATTTTGGAGAAAAGCACATTTTCCTGTTACACACAAATTTTGATTTGTTGGCATTAAGCAAAGGCGTTGAGGAGTTTTGGATATGCCTATCGTATCAGAAGTGTAAAAGCATTGTTCATAGTGATTTTTGAAAACATTAGATGAGAATGAGACGAGATATTAACCTTAACGATACGTTTGGTTTGGACATAAATACATTAAGAAAAGAAAATACCGCTTTCACGTAGAATTAATAGTTAGACACTTTCAGAATACCTGTACTAAAACTGAAGATGACTGAAATATGCGAATAGGTTGAACAACTAAGCTGAAAAGGTGAAATAACCTAGCATTTATAGTCTCTTATTTTCTACATTGAAACAATATCGAATCGTTTCAGTAACAAGAAATTTTTTTTTTGATTTCGGGAATGGTTTTACAAACTATTAATTATAGTTACTAAATAAAAACCTTATGTGTTCGCATCTATTTGGAGAAATTTTTAAATAAGTTTGACATTGAGAAAATAGGAAAAAGTTTTTGAATTCTAGTAGGAGACTAGTAGAATTCTCTAGCAAAGAGAGCTAGAATTCCTAGAACGACATGGAATTATTTTTTCAAGAGCTACAATCTAGATTCTAGATGCTAGAACTATATTTTTTTCTCTGGGAAATGACGGAGACGGCGTACTCTGTATAAGGGATTCTAAATAAAGTTTACCAATTGCATGAAAGTCTTTGTATATTTACGGAACTTAGAGCGTGGACAGACAAACGGATAACATTAACACTTTTCAACTTTGTTGGAAAGTGTTAATAATACATAAAAATCAGCAAACCCTAAAATAGCATAACATTAAAATCGTTAAAAACCCGAAAATTGCAAAAAAAAATTTATTTATTCTATCTGATTTTCTATATTTTTTTACTGCTTAATTTCGAAATATACATTTTTTCGAAACATCGTGAAGTGAAGGTTAAACATTAAGATCATTTTTGAATTCCGTGCGTAACTGAGGAGCTAGCAATAACTAGTAATAATTGGTATTTGTCACTTTTGTAGATTTTATGAAAATAAATAAATAAATAAAACCATATTTACATGTATTTGGATACAAGTGGCACTAGGAGTAATCTAAGATTCCACTGCCTTTTTTTGAGAGAATGTGGAACCTTTTTACTAATTTTTATCGTAAATGTACTAATTTCTATAGTAATAATAATAATAATTACGTAATTAAAATAAAAAATTTAAATTTATAATTTGGCGCTTACCGAGCCTCTCGATTAATTATTGAAGCAAAATATTGTTTCTAGATATTTTTATACGTAAAAATGCTATATATATATATATATGTACGTAATAAAATTGAAATCACAAATATAAAAATAATATAGGGTAATAATAAATAAATAGTTGAATAAATAATCAGGATACACAAAAATGTTGACACCATAAATCAATGAGAAGCATACAGACTCTTCAGAAGTGCTATAAATGTTAATTCATAGAAAAGATCTTATTCCGTCGAATTTTGTCAGCAATATGCTTAAAAAGACAAAGTTAAGCACCTGGTAGCATATGTAGAAACCTAGAACAGTTAAAATCCTTGAAAAAAATAAATAATTAATCAACAAGTGAAATGAAAAAGAAAAAAAAAACAAAATCCAAGATTTAAAATTTACCTGAGAAACAAATTCATCCATTGTAGTAATAACAATTATGCACATAGAGAAACCTTAACATTCAACACAAGCCAAACCGAAATGAGCCAGCAAGAAAGAAAATAACCCCAAAATACTAAGTTATGAGGATGCCATCTGTGAAAACATAAAGGGATAATAGACTGACTATTGAAATCTTAGAAAAACTGCAATCTACTATACTGTTTTTTTAAGAATTTGGGGGGGGGGATGCATAAAAAACATACAAAAAGTCCATATCAAGGATTTGCGGAAATACGGAACAATAAAAGTATGTAATATAATCATGTTGTAATAAAGCAATAAAAGAAAAGAAGCAAATCAAAGAGTGCAAGGCAAGTTATTAAAATAACAAAGAAAAAATGCATTAATGAACACCACAGCATTGCACAAAGTAGTAGTAATTGAAAAATATGTTGATAAATACATGTTCACAATGCAAAAGCCCATGTTTTTTTCTCTCTTTCTCTCTATAAGGATTTCTTGTACCGTATATTATCCACCTTGAAATATTAAATATTTCTACAAATTCTTAAACAATATCTGTGAAAAAATAATGAAAAAAATTATAAAAATTAGATTTTGCACGAAATAAACTTATGTCTATTTCAGTCTCTCGATATAAAAATCTTCCCGCGCTCTTTTATATATACCTTTTTATTTCATTTTTATTGTACTATTTACATTGTACTACCGACAAGGCATGGTGACTTCACTGGGACGTCGTTGTGAAGTCACACTGTGACTTTGTGACCATCAATCATCGATGTGACGTTACATGACGTCGATGTGAAGTCACGGTGACTAAAATGTGAATCCGTTATGGCCGTTTTAGAGCTCTTTTGTGACGTTTCACAAAGTGGTCACAATGTGACAAATTTGTGAAAAATGTGTCAATTGTGACTAATTTGACATTAACATTGTGACGAAACTGTGACAACAGCGACGATATTTAAATTGCCAGAAACATGTTTTTTAAAGTAAATAAAATGTTTTGAAAGGTATTTTTAAATTTCTAACGATTTTTACGAAAGTCACATCTCAGTCACAATGTGACGTCACTGAGTGGTGGCATTTTGGTCACAGATGTGATGTGACCAAAGTGACTCACAGTGACGTCACTGTGACCATGCATGCTATTAGGGTACCGGCAAGGCATGGTGACTTCACTGGGACGTCGTTGTGAAGTCACGGTGACTAAAATGTGAAGTCGTTATGGCCGTTTCAAAGCTTGTTTGTGACATCACATTGTGACCACGTTGTGAAGTCACGGTGTGATAATTTTTTGAAAAATGTGTCATTTGTGACTACTTTGACATTAACATCGTGGCGAAACATTGACAAAAGTGTTTTTTAAAGTAAATATGTTTTGAAGAATTTTTTTTTTTAATTTTCTAAAGATTTTTAAGAAAGTCACATCTCAGTCGCAATGTGACGTCACTGAATTGTGGAATTTTGGTCACAGATGTGATATGACCACAGTGACTCACAGTGACGTCATTGTGACGTCACTGTGACCATGCACGCTATGAGAGTATGCTTATCTCATGACTCCTGTAAGATGGTTTATATTAATAATACAGGGCGTAGAGTTGCTTTGCAAATGGAAAATTCCTGAAATCCATAAATGTTTAATTTTCTGTTATGCTGTAATTGTATTTTGTTCAATTATACTATAAAAATTATTGATAGTTAATTTTTCTATTTTAGGTAAGTGAATCTTATCAGTGCCATATGAAGCATAACAATAATTTCAAGTGTATTTTAGAGACTTTTCTTAGAAGAGGTAATTATTGATACTTATTTATATATTCAAATTTATGTTTAATGCATGAATAATTGATGTTACTATTAATATTTAAGTACAAAACTCATTTCTTAAAAATATATTCATAAAAAAATATAAATTCATAAATTTATTCAAAAAAATGTTAGAAATTGTGATAAGCATTGAAAAAACATATCGTAAATGCTTATTATGGCTCTCGGTGTTTTGTTATATGAAAACAATTTTTAATGTATATTTACAAATATTTTTATAGAAATCTCTAATATTTAAACAAAAATTCACATGTTTCTTTAAAGTAAAATTTCATATATGCAGCAAAATATTTAAAAAAAAAAAAAAAAAACAGATATATATATATTTTATTTTATGAGTACGCAATAAGTTATTTGGTAGGTAACTGAGTAACTGAGGGATTGCGAATTTTGTCAGTAGATGTTAGCGCATTCTTTTTGTTTTGTTAATGTGTTCAAAGCACCTATCCTACTCTGTTTTCGGTACTACTTGAATATCCCATCGACCAAAAAACTATCGCCAACTATAACATTAAATATCCATAATGGATCATCGTAAATGTCACTTTATTTGACATCGAGCATGCTACACTTGTTTGTAATGCCATACATTGGATTTTATTTCGATGTTTTATTTTTATTTTTATTAATTTTTTACTAATTTATTTGTTGATTCATTATTTAAAATAAAGTTTATGTCAATTTGTATAAAATGGCGTCTAGTTTAGCGATTTGTATAATTTGGTCGAAATTGGTCGACGGGATAATCAAGCAGTACCTTGTTTTCTTGTTGTTTGAACTTCTGTGTTTAATTTAGCAACTTAATTGTATCGATTAGTTAATGTAACTAGTAAAAATGGAATTAGTAAAAATGGAAGAACAAAACGTGTATTTCAGATATACTTTATGATTATTTATGAAAAGGCAAGAATGCATCGAAAGCACAAAAAACAATAAGTGCCGTATATGGGAATGAAGTCTTGAAAGAAACGCAATGTCAATATTGGTTTGACAAATTGTTTTCTAGTGATTTATCACTGAGAAATGATTAAGAATCTGGTCGATCAGTTTTATTTTTTTTTTTTTTTTTAAACGCCTCAATAGAGTTTTTTAAAACAGCTTATAGCCCAGTTACCTCGTGTGCCCATTTTCCCTAGCTAACCTAAACTGCGACGAACCATGCATTTAAAAAATGAAATAAATATGTTTACATACCTAACATTACTAATGCAGTTATATCTCTAATGTTTAAAAATATATATTGCTTGATAAAAGTACTTACAGTATTTTAATAAAAAAACCGATAGAGTTTAACGAAACTGACTTTGTTATTAAAAAAAGAAACAGAAATGTTCGACATTCTATCACAGCAAATACAAATTTAAAATTGAGTTGACACACATTGTTTTAAGAAGTAGATATTAGGGATCATTGTTCACAAAAGCTATAACGTGAAATACATCAGCGGTTTTTAGGTAGATTTCGTATGAAATACTACCTATTACAATCGCACCAGTTTATCTATCTATCTATATATATATATATATTTATATCTCACTTTTTTATGGACACGATAACTTCTATAATTCTTCACCAATCTCCACCAAACTGGTACATAAAATCAAAGGGGATAAAATCTCGGCTAAATTCGTTAATGGGCAAAATCGGACCAAGGGGGTCGAAATAGAGGGCGTTTTTGTGAAAACAGAAAGAACTCCATAACTTCTTAATAAAAATAGATATCGAATCAGTTTAAAGTTTATATTACTTCGAAATAATGGGCCAAAAGTTTATGCATGACAGATTTTTGATAAAGTTAAAAATGGGCTCAAGGGGCGAAAAAAATAGGGTTTTTAGGAGAAAAAAATCATAACTTTGTCAATTCTCCAGATAGATCTAAATTTTTTATAAATATTCATCTAATATTTATAAAATGTTAGATATATATATATATATAATATTATATATAGATTCATCTAAATTTTTTATAAATATTCTCAAAATTATCTAAAACTTTTGTATTTGCAAGTTTTTGATAGGATTTATTCTTACCAGTAAAAAAAATTAAAAACGAAAATAAAAAGGGGTTTGGAAAAAGAAAAAAAATCCATATCTTTGTCAATTCTTACACTATCAAATCCAATTAAATTTATTTTACATCTTCTCTATAATATCTACAACTTTTATATTGACAAGTTTTTCATAGGACCAATTCATATAGCAAAAATAAATTAAACAAAAATTGGAGTTGGAGAAAAAATTTCTAATCCAAACTGCTTACATTCTGAATCGTTTTTTAAATTCGTTTTTTTATTTTAAACGCATCCAAATGACTGATCCTCTTATTTAGGAACTATATAATGTGAAACATTGGCCAGTTTTTTGATAAAGACAGAATATATTTTAAAAAAGGCTGCCAAAAAGGGTATTTTGAACAGAATTTCCCGAAGTGACCGTGATGAGGAAGTATTCAAATAACAAATTGCGTTTTTTCTGACTCATTTTTAAATCTATTTTTATGCTCAAACGCATCCAGTTTACAAGTCCTCTTATTTTGGAGCTGTATAATGTGACGCATTGGTCATTTTTTTTTGATAAAGACAGAATATATTTAAAAAAAGGCTGCCAAAAAGGGTATTTTGAACAGAATTTCGAGAAGTTATCGTGATTGAAAATTTGAGGAAACGTTGAAATAACAAATTGCGTTTTTTCTGACTCATTTTTAAATTCAGTTTTGCTCTCAAACGCATCCAATTGACAGGTTCTCTTATACAGGAGCTGTATAATGTCCCGTATTGGTCAGTTTTTTGATAAAGGCTGAATATATTTTTAAAAATGCTGTCAAAGTGGGCACTTCACGCAAAATTTCCCGAAACTATTATGATTAAGAATTGAGGTTGTATTCAAAATTGGTTATTTTATAACTCATTTTTAAATTCAATTTTGCTCTCAAACGCATTCAATTGACAGTCTTTTGTTATTTAGGAACTATATAATGTACCGTATCAGTCGATTTTTTGTAATAAAGTGGGAATTGTTTCAAAATATGTTGTCGAAATAGGTATTTGATCCGAATTTAGCTTAAGATGATTCTCATAAAGCCAGTCCTTACAGAAAAATGAAATTAAAAATTTTTCAAAAGAGGACAAACAAAGTTGTTAAAATGGGTTTATCTGTAAGAAATTCATTTTTTGTTGTTGAAATGAGCATTCTTCGAAATCTACCTCCGCCTATAGGCCAAGCAGACAGGGATTTTTTTATAAAACAACTTATGGCCCAGTTACCGCGTCGGTGTAATTAATCTAAATGTAAGAAAAAGTGGATAGTTTATAACAACGTTAATGGAAAAAGTTCATGGTTGATGGTAGATATACCAGCCCAGAAGGCACCAAAAGCTGAGATTCACCAAAAAAATATTATGCTATTCCTTTGGTGGCATTATAAAGGAATTCTGCACTTCGAACTTTTACCAATAAATCCAAATATTAATTTAAAAGAGTACGTTCAACAACTTATCATAATGAGAGTTGCCGTTCAAGAAAAGCGGCCAACATTGGCAAATCGTAAGAGTGTTGTTTTAAAGCATGATAAGGCAAAACCCCAAATATCGTTCGTCACTCTCCAAAAATTACGGAAATGAGATTGGAATTTGTTATCATATCCATTACATCGCCTTGAGATTGCCATTTATTTCGTTTCATGCAGTACATCCAAATATCTAAAACTTATGATGACGCTGATGATGTAAAATCACCTTTAATTCAGTTTTTTGCTGCTAAAAATCAGAAGTTTTATAACATGGAATTATGACATTCAGTAACTGGAAGATGACAAAAGGTCTTCGTCAAGAACGGCCAATACCTAATTCAATAAAATTATATTTTTAAGCAAAAAATTTCTATTTTCTTTCTTATTTAAAATCCGCAATCACTTAGTTTCTAACTTAATTATTTCAATGTGGATAGCAGTAGACATCTGGATAGTGAAGTGTTTTTATATTATGGATCAGTGGCTTTTCTAAGATAATTTAAGAATTATCAAAAGCAAATTAAACTGAAAATATTATTGGTAAAGTAGAGAGAGATTGGTAGATGTATATTATTCTTGCTAATAAAATTAGTATGTAACCACTGATTTATATTAATGATGTAAATCAAATCTAAATTTGTCCAAAATGAAAATACTTACAGATGAATCAAAGTATTTAGCAAATAATTATGTATTTTTACACACAATTTATCTTTGATTTTACCTTTTTTGAACACTTTTCAACATACTTAAAAGTGTTTATGTATTCGTTTAGTCTGGATATCTGCCACCTGGTTATTCAACTTCTGTAAAATATATTCGGATTACCATGCCATTGATACATATTATTGATATTTACATTGGCGCGTTATGAATTGAAAGTGAAGAATTGGAAGTGAATATTTTGTTATTTATAGTTTGTTTACAGAACAACCAAAAATTTATTCCATTATTATATATAGGACAAATTTGTTTGCAATGCATGTCGATGGCGTTACAGTATTTCAAATTTATTAAATCGATATGTATCTTTAAGGTGTAGTATAAAATGCATAACATAGAACATGTCTTACATGGTACATAATTTCATCACAGGGACTTAATAAATAAATAGCTTTTAGTGTTATTTGTAATTGCAATAATTGTTGGATGTGCCTTTCAAATGTGGTATGGTTTTTTAATTAAATTATTATTATTATTATTATTTTGTATCTTACTTAAAGTATACAAATCATATACAGAGTTGCAGAAAAGAATTGACGGAAATTGCTGTGGGGAAATTTAAGCTGTATTTTATGTTTCCAAACTGAAATATTTTTTTACACACTATGTACTACATATTGAAATCTAACTCTATGTGCATGGATGCTCGTTTCATAATCTATGAATGGCACTTGAATTTTCTTTCTTTTTAAACTATACTATAAAAAAGACTTTATTTATACAAATTCTACTATTTTGTACATACATTTTCGAACCCTTTTAGATTTATTGAAAATATTTGTAATCAATTTTAATTTTTTTATTAGAAAAAGTATTTTTATGACGTAAATTACTTATTTCTATACCCTTTCATATTTTACACATATCAATTACACTTAAATATTGTATACATTATAAAGGAATAAACCAAGAGCATTTTATCTATAGCTAATTTTGAATACCAATTTATGCAATAGTTTTGTTAAAAAGTTTCCACTCATTACGATGCACTTAATGTTTGAAAAATTTAAGGATGTCAAAAGACAGCCTTTATGTTTATTACAGACATTCATTAGCTGTGGAGAAACCCATTTATAGAATATAAGTGTCGTTATACTAAACTCTTTTGTCTCAATTATCGAATAAAAGTTTTCAAAATGCTACATTATAATAGATAAATATTTGGAACTTAAACTTACTGTGATAATTAAGTATTTTAAATAGTTTGAAGAATGGCTTTATTGTAGAATTATTTGTCTGATTGCTCCAGTTAGGGAAATAAAATAAATGCAACATTTGCGTAATATAAAAGGAACTTTAAATATTCGTAATGGTGCTAATTAGTAGCAAAGGAACGTATATTATAAAACAAACTCAATTTCACGAGTAATGGTGAAGTCAATTGAACATTGACAACGTACTGGCAAATACATTTGTCATTTACTGTAATTTATTTTACTTATAGTCATCTCGCAATTTGAATTTTTACGCAATCGAATGAGATAAAAAATTTACTTTATATTAATTTAGTTCCAAAACCGTATCTCACTGTACTGACTTTTGTGATGGTATGACGTAATAACACTATCCGATTCCTTGGTGCTAAAAACACATATACACCCGATCCAGACAGACCGATGATGAAGCTTTCTAAGTGTTTGACTCGTAATATTTCGTTCTCTAAGCTCCAGGTTTCATCCAGGAAACATTGTTTGGGGTGCATTTCACTTATTATAAAGCATTTCACATTTTATGAAATTGATATACGTTTCTGAAATTTACTACAAGTTACTTCCTGTATAATAGAAAACTGATAGTATTTTCTAGGAAACAAAAAATGTTTAGACTACTATACTGTATACTATTAGACGAAGCTCTGAATATTTTTAAAACTTCATTATATTTAAAGATAGAAAACGAACGATTATAAATGCACAAATAAAGTAAGAAAAGGTAGCAAACAGCCGTTTCGAATCTACTATGGAAACTCTTCATCAGTGCAAAACTCAGCGAGCTAGAAAAAGCAAAACTGAGCTAAGTCTGTCGTTGTCGTTTTAAGGATGTTAATCAGTGAGAGCTGAAAATCCCGGATTCAAATCTGAATGTATTTCTTGCTAAATTCTTGAACGTATTTTCATCTTTATAAATTTAAGACATAAAGTTTCTCTTACTTAGATTTTAATGCATGAAAGAGCTTTTCAATTCGCTCACAATCCGCATTTAATATGTTTATAGTCCGTATATTTATAATTTTTAGAAAGGCGTAATATTAATTTTAAAAACTATCACTCAAAGGAATTAAGTTTTTGAAAAAAAAATGAACACGTGTTTAGATTTACTGAAATAATTCTTTTATTAAAATTGAATAAATATAATAAATGTTGGAATTTTTATTTTTCCTTTGTTCTCAACTAAGCAAGAATTCAAACCTTTAAAAACATAAAAAAAATCATTAGTGTTAATTGAAATATTTATTAACTTCACGACCCACTTGGGAATAAATCTTGCATGAACAAAAATAGTAATTAAAAATTTACCTTAAGAATTTAAAAATGTAATTATTTTTTGTTATTAAAGTGACAAGGGATTAGTTTCTTTTCTATTTGAAAGAATGTTTAATGTATTCATATGTTCAAAAAAAATATTAAAAAGCTATAAAAATAAATTCAATTCTGTATTTAAACATCTTGTTCCACGAGGAAAAATGGAAGATAAATAATTTTTTCTCAAAAGAATATGTTTTTTCTTCAGATTTTCAATCATAAAAATGCATAGATAAATGAATTACAAATGAATACGCTCCATAGCAAATAATTGTGGAGCAAATTAAAGTTTATAGAAAAAAATGAAACTTTGTATGAAAAATGTGAATTTAAACATATTAAGTTAATAAATTACACAATTCATTTAAGGTCCATTATTAGTAATTACGGTAAATTAATTTATTTCATTAAGCATTTTACAAAAATTAAAAAGCATAGTGTTTGCTAAACACAAAAATTTTATATAATTAAAAATATATTAATATAGAAATAAAATTTATATAAGTAAAAATTCTATCCTCAAATATTATCGTTAAAGATAATTAAAAATAAAAATATAAAATTTAATTACAACGAACATAAAAACAAATTTTAAAGTTTCTTCAAAATCAGTTCAATTATTGTAGAAGACCTATAGTTTTTTTTTTTAATACGCTTTACTTTCCGTAAATTAATTAAACAATTCCATCTATTTATAACCAAATCAGTTATCAGAGTAAATAAAAAAATATTTTTAAATATTTCTGCCAGATACCATAATTTCTTAATGATAATTATGTTTTTTTTTTAAACTGAATAGTCGAAAACTAAATATATCTGCCATGTGTAAATCACTAAAATTTTTGGAATTTTTAGGCAATTAAAGAGACAATATATTCATATATATATTCGCTGTTAAATTTAGCCATTTCGGGTCCAATTGTGCCTTCATTTTTTCAAAAAAAAATTCTTTTACGTTTATATTATTAAATTAAGTAATCCAAATATATTAATTAGAATTTAACGACTATTTCGTCGTCTGAAACCTAACGAATGTTGTTGTTTGGCGTACTATTTAATTCATGTGACAATAGGCTAAGGAAGTCTTTTTGGAGATGTTTAGAAAATATTATATTGCAACAAGATTTAACAGATATTACAACTTTCTAAAAGCTTTTGGGCATTATTATACATGATTCTTTCAGGAAACTTTTGTTTTAAACTTAAAGAGTGAAAAATAAGTTTGAAATAAAAGTTGCAAACGGTGCATATAAATAAAAAAAAAATAAAAATATATTTATTATTATTATTATTATTATTATTATTATTATTATTATTATTATTATTATTATTATTATTATTATTATTATTATTATTATTATTATTATTATTACTATATGTCTAAATTGTATGACTAAACTCAAATTTAATCATACAGTAAATGCATAGACACATATTAATATTACTGCATGTAAAGATAGCAAAAGTATTTGTTAAAAAAAATAATACTCAATTAAATGACATGTACTATTAATAGTACATCAGACCCGAAAGGGTTAAAGTTCTCAAGTACATTTCGTATACTGACGGAAATTATTAAATGGTATTTATGAAATGTGTTATGCGTTTAACACAATTAACTTTTATCATACCATGTAGTATACAAAGACAACTGTAGATCATATACAGGGATGCATAAAAAATTTAGATATTTTTCTAACTATTGATAGTAATTGGAGAAAGCGAATTTTCAAATGCATTACATGCTTCCACATTTTTTAATAAGCCATTACCTTTCAACTTAATGAACTGAGAATATTTAATACAGCAAGTCAGTGTTGAAAGTGTTTCATAATTTATGCTCAGTGCATGGTTATACTTAGTAGAAAAAAAAGGTGAATTATTTTACATCGATTAAGCACAGAATTAAACAAGAAAAAAATCATGTGATAAGAACATTTTCCAACACTTTCTGAAATGTACAACAAAACATCCTTATTTAATACACCAGATTAGAAAGGGCTAGGGGTTGTTTTATAATTCAGCCTTAAAGTTTGAGAAAGCAAATATACCGGATGATAATATAAGTATCTCCATAAATATAAGCCGAATGAAATCAAAATCGTTGTACCTACCATTCCAAAATAGGGTACAAGAAAAAAAATGAAACAATAGAATTAAATAATTGTAAGAGCTGACAACAAATGCCAATACGGAGCCTGTTCATATGAATGCCACTGTATTTCTTAGGAAAATCATGAAGCGTTCATTTCTGCCTCAAATGTTGTATGAGATACCTCTCTATGAGCCAGATCATGCTTTAATTTTTTAAACTATTCTACAGTAACAACTTAAATTATGCAGTATATTTGCGTGCATTTAGGCATGTGAACAGAACGGAAAAAGATCCTTGACATCGTATGCAGCGAGAATAATGCTTAAAAAAAAAGAAAACATGAGGAGATTGTATTGTTTACTGTAAAATGGCGAGAAGAGATAGAAAACCACTACCTCTCCGCAAACAAAAAGAGATTGCTACTGCAATTATGGAGTCATGAGGAACCTTTGGAACTTGTCCTATTATGCATGGAGTTGCTCAAAAGTTGGATATTCCATATTAATATGCAGATATTCCATGTATAAAAATCTTTAGAAAGGTAATCTAATTTTATCAGCATAAAATAAGTTACCATCAGCAATTGTTACCAGAAATCCAATGCTGAAAAAGGTACTGAGAAAGGTAATCCAATTTTATTTACACAAAACTATTATTAATAATTATTACTACGTGGCGGCCAAGAAGAAAATGGATGCTGCTCTAACATTTTTAGAACGAATGGACGTGGATGGTCTTTTCTCATGGAAGATGTTATGGATAGATGAAGCCCAATTTCAAACAAATCGCAGTCAATACACAGAATTGTGAAATGTTTGTTTTGGAAACATTACACTTTATTTAGGAAACATCTCTCCATTCTCCGAAAATCACTGTGTGGTTGAACTTTAATGCAAGCTTCATACTTGATCCTTATTTTTTGAGAAGTTATGGCAAACATACCCTGTATCGTGTTCAGTTACAGTACAAAGATACCACATTATGTTACAAAGTTTTGTAGTTCTCAACTGTGGCAAATATAGTGCCTTTATTATCATAGCTGCCTAATTTACGTTTTTTTTCTTCAGTGTTCTGAAAAGAGAGTTAGAGCCTCTCTCCATATCAAGTGATCAATTCTTCTGAAACAGACGATAGAGTTATAAGCGTATTTTCGTATGTCGTGGTTTAGTAGCTTCCCTGATCTTACCCCGTTTGATTTTAGGCTTTGAGATTACTTTAAGGGGGTAGTAAGGTTAATTCGAGGGAAAAAAAGCATATTTTCTATCATTTTTTGTAAGGATACAATTAATATTTATTTATTTGTATAGTTATAGTATAATTATATGTCATTTAAAGAGTATTCTGTGAAATTTTCATTAAGGAATATTAAAAAATGAGCCGATGACAGCGAATCTTCGAAGACGTCCCAAAAAAAAGTTGATTCGCGGTGAACCGCATAACTCATGACTGGATCAACCGAAATTAAAAAACCAAATTGATTTAATTAGTTGATAAGTTTCCTCGGGGAACGCTGTCGAGTTTTTTTTTTATTATTGATTTTTCAATTTTTTACAAGGCTCGGAAGTCAAAATACTGATTTTTCATCAAAAAAATCTGATATTTTGTTTTTTAAAAGTAAGTTAAAATTAAAAAAAAAAAAAAAAAAACTCGACAGCGTTATCTCATAATTTATATAAAGAAAGAGTGTGTAAAATTTTAAAAAGATCGGTTCAGTAGATTTTGAGCTACGGAGTTCACCGGCTTCGAAAAAGCAAAGTGTTAGAAAAACACGTTTAAAGTTTCACAGACGTTTTTGTCGAAATAGATATTTGTAAATTACTGCTTTTTTCATATACTTACACAGAATCATCAATGCACCATGTACACACGTGTACGTGTACCTTCGGAAAGGTCCATTATTTTGGCAGTATGCCAGGACAGGCCTTTGAAACCTGGTCAAGCAGTAGCAGCTGCTTGGTAGCTGATTGTTGCGGCCACATTCCTCAGTTTGAAATCGGAGGGCGGAGACTTACAAATGTATATCTCCGTCAGTTTTACTTCAATTGCTTTCAAATTTTCACAGAATAATCTTAAAATGTTGTGCATTAATATAAAATAAAAATTAAAAAATGCAAAAAAAGAAAAAAAAAATACTTTACTACCCCCTTAAATCAATTGGAAACTGCGGATGTGTCGTAAACGTCAATTACATAAAATATGGCACAACACAATATTTGCTAAACATCGCTCGTGATGAGTTACTTTTCGCAGTTGAGGACGTCGTACACCACCTGGATAGGTGAATCTAATGATCCATGTCTGCCGAAAGTGAAATTGTGCATAATTTCAATATTAATACCACTAGTGGCTCACTGGTAGGTTTATAAATGTGTTTTCCTGCTCCCAGTTTTCTATGTTTTCATACCTTTGATTGTAAAGCAAACACAGTGTTAAACCTACGAGTCAACTCGTAGTGGTATAGATTTTTGGCTTATACACAACTAAACTTCCGGCAGACATGTATCATAAGATTCCCCAATTACTACTGTTGCATAAAATAAAGGTTTTGTTTTCCTTATGCTCGATAACATAGGTTTTTGCGCTATTGGCTCTTGGAATATGACAGGTACTGCAATGCAAAATTGTAACCATATTCGCTAAGGCATTTTCTAATATATTAGGTATGCTATCCGGTTTTAAGCATTAATTTTATGTTTGTCTTACACAGTATATTTCACACTCAAAAGCACCATCTGTCGGAGGTAATTGCAACTACTTTTTTATTATTATTTATTCGTTTTTTTACCCTTCTTGAATAGTAAGTGCACCGATTTTTGTTTTATTCGAATTATTTCTTCAAACTACTGACAGCTTCATACAGAAATATTTATATTATAGCCACCCTGAATATATATATAATCTTAATGAATGTTCAATAATGCGTGTCTATTGTATTAAATGAGATTTATATTTATAGGAATTTCCAATATTTCCAAGTATTTAATTTATAGCTATTATTTGTTTTTATGCAGAAAAAAATGCTATAAAGAGAATTGCTACCATTAATTTTCATATGACTTGAAAATTTACTTTTTTCCCGTAATGTACGTAAACAAGTTTTTCTTTTATCCTTTCAGCAGATTATAGGCACGTAACTTATTTCTGGAATATTTCTGAAATGGTAAGAATGATACATAAAATCAAAATACTATTGAAGGAAAAAATAAACATATGAGAGAGACGAGAATAAACGTAGAAAGACAATAAGCTATTTGGGACAAATCTATAATAAATGAGTCGAATATTTTTCCATGTTTTGCTGATGGCCGCTAATGATGATGTCATATTGTTACTTATATGCATTTTAAATGCTTATGACAAAGTTATGTATCATTCACTTAGAAAACTGGCATCTAAGACATCTGTCCCAATATTTATAATAAAGAAATATAAATTGTTGCAGTACACATTAGTTTAACATATGTTATTTTATTTTATTTTATTTAGGTTGCTGTGTCACACAAAATTAAAACATTATTCTTAGTACTAGATATTAAGGAAATATATATATATATACATTTTTTATAAATTGATAGAAATAAAGAGTCATCTTTTGAACCAATAGTGTTTATAGTGCATAGTAATCATTTATTGCACGACGTGTTTGAAAGCGTTTTAATTTTGGATTTTATTACTTTAAACGAGAAGTTTCATAAAATTTAAATTCTAATGAGAAATTGTGTTTATGTGAAAATATTAAAATTTTATGTGAAATATTTTTTATGTATATAATTGTTTGAAAACAAAGATACATATATAAATAATGAAAAAATTTTGGGAAATATAGTAAAATGTAATGATAAAAACTTTATTCCACCTTGTTAAAAATTTGTTTAAAGTCACACCGATCTTTTTAATGAAAGAAAAAACGCATTTTACTTCTTAAAATGAGCGATTTTTTTTTTTCAAAATACAAGTAAGGATTTCAATGAATTAAGCAAAGTCAATGGCATTTAATGGTAAAGATCCGATAAGAACAAATTATTTTAGAAAATAAACAATATGAGCAGATTTCACATTTTAATTATCTAGGATATGATACACCTAGTGAATAAGACATCTATATACAAAATAAGTTGCATACATTTTAATACATCTGAATAGAATAAGAAGAATCCTTCGGATTACAAGAAAAGACACAAGAATGGACATTTTTAAAACACTGACGGTACTCACTTTACTACTCGGATGTGAAACATAGACATTTACAAAAAACGACGAAAAACAGATACAGGGTGCCCAGTGAATAAGATCCTGATTTTAAAAGTAAATGTATCAAAAACAAAGATCGATAGAATTATGCGGCAAACGGTTTGTTTATTAGGTAAGCTGTAAAAAATGTTATACAAAAGTTTCAAACAGTGAATATTTTGAAAAGATTGTGTTCTGATTGCAAAAAATGATTGACTTGACATTTTTTTTTTGTTTGTTTTTGATTGCTTGCAGCGAACGAGTTTTTGGCGTAGCGTGCCAAATTTTAACGATTTCTGGAACTAAATTATTGGAAGTTCTGAAATTCTAAAAATGCCTCACCGTATAATTCTATCGATCTTTGTTTTTGAGAAATTTAATTTTGAAAACAGGGTCTTAATCGCTGGACATTCTGTAAAAACCCTCGAAGATGAAATTTTTGAGAAATGTGAAAGGACGCTCAATAATGGATAAATTAAGGAATGACTACATCAAAAGAAAACTTGAGGTTATGCCAATAATGAATAAAATAGAAAATTGTAGAAGGAAATGGAAGGACGACTTAGAAGGAATTACTTCTGATAGAACACCAAAAGAAGTTTTAAATTACAATCTACAGGGAAACAGAGATAGAAGAAAGTTACGAAAGAGATGGATTGAGGCCAGAACAGGCGCTTAGCCTTTATTTATATTGAGAAAGATGATGATGATTATGATGATGTCCATCTGACTTGGACAAAATTAGTGTTATATCATTCTTTGAAATGCTTTTGATCAGAGATAGATTTGGCCAAATTCATGACGCGTAATGAGAATTATAGTGCTTTTAGGTATCTGCCAGATGTGGCATGCAAGTGCAGAGAAGTTTTAAGTTGCACGGCCTATAGTGATAAAACTGTTTACTTGAATATGAGCAATGAGAAGCTAGATACACTCACTTCCAAAAGTTAAGCACGGAGAGGAAAATGCTAATTTTTTGAAGCCAATCAGAATTGAAGAGGATGCAAATCGCTGCAGAGGTAGATGGATATATGGAAATATGTTAGGTAACAGCTAATCGCGTTTTCATGCCAAGAAATATGCAAAGAGGGCAGTCTTATAAGAAGCCAGGGGCTACAGAGGGGGGGGGAGATTATAGAAGTTGATCGTAAGTACTGATAGAAGGTGTTTAAAACTTTCGTACAGTTTGTTTTGATAACATATGTGTTTCTATGACTTCCAGAAGACGAATGTAAGAATCTGAGCGCTGGCGTGCTATGGGGCGCATCGAAGCAAGACAGTCGGTCACAGATGTTGCTCTTTTCTTCGGCGTTCGTCATTCTGTAATTTTACGTTTATGGAAATAATTCCAAACCCCACAGACAGTTGTCTGAAGGTCCGTAGTCGGTCGCCCAAGGGTTACAACCCCCACCGATGATCAATAAATTGCTATTGTAGCCAAGCGAAATCGCAGGGCGACCTCCACACGTGTGATATCTATGGTTACAGCGTCCATTGGTAAGGCGATATCTGTAGCTACTCTACGCCGAAGATAGCATATGAGTGGATTGTACGCCCGGGTACCTCGAGTTTCTGTTCCTCTATCTTTCCTCTATCCTCGTGTCTTCTCTATCCTAAGAGGAGCACGATTAAAGTGGTGCCGGGAACATGTCAATTGGACTGTGTCTGACTGCGGCAATGTCATGTTTACTGGTGAGTTAAGATTTACTGGTGAGTCAAAATGGTGCTCTGCAGCCAGATGACAGGCATATAAAGATATGAAGTGAACAAGGAACACGCAATCAACCCCAAAACATCACCGAACATCACACATAACCAGGCGGAAACACTATGGTGTAGGCAGAGAATTCATTAGGATACCGCACCGACCTGCGCATCTTTAAACTGGGTTTTGTGACGGCTGGCCGGTATCGGTATGAAGTCCTAGAACCTATTGTGAGCTTGTATGCTGCAGCAGTTGGTCCTACTTTTGTTTGAATGGACGATAACGCACGTCCCCATAGAGCTGGCATCGTCAATGACTACCTGAAGAGTGAAGGGATTGCGCGTATGGCCTGGTCAGCATATTCGACCGACCTTAATCTCATTGAAAATCTTTGGGATACTCTCTTCCCTGCTGTGTGTTTACGTTTCCCTCCTCCAGCCACTCTTATTGAGATGGAAACTACTCTACAAGAAGAATGGTGATTGCTTAATTCTGCGGTGGTTGATGACCTAACTGAAAGCATGGTCACAAGGTTTTAGCTCAGTATACAGATGAAGGGGGATTACATACCCTATTAATGTCATTTTTTCGTTTTATGCTGTTTATTTTCACTTTATACATAATTCTGTTTAAGTCTCCAGTATGTCATTATCTGATAACTTATAAAAATTTAATATTGGTTTTATTTCTGTAGATAATTATTGATTTTGTTTTATGCATAAATATATATGCTACTTTCCTGCCGAATTTTGTGTCAATCAAAGCAGAATTTGTTGATTTCTTTGCATTTTACATCTTCGTGCTTAACTTTTGGAAGTGAGTGTATAATACGTTACGTTGTGGTGGTCAGTCTATCACGGCTCCTCCATTGTTCCCAAGCAAACATAGATCTCTAAACTATATATAGTTGAAACAACTATCCTAATCATGATTCTATCCATGTACATATTCCCGCGTGTTTTTTATCAACGGGGTTTCATATATTCGTTGCCAGCGACGCTCGGGAGCGTCGAGAATCTGGAACGCATCAGTATCCTCTATAACTTTCACCAGTTATATTTTATATTAATGTTTACCTCATACAATTGGACCATTTTCCCGATTATAGTAGCAAAATCTTTTCTGTTTTTAAGTATGGGTAGAAAAAGATTAAAAATTAAGAAAGTTACTCTTAAACACTGTTTTGTAATCCGGCTTCTGAAGGTGTAAACATACTTTTTTGTGGCAAAGAATGTGCTAAATGTTTCTGGTTCTTCTCACATTTATATATTTTAAATATTTAGAATCGATGGTTTGCTAAGTAAAATTGACGTGTGTCACTTATTACACATTCTTCGCTAAGTTTAGTTATTCAACTAATGCATGAAAAAAATTATGACTCAATATGCTAAAAAATAAATTTATAGAATGAAATAAAATATTTATTGAACAGAATAAATTTTGGAACCGAATACCGTAATATAAGAATACATTTGTAAATATGCTAAAAAAATTGTAAAGATGATTTGTTCAGAATAATTTGTAAATGACGATTAAAAATTATTAATTCATTCTTTTTTTTCATCAAACTTTGAAGATCTGAAAACCTTATCTTGAATATGGAATTCTTTGGAATTCGGTAATTTATTTAGTTCGGATTTTTTTCCGATTTAATTTAAAATATAGCAAATATATCTCACAATATGATATTTTCATATTCAAATATTTTTTTCTTTAAAAACATTCAAAACTTATTTATAATCTTGAATTTTTTAATTTATATTTTCAAATATATTTATTCCCCAGTTAAGAAATCCCATATACATTATTTTTTACCAATTACAAAGGTCTAGTTTTTAACACCAGAAACCGATAATTAAATTTCACTGCATTCTCACATTGTTTATTCAAAAGATTCACGTTTTAAAGAAAGCACGATTATTATTTCTCTTTCGAAATTCCATTAGCAGTTTTTGGAATTTCACTTTCGAAGATTTTGATAACGCACACGAAAGGGAATATTTTTATTTTTCATTTTTATTTGAAAAGAAATATTTGGAACTTTTTAACATATTTCCATTTAGCTTATTTTTATTTTCTAGATCAATATAATAAATAAAAATAATATTTTAAATTTCGTAACAATTATTCTTCATTACTTTTCCTCAGTTTTAAAGTAATTTAGTCAACATACTTTTTTTGGTGTAGATTATCGCGTAGCGTACATTTTTACAACAAATATTGATTGGAAATTCCTAGGGTCACGCAAGTATGCCGTAGGGGGAACCCAAGGTCACGAATGTGTCTGTAAGGAGAGACGGTCACACGATTATAAGTGTCCTTATCATCTAAAGCACCTATTAGATTCACCAATTTTTCATGCAACCAACTTTTCAGTTGATTTTTCGTTCAAAATTTCAGCGAACAAAGTAATAATAATAATAATAATAATAATAATAATAATAATAATAATAATAAAGATTTGCTCTTTATAGATGGGAAACGAATGACACTGAAAACTGCCTATCTCTGATTGGCTAAAATATTGGAAGTTGGATGATAATTCTTAGTTTACGGAAACATTTTAGAGCAGGGATAAAAAAAGTTGCGGATACTGGTGTTTGCTATCACACTGGGGCTTGAGACGATTTCTCGCTAAAATTGGCTACAATCTGAAGTTGGCTCAAAATATGATAGTAAGTTGGTGAATCTTGTAGCAGTTTTGTGGACACATAGTCACATTGGCTGATAATGGGCTTTGAAAATTTTCTTCCGAAATACATCCTGTGTTTGCTTTTATTACTTGGTGATTAATTTTATTATTTAATGCCACAATGTGTTTCACTAAATGATTACTAAAAAAATCTTTTCTTAATATTTCATAAAATTAATTAATATAGTCACACACTTAAAAACATTAGAAATTATCGAGACATTTAATAGCAATTTATAAAAATTTCCCATTCGTTTATTACTTAGCGCATTACTTCCAGAACTTTTACATAGATAAATATTTACAAGTTATGTATTTTTTCCTGTATGAATAGATACAAAATTAATTATACTAAACCTCTTATAAGAAAGAAACAATCTAATAAGAATGTATTTCGCTAAATATATTTAACCCACCTCCTGTCAATTTTTGCAAGAAAATGTAAACATTGCATTGATTATACGCAGTTTGGAACTTCGACTGACATATTAAATTTTACAAATATATAGTACCTGTCGTATTTATTATTTGAAAAATTACTTTGCTTCATTCTGAATTTATTCAACTTTATATGGAGAGATGTCGAAAAGTATTCGCGATGGTGAAATTAAAATTTTAATTATGCTGTTTCTAATTAAAATTCTGAAAATTATAATTATACTGCATTTTAAATATAACTTATTTGCTTTTTGTTTTATTATTTTTTGAAGCATTGATGAATGCTATTCTTAAATTAAATATCATTAAATATTCATGTGTCCTTAAGTCCTTATGAACACACTTTTACATTGGCTGATGACGGTCATTTAAATTTCCATCCGAAATGCTTCCTCTATTTGCTTTTGTTAATTGGTAATTAGTATACAAAGTTTTATTATTTAATGTTACGATGTGTTTCACTAACTGATTATCAAAAAAATATTTTCTTAATATTAGATAAAATTAATTAATTTAGTCATCAACAAACTTAAAGATTATTAAAAGCTATCAAGATATTTAATAGCAATTTATAAAAAACTCCTTCACATAATATTTAGTACATACGATTTATGAGACTTTTACTTAAAGAATGTATTCACAGCCGAATTTGTCCATCATATATAATGAATATATATATAAAATTAATTATATTAAACCTCCTGTAAGAAAGAAACGAATTAACAAGAATGTATTTTGTAATTCCATTCAATCCGTCCCTTGTCATCTTTTGCACGAAAATGTAAGCAATGCATTGATTGTACTCAGTTTGATACTTACTGAAATATTAAATTTTAAAAATACATACCTGTCGTATTTAATATTTCAAAAATTATTTTGCCTTAATCTGGATTTATTCAACTTTACATACATAGACGTCGAAAATTATTCTCGAATGTGAAATTAAAATTTTAATTATGCAGTTTCTAATTAAAATTCTGAAAATAAACTTGCGTTTTATTTATAATTTATTCGCTTTTTATTTTATTATTATTAATTTTTATTAAAGCAGGAAAGAATGATATTCTTAAATTAAATATTATTACACATTGATAATTAAATTGAAAAACACATTTTATTAGAATGGTAATACAAATAAGGATACGACGCTTGCTGATAAATATTAGCTTTTATTAAAAATTGCTTTTTAAGTATAACATTTAAATTGCGTAAATGCCACTGATATATTGATATCTTTTTATTGCTTTTCTTTATAAATCTTAATTAACATATGTTTTATTTAAATGTAATATGGTGTAAAACAAATAGTTCTGGTTCATTAAGATTGAATTGGAGAAAAGCGTAATTGAAATCACTAGCTGTTATAGTGCTCATAATCGCAATAGATAATGTTAAAGCTTTACAACAATCAACAATTGAATAATATAATAAATGTAATAATAATTAAAAAAATCTAAATAAACAAACAAGAAAAAATGAAAATACTACATAAAAAATTTAAATCTTTTTATAAATAATCGTGGGGGGGCACATAAGCTAGAACATCTATAGGAATATGTCTGTTAAATCTAAAATGTTAAGGGGAAAACTCATTTTTATTTATAAAAATTATCAATATAACGTTTTCGAAGCAAATATGATGCCTAAAATGCATTCTAAGAATTTTATTTTTACAAAATGCTACAATGCCATTTTTTCAGCATAAATTAATTAAATTCTAGTAAACAAAATCCTGCTCATGCTTTTTTTATATACAGTGAAAAACAGAAAAATTCCGAAATTTTAATTTTTTGTATCTCTATGCTCAAACTTGTAGGTATTTATATAGCTAGCAATTATATTTCAAATAACAGAAAGAAGAAACTAGAAAAAAATACCCAAAATATCTATGGTACATACTTTAAAAATTTTCTGCTTACTCATTTTTACCAAAATATCATAATTTTATGTTTTTGTTACAAAAACAAAATATTTTACAGTATTGTGGGGTATCGTTTATCAGGGATTTTTAATTTCTCAGTAGAAAAATACCAGCCGCAAGTCGATGCAATTATTCCTTACAAAATTAGACAGATTTCACTAACGCAATATCAAGAATAGTTATGATAACAAAGTTATAACTATACGAATTTTGAAAATTTTTATGAACTGAAATGACTCTAATTTTTTATGCCCCTTTTTTAAGGACATTTAATTAGTTTTAAATTATCTGATATGATATAAAGGACATGTTTTAAACTCAAAATATATGTATCAAAGTTGGGCTCAATAAGTACAATTTTCGACTTTGTATCTCGAAAAATTCATATATGGGTAATGATGAACGTATCAATTTGTAGTGAGTACCATTCGATTAAGAATTAAAATTTACATAATAAATAATAACCCCACTTGATCCAAAAAAATGAATTTATCTCCCCTCCTCGCCAAAAAAAAAAAAAAAAAAAAAAAAAAAAAAAAAAAAAAAAAAAAAAAATCCCTTTTTGTCCTATTAATTAAGAAAAACTTATTTATGAGGACACAGTACCTTTGAAATCCTTTCTTCAATTTTGAATAATACTGTATAATAACATATGTGGTGGCACAATATTTAACTCTAAAACTAAAAAAGTAATAAAAAAAAGGTTTGTAGAACAGCGTATTTTACTTTTTTTTTTTTTTTTTTTGAAAGAGAACAAGTAGTCCCTTAAATTTGCTATCCATTCACTGAAAAAGGAAAATAAAGAGTTGTTCCATTAAACATAACTTCAATAATCATCCTTACGAATATCACTTTTTTACATTTTCAAGTGCGCGAGAAAATGCGTCATTATTTTCACGTTACTGCAATAGGGATTTTTTTTTTTTTTTTTTTTTTTTTTTTTTTTTTTTCAGAATCACCTTACGAGCATAATTCGATCAGGTATAGTTTAATTTTTTTTCTGATTTCGACAATAAGAATGCATTGTGAAGCAGGTAACCCTATATTGTAACAAAACTACCCTAAGTATATACTTTAATGAAAAAAATAAATATCAGTTTATATTCAGAAACATTTTTTTAATGAGTAAATGGAAATGACAGTTTTAGTAGAAGAAATTATACAATATTCAAAGAGCATTTACTTTAAACGATGCGGTTCTGCATAACCTTTAAGGAAGTATCTCTTTTGCTATACTTCATTTGAAATTTTCCTTTAAAGTATGCCTATGTGCATGTGATCTATCCGTCCGCTTTATTTGTCGTGTAAAAATTTAAAAGACTTTGAAAGTGTTAATTATTGCAATTAGAAACTTTCAGTGCCAATTAAAGATTTTAATTAGTCAGCAGCAGTTTGCCTTCATTTACATAATTAAGCATTTAATTAAAATGGTAGGAAAGTAAAATTTCTGCCTTTCATTTCATAACTCAGAATTCAATTAAAAATAAAAGTAATGTAATGTAATTTCTATTTTTACAAAACACTTGTATGTCCTTTGCTATTGATGAAAAAAATATATACTTTATTCGTTCTGTCAAAGGTAAGATACTTATACTTGCTATAATTTTTCTTTGATCTGATACTGTCTTGCTTGTCGATTTAAAAACATATGAAGTTTTTAAATTTTTATTATCGTCATTTTTTGATCGGTTTTTATGCATCGTAAATTTTTATTATATATTTATTTTTTAAAAATGTTATAATACAATATACAAATTTTAACAACGATAAATTTTAAGAGAAGTAGTGTGACTTTATTTTGTCCATAATGTAAGTAAATATAATAATAAATAAAAATAATATGGATTTCTTTAGATTAGATTTTTATAGACACATTCTTGAGTAAACTGTAGCCACATAATAACACTTTCGGGTCTGTTATACTATAATTAATACATGTCTTTTGATTGAGCATTATTCTGTTTTGACAAATTTTGACCTCCAAACCGGTAGACGGTAGCTGCTGGGTTTGAACCCAATCGCGACCGTCGGCTTAGCCGTTCGGAGTTTTCCGTGGTTTTCACCGAACCTTGGATTTCCTTGCGTAAATACGGGTTAGGTTTCCTTAAAAAGACCCCCCTGAGGGCATCCCATCCCTTAGGACCTATATCCCACAGTGTAGATAATTTGCTGACATACATACAATCTGTTTACACATACATACAACAATCTGTTTTGATAAATACTTTTGTTACTGTTTGCACGTATTAATGTTAGTATGTGTCTATACATTTACAAAATGACTTCATTAACATTTAGACATTTAAAAATAATAATAATAGTAAATGTTTTCTTAGTTCTTCTTTGCACCATTTGCGATTCTTTTATTTTAAGGGAGACCCGTAAGAAAAAACCCAAAATTTTTATTATTGATTTTAAAGTAATGAATTTTGGTGTACTACTTAAGAATCATTTTGTAAGGAATAATTAGCAAAAAAATTCACTTTTTATTAAAAAGTATATTTTTATGGGGATTTTTATGATATTTTTTGTCGAAAAATACACTTTTTAAAATTACTACTCCTCATTCAATATTCAATATTTTGGTATTACTAAAATTTCTTAAATAGTGTTATAGTATATAGAAAAGAACTAAGGAGAGATATTTTTAATTTTCTATTTTAATCGGCTAAAAAAAAAAAAAAAAAAAAAATACGCATGGTAAATTTCTTTAAATTCGTTATAATTTTCATGTTTACCAATTTATGTAAAATTTTCAGAAATATTTAAAACAAATATATCTCATTACTTTTGTTGCAAATTTTTTTAAGATTCTAAAAACATAAGCACTTTGTTTCTAAATCATTTTACCACTTACTTTTAGTACTTTGAACTTAGGCAAAATATGAAAAAAGTCATTTTCAGGAAAACACGTTTTAAATGGCCGCTAGTCCTTTAAACTCTATAGTGAGTACAATTAAAAAAGCTCATTTTCTACCTGTTCCAAGTGTCCCCGAGTTCTGAAATTTTGCATGGATATTCACAAATACGTATTTTATCGTTTACTGAGATAAAATGTTTTTTAACTTTTGATGATTTTTAGCCAAAAATGGGGTACGGGTCTGCCTTAAACATATATTTCCCTCTTTAAATTTAAAATATAGGTTACTTTTCAGAATGAATAACATATTATAAAACGCAAATAGTATTTGGAAGTAAAAATATATGTTATATTTTGTTGTAACTCGATGCTTTACAAACGTTTGCAAAATATCTTCCTTTGTCTATTTTCATATGAAAATTAATTGTATAGTACGCAAAATACCTACATTCGTTAGATTAAAGACAATGGCGCATTTTTTATACTTTGGAAAATCTATTCGGATAATAGTATTAACATTATCAACGTAAAAGCAATTTTTCTCTCAAAATTGAAAAAAAAAAATCGAACCCGAAAGGGTTAAAGAATTTAACTCGAGAATTGTCACCTCTCTCCTAGTTCTAATCTTTTCCACTGTAAGATTTTAATTTAAGATAGCAATCTCAATACTTTATAGTATACTTTTTGTAACGTTTTAAATGAATATACTGTAAAAAATTGTTACGTTTTTCTAGCATACCGTTGTTTTTCATAAAATCCATAAACCAAAAGAAATCATACACAAATAAAACTGGTTCATTGGTTAAGTAAAATGAAAAAGAACGGAGAAGTCTACCCCCCCCCCCTCCCTACTATTTTATATACCGCTTATGCATAAAAATTAAACGGTAAATAAATTAAGAGGGTGATTCCATTTTATGAATAATAAATATGAATAATAATATAATATACAGTTCATGTTAATGGCCTATGAGCTCAAATGCCATGAGTTAAGTGGGTACTATTCTTTCTATTCCTTCATAGGATTCCCCCATAGATAATCCCCCCTCCCTCGCTTTATGTTCGTTAAGTTTAATGAAATATAATTGAAATTTTAGGGATTAATATTTAGTGAAAGTTACGATTTATATAATGATGTGTATATATATATATATAATGTTATATAAATATACATTAAAATGAGTTAATTAAACTTTTGTGATCTTTATGAATGTCTTCAATGTTAAAGCAAAATTGAATTGATGACAGTTTTAAAGTTTCCATTTGACAAGCAGCCTCTAATTAGATGGACATGGACATACATGCAACAGGATTTTACTTCATACAGTTTATCTCATCAGGATATTTTTGCATGATTCAAAAATGTAGTAGAAGAAAAATGGTTGGAGTTGGGATGAGGAGACAATTAATGATCTGTGACAGACAATTCTGAAAAAAAAAAAAAAAAAAAAAAAAAAAAAACCTTTATCTGAAACATTTTGATTTTTTTTTATATATAGCGTTGAAAATCTCATTTATGCGAATGTTTGTAATAAAAAAAAAGAAAAAAAAACAATCATTTGCACTTGCAGTCATAGTTTTCGATTTTATATATGTCTGCTTATTTTTTACGAAAGAATGTATTTTACATGGCATAGATGTATTAAATATATTTATTAACACAAGACTAGTAATACATTTTATGAAAGAATACTTAATTTCTCAAGAAGTTCCAAAATATGAAAACACACACACACACACTCACACACACACACACACACACACACACACACACATATATATATATATATATATATATATATATATATATATATATATATATATATATATTACAAAACTAAACAAGAAAAATTTTACTTGTAAGTTAAACAATAAAAAAATATAGATATTTATATGTTCAATAATTTTAAAATCATTAAAATTAAATAATTAATTTAGGAAAAAATAGCAGAAACTTCCAATTTAAGAAATATTTTTTTAACTTTAATTAATTACATAGACAATATTAATTATATTATGAAAAAATAATTGCATTTTTTTAATAGCTGCACCTTCTGGAATGCAATAATTACTTGTATAGTTTTCATAGTTTAATTGGTTTTCATTACATTAATTAACGTATAATATAAGATAATTTCGTGGGTATTCAGAAATATTCTGCATTTTATTTGTGATATCAACATAAAAATTGGAACTAAGTCAAACACATTTATTAGTATTGCTAATTTTTATGCTATTTTTTTTAAATATTTTTTCTATTTCTTTAAGTTGGAAAAATAATTAATTTTCAAATGGTATTAGAAAAATTTCTTGAAAATTATTAAGGGGGTAGTAAGGTTAATTCGAGGAAAAAAAAAGCATATTTTCTATCCTTTTTTGTAAGGATACAATTAATATTTATTTATTTGTATAGTTATAATATAATTATATGTCATTTACAGAGTATTCTGTGAAATTTTCATTAAGAAATATTAAAAAATGAGCCGATGACAGCGAATCTTCGAAGACGTCCCAAAAAAAAGTTGATTCGCGGTGAACCGCATAACTCATGACTGGATCAACTGAAATTAAAAAACCAAATTGATTTAATTAGTTGATAAGTTTCCTCAGGGAACGCGGACGAGTTTTTTTTTTTTATTATTGATTTTTCAATTTTTTACAAGGCTCGGAAGTCAAAATACTGATTTTTCATCAAAAAAATCTGATATTTTGTTTTTTAAAAGTAAGTTAAAATTTAAAAAAAGAAAAAAACTCGACAGCGTTATCTCGTAATTTATATAAAGAAAGAGTGTGTAAAATTTAAAAAAGATCGGTTCAGTAGATTTTGAGCTACAGAGTTCACCGGCTTCGAAAAAGCGAAGTGTTAGAAAAACACGTTTAAAGTTTCACATACGCTTTTGTCGAAATCGGAGGGCGGAGACTTACAAGTGTATATCTCCGTCAGTTTTACTTCAATTGCTTTCAAATTTTCACAGAATTATCTTAAGATGTTGTACATTAATATAAAATAAAAATAAAAAAAATGAAAAAAAAAGACCTTACTACCCCCTTAATTACACATTTATTAATTAAACCGTTTTATGGTACTTATCAAAAACTAAATCATTTAAATAAAATTATAAAACCGTCTAATGTGAAATCCGAAATTTCATTAGAAATTAATATTTGAACTTTCCTTAATAATAATAATAATAATTATAACAGTAATAATACAAATCGACAATTTTTTCAGACATTATAATGAGAAAAAAATTAAATTTACATTCGGATTTTTTTTTCAAGAAAAAAAAACAGAAATGACAGTTTTAATCGAAGAAATTATACAACATTCAAAGAGCATTTATTTTAAACGATGCGATTTTGCATAACCTTATAGGAAGTATGCAAAGGATCTCTTGCTTAACTTATTCGATATTTTATATTTCCTTTCGGTTTTACTGTTAGTTTTGTACTTTGTATTTTTTGCTTTCTGACCTGCATTACACTAATATTTTCATTTATTTATTTATTTTTGCTTTCATTTTTATTAAATTTAGTTTTTATAATATAAATTACTTTTTTACAATCATAAACGCCATGCAGTTTGTGACTCTGTAAATTCTACATTACAAATTCCTAGCGATATTTATATATCGTTTTAATATGTGAGTCTATCCGATCTAATTAGTACAATTTGAACAATATATAAGAAGGTCGTGCGATAATAAGGCCATATGATACAGTGGATAAGTTGCCTCGGAATTGTTTACATAAAAAAAAAAAAATCGAAATTGGTTGTGGAAGCTGCCAACCATTAGCATTCTGTGGTTGGTGTGCTAGCGTGTTTGGCTTATTGATCTACAGTAAACGCAGCATAAATAACTTATCAAATTTCTTTAATATTTGGTGACAGTTTTATATGGTTGATGTTTTTTTTGTAGGATGACAAAAACATTGGCCATTTCAATGCAACGACCGGCAACGATATAGCAAAAATACTGGCCATACAACGATTGCTCATAATTGAATCGCTGTCCCATTATTCCATCATTATTTCTTATAAATATTTATTCATATCAAAAGGGGCAATGCACTTATATACTGGCTGTATTATAATTACAATATATAATTTTCTCTTTTTCATGAAAAATGAATGTCAGTCATTTATTTTTCCACAAAAAATGTCTTGCATTTGGTTGGTCGAATAATTTCGTCAGAATAATTTACTATTTATAGTATCTGGGGGTACTTTATAAGTATCGTACTTCACCAAGAATGCCCTAATTTTTACTGCATAAAAGTTAGACTATTAAATCGCTGCCATAATTAAAATCGAATTTTTAAAAGCATTTTTTCTTCATGTCAATTCATTAGTTTTACTTGAGTATTATAAGCCATGTTTCTTCAATATCTATTGTATTAAAATTCTTAAAACATTGTTCTTTGATAGATTTTCATCTTATAATTTTCAATACACAAAACCTATTTTTTAACAGAAATTTAAATTCAATCATATCAAGATTTTATAGATATTTAAATGAAAATAAATAATGAAATTTTAACGATTTTTATTAAAATTTGATGAATTCATTAACTACAGTCATTAAATTAACTCAATCTTTTAATGATGTAAACGTTCATCAATTTCACTTTCTGGTTTTAATTGTTCTATAAAAAAGGAATTTATTAGACACTGTAAGAGTTAATCAGAAGTAATTAACATTTACTACGGCAATTAAGGATTTTGGTTGAAGGCTAGAACTTTAAATGTTCCATCCATAATTGGTCAGTTAAATGGTAATTTTCTAATGATAAAGAATGCGTTATTTTTAATGTGTTTTATTGAAACTAATTAGAAAAGAGTGTTTCATATTCAATTTAAAGTTTTATTCATATGAGTAAAAAATTTTAAACATTTTGTCATCTTTTAGTATAGTTCAAGCAATCTTCTTTTTAAAATGTTATAATAAAAAATTTTTAAAGATTATATAAAACAACACAAATAAAATGAAGCAATTTCAGCGAAATATCTTACACAATGTATTTTACTTTAAAATAAAGATAGAAATATTTTTTACAGTAAATATACACATTATAGCCCATTTATAAATCAAACTAAATTACTTTTGAAAGAAATGCAGTACTTCTTTTGCCATAATTACGAAATCGGCATTGAAAACTACAAAAAAATTAATATCTCAAAAATAAATTGAGATATAGCTTTTAAATAAATTGAATCTAAAAGTAATTTCCCCCCCCTATACGATGGTATGAAAATAGAATATGTGCAATATTTAGAAGTATAAAAATTTGCTTCAGAAAAAATTGCAAAACCGAAATTACATTTCAAATTTCAAAATGTTGGCATTCGCAAAATGCCGTATGCGTTATGCACATATACATTTGTCCTTTATAATAGAGATACTTGATTGAAAATATATATATATATACACTGTTAAAACTAATGGTGACACATTGCACCTTTTAGGTGTGAAAGGCTTGTCTCACTGGTGACACCCCTAAAGGAGCCAGAATGACACCTTTAATTAGGGTGAAAAGATGGCACCCTTAATCCAGAGTGTCCAATAATAAAAAATTAAAAAATATACAAACCGACTTTTGGCCGTCGAAGGATTCGAACTCACAACGTCTGATTACAAGCTCAGCGTTCTAACCGCTCGGCCATCGAGCTGTTCTTCATTCGCTCATAGCCATAGATTTTACTTGCCGTCACAGAAAACAGAAAGACACACGTCACAGCTCATGTGCATGGTTCCAGTCACCCGATGAGGTCCCTCATTGCTGCCAATACGAAGTGCATGGCATCTTAGTTAGTTCCAGTCACCCAGTAAGAGACCTGTCGGCACTGCAACCACATTTCCAAGCCCCTTTGGCACCCCAGGGTTCCAAATGTCCCGGGTTCCAATGGACCCTAGGGCCTTTCTCCTATAGGTTCCAAATGGCACCGGTTTGTCACCTTCACTTTTAAAAGTGTATATTAGTAAACATTTCTAAAGTCAGATTCCGAAAGGGAGTATTTACACAACGGTGTGGTGCAGTCTTGGCTGGAAAAAGAGAAAATTGGTTTTTTTAATTACTCTCAGGATCACAAACACAATTATATGTGTCAGGTCTAAAGGGTTACAGTGGACTCTATTTTTTAGCACTTTCCAACAAAGTTGAAAAGTGCTTATGCATTCGGTTTGTCTGTCCGTCTGTCCGTCTGTCCGTCTGGCCATCTGTCCGCGCTCTAACTCCCGTAAATGTACTCGGATTGCTATGAAATTTTTATACGTTATTGAGGTTTACCCTAGCACGAACCCTATTGAAAATGAAGTATCTACCATGATTAGTTTATCTACAGAGAGAATCAAAAGTTTCCCATTACATTACGGCTTATGGGGAAAAATCGTTAATATACTCGGATTGCCATGAAATTTTAGGACGTTATTAACGTTTACCCTAGCACAAGTCCTATTGAAAATGAAGTTTCTACCATGAATAGTTTATCTACAGGGCGAATCAAAAGTTTCCCATTACATTACGGCCTATGGGGAAAAATCGTTAATATACTCGGATTGCCATGAAATATTAGGACGTTATTGAGGTTTACCCTAGTACGAACCCTACTGAAAATGAAGTATCTACCATGATTATTTTATCTACAGAGAGAATCAAAAGTTTCCTATTACATTACGGCCTATGGGGAAAAATCGTTTCTAAGGAATTTTAAATATGTTATACCCTGTCAAACATATTAAAATATGCATTCTATAAAATATAAGGTGAAAATGTAGCTATTATTCATTTACAGGGCCACGCAAAAGAATTCCATTAGATAATGGTTAAAGGGGGAATTGTGTGTGACATATTTTAAATATATTAAGCTTTTTCATGTATAATAAAATTGATGTATGCCACTGAAGCTTAATAAAAATTATACGCTACTGTCTTGCATAATATGAAGTGCGTAGCATTTACAGGGCCATACAAAAGATTTCAAATAGTATATTCTTTCCGAAGTACCGTATATGCGTCCGATGATGGCTGATGGAGGGATGAAATGCATTTTAATTATGATATTCGCGTTTATATTTCGCTAAATATATGGACATTATATGGTGTGTATAAATGTTATAGTTGATATACAGGGCTACCCAAAAGAGCTCACCAACGTTACTGAATATGAGCGTAAATTAGTTAAACGTGGTTCTGAAATAAGCTATGCATTTTTACGATGAGCTGCATTCAATTTACTGAGAAATGTTTGCAGAATATAGATAAAGGGATATACAGGGCCACGCAAAGAATTCGGTACATGGACGCCTATGAATGATGATTTATGAGAATGTGATTTCAGTTGTTTTAAAAGTGTTTTAGTTTACAATAAATTTTAGCCTAATGCTGACGTGTAATAAAGGTACAATGTAAACTACAGGGATGAACAAAAGTATTCAAGTATGTTTCCATCTAATAGTATGAATTGCTCAAAAAGAAATTTCAAGCTACTGGGTATTTTCTTGCTAAGCTAAATTTTCCCATTATATGAACTGACATATGAAATACAGGGCTGTTCTAATGTACTGGAATACATATTTGGATATGTTTGGCTATACACTATTATTTCCCTAAATAACAAAGTTTTGTTAAAGATTTCATTAAGTGTTGGATAGTGCTTCATAATCTATGCTTAACGCATGATTTTTCTTACTTGTTTTATTTTCAATGATTTTTTTTTCTGGAAATAGTCACAGTACATATAAATCTTATTTCACATTTTTTAAAAATATATTCAATAGTTTTTTAGATACAGATTTTTTTTTTAATTGACGAAAAATGGCAATATTTTAAAATGCTCCATGTGCAACAAATTTTCACATACTTGTTCAAACTTTTTCCATAAAAACCCTTTCATACATGCAAATAAATATTACTAAGCATTTTCAGCAGATTACTTGTAAAACATTTAAAAAAATATTTTTACTTAATTTCTTTGTATTTTTCTTTCAAAAAATCATTAAAAATTCCATATAACTGAATTTTTAAAAATTTAAATGTGTCTAAACAAGTTTATTTCTGGTAACATTTGTTAACACATATATAGGGAGCATTTAAAAAAATCAGAAAAATTGGGCATAAAAAATTTCGCAGGAAACAATTTGAAATCATGAAAACGACGAAAATATTCATTCTGAGAAGAACAGATTTTAGTAACTACAATGGTTATAATTATATTTTTTTACTGACACAGTTTCAGTTATTTATAAGAGATACAATGTCATTTCTAGCTTATATGTAACTGTTTTATGTTTTTATGGTTAATTCACATAAAATGTGTGGCTTCGACAGTAATTCATGCAAAAGACATAGTAAGTACCTGAATTTTAAAAAATCTTTTCAAAATTAACTTTTTTATTTTCTGATGATTTTTTTTAAATTTATCTGGAAATATTCATGGTATAAATACCTCTTATTATAAAAATTTTTGTTACATATATTAAACAGTTGTTGAGAATTTCTTTTTACTTTATTTTACGCTAAAAATATTGAAGACCAAAAGCAATTCCTCTAAATACATTATAAACAAACGTTAAACGAAACAGTTAAAAGTTACAGTTAAATTTTGTTTTGCGAAATCACAAAATTAATATGTATTCAATACAAAATAATAATATTGAGTAAGGTAAAAACTAAAAAGTAGGCTAAAATTTATGGCTTCGAATCGGCAAAAATATAAACAAAGGGGCGTGACAGAAACAGCTGATTGGAGAAAAATGCTTGTAATTCCAGTAAAATAGTCGAAAATGAAAAATTCTTTTTACGCTCAATAGCAAGGAGTTTATATAATGTTATTAGGCTAAAAATGAAAATTCGATAGTTGGATTATTTTTTGCGATTTTGAAAGTCCACTGTACTCTTAAAGGGTTTTACAATTAACGATTTAGATCATTTACTATTTTTTTATATTACAAGACTTTACATTTGTTAAATCTAGACAAAATTAATTTTTTTTAAACTTTTCTAAGTAGTTTCTTTTCCCGGAATGAGAATGCATTTGCTAGTGTGATGTTATTGATACACTTGATAATATAGTTCAAAAAATAAACTAAAGTACTCACACGTTCAGAACAAAAAGAAGAAGAAAGAAAGAAAACTATAGAAAGAAAGAATACTTCAAACGTTTTAATCATCAAACTATCTCAGAAGAAAATTGAAATGGTTATTCCATAGAAATTGTGTCTATGTTGAAAAAATGTAGGGGTCGTCTATATATTAAATTTTATCAAATTCTGAAATTGTTATTCGGACAACATTTTTGACATCACATTTGGTATTTTTGGAAAATTTTACCTTAGTATGCCAGCTTGTTTGCACACGCACACCCTCTCAGGCAAAAAGGTTTATTAATATCGATTTTTTGTCTTTAATCAACTTGTATATTAAACGAAAAGTTCTTTATGAGGTAAAATCTTTAAAATAGTAAGTTAATGAAACGTCATTAATAGCTGAAATTCTAAAACGCAAAGTAAGTTTAATTAATATATGTTTGCAAACAACCGTTATCTAATCCCAAGGAACAGCAAACTTTGTAAAACTTTAAGTAATATTTTCTATTTTATGGAGTACTCCTTGTGAATCTAGGCCATCAGTTATTTAAGATAACTAAAGAATATAAAAGCCTGATAAAATGTAATTACAAATAAATTTTTCACCTTAATCATTATTAAATATTTTCTGTCGCAATTTTCTCTAGCAAACTTCAGTGGAATCTAAATTATTCATTCGCTCCTTCTCCTATATATATACGCTTACTTAAAATTAATTACTTTGTGTAAATAGGAAATACAAATGAACTGGAGCCTGACAAATTACTTTTCAATAATAATAAAAATTAAGAAAATTAAATATATATATATTTTTTAATCGAAATAAAAGAAACAAAACAACGCTGATTAAATTTAATTATATTTATGCAGAATAAGAACATTTTCCTTAAAAGTAATGTTCGCTACAAATGTTTTAAAAATGTAATAAAAAGAGAATAGGTACAAATGGAAATTTTAATTTAATGTAATTTCTTAATTTTAAAAAATCAATTTTTTCACAATTATTTAGTAACGCATTATAATATTTTAAATAAAAATAAAAATTACATATGTTTCAATGTCCTGCATTTTTTAATTTAAAATAATTTGGGACTTCTTTAATGTGATTCTCGTAACTAAGTTGTTAATAAATCATCCTAACATGTATTAGGAAAACAATGTAACAGTAAAACTCATTGATTACACTTGAGTTTTAATAATCTCTAAAGTTACATTAAATTGTTTAACACTGTGTTTATCACTTGACATGCAAAATATTTCAAATAATGCAATTATCAGTAAGATGACTTTAAAGTCATTCGTCATTACTTAACTCTGATTTTCGATGTAAAGATGTTAGTAAAGTATGTATGATTAAAGCAAATTAACAGTGAGACTGGAGTAGTCCGGGTGAATATTAATAACATAATTTACATACGCTATATTTTTAAATTCGCTAAATTGCAAATAATGCAATTAACAATGTAAAGTATTTAAATTGATTTGGTATTTCTTTAATGTGAATTTCGACACAAAGATAAAGTGTTATTGACATATATAATTAAAACAAAGTGGTAATAAGACTTGAAAAAAAAATCTGGATTTTAATAAATCTAAAGTTATATAAAATTGTTTAATGCTTCGTTTCATGGCGCGACATACATATTTTTTTCGAATAACGCAATTCTAAATGTAAAAGCTTTGATTATTGTCATGCATTATAATAACCAAAAACTCTAATCCTAAGATAAGGGTAAAATATATTGAAAATAATTTTTATTAAAAACTCCAGCATATATACAAATATACATATTATATCTATATATACTACATGACCATTACTGATTGGACACTTATGACTCTAGACATTTTATTTTATATCTAGAAAATTTCACAAGGAATTAATAAAAATAAATGATCCTAGGATGACCACCAGGAAAACAACCAATTTTCTTTATAAAAATTCCTCTTTTTATTCTTGCTTTACTCGCTTTAATATTTTTTAATCGAATCCTCCAAAAATTCCTTCAAGTTGATGACACTTTTTTTCTTTGATAAATAAATATCTTATCATTAAGGGTAAAGTGGACTTTCAAAATCGCAAAAAATCATCAAATTGTCGAATTTTCATTTTTGGCATAATAACATTATATGAACTCCTTGCTATTGAACTCAATTTTTTTTTTCAATTTCGACTAATTTTACTGGAGTTACAAGCATATTTGTCCACCCAGCTGATTCTGCCACGCGCCTTCATTTACTTTCTCGCCGATTCACAGTCGTAAAATTAAGCTCAGTTTTTCGTTTTACCTTACTCCATGTTGTTATTTTTGCACTGAATACTTATTAATTTTGTGATTTCGCAAAACAATATAACTGTTTTTTTTTACAATGTATTTAGAGAAATTGCTTTTTGTCCTCAATCTTTTTAGCATAAAAAAATCTATTTCTCAACAACTATTTAATATATTTAACAAAAATTTGCACAATAAGAAGTACTTATAACATTGTATTTATATTTATAATTGTCCAGAAAATAAAAAAAAAAATCATCAGAGAATAAAAAAAAATTTTTGAGAAGATTTTTTTAAAATTCAGATACTTCACGTCCTCAGCATGACGTAATGTAGAAGCCACACATTTTATGTGAATTTATCATAAAAACTTAAAACACTTACATATAAGTTAAAAGTGATATTATATCCCTTATATATAACTGAAACTGTGTCAGTAGGAAAATATTAAGCAATTATAACCATTGTAGTTACTAAAACCTGTTTTTCTCAGAATGAATATTTTTATCACTTTCAACATGTTTCAAAATGTTCCATGCGTAATACTTTAAGCCCAATTTTTTTTTTAATTTTTTAAAATGCTCTCTATATATGCTTTAACAAATGTTATTAAAAAAATTGTTTGAACGTCTTTAAATTTTAAAAATTTCAATTGTTTGGTATTTTTTATGATTTTTTTAACGAAAAATACAAAAAAGATGTTAAAATAACTTTTTTAAAAATGTTTTACAAGTGATATGCTAAAAATGCTTTGTAACATTTGTTTGTATGTATGAAAGTGTTATTATGGGAAAAAAATTGAACAAGTATGTGAAAACTGGTTGCTCATAGAACAATTTGAAATATTGCCATTTTTCGTTAATATACGTAAATAAAATCTGTAACTCAAAAACTATTGAATATATATTTTTTTTTTAAATTGTGAAATAAGAGATATGATGACTATCATTATTTCGAGAAATTTTTTAAAGAATTCATTGAAAATTTAAAAAAAAAAATGAGTTTTGAGAGTCCATTGTACCGTTTTAAAAATATCTTGTGTCTATCAATATGTTATTTTGCTTTGGCCTTTATATATTTATTATAAGATGAATAGCAGCATGAGATGCGCCATGCATATAATCCCTGAAAAATAAAACTGAAGTGAACAAAAAGAAAAAATAGCTTTATGCTTCCATTGATGCAACTGAGTTTGTTTTAAAATTACTATCATTTTTTACAAACTTAAAAATCTCTGAAATGAGAGAAAAAAAGTAGAAAAAAAATCATCAAAATATTACGTACTAAAAAGTTTTCAATATGCGCAATGCGATACATGAAATTTGAATACAAAGAAAACACATTAAGCTGCTTTATTCTTCTATTCATTCTTATTTTTTTCAGCCTAAGTTTTTCTTCTAATGCGCGTATAAATATGAATACACGAGTGAGGAATTCATAAAATCATCTTTGCACAAATACAAAAAAAAAAAAAAAAAAAAAAAAAAAAAAAAAAAAAAACCAAGAGAGAAAAATTTAAACACTTTTCTTTCCCGAAGCTTAATCTATCTGGTACTTTAAAAGAAATGAAAAAGATTTAGGATACTTAAATTTCCCATTTTTAATATTTCTACAAAATAATATTTAAAAATAGAACATTTTTTTCGTGCACTGATTACATTAACCATTTCGACACTGGTGTATTATTAATAGTACATGTCTTTAATGGAGTATTATTTTTTTTAAGAACTACCTTTGCTACTATGTATATGTAGTTATGTTAATATATATCTATGCATTTACTATATGACTTAGTAATTATTATTATTTGCTTAATTCTCTTTGCACCGTTTGCGATTCTTTTATTTTAAAAATATATCTCACTCTTTAAATTTAAAATAAAATTTTCTTCCATGATAGAATCATGTACAATAATGAGCAAAAAGTGGCAGAAAGTTGCAGTATAAGTTAAATCTTACTGTAATACAATATTTCCTAAACATCTCCAAATATTCATCCTTTGGCTATTGACATAAATATATTAAACGAACAGCGCGCAAAACAACAACATTCGTAATCTTTCAGACTGAGAAATATTTGTTAAGCACTAACTAATATATTTGGATAGCTAGTGTTATTGTTATTAACATAAAGGTGATTTTTTCTAAAAATTTAAGAACAAATTCGGAACCGAAAGTGTTAATCATGTATTCAATCAAGTGTGGAAATTCTTCCATAACGTTTTGTTTGATTGAATTTCAACCTCAATTTTCACATTTATCGAATAGTCAATGCTAATATCTAACAGATGAGATAATATTTCACGTCTTCCCGGATAATATTTATACCACTATGTTAAAATGTAGCATTTTCTCCTTATGACTTTGACTGTTTCCTTCTCTGACTACCTTTTGTCTACTTGTAATGTTTAACGTAATGTTAGCATCCCCGGTTCCACTGCTACCGACAACATTAGATATGGAACTTGTAATTATTCTTTATTTTTTAATTATGATGTAAATTTGAGGAAAGTAAACTATTTTTTGTTTGTCTAAACATTTCTATTTTGCTTACATGGATGTTCTATGAACTCAAGCAATTTTAAAATATCTATTTAAGCATCATGCACAAACGAAATCCAATCAATAATCGATGCGTGAAATTGTCTAATAAAATTCATTTTAATTCTAATATATCCAATCATGATGCTATTATAATATATATACATAAATGAAATCTCTGTTACTACACACCAAATTTTTGTTTGTAAATACAAGTGATTGCGTATGAATTTATGCATAGAAATGAACCATTTTTTGTGCATGTATTTGGCTATGGCTAGTAATTTCTACTTGAATTTGAAAGTACTCTGACGAAAAGGGTTTCTGTTATAGCGGTTTTTGTGTCATTATCTGTATTTTACTTTCAAAAAATGGATGAAGTTATGAAAAGAAATGAGACAATTTTTTTGTGTTTATCTTTGAGTATGGCCAGCTGGGCACGTTGAATTTGGAAATATTCCGCCGGAAAGAACAATTTTTTTCTGAAAAAGCGCAAAATGTTCTGTAAAATACTCTAAGAGTGGTTAATATGAGCAATGGCAGGAAATCATTATAACTTTTTAATAATATTTATCTATATTGCTTGGTCAAACTGAAATATTCCCTTTACTGAATAGTCTTTTAACAGAGGCCGCAACGTTCAAGAGCTAGCCTTTATCCACAATAAGTATCTTCCTTGTGCAAAAATTTAGATAACTTAAAGCAGTTTAAGAGTTTTGAATCTGTTCAAAACCCTAAAATAACAAAACAAAAAAATATATATGTCCAAAAATTGATATTGGCAAATAAATAAAATGAAGCACGTTAATAATGGGATTATCCGATATCTTTGAAAGAAGTGGAATAAAAGAATTTTTTTTACAGATTATTCTATATTTTCAGAAATTGAATGATTTTTTTGTATACTTCTTTTATGAATACGTGCTTTATTAGTGTGTTTGAAAAGCAAATGTGATTCTTTGGATTCTTTGAATGGAATTCGCATTAGGAAAATGTTATACCAAATAGCTCAACATAATGAAAAATTAAATGGACAAAATATTTAATCTTTTTTGCTTCGTGATTGCTTAAAGGATGAACATTAAATCAAATATTTAAAAAAAGCTAAATTAAATGAACAACATACGTAAGTTTGTTTGTCTTCACAATTTTTTTAAAGATAAATTTAAATATATTACGTACACAAAATATTGCTTATCCCCCTTAACTATTTTTTTTGTTGCTTGAGAATAATGTAAAACTTACTACATTAAAGCGGCAAACAGCATGCCAAAAGTAGCTTACACAGCATAGTGAACAATTTTGTGTATTTTTCAAAGATTTGTCTTGTGTGTGGTTTCCTTATAAGTCAAAAAACATGAAAAAAGGTGTAATTTGTCCTCTTACGTGCTGTGTTGCTTATACACTTTTTTAGGAGAAAGTGTATCTGAAAAATAGAAAACACATGTCGAAACCTAAAATGTGTAACTGACGATAAGAAAAGCTTTGAAGTCCAATTTTCAGGTGCGGTTGTAATAATACATTTTAAAAAAATTCTGCTAAATTTAAAAAAATCAAGTAATCCACTATCTAAAATCTTACACTGAAAAAAAAAGTTAAATTTACGTCAAAAACTTTACGTCAATTTAAACGTCAATTTTTACGTCTTTTAAATTTACGTCAATTACGTTTCTGCCTTCTTGTCGCTTATGTTAGCGCAGAAACTACCCAAATGAATGTTTTGAAATTTAATGTATACAGTCGTTGCAGAAGTTATTAGAGTCACTTCAGATTCTATGAAAATCGGTTCAAAACATAAAATATATTTTTAAAAATTTTCTTCTTTCTAATAAATTCTAATAAAACTTATCAATTCAAAGATATCCCCACGATACTTAATGATGCTAGGTGATGATCATTTCATGGTAATAGGATTATAGTTAATCTAGAGTCATATTTTTACTGTATTACTAAATATAACGTATATAATAGCAATAAATTTTGCATTCATGCAATTTTGCAGAAGAGTGAAACAGTAATAGCATATCCTAAATATTTATAAAACTAGTTATAGAATAACCGTTTTTCATTTGACGTTTGACGTGCAATTGCCCAGTTAGCTTAAACATTAAAGCATTAGCCCTGTAAGCCAGGATTCAATTCCCCGCCTGAGCATTTTTTTTCTTTTATTTTTTTTCTTTTTTCTCAGTTTGAAATATTCAACTCGTATTTTAGTGTTGTTATGAATATTGCATTAAATCCTTATAAATTCATCTTTAATTATTTTTTTTAATTACAAAAATCGCTTTAAATTTATTAAATGATTGTTTAAATCTTCTAATGCAGTTTCATAAATTCACTTAAGTGCATTATAAGGTGAAATTTTTATGAGTACATAATTTGGTAAATAAAAGGTTAAAAAATAAAGTTTTATAATAGTATGTTTTATTTTATTACACTAGTTTTTGAAAAATACAAATAAATGTGGATTATTAAAATACAATACAAGGTCATTGTGTCTACATGAAATGCACTTTCGTGCGCGTTTGTAGCGTTAAAATTACATTTCAGATTTTATTAAATATAAAGTGACGATATAAATGATTAGTTCGATAATTCTACATGATTATGATTTCTGTAGATTATCATATAAAATAATCAGAAAAAAAATAAACATTAAAAACTGAAATGTATTTTATCTTAGCAATAAAATTTTATTGTGGGTAATTTCGTTAATAAATCGATATGAAAAAAAAATTAATCACATTAATATTTTAACACTTAATATTTTTGTTATTTTTCTTTAATAAAATTTTTCTTGCAATTAATACAGCTTATATTAATGGGTTTTTTTAATCATTTCAGTTATAAAAATCAGTTTACCACATCTCCCTAGAGATATATGTTCCAACATTTTACGAAATAATGTAAAATAATAAAAATATTCTAAATGCAGAAAATCCGTAACTGGTTTAATTTGAAGCAATATTACATTATTTAATTGCAAGTGTTATTTAATTGTAATATTTTTAGAACGATAAAAAGGAAAATATATAAATGATAATCACTGTAAATTCATCGTGCATATATCAGATGCGATTTCTTCAAAATTTGTAGCATTTAGATTGCATTTCATATTATAATGAAAAAAAATGTAAAATATAAGTGATTAGTTTCGATAATTATGCATAATTATGATTAATTAGTGTATATTATTTTATGAAATACAATAAACAAAAAAAATAAAAAAAAATGAAAGGGAATTTATTTGAAAAATAAAATTTTATTTGAAAAATTTACTGAATAAATCGAACTGAAATTAAAGCAATTCATCACATTACTTTTTTTTTCACGTAATACTTTCCTTTTCTTTCTTTCGGTTAAATCTTTTTGCTTCGTTCTTTGCCGTTAATACTGCTTAGTACCATTTTTTCAGAGGGAGTTGGGGGGGTAGTGAGAGGCATTCTTGTCATTGAATTGTAATTCAACAAATTATGACTATTTGGAAAATATTTTCAAGAACTCAAATTTTAAAGACTTATTAATAAATTCTATATTTAAATTAATAACAATAAAAACATTATTTTTAGGATGATTATAACATGTCATATATTACGTACGCCATGCATTAAACATTAATATTCCTTGACCAATGATAAAAAAAACAGTAGATTAAAGATAGACAAATTTAACCGCTTAAAATGTGAATTTTTATTGGATGGAGTTAATCACTGTTAAAAGTGAAGGGGACAAACCGGTGCCATTTGGGACCCGAAGGTGAAAAGGCCCTAGGGTCTATTGGAACCCGGTGCATTTGGAACCCTAGGGTGCCATAGGGCCTTGGATATGTGGTTGCAGTGCCGACAGGTCTCTTACTGGGTGATTGGAGCTAAATAAGGTGCCATGCACTTCGTATTGGCAGCAATGCGGCACCTCATCGGGTGACTGGAACCATGCGCATGAGCTGTGACGTGTGTCTTTCTGTTTTCTGTGACGGCAAGTAAAATCTATGCCTATGAGTGAATGAAGGTGAGCTCGATGGCCGAGCGGTTAGAACGCTGAGCTTGTAATCAGACGTTGTGAGTTCGAATCCTTCGAGCGCCAAAAGTCGATTTGTATATTTTTTAATTTTTTGTTATTGGACACTCTAGATTAAGGGTGCCATCTTTTCACCCTAATTAAAGGTGTCATTCTGGCTCCTTTAGGGGTCTCACCAGTGAGACAAGCCTTTCACCCCTAAAAGGTGCAATATGTCACCATTAGTTTTAACAGTGATCAGATTGACTTCTGAACGCCTGACATTACGTACGACATGGATTAAAGATTCATATTCCTGCACCCATCACAAAATAATTTTAAATAAAATTTTAGTTTTAAAATTTTCAAACTGCAAATTTTTCAACTTCAAAATATCGCACATTGTAAATTTTTACAACTTTGTGTAGAGAAAAAAAATCACTTTTTAATGAAATATGTTTGAAATATCTCTCACAATTTGTTTTCAAATTATTTTTATTATTTAGAGTTTCAATTACTCTTTTTCTTATCGTGGCAACAGAAGTACTTAGGGTCAGAGATTCCAAAAAACATGTTTTTGAAAATGTCCGTCTATCCGTGTGTGTGTGTGTCCGTATGTCACCATTGCATCATCAAAAAGTTTATGAAGATATGCACGGAATTGATGCATATTTTTGTGGCTGTGGCTGTTTTTGGCTGTGGCAATAAGCTCTTCTTTTAATTTTAAAATATTCCGCCCAAAGGGGGTGCAGTAGTAGCGATTTTTGTTCAATTTGTACTATTGAAAAGTGTATGAAGCTGTGCATTGAATTGAAATAAATATTTTGTGGAGTATTTGGCTATGGCTTCTTTGTCCTGCCTGAATTTGAAAAAAATCCGCCGGAAGGAGGCGCTGCATAAGCGATTCTTGTGCGATTTTTTAAATTGTACCACCAAAAAATGTATGAACATAAGCACAGAACTGAATCAATTTTTTTGTGTAAGAATTTGGCTATGGCTAGTTGGTCTTTTCTGAGTTTGAAAAAATATATATACTATAAGGGAGCGCTGAAATAGCGATTTTTATGTCATTTTTAATATTGTACTACCGAAAAGTGTATGCAGTTCTGCATATAATTAAACCAAATTATTTGTGTATGTGTTTGGCTATAGTCAGCAGGCCTTCCCTGAATTTGAAAAAAAAAATCTACCGGGAGGGGCGCTATAATCGCGATATCTGGATCATTTTCATTATTGTGTCATCAAAAGGTGTTTGAAATTATGCATAGAACTAAACTAATGCTTTGTGCATGGAGAACAAATACTCAGTGAATTTGAAAAATATCTGCCAATTGTTCTATGTCCATGGGATCGTGCAGAGACAGGATTCCGCGTCTTACTAATCGGGTAATTTGCAAACATCTGACGATAACAGAATAAGAGGAAAATTGATTTTAATAAATAGCACGATCCACATTAATTCGTTTTTACTCCGATTAGTTGACTCAAGCAGAAATTTAAGATGAAAATCAAAGTTGGTACAAAATTGAATTACTATTAAAATATTAACTTATGTAACTAATTTTTGAAATATTAAAATGTATGTATGAGATGTTTTGGGATTGACACATCTAACTAGTTTTTTGGGATAATATTAACTAACCCAACACTAAGTGAGCATAATCTTAAGCCGCAATAAGTAAAAATGTCATTTCATTATGCGTTATGTATCCAATAGATAATTGTATAATTTTGAAATAGACTTTGAAAAGTATGGGCTTGAATAAAAAGCCATAAAGTTCTAGAAAAAGTTCTAGAAATTCTTTGTCGCATTTTGTTGTTTATACACTGCTCAAAGCAATTGAAAGATATTTGAAGTTTTATATAAAATAAAGATATAAACGAAATTTTTTTTGCCGAAAATAGAAGAAGAGAATCACAAATGCAAATTTTTCTGTTTTTCAAACTGTGGAGTATGCAAATTTTGAGTTCGACGTCAAAAACATCGCTTCAGCGACAGCGAATGAAATTTGACTTTCAACTGGATAAAAGAGAATGAAGACAAGGATGATCGGCATTCAGTGATTGCTTTGTTTCGAATAGTACGATGTCTAAGCGAAGTAATTTGACAGATTCAGAAGCTTGGAGAATTGTTGGTAAGTTAGAAGGGGGCCAAACTCAAGCCGAAGTAGCGCAAGCATTGGAGTGTCACAAAGTGTCATTTCCAGGATCTGGAACCGTTTTTTGGAGAGTGGATGTGCAGGCCGAAGATCAGGGCAAGGTCGTAGATGGGCAACAACGCCCAATGAAGATCGGTATTTAGCTTTAACAGCTCGGAGACACCGAAACATAACCGCTACACTTCTCCAACAACACCTTCGCTCGGCTACAGGCACCAAGATTTCAACTCAGACTGTCCGAAACCGGCTCCATGCTGTAGGTCTGTATGCTCGCCGACCGATGGTATATGTTAGATTAACATCAAGGCATCGTCGCAACCGCAGGGAGTGGGAAACCGAGCATGTCAACTGGAGGAGAAATGAATGGAGCAATATTCTGTTTTCTGACGAGTCCCGTTTTTCTGTGCATCCGGATAATAGGCGTATTTTCATCTGGAGGGTATCGTGGCAGTAGGAATATTCCTGCGTTCGTGCACGAAAGTGTCAGATATGGCGGTGGAGGAGTGTTGGTGTATGGTGGCATCTCCATGGACGGGCGCACTGACCTCTACATCATTCGAGATGGAGCTCTGACTGGTCACCGATATAGGGATGAGATCCTCAGACCTATTGTAGTCCCTTACGCTGCAGCAATCGGAGATAACTTCATTTTAATGGACGATAACTGCAGGCCACATCGTGCAAACCTGGTGGAGGATTTCCTTTTTGAGGAAGGAATCGTTCGAATGGAATGGCCAGCGTGTTCTCCAGACATGAATCCAATCGAGCACGTTTGGGACGCTCTAGGAAGACGAGTTTCTGGCCTCCAACAACCCCCACAAACTCTCCAAGAACTGGAAAGAGCTCGTCTGGAAGAGTGGGGAAGAATACCCCAACTCGTCATTAATAGCCTCATTGAGTCCATGCCTCAAAGGTGTTCAACGTTGCTGGCCGCCCGTGGAAACCATACCCCCTACTGAAAATGATTTTCTTTGAAGAAAACACCTTTTCTTATTCTTTTTTTCTCATATGCACAAATTGTGTTTTTTTTTTCCTTTTGCACACAAATGCTCAATAAAATGCATTTTTTTCTGCCAAACATGCGTAATTTATTCTCATATAACCTACTATGTCTGTCGACCATGTATCAATCAGCTAAAAAGTTTCCCAGATACAAAATCCACCTAAAACTGCAATATCCTTTAATTTTTTTGAGCAGTGTATTTAGAAATTTTCAGAATTCAATTATTGTAAAATCCTGAGTTAACAGGATCGACGAAGTTTTATTTCATAACACTTCATTCAATGAAATCAGATTATAATTTTATTTTTCTTTGATTGAGACAGATATTTAAAATATAGTTATTTTTTTAGTTCCGGTAGCAGGTAATAAACTTCATAGAATAACTGATCCACAAACAGTTAGAAAAAACTTATGTTCTTTTAGAATATATTGATATAAAAGGGAAGAGAAACATTAATGTGTTAAACCCTTGAGGACAAGCAACCGGTATACGTGCCAAATAAAGTGCTCAGAATCCTTTATTATTCTCACCAGTAAATGTTTATTCTAATTTTTTATTATTGAATCCGAGCATTTTTCTGATTCAATTAAGCAAAAATTTCTGTTTTGAAACACCGATGATAGAATATTAAAAAATTCTGTAAAATACACTTGTCCCGAAGGAATTAAACATCGAATGTTCAATGCTTCACAACAAATTTAATTTTTTTTAATGTTTTTGATTTTATATTTAAATAAGTTGGAAATTGCACGTGAAGCGTAGCAAATGAGGTGCGTTCGTACGATAACGAAATTTTAAAAATATTATTCTCATATATCAATCTCATAGAATTGTAAATAGGGAATTATAATTAAAACGCTCATCAATGTTCTCCCTATACCATTATGTAATGGAAAACTTTTATGTGGCCTTGTAAATCAATAACAAATGTTCTTTGCACCACAAATTATGTAAAATGTATATTATAATATGTACTTTGTAGTTGCATATAAATTTTATTAAGTTCGAATTAGTGTAACACCATTAAAATGCATTTTAAACATTTTTCCCCATTGACCGTAATGTAATGGAATACTTTTGATTGCCCCTGTAATTGATCTATGCACCCGATTATCAAAAAATTTGAAATAACTCAACAAAATTATGTAATAATTATGTATTTTAAATTTCAAACGATTAAAATGCATTTGAAACTTTTTCCCCATTGACCGTAATGTAACGGAATACTTTTGATTGTCCCTGTAATTGATCTATGCATCTGATTTTCATAAAATGTGAAATAACTCGACAAAATTATGTAATAATTATGTATATTAAATTTCAAACGATTCGGTTGGGTAGTTTTTGCGTTGTTATATGCGGACAGACAGACGGACGGACTGAACGACCACTATAGGTGCTACGTACTTACATAATTACGAACGCACCTAAAAATGAGTACTTTCGTAAAAGATTAGCGAGAACCCTGTATGCAACTCAATTTCATCCAAGTGTTTATTTACACACTTTAATTCATATGTTTAATAAAACTGTGCAAGAACTTCACACATATATTAGAGGTGTCTAAAATTTGAGCTCTATTTAATAATAATTTTTTATCTAAATCTCTATTTTTTTCTAAAATCCCCATTAATTCCTAAATTACACCAGCAATTTTAATTAAAAAATCGGGATCGTAGAGTATGAGATTCTGTGCTATAAACGTTTAAAAATAAATTTCAGTATGTTTCAGAAAAACTTTTTTTTTTAATTGGAAAATTTCTGAAAGTTTGTCCTTGTTTTAAAATTACAAATTATAGTCACAGAAAAACTGTCTGTCAGTAGTCTTGAGCATAATCCAGCGACTACGATTTCCAATTTTCATCCAAATTGGTCAATTAGTTTACGGGAGAATGTGTCTTAAAACTCGCATATTTTCCATAAGATTGCATCCAGTCTTGTCTTTCATTAAAGGTTTAAAAAAATATGCATTAAAGGATGAAAGCTAATTTTCCCATATAATTTAGTTATATTTATAGTTATTAATAAAACATAAATAAGTACTAAAACAACAATAATTCATAATAATATATTACATTGCACATTTCTTTTATATATTCAGTGAAGTGTCTTGATTTAATGCGGCTTAGAAGCGTATTTGTTTTCTCTCTCTGTTATGATGGTGATAAAAAAATTGCACTAATTTCCCTTGGGAGATATTTATTTAACAGACTACGAAGTAAATTCTACTAAAGAAGGAGTTATTCTAAATGATAGAACGCAAGAGAATGTCTGCGTAAAGCAGGAGAAAATATTTTTAACTATGTTTGATTTCATTGCATTAAAAATATACATTTTAATTTCAGTATCTCAGCTATAGGCTTTAATTAATAAGAACTAAGGTGTTGATAAAGTGTTAATTAAAGATATTGTTGCAAATTAATTTTCCCTTCTTCTGAATGCCAATTTTTTGAAAGAGCTTTTTATGTGGATTTGTACCAGCTAATTGTAACTTTAATTGTGAAGTTACACATATAAATAAAAATATATGTGCATAGATTGATATAAAATAACTGTGCACATTGTCAATTATATTCTTTGATTATCTCAGCAAATTGCTTATAATTTTTGTATACTACTGTTAAACAGACTTGAAACTACAGATAATAAAATAATTAAGTGGATATAATTAAGTATTAGAGTTTAATACAGACAAATATAAAGAATATACAGAATAAATAAAGTATGGAATACATAAAGCTATAAACTCCGGACGTTTAGATTTTCTTTTCCTTATTTTAAATATTGTAATAGATATAAAAAGCATGAAATTTAATTTCTCTGCACATTTAGATTTTCTTCAGGCAGTTAAGTAAAAAAAAAAGAAAAAAGTTAAACTAAAATAATTCATAAGAACTTTATAACACGTATTTCTTTCGTCTTTTTTTCCTCCGGATAAACTTTATGGATATTTTTTCCCAATAAATACTACTTAATAGCGTGCTTGTTTCCACATTTATTTATTTTATCAATAAAAAACAATCACCAAACTTCTCCCGAGAAATATTTATTCAACGATTAATAAATGAGATTGAGTAATAAATAGATTCGAAACGACAGGAAAATTGATAAATACTAACTTAACGGAATGAGTTTTTTTAGCTGTATGTTTTATTTTATTGAATCTCTTTAGACAATATATAAACAAAATTTATATGCAAGCTAAAATGCTTAAAACCTGAGCGTCCGATTTTTTAACCTACTCATTTCATGTTTGATGCTAAATATTTTATTTGCGTCACATGTGAGGCAAGAAAAACTGAGTAAACGGTACTAATAAAAAAAATATTTATTAAACGAAATTGTTACAATATGCACATTATCCAATGCGTTAAAAATGTCAAATAATGTTTGAATTTCTTTAATAAAAATTGTTTTAAAAATTATTAACCATATCATCCAGAACAATATCACTAGCCAATTTATATTTTGTTGATTGAACGTGGATATGAATAACATTTGTAATTATTCTGTTATTTGAATGTTAACTTCTTCATTGGGTCCAGGACAGCATCTAACACACTTTAATATATTTTCATAAAAGAGCTTCTATCAAAATGCTTGAAAATCTATTATAAGTTTTACAAGTAAACTGTATTAGTTTGTTTGTATTTATACCGACCAATTAGCTGCATTGTGGGATATAGGCCCTAAAGGGTGAGATGCCCTCTTTGGGAGTCTTTCTAAGGGAATCCCCCGTATTTATCCAAGGTTCGAAGAAAACCACGGAAAATTCCAAACGGTTAGGCCGACGGTCGCAATTGAGTTCGAACCCAGCACCTACCGTCTACCAGTTTTGAGGTCAGAACCTCTCATCTACTGGTGGGGCCGTAAACTGTATTAGCCATTGAAACATATACAGATTCATTTATTAGCCGCTTATATACCATGTGTTGAATTAATTGAACATAACAGCGTATTAATGGAAATTGTTATGAAACTTTTCAAAAAATAATGCAAGTTTCGTAGTACGAACTTTTGGAATTTTACTGACTAAAAATTCTTCCACACTGGTATTTTCTTATTAAAAAATTCTTAAAAGAAGTTAACTTCGTAATAGAAGTTGAAATTTTTTGCGTTTAATACATACACTCGGGATGTCAGCGTTTGCTGAAAAGTTACTCCTATATTGTGGCATCATTTTTCGTCATGGATCATTTTTCATCATAAATTTTGCAAAGAAAGTTTCCAGAGCGGATCACAGAAACATTTTTTATACGGCAACCGTTCCCTCCTTTTTATCAATATATCTTCTTTCTACTTTTAATTTATTTTATCATTTAATGAAAAATTATGAAGAAAAAATTATAAAATTATAAAAAATCCCTATGAAAATTATGAAATTATAAAAAAATCGTATAAAAAATTATAAAATTTTATAAAATTTCTAAAATATATCTTGTTAAAATAATCCTGTATGTAAAGCTTTCATTAGCCATTTTTTGCAATGTGCGCATTATTTTATTTGTATTTGGGGTTTTATAAATGTCTGCTCGGATCCTAAGATGCACGTATAAATACGGATTCTTTAACGACAATGGTGATTTCCTTCGTCTTCTTTGTATAATTTAAGATTTAAAGGCTGCGAAAATAGCAAAATATCGATATCACACTTAACTATTTCCACATACGATTGTACTGTGGAATTTGCTTCTTTATTTTATTTCAGCGAATTCCTTTTTATAGAGATTAACACTTTCTAAAAATTGACTTCTATATATTCCTGTATTTGATACCTCTTTGCTTCAGTAGTCGACACGTCTGCTGCAACAGTGTACACTTTGCAATTACTGCCAAAGTGTCGCTACAGAACATCATTATATTGAATCTCATTTAAAAGATTAGACAGTAGAACATTATGGACCATCTTTAATACTCCCTGTAAAAAGTTCATCGAATTAGTGATTCATGAAGATGAACACGGGTTAAGCATTTTATTTTCACCGCTACACACTTTATATTCTTTGGAAAATGTCTGCTGTCAAACCTCGATGTTTTTTTTTTTTTTTTTTAATAAATGTCGCTATGTTTGTAATAGTATTTTTTTTTTTAATACACTGTAGGATATTTCCCTAAAAAGTCTCAAATGCATCAGATATTTTGTCTGCTTCGTAAACTAATTGTAAATGGTACCCCACACGATTTTCAGAGGGAACGCTCTAGTCTAAACCTCAAAATATGAATGTAATTACATGCAATAAGAATATGTTTATAGAAGTTGGATCACGTGGATATCTAATATACAGGGTGTCCGAAAAGTCTGGAAACGGTCGAATAACTCGAGAAATACATATGAGATTGAAAAACGTAAATATACGTGTTAAATATTTTTAAATAAGCTACTCAGTGATACCAAATTTGACCTTCGTAAACGACCCCCTGGGGGTCAGAGGGGGTCCAACTTTGAAATCTTAAATTATAACCCCCATTTTTTATTGCAGATTCGGATTCTACGGACAAAAATACGCAACTTTTGTATTTGATGTTTATTTCGAATCCTTGTTTATCACGGTGTATTCGAGCATATTAAATCGATACATTTTTCGGCTTTTCCAACGGGATTTTCCCTGATCGAAACTGATTGGGGAGAATTTATGACATCAAATTCCTCGTCTTTTGCAAGAATAGCGTTTCCTGAAAATCACCCATGCCGATTACTTCGATATTACTACACACAGTTAAAAATTTGACCCATTTGCCGTAGCGTCACTCCACAGCTTTTATAGAATATCTGTTTCATGACCAATGAGAATGTTCCATAACACAGTAAAGTACACTGTAAAAAATTGACACTTTTGCTGCATCGTCACTCCACCATTTTTATAGAAAACGATTACTTTACTGTGTTATGGAGCAGTCTCATTGGTCACAAAAGAGATATTCTATAATAGCTGTGCAGTGACGCTGCAGCAAATGGGTCAGATTTTTAACAGTGTAGCACTATTGAAATAATCGCCACGGGTGATTTTCAGGAAACGCTATTTCTGCAAAAGACGGGAAATTTGACGTCAAAAATTCTGCCCAATCAGTTTCTATTAGGGAAAATCCCGTTGGAAAAGCCGAAATATGTATCGATTTAATATGCTCGAATACACCGTGATAAACGAGGATTTGAAATAAACGTCAAATACAAAAGTTACGTATTTTTGTCCGTAGAATCCGAATCTGCAATAAAAAATGGGGGTTAAAATTTAAGATTTCAAAGTTGGACCCCCTCTGACCCCCAGGGGTTCGGTTGCGAAGGTCAAATTTGATATCACTGAGTAGCTTATTTAAAAATATTTAACACGTATATTTACGTTTTTCAATCTCATATGTATTTCTCGAATTATTCGGCCGTTTCCAGACTTTTCGGACACCCTGTATATGATAATACGCAAGAATAACAATGCATATATCTGGAAATAATTAAGATAGAAACTATTATAGTTTTATATTTCTATGGTTGCCTTATATAGTAAATATCCAGAGTATTTTTCTTCAAGCGTTTTTCTAACTCTTCCATGGCCGTCGTTAACTACTCAGCTGGACTGACGGCCATTATTTTACCTCATTTTTGATCTCAAACCGACCCTGTAATGTTTTTTTTTTTCAATTCTGGATAAACGTTAAAGTAGCTTGGGACAAGATGGGATGGATGTAACAAAATTTCAAAGCCACGTCGTCGCTTAGATTCCTCATCCCCAACTCGAGAAGATGGAGAGAAGGGGAGAGGAGGTTGGGAGAGTAAGCAGTCTGTGACTCAACGTGCTAAGACCTTTGAGATTTGCAATTGTTCGTAAATAGTTTTTCACACACTGACGTGAATAAAATGAGATACATTCATGATTATTTGAAAGTTACCCTTCGGTCGAATAGGATAAGGCCCTCAATTTCTTCACTGCGGTCTTCCACATATTAAATCGCCTGTGATGGACATGTGATCAGTTTTAAAAATGCTTTTCCACCCAACAACAATTCATATGATGAACTATCACTTCCATAAACAGCCAACATTTCATTGTGAATTTGCTAGACACTGTAACCTTTCAAATGTAGAAACTACAAGCCTCTATGTTCTCCATGCTGCGAGTTAGCACAATATTAAGCTTCCGGAAAACAAACAAATCAACACGAATAGTTGTAATTAATAAAATTAGGTACACAAGGATTAATTATTATGCAGAAAATATTTTTATCCAGATATTTCAATTATTTCCTATTAATATTAGATCTTTACGATACCACTATATTCTCTTAAATGGACATACCGTATATACTCGTATATAAGTCAAGGAATATCTGACAATTTTTGGAAAACAAATTGAGTCTTCGACTTACACTAATGAATTAAAAAAGAAAAACTTCGAATGCTGCAAAATTCTGGTATTTTATGTGTATGTATAATGAAAAAATATATAAAATATTTTAATAATAATAATTTATTTTTTTTAAATATCAATGATTTACTTTTGTTTACTTACTAATTTTTTTGCATTGGCAAGTGGCATCTTTGGTCTGATTTTATGCAAAATTGAAAAGAAAATTTTGGGGGTCGAATTATACGCGAGTTTTTAACGTTTTTGTAGAATTTGCATTCGAAACATCATTTTATACACGATTATACACGGTATATATGCATATAAATTCATGGTAAAATAAGGGGGGGGGGGTAGTTTATAAAAATCCTGCACAAGCGGGTTGAGAAAGCCCATCCGCGTTGTTTCCATTATACAAGGCGAGGGTCATTTAAAGAATTAAACGACTAAAATGTAATGGACTTAGCACATTGCAAGAAGACAAGGCAGTAGGCGGAACATAAACACTCTACAGTGATAACCAAAAGATGCAAAACGACCAAGAAGCCGACCCCAAGTAAGATGGAGTGACGAAAAGTGGTCGGTATAAAATGGACGACAAAAGCACTAGACAGAGAACATTGAACAAATCAAGGGGAGACCTACATATAGCATTGGATCGAAAACGGTTGATAATGTTGATGATGATGTATATTTAAATGAAGAGATTGAAAAAGAAAGATTAGTAAAAAATAGAAAATATCTAGGAGTCGGCAGTAAAGTTTTTTTTTTTCATTTTTTCTATATAAATCTAAAAGATTCAAATAAAGAATAAGAGAATAAAAAAAAATTAACTAGGAAATTTCATTTCTCTGAACAATGAAAATCCGTTAAGGCCCCACACTAGGCACAGAAAAAGACCCGGATGATAATGTAAAGTCTATGAAAACGTTCTTTTCAAATATCTCGCTCAAATTTTAATATTTTTACATGATTTTTTTTTGCACAAGATAGCTGAGGACGATCCACAACCGGCCTAGTTTTTACTTTTTCGATTTTGCTTATATATTTTTTATATTACGATAGTTTCAATTTCAGAACAAGTTTAAACCGGTTTCAAAAGTTGAAGTAATTGAAAAAATTCCAAAACCAAAACTGAAAAAGTAAAAACTAGACCGATTGTAGATCATCCTCAGCTATCTAGTGCAAAAAACTCATGTAAAAATATTAAAATTACGGCGAAATATTTGAAAAGAACGCACCCAGAGACTTCGCAATATTATCCGGGTCTTTTCTTAGCCTAGTGTTGCGCCTTAAAGTAATTTACTGAAAACCTAAGAGATGAAACTAAAAAAACCCATTACGTTACTTTTCTATGCAAAGTGTATTAACTTACTTCATGGAACTCTCTGTTACTTTGCTGCAATTAATTTTGCTTAGCAAACTATATTTCCTTTTTATTTGCGTCAGCAATAAAAAAAAATCCCTTTCGGCATGGCCTATAGGCGGAGGTAGATTTCGAAAAGTTTTCATCTCAAAAATAAATAAATAAATAACTAAATAAATAAAAATAAAAAAATGATTAGAGATAAACCCAGTTTAACTACTTTATTCAACCGCTTTAAAAAAAATTTTTATTTCATTTTTCTGTAAGAACTGGTTTTATCAAAATCCTCTTAAACGAAATTCTACTCAAATGCCCGTTTTGGCAACATATTTTGAATTATATTCTTAATTTATTAAAAAAAATTGACCAATATGCTCATTATATAGTTCCTAAATAACAAAAAAACTGCTAATTAAATTCGTTTGACAGCAAAATTGAATTTAAAAATGAGTCATAAAATAACCAATTTATTATTTTAATACATCCACAATTCTTTAATCAAGATATCTTTGAGAAACTTTGTACGAAGTGCCCACTTTGACAGATTTTTTTAAATATATATTTAGCCTTTATCAAAAATCTGATCAATACGGCACATTACACAGTTCCTAAATAACAAAAAACTGTCAATTGAATGCGTTTGAGAGCAAAATTGAATTTAAAAATGAGTCATAAAATAAACTATTTGTTATTTGAATATGACCTCAATTCTTTTATCATGATCGCTTTGGGAAATTTTTTAGCGAAGTGCTTACTTTGACAGCTTTTAAAAATATATATATTCACCTTTTATAAAAAAATCGAAGAATACGCACATTATATAGTTCCTAAGTAACAAAAAACTGTCATTTGAATGCGTTTCAGAGCAAAATTGGATTTAAAAATGAGTCATAAAATAACCAATTTGTTATTTGAATACCCACAGTTCATTAATCATGATCGCTTTGGGAAATTTTGTACGAAGTGCCCATTTTAGCAGCCTTTTTTTAAAATATATTCTGCCTTTATCAAAAAACTGGCCACTCCGTCACATAATATAGTTCCTAAATAAGAGAACCTGTAAATTGGATGCGTTTGAGAACAAAAAAAGATTTAAAAATGACTCGGTAAAAACGCAATTTTTTAAATTTCCTCAAATTTCAATCATGCTAACTTCGTGAAATTTTGTTCAAAATACCCTTTTTGGCAGCCTTTTAAAAAATATATTCTGCCTTTATCAAAAAACTGGCCAATACGTCGCATTATATAGTTCCTAAATAATAGGACCTGTAAATTGGATGGGTTTGAGAACAAAAATGAATTTAAAAATGACTCAGAAAAAACGCAATTTGGTATACTTAATCAATTTTTAATGAAGATAATTTCGGGAAATCTGTTCAAAATACCTTTTTTGGCAGCCTTTTTAAAAATATATTCTGCCTTTATCAAAAAATTGGCCAATACGTCGCATTATATAGTTCCTAAATAAGAGGATCTGTCATTTGGATGCGTTTAAAATCAAAAATGAATTTTAAAATGAGTAAGAATATAAGCAGTTTGGATTTAAAGTTTTTTCTCCAACTCCTATTTTTGTTTAATTTATTTTTGCTATAAGAATTGGTTCTATGAAAAACTTGTCAATATAAAAGTTGTAGATCTTATTGTGAAACTGTAAAATAAATTTAATTAGATTTGATTGCTTAAGAATTGAGTAAGTTATGGGTTTTTTTCGTTTTCCTCCCCCCTTTTTCTTTTCGTTTTTAATTTCTTTCATCGGTAAAAATTGGTCCTATCCAAAACTTGTAAATACAAAAGTTTTAGATAATATTGAGTACATTTATATAAAATTTAGTTGGATTTGATATCTTGAGAATTGACGAAGTTATGATTTTTTTTCTCCCAAAAACCATGTTTTTTTCGCCCCTTGAGCCCATTTTTAACTTTATCAAAAATCTGTCATGCATAAACTTTTTGCCCATTGTTTAGAAGTAATATAAACTTTAAACTGATTCAATATCTATTTTAATTAAGAAGTTATCGCGTTTTTTCTGTTTACACAAAAGCCCTCCCTATTTCCACCCCCTTGGTCCGATTTTGCCCATTAACGAACTCGACCGAGATTTTAGGCTCCTTGATTTTATGTAAAAGTTTGAAGAAGATCTGAGCATAATTATGGAAGTTATCGTGTCTAGAAGAAAGTGATATACACCGATAGATAGATAGATAGATAGATAGATAGATATATAAACTTTTTTACTGATGGTGGTTTTGGGGTCTAGGAGTCATGATTCGTGTAGATCCGCAAAAATTTTTCAGAAATTCCAACATGGGAGAGAATGCAATAGGTAGTATTTCATACGAAATCTACCTAAAAAAAAAATCAAGTAAAATTCTCTTGAAAAATATCTATTCAAGAGATTAAGGAGTAAAATTGAATAAAAAAGGAGGATTTTATATGATTAAAACTGTGAAAAAAGCCTAACCAGAACATGGAGAAGAGTCTTTTTTTAACCTTTTTCATTATATTTATATTCTTAAGGTAAGATTAACCTATATGTTTAAGCTAAAGCTATTTTTAAAAGTACAATATGGTTTTCAAAGACAAAAAATATATTTAAAAAAATCATTTAATTGAGAAGTCTCATTTCTCTGAACAGTGAAAATTCGTTAAATTAATTTACGTGAAACCTCAAAGGTGAAAGTAAAATAATCCATTACAGTAGTTTTCTAGAATACGTTTATTATCTAACTTGATGAAACTCTCTGTTATGTTGCTGAAATTAATACTGCTTAGCAATCTGTTTTTTCTACTTATTCGCGTCAGCAATAAACATGTTGGAAATTGCACGTGAAAAGTAGCAAATGGGGTGCGTTCGTACGCTAACGAAGTTTTAAAAATATTCAGATCTTGCTGCTATAGTAGACAGTACTTCAGATACAGAATAGTGGTCGAAATCTTTTTTGTGTTCTTGTAAATATACAGGAAGAAACTTATTAAACCTCAGTGACGTATATAATATTCTTAAAATGTGAAATAGTTTAATATAATTAACACACGCCTCAAACAATGTTTTCCCGTATAGCATTATGCAGTGGAATACTTTTGTGTGGCCCTGTAATTTAATAATAAATACTCTTTGCATCACAGATTGTAGAAATTGTATTCTTTAATATACATATATACTATATACATATATGTAATATACATATATACATAGGTTAATGTCTTCTGTTATATTCGAATGGGCATAACAACATTAAAATGCATTTGAAACATTTTTCCCTATTAACTGTAATGTAACGGAATGCGTTTGATTGTCCCTGCTATTGATCTATGCATCCAATTTTCATGAAATTTGAAATGACCCGACAAATTTATGTAATAATTATACATTTTAAATTTCAAACGATTAAAATGCATTTGAAACTGAAATCATCATTGATCGTAATGTAACGGAATACTTTTGATTGTCCCTGTAATTGATCTATTTATCCGATTTTCATAAAATTTGGAATGACCGGACAAAATTATGTAATAATTATATATTTTTAATTTCAAACGATTCAATTGGGTAGTTTTTGCATTGTTATATGAGGACAGACGGGCGGACAGACGGATGAACAGACGGACCGACTAACGGACAGACGGACGGACTGAACGACAACTATAGGTGCTACGTATTTACACAATTACGAACGCACCTAAGCACAATCAAGGAAACTTCCCTTGAGAAATATTTATTCAAGAGATTAAGTAGCGAAGTGGAGTAACAAAGGAGGCTTTTAAATGACCAAAACTGTGAGAAAAACTTTTTTGTGTAAGTTTTTTTCACTACGTTCATATTCTTAAGATAAGATTAACCTATTTGTTTAAGCTAAATATAATTTTTAAAAGTACAGTATGGTTTTGAATACAAAAAAAAAAACTATTGAAAATTTAACAAGTATGTAAAACTAAAAGATTCCAAAAGAGGAAAATAAAATGAGTAAAACATTTTACTGGGAAATCTGATTTCTCTGAATAATGAAATTTCGTTAAAGCAATTTACTGGAAACCTAAGAGATGAAACTAATATTATCCATTACATTAGTTTTCGATAATATGTTTATTATCTTACTTGATGAAACTCTCTGTTACGATGCTGCAATTAATATTACTTAGCAATCTGTTTTTTTTTTCTTATTTGGGTCAGCAATAAAAAACAATCAAGCGAACTTCCCTAGAGAATTATTTATTCAAGAGATTATCTCGTGAATTGGAGTAAAAAAGGCGGATATTAAATGACCGAAACTGTGAGAAAATGTTAGCTAGAATATCGGGAATTGTCTTTTTTTTTTTCGAATTTTTCATTATATTTCTATTTTTAAAGTAAGATTAACCCATTTTTTATTGCTAAAGCAATTTTTTGAAAATATTATATGGTTGTCAAAGACGAAAAAATATTAAAAATTTACAAAGTATATAAAACTAAAACTTTTTTTTAAAAAAAGAGGAAGACATTAAGAAAAATACTTAACTGGAAAATCACATTACTCTGAATAATAAAAATTCGTTAAAGTAATTTATTGAAAAGTTAAGAGATGAAATAAAAATAATCCATTACATTAGTTTTATATAATATGTTTATTATTTTATTTGATGGAACTATATGTTACATTGCTGCAAATTATACTGCTTATCAATCTATTTTTCTTTGTTTTTCGCGTCAGCAATAAAAAACTATCAAGAAAACTTCCCTTGGGAAATATTTATTCAAGAGATTAAGGAGCGAAGTGGAGTAAAAAAGGAGGCTTTTAAATGACCAAAACTATGAGAAAAGCTTAACCGGAAAGAAGTGGTTTTTTCAACCTTTTTCATTATATAAATAATCTTAAGGTAAGATTAACCTATTGTTTAAGCTAAAGGTAATTTTTAAAAGTACAATATGGTTTTCAAAAGAAAAAAAAACATTTAATTAAAAAATCTCATATCTCTGAATAATGAAAATTCGTTAAAGTAATTTACTGGAAACCTAAAAGATGAAACTAAAATAATCTTTTACATTAGTTTTCCATCATACGTTTATTATCTTACCTGATGAAACTCTTTGTCATGTTTCTGTAATTAATACTGGTTAGCAATCTACTTTTTCTTCTGATTCTACTGGGAAATTTCATTTCTCTGAACAATGAAAATTCGTTAAGGCCCCACACTAGCCACAGAAAAAGACCCAGATGATAATGTAAAGTCTATGGAAACGTTCTTTTCAAGCATCTCGCTCAAACTTTAATAATTTTACATGATTTTTTTGCACAAGATAGCTGAAGACGATCCACAACCGGCCTAGTTTTTACTTTTTCGATTTTGCTTATATATTTTTTATATTACGATAGTTTCAATTTCAGAACCGGTTTAAACCGGTCAAAAGTTAAAGTAATTGAAAAAATTCCAAAACCAAAACTGAAAAAGTAAAAACTAGACCGATTGTAGATCATCCTCAGCTATCTAGTGCAAAAAACTCATGTAAAAATATTAAAATTACGGCGAAATACTTGAAAAGAACGCACCCATAGACTTTGCAATATTATCCGGGTCTTTTTCTGTGCCCAGTGTTGCGCCTTAAAGTAATTTACTGAAAACCTAAGAGATGAAACTAAAATAACCCATTACGTTAGTTTTCTATGTAAAGTTTATTAACTTACTTCATGGAACTCTCTGTTACTTTGCTGCAATTAATTTTGCTTAGCAAACTATATTTCCTTTTTATTTGCGTCAGCAATAAAAAAAAAATCAAGTAAAATTCTCTTGAAAAATATTTATTCAAGAGATTAAGGAGTAAAGTTGAATAAAAAAGGAGGATTTTATATGATTAAAAGTGTGAAAAAAGCCTAACCAGAACATGGAGAAGAGTCTTTTTTTAACCGTTTTCATTATATTTATATTCTTTCCTAAAAGATGAAACTAAAATAATCTTTTACATTAGTTTTCTATCATACGTTTATTATCTTACCTGATGAAACTTTTTGTTATGTTTCTGTAATTAGTACTGGTTAGCAATCTACTTTTTCTTCTGATTCGCGTCAGCAAGAAAAAACAATCAAGAAAACTTCCCTTGAGAAATATTTATTCAGGAGATTAAGGAGCGAAGTGGAGTAAAAAAGAAGACTTTTAAATGACCAAAATTGTGAGAAAAGCTTTTTACAGCCTTTTTCATTACGTTCATATTCTTAAGATAAGATTAACCTATTTGTTTAGGCTAAAGATAATTTTTAAATGTACAATGTGGTTTTTAAACACAAAAAATCTATTAGAAATTAAAAAGTATATAAAACTAAAAGATTCAAAAAGAGAAAAAGAAAATGAGAAAAACATTTTCTAGGAAATCTTACTTCTCTGAACGATGAAAATTCGTTAAATTAATTTACTCTAAACCAAAGAGATGAAACTAAAATAATACATTACATTAGTTTTCGATAATACGTTTATTATCTTACTTGATGAAACTCTAAGTTAAGGTACTGCAATTAATACTGCTTAGCAATCTTTTTTTTTTCTTCTCATTCGCGTCAGGAATAAAAAACAATCAAGGATACTTCCCTTGAGGAATATTTATTCTAGAGATTATCTTGTGGGGTGGAGTAAAAAAGGAGGATTTTAAATGACCAAAACTTTGAGAAAAGCTTAACTGGAAGATGGAAAAGAGTTTTTCTTTCAGCCTTTTTTTTTTTTTTTTGTTGTTATATTCATATTTTTAAGGTAGGATTAAACTATTTGTTTAAGCTAAAGATAATTTTTAAAAATACAATACGGTATTCAAAATCGAAAAAAAATCTATAAAAAAATTAAAAACAATGTAAACAAATATCTATTCAGAAAATAGAGTTATCGATGACTTTTAAAACCGTATTTATGAATGTCAAAACACAAATACAAATATATATTTATGTATTGTGTTCAAAAAGTGATAGATTAAAAATAAGAAAATTAGTAAAAAAAAAAAAAAAATAAGGTACCCTGGGGTAATAACGCCACGTTAAGGTTCTACCAATTTTCACGGCTTAGTTTTAGATTGTATTTTTCAAACAAATATAGGATATGATACAGCAACTCATTGACTATCTATATAAAATAAAATAATTTAACAGATATGTATTCATAAAATGTAATGGCGTTTTTTCTTGACCAATGCTATTTGGCGTTAATACCCACCTATATGGGTAATAACGCCACGCAAGCAAAACTATAAAATAAGATGGAATAATGGCATGTAGATTGCCCAATTCTAAAAATACAAACTCTACAGCTCTAGAAATTGACAAATTGCATTCTAAGCTATTGAAAATGTTAAATTTTTTGTGACAGTGTAAGAAAAAGATAGGTGTGGTGGTGGGGGGGGGGGAGGAAACAAAAGAATATCAGATTCTAAGCTACGTTTTGCTTAAAAATGACCATTTAAATAGAATTATTAGAAAAATTGCACGGATTATTTGAATTAGTATTTATATTCCCATGTATGCATTCTATGCGATAGAAAATATTGATTTTTTTGTGAAAGTGAAAGAAAAAGGAGTGAGGGGCGTTAACACCTCGAGATACTTATTGCACAGTAAATCCTAAACTACAAATTATCTCGAGAAGATATCCAAAATCTTCTACAACAATTTGAAAGTACATGAAATACACTACAAATTTATGTAATAAACAAAGTATTTCCGGATAAAAAATATAGTCTTCAGATCAAAAACCTTATCTCGCAAATTTTAGATCAAGCGTTAATTTTAGTTGCTTGTAAAAACAATAAGACCTAAAAATTAAACAAATTAACTTGAAGATGTTTTTTGCGATTTATATGACTCAAAACCCTTCTGCGCAGAGCACATGGGTATCATTTACCTGATTATTTCATAATTATGCAAAATATAAGCACTTGGCGTTATTACCCCAGGGTACCTTATCTAGACTTGTCGGCAGAAAAGTTTTTTCAGCAATTTTTTAAATAAAACTGAAAGATTTAAAAAGTGAATAAGAGAATAAGAAAAAACATTTAATTGGGACATCTCATTTCTCTGAACAATAAAATTTCGTTAAAATAATTTACTGGAAACTTGAGAGATGAAACTAAAATAATATATTACATTAGTTTTCTACAATACCTTCATTATCTAGCTTGATGAAACTCACTGTTACACTGCTGAAATTAATACTGCTTAGCAATTTGTTTTTTGTTTATTTTTTCTTCTAATTCGCGTCAGCATTAAAAAACAATCAAGCAAACTTCCTTTGAAAAATATTTATTCAAGAGATTGCGGAGTGAAGTGGAGTAAAAAAGAAGTATTTCAAAGGACAAAAACTGTGAGAAAAGCTTAACTGACAGATGGAGAAATGTTTTTTCCGCCTTTTTCATTATATTCATATTCTTAAGTTACAATTAACCTATTGTTTAAGTTAAAGGAAAATTTTAAAAGTACAATATGGTTTTCAAAAGAAAAAAAATAGAAAAACATTTAATTGGGAAATCGCATTTCTCTGAACAATGAAAATTCGTTAAAGTAATTTACTGGAAACCTAAGAGTTGGAACGTTTATTATCTTACTTGATGAAATCCTCAGTTACGATGCTGCAATTAATACTGCTTAGCAATCTATTTTTTCTTCTGATTTGCGTCAGCAAGAAAAAACAATAAAAATAACTTCCCTTGAGAAATATTTATTCAAGGGATTAAGGAGCGAAGTGGAGTAAAAAAGAAGACTTTTAAATGACCAAAACTGTGAGAAAAGCTTTTTTCAACCTTTTGCATTATGTTCATATTCTTAAGATAAGATTAAACTATTTGTTTAAGCTAAAAATAATATTTAAAAGTACAATATGGTTTTCAAAATCGAAAAAAAATCTATAAAGAAATTAAAAACAATGTAAACAAATATCTATTCAGAAAATAGAGTTAACGATGACTCTTAAAACCTTATTTATGAAGGTCAAAACATAAATATAAATATATATTTATATATTGTGTTTAAAGAGTGATAGATTAAAAATAAGAAAATTAGTAAAAAATAAGAAAATATCTAGATTCGTCGGCAGAAAAGTTTTTTCTGCAATTTTTTAAATAAAACTGAAAGATTTAAAAAGAGAATAAGATAATAAGAAAAAAAACATTTAACTGGGATATCTCATTTCCCCGAATAATAAAAATTCGTTAAAATAATTTACTGGAAACTTAAGAGATGAAAATAAAATAATACATTACATTAGTTTTCTACAATACCTTCATTATCTAGCTTGATGAACTCTCTGTTATGTTGCTGCAATTAATACTGCTTAGCAATTTGTTTTTTCTTCTAATTACCATCAGCATTAAAAAACAATCAAGCAAAATTCCTTTGAGAAATTGAAGAGATTTCAAGAGATTGCGGAGGGAAGTGGAGTAAAAAAGAAGTATTTTAAATGACCAAAACTGTGAGAAAAGCTTAATTGGAAGATGGAGAAGAAGTTTTTTTCTGCTTTTTTTCATTCTATTCATATTCTTAAGGTAAGACTAACCTATTTGTTTAAGCGAAAGATAATTCTTTTTTAAATATTATATGGTTTAAAAAGACAAAAAAAAGTTAGAAATTTAAGAAATATGTAAAAGTAAAAGATTGAAATAGAAAAGAAGAGGATGAGAAAATCCTTTAATTTGAAAATTCCATTTCTCTGAACAATGAAAATTCGTTAAAATAATTTACTAGAAACTTAAAAGATGAAACTAAAATAATACATTGTATTAGTTTTCGATAATACGTTAATTATCTTACTTGATGAAACTCTCTGTTATGTTGCTGCAGTTAATACTACATAACACTATATTTTCCCTTCTTATTTGTATCAGCAATAAAAAACAATCATGCAAACTTCCCTTGAGAAATATTGCTTCAAGCGATTACGGAGTGAAGCGGTGTAAAAAAGGTTGATTTTAAGTGACCGAGACTGTGAGAATAGCTCAACTGGATTATTTAGAAGATTTTTTTTCAATCTTTTTCATTATGTTCACATTTTGAATTTTAACCTATTTGTTTAAACTAAACATAATTTTATAAAATACAATATGGTTTTCAAAGCTAAAAAAATCTATTAGAAATTTAAATAAAATATATAAAAAAAATTTCCGTGTAAATAGAATCGACGATGACCTTATTTATGATTGTCAAAAAATATATACAAAAAATAGTGGGTTCATAAAGAGATAAATTGTTTAGCTGCATGTTTATAAGGTATCAAAAATTACATTTAAAACTGGATTTATGACTGTAAAAATTAATATATACTAAAAGAGAAATGCTTACATTAAATAGATATATACCTTTTGCTGTATGTTTGTAAGATACAATTTTATGTTTCGCTTACTGTAGGAAAAAAACATGGTTGTCAGATAAACAGATTTCTATAGTATTACGAACCTTAACCACTACTGACGTTTGAGGGCTTTAGTGCTAAGAACCCAAATACTTATTAATATCAATGTTTTTAATTCTACTAGTTTTCCTTTAAAACGTATCCGGTTTCAATTTTTAAACATATATATTTTTTTCTATCCGCAAATTTTGCAATGTTTACGGAATTATTCAGTTACATTAATAAAGGGACACATAAGAAAGATATTTTTAAATCTTCAATACTTAATTTTTATGCACAATTTAATAAAAAATAATAGATATAAAGGAACAATAAAGAGTAAAATACCAATTTGTCAGTTTAGGGGAAATATAAGATGTAAATAAAAATGTATTTCATCACATTAATTTTTTGCCGCCTAATAGTTTCATTTTCTTGTTTTTTGTTTTCCTTAATGAGGCATTTTGTGTAATTTCTTGTAATTAAGTCTGCTTATCAGCGTACCTTTTTCTTTTTTTCATGTCAGCAAGAAATAACAATGAAGAAAACTTCACTTGAGAAATATTTATTCAAGAGATAATGTAGAGAAGTGTTCTGACAAAGGAAAAATATTAAATGATACAAAATGTGAGAAATGTTTATCTTTGAAAAAACAGAAGCATTTACCCACTGTAATAATTTTTTTTTTAAAAAAAGGGGTGGGGTCTGCTACTAACATTGCCACAAATAAACCTTTAAAAATGGAATTGGCATAAATTAATTTGTAATAATATCTATTAGTAATGTTACTCATCAATTTTGCTTGCAAGACCGCCGCCAAATTGAAATTTATTAAATATGAAATTTTTTTATACAAACACCTAAATTTCACACTATGTTAGGTTTATTAATTTTTAAAGGCAGTAGACAAACTGAAAATGTTTGTCTATATATATGTCTTGCTATATTTTAAAATGCTCCACTGGTCGTTTGTAAAAATAATGAGAATCTTTTTGTGTTTTATTTGTAATTCATTCAGTGCAATTTACTGGTTAGTAATACTTATTGCGTTTGTGCAAAACATAAAATCCATTATATATTATCAAACATGATTTAAGCACTTTAATATAAGCAATATAAGCACTTGGCGTTATTACCCCGCCTGGCGTTATTACCCCAGGGTACCTTATCTAGACTTGTCGGCAGAAAAGTTTTTTCAGCAATTTTTTAAATAAAACTGAAAGATTTAAAAAGAGAATAAGAGAATAAGAAAAAACATTTAATTGGGACATCTCATTTCTCTGAACAATAAAATTTCGTTAAAATAATTTACTGGAAACTTGAGAGATGAAACTAAAATAATATATTACATTAGTTTTCTACAATACCTTCATTATCTAGCTTGATGAAACTCACTGTTACACTGCTGAAATTAATACTGCTTAGCAATTTGTTTTTTTGTTTATTTTTCTTCTAATTCGCGTCAGCATTAAAAAACAATCAAGCAAACTTCCTTTCAAAAATATTTATTCAAGAGATTGCGGAGTGAAGTGGAGTAAAAAAGAAGTATTTCAAAGGACAAAAACTGTGAGAAAAGCTTAACTGACAGATGGAGAAATGTTTTTTCCGCCTTTTTCATTATATTCATATTCTTAAGTTACAATTAACCTATTGTTTAAGTTAAAGGAAAATTTTGAAAGTACAATATGGTTTTCAAAAGAAAAAAAATAGAAAAACATTTAATTGGGAAATCGCATTTCTCTGAACAATGAAAATTCGTTAAAGTAATTTACTGGAAACCTAAGAGTTGGAACGTTTATTATCTTACTTGATGAAATTCTCAGTTACGATGCTGCAATTAATACTGCTTAGCAATCTATTTTTTCTAAACGAATAAACGTTTTTATGAAATTGTGTATTAATTATGTATGCTGGAATGAGTATGTTTGAGAAGAGAATATTTTTCGCATTTTAAATGTGAACGACTATGTCTGGATTATTAACTTTTGAGTTTGAATTTTCTAAGATTATGTTGTATTAAGAATATAATTATATCATTTTTGAAGAACAGTAATAAATTTACGAATTTGAACTTTAAAAATCTTAATAGACATTTTGAGTAAATATGTTTAACATAGTGCATTAGGGAAAAGTCTGAACACGTTAAAAATCTACAAAAGAAAATTTTTATTTATATTTTTATTTTCAGCCTGTTCTATAACGCATGTGCATTTTAAATAATTGTATTATATGTATGCACCTACAAATAATTGTAGTGCATTTATTTGCGCTTTTTATATATTCTATTTATTAAAGAATAAAAAATGTTGTAACTGCATTAGGAGTAAATTTTTTGCAAAATATAAAGTTATGAATTGCATTAATTCTTGATCTAATTAACTTAAAAACAATTAGTTTTCAAAAAATCATTCATCACAAATTATCTTTTGGTGCTGAAACATCGTTCTATTTATAAAACGATTTTTCCTTATTTATTACATATTTATAAGATATTTTATGGCTCTAAAATAAATTTATTTACTCCGCTTTTTAAAACTCTCATTACAGAAAAAGGTGTCGAGCAGCCCAGGCGCTTGAAGTGCGTCAGCATTTAATGAATTCAAGATATGAATTTGGGAAGCTGAATGGCAATTTTATCGGTTAAAATCAAAATTATTTGAAAAGATATATCGTCGTTATTTTTTGTAACATAAACATTTTAATTGAAATGAGCGGTAAATAATTAAATTCTCTGCAAAATTTGAATAAACGAATAAACATTTTTTATAAAATTGTGTATTAATTATGCATGCTGTAATGAATAAGATTGAAGAGTTTGAAAAGAAATAATTTTCGCAATTTTAAGTAGGAAAAAATTGTTTCAATATTTTCTATACATGAATAAATAAAGTTTTCCGGTTTCAAAAAAATGAACGAGAACCCAAGCTCGGGCTCGGGCTGAACCCGTCTCATCTCTGACATGCACTTGTAAGTAATTGTACTACATTTATTTGAGCTTGTTACATTACATATTCATTTATTAATGAAAAATATTGTGACTGCATTAAGTGTAAATTATCTGCAGAATATAACGTTATGAATTGCATTAACTCTTCATCTAATTAACATAAAAGTAATTAGTTTTAAATGAAGTAATTTTTTCACACATTATCTTTTAGTGCTTTAATATCGTTCTGTTTATAAAACGACTCTCCCTTATTCATTACATATTTATTAGATATTTTATAGCTTTAAAATTAATTTATTTCCTCCGCTTTTTAGAACCGTTATTACAAGAAAAAATCTCGAGCATCCCCCGCACTTCGAGTGTGCCTGCATTTAATGAATTCAAGATAAAAATTTGGGAAGCTGAATAGAAATTTCATCGGTTGGAATCAAAATTATTTGAAAAGATATGTCGTCGTTATTTTTTGTAACATAAACATTTTAAATGAAATGAGTGGTAAATATTTAAATTCTCTGCAAAATTTGAATAAACGAATAAACGTTTTTATGAAATTGTGTATTAATTATGTATGTTGCAATGAATATTGTTCATGAGTTTGAAACGTTGAGTTGATGAGTTTGAGAAGTGAATATTTTTGCATTTTAAATTTGAAAGATTACAGCTGGATCATTAAACATTCAATTTAAAATTATGCTGTATTTGAAACATAATTCCATTTTTTTAATAAAAGAAATAAATTTACGGAATTGAATTTTATTAATTTTAATAGAAATTTAGAGCAAAAATGTTTAACACCATGTATTAGGAAATAGTATGCTAACATTAAACAAGTCGGAAATTCCACGTGAAGCATAGCAAATGAGGTGCGTTCGTTTGATAACGAAGTTTTAAAAATATCACTCTCATATATCAATCTCATAAAATTGTAAATAGTTAATTACAATTAAAATGCGCACCAAACAATGTTCTCTCTACATCATTGTGTAATGAAATACTTTTGTGTGGACTTGTAAATCAATAAAAAACGTACTTTGCACCACAGATTACGCAAATTTGATATTATAATATGTACTTGATAGATGCATATCAATTTTATTATGTTCGGATGAGTGTAACACCATTAAAATGCATTTGAAACATTTTTCCCCATTGACCGCAATGTAACAGAATATTTTTGATTGCCTTTGTAATTGAACTATGCATCCGATTTTGATAAAATTTGAAATAACTCGAGAAAATTATGTAATAATTATGTATTTTAAATTTTAAACGATTAAAATGCATTTGAAACTTTTTCCCCCATTGACTGTAATGTAATGTAATAATTTTGATTGTCCCTGTAATTGATCTATGCATCCGATTTTCATAAAATCTGAAATGACTCGGCAGAATTATGTAATAATTATATATTTTAAATTTAAAACGATTCGGTTGGGTAATTTTTGTGTTGCTATATGCGGACGGAAGAAAGACAGACGGACGGATTGAACGACAACTATAGGTGCTACGCATTCACATAATTACGAACGCACCTAACAACTGCAAAAGATAGTTTTAGATCTATATTTTGACTTCCAACCTGTATTACACCGTACATGATTGATATTATCATGCTCATTCTAATAGAGTATAGATATTGTAGAAATCATTTGAAAGAATTGATAAAAGTCGAAAGATTGAAAATCTTTGCAACACAGAAAAGTATCATGTTAATCGTATTTGCAGCCAATACTGAGATTCTTAATTTATCTAACAAACCGTTAAAGGGAGGAGAAATAAAAGTGCTAAATATATATTTTTTATATTAAGTATAATCTAAAATTAATCATTCTAAAACTAAAACTCTAGAACTTTTATATGATGTCTTTCTTTTGATTCGTTATTTTTCCATATCTGATAATTTGTGCCTACTCATTCAATATTTTTTTTACTTTCTTGTTCATTAACAACGACATTTTTTCCTCTATTAAAATAAATTTTCTTATAAATCTGAAGAATTTCGTAAAATAATAATAATTAGCATAATAAACATCATTTTTATGATGATTAAAACACGACTTACGTAAAAACAGAATCATATGTTACGTACGTGATGGATTCAACATTAGTATTTCATAACATATCCTGAGGGATATTCCACACTGTCGTTGTTATGTTGTCTTTTAGAACAGACAAATTTTATACTCCACCAACATAAACTTGAGATTTCAAATAACCCCAGAGCCAAAAACTGCATGGCGTGAGGTCAGGGGAACGAGGCGGCCATGCAACTGGAAAATTCCGATTCATGACTCTATCATCAGTAAAGTTTTGGCGCTACAGCTATTTACCTTATTACTAACGTGTGGCGGAGCACCACCGTGCATAATGATTATCTGTTAGAGACGGTTTTTTTGCTGAAGTTGTGGAATAAAAAACGTTTGCAGCATTTCGTGGTACCTTTTTGCATTTATGGTGCAAGTTTTGGGTCCTGTCGGAGTGATGATCTCAAGAAAGAATGGCTCAATTACGAATTCGGCTGTGAAACCACTCAAACAGTGACTTTAGGGGAAATTAATGGGATGATTTAGGGGAATTTCATGCACGGTGTGGGGCTGCTCAGAAGCCCAAATTCGGCTGTTTTGTGTGTTTACGGATTCATTGATATAAAAATGTAACACATCTAAGCATAGAATGTGCCGTGGGAAAGCATCATCAATTTCTACACTGGCAAGAAATCATAGAGTGAACGTCACTCGCTTATCATAATCACTTGGTTTCAGTTCGTGAAAGCGACTAATTCTGTAGGGATAAAATCCAATAACGCGCCGCAAAACTTTCCATTCCATGGTATAAATCACGTCCAATTGTCGAGCTACACCACGGGCGCTGCTAGTACTAGCAATAGTTCCCTGCGATCCTTCGACAATTGCAGTTGCGACATAAGTTATTAGATCTTCTGATACTTGTTTATGTCCTCTGCCAGCGCGAATGGTCAGTGACCCCATTTCCTCGAACTTCTAAATCATTTTCTCAAGACCCTACAGCGATAAAAGTTCTTTCGTATTTTTTTTCTGGTGCAAAATTCCCGAAGGGTTGCGGATGCATTACATTGATTCATATAATACAACTTCACCAGTAACGCACGTTCCTGTAACGTAAGAGGCATGTCCACTGGAGCTCATTTACTTCAGCTGAGATTATTTGTCGGAGCTGTCTACTACTTGCTTTTATAGCCCAATTACTGATGCTGTCATCACACAACATTTGCATTTTTTTATACCCGTGTTTTATACAAATTCCCATCATTATAAGCTACAGCAGCGCCACAAAATGCCCTAGTGGTAATTTTGGAACTAATTTTTTTTTTCACTAAATTTTTTTTCAATCTTTTTTTTCATGTCTTGATTAGTTTAAATACCATTTGGAAATACCTAAAGTTTGGTGCCATTTCGGCTATTAGATCGCGCTACAGGGCGCTTCAAACACTGTCAGTTTAAAAAAGATCACCCTGTACTTTAGATATCTCTGTTCTCGACTGACAGAAACAACCATTTTCCAAATGGTTATAGAATGCAAAATTTTGATTTCATTACACATAAAGCAACACACACTTAAATTGCATTAACCAGTTTTTAAACGCTTGCTAGAATTAATAAGCAAAATTAATATAAAATTTACTTTTAGAGTTAGTAGACAAATAAACATTTTTACGCACATGAATTAACCTAAGGTTTTTGTGGTATTATTTATCCCCGAATACAAATTTCCGATATATTTTTCCATAATAATTATTGTACATTTTATTCATTTATAACGTAGCTTAACAAATAATAACAGATAAACTAAAAGGTAATGGCTAAATCTTATTAAGTGTGGGTAAAGATCTATTGAGGTTTCTGCAGCATATTTCAGTTTATATTTTTATTGTTCGCATTTAGACATTTGCTGTTTATCTCTGCTATACATTATTTTGTTCACTGGGTGTGTCTGTATTTTACACTCGAGTTAAATCGAGAAGTTTCGTTACGGTAGAAATAACCTGGAGATTAACGAAACTGTATCAAACAAAATTATAATGTCTTTGATAACATATAAAATAACACAATATCTAAGTGTTTCAATACAGTTTTTTTCCTTATACGAAAGCTTTTGATTAATGTATGAAAATTGTCATAAAACCCATCGTAATATTTTTCACAAAAATTAATATATTTTTTGCGAGTAACTTAATTTGTGTGGTGCATTACTCCTTTCAGTCTTTTGCATGATAGAAATACAGTGCGATTTTCTGTATGTTTCCGAAGACAAAGCAGCCAAATTTCCATTTCTTTTATACCAGTACTTTAATACTGAAAATGTTGTTTTATTTAGTCGGAGTACTTAAGCTATTTAAAAAAACATTTTCATTAATAGTGTTGCATAAAAAGCTGGAAACTTGGCTATTCTGTCAAAAATTACATTTTTCAAAAATCTATTATATATATATATATATATATATTAAAAATGTTAAAAAGTAATAAAAAATATATATATAGGTTGGTTGGGTGGGTAGATGTTAGAGTACGGAGGAGGGTGGTGTTGTCTGGACAAAAACGCAAAGGTTAATTATTTATTTAAAAAAAAGAGAGTTGGTTATTTATTTTAACATAATTTTTAAACTGTTTAATTTACACCAATATATGGATATTCGTCTAGTTATATCTATAGTTAAATAGCTATATTTTAAATATCAAATTATTTTTTATGTTATTGATATAATTTTTGGTATTATTATTAATAATATTATTACTATTATTATTTTTTTATTTATTATTATTATTATTATTATTATTATTATTATTTTTTATTATCCTATATTAAGATAATGAGTTTTTACCATGTAAAGTGACAATAAATGTTACTGATTAAAGTAACAATAATGTATTTTAAGTTATATGTTAATATGAATGTTATCTCTTAATTCTAATTTTAATCATTTTATTAATTTAATTTTATGTTAATATCGATTATTATTTTTTCCGGTTCAATTATATTTCCATTCAGCTTTATCTTTTTTGTCTGTTATGGATAACTATTATTTTTACTTACTTTCAACTCCTTTTTGTAAAATATCTTTGTTCCTTGTTTAATAATTTGGTTTTTGTGTGATGGTAGTCCCAAATTCGTATTGTTTTGCTTTTTCATGGCAAATACGAAGATGAAACCACACACTCCATTTGTAGTTCCAAAGTATTTGGGACCTGAAGATTCTGCTTTGGTTCTACAAATTTCAATTGTATTCATATTATTCTTTTTTTCCTTCAATGTTCAATGTGCTATAAGTTATTAAATTCAATGGTTAATTTCAAATGGTTAATATTGTTTACTATAATTCAATTTAATTCTTCGTTTTGGTTTATTGTTTTATTGATAAAATCCGTTGGTGAATCTTGTCTACTTTTAATGGTATTATATCTTATACTATAATGCGAGCAAAAATTGTGTGTGTGTGTGTGTGTGTGTGTGTGTGTGTGGGTAAATTTTATCTCAAAAACGGCTCTAACGATTTTCGCAAAAATTTGGATTTTACCATTTTCGGGCACGAGAAGACCATTGGGCGAGGTCCCATGTTCGGGAAAATTCGATTACTGGGTCATTTTGGGTCACAATGGGTCAGGATCAAGCTATTTATATCTAAAGAACGGCTGGATCGATTTTAAGAAAATTTTGTAACCAATCGTTTTTTGGCACGAGAAAACTATTGGGCTGGGTCACATGTTCGAAAAATTTCGATTATTGGGTCATTTTTGGGTCATTATGGGTCAAGCCATTTTTATCTAAAAAACGGCTCTAACGATTTCGACCAAATTTTACATTTTATCGTTTTGGATTACCAGAAGACCATTGGGTTAGGTAACATGTTCGAGAAAATTCGGTTAGTGGGTCATTTTTGGGGTCATTGTGGGTCATGCTATTTTTATCTAGAGATTTTCTCACGCAATTTTGAATAAAAATTGCATTCTATGGTTTTCGGGCACGAGAAAAACATTGGGCTAGGTTACATGTTCGAGAAAAAATTTCAATGGGTCATATTGGGTCATTAAGAGTCTGGGTCAAGCTATTTATATTTAAAGAACGGCGTGATGGATTATAACGAAATTTTGTATGTAACAGTTTTTTGACATGAGAAAACTAATGGGCTAAATCACATGTTTGAGAGATTTCGACTATGAGGGTCATTTGTGGGTCATAATGGGTCATGGTCAACCTATATCTAAAGAACAGGTGGATCGATTTTAACGAAATTTTGTATGCAACATTTTTTTGGCACGATAAAATCATTGGACTAGGTTACATGTTCGAAAAATTTCGATTAATGGGTCATTTTGGGTCATTAAGAGTCCGGGTCTAGCTATTTATATTTAAAGAATGGCGTGATGGATTATAACGAAATTTTGTATGTGACAGTTTTTTGACATGAGAAAACTAATGGGCTAAATCACATGTTTGAGAGATTTCGACTATGAGGGTCATTTGTGGGTCATGATGGGTCATAATGGGTGATGGTCAACCTATATCTAAAGAACAGGTGGATCGATTTTAACGAAATTTTGTATACAAAATTTTTTTGGCACGATAAAATCATTGGACTAGGTTACATGTTCGAAAAATTTCGATTAATGGGTCATTTTGGGTCATTAAGAGTCTGGGTCAAGCTATTTATATTTAAAGTACGGCGTGATGGATTATAACGAAATTTTGTATGTGACAGTTTTTTGACATGAGAAAACTAATGGGCTAAATCACATGTTTGAGAGATTTCGACTATGAGGGTCATTTGTGGGTCATGATGGGTCATAATGGGTCATGGTCAAACTATATCTAAAGAACAGGTGGATCGATTTTAATGAAATTTTGTATGCAACATTTTTTTGGCACGATAAAATCATTGGGCTAGGTTACATGTTCGAAAAATTTCGATTAATGGGTCATTTTGGATCATAAAGGGTCTGGGTCAAGCTATGTATAATTAAAGAACGGCAGGATCAATTTTAACGAAATTCTGTATGTAACAATTTTTAGAAACGAGAAAACTAATGGACTAAGTCACATATTCGAGAGCTTTCGATTATAAGGGTCATTTGTGGATCTTAATGGGTCAAGGTCAAGCTATATCTAAAGAATGGGTGGATCGATTTTAACGAAATTTTGTATACAACATATTTTTGGCATGAGAAAATCATTGGGGTAGGTCACATGTTCGAGAAATTTCGATTGGTGGGCCACTTTTGGGTCATTCTAATTTTATCTTGACAACGTTTCGCGCAATTTTGATTAAATTTTGTATTTTATCGTTTTCGGTCACAAGAAAATCATTGGGTTAGGACAGATTTTTGTGAAAATTCGATCAATGGGTCATTTTGGATTATAAGGGGTCAGGGTCAAACCAACTATATCTAAAAAACAGCTCAATCGATTTTATCTAAATTTTGTATCTTATGTTTTTCGGCATGCTAAAACTAAAGAGCTAGGCCACACGTTTAAGAGATTTCGATTATAAGGGTCATTTGTTGGTCATGATGGGTCATGCTAATTTTATATAGAAAATGGTACTCACCATTTTGACTATACTTTGTATTATATCGTTTTTGAGCAAGAGAAAACCATTTGGCTTGGACACATGCTCGCGAAAATTCTATTAGTGGGTCATTTTGGGTCTTATTGAGCTAGGGTCATTCTAATTATATACAATAACGCTTCAATCAATTTTACCTAAATTTTGAAACAAAACGTTTTTTGTCACGAGAAGACTATTGGGCTGAGTCGCATGTTAAACAAAATTATATTAGTGGGTCATTTCGCTTCTTTGCTGAATGCTGCCAAGCTAATTTTACCTAAAAAATGGCTTGAACGATTTTGATTCAATTTTATATTCTACTGTTTTTGATTACCTGAAGACGATTGAGCTATGTCACATGCTTGATCAAATTTGATTAGCGGCTCATTTTGGGTAATACGGGTCAGGGTCACGAGAATATGGCAAAAGCCAATAACTTGGTGATATTTGACAAAATATTGGCGACATATGGCCAAAAAATCGACTATAAAAATTACGAAAACCAAAACACGTATTTGGAGCCAAATGAAAGAATGCCTCCAAATTTGGCTATATCTAGCAAAATATATTGTCTTTCAGAATGTAAAGAATTTTTTTATACATTCTTAAGAGGATTCGAGATGCATGGTTAAACCAATCAGAGTCGAGTAAAAAAGTGATTTAGATCGATGTCCTTTCGTTGTAAAATTTAAAATAAAATAAAATTTATAAATATGCGCATAAAAACATAGTTTTCTTATTGATTGTTTTTCTAAATAATACTATTATAAACATGTTTTACAGTAATAATACAGAGTTAATGATACAGTGAAAATACTATATCGAGTTGAACACAAAGTTAATTTTGACCGAGCTAAGCTCGGTCTCCCCTGCTAGTATATATATATATATATACATATGCTTCGCTTTGTTTTTAAATTTTCCTAAAAATAGCTTATCAAAGATTTTTAATGAAAATTCAAATAATAAAAATAACTTAAAGTTATTAGTTGTATTTGTCACTAACATCTAAAAGCAATTCTATTTAGCATCAATACATTTTTAAATAATTACAGTAATATTTAGTTTCGTAAATGCATTTATACAAATCCTATGTGATGTATCTATCATCTGGATGACCGGTTTAAAATCACAAATAATAGATATACAGGGTGTCCCTAAACAAATGGTATATACGCTAGGGGGTGATAGAACACATCAAGACCGATAATAGTAAATAGGTAACCAAGGGTCCCAAACGTTTTCCAAAGGAGATAGCCGCCATTAAAGTTTGGGGTCTAAAATTTCAAATACACATAAAAGACGGAAAAATTAGTCGATTGATTTGCGGTTTTCACTAAAATTATTCTTTATGTTGGTATTTTCTTGAAAATAAATTATAAAGATAAATTTCAAAAAATGCCGATAGAGGGCGCTTTAGACTTTGAAGTAATGAAAAACTGTTTTTTGCCGTGATTTTTTGCATCTCATTAAATAGTTTCGTAAACTTAGACTTAAACTTAAATTTTAAGCTCAAAATCTGAATAGTTGGAAGCGGTTAAGTAGCACAAACTTAACTGTGTTCAGAGGGTTTAAATTTCAAATGATTATAAAAAACGGAAAAATTGGTCGATTGATTTGCGGTTTTCACTAAAACTATTCTTTATGTTGGTATTTTATTGAAAATGAATTATAAATATGAATTTAAAAAAATGTCAATAGAGGGCGCTTTAGACTTTGAATTAACGAAATAATCCATCCTAACACTATTTTTTTTATCTCATTAAATGGTTTCGTAGGCTTAGATTTAAACTTCAATTTTGAACTCAAAATGTGAATAGTTGGGAGTGGTTAAGTAGCACAAACTGAACTGTGTTCAGAGGGTTTAAATTTCAAACAAAACGGAAAACTATAAAAAAAAAACGGAAAAATTTGTCGATTCGTTTGCGGTTTTTGCTAAAACTACTCTTTAAATCAGTGTTTTCTTGAAAATAAATTTTAAAGATAAATTTCACAAAATGCCGATAGAGGGCGCCTTAGACATTGGAGTAGCGTACAACTATTTTTAACCGTAATTTTTTTAAATCTCATTAAATGCTTTCAAATGCTTAGATTTAAAATTTGAGATCACATTCTGAGTCGTTACGAGTGTTTAAATAGCGCAAAAGTGAACTGTGTTCGAGGGGGGGGGGTAAATTTCAACTCTTGAACACACTTCAGTTTGCACTTCTTAACACCTCCCAACGATTCAGAATTTGAGTTCAAATTTTAAGTTTAAATCTAAGATTTCGAAAACATTTAACAAGTTTTGGAAAGCATTTAATTAGCTACAAAAAATAACGGTCAAAATTTTTTGTTGTTTACTCTGAAGTTTAAGGCGCCCTCTAACGGAATTTTTTGAAATTTATCTTTAAAATTCATTTTCAAGAAGATACTGACTTAAAGAATAGTTTTATTTTAAACCGCAAACGAATCGACCAATTTTTCCGTTTTTTACTATCATTTGAAATTTGAACCCTCTGAACACAGTTCAGTTTGTGCTACTTAACCACTCCAACTATTCAGATTTTGAGCTCAAAATTTAAGTTTAGGTCTAAGCTTACGAAACCATTTAATGAGATGCAAAAAATCACGCCAAAAATTAGTTTTTCATTACTTCAAAATTTAAAGCGCCTTCTATCGGCATTTTTTGAAATTTATCTTTATAATTCATTTTCATTAAAATACCGACATAAAGAATAGTTTTAGTGAAAACCGCAAATCAATCGACCAATTTTTCCGTTTTTTATAGTCATTTACAATTTAAACCCTCTGAACACAGTTAAGTTTGTGCTACTTAACCGCTTCCAACTATTCAGATTTTGAGCTCAAAATTTAAGTTTAGGTCTAAGCTTACGAAACCATTTAATGAGATGCAAAAAATCACGCCAAAAATTAGTTTTTCATTACTTCAAAGTCTAAAACGTCCTCTATCGGCAATTTTCGAAATTTATCTTTATAATTTATTTTCAAGAAAATACCAACATAAAGAATAATTTTAGTGAAAACCGCAAATCAATCGACCAATTTTTTCGGTTTTTTATGTGTATTTGAAATTTTGGACCCCAAACCTTAATGGCGGCTATCTCCTTTGTAAAACGTTTAAGATCCTTGGTTTCCTATTTACTATTACTCGTCTTGATGTGTTCTATCATCCCCTAGCGTATATACCATTTGTTTAGGAACACCCTGTATAAACCAGTGAAATATGGCAATACCAAAACTTTCTTCTATCTCATTTTCGTTAATAAGTTAATATTTCAAGAAAAATGAAACATGCCAGCGTCTCCGTTTAGGTAATTTACACCGAAGTCTAAACTGTAGCTAATTATTTCAAGATCTAATTGAATCTAAAGTTTAATGAAAATCCATGTAATAGTACTTGAGATAGAAACATCGCAAAAATCGTAAAAAAAACAGGATAGAAGCGCTATTTGTTCAGCGATTTACTGCAAAATTTAAAGAATACTAGTTCATATCAAGGACAAACTAAATTTGAAGTTTGAGGAAAATTCGTGCATTAGTTCCTGAGGGAGGTAGCTATTGCGATAATCGTCAATGCCGATATACACCAAAACGTAATCAAAACCATATTATATCAAGAACTAGCGGGGAATTCGAAGTTTAATGAAAATCATTCCATTAATTTTTGAGATATAGCTTTTGTGGAAATGGTGAAAAAGGCAGCATAGCAGGGCCACCTGTTGGGTGATATACACCAAAAACGAATTATGTACAGTTTACATCACAGTCTAACAGAATATAAAATTTTGTGCGATTCCGTGCATTAGTTCATGAGTTTGAGCGCTCATAAAATTTATGTCACGTACAGACATACAGACAATCTGTAAAAACACGTTTTTCGGAATCTCTGACCCGTAAAATGTGTAAATACGTCGAAAACCAGAATTCGAAAATTTTCCCGAATCAATTTCTTTTTTCTTGTAAATATAGAAAAAAAAATATATAATAAAAATATAGCAAATTAGAACTAAAAATTACAAAATGAAAATAATGTTTTAATATTTAGTTTCATTAAATAATTTATTAATGCATATCACGTGTAAGAAATAACAACAGTTAGACAAAATATCAATGACTGAAACTGATTAATCACAGGCAATGTGGTTTCTACAACATATTTCACATAAAATATACGATTTTGGACGTCTGCAGTAATTCATTTCGCCTCTTGGGTGTGTCAGCATTTTACACATGATTTAAGCCGAGCAGTGGTGTTCCGGTTGGAATAACTTTGGCATATACACAAATATTTTAAACAAAATGCCGTTTTCTAAATGAAATATATAAAATAACATATATACTGAACTGTATTAATACAGTATTTTTAAAAACATGTCCTTTGAATTTACTAATCAGTCTAAATTAACTTTCAATTTCACTGTAAACGCAAAAACCGATAGTATTACTCGTGTCATTTAGATTTTTGTAAGCTATTCATCTATTTTTTATATTAAATAAAAATATAATACAAATTTTAACTGCAGTTAGTTTTCATCTTAATGATAAATTTATTGTAGTAATTTTCAAAATTATTTCTTAGAACAACCTAAAGATGATTAAGCCTTTCGGAAAATTATGTCAAACAGGTGAAGTGCGTTCGTAACTATAATTAGTTTTAAAAATATTCAATTTTTGGTGAAATATATGTTGCCCTGTTATGCAAAAATGCATGAAAACAAAATTTATTACGACCAGGGTAAAATGACTTTGTTTACAATTTTTGATGTTTATTAATTTATTTTTAAGTGTAGTAAAATTAATTTTGCATGAACTGTTAGAGTAGTCCTTTGTAGTATTAACCATATTATTATATTTTATTCATTCCTCTTGGCCCAGTACTGAGGGAAGATGGCAACACTGAAAAAGTTTGATCATATTTCATCTTTTGTTCATAATACATGGTTTAACAAATGATTACTGTGTTTTTACATCTTACAAAGAATCAAACTAAGCATAATGCATTGTAACGTCATGTTGAAGTGTTTAGTTGTGCAGCAAACAATAGTCACAAATAAAAATATCATTTTCATAATTGGAACATTCCTCAAGCCAACACTCTTGACATTTACAGCATTGGATGCATTATTTTATTGGTAGGTCACAAATTTTTCGTCTCAAGCAGGACACTTGAAAACACCATTCTTTGAAGTACAAGATGACGAGCTCGTCATCTTGCCCCGGACTGTCTGTTTAAAAATATTAGTTTTCATTGCCATGAAGGAAGCAGGTCCGTAGCTAAGGGGCGCTATGGGTGGCTCAGCCCCCCCCTAAAATATTTTGAGCCCCCCCCCCCTGGAAATAATTCTAAGGTCTCTCAATGAATGTTCCGAAAATTTAAATGAAATTCTGTTCAAAAATCTAATTTAATTTTGAGACCTTTTCACAATTTTGTAGAGTTAAATTGTATCTAAAATAAGTGTTTCAACACTCCCTCATGCTATTTGTACATATGACGCTAACATGATGTTTAATTTTGCACCAGTCAATATGCATCATACTCAAAACTTTCATCATCATATACTTTTTTAGCATAAAATGAAGTTATTATAACAGTTTAATAAGAAACAGAGTACTCTACAACGTGAATATGCACTAATTTATATTTCTGCATCAGAGAGAGAGAAAGAAAAAATATGAGCCCCCCCCCCCCCTTACATTTTCTTGATCCCTCCCCGCCCTATTGTTTACCCCTAGCAACGGCCCTGGAAGGAAGGCGATTAATTGACATTTATTCATGGTAATATGTAGTATTTAAACTAAGTTACTCATAAATATTAAAGAGAAACGATATATCTTATCTGCATCTAGTATATCAGAGCTTATTTACAGATGCATAAAAGTTATAACGCAGTAGCGGTAAACAATCAAAGCTTCACAAGTAACACAAAAATGGCAATTTCAGCGTCTCTATACTATTGCCTAATGAACGACCGATAGGAGAGCCAGTAGTGCCCAGTTGATGCTGCCACCTAGTGAACAACAGAAAAATTATGACATTCGTCATCTTGTTACGCTCTTCATCTTGCCCCGGTCTCCCCTATATATTAAATTCAGTATCATGGAATCAATAGATCTTCATTTTAAATAGGCCATAATCACTACATTTCTTCAAGAGACAAGGTATGAAGAAGTTATTTATGTTGCTTCATTTTTTTATCCGCACGGATTTCTTTTATATTAATAAATTTGTACGTATGTATATAATTTTCATAGATATTCTTAGTGAGTAAAGTATATAATGATATCGCCAGATTTTAAAGGTTTTCAAAGAAAATTCCTTTATCAGTGTTTAATATAGAAAAAAAATGTGGCAGTTTATTGAATTCTTGTGCCTACTTAAAAAAAGGGGGAGGGTTAAAAAATTATTTTTTTAAATAAGGTACCCTGGGGTAATAACGCCACGTTAAGGTTTTACCAATTTTCACGGCTCAATTTTAGTTTGTATTTTTCAAACAAATATATGATTTGATACAGCAACTCATTGACTATCTATACAAAAAAATAATTTAACAGATATTTATTCATAAAATGTAATGGCGTGATTTCTTGACCAATATGCTACTTGGCGTTATTACCCACCTATATGGGTAATAACGCCATGCAAACAAAACTATGAAATAAGATGGAATAATTGCATGTAGATTGCCCAATTTTAAAAATACAAACTCTACAAACTTAGAAATTGACAAATTGCATTCAAACTATTGAAAATGTTCAATTTTTTGTGAAAGTGTAAGAAAAATAAAGGTGTGGTGTGTGGGGGGGGGGAGGATGAGGCAAAAGCATATCAGACTGTGAGCTTCTTTTTGCTTAAAAAGGACCGCTTAAATAGAATTATTAGAAACATTGCACAGTTTTAACTGTGTTTATTTGAATCAGTATTTAGGATGTAGCTCGGCCACTGTAGGGAATCAACTGGGGTATTAATGCCAAAAATTGGCGTTGTTACCCCGTTACAGTTTTTGCGCTGTACATTTTAAATTACAAATTATCCCGAGAAGATATCCAAAATCTTCAACAATATTTTGAAAGTCCATGGAATGTACTACAAATTTATGTAATTAACAAAGTATTTCCGGATAAAAAAAATAGTCTTCACATCACAAAACGTATCTCGCAAATTTTAGATCAAACGTCAATTTTAGTTGCTTGTAAAAACAATAAGACCTAAAAATAAAACAAATGAACTTGAAGCTGTTTTTTGCGATTTATAGACTCAAAACCCTTCTGCGCAGAGCACATAGTTGTCATTTACCAGATTATTTCATAATTATGCAAAATATTAGCACTTGGCGTTATTACACCAGACCACCTTATTTTAATTAAAACGTTTTCGTATAAATAGCTGCATAGAGCATCACCTTATCGAGTTGACACTGCTAAAATTCCAAGGTAAGGTAGAACTCGATTAACATACGAGTATTATGATGCTATTGGTCCGCTGTATCATATTTTGTTGAAAACTAGCTGTAGACAGGATTTTAGTGGTTGATGAGTAGGTTTATCATTACTACACACAAAGGTATGAAGACATAGAGCACAGGAAGCAGGAAAAGGAATTCATAAATATACCAGTAAGATATTAAAATTGGATTTGCATGTAGTTTCCACTATTGTATGACTTGACAGACCGGTTGCAGTTTAGTAAACGAATCTTGGAATTTCATCCGTCAGATCGAGAAAGCGATGGTTTGTACAGCTGCCTCCCGACCTATTATAGAAATGATTGTTTTGGTGATTCTGTTTTTGAAAGTTATTTTCATGCTGTACTCTAAATTAAAATTCTAATAAAACAGCAAGTTTAGTGAAATCTGCATTTTTAAACAAATATTTTCAAAGTTTCAGTTGCATTGTATTCTAGGGAAATTTATGTATTTATTATCTTTTAGTAGTTTTTCAATAAATATAAAATATATGACGGAATGAAAATTTCGCCTTGCTTTTCACATAAAATGAATAATATGAACTTTAAAATGTTCATACTTACTTAAAAGGCGATTAAATAATGAACTATAGATGTTAAAAGTTAATTTTATTTAAAAATCTTACTACTTTCAAACCTTTTCCAAATAGGTTCTTCCTCAGAATATAATACGAATATAGTCAGAATATGAAAACTTATATTTGTATTTATAAAAGAAAATATTCTCTGAGGAAGAACCTGTTTGGAAAAGGTTTGAAAGTTCTAAGATTTTTAAATAAAATTAAGTTTTAACATCTATAGTTGATTATTTAATTGCCTTTTAAGTAAGCATGAACATTTTAAAGTTCATATTATTCCTTTTATGTAGTTTTTGAAGTTTGCAATAAATTTAATACTGTTTCAATGTTGTCAATTCGACGGAATTTATAATGATTGCAATCTGACGTACTGTTGTTTACAACAAACCTAATTATATTTCAACAGAAAACTTTACTAAAACTGTCAATTTTAACAAATACTTTCAAAAATCATTTTGAAGTTTTTATAAATCTAAATTTTATAGACATATATTTAAAGACCCCGTATATAAAAAATATATTTACTATTTAAAGCAGTTTTAAATAACAAGTGAGAATTTGTAGCTAAAATAATATAAAGATAAATGCCTTTAAATACTGTGCAACATTTAAAGGTATTCGAAACATACAATTAATTTTTGTTATTTAAAAGAATACATACACCAGTGCTAAGAAATATCTCTAATCATTCGATAAAATATCCCATTATTTGATATTATTATTATTATTATTATTATTATTATTATTATTATTATTATTATTATTATTATTATTATTATTATTATTATTATTATTTTCGAATTATCAACGTAAGGAAATATTTATTTCTGTGAAGTAAAGTCACTCATTATTATAATTTATGCTTTAATATCATTTAATTCAATCTTCTAGTAAAATTAATCAGTTTCTTAACAAATACAGTACGCAATTTTCGTGCTAACATTTTTCAATTTTCCAAATAAATAGGTTTTCATAATAATTTGCGGCAAATAAATTTATTTCAACTTAAGCAAAATAATTAAGTTATTTTATTTTCCTAAAATTAATTTTTATTTATCTACAATCTTAAACAATGTGCATTTTATCGATAACTATACAAATTAATGGTAATAAAACCAATTATCTCCAAAAATACAGCAATTATACAGCTCAGTTGTTTATGCGATTCATTGATATATGAAAACGTTAACCAATCAAAAAGAAAAAAAAGCATATCAAATTTATTACATTTATTAGATATCGAGACGCAATGAGAAAATCTATGAATCTAGAGTGTGTTAATAAGAAAGTTATCAGATAAACGAAATCGTATTGGATTTTTTGGTTTCAATTATTAAACATTAATTAATAATGTTTAAATAACAATCGGCGTTCCTGTCCATCTACGAAAATTAATTTACCATTCAGAGCGGATTGCTTGAAATAAAAATGAATTGAATTTGCCTGTTTTCACCGAAACATCTGTTAATTGTAATATTTATATCTTATATATATATATTCTTCAATTATTACTAGGGTTATTTAAGAACAATGAATTAAGTTGTGTCGTAATAATTTTATTTAAAACTAGTACTATTACATAATTGAAGTCCTTGAATAAATATCTTTATTATAAATTACACGGTCCACTGAAGATGGTTACAATAAGAAGCATCCTTTGGTTAAATCCTTTGGTTTGGAAATTTATCAATTTTTAAATGTCTTTTTTTAATAATTTTATAAACCAAGAAAAATCTTTATTGAGAAAAGTATAGTCTTTTTCTAATTTATTTATTTTATGTGTACTTAAATTTATTATAACCATGTGATTAATCCCCTAGCAGAACAGGAATCTAAATGGAGAACGTTTCTTACTGTAATTCTTTAAATTTAACGTAATTATCAATTAATTAATTAATTACGTAAAACTCTTTACGTAAAAAAAGCAAGAATTTATAGCAAAAAAGTATAAAGATAAATAGTTATATTGTGCGGCTTTTAAAGATATTCAAAACATGTAATTTATTTTTGTTTTTTTAAATATATATGTACATTAGTGCTAAGAAAAATCTCTAATTTTTCAGTAAAATATTCCATTTTTTGATATTAAATTTACTAAAATTATTAGCATAATAAAATATTTATTTCTAGGAAGTACAATCCATCATTATTTATTCTAATTCATATTTTAATATCCCTTAATCCAATCTGTTTATAAAATCATTCAACTTCTTACCGAATACAGCACAAAATTTTCGTTTAACCATTATTCAATTTTTCAAATAGTTTTTTTTAATAATTTGCGGTAAATGAAATTTTTTCTTCGTAAGTAAAATAAAGATAATTAATTTAATTTTTCTTTACTAAAATTAATATTTAGTTAACTGCAATCTCAAGTAATATGTATTTTATCGATAACGATAAAAATTAATGATAATAAACCCAATTATCTCAAAATATATAACAATTATGCAGTTGAGTTGCTTATGAGACTCATTGATATATGAAAATGTTAATCGATGTAAAAGAAAGAAAAAGCATATCAAATTTTATTACATTTATTAAATATGGAGATGCGATGATAAAATCTATGAATACGTGTGTTACTTAGAACGTAATGAGATAAATGAAATCGTATTGGGTTTTCTGTTTCAATTATTAAACATTAATTAATGATGTTTAAATAACAATTGGCGTTCCTGTCTACCCATGAAAAAAAAATCTATCATTCAGATCGAATTTGCTTGCAATAAAAATACTTGTTTTCCCACCGAAAAATTCATCGATTCATAATCTCTTATATATTATAATACATATATAATATATGTATATGTATATTCTTCAATTATTCTTCGTTAAGGAGGTTATTTAAAAATACTAAATAAAATTGTATCTTAATTATTTTTGGTACTTCTCTATTATCCCGTCGACCAATTTCGCCAAATTATATAAATCATCAAACTAATAGCCAAATTATGCATATTGACATAATTTTTATTTTAAATAATGAAAAAACAAATAGTTAGTGGAATATTAATAAAAATTCAAATAAAAAAACGAAATTAAAATCACTTAATGACATTTTAAACACGTGAATCTTATTTAATGTCATTGAATGTGACATTCACGATTACTGGCATTTAATCTTATAGTTTGGCGACAATTTTTTGGTCGACGGGATAACCTAGAAGTACCTTATTTTTTAAAGGCTAGTACTATTGTATAATTAAAGGCACTTTCATATCTTTATTATAAATTACAAGGTCTGCCTAAGAAAACTATGGTTACAATAAGAAACAATCATTGGCTAAATTATGATATTTATTAATTTTTAAATATTTTTTCTTTTTATAAAATAATAAAAAAACCTTTATTGCAAAAATATAGTCTTTATTTATTTGTTTAATCAGAGTTGAATGTAATACGGCAAATAATTTTCGTTTCACAATTATTCGATTTTCCAAATAAATTGGATTCCGCAATAATTTACGGTGAATCAATTTCTTTTTTCCTAAGAAAAATAAAGGTCATAAATTTAATTTTTATTTTGTTAAAATTAATATTTAGTTATCTACAATTTTAAGCATTATGCATTTTTTTTTATAACGATACAAATTAATGATGATAAAACAAGTAAGAATTTATAACTAAAGTAATATAGAGATAACTGCCTTTAAACACTCTGCAGCTCTTAAAGATATTCGAAATAGGTAATTTATTTTTGTTTTCTTTTAAATATATATACATTAGCACTAAGAAAATATCTTTAATTTTTCGATAAAATATTCCATTATTTGATATTAAATTCATTTGAATTACAAATATAAGAAAATATTTTTTTCTTAAAAGTAAAATCTATCATTATTATAATTCATATTTTAATATCACTTAATCCAGTATGATGGAAAAATTATTTAGTTTCTAACATAATACAGCACACAATTTTCGTTCTACCGTAGTTTAATTTTCCAAATAAATTGGTTTCCTTAATAATTTGCCGTAAATTAATTTATTTTTTCTTAAGAAAAATAAAGGTAATTAATACAATTTTGTTACTAAAATTAATATTTAGCTATCTACAATTTTAAGTAACATGCATTTTATCGATGACGATACAAACCCAATTACCTCCAAAAATATAACAATTATACAGCTGAGTTGCTTATGAGATTCATTGGTATATGGAAACTTTAATCAAAACGTAATCAAAAGAAAAAAGCATATCAAATTTAGTAACATTAATTATATATAGAGACACAATGATATAATCTCTGAATAAGTGAGTGTAACTTAGAACGTTATGAGATGAACGAAATCGTATTGGATTTTCTATTTCAGTTATTAAAAATTAATAATGTTTAAATAACAATTGGCGGTCATGAAAAATAATGTATCTTTCAGAGCGGATTCGCCTGCAATAAAAGTGATTTGAATATGCCTGTTCTTCCAGCGAAATGTTTATCGATTATAATAATCTTTTATACATTTACTAGCGGACCCGACAGACGTTGTCCTGTCACCGACAGACGTTGTCCTTCCTGGCACCGACTCCAGAAAATCAAATAAATGTACTTAAATGTAGTAGTACGCACGATAAACACTACGCTATTAATTTAATTTCTTATTACAATTATGTAAGGAAATTATTTTTCGCTCTTCAGTATTTTTTGAAGTCGGTTCAATTTTTGATAGAAAAGTTTATTTTTCTCTTTTTAGTTAAAAGTTAACGATTTTCTGAAGTCAGTTAATCAAAATTATAATACAGACTGTATTACTGTAAAGCTTACACGTTTGGAGCAGGGTTCGAACACGCGATCTCTTTCTTCGAGAAGCAGAGCTTATATCTGGCGCTTTAGACCGCTCGGGCATTCCACGCGCACTCTATTTATCGAATTTATTTAACATTTTTAATTAGCAAAAAATCACTAACTATTAGTTTTTGCCTAATTACTAAAAAAGTACTGAATCAATTTCGATGAAAAGTGAATCTAAACCATTCTCGAATCCACTGGAACACACACACAAAATTTCATTAATTTGGTCCAGTCGTTTAGAAGGAGTTCAAGGACATACACACGCACAGAAGATTTATATATATAAAGATAAGGATTCAAAATTTCAGGTTTTTGCGCCGAAGACATCGCCAAATTAGGAAAATGTGAATTATCTCACGAACTACTGGATTTAAACGAATTTGTTTAGTACCTTTCGATTCAAAATGAAAAAATTCACTAAAATATGTTATCAGTTGAAAAATAACTACAAAAGCCGATTTTTATGGAATTTTTTTAAAGTTCGTTCTTTTTTCTACTCATCTTAGGGGTGGAAATTTCGAAAATCACTTTTTAGCGGCACTCGATGTTATAAGAAGTATTTTTACCCCAATTTTCAAGATTTTTGGTTCGGTAGATTTTTTTGTGTTGTGATTAATACGAAATCCTGACTTTCTTTTATATATATAGATAAGGATTGAAAATTTCAGGTTTTTGCGCCGAAGACATCGCCAAATTAGGAAAATGTTAGTTTTCTCATGAACTACTGGATTTAAACGAAATTGCTTAGTACCATTCGATTCAGCATGAAAAAATGCACTAAAATATGTTATCAGTTGAAAAATAACTACAAAAGCCGATTTTTATGGAATGTTTTTCAAGTTCGTTCGTTTTTCTACTCATCGTAGGGGTGGAATTTTCGAAAATCCATTTTTAGCGGCCCTCGATGTTATAAGAAGTATTTTTACCCCAATTTTCAAGATTTTTGTATGGTAGATTTTTTTTTTGTGATATGATTAATACGAAATCCTGACTTTCTTTAATATATATAGCACTTTTAATTAGCGAAAAATCACTAACTATTAGTTTTTGCCTAATTACTAAAAAAGTACTGAATCAATTTCGACGAAATGTGAATCTAAACCATTCTCGAATCTACTGAAACGCACACACAAAATTTCATCAAAATCGGTCCAGTCGTTTAGGAGGAGTTCAATTACATACACACGCACAGAAGATTTTTATATATAAAGATTATACATAGTCTATGTATATTCTTCAATTATTTTTCTTCATTAAAAAGGATTATTTAAGAATATTTAATAAAGTTGCATCTTAATTATTTTATTTAAGACTAGTACTATTACATAATTGAAGTCCTTCAATATCTTTATTATAAGTTCACGGTCCATTGAAGAAAACTATGGTTACAATAAAAAACATTCATTCATTAATTTATGATATTCATCATTTGTAAATGTTTTTTATTATTTTAGTAAATTAATTTATAAAAATCTTCATTGCTTAAAGTATAATGTTCATTTATTTATTTATTTATTTATTTATTTATTTTTTTTTTGTTTTTTATATGCGCTTGAATTTGTTGTAGCCATGTGATTATCTACCTAGAATTTCAAACAATACAGAAATCTAACAACTGAACCGTTTTTCGTGCTGCACGAACCTAGTTTCCAGATAAGACACTTTTGCACCCGTATGCATAAAAATTGGAGAAACAATAAAAATTCTATGTTAAAATCATATTTTACATATTATCTACTTTTTTTGTTATTGAATTTTTATTTATTTATTTCACTCCAAAAATGGGTTACGTTGTCAAATATGGCGCTACGTGTTTTCGCTTGCCTTTTTTGGGGGGGCTATGGTATTCAGCTAGGGTTTGCCGGAAAACTCTATTTTTTGAATGCATGCAAACTTTACAACCGCAAAAATGTGAAATTAATGACGTAATTTTTAAATACTATATTCGTAAGTTTTTGAGGGAATTTTTAAACTTTTTGTTCAATATTTTATATTTATTATTAACTAATTTTTATTAATAAATGCTTTCCTTTAAGAAGAAAAATCTATGTTAATAGCTCGATAAGGGGCCTCGAAACTAACATTGGCGTATTTCCAAGTCGTATATTCGCATTTTTGGTATTACTCAGCTGCCAACTTTCACCTATTTTTGCTACCACTAAAAATGTACAGATATTTTCAATTTGTTTAATCAGATTTCGACGATTAAATAAGACAATATTTTCTATAAATTTTTTGTGGTAGGAAAAATGTGTAAAAGTTGGCAGCTATGGTATTATCAACAATATTCTTTGCAACACAGATAGTACAGAACGTATATTCAGTATATATTTTATAGATGAAAATGAATTTTATCTTCTTCGAAAGAGAGTATTATCATTCAAATACACAATATTTATTTATTTATTTATTTTATTACCATAAAATCTACGTAAATAATAATAGACTACGATAAAAAAAACGGTATAATTCAATCTTAAATATACATTAATCATGTTATTTACATTTATTGAGTACATTTTCTGAGTCTATGTGTATTCAGATATGTTACAGAAATGCTCGCGCTGGGTGTGATATAGGCATACATAGCGAATACGATATATTCATGTTTAGAATTCTCCAACCGCTTCTACCCCATCAATGTTATGACCAACCAGGCAGCTACACAAAGGCTGCATTCAGACTTCAATACTTTCAGTTCAATTTAGGCGGCGCGTTTTATGTCCCCACACGGCGTGTTTGATGTTAATGACTTTTTTGTTTCAACTTCAATCCAAGTGTAGGACAGGAATACCTTAAGTAGGGTTAAGATAGTGATTTCGCTGACCGTTGTATCTCCCCCATTTTCTATTGTCAGTAAACCGCAAGTGGAGAGAAAAGAAGGGAGTTCCAGGAATTCAGTTAAACTTCAAAATGGTCAGGTCTGTTCTGGCTTTAAGAATCACAAATTTCGGGAAAAAAAATGTTTGGGGGAAAAACTGCAAAAAAGGAGACGGTGGATGTGACATACCCAGTGCGACCAATCTCGGGTTAAAATATCAATTACTTTATCACGAACCTATTCACATTACCGCAAATTAGTGTCTTTTAAACAAATGAATTACAATATAATCCTGAAAACGTTTTATTTTTAAGGATAAAATTGACTAATTTAATTAGAATAATGCCTTAAAAATCAAATAATAAAGAGAGGTAAACAAAAATTGAAGTACACATTTTCACAGTATCCCAAATTCTTAACTTTAAAAATATCTGCAATAACACAGGTCTGCAATGATTTTCCTCTTTGAAATCTGAGTAACGTTTTCTATAGTTTACGTAGTAAACGTATAGTAGGTTACGTAGTTTACGTTCTAGTTTCTATAGTCTGATTACGAGAAAAATAATAAAAAAATTCCATCACGTCAGGATTTTTTGATATTGAATATTTAAGATTTTGCTGAAAAATGTCTGAGCGTCTACATTTTAAGATTTATAAAACGTCATTAAATTACTTCAGCTTAATTTTTATTGCATTTAATTAGTGTAAGGTGACATAAAAATTACTTCAAAACAGTAATTTGTTAATTACTACATAATAAGTATAAGTAATTCATATTAACCATGTTGAAAACGGGTCATTTTGGCTTAATTTAGTAATGAGCTCATTAATACATATAACCTAATAATATATCCTAATATATTAGGTAATATAACCTAAATGTTGTAAATATTAATCGAAAAGGGTGTAATAAAGATAAACCAAAGGGTTTTTGTATAAGTACCCGCACTGATTTAGAAAATGGACCTTATGACGTCACACGCCAGAGCTGGCGGTATGCAAGTTCGATGAAAAACTTAATGATATCGAGTTGCAAGCATGGCAGTCTTTTAAGGAAGTGGTGAAAAACTTTTTGGGGAACAATAAAAGCTCCGACTATAAACAAATAGTGGCCAAAATGGTTACAAATTTTGGTGTAATGGGTTGTAATATGAGCATTAAACTTCATTTCTTAAATTCGCACATAGATTACTTCCCAGAAAATTTAGGAGCCGTTAGCGAAGAACAAGGTGAAAGATTTCACCAAGATTTGAAAGAGCTAGAAGTCCGGTATCAAGAAAAGTGGAATACTAGCATGATGGCGGACTACTGCTGGTTGTTGAAGCGCGACGATCCAAACTGGAAATTTAAGCGAAAATCGTAAAACCGAAGCTTCCAGGAAAAAAGGATCAGGTTCCACAAACAAAATTTACATGCAATTTAGATCAGTAATAAGTTATTATTATATTTTAGTTGTTTTTTATGTTAAAAGTAATGTACTTTTTAAAATAAATATTTTTTATGTGAAAACGTGTGTTTTTTTTCTATTTTCTATCTGTATCTTTTTTGAAAAATCTGAAGGTGATGGGAAAAAACTAAGTACATATTCGTAATCAGCGCACCAAAATGCCCTAGAATCAGCTCTCAAATTCTAGAGAGGAAGTTATGACTCTCAATTTGCAGGCCTGTGTAATTAAAGAAAATAAGATTTATCTGGTGTTAATCAATCGAACTGTTATAAAAACTTCTTAAACATACCATAAAATATTTTATGGTGTGTGTAAGAATTTTTTATAACAGTTCTGTAATAATTACTTTCTACAGACTTCTTAGAAAAAATACACTTCTCATAAAAATTGTTTTACTTTTTCAAGTATCCGAAAAATTCAACATTTTCAGGAAACTAAAATGCCCATCTCATTGTACCAAAGTTTTTAACATTTATATATCTTCTTTTGAATGAAAATGATTAAATAAAGGTACTACTTTGCTATCCCGTCGACCAATTTCGCCAAACATGTTAGCCAAATTATACAAATTATCTAATTTTTACTTTAAAAAACGAAAAAACAAATAAATAAATAAGCATTAATAAAAGTAGAAATGAAAAGTCTAAAAAAATCACTTGATGATGTAACAAACATGTATATTCCCCACTAAAAATAATCTTAAGATTATCTGAAGAAATCGCCACTTTCTACAGAAATTCTAAAGAAATCTGAAGAAAATTTGCAGACTTAGTTTTATCTTTAAAACATCTGCAGAACTTTTAAAGATATTCTGAAAAGTATCTTCAAAATGGGGCAAATACCTTCGAATTTCACACAGATTTTGGGCCAAAAAGCTGTAGATTTTCTACAGATTTTTTTTAGTGGGGTTGTGCTTAATATCAAGGGAATGTGAAATTTACGATCAACTATTATTGGCATTTAATCTTATAGTTTGGCGGTAGATTTTTTGTAGATGGGATAACCTAGTAGTACCTAAATATATAAATAATTCATTTTCCAAGCAATCTTCTGAAATTGCTTCATTCATCTGTCTTCTATCGCAACAGCAAACTGTCCGTTTGACTGCTGTACATGCAGGAAAGTGGAACAATGATCGTTAAACAGAAAATATTTTCGTAATATGGAGAATAATTTACATGTTATTGTTCTTCAAAGTCAAGGTTCAAGAAAATTTTCGTTAAGTAGAATGCTTCGTTAAATAGGGACTTCGTTAACTTCTTCGGTCCTTGGGTGCAGTATTGCCAGTAGGCTACTTTTTTTAAATTCAGATATCTTGATTGGCACCACTTTTTTCACACAGTAAATTATCATTTATTTTCGCCTTAATTAGCATGCCATTGAATAAGGCACATTTTATCATTTGTAAAAAGTGGTGCCAATCAAGAATCTGAATTTTTAAAAAAAGTAGCCCATCTGGCAACACTGCTTGGGGGCACATTCGGAGACTTCTGTTCATTTACTTATAAAAAGTGTATGGTCTGATTTTTTTACGTTTTTACATCCCTTCTTAATAGCTGAATGCTTTTTGCGTTGAAAACAAACGAATAAATGCTTGCATTTAACCCTTTATCCATCGACGGTACTTATACCTATCATAAAAATTACTTATTATAAAATTCTTTCAATACGTCAGTCAGTTGTAATACTGTTTAGAATGAGTTACAGATACATTTTGTTCCAAAAGCATTATTGGTTACACAAAACAAAAATATTTTTAAAAGGATCATTTCTTTTGCTTTTGTATCTTTTCAGCTTACTTTTCGCTGAGGGAGGAGGATGGGTATTTTTAAATTCGGAAATATTTCTGTGTTTATATTGTAAGACCATCATATTTGTACATTTTATAATTCCACAAAATACTAAGAAAACAATTTTAAATAAAAGATTTGAGTAGGGTTATAAATATTGCACAAAATCCCAGTAAATTCAAATTTAATTGGTCCTTCAAAAATGTATTAAATGATATGCAAATCTTTTAATTTAGTTTAAACGATTTACGTAAAATGCTCTAGAATGTAAAATTTGTATGAATTCATAATGCAGTAGATAAAGGGTTAGCTTCATCTCTCATAAAATAAATGTTATTTTCATCTGACTTTGCAAAATTCCTAAAAATGGCCAAAAAACAGTGTGACCAGAAAAGTTATAAATTTTCACATGTATTTAAATTAAATCTTTTAAAGTATATTTTTGGGGGGGAATGGAGATTATTTTCTTATTTAAATCTCTTAAATTTGGGATTTCGTTAATTTATAATATTGGTTACTAAATTGGTGTTTTAATGGGTTTTGTAATTTTAGATCCATATTTTTGAACATACCTTACTTAGCGCCTAAAGAATCAATTTCAGAAATAATATTTTTTTCTGTTATTTGCAATGTCATTTTATTTTGAAAATTAAATATGTATTTGTATTATTATATTACCTTCGGAACAGAAGACGTTAAACGGAAGTTCAAAGAGAATTTAAATTTATTGTAATATTAAAGTTAAGTAAAATGATACAAAGTACATCAAACACATATATTTGCGTACCACTAATAAGCAGGTTACATGCAAGCAGATTAATCAAGTTGATTGAATTTTCGATTTATTAACCAAATACACAGTATCTAACTGTAACTAAGATTGGGTATTATAATGACAAGGTAAATAACTAGGTCTAACTATTGCACATTAAATTATTAGGCTAGTGTATAATTATAAAGTTTGAAAATTAATTATTTATTGATTTATTGTATGTGTGTGCGTGTGTTTTACTTATGTGAGGCGAAAACCATAGCCATTAAATTTCACAAACACAGTTAGTTTTACTGAATTTAAATTTCAAGGATGTTATTAAATGAATGTTAAATACATCAAATATTCAATAATGTTAAATACATCAAATATTCAATAATGTTAAATACATCAAATATTCAATAATGTTAAATATTTAAATGCGTTTAAGTAAATAAATGGGAAGATTTTAATTTGAGTTATGTGCTGTAAAAAATCAAAGCTTCTTAAGATACCGAACACCTTTAAAATTTAATATTCAATCAAAACTATCGATTTTTCATTTATACAATAACATTAAAATTGACTCTTTTATCTGTCGAATTTTGCTTAAATTTTGTCTGTATCTTAATTATAACCAAAGTTACAGCCATTTAAAACATCAGTAATCATCTGTAACATCTCAGTAACATCATTTCAGTAACATCTTTTTTATTGCGTTTAACCCTTTATCTACCGACGGTACTGATAAGTACCATTAAAAGTATTTATTATAATTTTTTAATACGTTAATTAGTTGAAATACTCTTTAGAATGAGTTACAGATACATAAGTTTATTTTGTTCCAAAAGCCTTATTGGTTACACAAAACAAAAAATAATTTTAAAACGATGATTTTTTTTTTTTTTTTTTTTTTTTTTTGTATCTTTTTAGTTTTTTTGGCGCTGAAAAAGGGGGATGGGTATTTTTCAATTCGTAAATATTTCTATATTTATATTGTATGAAGATCATATTTGTAAATATTATAATACTACAAAATACTAAGAAAACAATTTAAAATAAAAGATTTGAGTGGGGTAATAAATATTGCATAAAATCCCTGTAAATTCAAATTTAAATTATCTTTTTAAATCCTTCAATTCTTCTAAAATCCTTCAAAAATTTATTAAATGATTTGTACATCTTTTAATTTAGTTTAAACAATTTATGTAAAATGCTTTGGAAAGTAAAATTTTCATGAATTCATAATTCGGTAGATAAATGGTTATAAGTTATTTTTAGCCTTTTTCTCAAAATGTTTCTCAAAATGCTGGATTTATTTGAGTTTCTTGTTTGCTCTGTGTCAGTGGCACTCGGAAAATATTCTATCTTGCGCTGCATTTTTAGACTTGCCATTTTCAGCCCACTGAGAAGCTCTAGGCTGGGTATCGTTCCATGTGGTTTTGTCGGCAGAACTTCAGTGCGCAATGGCGCCAACTTATATGAACCGGTGAGGCCTGATCCCACCCAATAATTTTGAATTCTAACGTACCCAATTTTTATTATTCTATCTATTTTTCTCTCTACAACAAAATTTATTTTGCCAATGGCCGCGCATTTTAATTCTCTTACAAGTACTCCCACCAGTGGCCGAGAGGTTCTGACCTGTCAAATGGTAGACGGCAGGTGCTGGGTTCGAACCCAATCACGGCTGTCGGCCTAACCGTTCGGAGTTTTCGTGGTTTTCTTAAAACCTTGCGTAAATACAGGTTAGATTCCCTTTGAAAGACTCCCACGAAGGGCACTCCTTCCTTGGGCCTATATCCCTAGCGTAGATAATCTGCAGACAAAAATAAACCAAGCCAAACCAAACCAAACTGACAGGTACTCATAAACCCAAAATGACTGAAATATAAATGTTTAATTTTTTGCAGTTTTAATTTGTAGTAATTTTCATGATATGAAGATATTATAATAAATATTTTTGTCTTTATAAGAAAAAAAAGCATGAGAATATTATTTAAAAAAAATGCAACTACCTTAAAACATGATAGCTTGACTTAAACGTATCATCTTTCACCAGCTGTCCACCCTTCATCGAAAAACAGTCTGGTTGCACCATTTTTCCAAAATATCGTTGAGCCCACCCAATATTATTCAAAAATTCTCGTCACTGTCAGTGCGTTATACTGATGGCGCAGATTCGAGTCCCGGCATGGAAACTTTTCACTAGATTGGCGTGTGTGCCTTTTAAGCAATTTGATAAATGGTATTCAAGGCAAATCTTCTCTCTGGAAAAATTTACAATTAAGCATTTAATAAAATCATTTTCATACATAATAGAATATTGTACAATGTGGGTACAAGACACAAAGAATTCATAATGTTAGAATGATTAAATGAAATGCAATTTTTATAAAATATACTGATTTTGGAAATAAAAAAATATGTAATGGAATTCCCACCATACACTTGTTCTAAACTAATATTTGTTGTGGCAAAGTTTAGTAGTTTATATCGCGCGTATAATATTATGTCTAGATAATGCGTTTTATTCATAATACCAATTCGAAAAATCCTAAAATGTTAAGACCTTTAATTACTTCAGAAATAAAATCAATAGAACAATGTTGGATAAAACATATTCAGAAAATCTTCATTCAAAGTTGCAATAAAAGCACCTAAGGAAGCAAAAAAAAAAAAAAAAAAAAAAAAAAAAAAATCACTGGATGAAGATTTTTTCTATACATTCTTAATCCAAAATTAGATTAAAATAAACTTCTTGTTTTATCCGTAAGATTACAATTTTCTGAAATAACACAGAAGGAAAATCATCCATGGATACTCCCTAATAAATCTTATTATATAAAGTTACTCATTAAGGATGCTCATGAAACAAATTATTATTTTGCTTTAGCCATCACCTTAATTCATCTTCAAGAAAGGTATTTTATAATAAAAATAAGATTTGTGAAATCTTTCGTAATATCAGGCATGATACGCCGAAAACGTATTGCTACTCGTGGAAATAGCTCCTCTACAGAAAGACGGAATCAACGAAACGCCAGATTTTGAAATCTCTGGCGCCGATTTCACCCGTCCTATTTATTATAAAACTTCCGAAAGATCTGAGAGACCTTATACTGTTATATTTACATGTGCTGTAGTTAGAGCAGTACATTAGAACTAGTCCCCAATATAATTGCACATATTTTTATAATAGCCTGCAAAGATTTTTCTTTAGAAGGGGTTTTTGCAAAACAATATATAGTGGCAATGCCAAGACCTTTTCTATCACTGATTAGATGCTAAGAAAATTTTAAAAGCATATTTAAGCAAAGAAGTTTTGACTATTTAATTAAAAATAGGATAACATGGAAGTTTATAATTCCTAAGCCTATTGGCAGATCAGCTTTTGGGAAAGAATAGTCCCACCAATAGCCGTTCAAATTAGGTTTTAGGCAAAACTTGTCTAAAACTTGGCAAAACTACAAAAAACAAAAGGCTGTGATTAATTTATGACCCTTATGTTATACCTACGAAGAAATTGCAGAAACATTTACCTTTGACACCCTCACAGTTTTTGGTTAATAAACGATTAACCCAGTTATGGATTTCCAGTTTGTTTACATTCGTTTTTTAAATCGGAAATTATTAATTTAAACTGTTCTACGAGTATTTATTCAAGTTATTTGAATTTGCGAACTGATTTAATGGAAAGTTATCAAACCTGCAATTTTATAGAGATAGGGTATTCTTTACAATTATCACTTCATATGTTAAAAAGTGTGTAAAAAACATTTAAAAATATGTAGCGCTCTTTGCTTTTAAAATAATATAGAGGTATTGAAAATTTAATATAACTGTCTTGTACTAAAAATACTCACTGTTATCTGTTTAGAAAAAATGCACCAACGCATTTCATAAACAAGTTTGAAATTGCACGTCAAACGTAGCAAATGACATGTGTTCATAGTATAACGAATTTTTAAAAAGACTCAGATCTTTGTTCAGTTGTATGCAATCATTTGGATAAAGTATAGTAGCTAACATTTTTTGGTTGTCCCTGTAAATATTATTTGCTTTCTATTATACAGTGTAAAAACTTGCCGGAAACCTCAGCAACACATATCAATTTCGTAAAATGCGAATTAGTTTAATATAATTAAAACGCGTCCCAAACAATGTTTACCCTTATATCATTATGTATTGGAATATTATTGTGTGGCTCTGTAAAGTAATAACAAATATTCTTTGCACCACATATTGTACAGAAAGTATATTTTAGTACTTTTTTCATAGATTCATATAAATTTTCTTATGTTCGCAAGAGTGTGACATCATTGAAATGCATTTGAAACTATTTTTTCCGATTGGCCGTAATGTAACACAATGCTTTTGATTGTCCTTGTAATTAAACTATACATTCGATTTTCTTAAAATTTGAATTGACTCAAGAAAAATATATAACATAAATATATTTTTTAATTTTCAAAAATTCGGTTGGGTAGTTTTTGCTCAATTATGTGCAGACGAACGGACTAAACAACGACTATTGATGATTCGTATTTATATAATTACGAACTATACTAAAAAGTAACTTAATAGACTCTTCTATAAAAAAATAAAGCAAATATTGCATAACTTTTGAGACCATTTTTTAATTGAGCAGTTTTTAAGGAGTTTTAAGACAGTTATTTCTCCATAATCAAACATAATGTAAAAGGAAAACATTTAGTTTCTATCTATAAGTTTGTGACTATTCAAACAATTAACCCCTACTACTAACAGAATTTCTTGTGTTCGAAATATTATTTTCTGATTTTAAAATATTTTGTATTGTACATTATAGAAAGGCTTGTAATAAATAAAAAAAAGGATTATAGTTTGCTGAGATATAGCCTAAAAAAAGTACGTTCAGAAAATTATTTTTCCTTTATTATATCTAATCCATAATGTATTGAAAGATATCAAGCACGACGGCATTTTGTGCAAGTCAAAATCTGTTTGAATTGTGCGGAGCAGTTACATTATTCATAGTCTTCAAGAGAAATTCGAACGCAATATGTTTGTTTCAACTTGTGTAGTGGAAATAGCACAATGTAAACAAAAAACAATTTAAATAATCGCACGGTATTTAGGGTCGCAAACTACTTATTGAGTCACAAATACGGGGTATTTCATTCTTGCTACATCCAGTTTGACTGTAATAATTTCAAGCAAAATAAAAACATAGTAATGAAAATGCAAGGATATGTACCTTATTTTGTGTTAAATGAAATAACGTTACGAAAATATCTGGAAAAGCTTATTGTTCAAGCAATTGAAGTTATCGTATAAACCGATTATAACAGTCCAAAATGAGATGTCAAGTGCATAATGCTGACACACATAATGCAAACTCCTACCACTTTTGTTTGGTGTTACCATATTTAAAACAAAGGTGAGAATGTCTGCTAAATGTTTTACTATAATATACTTCAGTTTTCTGAAACTTATTACCGTCAATCCAAATTGAGCAATGATGAAACATCCTGTGACTCAATAAGTGGTTTGTGGCCCTACGTTTCTATGTGATTTTTTATCCTTGTCGTATCCCTGATTTGTCATATCATTTTGTCAACGTTTTTTGAATCATCCTGTATAACCATCATCCTTTCGTTGAATATGGTGTTTATCACAAAGCAATATTTATTCCTAGAAGAACTGAAAAAAGGTAAAACAGAAAATTAATTAATACCGTAAAAAAATAAGAAAAATAAAAATAATAATTTGTAAATGTTTTTATAGTCGAATCCATTTTGATGAGCTTCGTTCTAGTAGTCTAGTTCTCCAATTGTGATAGCTAGAAAATTCCCAAAAGTAAATAAGTTTTTCATATTCTGATTCCATATTAAGTGTCATAGTGGTCATTTCAGCACGATATGACTACTTAAAATATATTATGGGATAGGGCTAAGCCTGTAAGGTCAGCTAAGGACGTTTTCATTTAATACAAGGCAATGCCTTCGCAAACCTTCAACATGCAAAACTTTGAAACATGAATGGATTTTTTGTTCTGTAATTATCCGTTTCTACTAGGGTTTTTTTTTCCTTTGCGTATGTATTTGATGTTGTTAAAAGGGATATTTTACATTATTGCAGTAAACAAATGTTTATTGTTACGTTTGTTTTGGTATATTAAAAACTGCGCGTTATAAAATCATTATAAAATGTAATAAACAATCAATAAATTATATTACAGTTTCCGAAAAACCTTTAGGCGAAACGAAATTTTTTGTTATATTCCAATATTTAAATTAGGTAATAAGCAAAATCTGAAATATTTTGAATAAAAAGAAAGCTTTTTACGATTTCTTGTGTTAAATAACTTCGGCTCATATATCCATTATTCTAAGAGCCTACGAAATCGGGAAACTTATCTTTCAGTTATGAAAGTTATCTTTATATTTTTTTTATTTGTTTAAATAAAAAAAAATATGATGAACACTCATTTTATCTTATAATATAGACTTGAAATTACAATCAGGATTATACAGTGTAGCATAAATTTCTCCTAATGTTAAAGCTCTAAATATATATAAATTATTATCAGTTTTTAATGATAATTGCTTTTGACAGTTGCAGTATACCGCCAGTTATTCTGTAGAATATTTAATCTGAATAACATATGTAAGACTCGTGGGCAAAAATAAGTGGTCAAAAACTGAATCGTCTAGTATTGATCTATTAATTATATCTACTCATTGAATTATCGTTTGCAGCCGAACTTTTATGTAATCAACGAATGGCAACGAGCGGGTGAGGGATACAAATTTTCATTTGGAAATGGAATGATGTGGTTTAGTATAAATATTGCATAGAACATTCTGCTATAAATGTTTGTTATATAAATATAATATAATCTTATATAGAAATTTTGTTTGTGATAGGTGGGCATGGTACTAAGCGTACATCAAGTTTACATCGGCTTTGTTATTGAGAATCTTTATAATTCATCTGTAAATAACTTCGTCTCATATAGCCAAATATTCTGAGAACTTGCGAAGTCAAGAAATTCAACTTAAATCATGAAATTTCATCTTTATGTTTTTTATTTTTATAAATTAAATACTCTTAGGATGAACACACATTTTACTTCATAATATAGACTTGAAATTATTTCGGGATTATATAGTGTAACAGAATTGTCTCATATTGTTACAAATCTAAATACATTACAACAATCATTATCAGTTTCTAATGGTAATTGCTTTTGGCAGTTGCAACATACCGCCAGCTATTCTGTAATATATTTAATCTGAATAACATATATTACAGAAACCATCCAATGCGTATAAATTTCTCACAATATATTGCAGAACAGAACCGTTAAGTAGAGGTTATCCAAACATATTATTAAATCTATTTTAGCAATGGAAGTATCATGAAATATACATAAAATACCTGCTTGCCTTCCAACCATTATTTTTCCGTAAAATAAAGATTAATTTCCTTCAGGCGAAAGGTATGTTAAAAATAAAATGAAATAACTTTTATATAGAAATAAGATAAACAATGATACAGTAATCCCTTAAGTGTGCTCTTAAATCAATCAGGCCAACTTTGTGACATAAAGTTGTAATTTATTTTGTTCGTAAATGCATGAAACTGGAAGGTGTTTTGTTGAGAAACTATCTAATCCCACTAAGTTTCCTTTTTTTCCCCAAATGCAATTGGTATGTTTTAAGATATACTGACAAAATTGGTGTTTTAAACCTAATTTTCCGACGAAAGCAGAAAAAACAGCCAAATTGGACTGGAAAATGCGATTGCTCCGTAATCAATTACGTCTATAACTAAATAGATAAATTATGGAACACAAAATGGGAAATAGAGTTCGTTAAAATCGATTCTATAGTCAGGTGTTTCAATTTTATATTTTTCCGTTGAAAAATTAATTTGTAAATGTGTCAAAACGTTTTGCGCTTATTAAGCGAAGCAATTGAGACCTTTGCGAGGGTTAGCTTCACAGAAACTACCGAGAACCACCGTGAAACCACCAGTCACATCACCTTCACAGAAACCACCGTGTTGAGACTATTTGCTCATGTATAAAAGGTAGGGAGGGGAGTTTGTAGATTTAAAGATTTTGTTTTAACGGAAAAAAGCAGTAGAAATGTGAAAAATTCATTTATTAAACATTAAAAAGCATGTGATGTAAATAAATTTGAATAATCTTAGACATAATGTACAAAGATACAATTTTAATTAACTTTCCAATTAATTTTCAGCAAAGAAATTACGCTTGTAATTATTGAATATTTAATACGTCCTTTATCACTTACTAACTAAGCGTAGAAACCAACAGAGAAAGCTGATGATCGAACCCGTTAGCCTTGGCATAGCGTTCCAAATGTTGTACCTTTTAAGCTACGAGGAATTAGCGTATTAAACATTCAATAATTCCAAGCGTAATTTCATTGTTGAAAATTAATTGTAAAAATAATTAAAATTGTATATGCATTCACCGATGCTGTGTATGCTTGTGTCTCGTGTATGCCTCGAGATTGTGTGCTCATGAAGACTATTCCATCTTGTGCTGTAGTGCAACCTCACTAATATATGGAAGTGAATAATGCCAAGATTGGCATCTTCTTCGTTGCTTAGATTGTAGAGCACTTATATCGTTATTCCAAAGGTTCTTGGTTCGATCCTCGTCTTGGACATTTTTCACCCAGTAAGTTTCTAGGCTTATTTAGCAAGTAATAAACCACGTATTAAATATTCAATAATGTATAAAGATTTATTACTAGTTGATGACTGAAAAAAATATTTATGTACGATTGCTTGAAAGAACAGATTTTCTGTTTATGAGCTATCCTATAACGAGTAGGTGCGATTTCCGATTTAAATTTTAAAATCTTTACCAGTTAAGAGTCATATTCAATTGCTTTCTTAACAAGTTCTTGCTTAAATTTTAAAATTTTCTGCACAATTTTTACAAAAAATATTCCATTTACAATACAATTTTGAATTTTAAAAAATCTGGATTCTTTTTACATTCTATTGCTTTCTCAACAAGTTATTTTTGATACTTTAAAATTTCCCATAAATCTTTGCAGAAAATATTTCACTCGTTTCATTAAAAAATCTGGATTATTTTTTACAAATTTTATCATCATGTTATATTCTGAGTTTTTTTAACTTACGTATCTATGTCTTTCTACAACACAAGGGATAAAAATGTCGGGACTTAGGTTATACAGTACAATGTACCTGTCCGGTATCAAATAGTTTAAAGAATCGGTTTAAAATAATCGAGTTTACTTTGTAATAAAATATATCACATAAAATTAAATTCGCGAACAACTAAGTTAAAATTCTACTCATTTTAAATTGTGAAATCATTTACAAAAGTCAACACACAAAAAATTTTAAAATTAACGTAAATTCTTTTAATTCTGGAATAATACTTCTTTTTAAATTAAATATAACTAATAATCTCTATACTGTTAATGACAATTATCTTTGTTTACATACAAACATTTAAACACGGAAAAAATAATCAACATGCGAAGTTTATGTTTGGTTCTTTATTGTTACTCTTAAATCCTATTTTTATTAATTCGGTTAAATTATTTTCAGGTCATTAAAATTTAAAAATGTCAAAAATAAATACAATGAAATACACAGATTTGTATGTTTAACCACATTAAAGCTTTTAAAGGAAATGTTGTTTTCAATTTCTCTATTTTCATAATTTTTAAATTAAATTTTCTATTCAAGTGTCAACGTTTCAACATTTAAAGTTAAAAATTAAATTTTGAAAATATTTTTAAATAAAAAAGAAGGCAACAAAGCTAAATTAAAATGAAAGATAAATAGAAATTTTTATTATATTTCTTTTTCAAATGTAACTAAATCATATCTATAAATGTTTAGTATGATCTGCGCATTAATACATTGTTGCTTCTATTTGAATTTCTATTATTCCTTAAAAATGCATTAAATTTAGTGCTTTCAAATGTCTTTTTTCGAAATTTAATTTTAGTTTCTCAATTAATTAAAAGAAGTGAGCAAATAAGCAATTTTAATTAGATTATAATATTTTCTATGTCCCTTTTCTATTGCGTTAAAGTTACATTATACATTTTGTATCAAGAAAAATATTAGTACACCAATAACATTTAGTTTATTTCTCCTAAAAACATTATGTTAAATGAATGACAACAAAAACCCGTACATTTTTTCCCAAATGAAATATATTTTAAAGTAAAGAATTTATTATCAAACATAATTTATTTCTATGGTATATAGCTAGGACTGTTTGTGAAAACAGTTTCATTTTCTGCCAAAAATCGTGTCCTGAAGTTTGATTGAAATTTTATTATATTCCATGTGTGTTTTTTTATAATTCATATTTATAATTTTTATGTTTATATTGTATCTATAGATTATACATGGTGCAATATGTTAGCTGTTGCCGCCTTTTAATTTTTCAATCGTTGGTCGTATACATATAGTTCCAGAGGAAAAAAAATGGGCTAAAAATAGGATAATGGGGTAAAAATTCCTATTCTGGCATTGTTTAAAGTTAAAAATCAATTTTATAAAAAATACAAAATCTAAATTTTTATACGGTCCCCCAATACTTATATTTATATTGAGTACAAATTTACACATATCATTACTGATATTACACAAAACGTTTGAAGACTGTACTGCAAAAATTGACGCAGTTATTAAATTTGAAAGTTTGAGATTTTGTCAGATTTTGTATTTCATTGAGATTTGAGTTAAAATATGAATTGGAGTAATTGGGCATCAAAATAAATGTGTAATAGCTTTTTTTACTGAGAAATCACCTTTAGCCGGTATCGTCAAATCGGAGTATAACCAAAGAAGATTATTTCATCAAAAAACTTTAGCTCCCTTTCATAGGTCATATCCAAAACGAATAATTTAATATTGAAATTAAAGGAAAAAATAAATATTAATTTATTATCATATCAGAAAACAGTCTTCTATAAAAATTAATCCATCAAATTCAGGAATCTACTAGATGTACATTTAAGGGTCAAACAACATTTGAATGCCAAAGTAGTTAGTATCGGCAACCAAAAAATAAAACATACTGACCAAAAAGTAGATAAATGTCAGAGGAATGTAAATAACCAGCCGAGCTAAAACGAGCAATAAAATCGAAATTATGCAAGTTATAATGGTATCGCAGTGCCACACGTTGTGGATAAAACAAGAGCTATATAGAAGTGCGCATGATAGTGAGCGCTAAGTTCGTGATGGTAATGAAATATGCCGAAATTATATTTATTTTTGGGGAATGTCAGAAGAATGCTAGAGCGTCTTCGATGGTTTATTCAGAACGATTCTTTAGCTATTGAAAATCAAGACATGAAACTATAACTTATGCATTGAACTGCATTAGCACCAGCTCTGTTGCACCACAACCCAGAACAAATAGACGGGACAGGTGTAATCTTCGAGTGACACGAAAGAGGTAGGGTTATTCGCCTTTTTAAATCCACAACTGAGGACAATGAAAATAAGCGAGGCATGTGGATACACGCGTCACTATGTCTGGGCTTTTTTTTTCATGCACACGGTGAACATCTGTACCATCCGATATTGATACAAACATTGATGATGGGCTACCACGCTCGACGATTTGATTCTTGTAATTTCATGACCTTAGAGGGAAAAAATCCTTCCTTTTTGACATTTTGGGACAGATGAGTAAATTTGTACACGAATTGGCATTGTATAAGTGCACAATGTGCATTACTGGAAAAACTGGAAACTCTGAAAAAACTCCACATCCCCCGCACAGTACGGCACCAGATAGGCTGTTCAAGAAATGTGTGATGCGGTATATGAGGAACCCAACTCGTCTACGATAGGACATTAACCGAAGATTCTTATATTCACCTGTTACAAAACACGGTAAGTGACATAAATAAAGAGCTACCTCTTCAAATTGCATGCCAGAAGTGATTTCAACATGATGTGGTCCCTGCGCATAAAACATTAAGAGTCAGCTTCTATCTAACCATCGAAATTAGTCAACAGATCATTGGATATGGTGATCTGGTATAGTGGGCAAGCGTTCACCGGACCTCACTGCTACGGTCTTCTACTTTTGTTGTTACATCAAAGTACAAATATATATGACTGACCCTACTTCTCTGGTTGATTCTCTGGGTCTTCACCCTTGCTTAGTCCAAAATGTAAAGGATTCAGTACAATTATTTCAACAATCATACTTGACGGCTAGTTAAACCAATATAATTTTTCATTCATAGATCATGAAATCAATCCCTTTTTTAATAACACTTTTATTAATTAAATGTAACATATAATTTTTTATTATCACTGAAATATTGCTTTTATATTCATTTTCCTAACAGTATATAAACAGAAAAATGTCTAAATGTTAAATTTTAACACTTCGTTCTTTTTTTCAGCCTTAAATAATATTTTTATAAATTCTCCTAAAATTATTTTCCTTGCTATTAAATTATAAAAATGGGAAGTAAAATGCAACAAAATAAGGCATTTATTTGTATGTTTAACCATACTAAATTTTAAAGAAACATATAGCAATTAATATCTCTTTTTGTCATTATGGTTTAATTTTTGTTTACAGTTTTCCATCACATTAAAACCTTTGAACATCAAAATTCCAAAATAAAATGTTTAAAAGGTATCTTATAGAATTGTAAGATAACAAAGCTAAATTTTAATTAAAGAGAAAATGTCATTTTTATTTTTTTCAATAAAGCTAAATAAAAGCTATAAAAGTTTAATTTAATCTTGGTTTTAATATATTTATCGCATTTCTTAAAAAAAAAAAACATTATTTCTTTAAATTTTAATTCCGGTTTACTTTATTTCACTATTCATCATACATTTAATCGATGTGAGTAAATAAACAATCTTTTTGAAATTAAAATATGTTTTCTTTACTGCTTTTCCTCTTTCTATTTGAAATTCAATTAACTATTTTGAATCAAATAAAATAATATTACAACATTAACATTTAAATTAATCTTCTTATAGATAAACAAAAATTAATCTTATTTGATTAACTTTTTATAATGTTTTAAATATATAATTCAAATTTATAAATTAAGAATTTATTACTTATTTTCCTCTTCATATCTAGGAATTATGTTCTAAATTTAACAACTTGTTTAACATAAGGTTTTGGATACCCTAGAAGTACTATAATTCATTTAAAGTAACAATTTCCTCCTAAAAAACTTCCTGCTAAAATAAAACGTCAACGATAAAAAATAAGGTTAAAATTTGCTGCATTTAGATAAATATATGTTACACAATGATAATAAAAATGAGTAATATATTTTAACCGATTTTTAAAACTATTTATTTAAATTATTTTTAATCCTTATGTTAATGACCAAAATTTGCCTTTTAAACCAGTGACTGGGTACTCAGGTTACCAGCAGCGATTTAACATACGCAAGGAATCAAGCGGCACTATTTCACAGAATATATCTCCATCTTCTTTCATAAAGGGGGATTTAACGCATTATTAGGAATATAAACCCACTGCACCCCGTTCTTGTCGACATTGTAAGCTAAGTTAAAAACTCCATTATTCCTACAGCGGCGAAACCATCTTTCCTTGCAAAATTTGATTTTTGCACCAGTAATAAAGGAAAATAAAATTTACCTTATTTAATCAGAGAATTTTCGAAATTGTATGCTTCCAGGAAAGTTCTTTTTTAAAAGTGGTGCAGACCAAATAAATTTGCATAATGAGGAGTAGTTGCTGGCAGCCCATACTCAAAATGACGTTGAATGCAAAGGGTTATTTTTAGGGTTACTCGAATTACTTCAGGTGTCAACAATTCGAATAACGCATATTGGAAAAGAGAAAAACAAACTCATAACCATAATATCAAGCAAGTGTCAGTGTAAACAGCTTCTTAGATATATTTAGATTTATTCGGCTTTACAATAAAATTAGTGGAACGTTCTCAAGATAAGAAAGCTGTACAATACGTAATTTATGAACTATACAAAATCATGATAAGGTTAGTTGGGTGAAATAGTCCTCTAATATTCGTCCAGTATTTTTTCTCTAATAGAAAGAAGTGTTTAATGTGACCTGCACACCCCGAGTTTCAGAATAATTCCTTATAATTTTCTCTAGATATTTAAAAAAACTAAATTCGCAAGTGGCCGCTCACCTTTGGTCATATATATATATATAAGTGCGTGGGTTAATCTGTGTATGTATAAATTAATCAGCATGATAAAGTGCATATCTTGCTTAATGTTATACATTTGAAAGCGTTATCGAAATTATTATATTATGCATGAATCATATTGTTTAAGCTTTAAATATAATCAAACAACTGTTATCAGTTTCGAATTCTAATTCCTTTTGACACTTGCGACAAACAGCCAGATATTGTGTGAATATTTAAGCTGAATAAGATATATTCTAGAAACCAACCAATGCATATAAATTTCTCATAACAGATTTTAGGACATTAATGTTAAATAAATGTTATTCAAGCATAATATTAAATCTGTTTCGATATTAAAGTATCCGGACCAGAAAATAAGCATATCAGTGTTCATGGATTATTTACAAAATGCACTCTGGATAAACAGCCACTAATCTTCTTTAAAATGTAGATTTTTGTGATCGAGGCCATGCTTAAGGAACAAAACGTATTAGAAATAAAATAAAATAATATTCTTTGTATTAATAAAGATATTATTCTTTGTATTACCGCGTTACATATCTATAACATACAGGAAAAACACTCTCACTTATGTAGCAACCTTTAAAAGATAAGATGATTTTATTTATTGCTGCAATCTCATATCGCAGTAGTTCAAATAAATTGTACATAATATTCCCAACAGAAGGTGGAGCACTGAGTTAATTTTTCATGGCAATATTTGGTTTGTCATTTGAGCAGTTTTGTATCATTACAGTAAAGTGCAGATAATCATAACTCTAACTCAGCTTCAAATTATCGGAATAGCGTATTTTTCTCATTTTTTTTTTAAACCGAACTTCCAATTATAAAAATAGAATATTTCTTTAAATTTTATAAAAAAAATTCCAACTGTCGATGTACCATATTTCTCTCATTTTTTCCCTTCCCATGCGAAATCGAAACCTTAATTAGTTTATAGTTGCAACCACTAGAGTTGCAAAAAGTCGGTTTATTCCCGGGTTTATTTCCAATAGGCCAGGTTTATTCCCAGGTTTATTCCCAAAAAACCGAATTATTCCAAAAAATCCCGGGTTTTTTCCAGGTTTATTCCTAAAAACCCGGTTTATTCCCGGGTTTAAACCGGGTTTTTTCTAACGTTTGCAACGCTAGCAACCACTAACAAAAGAATAAAAGACTTAAGGGCTGAAATAAAAATCAAAGCACAGAATTTTTGTTTATTACCCTACTACCTTCCGTAAAGCAACTCCTCTTGGAAATCATCGGCATTGGCTCGTGGGCATGACGCATTCATAGTAGAGTTGCAAAAATTCGGTTTATTCCCGGGTTTATTTCCAATAGACCAGGTTTATTCCCAGGTTTATTCCCAAAAGACCGAATTATTCCAAAAGATCCCGGGTTTTTTCCTAAAAACCCGGTTTATTCCCGGGTTTAAACCGGGTTTTTTCTAACCTTTGCAACGCTAATTCATAGGTGTTCGGTATTCGTGGATAATTGGGATGAACTGGGGGAGGAGGCACCAAGCGAAGGGTCTACTTGGTTCTTTTTTGAGCTAAATGGTTTGAGCTGTCGTAATCGATCAGATTTCTCTTTATTGGGGAGTTAAGGTCCACGCACATAGCACTAACTTCTTGCGCTATCTTTGATCTTTCGTGTCGGCGCTTTGATGTATAAATTGCATTGCTAGTGCACCGAATCTGAACTTCAAGAGAGAAATCCAACGCGAAATCAGTTGACATCTTTACGACTGAAGATAAGGTAGATAAAAGTTCCCCTTCCTTTGTCAATTTGGTAGGGTCATTCCCTCAAAAATCATTTAAAGAGATATCACCCTTGTTTCGTTCGAAAACAAAGATTGATTGATTGCTCTTTTAGTGTAATAAAAACTAGTGCTGTTCGCTCCCAGCCTTAGACTGCGTGATATGCGCTGGGCAGTGCGCAGCCGGGTACGGAAGTGCGATGGGGAAGCGTAATGGATCTTATCGATGACCGAAAGGGTAAGTGAAAGGGCCTCACGTAGGAATGTCGTATAGACAGAGATAAAAGGGTCTCTAGGACCTAGGACCGGTAATGGGGAGCCCCGTCTTACCCCACCCCCTCACCGTACATTCTTCATTGTTTAATTCGCAGCGAATGAAATTAAAGAAAAAATGATAGTGAATCAGAAAATGAGAAATGTAAAACAATAAAGAAGAAGAGAAGTATTCTGAGCTATAATGAAAACAAAATTAATATGTGGTTATAAAGAAAAGAAAATTAATGTGTGGTTAAATAGTGACGTACATGACTTTGGATATCATATTTAAAGTGAGGATGAGATTATGAATAAGATTCAAGTTCAAAAAGAATTAAAGAAAATAAAAACGAATGCTCTGAAAATGATTCAAGTGCATCACATGACGAAACCTTTGAATGTTTAAAAGCAACTATGAAAAGGCTCGAGCGGCAGAACGCTAATCCCATTCAACTAACGTATTTAAAAAGAATGAAATATATTGCAGAATTTAATACTAGAAAAGCCGGAAATTTTTAGTAAAATTAAAAAAATAATAATAATTGGCACCAGAATTTTAATTTAGAACAACTTAACTTATTTATTGAATTTCTTTTTCTTTGTACCTTGTAAACATAATTTATTATAAACTTTCTAGTGTGAACTGAAATATTTTCACATGGTGACTTGAAATACTTTTTTCCATTGACCGTAATCCAACGGAATACTTTTGATTGCCCCTGTAATCAAACTATACATGCGATTTTCCTAAAATTTGAAACGACTCGACAAATTTGTGTAAGAATTATATATTTTAAATTTAAACGAATCCATTGGATAGTATTTGCCTTGTTATATTCCAACAGACGAACAGATGAACAGACAGATGGAAAGAACAACAGACGGACAAATGTGCAGATGAATGAACGACGGCTATAGACACTACGGATTTACATAATTACGAACACATCTAAAAATAGTTAGGTCCTATTGTTGCACATTGCACACTTTTTCATAATCATTTATTTATTTATTTATTTTCTAAAGTTGTAACTAGCTTTTTAAAAAAAAATACTGTATTTCTTATTTATTTGAATAAAAAAAACTACTTCTGTACCATAATTGCAAAAATCAGTTCTTTACGTGATCAATTCTCATGTTATTACTATCCTAGATCTATATTACCATGTAGATAGAAGTTTTCTTAAACATACTCACGTGGGCATTAGGGAATAAAAATAATTCTCAAAATGAATACAAGAAATCATTACGGTTTCTTAAAATATAAAGTTACATCGCATGCAGCATTCATCTGATAAAAACCAATTTATTTTACTGTTAAAAAATTCTTAAATATGAGCGCAATTTAAAAAATAAAATTTTTCATCGAGTTTCATCCAATATTTCCTAATATTTATGAGATAAATCTTTCAAAAACTTATATATGAAAAATTGTTTATGTGTATGTGTGATGACGTTACTTTCTTTAATAAAGTAATTTCGAAAAATATTTCATATCCTGGTTATTTTCATTTCGTTTTCTGAAATGCAGTTTATTCTTTGAATAAAATATGTTTGAAAGTTTTAGTGATTAAAATGGAAACATAAAAATGTGCAGAATTTCCGTTAAAAAAAAAAAAATTAGTTGTATAAGCGTTGTAGAATTTTGTTTCAGTGACACACATATGGGTGGTTTAAAAATTGCTATCCCTAACGTATATAAAATATTTATACTGCGATGGTTGATGTGGAATATCAAAGCCATATGTCTTGGATGCCTATATGTTCAATTTCAAAACCGTAGCTGCTATATTAACATATTTTTGGAATAAAGGGTAAAGGATTAAAGACGCTATTTTTAAAAGATTTTACATTACTGTGTAACCCCACAGATAACAAAAACTTAAGGCTTAAATTTATATGTAAATTCACTTTAAAAGTTTTAAAATTTGTATGATTGATGTACATATCTTTTTCCGTGTAAGTTTTTAAAAACTAAAACCTAACTCGTAACCAAATAATAAAAATGTAAACCTAATATGTAGTTTTACTCATAAATACATAATTATAATGATCCATGTAGATAAAAAGAAAAAAAACTCATTTAGCTTTTTACTTATTTATATATTAAAAATGTCTGTCTTTTGTTATACATTATTGGATTTTCCATATTAATTTCACGTCTGAATAATTAGCGACAAATAACTTTCTAATAGATCTGTGGGATGATAATGCATCTAAGCAGTTTTTTGTTTTAATAAAACAAGGAATGTATTTTAGCAAGATCGATTTATCGATTGGGATATATTTTATCATTCAAGTTTCAGTTTGTCATAATCCTCCTTTTTTATTAATCATTGAAAAGGAATATAGAAAGTAAAAAAGTTACGTTCTTACGTAATTTAATTTTATTCATTTTTCAAATTGAAATTTAAAAAAAAATTATGTTCCTCGTGGATAGATTATTTAAAAGAGATAATGTGCTCATGTGTAAATAATTCGCACTAAATTTCTTTGTATGGTGTAAGTAATTTATATAAATAACTAAATTTTTAAAAAAGTTTTCTATGTTTTCATTATTAAACATTCTCAATTTTTTTTTTAATTCAAAAGTTTAGTTCTTAAATAATTTTAAATAAAGTATAGTTTAAGTTAACGAGAAAAAATACATTTTTGACCATCGTGGAAAAAATAAAAAGCATTTATAAATTATTAATATTTTATTTTATACGCTATGCAAGAATGAGATATTTATTTATTTATATATACAGGGTGTTTCGCTACCAGACCGACAAACTTTGAGGGATGATAGTAGACATGAAAACAAACATTATTAAATAGGAAACCATGGGGCGCAAACGTCTTCTGTAGGAGCTAGCGGCCATTAAAGTTTGAGGTCCAAAATTTCAAACGATGATAAAAAACGGAAAAAAGGGTCGATTCGTTTGCGGTTTTCACTAAAACATTCTTTATATCACGTTTTTCTTAGAAAAAAATTTCAAAGGCTATGTTCAAAAATTGTCGATAGAGGGCGCTTTAGACTTTAGAGTAACGAACAGTTACTTTTTACCGCTATTTTGTGTGAGGGGTTGAAATTATTCTAAAGTTTAGACTTTAACTTAAATTTTAAGCCCAAAATTGAAACATTGGGATCGGTTAACTAGCAAAAATTAAACTGTGAACCGAGGGGGAAATTTTAAACGCTCATAAATATTGGACAAACAAATCGATTTTGTTGCAGTTTGCGTGTAAGTCATTCCGTTGGTAATTATTTTATTCAAAATGATGTACAGTTTGGTGCCCTCATATTTTGATAGAGGGCGCTTCCGACACATTTCTGACATTTCAGTGGCATTACTCCTGCGTGTTTTACTACCAGACCATCATACTTCCAGGAAGTGTTAGGGATACAAAGACGACTTGGAATCACATAGGAATGTAACGTTGGAAATGCATTTTTTGCGAGTTACGGTTAAAGGAAGCAGAGGAAAAAGTAACAGAAACAGCAGAGAAAGAACGACACGTTAATGTGACAGAAAACAGTTTATTTAAAGGTTTTATGAGAAAAGGTGTTCAAAATTACAACCAGAAGTAGTCCGGTATGCTTGACAGCGGCGTCAAGTGGAATTCCGTACGCTTTGAAAGTTTCCTGGCATCTCTGATAGTTTCCTGGCAGCTACAGAAATACCAGTTGCGAGGTCGTCAACTGATGGTACAGGAGTCTCATACACCCAATTTTCTATTAGACCCCAGCAAAAGAAGTCCATACATGATAGATCCGGCGACCTGGCAGGCCAATGAACCAGGCTACCACGACCTAACCACCACTGTCCATATGTTACTTTGAACTGTCGGTAAACGTCATTGGTAAAATGTGGAGGAGCCCTATCGTGCTGTTTATCGTTGAAATACTTCATTCTGCTACCTTTGGAACCGGTTCGCGAATGATCACTTCAAAGTGATCTTTGCGCAGGCGCATTACCGTTTAGCGCCATCTACCGTCGCTGTCAAACTTGCCGGACTACTTTTGGTCGTAATTTCAAACACCTTTTCTAGTAAAACCTTTAAATAAACTGGTTTCTGTGACATTAACGTGTCGCTCTTCTCGCACTAACGTGTCTCTCTGTTTTTGTTACTTTTTTCTCTGCTTCCTTTAACCGTAACTTGCAAAAAATGCATTTCCAGCGTTACATTTCTATGCGATTCCAAGTCATCTTTTTATCCCTAACACTTCCTGGAAGTATGATGGTCTGGTAGTAAAACACCCAGGAGTAATGCCTTTGAAATGTCAGAGATGTGTCGGAAGCGCCCTCTATCAAAAAATGAGGGCACTAAAGCTGTACATCATTTTGAATAAAATAATTACCAAGTTAATGACTTACACGCAAACTGCAAAAAAATCGATTTGTTTGTCCAATATTTATGAGCGTTTAAAATTTCCCCCTCGGTTCACAGTTTAATTTTTGCTAGTTAACCGATCCCAATGTTTCGGATTTTGGGCTTAAAATTTAAGTTAAAGTGTAAACTTTAGAATAATTTCAACCCCTCACACAAAATAGCGGTAAAAAATAACTGTTCGTTACTCTAAAGTCTAAAGCGCCCTCTATCGACAATTTTTGAACATAGCCTTTGAAATTTTTTTCTAAGAAAAACGTGATATAAAGAATGTTTTAGTGAAAACCGCAAATGAATCGACCCTTTTTTCCGTTTTTTATCATCGTTTGAAATTTTGGACCTCAAACTTTAATGGCCGCTAGCTCCTACAGAAGACGTTTGCGCCCCATGGTTCCTTATTTAATAATGTTTGTTTTCATGTCTACTATCATCCCTCAAAGTTTGTCGGTCTGGTAGCGAAACACCCTGTATTTATGTACACATATTTATATATACTATACAGGGTGTCCCTAAATAAATGGTATATACGATAGGGGGTGATAGAACACATCAAGATGAGTAATAGTAAATAGGAAACCAAGGATCCCAAACTTTTTCCAAAGGAGATAGTCGCCATTAAAGTTTAGGGTCCAAAATTTCAAATACACATAAAAAACGGAAAAATTGATCGTTTGATTTGCGGTTTTCACTAAAATTATTTTTTATGTTGGTATTTTCTTGAAAATAAATTATAAAGATAAATTTCGAAAAATGTCGATAGAGGGCGCTTTAGACTTTGAAGTAATGAAAAACTATTTTTTGCATCTCATTAAATGGTTTCGTAAGCTTAGACTTAAACTTAAATTTTGAGCTCAAAATCTGAATAGTTGGAATTGACTAGCACAAATTTAACTGTGTTCAGAGGGTTTAAATTTCAAATGATTACAAAAAACGGAAACATTGGTCGATTGATTTACGGTTTTCACTAAAACTATTCTTTATGTCGGTATTTTATTGAAAATGAATTATAAAGATAAATTTCAAAAAATGCCGATAGATGGCGCTTTAGACTTTGGATTAACGAAATAATCCATCCTAATACTATTTTTTGCCATTATTGTTTGCATCTCATTAAATGGTTTCGTAGGCTTAGATTTAAACTTAAATTTTGAGCTCAAAATCTGAATAGTTGGGAGTGGTTAAGTAGCACAAACTGAACTGTAATCTGAAGGTTTAAATTTCAAACGAAACGGAAAACTAAAAACAGAAAAACTAGTCGATTCGTTTGCGGCTATTGTTAAAACTAAGAAGGGGGGAGAATTGTACTTTGTGCTTATATATAACTAAATAAATAAACAACGTTAAAGAGCACAAATATTATAAAATAAAAGATGTTAAAAGCACACATGTTTCGGGACTTCAAATTTTTAAAATAACCTTTACTCCTTTCAATAAAATTAAATTCTCTAATCTCAAAGATCCAATAGATGATTTTTCACATTGGGGTATTTATAAGATTTCTTGCGAATGCGATAAAATGTACATCGGTCAGACGAAGCGTACCTTAAAAAAGCGTGTGAGAGAGCACAGTGCTAACGTCAAATTGTGAAATAAAACGTTCCGCTATCGCCAGCCATTGCTGGTCCAATAGTCATAACTTTAAATTTTCCGAAGCCTAAATAATACAATATTGCTCATCTGTTTATGGTTTAGACATTTGGGAAGCTTATCATATATGGAAAAACTCTAATAATTTATTTAATGACATGTCCAGTACTCCAAGATTTTCTGATGTCTGGTTTCCATTTTTGTAAGTTCACTCCCCCTCCCTCCGCCTGCTCTCTCTTTAGTTTGGACTCGTCCAGTGAAATGTGACATATCATTGGTCTCCTCTGGGTGCGTGTGCCAGCTTATTTTTACTGTTCCTTTGCGACGTTTCTTAGTCAGTTCGCCTTAGCGGCGAGCTCAGTTACACGGCTTATTTTATTTTATTTTACGATGTGACTTTCTTTTACGTTTTACACTTTTTAGCACTGATGATGGGACTTATGCAGTCCCGAAACATGTATGCTTTTAACATCTTTTATTTTATAATATTTGTGCTCTTTAACGTTGTTTATTTATTTAGTTATTGTTAAAACTACTCTTTAAATCAGTGTTTTCTTGAAAATAAATTTTAAAGATAAATTTCACAAAATGCCGATAGAGGGCGCCTTAGACATTGGAGTAGCGTGCAACTATTTTTAACTGTTATTTTTTTAAATCTCATTAAATGCTTTCAAATGTTTAGATTTAATTCTTGAGATCAAATTCTGAATCGTTGCGAGTGTTTAAGTAGCGCAAAAGTAAACTGTGTTTGAGGGGGGGGGGGGCTAAATTTCAACTCCTGAACACACTTCAGTTTGCGCTTCTTAACCCCTCCTAACGATTCAGAATTTGAGTTAAAAATTTAAGTTTAAATCTAAGATTTTGAAAACATTTAACAAGTTTAGGAAAGCATTTAATATATAATTTAATATATGTATTAATATTTAATATATGTATTAACTATTTCTGATTCGATTTTTTTATACTGAATAAATAATTTCTTTTACTCACTTTGATAGTTAAGACACGGGAAAATAATACGCATAGGTAAATAATAGATGATTCATTTCTTTATGTACATCACATAATGCAGAAATGCATGTATGTTTTTAACTTTTGAATATACAGATATAACAATAGAATTAGTTGTGCTTGTCTAAAAATAAAATTTATAAAGCAGTAATAATAAACTTGAAAAAACAGAAAAATATTGTTTATTCTCTATTAGAATTTATCATGAATAGAATAAAATAAATGCGAAAGGTAAATTATTAATAAGACAATCTTTAAAAAGGGTAAACAATGTTGAATAAATGAACCTAATTCACCCAACTAACCCTAACGATCACACAATCTGGTCTGATACTTTGGATCAATTCAAACAGACAGTCCAAAGTATAAGAGCAGATTGTGTGGTCGTTAAGGTTGTTTGGGTGAATTAGTTCTATAGTATTCGTCCGGGATGATTCAGTTGGAAGAGCATTGACGGCTTCAGCCAATACATCCGTGGTTCGAATCCTGCCTCGGATTTTTTTCACCCACTTGGGAAATTTACTTCTATTATAATTCAATTAGCGATTGAATAATCGTGTTATAAATTAGTTTAATATAATTTCGTATGCAGCGTTTGTGCAGTTCAATAAATTGATCTTCGATTTATTCTTTTGAGCTGATCCAAAGTATTAGACCAGATTGTGTGATCGTTAAGGTTAGTTGGATGAATTAGTCCTCCAGTATTTGTCCGAGATGGCTCAGTTGGAACAGCATTGCCGGCTTCAGCCAATACGTGCTTGATTCAAATCCTGGCCCGTAATTTTTTCACGCTCTTGGAAAATTCACAGTTAAAAATAAAGGTGACAAACCAGTTGCATTTGGCGCCTAGGGGTGAAAAGAAGTTTTCATTTGACACCTGCGGGCTTCAAAATGTGTTTGGGGTGCCGTTTGATCTCTTACTGTGACATTGACTTTAATTAGGGTGCCGCGCAACGCATACTGTTGGAAGATTTTCACCCCTTAGTCATTTGCTCATGCTCTGTGACTTGTATCCTTCCCCTTCAACTACAGTAATTTCTCCCTATGATGACTATCACCGCTATGCGCTATCCCAATTTCTTTTAGAACTTCGGATGGCTAACTTTTGGCAAGCTTTTTTATATAAAGCAACCTTTGAATTTCAGGATATTTGAACATTTCAGGGATACTTTGAAGGTGAGCTCGATGGCCAAGCGGTCCGAGCGATGAGCTTGCAATCAGACGATGTGGTTTCGAAATCTTCGAGTGCCAAAAGTCTGTTTATATATTTTTTAATTTTTTATTATTGGGCACTCTGGATTAAGAGTGACATATTTTCACCCTAATTAAAGGTGGCGTTCTGGCTCTCCTAGGGGTGTCACCAGTGAGACAAGCCTTTCACGCCTAAAAGGTGCAACGTGTCACCATTAGTTTTAACAGTGTTTACATCTGTTATGACTGCATGAGTGTCAGGAATAATAGCTTTTACAAGAAATTTTGCAAAGATGGTTTTTTTTATTTGAAGAAGCCCTATGTGGAATGATTGATGATTATCATGTGTTAAAAATTGCAATTTTATGATATGCTAATTTATTTTCTTTAAATAAAAATAATTAAACTAAAAGTAAAGTTCAAACTTTCTTTAATTACATAACTAGTAAAAATTACTCTTATAAACTCTTCTGCTAGAAATGCATTCAATCTGTATGATGAAAACTCTGCTTATGAACACCTTCCTGCAACAGTGAAACATAATGAATTTTTGAAGAAAAAAAAATATTTTACTTTTAGGAGTTTCTAAAAATATAACGTACTTTTGAAAGACAATTTTTTTTATGTTTTCTACTTCATAATATTTAAGAAAAGAAGTTTCCGAAATCTCCGATATGAAAAATTGTTTCTACGCGTGTTCATATTACTTTAGTTTATTAAACTGAATTCGGAAAGCCTATCATGTTCTGGTATGTATCAAACTTTGTTGGATGTTCTTAAAATAAGTTCGCTTATAACATAAAATGTTTGTGAAAGTTTTTTATTTATTTGATCCTCAAATTTATTTGATCCTCGCTTTTTGTCAAAATCTATCGATTTTTTTTAATATTTTAAATTATAGTTGAAACATTTAGGATTCCAAAAATATTTTACGTTTGGTGCAGCGATAAGTAAGAGCTAAGTTATGGAACCGAAATACAAACCGGAAATGAACTTTCTGAAACATAAAGTGAGCGCTTAAAGCAGGCGTGTCAAACTTGTAAAAAAAGAGAGAGAAAGAGAGATTAATTTTATTATTGTCTCACAAAATGAAATCTGTAATAAAAACATTGCTAATAAAATTGCAGAATCGAAAGCTATTTATTGAAAAATTAAAAAGAAGCACAAATTAAAAATATTATAAATATTTTTATAGAAAAAAAACATAGATTTTAATTGCAAACTTTTGTTATTCTGCTAACAATAAAAACAGGCAACATTTCGTATAAAAGTGCGCTGCCAAACATAAATAAAAATATATTAAAATAGAAGTACAAACATGTTTAAAATGTTTATTAACAAATATTATGCTATTTAAAAATTTAAATCGCAATCAAACTTTTACAAAAATGTATTATTAAGTTGCTATCCACAATTTTCCTTTAACCCGTTGACGACGAGTTCAGTACAGTATATGTGATTATTTGAAATTTTGGACCCTAAATTTTAATGGCGGCTATCTCCTTCGGAAAACGTTTGGGACCCTTGGTTTCCTATTTAATATTGTTTGTCTTGATGTGTACTATCATCCCTTAAAGTTTTGTCCAAGAGTTTTGATACACCCTGTATAAATAGCGTAATTTCGAGTTAATAAGCCACAGCTCAAACAATTCAGTTTCAACCCAGAAAAATCATTCAGTAATTAAAAATAGATTTTACTGCGATACAAAATACTATCTTTTACTTTTGACAATTTCCGGGTCAAAATAGAAATGTTTGAGCTGCGGCTTATCTACCCGAAATAACGGTATATATGTATATGTTGCGGCCAATACCCGGAGCCTGGCCAATTCTAGACCTGGCCGGCCAATACCCGAACTGGCCAAGCTTCCTGGCCAAAACCCGAAATACATGAAATGAAAAGCGTATTTCGGGTTTTGGCCGGCCAATTCGCGAACTGGCCGGTAAGCCTTGGCCAACATCCGAACTATGATGCATAGGTACCAATTTTTTTGTAATTAAGATAATGTAACATTAAAATGTACAGTAAAAAAGATTCCCATTGATTATATTGAAATGAAATATTTTTGTGTACCCAACTAAATTAACCAAAAATAGTACGCAATTCGATTTCAATATCGAAGTTAATTGATGTAACAAATACGATCGCAATTACAATTTAATTGGAAACTTTACTCGAGTTAGATCACGGACAGGCTGACGTCTAGACTATTTGAATTCATAGACACTTTCAACTATATTAGGAAGGATTAAGCCGAGTACATATATCTATTTCGCGAATTGGCCAATCGCATCTGGCCAGTTCGCGAATGGCCAATTGCATCGGGCCAGTTCGCGAATTGGCTGGCCAATTCTAGAATTGGCCAGTCATTATTTAACGTTGCTGGCCAATTCGGGAATTGGCCGGCCAGTTCTAGAATTGGCCAATTTCGGGTATTGGCTGCAACATATATATATATATATATTTAAAAATATTTTTAAAAAAAACAACAACTTTATAATAGTTAAGAGATTTATCTTTTACAAACATAGATACGCAAATTCTTTTTATGCGTGAGCATAATACTTTTCTTTATGAATCAGAATTCGTAAAACTTATCATGTTCTTGTTAATACCAAAGTTTTGGATTTTCTAAAAATAATTTTGTTTATGTACTAAAAATATTTTTAAAAAGTTTTAAAGTTTGAATTGCAACAGTGAAAAAGAAAAGAAAAATTGCTTAGTAAAATGAAATATCTTTTTTCGTCAGAAAAAGAGCTTCTTAAAATTGGAAATAGAAAATCAATTCAAAAATATTTTAATGGGTTGCTTTAAATGAAAACTCAAATCTCGCCGAGTTTCCTTTTTCACTTTAAAATGTTTAATCAAATATAATGCTTGGAAATTGCAGAAACAAAATATCTATGAAAAATATAAATATTTAAAAAAATTTATCTAGAATTTACAAAATAGAGAAATTTATATAACATCTTGGAACATCAATTAAAAAACACATGATTATCCAAAAGCTACTAGTTTAGTTTAAATTATTATATTATATAATCAACCTTTGATGTCTCCAAGGGATTTAGATAAAATGAAAACGGAAAATACTTTCTTCAAACTAGTACATCAAACCAATACAGGAGGTTATCTAGCAAAACCTCCAAAATCCCGGACTATGACAAACCTTTTTAAACAACCAGTGCACCTTCTAAAACTCATTACTCATTCAAAAATGGATTAAGGAAATAAAGAATATAATACGATAGAATAAATCCGCAAAGAAAATCTTACTACGGGTGCCGGAAAAGTAAAGCACTATCCTAACAGTTTAAGTAAAATATTGTGAAAGAGACAGTTCGTCTGCATAGTTTCCAAAGAGGAAAGACACCAGGTGTAGAAATAATATATATTTATATACACATATACATAGATTTTTAACTAAGAAAACCTTAACTCTACAGGCTTATCTTGAAAATTATTAATTGATAATTAATTGATTATCAATTTATTGATTCAAGATTAATTAATCTTGAAAATTAATTACCTTATGGATCCGATAAAATACTATATTTTTCTTTGCGCATACTCCTAAATCTCCATGCGCAAGTAACCTTTAAAAGTCAGGGACATTATAACATCACTTACGGGGTCACAACATCACCTCAGTCACTTTCAATTATTAATTGTATTATTCAATATATGAATTCTTTAAATTTACTAAATGCTTCAAAAACTACGTTACATCAACATTTCATGACAGTATTTGTATTTGATTTATTTTTTATATCATGCATACTTTTATTAATTTTCTAATACTTATTGAAACAAACAGCATTCCTATATTGCATTTACATCTTGATAATTTTATAATGCACATGGCACTGTCTTATACATGTGCAAGAAATAAGTTTTCATTACATCAAATTTAAATGCGATATAATAAGACTCTCGCAACACTTCAGTGAATTTTAATTATCAATGGCACTTTAGAAAACATTACCAGCCTGTTTAAAAAAGTAAACTTACCTAATTATCGTAATTTTATTCATTAATGCACCATTATTGAAATTCATGCTTCGATGAAAATAATTTAGACCTGCAATTGAATACATCTTCAATTTTCCTTTTGTATTATTTTGTATTATTGAATTTTCTATATTAAATCCAAGCCTTAATAATTTGCGATAAATGAATTTCTAATACATCTTTGGCTAGATAATGAATCTTTGCTGCTTTTCTTTACCCAAACATTACCTGAGAACTTATTTTAGTACGATCGATTTATCGATCGTATTATCTTCCCGATTTTAATTTTTGCAACCCTCGTTTTTAATTAATCTTTAAGAATGTATATCAAAAGTGAAATATTGAAGTTCTTAAATGATGTAATTTATTTTATTTTTTAAATGAATTGAAAAAAAAAAAGATTTTCTAATTTAGATAAATCTTTGATACCAGGAAAAAACGCATGTACTAAATAATTAATGGTTCATTAAATCTCCTTTTACTGGATTTTAAATAAAAGGAAAGAAAAGTATACCACATAGATAAAATAAGCTTCTTCAAAATTCTTATATATAGCACGCAAGGAGCAGTTTCCACTGTGCAAAAAATAGGGCTTACAGCTATAAACGAGACTTAAATTTAACTGAACCAAGTATACATAAAATTAAAACTGTAATGCATGTATTTAAAAAAATTTTCGGTTATCAACACCTTTTTTATGAGGCAAACCCATCATGTTTAAGCAACTTAAGTCTTATACATATGTATATTTACCACTATTGAAGTTTTCTATGATCAAAATTACGAGATACGGATCATTTCCGAATGAGTGATAAGAGAAATGGGACGTCTTAGCATGGACTGAAGCCGCAAGAAGTAGATTTTTTGTAACATTTCACTTCTTTGTAACTGAACAACATTACATCTACAGGGTGTCCCAGAACTTCGTGTACAAACTTTGAGGGGTGGTAGAGAACATCGTTTGGAACCACAATTACATAGGAAAGCATGTGCAGAAACGTTTTGTTAACCCTTTCACAGACAGTGGTTTGTATATGAAACTACAAAAATTTTAATACAAATGAACATTGACACCAGAATTTTAATATGATTTTTCCATTTATTACGTATGTGAAATATCTGGCTTTTCTTCTTTGCAAATGCATTTTTCCGCAATTTCTGATGTCATTCATATTTTTCCACATTTTAGCAATGGAAGTGAAAAGCTCAAAGAAACACAAAGACGCAATTATGACACAATGCGAAAAACAGTGTAGAACGCTTTATTACACAGAAAAGAGTACAAGAAATGATTTAATTTAAAATTACGTTTCTTTAAAATCACGTATCTTAGTATAACGATTAGAAATTGCTTAAATGGGAAAAATATGAATGATATCAGAAATTGCGGAAAAATGTATTTGCAAAGAAGATAAAAAAAGGTACTTCACATACATAATAATTGGAAAAATCATATTAAAATTCTGGTGTCAATGTTAATTTTGTATTATAAATTTTGTAGTTTCGTAGACATACCATTATCTGTGAAAGGGTTGACAAGCGAGGATAACGTTTCCGCCCATGTGTTCCTATGTAATTGTGGTTCCAAACGATGTTCTTTACCACTCCTCAAAGTTTGTACACGAAGTTCTGGGATATCCTGTACAAATATCCGTTATGTAATAGTATCTATTATGTAATACAATTTGGGATTGGTTACCTTATGCTCCGCCTTTTCTGTGCTAGTTGTACTTTCGACTGCTTTTACAGTCTTCAACTTTTACCAACGCCAGTCTTTGAAATGACACTAAAGTGTAGGAGAACCAAATTTATATGCGCTCTATTTCTGCAGACAATTTAAACTTGTGCTCTCAACTCCGAACTACACCAGTGTTTTAAAAATTGCGATTTTTTAGAACTTTTTTTGCTTCAAAATTTTTATTACGTTTTCATTTAAGTTCTTTAGACATTACACGGGGAGATTTCATGCATTATTGGCACTCCTTAAGTACGGCGATGTCATGTAATGATAATGTATTTTATTATTAAAAAAAGTTTTTTTTTGAATATTGGAAGAAGTTATTCTGTATATATATTCTATATTTTCGTTCGAATATATATTTTAGACACGATACGACAAATTAGAAGATGCCAGAAATTCTGTATCTAAAAGTTGCAGTTAATTTTTTCAGTATTTTAAGGTTTTTGTATAATTGCTGTATTTCACTATAATATGTCACATGATTTGTTGGAATTCAGTCATTCGATTTGATGATGTTAATCAGTTTGATCTCTGAAATAATTTATATTACAGAGGGTGTTTAAACTAATCGTTCACTTTAAAAAAGGCAGATGATGTTTAAGGGGGTCCGGGGCCCATTTAATATATATTTATACACACACACACAAATATATATATAGATATATATTAATCGAGTTAAAATTTGGATTTTTTTAAGGTTAGCCATAACATTTGTAAACAAAATCACATGATACCTTCTCATATATATATTTTTTAATAAATATCTTTTTTAAAGTGGTGTAATTTAAATTCGTTATAATTCGAAATATTATTTGCTATATCTATTTTTTCCATTTAAATAAAGAAAAATATACATACTTTAATTCTGATTCAGCATTAAAAAAATAACAATTTAAATTAAAATAAAAAATATTTAAAGTAAATATTTAGAAAAAATTTATATAACTTTAAAAAATCATATTTTAAAAAGTGAATGTAATTTTTTTCAATTTGCAGAATCAATATTAAAGATTTTTTTTTAAGACATGCTTCAAGTTATGCTTTTATCTTTAACGGTTCTTGACTTATAACGACTTCAAAAGCAGAAATAGTGACAAAATCCAGCTTGAAAAAATGCATTTTTTCAAGAAGTTGTATTTTTTAACAAACATTTCTTAAATTCTTTGTTTTAAAAATTAAACCGAAACATAAATACTTATACTGCCTCGTCTAGTCAAGATACAAATATAATTTAAACGTCATTTTAAGCAAAAAAAGTAATTATTAAGCAACAATTTTCTTTAGAAAAGCTAAGGTTTTTTGTGTTTTGGACCCGTTTAATTTGGGGGAAATATAATCAATCTACGAATAAAAGTATACGTTTCCCATAAATTAATTTATCAGCGATTCGGAAAAGCGCACATTTGGATTAGAAATATCAGAAAACAATATAATTTTGACATATAAAGAAGAATTTATAACAAAAATATTTATTTTTTGACAATTTATTTTCGGAAATACGTATTTCGGTATAGTTTTTGTAATACAGTTTCCTAATCTTTTTTCTTTCGCATATCCCATTATTAGACTTTTAATTTAAAAGATCCCTTTTTCCCATAAACACGCCCCCTTTTTCCAGCCTTTCAATATGCTTTTTCTGCATTACTAATCGTATCACAAATAAATGTAAAACTAGTCGTTGGGGGCCACCGTAATATACTTAACCATCATAAATATATAAATTATAATATATATATATATATATATATAAATCTGTAAAATATTTATAAAATGCATTGATGCATTGCAATTCCAAAACAAAACATAAACGTATATTTAAATATTTTAAATATACATAGTAATGCTCTATTAAGGAATTGCTGATGAGCCAATTTCGACAAATCACATAAAACGCCAAACTACTCAAGTAGTACCGAATTGTGTGAAAGAAACTTCCTTATAACTCCAAAAACGATAATCATGATAACTATATTTTACAGCGTCGTATCAAGCGTCTCATTTCCAATTAAAATATACCTTTCAATTGAAATATGAATAAAATACAGTCATGAAATTCCGAAGAATGTAGAAAACAGGATTACAAATATCTCGGCAATTAATTTATTCGATTGACTTCGTTCTAAATGCAAAATTTGTGTTATTTTATTGCGTTTTACGTCCTTTCTTAAAATAAAGCATTTCGAGGATTTTTATATATCTTTCATCAGAACGAATTTTTCATGAGTCCGAAAAAAACATTCTGGATAATCGAGGTTACTGATATTAAATAGGCTTCGTACCATTCTTACTTACTAAGTACATACAAAATTTTAAGTCTCTATCTCAATTTGTTCAGGAGATAGAGCGTTTACAGACGGACGGACGGCATTTTTTTTTTCTAAAAATATGTTTTTCGGAACCTCTAGTATCTGAAACGTGTAAATCCGTCAAAAAAGGTTTTTCGATTTTCAAAACTATTGCAAGACTTACCCTATACTACATATGTTGGGAAAGTACAAATTCAGTACAAATTACATTAGCATTTTAAAGTTAATATTATTTTTTTTTTATATTATTGGCCAAATATTAAGAAAAATTAATGTAGCATTAACCTTTTGTGTTTCAGTGTTCCAGTACTTTAAAAAGTTAATGTGATTCCGAAATGACACGAAGACACCAGAATTCTAGTATAAATATTTTCCATTTATTACGCATTTGAAAATTAGATTTTTGTTATTTTGTGATAAATTTGTATGGAAATTCCGATGTCATTCAATTATTTCAACATTTTGGCAATGGAAAGAAAAATAAATTTTAAAAATCATATCATAAGTATTCATTAAAAAAATTTTGTTGCAAACTTCAGATCTGTTGTGATATAGACAATCTACAATTAATATTAAACACAAAGGAATTTTTGAAGAAGTAGTTGATTGAAGTTTTTGGAAAGATTGGGGATAAAATTAATATTCATGCAATATGCGATTAGTAGACGGAGCTACTAAAATTCCATTATAAACTAAATATTAAGTATAGCGAAACTTTTTCCTTACTACTTTGAATGTAACATATTTAATTTGCACATGGGATTAACTTTGTAATCTAAAACTATCAATTTTACTTATGTGTTTTTAGTTAAACCATGTTTGTGATTTCCGCCATTACCGTTATTATTATCACGTAACCATTAGAGATGAGACGTTCTCAGCCCGAGCCCGAAACCGATGCGGGCTCGGGCTCTATTTCCATTTTAGTCTTCGGCCCCTGGCGGGCTTGGGCTCATTCTTTCTGAAGCCGGAAAATTATTTATTCGAGTGTAGAAAAGATTGAAAGAACTTTTATCCGTCTTGAGAGTACTTTTTTTCCACATCATTTCAATGCTGTTATGTCAAAACGAAAGCTGAACAGAAATCGTGTTTATATATTTTAATAGTTGATTGCTGTTTCAAAAGAAAATTTGTGATGATTGGATATTTATGTCTACTGCATTTCCTGCGATAATCTATTACTGATATGGCGCCAGTCAAAACAATCACAAACAATAAAGTAGCTTTTTAAATTTTTGTTTGTAACAGAAGATATTTTTTTTAACTCAGTCGTTTATTTATTTAGTTAGTTATATAAAACTTAGAGAATGATTTCTTGGTTTTTTTCTATGCAGACCAAAAGCTTGATATTTGCAAATTACTTAATTGTGCGAGTTATAATCGTTCAATTTATGAAAATAGCATAGTAATTATTCTTTCTCTTTTTCACTATGAACTCTACTTATACTGAGGATTTCCCTTCGTAAGTAAACACATATTCCATATTATACCGATAGAAAACAATCGATCAGTGTTTCTTCTTTTCCTATAAAAGCACCAGGCCTTTAAGATAACTGTATCAAAGTTTTAATTTGCATAGATTTTCAGGTTCATACCAATTACGATGAATTGTTATGAGAAATGAATTGATGGGAAGGAAATTGAAAGCGTTTTTCGATTCTTTAGCATACAAATAGTAATTTCTGCAAACTTCATATATTTATTCATTACAATTCTTTAATGTATCCATCAAGTTTTCTCATTAAAGGACAAAAAATATGGGAATCATTTTAAATATGAAGCATATTTTTATTTTATACTACAATGCTCTTTTGATAAGATTGAATTTAAATTTTTATTTAACAATAATTTTTATGTAAGAAATTTTTAAAAGCGAGACATTACATTTGAAACAATTTTTAAATATAGTGGATTTTTTTTTCTTTTTTTCCTTGTATCGGGCTCGGACGGGCTCGGGCGCTGATGACAAAAAATCTTTCGGGCTTGGATTCGAAATCATCAGGTTCGGGCGGGCCCGGGCTCCTAAATACGAACCCGAACTCATTGATCATCATTGATATTAAGAACCGCTATTATAGTGCATTTATTAATTTTCTAAAAATCGCATATCGCAGAGCTACAAGTCTCCCGTTTTTGGGGTACCATATTTCAATACAGAAAATGTTGCTTTATTTCATTGGAATATTTAGGCGAATAATAAGAACACCATTTTCATTAAGATAACAGTGTTTTGCAAAACGCCGGAGCCTTGGAAAGTCTGGCTTTTTGGATGCTGCCACTTCTCCATCAAATATTTTGAGGATTTGAAAATGCAAATGTTCATTATGAATGTAAAATAAAATTAATTTCATTTACATATACTAATCTAATATATATATTTGTTTCTATTTTAGGTGAGTGACTGAAAATTTCTTATCTAAATGTAAACCAATAAGGTAAATATATTATGATAAATATTTTAATACTTGATATTTAGTAATTCATTTTTTGTGATAACTTCATTTAAACTTTAACTCAGTATTTTATGAAATTTTCATAAATGCATTCTTTGTTAATGCATTCTATAATACTTGATAACGAATGTACTATATTTAGACTTAAGAGATTATGCCTTATTAGATAGATTAGATGCATTATCTAGTGGACAGTGTTGAATTCAGGGGGTGGCCCGGGGGGAGATATTCCCCCACGGAGCAAGGAAATGTACCCCCGGAAAATTTGAAATTTTGCATTTTCAATGGTCACAAATTACAATTTCCCCCATATTTCCAACTCTATAATAACCCCCCCCCGGAGACACTGAAGTCCCTCCCGAAGAAAAGTGTCTGAATTCAACACTGCTAGTGAATGTTTTAACTACCATTTTTATTATACAATTTTTGTCTCCTTTTTTCTACCTTGAATGATTTGTATGTTTGTACTGTTATATTTTTATATGTTTTATGATTTCTTCGTTTTCTATATGTTAATGTATCCTGTTATTTTGCATGATTGTAAAATTATTATTTATGAAAATATACGAAATTTAAGACCTTAAAGTTTTTATCATTCAAGTTTAAACACTAAAAAAAATAGTTTTAATTTCTTGAATTCTGCTTTTAATTGATATTTTGTTATACAATAAAACAGAAATATAATAAATGCTTTTAAATTATGTTTTAAAAGAGATGTGAAAAAAAATCAGTTTCTCATATAAAAAATCAATGCTAATAAAAAAGAAAACAAAACTAATTACTCTTTCTTGATCATTGTTCCCTTTCTTATTTTATTTTATTTTAATTTGATTATTCCGGATGTCAAAATGTAAGAGAAATTAAAAGAAAAAATTATACGAATTGAAGAAATTAGTAAAGTAACTGAAAAAAAAAAAGAATTTGCTAAAAAAAAGTAATAAGCAATGATTAATGCTACAATTAGTTTCTCGTTTTCGAACATTTTTCTCCCATTTATTATGTATGTAACTGATTATTTTTATTGAGCTTGGAAGATTATTTTTTTAATCCAGCGAAAAAACAACATATGTTATTGGAACACATAAATCGAAGACGAGTTATTGATTATATTGTACACCAACTAAGCTTGAAGTATAAATTTATTATTTCTTTTCACCCATTTTTTCTCTTCTACTAAACTGAAACTATAAAGATACATCATTCGTGAAGGCATTGATAAAATATCTTTTTTTGTCCTCTAATAATTTTCCATGTTTTCCTTAAATCGATATAAATTGATAAGACTCTATATTTTATGTAGGTTTTTGACAATGTAAGAAATTTATGTAATAAATTGTAAGTTATTCAAGTTTAATCACTAAGGAAAATTAGTTTTAAATTAGTGGAATCATGTTTTTGTTTGAGAGTTTGTTGTACAATAGAATAAAAATATCATAAATGCTTTTTTATTATATTAAAAAAATGAAAAACAATCGATTTTCATATAACAATTAATGCTCATAAAAATGCAAAAGAAAACTAATTACTCATTATTGATCATTTTCCCCTTCTAATTTTATTTTATTTATTTTTATTTATTTCAGAGGTCAAAATGTGAAAGAAATTAAAAGTAAAAATTATACTAATTGAATAAATTTGCAAAATAACTGAAAAAAAATAATCAATGATTAATGCATCAATTTGTTTCTCGTTTTCAAAGATTTTTCTTCAATTTATTATATAAGGAGCTTTATTCCATTTATTATGTATGGTATTTTTATTGAGCTTGGAAGATTATTTTTTTTAATCCAGCGAAAGAAAAACATATGCTGTTGGAACACATAAATCGAAGACAAATTATTGATTATATTAAACGTCAATTAAGCTTGAAGCATATATTTATTATTTCTTTTCACCTATTTACCTTTACTCATGCAGTCATTGATAAAAGGTCTTTTTTGTCCCCTAATAATTTTCCATGCTCTTTTTAAATCGATATAAATTGGTAAGACTGTATATTTTATATAGGTTTTTGACATTGTAAGAAATATTATATATTTTCATGCACAGACGATTTTTGAGAGATTTTTATGTAAGGTTTTTCTTTAACTATAGGTTTTCCATTCTTTGATTTTCTTTTCAACTCGCTTCTTGTTGGTCCCTCAAATAATTCTGGTAGGTATAGTAAACATTGATTTTTGAGCTTGAAGTAGAGATGTTTTATTTCTTATTGCTCATTTTTTACAACTGAAATAAAAATAAAAATTGTATTAAACTTCAAAGCCAATGATTGGCATATTTTATTTTCTATTAATCTTCTATATTTCGTTTAAATTGATATAAATTTGTATGATTATCTGCTCTTTTTAGACTTTTGTTCTTCTTAAGTACATAAATATAATTATCTATTTTTCGTTTTAAATATATGATTAGTAATGAAAATATTTTTGGTATTTTAAAAGTTTGATTGTATAACGATAATACGTAAACTGTTATACTCAAAATGTATGAATAAAATTCCAGATAAAGAGGAAAAATTATAAAACTAATTTATTATTTAAAAGAATGTTTACGTACTAGAACATGCCATCTGAAATCAAAGTTATTAATAAAATGTGTCAGTTCAAGAGCCAACAGCCCTAAATCCTTATTATCAAGCATACAAAAATGAAAAAAAAAAGTGTACAAATAGAGGGATCTAATGATCCAAGTATTCTGGGAGTGAAGTAGTGCATAAGCCAAAATTAATACCATAATTTGCTGGCTCGCTTGTGAAGGACAAACACAATGATAAACCTACAAATCAACTACTGGTGATGTTAATATTTGGCTTATGCACCATTTCACTTCCGACAAACATGGATCATTAGATTAACCTATTTCTACTCTTTCATAAAACAAATACTTTTTCTTGCGCTTTATAAAAAAAGTTTTGGTATTGCAGGTTCTTAGACTATTTCTTTCGTGACATAATTGTTAATTAATAAATATAAAAGTAAAAAGAAATAGTTCTGACTATGATTTATATACTGTTTCAACTTTCAACTTTCATGTGAAAATTACCCAAGATGTGATATTTATCTGATAGTAAGGAAAGTAATCCACAAAGGCGTTTTTTAAAGTATTTAGCAGTTTTTTTATAACAGGGTAACTATTTTAATAAATTTTTTATTACAGCAGAGTATTGTGCTTTAGTGAATATACATTGTCATGTATGTTTATTATTATTATTTATTACGAAAACCTTGCCTTGAAGCAATGTTCTTTAAAAGAAAAAATTGCATTTGTCACATATATTGATCGGTTTAATTTTACATTGAATGTATTCAACAACATAAATGAACTTACTGTGGATTTTTTAGCTTTTATGTTTACTTAAAATAAAAAAGTATAACAAACATTATTCCTTAATTTAAAATTATGTGCAAGTCTTTCATGAAAATTATTAAGTAATTATTAAATTATATGTAACTTTATTCAAGAAAATCTTTTTTAACCCATTCTATTCTCGAATTAATTCAATTTTAATGTTATAAATCATTTGTAGCACTTTTTTTTGCTTGGTATATGTTATTCAAATATATACATTATATTGGTATTTGTACAATCAATGCAAAATGCGTATAGATATATCTATTAGCACTCATTACTACACATGAAAACACCAGAAGCCAAAGAATATAATTGACAAAATGGAATAACAGATATAAGTACACAGTAAGTAGTATAATGTAATCAGTGTAATGTACACAGTAATATAATGCACACAGTGTAAATAATTATTTTTGTTCGGAAGATATAATTGGGGATTACTATATTTGTAACTCTACATTTAACCTCTAACTTATGTGATAAACCTCATATAAATAGCTTTTTTTAAAATTGATTGCTGATCCAACGGTTTTTACCTTTGCCTATGATAATAACCTTAAACGAACCTCGAAATTGTTTGGTATCATAACTCGATTTTTTTATTAACATTTTCAAAACGAAAAATCGAGCAAAAATATTGGTTTTTATAGCTAAAAGAGCTTGTAAGCAGGAATTTTCTTGTTTTTTTTTCCACTTTGGGTGGTTTTATAATAATAATAAAAGAAGAAGAAGAAAAATAAAGAGTTATTTTGTTCCGCATTTTTTGGAATTATAATCGGTTATGAAAATAATATATTTTTGAAGGCAGTATAAAAACTTCATGAAAAAAATGTTGAAAACTTTAGCAAAAGCGCTTAAAGACGTTATTTTTCATTTATTCTTGGCTGAAATTCGTGCTACAATATTCCAACTTTTGTTACTTTTAGGTAGCTTTCATTACAAAAAGTAAAAAGCTACCTATTGCAGCCGTCCGGAGGAATTCACTTCCGGAAAATTTTGGTATATTTTCACCGATCATGACCCCCAGACCCCAAAACCACCCTCCGTTCAAATGTTGACATATATATATATATATAACCATATATATATATATATATCTGATTTTTGTCATGCGATAACTAACGTATTTATGAACCGATTTGAATGAAACTTGGTATGTACATAGTACATACAAATGTCTCGACCGAGTTCGTTGGCCAGGATCATCCGCCGTTTTGTCTCAAAATGGTGGCCATTTTAATTTTTTTAAAAAAATTTAAAATTTAAAATTAAATGCGAAAAAATCAAAATTTAAAAAATATTTTTCTTTTACGTGTTAGAACTTAAAACAACAATTCCAGAACACTTTTTATTTTGTCTATATCTTACAAAATGATTGAGTTATAGCACTTTGAATTTTTCTTAAGGCTGACATTTTGAAACGACCTGATTTTTGTCACGTGATAACACGCGTATTTATGAACCGATTTCAATGAAACTTGGTAGGTACATAGTACATACAAATGTCTCGACCGAGTTCGTTGGCCAGCATCATTCACCATTTTGTTTCAAAATGGTGGCCATTTTAAATTTTTTTAAAAATTTAAAATTTAAAATTAAATGCAAAAAAATTAAAAGTTGAAAAATATTTTTCTTTTACGTGTTAAAACTTAAAACGACGATTCCAGAACACTTTTTATTTTGTCTATATCTTAAAAAATGATTGAGTTATAGCACTTTGAATTTTGCTTATGGCTGACATTTTGAAACGGTCTGATCAGAACGATCCATCATGTTGCTTTAAAATGGCATACACTTTATGATATCGTGGAATTTGGTGACTCTCTAAATCGCTTAAAATAAAACCAGGTTAAATAAAAGATGACTAATTTCTAAAAATTCCTATTAATATTCAGTCTTGACAAAAACTAGTATTCAATCTTATAAAATCACTAATTTTATAAGATTATTTCCACTAATTTGAGCTTAGTATTTTTGAACAATGTAACTTACTTTAAAATAAATAAATAAATAAATATATAAGTATATGAAAGCTACCTCTTCCTCCCGGCATTGCCGGAAGGACTTTTTACTTTCTTCTATTTTTACAAGAATTAAATATTGGAATCTTGAAAATTTTCGAATTCCTGTTTTCGACGGACTTATACTTTTAGCGGTCAGAGAACACGAAAAACATGTTTTTACAAAATGTCTGTCTGTGAGTCTGTGATTCTCTCTATCTGTATGTATGTGACACTCCTTTTGTGGGTACGGAACAAATGCACGGATTTTTTTTTTTTAATTATATTTAATTATTCCTTGATACATACTGGGTCTGACTAGTTTTTGGAGAAAATCGCTTTGCAGGTAGCACTGCTATTTAGTATTTTTAACGATTTCTACAGTAGCTCTATCTCAGGAACTAATGCACGCATTTTCATCAACCTTCAGGTTCAGTTAGTCCATGACATGACTTGATGTTGATCGCATTTTGGTGCATATCTCTCAATAGGTGGTGTTGCTATGCACAATTTATCACGAATTCCGCAATAGCTCTGTCTCAAGACATAATGAACGTATTTGATCACTCTTGAGATTCAGTTAATCATTGACATGAGTTGACATTTTCTTCATTTTAGTAAAAAAACTTTTAATGAGTGGCGCAGTTCTAATCAGCTTTAAATTCCGTTTAAATAATACAAGGATGCAAAGACTTTGGGTATTTTACTCTATAATTGAATCCTTGTTCAATCAAATATTTAAATACCAGATGATATTTAACATCTGATTAGACCTTAAAATTCTAAAATCAAAGGGAAATGAATGGAAACCCATTTACAAAAAAAATTGCTAATTAAAATACAGTTGTAGATTAATGTTTTGCAGACTTTTAAAAGCCAACCAAATTGGCGTGTTTTCAGAGTTTGTGGAGTGCTAACAGGGATTGACGAGCGTAGCTCATAGGGGACAGAATCCTTAAAATTGATTGGGGAGAGCTTATCAGTAAATCATAGTACATCATTCTTTGCTTTTATTTATTGGTAACGGAAATTTATATGAAATCAATATTTTTGCACAAAACGTAAAAATTTATAATGGACCATAATTCATGAATTAAAAGTGTCATAACAAAACGTGCGTCCAAATAATCTTTTTCAAAATGGAATCTCGCTTAATACCATTTGCAGTACAGTCAGCATATTTTTGTCTCTGTAATAAAGTAAAATTTATATCTTTCATATTCGAAGTAATGGTGTTTTTATGTTAATAAAGATAATAAATTCGGCACACTTGACTTTTGAAACAGCAATAATAATCCACTTTCACTAGCATTTCTCTAATTTGTATTTTACGAAATGTTTTCCGTATGCAATGAATAATAACTACGCAACGCAATCTTATTCGAAGCAGGAAGATTATTTTTAATTTAAGAGAAAATGTTAACATGTTCTTTAGTACTTTAAAGTAATTTAGTGTTATAGTATATATGTTTAAGGAAAATGTAAGTTTTTTACATTCGAAGATTTAGTGTCTCAAATATTTATTTTTAAAAATTATTTAAGTGTTTTTTTTCACTTTGCTGCTTTGCTGTTTTTTAGTTAAATTCAGAAATTACTAGTTTTTCAAATTCTTTTTAAGACTAAAATAATGGTATTCACTTGATGCTCTAGCAGTTACAGAGTAATAAATAATATTGAATATTTCAAATTAATTGTATCATTTAAATGATGAAAACGATAAATTATAATTTATGTGATTTCAGACAAATTCATTACAAAATGTGCTAGTATAATACATATTTTCAATTACCAAACTTTCCTAATTATTCTCAAATTATAAATATTTTTAGGTGAAATGGAGTTAATTTACACTATAATACCCCAATTTGTTTTGTTTTTTATCTATTACTTTCAAATATCTTTTTTAATAGACTTGATGTATAAATAAGTTCTTTTTAATTTTTTTATGTGCATAAAAAAACATGCTGAAAATGCGACTTTCATAATAAAAACTGAGCTTTTGGAATAAAAACAAAGTGCTTGCAGCTTATTGAATCCTAAATCCCTTCATTGTATATTTTTTATATCAACAAAAAAACTTTGGTAAGATATTGATATTTATATTTTTTCAGTTGTAAAAAGATTAACATAAAAAATAAATGATGTTGCGATAATTTTACATTTATTGCAATCACACAAATAATAATAAATTCCGCATAGTTGACTTCTGAAATAGCAACAATAATACATTTTCTTTAGCATTTCCCTAATTTGTATTTTATGAAATGTTTTTCGTTTCCAATGAATAATAACTACGAAACGTTATTTGCAGCGGGAGGATATTTTTAACATATTTTGAGAGTTTATATGTCCCAACGAGTGTTGACGAGTATAGCTCTCAAGTGAGCAGAGCCGCTAGTATTGTTTAGGGAGAACTTATCAATAAAACAGCGGAAAACATTCCAGCTAATGTAAAAAACTTACATTTTCCTTAAACATACATACTACAATACTAAATTACGTTAACGTACGAAAGAACGTGCTTACATTTTCTCTTAAATTAAATATAATCTTCCTTCTTCGAATAAGACTGCGTCGTTATTATTCATTGCATAAGGAAAGCATTTCATAAAATACAAATTAGGGTTGGTTGGTTGGTTGATTTTTGACGTCCGATTATCTACGCTAGGGATATAGGACCAGAGGGGGAGTGCCCTTCGTGGGGGTCTTTCGAAGGGAACCTAACCCGTATTTACGCAAGGTTCGAAGAAAACCCCGAAAACTCCGAACGGTTAGGCCGACAGCCGCGATTGGGTTCGAACCCAGCACCTGCCGTCTACCAGTTGAGAGGTCCGAACCTCTCGGCCACTGGTGTGGCCTACAAATTAGGGAAATGCTAGAGGAAGTGGATTATTGTTGCTGTTTCAGAAGTCAAGTGTGCCAAATTTATTATCTTTATTAACATAAAAACACCGTTACTTCGAATATGAAAGAGATAAATTGTGCTGTATTACAAAGACAAAAATATGCCGACTGTACTGCAAATGGTATTATGCGAGATTCCTTTTTGAAAAAGATTATTTGGAAGCACGTTTTTGTTATGACACTTTTAATTCATGAATTATGATCCACTATAATTTTTACGTATTGTGCAAAAATATTGATTTCATATAAGTTTCCGTGACCAATAAATAAAGACAAACAATGCTCTCCCCAATTAATTCTAGGGGCTTTGTCCCATATGAGCTACGCTAGTCAATCCCTGTTAGCACTCCACAAACTCTGAAAACACGCCAAAATATTTGGCTTTTAAAAGTCTGCGAAATATTGATCTATAACTTTTTTTTAAAGTGGTGCTCTTTTTGTAAATGGGTTTCCCTTCGTTTCCCTTTGATTTTAGAATTTTAAGATCTAATCAGATGCTATTAAACATCTACTGCTATTTAGATATTTGATTAAACAAGATCAGTTACAGAGTAAAATATCCAAAGTCTTTGCGTCATTGTATTATTTAAACCGAATTTAAAGCTGAATAGAACTGCGTCACTCGTTGAAAGATTTTTTTTACTAAAGTGAAGAAAATGTCAACTCATGTCAAGGATTAACTTTGTCTTTATTTATCGATAAACGCAACCTATATGAAATCAGTATTGTTACACAATATGTAAATGTAATAATATATCATAATTTATTAATTAAAAGTTTTATAACAAACACGTGCTACCAAATTTTTTAAACGAAATCTCACAGAATACTGTTTAGAATACAGTCAGCATATTTTTTTCTCTGTAATAAAGAAGAATTTATTTTTCTCATACTCGAAGTAATGATGTTTTTATGTTAATAAAGATAATAAATCCTGCATACTTGACTTCTGAAACAGCAACAATAATACATTTTCTCTAGCATTTCCCTAATTTGTATCTCATGAAATGTTTACCGTTTGCGATGAATAATAACTATGCAATCTTATTCGCAGCAGGATGTATAATATTGTTTAAGAATAGCTTATCAACAAAGCAGCGGATAACATTCTTTCTCTTTATTTCTTAGGAAACGCAGCTGATATGAAATCAGCATTTTCACAAAATATGCAAAAATAATAATGTGTCATAATTTAGTAATTAAAAAATCATTAAAAGGTGCTATCAAGTATTTTTTTTTAATTGAATGTCACAAAATACGATTTGTAGTACACTCATTTTCTTTCCACTGTAATAAAGCAAAATTCATTTCTCTTAAAAGTAATATTGTTTAAGAAGAACGTGTCAACAAAACAACGCATAACATTTTTTATCTTTATTTATTGGGAAACGCATCTTACATGAAATCAGTATTTTTAAACAATAAGTAAAAGTAATAATGTGTAAAAATTTGTTAATTAAAAGTTAAATAACAAAATATGCTATTAAATATTTTTTAAATGGAATCTCGCATAATACCATTTGCAGTACAGTCAGTATATTTTTTTCTGTAATGAAACAAAATTTATTTCTTTCATATTCGAAGTAATGGTGTTTTTATGTTAATAAAGATAATAAATTTCACATACTTGACTTCTGAAAGAGCAACAATAATAAAATTTCTCTAGCATTTCCCTAATTTGTATTTTATGAAATATTTTCCGTTTGAGCTGAATAATAATTATACAATCTTATTCGAAACTGGAATATATTTTTAATTAAAGAAAATGTAAGCACGTTTTTTAGTACTTTAATATAATTTAGTTTTGTAGAATACATATTTGAGGAAAATGTAATTTTTTTATGTTTGAAAATAATAATTTAATGTCTCAAATATCTATTTTTAAGAATTATGTAGGGTTTTTTTCACACATCTGTTTTAGCTGTTTTTGAGTCAGCTCAAAATACTAGTTTTTAAAATTGAGTCGGTTATTTAAAAGAGAGAAAATAAAAAACTCACTTAAGTCAGAGAATCGAAAACTTTTAATAAATAATAATAATAATAGTAAATTTGAATTATTCATAAGTAAAAGACTTTTTATGGAATTTATGGACTGATTATAGAGTTTGGACTTCAATTGTTACTATCGAAAACATTTGAAAATTTACGAGTAATAAAATTAATAACATAAAAACGTCTACTGACTTATGCTATTTTAGCAAGAAACGGAGTTAGGGAGTATTTAATTTAAGCAAAATAGACATATTAAACATATTTTTAATTAAAATTACTAGAGAAAACATTTATACGGGAAATTTTTTATCTTTTTATATAATTTTGTTGAGTAATCATATTCTTCATTATTCTTAATTGGATTACAACAAAGATAGTTGGCCAGCTAATTATTTTCTGGCATATGATCTTCGAAGATGCTATCCTAAACTATTAAACAACACTTTCTATGATATGTCTTGCCTGAGGGAAAGGGGCACAGGGATTGGAAATTTTTTCATCAAGTTAAATAAATCGTTAACGATCCATGAAATAAATTCCGCGGCTATTATAGTGCATTATTTATCAGAGTCATAGTAGAATCTCCTGTATAAATTCTTAATCAGATACAAATGCTTAATATGCGGTCCAATGTCATTTTAATGCAACAACATGGAACAAACCTCTTTTTCACCCTTGTTAGCTGTACCTTTGTGATGCATATTAAAATATGAATTTACTTTATTTAAGATTTTTATATCAAAATAATAAGCCAATATTTGCGATAAATAAAAATGCTTTGCATTGGTATGTGTATTACTGGAAAAATTTGCAGAAAATGAAATATTATGACTATAACGTTAAAAACCACGTAGGTTACTACATGTTCCATTTAAGTAATGAACGAAAATTTAAATGTATTATTTGAAAAGAAATGAGTACACAATTACTTGCATAGTTACTATATAGATTATATAGCTCAACTTTAAAGGAGGCATTTGCGGCAAAAAAGAAAAATATATATATATTCAAAAATATCTTGACTTATGTAGTTTTTGAAATGATCGATTCAATTTTTTTATGACTATAATAATACTATTTTCTCAGTACACTAGCAGTTGCAATGCAATAAAAATTAGCGAATATTTCAAATTAGTTGTATTATTTAGATGATGAAAACGATAAATTATAATTTATGCGATTTCAGATAAATTCATCAAACAAACATTTGTGCAATATATTTTCTCAATTACCGGACTTTCCTAACTATTCTTAAATCCTAAATATTTTTAGGTGACCACCATAATCTCCCAATTTGCTTTTTTACTTATTACTTTCATGTTTTTTTTTTAATTGACATGATATATAGATACGTTCTTTTTCAACTGTTTATGCATATAAAAAACATGTTGAAAATACGACTTGCTAGATAAAAGCTGAATTGTTCGGATAAAAACAATATGCTTGCAGCTTATGTAATCCTGAATCATTTTATTGGAACTTTTTTTTAACAAAAAATGGTAAGATAATGGTGTTTATTCATTTATCACTTGTAAAAAAAGTTAAGATAAAATAATGCTGTTGCGATTAATTAATGCTGAGGCGCATTTCTAAAAGAAATTTTTTCTGTAAGGCATTTTAAATGCATCGTTTAAATCTGATTTATTTTTCATGAAATTTTTATTTTTCTGTTTAATATTCACGTAAAAGTACTTTTGTTGTTGGAAAGGAAATATTATTTGTGCCGTCAATAATTAAAAATATCATATCAAAGTATAAAGTCCTTGTCTCGTCTAAATATTTTTTAAATTTTCATCTGTTTTTAAATATTACTTGGTCATTTTAAATATGATATAATTTCTTTTAATTGCTGCTTTTAACTTACATTAATGTATTTATTTATTATTTAAAAGTTTTCTTTCCCTTTTTGATATTCAAGATAAGATATTTCTTTTACTAGAAAGGAAATTTTTTATTTCTGTTATCTTGGAATATACAAAAATAGTTTAAATGATCATTTAGAAATGTGAAATGTCTCAAGTAAATATATTTTTAAATTTAAACTATTTGAAATATTATTGTTTGGACGACGTATTTTTTCCATTTATGGCTTTTTAATAAATTTACTATTTTAATACATATGTTCTTTGTATTTTAATATTTACTTTTAAATATAGTTTTATGAAATAATTTCATATATTGCCATCTTTCAACTAGCAATTATTTAATTCTCATTTGAAGGTTTTCTTTTCTATTTGTGATAATCGCGTGTAAATATTTTTTTATTTGAAAGAAATATTATTCTTTCATCATTTGGCAATAATTTAAAATAATAATCTTTTCTAAGATATGTAAAAAATGTCTCGCAAAATGCTAAAAATTGTAATTTAAAATGTTAATAAATCCTCAAAAAATAATGTCAAATTAAACAAAATAAATGCAATCAGCACACCGGTAGCTCGTAATGTATATAATGATGTAAAAGGAATGCCTATGGTATGGTTGCCTATGGTAAAAGGAATGCCTACACTTTTTGCTCCTGTGAAACTTTTAAAATGGAACGGTTTTAACAAATTTTAACATTAAATATCTTTTAAAATAATTATTTGATTTAAAAACTATTTCCATTAGCATATTTATTAAATATTTCTCTACAATATCATCAATTTTCATATTTTTCTGTGCAATACCTTTTTTAATATTAGTGAAGACATACTCTAGATCAAAAAAAGTTCATTGTCAGCGACGGAATAGCATGAGTTACCTTTTTTAGAATAGAGATATTACTTTTGATTGCATCCTGCAATAATAAACTATTATTAAACACTTTTGCATAGTAATAAATTCTTTTAGAAATTATTTGACATAAATTTATTTCATGCATTATTATTTTTTTCACTTCTTGAATTAGTAAAGAATGCGACTAATAAATGTGCAATCATATATAATAAAAATAATATTGCCCAATTAAACTGATGGCATTGAGCTCACAGGCTATGCATACTAATTGCTACCTTATATTTTCAAGGGTTAATTCCGTTCGAAAAACAAATTAGGGAGGGAAAACAGACCCCTCATTTCTCTTTTTTATACTTAATCTTTGAACCCACCAAACTAAACAGGGGCATGCTTTATCATATAAAAAATTTATTCGAAGCAAATCGGAAAATTCTTAATAAGAACCCATTTACATGATTTAAAATGAGTTGTCACCCTCTTTTATACTTAACTATTAAACTTCCAAAATTATTCAGAGATTTGAACGAAATCTGATAATTCTGCATGAAAAACCCATTCATATAAATTAGGGGGAGGAGCATTCTAACCCCCGTTCCCTCTGTTTATATTTATCTAATAAACAGCTAATACCAATCACGGAGGTATGAGACGGAGGTACCTCATCAGAATGATCCTATATCTAAATTTTAAACAAAAACTGATAATTCTGCATGAAAAATCCATTTTTATAAATTAAAGGGAGGTGCATGAGCCCCCTTTTTCCCGCTTATGTATATCCGATGAACTCCAAAAACTAATCAGGGAAGCGCCTTATCAGAATGTACCTATATACAAATTTTCAAGAGGATCAGGTATTTTTATCGTGTGTTATCGCGTTACGCACGTACGCACGTACGCACGAACGAACTTACGTACGTACGTACATAAAAAACGGGCGGGCACATAAGCTCTCAGGCTATGATAGCCTGTGAGCTAATAATGAAAGAATTTTGGCATTGATAACGATATTATCGGAAGGATGGGCGGAGGAGAGGGGGGGAGGCCGGAGTAAAATAACATTATGGTAAAGAAAAAAGGGGGTCTAAAATTGGCAAAATATTGATATTATATTTGTATAGCCCTTACAGTTATGTGTAAAAATAGTCGAATAACTGATCAATTTGCAGCAGAATTTTGCAGCATATAGATTGGGAGGCGGCAGCGCAGACAATCACCTCATCAAGTTCATGGATGAAAATATAGGATAAGTTAAATATCGACCTGTATATAAAAACGAAACTGGTCTGCCTATTCATAGCTTGGTGAAAACGCCTAAAAGCATGATTTTAGCTGTTGACTCATGGATTTACTTTTATGTTTTCCTGCTCCCAATTCTCTATGTTTTCATATTTTTGGGATGCAGGAAATCACAATGTTAAACACCTAAGATTAAATCGGGTAAATCGTTAAATGGAGTTTTTAAGTGTTTTCCACCAAGATATGAATTGACAGACCGAATGACTTTTAATGTGCGAATTAAGAATTTGCTAATTCTAGGTTTTCATAGGTGAAGTCGATGAGGTCACAGTCTGTCCAGTCGTCTCCCTATGTAATAAAATATCAAGTACTCTAGGCTTTAATTAAACTGTTGTATACGTTATTTTTGTCCAGAAAGTAATGTTAAGAAATCCATAATGAATAAAGTATAGGAACAATGACGAAATGAAAGTGAAAACGGCCTTGGCGTTTCGCAACCAATTCACCTTTCCCTAAATACAAGCCGGGGTTTTTTCAATATTTATAAAACTAGTAAATCTGCAGATCAGGAGCCTCAACGTCAGCTGTGCTCATATTTTTTTTAAACAAACTTTGGGAAATATTCAACTTCCTAGGAACTGTAATTTAAAATTTTCAAATTACGTAATTATTTATAAGAATAAAATAAGAATTAGAAGTTTTCAGCCATCAAAAGCGGTAAATTAAAATTTAATTTTGCTAGGATATTCTGAAAATTTCATGCTCTATTATTTTTGTTTTCTTTATTATAACATAGTAGATTTCTTTAGGGGGGCCTACTCTCCGCCCCCCTGAACCCTCCGAGCCTCACTTAATTTAAATTTGTCACTTTCTAATAATTGTGCTAATGGTTATTGTGTATCTTACATTTCTTTATACATTTTGATTTATAAGGATAATTAACAGTTGGACAAATATTTTTCATTATCGTCATACTTCTACATACCTTCTAACCTCAAACACCTAAACTTGATGTATCAGGAACTTTTGTAAGTGTAAACTCAGTAATCTAGAGTTTTACAATTTTGTTTCCGAAAAAAAAAAAGTTTTGATTGCATTTTGCGGCAGTTATAGCGGGACAGACAGATATACAGAAGAGCAGACTGACAGATGAAAAACAATAAATTTCGTGTCTCCAAAGTAAGCTTTTACTGAAGTTTCGGCAATGACGTCATTATTAATGAGTTATTGATATCCATGTTTCTGGAATTTTTAACGACTACTATAAAATACCTGTTTTTGTTCAATTATGACGTCATATTTTACTAAGTGAAATATTTATTAAAAATATAATTATTTTACTTCTAATTATGCCGCCATTTTTGTCAGAAAAATTCTTATTAACGAAACAAATATCCGTGTTTAATATTTAACAAAAAGTACTATATCTATAATTATTTTAATTCTGACGTCATATTTATTTTTTTTTTTAGTTTAATTTTTCGAATGGAAATTGCTCAATTGAAACTTATTGCTGTTGAAAAATTGTTATTCCAAAATTTGATTTTTCTTTTGGCAACGATAAAGGAAATTGGTTAAATTTTATTTTAAAAATCCCTATTGATTCTGTATGAAACAGAAGGGAATTTTGAATTATTAAGGAAAATATTTGAATAAAATTAATAAAACATAGCCTATGTTTTTTTTTCTGGGCTATGTTATATTTATACGCAAAGATACAAAGTTATTAATTAATTCATTAGTTTTGATGTTGACTTCATTTAAATTTTCGTACACGCTTTCAAATTTATAGCATTATAAGGATAAGGATTAAGATGAATGGTTACTTAGCAACCATTAAGAGATAATAAAGAAAATAAAATAAATACATTTGAAATCTCTAAAACAAATTAGTTTATATTATTGGAACACATTTATAAAAAATTTCCAAAATTTACAGTAATAATTTTAAAAATCTGACAAATGCGTTAATAAAATTTCAAAACAATACGAATAATTTAACTGGTAAATTTTAGTATTCATTTATCATTGAATTCCATTAATCAAATGTGTCATTTTCTCTCAGGGAAAAAAATTGAAAATCATTGGATTTGCCATAGAAAAGCATTATTGCGCGAAATAAAATATTCTATATTTTCCGAACGAATGAAACAAATCTGCCAAAAAACTATACAGCTTAATCCCAGTGTCTCACTAACATACCCACTTAATTTCAAACCAATCGAATGCTTTTTACATCAGTTATCGCGGAACAGACTGACAGACTGACAGAATCCAAAAAATTTCGTGTCTCCAAAGTAAGCCTTCACTGACGTTTCGGCAATAAAAATACAAAAAAAAAGCAGAAAAAACAAAATTGTCTAATAAATAAATAAATAACTAAAATTTACGTCTTATAATAAAAATAACTTTTTATGGCGCATTTTTTGAATGTAGAATTAAATTTCTCTTACTACACAAAATTAAAGAAGCAAATGTTTTCTAAAATATGCACATCGCATCAGAAATATTATTTAAAAAAAAATAATACTACTTACATTTTCCTCCATTTTACCTTCCCCTCTGAATACCAATTTCGCTATTCATTATTCATATGAAACAGCAAACATTTCGGAAAATACAAATTGGGGAAGCGCTAGAGGAAATAAAAATGTTGTTTCCACTGAAAAACTTCCGGATTTCAGCTGCGTTGTATCTTTATTAACATAAAAACCCCATTACTGCAAATATGAGAAAATAACGTTTGCTCGATTGCAAAAAAAAGGTCTCTTTTTTTCTAGAATATGTTGAAAGTGGTAATTTATAAATTATGTATCTGAGATTTTCTCAGTTCTGTAAAAAGTAACTAGTGTTGTTTCTGCTGTCGTAATTTAGATTATTGTAAGGTATTGTAACCTTTTGAATTTCTTGTATTATGCTATAAAATATATTGTATATACAAACATAAAAGCTTGTAGTGTTTCAGAAAAATGCATAATGTAGCAGAAATCAGACATTTTTTAAATGCAAGAACTATTTTAAGCACGTAATTTAACCATCTTTTGCCAGCACACATTTAGTGCGCAGCATCCGTCTATTTTAAATTTAATTGCCAGATTTAAAAAAAATGCCAATATTTGTATTGAAAATTTCTTTATTAATAATGCTGATACTGAACGAATCTTTTAGGGCGGCACATCAGTTTTGTTTATGTATTTAAACAAAACTGATAAATTTGGTCGCATAGCTTTTGTTTATTTATAAGTTATCACTACATCTATTTATATCTTCTTGTTTATGCAAATTATAACTGAATAACCACTGAATTTTTCCCATTTTGTTTTTATAATCAAAGTTTATGAGAAACAGACTTCAGAATTAATAAAATATTCTGTATAAGGTATGAAAATCAACGGTTATATAGTTTTACAGTAAATGCCAGATTGTGAAACTACCCGGTTTCATACGCTAATTTTACGCAAGAAAGTATAATCTTGGAATAATTGCATATTTTGCGGACAAGACCTGCTTATCTAAACGAAAGTATGATTTTTACTGAATATCTGAAATCGCTATTCATCATTAATTTTACTTGAATAACTTTTACGGTGTAAATTAGCAACACACTATTGCTTTAATCTGAAAGCCTCACATACTTTTAAAAATTTAAATGTTCAGATTTCTTTTTTTGAAAAAAATGTCATAAAAATAAAATAGAATAATTGCTCGTATATTAAAATAAACAGTAACAAAGAATCCGTATCGTATATTGAAATTTAAAATGTTTGCACTGTGTAATAAAATGTATTTGTGATGGCCAATTATCAGCACAAAGGGTATAGGCTATGAGGGCGGGGAGTGCACTCCTTGGAGGCCTTGCCAGGGAATCTAACCCGTATTTACGTAAGGAGTTTGAAGGTTCGAAGAAAACCACGGAAAACTTCGAACGATTAGGCCGACGCGACGGCCGCGATTGTGTTCGAACCCAACCCTTGCCATATACCAGTTTCGAAAGCAGAATCTCTCAGCCACTGGTGTGGTCATTTGGTGAAAGGGAAGATCTTCATATTAATAATATTCATTTCATCAATGATGTGAATCTTTTTTTAAATTTCCATTAAAAAATTATTCTTAGCAGCGTCATCTCTTGCTGCTATTTGGAATTAAAATTGGAAATTGCAATAAAACAGCAACTGAGATATTACTTAACCTTCCTACAAGAATTTATCAATACCACTCATAGATTGTTATTCAATTAAAAACAAAATAGTTTATTTTTAGATACGCTATACTTTAGAGACTTATTGTATATTATAGTAAACCCGCTAACAAAATTACTTATAAGAGGGTTTTATTAGAGGCAATATTTATGTTTTCCATTCTATAATGTAGAGTTTCATTTATCCTGTTTTTCAAGATATCAAAGTCAGATATCATTTCTTAAATACGCCTGCTTCATGATTAAAATTCATAAAATATGTTGAAAAATAACACATATTTTTCCTTCACTTAAAAAAATCTTTCCGAAATTTAGCATTCATTAGTCACTGCTTATGAACAACATTTGAAAAACTACAAATTGGAGAAAAATAAAAGGAAACAAATCTGTTTTTTGCATTACAAACAGTCAAAATTTCAATATTTGCTACATTTATTAACATAAAAACATCCTTATTTTTTTAAGCGAAAAAACTTTTGCTTTAGTGCATAAATTGTCTTTTTTATTTTGTTAGAATGCTATTCTACAGAATGTGCGGGATTCTACTAAAAAAGATACACATTTGTTTAACTTTTTTCTTTCATTTTCCTTTTTTTTCTCTTTCTTTTTCTTTTCCTTTTTCAAGCTATAACACAACTTGAATTTCTTTTTAATATTTGTACAAATTATGAATGAATAAATTTTAAACTCTTACTATTTTATATTTTCACAAAAACACAGCTATGGACATAACTTTAGAACCAATGACATAAGTTAATAATAATGGGGCAGCCTTCCTTCACCATAACATCTAAGTTTTTTGCTGTGTATTTTGTATGCAATGTTCTCCTATATACATGAAGTAAAATAAAAATAACTTAAAAATATAGATTAAAATACTAGAGATTATCAGACATGAATCATGATTTTTAAGTATGAGAGTCAGTTTAAGCTAGTCTCGTTTATTAAAGAGTGGTAAATGATCAATAGTGATAACTTTAGAACTTCATGATGAAAACTCGAGTTAAAATATATTATTAGAACTAGAAATTACAAACAGTTTTAAAGATAAAGTTAATTAAGATTCATAGTAGAACACAGTACTACTCGAATTTAAAAGGATGCTCAAAATTTCTCATAACACACCAGTCTCTGCTATTGCCCAAAATTCTTCAGTTTAAAAGAACATTTAAATAATATATGCAGGGTGTTTCAAAATTATGTGCAAAAATGTAAAGGATGGTAAAGAGGAATCTAAATAAGCTTATTTCGAATAGGAATGTGGGTGCGGAGTTGCAACGTTGAGGCCCCCGTGTAAAGGAAAAACATATCTGTATCGCATTCAATCGGACTGCAAATAATCACACTGTTAATACTTAAAACATAAAGAATAATTGGCGTTTACTTCAGTCTAATATGATACATAACAAAATAAAATAATCTATAATATAATAAATTTTTTTTATATAATCTAATAAAATTATCTATAGTTTATAATTTTGTATAAAATAATCTAACAATATATAACAAAATAAAAACTTCATAAAAAATAAAAATAAAAATGTTAAAATACTATAAATAGTACGAATAAATCACAAATTTAACAGAAATGTATTAAAAGTACTTCAAAATATCTAATCAAAATATGTAATCAAAAATTATTATGATAAACATGCTGCTGTAAGTCATTAAATCTTTCTAGATTTTTTTTAAATGTAATTATTGGCAAGCTGCAAAGACGAATGTATCTCGTTTAATAAATTTTAACCCTTGGCAATCCGTTATCTCCGCTGTGGAGACATCATCTTTTCTTGCAAAATTCATTTTTGTCATCATTAATAAAGAAAAATAAAATTTGCTTTTTTAATCTAAGCATTTTTGAAATTGTGTACAGTTGAGTCTCTCTATAACGAAACTCCATACGTCGAATTTCTCTATATAACGAATTTTTAGTAGGAACGGTCCCCATTTCGCATGATTACATTAAAAACAATCTCTATATAGCGAAATATCTATCTCCATATAACGAATTTTTTCATAAATTGGTCTTAATTTATTCAGTTTTAAGTTAGCTTCAAAATCATATGGAATCAATTTTCCATCAGTTATTTTTGATTTATCGTTCAGTGCTGAGTTTTATTATTATTATTATTATTATTATTATTATTATTACTTCTCTCCTGGTTCTTTAAATCCGACGAATTCATCCCACCTCCCACACACCTTTCCACATCCTTCTTAAAACAGTGTCAAATGGATTGATACACATGTAATAGAGGAATCAATGAGAGGCACATAAGAGAGGCCTTCAAATGGAGGAAATGTTAACTACAATTTTTCATTCCTTGCCAAAATTGAGAATTTTTTTGAGAGCTTAACAATTTTAAAATCAAAACAACAAATAATTACAGATTTCTTCGTCTGAAATTAATGCAAGTCTTCTTTATTTGATTTCCATTAAGCATTCAAATAAATGTCTGTTCTATTTTTTGAAACAACTTAAATAATTAAGAAATAAAATGTTAGGTTAATATTTACTTTTAAACATTTCAAATTCTTAATTAAAAAGATCAAAAATAATATTTGTTCAAATTTCATACATTAAATACGATTTTTAACATCATTCTCTATACATCGAATTTCTCTAAATAACGAATTTTTTACTGGAACGGTGGATTTCGTTACATAGAGACTCGACTGTACTTGAAGGAAACTTTTTAAAAAAAAAATGGTGCTGGCCAATTAAAATTTGTGTAACAGACGCTGGAGTTCGAAGGGTTAAATCTTTATTTTTCTACATGATTATGTGTATTATAAATGGGTAATCTGAAACATGTATTAATATAAAAAAATGTTAGAATTTTGACTAAAAATATTCTAAATATTTATAATATTCACCAATATTATGTAATCTGAGATTCCTGGGTTGAATCTTCTAGTGTACATAATACATTATTTGTTAAAGAAAATAAATTTATCTTTAAAATAAAAATCAAGTTCGCAATATAATACTTCCTTTTGCTTATAAGAAAGGGCCAACATAAAATAAGGAATAGACAGAAGTTTTAAGATAAAAATAGCTATATTTAGATTTTTTTGAATAAAAATATTCTAAATAATCAGTTTGTATTATACGTTCACTTATATGTCGAAGGTCTGAGTTCAATCATGTGGTTTTCACAATATACTATTTCTCAAAGAAAATAAGTTTACCTGGAAAATGAAAAGTTAGGTTTGTAGTACTATACTTATACTTTTGATTATAAGCAAGGCCCAACATAAAATAAGAAATTGACAGAAATTTTAAAACTAAGACATATGTTTTCATATTATCTGCTAAGATACCCATTCATTTTAATATAACATAAGAGAAAAAGTGATATTATAATATCCGTTGCGTTTGATTGCGTTTCACTCAGAGAATGTAATAATTCAGCACTCTTGCAGAACACAAATTCTTTATTCAAACGATCAAAATTCCAAAAGGAAAACATATATGTCTTAGAATTGTGAGCATCACGATAAAACAAGTTTTTTTTTTTTTTTTTTTTTTTTTTTTTTAAGAATGAATTGCCATTTTAATGAAGGTTCACCAATAGGAAAGATTGATAGAGGATTTTTAAGAAACAAACTTTTTTAAATTTTGGATAAGGTTAGTTTTGAAACTGACACCCTCAATTGTTATTCATATCCAGAAAATCCCAAACCATTTTTGTGTCCCTTTCAGAGTAAGCTATCAAAAAAAAAAAAACTCAGTTTACTTTTTCTAATTATATTTTTTGCTGTTGTAAAATAGAATTTATACATGTTTTATGGATGTTGTGTTTAGAAACGCATGTAAAATTTTACACCCAGAAAAAAGTTTTGTTGAATTAACAAAAATTTGTTTGGTCCATTAAATCTTTTCGTTCAAATATGGATCAGTGGAAATTTTGTTTGAATAAACGAAAAAAAAAATATTGGTGATTTTTTTTTCAATTTTCAGCCCACAATTTTCATCTGAAATATATTATAACGTAATAATAACGTCATTATCCGTCTCAATTTGAAATGTTTTCATTATTCAAAAATTATGCTAATCCTTTAAAGATATAAAGTCAACTAAACGAAATTACGTGAGACAGTTATGGCTACTGAACACTAATTTAAATTTTGCAAAAACAAAAAAAAATAATAAAATTACAAACTGAAAATACAATATTTTAATCGAACTAAAAAAACAGATTTTGTTAATTCAAATAAAATCGATGAAATTTTGTTAAAATTTTATAGGAGTGTTAACAATTTTGTTTTTTGCCTGAACAACAAAATCGATTCTTTACTTTAATTAAAAAATTCGTTTAAGACAATCAAAATGTACTCAACAAAACTTGTTTTCTAGTTTTAATCAATTCCATTTTCTGGATGTATACTCTAAAAGACGGCGGCAGAGAAACCTGAGGTATCCTTCACAAGAAAAACAAGTTGGAAATTGCACGTAAACGTAGCGTTCGTACGATAACGAAGTTTTAAAAATATTCAGATCTTGTTGATATAGTAGAGCGTACTCCTATACAGTATAGTAGTCGAAATCTTTACGTTTCTGTTAATATGCAGGAAGTAATTTTTATTACACCTCAGCAACGTATATCTTATTCATAAACTGTGAAATAGTTGAATATAAGTAAAACACGTACCAAACCATGTTTCCCCGTAAAGCATTATATAGTGGAATACATTTGTGTGGCCCTGTAATTTAATAATAAATATTCTCTGCATTCCAGATTGTACAGAATGTAGATTTTAGTACATACATCATAGATTCATGTCAATTATATTATGTTCAAATGAGTGTAACACCATTAAAATGCATTTGAAACATTTTTTCCCATTGATCGTAATCTAACGGAATACTTTTGATTGTCCCTGTAATTGATCTATGCATCCGATTTTCATAAGAATTGAAATGACTCGACAAAATTATTTAATAATTAAACGTTTTAAATTTCAAACGATTAAAATGCATTTGAAACTTTTTTTCCCATTGATTGTAATGAAACGGAATACTTTTGATTGTCCCTGTAACAGATCTATGCATCCGATTTTCATAACATTTGAAATGACTCGACAAAATTATGTAATAAATATACGTTTTAAATTTCAAACGATTTAAATGCATTTGAAACTTTTTTCCCCATTGACGTAATGTAACCGTATCCTTTTGATTGTCCCTGTAATTGATCTATCCATCCGATTTTCATAAAATTTGAAATGACTCGACAAAATTATGTAATAATTATATATTTTAAATTTCAAACGATTCGGTTGGACAGTTTTTGCGTTGTTATATGCGGGCGGACAGACAGAAGGACAGACGGACAGACAAACGGTCAGACGGACGGACTGAGCGACAACAATAGGTACTACGTATTTACATAATTACGAACGCACCTAAAAACGCTTTATTTTATGGAGGAATAGAAATAGTGGAATCTGATGATCCCTGTCTCACGGAAGTGAAGTGGCACATAAGTCTAAAATTAATATCACTAGTGGTTCACTCTTAGAATTATCATTAAAATTTTCTGCTCAGACTGATTATTTTGTAATATGCGAATCGAATTTTAGCAAACATCGGGATTTCATCCATGAACTGTAAGAGATGAATGTATGTACTGTCGCTCCCGATATATTTATAAACGAAAGAGTTTCGAGTGAGAAATTTTAAAGCTGTACTTGCTTAGTTACTATGCAAAAATTAAATGATCTATTACGTAGATTTTTACACGTGCATAAAACTAATAATTTATACACAATTTTTAATATTTTGGAGGGAGCATTTCATTTCAAATATTATTAATCTTTATAAAGCAATCTTATTTTGAAATAAAAACATAGCTTTGTTATGAAAGGAGATACGTTTCCTCCGTATGAAAAAAAATGTGCAGTTTTTATTAGCTCACAGGCTATCATAGCCTGAGAGCTTATGTGCCCGTCCGTTCTGTATGTTCGTTCGTGCGTAACGCGATAACTCGTGATAAAAATATCCGATCCACTTGAAATTTTGTATGTATGTATAACCTGACAAGGCGCTTCCCTGATTAGTTTTTGGAGTTCATTCGATATATATAAGAGGGGGAACGGGGGCTCATGCCCCTCCCCTTAGTTGATATAAATGGGATTTTCATGCAGAATTATGTTTTCGTTCAAAATTTAGATTAGAATCATTCTGATGAGGCGATTCTGTGACTGTTGTTAGGTGTTCATTGAATAAGTATAAATAGGGGGAACAGGGGTTCTAATGCCCCCCCCCTTAATTTATATAAATGGATTTTTCAAGTAGAATTTTCAGATTTCGTTCAAATCTCTGAATAGTTTTGGAAGTTTAATGGTTAAGTATAAAAGAGGGGGATAACTCCTCTTAAATTATACAAATGCTAAATGGGTTTTTATTAAGAATTACCTCATTTGCTCTGAATTTTGGATATAGATTTTTTATATGATAAAGCATGTCTTTGATAGTATAGGAGGTTCAATGATTAAGTATAAAAAAAAAGAGGAAAGGGGAGATCTGTTTCCCCTTAATTTTTTTTCGAACGGAATTAACCCTTGAAAATATAAGGCTTTAATGTACAATTAGTATTTGTAGCCTGTGAGCTCAATGACATCAGTTTAACTGGGCAGTATTCTTTATTTTTTATTTAAAATTATTTTATTTTATTCGAAAAATAAATCACAAAACATCAAACGTAAACTAAGAAATAAATAAGAAATACAGAAAAAGAAAATCTGCAAGTCATTTATATGCTAAAATATGCTATTATATGCTAATACTAACACTTAATGTAACATATGTGAAATAATGACACGTCTTATTCTAATATTTAAAAGTATTTTAGGCTACTATTTTATATTTTGAGATGCATACATGAATAATAAATGCGGTCGCTGCTGAATTTTTAATAGTATAAAAGATTTCAAAAACAAAATTTGTTTTCTTTTTATTTAAATATTTCTACTTTTATAAGTATTCCACTTTTCCAAACTAAGTTTCATTTTTTTTAATGCTTAAATCTTATATAAAATTCATCCTCTGAAGCTGGTTGAAAATAATCTTAAAACTTCAACATGGTTTTATTTACGTAATGTTTAATTAATATTTTTAAATTTTTTTTCTTCTAGTTGTGAAAAAAAATGAATTACAAATCTTAGAATAAAATGTACATTCATTCCTTTTATTCCCAGTTATTTTAAATATCATTTACTTATAAACAACTCCAGATATTCTACTATCTATTTATAAATTATCAGACCCATTGACACTCTGAAATTTTAAGAAGCATTATTTTTGGATGGTATTCTTTGCCATATTTTTTCGCGGAACTTCTACATTAAATAAAAGGAAGAAATCTATTCGAAAATAGTGGTATTCAGAAATCTGGGGGTTATAAAGTTTTTTTTTTCTTTTAATTGAGGTTTAAAATCTTCATTAAGATTCTCTCATTCGTTATGAGCACGTATACGTGTTGCAATTACAGTCGTGAAAAAAAGTTTAAAAAAAATGCAAACACCTACTAATAACTCAGAAAAAATATTGTAGGAAAATTATCGAATGAAAATTAAGACTATTTTTATATGATGAATATAAAATGTACACTGTGAAAAAAAAAAATCTGTAAAGGTACTAAACATTTTTTAGGAAACTGAGATTCCAAGAACTTTTCATGTAATGGTAACAAGAAAAATCCATGAAACCGATTCTGAAACTTGAATTTTTGCTGTTACCGTTACAGGAAAAGTTCTTGGAATCCCAGTTTCCTAGAAAAAGTTTAGTAACTTTTCAGAATTTTTTTTACAGTCTACTTAGAGGGCCACACGATAAGGATCCCTAGCTTTGTTTTTTACAATAACTGTGACAAATTTTGACAGCATAAATGAACTCACACTCTTTAATTAGTCTAAAAACAATATTTTCATACAATTCGTACGATAAGTTTCCGAGAAATTAATTATTTTAGAACGGGCATATTTTAGGGGCTCTATCCAAATTGAAATTCGGTACTGGATTGTCGACCGAGAGAGCCTTTTTTTTTTTATTAGGCGTCACTCTAGCAATATTTGAAGACTGCTAGAATACAGACTAGCATATATAGTTTAAAAAATTTCTTGTCCCTTCTTTCGTAGACGGCTCCTTAAACCATCATTTTGTCATTTTTAAAGCATAATTTGAAAAACTATTTGGAAGAAAAATTGGAAATTTTGGTTTTACGTAAAGCAGGATTTAATAAATATAAATCTATCAAACCAATTGTAGGTTAAAATTCATAATTTTTTCTAATATTAATTTAACACTAAAATCGCCGGCTATTTTACTCAAGTTTTACAAAAATTGTTTCTCACCAGAATTTTAATTCTAAACTATTTAATTTATTTAATTGATGTATTTTCTTGCTGTATATATTTAACAAATCTTACGAAGAAAATTATGGTTCGAATCGACTTTTATCTACCTGGCAGGGGTCATTTTGACCCCTAATGGCGGTTTTAGTGTTAATAATTCAAATTTCGTATCCTACATTCATAATAATTGCAAATTCAATGTATTTATGTTTGGGTATTTTATTATTATTGTTACATAAAAAATTAGTACATTAGGCATATATTCAGGCATACATCATTTCAGGAGATATCACTATAAATATGAAAATATGTTTTAACATTAGAAGTACTAAATTTTGAATGTTTATAATTCATAAACTTATCATTCAAATGACTTGAAATTTGGTTTCTAGACATAGTTTGCACCGAAGATTTGAAATATCTTATTAAAAATGGGTATTTCTGTAAAGAAAGTTTAAGTTCGTTAAATATGCAGATAACCCCCTAAGCAAATTATATATATATCATTTAAAACTAGATTTTATTTCGAATCGTTGGTACACTGTAAAAAAAAAAATCTGTAAAGGTACTATACTTTATCTAGGAAACTGGGATTCCAAGAGTTTTTCCTGTAACGGTAACAACAAAATCTCAAGTTTTAGAATTGGTTACATGGATTTTTCCTGTTATCGTTACATGAAAAGTTCTTGGAATCCTAGTTTCCTAGAAAATGTTTAGTACTTTTACAGATTTTTTTACAGTGTACCAGTAATTTGCTGCTACGATAGTTTGTTAAGGAGTTGGTAAAGGGTGTTTACCTTTTTTTTCATTACCAAAAAAAAAAAAAAAAATCCACGGCTGTACATGCAATTGCGTTGAATTTGGACTTTTATTGTTTTAAAACATAAAACGTCGCGTTGTTTAATCACAGGCGAACAGGTGATATTTTGATGATAATACCCACTAACAGTGCCACCTCTCTCCCTGTAGATGAATACATCTTTATCACATGATAGAGGAGCCATGAAGATAAGGCTAGCCATGTGACATACACTGTAAAAAAAAATCTGTAAAGGTACTATACTTTATCTAGGAAACTGGGATTCCAAGAACTTTTCCTGTAACGGTAACAACAAAAACTCAAGTTTTAGAATCGGTTACATGGATTTTTCCTGTTATCGTTACATGAAAAGATCTTGGAATCCCAGTTTCCTAGAAAATGTTTGGTACCTTTACAGATTTTTTTTACAGTGTACACGTGCTAAAACACAATGAATTAAAAGAAACAATAAAAATAAAGAAAAAGCTCAAAACTTTTGAATGTCCAATTAAAAGGCAAGATAATTTAAAATTTAAGGGTACGTGAAACATTAAAACCAAATCTTTTAATTTTCAATAGATTCATTTGAAAATTGGTAGATTTCATAAAGGCAAGTTCAAACAGTTAAATTCAAAATTGAGTGTTAAAATAATAAAAAGTTTTTAAATTATTAAAATTCCAAAATTTTAAAATACCAAATAATTGTCGCATTTTAAAATGCCCCAAAGCGCATTTCTTTTGAATACAACATGATTTTTTTGTTTGGATTAGGTACATTTCCGTTATTAGAAAAAAAATAGCATAAATTGTAAAAGTTCACTGAACGTGTAAAAAGAAAAAAAAGAACATATTTTATACAAATACTCTTCTTTTTCGTGTAAAATAACAATAGTTTTTGTATTTTAGAAAACTTTAACATTTGTAGTGTAACATATGTAGCAAAATTTAAAAGGTTCTTTAAATGAAACTATTTATGGTAACTTTTATTTATTATTATTTTAGGGGGTTCGCAGTAAAAAAATTAATAGAATCTAATAATCAGAAATGTACTGTTAAAAAAAAATCTGAAATTCATGGATATATTTTTTCTGAATTTCACAGAAAATGTCCCTTTTCACAATAAAAGGGCATTTTCGTTAAAAATTGGAAAATTCCATCATATTTCCTAAAAATAACGAAACAAAAGGAGATAGAAAGAAAGAACGGAGATACTCGGTTAGCTGGGGCAAAATTGTTGTGAATATTTACAAAACTGACATGTTGCTTGGCAGAAATGAAAAAAATTTAACGAAAGAATCCTGGCTCTTTCGTGAGACTTGTATCACACTACTAAAATACAACTGTATTTTTTTTTTTTTTTTTTTTTTTGTCATCGAGATTAAAAATAATTATATTTCTAACAAACTTTCTGCAACTTTATAATACTAATTTTATACAGTGATAAAAATTTTGTTTAAAAAAAAGGCTAAACTATCGGTAAATTTACATTAGTTTTTGGTTAAACGCAATCGATTACGTTTCTCGGTCATCATTTTGCACATATTCCTCTGATCTCATATCAATTTCCCTGTACTAATTCCCATGTCTTTATTTAACGATATTTTTATCTCTGTTAAAATTTACAATTCAAAATACACATTTTTTTGTAATTTTAATAAAAATAATAATAATAATGATTTATTTAATTTAGAAGAATTTAGAAAAGGAAAAATCGTCTTGTCAGAGTAAGTGGGGATTTTCGCCGACAACCGTTTCGGAAATGTTTCCTTTACCAGACGCCAGAAACTTGGTAATGTTAAAAATAAATTGCGCAATAAAAATGTTAAAAATAAATTGTTTTTGTAAATATAGAGATGAAAGGTTTAAAAGAATACATAAGGTGGTCTGGGGTAATAACGCCAGGCGGGGTAATAACGCCAAGTGCTAATATTTTGCATAATTATGAAATAATCTGGTAAATGACACCCATGTGCTCTGCGCAGAAGGGTTTTGAGTCATATAAATCGCAAAAAACAGCTTCAAGTTAATTTGTTTCATTTTTAGGTCTTATTGTTTTTACAAGTAACTAAAATTAACGCTTGATCTAAAATTTGCGGGATACGTTTTGTGATGTGAAGAGTATTTTTTTTTATCCGGAAATACTTTGTTAATTACATAAATTTGTAGTACATTTCATGGACTTTCAAAATGTTGTTGAGGATTTTGGATATCTTCTCGAGATAATTTGTAATTTAAAAGGTACAGCGCAATAACTATAACGGGGTAATAACGCCAATCCTTGGCATTAATACCCCGGTTGATTCCCTACAGTGGCCGAGCTACATCCTAAATACTGATTCAAATAAACACAGTTAAAACTGTGCAATGTTTCTAATAATTCTATTTAAGCTGTCCTTTTTAAGCAAAAAGAAGCTCACGGTCTGATATTCTTTTGCCTCATCTTCCCTCCCCCCCCCACACACACACCACACCTTTATTTTTCTTACACTTTCACAAAAAAATGAACATTTTCAATAGCTTAGAATGCAATTTGTCGATTTCTAAGTTTGTAGAGTTTGTATTTTTAGAATTGGGCAATCTACATGTAATTATTCCATCTTATTTCATAGTTTTGTTTGCATGGCGTTATTACCCATATAGGTGGGTAATAACGCCAAATAGAATTGGTCAAGATATCACGCCATTACATTTTATGAAGACATATCTGTTAAATTATTTTTTTATATAGATAGTTAATGAGTTGCTGTATCAAATCATATATTTGCTTGAAAAATACAAACTGAAACTGAGCCGTGAAAATTGGCAGAACCTTAACGTGGCGTTATTACCCCAGGGTACCTTACTAGACGTGACATGTAAAAACTTTTTTTAAAAGTTCATCCCAATAACGTTTTTGTTCTAACTGAAGACGTTCGAGAACGGAAGTTTTTCACACTTCTTAACGCTGTTGGTGAAGAAAATTTGCATGAAAACACAAAGTAAAATTTCGTCAAAATTCTTGTCATTGAACATGTTATGTGCCTGCATTTGTATTTTCTGTTTTAGAAGTACCTAAATTATAACAGAGGTAAATTTTCCCAGTGGGTGAAAAAAGTCGGGGCCAGAATTCGAACCTGGGATGTATTGTCTGAAGCCGCCAATGCTGTTCCAACTGAGCTATCCCGTGAGCCTAATCGGGTTATAAATTGAAACACATGAATGTAGATAAACTTTTCTTCGAGACTCATTAATATTAAAAGTAGTCTATATTTATTTATCTTTGTTAAATATTAACCTACAAAACATTGGAAAAAATATACGCCATAAATTTGACCATATATTTTTTAAACAATGTAAATATTATTAGTAAAAGTTATTAAATTCTGAAATCTGTAAGCATGTTAATCGTTTTTAAATTAAATATCAAACAATAAATTCAACAATAATAATAAAATAAAAATAAATATTTATAATCTGACATATTTTTGTAATAATTGAAAATACTTTAATAAAAATTACTAAAGATAATTTAACTTTTTAAACTTTTTTATGATATCATTTAAATATAGAGAGTACATAAAAAGCCATACTGTACACAAATATTTACAATATTACTGACGAGTAATTTTTAATTATTTATTAAATATATCATTAAATTATAACATTAATATTACTGTATATTTTGGAAAACATTTTTCTTATTTTAATTTGTAACTGATTTCATACATGAATACACTGAATTAAAACCGAGAAATATTTTGCAGTGTACTTATTAAATATTACTTATATTCAACACTTCCACTAATAAAGGTAGATGGAAAGGGGAAAAAAGTGCGAATTCAGTGAAGATGATAAAGCACGCATTATAGAAGAATTTAAACCCTTATAAATAAAGAAAAATGAGGTCATCATCTTTTAAGTCTTATTTTATTTTTAATAATCTTATCACTTTATTAGAAGGTTTTAAAATTACACATGTCCTGAGTTTTTATCTTCATTTAATTTAATTAAAATAGCCTGATTATTCTAGATTATAATAAAATAATAATCTTTTCAAATATTGAAGACATTTTATTTTGTTAGAAAAATCATTCTCGAAACTTTTATTTACATAAACCCATCCTTAGTAATGTTCAAAAGTATTTTAAAATTGTAAGCGTTTGTATTGTTTTACACAATATAAATATTTTTTATATTATATATTGTATTATATATACGTGTTGTTTTTACATTATATTAATTCGTTTTCTCCATACAAAATATCTGTTTTTTAATGCTATCATTTTGCAAGTACATATTTTCATGTTAACAACAAACACATTATAACAACATTCACAGTAGTATTATTTTGTTACGCTTGCATGTATGCATTCTGCATACATGACGCAACTGAAAATGTTTATTTGAGAAATTGATAACATCCAAAAAAGCAATATTTGTATTGAGAAAAAATATTCATATAATATAAAAGCCAATTGTTTTTTTTTTTTTTTCTTGAAATGCGCAACAAAAAAAACTTTTGCTTCAGATTTTTTTTTTTTTTTTTTTTTTTTTTTTTTAAATATCGGAAATTTATTGTGCTTCTGATGTTTTCGAAAAGAAATGGACGCTGTTCAAAATCGCAGATAAGACGGAAGAAGTTGTTATGTTTTTCCTAACGTTTTCCTATATCTAGATACATTTACATTTCTTACAGTGCAGTCGTAGCGTATATTGAAGAAGACAGAAAACAATAATTTTAAAATTAAATAAAGTAATTCTAGATTCTGTGAAATTAATTAATAATCTTGTAAATAGATTACATTTATATAGTATATTATAAACATAAATCTGGTTGGAGCAGTGTTGCAATGATTCAACTAGTCGGATGTGGCAATCCCAAAGTTTCTTCTATCTCATGTACGTTAATGCTTCAAAATTTGCCACCGCAGCGCCAAAATTACAGGACAATGTATGCTGATCCTGAAGATCGTAAAGACGTGAAATTCTGTGCATTCATTTTTGAAATAAGACTATTGTGGATGTTGGGACAACTGCAACATAAATGTGCTATCTGATGGGTGATTCATACCAAAACATAAACAGCAATAATACTTATCAAGCTATACCTGAATCTGAGGTTCGAAGAACATTCGTTAATTAGTTCTTGAGATAGAACTATTATAGAAATCGGAAAAATTCAGCATAGCAGCACTACCATTTGGGTGATTGACAGTACAATGTAAACAGAATTAGTTCATATTACGATTTACTGAATCTGAAGTTTGATGAAAATCCGTGAATTAATTCATGAGATAGAGCTATGGCGGAAATCCTGAAGAATGCAGCTTTGTAGCGCCATATGTTGAGCGATTTACATGAAAAACTAATGAGCATCAATCTATATCAGGAACTTTTTTAATCTGATTTTTTATTAAATTCCGTTCTTGAGATAGAGCTATTACGAAAATCAACAAAATGAGCATAGCTGTGCCTCTGAGAGATTTACAGCAAAATATAAACAGCATCTATCCATGCCGAGGACAAACTCAATCTGGAGTTTCTTAGAAATTCGTACATTAGTTATCGAGATATAGATTTTATGTAAGTCGTAAAACATGCAGCCTAGCAGCGCGCAATTTGCACCAACAACTTATCAGCATTAGTTTATATCAAGGACTACATTAATATAAATTTTTATCAAATTACGTGCATTAGTTATTGAGATAGAGAGCCCACAATATTTACTTCACGTATAAAACAGACAGAATACATTAAAGAATCACATACAGAGATTTTGTAAAAATATCTTTTTTGGAATCTCTGACCATAATTCCGTCAAAAATGGGAATTCTAAAATTTTGAAGAATACAATACTTTTTCTCTAAACGGATAAATGTTTCTTAATTTAGAAAAGTGTAACATACCCAAATAAAATGAACAACAATCTCTTCCTAGTTAATCATGATTCCAAAAAATTGCAAAAAATTATGTCCTATTACATTTGTGGCACAAACTTGCAATTTTGACTGTGTTGATGATTTTCTTTAATCATATTATTAAATGACAGTTTTATAAACATGTCGTGAATAAACATTGCATTAAAAATTCAAATTAATTTGTGTGCAGGGTTAATGTTCAAATTCGAAAATGAAAAGTTTTCTAATGAAAATCAAATTTCAATTTTTTAAATTGATTATAGGTGTAAATGTCAACCTAGTGAAAAAGATTCCATGCCGGGAAATGAACATAGGCCATCAGTATAGCGCACTGACGTTCTACCGACAAAATCACATGGAACGTCACCCAGCCTGGAACTTCTCGCTATTACATGTTGGCAAGGCAACAAACGCAGCACAAGATGGGATATATACACTATATTGCCATTGATTATGGGACACTTGCGATTTTAGACATTTTACTAAATATCTAGAAAAATACATGAGGAATCATCTCGAAACTCTTAGTGTATAAATATAATTGTATACGTCATACATCTCCGTGAAGATTTTTTACCGAAACGCCATAGGAGACCGTCAACAAATTAAAAAAGAATGAATATCTTTTGAATAACCCTGTCAAAACTAATGTAGCAAAAGCGCTCAAACTCTAGATTACGATTGAATGCCTTATTGTAATACACTGTGTTCATTTTTATGCAAATAGCATGCACACTCGCAGAGTAATTAAGGTTTTTATAAAAATGGTCCCAAATTTTTCCAAGTTTTTCCATTATAATTTTCAGAGTTCTTAATATAAAATAATATTTTTTTCAGAAAATATGACAAACAACATTGCACACAGTACCCTGTAATCAGAATTAAAAAATAATAAAAATTGTATGAAAAATGAGTAGGTTTACTATATAATTTTTTACTGCGCATGCGTCAAAGATATCAAAATTTCATTTGCATATTATGTTAGCTAAATGTATAGAGCAACTTTTGTAAAAGTCTCAAAATCATAGCTTGAAAATTCTGAAAGTAATCGTCTATAGAAAAAGGACAAAATCCGTTGTTTCCAAAATGAAGCAAAAAAATGAGGGATTTTATCCAAATGCAGTAGTACATCCCATATTGTGTATTCTATATTGACACTAATCAATAAATATATGGATACAACCCCTCTTGTTTTTGCTTCATTTTGAGAATAACGGATTTTCGACTTATTCAATTGAAGATTATTGTCAGAATTTTCAAGTTATGATTTTGTGACTTTCACAAAAGTTGCTCTATACATTTAGCTAACATAATATGCAAATGAAATTTTGATATCGTTGACGCATGCGCAGTAAAAAATTATTTAGTAAACCAACTCATTTTTTATATAATTTTCATTATTTTTTAATTCTGATTACAGGGTACTGTGTGCAATGTTGTTTGTCATATTTTCTGAAAAAAATAATATTTTATATTAAGAACTCTGAAAATTATAAGGAAAAAACTTGGAAAAATTTGGGATCATTTTTATAAAAACCTTAATTACTCTGCGAGTATGCATGCTATTTGCATAAAAATGAACAAGACTTATTACAATAAGGCATTCAATTACAATCTAGAGTTTGAGTTCTTTTGCTACATTAGTTTTGACAGGGTTATTCAAAAGATATTCATTCTTTTTTAATTTGTTGGCGGCCCCCTTTAGAGTTTCGGGAAAAAATCTTCACGGAGATGTATGACTTATACTATTATATTTATACACTAAGGGTTTCGAGATGATTCCTCGTGTATTGTTCCAGATATTTAGTAAAATGTCTAAAATCGCAAGTGTCCCATAATCAATGGCAATATAGTGTATATATATATTCCGTAAGCCACCGACCTGGGGAAAACACGAAAATCAAATAAAATCAGCATGGATGAATGTATTAATACGCGGAAATTCTTCGAGGGAGAAAACTCGCCTTGAATAAAATATTTTAAATAAAAATCAAATTTCAAAATTTTTAATTGCTTATAAGCATAAATGCCAACCTAGTGAAAATGGTTTTTATTAAAATTTTTTCATTGGATTTTTTTTTCACTAGGTTGGAATTTACGACTGTAAGCAATTAAAAAAATTTAAATATTGTATTCAAGGTGTTTTTTCTCTCTGCGAAAATTTTTCCGCATTAATGAAAAATTTTACTTACGTCATGTGATGTTATATGAGTTTAAAGTAGTAATTAATTGATATGCTATAAAATATTGTCACTACTTATTTAAGATCGTTCTTCATCTCTTAGGATAGCTAAAAACTGGTTTTGTCAATTTCGAAATGGCGAATTCAAACTAAACATTAAAATTTGACATGAGCGAACTTCTGGCATCGATAATGATTTAATCAGTGGTTGAGTGAATAATAATCAATGGATTAATATTGTAGAGATTTAGAGAGACTAAATGCTACCAATTCGACAGCATTCCATCATCTAAAGCAACTTGGGTGCACTTCAAAAGTCAATGCATCTAAAATCGCTCACGCACTTTTACACTTACACAATATATATTTGAAAAAATTAGATAACTGTACATTTTCGACATTTACTGCAGAATTTATAAAAATAAAAATACTTGTGCTGAAACTGATTTTTGGAAACATTTCAGAGTAGTTTTCATAATGTATCTCAAACAGTATATTGGCTTTCTTGACGTTATTAAGAGCGTACACTAGTCACGCGGTAAAAGCCGAACGCTAATGTAATGTCTATGGAGGCGTTCTTTTCAAATATCTCGTTCAAATTTTAATATTTTTACATGATTTTTTTGCATAGGATAGTTGAGGACGATCCACAACCGGCCTAGTTTTTACTTTTTCTATTTTGGTTATATATTTTTTATATTATGATAGTTTCAGTTTCAGAACCGGTTTAAACCGGTTTTGAAAATTAAAGTAATTTTTTAAAAAAAAATCTAAAAGCAAAATTGAAAAAAAAAAAATAAAAACTAGGCCATTTGTGGATCGTCCTCAACTATCCTATGCAAAAAAAAATCATGTAAAAATATTGAAATTTGAACGAGATATTTCAAAAGATTGCCGCCATAGACTTATCATTAGCGTTCGGCTATTACTGTGTGACTAGTGTACGCTCTTAACTCTCTAGTAAACATATTCATTTTAAACTAACATGCTTAGCTGGTAATTAATGTTATATCAGAATATATAGTGTATCAGACCAGACTGTTGTGATCATTAAGGTTAGTTGTAAGAATTAGTCCTCCAGCATTTGTCCGGGATGGCTCAGTTGGGAGAGCATTGGCGGCTTCAGCCAATACATCACTGGATCGAATCGGGATCCGAACCTTTTTCCCCCACTGCAAAAATTTACATCTGTTATAATGTTATAACGTTACTCCAGCATCTAATTCATAATCAATAGCATCTTATAAAGCTCGATTTTGATTTGAGGAAACTTGTTAAAGCACTATTAAAACCTTCAGAAATGTTATAGAAAACTAATGGCATATATTGTTTTTTTACATACTTGCTTCATTAAATCTCAACAATAGAGAAGGGGATAAACTTGAGTTTCAATAATTTCGGAATAGCAAAACTAATTTACAAAATGGATTTCTTTTTTCACACTCTCGTTTGAAAATTTAAATATATATATATATATATTTATATTCCTCCCGTATATTATTAATTCTTCTGCGATTTTTAAATACAAAGTACGATTTTTATTAATCGTTGGTAAGTCTTTCAACTTATCAACGAAAGGTAGTGCTGTCTAGTAAAGGAAAAATATATTTTCTTTCGTTATTATCTTATGTTTCAGTAGATTCGGAAACCTTTGTATGATTTTATAGTCCATAAGTACAATGTTTACGAAAGGATGTATTTATAATGTATTAAGGATGCATTAATATGTCTATCATATTTTACTTTATTCCTTTTATTTACCTTATAATATTAATTGCAATTTAAATTTGTCGTTAAAGCGCAAAACCTGCTGTCATAGAATCTCTTTGTGGAAAAAAAAAATCATTTATAATTGACGACTTTTTTTATGTTATTTTTTAATTTTAATTAATTAATCTATTTATTTGTAGATGTAAATGTTTGGTATTTTTGTCACACGATAAAATTCTTTTTCTTACAGAATGCCGTTTTATAAATATTTCCTTTTACTAAGTTTTAATATATTTTTTAAAACTCATTCAATACCTTCTTTTCAAACACTTTGAGTATGTCTTTTCAGCAAGTTTATATTGGTTTAATGATTACGAATTACCTATTTTCTTGTTATACGTACTCTTACTTAAATTACAGAGAAACAAAATATAAAAACAGTATTATAATATTCGTGTTACAAGTATAAAATTTTAGATTACTTAATTTTACAACGAGAGTGTGAAAGCAAAAGTGCGTTTTGTATTTATTTTTGATATTTCAAAATTCTTAAAACTCAAGATCACTTCCTTGTAAATTCCATTTGCAAGAATAGTAAAGGATTGCTTTCATAAGCCAGCGATGTCCGTGTTTTATATTGAAAATCCTGATGTCTTTAGAAAATGATATAGATACATCGTAAAGCTTTCCTTCATTCGATTTGCGAAAGGAAGGAGATTTTGAAAATTCTATAGAAATGTTTACTGAAATAAGGTATATATTTATAATCTAATGTAAATTTAATATTAAACTTTAATGCTTCATTTGAATGCGACGTAGATTTTCTTTCACTATATAAATTATTTATTCTTAATAAATTGTTCGATAAAAACATACAGTAAAATTTGGTGGCGTAAAATTTCAGCCCAAAATTGTGTTGAGGTCACCTTTGATGACAAAATTATATTCACCAAATTTTCTTTGTATATTTATTTTCTTTGTATAGTCATACAAACATTTCATACATTGAATTTGTAATTTTTTTAAAATGCACTGTAAAACCAGTTAGCTAACTCACTTCTTAATTTAACTTAGTAATGAGATTTTATTTATAATAGATTACATTATAATTCATTTAAATAAATCGTGTAGGTGATTAAATTATTGCTTATATGATTACTTTTTAAATATTTTTTTTTGTAAAACTAAGACATTAAAAATCAATCATCGTATTAGTTTAGTGAGAACTACATCTAATTTTTAAGTTATATCTAAACAAATATTAATCAAAGTCATTTCTATTGATTTCTATAAAACTTCAATCATGAAAAAAATTAGAAATTTCGTATTAATTGATAAAAAGGAGCAGATTTTTTAAGATATTATAAGAATATGCCGTTTATCAGAAAGTGAATATTAAAGCTAATACCAGTCTGAAAATTGCGAATTAATGCTATAACTATTAAGTATTTAAAATAATATTCTGAATAGACCAAAAGATTATTTATTAGCAATAAAGCATTATTTCCTTTAAAATCAAAAAAGAAACTCAAAAAAGAAATTTCATTATGATATGTAGGCTTTTCTATTAAAAATGATAACAGTAAATTCAGAAATCTGAAGTGCTCGTAATTAAATTTTTGAACATTTTTTAGAACCCAATGTATTCAATGAAATTTCGCGGGTTCGAACAGTAGACCCCCCGTTTTGAAACTGGAGAAACTCTTCTGTCATTACTTGATTCTACCACTCGAATAATTATCACTTATTTTCTGTCTTATTTTCTTTCTGATTTCCATTGTAAAATCAGTAGCAAAAAGACTAAATATGCTAAAGGGTAAAAAATGCTTGGATTAACTAGTCTCAGCATGTATACTTATTTTCTAAAAGTTCTCAATAACACATGAATTATAAATCATCGTCAAATGCAATATTAAGTGGAAGTATTACTTGAAGCTATTATATTTTCAATGATGCACACCATACAAGAAGGATACGATACTTTCTTTAAACTATGTATACGTAACAATTTGCAAGTTATCTTCCAAAAAAAAAAAAAAAAAACTTTTTTTTTTAGCTTACGTCATACTTATTTTGAAATGTAATATTTATATTCGCTTTGCGTGTATATTTAGTTTCATATCCGTATATACAAATTAATATATGGATTTTATCGTTAAAAGCATGTTTGCTTAGAGTTAAATGAACCAAGAATATTTAGAGATTGGCAAGTATTCAAAAAGTGTTCGAGTGATAAAAATCAATGAAAAAACCACTAGCGGTCATTAAAATAGAATTATTGCTGCTAGTATATACCTAAAACAAAGGAAAATCATAGGTTATAATTTAGGACTTTTATAATAAAATTTTATGTGTTTTGAACAGCAATGAGCAGTTTAAGAAAGGAGCTAGTGTCACAACAAGAATTTATGTAAATGTTCACTAAAATAGAAAATATTTTCATGCAGTCATAAATAGGGTTCTGAAAAAAATCTATTTTAGCCAAATTGCTTAGAAAGAAGTTTATTATGTGAGATATTTGCATTTAACCGTCCTACTCTGTTGAAATTTTACTCAAACTTCATAAAAATATTTCACACCACAATTTTTATTTAAATCCCTTTAACATACTTATTTAACTTAAATCTTTGCGTTATTTATTTAATTTACTTTCTGACAAATTTTCTGGTTTGAATCGAATGAAACGCATTATAGGACTGGGTCGATTAGACCCACTCAGGGTAGGAAGGTAAATACCGGGTGTCCCAAAAATGACTGATGGATTTAAAAATTCAATAACTTGCAAACGGTGACAGCTATATTTACTTTTATTTTTATTTTTTTTTTTCCAGGAGGGTAATGTATAATGTCAGGAGTTTTTTTACCGTAATTTTTTATTTTAGCTCGAATTTCAAACAATAGGTTGTGCTGACGGCGATTGAAGGCCAGGTGATCAGTGCTGAGCGAAGTGTCGACCGGGCCTTCAATCGCCGTAAGCGCCACCTATTGTTTGAAATTCGAACTAAAATAAGAAATTACGGTAAAAAAAAACTCCTGACATTATATATAACCCTCCTGCAAAATTTTTTTTAAATAGCTGTCACCGTTTGCAAGTTATTGAATTTTAAAATCCATCAGTCATTTTTGGGACACCCGGTATATGAAATCTCTTTTTGCTCGTTTTTCTCATTTTAATATCTTCTGAAAGTTCTAAAAGGCCACTCGGTATATTGGTTAGAGTAAATTGAAAAAATTACATCTGTTTTGGGGGTTCCAATATCAGTTTATTGTTGGCGTAATGCAGTAACTGATAGGTTTCCCCTTGTATCAAATTTATAATTTGGATCATTTTTTCTACAAAAGTCTACTCTTAAAGCAAAATATTCAAAACTGGCCAGTTCTTAACAAAATATTCCACGTTCTACCTTAAAATAAATTAAGAAAAAGAAACTTACATTTTTGTTGTGGTTAAATCTATTTAGATGACAAAAAACACTATAATGTTTTCTGTTAAGATGATCTTAAAATACACATAAAATCGAATAAAACAACTGGATTTCCTGCATAATTAAAATCCATAAACGTATTTCCGAACAGTTCTTAGTTAAAATTTTAATGGACAATTTCTATGAAGTTAACATGGTAGAAAAGCCATAAAAATTTCTTATTTAATGTGATAAGGCAAAAACATTTCAACAAATCTTTAATAACCAGTATCTCGTGCCGATTAATCATAAAATTCAAACACTTTAGTATAAAATTTAAATATTTTTGCAATGTCAGAGTACTTTGAAGTTACTGATTCTACTTTACGTAATGCAAATGAAAATGTTATTTAAAAACTGGTAAGATACGCATAATTGTGAAATTTCTTTATATATATAAATATGTGTATCATTTAAATTAATTTACAAGTTCCTGAACTTAATTTAAAGTAATAAAAAACCATTGATCTATTAAAAATATTACCATTTTAAATGTATCAATAAAGACATTATCATTAAAACTCCTTTGCTTATGATGTAAGCATTAAATGATAAATAGTTAATTATGTAATTGTTTTCTATTAGAATAATCTTCTAGCTGAAATAGAATATTACAAATCAATTAATCTTTCTAAATAATTAGAAATGCATTAAACTTCATTATTTTAAATTCAGACAAAGTTTAATCGAAATTCAGACTGATTAGTTTTATCCGTTTCTAATCCTGAAAAGTCAAAGATCATTAGACTTCATTGGGAAAAGATGGGTAAGCATCGCAAGCTATCAGAAGAATATGCATTTAACATGTTTCCAAATATTATTACTAATAATCTAAAACATTGAGATACTATTATTGTGTGAAATTAACACAGAAAAGTCATAAATAATTCTTATTTAATGTAAAAAGGCAAGTAAATTTCAAGAATATTTTTATAATTAGCATTTCGTGTTCGATAATCAAATGACTGAATTACTTTAGTTTCAAAATTAAACTTTTTAATAATATCCGAGTGCATTTTAGTTACGAATTGTATTTTACATAATGCAAATGTAGATGTTGATAAAAACTAATAATATATTTATAATTATAGAATTTCTTTCTTTATATATATATATATATATATATATATATATATCTTTTAGATTCATTTATTAGTTCCAAATGGAATTTAGAGTAATCAAAAATCACTGATGTGTAAAAAATTACCATTTTAAATGTCTTAATGAAGACATTCCCATTAAAATTCCAATTCGTTATTATGTAAACATTAAATGATTGAATAATTCATTACGTAATGGTTTTCTATTAGGATAATTTTCTAGCTGAATAAATTTATGAATGCAACAAATCAGTTAATCTTTATGTACGATTAGAAATGCATTAAACTCCATTATTTTAAATTCAGACAAAGTTAAATCGAAATCCAGACTGATAAGTTCTATCCATTTCTAATCCTGAAAAGTCAAAGATTATCATTATTCATTGGGAAAAAATGAGTTAGTATCGTAAGATATCAGAAGACATTCAATTAACATGTTACCAAATGTTATTGATAATAATAAAAAATATTACGTTACTAGTAAGTAATACAAACTTGATTTTGCATTGCACAAAATTTTTCTTAAATTATTCAAGATCAATTATTTCAGGTTTTTTTTTTTCTTTTGGCTTTCTTCTATTTTTAATAGAAGAAAGCATTGTAAACGAAATTTTTTTCCGGTTTTCAACTGATTTACACATTTTAGAGGTCAGAGATTCTAAAAAACATGTTTTTAAAAAATGCCTTCTTAAAATTTGCCCTCCTGTCTATGTCGCCATTGAACCATCGTAAAGTGATATGCATAGAATTGAACAAAATTTTGTGTGAGTGTTTTTGGCTGTGATAAGCAGGTCCTCGTTCAATTTTGGAACATTCCATTGAAAGGGAGCGTTGTAATAGCGTTTTGGGGCTAGTTTCTGTATTGTACCATCAAAAAGTGTATGAAGTTATGCATAGAACTGAAGCAAACTTTTTATATGTATTTGGGTCTGGCTAGTAGATCTTTCCTAAATAAAAAAAAAAATCTACCAGAAAGAGCCGCTGGAATAAAGATTTTTGTGCCATTTTCAATACTGTGTCATTGAAAAAAGAATTAAGTTTATGAAGAGAATTGAACCAAATTTTTGGTATAAGTGTTGATGGCTAACACGCTCTCCTTGAATTCGAAAAGGGGGCGCTGTAATAACGATTTTTGTGTCATTTTCAATATTGTACCATTAAAAAGTGTATGAAGTTATGCATAGAGTTGACCCATATTTTTGTGTGAGTATTTAGCTATGGTTAGTTGGTACTCCTTGAATTCGAAAAAATTCCGTCGGAAGGGGTCGCGGTAATAGCGATTTTTGTGCCATTTTAAATATTGCACCACCGAAAAGTGTATAAAGTTATGCGTAGAACTGAACCAATTTTTTTATGTAAGTGTTTGGCTATGGCTAGTAGGTCCTCCCTGAATTAAAAAAAAAAAAAAAATCCGCCGAAAGGTTGTGCTATGATCGTGATATCTGGGTCATTTTCATTATTGTCCATCAAGAAATGTATGAAGTTATGCATAGAACTGAACTAAATTTTTTGGGTATAATTAGTTTCGGGTAAAGAAAGCAGGTCCTCGCTGAATTTAAAAAAAAATCTGCGGAAGTGGACGCTGTAAAAGCAATATCGGTGCTATTTTCATTATTGTACCATCGAAAAGTATATAAAGTTAAATACAGAATTGAACCCAATTTTTTCTGCATGTTTTGGCTATAACAAGCAGATTTTTCTCGAATTTGAAAATATTCCGTGGGGAAGGGGCATTGTGATAGCGCTTTTTGAATCATTTTCTCGATTCTTCATAGTTCTATTGTTCATCGGCTCGTACAGATACAGGAAATCGCGTCCTGCTAAGCTGACTATTTGCAAACAGCTGATGATAACATAATAAAGGAAAAATAACGATATTAATAAATATCATAATGTACATTAACTCGTTTTTACTCCAATTAATTGACTGATGCCGAAATTAAAAAAAAAAATAAATTTGGTATGGTATTGAATTAATAATATTAAAGTATTAATGCGTGTAACTATTTTTCGAAACATTAAATTGCATTTATAAGATATATATTTGTGATTGGCACATCCAACTAGAGTACCAATCTATCTTTTTTTCTTTTTTTCTTTTTCTTTCTTTCTTTCTTTCTTTTTTAAAAATATTTATTAAAATATAAAACAAATTTTATGGCTATATATGCTGTAATCGCAAAATAAATAAAAAAAAAATTCTAATATGAATTATCCATTTTCCTGTATAACTAGAATTTAGTAAAAATCCAAAATTTATACCAGAATTTTTTCTAATCAAAACTTTTACTGACCATCTATCCCCTACTTTAATAAGGAAAATGCGGAAAAAATCATTGTTTTAACGGTAAAGAATGGGTAATTGAGTGAAATCAACTTGTGACGTGGCTTGGGGTGTCACTGGTGACGTGTTGGTTAAATGAGAACATAGTCTAAGTAAAGTTAAAATTCAACACGTTTATTTACTGTATTTGGAAAATGGGGAGTGGAGCCAAAGTTTAATATTTCCTACAACGAGACACAATACTATAAGATTAAATGGTAACTTATACTCACATTTACGACTAAGTCCGGCTCAGAGCACTAACCCCGGCTCTTCTTTTCAGGTCGCAGTCTAATCTTACTTTAACCTGTAAGAAAACATCCCGTGGCAAAAATCTTTTATTCTCAAACACTCATAGTGCTAATTAACTCTTACCCGACTTGATTTCTGAGACTCTTCCACCACCAACACTTAGGCAACTCTTAGCTTAATGAATCTTAGGCTATCCCGGCTCACCACGCCACACAACACTTTGCTAGCTCTCCTCGCCACACTACACTTTGCTGGCTTTCTCGCCACACAACACCTTGCTGGCTCCTATCGCCACACAACACACTCCTACTCCAACTCACAGCTTTTATACATTGCAAACTGAAGACGGAGCTAGAAATTTGCATAAAACTAATAACCTCAATTAACTGTAGATTTGAGGGCGCCACGCACACTCCGGAAAGTTAAAGTTGCATAAAGGATAGATGTCGCTTTTGTGCCACACATGTTAGAACATTCACGTCACGATCTCACTGAAAATACTAGAGTGCGTTTATTACAAAGGGACACTCCCTCATAAACTGTTATTGCAATTAACCTGCCTATTGAAAAAAATAATACATATAACATCATGATTCGTACAAGTTCATTATTTTCTATGAAAAGTACCGGTATCTATCTATATTATAAAGACCAAACGTATCTGTGCGTAATGCATACGTCATTTTGCGAATGGCATCACTTTGAAATTTGAAATGCAATTTCGTTTTTGATATTTTTGCTACTGCGAATCTTTTAACTTCTAAAGATCGCACATTTTAGATGTTTACACTGTCGTATAGGGAAAAAATTTACTTTTAAATGCAATTTGTTTCAAAGCTGTATATTAATTTGTTTTTGATGTAATTTTTTTTTTTTTTTTTTTTTTTTTTTTTTGTAATTTTTAATAGAATTTTTCTGTTCGTGACAATAGAAGTACTCCATTTCTATTAAAAACAAAGGAGAAAAAATGTAGATTACTACATTCTTATTTTGCCATTTTCTCATTGAAAAAAAAAATTGATCGAAGTACGTACCGTGTCAAGAATGTAAAATCCGGAGAAATTTGGTTTCATTTACAAACTTTCATTTATTCTTAAAATAATATAAATGATTTAGTATCTGTTTCGGATAATAGCATCCAAACTTCAAGTTTTGAATTAAAATGATTTCAAAATAATCAAATTAAAATACCGTTTTTTCGAAAATGTAAATACAGATATGAAAGATACATATATAAATTTTGATATGGTGAAATTGATGTCGTGTTTAGATTTCACGGGGATAAAATTCGATGATTGAGTCAAAGTGAAATAATTTTTACTTTTTTAGGTGCGTTCGTAATTATGTAAATACGTAGCACCTATTGTTCTCGCTCAGTCCGTCCGTCTGTCCGTCTGTCTGTCTGTCCGTCTGTCTGTCCGTCCGTCTGTCTGTCTGTCCGCATATAACAACGCAAAAACCACCCAACCGAATCGTTTGAAATTTAAAATACATAATTATAACATAATTTTGTCGAGTCATTTCAGAGTTTATGAAAATCGGATGGATAGATCAATTACAGGGACAATCAAAAGGATTCCGTTACATTACGGTCAATGGGGAAAAAGTTTCAAATGCATTTTAATCGTTTGAAATTTAAAACATATAATTATTGCGTAATTTCGTCGAGTCATTTGAAATGTTATAAAAATCGGATGCATACATCAATTACAAAGACAATCAAAAGGATTCCGTTACATTACTGTCAATGGGGAAAAAAGTTCCAAAGGCATTTTAATCGTTTAAAATTTAAAACGTATAATTATTACGTAATTTTGTCGAGTCATTTCAAATGTTATGAAAGTCGGATGCACAGATTATTTACAGGGACAATCAAAAGTATTCCATTACATTACGGTCAATGGAGAAAAAATTTCAAGTGCATTTTAATGATGTTACACTCATTCGAACATAATAGAATTGGCATAAATCTATGAAATATATACTAAAATATGCATTCTGTACAATCTGTGATGCAAAGAATTTTTATCATTAAATTACAGGGCCACACAAAATGCTACTACATAATGCTATACGGGGAAACATTGTTTGGGGCGTGTTTTAATTATATTCAACTATTTCACATTTTATGAATAAGATATACGTTGCTGAGGTGTAATAAAAATTACTTCCTGCATATTTACAGAAACACAGAGATTTTTACTACTGTACTGTATCCGAAGTACGCTCTACTATACCAGCAAGATCTGAATATTTTTAAAATTTCGTTATCGTACGAACGTATCTCATTTGCTACGTTCACGTGCAATTTACAATTTGTTTCATTTTGGATAAATAGTATATATAAGAGCTTTAATTGATAACTTTATAATAATAACAGATCTTTTAATATTTTTTAGTGCTTACGTGTATGATTCAAGTTTTATTTTAACGATTTCAACAATTGAGTTTTAAAGAAATAGTATTTTGTTAATTTTTGGTTAAATGTCATTTATTTAAAAGTAGATTTACCAATATAATATGCATTTTTTTTCTGTAATTAATTTTGTAGGCTTATTATAAATCAATGAAACGGCTCCATCTTAATTATTTTCTTTCGTCGAAACTCGACTGGTTCTATGTTGTTTTGTTAAATAGAAAAAGAACTTGCGTTTAAGACACTAAATATTCTTTTACATTGATTTTCTTTAAGAAAATACTGCTACTGAAGAATTTCTTTGATTGGAAATTTCAAGACCCTTACGAACTCTGCATGTATTACAATAAAGTCAGTTTTTCCTTTTAAGTCTTGCAATCGTTTTGAAAATCGAAATTTTTTTCTTTTGTCGGAATTACACTTTTCAGATACTGGAGATTCCGAAAAACATAGTTTTAGAAAAAAAATTGCTGTCCGTCATTCTGTGTGACTGTATATCTGTCCATAAACGGACTATCCCCCGAACAAATTGAGGAAGAGACTTGAAATTTTGTACATACTTAGCATCTAAAAATGGGACGAAGCCTAGTCAATATCAGTAACCTTAATTATCCAGAACAATTTTTTTCGTACTCTTGAAAAATTCGTTCTTGTGAAAGGTTTATAAAAATTTTCGTTTTTTCTTAATTTAAGAGTGAACGTAAAAGGCAACAAAATAAAAGAAAAATTACATAAATAACAAAGTTGATCGGATCATTAGTTGCCGAGATATTTGTAATCCTGTTTTCCATATTCTTCGATTTTTCATAATCCTGTATTTCATTCAAATTTCAATTCAAAGATATAATTTAATTGGAAATGAGACACTTAATTTGACGCAGTAAACTGTTAGTTAATATGATTATTATTTTTGGAGCTATAAGAATGTTTCTTTTAGACAATTTGGTACTGCTTGAGTATTTTGGCGTTTTATATAATTTGTTGAAATTGGCTCATCACCATTTCATTAATAGAACACTACTATGTAAGATAAAAATATTTAAATATAATTTTAAATTTTGTTTTGGAATTCCAATGCATTTTATAAATAGTTAACACATGATTTATTTTCATTTATTATATTATGCATATCCATGATGAGAAGTATTACGGTGGCCCCCCAACGACTAGATGTTAAACTGTTCTGAGCAAAAAGAACAGCATAAATGCACGACACTCATGTAGTATTAAATAATAGTTTGTTTTAACATTCAATCTAAGGAATTTCTTTTACATGATCGATTTAAGAATTCTGTAATAAATTTCTTTTCTATAAAACTTCTAGTTTAACAAAACTTCTGCAAATCAATCAACCTTTCAGTATAATTAGAAAAGCATCTATCCTCATTAATCTATATCCCATCTATGCTCAATCAAAATCCTTATTGATCAATTCCATCCAAGTTTAATCATGAAAAGCCTAAGAAAATTGCTCTTTAACAGTAAAAGATGAGAAAGTAATTTAAGTGATGAGGTGACTAGTTAATTATTTTCCATGTAAAGTATCAGGTTTTATTAAATATAGAGAAAAAATTGAGGTTAAAGTGCTAAATTTCACTAAAGAAAAAATTCAATAAGAAAATACTGGTTCTGAAGAATTCCTTTATTTGTAAATTCTAGGACTCGTACGAAACTTAAATATATGTAATATAGTCAAATTTTCCTTATAGCTAAACTTCTATGAGCAAAGACTACAGTATTAATGCACGATTAATTATTATCACGATCATTATTGCATGATCAATATTATTAATATACTATTGAATAGTAGTTTATTTTAACATTTAAGGAATTCCATTTACATGATCGATTCAAGAATTCTGTAATAAATTTCTTTTCTAAAAATCTTCTAGTTTAACTAAATTTCGGCAAATCAATCAACCTTTCAGTATAATTAGAAAAGCATCTATCCTGATCAACTTATATCCCATCAGTGCTCAATCAACATCCTTACTGATCAATTCCATCCAAGTTTAATCATGAAAAGCCTAAGAAAATCGTTCTTTAACAGTAAAGGATGGAATTAATTTAAGTGATCAGATGACTATGTTGATTAATAGAACAACACACAGGGTTCGCACAGATCTACCACTAAAATTTAAGAATATTTTTTTCGAAGTGTTTCACTGCAGAAAAATATCGTAGAATCTGTGGATGAAGGTGGGGATTACGAATGTTGTGGTTTTAAAATTAAATGTAAATTTTCTTATTTTTAATAGTGGTGCCAGAGTCCTTGGAAATTCCAAGGAGTGTGCGAACCTTGAACACAGTTTAATATAAAACACAACGTAGTGACACGTAAAACACAACATTTGATGTTTATAATAATTAATCTAAAAGCTAAGAACATTATGTTTTTCAATAGGCACACTAAAATATTCTTTACCCATTCATGCGTAGAGTCATATTATTTCCGACGATTTAGATATTAATAAATTTGCATAATTTTCGTTTTTTTTTATAACATGAAATTTGTTGAAACATGAAAATGTATAAAGTTGCCGTTTTAAATATTTTCTGTATTCATATTTAATTATAAAATTCTTAAATTAATAATTTTTTCAAACAGCATGAAATCGTAAAAACAACAGAATAAGCAAATTTCTTGTAGCAAATGTTCCGATCATAGCTACTCATTAACGTTTTTAAAAATGACGGTCAGCTAATAAAAAATTATATTATCAAATTTAATCTTTAAATTTAAAAAATGAATGATTTTCTGGAGTTTTTAAAGGTAAAGGAAAGCGTTTAGGAATCTTCGGTATCTAGGAAGATATATTATTGTGTATTTTCTTTTTTGATTACAGCTCATTTTTCTAGATTAAAAAACATTCAGTTTTTTTAACTATTTGGAAAATAGTTCTCCCCAGTAGAGAACTCGGAAATTTGAAGTATATCTGAATCTTTTTATTGGTTGAAATCCGCAACTTATTTCATTTTATTCATTTTTTGATTGGTAAATGTCTAATGTCCAAAAATGGAATACTTCTGTATTTTATTTTATTCGTTTTCTGATTGGTCCATGTTTAATGTCCAAAAATGGAATATTTCTGTTGCCACGATGACAAAAAGAAAGTAATAAGACCGTAAAAAATAATAATAATTTGAAAACAAATTGTAATAATGATTTCAAACAAATTTCATTTAAAACTGTGTTTTTTTTTCTTTACACAGCGCGTAAAAATTTAAAACGTGCCATGTTTAGACATTCAAAAATTTGTAGTTCTGAAAATTGTAAAACTGAAATTTTATTTAAAATTTGATTATGATGGGCCAAGGAATATTAATGCTTAATCTATGTCGTACGTACTATGAGGCGTTCAGAGGTCGGTTTGATTAACTCCATCAAATAAAAATGAATTTTTTAAACAGTTAAAGTTGTTTATCTGTAAAATATTTTTTTTTCTATCACTGGTCATAGAATATTAATGTTTAATAAATGGCGTACGTAATATATGACTCGTTATGATGATCATGAAAATGTTGTTTATTATTTTTATTATTATTATTAATTTAAATGTAGGATTTATTTATATGTCTTTAAATTTTTAGTCTTTGAAAATATCATGTTCTAAATAATCGTTGTAATATTTATCTATTTATTTATTTATTTTTAAGTGGTCGAATAATGCATTGTCCCATTTTTACGAAATCGCTGATGCATATTTAATCGCAACTTAGTTAATTTTTTTATTTTTTTACAATGTAGAGCTTATTATATTAATATGCGAACACTTTCTAAAAAATATCATGCTCTGTTAAACTATTCGTTAGACACCTCTGTAATATTTACCAATCATAGATATGTATAAAATAAAATATTAAAATAAAACATGTGCAAACTATTTATAAAATGCATTGCAATTCAAAAATCCTTTTTAATAACTTTTTAATTTAAAAGTAAAACATTTAAATATTCCCTTTGGTAATACTAAGTTTATGGAAGTTTCATGCATTTTTACTTTTTAATTATCTCCTCAGAATATTAGTATTTTTATTTTTTTTCTCTTTGAGCTTTTTTTAAATGATGTCTCTCTTTTTTCTTAATTGTCAAAAAATTTCTAAAATCTGTGCTTAATTTAATGTTTTATGTGTTAAAAATTGGGAGTAAAATTTTAACACTTCATGAAAACTTAAACATTAGATTTTACAAATATTTTGAGAAGTAGTAAAAAAGAGGAATCCATTAAGAAGATTACGCATAAAAAACAAGTTAAAAATATTAATTAAAGAGATATTTTTTTGATAAGAAGACATCAAATAACCCATAGATGGAAAATTATCGAGGGGAATTCGGAAACTGACTGACTAGCATACTTAAGTACAGTGTGGTAAAAAAAATTCATAAAAAATCGGAGTAACTGAAACTTTTATTTTGATTACACAATTTCCACATGGGTGCTATCACCATTTCTCCGATCTGTATTGTAATCAGAGATTAGTGTACTGACTCTGTGTCATATGCAAATTTCCTCCTTGGACCCCAATCAAGTTTTTTCTGTGGGGGAGAGGATTCCCAGAACGGTTTTTTGTGCGTGCATAACATGTCCGTTTCTTGCGATAGACGTACGGTTTTAACGCTCTTTAGGGTTTTCGCATGCGCTGAGCATTTTGCGATGAAAAAAATGGGTGTTGTCATTGGAAATTTTCGAGTTTCTGTAACTATAATCGTAACCGTGAGCGCCATTTTGTTGCCGTTCACAGAATCTCGAGCTCATCTTGAGCGGACTGGCCACTAGAGCTCCGTATATCGGCATTTTTTCATGACTTTTTTTTATGATTTTAAGTTTTTTTATGACCACACTGTATATTTGTGAATTTATAATACAAAATAAACTTATGTTTTGATGTATACATATATATATGTTTACTGTAACTATTTCATGGAAATTCTAATCAGTTTTTTTTTACATTAGTTAGAATATCTAGGATTTATAAAAAATGGTTTCGATACATAGTTTTATTTTCTAACAAAGTAAAATTATGGTAAGCATTACAGTAATAATTTACTTTTTTGATCACGGTCTTACACTTTAGTTAAAAAGTCTAAATATTTCTGTACATAAAACATTGAAATCGTTAAATATTCCTTTATCTGGACTATATATGTTATAAGGATTTTTAAATCAGAAAGAAAATAATCCATTTGATGGTGTAAAGAATGCTGAAATATTGCATCCACATGAATCCTATTTCATAATGTGTGGAAATAATGTCGAAACATATGTGACGTATGCAATACATGGTAATTCATTTTAACCCAATTAATGTAAAAAAAAGAATAACCTTAGAATTTTATATTTATTTTAAAACTCTATTTTCAAATCCACTTCATGTGAAGAGTTTAAAAAAATGCACTGTCACTTTTTGAGTTTTTATATGTTGTAAGATTAAAAAAAAAAAAAAAATAGATAAAATGAATAGGCGCAAATAAAAAAAAGTATTATACCATGCTTTGTTCAGTAAAAAGCAATTACATATCTTCTGGAAATAAAAATCTAAACAAATGTGATGTACTGCGTGCATGTTCATGCATTTTATTTCTAATTTCTCAAAATACTATCTTTATTCATCGATAGATTGAAAAACCTTGTAAAAAGATGTGTGTTAAAGTGAAACTATACTGCCGTTGAATGGAGTCAATTGATTTTCTTTCAGTAAGTAATATTTAAAACGTTTTCAATAGTTAATTCTGAACCCAAATCGTTGATACTATACAAGGGAATGCCTTTATTCGGTGCACAGCTTACATGAAAATCCAATTTCTAGACTGTTGTGTTAAACTGCAATTGTCGAGCGTGAGTTAGATGATTAAAACTAAACTGTATTTTTCCTGGAATAATAAATTTACAAGAGAAATTATGTTATGACTTTTGATAATAATATATTATTCCGATTCATGTAAAAAAAGATTAACTATAGAATTTTATATTTATTGGACTCTAGGACTATTGGACTAACACTCTAAATTAATTTGCACTTCTTTGAAAAAATTTGGGGAAAAAAGCGATTTCACTTTGTGAGTTTGTATATGTTATAAGATTTGTTTAACTACAGCAAATGGAAACGTACTATGCCACATCCTGTACATTTAAAAGTATTACATATCTTCCAGGTATAAAAAACTTAAATAAATGCGATGTATTGCGTATATGTTAATGTATTTTATTTCTAATTTATCAAAATACTATCTTTGTTCATCAATATATTGAAAAACCTTGTAGGAAAATGTATTAAAATAAAATGAAACTGCCATTGAATGGAGCCAATGGGTTTTCTTCCAGTAGGTGGTATTCAAAACAGTAGTTAATTCTGAACCAAATTCATTAATTCTATAAAAAAACGCCCATTTTACTACACAGATTAGATAAAAATCCGATTTTTTTGACTATGTCATTACACCATGAAGACAAAGTGTGAATAGCATAATTAAGAACAAACTACATTTATCATGACATAGTGAATAATAGGAAATTTTATTATCTGTTTCTGATTACATGATTTTATTTCTGTTTTGCACATTGAAATATATTACCTCTTCAAAGAAATAATTTTAAAACACTTTTAAACAAACAAACAAACAAACAAAACACCGAAAACACTGACGATAATTAATAATTAAAATAATATATAAAAATAAAAACATAACAGGGCACGTTTCGAGCTAAAATCTTTTAGCTGTCATCAGCTGAAGCATACATGTGTCTGTAAGCGGACAATCTCAGAGAGGAGCTGAATAAAAGAGGGTGGAGTTTACAAAAAGTTCAATAAGTGGTGGTAGCTGAAATAGCACACCAGAAGACAAATGTGATGACAAAATAATACAAGGGAAAAAGACGGGAAAATGTGGAATAATAATAGTAGTAATAATAAAACGAAATAAAAAGAAATAATTGACGATTAATAAATACATAAATAAATAGAAATATTTTTTAAATATATATAAAATGAGAATAGACAAGAAACGAGGGGAAAAGCATAAAAGAAATTTCAAAAAGGAGAGAGAGAGGATGAGGATGAGGAAAGATCATTGACAAGACGTTTGAACAATTTAACTGTATGATGTCATTTTTCTTTTCAGTTATCGTTTAATGTTATCTTTAATGTTATCATGTTCAGTGTAACCACAAATAATAATAATAATAATAATAATAATAATAATAATAATAATAATAATAATAATAATAACAAAATTATTATACCCTGTCTCGTTCATTTAAAAAATATTGTATATTATGTGGAAATTATGTCTAAACAAATTTGATGTACTGAAATACATGATGATGAATTTTATTCCAATTTATAAAAAAAAATCTTTGTTTATCTATAGATTGATAAAACCTGAAGAAAAATGTATTAAAGGAATTTTATACTGCCATTGAATGGAGCAAATTGATTTTCTTTTAGTAGAAAATATTCAAAACGATTTCAGTAGTTAATTCTAAACGCATCTCATTAATACTGTTCAAAGTGCCATAACGTGATACACAGATTATATAAAAATCTAATTTCTTGACTGTGTCAGAACACCATAATGATCGAGCGTGAGTAACATCATTAACCCTTTGAGCGTTTTGGAAATATGTAAAATTATAATGCTGTTTTCTCAGCATTTGATTTTAAATATTTGGAAAATATGATTCATTCTATATTATCAAGAAAAAAGACCATTTATTACAAATATAAATGTAATGCTTGAGAGTATTAATCATTCTTTAATGTATTGAAAATACATTAAATCTATAGTATTGTATTATCTTAAATTATGCTTATATTGCAGTGAAAATCCTGTAGCTTAGTGAACGAAATATAACGTTCCAAACACTTAAGAACAAACTACATTTATCCTGACAGAGTACAAATACATGTACACGGAAAATTTCATTATAAATTTTTTATATTATGATTTTAAAATATGTCACATACTCTTGACAATTGATTTGATTCTATTGAGTCTATTTTGTTACATACTATGTTTTTTATGTCTTTTTTAATTTTGCGGATAGTTAATGCTAATAATTAATAATCTTTTTATATAAAACCCAATTTTTTGTATGCATCTCACTATTGCGGTTGAACCGTTTCGTTGTAATGACGTAATGAGTAATTGTTGGAAAATACTAATGTCAGGCTATCCAAAAAATTGCCAAGTGGTGACCAACTTGGCACATTATCGCCAGATATCGCCAAATTTGACGACAAAAATAAAATGCTATATATGAAGACAACTTGTAGTTAATAATAATGGAAAATACCTTTTACCAAAGAAGTTTGATTAGTGCAATTTTATAAAGGAATAATAATAAGAAAGCTCAAAAACTAAAATCAATGAAAACATAGCAGACGTCAAATACGACACGAAGTTTATAGCTCTGAACAAACAATACGTTTAAGAACCTTTGCGAATTGATTTGGAAAATAATAGAATTATTTATCCAACAAGATCTTATTTGATTACATTATCTTGGCGCCAACATGGGTCTTTTTAAGCAATGAGAATAATTGCAATGATTCAGCATCCATGAAGCTTCCTAAAATTTGGAAATAAGTGTTACACAGGTTTACGAAATGATTATATAAAATAATTCAGTTTCGCAGATTTCCATTTTTTATGTTCCATTGTTTATGCGTGACTTTTGTTTATTAGTTTTTCAATGCACATTTTTTGCGAAAATATTTTTATCATTTTATTTCTAAAGAACGTTATCGTCGAATGCAATGAAACTTTACAAAGTTCGAATAAATGAAAGTATTTTTTAAGTTTAAAATTAATTTTTAGCATTCATAACAAATATTAAGTTACTTTTACGTTCTGAGGTGATTTTTGTATATCGTTTACAACAAGAGTTTTTTTTTTTTTCTTTTAAATTTTAAAGCATTTATAGAAAGACTTTTAATATATGTTTAAATAATTTAAATTTATTTTTTTCTTTAATGTTATATGCTTTTTTAAAGACTGAAAACAAATAACAGAGCTAATAACAAAATAAATTATGCCACATCCCGTTCATTTGATAATTGTTTCATATTGTCTGGAAATTATAAGTCGAAAACATATGTGATGAGCTGCAATACATGTTAAGAGGGTCCGGATCACAAAAATCTTCAAACTTTCTAAAAAAATTTATTGCATTAAAGATTCCTCTGTCTTTTTTATGCTTAAGAGGATGTTTAAATCATGTTTCTATATTAATTAGAAGAGAATATATATATATATATATTTGTTTTTTGATTTGGTTTATATTCAAAATCTAGCTTTCAAGGAATGGTTGTCGTGAAATGTCTTCGTCCAAAAATGCATTTTACTTCATGATGGTTTTTTTCACAATTTCTCGAGTTTAAATTTTTATAACTCAAGAACCGTTACAGATAACGGCTTCAAACTTGCAACGTGTCTTTTTACGTTTTTTACCTTTAACTTTTAGTCAGCTATTTTGAAAAAACTATTTAATTTTGAAATACGATTTTTTAATAAAAGTTACATCATTTTTTGCTAAATTTTTAGTTTAAATAAATTTATTTTAAAAAATTAATATTTTAAAAATTTTTTAATTAAAATTAAACTTTAGATATTTATGTTTATTTAAATGTAAAAAGAATGAAATTCTAAAAAAGCTGTTTTGAGTTATAACGATTTTAAGTTACCCACCTTTTTAATAAATTTAAAAGTTAATTATTTTAAAACATTATGAGAAGTTCTACCATGTAATTTTGTTTACAAATTATATGGTAATCATCGCAAAAAAAGTTCAAAATTTTAACTGAATAAATAAAAACAAGTTTAAAGTGTGTCCCGGATCCCCCTAACGAAAATTGCTCCAATTTATATTAAAAAAATTATTCATCAATAGATGAAAAGGAAACTTGTACAAGAATGTAATTTGCAGAATATTATACTACCATTTAAGGAAGCCAATTAATGCTTTTGCAGTAAGAAACAATACGTATACCACATGTTTTCGGTAGTGAATTCCGAGTCCAATTCGTTATTACAGAACAAGAGAACGCCCATGTTCGCTATACAAATTACATACAAATTCCATTTTCTGGTCGTGCCATGCAACCATGATGATGGATCGTGAATTAGAATATTAGAAACAGCCTTTATTCATCCTGGTGCAATTCATATAGAAAGGAAAATTATGTTATTGATTTTTAGACATTTTACTCTTATTCCAAACATACTACGGACTTTTTTTTCGCCACTATTTTTAACAAAAACCATTTTGAGATATTTCTAGAACATGTGCAAGAGATTTATGCTATAGAAATGACTGTTTAGGATTACTGGTAGCTAAAACAATCGCCAGTAGAAGATTTGTTATACCTACTTCTTTAAAACTTATCTTTTTACTTACGAGAAAACTGTTTTTTTAAAGTAAAACTATAGTTTTTCGTCCACATTAATCTGTTTAACATGTAAATTAACACCTTTTTTAGCGAAAAGTATTTTTAAAATGTAGCTAATGTTTTAACATCTAAAAGGATGTATGTTGAAACATTATTACGCGTTAATTAACTAATACTGTGTTAAATATAAATTATTTTGAATATATAATAATCGTATAAATGACAATAGGCTGCAGCAGTCATTAAAATTGTCTTTTAAATATAAACGAATGTTTACGAATTTTATTCCAGCTTATAAAAAATATATATTCATCGATAGGTTAAAAAAAAATCTGCACGTGAATGTATTTTGCAAAATATTACACTACCGTTGAAAGAAGCCAATTAATGGGTCTGCAGTAAGGATATTCAAAATGTTTCCGGTAGTGAATTCCGAATCCAGTTCGTTATTACAGTACAAGAGAACGCCCATGTTTGCTATACAAATTACATAAAAATTCCATTTTCTGATCATGTCATGCGACCACGATGATCGAACATGAGTTAGATGATTAAAAATAGTCTTTATTCATCCTGGTGCAGTAAGATCATATAATAAAGGAAAATATATGATTGGCTTTTACCCTTATTCCAAAGATACTGCAGATAGCTTTTTTCACTACTATTTTTACGAAAAAAAAACATTTTGAGATATTTCTACATGATGTGTAAGAGAATTATGTTATGGAAATGATTGTTGTGGAATACTGGTAACCAGAAAAAAAAATTCATAAGTGGTAGAATTAGTATACCTACTTCTTTGAAACTTCTCTTTTTATTTACGAGAAAACTGTTTTCTTTATGTAAAACTGCAGTTTTGTATCTGCAATGAGTCTGTTTAAAACGTATATTAACGTTTCTTTAAGATAAAAATATTTTTAAAAAGTAGATAATGTTTTAACATCTGAAAGGAAGTATGCTGTAATATTATTACGTTTTAATCAATTAATACTGTGTTAAATACAAAATATTTTGAATATATAACAAGTGAATAAATGACTTTTGGATGCAGTAGCAACACTATTTTTTAAATATAAGCGAATGTTAACGAATCTTATTCCAGTTTATAAAAAATATACATTCATCGATAGACTAAAAAAATCTCCACGTGAATGTAATTTGCAAAATATTACATTACCGTTGAAAGAAGCCAATTTGTGCTTCTGCTGTAAGTGATATTCAAAATGTTTCCGGTTGTGAATTTCGAATCTAATTCGTCATTACAGTACAAGATGACGCCCATGGTCGCTATACAAATTACACACAAATTCCATTTTCTGATCATGTCATTCAACTACGATGATCGAACGTGATTTAAATGATTAGAAACAATCTTTATTCATTCTGGTGTAATTCATATAGAAAAGAAAAATATATTATTAATTTTTAGGCATTTTACACCTTTTCCAAAGATACTACAGATGATTTTTTTTCGCCATTATTTTTAACAAAAATTATTTTGATATATTTCTTAGAACATGTGCAAGAGACTTATGCTATACAAATGATTGTTTACGATTACTGGTAGCTAAAACAGTCACCAGTGGTAGATTTTTTATACCTACTTCTTTAAAACATCTCTTTTTCTTAACGAGAAAACTGTTTTCAGCTCACAGGCTATCATAGCCTGAGAGCTTATGTGCCCGTCCGTTCTGTATTTTCGTTCGTGTGTAACGCGATAACTCATGATAAAAATATCCGATCCACTTGAAATTTTGTATGTAGGTATATCCTGACAAGGCGGTTCCCTGATTAGTTTTTGGAGTTCATTCGATAGGTGTAAGAGGGGGAACGGGGGGCTCATGCCCCTCCCCTTAGTTGATATAAATGGGATTTTCATGCAGAATTAAGTTTTCGTTCAAAATTTAGATTAGGATCATTCTTTTGAGGCGATTCCGTGACTGTTATTAGGTGTTCATTGAATAAGTATAAATAGGGGGAACAGGGGTTCTAATGCCCCCCCTTAATTTATATACATGTGTTTTTCAAGCAGAATTTTCAGATTTCGTTCAAACCTCTGAATAGTTTTGGAAGTTTAATGGTTAAGTATAAAAGAGGGGGATAACTCCTTTTAAATTATATAAATGCTAAATGGGTTATTATTAAGAATTATCTCATTTGCTCTGAATTTTGGATATAGATTTTTAGGTAGCTTTCATTACAAAAAGTAAAAAGCTACCTATTGCAGCCGTCCGGAGGAAAGCACTTCCGGAAAATTTTGGTATATTTTCACCGATCATGACCCCCAGACCCCAAAACCACCCTCCGTTCAAATGTTGACATATATATATATATATATATATATATATATATAACCATATATATATATATATATATATACATATATATATGTATCTGATTTTTGTCATGCGATAACTAACGTATTTATGAACCGATTTGAATGAAACTTGGTATGTACATAGTACATACAAATGTCTCGACCGAGTTCGTTGGTCAGCATCATCCGCCATTTTGTTTCAAAATGGCGACCATTTTAAATTTTTAAAAAAATTTAAAATTTAAAAATAAATGCGAAAAAATTAAAAGTTGAAAAATATTTTTCTTTTACGTGTTAGAACTTAAAACAAAGATTCCAGAACACTTTTTATTTTGTCTATATCTTAAAAAATTATTGAGTTATAGCACTTTGAATTTTTCTTATGGCTGACATTTTGAAACAATCTGATTTTTGTCACGTGATAACACGCGTATTTATGAACCTATTTCAATGAAACTTGGTATGTACATAGTACATACGAATTTCTCGATCGAGTTCGTTGGCCAGCATCATCCGCCATTTCGTTTCAAAATGATGGCCATTTTAAAAATTTTAAAAATTTAAAAATTTAAAATTAAATGCGAAAAAATCAAAATTTGAAAACTATTTTTCTTTTACGTGTTAGAACTTAAAACAAAGATTCCAGAACACTTTTTATTTTGTCCATATTTTAAAAAATGATTGAGTTATAGCACTTTGAAATTTTCTTATGGCTGACATTTTGAAACGATCTGATCTGAACGATCCACAATGTTGCTTTAAAATGGCATACACTTTATGATATTCGTGGATTTGGTGACTCTCTAAATCGCTTAAAATAAAACCAGGTTGAATAAAATATTACTAATTTCTAAAAATTCCTATTAATATTCAGTCTTGACAAAAACTAGTATTCAATCTTATAAAATCACTAATTTTATAAGATTATTTCCACTATTTAATTTCAGCTTAGTATTTTTAAACAATGTAACTTACCTTAAAATAAATAAATAAATATATAAGTATATGAAAGCTACCTCTTCCTCCCGGCATTGCCGGAAGGACTTTTTTTAATATGATAAAGCATGTCTTTGATAGTATAGGAAGTTCAATGATTAAATATAAAAAAAGAGGAAAGGGGAGAGCTGTTTCCCCTTCTTAATTTTTTTTCGTACGGAATTAACCCTTGAAAATATAATGCTTTAATGTACAATTAGTATTTGTAGCCTGTGAGCTCAATGCCATCAGTTTAACTGGGCAGTATTCTTTATGTTAATGTAAAACTGTAGATTTTCGTCCACATTGATTTTTTCAAAGTGTGAATTATTAAGTGTTAAATTATTCTTATTATTAATGTGGAAATTATTTTTAATTGTAGATAATGTTTTAATCTCTGAAAGGAAGTATGTTGTAACGTTATTACGTTTTAATCAATTAATAAAGTGTTAAATATAAAATATTTTGAATATATAATAAATGAATAAATGAATTTAAGCAAAGTAGTAATTAAAAAGATTTTTTAAATATAAACTAATTTTAACTAATTTTATTCCAGTTTATAAAAAAAGATATATTGATCAATATGTTTAAAAAAAAATCTGAACGTGAATGTAATTTGCAAAATGTTACACTACCGTTGAAGGAAGCCAATTAATGCTTCTGCAGTAAGTGAGATTCGAAATGTTTCCGGTAGTGAATTCCGAATCTAATTCGTCATTATAGTACAAGAGAACGCCCATGTTCGCTATACAAATTACATAAAAATTCCATTTTCTGATCATGTCATGCGACCACGATGATCGAACGTGAGTTAGATGATTAAAAATAGTCTTTATTTATCCTGGTGTAATAAGTTCACACAATAAGGGAAAATATATGATTGATTTTTAGACAATTTTACTCTAATTCGAAAGATACTGCAGATAATCTTTTTCACCATTATTTTTACGAAAGAAAACCATTTTGAGATATTTCTATAACAAGTGCGAAAGATTTATGCTATATAAATTATTGTTTGGGAATAGTAGCAACAAAAAAAGAAAAAAAAATTCCCTGTGGTAGATTTATTATCCCTATTTCTTTTAAACTTCGCTTTTTATCTACGAGAAAACAGTTTTCTTAATGTAAAACTGCAGCTTTGTATCCACATTGAATATGTTTAAAATGTGAATTAATGCTTTTTTACAGCGAAAAATATTTATAAAATACAGATAATGTTTTAACATCGGAAATAAGGTATGTTGTAACGTTATTACGCTTTAATCAATTAAAATTGTTTAAATATAAAATGTTTTGAATATATGATAAATGAATAAATGAATTTAAGCAAAGTAGTCATTGAAATAAATTTATAAATAAATAACAAAGAATGTTAAAACTGCATGCTTAGGTATTTACAATTCAAAGTATCACACTTCATAAAAAATTTTCAATTATTACAAATACATTTATTTTGATATTTGTACATTAATTTTTACCAGGTACCGAAAATAATTACACTATACACTGTAAAAAAAATCTGTAAAGGTACTAAACATTTTCTAGGAAGCTGGGATTCCAAAAACTATTCATGTAACGGTAACATGAAAAATTCATGTAATCGATTCTGAAACTTGAATTTTTGCTGTTACCGTTACAGGAAAAGTTCTAGGAATCCCAGTTTCCTAGAAAAAGTTTAATAAATCTTTACAGAATTTTTTTTACAGTGTACTGCAATTTTAAGGTTCTTCTTTATAAAAAATACGAATACTGTGCAAAATACTCTGCTAAAATTGGAACGTGTGTACGAAAGTGAGTCATTTGGATACTACTCAAGTGGTTTTTAATTCCACTTTTTATTTGTATAGTATCGATAGTTTTGCTAGTTTATTTGTTCTTTCGTTATTTAGAATGAAAATTATGTCAACATATGTAACTTGGTTATTAGTTTGGTAATTTTTATAATTTGGTGAACATGATCGACGGTATAACCAAGTAGTACAGTCATCTGTTATGGATATATAGCTTATTCTATTTAATAGTATAGTGGCTAGGAGCTAACAAGTCTGTATTGTTTAACTGTAGCAATTTCAGATACCAAGAGGAAAATTGGCAGAAACCCAATTTATGCTATTAAAACTGAAAAAGTACAGTTAAACAGAAAAAGTTAGTCTTTAAAAGTTTACGTTCGTTTTTTAGCGGTTTTCCATTTTTAAAATTCATGTTTTGGAGGTGTCCATAACATTTAGTATTTCTTCATACAATTATTTTTGGAATATTCCACTAAAGTATAAGAACTTTTTCCCATAACTCTGAATGTATTGTGTTGAGAAGTACGCCTTAAATGGCACACAATTTAAACAAATATGTGCGTATTTCATTATATTCCTTTTCATTTAATCGTGACACCATTATGAGGACATGAAATTTTACGATTTATCATAGTAATAAATTATAAACAAATTTTAAAAATTCATACAAATGAAACAAAGGATGGTGTGAGTCTAATTTTAAAATTATATTTTAAATTGAAACTTTTACGCATTTTTCTTGTTTTGATTTCAGTCTATTTGAAATTAACATCTTATTTTATTATTTTTGTAGTTCGGTTTCTAAATACTTATACTTCGTTACTTATTACTTCAAGCACAAACCAGTAATAATAAGGCTCTATATATCCGTAGTAACAAGTCACTATAAACAATTCTGTTTCTAATCGCCTTATTCATTTGTATGTTCCTACATTCTACGTTGTAGAACACATTTCCTTCTGGAGAGTCCAAAGTAGGTATTAAGCGTTTGGTTTTATAAAACCATAGATATTTTTTTAGAAATGAATCTCATATATTTCTCATCATGAATAACATATATTTAAAAAGACGATATAGTAAAATTATCAATATTATTATTTCTGGAATAGGCATAAATTATTGAATCAAAAAATAGTCAGTTTTGTCTGTGGTCCTTCTTAGAAGGATACTATATTGCCCATTCACAGATAGTGAAATTTTGCCATTTTTTAAAAATAAAGGTTAAATAAATCTTAAAACTACCAGAAAAGTCACAATAATCGTTTTTATGAAGAACAGTGCAGGAAAAAAATGTATGATTCTAAAATATATGTATTATAATTACGAAACAATTAACCTCTATAAGTTAATTAAATATTTAGTGAAATAATTATGTTTGATATAAAATGATGGAATATGCATTATATTTGATCTGAAAATAGACATTTTTTAAAAAAGAGTTTTAAATATGTATATAAAAAAATCTGTTTATTTATATTCCTGTATTATTATTTATTTACCGCTATTATCACATTCATTTCAACAATAAAAGAAATGAAATGTATCTACAGCTATAAGAATATTAAAGAATTGTGTTTATTATTCATTTGTTTAAACAAAAATTGCACAGACTTAAATAAATACTTTAATTGTTGGAGCCTTTGTGTTTATGTTTGTAAATAAAGAGAACAAATACATTTTATACGTAACAATTTATGTAAATGAAATTTATCTTTTATTTCTATTACACGCTTCAATAAAAGTTACTTCAAGAACTTATAACTAATCTATCATTAGAAAAAAAATCATTTCAATCAAGAAATCTTTTGTTTAATCAAAAAATATTTTCCTTCATTAAAAATTAAAAAAGATAATGCCAGATCAATTATTTGGCGTAATACAGGAATTCCCAGAGCAATTACTTTGAGTGAAACATGTTCCATTCTTTTTTTGACATGCAAAAGTAATTTCGTTTGTGTAGAAAACTTTAGACACAGATTAGCTGAGATTGAGTATTGGAAGAGAGATGAGGGATACAGAACCATAATTATTGTTAGTAGCGTTTTTATAGATATAATTGTTAAAAAATACCTTATGGTAAATGATTTTATTCAAATGATAATGAAATCAAAATAAAGGTGATACTTAATGTGATTTAAAAACTTTTAATGTTATTTTTAAATCTTTTTTTCGTTTATTTATTGCAAATAATTAGTTAAAAAAAATGTTTTTCAAAAATTTACTTTAAAATTCAGCGATATCATCTATTTAAAAAATATTTCAATCAAGTATTATTTTGTTTAATCAAAAAATATTTTCCTTCATTAACAATTGAAAAGGATAAATAGATCAATTATTTGGCGTAGTACCGGATTTCCCAGGGCAATTACTTTGAGTGAAACATGTTCCATTCTTTTTTTTGACATGCAAAAGTAATTTCGTTTGTATAGAAAACTTCAGGCACAGATTAGCTGAGATTGAGTATTGGAAAAGAGATGAGGGATACAGAATTATAATTATTAGATATAGTAGTGTTTTTACAGATTGGATTGTTAAAGCATACTTTATGGTAAATGAATTTATCTGAATAATAATGAATTTACGAAGACCTCATAATAAAAATCAAAATTGTTTCTAATGTAAAAACAGATTATCGAATAATTAAAAAATCAGTTTTGCCTGTGGGCCTTGTTAGCAGAATACTATATTGCCATACACAGATAGAGAAATTATGCCATTTTTTTTAACAGAGAATAACTAAATCTTAAAACTACCAGAAAATTCACAAACGTTATTTTTAGAAAGGTTAAGAATAAAAATGTATATACATGTGTCTAGACTGTGTGTATTAGAATTAACGAAACAATTTACCTCTATATTTTAATTTTAAATTTAATGAATGATTCATCTTTTATGTAAAATGATACAATTTCTTGTATATTTTATGTGAAAACTGACAATTTGGAAAATAGAGTTTTAAATATTTACCAGCAAGATTTATTTATCTATATTGATATATTATTATTTATTTACCACATTTATCACATTCATTTAAACAATAAAAGATGTGAAATGTATCTACTATTAAAATAATGTTGAAAAAATAGCGTACATTATTCATATGATGAAACAAAAACTGTAGAAACATAGATAAATACTTTGAGTGTTTTCTAAGTTTGTAATGTGGTTATGTTTGTAAACAAAGAGAACAAAGATATTCCATTAGTAACAATTTATGTAAATGAAATTTATCTTTTGTTTCTACTGCACATTTTTTCCCAATAAAAGTTGCTTCAAGTACTTATATCTAATCTTCATAAAAAATATTTCAATCAAAACATTATTTTGGTTAATCAAAAATGTTTTACTTCATTAAAATTGAAAAGGATAAAAGATGAATTATTTGCCCTAATACCGGAAATCCCAGATCAATTACTTTGAATGAAACATGCTCCATTCTTCTTTTAGCATGCAAAAATAATTTCGTTTGTGTTGAAAAATTCAGACATAGATTAGCTGAGATAGAGTTTTGGAAAAGAGATGAGGATTACAGAACCATAATTATTGTAAGTAGTAGCGTTTTTATAGATTAGAATGTTAAAGAATACCTTATGGTAATTGAATTTATCCTAATGATGATGAATTCAAAATAAATATCATATTTATGTGATTTTAAATATTTTAATGTAATAATTTTTAAATCTTTTTTTTTTCGTTTATTGGTTTTAAATAATTAGTTTTGTAAAAAAAAAATGTTTCTAAAAAACTTCAGTGTAATTATTTATTAAAAAAATATTTCAATCAAGCAAACTTTTCTTTAATAAAAAAAATATTTTCCTTCATTAAAAATGAAAAAGGATAAAAAGATCAATTATTTGACGTAATACCGAAAATCCTCGAGCAATTAATTTGAGTGAAACATGTTCCCTTCTTTTTTTGACATGCAAGAGTAATTTCGTTTGTGTAGAAAACTTCAAACATAGATTAGCTATGATTGGGTTTTGGAAGAGATGAGGATTACAGAACCATAATTATTAGAAGTAGTAGCATTTTTATAGATTGAAATGTTAAAGAATACCTCATGGCGACTGAATTTATCTGGATGATAATAAATTCAAAATAAAAGTGGTATTTATGTGATTTTAAAATTTTAATGTTATTATTTTTAAATCTTACTTTCCGTTTATTGATTTTAAATACTTAGTTTTGAAAAAAAATGTTTATTAAAAATTTCATTCAAAATTCAGTGATATTATTTAAATTTAAGAAATATTTCAATTAAGCCTTCTTTTGTTTAATGAAAAGATATTTTCCTTCATTAAAAATTGAAAATGAAAAAAAAATCAATTATTTGGCGTAATTACGGAAATCCCACAAAGATTACTTTGAGTAAAACATGCTCTATCCTTTTTTTGAAATGCAAAAGTAATTTCGTTTGTGTAGAAATCTTCAGACATAGATTGGCTGAGATTCAGTTTTGGAAAAGTGATGAGGGCCATAGAACCATATTTATTGTAAGTTGTAGTGTTTTTATAGATTGAATTGTTAAAGCATACTTTATGGTAAAGAACTGTATCTGAATTATAATGATTTATTAGCGGTGTGGAGCCGCTAATAAACTATATATATATTTTTTTTTTGTTACTAAAAACGGCAATACGTGTTAATATACTACTGGCCATTAAAATTGCTACACCATGAAGGCGGCATGCTACAGACATGAAATTTGAACGACAGGAAGAAGATGCTGTGATATGCAAATAATTAGCTTTTCAGCGCATTCTGCCAAAGCAGGTGCCGGTAGCGACACCTACAGTGTGTTTACATGAGAAAATTGTTCAGCCGTTTTCTCACGTTGAAATTGCATTTGAGCATTGCTGCCTGGTGAAAAATTGTTCCCATGTCTCGTATAAGAAGGAGAAGCGCGCAGCAGCACGTTTCCGACTTTGATAAAGGCATAATTCTAGCCTCCTGGGATTGCGGTTTATCGCATCACAGTATTGCTGCCCGCATTGGTCGAGATCCAATGGCTGTTCATAGAATATGGAATCAATGGATTCAGGGAGGTAACACGGAACGCCATAAGGAGTCTCAACTGCTCCTTATCACTAGCATTCGAGAAGACAGGCATGTTATCCGTAACGCCGTAATGGATTGTGTAACCACGTCACAAGCCCTGAGTGAAGAAATGGGGTCATTTGCAAGGCAAAAAGTGTCTGCACAAACACTTCGACAATGTTAGCAGCAGCATGGACTCTCAAGTCGGAGATTATGGCTGCGACTTCTCTTGACGCTGTGTCATAGACAACAGCACCTTCAACGGTGTGATCAACGACGAACATAAGTGCACCAGTGGCGAGGCGACATTTTAAAAGATGAATCCAGGTTATGTACACAACAGCATGACGGTCGCATCCGTGTTTGGCGGCATCGTGGTCAACGCACATTGGCAGCAGGCATTCGTCATTGTCATACTAGCCCATCATCTGGCGTGACGGTATGGGGTGGCATGGGATACACGTCTCGGTCATCCGTTGTTCGCAGTGACGGCACTTTGAACTGTGCACATTACATTTATGATATTTTACAAACCGCGGCTCTACCCTTTATTTGAGACCTGCGAAACCCTATGTTTAAGCAGGATAATGCACGACTGCATGTTTGTGGAATTGTATGGACCTTCCTTGATACGGAAATATTCAGCTGTTGCCCTCGCCAGAACGCTACCCAGATCTCTCACCAATTGAAAAAGTCTGGTCAATGGTTGCCGAGTGACTGGGTCATAACCATACGCCAGTCACTACGATTGATGAACTGTGGCATCGTGTTGAATCTGCATCTGTGGCTGTACATGACATCGAATCTCTGTTTGACTCAATACCCAGTGTGAGTCAATACGTTTAAGTGCTGTTATTACTGTCCGAAGTGGTTCCTCTAGGTACTGATTTCTCAAGATCTATGCACCCAAATTTCTTGAAAATTTAATCACTTGTTATCTCTATTACAATATTTGACCAATAAATATCAATTTGTTATCTGCAATTCTTCCTGGTATAGCAATTTTAATGGCCAATAGTGTAGTTTCGCAGCGAAAAATTCAAAAAGTGCAAAGTATCGCAAATCGGCATGATTTGGTTACAAATCAACTAGATTCACCAACATTCTAGACTAACATTCTTCTCACATCCAGGGAAGCATTTTGCTTAAGATAAGTTATGAGAAAATGAGGTTACATAAAAATTATATTTTCGTATTTTTCAACCCATAAAACAAATATCATTACTGAAAACTTGTATTAAATTTGCTTACTTTTTGTAACTTAATTAAGTTTATATTTTATCGTGAAAAAATAAAATCTTGTTATCGCTTTTTTCTTCATAATATATGATTTTGTCCCATAAAGGGTGTACTAAAGAATCTTAATTTAAACTTTTTTTCTTTCAAACTAAATTAATGTATTTGAGAAACGTTATCTAACAGTATGAGACATGTCATTCATTTCGTAATTTAAGGTGGTCTGGGATACATTTTAAAATAATTTTTATTTATTGAGTTAAAATTTTGAATTTTTTCGTGATGATTAACCATATCATTTATAAACAAAATCGCATGATAAAACTTTTTCTATTTTTTTTAATTTAATGTTAATTAAAAATATGTGTAATTTAAAATCGTTATAACTCAAAAAATTATTAGTAGAATTTAAGTTTTTCTTACACTTAACCCATTAACCGCCAAAGCTCCCATTGCGGGAACATCTATTTTTTATTTTTTTTCTAAAATTATTTTAAAGCTATTTGAAAAAAATACATTTTATAGAAAAGTCAAAAGCATAGAGTCTAAAATATATTTTTTTCCAAATAATATTTTTAATTTTTCTATTTTTTGCAGATTTTTGAAAAAAGAGATTTTTCGGTTTTCCGACAATCTCCAGTAAAATTACTAAAAAAGAAAAAAAAATATCTCATTTTTTTCAAGTACAACCACGTTTTAAAGTCAACATTCCAAATAACAACATATTTCAAATTCGGAGTAAATAGCTGCATTTAAAGCAACAATGGAAAGGTTTTCATGGAATGTTCCCGCAGCGGGAGCGTTGGCCAGAACCGGTAACATTCCCTCCCCCTATGTTTGAAAGCGCGCTTTCATAAAGAAAGGTGAAGTGGACGAGAGTTCTATCGAACATTATTATTCCATGAAACTATAGTCGAGATTGTTCGTGTTTGGTTCTTTAAATTAAATTCCTCTTGGCATTTTTTCTATTTATTAGCACGTCACAAACATATAAAAAACAAACACTAACGTTAATATATTTACATAACAAAAGATATGTTGTTTTTCGGGAAGTATAACATTATCCCTGTCATCATGAAAACAGGTATCCACTTTTCGTATTCTAAACATTACGTCACCGCTCTTCATCCGGGTGACAGCAGGTTGATGGTATAAATCATTTTATTGTTAGTGCGGATAAACAATCCCGATGTAAATTATGTAAAAAAAATACTCGAATGAAGTGTGAAAAATGCAATGTAATGCTGCATCAAAGTTGTTCCCTGTATTTTCATAGAAAATTGTAAAAGAAAATAATTAAAAAGGTAAGCTTTTCTATTTAAAATTTATTTGTTAAAGTTATTTGTTCATTGAAATTTCAAAATCCAAAAGAAATATTGATTTTTTAATTCAGTATGAAATTATTTATACCTGCATATTTAATAAATTAATTGTTTTAAGTCATATTTATGGCATGCAAAAAAGTAATTCATTGCTTTGTAAAAATTTTAAGGGCACAACTTCTTATAATTATTTTATAATTAGCAGAAAAATAAACCGTACCTGACTTCTGCCTGGGGAAAATTTTCCTCCTATTACACGCCAACGCTCCCGCTCCGGGAACATGCTTTATTTAATAAACGGTTACAGTTTTCGAAAAAAATTCAACTGCTCTATAATAGAGACATCCAATGTATATTAAAAAATTCAAAAAGTTATAATTTATTAACGTTGTTTATATAGCGGCGTTTAATGGGTTAATTAAACAAAAATATAAAAAGTTTAAATTGGATTCGACATTTTAAAAAATGTTATTTAAAAAATATTAAAAATAGTTAAATAAAAATTTTAAAACAGTATGTAACACACTTTTAAAAAATCGTATTTTAAAAAGAAAACATATTTTTTTCCAACTTCCTGAATGAAGATTAAAGTAAAACAATCAACAGATTGAAGTAAAACAGTCAAACACGTTCCAAGTGTGAAACATTTACATTTAATGGTTCTGAATTATAACAATTCAAATCTGAGAAATTGTGAAAAAACTCATCATGAAGAAAAACGCATTTTCGCAGGAAGTCATTTCTATGACAACCATTGTCTGAAAGCCAGAAAATAAACCAAAACAAAAAAAACGACATTTCCTCTTCTAATTAAGACAGAATAATGATTTAAACGACATTATAAAAATTTAAAAAATAGAGAAATTTTTAATGCAATAATTTTTTAAGAAAATTTGGAGATTTCGGGGTCTTGAATCCCCTTAATCCCGATCTTGATAATGTATAATAATAATATTCTTGCCTAAAATATTATAAAAAATGTTTTGCTTATATGAAATGATTTTTTGCATAAGGTTTAAAAAGACTATTTTAAATTGGTACATATATTTATAATGAGCATATTTTCGTTGGTTAGCTTTGAAAATATGAATTTATTAATTTAAATTAAAGTACGAAAATCTACAAGCATTCCCATATGCCAAAATTAATATATATAGTATTGTAAATTAATAAAGTTATGTTTAACTTTTCAGGTCTAATCAATAATTCGCATTGAAAATTCATAATAACATACCGAGCAGAGCACTAAGTTCATTTATTTGGAACTGTTAATGCAATTTTATTGAAGCAGAAATTGAACATTAGTAAATGTGGAAAATATATTAAATTTCACGTAAAGAAAGATAACTTGATGTATATCTTCAAAGTGTTGTGCGGTATGAATACCATTTATCGTCTTTCCCGCTGGGTATTCTATTGAACAATAAACATGTGTTATTGAATACCCTGTTTTCGATGTTTATATCTATACAGGAAAATGTAAAAATACGTCGTGAAATAAAGAGTAATATAGATTAATGTGCTAAGCAAAATGTTTGTTATTTGGTCTTTTATTTTAAATATCATCTATCACAAAAGCATTATTTTAAATTTTTAAAAACAATCATGATTCTTTTTTTAGTGTTATTGAAATCTGGTGATAAGAACGAATCGAAGAGATATAATTCAAAATTTGGTGTATCAATATTCGAATTTAAATATATTATACACTGAATAAAATATACGAATTTGCTCACCAAGAAAATAAATGTTCACCAATTACTCCTATAATTATACTGTTGAGTGTAATTGATAAATAGAAAATTTAAATAACCTGAAACTTTCATGTACTTGAAAGAGTTTTGCATTACAAAAAAAATCAGTGTAGTAGCCTTTGAGAGTAAAAGTTAAAAAAAGTAGTCAAAAGTGGCAATTTCAAAACGTTCTTCTATTTCATACATCTTCTATCATACATCATAGATCTTCTATATCTGTGTGAAAAATGTAGCATAGCACCCTAGTAGCAAACCAATATTGGTCCAATGTTGCGCCAATATTTTATTAATTGGAAATATTCCCAATAAAACGTCAATATTGCTCCAATATTGGGATGTTTACATTTTGCCTTTATTTAGCCAATATTTGCAGCCAATATTATGCCAATATTGGGGTTTATTTGTAAATATTGCCATTAAAACGTCAATATTATACAAATGTTGGCGTTACATTGGAAATATTTTCAATGAAATCCCAATATTTAACCAATATTGGTGTTTTATTGGCAATATTTCCAGTGAAACCCCAATATTGGCATATTATTGGCTGCAAATATTAGCTAAATAAGGGCAAAATGTAAAACCTCCAATATTGGAGCAATATTTCATGCCAGCATTGCGCCAAGGTGCCAATATTACTTAAGATGTAGCCAATATTGGCCCAACAATGTTTGGCTACTGGGGCAGTGCCACTATTTTGGATATTTACACCAAAATCTAATCAGCAATAACTTATGTCAACTTCTAACTGAATCTAAATTTTTATAAAAACTCGTTCATTAGTTTCTGAGATAAAAATATGGCATAAATCTTTAAAAAATCTAAATAACAGCGCCAAGATGTACACCAAAATCTCACGAGGACAATTTTTATCAAAGACTAATTGAATCCAAAGTAAGGTGAAAATTGATGTTTTAGTTCCTGAGATACAGCTGTTGTGAAAAGGAGAAAAACAGAACATAAAAACGCCATCTGTAGAGTGATTTACACAAAAAGATAAAACAGTGTCTATATCAGGCAGTAATGGAATCTGAATTTTAATTAAAATTCGTGCATTAGTTCTTGATACAGGGCTAATGTGGTAATCATGAATAATGCAGCACAGCAGAGCCATGTCTTAAGGCACAACACCAGGCACAGAAAAAGACCCGGATGATAATGTAAAGTCTATGGGTTTTTTTTCAAATACCTCGCCTAAATTTTAATATTTTTACATGATTTTTTTGCACACGATAGCTGAGGACGATCCACAACCGGCCTAGTTTTTACTTTTCCAGTTTTGGTTTTAGATCAAAAAATACCTTAACATTCAAAACCCGTTTAAACCAGCTCTGAAATTAAAACTATCGTAATATAAAAAATATATACGCAAAATTGAAAAAGTAAAAACTAGGCCGGTTGTAGATCGTCCTCAGCTTCCTATGCAAAGAAATCATGTAAAAATACTAAAATTTGAGCGAGATATTTGAAAAGAACGCTCATAGAGTTTACATTATCATCCGGGTTTTTTTTCTGTGCCTAGTGTGAAGCCTTAAGCTATTTGTATCAAAAAATAATCAGCACCAATTTATATACAGGACTAAATTAATCTAAAATTTTAAGAAAATCCGTGCATTAGGTCTAGAGATAGAGATATTGTGGAAATTGTGAATAATGGATCCTGTTGAATGATATACGCCGAAAAATAATTTACTTCAACTTACATCAAGATCTAACTGAACCTAAAATTTTGAAAATATCCGTGTATTAATACTTGAGATAGAGCGTCCACAAAATTTTTGTCACATGTAGATTCACGAATAGACATTTTTTTTAAACTACCAAATCGTCTTCAGGAGCTTCTGAAATGTATAAATCCATCGAATACCGCAAGGCACATTTTTGCAACAATATATTTTTTTGTAAATATGGAAGAAAGTAAATACATGAGTGAACAAAAAGGTGTATTTGAAACTTAATAAAATTTATTTTTCCATAAAAAAAGTTTGAAAATTATATGTTAGAATAATCTCTTTTTCTATTTTATATATTGCACAGTCTGGCTAAAAATGTTTTAGTTATTAAGTGCGTTCGTAATTATGTAAATACGAACTTGCTATGTAGTAAAATACAGTCAAAATTCTCTTGTATTTTTACTGGAGCAGAAATTTAATAAATGTAAAATTTGAATAACTTGTGAATTTCGTGCAACAGGAAAGTAGTTTCGTATTACAAAAGGTTTTTGTACTAATACTAGCATTTCTCTGTTGGGTTCTAGTCAAATGCGAATGTACCTTTGATTAACAATGATATGTGAGAATTTCATTTGCATTTTCAAAAATTTTATGTATTATAAACATACGATCATAATGGTAAAATATAACATTATAAATATAGTTTAGAATTAGATTTAAAACATACGCGGTTACAAAGTGGCTTAAAATATAAAATGTATTTCGAAACATTGCTTGAAATATCTTTAAAAATCATCGTAATTTCTCGGATAATTATATTTGTTTAGCTACTATTAACTATTCGTGTTTTATAATTCAAAGAAGGTGTTTATTTACTTTAAAATAAAGGCAATACTTTACACGGAATAGAAGAGATGCATGGTGCTGAATAGTATCTCAAACTACTTTATCTCCAACAACTCGTTAAATTTAAGCCAAAGCAATAGAAACCAAAGTAGATTTAATGGAAACTGATTCTGTTACATGATTTTTTTTCTTTTATTGTTACTAGAAAATTTCTACGAATCCCAGTTTCATAGAAAAAGTTTAGTAACTTTACAAATTATTTTTTACAGTGTATTTGTACAATATGAACGATTGTTGTTTAAATAATTCAAAACAGGGGAGTTATTCCTTTTCATCTGGAATCAATATTTCGTGTTTTAAAAATCACATAAGTTTGTTGAGCTGAAAATTAGTTTAGCTGAAAGTGCTCGTATATTTTTGCTGAAGCTGAAATTTTTTAACGTTGAATTAGGACAACCCATGAATTGAAGATACTCTAAGGTTTATGTGTGAATGTATGTCTTATCCTCTTGGGATTTTATTCAAAAGTAAATATACCTATTTGTATATCTATTATATTAAAGAGCGTTGCGCATATTTTGACTATATAAATGAAACTTATTCTTGATTATGAGGAATCAATGTGGAATAAACTTACATGCATAAATATAGTTAACGAACAATGTGCGTAATCTATCACCTTACAATGTTTAATATTCTACTAATAAAATTCTTTTGTGATTTTATCTGCTAAATGTAATTTTATTAAATGTACATTTACGATTTACGAACAAAAAAATTTTCAATGATCAGAATTATGTTTTTAATTATCATGTACTGTTAAATTTATCACGCTCACGCTGTTACAAATAGTATGCAGGTAATGTAAAATGCGATATCTTTAAAGTATTTAGATATAAAAAATAACGTTAAATAATTAATACTTTTCTAGATTATTCATTTATCGAAAGTAATTATGCAAACTCATTTTTTGTATCCTTGATTGACTTATTGAAAGGTTGACTCATGTTGTGATGATGTTAAGAGTGCACAACATTATTCATTTTGTTAACCGTTATCGAAATGTTAGAAATTCGATATTTGATATTAGATCCTAGAAAATAACGTTATTTTTCATATCTGATTAAAAATCAGAAAGATTTTAGAAAGTTTTTAAGTTGACAGGAAACATTCTTTGAAATCTGGATACATCTCCAGTTACTATTTAGAAAGAATGTCATTTGAATGCAGGTATTTTTTTATTTTACTGTATCATATGACATAAAATTGAGCATACTTATGAACAGAACATACATTAAACAGTTAGTATCCAACTTCGATACTTTCAAAACAGATATCTGTCAAACAATGATGTTTAAGAAAGTACTATTTTTCACATATTAATCTGCAACGGATTTACGAGTCAATTTTTACCCGACACATTAATTTTTTTACCGTTTCAAATTGATTTCAAATTTCTCGTTCCAAGTGCAACTTGTATCTCACTGGCTACGGTCTTCTATCGCTATTGGAAAGCGTCCCAGCGTGCACCTCAACAAACTTATTAACATCTAATATTTCTTATCCGCTGACTGTCGCGAGGGGTCAGTCTGTACACCAGCGGCCTGAGCTTGTCATGTAAATTATTTCTTACGGCTAAATATAGTACTTTTTAAATGACCTCAATATAGGCGACCGAGTGTAACACTATGTTCTACAGACATGGCTTAAATGTACGACAGCATGTATAGGTTTGCGTTACAGCAACAAACAGACAAACAACTAAAATATAGATCAGTATGAACACGTTGATTGCTACGTCAGTTACCGGTGTCTGACCCTGAATTTTTTGTTTAGGATGCAAATGTCACCGGTGACGGATGCGATATAAAATTAAAAAATTTTACATTTAAAATACATTTTAAGTAATTTCAGGGTTGTATCATAAATGTATTAAATAGTTCTTACCAAAAACCTTAAATAGTTTTCATTAAATTACAGTCAACATAAAAAACCTTCTCTTTTGCAAGTGTATCACAAAATGTGCTTAGTTTATTTTCTGTTCCTCTATCAAATTTTAGCGCATTTTTTCTTAACTTAGTTTACTCTCGCACTTAAGAAACTTTTTAAGATTTTTTTTTCTTTCTTTACAGATTGTGTAACTGGAATATTTTTCGTTAGTTAAAATAAACTTGGCACCTACGTGTTAAATTACCGGCCAGATAAATAATAATAATAATAATGGGTAAATTCGTACTGCCACTAAGATGGCATCAGAAAAACTCCGTCATATGGCGATCAGACGGTAATGCCACGCCAAATGCCACTAACATCCATAAAACTGAGTAGGTAGGACCTGATTAATGGTTAGACAGAAAGAAAAAAAGCAATCTGAAATGATTCTATAAAATCTAGATAAATTTGCTGTTTTTTTATATAATGAATGACATTTAAATTAAAAAAATATATATTTATTTATTTCATTTCCTTTTTCGAACTGCACTGTAAAAAAAATTTCAAAAGGTTACTAAAATTTTTTTAGTAAATTTGTATTCCACAGAATTTTTTAGTAACCACTACAAACTTTTTTTTTGCAAGCGAAACAAGCATTTCTTTTGTAAACTGAACAAAAGAATTTATTGTATAACTAACTTAAAAATTTTTAGTATGAGCCACCAAGCAAATTTTAGTAATAGCTCCAAAATTATTTTTAATAATCATTGCCTGGCATCGAAACTTCTGGAGCGGAAGATTTTTGGCAAAACCACAATAGATGGCAGTATAAACATTGCTAAAGCTCCGTCAGGATATTCATAATCCCTTTATTAACGAGTACTTACGCTGCACACATTCGGGGAGTGTTTGGCATTGGCCAGTATCGAACCCGGGACCTTTTAGTCTGGAGTCCGTTACTATAACCACCATGCTATCAAGACCACACCAAGTGAGTTTTAGTAATAGCTATTAAAAATATAAAATTATTAACTCTATTCGTTGCTAACTTTTTTCTAGTAATTCTTACAGATTTTCTTGTAACTGACTAAGATTACTAAATTTTTTTTAGTAATTACAAGGATCACTAAAGTTTTTTTAGTAGATCGACACTTTTTTTTTACAGTGTGTTTGACAAAGTTTACTAATATTGTAAACATTGAAATGTCAGATATTAAACAGATATATTTTCTAAACAAATGGATATCGAGAAAAAAATATTTTTGAACCGATCTGCGCACTAGAAAATCAATGACTTTCTATCCATCACATTCTCTCTTTCCTCTGAATATTAAAAATTGGTTATGAAATCATATTACATCTTTTTCCTGTTTCTTCTTTTTTATCAATAAACTTAAGAAGCTTATATCTGACAATAAAGCTACCTTCATTTTTAACTTTTATTATTTTTTTATTGAACATTAAATTTTATCCACCTATCTGATTAGAAAGAAATCTTTCAATGTTTTATAAAATTTTCGCAATTTGTTTTAGTAAATGAATTTTAAAAACATAAAGTATATATTTTGAAATTAATATAAACAACATAAATAATACAGTAAAATATTTAAATGCCATCAGATGAAGATAAATGTAAATACACAGTTAAAAAAAACTATAATTTTACAGATTGAAAGTAGCAGAAATCTTATGTTTACTAATATTTTGTCTGTACACTGTTTAAAAGGAGATGTAAATCTAAAAAAACTAGTTTTTGTAAAGCTATTTAAAGCTGTAGATATGTAATATAATTTAATGAAATTGCAGTAATCTTACTAAAATTTTACATGTAACCCGGCATGCAGTTACGTAAAAAGTTCTGGGCATCTCGGTTTCCAAAAAAAGTCTTAGTAACCTGACATATTTTTTATTTATATGCAGACATGTATCTGTTAATTTTTTTGTTCTTTACGTAAAATGTTCATGAAATCTGTTTCCTAGGAAAAAAAATTAAACTTTACAGCTTTTTTATAATATACTTTAAATAGATATTTTTACATTTTTGAAACATTATTTCCTCGGAATTTTTAAAATTAAAAATCTTAAAATTCATTCATATTGTACGCTAAAATAATAATATTATGTGAAATAATTTAAACAGCTATATATATTTCTTACATTTTTAAAATGATTACTGATACAGTTTGCTTCTGTTTTTTTTTAATAAAATCCATTTTGCTGTTTAATATAGAGTCCTAAACAAAAAGGCATTATTTTCTGCTAATTCTGTTCCATTTAATCAAATTAGAAAAGTATAGGTAAAAATTCAAAGATAATGATCTCTATAATTTCGAGAAATTCAATTATCTTAAAAATGTGTAAAATTCGCCCATTACTGTAGATTGTAAATTACACCTGCACATATAGAATATAGATGTATTTTGATTATAAATATACAGAAATATTAGATGGACAATATGTAATAATATGAATATTGAAACAGAATATCCAATGTATCAACCATAAGATTACGCTACGGTTGTGGTGTTGGAGTTGTTTATGACTATGGATTATCATTATGTTATATTATATTATACAATATTACAATAGGTATATAGGCCAAGGTTCGAAGAAAATCTCATCACTTGCATCACGTCATGGGATGCAAATTTTGAGCAACTTCTTCGATGACTATCATTGCCTCACTTTTGTGCTTATTATTTACTTTTTATCTACGCTAAGAATAAATAAACGTGTTTTTGTTCACTGTTTGTCTCTTCAAATTGTGTGTTTTGAGTCATTACTAGTGTTGCCAGGTATCCGTTGTAAATTACTGTTTCAAATGCTTTTGGCATTCTCGTGAGTACTATTTTAAAATAATTTTCTTCGCTTTACCTAATGGTAGAATTCTCGAAAAGTAAAGATGATGAAATTAACTTTTAAAAAATCTGGTTTCCAGGGCATTTGAAACATTGATCAAACATTGCAACATTGCAAACATTGCACTATTCGAAGATGAAAGAAAGTGCGTATTGTTTCAAGCCATCCATTCCTATGTATTTTCGCATCGTCTAGTTTTACTCTATCTGTTCTGTGGCTTTAACCGCTAGACAAACTGTATATTTTACAAATATGCCAATTAGAAAAGACATAATTTATCAAAGTGAATCTTTAAGGAGGCGATAGTAGTTGCAAAATCTCGTATAAAAATGCTAGCATTCATGTACCTTTTATTGGAGATTATTTTTCGGATTTCTGTACATTATTTCAAAGATTTGGCAAAATAATTTGACTACGAAATTTTCTTTTTACAAGGAATAGAAAGAAAAAATATGCCACTTGCGCGTTTTGCAAAAGTAATGTCAGATTGTGCTATGCATGATTTAGTATTGAGTAAAGTGTTGTGTTTTGAAAAATATTTATCAAAAACTTGTTTTTGCTTGTCGCAGTGTTCAATTGTATCATTAAAACTAGTTGGATGTGTCAATCCCAAAACTTTCTTCTATCTCATAAGTACATTTTAATATTAAAAAAAAAAAAAAAAAAAAAAAAAAAAACTTGGTGACTCCAAAGTTACCCACTATCGAATTTCCTCGAACATTTGACCTAACCTAATGCTATTCTGGTATCCGAAAAGCCTAAAACGCAAAATTTAATTAATATTCTGAGAAAATGAGCTTAATAGTGCCTCATGATGGGTAATTTATACAAAAACCTAATAAGCATCTATTTATGTCAAGACCTAACAGAATCTGAAATTTGATGGAATTTCGTCCATTAGTTATTGAGATATAGTTATAACAAAAAATTTGCAAAACGTAGCACAGCAACACCATATCTTGGACAATTTATGCCAAAACGTAAAAAAGCGTCTAATTATGTTATGGTATAAAAGAATCTGAAGTTTGATGAAATTCTGTGCATTAGTTCTTGAGATATAGCTAGTTTAAAAAAAACCGTGTAAAATAGAGCACAGCAGCACCATCAGTTGAAGGATTTATAACAAAACGTAATCATCGTGTAATTATGTTATATGTCATTTTGTAACAAAATCTGAAGTTTGATGAAATTCTGTGTGTTGGTTGTTGAGATATAGCTATCGAAAAAATCGTGCAAAATGCAGCATAGCTGCACCACCTGTTGCAAGGTTATATGTCATTTTGTAACAAAATCTGAAGTTTGATGAAATTCTGTGCGTTGGTTGTTGAGATATAGCTATCGAAAAAATCGTGCAAAATGCAGCATAGCTGCACCACCTATTGCAAGGTTAATACCAAAATTTAATCAGCGTCTCATTATGTTATATATTGTAGTGTAACAGAATCTAAAATTTGATGAAGTTCTCTGCATTGGTTCTTGAGATATAGCTATCGCAAAAATCGTGCAAAATGTAGCATAGTAGCGCCACGTATAGGGCAGTTCACGCCAAAACCTTATCAGCGGCTATGTATCTCAAGGTATCGCGGAATCTGAAATTTGGGGAAATTCTGTGCATTAATTCTTGAGATATAGCTATCATGAAAATCACGAAAAACAGCGCCACCTGCTGGCCAATTTACACCAAAACTTAATCAGCGTCTATGTATATCAAGGGGACACAGAATCTGAAGTTTGGTGAAATTCTGTGCATTAGTTCTTGATATATAGCAATCTTGAAAATCATGAAAAACGTAGTATAGCAGCGCCACCTGTAGGCCAATTTTCACCAAAAAGCAATAGGCACTAATTCATATCAAGGTCTAACTGAATATAAATTTTTATTAAATTTCGAGCATTAGTTCTTGAGATAGAGCGCCCAGAATTTTTTTGTCACATACAGACAGACAGACTCACAGACAGACAGACAAATTCACAGTGAGACGGACAGACTCACAGACAGACATTTTTTAAAAATAGTCAAAACGTGTGCAGGACCTTCTAAAACGTATAAATCCGTCGAAAACCGGAAGTCGAAAATTTTCACGAATCCAATACTTTCTTCTTGTAAAGATAGAAGAAAGTAAAAAGCTCTCTAAAAGTGATAACAATGGTCTTTTCCTGGCTTTAAGTCTTTCCCGTTTGAAGAGGCGAATTTTTTTCTAAAACTTCTCAACGAGATTATGTGCCGGAATAGTGTAAAACAGAGCTATTGTAATTCTTAAATTAACTCATTCATACTCTTCCTAATCATCTTCCTTCACCAAGCTGTACAGTGCTAATCTTTTAGGCCTACAAGCAATATTCGCGCACAGGACTAAGAGCCCTTTAATTCTTGACATAAAAATTAAGTTGCTCTCTCTCGTCCGCAAAGTCGCCGTGGGCCACGAGTCAACTCCATTGGCAATGAAGGCAATGAGCGAGTTGAGACATTGACTAAAAGAAGCAACGGCAAAAACATAAGTAGATTTTACTCTCCACCTCCACCCTCACACATTCGCAAAAAGTTGGATCTAAAAATCATGCTAGAGTGTCAAATTTATTGGGATGTGTCTACTAAAAGTAGACATATAATCTCATACCTGTAGTGTCTAGAGAAATGTACTTTTTCTCATCTGCCACTACAGCATTCCTTTCAAATATTATCTGAAACGTTTCCATTGAGCAGCCAATCATTTTTACGAGTGCGGCGAGGTCGGTACCCATCAGCATAGCTACTATCACTTTACGCTTACACAAGCCTGGCATATTAAACGTCCCTTCATCCTTCCCCAAAAATGGCTAACTAATTTTATCAATACCCCTTCTTATAGCCAAATTAAATAGGACCTTTAATTTTCAAATATAACTAACTAATCTCATCTCATAGGACTGCATGGTGCACCAACCTACTGTTTCTACTCAACTTAATGCATTTATCATAACTCTCTTAACTAATCCTTCCCTTATCGCGAGGGAACACCCTGTGCACCGGTGGTCGGAGCTTGTTTTGTACATATATTCATTTTCATTTTCATTTTATTTTTACGAGGTGAAGCCCGTCGAAATACGATAAAAGAAAATGTTTCAGTAGGATCTGTTTTATTCATTTATAAAAAAATCTACAAAAATAGTTACAATAAAAAAATGCATCTTATATTGGTCAGTGTAACTTTCAAATAAATACTATTTTAAGCTAATATTAACAAAATACTATTTCTATAAAACTCAGTTGTCCAAATTACAAAAATTAAACTTTATATTGCATAGGTAATCAGTAAATTATAATAAAGATAAGTTATTATGAGGAAGTTACCATTTCAGGTTCTTATGTTTGATCTAAATGCGAATGAAAAAAAAAGGATATATATATTCTAAATTGACACGATCATAGACGATATATTTGACACAGTATACGGATTTTAATTTCTATTTATTTATTTTTTCTTTCAATTGTAGGACTGGGACATAAATAGCGAAAATACATGCAATTTCTCAATACATAAAAATAAACACATTCTAGAACAGTTATTGTCACGAATTTAAAACACATTAATTTGTTGTGAATTGGAAAACTTCATATACAAATTGTTTATTAATATTAAGTAAAAATATGTTGCAACAGGGTTGCTATCTAGAAATGTGTTTGTAATACATTACAAAAGTGTTGCTGGTTGGAAATGTGTTCTAAAGATAGTTTTGTTAATTGTGTTGAAATAATGTTGCAAATACCGTTTATAAAAATATTTTCTTACAATAGTGTTTTGCTCCACATCACTTTGTCATTATATTACACGTCCCTCATAGCATGCATGGTCACAATGACGTCACTGTGAGTCACTTTGGTCACATAACATCTGTGACCAAAATGCCACCACTCAGTGACGTCACATTGTGACTAAAATGTGACTTTATTAAAAATTTTTAGAAAATTCTAAATATTCTTCAAAACATGTTATTTACTTTAAAAAACATGTTTCTGGCAATTTAAATATCGTTGCTTTTGTCACAGTTTCGTCACAATGTTAATGTCAAATTAGTCACAAATGACACATTCTTCACAAATTTGTCACATTGTGACCACTTTGTGAAACGTCACAAACGAGCTCTAAAACGGCCATAACAACTTCACATTTTAGTCACTGTGACTTCACATCGACGTCACATGATGTCACATAGACAATATATGATCACAAAGCCACAATGTGACTTCACAAAGACATCGCAGTGACGTCACCATGCTTTACGGGGTAAGAATTGGCGACGTCACTGCAACGTCGTTGTGAAGTCACACTGTGACTTTGTGACCATCGATTGTCGATGTGAAGTCACGGTGATTAAATGTGAAATGTTATGGCCGTTTTAGAGCTTTTTTGTGACGTCACATTGTGACCACTTTGTGACGTCACAATGTGACCAATTTGAAAAAGTGCGTCATTTGTGACTACTTTGACATTAACATTGTGACGAAACTGTGATAAAAGCGACGATATTTAAATTGCCAGAAACATGTTTTTTAAAGTAAATAACATGTTTTGAAGAATATTTGTAATTTTCTAAAATTTTTTAAGAAAGTCACATCTCTATCACAATGTGACGTCACTGAGTGGTGGCATTTTTGTCACAGATGAGATGTGACCATGCATGCTATGAGGGTAACAAAATATTATTAACACCACAGAATTCAGAACACTATCAAACAATACTTGTAAAACACTTTCAAAACATCTTATACGTGCGCCTTCAAAATTACACAATTTTAAAACGGAAATAAGAGATAGTTTAATTTATATAAAAAATTGCGGGTTATTACTGAGTGAGTTGATTAATTTTGCCAATAAAGATCAATAATTGTATTTCTGGAAAAAGTATGTAATTTTTAAGAACATTTTTGCATAACATTTTTCGAGGCACAACACGTTCGCAACATATTCACAAGACAATCGAAAACGATTTTAGTTAAAAGTGTTAATTATTATGTTTTTTGTGTTGTTAAATGGGTTTTTTGTGTTGTTAAAATAATTGTATGTTTAGTTGTAAAATCCCGTACAAAACAGCTAACATTCATGAACCCTTCTCTATAAAGCTGCAAAAGGCATTTTAACTTTTTTTTCAATATTTTGTAAGTAATTAAATTTTGAAATGATCGTTCAGAAAAGTGAAAAAAGAAATAAATACACAAGTTGAATGTAGATACTGCCATTGCAGAATTCAGTTTCGCCTCCGATTAGAAAAAAAAATCGATAGAGGTTTTTTAGAAGGGCGACCCCGTTTAGAATACAATGAACTAACTTCATTTTTCTTGTGTTTATCAATATAATAGCAAACAGAACGGCGTGAAATAGCCAGTTGATTAGCAATTTCTCTCTGAGACTTTGGAATTGCGGAATAATAAAGAGATACAATTTGACGAGCTACTTCTTCATTGACTAGATTCATCAAAAACGGATTTTTTCTTTAGTTTAAACGCTTTTTTATAGACTCTGGGAAAAAGGAAATGCATTTTAACAATAAAACGAGTGGAATCCCGTCGAATTCGACGAATGAAATGTTTAAAAGACCCGATCGATTTGGCTTTTAAAAAAAGCAAAAGTAATTACATTATTGAATCAATAAATAATAAATATATTTCCAAACTTAATGTCAAGTTTTCCAGTTACAATTTTGCATGCAAATATTTGCACATCTTCAGTTAAAATTGTAATCTGAGTGCCGGCGAAATCCAGAAATTTTATTTTATATGCACTACAGAAAAATAGATTTATTTAAAAAAAAAATAATTTTATTTTTACTATGACATTATTTTCACTAACTGAAGTCATCTGAAAGTAAAATCTCAATCTCAGTGTCCATAATGAAACGAAATATTGAAATGTAATATCGTTATGAGTAAAAATGCGATGTTTTAAATAGTGACGTCATTTTCTCTTCAAATGTTTTTTAAAAGTTACTGTTATTAGTAATATGAAAAAAGCGTCCGTAATAATATTGTAAATTCATTTTATCTGGTTGCTGAATGCCATCATTTTCCTCATTTGAAATATTTCTTACTTTGCTTTAGACATTAATTTTTATCATGAATTATTTTCTGTTATTTTATTTACATTATTAATATTATTTCTCAGTAAATATATTTTTTATACCTCAATTAGTGCATAATTATATTCAACCATTTTATTTTCGTTAAATTTTACAAAAAACATTAACCTTTTTCTTTTAAATGCGAGGACATGTTCACTGATGAAATTAAGTTTCTGACTTGTGGAAAGTAATAATGGAAAATAAATTTTTATCATCGAGGGAAAAGCTAAACTAAGTTGCCACCATTTTGAAGAAATATCGTAAAAAAGCATTTAAAATTAAAAATAAAAAATAAAAATGGAAATAAATTAAAAAATAGCTAAAATGGGCACAACTACAAATAAATAGCTTTCGTTTAAAAAAATAATTATCAAAATCGGTTCAGTAGAAAATTCAGGGCTGATGACACGACATTTTTAGCTTGTCTGAAAGAAATAGCATCGGAGGCTAATAAGAGTTACGAGATAGAGCAAACAAAATAAATCGCATGTTAAAGGATAATAATAATAAATCATTCATATTTATCATTCTTAAGAACTACTGAAGAAATTTTAAAAAGACAGTTCACCTTAAAATTGGTCAAAAATTTTATTTTTCTTTTAGAATATTGCACGGAATCATGATAAATTTGGAATATTTAGGCACCACATTTTTACCCATACTGTAATTATATCACGGATATTGTACAGGGTTCGCACACTCCTTATAATTTGTAAGGACTCTGGCACCAGTATTAATGATAAGAAAATTTATATTTAACTTTTAAGAAATAGAATTCGCAGCCACCTCCTCGATTCGCAATTTTAGCAATATTTTTCTGCTTTGAAATGTATTGAAATTTCTCTAAAAAAATTGAGGTAATGTTGTGTGAACCCGGTTGTAATGTTTTATTAATACACTCAGCGCAATTATCCCATAAATTGACATTTTAAATTACTTTTTTTCCACAAATTCATTATTTCGCCACTTTCCTGTTTTAAAAATGCTAAAACATTTGTTTTTCTTTTTAATTTGAGTAAAGTAAACTTTTTTGTTCATGTTCTTTATCATATATGTGATAAATCTGCGCATAAAAGTAATTTGTTATTTTCAAATTAAAAAAAATAATAAAATTAATGAAGATGTTAGATGAATGATGTTAGATGATGTTAGATAGTTTAATGATGTTAGATTTCATCGTTTTACATTATGTGTGTATTTATATATATACATATATACATCAATTAAAAATTATATTAAGTGTAACATTTTCAAATGTAATATTAAGTGTAATATTAGATATATCTAATAATCCGTGCGCTGCTTTGTTCAGTACACATTAAAAAAAATATGAAAAATTCTGGCAAAACTATCATTTTTTTTAAATAGGAGAAATTTGTAAACATTCAAAATTGTATGTATTTTTTAACATTTTTATTAAATATGCAACTCTTTAATTTATTTTGAGTTGATTGAAATGCAGCGTATCATCGTAAATCCATCAGATAAAAAAAAAATTAAATTATGTTGTATTTAGAAGTATACTATCTGTCTCAAAGCTCACAAATTCATCATACACTGTAAAACATTTGTGGTAACGTTACTCCATAAAAGTGGTGGCAGCTACGATTTACACTTCATTGAGTAATTTTCCACTTACATAATGGTGTAATAAAAACATGCGTTACTGGTGTAACATTGCAATGTTACACCGATTATATCGATTAAAATACTCCACCAAATTGAAGGCAGCAAGGCTGCCACCAGTTTTATGGAGTAACGTTACACAAATGTTTTACAGTGTACGTTTCCTTGTTCCAAGAATATTATTCGCTATAATACAGGATAATCCAAAATTAACGATCCATTTCTATGAAAATATTAATCTACTGATTTCTTTCACATATGTTTGAAAAATTCCTTTCTTAGAAGAAAGAATAGCCACTGTTTCCTAGAAAGCTGTACCTTTGAAAATACGGAAAACAGCAACCAGCAAGGGCCAATATGAGGCTACTTCTGAACGTGGTCTCCTTTTAACTGCTTGACGAATGCTATTGGTGGTATTATCAGATGTTGATGGCCGTCTAGTACTTTTCATCCGCCACGCTACAGGTTATTTTGAGAATTTGTTCACAAGTAGCCTGATATTCGCGCTTGTTGGTGGCTGTTTTCCGAATTTTTAATGGTACAGTTGGCGCACCTTCTCACATGTTCTATCACCTAGTTCCTGGGAAATGATAGCTATTCTTTCTTCTAAGGACAGCACTTATTCAAACAACCTGTGAGAGTAATCAATATAAGGTACCCTGGGGTAATAACGCCAGGCGGGGTAATAACGCCAAGTGCTTATATTTTCCATAATTATGAAATAATCAGGTAAATGACATCCATGTGCTCTGCGCAGAAGGGTTTTGAGTCATATAAATCGCAAAAAAACAGCTCCAAGTTAATTTGTTTCATTTTTAGCTCTTATTGTTTTTACAAACAACTAAAATTAACGCTCGATCTAAAATTTGCGAGATAAGGTTTTTGATCTGAAGACTATATTTTTTATCCAGAAATACTTTGTTTATTACATAAATTTGTAGTGTATTTCATGTACTTTCAAATTATTGTACAAGATTTTGGATATCTTCTCGAGATAATTTGTAGTTTAGGATTTACTGCGCAATAAGTATCCCGGGGTAATAACGCCAGGGATTGGCGTTATTACCCCGGTTGATTCCCAACAGTGGCCGAACTATATCCGAAGGGGGTTTATATATTAATATGGGACAGCATTATCATCATTGTTGAAATGGTAAGATTAAGGGGGGGGGGGTACCCAATACTTAAAAATAATCTACTCTATTTTATTTTTTATTATATTATTATTTCTTTTTTTACTAATGTAAAAAATAATTTTTAACTCTTGTAAATAAAACTATATCAAAATGTTTTCGAGATTCAAATTCGAACATCTTCAAAATCAGGTTTCTATTAAATTTCCACTGGATTGTTCAATTGAGTTCGAAATTTTAACTGTCCACTTTCTCAGCGTTCGGTTTTTCAAAACTTTATAAATTTAACCTTTAACCCTTTAACGATCATAGCATTTTCATTGCTAAGATGTCGAAATAAATGAATGACACCGGTAATTAAAAACAAATATATTTCTAAATAAGAAAACGTGATTTTTCACATACGAAATAAAGCCGGATATTTTTAGATAAAAATACCGGTGTCAGTGTTGCGTATCGGGATTAAAATTTTGTGGTTTCGTGGCGAAACCAATGAACGTTAAAGGGTTAACTGATGTGACAGAAATTGTAACGTATGAATGTGATGCGGTTTGTGAGACCACAAAATTGAAAGATGAATAAAAGGCGGGAATAACTCATAGGATTGTGCTTTTGTACTAAACTTTTTATACAAGAGATACTTAATATTCACCTATTTAATCTCTGGTTATAATACTAAAATTCCAAATGAAACAAAATTTCGGTAGTGTTTGTAGTTAAACTGAAAATTACAAGTTAAACTAAAAAATTAAAAGAAAAATAGTGGTCTACGAGACCGGTAACATTAGTTAAAGGTTAAAGTGCGATCCATGATTAAAAATCATAGAATACTGTTCCTGCGCTAAACTTTTTGTACAGAATTAATTCTAATTAAATTTAATCTATTCAAATATTTCTAACAATATTACGAGAACTCCAAACGAAAGAGAATTTCAGTTGTAACTATAGTTAAACTGGAAAATACAAGTTAAACGCTATTTTTTGGGGGGAGGGAGGGGGTACAGTGTTCAATCAGATTACTAACAGCAGTTAAAGGTTAATTTTGTTGCTAATATTGAGATAATGATACATAACCATATGAATTATGTACAGTACAGCCTCGATTATCCGCGCAATTGGGTGGCAAGGGCAGCGCGGATAACAAAAATCGCGGATAAACCGAAAAATAGTTTGCAAACACGAAAAATAAAAATTTTAACATAAAACTGTGTTGTATTGTACATACATGTATAGAGTACTGCAAAAACATTCGCTCTACGTCTAAATCACTAAAATAAAGAATAAGAGCAAATATATATATATATATATATATATATGCAACATACCGTACAAAAATTGTTGAGTTACATCTTTCTAAAATAATCAGTCATTTTGTGTTTGTTTCTTGCTTTGAAAACACCTTTTCTTTATTCTAAATTATATATTTTCCTTACAAAAAATTGTATTTTCCTTAAAAAAAAGTCGTCGCGGATAATCGGGGCTCTACTGTATAAAATTAAATAAGAGATCTCTTTGGGTAATATTTTTTAATCAAAAATTTTATTCAGTTTATTAAAAATTTATTAAAGCATGCTCTTTAAAACGTCGACAATTTAACTGTAGGTTTCGAGAATCCGCATTGTGTGGAGTTATGGGTTAAAAACTATTTACTAGATTACTATAATAGTATTAACCCTTAACTGCTGTGACAAAAATTGTCGCATAACTTACTGTGAGCGGCCTGTCGGATCGTTTAATCTAACGATGAATAAAATGTTAAATTAACTTTTAGAAGAATATTTTTGCATTGAACCTTATATACAGGACTATTATAAATAAAATTCAGCTATTCAAAAGTTTCTAGAGATAGTAATAGGACTCCAAATGAAACAACATTTTCACGGTATCTATAGTTAAACTAAAAATTGCAAGTTAAACTCTGAAACTTGAAAAACTCAGCGGTATGTGAGACGCTAACAGCAGTTAAGGTTTAACCAAAATATTTATTACACATAAAACATTATAAAACTTCACATGATTAAAATATTACATTATGAATGGTTAAAACCATGCAATGTTTTTTATAATCATATTTAAGCGGGACTTTTTAAGCAAAGAGAGACCCCGGGGGTTAATTCTGTTCAAGCTTCCCCTCACTCCTTTTTCTTTCACTTTCACAAAAAAATCAATATTTTCTATCGCATAGAATGCATACATGGGAATATAAATACTGATTCAAATAATCCGTGCAATGTTTCTAATAATTCTATTTAAATGGTCATTTTTAAGCAAAACGTATCTTAGAATCTGATATTCTTTTGCCTTCTCACACCGCCACCACCACAGCTTTCTTTTTCTTTCAGAGTCACAAAAAAATTGTACATTTTCAATAGCTTAGATTTCAATTTGTCAATTTCTAGAGCTGTAGAGTTTGTATTTTAAGAAATGGGCAATCTACATGCGATTATTCCATCTTATTTTATAGTTTTGTTTGCATGGCGTTATTACCCATATAGGAGGGTATTAACGCCAAATAGCATTGGTCAAGAAAAAACGCCATTACATTTTATGAATACATATCTGTTAAATTAATTTATTTTATATAGATAGTCAATGAGTTGCTGTATCAGATCCTATATTTGTTTGAAAAATACAATCTAAAACTAAGCCGTGAAAATTGGTAGAACCTTAACGTGGCGTTATTACCCCAGGGTACCTTATTATTTTTTTAATAGAAGTGGACCGTTACTTTTGGAACAACATGTATTATAGGGAATAACATTGTTTAAACAAGGAAACTTTTAATGAATTTGAGAACTTCTTTAAACAACTGAGAAAAATATCTACAGATTAGTGTTTTGATAGAAATGAATGGTTATTTTTGGAACAACATGTATGTATATTAACTATATTACTCTTATTGTTTTTTTACATTAATACAAAATTCTTGAATTAACACACCATAGAAACATTTTTATGAGTTAGTTATTAATGTTATGAGAAATCCTTATAACATTTACCTATTTTTTTCACATGTTACTAAACTTGGAAAATTCAGGTTCATATTCATATTTAATTCCAAGCTAGAGCCAGGATGCTTTTGCTTTTGAATAGCCACGAATTTACCGTTTTATGATAATACTTCAAACTAATGCAGTTAAAATTTAAAATTACAAATTTAAAGCCAATTTAAATGCAAATTTAGAAATTGCCTTTGAAATATACGCTATACGCATTTCACAAAATTTTACAAAATTAAACTCTCAAAAAAAAGATAGAATGTATGTTTAAAATATTAAATTTTTTAAGTAACTATTTCTATCAGAAAAATTTTAATATTAACTATGTTACCTGCTAACATATCTATTTGTTCACGAATATCATATTAGTTTGTCGAGCATTAAAATAAACTAATTCGAAAAAGCATTTGCAATTTCAGCAAACCGGAAATATAATTTGTTTGAAAGTTTAATGGGTTCAGATTTGCCTGTAAACTATGTAGTACTTCTGTGCTTCTAGCTTCTAGCATCAATATTAATATAGCGTTAAGCCTTTTTAATCACGGCAGAACATGACTAAACAGATTTTGAATTCCTCGATATAGCTTAAATTTACAAATAATTTTAATTTAAACATAAGTATGGTGTTTACTATTGTTCAAAATCAGCTTTAGTATGAAATATTCATCACAAATTAATTAAATATGTCATATTATGACATTTTAAGATCCATGTGCTTTTGAAAATAAACCTAGTCTATGAACCTTTGCTTTTAAAGGCATATCTCATATATTTTACAATAATTTACATTCATTCTGTTAAAGAACTTTATTGTACGCCCATTCACATGGAAAATACCCCTGTTATTCCATCTAATCTAACGGTCAAAAATTTACATATAATTTAAATATAAAATTTATTCCATTACATTTTATTTTTCGAGTTTAGTTTAGTCAATGTATGAAAAGTGTTACTTGAAAAGTGTTCTTCAAAGACTTTGTTGCTAGCTGTTAAAAATAATTTTCAAAAATTGAAAATGCCTCATTATATTAAAGTTATTTTGTTTTTAGACAATTGTAAAGCTAATTCAGATAAGAAAAAATTATTCTCTGGTAACATTTGTATAATTTATATTCCTTTAAATATTACATCCTTGCTTCATTACCTATTTAATGATAATACTTCAAATTAACGCAATAAAAAATTAAAATAACAAATTTAAAGCAAATTTAAATACAAATTTTGAAATTGCCTCTATAATACGCTCTGTATGAATTGCACGAGATTTTATAAAATTAACTCTCAACGAATGATAAAATGTATGTTTAAATTACTTAAATATTTGAAATAGTAATTTCTATCAGAAATTTTTTAATATTAACTATATTACCTGATTACATATAAATTTGCTCACGAATATCATATTAGCTTGTCGAGCATTAAAATAAATTATTTTGAAAGTGATTTTATATTTCAGGAAAGCGCAAATACGATATGTTTGAAAGTTTAATAAGTTCAGATTTGCCTGTAAACTATACAGCACTTCTGGGCTTCTAGTTTCTAACATGAACAGAAGCGGTTTTTGAATTCCTCCATATTACATAAATTTAATAATAATTTCAATTTAAAGCTGAGTATGGTATTAATTATCATTCGAAATCAGTTTTGGTATGAAATATTCATTATAAATTAATTAGATATTTCATATTAAATATTTTATATTTTGCTCAAATTAAGATCCGTGTGCTTTCGAAAATAATACCAAATCTATAAAATCTGCTTTTAAAGGTAAATTAGGGTTTTTCATGGGACATGTAGTATTATCGGGTTATGCAAATGTCAGGACGAACTTTAAAAATGAATAATTCGAAAACGAATCAAGATACAGAGATACGGTTTGGACCGAACGGATGGAGGTGAAACCGCGGTTTTGTGTAATAACAAAAAAAAAAAAAAAAATAGTTTTGTTGCCGACCATGAAATGGCGCTATAGTGTTTTATTGCACCAAAAGATAATTTACAAATGAAGAAAAGGTGACAACTTGCTAGTCATTTAAAAAATATGTATTAAAATATTTAATTGCTAAAAAGGACGTCAAATACAAATAAAAAACATTAAAATATTATATATAATTTTACATGTTTCGATTGAATTTACTCAATCATCATCAGAAAAACAAAATACAAATAAACACAAAGATGGAAAAATTTTTCCATGAGACTAGGCACTACATCGTTTACAGCATTTAGTAGCATTTCTTGCGTTATGGCAGACACATTTTGGCGGATGGTATCTTTCAGTGCTGCTAGTGATGCCGTTGTTCGGCAACAGAACTATATTTTTTCTTTAACACACAAAACCCGGTTTCTTTTCCATCCATAAGGTGCAAACCGTCTCTTTGTATCTTGACTCTTTTTCGAATTATTCATTTTTAAATTTCGTCCTGACTTTTGGATCCCCCGGTATATCACAATCCTTTACATTTATTATATTAAAGTACTTTATAGTTACACTAGCGGCCTTCGCCCGCTACGCTGGTCGGTTTATCTAAAGAAATCTTGAAGAAGTAGTTAGATAAGGTTCAGACATACATTAAAAAAAAAAAAAGCAAGTCGATCATTCAAAAAACGTTGGGAAATATCAAATATTTACTGTAATTTTTTAAGAAAAACAAAGTTTCGAAAAAAAAAATTAAATCGAAAAAAAAATTACACTGACATATTAATGCAAGGAAATTTTCCCAGAGAGAAAATTCGCCTTGAATACAATATTTCAAATTCTTTTAATTGCTTATAGGCGTTAATGCCAACATAGTGAAAAAAAATTCCATGCTGGGAATCGAACCCGGGCCATCAGTATGGCGCACTGACGTTCTACCGACTAAACCACATGGAACGACAGCCAGCTTGAAACTTTCTCATACTTAAGTAGACTGGCGAAAACATAACGATAGCGCGTTTTAAAATCGCACAGTGACATCTATTGGATTTTATATGTACTAAAAAACGTTATGTACTAAAAAACGTGAGCAGCGCACCTAATAGTTTCTTTTGTTTCTTTTTGTTACTTTTTTGTCTGTTGTCCGATTTTGATGAAACAAAGCCTATACACTGCCCGGGAGTGTGCATTCTTCATTAGTGAAAACCGCATAAAAATCCATTCAGTAGTTACGAAGATAACCTCGAACAAACAGACAGACAGACAGACAGACAGACAGACAGACAGACAAAAAATTCAAAAAATTTTTTTTTGTGTTTCATTGGTTTTCTTTTATCGCCCTGACTCCATTTTTGTCAATTATCTTCAATGTACAGACACACCGGGTCCTACTGTTTTATTATATGTATAGATGGAAAAATCCACATTTATTCCGTCTGTTTTAATTGTCAAAAATGTACATTTATGTGAAACATAACTTTCTCCAATTCTAATTTTTTTCGAGTTTTATTTAGCCCTTGACTACTTGAAAAGTGCACTTAAAAATATTTTTTGAAAATTTGGACAAAATACATTAAAACTGCTATAACTTTCATGGCATGTTTCAGTTATATATTTTCGAATCTTTACTAAGTCCAGATAGTAAAATTTGTCTTCTTAGAATCAGATATTAAAATTGTTTTCCCCGCTGAAAATACCATTAAAACTTAATAAAAAGTTTCAATTTTACAGTTTGTAATATTCGCCGAATTTTCTCATGCAAAGATAGTAATTAATGAAATGTTTTCCAAATTTTACTTATTAAAAATACCAGTCATAATGTAAAGTTCTTTTCAAGAGCAATAAATATCTACTTATCGCAGCTTATAAATATTATACGTTTTTCCTCATACAGAAACAAATATCACGAAATCAATATTAAACCACCAGAATTAACAATACTTTGTTAAAATATCTCATTCGCAAAATAAAATCATGTCAAAAGTTTTCTTTAGTTAGCCGTAACTTATTTTAAATTCACACTACTTCTATAAATTTTGGTGAAGGAAATGTGTAAGAAACTTACAAATTAAAAAGTTTGTGAAAACTTTATAAGATTCAGATGCATTCCCGAAGGCCTCGGTAGTAAAATAGTTTTGATTCAAAAGTAGATTTAAAAAGAAATAGAAATGAATTTCTCTGTTGCAGATATTTGAATTATTTACTGACGTTTTGATTAATATGTCATGCAAAAAAATTTGCAGAAAGAACATTAAATGCAAAATACGTAATATTTATTTATTCTTAAAATAATGTAATAGAATTTTTCTTTAACAAAGCACTAAATATATTATATTTGATTTAAGATAACTTTTGTATCTTGTATTATTGTTTTAAAATTTATCACCGAGATATTTTTCTTAAAATGAATATACTGGTATCGTTAAACTGTTGCCACATTAGTAAGTTATTAATATTTTAGTCTATAAATGAAAGGATATGACGACTTCCGAAGCCATGTGTTACAAGTAGCAAAAACTAGATTAGGAGAAAATTGAGCTTAAGAATAATTGACGTTAAATTTGAACATCAATAATAATTGAATGGATTGAAATAGAAAACTGCTGCTTGTTTCATTTTGGGATTTGAACTGGTATTTCAAAACCTCTGTAAAAAACGTAGGGTACAGTTTTCTTTAAATTTATAATTAATCAATATTGATTAATTTTTGGCAAAAGCGGTTTAACTCTAGAATGCAACACATAATTATAAAATCACATATATTTCACTATTTGAAAAGTAAAAAGCATGTTTTCGGGTCGTCTATGCACTTCGTTATTTTTTTTTTTTTTTCAATTTTGTCATTTAGACACCCTTGGGTTTTTGGGCCTTCATATATTTTTGCAAATTAAAGCTGATAATAATAATTTAAAACTCATTTAAACATAGATAAAAACTACTTCTTTTATCATTTAAAAACATTGCATCCCTCTACCTATAGCACAAAAGTGTTACGAAATATGTATATAAAGATAAGAATTATCAATTTTGAGATAAAATTGTTTGTTAGGAAAATAAAACCATTTCATTATGTAATTCAAATAAGTATTTAACAGTTTTCCTTTCAAACAGGTAACATTTCTTCGATAAGATATTTCATTAACAAAATAAAACTATTTCAATATTTAATTTGAGTAAGTTTTAAATTATTTTTCTTTCAATTTTTTTAAAACTTTGGACAAAGCCGATAAGTTATAGTATTAAAAAAGGGAATAACTTTCAAAATCTCTACTTATTTCAAAGTATGTTTTGAATATATATTTCATTACTTAGAAATTGAAACAGTTTCGATTCAAAAGTCGGTTTAAACTTTTATCAAAATGAATTTCCATGCTAGCAATATTTTAGAAATATTTTAATATTTTCAGAAGCATGTTTTTCACGTATAGAATATTTCACAACAAATATTTTGTGCAAAATATAATTAATATAATAATATGTTGTTAAAGGAATACAATTTAATGTAATTTTATTGAATTAAAAGTTTGTATCATGCATAAACTCTTTCTATTTTCCTATATTTCTTTCAAACTGATAACAATTCTTCGAAACGATACTTAGATCCTTAATACAATAAAACCATTTCAGTATTAATTTGAGTAAGTTTTAAATTATTTTTCTTTCAAATCTATTTTTAGCTTTGTAGGAAGCCAACGTGTTATAGTATTAAAAATTCAATAAGTGTCAAATCCTTATTAGTTTCAGAGTATGTTACAAATATGAGACTGAGATATTAAAACAGTTTGAATTCAAAAGTCGGTTTAAAACTTTATCGAAATGAATTTCCCCACTGGCAATATTTGAGTGATGTTTTAATAGTTTCAGCAGCATTTTTTTCACGCATAAAATATTTCAGAAAGAATATGGTGCATAAAATATAAAAAAATTATATAATATGCGAATATTTTGTTAGAGAAAAGGTACATATAATAATTTTGTTGGATTCAAATGTACCTATCATGCATTTCTCTGAAAGTAAATGTTACTAAATTTAAAATTATTAACAAACCTTAGTTAAATTATTAAAAGATTCTAAAGATAGAAAACCAACGATTATAAATGCACAAATAAAGAATGATAAGGGAGCAAACATCTGTTTCGAATCTACTATCGAGATTCTTCATCAGTGCAAAACTCAGCGAGGTAGAAAAAGCAAAACTAAGCTTTTGTCTCAGTTTTGCTTTTTCTAGCTCGCTGAGTTTTGCACTGATGAAGAATCTCGATAGTAGATTCGAAACAGATGTTTGCTCCCTTATCATTCTTTATTTGTGCATTTATAATCGTTGTTTTTCTATCTTTAAACATTTTTGACAAAGGCTTTATTTGCTATTTTAATATTAAAAGATTGACTAATATAAACTAAGACAGACTTGAATACATTTTTAAGATTAAATAAAATTTATAAAAAAAAATCACAACACTCAAAAACATTTAAAAATGGAAGAGTAAACATTGCGCCAAGCTACTCACAACGCCTCATCAGTACAAATAAATATCCATTACATAACAAACATTGGAACAAATCAAGACAGTTACAGTTAGTTATCATTTTTTAGAAAACGATAACATTCATTAGGGACAGAACGAACATCATTCAGAGTTGGCGATGGTTTTAATTTTTTCTATATAACTTTTAATTTTTTTTTAAAAATGCATGCAATTCTGTCTTACCCTCATAGCATGCATGTTCACAGTGACGTCACAATGACGTCACTGTGAGTCACTTTGGTCACATCACATCTGTGACGAAAATGCCACCACTCAGTGACGTCACAATGTGACTAAGATGTGACTTACTAAAAAAATTTTCACAGTTCGTCACAATATTAATGTCAAAGTAGTCACAAATGACACACTTTTCACAAATTGGTCACATTGTGACGTCGCAAAGTGGTCACAATGTGACGTCACAAAAAAGCTCTAAAACGGCCATAACGACTTCACATTTTAGTCACTGTGACTTCACATCGACGTCACGTGACGTCACATCGACAATCGATGGTCACAAAGTCACAATGTGACTTCACAACGACGTTGCAGTGACGTCACCATGTCTTACGGGTAGTTTATATATTTCAAACTTTAATTTCTTTTTAAATTCAGACGTTAAATGTATGTGTATTGCAAACTTAGTTAAGATTGTTACTTTACATAGTAAAATAAGTTGAGTATTTCAAATTAGTAAATTTTATTTTTTGTGTAAATTATTGTTAATGCTTTAAAGGTGTAACTATGTTGTAATATTAAACGTTTTATAAAACTTTGTTGGTTTAAATGTATGTATTTTGAATATGTATTTAATATTTAATGAATAAAAGAGTTTTGTTTCAAATGAGAGTTTAAAACAGAATGAAAATTAATTTTTTGAAACAAAATAAAAATGAATTTGGATAATGAGTTAGCTAAATGTATAGTTCCTTTTTTGTAAAAGTCTCAAAAACATAGTTTAAAAATTCTGAAAATAATCGTCGATAGAATAAGCTCAAAATTCGTTATTTTTAAAATAAAGCAAAATGATGAGGGGTTGTATCCAAATAGAACGTGCAATATTGTGTATGCTATATTGACACTAATAAATGGATATATGGATACAGCCCTTAATCTTTCTGCTTTACTTTGGGAATAACGGATTTTGACCTGATTTTATCAACGTTAATTTTGAGAATTTTCCAACTAGTTTTTAAAGAATTTACAAAAGTTGCTCTAAGCATATTGCTATCACATTATGGAAATTACATTTTGATTGCGAGGTTGCATGCGCTGTAAAACATTTCTTAGTAAACCTGCTCATTTTTCATACAATTTTTATTATTTTTTAATTTTGATTACAGAGTATTATAAGTACTATATAGTGTATAAGTATATATTTGTCATATTTTCAGAAAAGAATTTTTTTTTATATAAAGAACTCTGCAAATTATAAGCAAAAAAAACGTGAAAAAATTTGGGACTGTTTTTATAAAAACTATTATTTTTCTACTAGCAAAAGCCATGCTTTGTTTGGATTCGCGAAGTATTATGCTATAAGATAAATATTTCAAAGTAATAATACATTTTTTAAATTACTTTTGCATCTTTATGAAGCAAAAATGTAATTTTATGTTTCGGCGCATTTTAATTTTAAAATGTATTTCAACCAAATAACTAAGAATTTCCTCAGATTATTTATTTATGATAAATGACTGGTATAAATAAAAATATTTTCGAAGAAGAATTATACAAAATATTAATTAATTTTATTTGTTTACAATTCTTTTATTGCCACTTCACAAAAACATAATGTATTTCTTTTAAAATTCATATATATCGTCTGCTTAAATGATTTCACAAAATAAGAATAAATTGTGTATTTGAATTCCTTACACAGAAAAATACTTTTATAATTGAATGTTAATAAGAGAATTTTATCAAATTTTAATTCATTAAAAATATGCTATAATTTTTCTAAAAAAAGTATTTTATAAATTTTATAAAAGAAAACATGAAACTAAACATAGTTAAAAGGGATGAGCATAGTTTGAACATCTGAAAGCAGTTTTTAGATATTTTATCAGAATAATGAAATTAAATTTTATTTATTTATTTATTTAATGATGATTCTAGATATAATTACTGACCCCATGATTTAAGTTTTTTTTTTTTTTTTTTTTTTTTTCTAAAAACGTCCGTGTTTCACTTTTTATTTGAAAAAATGCGTTCGTAATGGAAAAACATGTAAAATAAATTAATTAATTTTTTGAAAAGTATTTCTGTAAAAAAAGAATATTCTGCAAATCTACAGATCATAATTTATATTTGTGTTTAATTTCAAGTCAAAATACTGTATGGTTTTTTTGCAAAGTGTACGACAAAGTGTCATTTGAGTGGCCTAGTAGAGGATTCGCTTCGCTCATCCTAACAACTGTAAATAATATAAACATAAAAATGAGCACAGTTTATTACAATAAGCCACGTAATCATAATCTGCAATTTAGACATTTTTGGTACATTAGTTTTGACAGGGTTGTGCAAGAGATCTTCGTACTTTTTCAATTTTGACGGCCCGCTATAGAAAGTTGAAATAAAAATTTAATAGGAATATAAAACCTGTACTATTCTGTTTACATACCTGGATTTTCAGAATAATTTCTAAAAAATAAAAATAAAAATAAAAATAATGCAATAAAGATTTAATGATGTGTACAATTATGAGAAAAAATAAACATCCCTTACTTACTCTGCAAAAAATTATCGTAAAATAAAGTTACTGATACCAAACGATTGAAAATAAAGTTAACTTTTAACCATATATACATAATTGGCTTACGAGGCCATCTATATATTAAACGAACCCTAACTTTATTTTTTTTAATAGCATCACCTAAATCTTACAGTATAAATTAACTGTACACATGTTAATTAGCCCAAAAGCAAATTATCATACAATTCTTACGATAAGTTTCCGACAAATTAATTATTTGAAAACGAATATAATTTAAAGACTGCATCCAAACTGAAGTTCTGTACTCGATTGTTAACTGAGAGAGCACAAATCATGATCAAGGCATCTCAGGCACCTCTCAAGCTGTCATTGAAGACGGATAGATTACAGGATAGCGTAAGAACTTTTAAAATACCTAGTCACTTCCATTGTAGACAGTTTCTTAACCATCATTTTGCCGTTTTTTAAGCATAATTTAAAAACTACTTAGAGGAAAAAATTTAAATGTTCGATTTTTACAAAGCAAATCTAAATCCATCGGAGAATTCTTGGTTGCAATTGATAAATTTTCGAATATTAATTTCATAATTAATAAAACAAATTTATAAAAATTGCAAATTCAACGTATTTATGTTTGGTTATTTTAGTATTATTGCTAGATAAATAATTAGCACATTAGGAGTATAATTTCAGAAGATATTAAAAAATGTATGAAAATGTAATTTAACATTTGAAAAATTTAATTTTGAATGTTTATGCGAAGTTCAAAAACGTATCATTCAAATAACTTGAAATTTGGTGTCTAGGCATGAATTGAACCAAATTATGAAATATCTTGTTAAAATTGGATATTGTCATTGAAGAAAAAAATGACCTTTGCATTTATTTTCATATGTAGATGGTCTATTAAGCAAATTATATATATATCATTTAAAAGTAGACTTTATTTCAAATTGTTCGGTATCCAGAATTTTTCTTTACTGCTTTTTAGTCTGGAGTTAAGGGATGTTTACATTTTTACATGGTTGTATCATGTTTTGTATGGAGTGGGATAATATCGATAAAAGTTTTAGGGAAATATTATACTCACGAAATGGATTATACTGTAGTAACTGATAATTACAAACCAAAACGTGAAACCTCAAATGTATACTTCCAGTATGTAAAATGGAAACTTCTACCACTTTTACTTGGTTTTATTAAATTTACAAGAAAGGTAAGTATGTCAGTTAAAAGATTCATTATGGTGTGCTACGTTTTTAAAAAAGTTATTACCTAAAAGTAGGGTGTTACTGTTAGGGTGATATACTGTATATTTCTGACGAAATAAGGTATTTGCGAATCCATGTTCAATGGTAATTATTACTTGTCTGAATGGGTACTATCAATCTTCTTATTTTCTAAAATAAATTTAGTCTAAAAAAAAAACTACCAGTCAGCAGGGATGTTGGCAGCTGAAAAATTGAACAAACTCTGTGTAATTATTCCATGCATAAGTTTTAGCTCACAGGCTATCAAAGCCTGAGAGCTAATGTGCCCACCCGTTCTGTATGTATGTACGTACGTACGTAACGCGGTAACTCATGATAAAAATACCCGATTTACATGAAATTTTGGACATAGGCTTATTATGATAACACGCTTCCCTGCTTAGTTTTGAGAGTTCATTCGATCAGTATAAGAAGGGGAATGGGGACTATTGCCCCTCCCCTTAATTTATATAAATGGGTTTTCATGCAGAATTAATAGATTTCTTTGAAATCTTAGATGTAGGATCATTCTAATGAGGTGCCTCCATGATTAGTATTGGGTGTTCATTGGATAGTTTAAAGAGGGGGGGAATGGGAGAGGGGGTAGTCCCTTCGTCTTAATTTAGGTTTTTCACGCAAAATTTACCGATTTGCTTCAAATTTTGTATATAGGTTTATTTTGAAAAGGCGCTTCCCAGATTTGCTTTTGGAATTCACTGGATAAGTATAAAAGTAACTTACCGTCATAATTCATGTAAATGGTTTCTCATGCAGAATTAACCGATTTGTTTCAATTTTTTAAGTATAGGTTGATAGTAATAAGAAGCTTCGCTCATTTGTTGTGGTGTTCTTTTGTTAATTATAAAGGGGGTACGGGCGATTATCTTCCCCTTAAGTTAGCTAAATAGATTTTTATACAGAGTTATCCGATTTACTTTAAATTTTGGATGTAAGTTCTTTCTGATAAGTTCAATTTCTGAACAGTTTTGGAGGTTTTATGGTTAATTATAATGGAGGGAACGAAGAACAACATTTCTTAAATTACATAAATGGGTTTTTATGCATAATTATTCGACTTGCTTCGAATTTTGGATACAGGTTTATTATATGATAAGGCGTATCCCTGATTAGTTTTGGGGCTTCAATGATTAAGTATAAAGAAAAGAAATGGGGGGGTTACTTCCTTCCTTATTTATTTTCGAAAGACATTATTATATAAGGCTGTAATATACAATTAGTCTGCATAGCCTGTGAGCTCTATGCTATCAGTTTAACTGTTCATCATTCTTTTTATTTGTCAATAGCTCGTATTAAAACAAATCATGACTTCGCGTGACCTTTGGCCAATAATTGAATTGAAGACAAGCGCGAGAGAGCAATTTTGTAAAGAGTCCTGTCTGTTTGGAAGCAGAGAAATTTTAAAGTAAAAAAAAAATCCAGCGTGCGAAAGATTCTCGGAATAAAATAAGTAAAAATGAAATGGCTTTTTTAAAATATTGGAATAACATTAACTAATAGAAATGTGCATAAATGATGATACAATTTCGGAATAAACTAAAAGCTTTGTATTTAAGTGTGCATATGTAAATGTGCATGTATAACATACATGTGTCATGAAAATATGAAAATTAAATATATATATATAGTTAACATTTTTTTTATCCTAAGTAAAATCTTTTCAATATTTACTCTATTAAATATAGAATAATTTTAATTTTAAAATTTTCTTTTAACTGCGATAATCGATTTGTAATGTTAAAAATTGAATATTTTAAGAAAACTTTATCTATTTCCTGCTATGTAAAAATTGACGAATATTTCATAATCTATGAAAATGCGCAATAATTACGAACACAGGTACTATATAATAAAATACTCCGAGTCACCTAAGATTCCAGGATGTGTACCTTTACCGTTACGTAGCCTCATAAACTATTTAATTTCGAAATTTAAAGAAAAATTAAAAAAATAATTTTATTAGTTATTTTCGGAATCGTTGTCTAATAATTTTTATAATGCATTAATCAGTATTCTGTAAAGTACACTTTTTTCAGATTCATTCTGTGAATTTCCAATACAAATTTTCAGCTTTACAATTGAATTTGTGCATGCAATTGCAACAAAATAATATTAAATTTTACATTAATGTTAATGCTGTTAATATTGCATATTTGTCCGTTACACATGTTAGATGAATATCAAGATTGACATGACAAATGAGAATTTAAAACCTTCCGGGAAAGTGATATTTCAGTTTGGGAAAACTGATTATTGCACTGAAAAAGTGATTCAGAAAAGTTTCCGAAAGTAACGGGTAGCTAATAAAAATTTATTTTTGTAAGTTCTTTTTTAAATTTCGAAAGTAAATAGTTTTTTAACTTCTTTAAAAGTAATTAAACACTTTTAGGCATCTTCTAGGACTTTAAAAAAGTTAATGTATATTTTTATTCTGCAATACAGTACATTTTTGTAGATTAAGAAAATTTGTAATTTTTTACAGTGCATGGGCTTTGAATTCCTTTCCTAAGGATTGGATATTTAAAGAATTTACATTCAAAAACCGAATAGAAATTAACTTTGTTTTCAGAGATAGTCGGCAATTTGTGTAATTTTTTAGCAGTGTGTAAGAAAATAATGCGCATAATGTAAGAAAATTTTAAAGTAGCTTAATTTTTTCCATTTATTTGAGAGTATTTTATTTATAATTTATTAATTTACTTATTTTTTTGTACAGCAGTTTTCTTGTAATTAAAAAAAAATTAAATATATTTGAAAGAAAAAGTTTCTAACACTTTAAAATAAACTAAACTCGTTCTAAAAACCTATTTAACCTATTATGCATTTAGCTAATTTTTTTTTCTTTTTTTTTACATTATTCTTTTAGTTTCGAAAATAAATAATTTTCACACTTCTTTAAAAGTATAGGGACGCTTTTCGGAAACTTCCATGACTTTAAAAGGTTATTGTAAATTATTGTACTGGAATAAAGTAAATTTTTCTAGATCAAGAAAATCTGTCATTTTTTAACAGTGTGTGTTTTTATATACATAAAATTCCTAAGGATTGGATATTGAAAGAATTTACGTTCAAAAACCTAATGAAATTAATTTAAATTTTGGTGATATTGGACAATCTATTTAATTTTTTAGCAGTGTACTTTCACGCACTTTCATTCACTGAAGTAAGATTTTTTTGCAATATGATTCTTTTACAGTCTTCATAAATATAATTTGATAAAGTTTTTAAGTAGCTTTATTTTTTTAGAGGATTTTATTTATTTATTTATTTTTTGTACTATCAATTTCCTGTAATTAAATAAATTGAAGTATAGTTAAAAGAAAAAGTATCTAACAAGTTAAAATAAATTCAACTCATTCTAAAAACCTATTTAACCTATTATGCATTTTGTTACTAAATTACATTTTTATTTATTTATTTATTTTTATAGAATATAGATAGATTTATAGACAAAATACAGCGCAATACAAAATAACACAAATATTTTCCTGGGTGTAGGTGGTAATTCATGAATCCTAATTTTTCGAATATGTTTTCTAAAGTGATTAATTAAGTATCTTATTTACTTATATTTATGAAAAATGTTTTATTAAACAGCATCGTTAAAGTATGTATTGTATGTAGTATTAAGGTAGATATGAAATGTGGAAAAGTTTGTCATTATCTACGCTTGACGCTTGATTTTTCATTTTTGTTTAATTAGAAAACAGCTTTAATTCAAAAAATAGAAAATCCTTTCAATCACGTAATATTTTTCATCTTTCCCTAGTAGAAAACCAATGTTAGTCCAACATTGCGACAACATTTTATTTATAGGAAATATTGCAAATAAAACGCAAATTTTGGTTAAATATTGGTATTTCATTGGAAATATTCCCAATGAATTCCATATATTGTACAAATGATGGCATTACATTGGAAATATATCCAACAAATTCCCAATATTGTACAATTATTGGCGTTGCACTGGAAATATTACCAATGAAACCCCAATATTTAACCAATATTGGCATTTTATTGGCAATATTTCCAATGAATATCCAACAAATTCCCAATATTGTACAATTATTGGCGTTGCACTGGAAATATTACCAATGAAACCCCAATATTTAACCAATATTGGCATTTTATTGGCAATATTTCCAATGAATCTCCAATACTGCCATAATATTGACTAAATAAGGGCAAAATATAAACACCCAAATATTGGAGCAATATTTCATGCCAATATTGCTCCAAGATGTAGCCAATATTGGTCCAATATTGTTTAGCTACTTGGGTTGTGTAAAAATGAAAACATACCACAATCGACTTCAATGCAATTATGTTATTATCTTATGATCACTTATATCCTTTCAGAAAACGATAACTACGATAGCCCATGTTAACGCAAAACATTTTCTACTATATAGTAATGTAAATCGTTTTGAAAGGAGCTTTCAAAATATTTTATTCTAAATATTCACGTGTGAAAGCAGATAAAGCTCATATATATCGCCAATGTCTATGGATAGTGTCTATTCCAATATGTCTATGGATAGAGTTATACTTTCTCGAAAGTCCTAAATTTTTCTTTGCCAATCAAATAAGATTATGTTGAAAGATTCAATGTGTGCCCTCTTTTCGTGCAATAAAACTGATTTTTTTTCTGTTTTTAAATAGATTCAACTGCATAAACACAAAAAAAAATATTTAAAATCCTTTTCGATTATCTGTGTAATTTCCCTCATTTGTTCTTAAAGTGCCTTTTATCAAAGTCCGCACCGTCAAACAGTGCATGTGACTTTTTATTACCATTAATGAATAAAAGTAACATTTTTTCTTTTAAATTAATCTTTTTTGTTATTCGAAAAGTAAAACGTTTAAAAAAAGTAATGCAAACCGAAAAATTCTTTCTAAAAATCTCCTCTCGAAGAGCGCACAGCACAATGCATAGTTTAAACTTTGCACAGGGGTTTTTGGTTTGGCTGCACACTAGAAAAGAAAAGATTATTATTACCTGAATTTAGTTTTATGATATGCAAACTGCAGTAGAAATATGGACTACTTTTAATGTCAGTACCAATAAGACATTAAAAGCAGATTAAGATAAGATTAAAAAAGGGATTACATTGAATAGCAATATTTGATACTATTTAGGCTTCATACGGTACTGAAGTTTACGCCGTACCCATCCGTTCACTGTGTGTCACAACTTTAAAGACAGTAAAAAATGGTAAAAATTTTAATAAATTTGAAATGCGATAATTAAAATGGTAATTTAATATTGTTTAGAAAATGGAAATATTAATAGAAAAAATAACAAAATTATGTGTTAGCTTTTTATTATGAAACTAGTTGGATGTGCCAATCCCAAAACTTTCTTCTATCACATACATACATTTTAATATTAAAAAAATATAGTTACTCCTTTTAATGCTTTAATAATTTTAATTCAGTACCTTACCAACTTTGATTTTCATCTTAAATTTCTGCTTCAATCAATTAATCGGAGTAGAAACGAATTTCCGTCTCTCCACGAGCCGATGGACAATAGAATGATAAGCAGATTTTTTTTTCAAATTCAGGGAGGACCTACATGCCTTATCAAAAAATAATCATATACAAAATGTTTAGTTCAGATCTAGAACTAACTTCGTACATGTTTATGTGGTGCAATATTGAAAATGGCATAAAATTCGGTATTGCAGCGCCCCCTTCAGTCGGATTTTTTTCAGATTCAGGGTGATTAAACTAGCCATAGCCATACACTTACACAAAAATTTTCGTTCAATTCGATGCATAACTTCATGTACTTTTGGTCGGTACAATATTGAAAATGGCACAAAAATCGCGATTGCAACGCCCCCTTCCGGCGGATTTTTTCAAATTCAGGGAGGACCAACTAGCCATAGTTATACAGATACAAAAAAAATTTGGTTTAATTCGATACATAACTTCATATACTTTTGGTTGGTACAATATTGAAAATGGCACATATATCGCGATTGCAGCGCCCCCTTCCGGTGGATTTTGTTCATATTCAGGGAAGACTAACTAGCCATAATCATACACATTCTCAAAAAATTTGGTTCAATTCAATGCATAACTTCATACACTTTTGGTCGGTACAATATTGAAAATGGCACAAAAATGACGATTGCAGCGCCCCCTACCGGCGGATTTTTTTCAAATTCAAGGAGGACCAACTAGCCTTAGTCATACACATACACAAAAAATTTGGTTCAATTCGATGCATAATTTTATATACTTTTGGTCAGTACAATATTGAAAATGTCACAAAAATGGCGATTGCAGCGCCCCCTTCCGGCGGATTTTTTGAAATTCAGGGAGGACCAACTAGCCATAGTCATACACTTACACAAAAAATTTAGTTCAATTCGATGCATAACTTCATACACTTTTTTTCGGTACAATATTGAAAATGGCACAAAAATCGCGATTGCAGCGCCCCCTTCCGGCGGAATATTTCAAACTGAAGGAGGACCTGCTTGCCACAGCCAAAAACATTCACAAAAAATTTGGTTCAATTCTATGCATAACTTTATACACTTTTTGATGGTAGAATGGCGACATACAGACACACACACAGACACACAGACACACGGACAGACAGACATTTTGTAAAAACATGTTTTTTGGAATCTCTGACCCCTAAAACGTGTAAATCCGTCGAAAACCGGAAGTCGAAAAAAATTTCGATTACAATACTTTCTTCTATTGAAGATAGAAGAAAGTAAAAATAATAATTGTGCAGACAAACGCAATTATTACCTCTGTAAAACTTTAAGGGCAACACAATTTTTTATAGAAATTTTAAGTATATTTTTTATTCATTTGCACAGTAAAAATTTTTCTGCATAGTGATTTTTCTGACATTTTCAGTTAAGGGATTCCGCATTCCCCTCACTAATGTAAAGTCTATGAGCGTTTGATACTTTCGTATATTTAAAATGTCTGTTCAGGAAAATAATATTTTAAACTTCTTTTTTTTTTTGTATACTCTTATTAAAAGCTGTCAGTATTTTTCTCAATTTCCAAAATTTTTCTAAAGTATAAGCTTAATTTTGTGTGAAATGCTAAAATTTTACTCCTACTTCGTCAGCTTTTAACACATAAAATGTTAAATTAGTCATAGATTCTAGGAATATCTTGATAACTAATAAAAAAAAGAGAGATCCTTTGAGAAAAGTATAAAGGAAAAAGAAGTTTAAAATATTAATTTCCCAAATAGCCCTGTGCTTAGGGAGTTGAATTTGGAATTAATTAGGGGAAAGCTGGAAAATGTTTAACCACTTAATGGTCGCATTATATAACGCTTTAAAAATTCAAATTCATTATTCCCACCACTTTTTGGGAAAAAATCATCTTATTTAATGACAATTAAAATACCAGAATAAAAACAATTATACTATTTTATAAAACTGGTGGGAATCAAAAATTTCTGATTAAAATGCGCGAAACTTGCAGCCCGTGAATGTTTCGGGCGCGACGATTAAGTGGTTAATCCCTTCAGTTTAGGTCTAGAATGAATATGTTACGTTTTCCCCCTCGTACTAAGTGAGCTTTAGGAAATATGCATAAATTTTTTAATTTTTTTTTTTAATAACTTTATTTCGAAAACAAGAATTCTTTCAAAAACATTTTCATTCAAATGTTGTAGAACTTAAAATTCTGAATAAAATGAGCATCTACACTTAGTACTTTTGTGGAATATTTAGGTCACGGTTCTGCTTCAAAATTTTAGCAACGTGGTTGGAGGGCTAAACTCAAAATTAATTAGAGAAAAGCTGGAAATTGCTTTACCTCTTCAGATTAAGGGGGCAAGTCCGATATCCTGTGCTAGATTTTTGGCGCGCGTTTTGGGGGATAAGGATTTCGATCTGGTTTAAATATTAAACCAGAATTAATAAAATAGCAATAATAATAGCAATATAACAGTTATAATAGCAATAATAATAGCAAATAATAGCAATATTAAACTCCTCTTTTTTAAATATTAAATGCATTTTTTAGCAGTTGTGAGCGAGATTTTAAACATCTTACGACAAGCTTTGGTAAGCTTTTTGTCCTATATTATTGCATTATTAAAATCTATTGTATTTTTTTTTTAAACGGGGAGTTTAGGGGGTTCTCTGCCCGCCTGACAATCGAAAAGTTATGTGACGGATGAATTATGATATTGTTTTTGCTCAACGCCGGGAGGGGGGGGGGAACTAAAGTTAATTTAAAGGCATATTTAAAACCTCTTTCTTCACATAATTCATTTTTTTAACATTTCTGGAGAACGATAATGAATTTATTAGCAAGATAATATGCCTATATCCACAAAGCCGACGAACAAAATTCTGGCTCCAGAAGAAAAATATTTAAATTTTGCAATGACCACCTAGATAGCTTGATCTAAACACTATTTAGAACTTAGAAGGATATCTAATAAAACGAGTTTATAAAAATGTAAGACTTTTTTATCAGTTTCAGCACTCACTTAGATCTGCAATTACGTTTAATGGTACAAAACTAGTCCCGAACTGTGCCAAAAACTAATAATGTCCACGAACGATAGAATATTTGCAGTTATAACACAATGATAGGTGTATAAATTACTAAGTTTTTGTTTCTCCTTTACTATATTGTTTTTACTTTTCTGTCCCTAAAGTTGTCACGCAGTCAGAAATGGTGTTTTTTTAAATAATTATTTTATTTTAATTATAAATGCTTACACATAAATTTTGTTGACTTTTTATTAGCTTTTCAACTTAACGATACAAAAATTAGTAAAAAAAATGTTTAAATCTGATTTGGAATATATAAAAATTTCCTATATTTTTTACTGTCCTAAATGTTTTTACACGAGCTGTACTTTACGAGCATGCACAGATATACTTAACCCTACGTTGCATGTTTTTTTTTTTTACAATGTCTTATAATTTTTTTTTAATTTTTTTTTTCAATAATACAGTTTATAATTCATATATTTAATGTAAGAAACCCTCTGAGCGGGAATAATATTTCGCAATTGACCGTTTATTCAAAAAAGGGTCCCGAAAATAGGCATACAACCCAACTTATTTTAACTAACAAATAATACATCTGTTATGAAAAATAATAATCTTTAGTGAGAGCACATTCAATATTTTCAGAGTACACGCAATTATTTTAATCTTATTTCAATGAAAGGAATATATCATTAAATTCATTCTCACATATATTTCCACCACAGAATTTATTGGTCTCATTATTACTTTTCAAAATCTGGGAAGTAGGAAACAATAAATTTAGAGAACATTATTATAAAATTTAAAATGATTTGGATTCAAATATTAATTAAAATTGGCAATGAGCAGAAATTTTGATTTAGTAAAATTAATAATTGTTCTTTCAGATGTACATTTTCAGCATCTTCAAGAATCACGAAGAGTTCTTTTAGAAAACTAATTATTATTGTATAGCTTTTGAAATAATTAGCATAACAGAGATAGTATGACATCGATACATAAATTTCTAAAACTAAATAATTTTAAAGATGTAGGGTTTTTACAGGAAGGAAAGAGACTGGATTTTTCGCGCTAGTTTAAGGGTGGTACTTTCTGTGGAGAATGTAAACTACAGAGTCTGTAGGAATTCAGTTGCTTGATCTTTTGCAGTGCACGGATTGCCCATGAAGTGTGTACGTGTTTGAAAGTGCCGTTAGGTTTTCAGAATTTGTTTGAGTGTCGAGCAGTGATACGCAAAAAAGTGTTCTGTTAAACTACATAAATGAGCTACTGAGAGGCGTACCATGTTACAAAAATGTTTAAAGATAGACAACCAACGATTACAAATGCACAAATAAAGTATGAAAAGGTAGCAAACATCTGTTTCGAATCTACTATCGATTCTTCATCAGTGCAAAACTCAACGAGGTAGAAAATGCAACTGAGCAAAACTTTTTCTAGCTCGCTGATTTTTTTACTGATGAAGAATCTCGATAGTAGATTCGAAACAGCTGTTTGCTACCTTTTCATATTTTTTTTGTGCATTTATAATCGTTGGTTTTTTATTTTAAACATTTTTGCACAAAGGATTTATTTTCTATTTTATTACATGTTACAAGAAGCCCATGAAAAGGAGTCTTTTCCCATGGTTCAAATCTTTATGGGGCAAAATGCTTCCAACGATGAAAGAAAGGTTGTCTGAAAGTAATGCGCTGGGCTTCCTTCAAGTTCTAAATATTCAGGCAATATTGCTAAATTTAAAGCTCCTTTGAACTTTGAACTTCTAATGAGTGTCCGATTGATTCCTGAGACATTGGGACTTTAAACAATCGATTTTGCATCAATGGCACGGAAAAACTTTAAATGAGGAAAATTTGTTCAAGTTGGTTCAAAGGATCCGGTCCACATATAATTCAAATTGTCTCAGTTCTTGGCAAAACATAGCATCGCAAAGCTGCCATAACCACCGTACAGTTTCGATGTGTTACCCCGGATATTCCCTTAAAATCCATCTTAAAATTTTATCGTTTACAGAAACTGGAGAACAGAAAAACTCAACGCCTATTCTGATGAGCCATCTAGTTGAAAATATCCAGGCCAGCATAAAGGGATTGCATATTTGTCGGCAACGATATATTAATGTTAAAGAAGGCTATTTTGAAGAATATTAAGTGTTTGTAAAATTATCTTCAAACAAATGGATTTTGTAGTTCAGTCTCATTACTTTATGGACAGAAACTATTATTTCGCCTGTTCTGATGAGCATTACAGTTGAAATTTCCCAGGCCGGCATAAAGGGATTGCATATTTGTCGGCAACGATATATTAATGTTAAAGAAGGCTATTTTGAGGAATATTAAGTGTTTGTAAAATTATCTTCAAACAAATGGATTTTGTAGTTCAGTCTCATTACTTTCTGGACATAAACAATTATTTCGCCTGTTCTGATGAGCATTATAGTTGAAATTTCCCAGGCCGGCATAAAGGAATTGCACATTTGTTGGCAACGATATATTAATATTAAAGAAGGCTATTTTGAAGAATATTAAGTGTTTGTAAAATTATCTTCAAATAAATGAATTTTGTGGTTCAGTCTCATTACTTTATGGACAGAAACTATTATTTTGCCTGCTCTAATGAGCCTTCTAGTTAAAAATCTCCAGGCCGGCATAAAGGGATTGCATATTTGTCGGCAACGATATATTAATGTTAAAGAAGGCTATTTTGAGGAATATTAAGTGTTTGTAAAATTATCTTCAAACAAATGGATTTTGTAGTTCAGTCTCATTACTTTCTGGACATAAACTATTATTTCGCCTGTTCTGATGAGCATTATAGTTGAAATTTCCCAGGCCGGCATAAAGGGATTGCACATTTGTTGGCAACGATATATTAATGTTAAAGAAGGCTATTTTGAAGAATATTAAGTGTTTGTAAAATTAGCTTCAAATAAATGAATTTTGTGGTTCAGTCTCATTACTTTATGGACAGAAACTATTATTTTGCCTGCTCTAAAGAGCCTTCTAGTTAAAAATGTCCAGGCCGGCATAAAGGGATTGCATATTTGTCGGCAACGATATATTAATGTTAAAGAAGGCTATTTTGAGGAATATTAAGTGTTTGTAAAATTATCTTTAAACAAATGGATTTTGTAGTTCAGTCTCATTACTTTATGGACATAAACTATTATTTCGCCTGTTCTGATGAGCATTATAGTTGAAATTTCCCAGGCCGGCATCAAGGGATTGCACATTTGTTGGCAACGATATATTAATGTTAAAGAAGGCTATTTTGAAGAATATTAAATGTTTGTAAAATTATCTTCAAATAAATGAATTTTGTGGTTCAGTCTCATTACTTTATGGACAGAAACTATTATTTTGCCTGCTCTAATGAGCCTTCTAGTTAAAAATGTCCAGGCCGGCATAAAGGGATTGTATATTTGTCGGCAACGATATATTAATGTTAAAGAAGGCTATTTTGAGGAATATTAAGTGTTTGTAAAATTATCTTCAAACAAATGGATTTTGTAGTTCAGTCTCATTACTTTCTGGACATAAACTATTATTTCGCCTTTTCTGATGAGCATTATAGTTGAAATTTCCCAGGCCGGCATAAAGGGATTGCACATTTGTTGGCAACGATATATTAATGTTAAAGAAGGCTATTTTGAAGAATATTAAGTGTTTGTAAAATTAGCTTCAAATAAATGAATTTTGTGGTTCAGTCTCATTACTTTATGGACAGAAACTATTATTTTGCCTGCTCTAATGAGCCTTCCAGTTAAAAATGTCCAGGCCGGCATAAAGGGATTGCATATTTGTCGGCAACGATATATTAATGTTAAAGAAGGCTATTTTGAGGACTATTAAGTGTTTGTAAAATTATCTTCAAACAAATGGATTTTGTAGTTCAGTCTCATTACTTTCTGGACATAAACTATTATTTCGCCTGTTCTGATGAGCATTATAGTTGAAATTTCCCAGGCCGGCATAAAGGGATTGCACATTTGTTGGCAACGATATATTAATATTAAAGAAGGCTATTTTGAAGAATATTAAGTGTTTGTAAAATTATCTTCAAATAAATGAATTTTGTGGTTCAGTCTCATTACTTTATGGACAGAAACTATTATTTTGCCTGCTCTAATGAGCCTTCTAGTTAAAAAAGTCCAGGCCGGCATAAAGGGATTGCATATTTGTCGGCAACGATATATTAATGTTAAAGAAGGCTATTTTGAGGAATATTAAGTGTTTGTAAAATTATCTTCAAACAAATGGATTTTGTAGTTCAGTCTCATTACTTTCTGGACATAAACTGTTATTTCGCCTGTTCTGATGAGCATTATAGTTGAAATTTCACAGGCCGGCATAAAGGGATTGCACATTTGTTGGCAACGATATATTAATGTTAAAGAAGGCTATTTTGAAGAATATTAAGTGTTCGTAAAATTAGCTTCAAATAAATGAATTTTGTGGTTCAGTCTCATTACTTTATGGACAGAAACTATTATTTTGCCTGCTCTAATGAGCCTTCTAGTTAAAAATGTCCAGGCCGGCATAAAGGGATTGCATATTTGTCGGCAACGATATATTAATGTTAAAGAAGGCTATTTTGAGGAATATTAAGTGTTTGTAAAATTATCTTCAAACAAATGGATTTTGTAGTTCAGTCTCATTACTTTATGGACAGAAACTATTATTTCGCCTGTTCTGATGAGCATTATAGTTGAAATTTCCCAGGCCGGCATAAAGGGATTGCACATTTGTTGGCAACGATATATTAATGTTAAAGAAGGCTATTTTGAAGAATATTAAGTGTTTGTAAAATTAGCTTCAAATAAATGAATTTTGTGGTTCAGTCTCATTACTTTATGGACAGAAACTATTATTTTGCCTGCTCTAATGAGCCTTCCAGTTAAAAATGTCCAGGCCGGCATAAAGGGATTGCATATTTGTCGGCAACGATATATTAATGTTAAAGAAGGCTATTTTGAGGAATATTAAGTGTTTGTAAAATTATCTTCAAACAAATGGATTTTGTAGTTCAGTCTCATTACTTTCTGGACATAAACTATTATTTCGCCTGTTCTGATGAGCATTATAGTTGAAATTTCCCAGGCCGGCATAAAGGGATTGCACATTTGTCGGCAACGATATATTAATGTTAAAGAAGGCTATTTTGAGGAATATTAAGTGTTTGTAAAATTATCTTCAAACAAATGGATTTTGTAGTTCAGTCTCATTAATTTCTGGACATAAACTATTATTTCGCCTGTTCTGATGAGCATTATAGTTGAAATTTCCCAGGCCGGCATAAAGGGATTGCACATTTGTTTGCAACGATATATTAATGTTAAAGAAGGCTATTTTGAAGAATATTGAGTGTTTGTAAAATTAGCTTCAAATAAATGAATTTTGTGGTTCAGTCTCATTACTTTATGGACAGAAACTATTATTTTGCCTGCTCTAATGAGCCTTCCAGTTAAAAATGTCCAGGCCGGCATAAAGGGATTGCATATTTGTCGGCAACGATATATTAATGTTAAAGAAGGCTATTTTGAGGAATATTAAGTGTTTGTAAAATTATCTTCAAACAAATGGATTTTGTAGTTCAGTCTCATTACTTTCTGGACATAAACTATTATTTCGCCTGTTCTGATGAGCATTATAGTTGAAATTTCCCAGGCCGGCATAAAGGGATTGCACATTTGTTGGCAACGATATATTAATGTTAAAGAAGGCTATTTTGAAGAATATTAAGTGTTTGTAAAATTATCTTCAAATAAATGAATTTTGTGGTTCAGTCTCATTACTTTATGGACAGAAACTATTATTTTGCCTGCTCTAATGAGCCTTCTAGTTAAAAATGTCCAGGCCGGCATAAAGGGATTGCATATTTGTCGGCAACGATATATTAATGTTAAAGAAGGCTATTTTGAGGAATATTAAGTGTTTGTAAAATTATCTTCAAACAAATGGATTTTGAAGTTCAGTCTCATTACTTTCTGGACATAAACTATTATTTCGCCTGTTCTGATGAGCATTATAGTTGAAATTTCACAGGCCGGCATAAAGGGATTGCACATTTGTTGGCAACGATATATTAATGTTAAAGAAGGCTATTTTGAAGAATATTAAGTGTTTGTAAAATTCGCTTCAAATAAATGAATTTTGTGGTTCAGTCTCATTACTTTATGGACAGAAACTATTATTTTGCCTGCTCTAATGAGCCTTCTAGTTAAAAATGTCCAGGCCGGCATAAAGGGATTGCATATTTGTCGGCAACGATATATTAATGTTAAAGAAGGCTATTTTGAGGAATATTAAGTGTTTGTAAAATTATCTTCAAACAAATGGATTTTGTAGTTCAGTCTCATTACTTTCTGGACATAAACTATTATTTCGCCTGTTCTGATGAGCATTATAGTTGAAATTTCCCAGGCCGGCATAAAGGGATTGCACATTTGTTGGCAACGATATATTAATATTAAAGAAGGCTATTTTGAAGAATATTAAGTGTTTGTAAAATTATCTTCAAACAAATGGATTTTGTAGTTCAGTTTCATTACTTTCTGGACATAAACTATTATTTCGACTGTTCTGATGGGCAATATAGTTGAAATTTTCCAGGCCGGCATAAAAGGATTGCATATTTGTCGGCAACGATATATTAATGTTAAAGAAGGCTATTTTGAAGAATATTAAGTGTTTGTAAAATTATCTTTAAATAAATGAATTTTGTGGTTCAATCTCATTACTTTCTGGACATAAACTGTTCTTTCGCCTGTTCTGATGAGCATTATAGTTGAAAATTTCCAGGCCAGCATAAAGGGATTGAATATTTGTTGGCAACGATATATTAATGTTAAAGAAGGCTATTTTGAAGAATATTAAGTGTTTGTAAAATTATCTTCAAACAAATGAATTTCATGGTTCAGTCTCATTACTTTCTGGACAGAAAGAATAATTTATTGAGAATTTCATTCACTATATTGCAGCGCAATTTCTTCGAAGTTGTCTTTTAAACGCACGAATTTAAAAGATAACAACAAATGTGAAATGTTTCTAATTATTAATTCTATTTTGAATATATAAGCTAAAAACGAAAAACCAGAATACATACATTATTAACAAAATTAATTCTTAGTTAACATTTTTCACAAACCTACTTTAGTATTTTCAAGATTGTAATTATCTTCATTAAAATTACCTTGAAAAGATCAGGGAGGATATCCCAAATGACTTTATAATTGAATTAATTTACTGGAATTAAAATAATCTCTTTCTTGGAAAATAAACTTGGCTTACCGCTAAGCTAATTACGATTGCCCAGAATATATAAAGTGATATATACCCATCATCAGAAAATTTAAAATGTTCAACAAATTTATTTAGCCATGCAGAAATTTAAAGCATAATTTAGCTAATTACGTTTCCCATTAAAATCTCGACGTTTGTAAGACGAGGAGTTTTATATTTATTCCAAATCGAAAGTAGGTATGGCATAGGGTACTTCATATCATGAGATTTTTATACTGTAAAATGCATTAAGAGGATACGGGGAAATATATATATATATCCTTATATATATTATAAATGTGAAAGTGTGTCCGAAAAATTGGAATGAACTTGGCTTCAAAACGAATGGATTAATGTCTTTGAATCTTTGCAGGAGTAGAATGAACATAGGCTAATTTTTATTTATATTATTCAAATATTTTCCTTAATAATTCAAAATTTAATTATTTTTCATACAAAATCAATAGGCATTTTTCAGATAAAATTTAACCATTTTCCTTTCCTGTTGCCAAGAAAATAAAAAATTGGAATAATAATTTTTCAGCGGCAATGAATTTTTTGGACGTTATTAACGTTTACCTAGCACGAATACCTATTGAAAATAAAGTTTCTACCATGAGTACTTTATTTACAGGGATAGTCAAAAAATTTCCTTATAACGGCATTATGGGGAAGATCGTTTTAATTAAATTTAACGATGTTACATCCTGTGAATCATATTTAAATTTATATGCATTTACAAAGTGCACTAAAATATGCATTTTGTAAAGTATGTAGTGAAAAGGACACTTATTATTCATTTACAGGGTTACACAGAAGAATTCCGCTGAATAAAGGGAGGAACAGTTTCCGACATATTTTAACTATGGTAAACAATTTCATATATAATCAAATTGATATACGTTGCTGAAGCTTAATGTAAGTTATTTGATGCATAATACGAAGTACATAGCATTTACAGGGACACGCAAAAGATTTCAAATATTATATATTTTATCCGAAATACTGTATGTGATGGATGATGAGTGTTGCATGGATGAAATGCATTTTGAATTAAGATATGTGCTTTTAAGTTTCGCTAAATGTATGCATATTAAATGGAGAGAATAAATGGTAATAGTATAAATAGTTAAATTTAGATATACAGGGTTACACAAAAGATCTCGGAAAGGTTACTGAATATGGGCGTAATTAGGTGGTTTTTAAATAAAATATGCATTTTTATTTTGAACTAAGTAAACTAAGTTTAGTAAACTAAGAAATGTTTGTAGTATGTATATAAAATGATAAACAGAGTCCCGCAAAAAACTGGATACAAGGTTGTCTTCGGATGATAATTTCTGAAAATGTAATTTAGGTAGTAATAAGAAATACTTTTGTTTGAACTAAATTTCAGAAAGATATTTTCGTGCATTAAATGCACTTGGAAAACTACAGGACTGAACGAAAGTATTCAAGAATGTTTCTATCTATTAGTAATAAAAGCTGAAAGGAAAATTTTAACCAGCAAAAAAATTAGCAAATAGGGATTATCAGAAGTTTTTTACCATAAATTCGTGTTAAAAAGCTAATTACACATGCTTTTCATCATCGAAATTTTTTGCTTGATTGGTCAATTATTTCTTCTTTAAATGTTATGTGAACGAAGTCACGAGTAACTGCTGGTACATATATCCGCATATATATATATATATATATATATAATTTGGAAATGCTTATTGGATTAAAAATGATTCTGTTATTTGTGCTTAAAATGACGTTTAAATCATGCTTCTATCTGAATTAGAAGAGAAAATAGTAACATTTTCCTGTTGGTTTGTTTTCAAAATCTTGCTTTCAATCAATAATTATCATGAAATGACTTCTTGTGAAAACGCGTTTTTCTTCATGATAGGATTGTTCACAATTTCTCGAATTTAAATCGTTATAACTCAAAAACCTTATACATTAAATGTTTCAAATTTGGAACATGTCTTTTTGGATTGTTTTACTTTAATTCTTATTTAGCGAAATTAAAAAAAAATATTTATTTTTGCAAATATGATTTCTTTAATAAAAATTGCATCATTTGTTTTTCAGATTTTTAATTTAAATGTTTTAACTATTTTTTTAAATACGTATTAATGTTTTTTAATATTCTGAATCAAAAGTAAAATTTATATATTATTCTTTACACAATTATTCATACACAGGTCAGTTGTAGCGATATTAAGTTTTCAGGAACGTTCTAATTGTGCTTTCTGGTACCTGTGGTTGTTGTAGAACAGACCCTAATAGCATGCATGGTCACAGTGTCGTCACAGTGACGTCACTGTGAGTCACTTTGGTCACATCACATCTGTGACCCAAATGCCACCCCTCAGTGACATCACATTGTGACTGAGATGTGACTTTCCTAAAAATCTTTAAAAATTTATAAATATCCTTCAAAACATGTTATTTACTTTAAAAAAAACATGTTTCTGTCAATTTATATATCGTCGCTTTTGTCATAATGTTAATGTCAAATTAGTCACAAATGACACATTTTTCACAAATTTTTCACATTGTGACCACTTTGTGAAACGTCACAAAAGAGCTCTAAAACGGCCATAACGACTTCACATTTTAGTCACTGTGAATTCACATCGACGTCACGTGACGTCACATCGACAATCGATGGTAACAAAGTCACAATGTGACTTCACAACGACGTTGCAGTGACGTCACAATACTTTACGGGAGACTATGAACACCACGGACCAATTCATTGCGTATCATTTTCACAATTACGTCTGCCATCAGAAATTTAAATGAGTCTTCCTGAAAGAGAACGTTTCATGCCACATGACTCTAATTGTGCTCGTTTGGTTTTAAGAACATAAGCTTGAATTCCAGTTAACGTCCTGATTGCCTATCTCGGCGGATCTTAATCCTACACTCTTAAAACGAAAGAGCCGATTTGGCTTCTCATGAAAGAGCTGTAATTTTTTCGATCATAAAAGAGTTGTTTTTCAAACGATTAAATCTTCTTGATCTAAATTGGTTATTTAAATAGCTCAACTTCATTTAAATTGGTTAAAACTCGAGTTATTTCAACTCTTTTTTTAGAAGCTGCCTTTCAAAACTGAGATGAGTGGATTTCAGCTCAACTTGAACTATTTTGTGGCTGACTTTTTAAGAGAGTATAGAGCATATTTGAGTGTAATTCAACAGCAGTCCAGATCTCAAAAACAACCATTTTGGAATATCTTGGATATGCATGACGTTGCTTGAATTACTAAAACAATATATCTCCCGTCATCTACCAAGAACTTGTGGCATCCGAACCAATGCGATTAGTAGTTTTTTGCGGGTTTATGATGGGCAGACACGTTATTTGATTAATGGCCATTAATGCTTTGTCTCTTATTTTCTACATAATACTACTCACAGACAAACTAAATCCTTTTAACATTGTTTTCGCTTTATATGTAAATTTAATTTGTAAAGAAGTTATAAATTTCTTTTAATAAATTAAGAACTTTTTAAGTAATGCTTTAAAATAGCAAATAAAGCCTTTGTGCACAAATGTTTAAAGATAGAAAACCAACGAATATAAATGCACAAATAAAGTATGAGAAGGTAGCAAATAGCTATTTCGAATCTACTAACGAGATTCTTCATCAGTGCAAAACTCAGCGAGCTAAAAGTAGCAAAACTGAGCAATTTTGAGCTGAGCTCAGTTTTGCTACTTTTAGCTCGCTGAGTTTTGCACTGATGAAGAATCTCGTTAGTAGATTCGAAATAGCTATTTGCTACCTTCTCATACTTTATTTGTGCATTTATATTCGTTGGTTTTCTATCTTTAAAGTAATGCTTTATTTAAGAAATGTGATGGCCTTGAAGGCAAACAGGATTCTTAAAATTCTTTAGTATTGAAAGCATATATGCCAAATAAAAAGACTTGCAAACTCGTGAAGATTTTAAATGAAGCGTTTCTTACTTTTAAACATTGCACATAAAAAATATATATATTTATTCGTAGAAAAGTATTCGCATTTATACTTATGTATTTCAATGATGCTATACTTGGAAATTCTAATAATAAATTTTTCATGTTTTTAATAATAGTTAACAATCTTAAAATGAACACATATTTAATTATAGCTGTTTGTTGTTTTCTTAAAAATTAATAAAGAATTTTACTTGACAAAGCAATTTTATTATTTTACTCCCTTTTCTCATAAAAACTTAACAATACATGTTTTAATATTTAATATTCCTGACAGCCAAGTAGAAACCTTTTAACATTTATTTTTTTTTATACATGAACTTAATTTGTAAAGAGGTTTGTAAGTTCTAATAGTTAGCTAAAAAAATTAACTAGTGTTTTATTTAAGAAATGTTATGTCCTCAAAGGCAAACAGAATTCTTCGAATTATTTTGAAAAGAAGTAAAGTTGCTATCTCGTAAAGAATTTAAATGAAGCTTTAGGTATATTCAAACTTTTCACTCATATATATATATATATATATATATATATATATATATACATATATATATATACAGCGTGTTTCCAAACTTTTTTTACAATAAAAAAGGGGTACACATCAAGACAAACAATATTAAATAGGAGACCAAGAGTCAAAAAGGTTTTCCAAAGGAGATAGCCGCCATTAAAGTTTAGGGACCAAAATTTCAAATAAACATAAAAAACGGAAAAATCGGTCGATTGATTTGCGGTTTTCACTAAAATTATTCTTTATGTCGGCATTTTCTTGAAATTAAATTATAAAGATAACTTTCAAAAAATGCCGATAGAGGGCGCTTTAGACTTTCGAGTAACGAACCACTATATTTTGCATCTCATGAAATGTTTTCATAAGCTTAGACTCAAATTTAAATTTTGAGCTCAAAATCTGAAAGTGGGAATAGTTAAGTAGTACAAACTGAACTATGTTCAGAATGTTCAAATTTCAAATGATTATAAAAAACGGAAAAACTGGTTCATTGATTTGCGGTTTTCACTAAAACTATTCTTTATGTCGGTATTTTCTTAAAAATAAATTATAAAGATATATTTCAAAAAATGTCGATAGAGGGCGCTTTAGACTTTGGAGTAACGAACAATTATTTTTTGCATCTCATTAAATGTTTTCGGAAGCTTAGACTTAAACTTTAGTTTTAAGCTAAAATTCTGAATAGTAGGGAGTTGTTAAGTAGAACAAACTGAACTGTGTTTAAGGGGGGGTGTTCAAATTTAAAATAATTATAGAAAATGGAAAAATTTGTCAATTCGTTTGCGGTTTAAAATAAAACTATTCTTTAAGTCAGTATCTTCTTGAAAATAAATTTTAAATATAAATTTTAAAAAAAATTGTATTAGAGGGCGCCTTAAACTTCAGAGTAACCAACAATTAATTTGAACCATTATTTTTTTGTTCTAAGTGCTTGCAAAAACTTATTAAACGTTTTCGGAAGCTTAGATTTAAACTTAAATTTTGAGCTCAAAATCTGAATAATTAGGAATAGTTAAGTAGCGCAAATTGAAGTGTCTTCAGCAGTTGAAATTTAACACTCCCCCCTCCTCGAACACAATTCAATTTTTCGCTACTTAAACACTCTCAACGATTCAGAATTTCAGTCTAAAATTTAAGTTTATGCATTTGAAAGCATTTAATGAGATTAAAAAAAATAACAGTTAAAAATAGTTGCACGCTACTCCAAAGTCTAAGCCGTCTATCGGCATTTTGTGAAATTTATCTTTAAAATTTATTTTCAAAAAAATGCTCATTTAAAAGTTCGTTTTAGCAAAAACCGCAAAGGAATCGACCAATTTTTCCGATTTTATAACCATTTGAAATTTGAACCCTCTAAACACAGTTCAGTTTGTCTACTTAACTACTCCCAAATATTCAGATTTTAAGATCAAAATTTAAGTTTAAGTCTAAGCTACGAAAGCATTCAATAAGATGCCAAAAAAAAGTTGTTCGTTACTCCCAAGTCTAAAGCGCCCTCTATCGGCATTTTTTGAAATATATCTTTATAATTTATTTTTAAGAAAATACCGAGATAAAGAACAGTTTTAGTGAAAACCGCAAATCTATGAACCAATTTTTCCGTTTTTTTTTATAATCATTTGAAATTTGAACCCTCTGAACACAGTTCAGTTTGTTCTACTTGACTACTCCCACTTTCAGATTTTGAGCTCAAAATTTGAGTCTAAGTTTACGAAAACATTTAAAGAGATGCAAAAAATACCGGCAAAAAATTGTTGTTCGTTACTCCAAAGGCTAAAGTGACCTCTATCGGCATTTTTTAAAATTTATCTTTATAATTTTATTTCAAGAAAAAGCCGACATAAAGAATAATTTTAGTGAAAACCGCAAATCAATCAACCGATTTTTTCATTTTTTTATGTTTATTTTAAATTTTGGTCCCTAAACTTTGAAAGCGGCTATCTCCTTTGGAAAACGTTTGGGACCCTTGGTCTCCTATTTAATATTGTTTGTCTTGATATGTACTATCACCCCTCTTTTATTTTAAAAAATATATATATATATATATGTGTGTGTGTGTGTGTGTGTGTGTGTGTGTGTACATATATTCTCAGAAAAAAAAACTTGCATTAAAACTCATGAATTTAAATGTCGCTAAATAGGAAATTCTAATAATTGATTATTCAAATTTATGAATATAATTAGCAATCCTAAAACAAACACATATTTAATTAGAGTAGGCTTTTAATATTTTCTTAAAAGATAATGAAAAATTTATCTTTTCAAAATAATTTTACAATTTTTCTTCCGTGTCTCATACAAAACCCATTTACACATATTTTAAAACTTAATACTAATGACAGCCAAATTGCACCCTTTTAACATTATTTTTTTCTTTTTATACATAAACTTAATTTGTAAGAAAGTTTAATAGTTTTTTTTTAGTGAGTTAAGAAATATTTAAGTAATGTTTCATTTAAGAAATGTGATGACCTCAAAAGCACACATAATTTTAAAATACTTTTAGATTGAAGGTATATGTTTCATTAAAAACAAAAAGAAAAAAAAAGGAGTTGAAGTTGAAATTTGCGAAGAATTTTAATGAAGCTTTCATTATTTTCAAACTTCTCACAATTTTTTTCTTTTACAAAAGTATTTTTCTTTTATTAATCTTAAGTATTTGTATTAATCTTAAGTATTTAAATGTCAATATACTTAATCAGATGATAATTTAAAAAAAAAGTTTTAGGATAATATTTTATTGTTTTAAAATTTATATTATCTTAATAAATGGTGCTTTGGGGTTTCTTGTTAATTTCACCCGTCTTTACACACACAAAAATAAAAAATAAATAAATAAATAAATTTGCAAAAACTTTCGAATTTTTCTAATTTTGTTTTTCGATGGATTTATAATTATTAGAAGGTTCCAGATACCATTTTACTTTTTTTATAGAATGTCTGTATGTCTGTATGTGACAAAAATTTTACGGTGAGACTATCTCAGTCCAAATGCATGGAATTTAATAAAATATTTCATTACGTTAATGTTTGATCTTGAGATTTTTTATATGTAGTTATTCGTATAAATCGTCCAACTGGTAGCATTGTCGTGTTAATATTTTGATTGAGTTGATATTTTGGTAATTTTAGTAAAAAATAACTTTGTATTAAGAGTTAGACTAGAGAATGAACGATCGAATTTTTATTGCAATTATTTTTGTAATTTTATTTATAATTAAATGTAATTGTTTCTTTTTTTTACGTTTTCCTTCGACGAGCTTTGCAGGTTACAACCTTGAAATTGTTAAAATAAGTGTGGCTAAAATAACAAGTGTTTAAATTAAATTGCAGCTAAATTATCATTTTACTGAAAATACTTGTCAAATTTTTACACAAATTTCTTCAATTATTTTTACGTATTGTATATAATGTCATAATATTCCTTTAGAAACCGTTGAATGCATTTTACATTATTTGATAAAAACTATTACATGAAACTTTTAGATTTCTTAGATGCGAATGCTGCTAAAATTATGTAAATCTTGAAAATATGCAGAATCGAACGCCACCTGCTTTATGATTTACACCAAACTAATCAGCAACAATTTATGTTAATGTGTCGCTGAATATGATGCTTGGATTGACCTGGAGTGCGTTTTGAGAGAGAAATATTGAAGTAATTGTGAAAACTAGATTACAGCATGACATTGGCACCTGTAGGACGTTTTACTGCAAAATCTAAATATCCCAAACTTATACCAAGGTTTAATAACATGCTTTAGTTCTTACAATAAAAGTTTTGGCACATATAGTAATCTATCTGACTGTATGTGACATATTCTATATATGTGACTGTTCTATAAAACCTGTCAAATTACGGTGTGTACCTCACAAATAAAGCCTCCATGATTTTGTGCCATAATTGGAGACAAAAGAAAGGCAGGAGAGCGAAAAAATATTAAGAAAGACTATATAGAAATTCATATTTACAAGGAAAAACTCACTCCCTGCCTCACTTGATAAGGAAAAAATTTGAATGTATAAAAAATAGGGGGGGGGGGAGTGTCCCTTCGAAACAAAACCACTACAATTAATAGCAATTATATACGTCATGTTAAAATGTGACTTGGAATATACGATGTGGCGTACCATTTACCAATCCATGGAAGATATTCGCATCAATATTATCCCGTGCCTCAATGATGGCAGCCTTCAGTTCTGCCACAGATTTTAACTGTCTGCCATTTTTATTTAAAGTTCTACCGAGAATATGTCACGCATTGTCTTGAAAATTAATATGAAGGTACAGTGCAGGTCACTCTCTAACATGTCCCCAAGTATCCAAAAAACACTCCTAGGGGGATTTTGCAAAGTTTATGGGGAAGTTTTCCTGCTGATAAATTCAACTTAGCCCACCAATTCTTTCTTCAGTTGGCAATAAATGGATTTCAAGTAATTAATGGGAATTGGTACCTTATATACCGTCTGAGAGAAGAGCCAGGTTAATTTTACAACCGTAGTCGAAGCCTCCAAGCACCATTAATAAATCTCTATCTACCTATGTTGAGCTTGCCCATGTTGAAAGCTAGTCACAAACAAAGCAGATTCGATGGGGCCAAATATTATCAATTTTGGAAAGACCATTGGCATCTTGCTATGTTCCCAGATAAGAAAAATATTATTTTGGATGGCTCAGACTGTCTTCCTTTCTAGAGATAAGACCATGAGGAAAGGAGGGGAAATTTTCTCCAAAAGTCATCACGATGGAGGTTTATTAATATTGTTGGCGGCTTCAGCTATATTGGTAAACTTAACCTGGCTCTTTTCTCAGATCACGTATAGGCTACCTATTACCAAGAAGTGCTTGAAATCCATTTGTTGCCAACTGCAGAGAGACTTGATGGGCTAAGTTGAACTTTCCAGCAGGAAAACGCCTCCATAACCTTTCCAAAATCTTCCTAGAAGTGTTTTATATATAATTGGACACATGTTATGGAATGGCCTGTCCTGTATCTTCATCTCAATCTCCAAGAAAATGTGTGCAGTATCCTCAGTAGAACTTTAAAAGCCATTGGCTGACAGTTAGAGTCTGTGGCAGATCTGAAGACCGCCATCATTGAGGCCTGAGATAATACTTATGCTTTTGTATTCCAGCGATTCGTAAATGGTATACCACATCGTATATTCCAAGTCATATGTAAGCATGGCGGGTATAATAGCTATTAACTGTAGTGGCTTTATTTCGTGACCCCCCCCCCCTCTCTTTTACTATACATTCATTATTTGCCTGATCAAGTGGGACACTGAGTGAGTTATTCCTTTAAAATACGCATTTCTATATTGTCTTTTTTAATATATTATTTTTCGTTCTCGTGGTTTTGTTTCGTATCCTATTACGTCACACAAACATAGTGGCTAGTGTATGTTTGGAACCTTCTAAATCATATAAATCCGTCGAAAATCGGAATTCGAAAATTCTGAGGAATTCAATACTTTCTTCTTGTAAAGACAGAAGAAATTATTAATAAACGCAAAACTTCTATTTCTTTAAAAAAATTAATATATTACCTAAAAAATTATTTTTGAAGATTATAATTTAATTAAGTCTAACGACATTTAAATACGCAAGATTAAATACAAATACTTTTCTCAGAATAAATTTTTTTTTATGTGAAAAGTTTTTAATTAACGAAAGCTTCGTTTAAATTCTTCACGAGTTTGCAACTCTTTTTCTTGGAAATATATGCTTTCAATCCAAGAGAATTTTAGGAATTCTGTTTGCCTTTGAGGTCATCACATTTCTTAAATAAAACATCACGTAAATATTTCTTAGCTAAAAGAACTTTCAAACTCGTTACAAATTAAGCTTATGTATATAGAGAAGATAATGTTAAAAGGGTTTTGTTTTATTTGCAGAATTATTAAGATAAAAAGTTTGTTAAATCCATTACATTTTTAAATCACAAAAACTTCACCTTTAAGGGTCAGGAGGGGTAGTTATGACCACATATGCATTTTCAACATTTTTTTTTAAACTTTTTTTTCTATTTGGAAAAGTGGTGTTTTTAGTACATAAGAAGTAACTTTGATCCTTTAAGAACAGCTTACATACCTTAACCCTTTCGGGTCTGGTGTACTATTAATAGTATATGTACTTTCATCGAGTATTATCTTGTCTTAACAATTAGTCACTTTCTACATATAGAAATGACATTATACGGTTATGCCTTTCTTATCTTGACTTTATTTAAGTTTTGACATTTATTAATAGTGATAATAATAAATATTTTCTTAATTCTCTCTTCACCGTTGGCAATTCCTATATTTTAAGCATATATTTCAGTCTTTAAATTAAAATATAAGTTAATTTTCTGAACGAATCATGTGTGATAAAGCGCAAAAAACATTAGAAAGTTGTAATACCATCTGAAATTCTGTTGTAATACCTTATTTTCCAAATGTTTCCAAAAATTCTTCCTTAGCCTATTTTCATATTAAAATGCATTGAATAGTACACAAAATATGTACATTCGCTGGATTTCAGATAATGAAATAATATTAAAACTTCAGTAAATCTATTTGGATAGTTATGATTATTGTTATTGAAATAAAAGTTATTTTCTTCTGAAAATGGAAAAAAATTCGGACCCGAAAGGGTTAAAAGTTTTAATTCTTATAGCATCCTTTTTTATTAAATTAAAAGGATGATTATAATTACCCCCATCATAAGTCACAATCACAAAAGATTCGGGGTAATTAAGACCATTAGTGGAGAAATTTTGTCCACTATATGTCTTCTTTATACTTGGCAAACCACAGTTGCTTGGGGGTAATTAAGACCATTAGAACACCAAACTGTCAAATCTGTTTATAAAAAATTTTGATAGACTTTATCCAAATTGCTATTTGTATCTCAAAAATGCTTCTAACTAGTGATAAAGAATATCTAAAATGAAAAATACATTATGACATTAGTATCTAAGCATGAAACAAAATTTTACTATGCGCAGTTTTCTTCATTAAGGCGGTGGTCACAATTTCTTCCTGATCATAATTACCCCAAGTGATTCTATATAAACATTTTACTAAACAATTTATATTACTTGAGAGATGTGTTACGAAAAATTAAAATGAAATAACCTTGACATGTTTCGGTTCCAATTTGATAAGAACCATAATTATAAAAAAAAATTAAAAATAAAAATCGTCTCACGGTCAATACAAATAGTCCAGTAGAAATAGCACTTTACCTTGCAAAAATGTGTGTAATTCTGATTTCTTTAAATTTTTTAAAGTTTTACTCTCGAATGAAAAAAACAAGTTTTCGACCTCGTGCGTTTTTCACTACAGTCACAGCAAAAAAAATCTTGGCACTCTGCGGTTTTAGATGTTTTGTTGAATATCTAGAAATATAGATAAGGAATTATTCTGAAATTTGAAGTGTGTAAACAAAATTGTACAGGCTATAAATTTTCGTGAAGATTTCCCCCCAAAATCCCATAGGGAACCGTCAACAAATTAAAAAAGAACGGAGATCTTTTGGATAACCCTGTCAAAACTAATGCATCAAAAGCGTTTAAACTGCAGATTATGATTAAGAGGTTTATTATAATAAACTGTGTTCACTTTTATGAATATAGCAATCAAACTAATAGAGAAATTTTGAACTTTTATAAAAACGGTCCAAAATTTTGACAAGTTTTTTACTTATAATTTGCAGAGTTCTTAATAAAAAACAATGTTATTTTCAGAAAATATTGCAATCAACAATGTAGATAAAACCCCGTAATCAAAATTAAAATATATTAATAATTGTACGAAAAATGAGCAGGTTTACTAATTAATTTTTTTACTGCGCATGCGTCCATTCTATAAAAATTTCATTTGCATATTGTGTTACCTAAATGTATTGAACAACTTTTGTTAAAGTTTCAAAATCATAGTTTGGAAATTTTGCAAATTATCGTTGAAAGAATAATATCAAAATCCGACATCCCGAAAATGAAACAAAAAGATGAGGGGCTGTATCTACATTCCATTGATTAGTGTCTACACAATATTGCACATACTACTATATTTGGATACAGCTCCTCATCTTTTTCCTTCATTTTGGGAATATCGGATTTTGATTTTATTCTATCGACTATAATTTTGATAATTTTCAAGCTATGAGTTTGAAACTTTAACAAAATTGCTCTATACATTATAATTTATGTTAAATATGTATATATATGTGTGTGTGTTTGTACATAAAATACATCTATATTCATAAGCTTAATATATAATTATTCTTTTCATGAATTTTTCTTTTTTATAGGTAAGTACCGTATTCCAAGAATCTTTTGTTTGACTTAGAGGTAAATAAGAAAATATAATTAGTAAGAAGCATGACTTAATTAATAATATATACATACTTTTCATCTTTGTTCAATATTATTTTATACAAAATATTTATATTTATGTATTTTTAATGTAATTACAAATCTATTTACTTCATAAGTCTGTTTAAAAATGTCATTGCATATATAAGGCTGGTATGATGCCAATAACAGAGAGAAATGGCAAAAAATATTCCTTATGCACACAAAATTTTATATTTCATAATTTGTTTTCCTCTACAATCTAGAATATAGTAAAGAAAAATGTATGCACTTGGCGAATGTAAGTAACATTTTGATCTTCATAGTCTTCATCCATATTTAACTGCGTTAGAAATAAAAAGTCCTTCCGGCAATGCCGGGAGGAAGAGGTAGCTTTCATATACTTATATATTTATTTATTTATTTTAAAGTAAGTTACATTGTTCAAAAATACTAAGCTCAAATTAGTGGAAATAATCTTATAAAATTAGTGATTTTATAAGATTGAATACTAGTTTTTGTCAAGACTGAATATTAATAGGAAATTTTAGAAATTAGCCATCATTTATTCAACCTGGTTTTATTTTAAGCGATTTAGAGAGTCACCAAATTCCACGATATCATAAAGTGTATGCCATTTAAAAGCAACATTGTGGATCGTTCAGATCAGATCGTTTCAAAATGTCAGCCATAAGCAAAATTCAAAGTGCTATAACTCAATCATTTTCTAAGATATAGACAAAATAAAAAGTGTTCTGGAATCGTTGTTTTAAGTTCTTACACGTAAAAAAAATATATTTTTCAAATTTTGATTTTTTCGCATTTAATTTTAAATTTAAAATTTTTTAAAAAATTTAAAATGGCCACCATTTTGAAACAAAATGGTGGATGATGCTGGCCAACGAACTCGGTCGAGACATTTGTATGTACTATGTACATACCAAGTTTCATTGAAATCGGTTCATAAATACGCGTGTTATCACGTGACAAAAATCAGATCGTTTCAAAATGTCAGCCATAAAAAAATTCAAAGTGCTATAACTCAATCATTTTGCAAGATATAGACAAAATAAAAAGTATTCTGGAATCGTTGTTTTAAGTTCTAACACGTAAACAAAATATATTTTTCAAATTTTGATTTTTTCGCATTTATTTTGAATTTTAAATTTTTTAAAAAATTTAAAATGGCCACCATTTTGAAACAAAATGGCGGATGATGCTGGGCAACGAACTCGGTAGACACATTTGTATGTACTATGTACATACCAAGTTTCATTGAAATCGGTTCATAAATACGCGTGTTATCACATGACAAAAATCAGATCGTTTTAAAATGTCAGCCATAAGAAAAATTCAAAGTGCTATAACTCAATCATTTTCTAAGATATAGACAAAATAAAAAGTGTTCTGGAATCGTTGTTTTAAGTTCTAACACGTAAAAAAATTATATTTTTCAACTTTTAATTTTTTCGCATTTAATTTTAAATTTTAATTTTTTTAAAAATTTTTAAATGGCCGCCATTTTGAAACAAAATGGCGGATGATGCTGACCAACGAACTCGGTCGAGACATTTGTATATACTATGTACATACCAAGTTTCATTCAAATCGATTCATAAATACGTTAGTTATCGCATGACAAAAATCAAATATATATATATATATATATATATATATGGTTATATATATATATATATATATATATATATGTCAACATTTGAACGGAGAGTGGTTTTGGGGTCTGGGGGTCATGATCGGTGAAAATATACCAAAATTTCCCGGAAGTGCTTTCCTCTGGACGGCTGCAATAGGAAGCTTTTTACTTTTTGTAATGAAAGCTACCTAAAATAAAATTTTGTATTTTATTGCATAATTATCAGTAATCAGTTTTTCTAAAGGTGGCAAATATTGGGTGAAGTTTGTTCCTGGATTCTAAAAAGCTGTAATTATTTTAGAATATTGTTTTTATTAACGCATATGTATTTCTGTTTTACAGAAAAACAAAATCTACTAACCTATAAATAACAATAATAGTAATAATAACAGGAATTTTAATACAATACGACAAAATTAATCTTGCGAAACTAGTTCCCATTCAATTGTCTAGATTATATAGAATCTTCATATATTTTAAAACTACGTATTATGTTGTTGTACTAGTATTTTGTTACTTCAGATATAAATAAAATATTTTAATTATATGAATAACAAAATTTAATAAGAAACATGTCAAAAAATAGGCTTAAAAGATTTCAGTACTTGATGGCTTGCAGTAAAAACATTGACATCAAATCTAATTTCAATTAGAAAATTCAAAAACATTTTTCTGAACTAAATCTGCTGAATTTACTTGTCGCACATTTTGCATTATCATGTCAGATAGTTAAATAATGTAACTGTAAAGCGCACTTGCTAATTCAGTGATACAGTAATGTAAGTTAATTAAAAGTTGAATGTTTTCGAAAGTTTCTTCAACAGAAGATTGATTTTGCGCATATCGTAAGGTATGAAAATTAATATGGTTTAAAATCTTTTGTATTTGTGCTTTTCCTGAAAAGAAAAAGGATAGGAATTGTTTTGATTTTTAAATTATTTTAAGTTGTTTTTACTAATTTCATGTATATAGTACTAAAAAAGTTGTTAATTTTAAATTTTAGATTTAATAATCTGTTAATTATTTGAAATAACATATTTCAGAAAGTTTAAGTATTTTACAGGAAATTTTCAAATATTTATTTTCCATAATTAATGATTTTGCAAGTATTTTCTCACTTCAGAAATAAGAACGATTGTCCTAAAAGTTTTTTGACTAAAAAAAACATATATAATAATAATAATAATAATAATAATAATAATAATAATAATAATAATAATAATAATAATAACCAATGCAAATTTCATAAAATCATTTTTACGACATTTTTACGAAAATTATTACGATTATTTTTACGAAATTTCGTAAAAAGACATATACGGAACTGTATATACTAAATTTTTTATGAAACATTTCGTAAAATTAATCTCGAAACCATGCAAGTCTCGAAAACAGTAAGATTTTATTCACGAATTTATGTACTTTTTCTTTTCTACAAATATTCGTCTATGTTTCCAGGAGTCTCATAATACCCTCTTTCCAAAATATTTTTGATTTGCTTCCAAAATACTAACCGAGGTGATTTTTTTATATCATTCAAACAATTAATAATTTTTGGCGAAAAGAATTATTGAGAGAAAAAAGTTAATAGTAATAGGACGAAACAGAAGGGAGGTGGATCTGGATAGCTTAGTTAAACGGAAGGAATTTTTTTCTCCCATTTAAAGATTGTCCGGAAAGATTATTTTGCTATTCATGTGTTGGTGCTTTTTTTTAATTAAACTGGCACCACTTTCTGAAAGTAGGAACCTTATGGTTGGTTGGTTGGTTGGTTATATAGAGTTTTATGGCACAAAATCCCTTAAGGGACATGCTGCGCCAAAAACAAGTTAACTAGAAAATAATAGAGTGAAAATAAACAATGAAAAAAGCAATCTGGATGGGGTACCCCATCCAGATGTAGTCAAAGTCATGAAAGGTAAAGTTTAAGTACTAAATCCGTAAAAACAATGTCCAGGTAGGAATCGCATCCAAATGTCAAAGAAAGTATAAATGAAAATTGTAAACAAAAGAAAGAAACTATATTTGAAAATAAAATCCGGCATGTTTTAAAAAGGTAAAGAGTGCCCCATGAGGTGTTTCCCCAATGAGGTTAGTCAAATTAGGTGAAGAAGTTTTAAAATAAATTCTATATAAGTGTCGCAAACCAGCACAGTCAGTCAAAATGTGATGAATGGTTAACTGAACAAAATGACAATGAGGGCACATAGGTGCGTCTTCTCGAAGTAAAAGATGTTTATGAGTGATCCGGGAATGTCCAATTCTCAGACGAGTTAGAATGACGTCTGTTTTCTTTGGATAGTTCGGAGGCCAGGTCGTTATGATAGGTTTAACATGGTGCTGTTTATTATTGTATTCCAGATTCCAACTATCTTGCCACTTATTATAAATGAAGTATTTTATGAGTAGTTTGATGTCTGAGAATGGAATTTTATAGTTTAATGGAATAAGAGCATGTTTTGCTGCTTCATCAGCTTTTTCATTTCCAGGAATACCCATATGCCCCGGTACCCAGCAGAATAAAATATTATAGCCACGTGTTGTCAAATTATTATAAAGCTTAAGGATGGAAGTGACAAATGGATGCTTATTGAATGATTTAATGGCCTCAATAGAACTACTAGAGTCAGTATATATAATGAAAGATCTATTACAATGATGAGATATGTGTAACATTGCTCTGTGTATTGCAATCAATTCAGCAGCAAATATAGAAATGGAAGGATGAACACGATAACTCAAAGAAGTGTTATCACAAAAAACCCCACATCCAACAGTATCTCCTCTTTTGGATTCATCTGTGTAGATATCAGTGTAAGAACTGTATTTTGCTCGATGAACAGCAAATAATTGTTGGAAAACGGCAGGAGGCAAATTCCTTTTATCAAATCCTTTGAATGGATGGAGAGTGGTAATATTAGGAGGCTTCCATGGAGGGAACACATGTGAGGAACATGGACTCACCTCAATATTGCTGAGAATGCTATTGTCAATTGTATTTCTGATCCTGACACCAAAAGATGGAATGCAAGATGGAAGATGCTGATATAGAATGTCATTGTCTGTATTTAAAATGTATGAACAAAGTGGATGACCGTGATGTGAAAGAAGACGATAAAAGAGATTTAATGACAAGTTTTCACGAATATGATGTAAGGAGGGCTCATTACATTCAACATACAAGCTTAGAACAGGAGAAGTACGAAATGCATCAGAGCAAACACGAAGTGCGCTATGGTGCACAGTGTCAAGTTTTTTAAGAACATGATTACGAGCAGAACCATAGATCTGGCAAGCATAGTCAATTTTAGAACGAATAACAGCACGATAAATTTTAAGAAGCGAACTGCGGTCTGCTCCCCAAGAAGTATTTGATAGAACTTTTATTAAATTTAGCAATTTTTCACATTTTGTCCGTAATTGTAAAACATGTGGTAAAAATGTCAGTTTCTTGTCAAAGTACACGCCGAGGTAACGAACAGTGTCCACAACAGGAATTTGGGTAGAACCAATGAAAATTTCGGGATCTGGATGTAGGTCCCTACGTCTACAGAAATGCACACAAGAAGTTTTGTCTTGAGAAATAGTAAAACCATTTTTATTTGTCCAGTTAAGAATGCGGGTGATGGCAATTTGCAGCTGTCTCTCAATAAAACGAATATCCTGTCCCATACACATGATGCGAAAGTCGTCAACATATAAATCTCCCTTCACAGAAGGGGGAAGTTGACTAAGTACCCCATTTATTTTGATAGCAAAGAGGGTAACACTCAGGACACTGCCCTGAGGTACACCCTCTTCTTGTACATAAAAATTAGAAAGAGTTCCACCTATTCGAACTTGAAAGAGTCGAGCAGCAAGGAAATTTTTGATAAAGATTGGCAGATTGCCACGAAAGTCCAAGTTAAAAAGATCATGAAGGATCCCATAACGCCAAGTTCTATCATAGGCTTTCGCCATGTCAAAGAATACTGACACCAAATGGTTGCGTTTTAGAAAGGCAGTCCGTATGTAATTTTCAAGGTGAATGAGGTTATCAATAGTAGACCTACCTCGTCGAAATCCACTCTGAAAAGCAGCAATGAAATTGTTAGATTCTAAAACATGCACAAGACGGGAATTAATCATTTTTTCTAGGAGCTTGCAAAGGCTGCTAGTGAGTGCGATAGGTCTGTAATTATTTGGGTCACTGGAATCTTTTCCTGGTTTAGGAAAGGGAATAATAATGGCTTTACGCCATGCATCAGGAAAGATGTGTTCCATCCAAATACGGTTATAAAACTTGAAGAGATTATTGAGAGAAGTTGTGCAGAGATGTTTCAGCATGGTATAAGTAATGCCGTCGTGGCCTGGAGCAGAGGGATGGCTATTATGTAAACAGCTATGTAGTTCTGAGATGGTGAAAGGAATATTGTAGTCATAAGTTTGGCGAGTGTTAAAATTGATGGTGGTAGTTTCCATTTTCCTTTTATAGGACAAGAAAGGTTCAGGGTAAGAGTCGGAGCTGGAATTAGATGCAAGTGCATTTGCTATGGTTTCAGCAATATTTTTGGGTGAAGCAATTGTGTGGCCATTGTGGTTTAGAATAGAGATATGGTTTTCAGAATAAAGACCCATACAGTTTCTGACCTTTTTCCACAGGATTTTACTGGAGGTACTAGAGTTAATGTTAGATATGTATTGCATCCAGGATTCACGTTGGCTATTGCGACGCACTCTCCTAGCTTCTGCCTTTGCTTTTCTAAAAGCAATATAATTACTGTTAGTGGGGTATCTCCTGAAGATGCCCCAAGCCTTCTGTTGATTCTTTTTTGCATTCTGACAGTTACTGTTCCACCAAGGCTTTTTGTGTTTGTATGTGGTACGGGATTTAGGAATGCTTAAATCTGCAGCATTAATGACACACCTGGTAATATTATTAAGTGCATCATCAATATCACAGCCAATCATATCACTTGTAATTATAGCATGACTCGTGAAAGTTGGCCAATTAGCTCTGTCATAGATGTAACGCTTAAAATAATTACAAGAGTCCCTGTTAGGAGTAGTCTTTGTGATAAATGGAAAATGGTCACTGCCGTGCAAATCATTAGAAATCCAAAAATTCCAAAAAGGATAGATAGATGGGGAGCAAATTGCCAGATCTATAGCATGAAAAGTACGGGTAGGTTCGTGAAAATAAGTATGATTGCCATTATTGAGCAGGCATAAGCCATTGTCAGAGATAAGTTTTTCTACTATGTCACCACGATGATTAGAATCACTGTTCCCCCATAGTTGGCTGTGGGCATTAAAATCTCCAATAATGATGTATGGAGTGGGGAGTTGGAGAAGAAGATTATCTAGATCTGTTAACTGGATAGTTTGGTTTGGAGGTAAGTAGATAGTACATATTGTAATGAGATGGTGAATATGCACACGGACAGCAACAGCTTGTAGGCTAGTATTTAAAGTAATATGAGAATGGGGCAAAGTGTGAGAGATGAATAGAGCCACTCCACCAGTAGCTCTGTTACTACCTATAAAATCTTTTCTGTAAGCTGAATAGCTGCGTAATTTGGCTTTGTTATTGGGTTTTAAATGAGTTTCCTGTAAAGCTAAACATAAAGGCTGATGATCGGAGAGAAGGTTACGGATTTCGTCATAATTATTATGATAGCCACGGCAGTTCCAAGAGATTATATTATTCATGAATGGGTTAGATAAAGGTATCTATGTCATTTTCTTCAGAGATAGTAGACATACTATCTCCCTCGTCTAATTCTACATCCGGTTCTGGATGAAGAGCAACCGCGTCGTCATCCTGCATACATGATTTTTCTTTGCTCTGTTTTAGATTGGTTTCAATTTTGGTTATTTTATTATTCTTTTTCTTTTTGGTATTATTTTCATGTGGTATTGTGGATTTAATTATTGGTATTTTATGTTTCTCTGCTTCAGATCTACGGGTTTGTTTTAGAGGTGTATTCTGGGAGCTTCTTCTATGGAGTGGGGTTTTAGGAAATAATGATTGCGATGACTTTGACGAAGCATTTTGCTGCAAGTTAGGAGGAATAGAATTTATAGATTTATTTGAAAGAGACTGTGTTGATCTTGTAGTTTTGCCAGAATGGTTCGGTAAGCTATTATCTTTTTGCTTTGTTTGGCAGTCGGTTTCAATAAAGAATTCAGTTTGAGTGGCAATGGTATGATAAGTTTTTTGTGTTGTTTTGGATAGGGCAGCGGAATAAGATACACCAACTTTGGGTGTTCTGGCTTCTACTATTTTTCTTGCTTCAGGGTATGAGATATTTTCTTTAGTGCGTAATGTCTGAATTTCTTTCTCTTTTTTAAACTGTTCGCAAGATTTAGCATAGGATGGGTGGTCTCTTTTACAGTTTACGCAGTAAGGTTGTGCGCTGCATTGGACGCTTTCGTGGCCAATGGCACTACACCGGCCACAGGTGAGTTTACCTCTGCATCCTATTTTTGAATGCCCAAAGCGTTGACATTTGAAGCAACGCGGTGGGTTAGGAATGTATGGTCTGACAGAACATGACAAGTATCCAGCTTTAATATATTTTGGTAGATTGGGTGAGTTAAACGTGAGTATAATGTGTTTGGTAGGAATCTGTACTTGATCATCACGACGATATATTTTTATTCTTCTAACTTGTATTACATTTTGATCTTTTAAATTGTCTGCTATTTCTTCTTCAGTAACATGTAAGAGGTCAGGTTCTTAAATTACTCCACGAGATGTATTCAATGTTCTATGAGGGCTAACAGAGACAGGAATGTTTGCGAACTGTTTGCATTTTATTTTATTTTCCGCTTGTTGGCTATTTTTTACTTCTACTAGAAGCTCCCCAGATCGTAATTTTTTTATAGTCTTAGGTTCTCCAACCAATCCCTGGATAGCTTTGTGGATCAAAAAGGGAGAAGTTTTGTCAAAACTTCCCTCATCACGTTTGACCACAAAGAATCTTCCTTCAGCTTTACAGGCAACAGAGTTGAGATTGTCACATTCCATATTGGAAGTACAATCTTCAACCCTCTCAGCCCAAGATTTTTTAGGGTCCTGATTATCACTTTTATTATAGATACAGTTCACCTCAGTGAGTGGTTGTGGGGCTTCCACATCGCATATTTCATTTCCTTTAGTTGTAACCATAATTAGAGAGAGAAATTATAAAACGCCAGGCATCGGGCCTGGTCACCGACCCTTCTTCTTACCGTTACGTCTGGTGCAGGTCTCAAAAGGGCGAAAACTATTTTCAACAGACCCCCACGTTTTTCGAACATTGGGTTAAACTCGATAGCATCTCCGAAGCTCCGGTTCTTTTCCAAGGAGAATGGGTAGCCGTAGGTAAGCCTTTACAGCTCTGTCCAACCTACAGCCGGCCCTTACATCGAAAGGCACCAGTCTTCTGGTGTTACTCCTAACAATCACCATGCAAGCATGGCGCCCCCCGTACTTGGAACCAGAGCTCAGAGATGCCCTGCACCCTGGGACTCGATATCAACCTAAAAAGGAAGAAACGAGTCGATGAGGTTAAAAGAAACCTCAACACCCAGGGTGTCTCACGTGAATAAAAAAAACCACTATTGTAAAAGAGTTATTCAAGAGGGAGCTTAAAAAAAATGGTGTCTTTTTTGTCTTTTGTCATTTTTAATTTTTTTTTCTTTTTTTTTTTTCTTAAACAAGAGAACAGCAACAAAGTTAGTAGAACAAAGAATTATGTGAACAAAAAGTTAGTCTAAAAACCCCAAACAAGAACAAAGAGTTAGTAAGAAAACAAACAAGAACAAAGAGTTAGTAAAAAAACAAGAACAGAGAGGGATAACAAACTGAAAAGAGAAGATTAAAAAGTGTGAAACAAGGGGAAAAGGATAGACAACTAAAATAGAGAAGAAAAAAGGAAAGGAGAATGATCGCTCAGGATCCCGGGGTCGCGAAGCCCGTAAATACCTAAAGAAGGTATTCCCCTGGGGGAAGGAACCTTATGCTCACACTTTGACAAAATTTTCAAAATAAATAAATAAATGAATATCATAAAATGTTTATTTTTAATGTTGGTGAGAATAGAGTAAAAAAAAAATATTTGATGCTGGCCAACCTGTTGAAATTGTAAAACTACATGCCGCATTTTTAACAGCGAAAAAGATCCTTTTATGAAAAGATTGGTCCTCATAGAAGAAAATTGGATACTTTAAAACAACCAAGAACGCAAAAAATCCTGATACAACTGGGATAAAGGTCCCATTCCTGTCGCTAATGTCGTAGTGCTGTAAATAAAAATTTTGGTCTCTATTTGTTGAAATTGGATCTACTACAAGATACTTCCACCAAACTAAAACATCAATTCTTAAAATTACCATTCACAATTGGACAAACTGATAGCAACAATTGCCAAGAAACACCCCGAATTAGCAAACAAACGAGATATTATCTTCTATTAAGATAAATCCATTCCAGATGTATCTTTGACTGTTCGAAACAAACTCCTTGCATTCGATTGAGACATTCTGAATCATCCTCAATACTTTCCGGATATTGCTCCACCCGACAATAATTTTTCTTTCTCTCAAACATTCTCTTAACCAAAATAAAATGACACTTTGAATGACATAAATAACCTAATCGATAAGTTTTTTTTTTTTTTTGCATCAAATGAAAAACGTTTTTAAAGAAGGCATTACTAGACTGCCGGAAAGATACAGGAAGATTTGTTAAATAGATTTCCACAAACAATCTTCAATGGAATATTGCCACTATAGAAATTTCCATGGTTTTTTTTAATTATTATTTTGGAAAATAGTTGGTGTTTTCGGTAGAGAATTGGGAAATTTGAAATATTTCTGAATCTTTTTATTGGTTTAATTTCACAATTTATTTTATTTTATTCGTTTTCTGATTGGTCCATGCTTAATGTCTAGAGATAAAATATTTCTGTTTTTTTTTTTTTTTTTTTTTTTAATAATCATTTTCTGATTGTTCTACGTTTAATGTCGAAACATGGAACACTTTGGTTGCCACAATAAAAAAAATATTAAAAACTGCAAGTAATAATAATAATAATAATAATAATAATAATAATAACTTAAAAACAAATTTAGATACGTGTTTAAAAAAAAATTGCATTTAAAAGTAATTTTTTTTCTTTATACGACGGTGTAAAAATTGAAAATCCGCTATGTTTAGAAGTTCTAAAATTTGCAGTACCGAAAATTGTTAAACTGAAATTTCATTTAATATTTGCTTATGATTGGTCTAGGAAAATTAACGTGTCTCTAAAATTCTAGGCATATTAATATGACTCTGTTATTACGTAAGCTACGTTTTGATCATCATAAAAAATATATTATTGTTTTTTAAATATAGAAACCATTTACAAGTCTAAAATTATAGTCTTTGAAATTATTTTTTCCAAATAGTGATTGTAATTTAGTAAATTACATTAAAAAAATATTTTTACATAGCTTTTTTATATCTGAATGTTTTTTTTTGTGTTGAAAGCAAACAAATAAACAGATCCATCTAAGCTGAATCCTTTATAAAATAAAAGTCATTTTCATCTGCCTTTGCAAAATACCTAAAATTGTTCAAAGGACATTGTGACCAACAAAGTGAGAAATTTCAATAAGTATTTAACTTAAATCTTTTTCAATAATTTTTTTCAAGATATGTAGATTATTTACTAAATTAAATCTCTTAAATTTGTGATTGCTTTAATTTAGGTTAATGGTTATCAAATTGATGTTTTAAGGAGGCTTGTAATTTTAGATCCACATTTTTTAGTCTCAATTACTAAAGGTCAAAAGGATCAATTTCAGAAAATATATTTTTCTGACATTTAAAACGTCATTTTATTCGGAAGAAACAATGAATAAGTATTTGTATTATTATTATAGCTTCGGAATTAAAGAGGTTAACTATAATTTTTGCAATAAAATAAATTTCGTTGAAACAAAATTAATAGAAACCTCCCAGCGCAAATGCATTGATAGAAACCTCCCAGCGCAAATGCATTGATAGAAACCTCCCAGCGCAAATGCATTGATCTTATTATTAAACTTCCAAAACTTGAGAAGCGGAAACAATAAATTTTGATATGCATATCATAAATTTGAATGTGCATACAATTTAAAAGTTGATTTTGTACATAGAGTTAGGCAGAAATTTCGATTTATAGGATATAGGAAATATTCCTGTGTCTTCAAACTGCCATTTTAAGCACTTTTAGAATAAAGAAAAGTACATCCAGGTAATTGGTTGTCATTATACTACGGTATCCTTTTATCATTATAATGCTGCAATATAAATATTTTTTATGACTTCTTCAAAACTGAATTCACAAATTTCTAGACATTCAAAATTATACGTTTAAATGTAATAGCAAAGATTCTTGCTTGTTTTACTCGAGAAAAGGCATTTAAGAATGGTTGTTATAAACTTGAATGGGTATAAAATGAAAGTTTTGTTTGTTATGTAACTTCACTTCGATATTTTATATTCCGTGATGCATTAAAAATTCTTTTGTCTGTTAAAAATTACTTTTTATGATCTTTGATAATGAAGTACGATAAATAATAAATATTTTATTGCAATTTTAATTGTACTGAAACAAGAATTTTATGAGACTTCATCGAATTGTAATACATAAATTATTGGATTATGATAACCCATTAAATTTAAATATAATATGCGAAGATTCTCTTTCATTTTACTGCTGTTACGCGAAATTATTTAAGGGAACGCAATACCACCTGTCACTTTGATAAGAATGACAAAAGTGTCGAATTTCAGTTTTTTATTATAAAATGTGCCCCAGTATTTCTAAAATATTCTGTGCAAATTTGAGAACTTTTCTATCAATAAAACAATACATACATTTTAGTCTGAAAATTAAAATTTAATACTCCCTCTGTCCCAAATTAGTTGCGACATTTAGGTTAAAAATTTGGTCCCACATTAGTTGCAACATTTCAAGTAGGAGGAGTCATAAATAACTTCTGATGCAATTTAGTAGATCAACACCAGTAAAATTATACTAAAAAGAATATAACGCTGTATACTGTCGGAAGCAATGTTAATTCGAAGTTATAGTAACGAGGTGGAACCCGTCGAAATTCGACAAAAGAAAATGTTTAGGAAGGAACTATTCAATTGATTTATAATAAATCTACAAAATTAGTTACAATAAAAAATGCATTTTATATTGATCAGTCTAACTCTCAAACAAATATTATAAAATATACTTCTTATATTGATCAATTTAACCCTCAAACAAATATTATTTTAAGCCAAGATTAATAAAATACTGTAAAACTCAGTTGTCGAAATTTTTAATATTAAACTTTAATTGCATATGTAATAAGTAAAATATAATAAAGATCAGTTATTATGATGAAGTTATCAATTCAGATCCTTATGTTTGGTATAAATGCGAAAGAAAAAAAAAACAAAATTTAATCCAAATTTACACGATTATAGAATTTCAAGCGAAATTAAAACCCGCCATCATTTTCGTCGTCTCAAAATGTACACATGCACTTCTCATATTCATATTCACTATGTTAAAAAAATTTTAATTTGGTCATTTTAAAATTACTTTAACTCAAAATTTGACGTCCATTTAATTGATGAATAAAAACGAAATAAAACCGAAATCATCGAATTTTATAACAGACGATATTTTTGACAAATTAAACTCATTTTAATTTCTAATTCTTTATTTATTTATTTATTTATTTTTCAATTTGAAGAGAAAATGGATTGATTCTGATGCCACAATTTCAAAACTGTTACTGAAAACTATCAAAAAATTAATATCTCAAAAACAAATTGAGATACAGCTTTCAAACAAATTGCTTTTAAAAGTACATTTTTTTTTCTATACGATGGTGTAAAAATTTAAAATGTGCTATGTTTAGAAGTGCAAAATTCATAGCGACAATTAAAAAACCGAAATTGCGTGCGAAAATGTTGCCATTCGCAAAATGACGTATGCGTTACGCACAGATACGTTTGGCCTTTATAATATAGATAGAAAAAGAAATAATTATTTATGTGTAAGTTGAATTTTTAAAGTCTTTTTTTCTTGATTTACATTTTAATCGAAATGCTAAGTCGTCTAAAACAATTAAGCAAATTGTTTTAAAATTTTTTAATTGTGTCAATAAACCGTGTGTGTGATAACTATATCGGATTTTTGGTATATTTGTAACTTTGAAAAGAAATATAAGCTAAAATGATGCTATTTTTCTTCTTTTTGATATACATTCATTATTTTTTCACTGCTGATCTAATGAATTAATCAAAAACCTAAAACTTGGATTTATAAGACAATTGTTTGTCATTATAGTATATACTTATTGTAACATAAATGTTATAAAACTTTTTCAAATAAGAGCTCTCAAATTTCTGAATATCCAACAAAATATTTTTAAATGTAATAATTAAGGTGCTTGCTCATTTTATTCAAAAGAAAATATTATTAAAAGAGGTTATTATAAATTTGAATGAGTGTAGAATCAAAGTTTTTTTGTATGAAAATTCAAATAAAAATTTAAAGCTCTCATATATAGACAGTTCCAGGCACATTAATGTGAACATCAGTGTTCTCGATGACATTTGACGAACGTTAGCAATTTGGCTAATTAAAAAAAAAAAAAAAAAAAACATTCGCCAAATGAAAAAAGTATTAGCAATAGATTTACCGTGTAGCACTAAAAATTTTTAATCCTTTAATTTAATCAGTAATTTTTAATACTTTAATGTACTCCCTTTTTTCAATATGTTCTAAAATAACCTAAGTTTTTTATAACTGAGACAACAATTCTTATTAATCTAATTTTAACTATCCGCTACAAATATATTTAGAATATGTATATATGCATATGTATGAAAATAAAAAGAAAGAAAAAGCAAAAATTGAGCACTAGCAATTTGTCAAATCTAATCGCTTGTTTACTCGCCAAATGAAGAATTTAATCGCAATTTGGCGCAATGGCGAGCGACAGCAAAATCCCTGGACCATCATCTACTTTCGATGCCAGTGAGTGGCGAAATGTAGCTTTCTAGATTAATCGCATGTTAAGCTTAATCGACAGATAGACGTTGGCGTATAAGGCGTGAAAATCTGAAAGGAAACACCCTACAACAATTTCCGCAAAGTTCCAAGCAGGAGGAGGGAGCATTATGGTCTGAGGAATGTTTTCGTGGTATTCTCTGAGTGCACCAACAATAAAAGATCAACAGAAGTACACATCTGTCCTTGCACAACATATTCATCTCTACATTGTTTTTTCTCAGAATGATGGCATTTATTAGCAGGACAATGCGACGTGTCATACACTTCGTAGTGTATGTTCGCGGTTAGAAAAGCACAAAGGTGAGTTTATTGTACTCCCCTTGCCGGCAAACTCCCCAGACTTAAAGACAATCGAGATGTGTCGACATCTCGATTGTCGACAATGTCGAATCGACAATGTTCTTCTCATGAAGATATATACGTTTATATAAAAATTTCAGCGGACCCTTCGTACTCTGCCCGTAAAAAAAATACTGAAAATTTCGTTATTTGGCGATTTATCATCGGTTGGCGATGAAAAGCAAATTCAAAAAATGCTTTTTTATGTCAAATGAATTTTAAAGGAGAAAAGTTTCATGTTCAACGAGTTTAGATAAATTGAATATATTTTGTTTTGTCAGCTTTAGTTTGTTTTAGGTATAATTTCGTTATATTGATATTTATATGCATTTATATTCAAATTTAGACGTCAAAATTTGAGATTTAAAACGATATTCAAAATTAAATTCATTAAAATTGTTTCAAGTTCAAAGTCCAGTTGAGCATTGTCAATCCGATTTTGTTGCTATGGAAACATCTGGCTTTTATTTTTGAATACCCTTACATGTGTGAAAATAATTTTACTGAATAAGAATTGTTATATGGGAAAATATTTTTTCCAGAGGTAAATTAAATAACTATAGCAACAAACAATATATATACATGCAATTTAATATGTATATATATGTATATAATATATTAAACTCACTCATTGTTTATGTTAAAATTCATTTATGTTTAATTTCATTTACACGGATTCCAAAAATCCAAAAGTTTTCAGTTGCATTAAAATCGTTTACCTTTGGCGGAGAAAAATGCTGCTCGCCAAGTCGTGTGACACTTTTGTCTTTTTACGCCAAATATTCGAAAGTATTTTATTTTTTTACACGTTTTCTATTGAAATTCCACCGCTAATTTTCACTCATTCTTTATTATTACATGAGCACTTTAAATAGTACTTTTTTTCAAAAAAAATCTGAGTATGTCCAGTATGGAGACCTTCCTTGTAAGTCAGCATAGCTCAGCATCCAAGTAAACATCCTCAAGAACCTGATTGACTCTCTTCCTGCACGTCTCGCAGTTTTTCGAACTCCAATAGATGGTTATTCAGGCTTTTGACAGGTGGTCACATTAATGTGAGTGGACAGTGTACATTAAGCATCTTCTGTAATCTGCATCTTCTAAATGTCTTTTCATATTCTTTGATAACCGTGATAATTTCATAACAAGAATGTTATGAGATTTTTTTCGAATGTTAATACATACATTTTTCGATGTGCAATGAAATAATGATTTAAAAAATAATAAATCAGGATTCTCTATCAATGTAATGTCGTTATGCGAGACCATGTAATTATCTATGAAAAATCATTTGTATGATAATATGCTATTTGTTAAACAATACTTATTACCCTCTAAGTGTTTGGAGCGTAATATTCCGTTCACTAAGCGCCAGGTTTTACTGCAATATAAACAGTATTTATGATAGTAAAACTCTATAGATTTGATGAATTTTCAAAACATTTTTGAATGATTAATACTCTCAAGGTTAACATTCATATTTTCAATTAGTTTTTAGGTGCGTTCGTAATTATGTAAATACGTAGCACATATAGTGGTCGTTCAGTCCGTCCCTCTGCCCGTCCGTCTGTCCGCATATAACAACGCAAAAACTATCCAACCGAATCGTTTGAAATTTAAAATACATAATTATTACATAATTCTGTCGAGTCATTTCAAATTTTATGAAAATCGGATGCATAGATCAATTACAGGGGCGATCAAAATTATTACACTACATTACGCTCAATGGGGAAAAAGTTTCAAATGCATTTTAATCGTTTGAAATTTAAAATACATAATTATTACATAATTTTGTCGAGTTATTTCAAATTTTATGAAATTGGGATGCATAGATCAATCATAGGGACAATCAAAAGTATTCCGTTACATTCCGGTCAATAGGGAAAATTTTTTTAACTGCATTTTAATGGTGTTACACTCATTCGAACTTAATAAAATTTATATGCAACTATAAAGTACATATTATAATATACATTTTACATAATTTGTGGTGCAAAGAACATTTGTTATTGATTTACAAGGCCCACAAAAGTATTCCATTACATAATGGTTTAGGGAGAACATTGTTTGATGAGCGTTTTAATTGTAATTCACTATTTACAATTTTATGAGATTGATATATGAGAGTGATATTTTTAAAACTTCGTTATCGTACGAACGCACCTCATTTGCTACGCTTCACGTGCAATTTCCAACTTGTTTTTAATAATGTTGAAATATTCATATTTTTTGATTATTTAAAAGAAAATGCAGAGAAAACAACCTTAATATTTTACCATTTTGCAAAACACTCAGAAGGTTAACAAAGTTTTGCGAATCTCCAATTGAGAACCAAAGCTTGAAAAAAATATTTTGATATGAATTTTATCTTAAGATTTAAACTTTAGTTTTGAATAGCTGTTGCTTATTAATTAAAACTACCTGTTTATTTGACTTGAACAAACTTATTTTATAATAATACTGTATATAAATATTTTTCGACGCAAATGACATGTGTAAATGTACAGAGAGACATTTGAAAGAAATACGTGTAGAAAGTTAAGCAAAATTGAAAATGACTTACGCTTTTTAATTACTGCACCATCCTATTTAGAGATGAAAGTCAAGAAAAAATTATTGTTACAGAATATACTTTAGAATTACAATTATTGAGATGTGATGTTCACCTTGATGTGAGATATTCAAAATCTGATATGTAAATTTGTTTAAAGGATGCTAAAAATAGATAATAAGGTCTTTAAACATAAAAGTCATTCAAATGATGTTAAAAATCTCAAGCGCTTTAACCTGTAATACAATCGATTACTGCATTTGAGAAATTTTGATATAAAAACAATGATGGTTACACAGTTGTTAGAATATAATATTAATAATTTCTTTCTAAATTCAATCTTTCTCATCTGTACTTCCATTTTAAAATACTGCGTTCAATTTTGATCTAGAATCGATAGTTAATATTATAAACTATAGTTTATAACTATTGAGACATGTTCGCCTTCATAAGTGCGATAATCGATTGTATTACATTTCAAAGCACTTGGGAAATTTAACAAAGTTTGACTGTATTTTATGTTCTAAAAAACTTATTATATCTTTTTTGCAACTTTTAAGTAATTTTATATGTTAGATTTTTAATAAATGATTGTTTCTAAATAAAATAACCGGGCACAAAAGAAACAAAAATGGAACACAACGTTTCTGTAAAGTTTACACATTCGAAATTATGTATAAATATGAATATTCCCCTTTAAATATTAAATCTTTTATTATAAATGCAATAATAAATTGTAAAAAAAACATAATAATAATAATTAAATTTTGATATTTTAGTTGCTAAAATTAGCAAAACATCTTTCATAGTTAAAGTTTAAGGTAAAAATAAAGAAAATACATGCTGTGATAAGCTGTTTGATTTTTCAGTCATTCATAACAAAAATAAAAGATTGAATAGATACTCTAAATACGAAACGAAAAAAAATTCAACATATCTTAACGCTATTCTTCACTAGGGATTACAATCCCGAGACTAATTTCCGATTCCGGGATTTCGGGATTGTTTAGATTCAATGCCGGGATCCCGGGATAATCCCGGGATTACGAAAATTCAAATTTCTCCAATATTACCAATTCTCCCAATAGCTAAATTTCACAATATTGTAAAAAAAAAAAAAAAATAATTAAAGCAAAAATACAGCCTAACTTATGAAAACATACCAAGTTAAAAATTTATTACTTTAATAATAAAAAAGTATAGGATAAATTACAACAAATTGGAAACTAAAACAAATATGCTGTTGATGTTTGACAATGTTACAAAAAAAAGTATGTTTTATCTTCCAAATAATTTCTTTCTTTTGATGTTAAAAAAATCTTTGAATGGGTAAATATTTACAATATTAAAAGATAATTAATATCTCTAATTAAATTTATAATTGTTCTCATAACCAAATAACTAAAGGCTACAAATTTAGGATATCGAAAATAGAAGATTTTCCCCTACATATTGTTTTTTTTTCCCTTGAAATAAAAGTATTTAACATATATATACATATAACAATAAAAAATTAAATAGATGTATTATTTAAATTTCTAATTAGTGATAGTTGTTAAAATTTGAAAACGTTTCATAACATAAAAAAATATTACCAAGATAGAAAATAAATTTAGTTTAAATAGTTCAATGTTTTTTAACTAATCGGTTTTCCTTTGAAAGTATTATCTAAGAGGTATCAAATCATCTGAAGTGTCATCTCCAAGTCGACTTCTAATTTTTTTCGAATAAATCCTGCTGCGTAAAATGCTCGTTCGGCTTATACACTCTCGGGAGGAATTGTCAGCAAATATTGATTAGCCAATTCTAAAATATGACCGCGTACTCCTCTATTTTCAAAAAGAGACATCTCATTTTTAATTTGTATTGATAAATACTTTTGTTTTTGTGTTTCAGGTTCGACAGTTTGCATGCCTTTTTCTTTTTTTCTCGTAATTTGTCCTTATATATTCAGTTATCCATGTCCCATTTTGCAGTCCCATTATGCGTTATTTCTCTATCTTCAGAATTGCCAATGTCAACATTGTTTAGCCTTCCAATTATTGCTTTCACTTGCTTCTTAATAACAGTTTTGTTAGGAATAGAAACCATACTGCTAGTTTCTGCCTCAGGCAGGGTTTGAAAAAGCCCAACCCACTGGGCCCAGTAGTCTAAAACCCGGGTTTTTTCGGGCTTTTTTGAAAAAACCCGGGTTTTTTCGGGTTTTATTGGAATTTTTTAGAGAACTCTCCAAATTTCTAATTTTCATGTGCATAGTACCTAAGTTTTTCATTTATCAGTGAAACAAAGGTATAATTTTGCATTAAGTATAGATTAACAATTAAAAAAAAAAAACATATAAAAAGAAAATATATATATATAGATGTAAAAAGATTATTTTGTATCTCATGGAACTAGATTACTGGAAGAACAATATATTAAACCAAGTGCAACTGAATTTCTTTATATAAATCTTAAGTTAAACAGACTAATTTATGCAATTCCTTTCATTTACATCAATAAAAATCAATTTAAAGCAGCAACATTTGTGTAAATATTTCCATTTTTGTGAAGAAAAAAATAGAATTCACACATATATATATGGGTGATTCTCAAAATAGGGGACAATTTATGTCTTTCGGTATACAAAAAAAATTGAGAGGTTTTCTGTCATGTTTTTATATTTAGATATGTTTGTCTTAATATTATTCATTATTTGCACTGAAGAATTACTCACTTTTTAGTTAAAAACACCTTAAAATAACAGAATAAATGTTCAAAATGTCATTCGCATGGATGTCCACAGCAGCTGTGCCTTGTATATACTAGCTTTTTCAAGAGTCAATATCATGTTTATAAAATAAAACAAATGTTATTCTTTCTTTAAATTAATCAAGGAGAGGATTTATCCAATTAATTTCTTTTAAAAAATAAAATTATAGTATATAAAAAAGAATTAAAGTTTGTCCTCCCTATTCTATTTTCAAAACAAGGTCATACTATAACAGCTGGTTATTAATCAAAATTTCATTTACACATATGGCAATAGTTTAAAAATATAAAGTTTCTCCATGGCAACAAGTAGCCATTTTATCCCAGCCTGAAAATAGAAGCATGTATTGTATTTTAAGTTTAGAAGTTGAATATTAGGGGCGTACATCAATTGTATGTCATTAGAATGGATAATAATTTTCATGTTTATTTTATAATTAAAATTTTTATTTTACTTATTTGCATAGGACTTTTGTGTTTTAAAAAGCCCCAGAAAGGACTATTGCATTGTGATTATATTATGGTTCATAATCTTATTTAAATTAAAATTTGTCATTAGCATGGACAAATATCAGTGTCATTAGCATGGTTTTTTAGTCCATGCTAAAGACTCCTATGTGCATAAATGTAACGATTGCTTATATTGTATCTTTTATAAAGTTTAATTTTACATATAAATTTAGGTATTACATTTATTATCCCTAAAATATGCATTAAATCTGCCAGAAAATCACTAAGACAGCTTCTTACATTGTTAGTGTCAGAATGTTGCTCATGTAAACAAAGTTTGCTCTTTGGTAATGTTTTTATTCTCCTTATATGTATATATGTAAAAATGGAAACCATTTGCTGAAAAGGAAGGCTAAGAAATATAGAAAAAAATATTTAATCATGAAGAAAATAAAAATTTCTTAAAATATTTATTCCATGCAATTTGTTTTGTCATTAGCATGGCTCAAAAAATACTAAGTATTTTTTTAAGTTAATTTTTAAATATTTAGCTCTGCTGACTACATGAAAAGTATACGTAATACTATATTAACAACACCTATTTTTTTCAGAAATTTTGCTAACAGTAATTTTTTTAAGATTTCACTTTTGAAATTGTTCCCTATTTTGAGAATCACCCATATATATATATATATATATATATATATATATATATATATATATATATATATATATATATATATATATATATATTACAATTTAAGCAACATTATATTGCAATAGTATTAAATTGGATTATCTAAAAGTCAGTCATATTTATAAAGTTAGATCGTAAATGGCAATACAGTTTTATTAGTTTAGTTTTGTATGCCATCTGTAAGCAGTCATTTAAAGTATCTGGATACATTTTAGATTATATTTTATCAGGGTTTTTTGGATATTATCAGGGTTATTTAAGTTAATATGGTTCCGAATGTTTGAAAACAAGGTACTTACTACTAAATACAATTTAAAATAACTAATTGATTACAAAAAATTTATAAACCAATGACAATAATAAACATTATAATTTTCTTTTTACAAAAATTAATTATTAGTAATAATTTTAACAATGAAATTATTATTAAAGTACTATACCAAAATTTTTTCGTTTTTTTTTTTTTTTTTTTTTTTAATAATCTGTCTCCATTTTTGTGTTGAAAATTACTGTATAAACTTTCATTGAACATTGAAGCAGGATAATATATGTTGTGATTAATCTTAAAAGCTATAACAATACAAGCAATCATGATGGGGATCACATTTCAAGCATCATCTTTAGGTATACATTAAGATTTAAAGCATTTGGAAGCATTTTAAAATATATAGGCATGAAAATCTTCTTTATTTACAAACTAATTTATTTTATGATCATTTTATCAATAGTACTTAGAAAATCTTTTAAATATGGTTGGTTTGAAATATATTTAAATTGGCATTTATCTTTCCATTTTCATATCTTAGATTAAATAATGAAACTGTTGTGAAACACTAGAAAATTTGAAAAAACCCACAAATGGGTTTTTTGATGTGTTTTTTCGGACTGGGCCCACTTCGGCTAACCCTGGCCTCAGGTCATCTCGTTTAGGATTATGCAAAAAATTTAAAACACCCAATAATTTCAAACGTCGTCGTTCTCTAATGCGTAGTTTTAGCGCGTTTGTCATTTTGTAAGCAAATTTTGATTTTTTTTTCCTCAGACAATATGTTTAAAAAATAATTTTTAAGACTGTCTGTCGTTAACAAATTAGAATTCCCGCGAGAGATTGTTTCTACTGTGATTTGTATTGGTTTGAGGACTTCAACAATTTCGTTTATGCGTAGAAAATCGGAATCGTCAATGCAGATCTCATGCTCTAAATCGATTAAAGCTTTTGGGTGCTATTTTTGAAGAAGTAAAATCGTTCAAGCATAGTTACTAGGCTATTCCATCTAGTCTTGTAATCTAAACGAAGAGAAAGTTCTTTCTCTTTTTCAGATTTAACATACTTTTGAAGAACTTCATTCCTTGTGACAAATCGTTTAAAATAAATTACTAATGTTTTGAATAAATCCATTGTTATATTTATCAGAGTATGAAAAGCAATGTTCGTCTTAGTAAATTAAAACAAACCCCGATTCTAAACTTTCGGAAGATTCACTGTCTTCATCTTTATCATCTTCATCTAAGGCTAAATTTTCACTTCCGCAGCATGATTCAGCTGCTTATTACTGGAGGAAGTTTCTGGTTCTGTATTTCATTGTTTATGATATAAAGCATCACAAACTGGTAAATGAATCCCATGAGCAAAACGCTGTTGATAAGCTTTAATTTCTTTTCCAACTTGCAGCAATTACAGGTGGTCCATCAGTTATGATAGCACAAATGTCTTTTTTTATTGAAATGTCATACTGTTTTAGACACAGTGTTAGCATTTCAATACACTTTTTTGCAGTGAAAGATCCATGTATGCGCATAAGCCCTAAATTCCATAATTTGCTCAAATTTACATTTTTTAATGGACATACATATTCATAAATCGCTTGTTTGAAGTAGATGTCAATTCGTCAAAAGTCAAACTAATTTTTCTCCGAAGTTTTAAAATTTTATATTTCTCTTGTAATTAACTCCTTTATTATGAAACTATAGTTCACGACACGATTTCGAACTGATACTGCAGATTTTGGCAAATCATTATAGCCCTTAGCTATCGGTAAATTTCTTAAATCAATGGAAGTAATGAAAACGTTAATTTAAAAACCATCTTTAGCAGTCATTCTCGATACAAAATAGCCCTCAATTTTCCGCTTTTAGTAGGTAATTTATCTTCTGTGCAATGATTTGTGGGAGAAAGTGAGGATGTAACAAATTGTTTCTGAACTTTAGTACCGGGTTTCATAAATAAATGTGTATGCAATTCCTTAGTCGAGCCACCTGTTTTAACCCTGCGCTACACCTTTTACATTTCGCACTTTTGCCATCTTTTGATGTTAAATAGTAGTACCATACTGAAAATGCATCATTATCTTTCCGATGAGTTACGATATCCTTTTCATTCAACATCTTTAAAGCAAACTAAGTATGAACGCACGAAAAGAAAAGAAGTTAGCACATAATGACTATCATACGCAATTGCGATGCTTATCAGTAAAATCTAATTCACAAATGACCTTAGAAATATGAGAAAAACATTTCAGATATAAATTCTTTTTCAATCATTTATAAATTTCATGAAAATTGATTTTTCCAACCCAAAAGCAAGAGTTTTTAAATATCTTTTTTTATTTCAGCTGAATGTTATTCCATTAAAAAAACCAAACAATCCCGCAAATCCCGGGATTTGTCAGAAAAAATCCCGGGATTTTCGGGATTAAAAATACACCGGGATCCCGAGATCCCGAGATTGTAATCCCTATTCTTCACCCAATTATCTTAAATCCTTTTTCTTCAATACTTGCTGAAATGATCCGGAAGTATTCCTTAACCGCATTTTGTATTAAATTAATTTACTGTAACTAAATTCTCTCTTTCATGCAAAATAACTTGAGTTGCCTCAAAGCAGATTGGATTTCTGAAATCACCTAAAGTGATATAGAACGTCAAAAGAACTGTGAAAAGTTTGATTTAGTTAATTAGCCATTTGTAGCTTTTAAACATAATTTAACTATATTTTCCTTATTCATTAGAATACTGACATTTATAAGACTGTATTTTAAATTCTAATTTCAAGCATTGCAGAAATATTAAACAGGATGGTTTTTTTTCATTAAGAAATTGAAATGTGTTAAAACAATTTTTTATTGCAATAATTTATCATTTAATTTTTGAAATAAAGTTTAACGAGGAACGACTCCTACAGCTGCTACGTTTTTACATAAAAACGAGCGCACCTAAAATTGGAATAAAATGGAGTTCTTTATATGAGAACCCAGGAGGCGAAAAGATTAAACTTCGACTAAATTTGTAAAAATGTGTTCAAAAATCGTCCATTTTTCTTTTTATTCCCCCATTTATTGTTCAAAAAATTATAAATTCAATAGTAAAATAAACAGCTTATTTTTATTTTCAAATTTAAAATACTCAGGAATGGATAAATCTTTATAAATTATGATTTCGCTGAACTTATATTTGGCAACATTTTTGTTCACACATGACGTGCAAAAAAGCTTCTGTACATTGAAAAATTATATTCTTCATATTCATTGCCGGATATGCTAATCAGCAATAATATCTGCTTCTTCATTTGAGCTACCGTATTTACTTGTGCATAAGGCGCACTTTTTTTTTTCAAAAAATTAGGACAAAACTCCTAGATGCTCCTTATACACAGAATAATTTTTTAATGTTGGATGCAGTCGAACTATCTGCATATGAAACAAAAAAATTATTCAAAGAAGATATTAAAACGATTATTATATTAATATTTCAATTAAGTAACGGAAAACGTTACTTAATTGAAGTATTACTGCATAGTTATTTCACTCCTTGCAGTTTTTTATACAACAGAGCTAGTGACATTATCTAAACGCTAATTAGCAATCCTCTTTACCGTCACTCATTCCTATTCCCCGTCATTCTCTTACAGCTCGAAGTCTAAAAATGCATTTTCGTCTTATTTTCTGGTCTGATGTAATGATTGTTTCGACTTTTTTTAACTGAAATTCATTTGGTCATTCTTCATTAGCATATGAAATTTATGGAGCGCGTTATACACGAGATTGTAAGAAATCGTCATTTTTACTTGTAAAGTAGGGATGCGCCTTAGACACGCGTGCGCACTATACACGAGTAAATAAGGTATTTATTTATTTATTCATCACAGAAATATGTAAAACGATAAATCAGATTCATACAGATGAGAAACAATTAAATACACATTCCAGCTTGTACAAATTCATGAAATTCAGAATTCTGATCTTAAAGACAAGTTACGTCAGATGCATTTAGATGTGAGACAAATAAAATACATGTTCCGACCTGTACAAATTCATAAAATTGAGCATTCCGATCTGAAAATCATGTTAAATCAGATGGATTCAGATGCGAGACAAATTAAATACATGTTACAGCTAGTACAAATTCATAAAATTAAGCATTGCGGTCTTAAAATCAAGTTGAATCAGACGCATTCAGATATGCGACAGATAAAATGCATGTTCTAACTTGTACAAATACATAAAATTGAGCATTTCGATCTTAAAATCAAGTAAAATTAGATGTATTCAGATATGAAACAAACAAATATGCATGTTCCAACTTGTTCAAATTTAGTAACATAATAATCAAAGAACAAACCATAATATTTCAGAAAACGTTATGTACAGTTAAGCCATCAAGAGTCATGGACAAAACAAAATTTGTTTAAAAGTGACTGCTTGTTAATGTTTCGAGTACGACGATTCAGGTTTTAAAGAGCTGGTTCTGAGTGCGTCACCGATTTATAATTTCAAATTAATTGACCATTTTTGCGACATTAATCGCGGAATATATAAACATGCATGGATAAATACAGACAGACAAAAATGTCTTGTCTTCATTTCTTCATACCTCTTCACGTTTTAACAAAAAATCAGAAAAATAATATGTCCGGCAACTTCTAATATATGGTATATAAGTTATAATAGTATTATTAATACTAATAATTAGAGTAAATATTAATACAATATACAATACAATACAGTAAAATAAAATATTAATTTATTAATATTAATATCTTGAATAACCATGTCTGGAACTTAAACTAAATGTTTTACAAAGTATTATGATATCTTTGCATCAAATGCATAATTGATGTCTCTTTTAGTAAGTAGTACGTTATATTTTCGAGTAAACATAGTTGAGAAATAGAAGAATAATAGATAGAATTTTATACAATAGATTATAAAAAAGTTGCATTTTTCATTTTGATAAGGAGTTTTTTTGGTAATAATTTACGTTATAGGCACGTTTTATTTGACCAAACTTCTATATATATTAACTATATTTTTCATAACTCATGTGTACGTCCTACTGTTAACTATTCTAAATTTTTCTGAATGTAGAAAAAATGTTGAGACTCATCATTTAGCAAACTCATTATATATATGAAAATACTAGAGTATTTAAAAATTATACAAATAAAAAAAATATTATTTTATCAGTATTTAAGAGAGATATTATTCATTGCATTTACAATAAAGTACTAAAGTTTTAACCTTAATCAAGAAAATTAAAGCAGCTCAAAAGTTTTTTCATACACATTGAAATAACTCATACTTTAAAAAAGTTTCAATATAATGCTTTCGAAATTGGCTTTAATGAAGTTTACAAAAAATGCTGAAATACAGTCCTGCTTTCACTTGGTGATTTGATTTTAAAATAAGGACATTTAAATGCATACATTTATGTGGAAAATTAAATTAAAGTAAAACTCGTAAAACATTTAAAAAAAAGAATAGCTAATTTAAATTCCTCAAGCATTTTCAAAAGCTTCTGTTTGAAATAAGTAATTTTGAATCCAAGTGAATTTCAGAAAATTTTATTATTTCGTAAGTCATATTTTGTTTTTAATGAAATGTACTCTAAGGAATTCTTAAGTAACTGACAAAAACTTTTACGTTCTTCAAAAACTAAATTTTGTTTAGCGATGATAACTTTAAATGGCTTTTTTTTAGCATTTATGATTATAAGGCAGTACGTATCATAGTTATAATTTCTTTGAGTGATAGAGGTAAGTTAAGAATATGACATAGAAATTAAATTTATCATCTCTTTCTTAAGAAATGAACAATATTATTTATAGCTAAAATTATTTTCATTTCCACCATCTTTTTCTATGATTTCATTGCCATAATACATAAATTACAGAAATGTTTATATATACACTTTTTAGCTCACAGGCTATCATAGCCTGAAAGCTTATGTGTCCGTCCGTTCTGTATGTACGTTCGTACGTTCGTGCGTAACGCGATAACTCATGATAAAAATATCCGATCCACTTGAAATTTTGTATGTAGGTATATCCTGACAAGGCGCTTCCCTGATTAGTTTTTGGAGTTCATTCGATATGTATAAGAGGGGGAACGGGGGGCTCATGCCCCTCCCCTTAGTTGATATAAATGGGTTTTTCAAGCAGAATTTTCAGATTTCGTTCAAATCTCTGAATAATTTTGGAAGTTTAATTGTTAAGTATAAAAGAGGAGGATAACTCCTTTTAAATTATATAAATGCTAAATGGGTTTTTATTAAGAATTATCTCATTTGCTCTGAAATTTGGATATAGATTTTCTATATGATTAAGCATGTCTTTGATAGTATAGAAGGTTCAATGATTAAGTATAAAAAAAGAAGAAAGGGGAGAGCTGTTTTCTCTTCTTAATTTTTTTTCGAACGGAATTAACCCTTGAAAATATAAGGCTTTAATGTACAATTAGTATTTGTAGCCTGTGAGCTCAAAACCATCAGTTTAACTGGGCAGTATTCTTTATTTTATAATATTTAGTTACATTTCGCATTGTTTTACACGCCTAAATGGTTGTAAGAACGAAAATCAACGTTCATACGACAATTATCAAATTAATGAAATATAAAAATCTGTAGACGATGATAAATTCATAAAGGAATGGGTATTAATCATGTACTAGAATGTAACTGATTCAGTAATAGAAAAACATCGACAGAAATCAGTCAATAATAGATGGAAAAAGACGTATGGCTTACAAAGCTACCAGTTTAACTTCGAAAAAGAGAAACAAATGCTCCCTTCTTTTGCTAATTGTTGAATAGGCAAAATACCACTATTATTCTTAAGGAATCATCTATTTATGTATTAAAATCCATTTTATATATTTTATACACAATTAAAGTTTGTTCTTATATTCGAGTACATGCAACGATGTGGCAAATTTAAAAAGACGTGAACAAGAAAAAAGAATCATGCGCTAAGCGTAGATTAAGAAGCACTTCCCAATGCATTCAGAATAATGTAACAAAACTGCATCGTAAAAAAAAATATTACATAACATTTCTCCATATTGAAATGCATAACACATTTCAAAATCAAATTTCAGCTGTTCCCATTTCACAATCTTAAAATGATCCGAATTTTTTAGCAGTCTTGTATATGATATAGAGATTTGTATCGATAAAAAACATGCATTCCAAAATTTAGTTCATTTAAGAGACACATATTTTTCAGTAGAAAATTACCCTTCAGCAATTTTCTCTATTAAGGAAAAGGATATGCAAATATTTTTGTTCAGCTTTGTACATGAGGTATAGAATTTATATATAAAGAGTAATGTAACAAAAAACTAATTAATTTTAAAAGCTCAAACCGAATTTTAAAACGCACTCTCCAGCAATTATTACGTAAAAAATGATCCATAATCGATTTCTTTTGTGTATCCCTGTAAATGTATAAAAAAAAATTTCCGTGAATGCTCTATTTTAACGTGGTCGTAGATAAATTCAGTAATTTATATCAGTTTCAATACATTGTCAGAAGGGTACACAAATAATTAAAAATTAAATTATTTGTGTACCCTTCTAAATGAAACATTAATCATACGTACTTCATACGCAATACCAAACATTTTTTGGTGACCCTAAATAAGATTTATCAATTACATGAAAATATTTACGGAAGTTAGAGCATGGACAGGCGGACAGACGGACAGACAAACCGAATGCATAAGCACTTTCAACTTTGTTGGAAATTGCTAATAAAAAACCAATTATAAAAGGTTAATGGGAATTTATATGTAAATAGCTGGCAGAAACAAAAAAAAATAATTAATCAAAGAAAATGCAGATTTTTATTTTTATCTCTACCGCATTACGTTAATTTGTTCAACATTTTAATATTACTTTTATAGATACACTTTATTTCTTTTGTTAACTTCTTGAAAAGAATAAATTCATCGAATGCTATACTGCATTACTTTGATGTCATATACAAATATATTGCAGTACATTATAATTTCTATTTTTCTTTCAAAGATTATATTTTAAACAAAAAAACGAATGCAATGAAACAAAAATTTTCTTTTAACTATTCCTGAAAATGAAAAAGATCTTTTCTGCTATTATCTCTTCTTTTTTGTTTTAAAGAAATCTTTAATTTATTTATAGCACGGAAATCTTGCTTCGTGATTTTCCTGTTCACACTTTTTTTTTATGTATCATGGCACTTCAGAATAAAGATTTTATTTTATTCAAAAGAGTCTCTTAGTTAATTTTATTTAAAAGTATTGTGAAAGAATATTGATCCTTTATAGTCATAGAAAAAAAAATCTGGACACTTACAATTTTAGACGTTTTGTTAAATATATGAAAACATATATAAGGAATAACTCCAAAACTCCAGATGTATAAACAAAATAGCACAGGTCATATATTTTGAGAAGATTTTTTTTTCCGAAATCAAACAGGGGACCGTCAACAAACTGAAAAAAGAACAAATATCTTTTGAATAACGCTGTCAAAACTAATGTAGCAAAAAAGTTGAAACTGCAGATTATGATTAAGTGGCTTGTGGTAATATACTGTGTTCAATTTAATGCGGATAGCATGTATACTCGTAAAGAAATTAAGGTTTTTCTAAAAACGGTCCAAATTTTGCCAAGTTTTTTGCTTATTCAGAAAATATGAGAAACAAAATTGTACATAATACCCTGCAATCAATATTAAAAAATATGAATAATTGTATTAAAAATGAGTGTGTTTAGTAAATAAATTTTCACTGCGCATGCGTCAGTTCTATTAAAATTTCATTTGCATGTTGTATTAGCTAAATATATTGAGAAACTTTTGTTAAAGTTTCAAAATCATAGCTTGAAAATTCTGAAAGTTGTCGATAGAAGATCAAAATCAGTTAATCCCAAAATGAAGCTAAAAGGTGAGGAGCTGTATTCAAATACAGTAGTGCGTGCAATAATGTGTAGACACTAATCAATGGAATATGGATACAACCCCTCATTTTTTTTTTCATTTTGGGAATAACGGATTTTGATCTAATTCTTTAGACGATAATTTTCAGAATTTTACAGCTATGATTTTGAAACTTTAGCTAGGATGTTTTCATCTAGGATGGCTTAATTGGTTGAGCGTTGGCGGCTCCAGCCAAGATACTTCTTTTAGGTTGTTTATTTCCCTCATTTGGAAATTTACTTATGTTATTTAACCCTTTCGAGTCCGGTGTATTATTAATAGTACATGTCTTTTAATTGAGTATTATTTTGTCTTAACAAATACTTATGTTACTGTTTACATGTAGTAATGTTAGTATGTACCAATGCATTTACCATATGATTTCATTAACGTTTATATATTTAATAATAATTAAAAAAAAATGTTTTTAAAATTATCTTTGCAGTATTTGTGATTCTTTTATTTTAAACATATATATTTCATGCTCTAAATTTAAAATAAATGTTATTTTCCTGAAAGAATCATCTGTAATAAAGCGCAAAAAGTATTAAAAAATTGTAATATCAGTTAAATTTTTTTGTAATATAATATTTTCTAAATATCTCCAAAAACTTTTCCCTAGATTTTTCTTATATGAATAATAATTGGCTAATACGCAAAGCAATAATATTCGTTATGCTTCAGGCAATAAAATATTTGTTGAACTCTAATTAATATATTTGTATAGCTAGTGTTAATGTTATTTATAGAAAAGTAATTTTTCCTTAAAAAACCCAGACAACATGCATGCATTTTATAAAACTATTTTTCATGTAAAAAATTACACTATAATGAAACTTTAATAAAATTAGAGAAAATAACGGTATAATTTTTAAAAGACAGAAATATATTAATTTCAACACTTTAGTTACTTTAAAAATGAAAACAGGTGTCTGCAAAAATGGTATTCAAGTTATGAGGATTATAACTTTAAATTTTCGAAGTCCTCGGTTATTTTGCTCATTCAGAAATATTAGGGTTGTATCGCGTGTTCCGTAAAGCTTGGTAAAACAAGGTGTGATTGCATTGTTTAATCTTTGATTCTAAGTTTATTTTATGCGTAATCACAGAGGCTCGATATTAGTTTTTAATCATTTGTAGTATAAAGTGAATGTTTTAAAGTCTTTGAATCTTACCGCAATTTGCTAATAACAATTCAAAATAGACCTTTTTTGAGTTAGATATATATGCGATTTGTAACATAAAGAAAGAAAAGATAATTATCGCATTTCTAAAAATGAGATTTTCGCAATCCCACTAGTAATTTTATATTTAAATCCTTGAAAGTATAATGAAACAGTCATAAAATTACGAATTACAATCTGATAATTTTAAAAAGAAAGAAATATATAAATTTCAACGCATCAGTTACTTTTAAAATGGAAACAGATTTTTACAAAACGATCTTTAGAAAAATGTTTCTTTTTTCAACCACTTAATGGTCGCATTAAATTACGGTTTAAAAATTCAAATTCATTATTCCCAACACTTTTTTGAAAAAAAACATTCATCCTATTTAATGACAAGTAACATGATACCAGAATAAAACCAATTGCACTGTTTTATAAAACTGGTGGGAATCAAACAATTCTGAATAAAAGCCGTGAAACTTGCAGCCCGTGAATGTCTCGGGCGCGATGATTAAATCCCTGTCCTCGCTCGAGGAAACGCTCACGAGCTAATGCTATTCCTATGGGGAAGCAACTCTGTCACATTTTGACATTTAGGTAGCTTTCATTACAAAAAGTAAAAAGCTACCTATTGCAGCCGTCCGGAGGAAAACACTTCCGGAAAATTTTGGTATATTTTCACCGATCGTGACCCCCAGACCCCAAAACCCCTTTCCGTTCAAATGTTGACATATATATATATATATATATATATATATATAACCATATATATATATATATATATATATATATATATATACATATATCTGATTTTTGTCATGCGATAACTAACGTATTTATGAACCGATTTGAATGAAATTTGGTATGTACATAGTACATACAAATGTCTCGACCGAGTTCGTTGGTCAGCATCATCCGCCACTTTGTTTCAAAATGGCGGCCATTTTAAATTTTTAAAAAAATTTAAAATTTAAAATTAAATGAGAAAAAATTAAAAGTTGAAAAATATTTTTCTTTTACGTGTTAGAACTTAAAACAAAGATTCCAGAACACTTTTTATTTTGTCTATATCTTAAAAAATGATTGAGTTATAGCACTTTGAATTTTTCTTATGACTGACATTTTGAAACGATCTGATTTTTGTCACGTGATAACACGCGTATTTATGAACCGATTTGAATGAAACTTGGTATGTATATAGTACATACAAATGTCTCGACCGAGTTCGCTGGTCAGCATCATCCGCCACTTTGTTTCAAAATGGCGGCCATTTTAAATTTTTTAAAAAATTTAAAATTTAAAATTAAATGCAAAAAATTTAAAAGTTGAAAAATATTTTTCTTTTACGTGTTAGAACTTAAAACAAAGATTCCAGAACACTTTTTAGTTTGTCTATATCTTAAAAAATGATTGAGTTATAGCACTTTGAATTTTTCTTATGGCTGACATTTTGAAACGATCTGATTTTTGTCACGTTATAACACGCGTATTTATGAACCGATTTCAATGAAACTTGGTATGTACATAGTATATACAAATGTCTCGACAGAGTTCGTTGGTCAGCATCATCCAACATTTTGTTTCAAAATGGTGGCCATTTTAAATTTTTAAAAAATTGAAAATTTAAAATTAATGCGAAAAAATTAAAAGTTGAAAAATATTTTTCTTTTACGTGTTAGAATTTAAAACAAGATTCCAGAACACTTTTTAGTTAGTCTAAATCTTAAAAAATGATTTAGTTACAGCACTTTGAATTTTGCTTATGGCTGACATTTTGAAACGGTTTGATCTGAACGATCCACAATGTTGCTTTAAAATGGCATACACTTTATGATATCGTGGAATTTGGTGACTCTCTAAATCGCTTAAAATAAAACCAGATTGAATAAAAGATGACCAATTTCTAAAAATTCCTATTAATATTCAGTCTTGACAAAAACTAGTATTCAATCTTATAAAATCACTAATTTTATAAGATTATTTCCACTAATTTGAGATTAGTATTTTTGAACAATGTAACTTACTTTAAAATAAATAAATAAATATATAAGTATATGAAAGCTACCTCTTCCTCCCGGCATTGCCGGAACGACTTTTTTGAATATTTTTTTTTCTTGCATCGGATAGCTGAGGTGCATGCCGACAGCGTACCTTTTTTACTTTTTCGATTTTGGTTGAGCACTTTCAGTTTCGAAACCGGTTTGGAAAGTGAAACTTACTTTGTAAAAAATATCTGCAACCAAAATCGAAAAGTCGGCATGCACCTCAGCTATCCACTGCAAAAAAAAAAAAAAAAGCTCGCGAGCGTTTCCTCGAGCGAGGACAGGAGCCTTAAGTGGTTAACTTTAATTTTTCGAAATCCTAGGTTATTTTACATATTCTGAAATATCATGCTTTCATCGTGATTTCCATAAAGCTTGGTATAACAAGGTGTGATTGCATTACTTAAGCTTTTATTTTAAGATTATTTTAGCCTAAACACAGAGGCTCTATATCCGTTTTTAGGTGCGTTCGTAATTGCATAACAAAGTAGCTCCTATAGTCTTCTTTCAATCTGTCCGTCTGTCTGCATATAACAACATAAAAACTATGAAACGGAATCGTTTCAAATTTAAAATATATGATTGTTACATATATTTTATGAATCATGTAAAATGATTTTAAAATAGGATATATAATTGAATTATAGGGGCAATCAAACGTATTCCGTTACTTTACGGTCAATGGGAAAAAAATTGTTTCAAGTGCATTTGAATAACATTACACAGTTTCAAACATAATACAATTCATATGCATCTATGAAATATATAATAAAATATATATTATGTACAACATGTAGTTCAAAAGTTCAAATAATATTTAATGTTAATATACAGGGCTACACAAAAGTATTCCGGTGTATAATTGTGATAGGAAAAACATTGTTTGGGGTGCGTTTTAACAATAAAATATTCCTATTTTATGAAATTGATACATGTTTCTGAGGTTTATTACAAGTTTATTTCTGTATAGTAGAAAGCATTTAGTCTTAAAAGAAACACAAAAAAGATTTCGGCTATTATACTGTATCCAAAATACTGTATACTATAACAACAAAAACTGAATATTTTAAAACTTCGTTATTGTATAAAAGCAGCGCATTTGCTACGCTTGACGAATAATTTACATTATTTTAATCATATGTAACATAAAATAAGCCTATGAAATCCTTTGAATCTTACGGCAGTTTGCTAATAACAATTCAAAATAGGTTCTCTTTTGTAAGAATTTGTAAGAATTTTCTCTTTAGATTGATACGGTATTTGCAACATGAAAAAAAAATCGCATTTCTAAAAATGAAATAACTTCGTACTCCTATTAATTGTTTTTCATTTAAATCCTTTACAGTATAATGTAACAGTTATGAAATTACGAATGATAAACTGATAATTTTAAAAGACAGATCTATATTATTTTAATATTTTAAAAATAAAAGCAGTTGTTGACTAAGCGATCTTTACAAAAATGACATTCAAGTTATCAGGTTAACAGGCAACAAAAAAAAAAAAAAAAAAAAAAAAAAAAATATTGCACAGTAGAAATTTTGAGCAATAAATAATCATTATGATTTCTTAAAAATATTCAAATGTCATACATGTGAAATCCGGTTTAAAGTTATTTTAAGATGTAAAATTCTGGTTAAAAGATAACTAATCCAATGCTTTTCAGGAACTATAAACTACTTTACAATTAAAAGATCAAAGCCATACGTATTAGTTTGTTCAAAAGCACTTAAAATCATTCGATTTGTGCTTTTCGTTCGTTGCGAAAGATTTTAATAATTGAACAGTTCTTCAGTTATTGGAAAGTTTAAGATTTTAGTGTATTTTCGATGATTTCGCCAAAAACATAAATGGGAAAAGGATTTTACATTTTCTATAATTTGGGAAAAGCTTCACGTTCAAGAATAAATATAGCCTGGATTTTTAAATTTACATAAGCAAAATTTAACTGAATTATTCAATTTTGCTTCTTCAGTAAAATAATTAAAGGCAAACAAAGCGCAAATATTGCGTCTTGGATTTGCTATGTTGTGTAGCATGTTGTGTAGTTCTCAGTTCTTTGTCATAAAAAATGTAAAATTAAATTTAACGTTCAATTCCAAGTTTAATTGAATTAAAATTTAAATAGCAACTGAAACCTTTGTGCAATAGTGAATAATGATAGAAAACCAACGATTAGAAAAGCACAATTAATGAATAAAAATGTACACTGTTAAAAATCTTATCCTAGTTTGAACCAATTTTTGGTGCTCAAAAGCTGTAGCCGTAAGATGGTGAAATCTTGAACCAATATTTGGAGTTCCTGTTGAAGCATTATTCCAATAGTTGGAACGAGGTTGAAATAGGGGTCTCCAAATGCTGGTACGAGATTTTACCATCGTATGGTGAAGCTACTAAGCAAAAATAAGTGATTCAAACTTGATCAAAATTTTTAACAGTGTAGAAAACAGCCGTTTTGAAACTATTATCGAGATTCCTCATCAGTGCAAGAGTCAGCGTGCTAGAAAAAAAAAATAGCTGAGCCAAAGCTTAACTCAGCTTTGATTTATTTAACATGCAGAATGTTGCACTTATGAAGAATCTCGATAATAGATTCGAAACGGCTGTTTGATACCTTTTCATGTATTAATTGGGCATTTCTAATCGTTGTTTTTTTTTATCGTGATGAAGTTGGAGATGTTCAGATTGCTGTTCAGGTTATTATACAGATTAATTCGTACTAATGTTTAATAAGTTATTGCATTTTAAGATCCATTACGTCTTAAATTTTTTTATCCATTGTCAAAAACGTGCTACATTAGTAAAAGCATATTCTATAAATTATATTCCAGATGTGATAGAAAACATTCTTCTACATATTCTTAATAACTGTGCAGAGTTCAATTCTACTGTAACTGACGTAACGCTTGATGGCCGATTATTGTTTGCGAAATTGGGTACAAAATTTACTAATAAAGGTAGAACAGTATTTTATAGTTTAAAATAATCCTTCTGAGAACATAGAAACAAAGTAATTGTAGATTATTTTAATCTAAATTTTCGTCCCAAAATGCATCCCAAAATTCTGTAAATGATGTAATCTAAAAAAAAAACATATATTATGCCTTCATTGAAGTGTAAAAATCATCAAAGAAATCCAGTAAAAAAAAGTCAATTTTATGTTTCTAACCAGTAAGTAAGAGAACTTATAATAATAATTTTCTTACTTAATTTTTGGCAATAAAGAAGGAAAATTGTGTTTATATACGTAATTGACGTAACTTTTAGTATGAAACATTGACTTAACATTTTTGCTATTCAAACATAAAAATGTTACTTAACTTACAAGGAAAGTCTCCTTACACTGTAAAAAAAATTCTGCAAAGGTACTAAACCTTTTCTAGGAAACTGGGATTCCAAGAACTTTTCCTGTAACGGTAACATCAAAAATTCAAGTTTCAGAATCGATTACGTGAATTTTTCCTGTTACCGTTACATGAAAAGTTCTTGGAATCCCAGTTTCCTAGAAAATGTTTAGTACCTTCACAGATTTTTTTTTACAGTGTACTGGGCATACTCAGAATGTTTTGAAAAAATTACTATTTAAACTACATATGCATGTAATAAAGGATCAGTTAAATTTAGCGGCGAAATTACAGTATAAGAAGGTCTGTAAAAAAATAAAATTACTTTCTAATATTTGGCGCGAAAAGACGAAAGCATCGCGTGATTTGATGAGTAGCACTTTTCCTCGCCAAAAACAAACGATTTTAATGCAAATGAAAATTGCTTGTTAATTAGTAATGCATATGAATAGTATATAATGAATTTAAAAATGAAACAGTTTAACACATATACATATTTTTTCGTTACATATTTATATTTCTTGTTGTGCAGTTTTTTAAATTTATCTGTCTAAAAGTAATTTCATATGTAATAAATATTTTCATATATTTAAGCGTATTCCAGATGAGATATGCTGCAGTTTCAGTAATAAATTTCAATATTGGAGACGTTTTTGTTTCCATAGCAACAAAGTTGAATCGACTGTTTGCAATTGGACAAAATTTTGAGAACTAGACAATTTTAATTAATTTAAATTTTGCATTAATTCAGAAAATTTTACATTTACCTTTCATTATAAATATATATACATATGACATAATAATAGTTAAGACAAATTTAAACTGACAAAATCAAGTTATTTTAAGTTTAACATGAAACATCTTTACCTTAAAAAGTTTTTGACATAAAAGTGTACTTAAAAAAAAAAAAAAAAAAAAAAAAAAAAATATTTCGTTGCCTACCGATGATAAACCACGAAAAAAACGAAATTTTTATTATTTTTTTACAAACGTTCTATCTGAATTCCGCTTAATTTTTTAGAAACATATATATCCAAATGAAAAGAACAATTCGCGTTTGAAATGAAATAGACGCCCTCTCGCGGACAATGTCTGAAACGAAATAGAACTGACACCGTGAGCATCTTCCGCTGAAATCTGTGTTTAAAAGGCCGATAAATAAATAAACAGTTCTATAATAAATAAATAAACAGTTCTATAACGCATGCAACGTTGGGTTCTTTGTATTAAAATTATCTAAAATCAAAATTTTATACACAAAGTTAAGATCTATAATATAAAAAAGTACATTTGACTTACTCGTGGCAAAATAACATGACAGCAACACAATGCTTGCATGATTCGCTTGCTCCAGCTGCATGGAACAAACAGCATTACGTAAACAAACGATTATCAGGTCTATACAACGCCACCTTTCGGTCATTACAAACGCGAATCTGTAATTTTTTCAGAGTTTTCTTCGTATGCCCTTATAAAGACCTTCTTTGTTAGTTTATAAACAGCAGTTTACATTGTCTTCATACTAGGAATTTTTTATGGAACATTCAAATATCAAGCTTTCCAATAACGCTTTTAAAATAACTATAATACTAATTTTACTCACCACGCCCCCTCCTAAATGAGTTTTTTCTGTGGAATACACCCAAAATTACTTCAATCAACGATCGCAAATATCGTTTTATATGGATCGCATATATGGCAAGGCACATTCTTAACAAAGAAAGATTCCCAATCAAATTTACAAGGTAACCACTGTTGGCGTTGCTCGAATCTAGCAGCAAGACCTGATGCATTTTGTAGCCCTATGCATAAAAGTGGGTGAACCGATAAAAAATCATTTTTTAAAATTATGCTTTATAGATTATTTTATGATTCAAAATTTTAATTATTGGTTTTTTATTTCTTTATTTCATGCCAAAAGTGAATTAAATCGCCAAATATGGCGCTACTAATCTTCCGCTACCGTATTTTTCGGCTATGTATTCACTAGAGTTGACAAAAAGCTTTACTTTTGAAAATACGCCAACTTTTTCACCATCAAAATTATGATTATAATGTTGAAATTTTTCAAAACCAAATTCGTAGGTTTTTGAAGGAATTTTTAAACTTTTATTATTTTTTTATGTTTACTATTAATTAATTTATATTTTTATATTCTATTTTTAAAAGAAAAAAAAAAGAAAAAAACTATATTAATAAACCGATAAGTGGCCTCGAAAATAGCATTTTCAGAAAGTTATGCTGCTGCAAAATAAAAAAAATGTGGTTTTAACATATTTTTTTTTATTATTATTCTCAAACTTCTTACGATACGGCTTTAAAATTCGCAAAGTCTCAATGCTTGGTGCAAGAAACACTAAAAAAGTTTCCCTTGTCAGATGAAGTAAATATATTAATATATGATATAAGAAGAGGGGGGGATTATTTAGTTATAATATATGATTGTACATATTTTGTGCTCAACTGATATTTACTTCTTAATACATTATCTATACCTGTGTTATAGAGAGGTAAAGTTTGTTTATTAGTATGGGGTAATCTCTGGAGCTATAGAACTGATTTCAAAAGTAATGCCTCCAAGCGTTCTAAATTGTGATTTCAACGTAATTTCAAAAAGTATCAAATCGATTTTAAAAGTGGTCTGATGGTAATAGCCCTTGCTCCAACAAAGCCTTTATTTTATGTCGGTGTCACTACTACCTGGTGATTCGAAAAAAAAAATTCTGTATTGCGGGTTTTTTGTTACGGAAAATGCGTAAATCCATCGCACGCTAGAAGTGAAATTTTTTCACGAAACCAATAATTTCTTATTTTAAATATAGAAAAAAAAATGAGAATTCAATCACCTTTTGATGGCTAGTTCTCTTACTCTGAGAATTACTTAGATTGTAGAATTAATTGCTCTAGCTCTCTTCGAATCCAAAACTTTAAAGATCGAAGAATGTAAAAATAGTTAGCGCTCAGTATATACAACAGAACGAAAAATCCATGTTGCTTTTTTTTTTCTTTTTCAGCAAGATATTAAAAATTTAGAGAAATTTCAGCCATTGAAATGGCTTTAAATACTCTGCCATGTGAATTTTGTATTAATTAATCGCTTCGGCAACAACACCAATTGGCAGACTGTCAGGCTGATTCCATTCACACTGTAGGGAGAATAGAATCTGCGGCCATGCTGTTGAGTTATCTTCTATGTATCTATGGAAACGATATTCAGTATTGTTTTCTATTTTCTGATGAGACCAAAATTTTATTTTAAATTAAATGGATTGCTTACCTACTACTAGTTCTTGGATTAAGTCATTCCGAAATATATATATATATATACTATATTCTACACTTTTATGAAATTCAATAAAAGCATATTAATTAAATTTAACATTTATGAAACTTGAATATAAAATTATTTTTAAATAGTCAGAAGAAAAATTCGAGTTTTTGTGTGTGTTATTATGTTTTTCTCATGCTGAACAATACCGTATTCTCCTTACTTTTTGTAAAGTCATAAACGTTCATTATTGGTATGCAGAAAGTGTTTGATATGTTCTTCAAATCAGATTTCCATAATCATATATAATGTTACTCCCTTTCTCAAGAGAATAGGTGAGTTACACCCAATTTCCTGCCGTATATGTTAATACTATCAAATGTTGTTCTGATTATATAATTTTGAAAAGTATATGTTTCGTTGTATTATAAATTTCAAAAGCACGTCTTTTTTGCTTTAATTAACTACCATTTATTTTAGTTAAAGTGTAAATTTCCAATTTCAATTAAATATATAATTACTTTCAGTTGAATTATAATTTGCATTATAACATTTATGAATATCTAATAAACATTAGCAACTACACAAGATACATCCCAAAGCTATTATGATTTATTTGTTAAACATAGTTTTCAATCGAAAATAACTAAAATGTCTTATACTCTGACACACTGTAAAAAAAATTCTGTAAGGTTACTAAGAATTTTCTTGGAAACTGGTATGCCTAGAACTTTTTATGTAACCGTAACCAAAGAAAATCACGTAAAATTACTAAAGTTTTTTTAGTAACTGTTACTAAATATTGTTTAGTAAACGTACTAATGATTTGTTTGGGAGGTTTCCAAAGAAACTTCTGTAAGTTTTCTAAATATTGTTTAGTAAACTTACAAACGATCGTTTAGCGTGTTTAGTAAATAATGTCTATTAAATTTACCAATGATTATGTTGTAAATGTAGTAAAGATTTTTTAGCGAGCTTTCCAAAAAACTCTCAGTAAATTTACTACGGATTGTTTAATAGATTTACTTAGGATTTTTAAAGGAGCTTCTCAAATTAGTTTTTGTAAAGGTACTAAATATTGTTTACTATACTTACTAGTGATTTTTTAGAGAGTTTACTAAATACTTTTTCATAAATTTACTAAGGATTATTTAGTAAACGTGCAACTATTTTGCAGGGTGTTTTCTAAAAAATATTTTGTAGGTTTTCTAATGATTTTTAGTACACTTACAAGGGATTTTTTTTGTACAGTTGGTAAGAATTTTTGTGAGTTTGTGAAGGACTTTAAAGTACATTTACTATTTTTATTTAGTAATGCACACTAAGTGTTTTATGTACTTTATCAAATATCCTTAATAAAATTTGCATTTTTTGGATAAAATTAATAAAATACTTAGTATGCATTCAAAATAATAATAATAATAAATGTATTATAAAATCCTTTACGAATCCACAAAAAATTCTAAACAAATATACTGAAAAATCCCTTGTAACTGTACCAAAAATCATTAGAAATATAACTTTATTAAGGTACAGAGAAAAAAATTAAAAAAAATTATTATATATTGTATCTAAAACATTTTTTATATTATCGCCAAAACGTTCTTTACAACAGTACAAGAGTTAATGCACTAAATTTGCTAATGTTTTCTTATCATCGTTTCCAAAATATTTACACTTACCAAAAAGTATTTGTAACAATAAAATTTTTGCAGTAGTATTACTAATAGTTTTTCAGCAGTATTCCAAAAAGATTTTAAGTAATTGTTTTTTTATTCTAATACTTATATTAATTGGAGTTGTTATAGCATTCTTTTTTCAATATGAAAATGAATTTTTATAGTTTTAAATACCCACAGTGGAGTTTTCCTCATGTATCAAAATATTTTTTTACTAAATAAGCGATATGATCTGACATGTGTTTCAGTAATATCACAGCAATTGCCGTAAGTATTTGTATGTTAGGCATGAGAAAACTCACTGAAGTTTCACTATAGATATTTAAATAGATACAAATTCATTTTTTATATTAAATGAGCATATAATCTAAAGGAGATCTTATGACTTTCAGTTAAACTAGAAAAAGTCAATAAAAACAATAATGTAAATAAAATAAAAGTAGTAAGTTTATAAAATATGCCTAAATTAAAAAAATATATACTGATGTAGTTGAGACTAATTAAATTTACAGTTCAATAACTAAAAAAATGTAAAATCTGTAAAAAAAGAAAATGTCTTTACCTGAATGCCATATTTAAGAAAATATCTTTTTTTAACCTATTATTCTATTTTTTGCTTAGTTGTCACTAATCACTAGGAACTTCCTTCCTTTTATTTATTTATTTTATTGTCTTTTTCCTCCATTTTCTCCTTACAAATTTCTTGCACTGTCTACACTTAATACTCTAGACATTCTCTAATTTTTTTTTTGCTTGAGAGTAATGTTTCATATCCAAAGATCATGATGAAGAAGATGTTTTCAAAGATCGAGAAGAATGGATCTAAATGCATGAATTTAGTAGGATTCAACTGTGGTTAATTTAGTTCTGGAATTATAATTTTTAACTCAAAAAATTGCATATAACAGAGATGATGTACACACATTAAGGGGACAAGGGACCTTGAAATCCTTAAAAATATTTTTTTTTATTTTTTGTAAATTTCACCTAAATATTATTCAAGGGTACATTATATGGATTAAAACATGCATTTATCACAAAAAAAAAATGCAAAAAAAAATTATTTTTGACAAAAAAATGGCATTTTACGCAAATTTTACGCAAAAAATGGCATTTTACGTCTTCGAAATCTTCGAAATGCCCCCTACGCATTCCATATCAATGAAAATCCCCAATATTTTTTATGAAAGTTTGTTTTATATATATAAACAAAATTGTGCATCGAATTTTGAATATTTGAATTTAAAGGTTAAAAAAAAAATGAAATTTTGAAATTTTTTCGAAAATTTTTTCAAAATTTTCAAATTTTTTCAATTTTTTTTTTTTTTTTTTTGTAAATTTTGTCTTAAATATTATTCAAGGGTGCATTATATGCATTATAGCATGCATGTATCACAAAAAATTAAAAAAAAAATAATTTTTTTGAGAAAAAAATGGAATTTTACACAGCGTCTTCGAAATCTTCGAAATGCCCCCTGCGCTTTCCATATCTATGAAAATCCCCAATATTTTTTTGGAAAGTATGTTTTATATATATAAACAAAATAGAGCATCGATTTTTACATATTTGAATTTTAAGATGTAAAAAAAAAAGAAATTGAAAATTTTGAAAAAAATTTCGAAAAAATTTCAAAATTTCAATTTTTTTTTTATTTTTAAATTCAAATATTCAAAATTTGATGCACAATTTTGTTTATATATATAAAACAAACTTTCATAAAAAATATTGGGGATTTTCATTGATATGGAATGCGCAGGGGGCATTTCGAAGATTTCGAAGACGCTGCGTAAAATGCCATTTTTTTGTCAAAAATAATTTTTTTTTTGCATTTTTTTGTGATAAATGCATGTTATAATGCATATAATGTACCCTTGAATAATATTTAGGTAAAATTTACAAAAAATAAAAATAAAATATTTTTAAGGATTTCAAGGTCCCTTGTCCCCTTAACATCATATGTGCGCAAAAATCCATATTAAGCGTATCAACAGTCATTATGGACAAGTTTCACAATTTTTTAGTTCTTATCAGTATGCTATATGCACTAGAGATGGCTAAGAAGACTTTCTAAAAGCAGAAAATGTATCGAAATAAGAATTGAAACAAATAGAAATGTTTATAATGCTTTGGAAAATATTATGAATAGTCATTTTTATTATAAATGCTATATGCATACATGTACATCCAATAAATGCGATGTGATTAAATGACATAATACAATGAAATATGAATAAATTTCATTTCCAAATAACGATTTATTACATTCTACACAATAAAAATGATTTACATATACATTTTTAATATGACTCATATTTTACAAATATTACATAACTAGAGTTTATACAAATACTTATGAAAATCATACTTATTGATAGTATTTTTGGAAACATATTTTCTTCAAATATCAATAATCAAACTTATATGCTTGTTAAGATACTGTCAGAAAATGATTGATAAACTGATATTATTTTTAAATATTTGAAAATTTCTGGGCTGTAGAACATATTAGAAGGTCCGAGTGAGGTATGGGGAGGAATTTTTCTCATAGACAATGGTTCCTTTTCCTCATCTGGCTTTATCAATTTTTCACAGTCACGAAAACTCGCATTGTTTTTAAATTGAACTTCAGTTTTCTCATGAATCTATAGAAGAAAGTTATATGTTAACATGAAAAGTAAAGAAACATTTAATAAAATTTATAATGAATTTAATATTATAAAAAAATCTACATTCACCTTCGTATAGAATAAATGAATTTTACAAATGCTTCAAAATTATAAAAAAGGTACATGCAAATACTGTACTGACACACAAACATTAAATACAATAAACCCAACTAGAGTGAAAAATTAGCCAGAGCCAGGAATCGAACCCCATACCAAGCATTTCAGGTTGTTGCTCTATCCACTAAGCTACTTCAGCCGATGGCCGAGTCTGCAGTTTCTCACTAATAAACGAAGTTGGATAAAGTTTTCTTCCATAATTTCGACAGCCTAGGATGAGGGGACAATTTGCAGACTCAGGCATTGGCCGGAAAGTGGATAGAGCAACAGCTTGAATGTTGTGGTCCTGGGTTCGATTCCTGGCTCTGGTTAATTTTTCACTTCAGTTGGGTTTATTGTATTTAATGTTTGTATGCTAGTATATTATTTGTATGTACCTTTATCCATTATTGTACATCCTCCAAAATCAATTGGCGGCACTAGCTGTATATAAAAATATTTTTTTTTAGATTTAATTTTCACAAAACAGAATTTAACATAAAATAATTGTTGTAATTTACAATAAATCCTAAAAACGACAATATCACACTATATCTGCCATTTTTTTCTACCACATTTTGTAAATTAAATATGAATTTTCATTATAAAAACATTTCCCATTCCTCCCTTACGTGAGGGAGGTGTGGGACTTTCTTATTAAATTAATTTATTCATTAGTCTAAAATTTTATTTAGTATCAACAAATTTATAATTTTAAAGTGTTTCAAAATGTTATTTTGAAATTTTTCACTTTATATTTCCGAAATATAATCGATAAAAAATATTTTTGTAAAAATTTTCCCATCTTTTCTATCCCCCCCCTACACTTAATTTTATACACTATAGTTTTTAAATTTTAATATTATATGCTAACTTTTTTAGCCAACAATTTAGTATTTGTTTGGTTCAGGTATAAGCGGATTTAAGGGTGAAAAACTATTTCGAAAAGCAAAATAACTAACTCAAGATTTTGATGTAAAAACAAATCTATATTATCAAGGACAAACATATGTGCGTAACACTGACATTCTCTTGCAAATGGTAACAATTTGAAATGAAATACTGGATTTGCAATTTTTGCTACTGTTAATTTTTAAACGTCTAAACATCGCACACCTTCAATTTTTAGAACGTCATATGGAAACAATCCATTTAAAAATTATATTTGTTTATAAACTATTTTATATGGCCGCTATGTTATGTTTTTTTAAATAATTTTCAAGTACGATTCTTCGTAATTTATCTTATCACGTGCCGGCTTCAATATATAAACATTTTGTACATAAAACAACAAAATTTCTTCAATATTTATTTCTGACTAATTTTCCATAACGAAATGAATATTTCCTGTATGAATAATTCAATTAATACTATTAAAAACACACAAATTTAACACATTTGTAGTCGAACAATTTATTTTTTTAGGCGGCGAAATAGAAAAAAAAATCATTGAAATGGAATTTGTGGGCGGCGAAATAGAAAAAAAAAATCATTGAAATGGAATTTGTTTGCAAAGTTCATTTGAGTCCACAGATTGTACATGGTTTTAAAACAAACTTGAAAAGCTAAATTGAAGAAATATATTCCGTGCTATCTCTTCCTTTTAAAACTAAGGTTTCATCATCATTTTCTTACCGCTAATATTCCCTAAAAAGAGATAAAACTTCCTCTAAAATTAATTAAAAAATAATAATAAATCAAAATTTAACAGACATATAATTGAGCTACGCGTTTAAATCTGTGAAATTATCAGAATATAAAAGATGTACCAAGCAGTGTTGAATTCGGACACTTTTCTCCGAGAGGGACTTCCGTGACTCTCGGGGGGGGGGGGGCATTATAGAGTTCCAGGGGGCAATTGTGTTTTTTTACCAGTGAAAACCCAAAATCTCAAATTTTCCGGGGGGGGGTATTTTATTGCTCTAGGGGAAATGTCTCCCCCCGGCCAGCCCCTTAATTCAACACTGGTAACAAGTAAAGAAATCTTGGGTTGAGGGAATATTTCAAGTGATTAACTGTTGTTATAATAAAGTTTTAAATAAGGAGTAAAAAGATGAAGACATTTAAAAAAATTAAATTTTGCGAGTACAAATAGGAGACAAAGATAATCATATTTTATTTACTATTGAAAGGGTGGGAGGGGGTTACCAAACGACTGATATTCTACAATATTAAAGATTTACAAATAGTGCACAAAAATGAAAAGTAAACAAGTTAAGAGCTCTTCATCGATTATTTTTGTTACAATAAAGAAACAGATAAATCAAGAAAAGATTTTTTAAAAAGCAATAGATTATTAAGATTTTAAACTTTAGATATTAAAAGGTCAAAAAATAAGCTCTTTTTTTAAGAACAGGGGAGATTTATTAGATGACTTATTTACATTACTAAAAATTTACAAATATAGGTAAAATACTAATAGCCCAGTGGTTAGTTGGTAGAATTCGTTATTAACACGTTCGTTGCCGCTTAGATGAAGATGTGATGATAGTTAATGCCGCGCTGTAGAAGTGGGTTTTTCCCAGAAGCCGATTTACTTTTTATAACAAAGAATCAGTAAAGGATTTTCCAGCGCAAGCTGGAATGGCTATTGACTGGCTATTTGACTGGCTATTGGACAACACCCCACATCACGCGCTGGAGAGTGAATGGCTCCTTAACGTTGGCGCCATATCACACGCTTTCGCGTGAGCGGCAGCGAACGTGTTAAGAGGAAACAGGAAATTGATTTAATCATTTCAGTTTTTGTCTACAATGAAAATATTAATTTTTTTTTTCGCTTACTAGGCGAGCGTTTGAAAATACATATAGATTTAAAATAAAAAAATAATAGTAAAACTTTTTTTAATACCATAATAATACCTCAAAAACAACTAACTATCAAAAACATTAAAACAAATATTATAGAGCTTTTTCCTTAACTGCTGTTAGCAGTCTCACAGATCGCTGAGTTTTAAAAGTTTCAGAGTTTAATTCGTAATTTTCAGCGTAACTATACATACTGATCAAATTTTGTTTCGTTTGGAATCCTATTACTATGCTAGAGATTTTTAAATAGCTGAATTTTATTTATAATAGTGTCCTGTATATAAAGTTTTATAAAAAAAATAGTATTTTGAGAGTTACTTTAATATTTTATTCATCTTTAGATTAATCTGCCTGACACACTACTCACAGTAATTTTGTCATAGCAGTTAAGGGTTAAAGTTTTGAATAAAATGAGCGCCTACAATTAAAATTTTTGTTGGTCATTAAATCTCACTGCTCTGTTTAAAAATCTTAGCTTAGTAGTCAGAGGTAAAATTAATTAGGAGAAATAAAAATTCTTTTAATCCCTTCAGTTTATGTTTAGAATGAACGTAACTGATTACCCTTCCTCCTTCGAGGTCAACGTTATGGAAAATAGGTACACATTTATAACCGAAAAACCACTTTAAAAAAATATCTGAGGAATATCCCAAAAGAACTGATTCTATCAAAAACAAACATTGTCAAGACAGATGTCTTAGAATTTGAAATAAAAAATAAAACGAGTACCCATATTCATATTTTTGCCGAATTCTATTTCAAAATTTTGCCTTAATTGCTAATAAAATATTGATGCAAGGAAAGACCAAATTATTTATTTAGTATATTTTGAGGATAATTTAGTAATTATCGATAAAGAGGTGCATGAATGACAGCTGTTTTACATGTCCAACTGATATCACCAATCTTAAACCATCGTTTTAATTTTACGTCAACACTACAATACTTTATTTCAATATTGAGAAGATTTTAATATTTTATAAATTTAACCTGACAGAAATTGTCGTATAACTACTGTGAAGCGGTCTCCATCGAAAGATGACAAAAAGGCGCGATAAACTTATAGGATGGAATTTTTGTACTAAACATCTTGTGCTCTTATAATAAAAATTCACCTATTCAAAAGTTTCTGAAGATAGTATAAAAGTTTCAAATGAAAGAAAACTTCGGTAGTGTTTGTAGTTAGACTGTGAAAATTGGGGGAGGGGTCATCGGTGTTTGAGATAAGTAACGTCAGTTAAAGGTTAACTTAAAATGTGGTCGTATACTAATCGATTTTTTATTTTTTTTTTAACCATCTTTGTCTTTTAAGAAAAATATCGAAGGTTAGAATCGTGCTACTAATTGACTTTGAATTTCCTCTAGCGAAAAGTCTTTTGCACACACATTTGTTTGCTCTCCCCACCAAAAAAAAAAAAAAAAAAAAAAAAAAAAAAAAAAAAAAATCTCGCACTTTTTTTTTAATTTCTTTACTTATAATAGATATGTACTGTTATTCACTCTGTATACGCATATTTCAAATATCGGATATAATAAACAATGCTTACCCCTCACTTACGAATCATTTTTGAAATATTTTAAAAATAATGAAAAATGCAAATTTTAAGATATTGATAAGTTCGCAGTAGCAAAATCTCTTCTGGTAGTAGGAGGAAACTTACTTCATTGCAAATATATCCCGAATAGATTAAAACACATTCTAGTTTTTTCATAATTAGTTGCGACATTGGACTTTTTTTACACATCCCACTATTGGGCTATAACCCGTAATCATGAGGTTAACACATAAAAAATTCTTAATACATCCACCCTAAATAATAACTCAATACCTTTAAAAAATACTTGTACATAAAAATCAGAAGCACTTTGAACTGATAACCTCGTCTGTTGGGGTTTGGAGCTCTTGCTCAGTAATTTAGCTAAAACTTTGAAGTAGAATTGTATAAATTCAACAAAAATATTGACTATCGATACTCATTTTATTCAGAATTTCGATCTCTATAACATTTGAATTGAGAATGCTTTTGATAAAGATAGTTTTTTAAATATTTTTGTGATAATTAATAAAGTCGTTTTCTTTTTAATTATAAATCTATACACATTTTTCTAACGCTAACCTAATAAGGAAGGGAAAAACTTAGCATATTCATTCTAGACCTACAGGGATATAAACAATTTTCAACTTTCCCCTAATTGATTCAAATTTCGACCTCCCACTCCTCCACCACTGGGCTTTAAAGAGTTTTATACACTTTAAAATTCTATGCGTTTTTTATCAGGAGCGCTTAGAATATATAGCATAGAGCGCAATATGAAGGGGTGAGGGAGGAATGGAGAAATGGAAATTTCGCGTGGTGAGAAAAATCTTATTTGGCAATTTATTGTGAAAATAAAATTAACACATAGAGCAGACTTTATTTATTTTAAATTAAAAAGTTTTACAGAGTTTTTAAACTTTAAGTTCTGTTACCGTATGGGATGGAGAAAATTCAAAAACAAAATTTTGCGGTGAAATTCAGATGAAATTTTTAATGAAATGAAAGTGATGTAATCAATTATTAATGAAATTCAGGATTGATTATTCGCTATAAAGTAACAAATAGAGTAGAAAATAAATTTTAAACACTTTAATGTCTTCTAATTTGGAGAAGGAGGCAAAAAGGGTAAGGGAAATTTCAGAAAAAGAGACGGGAAGTTTGATTTGTTACATTAAACATTAGAAATTTCGCATTTGTAATAAACGCTCACGTATAGAATAGATATCTGACAATTATATATATGTAATTAACAGAAAATAATAGAAAGATTTACTTGCTAGATCATGCTACATTATAACAAAAATCAAACAATCTTATCAGAGTTTTCTATTTCTAGTTATTATGAATCGAGTAGAACGGAAATATCCTTCTCAGCCCTGAGACTAATATTACGAAGGACCACAAAAACCATTTAAAATTTTTTTTATAAAAATCCCCAGATATATCAGTCAATATATCGATGTTTATAATGTTCACGCATTCATTAAAATAAGTCTAAAAGTAATCTTAACAATTCTAGAAGCATTTTAATTAATTTAAAAAGTGTTCATTAGTGTCTCCTGGAGACAAAATTAGGACTGAAGAGGTTAAAACAAAATTTAACACATTAAGAATAAATATTTACTTACATCCCAACTAGAAATCCTTCTCAATAAGGGATTAAAGATGGAGTCTTTTACAAGATCCTGTGGTCGCGTAAACAATGATCACGTTACTACTGAAGCCCTTTCTGATTGGCGAACAGGTGAAACTAAGATATTTCATGTATTTGTACTACGCGCTGGTAAATAAAATACCCCGGTTACAAATAAAATTTTAGTAAACTTGCAGATTTCTGAAGCTTTACAAAAACTAGTTTTGTAGGTTTACAGATTTTTTTTTACAGTGTAGCTTTGTATATCAACAACAATGTAATGTTTTTTTCATCTACATTTTGTTTTAAACGTTAAAGAAAGATGATTCTTTAAAACTTATATAATAAAAAAAATTAAATATTAATATGAATGTAACCTTTGATAGTATTAATCATTCTTCAATGCATTAAAAATGCATTAAATCAATAGAATTTCATTACATTTAATGATGCTTACATTGCAATGAAACTTGAACCTTACTTAACGTATTAAAAAGAGGTTGTGAGTTAGAGAGTAGGTGTGAGTTCAGATAAGAAAAGCACAAATAATTTTATATTTTTAAATATTGTAATATGCTTTCACAAGCTCGATAAACATATCAAAATATCAAATGTATAGAATACAAAATGAGAAATACTTGTAATTAAATGCGCATAACTCTTCTTTTTCTGACTTAAAAAATGAAATTATTACTACATTTATTTGGAAGTTTTTTTTTTCATTATTAATTAATTTTGTTCATTAAAAACTAATGTGAACTTATGAAGCCCGTACATTTTTCTAAAGCAGCGACTTGTTGCTTTTTTCTTTCTCGCATCTTTTCCAAAGAGTGCCATTATACGTAAAAATTGCAAGCGACAAAAGTTGACTACTACCCGTTCGTTTTCCCACAGTTCATTGGCTGCTGGAGAAAAAGCATTTTTATCGTAAGACTTCCAAAATTACTGGAGCCTCATTCGTTTCAGACGTCAGAAAAGTGCCGAAAGGCGATAATTGCTTGCTTTCGAAGTGACTCCGAAGCGAGATTCTAAAAGATAGTCACGCTTTAGCATTATTGGCTGTAGCTGCGTTCTCATTGGCTATTATCAGACGCGCATTATAGATATTGTTGTCTTCTTGGCGTGTTTATATTTGGCGCACTTCTCACTCAGTCTCAGTGTTCGAAAACCTGTTTTGCGTAAATAATTTAAATATTATTAATAGATTAATATAACATTAAAAAACTGGAATATAATAATTATAAGTATTAATTAAAAATAGTTTTTTAAGAAATTTTTTGAGGGTGCCCATTACCGATACTTCTACCATATAAGTATTGTTTCATAAAAATGAATAACATATTAATATTCCACAAGAAAAGTATTATGTATTTTAAAATAAAATTTAACAAATGAATAAAAAATTATGGAATTTATGAAAAATTATGGAGCACACATTTCACAATATGACATTAAAAAAAAAGCATCATGCATTTACTATTATTTTATTTTTTGACAATCTATCTATTGAAATTATGTACAAGTAATAGAATTGGAAATTCCAAATGATCATAATATTTTGCATTAAAATGTTTCTTAAATTAGGTTAATTACTATGAAAAACAAAAGTATTATTTAATATTAAATTTATTAAATAATTAATTAACTTTACTAATTAACATTTATCTTTAGTCAATGTTTGCTTGTTTTTTTGTTACTTACATTTAAGAGAAAAAAATAGGACACCAATTGGGGTGTAGCATTCAGACATTTAAAATTTTCGACATCATCTACATCTATAGCCATTATAAAAATGAAACAGAAGCCACATTTGTATTGAAAACAGATCAATTTTTCGAACCTTTCTGAGATCTCTAGAAATGCGCCGAACCTAACACGCCAAGACGACAACAGCTTCTATGATGCGTGATTGATAACAGCCAATGAGAATGCAGGTAAAGCCCATAATGTTAAAACGTGACTATCTTTTAGAATTTCGACTCACCTAGAGTCATAAAATAACATGGAGACACCTGGAATTTGAAGCGACTTTGAATCCTCGAGTAATTTTATTTTTAAGCATTTTATTTAGGAGCATCTCCACTTCTCATAAACAATTCCCCCCTCCACCTCCAAACAATTAGATTACGCAACCACCACATCAGTATAATACATCGATACAAATTACATTGACATTTCTAACATTTTATTGTTTTAATTTGTATTTTACAGGTAAAATAGCTTTTTATATTATTGACTAAACATTCAGAAAAATCAAAGTAGCATTAAAAGAAATTTTAACTATATTAAGATGATTACTGATAAGATCTTTGCATTATGATTTCTACAATTAATAAAAAGAGAAACACGCGCTCCCTAAAAGTAATCTAAAGCAAGAAAAAACAAGTTGGAAATTGCACGTGAACGTAAGCAAATGAGGTGCGTTCGTACGATAACGAAGTTTTAAAAATATTCAGATCTTGCTGATAGAGTAGAGCGTACTCCGGATACAGTATAGTAGTCGAAATCTTTACGTTTCTGTAAATATGCAGGAAGTAATTTTTATTACACCTCAGCAACGTATATCTTATTCATAAAATGTGAAATAGTTGAATATAATTAAAACACGTACCAAACCATGTTTCCCCGTATAGCATTATATAGTGGAATACTTTTGTGTGGCCCTGTACTTTAATAATAAAAATTCTTTGCATCACAGATTGTACATAATGCATATTTTAGTATATATTTCATAGATTCATGCCAATTCTATTATGTTCGAATGAGTGTAACATCATTAAAATGCATTTGAAACTTTTTCCCCATTGACTGTAATGTAACGGAATCCTTTTGATTGTCCCTGTAATTGATCTATGCATCCGATTTTCATAACATTTGAAATGACTCTACAAAATTACGCAATAATTATATGTTTTAAATTTCAAACGATTAAAATGCATTTAAAACTTTTTTCGCTATTGACCGTAATTTAACGGAATCCTTTTGAATGTCCCTGTAATTGATCTATCCATCCGATTTTCATAAAATTTGAAATGACTCGACAAAATTATGTTATAATTATGTATTTTAAATTTCAAACGATTCGGTTGGGTAGTTTTTGCGTTGTTATATGCGGACAGACGGACAGACGGACAGACAGACGGACGGACTGGGCGACAACAATAGGTGCTACGTATTTACATAATTACGAACGCACCTAATAAAGTCAAGTATTATTTGCAATCAGAACCCAATCTTTTCAAAATATTCCCCGCCCGAAACTTCGGCGTAAAATTTTTACATGCTACCTTATAAATAAACCGTTCACCGCATCGTTCTATCAATCTTTGTTTCTGAGGAATTTAATTTTGAAATCAGGGTCTTATTTGCTGGACACCCTGTAGGATGAGCGAATGTTGAAACACTTATTAGGGCCTCAAAACTAAATTAGAGTCAAGTGAACGCTGGTGCTTAAGACCCCACACTAGGCACAGAAAAAGACCCGGATGATAATGTGAAGTCTATGGGAGCGTTCTTTTCAAATATCTCGCTCAAATTTTAATATTTTTACATGATTTTTTGCACAAGATTGCTGAGGTCGATCCACAACCGGCCTAGTTTTTACCTTTTCAATTTTGCTTATATATTTTTTTATATTACGATAATTGCAATTTCAGAACCGGTTACGAAAGTTAAAGTAATTTAAAAAAAATCTGAAACCAAAACTCACTTAATTTTGAAGGACATAAATTTGAACAGAATTTCATTTGGATTTTAGGAAAATAAATTCATTTAGTGACCTTGGAATCATTTCCAGGGGAGATTCAAAATGTTTTCGGGGATGGGGCGATTGAGTCCACCCCCTAGTTTCCCCTATACTACGGTCCTGGACACACATATATTTTGATTTGAGAAAATTTATTAATGTATTCTAATAAATAATCAGAAAAGTATTCGAAATTCAGGACAGCAAAGGAATACTTTTTTATTAAATGTTTCTTTAAATTTTGAAAATCTGCAAATTACAGAGATTTTTAAAAACCTTGTAATTAAATTTTTTACTGTTGTTATTTAGTTAAAATTTTTCCCATTTCATCTGTTATTCTTTGATATATACGAAACGAAAACCTCATTTAAACGTCCATTTTCAAGCATTTTTAGCGCTATTCATAATTGATGAAATCTGATTTTTTTAAAATAAATAAATCATATTCTTTTTACGTATATAACAACGGCATATTTTAAATGTGCCATTAATAAAAAATTCTTAAAAATTTATCGCAATTCATATTTTAATTAACCATGTTTTATTGGGATTTGATTTATTTTTCATTAAATTAATACAAAAAATTATAATTTATTGAAGTTGCCTTTTTTCTACTTTAGTTATTTCATAACAGTCATATAGTGTAAAGTTATATATTTAAATGAGTTTTCTAAATTTTAGTCATGAAAATTATCAAAAGAAATTGAAACATATGCAAATATATGTGCTCATACTAACTTGCATTTAATATTTCTTCGTAATTAAATAGTACTTAACTGTTTTACAAAGTTATTTAAATGATTTTTTTGGTAAGATAATATTTTTGTAAAAGTTTAGGAAGACACTAATATCCGTTATCAGTATCAAACAAATTTAGGGTAATTAAATCTTCTCTTTCTTGAAAAATGTACTTGATTTGCCGCAAAGCAGATTACGATTTCACACAGATCCTGAAGGGATTCTTGGTGTAAGGAATTTTCTTAAATAAAATTAGGTTAAATATTCTCTAAGGGAATTTAGGCTCAATTTAACAAAACTCCTTAGTATTGTTAAACTTTGTATTATTTTTATTCTTCTTGAAAAAATGTATAATAGTTAATGGGACATTTATTTCTATCACTGATTACAAGCGAAGTATAAAGTTACATTTGCCATTCAATTTACATTAAATTAGGTTGATAGTTATTAAGTGTACTTTAAAAAAGACATTTTGCCTTACAAAGAATTCCTTATATTTAAAATAAAAACATATGAGTACAAAATTAGATACAGATTTGATTTATTAAAAATATTAGAAATTTAAAAATATATTAGCTATATTCATATTTATTATTATTAACTAACTTCAAATAAATATTAAAAAGAATTACAATACATTAATTTCTTATTTAATCTCTGAATTTATGTCATATGCGCCATATTACACTTTATTTCTGTTCTCCCTTTGTTCAAACAAAATTACCTTAAAAATCATGGTTTAATAATTAAATAAAGCATGAAAAAGTAAAATAAATTGAAATAATTTTAAAATATGGATTAAAAACATTAACTGCTATCATTATTAGACCGGGCGGCGGCGACACGAATGACTACGTCATCGAGTTACGGGATGAAATCATGATGTAGGGCAAACTTATTAGGTGTAGATTAAGGTATGACTGGTCTGCCTCGTCATTTCTTGGTACGATATGAGTAACAGCGGGCGCCAACTCACCATTTTGGCGTCACTTTCATGTCATCGAGTTACGGGATGAAATTGGTGCCAAATTGAAGCTAAAATAGAGTATTTTAAGAATATTTCGGTCTGCCTGCGCATATCCTGGTACAAACCCTCGGCAGACTGAAAGTTATAACAAAAAATGACGTTATAATGTAAAATTCAAGATGACTACGTCATCGAGTTACGGGATGAAATCATGATGTAGGACAAGATTATTAGGTGTAGAATAAGGAATGACTGGTCTGCCTCGTCATTTCTTGGTACGATATGAGAAACAGCGGGCGCCAACTCGCCATTTTGGCGTCACTTTCACGTCATCGAGTTACGGGATGAAATTGGTGCCAAATTGAAGCTAAAATAGAGTATTTTAAGAATATTTCGGTCTGCCTGCGCATATTCAGGTACAAACCCTCGGCAGACTGAAATTTATAACAAAAAATGACGTTATAATGTAAAATTCAAGATGACCACGTCATCGAGTTACGGGATGAAATCATGATGTAGGACAAGATTATTAGGTGTAGATTAAGGAATGACTGGTCTGCCTCGTCATTTCTTGGTACGATATGAGTAACAGCGGGCGCCAACTCGCCATTTTGGCGTCACTTTCACGTCATCGAGTTACGGGATGAAATTGGTGCCAAATTAAAGCTAAAATAAAGTATTTTAAGAATATTTCGGTCTGCCTGCGCATATCCTGGTACAAACCCTCGGCAGACTGAAATTTATAACAAAAAATGACGTTATAATGTAAAACTCAAGATGACCACGTCATCGAGTTACGGGATGAAATCATGATGTAGGACAAGCTTATTAGGTGTAGATTAAGGAATGACTGGTCTGCCTCGTCATTTCTTGGTATGATATGAGTAACAGCGGGCGCCAACTCACCATTTTGGCGTCACTTTCATGTCATCGTGTTACGGGATGAAATTGGTGCCAAATTGAAGCTAAAATAGAGTATTTTAAGAATATTTCGGTCTGCCTGCGCATATCCTGGTACAAACCCTCGGCAGACTGAAAGTTATAACAAAAAATGACGTTATAATGTAAAATTCAAGATGACCACGTCATCGAGTTATGGGATGAAATCATGATGTAGGACAAGATTATTAGGTGTAGATTAAGGAACGACTGGTCTGCCTCGTCATTTCTTGGTACGATATGAGTAACAGCGGGCGCCAACTCGCCATTTTGGCGTCACTTTCACGTCATCGAGTTACGGGATGAAATTGGTGCCAAATTGAAGCTAAAATAGAGTATTTTAAGAATATTTCGGTCTGCCTGCGCATTTTCAGGTACAAACCCTCGGCAGACTGAAATTTATAACAAAAAATGACGTTATAATGTAAAATTCAAGATGACCACGTCATCGAGTTACGGGATGCAATCATGATGTAGGACAAGATTATTAGGTGTAGATTAAGGAATGACTGGTCTGCCTCGTCATTTCTTGGTACGATATGAGTAACAGCGGGCGCCAACTCGCCATTTTGGCGTCACTTTCACGTTATCGAGTTACGGGATGAAATTGATGCCAAATTAAAGCTAAAGTAAATTATTTTAAGAATATTTCGGTCTGCCTGCGCATATCCTGGTACAAACCCTCGGCAGACTGAAATTTATAACAAAAAATGACGTTGTAATGTAAAATTCAAGATGACCACGTCATCGAGTTACGGGATGAAATCATGATGTAGGACAAGATTATTGGGTGTAGATTAAGGAATGACTGGTCTGCCTCGTCATTTCTTGGTACGATAACAGCGGGCGCCAACTCGCTTTTTTGGCGTCAATTTCACTTCATCGAATTACGGGATGAAATTGGTGCCAAATTAAAGCTAAAATAAAGTATTTTAAGAATGCATTGGTCTGCCCGCGCATATCCTCGTACAAACCTTTGGTAGACTGAAATTTATAACAAATTATGCTTCATAATGTACAATACAAAATCTAAAGACGTATTTTACATTATTTAACTTCGCAATCGACTTTCATGCTAATTTGATGGTTTAGGAAAAGTCTCTTATTAGTAAGCGAGAAAACGACCGATTCGGCATATCATGAATTGTATTGTATATTATGACGCCATTTTTGTTATAAATTTCTGTCTGCCGAGGGTTTGTACCAGGATATGCGCAGGCAGACCGAAATATTCTTAAAAAAATTTATTTTAGCTTTAATTTGGCACCCATTTCATCCCGTAACTCGATGACGTGAAAGTGACGCCAAAATGGCGAGTTGGCGCCCGCTGTTTCTCATATCGTACCAAGAAATGACGAGGCAGACCATCATTCCTTATTCTACACCTAATAATCTTGTCCTACATCATGATTTCATCCCGTAACTCGATGACGTAGTCATCTTGAATTTTACATTATAACGTCATTTTTTGTTATAAATTTCAGTCTGCCGAGGGTTTGTACCAGGATATGCGCAGGCAGACCGAAATATTCTTAAAATACTTTATTATAGCTTTAATTTGGCACCAATTTCATCCCGTAACTCCATGACGTGAAAGTGACGCCAAAATGGCGAGTTGGCGCCCGCTGTTACTCATATCGTACCAAGAAATGGCGAGGCAGACCAGTCATTCCTTATTCTACACCTAATAATCTTGTCCTACACCATGATTTCATCCCGTAACTCGATGACGTAGTCATATTGAATTATACATTATAACGTCATTTTTTGTTATAAATTTCAGTCTGCCGAGGGTTTGTACCAGGATATGCGCAGGCAGACCGAAATATTCTTAAAATACTTTATTTTAGCTTTAATTTGGCACCAATTTCATCCCGTAACTCGATGACGTGAAAGTGACGCCAAAATGGCGAGTTGGCGCCCGCTGTTACTCATATCGTACCAAGAAATGACGAGGCAGACCAGTCGTTCCTTAATCTACACCTAATAATCTTGTCCTACATCATGATTTCATCCCGTAACTCGATGACGTAGTCATCTTGAATTTTACATTATAACGTCATTTTTTGTTATAAATTTCAGTCTGCCGAGGGTTTGTACCAGGATATGCGCAAGCAGACCGAAATATTCTTAAAATACTTTATTTTAGCTTTAATTTGGCACCAATTTCATCCCGTAACTCGATGACGTGAAAGTGACGCCAAAATGGCGAGTTTGCGCCCGCTGTTTCTCATATCTTACCAAGAAATGACGAGGCAGACCAGTCATTCCTTATTCTACACCTAATAATCTTGTCCTACATCATGATTTCATCCCGTAACTCGATGACGTAGTCATATTGAATTTTACATTATAACGTCATTTTTTGTTATAAATTTCAGTCTGCCGAGGGTTTGTACCAGGATATGGGCAGGCAGACCGAAATATTCTTAAAATACTTTATTTTAGCTTTAATTTGGCACCAATTTCATCCCGTAACTCGATGACGTGAAAGTGACGCCAAAATGGCGAGTTGGCGCCCGCTGTTACTCATATCGTACCAAGAAATGACGAGGCAGACCAGTCGTTCCTTAATCTACACCTAATAATCTTGTCCTACATCATGATTTCATCCCGTAACTCGATGACGTAGTCATCTTGAATGTTACATTATAACGTCATTTTTGTTATAAATTTCAGTCTGCCAAGGTTTTGTACCAGGATATGCGCAGTCAGACCGAAATATTCTTAAAATACTTTATTATAGCTTTAATTTGGCACCAATTTCATCCCGTAACTCGATGACGTGAAAGTGACGCCAAAATGGCGAGTTGGCGCCCGCTGTTACTCATATCGTACCAAGAAATGACGAGGCAGACCAGTCATTCCTTAATCTACACCTAATAAGCTTGTCCTACATCATGATTTCATCCCGTAACTCGATGACGTAGTTATTTGTGTCGCCGCCGCCCGCTCTATATGCTTTAATATTGAGATTTTTGAATGAGACAGGTATAAATATAATTGATGAAAACTCTTAATAATCAAGTAATTGCAGAAAAAAAATTTGTTATTAAAAAAAAATTATTATAATAAATAAAATGATATATTCTACCAAATATCTTTACTTAAACTTCTGATAAAAAGTAAGCATGGTTGGTTATAAATTGCAAACTTAACATTATTTTATTTTATTAAGTAAATAAGACTCACAGTTTCGTCTATCGCCTTAAATCTTTAGGAATTCCTTAAAACAGCAGTCCTCATCCTATGGGTCGCAACCCACTACTCCAGTGATTATAGTGATTTGTGAGAAAATCATATTTTTATTCCATCTGTGTCAAAAATATAACAATTTCAATTGCAAATAATATTTCGATAGAAAATCTTTAATTTCCTTTTGGATGAATATATAAGAAAAATGTACAGAAATATCTCTTTTGAGGGATTCAACGTGATAAACTTCTGTGAATATGCTTTTCTATACAGCTGTTCTTAAAAAACAGGTAACACAAAGAGACTTTGTGTAGAAAGTGATTTAAAGTTAAAAGTATAACGAGTTTTAAAACTGATACAGAATCACCTCATCGGTAAATACCAGTGTCAGAAATCTCTATGATTATAAAGTATTTTCTGATAAAATTAAACGTATGTAATTATCGTTCTACTTTTTGTATGTTGTTTTAATAAGTACTCACTTACACACATAGGAATTACCAATTCTTGTTTTTAATCATAGGGATCCTTAGTTTGAAATTTTGCCTTTTCGTAGGATAGGACAGAGGTCATACAACAACTTTCATACTGATATATACCATAGAGCATGAAGAAAGAATAGAGTGGAAGTATAGTGGCTGGGGATGACGCGAAAAATCCGCTACATTAAGTCCAAACACAACCACGTGCTTTCGCAAAAAGGAAGAATACTTTTATCACTGCAATTTTTAATCCATAACACAATGAAATGTTATTTTACAATGCTTAAATATAAGCAGATCATTTCCATTTAGAGAAAAAGTACACAGCTGATGTAATAAAAAAAAAAAAAAAAAAAAACTAGATCCACGTGATTGTTTTATTTGGGCCTAATGATGACATTTAAATTTGAGTGATAACGCGCACCATATTACAAGCCGATTTTAAGACATACTGCATCTCCATCTATCTCTATCCTCCATGAATATATGCTCATTTATTAAAAGGGTCATGCATAAAATTTTATTTCAAAACTGCTTCGTGTACCAATAAATTTTTAGAACCACTGACTTGCAATTTTTGCCAAAGTCATCAAAATTTTAATATTTAAATTTTAATTAATTAAATATTCAAGCACTTTTTTGCGGAAGATTTTGTCGTCAAATCTTTAAAATATCGAATATTTGTTTTTAAACACATAGCACATTAATAATGCAAAAACAATTTAGTCAAAATATTCATATTAATGCATTAATTCGTTTATAAAGACTTATAAATTCTTTATCAACTGTTAATATTCTGTATTTGATTGCATTAGCTATTTTTATTTTAGATGGAAGTTTGTTGTAAGAAAACATGTATTGTTTAAATGTCACTTTATACAACATTTTTCCTTTGAAAGAAAATGTTTTTCACTGTGAAGATATTCAAACAATTCTATTTGTCTTTAAATCCGTAAAAAGTATTTAGCGGAAGAATTCTTTACCATTTAAGAACGAAAAATAAAAACATCAGACTTCCTTTTGAGCTTTACAAATCAAACAACTGGTCAGAGGTATTTTTTAAAACAATTTGTAAACATGATTAAAGATAAAACTAATTTTCGATCAAAATAAATTGGAAGAATGTTCAATTAGTGGGTGAATGAAGTTTATATTTTTAACGCATTCCTAAAGCAATGAAATTTTAAATTTATTTTAAATTTAGTTAAAATCGAAAAATACTGCATTTTAATTTAATATACATACGATTCAGTAGTCCTTAATTTTCCAGTGTTCCTTAAACAATGGGAACATATAGAGTAAACTGAAAATTTACTTAATCTGTGAGAAATATGTTAATTTCTATCTTTTTAATAACTAAGTTTTGCTCGTATACCATTGCTTGATCGATTTCAATTCTTTTGATTCCACTAAATTTTTAATTATAATCTCTTTCTATTAAATAACAGGAATTTTTAGGTTTAAAAACGGAATATTTTATCTACTATAAATATTCCGTATTTGATTAAATTAACTATCGTTTCTTCTAAATGTAAGTTTGTTGTAAGAAGACAAATATTGTTTAAATTCCACATTATACAACATTTTCCCTTTAAAGGCAAATGTTTTCCCCAGTGAAGCTATTCAAACAATTCTGTTTGTTTTTAAATCCGTAAAGAATTTTTAGCGGAAGATTTCTTCACCATTTAAGAACGAAAAATATAAACATGAGACTTCCTTTTGAGTTCTACGAATAAAGCTACTGGTCAGAAGTATACTTTGAAACAATTTGTAAACATGATAAAAGATAAAACTGATTTTCGATCAAAACACATGTGAAGAATGTTTAATTAGTGGGTGCATAAATTTTATATTTTTAGCGCATTCATAAAGCAATGAAATTTTAAAATTGGGTATAAATTAGTTAATATCGAGAAACACTTCACTTTTATTTTATCCGTAGGGTTAGATGGTCACTTTTTGCATTTTCAGTATTATTAATTTTTAACTTGTTTCTATTTGGAAAAATGGTGTATTTAGTGGATAGTGAGTAACTTTGATCCTTTAAAAACACTTCTTTACATTAAGGAGATTAAGGAATTCGTACATTAAAGAAACTCCAAAAGAGATTGAAAGAACATGACGCAGACTTAAGATTGAGTAGATCCCACACTGCACTTGCAAGATTTGCACAAACTCAGCCTATAGAAATATATCTGAATAGTTCGAAAATAATCTTTCATACTACTTGTCACCTGGAGGCTATCATAAGAGAATCAATCGAAATAATATCCAACAAAGACATAGTATGTAATGATGCACTTTCCAACGATATTCAAGCTATTTCGAGAAATTTTATTCATAATAGTTAAGCCTGTGCTTTTTGAAATATTTTCAACAGTTTTTATTCTATCCCCTTTTGCTCCGTTTCTTCATCCCCTCCTTCCCCTTCTCAATATAAAAATGGACTATTCCGGATGAACCTGAGAACGCCAGCAGTAATAACTGTCATTTATATTTTTTCTCACTGACGAAGACCGCGTAAGTGGCGGTTTAAAACGTTCTGAACTTTTTAAAATACTTTAAATGTATTTTTAAGTTTGTTTATGTTTTCTATGCACCTTTTAAGTAATTTATGTACAATTAAATGTATATTTACGTTTCAAACTTCGCAGAAGTTTTTATTCTCAGAGCCTTTATCTTTTAAAGTTAAATGATGGTTATAAATACCCTATCAAAAATTCATAATTCTCAAAAAATTGGGGGATTTAAGACCACTAATATGGAAATTATGACCATTTTATTTTTTCTTTACACTTGCCTGCACTTATTTGTTTTGGGGTAATTAAGACCATTTAAGATCCAAACTGAAAAATCCGCTTATTAAAAATTGGTACTACTCTGTTATCCCGTCGACCGATTTTGCCAAATTATACAAATCGCCAAACTAATAGCCAAATTATACATATTAACGAAATTTTTATTCTAAATAATAATAATAATAATAATTTGTAGAATATTAATAAAAATACGTTAAGCAGTATTTTTAATTTTTTCTGGTTTTACACCTTATTATTTATATATTTATTTATTTTATAAGTTTATATTTTAATTTATATATTTAGTTTCATTCGGTGTACAAAAAATAAAATTCGTTAACATTTTTTATTGTGACCCGCGTCTTTCTATACAATGCTATATTTGGCCCGCGGTGGTCAACGAGTTTGACATGCCTGATGTAAACGAATGAAAATAGTTACCGAATTGATGTAACGATGACATTAACTTTTAGAAATGATCAACAAAGAGTATTCACATTTTCAATCCTGTATTATACCGTTAAAACATACTAAATTTTAAAAGTAATGTGGTGGCAAAGAATTATACAATATTTTGAGAAAGATGCACATTTATTTGCATTTTTTTGCTTAAAATAATATCCGTAAACATAGCGTATCTAGATTTTTATTTATAAAGCCATTTTTTTCTAAAAGAGTACTAGCACTATTTAATTTATTACCAGAAAAATTCTTATTGTATTTACTATCGTGTGCAAAAATTTACTTCCAGTTGTATTTAAAAATCCTTTTATTTTATTCGAAAGAGACATAAAAGTGCATTTAATGTACTGAAAAAAAATATTACCCGTAAAGCAATGATATCTTCAAAATCAAAAACTTTAGAAAGATGAAACTAATTTGCATTTTTTGCTTCATTCAACTTAATCAGAGAGATATAAAATAAAATTCGATATTTTTAACATCTGTAGGGTCTCATGAAATGAGAGGTACTTACTTATTTTTAATAGTTAAATATTTTTTTTATTCGGCGGTTTTAATTTTTTATTTTTTGAATTGTAAAATCTCAAAGCTTTACATTGTAACAAGATGTACATTTATTTGCATTTTTTTTGCTTAAAATAATATCCGTAAACATAGCGTATTTAGATTTTTATTTATAAAGCCATTTTTTTCTAAAAGAGTATTAGCACTATTTTATTTATTACCAGAAAAATTCTTATTGTATTTACTATTGTGTGCAAAATTTTACTTCCAGTTCTATTTAAAAATCCTTTTATTTTATTCGAAAGGGACATAAAAGTGCATTTAATGTATTGAAAAAAGTATTACCCGTAAAGCAATGATATCTTCAAAATCAAAAACTTTAGAAAGATGAAACTAATTTGCACTTTTTGCTTCATTCAACTTAATGAGAGAGATATAAAATAAAATTCGATATTTTTAACATCTGTAGGGTCTCATCAAATGAGAGGTACTTATTTATTTTTAATAGTTAAGAATTTTTTTTTTTTTTTTGACGGTTTTAAGTTTTTTATTTTTTGAAATGTAAAATCTCAAAGCTTTACATTTTTTTTCTCAGCTCATTTATGAGATCGAAACTGTTTAAAAGTCATTTAGCGTTTCATTAACTTTAAAATTTTTAATATGTTACAAAACGCTAGTGAAATCATTAAGTACATCATTTAAAAACGATGAAATATATTCATTAGTTGGTACTTATTAAAAAAGTACTTTCCTTAACACGGTGTAATCAAGAGAATTCGAAAAATAATTGATGTAGATAAAGTTATGCAATTAAAAACTAAAAATATTTAATAAACTTTTAAATTTGGTAAATATAGTTAGTAAAATATACATAAAATAAATAAAAAGAATATTGCCCAGTTAAACTGATGGAATTGAGCTGAAAGTCTACGCATACTAATTGTACATAACAGTCTTATATTTTCAAGGGTTAAGTCCGTTCGAAAAACAAAATAAAGAGGGGGGGGGGCAGCTCCCACTATTTTTCTTTTTATACTTAATCATTGAACCCCCTAAGCAAATCAGCGAAATGCTTTATTATATAAAAAATCTATATCCAAAATTCAGAGCAAATCGGAAATTCTTTAAAAAAACACATTTACATAATTTAAGAGGAGTTATCCTCCTGTTTTATAGTTAATCATTAAACTTCCGAAAGTATTCAGAGATTCGCCTTATCAGAAAGAACCTAAATCCAAAATTAGAAGCAAATCGGATAATTCTGCATAAAAACCCATTTATTAAATTTAAAGTGGACGGATATTTGCAAGTACCCCCCTTAATAGTTAACAAAGAACCCTTAATACTTAACAAAAGAACTTACATAATTAATTAAGCAAATTCGTCTTGCCCGAACGGCGTTCAAACCAGTTAAGAGATTAAAGTAGTAACAAAAAAAGGGCTAAAATTATTTGAATTAAACAGATTAAAAAAAATTCCCCATTAAAAGTTTTTTCTTTAAAGCATATTCGACATAAAAGCATATTTTTTGAAACATTATTTTATCGCTAACTAGTGTTTAACAGCCAAATAAACGAAAATTTCATTCTTTTTTTACTTACACTTTATCGAGGTTCCACCATTTCTTTTATAAACATACACAGGCAATGAGATGAACACTCTATAATTTTTCAAATTATTCTGAATACGCCTGTATGGATACCTTCCTTGTTAACATTTTTGTTATCGCCTCGACTTTTGCATGAAACTGTGGTTAAAAATCCGAAATCCTTATAACGTTTGTTTCAGGATTATGTGAAAATTAATCAGCAGGTATCCTCATAATCTTAAATTTTCAATATTTCAGCTTTGTTTGTTTGTAATATTAAATGACATGTTTTAAGTGAGTTCGTAATTATATAAATACGTAGCACATATACTCGTCGTTCAGTGCATTAGTCCACCTATCCGCTTATAACAGGACGAAAACTACCCAATTGTGTCGTTTGAAATTTTAGATATATAATTGTTATATACTTTTGTTGAGCCAATTGAAATTTTATGAAAATCAGGTGAATAGTTCAATTACAGGAGCAATCAAATATATTCCATTACATTACGGTCAATAGGAAAAAATAGCCTCAAGTCTATATTAATGCTGTTACATTTTTTTCGAATATAATAGAATTGACATGACTTTCTGTATAATAGAAAGCAAATAGTATTTACAAGAACACGCAAAAATTTTCGAATACTATCCTATATTCAAAGTACTGTATACTATTACACCAAGATCTGAATATTTTAAAATCTTTGTTGTAGTACGAATGCGTCTTATTTTCTACGCTTTACGTGCAATTTCCGACTTGTTTTTGACCACATCTTGTTGAAGCTCTTAAATTGCAGCTGGTATTCTAACTGATAAAAGGATATGAACAATTCTGTAATGCATGGGATATGGTGCCAGTAACATTATCCCCAAGTTTCCCCAATTTATATCACTAGAGTCGCGGCAAGAGAAAAATTAAGTAAATAAATGTATAGGCTTCATTAAGCCACACATTGACTGCTCCAAAGTTTGTTAAAAGGCATTCATATAGAGCAGAAAATGCTCTTCCCAAAAAAGACATTCCATTAAAAAAAAAAAAAAAAAAAAAAACATAGTTTTCTTAAGTTCCCTATACCTAAATTATCAAATAAAAAATTCCATCCATCTCTGGGCCTTATCACTTAAGTCAATAACTAAAAGCTTCTAGAATTTTCCGTAACCTCTAAACACGATTCTTTTATGTAAACAGAATTTAGTGTCTAGCGCCGAGGTTAAAAATAGCAGTCTCGAATCTTTTGCAAACGATAATTTTTATTTAAAAGATTATTATTTAGCAAATCGAAAGTATGGTTTTGGAACAAATTTAATGAGACTTTCTTAAAAAAGGATTGATAATAACAGGAGATGAGTTTTATGGGGAATTTTAAAAAATAAAGTTTATTTAAAAATATTTTGAATTTATAGCCATTTATTATATTTTTTAATTTTACGAATACTTGATTATATGTTTTTTAAGGAAAGTTATGTATTTATATCATTTCATTAAAGATTAATAAATCAGATCTAATAACATGATTTGAATGTAATAAGTTGAAGTAAGTACGGAATATTGGTAAAAGGAAATTTATATACTATAAAGTTAATTTTGGGAAAAAATATGTAATATACATATGTGCTAATTTGATTGCAATGAAAATTTTGTAGTAAACTTCATTTTATGGAGACCTGTTTTAGCGAACAAAGAGTAATAATGTAGATATACAAAAGGAGTGAAGCTTTTACTTAATCTCAAAGTGAGAGATAATGTATGCTAAATTATAAATATAAATAAATGTGGATGATATCTTCGTAGTTTCAGTACACTGTATATTTTGCCTTGTAAGTTGAGACTAAAATTTGATTTTCAATCATACTGATAAAAAACGCATTATAATACAAAAATAAAATTACTTCATCCAGAGAATTATAGGTTAACGCCCAAATAGTTTTATTTTTATGTATTTACTTACATCAAAAGAGAATACTGCATTTTTTTCATTGTTATACTTTACATTTTATTTTGAACAAATACGGTTTAAATGGCTTAATTTTTATTGTAAATTCCATGTATGTTGAGAAAACTCAATGATTTTTTTTTCCTTCTATACAAGCAAAATGCACGATCTTGTATACAACATTATAGTATGTAAACTGACAAAAAATTTTATTTTTGATGATACTGATAAAGCACGCATTATAATACAAAAATAAAATTTCTTTACGCAGTGAAATATAGGTCACCGCTAATGGTGCTTTTTTTTACTCATTTACCTACATAAAAAGAAAATAGTGCAGTTTGTTCTTTGTCATTCTTAATATTTAATTTTGAAGAAATATGGTTTAACCCTTTCCGGGTGCGGACAAAATTGAGAAATTATCGACTGACATCGGAATTTAAAAACGACTTTTTAAGAAATCAAGAATTCCTTAATTTAAACTTTTATTGTAAAAGCAAGATTTTATTAAAATATTATTAATGCCAATTTCAAGTTTGGAAATATATTTAGGTTTGTCCAGACCGGACACATCGCGCCGGAAAGGGTTAAATAGCTTATATTTATTGTAAAATGCATATAGATTGAAAAAAAAAAAAAAAACTCAACAAAATTTTGTTCTCATTGACTAACAAAATTCACAATATTGTATGCAACATTGAAGTATGTGTATTGAGAGTTATTGTTAGGTTTATATTTATTATTATGATTTTTTTTTTCAAAACCGTAAAATAATCTTTGACATATTTTGGTGGAGGTAATGTAGTAGTATTTTAATCTTTATTAAAACAAGGACACAACTAGGAAACAACCTGACACAACTAGCATATAGTGCCCGTTTTTTGATCAAGTATCGGGTTGATTTGAAGTATGATTTTAGTGAATGAGTCTGCTATAATCCTAATCCTTCTAGGCTCTAATGAGGGTAAAGATGTAGAGTTGCCACAACAAAATGATCGTAAAAAATCATCATTTTTTATTTTATTTTATTATTTTTTTATTTTATTTTATTTTATTTCATTTTTTTAAAAGTTTCTTGTTAAGATTTAAAAATTCGGACGGCATATTGCATACCCACAATACTCACACTCATATTCTTAATAGTTAAAGCATAATTGTTTTTCTAAAGTGTGATCTACACAGACTTTCAAAAGATATACGCTGTATGGCCAAAGGTGACCGGCCACTTGCCGTCTTAGAAGATTTGTTAAATATCAAGAAAAATACATGAGGAATTATTCTGAAACTCCAGTCTTAACCCATTAACGCCCAGCGTCCTCATTTGAGGACGGTTACAAAAGCAACAAGAAAGCGGTTTTCCCACCAGTAAAGAGGAAGATAAATATATACCTTCTTTCACGAGATAGAATCCTCGATAAATTTAGATAAAAGTTAATTTGATTTTAAAAGTGGTGGGAAATACAAAATTAAAATTTTAGCGAAGAAAATAATTCGGGCGTTAATGGGTTAATGAAAGTGGTTTTCGAATGAGTTACCCATTTTTACGATATCGAATGACAGGTAATGTTTTCAGCTTTACCATGCTGATTACATCCTACACTCTTAAAACGAAAGAGCTGATTTGGCTTCTCATGAAAGAGCTGTAATTTTTTCGATCATAAAAGAGTTGTTTTTCAAACGATTAAATCTTCTTGATCTAAATTGGTTATTTAAATAGCTCAACTTCATTTAAATTGTTTAAAACTCAAGTTATTTCAACTCTTTTTTGAGAAGCTGCCTATCAACATTGAGATGAGTGGATTTCAGCTCAACTTGAGCTATTTTGTGGCTGACTTTTTAAGAGAGTATTTAAGATAAAGTCCTATTATTTTCGTATTATTGAATTCAACATATATAATCGAATCAAATTTTGTATTCATGCATTTTTGCATAAGAGTTTAACAGCTAGTGCATCAAGCTTTGAATATTTATAAAATTAATTATGGTACGAAAGCATCTCATTTGCCACGTTTGACGTGCAAATTCCAACTTGTTTTATTACGATTAATTGGCATTTAAATAAATTCTGAGCAGACAGACGCTTTTTCTCGAACCGATTAATGAACATTTACTCTACTGTAATTCATTCTCATTTATGTGATTTTCCAAAAGAATTTTCTTTTCTTCCATCTTTAGATTAGAACCAGTTGCCATTTAATAATATCACATACATTTGAGTCTAATGCAATGAAATATCTGTTCATTCCTTAATGCAATAAGAAGATTTTCTTGGACATGTCTTGATTAATGTATTACTAATGATTAATGATTAATGCATCTGAAAACTGGAGATTTTGATTAATTATTGTTCAGAATTAACGAGGAAAACTATAAATATTTCTGAGTATTTTGTTTATTTTTATTATTTTCGAAAACTTTGTGTTTTTGTACTGATTTTTTTTTTAACTTAAATTTTTAACAAGTTAATCAGACTTCTTTTAGAATATATATATTAAAAATATTGCAATTGTTCTTTTTTTTATGATCACAGATTTTTAAAGTCATTATAAGCTGAATTTACTGAGTAATCTCATTGTCATGGATTAAAATTTAATGAATTTCTGAAATGACAAACAATTTTTTAAACGATTTATGAATCTTTACTGCTATATAACTTATTCATATTTACTTGACTTTCCAATTTAATTTGTAGGGTTTCGGTCATCTGACGAAATCCTATTCGTTTTTGTCCTGTCTGTCCGTCACAGAGTCTATATATGAAAACTGCATAAGTTAGTGACTACAAATTTTGTGTAGTTACAGTAGAATACCCCCGTGTCACACGACAAATCATAAAAATTCGAAAAACTCTATTACTATTTTAATTTAATTAATTTTCCTTTCTTTTTTGTGATTTAAATTTTAAAAGCTAATCTCAATTTCGACGCTTTTCGTATCGACACTATAGCTTGGTAGAAAAGCAACTAGCTAGTAAACAGCAGATTCTTAGTTCGATCCCCGATTCGGAAACATGAAACTTTCATTCTAAAATGGATTTCATAAAATGGAATTTAGTGTTTTGAGTCTATTTAAGGATTGTTATTCTTACATTTCGTTCAGCTGACATTCATAATATTTTTTTTATTCAACTTTCTTTATATTTAAATTTGTTTTTGCGATTTATCATTTTAAATTTAATAAAAAAAATTCGCGTTTAGAAATTTAGATTTTTTTTTTTTATATCAGGTAACCAAGAAAGTTCGTGCAGTTTTTGAGAACATCTACATTTGTTGCGTAGGCGTGGTCATACTGATTCTGATGATGTCATTTCTGTACATTGCCTTTAAACTGCAATCAGTAGAGAGTTGTTTAACCCTTTAACGTTCATTGGTTTCGCCACGAAACCACAAAATTTTAATTCCGATACGCAACACTGACACCGGTATTTTTATCTAAAAATATCCCTTTTATTTTGTATGTGAAAAATCACGTTTTCTTATTTAGAAATATATTCGTTCTTTATTACCGGTGACATTCATTTATTCCGACATCTTAGCAATGAAAATGCTATGATCGTTAAAGGGTTAACATATCTCACGTTTCGCTATCAGTTTTGTAGGAAGTACAATCGTTGACAAAGGATGTCTTTGACAAAGGAGATTTTGAGGCCTATTTTGCTCTACGAGTTCAAATTAGGAGACAAAGCTGCAGAGGCCTCTAGAAGAATATGCTCCGTGATTGGAGAGACTTCAGTGAGTGAACGGGCCGCTCAAAAGTGGTTTAGCAGAGTTTCGTCCGGAGACGAGAGCCTCGAAGACAAGCCCCGTGTTGGTCGTCCATCCATCTTAGACCAAGTCCCGCTGGAAGAGGAAATCAAACAGAATCCTGATCTAACATGCCAGGAACTTGCGGAAAGGTTTGGAGTATCTGACGAAACCATCCGATCGCATCTTCATAGCCTTGGGATGTCGTGGAAACTTGATAAGTGGGTTCCTCATGTCCTGTCCGAGGAAAACGATTGAACATCTGCTTGTCATTGCTGTCGCGCCACAACGAAGCTTCTTTCCTGGATCAGATATTGACATGTGATGAGAAATGGGTAATGTATGATAACCGAAAGAGCAAACATCATTGGTCGACTTCTCGTTCCGTCTCATTGGTTGCTAAACTGGGCATCCATCAAAAAAAGATAAGTCTGTGTATTTGGTGGACTAGCGCTAGTATAGTTCATTATGAATTCTTAGAAAGCGTGAAAACAATCACAGCCGAAGTCTACTCGTCACAGTTGAAAAGGGTTTTAGCAGCTTTGCTCGAAAAGCAGCCAGCGCTGGTCAAAAGGAGAGAAGTTCTCCTCCACAATAACGCCAGACCTCATACGGCCAAAGCGACCAGAGACGTGATAAAAACATTGGGCTGGGAAGTTTTGCCTCACCCACCTTCTCCCCAGACATCGACCCATCGGACTATTTCTTCTTTTGGGGCGTGGATAATCAACTGCGGGAACAGCAGCTCCAAACCCAAGATGATGTCACAAAAACTATAACCCAGTTTTTGGATTCTAAACCAAAAGATTTTTTCAAAAAGGGTATTTATAAGCTTGTGTCTCGTTGAGAACACGTAATTGAAGCCAATGCTGATTATTTGTAAGAATAAAGTAAGTGTTTGAGATTTTCGTGAGTCGTTTTTTATGTCTGATGAAAACCGCACGAACTTTCTTGGTTACCTGATATTTCTTTTTTTTTTTCAAAAAATTTTGGAATTTTCGGTTTTATTTAAATGATTTAATTTGAACATTTTTAATTGGATTAAAACAAATAAATTCTTTTTATATTTATTTTTAAATGTAATTTAATTCTGCTAACATCAATGTAAGAATTTAATAATTATAAATTAACAAGTTGGATTCATTAATTAAAGAATAAATTACTTTGAAAGAAATATAAAACGAAACCCTCTCTACGATATTGTATCACATTTACCCACTTATTTCTTTTGTTTTGTTTTATCTCTAGATTATAAACAGTGGTCATTTATTATCGTTGCGCAGTGTTTAATTCTAATGTAATGCAAAATTTTTACATTCACTCCATCAAAAAATAAATAAATAAAATAAAACATGAAAGTGGAGAAAATATGAAAATGAAGAAAAAGCCATTGAAAGATTTATTTTGATTGAATAATCGTGCTGGATGAATTAACAAAATTTACATTATCCGATTATATAAATGCCTTATAGGTAAAAAAAGGTGTCAAAGTAATCAAAATTAAACATGCTCCTATTTTAAGGGTTTTTTTAAGCGATTTTAAGGTAAATTATCCACTTAAGGCGCCACAATAGTCACTGAAAAAGACTCGGATGATAATGTTAAGTCTATCGAAGCATTCTTTTCAAAAATCTTGCTCAAATTTTAGTATTTTTACATGATTTATTCTCTATGGGATAGCTGAGGACGATCTGCAACTAGGCTAGTTTTTACTTTTTCAATTTTGGTTTCAGATAAAAAAAATACCTCAACTTTCAGAACTGGTTTTAACAGGTTGTGAAATTGAAACTATCCTACTATAATTTATATATATATATATATGTATATATATGTGTGTGTGTGTGTGTATGTAACCAAAATCGAATGAAGTTTGACATACATGAAGATTTCCCACGACGTGTTTTGATTAATGCATTTTATAAATTGAGATCTTGATTAAGGATTGTGCAGAATTATTGTCCAAATACAGAAATATTTCAACTCATTTTGACAATTTCACATGAATTGAGACAGATTTTGAACAAAGTTTAGATAATTTTAGACACATTTAAATTTTAGAATGAACTACAATGGGTAATTAATAAAAAAAAGCGTCTAATATAAATGTCATTATGCTGTTAATTATTAAGAATTGAAAGAAAATTTAATATGGTACAGCTGATCTCTTAAATAATTGCTATTGATGTTTATTCTATAACTAATTAATAAAAAAAATCTAATCTGTGATTATTCTGTACATATGTCTGATTCTTAACATAAAAAACAAATACTTTCTGTTTTCGCTCTAGATTAGAACATCCGATATCATCAACTTACATTTCACTCCAGTCTCATGAAATATTTTTTTCATTCCCTAAGATTGCAAGAAGATTTCTATGACGTGTTTTGGTTAATGCGTTTGATAAAATAAGATTCTGATTAAGGATTGTCCGAAATTATTGTCGCAATACAGAAAGATTTCTAATAATTTTGTTTAATCTACAACTAATTAATAAAAAAATCTCGTCTGTGTTTATTGTATACATTTGTCTGATTCTAAACATTAAAAAAATGTATACATTTAATGTTTTTGGTCTAGGTTAGAGCTCTAGTCATTTTATTAAAGTATCATAAAATATTTATTCATTTCCTAACTTTAGAGGAAGATTTTCTACGTCGTGTTTTTATTAATGCATTTCATAAACGGAGATTCTGATTAAGGACTGTCCAGAATCATTGTCGAAATACAGAAACATTTCTACTCATTTTAATTATTTTGCATGTGTTAAGACAGAATTTGAACTAAGTTAAAATACTTTAAGTCTCATTTAAATTTCATAATGAATGACAATGGAGTAATAAATAAAACAAATTCTGATATAAATTTTATTATACTATAAATTATTAAGAATTGAAAGATAATTTGATAAATTACAATTGATTTTTTAAAATAATTCCTATTTATGTTTATGCTATAAGTGATTGAAAAAATCCCTGGTCTATGATTATTCTGTACATATGTCTGGTTTTTACTATAAAAATGTGCTTTCTGTTTCTGCTCTAGATTAAAACATCCAATTTCATTATCTTGCATTTCATTGCAGTGTCATGAAATATTTCTTCATTCCCTAACATTGCATGAAGATTTTCTACGACGTGTTTTGATTAATGCATTTGATAAAAGAAGATTCTGATTAAGGATTGTCCGAAATTATTGTTCAAATACAGAAACATTTCTACTTATTTTGACAACTTCATATGGGTTGAGACAGATTCTGAACAAAATTGAAATAATTTTAGACTCATTTAAGTTTTATAATGAATTACAATGCACTATTTAATAAAAAAAGCTTCTAATATAAAATTCATCATCTTATAAATGACTAAGAATTGAAAGATAATTTGGTGTAGTACTACTGATCTTTTAAATAATTATTGCTATTTATGTTTATTCGATAATCATTAATAAAAGATCCATAGCCCAATTATTCTGTACATACATCTGCTTCTTAACATAAAAAATTATGTTTTCGCTCTAGATTAGATCATCCAATATCATTAACTTGCAATTCATTCCAGTGTCATAAAATATTTGTTCATTTCCTAACGTTACAGGAAGATTTCCTATGACGTGTTTTGATTAATGCATTTCATAAACGGAGATTTTCATTAAGGATTGTCGAGAACTATTGTCGAAATACAGATACATTTCAATTCATTTGAATTATTTCGCACGTGTTAAGACTGATTTGAACAAAGTTGAAAAAAATTTAGACTCATTTAAGTTTTAGAATAAATTACTATTAACTAAAAAACACGTCATATTCATAAAAAACTTCTAATATAAATTTTATTATGCTATAAATTATTAAGAATTGAAAGATAACTTGATGTGGTACAACTGAACTTTTAAATAATTGATATTGATTTTTAGTCTATAATCATTAATAAAACGATCCCTTGTTCAATTATTCTGTACTTATGTTTGTTTCTTAACATAAAAAATTACTTTATGTTTTCCCTCTAGATTAGATCATCCAATATCATTAGCTTGCATTTCATTCCAGTGTCATGAAATATTTGTTAATTCCCTAACATTGCACGAAGGTTTTCTACGACGTGGTTTGATTAATGCGTTTGATAAATGGAGATTCTGTTTAAGGATTGTCCAGAAATATTGTCGCAATACGGAAAGATTTCTACTCGTTTTGTTTATTCTACAGCTAATTAATAAAAAAATCTAATTTGTGTTTATTCTGTACATTTATCTGATTCTTAACATTAAAAAACATATATTTTTCATGTTTTTGCTCTAGATTAGTGTATGTAATGTCATTAACGTGTATTTCTTTATAGTGTCATGGAATACTTGTTCATTCTCTAACATTACAAGAAGATTTTCTACGACGTGTTTTCATTAATGCATTTGATAAATGGAAATTTTTATTAAGGGTTGTTCAGGGTTATTGTAATACAGAAATATTTCTACTCATCTTCATTATTATGTTCATTTTGTTTATTCAACAACTAATTACTAAAATATCTAGTCTGTGTTTATTCTGTACATTTTTCTGATTCTTAACATAAAAAATATATAAGGTACCCTGGGGTAATAACGCCACGTTAAGGTTCTACCAATTTTCACGGCTCAGTTTTAGATTGTATTTTTCAAACAAATATATGATTTGATACAGCAACTCATTGACTATCTATGTAAAAAAAATTAACATCATAAAATGTAATGGCGTGATTTCTTGATTAATGATATTTGGCGTTATTACCCACCTATATGGGTAATAACGCCATGCAAACAAAACTATGAAATAAGATGGAATAATTGCATGTAGATTGCCCAATTCTAAAAATACAAACTCTACAAACTTAAAAATTGACAAATTGCATTCTAAGTTATTGAAAATGTTCAATTTTTTGTGAAAGTGTAAGAAAAATAAAGGTGTGGTGTGGAAGGGATGATGAGGCAAAAGAATATCAGACCGTGAGCTTCTTTTTGCTTAAAAAGGACCGTTTAAATAGAAATATTAGAAACATTGCACAATTTTAACTGTGTTTATTTGAATCAGTATTTAAGATGTAACTCGGCCACTGTAGGGAATCAACCGAGGTATTAATGCCAAGGATCGGCGTTATTACCCCGTTATAGTTACTGCGCTGTACATTTAAAATTACAAATTATCTCGAGAAGACATCCAAAATCTTCAACAACATTTTGAAAGTCCATGAAATGTACTACAAATTTATGTAATTAACAAAGTATTTCCGGATAAAAAAATAGTCTTCACATCACAAAACGTATCTCGCAAATTTTAGATCAAGCGTTAATTTTAGTTACTTGTAAAATCAATAACACCTAAAAATGAAACAAATTAACTTTAAGCTGTTTTTGCGATTTATATGACTCAAAACCCTTCTGCGCAGAACATATGTGTGTCATTTACCAGATTATTTCATAATTATGCATAATATTAGCACTTGGCGTTATTACCCCGCTTGGCGTTATTGCACCAGACCACCTTATATATAATCATGTTTTTGCTCTAGATTAGAGCATACAATGTCATTAACATGTCATTCCAGTGTCATGAAATATTTGTTCATTCCCTAACATTACAATAAGATTTTCTATGACTCTTTTTGATTAATTTATTTGATAAATGGAGATTTTGATTAAGGATTGTCCAGTATTATTGTCGTAATACAGAAATATTTCGATTCATTTTGTTTATTCGACAACTAATCTATCTATATATATAAAAGGAATTCCGAGGATAATTAATTGAGGCACAGATAGGCTCTCATCCTCTATACCTTTTATTTATAGAGATTTTACACAGCTTAGGTAAACGCAGAAGAAATATAAAACAGATAATGTATTTATCACAAAAAATCGTCTGCTAAGAAAATCTTTTTTCATTTTGAACTTCTATAAATAAAAGGACAGATAGGCTCTCAAACAGTGAATCGTCGAATATAATTGAAGAACAAATGGAAGAACAAATGGAAGAACAAATGGAAGAACAAATGGAAGAACAGATGGAAGAACAGAAAGAAGAACAGATGGAAGAACAAATGGAAGACCTCTTCATTAACAATAAAAAAAGATATGCAAACGAAACCCCAGAACACCGATCAAACATATCTGCCGGAAACTGACGAGACATGGCACAGAAACGTGAATGTGTGGGGTTGTAGAACTGGCATTCAGATAGTCTTCGGGCTACTGAGGGCGGGCAACCGTCTAGTTAAAATAAAAATCTAGTCTGCGTTTATTATTTACATCTGTATGGCTCTTAACAATAAAAAAAATTCTTTCTGTTTTTGCTCTAGATTTGAGCATTCAATGTCATTAACATGTCATTGCAGTGTCATGAAATATTTGTTCATTCCCTAACATTACAATAAGATTTTCTATGACTCTTTTTGATTAATTTATTTGATAAATGGAGATTTTGATTAAGGATTGTCCAGAATTATTGTCGTAATACAGAAATATTTCGATTCATTTTGTTTATTCGACAACTAATTAAAATAAAAATCTAGTCTGCGTTTATTATTTACATCTGTATGGCTCTTAACAATAAAAAAAATTCTTTCTGTTTTTGCTCTAGATTTGAGCATTCAATGTCATTAACTTGCATTTCATTCCAGTGTCATGAAATATTTGTTCATTCCCTAGCATTACATGAAGATTTTCTACGACGTGTTTTGATTAATCCATTTGATAAATGGAGATTCTGATTAAGGATTGTCCGTAATTATTGTCGTAATACAGAAACATTTCTACTCATTTTGACAATTTTATATGGGTTGAGACAAGATTTTGAACAAAGTTGAAATAATTTTAGACTCATTTGAATTTTAGAATGAACTGCAATGGACTAGTTAATAAAAAAAGCTTCTGATATAAATTCCATTATGCTATTATTTATTAAGAATTGAAAGATAATTTCATATGGTACAGTTGATCTTTTCAGTAATTGCTAGTGATGTTTATTGTATAATCATTAATAAAAGATCTCTAATCCGATTATTCTGCACGTATGTCTGCTTCTTAACATAAAAAATCACCTTCTGTTTTCGTTCTAGATTAGAACATCCAATATTATCAACTTGCATTTCATTCCAGTGTCATGAAATATTTGTTCATTCCCTAACATTACATAAAGATTTTTTACGAAGTGTCTTGATTAACGCATTTGATAAAACAAAATTCTGATAAGGATTGTCCGAAATCGTTGTCCCAATACAGAAAAATTTCTACTCATTTTGACAATTTCACATTGCGTAAAGACAGATTTTGAATAAAGTTGAAATGATTTTAGACTCATTTAAGTTTTAGAATGAATTACAATGGATTAATTTAAAAAGATTCTAATATAAATTTCATCATGCAATAAATGATTAAGAATTGAAAGTTAATTTGATGTGGTACAACTGATCTTTTAAATAATCGCTATTGACGATTATTCTATAATCATTAATAAAAGATCCCTAGTCTGACTATTCTGTACATATATCTGCTTTTTAACATAAAAATTACTTTCTGTTTTCGCTCTGGATTAGAACATCCAATATCATTAACCTGGATTTCATTCCAGTGTCACGAAATATTTTGTTCATTCCCTAGGATCGCACGAAGATTTTCTACGACGTGTTTTGATTAATGCATTTAATAAATGGGGATTTTGATTAAGTATTGTCAAAATTATTGTCCAAATACAGAAACATTTCTACTCATTTTGATTTGCACATGAGTTAAGACAGATTTTGAATAAAGTTGAAATAATTTTAGACTGATTTAAGTTTTAGAATGAACTACAATGAAGTAATTAATAAAAAATGATTCTAATATAAATTTCATTATGCTATTAATTATTAAGAATTGAAACATAATTTAATATGGTACAACTGATCTTTTAAATAATTGCTATTGGTGTATATTCTATAACTAATTAATAAAAAACCGGGTCTGGGATTATTCTGTACATCTGTATGGTTCTTAACATAAAAAAATGCTATATGTTTTCGCTCTAGATTAGAACATCCAATTTTATTTACTTGCATTTCATTCCAATGTATGAAATATTTGTTCATTCTTTAACATTTCACGGAGATTTTCTACGACGTGTTTTGGATAATGCATTTGATAAATGGAGATTCTGATTAAAGACTGTCCAGAATTATTGTCGAAATAACAAAGATTTCAATTCTTTTGCGTTATTTCGCAGTGGGTTAAGACACGTTTTGAACTAAGTTTAAGTGATTTGAAATAATTTATTCTCTATGCAGTATTATAAGATTTTGGTTGATTTTCTTAATGCAATTTAAAATAAAATTACATTCATAAGAATATATTCTGAACTACTGAAATGTTTTATATTTCGGATTTCTATAGATTAATTTAAATACAATTATTCTATAGGTAAATAAATCATGTGAGGCGTAAATTTCACACTGGTCCGAAAAAAGTCTGTATGTATGTCTCTATGTATGTGACATTTTGAGATCAAGAGCCAGTGGTATCATCGCAGTGTAATTATGCTGGTCAAAGGAATAGGGTCTTCCCGTTTACCGCGCAGGAGTCCTGGCAAAATTGAGGAAAAGAAAACACCTTCACGCATCTTTACACAACTTCAAATTAATTTATTACTCACCCGTCATATCTAATTCACCCATCATACTTCGCAAATTTGTGAACAATCAACGATTTAAAATTTAACAACATCGATTAGAGCAAAAAGGGATAATTTCAAATATCATTTGTTTAAAGCATGTAATTTATTAATATTTATGGATTTATTTTAAATAATTTTTATTTTAATCCTCTTTTTTAAGGTTTCGTTCATCTGACGAAACCCTTTTCGTCCCTATCCTCTGTCTGTCTGTCACAGAGTCCGCACACAAAAACTGTATATGCCAGAGATTTCAAATTTTGTGTACTTATTGCTGAATACCTCTTGTCACACAACAAATCATAAAATTTTGAAGACTTTTTTTTAAAATTCAAATATTTTTTAAATCCCATCAGTTCATGTTGTTGTTGTTTTTTCTCTTCTAATTGCTGCCACGCAAATTTAAATGGATATCAAAAAATATTTCATTTTTCACCCATTACTTTTAAAAGAGAGGAATACTTATTTTGCCACAATTACAAAATTGGTATTACAAACTATAAAAATATAATATATCTCAAAAATCAACTGAGATACAGCTTTTAAACAAAGTGCATTGAAAAGTACATTTTTACCCTATACGAAGGTGTAAAAATTGAAAATGTGTGATATTTAGAAGCTTAAAAGTTTGCAATACGATAAATTTCAAAATTGAAATTCCATTTCTTCTAATTGTTGCACGCAAGTTTAAATAAAACTTTTATGTATGTAACGTAAATTAAGGGATTAAATAGATTACGTAAAAACGTTCTTATTTCTTTTTATTTCATCATATGAAATCATATTTGTCATCTATTTTGACATGCGAAATGAAATATTTTTTATATTTGTTAAATTATTATTCCTTTAAATTAAGAATTAACACACATTAATTAACACAATAGATCTTTCATAATAAGCCTAGCCTTCAAAGTTGACGTTTTGGAGCACATTTCCCGACGGAAGCAGAAAAACCGGTCGAAAAGCAGGAGAAAAATGGGTCACGTGATCGAAATAGCTTAAAACTGGATAGGTAATTTAATTATCATAAAATGGAAAACTAAGTTCGATTCGAAATCGCTTCCATAGTCAGGCATTCTAATTTTATATCTTTCTGTAAAAAAAAATGAATTTGTTAATGTGTCAATGTTTTGCGCTTGTTGAGCGGAGCAGTTGAGAACACCCTTAAGTATATTAATTAAGACATATTAAGTAAGATTTAAATAAAATGCATATTTTAACTTATAACACTTCTTCTGTTATTTCAGTCACCATTTAAGTAAAGCAATGAACATTTTAATGTTCTTTTTGTATATTTAATGATTCAATCAACGTGAAATTTTGCTCGTCGTCTTATGAATCTGTTAACAATTCAAACGTACTTAAGGCTACAGTATTCAAAATCACAAAATTTGACAAAAACAAACAAAAAAAAAAAAAAAAAAAAAAAAGAAATAAAGATTTTTTTTCCTTTTTGAGACTAGAAACTACACTGTAAAAAAAAGGGGTCGATCTACTAAAAATACTTTAGTGATCCTTGTAATTACTAAAAAATTTTCAGTAATCTTAGTCGGTTACAAAATAATCTGTAAGAATTACTAGAAAAAAGTTAGCAACGAATAGAGTTAATAGTTTTATATTTTTAATAGCTCTTACTAAAACTCGGTTTGTGTGACCTTGATAGCATAGTGGTTATAGTAACGGACTCCAGGCTAAAAGTTCCCGGGTTCGAAACTTACCACCACCAAATACACCCCGAATGTATGTAGTGTCTCGCTAATAAAGGGATTATGAAAATCCTGTCGGAGCAGGTAGGAATGTATGGTGCTGCCATCTATTGCGGTTTTGTCGAAAATCTTCCGCTTCAGAAGTCTGGATGCAACTCGAAGGAATTGCCTGCCCATCGGGTGCACGTAATGGTTATTAAAAATAATTTTGGAGCTAATACTAAAATTTGCTTGGTGGCTCATACTAAAAATTTTTAAGTTAGTTATACAAAAAATTCTTTTGTTCAGTTTACAAAAGAAATGCTTGTTTCACTTGCAAAAAGAAAGTTTGTAATGGTTACTAAAAAATTCTGTGGAATACAAATTTACTAAGAAATTTTTAGTGACCTCTTGATTTTTTTTTTTACAGTGTAGACCTTATGAAACTAGATGCAAAAAGATTTTTTTTTAATTCTGAAGCTTCTTTGTAGAGGTATAAGCATTTATATTTGTAAAAACTGTATATGCAGTTTGTTTTACTTAAAATGCTGTTTTTTTTTTTTTTTTTTTTTTTTTTTTTTTTTTTCAAAATGGAAAGTTTTTTGCATTTCTAACTTTTGAAACGATCTATGCGCATTCTTAACTATCAGATTCTTTAAAAGTTTATACTTTATATTCTCTGTACAATAATAAATAAATGTTAGCATAAAAAGTTGCATTTCAGGAATATTTTAACGTTGAAATTTATATGAATATGAAAATATTCTACACTCTTAAAACGAAAGAGCTAATTTGGCTTCTCATGAAAGATCTGTAATTTTTTTCGATCATATAAGAGTTGTTTTTCAAACGATTAAATCTTCTTGATCTAAATTGGTTATTTAAATAGCTCAACTTCATTTAAATTGGTTAAAACTCGAGTTATTTTAACTCTTTTTGAGAAGCTGCCTTTCAACATTGAAATGAGTGGATTTCAGCTCAACTTGAGCTATTTTGTGGCTGACTTTTTAAGAGAGTACGAAATAGCATTTTTTACAAAAATGAAACGGATCTGTCAAAACATTTTTTTTTTCTACTTATATATTCAGTGAACTTTTACAATTCATGACAACTTCCATTGTAATTCATAAAAAAATATCTCCTAAATAAATTGTGTTGTATTTTTTGCAAAAGAAATGCGCATGGGACATTTCCTTTGTTTTAAAATTTAAAAATTGAATAATTAAAAAACTTTTTATTATTTTATCACGAAATTTTGAATACAATTGTTTGAGTTTGCCATTAACACATCTATAAAATTTCAAATGAATCCATTGAAAACAGAGGGATCTTTTTAAATTGCCACTGTCCTCCTAAACGAAGTTTTTTATGAATTTCAATAATTTGCAGATTTTTTTTATCACCTCCTTTTCTATAATATATCAGTTTTGAAAATTTAAATATTTTTAGACAGTAAAGAGTAACATTTTTGACATGTTTTATTTATTGTTCTGTTCTTTTCGTGTAATTTTGATATTGCTGTTTTATTTAACCACATAATTTACTACAAGTTTTATTCAGGCTTTTCTTTTTAGCTAATATATTTCTCCACAAGAGATAAAAAATAGCACGCACTAAGAAAATATAACATTTCAAAAACTTTTTACAAATTTTCACTTTAAATTATAGTATAAACAGGTTTAAAAGAAAACTTTTTTTGGAGAAAACATACAATTGAATTTATTTTAGAAAGGTAGAGAACTCAAAGAAAGAAAACTGTTTTGGAGGTTTCATCTTTCTGAATTTATTAGAATGTTTTGAAAGTAATGTTATAAAACTTATTTTTTTTATCAAGATTATATGCTTAAGGATAAGGGCATGCTTAAGGGGTATTGGGAATATATTTTTTTCAGAAAATATAATTTTCTAGCATTTTCTCAAGATCTTCCATTTTATGAATGTTGTTTCAAATTTAAATGCAAATATAAGATACAATGGCTGGTGTCTCACATTGAAAAAAAAGTATACGTTATATTATTAATTTTCTTTCGCAATATCTTCTTTTTTTTCTTTTTAATACGCTGAATTACCGGTATTTCACTAATTTCCTATTCTTTAATTATATATATCATTGCTTCTATTAAATTCTACATAAATTAATTATTGTCTTACTCATTTTACTTAAATATAAAGCTTTTAGTTTATTCCTAAATTGCCTCATCATTTTTTACCAAATTAAATTATTGATTGTGAATTTGAATGTTTGTAAAAGAGCCATTTCTTTTTTATTATTTTTACTTATTTCTATTGCAAAGTTTTTCCCTCTTTGGGATTTCTAATTTACTGTTTCTCTTTTAGCTAGTTCGCGTTTATTGCAGCACTCATTGCAGAATTATTTTCATGGGCTTTTCCGCATGACGTTCGTGTTCTTTTACCAATCAGAAACTTGTGACTTCATGATTTGTATCCTTGCGAATGGATCAAAAAGCAAGAGCATTCGATGAAAACGCAGAGTTTAGAGATTTTGTATGACTTTTTCAGCTTGTTGGCATCTTCTTTGCCAGGCGATTTCTTATAAAGATACCTTGTTTGCTTCTAAATTTCTTTATATTTCCACTGTGAGTTTCAGTATCTAACAGGGAACTGTTTCAGTTAATTTGTTGTCAATAAAACATTAAAGCTAAACAGATGTCTTTTTATTCCATGGAGCAACTCCAAATCTTTGAAATGATTCTATTGTTGAGCCGCTTCACGACCTGCAACGACGACTCGTAAAGATGTCGGTATATATGGATTTAAGCTTACCTATCACTAAAACGAAATTACCATGCATTCCATTGAATACTTATTTCAAAACTTGGGTAACATTCAAAGAATTTTCGAACCGAATACGTGCTTACTTCTACATTTCGACTTCACATATACATGTAGGCATTTCCATGCGAACTTGTTTGTCTGTTACATACTACGATTTTTTAAATACCAGTATTTTAAAGCGAGAAAATGCGGCTTAGTTTATCGGAAATAGATCGTCAATTGAATAAGGCGAAGCGAACTTTTTGAAAATAACGGTGGCCAACAAGCATTAACGATTTTCAGTTGCGTAACAGACACACAAGTTCGTATGGAAATGCCCATGTCTAAATCTAGGAAAATATAATAAAAACAAGAATGCAAATGTGTATCTCATTATCCTTATTACTATCGATTACGAAAAGTGTTCTTTATCTTAGAAAGAATATATATATATATATATATATATATATATATATATATATATATATATTTATATAATTGATATTTATGACAAAAGGAAAGAATTTAATTTTAAAGTTAATACCTTTACTAATTTTAAATCATGTCTTCATAATTCTGTATATCGTAATATAATACTTAACCATTTATATAGAATAAAATGTGTCTGTTCTTCCCTTTTAATTAATACTAATATTAAAAAGCTTGTATATGATGCTATAAATAATGGTTATCCTAAAAAGTTCATATATTCTTTAATTTCTAATTAGATATTACATGATCTTATAATTAATTCTTTGCGTAAAAAATGTATAAAAAAATTATAAAACATAAAAATAATAATAAAAAATTAAAAATGTTAAAAAGTAATAAAAATATATATATATAAGTTGGTTGGGTGGGTAGATGTTACAGTACGGAGGAGGGTGGTGTTGTCTGGATAAAAACGCAAAGGTTAATTATTTATAAAAAAAATTGAGAGTGGGTTATTTATTTTAACATAATTTTTAAATTGTTTAATTTACACCAATATATGGATATTTGTCTAGTTATATCTATAATTAAATAGCTATATTTTAATTATCAAATTATTTTTAATGTTATTGATATAATTTTTGGTATTATTATTAATAATATTATTACGATTATTATTTTTTTTATTTTTTTTAATTTTTATTCTTTTATTTTTATTTTATTTTATTTTTTAATTTTTATTATCCTATATTAAGATAATGAGTTTTTACCATGTAAAGTCACTATAAATGTTACTGATTAAAGTAACAATAATGTATTTTAAGTTATATGTTAATTAATTTAATTTTATGTTAATATCGATTATTAATTATTTATCCGGTTCAATTATATTTCCATTCAGCTTTATCTTTTTTGTTTGTTATGGATAACTATTATTTTTACTTACTTTCAACTCCTTTTTGTAAAATATCTTTGTTCCTTGTTTAATAATTTGGTTTTTGTGTGATGGTAGTCCCAAATTCGTATTGTTTTGCTTTTTCATGGCAAATACGAAGATGAAACCACACACTCCATTTGTAGTTCCAAAGTATTTGGGACCTGAAGATTCTGCTTTGGTTCTACAAATTTCATTTGCATTCATATTATTCTTTTTTTCCTTCCATGTTCAATGTGCTATAAGTTATTAAATTCAATGGTTAATTTCAAATGGTTAATATTGTTTACTGTAATTCAATTTAATTCTTCGTTTTGGTTTATTGTTTTATTGATGAAATCCATTGGTGAATCTTGTCTACTTTTAATGGTATTATATATATATATATATATATATATATATATATATATATATATATATATATATATATATGTATATATATATATACTGAATGAATTATATTTGTGAGATTTAAAAATTCATTTATAATAAAAAAAAATATTATTGTTATTATTTATTTTTGTTATTGATTTTTGCATATAAATCTGGAAAGTTTGTACAGTGCATTAGTCAACTTTCTCGATCCAGAAGGCTGTTTTTCTCGATGCTGCCAATTTTCATATACACGATTTTATGTTTAACAAACACTGTATGCATTCTATCAAACACAATGATGGTTTCAAAAAATGTTATTAATCAAACTTCTTTAAATTATCACAAAATTTCTTTACATACTTTGAAGTAAGAGAAATGAGACATTCGCTAAACATTGATTTCGTTAACATTGACATTGGCATCGCATTGAAACTATGACATAGGCATACGCCATTGGTATAGCAGCGCCACCTATCGAGGAATTTACAGTAAAAAATAAACGAATATCAATTCATGTCAAGGAATAACTGGATTTGGACTTTGATTAAATTCCGTGTATACAGCCTGCTAAATTTGCTCAACAGGTGGCGCTGCTATGCTGCATTTTGTGCGATATTCGCAATAGTTCTATCAAAATAATTAATGCAGGAAATTTCTGAAAACTTCAGATTCAGTTAGTCCTTGACATAGATTGACTTTTTTTTTTTACGTTTTGGTGTAAATAAATCGCTGAATAAGTGGCGCTTCTATGCACCATTTTTTAAAGATTTTTGCAACAGTTTTATCTCACGAACGAATACATGGATTTCCATCAAACTTAAGGTTCGATTAGTCCTTGACATGAATTGATGGTGGTTTTTTTTTGTTGTTGTAAATAGCTCTACAAATGGCACTGCAGTACCGCATTTGTTACGATTTCTGTAACAGCTCTATCTCAAGAACTAATGAAAGGATTTCCATAAAACTTCATATTTAGCTAATCCTTTACATGAATTGTTTTTTACATTTCTTTACCAATCGTCCTACAGGCTGCTATGCGGAATTTCGTAGGAGTTACACGACTTTAGTGATAGTCATATCTCAAGAAATAATGCACAGAATTTCATGTCTTTAAAATCCTCATGATGAGCCTTAATTGCCCCTTAATTTTGTCGCTGTGATAGCAAATTTTCAAAGATTAATATGCATGAGATAGAAGAACGTTTTAGAGTTGCTACATTATACTACTTTTTCATTAAATTGATAAAATTTTTATATATTGGGATGAAATGATTTATTTTGTATGTTAACAAAGTCTAATTAATGAAAAAATTCCAAAACCGACAGATTTGCTTTGCAACGAATTTGGTGAGCTTCCTAGTGCTGAAATGTTTAATACATATTCAATAATCGCAGCCCATAATTTTTAACAATAATAATATTCCAACTTTATCTCAGAAAATATTTCCGGTTTTACTTGCGTAAATGTTAAATGGATTTTATTTATCTTTTTCTGAAATCAACGTTGTAGGTAATTTTCACTTCGAAATTTTATTAATATTCACTCACATTTTTTAAAATTCAGATTAATATATAATTTTATAATTTTGTGTAATTTCCAAAAATAATTTAAATACTCAATGTTAAAATAAAAATGCAGAATAAAGTGCTTTTTGGTCGTAAAAATAATGTGAAAAATTTTTCTTTTATAGGGTAGATTTGCCAGTAATGGACCCCCTTAAAGAATTTCTCTAAATAATAATTTTTTATTAATAGTTATAATTATTGTATTCCAATTTTTTCATATTATATTAATCTTTCAACAATATTTAACTGATCCCATAGTTACATTTCCCAATAGAAATAAAAATTTAATTTTAAATAATAGAAATATGTCTAAACAACCAAAAGCCCAGTAATGGACCACATATGTTCCAGTAATGGACCGCCTATGTTCCAGTAATGGACAACCCTAAAAAAATAACAGATAATTGTTTTTATGTGCGTTCGTAATTATGTAAATACGTAGCACCTATAGTTGTCGTTCAGTCCGTCCGTCTGTCTGTCTGACTGTCCGTTTGTCTGTCCGTCAGTCTGTCCGCATATAACAACGCAAAAACTATCCAACCGAATTGTTTGAAATTTAAAATACATAATTATTACATAATTTTATCGAGTCATTTCAAATTTTATGAAAATCGGATGAATATATCAATTACAGGAAAAATCAAAAGAATTCCGTTACATTACGGTCATTGGGGGAAAAAGTTTAAAATGCATTTTAATCGTTTGAAATTTAAAACATATAATTATTACGTAATTTTGTCGCGTCATTTCAGATCTTATCATAATCAGATGCATATATCAGTTACAGGGACTATCAAAAGTATTCCGTTACATTTCAGTCAATGGGGAAAAAGTTGCAAATGCATTTTAATGGTGTTACACTCATTCGAACATAATAAAATTGACATGAACCTATGACGTATATATATACTAAAATATAAATTCTGTACAATCTGAGATGCAAAGAATATTTATTATTAAATTACAGCGCCACACAAAAGTATCCCACTACATAATGCTATGCGGGAAAACATTGTTTGGGACATGTTTTAATTATATTAAACTGTGCCATATTTTATGAATAGGATATACGTTGCTGAAGTATGATGAAAATTACTTCCTGCATGTTTATAGGAACACAAAGAGTTTAACCACTGTACTGTATCCGAAGTATTGTCTACTATATCAGAAAGATCTGTATATTTTTAAAACTTTGTTATCGTATGAACGCACCTCATTTGCTACGCTTCACGTGCAATTTTCAACTTGTTTCAATTGTATTTTGCTGCAGAACTTAATGAAAACATACTAATAAAACAAAATATTAAAACTTAAATTAGAAATTCATTACATTAAAGGATTTATAATGAAAAAACATAAAACGAAATATTTAAATTTAAGTTATGAATTTATTATAATCAAGGATTTATAATGTGTATATAAAGCAAAATATTAATGATATTATTAACTGTTTATTATTAACTAACATTAAAGGATTTATATTATAAAGATATAAAACAAAATATTTAAATTTAAAGGATTTATAAGATAAAGACAATGTTTTACTGAAATCAAGTTCAGATAAAATAAGGCATTAAAAAAAAAGTCTCCAATCTTTATACATATCTTTATCTAAATGATGTGCTACGCAACTATGAAATATAAATAAGAAATCTTCAATTTAATCCTCCCTTTCCGATAGTCCAAACTAATCAATATGGAATTTTAGAATGCATTTAAAATGATAAATGTTCTTGCACTATCCAACCATTTTCAGATAATCATAGACCCCATCAATTTGGCACAGATTGATTCACCAATTTCCTTTCATAGATGCTTATATGGATATATTATCACCAATGGAACAATCTCATTATTTGCTGAAAAACATCCCATAACAGTGATTTGTTCTTTTTCGTTATTTGGTACTACATAATAAACATCTTTAACAGATTTTGATCCCCAAATTTTCCTTGTTTTAAGAGCACAAAAGAAACCTTGTTTTAACCTTATTGAAAATTCTCTCTGTATGCTTTAGAATTCGGAAGACAATATTAATAATATCTTCTTCCAAATATGATTTTACATTTCTGAAACAACTTAAAACAACTTCTTTTGTAGCGGCACATCTAGATTTTGTCAAATGCTCTGATTGTGTTTTGTACCAATTTTGGATGACTTTTTAAAAACAACTATTTATAAAGAAATTGCCTTTATTAAATTCTAATAGGTAAAATTTAAGTATTAAATTTGATTATTTAGCTTTTCAGTTAAATCGAAATATTTTATCTCTACTGAAATAACACTTTTTGTATTGGTCACTTGGATGGTCCATTACTGGAAAATCACGAAATAAGCAATCCAGTAATGGACCACCCCTCCTAAAATCCTAAAAATAAATAAAAATTTGTAAATGGCCATTGGTATATTAAATTCAATGTTTTATATTGCTAACCAAAGAAAAAACATCCAATTTTTACGGAAAAATAAAAAGGATATAAACTAAGTAAGTAAAGTCTGCTCTTAGCATGTTCATTAAGATTTTCTGTGAAAAACAGAAAAACTTTGAAACTTTATTTTCTGCTTCCTAATTGTTTTGACGAAAAGTGTAAAAAATTAATCCAGCTTATAAATCATGCAAGGTGGAGTTCAGAAAAAAATAATAAAAGCTTAACTCTTATTTATTATTTTTTATAAACGAAAAAGCGCGAGGTGGCCCATTACTGGAAGGTGGTACAATACTGGCACACCTACCATATAATCTTTATATAAAATAATCTTTCTATAACATAATCTTTTATTATTATTATTATTATTATTATTATCGTTTCTTTTGTTCACTTTCGAACAAAATGCTTTATTCATAATGAAAATTCTATGAAAATATTTAAATAATAAACCGCAAGCAATAAATAAATAATAAATTTTTATTTTCTTCATATCAAACACTTAACAAAAATAATTAGTGCATAGTCGCATATTGAGCAATTAATAAAAAAAAAGATTCATAAATTACGATTTTTAATGTATTAAATATTCAATGAGTAAGTAATGATATTTTTAATATTTAAAGCTATTTTTAAAATATTCAGGAATGTATAAAACTACTTCATATGTGTTTTATTCTGAATCCGAATCATAATGAAATTGTTAAACGTCAGTAAAAGTTTTATAAAATTCTAAATTGAGAAAACTTTGTTTAAAAACAATGTCTCTTAACATTATTCTTATTTAAGCAACAACAAAAAAAATGACTTTTATTTAAATAACAATAGCCGTATTACAAATAAATATTTAAATTGTTTTTTTGTTCTTTTAAAATCAAAAGTGTTTTGCATTTGTTATTTCAAGCAGAAAAAATATTGAAATGCCCCTATTTGTTTAAATATATTATTTAAAGTCATTCATTTAAATAAACATTAGAATAATAAGTAATTTGTAATGCAAAGATGATTTTCTTTTGTATAACATATTTGTTGTCTGTGATTTATTGAAGTAAACTATTTTTCCGTCTTAAATTTTTCATTAAAAATAAAATAAATATAACGATTTTTGTAAAGTGGGTTTTTTTGTGTTTTTATTTAAAACCTAAATGACATCATTGACAAAATTTTGGAATATAACTCTATTACACTTTTAACACAATCAACAGTAATAGTCCGTCCATTTATCAAGTTAAACTGAATAAGATTTTCTTATACCAGGTGCATCATAAATTCGTGCAAAATTAAAAAATCCCTAATAAAAAAATTAATGCTCGAAAAAAATTTCGGTATGTGCGAGTATGATCAGATGGTGTATTTATGTATTTATGTCGGCCAATTATCTACCCTGTTGGATATAGGCCCGAAGGGGTGGGATGCCATCCGTGGGGGTCTTTCTAAGGGAACCTAATCCATATTTACGCAAGGTTCGAAGAAAAACACGGAAAACACCTAATGGTTAGGTCGACGGTCGCGATTGGGTTGTAACCCAGCTCCTACCGTCTACCAGTTTGGAGGTCAGAACCTCGCGGCCACTGGTGGGGCATGATCAGCTGGATTTTGTTTTTTTTCTATGTATAATAAAAATGACTCCAAAAGAAACCAATACAGAGCGCTTACACGTCATACTAAGGCGTTTTATGCAAATAAGGCTAGCAATAAAACAACTAGCTGGAGATGGATTAGTCCTTCGACATCGGCAGCATGCTGTCGTTTGCAGATTCATTGCTGGTGGGTAAATTTTTCTACAAGAATCGTAAATCCACAAATACTGCATCACAGAAGTTTGTCATGTTGAAAATGTTTTACTAACTTATAATAAATAATCAATGTCGTGTTATTGGGATTGGTTTCATTGTCTATTTGTCTTTGCTTGATTTGGATAAAACGTCCAAATACTGCGTGTAAGCGCCCTCTATCGGCTATTTTTGGAATCATTTTTTATTATACATTGAAAAAAAATCCAAAATCCGTCTGATCATACTCGCTCAAACCGAAATTTTTTTTGAGCATTGCTTCTTTTATTATGGATTTTTAAAGTTTGCTCGAATTTATGAAGCACCCTGTATTTCTGCAGACAGAGGATGGGGGAGGGGGTAGTTCGGTTTTAATTTATGTTTATTTCTTCTAAATACACAGATTTCAATATTTTTGCTACAATGTTTTTTTGTTGTCATTGTGTATCATGTAAAAGTGCATAATTTACATTTTATTATGTGTGACTAAAGAATAGGAAAATAGTTATGTTTGACAATTGAGTTATAACAATTTATAATTTACTTATCAGTATTGAATGGTAATCAACCAATATGTAAATTTTTGCTGCGCACTGTGCAACAATGTTCAAATGATTAATAACACCACGCCATAATAATTAAAAAATTACAAAACAGCTTACTGTAATGTGTTTATTTATTTTACCAAATGTTTAATATTTCTACACTGTTGATTTCTATAAATTCAGGGCTCGCGCCGTTGCTAAACTTTTCATACTGTCATACCACTATTTTAAAACGGCAATTTTTATTATATAATTCTATTGTAGATGTTACAGGAACCTTTCACGTAGATTTTTGATTTAAAGTACTGGTAGCAAAGTGTCAAAATTTTGGGAACGGTGCGAACCCTGTAAATCGCAATGTACTCATTCATTGCAGATACGTATATATCACAGTAAATAACTAATCAATCTATTTTAGATTACGAACCGTTACCTTTAATGCGCTTACATTATATTGAAACGAAATGTTTTTCTATTTATATACATATGAAATATGTATTTATTTGTATTTTTGATGATTTATTAATAAAATGTTTTATTTCATTTTAGGTAAGTAAACAGGGCTGGTTATCATACAAAAATGCACTAAGGTAAATAAACGATCAATATTCATGTCGTTGTTATTGCTATTTAGTAAATGAAGATTATATTCATATATGCACGTAAATATAAGGTATCTGAAGGTAATTTGGCTACCTTAATAATCGATTTTTTTAGCAATAGTTGTAAATGATTTTAAAAAAATTAGAAATGGTCTAAAATTGAAGAGTCTTTCTAGTATTGGAAAAAAATTAAATTAATTAAGATTTAAACTTGCAGTATTTTTTTTAAAAAAAGACTAGTTTACGAAGGTAATATGCCCTGCCCGTATGTGTGGAGCGAGTGGGGAGATAAACGTAATCTATCCTAAAAACCTCAACCTATGTCTTAATTATTATTTGTTTTAAGGCCCTACAATAGTCATTGAAAAAGACCCAGATGATAATCTAAAGTCTATGGGGACGTTCTTTTCAAATATCTCGCTGAACTTTTAATAAGGTACCTGTACCCAATATGGACACCCTAAGGAAAATGTATTTTTTTCACCCCTATGTACAAGTCATAGGACTCCAAAAATATGTGTCCACTATCCTTGGACTATTGACTATCATTATTAAAATTAGCGACCTAGTAATTAGTCTGGTTTAATTTAAATGATAAAAACAAAAAAAAAATGTTTACAAGTGTCCATATAAGGAACTACCTGTCCCTAATATGGACAGGTGTTTCCTTACTGACTTTCTACACAGTGTGTATAGAAGAGCCACTTTTCCAAGGGATTTTAGAGGAGAGGGAATAAAAAAAATGTATCTTAAGGTAGGGCGGATGAGGGGGACAGTAAATATCTTCAGAACATGCATTTTAGAAAGGAGAGGGGCAGTCAAGGTTATTACCCTTCGAAGACCCATGCAAATCCCCTTAGTTTCTAGTAAATATTATGAAATAATATTGTTGGTTTTACTTATTTTTATAGCATCTGTCTGCGAATTTACATCTGTTATTACTCAATCCTCAAATCTTGGGCAAATAGGAACTTTTCACCATAGACAGTAAGTCCCACATAATCCTCATGAACATATCTACCACATGTGATGCATGGCCACATGTTTGAAAAAGCATCAATGCTGCAAAAGAAGCGGTACCACCTCTCCTTTGTTGAGGAAGTCATTGGTACCTACAATTTCGACAACAGATATCCTACTGGTGGGGGGGGGCTTCTTTTTATTTTTCTGCAAGGGTTTTTTGAAGGAAGGTTTTGAGGGTTTGTTCAAATGGCATCTTGTTGAACAAAGATTTTACCACTTTGGTGCCTTTTCAATTTATTGCTTGGCAACGTTGAATTTTCTTCTTTCTTACAGTTGTAGTCGATGGGGACATAAGCTCTCCATATTGGGAACCGGGTGTAGTTTTACTAAATCTTGTAACAAATGACTAAGGAAAATATTTTTAAGCAAAATATGCAATAGCAATCGAAAATATGTTTTATTAGCTTTCTAAAATACTCCACTTTTCAACAAGTAATGTAATTTTACCATATCTAATAAGAATTTAAGCTTACAAGTAATTAAGATCAGCACATCTCGAAACAACAAGTTTCCTCCTAAATGGCGAACAGCGCGCTTTTTTACACTTTCCAGCCTTAATTATCTTTTTAACTGCCTTTCTTCTCGAAAATGTTGAGCCATCTTTCGATTAAAATTATTACCTTTAAAAATATTAGGGGTGTTCATATTGAGAGCCCTGTCCATATAGGGTACAAATACTTTATTTTTACCTGATTTTTTTGCATCGGATAGCTGAGGACGATCTAGAACTGGTCTAGTTTTTAGTTTTTCGATTTTGGTTACATTTTTTAATATTAGGAAAGTTTCAGTTTCACAACCGGTTCAAACCGGTTGAGAAATTTAAAGTTTTTTTTAATCTCAAACCAAAATCAAAAAGTAAAAACTAGGCAGATTGTAGATAATCTGTCAGATTTTGGTTACATTTTTAAATATTAGGACAGTTTCAGTTTCACAACCGGTTAAAATCGGTTTTGAAATTTAAAGTTTTTTTTAATCTCAAACCAAAATCAAAAAGTAAAATCTAGGCAGATTGTAGATCATCTATCCTACGCAAAAAATCATGTAAAAATATTAAACTGTGAGCGAGATATTTGAAAAGAACGTCCCCGCAGACTTTACATTATCATCTGGGTCTTTTTCTGTCACTAGTGTTGCGCCTTAAGCTTTTTTGCATTTCTTTACTCCTGAATGCTAGAATTTCAAGTTACAGCCACAATCCTGCACGTTTTCTTTTGCCTCTCCTGTGAAATTTAGTTTTGTTGAGATGTGGCATTTTCTTGCGAATGAACAATATACGTAAAAGACACCATCTGTCAAGATCTTCCTCGTATCATCATATAATGGAAGCATCATCCTTATAATAGGTGTCAAAATGAACGATATTAGTAATATTTGGATTTAATGTGAATGTATTTCCATCTTAAATTTCAACAATAAAAGTTGCCTGAGAAATAATCTGTTATCACTGACCTGTGTTACTAAAATATCCAACTAACTTATAATAAATGAATAAAATTGCAATAAAATAAAAAAAAACAATTAACTTGAAGTCGAGGTTACATTTTACTTTATTTTTTATTGCTTTTTAGCAAATGCTTTATCGGTTTTAGGATATCTTAATTTTAAATATACTGAAAAGTTATAGTAAAATATATTTTCTTTGTACCAAATATAAATGATATTTTTTTTTTATTTTAGTCATGATTTCAGTTATATCAGAAAAGAAAAATAATTTTAACATTTAAATTTATGAAAAGTTTTTTTATTATTATTTATACATCATTAGAATTAAAATATGCCTTCACAAGTCACTCTAAAAAAGGTTTGAATTTTAATATGCAATTACATGAATAGAAATTTATTTTAAATCACATACCTACAATAATTGAAAATGTTTTATTTGTTTGTATTTGAAATTGTATTGAATTTTGAAAGGAAATATTATTCATGCATTGCATGTAGTTCGATCATAGGACTTGCACTTATGTTTTTTAACTTAAATAAATTATTTTATACAAATTAAACGAAATACTGAGTAAAATATTCCATAGTGTAAAGTAAAAGTAAAATATTTTGAAATTTATGCATGCTTTATATTCGAAATCTGTATTAAAATCATACTTTTAATAATAAAAGCTTAAAGGGAATTGTTTCTAAATTTAACTTTCTATCTTTTATTTTATAAAATGTATGTTTACTAGCTCGTAACAATATCATCTCACTCTGAGAGTAAAATTGCTTGAGTTTTTGAGCCGTTTTCTATTGAAACCTCAAAAGATGTACAGTGGAGCATCGTTTATACGACGCCGAAGGGACTACCGAAAACGGCGTATAAACAATAATGTCGTATAATCGATTTTTACTTCTTAATCTAGAATTAAATTTGTGGTCATTTAATTTTAATGTCAACGTGTTGATTTAATAAATTTTTAAATAAAAGAAGCTAAATCGAGCAATTAACACCCCCCCCCCCCACACACACACACACCAAAAAAAAAAGAAAGAAAAAAAAGGAGACAAACACAGTAAGAAATTAAAATTTACGTAAATTTATTTTTTATTTTGATCTTTTTACCTAACATTGCCGAATAAAATGTCTGTGGTTGTTTGACGTGAAGATTGACGTTGAGTTTTAATTAATGATTTGTGCAGTGAGTCAAAGACCTGAAAAGATTTTCTTTCGTATACGGGCAAACAAAATAAGTTCTTAATATATCAATGCAATTCACGGCATTATTTACTATCGCAACATTTACTATCGAACTCCTTTCAAATTTCAATTTTTGCTTTTACCACGATGGACTCACGTTTTCGAGACATGTCTAAAAAGAGCTGTGGCCCAAGCAATAGGAAAACAGAAGGGCGACGGAAAAAAAATATGTACTGTTAATCAGGGATGTGCAAAGGGAAAATTGCGCATTTAGACATTTGTAAAATTGTTAAAATGTCTTTAAAAGCTGTTTATCATTTTTATCATTTCGTGTATTTTAGTGTCAGGGCACATTAATGCTGTATATTTTATTTATGTTAAAGAATGGTCCGCTGTTTGTGATTTGGCTGGTTGGTAGTGGAGTATTTTCTCCGGAGATTAAGCACCTATGCCAAGTTTTTGGTGGGTGACCGGGATGGGTGATCCCCCCAACCTTTTCTTGTGACAGGCCAAAAATGAAGTTGGTAGTATAAATTTGGCGCCCCCTAAATTTCGGCGCCCGGGACGACCGCCCCCATCCCTTTTCGCACGGCGCTGCTGTTAATGCATTGATAAGTGCATTGGTGTTTATTTATTGGTGTTCATTCTGGCAAATTCCGCTCGTTCTTAAAATGCACAAGAAAAAAAAATCACGTGTACAAATTCGAAAACGGACGCATAAACGATTTTGTGTCGTATAAAAAATGTATTTTCACACCGTAAAAAAATAAAAAAATAAAAAAATAGACGATTTTACGGAAATACTACTAGTAATCTGGATGCCAGTATAATTTACTGTTTTTACCTGAAAAATATCCGTATATTCCAGAAATTTTTCCGTATTTTCCTGGAATTTACGAGAATTTTTCCGTTAAAGAACAGTAAATTGTATTGGCGTTCAGGTTACCAGTAGTATTTCCGAAAAATCGTCCTTTTTTTACAGTAATAAAACAATTAAGAAAAAATTGGGACCACGCTAAAATGTTCTATAAACGTAAACGTCGTATAAACGATGCTTTACTATCCTTAAAATACCTTTATTATTGCAAAATAAAAAATATATTCTTACTTAAACAACAGAATGGAATAAATAGATCTGAAGTTTCATGTTTTCTGTTATGGTTTATTTAAATAACTGTAGATATGTAAAATTATTATTTACTGAAAATTTCAGTTATTATATCAGTATAAAATAAGAAATAGTATAAATTTATATATTTTTACTATGAGCAATTTTTTGTCGTACAGTGTATGGTATTTTGATATTTAAAACTTATTAAAACTAGTCGGATGTAGCAATTCCAAATCTTTCTTCTATTTGATACATGTTAATACTTCCTGAAAATGCAGCATTGCAGAGCAATCAGTTATGTGATTTACACTTAAATCTAGTTAGCTAAACCTTACGTCATCTTATAGCTGAGTCTAAAATGATGAAAATCCGAGCGTTAGTTTACGAGATAGAACTTCGTGTGGAGATATTAAAAAAATCTGCATAAAAACACAACTGTTGTGTAATGTACACACAAATAAAAAGAAAACATATCAAGCCCAATATTTTTTTAGGGCTTTGTAAATTTGAAGTTTGATGAAAATCCATGCTTTAGTTCTTGAGATACAGCTCTTACGAAATCTGAAAAATGCAGCATTCCAGGCGATTTGCACCAAAAAATAAATGATTCATATCTATATCAGGGACTAACTGAATCTGAAGTTTGATGAAAATTGGTAATTTAATTCTTGAGAGAGAGCTATTGAGATAATGCTGCAGAAAGCAACCCGACCTGTTACGCTATTTACACCAAACAGTAATCATCATCAAATTACATCGAAGTCTAACTGAATCTAAAGTTTTATAAAAATCCACGTATTAGTTCTTGAGAGAGAGATATTGTGAAAATCGTGAATGATGCCACAAAACAGTGGTCCTCTGTTGAGCGATGTACACCAAAAACTAATCACCTCCAGTTTATATCAAAGTCTAATATAATCAGTTTTGTGAAATTCTGTTCATTAGTTCTTGAGATAGAGCGCTCACAAAATGTCTGTGACATACAGAGGCAAAAAATGACAGAGTGAAAATTCACAGACAGACATTTTCTTAAAAATATGAAATTGTGTTGAGAATCTTCCACAACGTATAAATCTATAGAAAACCGGAAATGAAAATTCTTCACGATTCTAGTACTTTCTTCTTGTAAAGGTAGTAAAAAGGAAAAGGTAAAGCCGGATAAAATGGAATTCAAAGGGGCCAGAAAAAAATCAGTTGAATCAGTTGAATATGCAAATATAAACAAGTCTGTAGATTTACAAAGGAAATGGATTAGTTCGTATTATTTTATATAATTTTTATCGAGTCCTTTGTATTTTGGATTAAGTGGCAGATGTTTTGCATATTAAAGAAACATAAATAATTGGAAGATTTATTTATTGGAGAAATTTATTTTGAAATGACTCAGGTCAGTTAATATAGGATAACGTTAATATATACCAATAGTGGCAGGTTTACACAGTAATGAGACAGGTTTGGTAATGAGACAGTAATGGTTTACACAGGCAATTTTACACAGTAATGAGATTAAATCTATATCTCAGAAAATATTTTTTCTGTTAAGAGGACGCAGGGCTTGAAAAAATTTCAAAAATTTGAATTTTTGTGCTTTATCTTTATTACAAATCCCCTGATTTGCCCATACGTCATACGGGTTACGTGTTTTTACTAATCATGATTTACCCGTACCACGTATGGGCATCTATATTCCAGTCATGAGTTATTATTGTTACCAGTATATTTCTATTGTAAATTTTGTATTATTTAATCTTAGCATTTTTCTGATTTAATTAGGCAAAAATTTCTGCTTTGAAAAACCGTTGATAAAAGATTAAAAATTCTGTAAAAGACATGAAAATAGTCATAATTTGAAAGGTTACTTGATCTTATTGATCAGTTAACTGGTTAATCAATTAATTTTGAACACAGTGCAAAAACCCGCATAAAAATATTTGCATTTTTAAAGGAATTATAAGGATAATATTTTTTAAAGCAGTATCATATAATTAAAATTTTAAGTCACGATTTGTCAAACTGTATTTTTTGTGATTTATGCTGATTATTTTATTAATTCTGAACACAATGCAAAAAACTGAATAAACATATTTGCATTTTTAACGGAGTTATAAGCATTTATGTAACAATCACTTTCAAAGCCGCACACTATAATTTCAACTTTAAATCGGATTTTCTCAAAACTTGATTTTTGACGGCTATCCGTCAGACTAATAAAAAGCTATTTGATGGATTGGCTTATTTTTTCCTTATTTTTTTTCTTTTTTATGCATGTGACATTATTACCTATAAAATCAATAAAAATATTTTATATAAATTAATACTTTGTATATTTTTAATGAAAAAAAAATATTAATAAATTAAGAGAGTTGTTTTTTTTTTTAAGTTGTCCTTTGAGTAATAGTTGTATCCTCAATTGATTCTATAGAATAAAGTTCCCTGATAATATTTCAGTAAAAATTATGTTCTATAGTCAATTCAAAGTTATGATATCTTATGGATGATGATATAACATATAAATTTTTCAATTATTGTGTAATATAAAGAGAGTTTTTTTTAAATTAAGTTTTCATTTGATTGATAGTTGTATCCTTAATTAATTATGTATTTTTTATTTTATTATATTGAAGTACTTCATTTTATAATTTAATAACACTATAAACATTCCTTAAAAATATCAGAAAATTTAAATTAGTTACATTTAATAATTTTGTTTTTATGTGGACTCGAAGTGAGAGCTCTGTTTATATATATTTTTTTTTATATCAAGTTCTGAGTCCCCTAAAGACAAATTTTTTTTTTATGAATTTGTTTATTATTTTTCCAATGAAAAATGTAGGCAAATCTTTTTTACCTCGAAATTTTACTTTGTGTAACTTTATTAATATTCATTGATATTTTTCGATTGAAATGAATGTAAACTGTTATAATCTTGTATAATGATCCCATAAATACTTACAAGACTCGTTGTTAAAATAAAAATTCAGAATAATATGCTTTTTGATTGTAAAAATAATATAGGAAACATCTCATAATTCTATTTTGAATATGAATTAAAGTGTTCAGAAACTATTTTTATTAAAAACAAAGCTTTTTGGGGATTGTTCAAATGTATTTCGCAGCACTTCTTTTTATTTCGGTTAAAATCTTTTTATGTACGTACGTTATTATGTAAATACGTAGCACCTATAGTCATCGTTCAGTCTGTCCGTCCATCTCTCCGCATATAACAGAGCAAAAAGCTACCTAATATAATCATTTGAAATTTATAATATATGTAAATATTGCATAAATGTGTCGAGTCATTTTGAATTTTATGAAAATCGGATGTATAGTTTGATTACGGAAAAAAAAATATTCAGTTACATTACGTGCCAATTGGTAAAAATAGCTTCAAGTGAATTTTATCGATGTTACACTCTTTCGAACATAGTAAAATTGATATGCACCTGTGAAGTATATTCTCAAATATACATTATGTACAATGTTAAGTTAAAAAATTTTTTATTAATTTACATGTTACACAAAAAAGTATTTCATTGCATAATGGTATAAGGGGGAACATTGCTTGTTGCGCGTTTTGATTATATTATCCTATTTCACATTATACGAAATTGATATGCATTGCTGAGATTTACTACAAGTTACTTTCTGAATAACAGAAAGCAGATAATATTTACATAACACACAAGAGATTTCGTCTACTATACTGTAAACAAAATTCTGTATACTATTACACCAAGATCTGAATAATCAATATATATATAATACGAACGCACCTCATTTGTTACATTTGACGTGCAGTTTTCAAGTTGTATCAAATCATTGTTAATTTTATTAACTTAAAAAAAGGTGTATTCTTTAAAAAAATTCTTTGAAATATTTAAATAATCAACCACAGCAATAAATAAATGCATTTTTATTTCTTAACATTAAATTTTAAACAAAAATAACAAATGCATATTCTCATACTGAGAAATGAACTAAAAAAAGAAAAAGTCTCACAAACTTCAATTTTTAATGCAATAAATAGTGCACTGGATGCACAATGATATTTTTAACGTTTAAAGCTATTTTTAAAATATTCAAGGTTGTATTAAATTTATTTATATGTATATGATTTTGAATCTGAACAAAAATTAAATTGTCAAACATCCATAATGGCTTTTTAAAATTCAAATTAGAAGAAAATTTGTTTATAAATCTGTCACTGACATTCCTTTAGAAAATATTTAACTACACATTATACACATTTAAGCAAAAAATAAAAATTACATTTATTTAAATAACAATAGTAGTATTTCAGATAAATATTTAAATCGGCATTTGTTCATTTGAAATCAAAAGTGCATTACATTTGTTACTTCAGATAGAAATAATTTAGAAATGCCTCTATTTGTTTAAATATATTATGTAAAATAACTGATATAAATAAGACATTAGAATAATAAGTAATTTGCAATGCAAAAATGGTTTTCTTTTGTGTAATATGTTTGCTGTTTGCTGTTTATCGAAGTAAACTATTTAAAATTAAATATATTGAAGCTGAAAAACAAGAGAATACTCATGCTAAATTTAAATAGTTTTTAAACAATCTCATATTACCCTTAAAGATTCAGATAAACTGATGCTCTTATTCTGTTTTTAATAAGAGAAAATAATCGACATTTTTATTTCATATAGTGCTTTAAATATTTAGATTATTCAGATTGCAGTTTGTTTTAAAAATGAGAAATTAAAAGTATTTCAAATAAGAAAAGCTAATTATGTTAAACTTGCTACATAAAAGGTGTTTTTGGTATTATTTACGACGGTCGATTATCTGCATGAGACATGCAGGTTCTGCAGCGAGTGCCCTCCGTGGGACCTTTCTATGAAGCCTGACCCGTATTTACACTACTTAAACGGTCCATTACGGTTGTTTGTGTTAAAAATATAAGACAGTTATCAGGTAAAGTTTAGTCACTTTTGATATTTAAACTTTGAATTGAAAAACAAAATCTTATTGTCAACAAATGGCTATATTCAGTTTAGATATAATGAACATTTTAAAAACCAGTTCACAACTTTCAAAACCGGCTTCGAAAATGAAAGTACCTTTATTCAAGAAAAATCTACTACTGAAATCGAAAAAGTAAAAAATAGCCATATTAGAGATCAAGATCAGCTATCCTAAAAAAATCGTTTAAAATATGAAAATTAAACGAAAAATTCGAAAACAAACTGCCCATTAGGATTAATCTTTTCAGACCTGAGGTACATAAATGTGTACCTCCATTCTTTTCCACATAAAAACTAAACTGTTCGATTTTTTTACATTTTTAATTTACTTCTATACAGCTGAATGTTTTTTGCTTTAAAACAAAACCAGTAAATGTCAACACTGATGAATATTACCTCATAAAATAAATAATATTTTCATCCGAGTTTCGAAAATACCTTCAAGACTTTGTGGCCAAGAAAGTAAGAAATATTCATGATTATTTAACTTAAATGCTTTACAATAAAAAAATTTCAGGATTTGCTGATCATTTACTTGTTTAAAGACCTTAATTTTGTTATTGCGTAAATTTATATTACTGATAGCTAAACTGGTGTTTTAAAGGGATTAGTACTTTTAAATCCATATTTGTTAATTTAAATTACCTGTCCCTTATAGTACTGATTTCATAAAAATGACTCTTTCTGTCTGTCATCTATGGTTTCATTTCGATTATGCTAATGCAATAAATGCATATTTGTAGAGTTATTTTATTCTCAGGTCTGAAGAGGTTAACATTACGGAGTGGGTGTTTTCAAGTCAGTGAAAACTCCCCTTAAGTACCGCATTATCAGGTACCGAAATGTTTTTCATAAATATCTAATACCCTGTATATTACAAAGCTTCTTTCAATCCTAAGATATTCTAGAATGTTTCTTTTAACACATATTATTGCAAAATGGACAATTTTAGAGTCTACATATGGAAAGGAGTACACACAAATCTCCTAAAATATTTATTAGAATAACTGATATTTATTTGGATAAAGACTCTTATCTTTCATACCATTATAAATGAACTAGTTGGAAATTGCACGTCTAGCATGTCAAATGAGGTGCGATCGTACAATAGCGAAGTTTTAAACATATTCAGATCTCGGTGTAACAGAATACACCACTTTGGATACAGTAGAGTTACCGAAATCTTTTCTGTGTTCTTGGAAATTCTATCTGCTTTCTATTTATACAGGAAGTAACTTGTTGTAATTATCAGCAACGTATAACGCTTTCATAAAATCTGAAATAGTTTAATATTATTAAAACGCTCTCCAAACAATGTTTTTCCCTATACATTATGTAATGGAACACATTTTGTGTTCCTGTAATTTAATGACAAATATTCATTGCAACACAATTTGTTCAGAATGTATATTTTAGTACATATCTCATGGATACATATCAATTTTATTATGTTCGAAAGAGTGTGACACTATTAAAATGCACTTGAAATTATTTTACCCCACTGGCCGTAATGTAATGGAATTTTTTTTATTGTCCCTATAATTGGACTATGCATCCGAATATCATAAAATTTGAATTAACTTGAAAAAATTATGCAACAGTTAAATATTTTAAATTTCAAACGATTCGATTGGGTAATTTTTGCGTTTTTATACGCGGGCATACAGACAGACGGACTCAACGACGACTATAGGTGCTACGTATTTATATAAATACGAAATCACCTAAAAAGATCGCACATATCTGAAATAATACAAAAATATTAAACTACTATTCTGAAAATAGCGTAACTTATGAAATATTTAATAATTTAAGACAGAATTTAAGTTCTTCCCTTTATTTGTAGCAACATTCAATATATTTTTTGTGTAGCTGTAGCAAAATTCTTTAAAAATGAATATCGGCAAAAAAGAGAATGACATATCTGCTCTGAAAATATGAAATATCATGTTGGCAGTTTTTCAAGTGCTATCGACGTTCGGAATATAAAAACGGCAAGCTTAAGATGGAGTATTTTAATATTTTAGATATTTAGTAGAAGGATAAAAATATCTAAGAATGGATATTTTTTGAGACATTACAAAAATATAATTAAAGAAGAAAAATAAAGCACTGAAGGAGTGACTGCCCAAATTAGAAATTATTTTTCCTGTAACTAAGGAAATAATTTTTTTAATGCAAAATAATTTAAAATAAATAGAAATAAAAAAGATAAAAAAAATATTATCTCTATAGCAAAAACAGCCAAATTAGCACTTTTGTTTTAGATAGACTAATTTTTAAATCATAGTTTTTATTTACAATCATTGGGGTTTCGTTCATCGGACGAAACCCAATCCATCTCTGTCTTATGTCTGTCACAGAGTCCGTACACAAAAACTATATAAGTCAGAGACTTCAAATTCTGTATACTTATAGCTAAATACCTCTTGTTACACAATAAATCATATAACATTTCTAAAAAGACTATTATTTTAATTAATTTTTTTTTACCATCATCAGTTGATTTTTTGTTGTTGTTTTTTCTTCTAATTGTTGCACGCAAGTTTAAATAGATATAAAAATGATTATGTATGTAAGATAAATTAATGGTTTAGATAAATCATGTGAAAAACGCGCTTATTTGTTTTTTATCTCATAATATTACATTATTTTTGTCACCTATTTTGACACGTGAAGTGAAATATTTTTTTTAATTCCCTTTCATTTAAATTACTAACCGCCACTGGTGACCAAATTGCTATTCTCTAAATTTATGCTAAGCTTTGAAAAATTTATTTTTGTTCATAACCCCCTCAGTCCTGATGTCGCCTGGAGGCGACACTAAAAATCACCCTTTAAATTAATTTAACTTCTTCTAGAATTGTCAAAATTACATCTAGACTTTTTTAATAGATGTGTGCATGTTAGAAGCTTTGATATACAAACTAATGCATGTTTGGAGATGTTTTATAATAATTTTAACCTGGTTTTTGTAATGCCATGTAAAATTTGTCTCAGGACTGAGGAGAATAATATATTTTTTGTACAGCTGTACCAAAATTCTTTAAAAATAAATATCGGGAAAAAAATGTCGTGTCTGCTTTGAAAATATGAAATATCATGTTGGCAGTCTTTCAAGTGCTATCGACGTTCGGAATATAAATACGGCATGTTTTAGAGGGAGTACTTTAATATTTTAGAAATTTTGTAAAAAGATAAAAATATCTAAGAATGGATATTTTTAGAGCTATTACAAAAATATAATTAAAGAAGTAAAATAAAGGATTAAAAATGTGTCTGCCAAAATTAGAAATTATCTTTCTGAAATTAAAGAAGCGAGGTGGAAATTCGACGAAAGAAAATCTTTCAGAAAGAACTGATTCTTATAATAAATATACAAAATTAGTTACAGTAAAAAATGCATATTATATTTGTCAGTATAACTCACAAACAAATATTATTTTAAGCTAAAATTAACAAAATAATAGAAAAATTAATTATTTGAATTATTAAACAAAATAAAACCGAAATTAACTGGATTTTATAACAGACGATATTTTTGAAATAATATAATCATTTTAATCTCTATTTTTTTCTTTCAATTTTAAGAGAAAATGGAGTGATTCTGTTGCCACAAATACAAAATTGGTACTAAAAATTATAAAAAATATTAATGTCTCAAAAATAAATTGAGATACAGCTTTGAAACAAACTACATTTAAAAGTACATATTTTTCTCTATACGACGGTGTAAAAATTTAAAATGTACGATATTTAGAAGTGTAAAATCTTCAGTACCGATTATTGCAAAACCGAAATTGTATGGAAAAGTATTGCACATTTTAATTTCTATTTTTTCCTTTTCAATTTTAAGAGAAAATGGAGTGATTATGTCGCCACAATTACAAAATGGGTACTAAAAACTGTAAAAAAAATGAATATCTCAAAAATATATTGAGATACAGCTTTCACACAAATTGCATTTAAAAGTACATTATTTTCTCTATACGACAGAGTAAAAATTTGAAATATGCAATGTTTAAAAGTGTAAAATTTGCAGTAGCGAAAATTGCAAAGCCGAAATTACAGAAGAAAGTGTTGCCATTCGCAAAATGGCGTATGCGTTATGCACAGATACGTTTGGCCTTTATAATATAGATAATAGGTGACACTTCAGTGAAGGCTTACTGTGGACACACCAATTTTTTAGTTTCTACCTGTCTCTCTGTTCCGTGATAACTGACGCAAAAAGCACCGATTGACTGAAAATTAGTGGGTTTGTTTATGAGATACCCGCAATCAGCTATATGGTGTTCCGTTATATTTGGTTTGTTCGTTCGGAAAATATAGAATATTTTATTTTGCGCAATAATGCTTTTCTATAACAAATCAGACAATTTTTTCATTTTTATTTTTTGAAAGTAAATGGCTCATATACTGAAAGATTTAAGTGATACATTATGGAAGACGGAATTTCTTAATTAGGAATCATACATCATTCATATTAGTTTAAATTTTGTCAACATATTTCTCAAACTATTAAAATTTGCGGTACAATTTATGGAGGGGTTTTTTGTGCAGCTATATCAAAATTCTTTAAAAATGAATATCTGCAAAAAAAGATAATGACATATTCGCTCTAAAAATATGAAATATCATGTTGGCTGTCTTTTAAGTACTATCGAAGGTTCAGAATATAATGTTGGCAAAGTACTATCGACGCAAAGTACTATCGTCAGAGTATTATAAAGACAGATTAGTATTATCGTCAGAGTATAAATACAACATATTATTAGGTCAGAGTATTATTACGACATATTATTATGTCAGAGTATTATTACTACATATTATTACGTCAGAGTATCATTACGACAAAGTAGTATTACGACAGAGTAGTATTATCGTCAGGGTATTATTACGTCAGAGTAGTATTATCGTCAGAGTACTATTTACGCCCCATCAGTGGCCGAGAGGTTCTGACCTCTCAACTGGTAGACGGCAGGTTCTGGGTTCGAACCCAATCGCGGCCGTCGGCCTAACCATTCGGAGTTTTCTGGTGGTTTTGTTTGAACCTAACGTAAATACGGGTTAGGTTCCCTTAGAAAGACCCTCCACGAAGGGCACTCCCTCTTGGGCCTATATCGGCCGGCTTGGGAGTAGATAATCGGCCGACACAAAATAAACCAAACCAAACGACGCAAAGTACTACTTAATGTTGGCAAAGTTGGTTAAGTACAATGGACGTTCGTAATATTATGTTGGTTTTCTTTTAAGTACTATCGTCGTTCGGAATATTAATACTGCAAGTTTTAGAGGGGATACTTTAACATTTTAGAAATTTCATACAAAGATAAAAATATCCAAGAATTGATATTTTTAGAGATATTACAAAATATAATTAAAGATTTAAAATAAAGCATTAAAGAATTATTGCCAAAATTATAAATTATTTTTCTTGTAACTAAGGAAATAATTATTTAAATGCCAAAACAATTTAAAATAAACAGGTATAAAAAAGATAAAAGAATATTACCTGTAATAAAAACAGCCGTATAAGCAGTTTTATTTTAGATAGGCTAATTTTTAAATCATAGTTTCAATTTACATTTATTGTATGTTTAATATGTTATTCGCATAGAAAAAATACTAAACATAAATTCAAACGCGAAAAATATTTTAAACAAAATAAAGGTTCTATAAAACTTCTGAAATATTATGTATTGTAAGACAATATAAATAAATGAATTAATCAGAGGAATAACAAACTCATAAAATAAAACATCATCAATAAAAATAATATTCATCATTGATCAATTCTAATGTTTTTAATTAAATTAAAATTTTGCAGATGCTTTATTTTTTTTTAAAAAATTAACTATATTTTATCAATAGTATATCTGAAAAAAAGTCTTTCTGTAAAACATTTACATAAAAATAGGGTAGATAAATCTACCCGGCTTACCTTAAATAATTTATTGTAAATCGCAAATATTTTCTTGCATCAGAAATTGAAAGAATTTTCTTTACTTTTACACGGTAGGCTTCTGTAAAAGAAATTTTAAGGAAAACAATTTCCTTTTATTGTTTTAAATATTTAATTAATTCAAATTAGGGTCATTAAGAATAAATTGTTAACAAATTCTTATTTAATTTAAAATTACACTTTCAGAGTTCGAAAATTTACATAACATTAGCTTCTTTAAATATTATGTTCTTTCTTACTACATTTTTTGTAGTTAATAATAATTTATTCAGGTGGGAAACTTCTTATTATTATTACTATTCTTATATAAATGAAGTTTTAAGCACTGTATTTGAAAGGCTACAGTTTTTACATATGATCATTAGCGAGACAATTTCTGCTAATAAAATGCATTTTTCTTCAATAAGATGTTGTAAAAATTGAAAGTGTGAGATGTTTAGAAGATTAAAAATTGCAGTACCAAAAATTATAAAATTGAAATTTCTTTTAAAATTTATTTATGATTGGTCCAGAAAGATTAGTGTTTAATCCAAGGACTTCGTAATATATGACTTTGATATTAAGGTGGTCTCGTGTAATAACGCCAAGTGCTAAATGTTATGCATAATTATGAAATAATCTGGTAAATGACACCCATTTGCTCGGCGCAGAAGGGTTTTGAGTCATATAAATCGCAAAAAACAGCTTCAAGTTAATTTGTTTCATTTTTAGGCCTTATTGTTTTTACAAGCAACAGAAATTAACGCTTGATCTAAAATTTGCGAGATACGTTTTGTGATGTGAAGACTATTTTTTTTTATCCGCAAATACTTTGTTAATTATATAAATTTGTAGTACATTTCATGGACTTTAAAAATGTTGTTGAAGATTTTGGATATCTCCTCGAGATAATTTGTAATTTAAAATGTACAGCGCAATAACTATAACGGGGTAATAACGCCAATCCTTGGCATTAATACCCCGGTTGATTCCCTACAGTGGTCGAGCTACATCCTAAAGACTGATTCAAATAAACACAGTTAAAACTGTGCAATGTTTCTAATAAGTCTATTTAAGCGGTCCTTTTTAAGCAAAAAGAAGCTCACGGTCTGATATTCTTTTGCCTCATCCTCCCCCCCCCCCCAACCCACACCTTTATTTTTCTTACACCTTCACAAAAAATTCAACATTTGCAATAGCTTAGACTGCAATTTGTCAATTTCTAAGTTTGTAGAGTTTGTATTTTTAGAATTGGGCAATCTACATGCAATTATTCCATCTTATTTCATAGTTTTGTTTGCATGGCGTTATTATCCATATAGGTGGGTAATAACGTCAAATAACATTGGTCAAGAAATCACGTCATTAAATTTTATGAATACATATCTGTTACATTATTATTGTTATATAGATAGTCAATGAGTTGCTATATCAAATCATATATTTTTTTGAAAACTACAATCTAAAACTGAGCCGTGAAAATTGGTAGAAGCTTAACGTGGCGTTATTACCCCCAGGGTACCTTACGTAAGCCACGTTTTGATCATCATAAAAATTACGCTTATTGTTATTATTTCACAAAATTCTTTACATTTAGAAGAATTTTTATTTGAATGGAGTAAAAAAATGTTCTTGTTAATAAATAAAAAAGTAAAACAGTTACAAAATGCGTAGGCGTAAATTATCAGATATCGAAAAAACGAATCCAAAGAACGACATCGTATGAAAGATCGCCTTGTAAAACAATAAAAAGAGGTCTGATTGTCGATCCAACCGATTGCGAAATGCACGACTATCACAGAAAAAGAAACAATGTAATATAATTGGTTGTTAAAGACCATTTTTTAACATAACCTTAAATTTTAGTTTTTGAAAAAATAATTTTCCAAATGATTGTTGTAATTTGTTAAATTACATTATTTTTCACTTTTCAGTATTTCTGCTGACGGTGAATATTTTATGAAATTATCACTTTTCTTTAAAGAAGTATCACACTGCACTTAGACTTATAAGGAAAAGTTCTGTCTTAAAAGTGAAGTGAAATATATACTGGAATGAAATAGAGATATTCGATACGCTGAGCTTTAGTCAATTAATTATCTCTGGACTATGTAATATTCTAAAAAATGGAAAAATATCTAATTTATTGTACACACAACGATATTTATAACAAAATTGTTTAAGATGTTAATATTAGTACAACTAAAATCAAATCAATCATACAAATATTGATGTACATAAGAAAATAAGTATAACAAAAAAAAAAAAAAAGAAAAGAAAAGAAAATAATTACTAAATAATTATGATGCTATGGCCACTCTAGGGGTTCGGGTTCGAAATCTGTGTAAGATATGGATGTAATTGTGAATGTACTTTGTAGTTATGAAAATATGTATTGTATACAATACTGATTGGTCAAATTGTATAATATGATGCTCTTGCAACCCTGTAAATGGATTCGTCGGTAGTGTGCATTTCTATAAAAATAATTATTAGTATTGGTGTATACATGGGCAGTAGTTAGTTGCATCCATTGTGTAAATTTTAGAGGTGTCAAATAATAATAATAATAAATGCTCCTTAAAACATTATAAATGAGGAATCTGTAGTACTAACGATTAAAATTTTGGGTAATATTTTAATAAGCTTTCATTACATATCGACCGTACTCCACTGTAGTCTCGAATATTCGTTCGTAATCATGAATTTGGAAAAAAAAGTAAAAGTCACGTGTCACATATTCCAGGCATTTTAGAAACATATTAGGTAAAACTTAGTTTTACTTAATTCGAATTTTTATATTTATGTTTCAAAATAAACTATATATAGTACTTGAAATTTATTACGGTAACAAAAACCTTTGCACATAGATCAGCTTTGTAATTAAATTTTGTGTTGCATATAATGCTTCGCAAACACTATATGGCCAAAGATGACCGTCCACTTGCGATTTTAGACATTTTGTTAAATATGTAGAAAAATACATGAGGAATTATCTTGAAACTCAAAGTATGTAAACATAATAGTACAGGTGACACATTTCTGTGAAGATTTTTTCCCGAAACTCTATAGAGGTTCGTCAATCAATTAAAAAAGAACGAATATCTTTTGGATAAGCCTGTCAAACTAGTGTAGTAAAAGCGCTCAAACTATAGATTATGGTTAAGTGGCTTATTCTAGTATACGGTGTATATTTTTATGTGGATAGCATGAATACTCGTAGAGAAATTAAGGTTTTTGTAAAAACAGTCCCAAATTTTTCCAAGTTTCTTCCTTATAATTTGCAGAGTTTTTAATATAAAATAATTTTCTTTTCTTAAAATATGACAAACAACATTGTTCACAATACCCTGTCATCAGAATTAAAAAATAATAAAAATTGTATGAAAAATGTGCAGGTTTAGTAAATAATTTTTCATTGCGCATGCGTCAACGATATCAAAATTTCATTTGCAAATTTTGTTAGATAAATGTATAGAGCAACTTCTGTAAAAGGTTCAGAAATATAACTTGAAAATTCTGAAAGTGATCGTCTTTAGAAGTAGCTCAAAATTCGTTATTCCCAAAGTGAGGCAAAAAGATGAGGGGTTGTATCCATTGCTATATTGCTATATTTTTGAGCATTGTATATTGCTATATTTTTGAAACATTTAAAAAAGTTGCTCTATACATTTAGCTAACATATTGCTCAAATTATATTTTGATTGCTTTCGCGCATGCACAGAGCAATATTAATTAGTAAACTTGCTCATTATTTCTATTTAATCATAATCTACAGTTTGAATACTTTTGCTACATTAGTTTTGACAGGGTTATCCAAAAGATATTCGTTATTTTTCAATTTGTTGACGTTGCCTTATGGAGTTTTAGGAAAAAAATCTTCGCGGAAATATATGACCTGTACTATTTTATTTACACACAAAGAATTTCAGAATAATTTTTCATACATTTTTTTAGATATTTAACAAAATGTCCAAAATAGGGAGTGGCCGGTCACCTTTGACCATATAGCGTACTAAAAGAGGACATCAAATATATTCATTGTAAGTAAAACATATACGTATATTTAACCAATATTTAAAGTAATGTAATAAATTGTTAGTCTCAATTATGCGTAACTTTTCATGCTACCATAATATTTTGGCCAATACTGATTATATATGTATAATATACTGTGTGTATATTAAACTTGTATTTATTTGTGTCAAAACAATAACTAATATAAAATGTATATGAAACGAAAACAAAACGAACAAAATGTATCTACATCTATCCCATATGAATATATAATGCGATAGATGATCTGTTTCAAAACCATGTTTTTGCTACCCTCAACATAAATCATATGCTCATGGCAAATTTACCTTACTTTTTGCTCGATTACCTGTCAGATATGATGAATTCAGATTTAAATGTTTCATATTTATGCATATTTCATCCTACGTGCTGGCAAAACTCCACGCAGGCGAATATATATACTTCTTTTAAAATATCTTCAGCATTGCGTTCCAAAAACATTTCTCATAGTATTTTCTTCGGATTTAAAGTATATTTATATTTTATTTGCTCCTATTATTTGGCAAATTTAAATAACGTATATAAATGAAATAAAACAAATTGTTCCAATGTATATAATTTTTTTTATAACACATAAGAAATTTAGATCAGAATGTTTTTAATTTATTATAAATCCTACACCAAACAAAGTATTTCTTCTAACAAAAATGTGATTCAGTAAAATAACGTATAAGCCGAGCATACGACTTTTCCTTGTAAAATGATCTAAAATCGGAAACTCATATATAAGCAGGTGTTAAAAAGATGTGAGGTAAAATTCAGCGAACAAAAAGTTAGAACCTTTATTGTACATAGATAATAGAAAAGAATGTTCCATCCGAAATTATTAGTCTGCTCTGTTTTGTATTGGGTGCGCTGTCAAATTAGTTTAATTTGTCCCCGTGCCTTCTGTTATGACTTTGTCGTTCATAAAAACTAAATATCCTACACTGTTAAAAGTACAGGTGACACATTGTACCTTTTAGGCACCTTTTTGAAAGGCTTGTCTCACTGGTGACACCCCAAAGGGAGCCAGAATTGCACCCTTAAGTAAAGTGAAAAGATGGCACCCTTAATCCAGAGTGCCCAATAACAAAAAGAAATTATAAACCGACTTTTGGCCCGCGAAAGATTCGAACCCACAACGTCTGATCGCCAGCTCAACGCTCTAACCGTTCGGCCGTCGAGCTCATCTTCAAAGTCTCCCTGAAATGTTCAAATGTCCTGAAATTCAAAGGTTGTTTTATATAAAAAGCTCGCAAAAGTCAGCCATGCGAAGTTCTAAACGAAATTGGTATAGAGTATATGTGGTGATAGTCTTCTAGGGAGAAATTTCTGTTTTGATCCACCAGTGACGGCGAGTTGAAGGGGAAGGACATACGTCACAGAGCATGCGCAAATGACTGAGGGGTGAAAATCTTCACACGGTATGCATTGCGCGGCATCCTAATTAGCGTGAATCAACCAGTGAGGGATCAAACGGCACCCCAAACACATTCTGAAGCCCGCGGGTGTCAAATGCTAACACCTTTTTACCCCTGGGCGCCAAATGCAACTGGTTTGTCACCTTTATTTTAACACTGTATTTTTGGCTAGAATTATCACAAATCATGATCGTTTGATCTTTCAAAAACTGCTGCATTAAAAATGTGATGGATGGAACTGGAGGAGTAAGAGCATTTTTAGGTGCGTTCGGAATTATATAAATACGTAATACCTATAGTCGTCATTCAATCCGTCCGTCTATCTCTCTATAAATAAATAAATAAATAAATAAATAAAATGACTCGACTAAATTATGCAAAAATTATGTATTTTAAGTTTCAAATGTTTCGGTTGGATAGTTTTTGCTCTATTATATACGGACGAACGACAGAGAGATAGACGGACGGATTGAATGACGACTATAGGTATTACGTATTTATATAACTCCGAACGCACCTAAAAATGCCCTTACTCCTCCAGTTCCATCCATCACATTTTAAATGTGATGTGAATGTCTAAAAATGTGATGGATGGAACTGGAGGAGTAAGGGCATTTTTAGGCGCGTTCGAAATTATATAAATACGTAATACCTATAGTCGTCATTCAATCCGTCCGTCTATCTCTCTGTCGTTCGTCCGTATATAATAGAGCAAAAACTATCCAACCGAAACATTTGAAACTTAAAATACATAATTTTTGCATAATTTAGTCGAGTCATTTTATTTATTTATTTATTTATTTATTTTTAAAATCGAATGTATAGTTTAATTACAGGGACAATCAAAAATATTTCATTACATTACAGTCAATGAGAAAAAATAGTTTCAATGATTGCATTCAATATAGTTATTGCAATGCAATACAAGCATATTATTGCATTTTAATTATGTTACACTCCTTCGAATATAATGGAATTAATGTGAATTTATGAAGTATATATTAAAATATGCATTATGTAAAATCTTTTGTTTAAAAAACATTTTTATTAATTTACTAGGCCATACAAGTATAGAGTATTCCACGACATAATGTTATAGGAGAAACATTGTTTGGGGAGCGTTTTAATTGTATCAAACTATTTCACATTTTATGAAATTTATATACGTTGCTGATGGTTCACTACAAGTTATTTCCTATATAATAGAAAGCAGATCGTAATTACAGGAACACACCAAAGATTTCGACTATTGTGTTGTATCCGATATGTACTACACTAGCAAGTTAAAAAAATTTAAAACTTTGTTATGATACGAGCGCACCTTATTTGCTACGCTTCAAGTGTAATTTCCATTTTGTTTAAGTAGACGACGATTGTGATGATGATGAATTAGACACTATTGTATTCATTTTGATGTACCAAAGAAAATTGATGATGAAAAATTTGATGAAAGAAAGCGATTCAGGGAATGATAATGATATGGATAATAAATAAGATTTAGAAACTTTTTTCATTATAAAAAAATAAAGTTTTAATTTTTTTTTTCAAAAAATTTCGGCTTTATATATATTTAAAAAAAAATTACCATCTTTCCTTTATCCTTTTAGAATAGCAGTATTTCAAATTTACTTATATTCGTGTATAAGACCCCCTCGCACACACACACACCCTAATTTGAAAGAAAAAAAAATGTAAAATATTCTAAGTTTAAACACGGAAACATACAAAAGAGAGTAATCTCCTAATAAAAATGGCTAACAGTTTAGGTAAAATATTATGGTAGAAGTAATTGTGTGATATTTTTTACATGTTTTCTCCTAGGTATAATTAACAATTAAAAACTAAATAAAATTAAATTAAGCTCATTTTTGATATTCTTGAACCACATGAAAATATGACGAACGATGTTTATTTTTAAATTAACCCTTTGTGGCTCAAAAACTCCGATTTGAAAAAAATTCACTCAGTTGTTAGTTGAGTTTGTTCACTCATTGTTTAATTATGTAAAAAATAATTTAAAAAGTTAGAATATAAAACTAAAATAATTATTCAGTAAAAGGTACTTTTTTAGCTCACAGGCTACCATAGCCTGAGAGCTTATGTGCCCGCCCGTTTTGTATGTATGTACGTTCGTTCGTACGTGCGTAACGCGATAACTCATGATAAAAATATCCGATCTGCTTGAAATTTTGTATATAGGTATATTTTGATAAGGCGCTTCCCAGATTAGTTTTTGGATTTCATTCGATATGTATATGAGGGGGATAGGGGGCTCATGCCCTCCCCTTAATTGACATAAATGGGTTTTTCATGCAGATTTATCAGTTTTTCGTTCAAAATTTAGATAGCGGATCACTCTAATGAGGCGCCTCCGTGATTAGCATTAGATGTTCATCAGATAAGTATAAAAAGGGGGGAACGGGGATTCTAATGCCCCTTCCTTTAATTTATATAAATGGGTTTTTCACGCAGAATTATCAGATTTCTTTCAAATCCTAAATAGTTTTAGAAGTTTAATGGTTAAGCACAAAAGAGGGGGATAACTTCTCTTAAATTATACAAATGGATTTTTATTAAGAATTTTCCGATTTGCTCTGAAATTTGGATATTACATTTTTTTATATGATAAGCATGTCCCTGATTAGTTTAGGGGGTTTAATGATTAAGTATAAAAAGGGGAAATAGAGAGAGCTGTTTTCTCTACTTAATTTGTTTTTCGAAAGGAATTAACTCTTAAAAATATAAGGCTGTAATGCACATAGCCTGTGAGCTCAATGCCAGTAGTTTAACGGGACAATATTCTTTTTTTATACACATGTACAATTAACAAAAACTGACATACTTCTCATAAATATTGTCAATTTTCTAATGCAGAATTTTAAATTATATGAATTACCTTTTAAGGGGGCAGTGGACTTTTATTTGTGCAAAACCGTTGCAAAAAAAGGTCTATTTCTAAGGTATAATAATATAGAAACTGTTTTTTCTTAAAAAAATATCCTTTATGAAGGTTTTAAGTAGTAAATAATAAAGGTAAGCGTATTTATATACTTTAATCTGTTTTTTTTTTTTTTTTTTTTTTTTTTTTCAAAACTAATTTTTCAGCGTTTTTAGATTTTTGAAATGATTCTTGTGACGTAATTTTTGATCAATATATTGTGAAATTGATAAGGAAGTATCCTGATTTGTTTAGAAAGAAATTGTGTAAGCTTTTTAAATTTCGTCTTCATTAAGATAGTCAAATTTGAATTTTTACTTATTAAAAAACAAATTTTTTATGAAAATCGATATGGAATTTAGAAAAAAAATCTGTTAAATATTAACTATTCAAGAGATTAAAAAGATGTTACACAAATTTGTTTATAATACAGTTTTAAGTGATAAAAAGGCAGAAGCAAGAAAATATCTCAAAAATTAAGACACGAGGAGCATTTTAAAATTTCGTTTAAAAATTTAATTAAAAAAAATAAATTTTAATAAGATTGGAAGTTTTTTAAGAGTTCTATATGCTTTTGGTGAAATGTGTAGATGCACAAAATTTTATACTGCTATGATGGAAAAAAAAAAAAAAAAAAAAAAAAGTCCACGGTTTCCTTAAAAAATTTACTTTCAGACTTTGGCAGGTTTTTTTTTTTTTTTCCCTCTAATTTGACAAAGCTTTCTAAGTTGACTTTTTCTATATTGACCTGAAGCTTCTTAAATGTTAAACTAATCTTTGGTATGAGAAATTAACTCAATAGCATTGCTTGTCGAGAATTCCACCGATCAATTTATATTAAATGGTGTTTTAGAAAATAGCAACAATAAATAAAATCGTGTTTTAAAAAGTACTGTGTATAATTACTATTGTTTCTGATATGTAACACGATGATACAAAAGTTTTAAAGTTTTTATTATTTTATTTATTTTATTATTTTCTTTTATTTAAAATTTACAGTACACATACTGATCTCAGAATTGCAGTCATTTTTGGGTTAAAACAATTTTCATCCGTTATTTATCCAGCTAGTAATTTTTGAGGAATAATCAATTTTAAAAACTAATCTAGTAATTAAGTATTGGGAATATTTTAAATTTTAAATAACATAGAGTTATTTTCGAATATTTGTTCATATTAAACAATTCGGAATCTCCAAAGAACTTCATCGTTAAGAACACCCAACTATTTATTTCAAATTTTAATATTAATAATTTAACAGCTAAAGAAATTAGAGAAAAAACAAATTATCAAGAGATTTTATTAAAAAAGGAATTGTAAGTAACAAATATTACTGTTCAAATATATTAATATTCATGATACATAATTTTTAAATATCATGATTGTCTATTCAAACACTTTAAAGTCAGGTTTTTAATATGAATATTAAACATTTGAAAGAGCATTTTAATTCAGTATATTATCTTTTACAGTTTTCCAGAAGTCCCATTATAGTTTTAAAACTACATAAATGACTTAGAGAGAGTTTGCTTATTTATGATTTTAAAAATATATAATAATATAATCCTTCCACTCATTTCATTTATAATACATAACTTTTATTTGAAACTGAAAAATTTAAAATGCAAGACTTTTATTTATTTATTTTTTAAATAAAAAGAACAGAAAAATAAAGAAAAAGATATTTTGAAGCTCCATAATTGCAGTGAAGGTAGAAAACATAAATAAATCCAATTTACGACAGACTAAATCATACCAAAAGACTTTAGCACAGTAACCCATAAGATGTGTTTAATTTGGATGTTGCTATTAAACAATAAACAAATGATCGTGAAGTTTGTGTCACATACGTTAGCGTAATATGTATATTGATAGCTGAAAGAAAATTTGCTCTTAAAATGCGGTTTCAGCATTTCTTTTCATGTTATATTAGTCAGTCTCAGTTACGCTCCATTTAAATTTGGGTTATTAGCAACTTTCGTTATCAAAAGCAAACATTAAATTATTTATAGAATGTAAGATTTCTTTAAAATAGCGTTTTTAAGAACAATGGCTCATTTATAAAGAACGTATCCAGTCATTATTTGGAGAACAATAAAGGTCATAAATCTAAAAGTTTTTTTTCATTAACTTCATTTCTCTTTTTTGAAAAATCTTATTATTGATGATGAATAGCCAATGTTATAAAAGGGAAAAGAAACGTATACATTTAAATAATTTTTTTGCGGGAGTGATGTCTTTTCCTAAGGGGATTCTTCACTCATTTGAGGGGACTCGTATGAGAACACCTGTTCCGTTATGTTAATCCTAAGTGAAGGTTGTTTTGGAATTTTTCGTTTAATTTTGAATATTGTTAACAATGTTTCTTGCTTAAGATAGCTGAACTCGGTCATTAATATGACTATGTTTTACTTTTTCGGTTTAGGTTGCAGTTTTTTTTTAAATAAAAGTACATCCACTTTCAAAACTGGTTTTGAATGTGAAGTTACCTTTAATAAAAATATGTACTACCAAAGTCTAAAAAGTAAAAAATAGTCATATTAGAGACAGAGCTCAGCTATTCTATGCAAAAAATCGTTTAAAAGTATTCAAAATTAGACGAGAAATTCACAAACAACCTGCCCATAGGGTTAACATTGCAGAGTAGGTGTTTTCAAATCAGAGAAGACTCCCCTTAACTGGTGTTGAGTTTTTTTAACCCTTTCAGAAAAAAAAACCATTAAATGAAACAGAAAAGGTTGCTTCAGAGCAAGGTTGTCCAATCTTTCAGAAACAAAGGAACATTTCCCCTAGTGGTACATGTTGAAAGGCGCCATTATTCACATTTTGGAAATTTATATGAAAATATTTCCTCATATAAACGAGACACAGAGAAAAACTGCGCTCTACAGACTTGCTTTCATTGTCTTATTAATCCTTCTTATGCAAACTAATCAAATCAACTATATTACGCCAGTATAGTGACAGGATTGCGTAATAGATCTCAAAATTATTCAAAAATTCTATATTGATACAGAGAATTTCAGAATCAGATTTTTTTCTTTAATCAACCCTCAAATGCTTGTTTGTGTATAAAGTAAAAATTACTATTCTTAATTAATGGTAGAGATTTAAAATTCTGAATAATAAAGGAAGTCATAGTGGCAACTGATGTCGGGAGTAACAATATGCAGTTGCTTATAAGATAGGCAGATGCCTCAAAATTTGAGACAAAAGGTTTTCTATAATGAAAAGTACGATAGGAAAAATAATTGCTCAAAAAGAATAAACTTGGAAAACACTTAGAATTATATTATCCTAAGAGTGATATTTATTAATCTAACTTGAGAAAAGGAGCAAAAACAGAAACCGGGGATTATTTGAAAGGGCGCACTGTTGCACATAATTTTAGAGAAAGTACTTCGTGCACAATATGTACTTCATAAACAATATCATGTTCACTTTGAAAGAAATAAAGATATTGAAAAAATACAACCAATTTTTGTTTAAACATACAATAATATATAGAGTTTGCAACATGATTTGTAGAAATACCTCCCATAGATTTGGCAGTTAGTGGCAGACTGATTTTTTTTCTTTGATTGTCTTTGAAAAGACTAACTATTTTAATTATGCAGTATGAATGCCGTATCTAATGTTTTGTTCAAAAAATAACAGAAAAAAAATAGGGAAAAATTCTCGATTTTCTGATGAAGCAGAGCTTAAATAAACTACCGTAAACCGATTTTGTCGGGTTTCAGATATATTTTTACACATAAATCTTTTTATTCGTTGATATCGAGTCTAAAAAATTTCAGGCGTATTGACCGAACAATCCCATTGAACATCAAAGACGATTCAAATGTGTTGTAAGAAAATACAAATAAAAAATGGGCTGACAAAGTTATCGCGGGCTTGGAAGTAAATTTATCACCTGACTACAAATATGATTTAAATGCTCAAAATAGGTGATTTATGACACAGTTACATAAGAATTGAAGTAAAATAAAACGGTACACCCATTAAACCACATAGTATTTGAAAGATTCTATTTTATGATTTATGAACGAAGATCGAGATCGTTTGATATTACAAACTATTCTCACTGATAAATCGTTTTTCTAGACAAAAACATTCATCATATCATCACCATGAATATTGCTAGTCCATATAGAAAGATTAACACTCTTCCGCTTAAGGTATGTTTTAATTGCGCTCTTAACATCGGACTTAGTTAAGGGAAAACCACAGCCAGACGTGACTGAGAAGGTAAAGGAAATCAACTATAAGAAAAGGGCACGTTTACGAACAAACAATTCCGCCAACCAATCTGCAACTGTATTTTTGTCATTACGATGATTGTAGAATTCATCTTGGTTACAAAGGCTAATCATATCATAGATCTGTCGAACGCAGACAAATCAAATCGCTCTAACTGTTGTGACTATTAGCAGTCGTAATGAACAGGCTGGTGTTTCTTGCATATTGACTGTTATTCGTCCCACAGTGACGTCAACTGCCATTTCCTTATTCTTTTTCACGAGTAAGGATTGTCAGTTGATCCACAAGCTTGGTGTGTCTTCCAAGGCGCTCATTGATAAGATTACTATTCAAGGGTGAAGTCGTAAAAATAATAGAGGATATGCGCTTTAAGCAGAGGGCATACGCTCACGGCAGAGGGTATACCCTAGAGTGTGTAAACTATAGGCTTTCTTGGAAAACAGAGGGTATATGGTGCTCCTTTAAAAAATCCAGAGGGTATACGGCGTATACCCTCGTGTACCCTCCACTACATCCCTGTTTACTACGTGATATTTGGAATGTTGCGGCAGCTAGTTTTTTACCCATGTCATTACTGACAACTATCACAACGTCACGTTATCTTCAGTGTAAATGTGATAATACTTCCCACATCCTGTTTTTGTATGTTCCCATTTTCACTTACCGCCTTAGACGTGTAAAAAAAGCCAAAATTAATCACATGAATAAAACACATGAGTGAACTATAATAAATCCGTCTGCCACGAGATCACAAACTTACCCCTCGATGTCAAAGTTATCAGTAGTAGCAACAGTAACAGTAACAAAGTTAACTCCAATTAACAGTACTAAAACAAGAACGTATTATGAACAATAACCGTTTTACTATTTCATATTTATAACTAAAAATATTATTTTCCTTCTTAACTAATAAACAATATTCTTAAAAACTGAATTTATGCACCTCATATTTTACAATCAAATATATTTTCTCTTATATCCTAAAAATAAACAATATTCGATACTTTATGTGCAATAGTTTCGATGCTGTACGATTTTCGAAGCTACTTATTTTTACAGATTCCTAAAATAGCTGAAAGAAAAATTACTCTTAAAATGAAGTTTCACTACTTTCTTTTTCTGTCATATAAAATATTGTACTGCATATATAATTTAAATTTGCGTCCTTAACAACATTCGGATACAAAACGAAATATTTATATATTGTAGATTTATTGGAATTATGCAACTAGAATGCCCTATTTTATGTTTTATTTTAAAAAGCAGAAAAGAAAATGAAGAAAAACTACCTTTATTTTCATGCAGAAGAGATATGAGAGACTATTAAAATTACCAGATGTTTTTAAAAAAATCTATTTCCAATTTGATTTTAAAGACGGAAAATATTATTTTTTATACAAACATTAAAAAATATTCTTAAAAACTAATTTATATATTTCATATTTTAAAATTAAAGATTTTTTTCATATAAACTAAAAGCAAACAAAATATTATATTTTCTGCTCACTAATAAAATTATTAGATGTTTTAAATGAAAAACTATTTTCAATTTGATTTCAAAAACTAAAAATGAATATTTTTTATGCAAACATTAAAAAATATTCATAAAAAATGCATTTATGTATTTCATATTTTAAAATTACAAATATTTTCCTATAAACTAAAGGTAAAAAAACTATCATATTGTTTGCTCAATAATTCAGATGTTATGTAATTTCAGCCTCCACTTATTTTTATACATCCTTTACATAACTGAAAGAAAAACTGCTCTTAAAATTATTTCTCAACATTTTCTTTTTATGACACCTAAAACACTGTACTAGAAACACTATTTTAAATTCGTGGCATTAACAAATTTCGATTTCAAAAGGAAACATTTATGCATTATAACACGGAAGTTCCGTTTTATAATGGGCTTTTTAAAGAGTAATGTTTCACTTGAAAATAAAGTATCCATTAATTCTTTTCAGGGAAAATTTCGGTTCATAAATTAAAAGTTAATTCATTAAACGTATTCATTCTCCTTTTAGAAGAAATAATCGTATTCTTTTGGTGAATATAAAGTTTCTATTAGTAACATTTTGTCTAAATTATAATGAATTTTCAATTCGTTTTAGACAATCCTGACGGTGAAGCAGTCAAAGAAATTGAAAGGAGATTTTTTAAGAATACGTTTTCATAAACACGGCTCTAAATAGCTAGCTCGTTAAAACAAAGAAAAATAAGAAATAAAAAAATTAAATATGTTTTTATTTGAAAGTACAAAGAATTTGCAGAAGAATTTATAAAAGTACTTAAATTAGACCTAACAATTTGTGACAGACTGAAAAAAAATATTTTTTCTCTTCATTGATGAAAAAAGATGCAAATTGTATAAATTGTAGATATAGTAAAAACATAATGTAATGCAGAAATGTAGTAATATATAACATACTAATATAGTAATATACTAGTATACAATAGAATAATATAGTAATATATAATGTAGCAATATAATAGCGTAATTTATAATATATTCTACTCATATCGTTTCTCAGAGTTTTTCCTAACGACATTTTAAAATAAAAATGTAACGAATTTAGACAGTAACAAATAAGTTTTATAACTGAAACATTTATTTGTTATGTTGGACCATTGAACTCCCTAAAAAAGGAGACTTTAATTTTAATATTACTAGCACCAAGAATATTTAACTACAATTATTCTTATAAAACATATCTAAAAATAAAAAAATGCATACTTTCTAATAAATTCTTTTAAAAATTCTGGGGGAAAATAATTATTTCAAACAGATTTATGCTGCGCCGGAAAGGGTTAACTGATGTATTTTATTTTTACAGGGATATGTTTTAAATTAACTAGCCAGCAGACATATAAAAAAGGCAGCGTACAGTCGTGGAAGAAAAGTAAAAATGTTGTCTATCTCTGCAATAAAGTATTGTAGCATCTTGTTCTATCTCTGCAATAAAGTATTGTAGAAGAAAGTTACTGCGACCAAATGGCTGAAGGCCCCATCAGTGGCCGAGAGGTTCAGACCTCTCAACTGGTAGACGGCATGTACTGGATTCGAACCCAATCACGGCCGTCGACCTAACCGTTCGAAATTTTCCGTGGTTTTCTTCGAACCCTGGATTTCCTGTCATAAATACCGATTATGTTCCCTTAGAAAGACCCCCCCCCCACGGAGGGCACTCCACGTCTTTCGGGCTCATATACCACGTGTTGATAATCGGTCGTCATAAAATAAAACAAACCAAACGGCTGAAAAAAGTCTATTTTTAAATAGTGTATGTAACATATACTTAACCGCTTCCCTGTTGAGACACGAGACAGAAGAATGTTGTTCAATAAATAATGAATAAGTCACATCCTTTCTACACTAACAATTTTAATAAAATGATGGTAAACTCAATTAATTAATAAAAGTTAAAGGAGATAGCAGACTGGAGCGTTCGACATTGAAGTTTGGGAAGGGGAGAGTATCTGATTGTGATTGTTCCCACAAACATACAATTTAAAAAATTACGACGGGAAGCTTTTCTTTTATTCATTTCTAGTGCACTAAAGCATGTAACTAATTATTTTAATAATTTAACTTTATTTAACTAAAACAATAAAATTTTTACTAGGTGAAATGTTTTTCTGAAATTGTTTAACCAATTAATGGCCGCATTAAATTACGGCCTAAAAATTCAAATTCATTATTGCCACCACTTTTTGAAAAAAGACATATTCCTCTTATTTTATGACAAATAAAATGATACCAGAATAAAACTGATTACACTATTTTATAGAACTGGTGGAAATTAAACAATTCCGAATAAAAGCCGTGGAACTTGCAGCCCGTGGATGTCTCGGGAACTACGATTAAGTGGTTAAAGAGATATAAAAAAGAAGATGAATGAAAATTCCCCTATTTTTGAAAATTTTATGTAACAGTATATTTAAAAAATATCTTTAGATAAATATTATCAGCTGATTTTCTATACAAACTTAATTTTAGAAGTGCAAATCATTAAATCATATTATTTTAAGAAAAAAAAACTGTTTAAAAAGCCATGTGAAAAAAATACGTGTAAAAAAATTGTTATATAAATTTAATTTATAATTTTACTGGCTACGTAAAACTTCAGTTTTGACAGCTTTCTTTGAAATATTTAACATTAATTAGGTTTTTTTCTTCTCTTTTACATTTCAAAAGTCCAAAACACGTATATTTTTAATGCTTTTAGTAGCTCCATTTATTATTTTTTTAAATACAATATTTTAGAAAAATTTCAAAAGAAAAGTAAACAAAAATACGAGATATTTAAAAATTGTTTTAAAGAACCATTTTGCTTAACTTTTAAAACTCTTGATTGTATAAAAAGCTTTCGCTAATGAAAAAAGCAATTTTTTTTTGTTAATAACCAGTTTTGCATGGAACCTAATGTACTTCAAAGTCAATTTGAATTTTTTTTCTGTATCCTTCATACATCATAATTTTTAGCTAGGATAAATCAACTGATACTGAATATTTTAAAAATGAATTTCCTTTAAAAGTTTTACTGAAAAGTAGTAATTAATGAAAATCTAATATACAAGGTTTTTTTCTTTTTTTTAAGTCGGGGTCGTTCAAAAATAAAAATCTTAGGAAAGAAAATTTCCAAATACTTAGTTTATTTACAGATTCTACATACATTTCTCTATTTTTCAACATAGCGGCCAAGTTTGTTAAACACATTATCATATCATACAACTAGATTTGAAATATCCTTTCCATAAAAACTCGCGGCCTGCTCCAATTACTAAGATGTCATGGCCGTTTTACGTCTTCGTCATCGTTGCAGTGGTTGATGCCAGCATCATGTTTGAGCTAGCCGAGAAGATGGAAATAGCTTGGAGCAAAATCAGGACTGTACGGTGGTGGAGTATGGAAAGCTTCCCAGGCAAAAGAGTCCAGAAAAATTTGGGTCCGAGCTGCGATATTATGCCTTGTATTGTCATGGAGTAACAAAATTCCGTCAATCAGTATGCTACGTCTTTTGTGTTCAATCGCTCTACATAGATTTCGCACTGTTTGGGTAATCGGAGAAGGCGCAAGTTTCTATGAAAAAGGTGATCAAAATCTAGCTGTAAGGCATGACAAATACTTTAAAAACTTGGCAGCTATGTTAAAAATTATAAAAACGCATGTAGAATCTGAAAAAATTTTTTGGTTTTTGATAATTTTCGTTAGTTTGGTTTTTATTTTCAAACTTCCCTTATTTAAAAAGTAGTCCTCGTATATCAAATACCATTCACTCACACATATATGTTACTAATATTCGATAATCTTACCAACAGTTTCAAAATTTAAATGAAATTTTGATTAACAATGGGCGTCATTAGAGACCGAAAAACAGGTTACTCGTAAAATTGGGTAATAACACCATATTGTTTTCTCAGTGTAAGGTTTTTTCTAATTCTCTGGATAATACGGATTTTCGATAATCCGGAATGGGTCTGGTCCCAATGCAAATTATCGAGGTTTTACTGTACTGAAAACCGGTATATTATTTATAAAAAGAAGGCCTAAATCCGAATATAGAAAAAAAAATGAATAAATAAGGTTAAAAAAGGAGAAGAAAATGTTATTTTGCTCCCACCATGCATTATTTTGCAATTTTCTTCTACATCTTATCTTGTGAAAGGGACATTTTTAGACCTGTTCCGAATACACAAACGTAGCAACTGCTGCGCAGATTGCATTTGGAATTTGAAGACAATACAAAATATTTTCAAAAATTCAATTTATTGTTTTCTTCTACGTGAAAAATTTTCAATTGATTTGTCAGATTTAAGATTATCTATCCTTTTTATGTTTTACCTTTTTTATAAGCTTGTAAAAGAAAATTACCTAGAGCATAAATAATTTTAGTAAAATTTTTTTGCAATATTTTGCTTTTTTCCAAAATAAAATAATTTCCATCTACTTTGTATATCAAAAAGAGAAAATTTTCATTCTGTAGAAAAAGAAAAAAATTAAACTTGCGTACACTTGCTGTGATGTAAACATCCAAAAACAAATATTTTTAATATTGTGGATGCAATTTACAAAATACTGAGCGTGATTTGTTCGTTGTATAAAGATTTATTTTTTTATTTACTGATTTATATGTTGCCCGATGCAAATTTTAGGTTTTTTCAATTTCTTAGAAGATGCAACATATAAATCATATTTTTTAAAATTAGCTCAAAATGTAGCTTATTTATCGAAATTTTTTGAATAGAGTTTCTTATTTTGGAAAAAAGTTTAAATCAATAGATAATAATAGCGGATTCAAAATTATGTTAATATTTGTGACTATTTCCTAAACATTTTAGAAACGTCTAGAAACAAAAGTTTAAATTTGATTATAGAAAAAAAAAGAATAATAATCAATATTATATGTTGTTTATACAAGTGACTAAGAATGGCTTGACTAAAATTCTAAATGCTAAAATTTTTATTTACCTTAAGTTTTATGGATTTTTTTTCCACGTGTCAGAAACTCACTTTCAAAATATGTTTTAAAACAAAGCAAAATGATAGAAATTATTCAATAATTTAAAAAAAAATGTAACGTGCAGCATAAATATCCATATTGGATAAGGCCATACAGTGCACAGCCCTGCAGTTTTCACACTAAGGCCCGAGGTACTATGCAGCATATATCCCGGTAAGGCGGTCAGCTTGAGGCGGTAATCTCATTGTTTAATTCTCAAACTCCGTCTGTACTCATTTTATCGACATCGAAGTGATGAAAGACTGGATGAACCTTGCCGAGATGGGAGTCGATATCCCGACCTGTTTGCTAATAGTCAGGCACAGAGCTACCTAATTACAAAGGGTTTAAATTTTCATTTTTATTCAAGGATACTTTCTCGCACTATCCTTCAAAAGTGTTTATGATTTAGATTTTTCTGATATTCTGTCTTACTTTCCATGCTCTAATTCGCGTAAATATGCTGAAATTGCCATGTAATTTATATACATATTTAAGTTCGCTATTGAAAAGTAAGTATGTAGAATTCGCCTTCAAGCACAGTCAAAATAATTGCGTTACATTACCATATATTCAGAAAAAACAGTTTGCAATGCATAATAAGGATGTTATATTATTTCGAGCATATTGAAATCAATATATACCATTGATATACACCACTAGATGCTTACTGTATAACATTGTCTACATAACAATTGCCGTTAATTTACAGAGACACACACATGAAATCGCTATGGTACTTCCTATGAGCGATAACTATTGGAAGTGCGTTTACATTTATCTAATTTTCTGCATGTTACTACTGTGTATAAATTCTACAGATCATATACATGATTACAGAAAAAGAATTCGATTACCTTACATTATTATCTTGTTAGTTATATTAATAATTTAAATATCATAGATATATACCAAGAAAGCGATATATAAAGTTTAATAAAGACCTCAGATGATACAAGTGATATGTGACAAAATGAAATATATATATATATATGGTGGTCTGGTAAATATGGCAGTAAGAACTGATTCGAATGCTGCTCGAAAAGAAATGCGTGATCTTAATTCGATGAATACCAACACGTTTACCTGTCATGAATGCAGTCATTATTGCGGGATCGTGGAGTGGTTAAAAGCAATAGGATGAAGCCAAAAACTCGGAATATTCTCCATGAAATGACAAGGCTTTTCCATTTAATTTTTATTGACAACATTCAACTAAAACAATTCCTATCTTATGCTGAAGCTGAGATCTTACTGTGGGAATAATAGTGGATGTTTAAAGCAATTTACAAAAAAAAAAAAAAAAAAGCTGCACATATAAAGGAATTCTAGGCTGCCTATGACCTTAACAACTTGGAAATCCCACAAATTCTCTGTTTATGTCGAATGCTTTTGCTTTTTATCATACTCGCAAAGATACAAACCATGAATACGTGTCCTTTGATTGGTAAGAAACAAGAATATCACTAGAAAAAGTCCGAAAAAAAATTCTGCAAAGAGATCTGAGAGAAATGCGTAATGAGGGAAAAATATGAAGAGTAAAGAAATATTCCAGGGCTGTAAAATCTTGGAATAAAAAAAAGAAAAAAGAAATAGCTCTTTTAAAAACATTCGAATTCATACTAAATAATAGAATTTAGTAAAAAATGATGGAGCAATTTAGGAATAAACTAAAAGATTTATATTTAAGTAAATTGAGTACGATAATAATTAATTTAAAGAAAAATTAATAGAATTAATGATAGATATTATAAAAGAAGAGGAAATTAGTGAATATGCCAATAATTCAACATAATAATAAAAAATGGAGACATCGGGTAACAAAAATTAATAACATAACATATAGATACATAATTACATGATTAGAGATATTCAATGGTCCTCTACCATCTGCTAAATTGCTATTTTAGAGAATCTTAATATTCACAGACATTTTATTTAATAAAAAATACATTTGATCATAAACGCTAAAAGATAATTTGAGCTTTATTCCTCACTTTCTCCATAGTGATTGTGTCAATATTTGAAATGTCAGGTAATACATTAAAAATAAAAGAATATTGGCTATATTCTGCTGTAGAAGCGCAAAAAGAGGTTAGAAAAAGAATAAAAACTTTTAAACAACATAAGATTTACCATTTGCTAAAAACACCTGAAAATGAAATGTTTCTGTATAAAGATTAAACGATGTATTTGAAAATTTTTTCAATGCATTTAATTTTTTTTATTCATATAAACAAAATAAAATTTCATATTTGCAGTTCAATAATTCAAGTACTATACAACTTTGACATCCACTTGTTATTATTTATTCATTAAATAGCCTAAACAAAATTTACACTTAAAATCCAGTTTCAGGATTTATTTTCATGTTATATTAGCCAGTCTTAGTTATGCTCCATTTAAATTTAGGTCATTAACAATTTTCGTTTTTAAAAGCAAATTTGAAAGTATTTATAGCACGTTTCCTTTCAAAATAGCGTTTTTAAGAACAATAGATCATTTGTAAATAACGCTTTTATTTATTTTTTAGATAAAAAATGGATTAAAAAATTATTATTAGAAAAGAATACCCAATGTTGCAGGATGAAAAAAAAACAATGAAAAAATATGAAAATTTAAAGATTTTTTTTCTTTTTTGTGGGAATGATGTTCTGTCTTAAATTGTGATGTGTTTTTAATCCGTTTTAGGAGAAACATTAGTTGAAACATAAAAGAATGTTTCAGTGCAAGGCCGTCCAACCTTTCAGAGAGCACAGGAGAACCGTCCAGGGCGCCATTATCTACATGTTTGGAAATCCATAAAAATATTATTTTCTATGAAGGAGATCAAGAGAGAAACCGTATTCTACAGACTTGGTTTCTTTATCTGAGCAATCAATCTTATGTGATCAAATCAATACACCATATTACGTCAATATAATAGGGTTAAATATTTGATTTCATTTTTACTTTCTTCTATCTTTACAAGAAGAAAGTATTGGATTCATGAAAATATGTGAATTCCGGTTTTCGACGGATTTATTATTTTTAAACGCCAAAAACGTGTTTTTACCAAATTTCTGTCTGTGAGTTTGCGACTCTGTCTGTCTGTATGTGACACAAATTTTGTGAGCAGGAAGTAATGCACGCAATTTAAGGCTACAGTGGACTTTCAAAATCACAAAAAATCATCAAATTATCGAATTTTTGCTTTTAGCATAATAACATTATATGAACTCCCTGGTCTTGAACACAAAAAGAATTTTTCAATTTCGATTATTTTTACTAGAGTTAGAAGCAATTTGTCCAATCATCTGATTGTGCCACGCCCCTTTGTTTACTTTTTGCCGATTCACATCATTAAAATTTAGCCTAGTTTTTAGTTTTACCATACAAAATGTTATTATTTTGCACTGAAATTATTAATTTTGTGATTTCGCAAAACAATACTTTAACTATAACTTTTAACTGTTTCTTTAAGCGTTTGTTTATAATGTATTTAGAGGAATTGCTTTTTGTCCCCAATTTTTTGGATAAATTGTATATAATATTAATATATTTAAACTATTAAAAATATTTAATATATTTAACAAAAATTTGTACAATAAGAAATATTTATACCATGAATATTTCTAGTAAAATTTGAAAAAATTTCATTAGAAAATACAAAATGTTACTTTTGAGAAGATTTTTTAAAATTCAGATACTTCACGTCCTTTGCATAAATTACTGTCGAAGCCACATATTTTATGTGAATTTACCATACAAACATAAAACACTTTATATAAGCTAGAAATGATATTATATCCCTTAATAGCTGAAACTGTGTCAGTAGGAAAAAATCAAGCAATTATAACCACTGTAGTTACTAAAACCTGTTTTTCTCAGAATGAATATCTTCGTCGTTTTCATGATTTCAAAATGTTCCATGCGAAATTCTTTATGCCCAATTTTTCTATTTTTTTTGTTTAAAATGCTCTTTATGTATGTGTTAACAAATGTTACTAGAAATAAATTTTTTAGACGCATGTAATTTTTTTAAATTTCAGTTATATGAAATTTTTAATGATCTTTTAACGGAAAATACAAAAGAATTAAGTTAAAATCATTTTTTTAAATGTTTTACAAGTGATATGCTAAAAATGCTTAGTAACATTTGTTAACACTTACATAGAAAGCATTAAAAAAAAAATAAATAAATAAAAAAAAAAAAAAAAAAAAAAAAAAAAAAAAAAAAAAAAAAAAAAAAAACAGAAAAATTGGGCATATAGAATTTCGCATGGAGCATTTTGAAATATTGTCATTTTTTGTTAATTTAAAAAAAGAAAAATTTGTATGTCAAAAACTATTGAATATATATTTTTTTAAAAATTGTGAAATAAAAGATATATATATTACGATTATTTCCAGAAATTTTTAAAAAAAAATCATTGAAAATTAAAAAAATTAGTTTTGAGTGTCCACTGTAGCCTTAATAAAAATTTATATTCATATAGTCCCAGGAGTAAATTGATGCTGATGAGTTTATGGTTTAAATCTCTCAACAGGTGATGCTGCTATGCTGCATTTTTTTACGGTTTTTGCAACAACTGTATACTTCAAAAACTAATGTACGGATTTTATTTAAAAATTAAATTCATGTAGTCCCTGATATGGATTGATGCTAATTAGTCCTTTGTGTAAATCAGATGGTGCTGTAATGCTACATTTTTCACGATTTCAGCAACAGCTTTGTCTCTAGAACTAATGCACGAATTTTAATGAAACTTCAAATTCAGATATACCATGATAAATCTCATTGATGATAATGTTTTGGAGTAAATTACCCAGTAGGTGGTGCTTTTATGATTTACATTTCACGGTATCCATAATCGTGCTATTTCGAGAACTGATGCTTGGAATTTCATACCCTATAGAATCTTCACAATGGGCATAGGTTGTCATTTTATTTTGGCACTATGTCAGTGAATTTTGAAATATTAATATGCATGAAATAGAAGAAAATTTGAGATTGTCATATCCGATTAGTTTATTGAAACATTCCTTATTAATAGCAGAAATTCCAAAAGCATATTTTTCTTTAATTAATCTTCAAATATCTTTTTATAAATAAAGTAAAAATTATTATTTTGATTTTTGGTAAGAATTTAAATTTTCTAAATAAAAAAGAGCTCACAGTGGCAATTCTGTTCGGGAGTTACGATATGTAGACCACTTGTATGATAGACAAACACTTAAAAATTTGATACATTAGGTTTCTATTATCAAGAAATCTATGTTAAAAATAACTGATCAGAAATCATAAATTGAAGAACACTTAAAACTATGTTATTCTGAGACTGAGTTTTTATAATCTTTAGAGACTTATAGAGAATGCATTTCATAAAAAGCATAATACGCACTTTGAAACAAATAAATATCTTGAAAAAAATATAATTATTTCATGCTTAAATGCATCATAATATACAGATACTGCAACATTATTTGTAAAAATAAAATCCATAGTTTTGATAATTAATGGCAGACATGTTTTTTCTTTGGCTGTCTTTGAAAATGCAGTCGGCTCTCTTTAATTCGAAGTCGTCGGGACCGCAAGAAATGTTCGAATTATCCGAAGTTCGAATTATGCAAAGTATGAAATGAGAACATGCATAATATGGTACTATTACAAAGGAATTAATGTTATAGTGTTTTGTAAATTCATTATGTCTGTTATCATCGGAATATGACTTAGTATTAAATTAGAATTTATAAATACATAAACTAATTAAAAGATTAGAAACAAGCACAATGAAAGAAAATTTTGAAGTGTCACTGATGGACAGACGGGGCACATAGAAAGTGGCTATTAAATGCATGGGATTATATGTATACTCGTTAGGAATAATCTTAACGAAAATCAAAGAAAGAAAGTTATTCAAAGAACCTGAAATCCGTAAAAAAGAAAGGCAAAATGAAAAATCAGAATTCTCGTTAGTTCGAATTAAACGATGTCAAGAAAAAATGCGTTCGAATTAATGAAAAAGCTTAACGTTATTCTGCTATTGAAAATTTCGGGACTTCATGTTTAGTTCGAATTAAGTGAAGATTCGAATTATCCGATTTCGAATTAAAGAGAGTCGACTGTACTATGTTAATTATGGAGGATGGATGTCGTATCTGATGTTCCATTAAAAAGTAGTAGAGAAAAAAATAAGGAAAAACTGCCTATTTCTTGAAGAAGCATAACTGAATTACATTTCCATAAACCGGATTTACATTGTCACGTTTCAGAAATATTTTTGTACAAAATTTTTTATTCTTCGAATTCGGGTCTCAAAAAATTCGCCGTATCGACCGATCGATCACATTCAACACCGTGACGGGTTTAAATGTAGTAGAGTTTTAATGTAATGTAAGAAAATATAAATAAAAAATTGTGATAAAGTTACCGCGTGTTTGGGGATAACATTGTCACTTAACTACAAATAAAATTCTAATGCTCACAATAGGTTTTTTATAATACAGTTACATAAAATACTGATGTAAAATAAAAAAGTGTGCCTTTTAGACCACATAGTATTTGAAGGATTACAGTTTACGATATATTAACAGAGATTGAGATCGTTTAATGTTATCGTTACATGCTATTCTCACTCATAAATCGTTTTTCTAGACGAAAACATTGATGATATCATCACCTTCAGCGTGATGGTCAATATAGAAATACTAGAAGATAGCCCGTCAAAATAACGTGTTTGTATTTTTAAAGGATGATAAAAAAATTACAATAACTGTGGTCAATCATAGCCACTTTAGGCTGAAACAATTTTGATAAATACAGCGATTAAACTTGGAGAGGGAAAAATCTAACAAAAAAAAATAAGTAAATAAAATAAAATAAAATAAAATAAAGAAAGAAAGAAAGAAAAATTCAACAGAAATCTGCATTTAAAACTATAGCAAAACTATCTGGTAGATGGGGGTGGGGATTACAATGAAATTTAAAACGAACCCGCGGTTTGCTTAAATAAAAAGTTTTAATTAAATATTGTTTTTGAAATCGTGAAAAGATTTCAAAGCTAAGTAAAATGTAGTGACGTCATTTACAGCTCCCACTGTAAATCTGACCTATGAGAGCGCTTCATTACGACTATGGAACGGTTTCATTGGTCAGAAAATAGATTGCCTTTAACATCAGAGGTAACTTTTCACAATGTTTTTTTATAGATTTGAAATTCTCAAGAGTCATTCACGGCTGTAAAGAAAAAAAAATTAAAGCAACCCGAATATAAAAATTTTAACAATATTGCATTTAAATCGCATCTTCGCTTTCGTTTAATAAAAAGTTTTAATGAAATATACTTTTTGAAATCGTGGAAAGATTTCAAAGCGAAGTAAAATGTAGTGATGTCATTTACAGTTCCCACTGTAAATTTGTCCAATGAGAACGCTCCATTACGACTATGAAACGTTTTCATTGGTGAATGAGTTTTTTTTTTTCTCGTGGATAGGTTGACCCCGGAATTGTTATACACGGAGGGGTTTTATATATATAATGAACACCTTTCCGGTTAATGTATATTTTATATGCGGTCGTTACACCGTGCTTGGTAAAGGGAGAACCACAGTCAGACACGACTTAGAAGGTCAAGGGAATCAACTTTTCTTTTTCATGATAAGGATTGCCAGATAACCCAAAGGCTTGGTATGTCTTACAAAGCATATATTGATAAGTGTACTGCATGATATTTGAACTGTTGCAGCAGTCATGTCATTACTGTAATATGCCACTATATTTACCACATTCTCTTCAGTGTGAATGCGACAATAACGGGCACCTGCTGTTTTATTGTAGGTCCCCAATTTCACTTACTGCCTAAGACGTGTAAGAAATGCAAAAATTATTCTGGTTAAAAAAAAACTTTAAACGAACCTATATAAAACAAAAATAAATACATCTGCCAAGAAGGTAACAAAGTTACCCCGGGATGTCAAAGCAGCTCAAATTAACGGTACTGAAATTAAAAGATGTTATGTAAAATACCTGTTTTACTATTTCATTTTAATAACTTTAAATGGCCCTTAAAATCCTTTATAAAAAAATCCTTTCCATAAAAATGTCCATAAAAAATAACACGTTTAATATTAATTTTATACTTAACCATTAAACAATATTTTTAAGAACAGAATTTATGTATTTCACATTTTACGATCAAAATATTTTTCTGCTACATCCTAAAAATAAACAAAATTTAAAATTTTATATGCAATAGTTCCGATGCTGTACGGTTTTTACTGATTCTTAAAACAGCTAAAAGAAAATTGCTCTTAAAATACTGTTTCACTATTTTCTTAGACTGCCACATAAAACATTGTATTAGATATATCATTTAAATTCGAATCCTTAACAACATTCAATTTCAATCAAAACATTTATGTATTGTATATTTAACGGAATTATGCCACTAGAATGCCCTGTTTGATGTTTTATTTTAAAAAGCAGAAATGAAAATGAGGAAAAACTACTTTTTCCCGCAAAAAAGATGTAAATGATTATTAAAATTAACAGATATTTTAAATAAAAATCTATTTTGGATTTGATTTTCATGACGGAAAATATTATATTATTTATGCTAACATTAAAAAATATTCTTAAAAAAGGAATTTATGTATTTCATATTTAAAATAAAAAATATTTTTTCATATAAATTAAAAGTATACAAAATATCGTTTTTTTTAATATGCTGTTTCATATGCTGTATAATTTAAGTCTCCATTTATTTTTATAGATTCTTTAAGTACCTGAAAGAAAAACTACTCTTAAATTGGTCTCTCAGCATTTTCTTTTCATGTCATATCAAACATAGTTCTAGATACACCATTATAACTTTGTGTCATTAACAACCTCTCGGTTTCAAAAGGAAACATTTATGGATTATAGCACGGAAGTTCCGTTTTGTAATGGCCTTTTTAAAGAGTAATGTTTCACTTGTAAATAAAGTATCCATTCATTCTTTTCAACGAAATTTTCGGTTCCTAAATTAAAAGTTACATCATTAAATATATTCATTCTCTTTTTAAAAGTAATAATCGTATTCTGTTAGTGCATAGAAATTTTTACCAGAGAAGTAAGATTACATAAATTCAAACAAGTTTCACTTAGTAACAACTGTCTTAAATTATAATGAGTTTTTTACTCGTTTTAGACAATCCTTATAGTGAAACAGTCAATGAAATGGCTAGTAGTTTTTTTAAAGATACATTTACTTTTAAAAAGATATAAATAGTTACCTCTTTGAAGCAATGAAAAATTAAGACATTAAAAAAATAAATATGTTTCTATTTTTAAGTGAAAAAAATCTGGAACTGAATTTCTAAAAGCACATGAATTAGTGGCAGTTAGTGGCAGATTGAAGTAGATTTACTTTTATCTTCATTAATGAAAAAAAATTGTAAATTGTGTAAATTGTAGACATAGTAAAAACATATTATATTATAGTATTAATATAGTAATGATGTATTAATATAGTAATATATAATATAATAATATAGTAGTGTAATATGTAATAATATATTCTACTCATATCATTTATCAGACTTATTTTTAATGCGATTTTAAAGTTATAGAATAAACAATTTTGACAATAATAAAATACATTTATTACTGTTATATAACTGAAATAGTTCTTTTATATGCTGGATCATATTTAACTTATTTATATTATTTTTATATGAACGTGTTTTAAATTAACTGAGGTCAGATGGCATATAAAAATGGCCAAGTACAGTCTTAAAGAAAAATTAATCATGCCCTTCTATCTGTGCAACAATTTATTTTCGAAGAAAATTATTGCTATCAAAAGGTTGAGGAAAGTCTGCTTTTAAATGGTGGACTTAAAATTTCATTAAATGTTCATTTACATATCAAAAGAAACTCGAATGTTATTTTTTTTTTTTCAGAAGCAAAGTTCAACTTTGACACCATAATTAAATTCCAAACCCTTCAATAAGTCTAAAAACATGTTTTCATGAAATTCGTACTATAAATTTCAGAGGAATTATTATTTTAAAAGGAACAAATTTCAGGGGCTGTATCAAAATTTAAATTCTCTACACGATTGTTGAAATGCTACAGAATAACTATGTCACTCCTGTTAATGTATTATTTCCTGCCATTATGGCCATTTGACTCTCTTGATACGCTTAGACTATTACCAGCTCAAATATCTAAAAAAAACCCGAATAAAATATATGTATTTTTTTTTTCAAATTATGCTTTTCTCTGCATCATAGACAGCCCTTTAAATCGACATTTTGAAGTTTATTAATCATAATTCAAAAACTACTTGGAAGAAAATGTAAAAATTGAGAATTTGCACAATGCAGGAATAATAAATATAAACCTAATTTTAAAAAAATGTAGATTGCAATTATTTTTTTTTTTCGAATAATAATTTTAGAAGCCATAATTAATGTTTTCATTTTTTTAATTAAAAAACTCAATGTATTCATGTTTGGATTTTTTAACAATATAATCACATAAAAATCACATTAAAATTTTAGTTTCCGGAGATATTTATTAAAATAAGAAAATATAATTTATCGTTAGAAATTTCAAAGTTGGAGTATTTATAGTTCAAAAATTTAACATCCAAATGATATGAAATTTCAAAAAGCTTTTACAATCAAAACAAATAAACTCGTCTTTCATGTACTGCGTACAAGTAAACTTGTTAAGGGGTTAAAGAAATGACCCCATTATTTTGTCACTAAAAATATATTGCATCTTGCATTCGAGTGAATGTGTTATTCTGTTTTTCATTAATTTCTCAATGGTGTTAAATGAAAATCAAAGAACAGTGAAATAGTATATATGTACAAACGGTCAACGTGTTCTGGTTTCACCGAAGCGTTTATAATAAATAAATAGATAAATAAATAAATAAATAAATAAATAATAAATAATAAATAAATATATAAATAAATAAATAAATAAATAAATAATAAATAATAAATAAATATATAAATAAATAAATAATAATTTTCTTTACAGCTTTCACATTTTGGAGCTAAATTCTTAGTTGTCATTGAAAATGCTCGGTGAAGTCGAAACATGTAGATAGTTTATATATAAAAACATTATTCCTGCTTTCACTTAATAGGCTTTAGATATTAATGAAGTATACTATGGGTGCGTGTTTAAATTGGTTACATAATATGGAATTTTGTATAAATATTTCATGTATTTTCTTGTCTATCTTTCTGCAGAAACATACAGAAAGATTATGAACAAATGAACTAATTTGTAGATAATATAAATTTCAAAATTCTTAGCTGCAGATAAATTTATAAAATCGTTCGAAAAAAGTACGTATACATATTTTTTATATTTATTTCTTTAAGGTCAACTAAAACTCACATCCTTCCCACATTAACAGTTTTAACCAAATGAGATGGACCATAGTAGACTAAGGCTGCTCGAACATTGAAATACTCTCCCCGTCAACTGATTTCTTGGAAGAGCCCTTTGTATAGTACCCATTTGCGGTTTCTTCATAATAGAACGACGGGCAATGAAAAAAAGAATCGGGGGATAAGTAGATCGACCCTACTTGACGGAAAGGTCTTTCTTTTTCCGGACAACCGTACCTTTCCTGCAAAGCTCAAAAACATCGTGTCACCACAACAAACGAGCCGACTAGAAACAGCAAGATGTGGTTTTGTCTGTTTAGGCCTTAATGGTCATAGCACTGAACACCGGACTGAAAGATTTCGGTATCGGTGCTTGATATAGCCAAAGACCCACCCAATATATGCAGTGTACGTGCTCGTTCTGGAAGTCCTCTGGTCGCTCTTAGCAGTTATTATGAGTATAGCTCTCTGGAGAAATCCTCCCCTCCCCTGCAGAGACATATTGAAATTGAGGAGGTGGCGTTGCTTGATGCTGTCATCTACTGGCAGCATTGCCGAACATCTTCTGCAGAAGTCTGACTTCCAACAATCTGGATGCAGTCTTAATGGAAGCTCCAGCAACCCATCTTTCCCCTCGGGCACACGACAACATCGATCAAATGAAGATAACTTAAACTAATTTTAAGAGTTTAAAAGCAGATTCTATATAAATATTATGCTAACGTATGTGGCACAAAAATCACGATCATTTGTTAATTGTGTAATGGCAACATCAAATGAAACACATCTTATTGATTACTGTACAAAAGTCTTTTGTTAAGAATTAGGTTGTTGTAAATAGGATTTATTTATGTTTTGTTCTTTCGCTGCACATATGGAGCTTCAAAATGTCATTATTTTAATTTTTACTTAAAAAAATAAAATAAAAGTCATGAATTTTAAACTTTTCACTTCCAAATCAAAGTTATGTATTATAAATGAAATGAGTGGAAGGATTATATTATTATATTTTAAATAATGAAATACAAAAATGTGCCACGGTTGCAATGTTCGGCGATTTATTATCGCCGCCAGGCTAGCGCCAGGTTTTTGATTTATCAGCACAGATGTCATATATGCATCACATTGGCGCACTATTTTTCTGACGCGAAATGGACACTATATTTTGTCGAAAACTTCGTTTTCAAATACCAGTTACATACATATTTTTTAACTAATTTCTATTATTTTAAAAAAGGAAATAATAATAAATAAAAAAAGTTTAGTTAATAATTATAGAATAAAACAATTTATATCATTTTAAAAAAAGAAAATAAAAGCAAACAAACAGTTTAATAATAAATAAATAACAATAGCCGGGTTATCATGTGAGGCACATATAATTGCCATTTTGTTGCAATCGCGCCAAAGTGACGTATATGACATCTGTGTCCCATTCTCTAGCAGAATCTTCTAATTTGGGAAAAAATTGAGCAATTAAAATAAATTATGAATAAAACCAATATGATTTAATGCTTAGTATACATTCAAGGGAGACCAAACTGGTCGCCAAATGCAACTAAAAGAAAAGACTGGGACGTTCAATATTGAAGTTTGATAAGGGCGAGTGCCTGTTTGTGTTTATTCCCACATACATACAGTTTTAAAAATTACAATGGAGAATTATTTTTTATTTATTTCTCGTGCATATTATTGAACAAAAATAATTAACTTTTTAAAAAGGGAATTTTTTTCGGAAATTGTTTAAAAAGAAATAAAAAAGGAGATGAATAAAAAATCCCGGTTTTTCATAATTTTATGTAATGGTATGTTTAAAATATATATATTTTTTATATAAACATTATCCGCTGATTTCTTATACAAAATTAATTTTAGAAATACAAATCAAGAAGTCATATTATTTTAAATTAACTAATTAATTTAAAAAGTCAACTAATTTGTAGATAATAGAAAATTTCAATCTTCCTGATTAAAGATAAATTTATATATATATATATATATATATATATATATATATATAAAGTGTACGTGTAACTATTGTTTTTATATTTATTTCTTTAGGATCAACTAAAAGTCACACCTTTTCCACATTAACAGTTTTATTCAAATGGGGGTAACTTCATCTTATTAAAAGAGTTTAAAGGAGGAATCCAAAAGAAAAGCAGACTGGGATGTTCAACATTGAAGTTACATTAGAGGCTACTATTTTATTTTGTTTCTTCTCACATACATACAATTTAAACTAGTCATCGAGTGCCACCGTAATATTTAACCATCATGGATATGCATAATACAAAATATAAAAGTAAAACATGCATAAATTATTTTTAAATGCATCGTCATTGCATAAGAAAATTTAAACGTATATTTAAATATTTTTAACACATAATAATTGCTGATCAATCAATTTTGATAAATTATATAAAAAGCTAAACTACTCAAGTAGTACCGAATTGAATAAAAGAAAAATGCTTATAAATCCAAAAATAATAATAATATTGACTATCAGTTTATTGCGTCGTATTAAGCGTTTCACACCCAATAAAAATACATCTTTGAATTGAAATTTGATTGAAATACATTGTCATGACGAAATAATATGAAAAATAAGGTACCCTGGGGTAATAACGCCATGTTAAGGTTGTACCAATTTTCACAGCTCAGCTTTAGTTTGTATTTTTCAAACAAATATATAATTTGATGCAGCAACTCATTGACTATCCATATATAAAAAAATAACAGATATGTATTCATAAAAAGAAATGGCGTGATTTCTTGACCAGTGCTATTCTGCGTTATTACCCACCTATATGGGTAATAACGTCATGCAAACAAAACTATGAAATAAGATGGAATAATTGCATGTAGATTGCCCAATTCTAAGAATACAAACTCTACAAATTTAGAAATTGACAAATTGCATTTTAAGCTATTGAAAATGTTCAATTTTTTGTGAAAGTGTAAGAAAAATAAAGGTGTGGTGTGAAGGGGGAGGATGAGGGAAAAGAATATCAGACCGTGAGCTTCTTTTTGCTTAAAAAGGACCGCTTAAATACATTTATTAGAAACATTGCACAGTTTTAACTGTGTTTATTTGAATCTTATTTAGGATAAAGCTCAGCCACAGAAGGAAATCAACCGGGGTATTAATGCCAAGGATTGGCGGTATTACCCCGTTATAGTTATTGCGCTGTATATTTTAAATTACAAATTATCTCGAGAAGATATCCAAAATCTTCAACAACATTTTGAAAGTCCATGAAATGTACTAAATATTTATGTAATTAACAAAGTATTTCCGGATAAAAAAAAATAGTCTTCACATCACAAAACGTATCTCGTAAATTTTAGATCAAGCGTTAATTTTATTTGCTTGTAAAAACAATAAGACCTAAAAATGAAACAAATTAACTTGAAGCTGTTTTTTGCGATTTATATGACTCAAAACCCTTCTGAGCAGAGCACATGGGTCTCATTTACCGGATTATTTCATAATTATGCAAAATATTAGGACTTGGCGTTATTATCCCGCCTGGCGTTATTACACCAGACAACCTTAGATATCTAGAACAAATATCTAGGCAACTAATTATCCTATAAACTTCGATATTTAAGCAAAATTTGTGTTATTTTATTTAATTTTACATCCACTCCGTTAAAGAAAAAAAATTGCAAATTTTATATACTTTTTATCAGAACGAATATTTCAAGAGTACAAAAAAAAAAAAAAAAAAAAAAAAAAAAAAAAGCTTCGGATCAAGATTACTGATATTAAATAGGCTTTCTATTATTGCATGATAAGCAAACACCAGATTTGAAGTTTCTATCTCAATTTGTTTGAAAAAAAGAGCGTTTACACACAGACAAACATATGGACAGATGGACGGACGAACAGACACACCGACAGACCGACGGCATTTTTTTTTTAATTATGTTTTTCGGAATCTGTAGTGTCTGAAACATGCAAATCCGTCAAAAAAAGTTTCGACTTTCAAAACGATTGCAAGACTTACCCTGTACCACATATGATGGATGAGTAAAAATTATGGTGGAGAGTTATTTTTTATTTATTTATAGTATACATAATTTAAAAAAATATATTTTTTTTTATTAGGTGAAATAATTTTTTGAGATAGTTTAAAAAGGAATAAAAAAGAAGAATTAAAAATCCCTATTTTTTATAATTACATATAACAGTATGTTTTTAAACATATTTTTATATTAATATTATCCGATGATTTGCTATGCAAAGTTAATTTTAGAAATGCAAATCATTAAATCATATTATTTTAAGAAAGAAAAACTGCTTAAAAAACCACGTGAAAAAAAATATGAGTGAAAAAATTGTTATCTAATTTTAATTTACTAATTTTACTGGCTATGTAAAACATCAGCTTTGACAACTTTCTTTGAATTATTAAACATTAGTTAGGTTTTTTTCTTCTTTTTTAAATTGCAAAAGTCCAAAACACGTATATTTTTAATACATTTAGTATCTCTATCATTATTTTTTTAAATAGACTATTTTAGAGAAATCTCAACAGAAAAGTAACCAAAAATGCGAGATTTTTAAAATTACTTTAAAAAGTCTTTTGCTGCATTTTTAAAACTCTTGATCTCATGAAAAGCTTTCACTAATGAGTAAAATTTTAAAGTTGCGAAAAATCAAATGTTTTTCGAAAAGAAATGTTGATTTTTTTTTATTAGCAATTTTGCATGAAACCTAATGCACTTCAAAGTGAATTTGAATTATCTTTTCAGCATTTTTCATACAGCATAATTTTTAGCTAGGAAAAAATCAACTGATACTGAATATTTTAAAAAGAACTTTCCTTTGAACCTTTTACTGAAGAGTAGTGATTAATAAAAATCTATTATACATTTTTTTTGTAAGTTCGGGCCGCTTAAAAATAAAAATCAAAGGTAAGAAAATTTACAAATACTAAATTTATTTTCATATTCTACACACATTTCTCTATTTTTCAACAAAGCTGCCAAGTTTGTTAAACACTTATCATATCTTAAAATTAGATTTCAAATACCCTTTTCATAAAAACTCGCCCGCCTGCTCCAATTAATAAGAAATCATGTCCAATTTTACGTCTTCGTCATCGTTGTGCTGGTTGATGCAGGTATCATGTTTGAGGTAGTGGAAATAATGGAAATCGCTTAGCGCAAGATAAGAACTGCAGGGGGAGAGTTTGGAAAGCTTCCCAGCCAAAAGAGACCAATAAAGTTTGGGTCTGATATGAGATATTATGCCTTGAATTGTCGTGGAGTAGATTAGCAAAATTCAGTTAATCAATATGCTGCGTCTTTTGTGTTGATTCGATTTGCATAGCTTTCGCAGGGTTTTATTTGGGTAATCGGAGCAGGCTCAAGTTCCTATGAAAATGGTGACAAAATCTAGTTATAAGGTAGGATAAATATTTTAAAAACTTGACAACTATGTTAAAAAATAGAGAAATGTAGGTAGAATCTTACGGATCAAACGGATCTTACTTTAAAAGTTGTCTTCGTATATCAAATAACATTCGTTATGCTACTAATAATCGATAGTCTTATTAATAGTTTCTGAATTTAATTGAAATTTTAATTAACAATGACGTCATAAGAGACCAAAAAACAGGTTACTCGTAAAATTGGAGAATGACGTCAATTGATTTCTCAGTGTAACGTTAAGTTAAAACGTCTCTGAACGTTTTTGGGGTATAGTTCTGGATGCTTTTTATTTACATTTACAAACATAGCAGCAGGTAAACTTTTGATAGTCGTAATTATTTTAGAATATTTTCATATTACAGACACTCTACTTTCTATTGTTCCTGATGCTTCAAATGTTATTAATATTTTTAATAAAATACTAGGGGGGCCCCGCCCCCCCTGCTCGCTATGCTCGCCAACCCTCCGCGTAATCGCTTCGCGATTCCAAATTATTGTCTACCCCTGCTTGCTGCGCTCGACAATAACCCATGGTATGAATAAGCAGTTGCAGACCTTTCAAATGATGTGTCGCACAATTGGTGTTGTAAAGAAATTACAAAATGTGCCCCCCTGAGGGGCAGAGTGGGGGATGACACACAACGCATCCATAATATGAATAAGCAGTTGCAGACCTTTCAAATGATGTGTCACTCAACTGGTGTTGTAAAGAAATTAAAAATGCGACCGCCCCCCCCCCCCCTGGGGAGAGCAGAGTGTGGGGGTGACACACAAGACATCCATAATATGAATAAGCAGTTGCAGACCTTTCAAATCTTGTGTAACACGACTGGTGTTGTAAAGAAAATAAAAATGTGTCCCCCCTGAGGAGCAGAATGGGGGATAACACGCAAGACATCCATTATATGAATAAGCAGTTGCAAACCTTTCAAATGATGTATCAAACGACTGGTGTTGTAAAGAAATTAAAAATTTGGCGAAATATTACAGCTATCGCCAAGTTGGCGTCACTTTTGACAACTAATTTTGGTCGCCAAATTTGGCGATATATCGCCAAGTTGGCGACAAACTTGGCGATTGTTGGCGGTGGTAACCTTTCCTCTCTTTATGGTAACCCATATGGCGATGCATAGACGGAGCTCTTTCCTGATTGGTCTATTCGACTCATGGAAGGAGTGGACAACCCGGATTCGTTAGTTCCGGAAATCTTCCACATCAGCATCATTCCAGGAGTCATTCCTTTTAAGGCTAGTTTTTTTTTACTATAGAAGGAAAATACAAAAATTTGTAATATTTGTCACTCTAATTTTTTAACAAATTTTAAATAAAAAAAAAAATCTATGAGAAGTTTCATCATGTGATTTTGCTTACAAATATTATGGTACACCATTACAATATATTTTAAAATTTCAACTCAATAAATAAAAATTATTTTAAAATGTGTAGCAGACCCCATTAATTATGATGATCAAATAACAAGTACTGAAAATCGGTACAGTATTTCTGAAAAGATGGCGTAAGTCTGAATATAGAAAAAAATAAAATTGAATAAATACTGTTAAAAAAGGAGAACAAAATAGTTATTTTGCTCCCACCATGCATTATTTTGCAATTTTCTTTTATATCCTATCTTGTGGAAAGGACATATTGGGACATTTTCCGAATAAACAAACGTAACAACTGCATTTGGAATTTAAAGACAATACAAAATATTTTCAAAAATTCAATTTAATGTTCTCTCCTACGTGAAAAAATTTCAATTCATTTATAAGCTTTTAAGATTATTCGTTCTTTTAATGCTTTAGATTATTTTTAGTTTGTAAAAGGAAATTACCTTGTACATATATAAATTTAGTAAAATTTCGTTTGAAATATTTTGCATTTTTTCCAACATAAAATAATTTCCATCTTCTTTGTATGTGAAAATAGGAAATTTTCATTCTGTCGAAAAAGAAAAAAAAAACATGCGTACAATTGTTGGGATGTAAACATCGAAAAACAAATATTTAATGATTGTGGATGTAATTTGCAAAATACAAAGCGTGATTTGTTTGTTGTATAAAGATTTATTTTTTATTTACTTACTTATATGTTGCCCGAAGCAAATGTAAACTTTTCCCAGTTTCTCAGAAGATGCAACACACAAATTATATTTTTGAAATTAGCCCAGAATGTAACTTATTTGTCGAAATTTTTTGAATAGAATTTCTTATTTTGCAAAAAAATTTAAATCAATAGATAATAATAAAGCATTCAAATATATGTTAATATTTGTGACTATTTCCTAAATATTTTAGAGACCTAGAAACAAAAGTTTAAATTTGATTATAGAAAAAAATGAATATAATCAATATTGTATGTTGTTTATATAAATGAGTGAACGATGGCTTGACTAAAATTCTAAAGGCTCACAGAAACATTCCTATTTATCATATGGTTTAGGGATTTTTTTATGCTTCACAAACTCACTCACTTTCAAAATATGTTTAAAATAAAACAGAAGGATCGAAATTATTCAACATAAAAAAAAAATTAGCGTGCAGCAAAAAAATCCAAATTGGATCTGGTCCAACTGCACACAACCCTGCATTCTTCATTTTGAAATATTCCATTTGAAAGGGGCTCTGCGATTGTGATTTTTGTATAATTTTCTCGGTTTTTCGTAGTTTTGTTATCCATCGGCACCTCGTGCAGCGACACTAACTCACATCTCGCAGACAGATAATATAACCCAAGCCCCTAAGTACTGTACAGAATATACCACGGTCGGGCGGTCAGCCTAAAGCGGAACACTCATTGTTTAATTCTCAAATTAGGTCTGTACTCATTTTCACGACCCCGAAGAGATGAAAGATTGCATGAAACTTGCCCAGATGGGAGTCAGACTCCCGACCTGTAAGGTGATAGCCAGATAAAAAGCTACCTAATTCAATACAAAAAAGATTTAAATTTTCATTATTTGTTCAAGGACACTTTCTCACACTATCCTATATATTTTAAAAGTCCTTATGGTTTAGATTTTTCTGATATTCTGTCTTTCAGCCCCACTAAAAATAATCTTAAGATTATCTGAAGAAATCGCCACTTTCTACAGATAGTCTACAAAAGTTTAAAGAACATTTGCAGACTTAGCTTTATCTTTAAAATAGCTGCAGAATTTTAAAAGATATTCTTAAAAATATCTGCATAATGGGACAAATACCTTCAGATTTCCCACAGATTTTGGGCCAAAAAGCTATATATTTTCTACAGATTTTTTTAGTGGGGTGTCCATGCTTTAAATCGTTTAAATATGCTCAAATCATCATGTTATTGATATACATATTTAAATTTTATTGTGGGTATTCGATATTGAAAAGTAAGTGTGTAGAATTCAACTTTAAGGACAATGATGTATATATTATTGATGTATACTTCAAGATGCTTACTGTGTAACATTGTATACATAACAATTGTCATTTATTTACAGGTCTACACAAATGCTTTCGGTTACAGTACTTCCTATGTGCGATAATCATTGGAAGTGCGTTTACATCTATCTAATATTTTGCATGTTACATAGAGTGTACAGATTTTATAAATCATATACAGGGCTGCAGCAAAAGAATTCGAGTACATTACATTCTTAGTGTAAAGTTTTGTTAAAAACTTTTTGAGGTATTTTCTGCTCTATTTTCAGTATTTCTTAACTAAACTAAAATTTACGATACTGTGTACTATCAATTCAAAATTATGTATCGTATGCAGGGTTGAACAATAGATTTCGGATAATTTCTCGACTATAGATAGTGATTGTTCAGATTAGGTTTTCAAAAGTGTAATATTTTTTTTTCCAAACTGTTTTATTGTAATGCCTTGTTTATTTATACCGAGAGCTTTACCCATTCTTTACGATTTCACACCTACACTTGTGTGAAAAAAATAGGACTAAGCACATACTGGGTGTCCAGCAAATAAGACCCCGATTTCAAAATTAAATTTCTCAAAAACATAGATCGATAGAATTATGCGGTAAACGGTTTGTTTATTAGGTAAGCTGTAAAAATCTTGTACAAAAATTCCCAACGGTGATCTTATATATAAGTTTTGGACGGTGCATATTTTGAAAAGATTGTGTTCTGATTGCAAAGAATGCTTGACTTGACATTTTTCTTGTTTCGGATTGCTTGCGAAGACCGAGTTTTCCGACGTACAGTGCCATATTTTAGCGATTTTTGGAACTTAACTTTCTGCAACATCGGCTTTCCAAAAATTTTGTTTCGAAAAATCGTTCAAATGTGGCACTGTACGCCAAAAAACTCGGTCTCTGCAAGCAGTGTAAAACAAGAAAAATATCAAATCAAGCATTCTTTGCTATCAGAACACAATCTATTCAAAATATTCATCGTTTTTTACAGCTTGCATAATAAACAAACCGTTTACCGCATAATTTTATCGATCTTTCTTATTGAGAAATTTAATTTTGAAATCAGATTTTATCTGCTGGATACCCTGTAGATTAGCATAAAAGCCGAATAAGGTAACACAATGGACTAAAGGAACAATCAAGTAATAGATCTAGGACTGATGCAGTAAGGCATTCGCATTTAACATAAGAGGTTGAAGGTCTGAAGAGTATAACGCACAGAGATAGTATGGACGCTCAGCAGTTCAGAAAATCAATTGAAGGAATTATATATATATATATATATATATATATATGTTTGCTATCAGTATGTAGAGTATTGCTACCGTAGGCGCCATTGCAGCACTTATCAATTGCAACATACATATACAATTTGAATTTCATGGAAATATTTATTAAGCACTAGGTGCATAATGTATACAAATTTTTAAAAACAGTAAACATTAAAATAACAATATTAAACAATATAAAAAATATAAAAAGTCACCCCCAGAATAAATATAAAAGTTTCTCTATAGATTCTCTATAGAGTTCTCTATAGATTTCATAAATATAAAAGTTTATTCTTTAAATGGGTTTATTATGATTCAAAATATTGAGTGTAAATAATTGATTGCATTACATCAATATATAAGTAAAGCTTATTTCTTTGAATTGATTTTTAAGTGACGTTTGAAATGATTTTTAAGTGACTTTTAAATATGTCATTTTCATATTTAATGCAAGACTCTGTCATATTACACGAAACCTGCTGATTAAGCTTTATTTTAATAGTGGGGGGAAGGTTAAAGCCATTCCGCCTGCTGAAGAGTGATGGCTTTTATTCTGGGGGTGACTTTTTATATTTTTATATTGTTTAATATTGTTATTTTAATGTTTACTGTCTTTAAAAATGTTTATACATTATGCACCTAGTGCTTAATAAATATTTTCATGAAATTCAAATTGTATATATATATATATATATATATATATATATATATAATATACTAAAGCAAATGCTCGTCCTAGGAGGTAAAAATTGTGTTTGTTATTTAATACTCGAAAATATATATATATAAAATAATTGACAATATGGAAGCGTTTAGAACAGCAAAATTCGGCTAGTTTATGTTCCGATAAACACACTATTGTATTATTACTTCAGAGTAAACGAGACTTTCCGGCTAATATCTCATAAAAAAGTTAATATTTCTTAATAAAAGCAACAAAAATATCAAATATGTTCTAAAATTGTGAAATTAAAAGATATATCTATACTATCGTTGCGTCACATTTCAGCAGAAACGAATTTACGAAAGAACCCCCCCCCCCTTCTCCAAAAAAGGCTGTTTATTGAACTAAGAGAACGCATTATTATAATCCTCTTCATGCTTATTGGCGTTTCTCTTCTGTGTACCCGCGGCTGGCAGATTGCGGGTCATATTAATTAAAGGGGGGAGGGGGGTAACAGCTTCAGGTGATATCTAGTTCTATGGTTTATTTATTTATTTATTTATTTTTGAATTACTTACAAAATGGAATGACTCACTGTCGCTACGGTGTTGTTTACAACTCGATCTCTGAATTGTTTTTTTTTAACTGATCAGATCATTGAAATTTTTTTAGTTTTGAATCGTATATAGAAAATTATGTGGAGTAGAAGGGATTTCAGGTAGAAAAAAATTGTATTTAGGCACATAAATTTTCTCATGCACATCTCGAAATTAAGCCTAACGTGGTTCCATCTTATCGGGAGACCAGAGAGATCGAAGGGTTTGTCCCGGATTTGTTACACTGTATTTTATTTTACAGAGATATGTGTATATGTATATGCGTGTTTGTATGTATGGAAAATAACTTTAACGCGGTTAAAAAAAAAGTATTACAAAATATTTTTTATTAAATTTAAAAAGCACTAACTGAAATAGCAAAGAAAATTTTTTATAGATTTACATATCTTATTACAGCATAAATAAATAAATAGAACATCAAATAGCTGTTCTTGTTGTTATTTCTACTAGAAATGAAAATTTTACTTTCAGTTTTAAAAGCAATTTCAACGAATTCTGCGTAGGTACAAATGGGATTTTTTCTTCCGTTTGACGACTATTTTTATTTAAATGCACATTTCCACGCATCTTTGCAAGTGAATATTTTACGCTACAGTGTAAGTTTTTTTAACTTCAAAATTGTTGCTTAAAGCGTATGTCACGTCCAGATATTATTTTCTCTCAGATTTTTCGCAGATATTTCAAAGCCGTTGAAGTTAGTTAAGCAGTAAATATTTTTTAACGAATAAAAAGTAAGATTTCTGTCTTTAAGATATGAGCTCAAAACATTTTGTTTTCGGAAATATTTTTATCTTCATTTCAGTAACATTTTAATAACTGTATGAAACAGGCTTGATATTTGTTTTAAAAAACATTTTATGAAAGCTTCAATAACTTGTATTCGGGAAACGTTAGAAAAAAAAATTGTGCAGTAATAAAAGAGGTAGTCAAATATTTCAAAACATTAACCTTTAAAAATTCATTTAAACATTATTTTAACAAAGTAGAACCCGTCAAGTATTGACGAAAGCAAATGTTTCAGAAGGATTTTTTTTCCTTAATTTGCAATAAATCTACAAAAAATGTACCATTTCCAGACAACTCAATTGTAGAAATTGTTAAAATTAAACTTTAATCATGCATGTACGCATTAAAAATATTAAAAGATCTGTTATTATTATAAAGTTATCATTTAAGGCTCTTATGCTAGAACTCCAAAATAAAAAAAGCAAAATTTATTCCATTTTAAATCAATCATAGAATTTTTTCCCCGTTAAATCTAAACCACGTCATTTTCACCTTACAAAATTCATATATGTACCTTTCATATCTGTATTCACCTTTTAAAAAAATTGGTACTTTAATTTGATCATTTTTAATAATTTTAATTGAAAACTTGATGTTTGGATGCTATTGACTGAAGCAGATACTAAACAAACTTATATTCTTCTAAGTATAAATGAAATTTTGTAAATAAAACCAAACTTTAATCGGGCTTTAAAGAGGCGATAACTTTTGACACATCACGTACTTTAATTGTTTTTTTTTTTTAACATTAATGAGAAAATGGCAAAGTAAAGATACAGTAATCTGCTTTTTTCCCCTTTATTTACAGAAATGGAGTATCTGTTGCCAAAATCAGATAAACGGTATTAAAATCTACAAAAAATTAATATTTTAAAAACAAATTGAGATACAGATGTGAAACAAATTGCATTTAAAAGTAAATTTTTCCTCTATACGACGGTGTAAACATTGAAAAATATGTTTAAAAGTCAAAAAATTTGCAATGGCAAAAATTGCAAAAAAGAAATTGCATTTCATTGCAGAGATACGGTTGGTCTTAATAATATAGATATAGGATATCAGATATTTTTTTAGGTAGATATCGTGTGAAATACTACATATTGCAGCCGCTGCTATGTTGAATTTCTGAAAACTTTTTGTAGATTTACACCGATCATGACCCCAAGAATCCAAAACTATCATCAGTAAAAAAGTTCACATATATATATAGAGAGAGAGTGAGAGAGAGGGAGATACCTATCTATCTATCTATATATATACATTTCTCTTTTATGGACATGATAACTTCTAAAATTCTGCTCAAATCTCTTCCAAACTGATACATAGAATCAAAGGGCATAAAATCTCGGTCAATTTCGTTAATTGCCAAAATCGAAACAAGGGGGTAGAAATAGAGAGGTATTTTGCAAAAAAAACGAAAAAAAACCCCCCCATAACTTTTTAGTTAAAATATACATCGAATCGGTTAAAAGTTTATATTACTTCTAAAAAATGGGCCGAAAGTTCATGCATGACAGATTTTTTATAAATTTAAAAATGGGCTGAAAGGGCGAAAAAAATAGGGTTTTAGGGAATAAAAAATTCATAACTTTGTCATTTTTCACGATATTAAATCGTTAACTAATCTAATTAATCGTTAATTAATCGTTAACTAATTTTTTTATAAATGCTCTTAATATTGTCCAAAAACTTTAGCATTTACAAGTTTTTGATAGGAACATATCTTATTGCAAAAACAAATTAAAAACGAAAACAAAAACGAGGGCAGAAGAAGAAAAATATCCATAACTTCGACAATTCTTAAGATATCAAATCCAATTAAATTTACTTTATATCGTCTCATAAATATCTATTTTTATATTGACAAATGTCTGATGGGAAAAATTATTATAGCAAAAATAAATTAAACAAAACTTGGAGTTGAAGAAAAAAATCTCAAATCCAAACTGCTTATATTCTGACTCATTATTAAATTAATTTCACTCTCAAACACATCCAAATGGCAGGTTCTCTTATTTAGGAACCATATAATGTGATTTATTGCCCGTTTTATGATAGATTGAATTTGAAAGATTTTTTCATAATTTTCATTTCATTGAAAGATTTTTTCATAAAGTCAGATTATATTTCAAAAAATGAAATCAAAGTGGACATTTGAGCCAAATTTCGCTTAGATAATTCTGATAAAACCAACTCTTACACAAAAATGAAATTAAACATTCTTGAAATGCGGCCAAATGAAGTTGTTAAATTGGGTTTATCTGAAATCATAAGGTACCTGTACCCAATATGGACACCCTAAAGAAATTTTATTTTTTTCGCCCCCATGTACAAGTCATAGGACTCCAAAAATATGTGACAACTATTCTTGGACTATTGACTATCATTTTTAAAATTAGCGACCATGTAATTATTCTGGTTTTATTTAAGTGATAAAAACAAAAATATCTTTACAAGTGTCCACATAAGGAACTACCTGCCCCTAATAATGACAGGTGTTTCCTTATTGACTTTCTACACAGTGTGTATGGAAGAGCCACTTTTCCAAGGGATTTTAGAGGAGAGGGAATTAAAAAAATGTATCTTAAAGTATTCCGAGGAGGAGGGAGGACAGTAAATATCTTCAAAACATGCATTTTAGAAACGGGGGGCGGGATTCTCGGTTTTTACCCTTCGAAGACCCATGCAAAGCCCCTTAGTTACTAGTAAATATTATGAAGTAATATTGTTGGTTTTGCTTAGCTTTATTGCATCTGTTATTACTCAGTCCTCAGAGCATGGGCAAATAGAAACTTTTTCACCATGGACAGTAAGTCCCACATAATCCTCATGAACATATCTGCCACATGTGATACATGGTCACATGTTTGAAAAAGCATCAATACTGCAAAAGAAGCAGTACCAGTTCTCCTTTGTTGAGGAAGTCATAACATTGGTACCTACGATTTCGCCAACAGATATCCTACTGGGGGGGGGGCTTCTTTTTATTTTTCTGCAAGGGTTTTTTGGATTAAGGTTTTTGGAGGATTGTTCAAATAGCATCTTATTGAACAAAGATTTTACCACTTTGATGACTTTTCAAGTTATTGCTTGGCAATGTTGAATTTTCTTCTTTCTTACAGTTGTAGTCGATGGGGACATAAGCTGTCCATATTGGGAACCGGGCGTAGTTTTACTAAATCTTGTACCAAATGAATAAGGAAAATTATTTTAAGCAAAATATGCAATAGCAGTCGAAAATAGGTTTTATTAGCTTTCTAAAATACTCCACTTTTCAACATTTAATGTAATTTTACCATATCTAATAAGAATTTAAGCTTACAAGTAATTAAGATCAGCACATCTCGAAATAACAAGTTTCCTACTAAATGGCGAACAGCGCGCTATTTTACACTTTCCAGACTTAATTATTTTTTCAACTGCTTTTCTTCGCGAAAATGTTTAGGCATTTCTCGATCAAAATTTTTACCTTTAAAAATATTAGGGGTGTCCATTTTGAGAGCCCTGTCCATATAGGGTACAAATACCTTATTTTATTTTTTGATGTTGAAATGAGTATTTAACTTTGAAACCTACCTCCGCCTACAGGCCAAGACGACAGGGATTTTTGTTTGTTTGTTTGTTTGTTTTTTTTTATCCTTTTCTAGGCTCCTATCTACCAAACAATAACGAGGGCAATAATTTTACGGATTTGACTGCCTGTAAGCATAATGAAATTACTTGAAGAACGGCGGTCTAAATGCGAAGTACTTATATCGTGTTAATGGCTTCTCTGTTTAACTTTGTTTTGGTTATATGTTGGATGGTTACTTAAAGTGAATTTACTTATTTAAAATCTCAAGGCATGCGCACCTTCGTACGCAAGTTGGTCTCGTAATTTAGATCCTTGATCAAATTAGGCACCTCCAGAGATATAATTCGTGGCTAAGTTTGATGAAAAATAAATCTTTAAAACTTAAATTTAGGATTCAAATGTATACTTCACTATATTAAACATTCATTGTATTGAACTTCATTATATTAAATATTCTAATTTTGAAGGCAGCAATTTTAAATTCTCGTTTCCATTATTATTATTATTATTATTTTTATTATTATTTTATTTCTTACCAAAAGCTTCTATGTACCTTCTTCTAAAGCAAATTCTGTTATTATAAAACTACAGTATCATTTTGAATAATTTACAAAACAATGAAATAAATAATGCAATTCTGTGGTAATCAATTTGAAATAATGAGGAAATAATTGGAGACAAATATTTTAAATCAGAGAGAACATTCTTGCGCAATACGTGTGTTCTTACTCAGCGCCGTGCGAAAGGGGGGGGGCTGAAGGGGGCGGTTGCACCGGGTGTGGAATGTTAGGGGGCACCAGATTTGTACTACCAACGTCATTTATGGGCTGTTTCTAGAAAAAGTTGGTGGTGGGGGCGCCAAATTGAAACTTTGTCTCGGTCACAATTTTCTCTTCGCACACCCTTGTTCTTACTTACCGAAGCAAACTAAATAATGATTAAAACCATATACAGAATTTTTAACTATTCCCTTAATTCCACTGAATTATAAAGAAATAATTTCAATCGTTTTTTACAGCTTATATTTAATTTTTAAAATCTGAAATGCTTAATGGGAAGAGCAATTGTATAATAATAAAAAAAACAATTCTTTTAATGATTCCAGTAAAATTATAACAATTTTCTATAATATATTTCTATATTATATATTTCTACTATATATTTCTATATTACATATTTCTTTTTATATTTCTATATTATATATTTAGATTAAATATTTCAATATTTTATATATCTATTATATATTTTTCTATTTTCTATTTATTTTAATGTATGAATGCAGATATTTGTCTAATGTTTAAATGAATGATATTCGATCGAAAGATCTTTGCACAAACAATCACCTCATCGATTGGAAACAAAAATTCCAGAATTTATTAAAAACATACTATCATATTAAAACACAATAAGTCTGCAAAGCCATATTTTGCTGGAAAACAACTGAAAACCCTATTTTAGTGTTCACTGTTAAAAATATGAAACTTTTGCAGCACCATCACGCTACTGCTTTTAAAGTATATCTTTATTTTGACCAATGAGAATGCTCCATAATACAGTAAAATAAACGGTTTCTACATAACAGGTGAAGTGGCGATGCAGCAAAAATTTCAAATTTTTAACAGTGTTGACTCGTAGGTTCATCCTTGTGCTTTCCTGCGCCGAAAGGCACACAATGTTATACCTACGAGTCAAACGCTAGAATCGAGTTTTCACATGTTCAGCGAATTTTTTTTTATCCATGCGCCTTCGTCGTTTCAAGCCCAAGCTTGCACTCTGATTGGTTGTTGCTCTCGGCACTGTTTTCACGTAAGTTGGCGATAACCATACTTGGCGAAAAATACTTCGCTCGTAAGTGAACGAATAAACCTAAAACCTAACCTACTCATTCTTATTCTTCCTTCAATTTGTGCTCTTGTGTGTTATTATCTTGTGTTATTTTATAAAATGGCTAATGCTTTACTTATTAATAAACGGGAAAAGTTACTTTGTACTCGGTTCGGAAGGAAATCAAACTCCTCGACGGAAGCATCTATCGCTACACCAAGTATGATTATCGCCAAGTTACATGAAAACACTGCCGAGAGCAACAACCAATCAGAGTGCGAGTTTGGGCTTGGAAAAAAAAATTACGCGTTTTCTACTAAGATGTGGCTTCAGAGATTAGTTGCGTTTCAATAAGTGAATCGAATGTTGACTAATGCTGGAATTTCAGCCTCTAACTCGATAAGGTGATTGTCTGAGCTGCCGTCCCTTGGGCTATGTAAGTATAAAAAAAGTCTAAAGGAGTTCCGGACACAAAAATTTTCACATTTTCAAAAAAAATTAATGCATTAAAAATGTCTTTTTAATGCTAAGATGATATTACTTACCCATCATACGTAGTATAGGGTAAGTCTTGCAATCGTTTTGAAAATCGAAAAAAAATTTTTGACGGATTTACACGTTTCGGACACTGGAGATTCCGAAAAACATATTTTTAGAAAAAAAAATTTGCCGTCCGTCCGTCTGTGTGTCTGTCTGTCTGTCTATCTGTCTGTAACCGCTGTACCTCCCGAACAAATTGAGATAGAGACTTGGAATTTTGTATGTGCTTAATATATAAGAATGGGACGAATCCTATTTAATATCAGTAACCTCGATTATCCGGAACTATTTTTTTCGGACTCTCGAAAAATTCGTTCTGATGAAAGGTATATAGAAATTTTCGAATTTTTTAATTTTAAAGAGTGGACGTAAAAGGCAATAAATTAAGACAAATTTTGCATAAAAAACGATGTCGATCGGATTATTAGTTGTCGAGATATTTCTAATCCTGCTTTCCACATTCTTTGATTTTTCATGACCCTGTATTTCATTCAAATTTCAATTAAAAGATATCTTTTAATTGCAAATGAGACACTTAATTCGATGCAAGAAACCGTTAGTGAATATAATAATTATTTTTAGAGTTCTAAGGATGTTTTCTTTCATGCAATTCAGTGCTATTTGAATAGTTTGGCGTTTCATACAATTTATCGAAATTGGTTCATCAGAAATTCATTAATAGAGCATGATGATGTGTTAAAAATACTTAAAAATACGTTTATATTTTGTTTTGGAATTGTAATGCATTTTATAAATTGTTTACTTATGTTATGTTTTCATATATTATGTTATGCATGTCCATGATGGGTAAGTATTACGGTGGCCTCCAACGGCTAGTTTAAATCGTATTTGTATCTTAACTAGAAGAAGAAATATTAATTTTTCATTTTTGTTTGTATTCAAAATTAAGCTTTCCAGAAATGGTTGTCATTAAAATGGCTTCTTTTAAAAAAGAAATTTTCAATAAAATTTAATTTTAATTTTTAAATTTTTCTTTATGATGAGTTTTTTCATAATTTCTAGGGTTTAATTTGTCATAAATTAAGAACTGCTAAAGATAAATAAATCATACTTAAAACATATCTTGTTTGATTATTTTACATTGACTTTGACTCAGCAAATTTGAAAAAAAAATATTTACTTTTGTAAATGTGATTTTTTTTAAGTTACACTTTTTTAGATATTTTTATAAATATATATATACAGTCGAGTCTGTCTATAACGAAACTCCATGCATCGAATTTCTCTATATAACGAATTTTTAGTAGGAACAGTCCCTTTTTAGCATGATTACATTAAAAACAGTCTCTATATAGCGAAATATCTATCTCCATATAACGAATTTTTTCATAAATTGGTCTTAATTTATTCAGTTTTAAAAAGCTTCGAAATCATATGGAATCAATTTTCCATCAATTATTTTTGATTTACGTCAGTGCTGATTTTTTTTTTATATTTTTTTTTCTTTGATCTTTAAATTCAACGAATGCACCCCACCTCCCACACATCTTTCCACATCCTTTTCAAAACAGAGTCAATTGGATGTGAGAAAGATGTAAGAAAGAAATCAATGAGAGGCACATAAGAGAGGCCTTCAAATGGAGGAAAATGTTAACTACAAATTTTCATTCCTTGCTAAAACTTGAGCATTTTTTTTCTTTGAGAGCGTAACAATTTTAAAATAAAAACAACAAAAAATCACAGGTTTCTTCGTCTGAAATTAATGTAAGTTTTCCTTATTTGATTTTCATTAAGCTTTCAAATAAATGTCTACTCTCTTTTTTGAAACAGCTTAAATAATTGAGAAATAAAATGTTAGTTTATTATTTACTTTTAAACATTTCAAATTCTTAATTCAAAAGATCAAAAATAATATTTGTTCGAATTTCACACATTAAATACGATTTTTAACATCATTCTCTATACATCGAATTTCTCTATACAACGAATTTTTTACTGGAACGGTGGATTTCGTTATATAGAGACTCGACTGTATATATTGTAAATATATTATAATCTATATATATATTAAATATTATATATATTTAATATATATATATATATATATTAAAAAATGCTACATTAAAATTAAAATTTAGATATTTCTGTTTATTTAAATGTAAAAAAAAATGAAATTCTATGTATAGTATTTTGAGTTATAATGATTTTAAATTACGACACTTTTTTTTTATAAATTTTTAAATTTTTTAAAAATATTTAAAGGTTTAAAAAATATATGAAAAGTTTTAGCATGTGAAATCTTTACAAAAAATATAGTTAACTATCATAAAAATTGAAAATTTTAACTCAACAAATAAATAAAATAAATAAAAATAAATAAAATAAAATGTGTCTTGGATCCTCTTATATTGATTTTTTAATACATTTTCTTTTATTAATACATGACACTGTTAAATTATTTCTTTTTATGACGAAACTTTACTAAATATAATATTTATTTCTTTATAGGTAAGTAAAGAAATTAAAGTTGATTCCAGTTTAAGACAAACCGCAGAGGTAATTATTCTGTAGGTTGCAAAACATATTACGATGAAATTTGTGATGATGACAAACTTGAAGGGATTTAAAGAAAGGTATTCTTTTATTATAATCTCGATTTTTTTAATTCGACGTTCAGAGTATTTTTTAATGAATATTCACCATTTTTTCCAAATAATCATGTTACGTGGCAGAAAATACTCATTGCATGTTGGTTTATTAGGTGCGTTTGTTCTTATACGAATACGTAGTATCTATATTCATTGTTTAATCCGTTCAACCGTCCGTCTGTCTATCTGTCCGTTCATCTGTTTCTCCACATATAACGGAGCAAAAACTACCCAATCGAATCCTTTGAAATTTTAAATACATAATTATTCCAGAATTTCGTTGAATGATTACAAATTTTATGAAAATTGGATGTATAATTCAATTAAAGGGACAGTCAAAAGTTTTCTGTTACATTAAGGCTAATGGGGAAAAAAATCAAGTTTATTTTAATGATGTTACGCCCTTTCAAACAAAATGAAATTGATATGCATTTACTGAAGTATACCTTGCAAAAGATCAAAAACCCGTGTATAAGGCGACTTTATAATTTCTTACTTCTATTTTCCACAAAATCAAACCAAAGATGTCACTTGCCAATGCGAAATAGTAGCAACTAAGCAAAAACAAAGTAAAGAATTTTTTTTAAATAATAACTTATTTGTATATTTTATATATTATTTTATTATACATACAGATAAAAAGTAACAATTTTACTGTGCTTAATTCTTTCTATCACCATTTTACAGATCTGCAACATACACTAAAGTCAATCGTTCTTACCCATTAAGCTTTAAAACACGCTTTTATTTGTTTTTCCGATTTTCCAACACACTTGTTAATACAAATTGATCGTTGGAATACACAACATACTATAATATTGAGTTAATAATATCAAAGTTTTTTTTTATCATATGAGAAGCTTCAGTCCGATAAGGTAAAATTAACTTAATAAAATTTGGCAAATTACAAAAACGGGATAAGTCCAAAATTAGATTTTTTAAAGATAATTTTGCATATTTTAAAATTTTGCATTAATATTTATGAGATATATGTCAATTTCTGTTTATTGTAGATCTAAAAAGTGTACCTTTTAGTCAATAATTATTTTAGTTTTACGTTTTAATTTTTTTATCATTTGTTACATGCTTAAAATGGTTCATTCTAACATACGAGTCCGAGCGAATATTTTTCATATCGGAGTTGTTGAACCACAAAGGGTTAAGATTTATTTATTTTTAAACTGACTCGTGTATAAGTCACCACCCACCAGCACCACCACCAATTTACTTGCTGGAAATTGTCATAAATTCGTCGACTCATACACGAGTTCATTAGGTAATTATATGTTATTTTACATTAACCGTCTGATGGCCAAGTGGGATTATTTTCCGACCACAGCACAAAATCAATCCTAATGTAAATGAATGATCATTTTATTTTCTTAAATCCTTTGTTCTAATAATATTTCATTTTTATATACTCAATGGCTACAACTGTTTTGCATATTATTAATTTAATTTTAACAGTCAATTTTGGGATTTTCGGAGGTGACTCAATGGTGGGGACACTGAATGACATCACATGGCCTTTGACATGATTCAAATTTGTAACTGATTATCCGAGTGTTAAATAAAATTATTTTACTGGGCAGGAAAGTGTTATCATATACGTACAACTGTATTAAGTTCTGATTGAAATTATTATGCTACGGGAACTATGCGAACTATGCACACCGGACAGAAAAATATTGAAATAATCAAATTCGCATTTGAAATGGTATTTAAAACCAAAATTATCTAACTAAATTCTCACTATTTTTTTTTAATTCTTATAATAAATATGTGAGTGACTGAATTACAGAACAAGTGAGATGCCGATTACCATGGTATATATACATTTTTAAATGAGTAATTAGTAACTACAAAACATGCAATTACGAACGAAATGTTTCTAAATACTTCGCATGTATGGCAGCTAAAACATGTATTTTTATTATATTCAGTAAAGTGTCTAAATAAAGCTTTTTATTAAACATTGATGTTTTAAATAATTTCATTTTTCAGCTAATCCAATGTTAATTAAAAATATTATAATCTTGGAAAGATTCATATTAAGACTTTATCTTCCGTCTCGTCAATCTGAAAGAAATGAAATATTCCTCTTTTCTTTTTCTTTTTGGCTCACATTGAATGGTGCTAGACGAATTTTAAATTTTTCTTACAAAAAGATTTTCTTGAGCAACCATCCATCATATTACGCATAAAAGCAATCCAAATTCCAATCCATACTGAATAGAGAAGATCAAAAAGGTGTGAAATCTCATTTGAAGTATAGTTCAAAAAGATTTACTTTTTTTATTTCATAACATATATGAAATTATATCTTCATGGGAATATATTTCTGAATGGATAATAAAAATCTTTCATGCATTAAATATTTTATGCAAACGCTTCCATTAATTTGAATACATTAATGAATTATATACACATATACACTGTAAAAATATGTAGCATACACACACACACATATACCTATACACATATATACATACATACATACATATATATATATATATATATATATATATATATATATATATATATATATATATATATATATATATATATAAAGATATAGATATAGATATAGATATATATATATATGGTGTGAGTGCGTGCGTGTGTGTTTGATATGGCAATCAGAACTTTTAGATGTGATAGTACACATATATACAAAAATAAAAAAATACGTTAGAAAACACACAAGAAAGTGAGTTATTTGTATGAAAACACACAGTCTTATGAACAATGTAGAAGATTTCATAAAAGTATGTTTATTATCATAAAGTGTCATAAAGTATGTTTACTGATCAGAACTTTTAGATGTGATAATACACATATATACAAAAATAAAAAGAAATACGTAAAAAAACAGACTCGAAAGTGAGTTATTTGTATGAAAACACAAAGTCTTATGAACAATGTAGAAGATTTCATGAAAGTATCTTTATTATCATAAAGTGTCATAAAGTATATTTACTGATCGCCAAAAGAAAAATAATTTAATTTTCCAAAGAAAAAAAAAATTAGTAATCAAGACTAAAGAGATGTAAATATGAGGTGTAATATAGTATATGCAGTAAATAATACGCTAGTCGCCATAACACCATGTATGATCCCAAGTGGACAGTCACAAATGTAAATCAAATAGATAAAAATTTCATTGATCTCATTAGACCTCTAAGGTCATTTCATGACCCGACAAAAATCTCATTAAGACTGATACTTTGTAACCGATCACATTGAAGTGTACTCGTATTATAAATTTGTAACAATTCATTTTATGACAAATGCTTTTCGTTATTTTATCTTAACCTCTTCAGTTCCAAAGCGAAAATAATAATAGAAATACCTTTCGGCGGTTAGTAATTTAGGTTAAAAGTTTGGATCAAAAACTACAAACCTCCCTAAAACATCAATTTAATAACCATTAACCTAAATTAATGCAATCACATATTTAAGAGCATTAAGTATATAAATAAGCGACAAATACTTATGAAAATTTATCATTTTCTTCATAACATTGTCTCTAGGGACTTTTCATTTTCAGGCTTTTTGCTCTCTCGGATAAAAATAACATTAATTTTAAGAGAAATTCCCAGATGAAAGTATTTATTTGTTTGATTTCAACACAAAAACATTCAGCTATTATTAAATGACGTAAAAATGTAAAAAAAAAAAAAATAGGCATTTTGTTTTTTTTAAGGAAAAGAACAGAGATCCCCGAATGGGGACACAAAGTCCGAAGAAGGACTTTTGTGTTGGAAGGAATAAAAAGTGGAATCCCATATTATCTTATGGGAAAAACACTTATCCTTCTCGTTTGTTCAAACTTGGAAATTTCAACAATATTTTTTTCAGCTATAGGAATGTTCTTTATCCTTCTGTAAACATACAATATTTTAAAGATAATTATCAATGTTTTAAAATTTGTGGTAAAATTTCAAAAATTCCGAAAAGTAAAAAAAGCATTCTTTTCTCATTTGTAACTGATGACTGTAAAAATATACAAAAATTTGGAACATATGGACGAATAATAAACCTTCCTATCTACGCGCTGAAAATAATATTGTTGGAATAACCAAATTTAAGGGAATAAAACAGATAAGTAATTTACCCATAGAATAGCACAGGATTTAATTTTTTCTTCCCCACTATATAAGTCCCTTTAAATAAAGAAATCACTTTCTGATTCTCATATGACAGTCATTTAGAAATAATCAGCTCATTTGCACCCACCATCTGATGTCATTATGAGCATTGCATTATGACGAATTACCAAATAACTTCATAATGATATCACATGTTGATTCTCAATTGGCCGCCATTTTGAAGTTCTTTCGTGAAATCCCAATTAGCAACAACTGTAGTTAATTATTAAATGGCTCCATTTTGCTGTCAATTTATTATCCGTCATAAAAATTTTAAACATTGTAACTTTACTATAGATTTGCTTAAAAGATGATCTTATGAGACTTACTAAAGTCAAATTATAAAGTCATCTGATTGCATAACATAAGTAACAAGTAAATTTCACGTCAAGCGTAGCAAATGAGGAGAGTTTGTAATATAACGAAGTTTTTAAAATATTCAAATCTTGGTCTAATAGCATACAGTACTTCGGATACAGTAGAGTATACAAAAACATTTGTTATCCCTGTAAATATTATCTGTTTTCTATTATACAGGAAGTAACTTGCAGTAAACCTCAGCAACGTATATCAATTTCATAGAATGTGAGATAGTTTAATATTATTTAAAAATGCCCCAAACAATGCTTCTCTCTATATCATTATGTAGTTGAATAATTTTGTGCAGCCCTGTAAATTAATAAAGAATATTCTTTGCATACAGGTTGTACAGAATGTATATTTTAGTACATACGTCGTAGTTACATATAATTTTTTTTCGATAGAGTGTGACACCATTAAAAGGCACTTAAATAATTTTTCCAGTGGTCGTAATGTAACGTAATAATTTTGATCGTGCCTGTAATTAAACTATTCATCCGATTTTCATAAAATTAGACATGACACGACAAAATTATGCAGGAATTTTCATTTCAAAAGATTCGGTTGGGTAGTGTTTGCTCTGTTATATGCGGACAGACGGACGACGTAATCAACGACGAGTTTAAGTGCTACGTATTTGCATAATCACGAACAAACCTAAAAAGAATCGGTAACTTTCATTGGAGCCACCAAATGATGGCCATTTGTTAATATTATTGAAATGAATGTAAGATATCACTTTTCAGCTCCATTTAACGACTGTCACAGTTTTGGCATCGAGGAAAGGACACTTTAACTAGCTGTGTTGTTAAGGCAATGCTCAATTGTATCAACTATAGTTTATATAATTTTCTTTTTCTTACACACAATCACATTTTGTACCGATAACCAGCTTTTTGTGTTTGTTGTTTAACTTTTCGACACCTAATTAGTTACAATTTTAATTAACAATTCGAAGATTAACGAGTGCGACATGTCTTGTATTTTTGAGTGATTTAAATTCACTCTTCACTGCTTCGTGTGCCACATCTGGTGCAAAGTTAAAAACACTATAATTCTCATTATGTGCAATCCATTTGATCTATTCTTCATCAGGGACAATCCAAAAGATGGAATAACACTTATTTTGTCCTTGTAAAAAGACTTCAATTGACAAAAAATCAGAATTTGTTTTTCGAAAAAAAAATCAAGCTATTAAGGCAAAATTTACTTTAATTGTTTTTTACTGAATACTCAAAAATATTCCAAATAAAAAAAAAAGTTGCAGAATCTAAAGTATATAAAATTAATTGATTTAAGCTCATTAAGTTGCAAAATACTGCAATACAATAACTTAAAATCCTAATTGTGTACATAGAGTACACGCCATAAAATATCAAATTTTAGCTAAAAATATGAAATTTATTTTTTAAACTATTTTTCTTATTATTAGACTGATTCATAAATTTCAAATATTTTTCCCTCATAAAAAATGTGCATTGAAGGGTTAAGTGGGTTAGGAACCTTATTTCTTATGCAGAAATTATTTCTATTGATTTGTATTCTTGACATATATTTTTGACATGCATTCTCTTGACATGAATGGCACAACTCTTCATTTGTGACGATTAGGCTCAGGTATATTTTGTGTATGCATTTAAAATGTGTGAACTTATCTGTGCAATTCTTTATTCATTTCGATCAAGTTTAAAGAATTAATTCTGGAACGCTTTTAAAAGTCATTTCATGTATTAAGCTAAAAGTATTAGACACAACAATTAAAAATAACTTTTTGTGTTATTACACACAACTAAGATTAAATCTGGATTTTATTCCAATACTCTTTTTAAGCCTCTTTTAATAGTTAACGCATAACAAGTTATAAAATCTCTTTCAATAAATTTTAATAGCTAACGTCAATTTGCCAAATATGTTATGAAGAAAATATTCCAACGTATGATATTCTGCTGAAATAATTATTTTTCGAAAGATATTATCTGAGTCTGTGAAACAGTAAATTATTTTATTTTGAAAAATACTGCAGTATGTTTAGTGAAGCAGAAATATTAAATCGTTAAAAGTTAAATAAATTTGAAAATTCTGTTCAACTGAAAATGGGTTTTACCTTGATTGCCTAAAGCTTCTGCATTAGAGTTATTTAAACCCTTTTCTAGTCGTCAAAATTTTAGTTCAAATTGAAATGAAACACCATCATATATTGAGGATGTGTAACAGTGTTTGGTATATTTTCTACACAAAGTTATTACTAAAGCCTAATTAACAGGATATTTCAAATGTACACTTTTGATAAATTAATGATTATAATTTAATAAATTGATAAATATTTTTCGAACTATAAAGTTAAAATACTTAGTTTTATATGCATGTGTAATAAAATACAAACTTACATTTACTTATTTAATGATAAAATATTTTATACATCAAATAAATAATTCAATGTTTTACGCAATGTGATATTTTAAAATTATTTTTATTCAATTTATTTAACACAACAATCTAATCATTGTACATATTTTTAATTATCTGAAAATAGCTTAAACATAGCACACATTTCTATAAAATATGATTAAATTTTTGTAAAGATTTAATATTATTTGTGTGTCTCTATATAAACTTTTAATCCAAACCTTTTGGAAGTAGATCTGCAGATTTATAGATAATATGTTAAAATATACCTGAAAGCAATGTCCCTTTATCATGTACTATATTGATGGAAAACATATTTTCTATAGATAGTTTCTATTATAGGCTATGTATAGAATAAATTACAGAGCCAATAGAAATATGAAGACAAATTGAATGTTACTACGTATGGGTATTTATATTGCATAAAAAAGTTGAAAATCATTAACAGAGTTGTTTAAAATAGCCCATATAATAACATCTAAAGAAGCAAAATACAGACGTCTATCATTAATTTGAACTGTTTGGGACCACAAGAAATGTTCGCATTATCCAGAGATAAAATTATGGAAAGTATGAGAGAGAAACGTATTTGAAAAGATACTATTACAAAGAAATCAGTGTTTTTTTTTAATATATTTTTTAAATATTTTTTATATGTTTTGGTTGTTTTTAATATATTTTATTTGTTATTAAATTTTGGCCCTTTATAAATTGTCATAAATTTTTCTTATTAAGTAAATACATGAAAATAATAAGCTATTTACCTGGGCATTGCTTCGATAGCATCGTGTGTTACACGGAAAGATTTCTCAGTGAAACATCATGCCTCTTTGTGGCTGCAAGAAAAATATTATGTAGATAATTTTATTGTGAGATGTTATGAATGATTTCTTTCTTTTACGACGACACACTGGGTATTATTTGAAATTGTTTAATCAAAACACTATTCTTGAATACATGTAATAAAAATATAAAAACAACATAATTATAATTGCTTAATTATTAATTTATTATTACTTAACAAACTATAGAGCAGGAGAATGTTGCTGCATATTTGCATCCACCTATTTCACAGGCTCCAAAAACATCTACATTAAAACGGTATACTAAAAAGAGAAAAAAAAAAGGAAATTAACAACCAATCAAATTCTTTTCAATTTGAAGATTCTGAAGCTCACATTTTCTCTACTGAACAAACACGAATATATTTACGTCCTGACTGATAGGTCCACATATGAACAGTTTTAAGAATGAAATTCGTAGATAGTTCTATTTTTACACATTGCTACAGTTATCATTAGAATATTACTTAATACAGTAAAACCTCTAAATAACGGATACCTCGGGAACGCAGAAATTGTCCGCTATTCGGAGGTGTCCGGTACTGGGAAAATCTCAGAGATTCAAAAATCGATAAGAAATGCTTAATGTTTCATTAATTAACTTTTATATTCCTAAAACATATATTATATGATTAATCAGAAATTAAAATTATTTTTTAAGTAATAAAACTGAAAAAAAATTGTGCACACCTTTACAAACTTCGTTACAAACTTTGCAAACCTTTACACCATACGCAAACTTCATTTCTTCTAAAATCTGCAACAAAAGTTTACTTTTGCTTGCAATTACATATAACTTGTTTTTCAATGTGACGTTATTGCACTCTATAGAATTCCGGGCGGGGAGGAGGATTGCACTTTTTGTCTATTAAAAACATAAAATCTTAAAATCTTCCTGGAGCACATTGCAATACTGAAGAAGATGTCCCTCCCGGGCAACCCCGAATTCACACTAAATGTAGGGGGGGGGGATTTTCCCTAGCCCACCCTCTACATTTATCTGTGATCACAAAATTTGTGACACATAGCTCTGATAAATTTAGAGGCCTTTTTACTCTTTTTTTTTCCTGGATAAAAAGTTCTTTTTCATCCTTTATCGCCGAAAATAGTGTCCGCTATTCGGAATGTCCGTTATTCAGAAGTTAAACATACAAAAATGAAGGTTTTGGGAGTGGGGATTGGAAAACTGTCCGTTAAATAGAGGTGTCCGCTATTCGAGAGTGTCCGTTATGGCGGTTTTACTGTATTAAGGGTGTATTTCGATAAAAACTGCTTATTTTCCGATTTATTTTTAAATTCATTTTTGCTCTCATATGCACCAAACTGGCAAATCGTCTGATTTAGAATGTGCACAATGTGCCGTGATTGTCGGTTCTTTGATAAATACAGAAAATATTGCAAAAAATGCAATCAAAAACGACATTTTGAACCGATTTTTCGAAGCGGGAGATCTGTGAACGAAAAAAAAGGGTCCTACTGAGAAGATAATTGTTTATAAATCAAATTCTAATGAATGGAGCATAAAATGGCATCCCACGACACCTTGTACGTCTCTCCAAAAATCCTCTCAGCAAGTTTCATATTTCTACTTTTAAAAATGTGTCTGAAATTGTATCAGAAAATTTTGAGCTGTTGAAGGAGAAAAGGCGTTTTTTCGAATAATTAAAAGATATAAATACATAACCTTACATACATATAAATACATAACCTTAAATATAAATATATAACTTTACCTTATAAATACATACATACATACCTTAAATTAAAAGATATGAATACATAAACTAATTAAGATATTAGGAACAAGTACAAACGAAGATGGGGTGGAGATGTCATTAATAGACAGACGGAACACTAAAAAGAACGATGGATATCAAATGCATGGGACTATATGTATATTTGTTTAGAACAATTATAACAAAAATGAAAAAAAAAGTTTTTTCAAGGATCCGAAGTCGACAGAAAGTAAGAAAAATGAAAAATTGGAATCTCGTTAGTTCGAATTAAACGAATTCTAGAAAAAATGAATTCGAATAAATAAAAGTTCTTAACATTATACTGCAATTGAAAGTTTTCGAACTTCTTGTTTAGTTCGAATTAAGCGAAGATTTGATTTATCCGATTTCGAATTAACGAGAGCCGACTGTATTTTGAAGTGTTCAACTAATTTGACATGTTTTGTCCGAAATGTTTGCAAAGTGTGAGATATCTAGGTACTAAAAGCTAAATGGTTCTTTTTCAGAATACTTAATCCAAATTTTTGCTATTTACATGAAAAGTTGAGAAAATATGACATTTTTGTGCAACCCTGCATATTATGTATTGATATGTAATACATGGTATGATATAAGTTAGTTAAAATAAACGCACAGCCCAATAGAAAATTTCCATTTAGGAATTTTACAAAATAAGCAGATCTAAAAAGATTGAATAAAATAAACTAAGACAAACTTGAATGTATTTAAAATTTAAAAATGTACATACAAAAAAATAAAATACTAAAAATCATTTAAAAATACAAAAATTAAACGTTTCACCGAGCAACTCGTAAGACATCATCGATACAAATAAACATCCATTGCATAACAAATAGTGCAAAAAATCAAGAACAGCTACAGTTAGTTATTTTTCATAAACAGATAATATTTACTAGTAACAAAACGAACATCATTCAGAGTTGGCGATCGTAAATATGTGAACCAACTTTCGAGGAGTAATCTGCCGTATTAAATGTTACAACCCGATTTTAAAATACTGGCGTTTGCAAACAGCTGGATGTGGACAATTTTTGCTGGACAATTTCTGAATATAAATTACTACTTTCTAGAAAACCGGTGTGTTCTTTCAGGTGAATTTCAAACGGTCTGCCTGTTTCACCAATGTATACACTTTCACAATCCCCACAGATAATGACATAGACAACACCGGGCAATTTAAACTTATTGTATTGAAATTTATGCTGATTAACGAAAGAACTAACTTTACTAATTTGTTTAAAGGAAACACCAACATTAAAGGATCTTAAAACTCTAGAAATCTTATCAGAGATACCCTTATAATAAGGGATGCAGATGAAAGAATTTGGTTTAGTACGTTGAAAAGGAAGGGGAGTAGAATTCACAAAATCTAGTATTTTTAGACATTTTCTTAAAAAGGTCAATATGGTAGTTATTATTAACCAAATCGTGATAAATTTTACTTTTTTCTTGGTCCAGCCTCATATGTGCCGCAGATTTCACTAGCAATCGCAGACACACAGAGACACTGTGAAGCTTTCCTATATGAGTACCGTAATTTCTTGCGTAAAATCCGCGGATCTATCGCGCATTTATCGATCCAGAAATTTCTTTAAATAAAATGTAATGATTTAGATCGCAGTAAATATTTGATTTCAATTACTAAATAAAATTTCTGGGTTGAAAAAGAATTGTTTGATCCCCGGTTTATACGCAGGAAATTACGGTATATACATTCAAGATCAATGAGAACTTTAAAACATGTGTATAGTTTTATATGTCAACGAGTTTATTTAAAAACTCCCGAAGCAAAAGGGTATAAGTAACAAAACTGAATAAAAAAATGAACAGATGCAATGAACAAATTCGCTGACGACTTGGAAATATGATTCTTTATATTTTCGGGTAATCAAATGCAAATTATTTTCTTATTTTGTGCTACGTTCTATAGATAAACCTGATTTGCCAAATAATAATCAATATTGATTCGTTATTAATGTAACTGAAATTGTACTCTACGTATTTTAAACTTATTGAAATAATAGTTTAAAGACTAGAATGAAACAAGCGGCAATTTCTTATTTCAATTCAATCAATTATTATTGATGTTCATATTCAAATTTAATGTCAATCATCTTTGAACTCAGTTTACTTTAAATCCATTCCTTGTCAATCGTACTCCTTGGTTTCTGAGATCCTCAATCATAAAATTGAATCATTCGACATTGAATAATATTCAAAAACAGGTAAGTTTTAAAAAAAACACACAAAAAGAGTTAATAATTAAAACTTATAATTTTTTTCCTTTTCTTGATAGTTATGAATAATTATTTATTTTCATTAGTGCATACCAAAAAGAACAAAAAAATTAAAACCCTTATAAAATATAGAAATAATTCTGCTTTGTAATATTAATAATTATATAACGTTTCTTTTTCATTAAGTATATAAATTTTGTGTGTTTTTTAAACAAAATAGAATTCGAATCTTCGAAGAAATATGATCATTAGACTTTTATAATAGATCAAATTTTTAGTTTCGAACTTTTCAAATATTTCTTTACATTAAAAAAATGTATATTAAAGAATTTTATTGCTGAAGCTCCATATTGCTATATTTAAAGTTATATATGAAGCTACATTTTCAACATTTTCAAGTTTTCTCAAAAGAAGAATATATTATGTTATAGCAGAAAATTTCATAGTTCAAAGTTGTTTATTTTTTTTCTCATGTCTAAAATATTATGAGATTTTTCACTGTCGCTCGGAAATATTTTTATATGTTTTCGAAAGTAGCATACATATCATAAAGTATGAAAGAAAAAGTCTTAAAGGGCATTTCTACTTTCATGATGAAAGTTTAAAAGTCAGTTTTTTTTCTTTTTAATGAAATTCAGAATACATCTCTCAACAGTTTACACGCCGAATTAATATCGCACTGTATTTATAATTTTGTTTTTCCTATACTACAGCTTCAGACGATTTTATTTATGCATACAAATTTATAAAATAGCCAAAAAGAGTATTTCTGCAGTATTTGGCTGTTTTCCTTTTAATGTTCGCATTATGGAACATGATTATTGTTTGACAACCCATGCAAGTATAACAAAATATTTTTCGCTTTATGCTATTGTATACTGTTCTTGAATTCCAGAAGCATTTACATTCCTAGCGGTCAAATAAAAATAATATAGAGAAAACGATAAAAGCAAATAAGACATTTTTTATGTAAGTTAATGAATTTACATTTTTCTCATACCTGTGATAAATGCTTAAACCTAAATATTTTTATTTCAAAAGTTCAAATTAACCTTATATTTTATAAGAAAAAGAAAGACATCGTTATTATGTTGGAAAATATATTTTTGTATTACAAATAATGCAATGTTCCCATTTGGGAACATTGGCGTATAAACGGTTAATAAATTATTTATAACTAGCTGACCCACCCAGACTTTTTTCGAACCCATGTGAATATTCTTATTTAAATCTTATATTTTTATTATTTAATAAGAGCTTCTCACAAAAAATAATGTTTGAAAATTGAAAATTGTTAATTAATGTGTATTCGTTACTTGCTGTCGGATATCAAGGAAATTTAGATGTTTTGAATCGTCGTTCAGAATACTCTTACGTGTATTAATTTCAAACCGATATAGGTAACATTAAAAATTATATAACATACAATTGAAAATGTTTAGTGTACTTTTGACACTCTGATGAACAACAAACTCTGGAAAACCCTCTCCATCTTAAAAAAGAAAAGAAAAAAATGAGAATTTTTTTTTTTCGGCCTGATTAAAATTTACGCTTTTTAGGTACATTCGTAATTATTTAAACACGTAGCACCAATAGTCGTCGTTCAGTCTGTTTGTCTGTCCGTCTGTCCGTTCGTCCGTTTACCCGCATTTAACAAAGAAAGTGGCAGTAGTAAAAAACTATTTTTCGTCTGAACACTATAGTATTGTCTAAAAGCCCATAAAAAATTTACAGTTAGAACATGGGGTATCTCTAAAATAAGGATCAGCTATAGAAATTTTCTCTTCAAAAAGGGCAATTTCTTCAACAATTAAAAATTACAAGATTGTGTACTTCTAAAATGCTCAATAGATACAAAAACTCCGGAAAAGTGACATTAATTTGCACATTTCTGTTTCTGACTTTTTTATATCACTTCAAAATCCTCGATAAATGAGCATTGAACTAAATAGAACAAATTAATTTCATCTATGCATGTCTACCCATGCACAGTAAGATGAATTTCTACGTTATGATCTATAAATTCAAAAGAAAACTAAATACCAGTTTTTTGCAAAACATATCCTTTTAAACAAATATGGATCTGGCATAATGCATATGGATATGCATTCTTTAATCTAAATATGACATCAAAATTTCTCCAACTCTCAGTTTTTCCAGGAGGTAATTACTTGTTAAGAATTAGAAAAGGGTTATTATATTAATTTACAATGCTAGGTAAAATTGAGAGCAGAAAAAAAATATTTTCGTGTTTTAAATTATCATCCATTAGAATTTATCCTGAAAATATTTTGTTGTTATTTGTCTAGCAGAGTGTTACTTTCACGTACAGTAGTGTTCACTAGCCTATATAAATTGATTTTGCCACTGTATTTTTGCTGATGTTTATATACGTAACCTTTTATTCGGTTATTAGATGCTTTCGCGATTATGCAAACACGTAGCACCTCTAGTCGTCATCCAGTCCATCCGTCAATCTGTCTGGCCAAAAATAACAGAGCAAAAATTATCCAACCGAATCGTTTGAAATTTAAAATATGTAATTATTGCATAGTTTTTCGTGTCAATTCAAATTTTATGAAACTCGAATGAATAGTTTAATTATAAGTACAATAGAAAGTATTTTATTACATTACGGCCAATAGAAAAGAAATAGTTTCCATTGCATTTTAATGATTTAGCACACTTTCGAACAATTGATATGCATCTATAAAGTACATACTGTAGTACATATCATGTACAATATAAGATACAATGAATAATTTTTATTAATTTACAGGGCCGCACAAAACTACTCTATTACATAATGGTAAAGGGAGAGTTGGAGCGTGTTTTAATTATATTGTTTGGAGCGTGTTTAAATATTTACAAGTTTATGAAATTCATATTTGTTGCTAAGATTTAGAAGAAGTTACTTTCGGTATAATAAAAAGGAAACAGTATTTAAAGGGATACACAACATATATCGGCTACTATACTGTATATAAAGTTCTTTATACGATTACACCAAGATCTGTATACTTTCAAATCTTCGTTACATTACGAATGCACGTTATTTGATACGCTTGACGTTCAATTTCCGACTTGATTATATATTATTCTAAGGTTAAAAGTTTTACTTATTAACATCTACATATTTTACGTTATATAATTTCCATTTATGTGTTAATGAGGCATAAATAATCATTACATTAAAGACAAACCAGAAACCCCATCCAAAAATTGCTACCTCATACATAATTTCATTGCCATAATTTGTTTTAGTGAACTTAAACCTAAAGGGAAAAAAATAATAGGAAAGATTTTGGTACCGACCCGTGTAATCTATTAAAGGTTAGTGTACCTACTTCTTTCGCGTACAGTATTATTCACTAAATTATTTTGTCTGATTTTCGCACTGTATTTTTACTAATGTTTATATAGGTTAACCTTTTATTAGGTTAATTATATATTAGTATTAGGTTTCAGGTTTTGCTTACTAACATCTACATAATTTACGTCACACAATTTCTATTTATGTGTTAATAAGACATAAATAACCTAAATTTTAAAGAAAGGCCAGCCACCTCATCTAAAAATCGTCTCTTCATACATAATTTCATTGTCACATTTTGTTTTAATAAGCTGAAACTTAAAGTGAACAAAATAAGAGGAAGGATTTTGGTACCGACCCTTGTATCTATTAAAGGTCACTGTGAACATTCTTTTCGCGTAAAGTAGTATTCACTAAGTTATTTTGATTGATTTGGCCATTGTATATTCGTTAATGTTTATATTGGTTAACTTTTTATTCGGTTATTTATATATTAGTTTTAGGTCACAGGTTTCCTTATTAACATCTACATATTTATGTTATGCACTCATTTAAATGTCGTATTAACATATGTATGTATGTTAATTCGACATAAATAACATTACATTTAAAGACAAGCCAGCCCCCCATCCGAATATTGTTACGTCATACATAATTTGATTTAGTGAGCTAAAATATAAAGTGAGCAAAATAACAGACAGGATTTTGATACCGACCCGTGTAGTCTATTAAAGATTATTACTTTTTGTCACTTTTAATATAAAATATCTAGTAATTTTAACTTCAAATCAACCCCTTGCGAAAAGTGGTTATTTTATTGCTTGAGAACGAAGTGCTATCAAGAATTCCATAAAGAAACCTGAAAGATTTATTGATACTCATTATTTATTTATTAGGTTTGCATTATCTATTTATATATTATAACTCACGTTTCAATAATTTTCCATGTACCTAAACAATTTTCTATATCCTTTTTTATATGTTTTACAAATTAATATTTCAGATAAATAAATGTATATGGCTTAAATAAAAGTGGTATTTTACGTTACGCATTTCTATTTATGCGTTAATAAGACATAAATAACCTTAATTTTAAAGACAAGCCAGCCACTCCTTTAAAAATTGTTAAATCATACATAATTTCATTGTATTATTTTGATTTAGTGAGTCTAAATTTAAAGTGAACAAAATAACAGGCAGGATTTTCGTACCGACTCTATTAAAGGTTGTTACTTTTTAATATAAAATATCTCGTAATTTTAACTTCCCATCCCGCCTTTGCGAAAATTGGATATTTTATAGCTAAAGAACGAATTGCTGCCATGAATTCCATAAGATAGCCTGAAAGATTTATTCATACTCACTATTTATTTATTAGACTTACATTATCTATTTATATACTATAACTCAGTTTTCAATAATTTCCCATGTACCTTATCAATTTTCAATACTTCTTTTTTATATGCTTTAGAAATGAATATTTTGGATAAATAAATGTATAGTTTAAATAAAAAAGGGAATATATTGAAGAAATTTTCTCAAGATATGTTAACTATAACATTTTATTTAGATTAGGATTTTTGTATTTTTTCTTATTTTTTTACTATCAAGCGTAATAAAAGAAACAATGAACAATTATAATTCTTGGAGTTATAGATGAAAATTTTGCTTAAAATTTAAAGAGTAATATCAATCAGCTTAATAGCTTATCTCTTTAGCACTTTCCATCAAAGTTCAAAAGCGCTTATGCATTCTGTTTATATAGCCGTCTGACCACGCTCAAACTTTCGTAAATATACTTGGATTTTCAGGCAATTGATAAAGCTCATTTAGGGTCACGAAAATATGTTTGGTATATGAAGTTTGCATATAAAGTATGTATGGCTAATGGTTCATGTATAAGGACCCCAGCTAGAAAAAGTTTGTAAAAAAAGTGTAAAAAAAAAGTGCACAAAAAGTGAGCGTATTTGGCACCTCTGCTTATACACAAAATGTACAAACCGAATTGTGGACAAAAAGTTCATACCTAAATTGTTCACTTTTTATGCAAATCAGAGGTGCCAAATACGCTCACTTTTTGTGCACTTATTTTTTTTAACTTTTTTTGCATACCTAAAATTGTTCACTTTTTATATACAATCAGAGGTGCCAAATACGCTCACTTTTTGTGCACTTATTTTTTTATACTTTTTTTTAATACTTAAATTGTACACTTTTTATGTACAATCAGGGCTACCAAATACGCTCAGATTTTGTGCACACTTTTTTGTACACTTCTTTGCATACTGAATATCCCTAAATTGTATACTCTATATGAATAATTAGAGATGCCAAATATGCTGATTTTGGACGCCTTCCTTTTTACATACCAAATAGTCTTACACAGTACACTTTTTATTAATAATCAGAGGTGCAAAGAAAAAATATACGCAGGTTTTTTTTTTTTTTTTTTTTTTTTTTTTTTTTTTTCTGCTGAATAATTAAAATCTGCAGAAATTAAACTATAAAAATACATATAAATTTTAGATTGTGAACAAAAGCATACATTAAGTAAATAAACCTGCAAATAAAATTGAAATATCATAAAAAATGCTCAGTTAAATAATTATTTCAAATCTACAGGGGAAAAAAAATCGTTTGACAGAAAAATTTGAAAAGACATGACAATTGATTTTACTTTAGTTATCGAATGATAATTATGTGTGTGCTTAAAATAAAAAACATAGCCCCCCCCCCCCCCAAAAAAAAAAAAAAAAATTGAAATGCAAATAAAAAATTTGTAAAGGATGCTACTATTTGTTTAACATTAGATTTTAAGAGTTGTCACATAAATAGTTGTAGGCTCATCGGGATAATTCCAAAAAATTATCGCCAGATCATTCTACAGCCGCAGGTAGATCTAGATTTCGAAGGTAACTACTAATTTTATCAACAAAAACTAAATCAAGATTAGGCATAATCCTAGTTTAACAATTTTATCTAGTCATTTTCTATGAGTTTTTATTTTTCAATAAAAGTTGGTTTTATTGGAATCATGTTAATTTTTTTTCAACTTCATTATAAGCGTAAAATCCTTATTGTAAGCATCCCTTCAAACTTTCAAGCAATTTTTATTTTCCACACTCACATATAAGCCCCCCCCCCCCCCATCAGATACATAATTCACAATGCAACAATAAAATTAATAAGACCAAACAGCAAGCATAAATTTATTAGTGCAACTGTTATGAAACTGTGACAGAAAGCTGAGCGTCGTGCACTACAAATTTCCTTTCATTCCAATTTTTTTTTTTTTTTTCAAAATCTTATAACATGTGCATATAATTGCTAGTAAAGATTGGGTGACACCCGGGACGGATTGCCTCATCTGTCCCCCACTATCTACGCCACTGCTAATACTCTCTACTATCATGATTGCTTAGCTTATATGGTGAACAAGGGTAAATCTCGATGAAACTATAACAGAAAGCTGAGCAAAATTTTTATAATAACATGAATTAATAATAAAAAAATAAATACATATCTGAAATAAATCCACAAAAAAAGAGGCTTTATTCATATAAGCTAAAATATTATAAATTGAAAAATTAACTCTGATGCGTCGTGCACTACAAATTTCCTTTCATTCCATTTTTTTTTTTTTTTTCAAAATCTTATAGCATGTGCATATAATTGCAAGTAAAGATTGGGTGTCACCCCTTAGAGGGTGACACCCGGGACGGATTGCCCCATCTGTCCCCCACTAGCTACGCCACTGCTAATACTCTCTACTATCATGATTGCTTAGCTTATATGGTGAACGAGGGTAAATCTCGATTAATCTGTTTCGAGGGTAACTAATGGTCACCCACCTTACATCATAACAGTATGCTTAAACAAAAATTAAAAAATATTCTTAGCAATCCATAAGCATTGTAGTTTAATACACAAAATAAAAAAAACCCTCCATCTCTACTGGAAATTAATAACAAAAATACATTGTAAACTGCTACAAAATCATCTTCAGAAAAGATTGTTTGTGAAAATCACATTTTACTAAGATCCAAGTAGCACAACATTTGAGGGTTTTTTTTTTTTTTCTTTTTTGTAAATGTTATTTTATAAGTGTATATAGTATAAGCTTTTAAATTATATTAAATATACTTCTATAGTTTTGTATACTGGTTATACAACCAGTGGTGTAGTCATAAAAAAATCAGAAATTATATGCTCCAGGCAGAAAGTATACATTCAAAGTTGGCGGTATACCCTAGATAAAATATGCCATTAGCTTTTATGAGAAACAGAGAGTAAACAGTGTTTCTTAAAAAAATCCAGAAAATATACAGTGTATACTTCCATACACCTTCCACAGCATGCCTATATACAACTAAATTGATTTATATTTCAGTTTGCAAGGCTAATTCGGAAGGAATGATATTTCATAAAATTTATGGATTTTTTTTTTTTTTTTTTACTTAATAAAGCCAAAAATGAACTATAGATACTACTTACATGTATTTAAATTTATTTTACATATTTATGAATGTATATGTAATATAAATATATATATATACACTAGGCTCCCTCAAATCCACACAACGTAGGACATTTTAGAATTTTGTGAATTTCTGGTCGTTGCTTTGTTTACTTTTTTAAAAGTAATTTTAATTGAATTAATAATGCATTCAAAACTATAATGAATATTTACAATATTATAAAATATTAAAATAAGTAATAACCTAAAATTATAAAGAATTAGATAATTTTTAAAATGATTAAAATATTAAAAGCAAAGGTAGAGTTAATAATCAATAATGTATGATTAAATATTCATTTATAATGATGAAATATATTTTTCGTAAATTATTCAATGAAACTTGCCTCATAAAGGTACATTACTAATTCTCAACAAAACGGTAAAATAAAGAAGTTGTATTTCAGGTTTAGTCAGACTTAATAACCAAAAAAAGCTTGATTAATACATAAATATATTTGATAAGGAGAATGTGATTACCAATGATATCAGCAATTCAGAAATAAATTTATTCTTCCATCATGAAAACACAAACTCATCAAAATTAACAAAAATTACGAATTAAAAAATATATGAAATTGACATAAAACTAAAATAGTCAAACTTTGTTCCTATATCTGAAGTGAATGTTTCATTGTTTACATCACAAAATTATGTTTGGATTTTAGGGAGTCTACTGTGTATCTAAAGTATTTATTATTATAACCAATAAAAACAATTCCTGGTGTAATTAAAAGTACTTCAACTAAAACCTTACCTATAACAACACCCTAATTAAATAATATTGTTTTAATGTTCATAAAAAATTCTTTAAATATGTATTTTGGTAAAAATCCAAAACTGATTATATTATATGTTTCATCAAAACAATCTTTCAAGCTATTTTTAAACTGGGTAGAAAGCATTAAGCAATGGTGATCATAATCACTACATAATTGTACTCAATGCTAATAAATTAAATTTTATTGTACACACTTGTAACTAAAATTATGCAATAATATAAAAAGTTATATATTTTTACTGAGTTCTTAGCTATAAACTAAAGAAAAATTCAAATGATAAACAATTATTTTAACTTTATTTCACAGAGAAAAATAAACTGTATATGTACCAACAATAAATGGTTTTATTTAATTAAGGATATACCAGTAAAAAGTAAATGGTTAAAATAAAATATAATAAAAAGTAATAGGCAATTAGAATGTGTAGAGAAAGTTCCTAGAAAAAAGAGCTGGAAATTTTTGCTAGAAAAGTAAGATATAGATGAAAACAAAAATAAAATATATTTATCAAATGAAAATCAAATTTTGAATTGCTTAAAAGGCGCAAATGCCAACCTAGTGAAAAAGATTCCATGCCGGGAATCGAACCCGGGTCATCAGTATAGCGCACTGACGTTCTACCGACTAAACCACATGGAACGACACCCAGCAAGGAACTTATCACTAATACATGTTGGCAAGGCTACAAACGTAGCACAAGATGGAATATAATCCGCAAGCCACCGATTTGGGGCAATCACGAAACTCAAATCTATCCAGCATTGATTGAATATATTAATGCGTGGAAATTTTTCCCAGAGAGAAAATTCGCCTTGAATGTAACTTATCAAATGAAAATCAAATTTTGAATTGCTTAAAAGGCGCAAATGCCAACCTAGTGAAAATTGGCATCTGCGCCTTTTAAGCAATTCAAAATTTGATTTTCATTTGATAAGTTATATTCAAGGCGAATTTTCTCTCTGGGAAAAATTTCCACGCATTAATATATTCAATCAATGCTGGATAGATTTGAGTTTCGTGATTGCCCCAGATCGGTGGCTCTCGGATTATATTTCATCTTGTGCTACGTTTGTAGCCTTGCCAACATGTACTAGTGATAAGTTCCTTGCTGGGTGTCGTTCCATGTGGTTTAGTCGGTAGAACGTCAGTGCGCTATACTGATGACCCGGGTTCGATTCCCGGCATGGAATCTTTTTAACCTATGTTGGCATTTGTGCCTTTTAAGCAATTCAAAATTTGATTTTCATTTGATAAGTTATATTCAAGGCAAATTTCCTCTCTGGGAAAAATTTCCACGCATTAAAATATATTTTTTAGGGTCCTGTGAAACTACAAGGTGCAAATCCTTAACGCTATGTGTTGTGTTTTAAGATGTTATAAAAAGTTCTGCAAAGAAACTTGGATATAATTTCAAAACCAATAAAAAAAAAAGTAAATTAACTATGCTTATCTCTTTTTAACAATATAAAAAATATACTTTTATGAGGTTTCTACCCTTCATTGAATTTTCAATATTTCGTTTACTCAAAAAAAAAAAAAAAATTACCTTTTTAACAGCTTAAAATTTTCTGATTTACTTTCAGATTGATGAAAAACTTGATGCAATTTTAGTAACTGTGTGATCTTTTTTTTTTCTTCTTAATTAATTAGAACTTGATTTATAAACAATTATTTTCTCAATCTGCGATCATTCGATGAATTATAGTTTTTTTTTTTTTTTTTTCCTTTCAATCCTGTGGATTTTTTTTTTCTTGTAATCCTTTAAAGAAATTTGCTGTGGTTTGTACTTGTGTTTTTGTTGTATTTCATCTGTTATGCGCCTTCCCCTCCATAAAAATGTCAACAAACTTTTGGATAATAAAATCCATCGGCTAAAGAGCAAAATCCCGCATTTCTGCAGAAAAGTAACAAGTCTGAAAAATAGCAAAATTTGTCAGACTAGTAAAATCAAGAATTTAGTTGATCAGATACGGAAACATCAGGAATTTTGGCAATCAGGCACAAAAAGAAATTGTAAATTTCATTGTGTGTAATTGTAAATTTCATAATGGTGAAAATTAACATTTTTCACCATAGCTATTGGCCTGCTTTTTCCAACCACTGACCAGTAAACAAAATTATGAACACGCACAATTCATAAAAATTGTGCTTTTTTTTCTAACTATCAACATTGAATTTACTAATAACTTTTACTTAACATTTAATTGGATTACATAAAGTGAGGGCGGGGGGAGATTCTAAGTGGGAAAAAAAAAAAAAAAAATCTAAAATTCACAACAAATTTTCTGAAAAGGTATACAGGTATGAAAGTGCACTAAAAACATTTTGGAGTAGCAAAAATCACATTTTGTAGCTGTAAAAATTGGATTTTGTAGCAATAAAGGCCACTTTTGGAACAGATTGAAATATTCTAAAGCTACGAGTAATAAACTCATAAAAATTAAAATGATTGCTATCTTGAAAGTATTCTTTACATTTGAAAGAATAATTAGATTAAAATTTTCAACATATTTCAGACATGGGTACAAGTTTGAGATTTTGCCAAGACTGAAAATATTTTGACCCCCTCCCCCCCCGCATTGAGTGTACATACACTGAGCACATACCTCGTGTTTTTTCCACGACCCTATGACAAAATTAGTTTTTTCCCTGATCTTTCGACAAAAATTTGCGACTTTTCTACAACATTTTGCCGAAATTTGTGATTTTTCAACAAATTTAAACCAAAACTTGTGATTTTCCATTATTTATAGCCGAAATTTGTGATTTTTCTATGGTTTTCAGCCGAAATCTGCAATTTTTCGATGAAATAAAAGTATTTTACATGATCTTTTGATCAAATTCGCTTTTTTTTTGCGATCCTTGGACAGAAATCACGTTTTCCCTGTTATCATTTTATGAAAATCGTGGGGTTTTTTTTTGTAATCATTACACGGAAATCATGTTTTTTTTTTCACGATCTTTTTAGCAAAACTCGCGTCATTTCCACGATCCTTCGATTAATTTCGCATCTTTATTGCAATCCTTTGGCAAAAATTATACATATTTTGTATTCTTTGACTAGAGAAAGCGTCTTTTTTTCACGATCTTGGGACAGAAATCGCATTTTTCCTGCAATCATTTGATGGAAATCACGTCTTTTTTTCGATTCTTTGGCAAAATTCACATCTTGTCCACAATCCTTTGATTAAATTCACGTCTTTTTTGCGATCCTTTGACAAAAATTGCATCTATTTAGTATTCTTTGACCGGAAATAGCTTCTTTTTTCGCAAATCTTTGACGGAAATAACGTCTTTTTCGTAATTCTTCGACAGCAATCAGTGGCGTAGCAAAGGGGGCGTCTACCCTGGGCGCCGAGGCCTAGGGGCACCAAATTGAGAGAAATTGTTATATATCTACATTGGGTAGGGGGCGCAAAATTTCTTGCTGGCCCCGGGCGCCAAAAAACATAGCTACGTTACTGACAGCAATTGCTTTTTTTCTGCAACCTTTTGACAAAAAACTCATCTTTTTTGCAATCCTTCGACAGAGACTGCATCTATTTCGTATTCTTTGACCGAGATGATGTCTTTTCTACGATCTTTTAACAAGAATCATGTTTTCTTCACAAGCTTTTTACGAAAATCGGTGGTTTTTTGCAATCCTTCGACAGGAATCGAGTTTTTTATCTGCAAACACATTTTTTTTTCAACCCTTTGACAGAAATAGCATTTTTTTCTGCAATCATTTCACAAAAATAATGTTTTTTTCCACAATCCTTTGACGAAAAGCACATGTTTTTTGCGATCCGCTTCCGTCCTCAGAGATTTTTCCGTTTCGTTTCCGCCCTCAGGAATTTTTAAAAGACTGAAAAACTTGCACTTATGATTCCAGATCGTTTAATGAAATTTGCAGTTTTTTATCTGCAAACACATTTTTTTTTCAACCCTTTGACAGAAATAGCACTTTTTTCTGCAATCATTTCACAAAAATCATGTTTTTTTCCACAATCCTTTGACGAAAAGCACATGTTTTTTGCGATCCGCTTCCGTCTTCAGAGATTTTTCCGTTTCGTTTCCGCCCTCGGGAATTTTTAAAAGACTGAAAAACTTGCACTTATGATTCCAGATCGTTTAATGAAATTTGCAGTTTTACGCAACCCTTTTTTTTTACTAAATTCACACTTTTTCATAATATTTTGATGAGATTTAAGGGGGGAGGGGGGAGATGACCTTTTGATGAAATTTTTGAGATCCTTTGAGAAAATCTGGCATATTTTTTGCGCTCTTTGATGAAACACGCACACTTGAGATTTTTTGGCGAGGTTTGCAAATTTTACGATCTTGATGAAATTTTCATAATCTTTTATAGAAATTAGCATTTTTTCAAGATTTTTTGACCGTATTTTGTTTGTCTTTTGACAAAATTCACGTGCTTTTCACAATCTTTTGAAGAAATTTGTGGGTTTTTTCGTGATCTTTCACCAAAATGATTATTTTTTCATGATATTTTATCTGTGTTTGGTACTTTTTTCTGATCAAATTAGCATTCCTTTAGCGAAATTTTTGTTTTTCTCGCGATTCTTTGGTGAAATTTGAGTGTTTTCTGCGATATTTCGATAAAATTTGCATGCTTTACTCAATTTTTTTATAAAATTTGAGTGTTTTTCGCAATCTTTTGATAATTTTTTTCGTTTTTGCGATCTATTGATGAAATTAGAGTGTTTTTAGCGATATTTCGATAAAATTTGCAAGTTTTTAACAATCTTGTGACAAAATTTGTGTTTTATTTGAGAACTTTAAACCGAAACGCATTTTTTTTGCGACTCATAGACCTTGTTTTCTCTGTTTTTTGATGAAATTTGCACTTTTTTTTACGATCTATTAAAGAAATGTGAGTGTTTTTGCATTTCTTTTTAAGAAATTTACGTGTTTTTCACGATCTTATGAAGAAAATTGCGTATTTCTTGCTATCTTTTGACTAAATTCATGTACTCCTTGCGATATTTGCAATTTTCTCAGTATCTTTTAACAAAATTTGCGTATTATCTTGTGATTATTTGACGAAATTTACATACTTTTCGCAATGCTTTGTCGAAATCTGAATGTTTTTCGCTATCTTTAGACGAAACTGTTGTGTTTCCCGAAACCTTTTGGCAAAGTTTGCGGTGTTTCATGATCTTTTGATAAAATTTGTGATTTTTTTCATGAAATTTACTTTTTTTCATAATTGTTTACCCTTGTTTATACGATATTTGTGATTCTTTGACAGAATTTGCCTGCTTTTTCGCTATATTTTGACAAGATTTGAAGGTTTTTGAGACCTTTTCATGAAATTAGTGAAATTTTCACTAGTTTTTAATGAATTTAGCATTGTTTTCAAGATTTTTTATCTATGTTTTGTTCAGTTTTTTAGAAAGTTAGTTATCTTTTGACAAAATACAAGCTTTTTTTCCATGATCTTTCGCCAAAATTTGCCTTTTTTTTTTTTTTACGACCTTTTGTTGAAATTTGATGATCCTTTACTGCTACCTTTTAATGAAATTAGCGATTTTTAGGCAAAATTCACAGGCTTTTCACAATCTTTTGAAAAAATTTGCGAGTTTTTTTGCAATCTTTCACCAAAATGAGTGTTTTTTCATGATATTTTAACTGTGTTTGGTACATTTTTCTGATGAAATTAGCATTCCTTTAGTGAAATTCTTGTTTTTCTCGCAATTCTTTGGTGAAATTCGAGTGTTTTCCGAGATATTTCGATACAATTTGCATGCTTTTCGCAATCTTTTGATAATTTTTTTCGTTTTTGCGATCTATTGATGAAATTAGAGTGTTTTTAGCGATTTTTCGATAAAATTTGCATGTTTTTAACGATCTTGGGACAAAATTTGTGCTTTATTTGAGAACTTTAAACTTAATCGCATTTTTTTTGCGACTCATAGACCTTGTTTTCTCTGTTTTTTGATGAAATTTGCACTTTTTTTTACGATCTATTAAAGAAATGTGAGTGTTTTTGCATTTCTTTTTAAGAAATTTACGTGTTTTTCACGATCTTATGAAGAAAATTGCGTATTTCTTGCTATCTTTTGACTAAATTCATGTACTTCTTGCGATATTTGCAATTTTCTCAGTATCTTTTAACAAAATTTGCGTATTATCTTGTGATTATTTGACGAAATTTACATACTTTTCGCAATGCTTTGTCGAAATCTGAATGTTTTTCGCTATCTTTAGACGAAACTGTTGTGTTTCCCGAAACCTTTTGGTAAAGTTTGCGATGTTTCATGATCTTTTGATAAAATTTGTGATTTTTTTCATGAAATTTACTTTTTTTCATAATTGTTTACCCTTGTTTATACGATATTTGTGATTCTTTGACAGAATTTGCCTGCTTTTTCGCTATATTTTGACAAGATTTGAAGGTTTTTGAGACCTTTTCATGAAATTAGTGAAATTTTCACTAGTTTTTAATGAATTTAGCATTGTTTTCAAGATTTTTTATCTATGTTTTGTTCAGTTTTTTAGAAAGTTAGTTATCTTTTGACAAAATACAAGCTTTTTTTCCATGATCTTTCGCCAAAATTTGCCTTTTTTTTTTTTTTACGACCTTTTGTTGAAATTTGATGATCCTTTACTGCTACCTTTTAATGAAATTAGCGATTTTTAGGCAAAATTCACAGGCTTTTCACAATCTTTTGAAAAAATTTGCGAGTTTTTTTGCAATCTTTCACCAAAATGAGTGTTTTTTCATGATATTTTAACTGTGTTTGGTACATTTTTCTGATGAAATTAGCATTCCTTTAGTGAAATTCTTGTTTTTCTCGCAATTCTTTGGTGAAATTCGAGTGTTTTCCGAGATATTTCGATACAATTTGCATGCTTTTCGCAATCTTTTGATAATTTTTTTCGTTTTTGCGATCTATTGATGAAATTAGAGTGTTTTTAGCGATTTTTCGATAAAATTTGCATGTTTTTAACGATCTTGGGACAAAATTTGTGCTTTATTTGAGAACTTTAAACTTAATCGCATTTTTCGTGCGACTCATAGACCTTGTTTTCTCTGTTTTTTGATGAAATTTGCACTTTTTTTTACAATCTTTTAAAGAAATGTGAGTGTTTTTGCATTTCTTTTTAAAAAATTTATGTGTTTTTCACGATTTTCTGAAGAAAATTGCATATTTCTTGCAATCTTTTGACTAAATTCACGTATTTCTTGCGATATTTGCAAATTTCTCAGTATCTTTAAACAAAATTTGCATATTATCGTGAGATTATTCGAAGAAATTTGCATACTTTTCGCAATGCTTTGTAGAAATCTGAATGTTTTTTGCTATGTTTAGACGAAATTGTCGTGTTTCCCAAAACCTTTTGACAAAGTTTGCGGTGTTTCACGATCTTTTGATAAAATTTGCGATTTTTTGACAGAATTTGCCTGTTTTTTTGCAATCTTTTGACAAGATCTGAAGGTTTTTGAGACCTTTTCATGAAATTGGCGAGATTTTCACTAGTTTTAATGAATTTAGTGTTGTTTTCAAGATTTTTGTTAACCATGTTTTGTTTGGTTTTTTACAAAGTTATCCCTTGACAAAATCCAAGAATTTTTTTCCATGGTTTTTAATCTTTTTTTTTTTTTTTTTTTCATTATGACGCTTTGATGAAATTTGATGATCCTTTACCACTACTTTTTAATGAAATTAGTGTTTCTTTATGAGCTTTTAACCATGTTTTGATTAAATTAGCGACTTTCAGGCAAAGTTCACGCTTTTCTCACTATCCATTGACAAAATTTGCATGTTTTTTCATTATCTTTAGACCATGTTTTGTCAATTTTCAGATGAAATTAGCGATTTTTTGACAAAATTTACATTTTTTTGCAATCATTCCGCAAAAATTGATAATTTTGTCGACCAGACTCGAAAAATCATAAATTTCATCGATCGGCTTTGTAAAAATCATGCATTTGTCAATCCATTTCGTAAAAATCTTATTTTTGTTGTCAAACAAGAAAAAATCGATAATTTTGTTGATCAGCTGTGGAAAAATTGTGAATTTTACAGATTGTGTGAAAAAAATTGCAAATTTCGTCAATTGGCTTTGTAAAAGCCACGATTTTGTCCATAGCTTTGTAAAACTTGTGATTTTCATCAATCGGTTTCGTAAAAATCAAATTTTATTGATTAGATGCAGAAAAATTGTGAATTTTGGCAACTGTCTTAATAAAAATCACGAATTTTGCTTATAGGTGCAGAAAAAATGCGAATTTTTTCAATCGGCTTTGTAAAAATCAATAATTTTTGTCAACTAGACTCGAAAAATCATAAATTTCATCAATCGGCTTCGTAAAAATTGCGCATTTTGTTGTTTCATTTCGTAAAAATCTTATTTTTGTTGCCAAACAAGAAAAAATCGATAATTTTGTTGATCAGCGATTTTTGTGCTGTAGAAAATTGATAATTTTCCACAGCACAAAATCACCACCCCCTCTAGAGATATCTCCAAATCACCCCCCGCCCTAGAGATATCTTACGATAGCCCCTCCCCCACCTAAAATGATAAAGTTACATTTGCAGAGACCTTTTCCATCTTTTAGAGTTCTTTGAAGAAGAAATGCAACGATTATTTGGCCGAAGCCGAATATCAAATCTATCATTCGACCTGGGCCGAAAAATATTGAAAGGAATGTTTTTTAAAATAGAACTTACTTTTTAATTTCACTATTTGTATTTTTCATGCATAATAAAAAGTTTATTTGAAATTGACATTCTCCTCCCCCACCCCTTATAACTTTCATACCCTGAATAGTTTTTATCTACCTATTTTTGAGCGCAATTCAGAAAATCATGATAAAAAAATTTTATGCTGTATCTAGTGTTCACTCTAGAAAGAAAAAAGGCATGGTGCTATTCACTAAAAGTACTGCAGCGGAAAAAGGTGCTTTTGCAAGAAAAAATTTATTGTCTTTAAAAAGGGAAAAAGAAAAAAAAAAGGAAAATACGATAAATCAAGCAACATTAATTTCAAATGACTTTATGATATAAAAATGAAAAAATACAATTAAAACACGATTGAATAGTTTTATGTTCTTTTTCCAAAAGAAATGAGAAAATGTTATCATTTTTGGGCACACACACATTTAAAAATACTATGGAATAAAGAAAATTTTTATTAAAAATCTCTGGGTAAAACTAGTGGTGCATTCTCATACATGTTACCTACCTCAGAAAATAATCGCTCACTAAATAAAGTATATTTCCCAGAGCAGAATGGTATTTTTTTTCCTAACTGTGAAAGGTTAGGAAAGTCTTTTGAATTCTTCGCCTACCATTCTAAAGGATACTCTTTTCTATCTAGTAGTGTCTGGGATAGATATTACTTATTTCTTTTTTCTATATAGGCTTCACTCAGTGACTGACTTAGACATCTTGAGTTGTAATGTAACATTCCTGTAACAGTCATTTTCCTGATAGTTGAATCTCCAACGTAAATTTTCTTCCACAACATTTTCTAAAAGATTCTTAACTTTTATAGGAAATGCAGAAATATTCAAAATTTTTAGTATCCAAATAATTGTATATTTTGTTCAATTATGAATGAAAATGACTTCATAAATAAGTCAGAAAGTAAGCGTGTATGAATTCAATTTAAAAAAGTTGCAAAAAATTAAGAAAAAAATCTTATTCTGAATGTATTTGTTAAGAAATCGTACAATATTCGGCCGTAGGTATTCAGCAAAAGCATTCGGCCAAGCTTTCAATATTCGGCTGACCGAGTATTCGGCAAAAGGGCCGAATACCGAATAGTGACCGAATACTCGTCCCATCTCTATTTCAGACTAGCCAATTAATTTAAACTTTACTTCAATTTGAGTAATAATAAACGACGCAACACGCGGTATGGTTAATTCAAACTTCTTTTCGCCGCTAAAACCTCGCGGTCGGCACAGCATATGTAAACATTAGCTCCTCCAAGTCTGCGAGTTGAGAAGTATTAATGCTTCTGGTTCATAGAGTAGGAAAGATAGCTACAGATACGAAAATAATAAATAAATTAAAAATTAAACAGGTTTTATCTGATTTTTGAAAGCACAAGTAATTTTCATAATGACTGGAAGTTATACCTGATAGGGGAGGAGGACATGTTATGCACTTAATAACCGCACTTGTATTTTTAAGCTTAAATCGTAGGAAAAGAGTAGAGTGTGTGCGCGCGCGTGTTGTGTGTGTGTGGGGGGGGGGGGGGGGAGGTCCACTGCTTTTCCCTCGATTTTGAAACTTAACTGATTAAATTTTCTTTTTTGTTAATTTTGAAAAGCTTACTAAAATTTATTCTTTTCGAGAAATTTAAAACAAAAGACAAAGTAAGAACTTTTCTAGGGTTTGAGAGCGTAGGAGAACAATTGCCCTCCCCCCTCTTGCTTTTTAAAATTTGATTAAGTAAAATTTATTTTTCTCCTATTTCGAAATACATTGTCAAATTTATTATTTTCTAGTAACTTAAAAAAAGAAAAACTAAAAATTTTTCGTTTGGGGAAGGGGGCATAGGATGACCTTTGCCCCTCCCGATTTTGAAATTTAACTAATTTTTGTTTTACTCCGATTTTGAAAAACACAGCAAAATTTATTCTTTCAAGTAACTATAAAATAATAAAGGAAAGTGTGAAATTTTCTGTTAAGTAAGGGTGGGGGGGTTGGTAGGCACATTTTCCCCCTGATTAGATTTTTAAATTTTAATTAATTTAAATTTCTTTTTTTTCGATTTTGAAATGCCTAGCAAAACTTATTTTATTTTAATTAATTTAAAATTAAAAAGAAACTAAGAATTTTTATGGCAAAGAAGCATGAGAGCCGTTACCCCTCCCTCAAATATGATTTAAATATTATTTAGTCTGAAATACATCTAAATTTTATTTTTGAATGATTTTGAAAAATACAGTAAAATTTTATCTTTCCGAGAAATTTAAAATAAAAGAGGAATTAAAATATTTTTCCGTATAGAAGTTTTAGGAGAAACATTAACCCCCCCCCCCCCCCCTAGAGTTTGAATTTTATAATTAATCAAAATTTCTATTTTTCTTATTTAAAAAAAATATTATTTTCAAGCAATTTAAAATATAAGAGGATCTCCGGAAATTATTCCCGTTAATGAAGAGGGGGGGCCGTAGGCTCATTACCCCTTCCTGGATTTTAAATTTTAAATAATTAAAATTTGTTTTTCTTCAAATTTGATAAACATAGTAAAATGTATTTAATTCGTTTACTTTTAAATTAAAATCGATCTGTTAATTTTCCTTTACTGAAGAAAGGCTCACAATCTCTCGATTTTGAAATTTAACTAACTTATTTTATTTTGCCTTATTAAGACATAATAGAATTTATTCCTTCCGATTAACTTTAAGTTAAATACAACATTAATTTGCTTTGAAAAATTTCCCCTAATTTAGAAAAAGGCACCAGGCATGGAAATAATGATGCCTGTAATGAAAGAATCTAATTTTCGCATTCATAAAAAAATAGTACATAATATTTGCAAAATTGGAATCTTTGATTTGTTTTTTACAAAAAAAAAAAAAAAAAAAAAAAAAAAAAAAAAAGTTGCACAATTTTTGCAAACACAGAATATTTATTTATTTTATGCAAAAAATGTGCACCATTTTTAACAACAAAAAATATGAACTTTTTTGTTTACATAAAAAATGTAAATATTTTCCACAAAAAGTATATACTTTTCGCGGTATTCAAAAATAGTCACTTTTTGTGCACAAATTGTGTACAATTTATACTTTTTTGCAAAAAAAGTGCAAACTTTTTCTAGCTGGGACACTCCAAAGAATTCGATTATATTATGCCATATGTGAGGATATTGATTGTGGAATATTATAATGACATTAAGCTATTTCACGCATATTAAAACTCATATAAATCACTTAATTCCACTAGGATCACATTAGAATATATGGCTTATTAATTTACAGGGACACACAAAAGAAATTGGTTGCAGTACTATCTTTGCGTAATAATTGCTGGAGAGTATGTTTTAAATTCCGTATGCCTTATAAATTTAATTAGTTTTTCATAATGCTCCTTATATGTAAATTCTATACTCCATATACAGGGCTGCACAAAAGTATTTGCATATCATTATCCTTATTACAGGAATTATCTGAGGGGGAATTTACAACTAAAATATATGAATCTCTTAAATAAACTAAATTTTCATGTTGTTAATAGACACAAATCTCTACATCATTTTTTCTAATACAACAGATTTACAAATGCATAAAAAAGCTTTGGTATGCGATAGATATAAAATACCTTATTTATTTTATTTTAAAATATCCGAATTTGTATTTTTTTAAAGTATTGATATTGTGTTAAGTATAAATTCATCCGTTTACATATTTTTATTCATTCATCTCAGACGACGATAGAAATATAAGTTTTGATCAATAAGATAAGCACAAAAGTAAGAAAAATCATGCTTTAAGCATAGATTATAAAACACTTTCCAACACTTCCAAAAATCTTTAACAAAACTTTGTTAGTTAGGGAAATAAGATGCTACTGTCCATAGCCAAAAATGTATTCCAGTACATTTGAACAGCCCTGTATTTGCTCCGTCGGTTGATATATATGTATACTATATAATGAGAATATTTAGTTTAGCGAGAAAATACCTAACTGATTGAAATTTCTCTTTCAGCACTTTATTATAATACTTTATTCTAATAGATGGAAAATACTTCAATACTTTTGTTCAGCCCTGTAATTTACCTAGTACCTTTATTTCACGCCAACATCTTGTTAAAATTTAGTTCAAACAAACACACTCTTATAACTACTTAAATCACATTTCCAGAAATTGTCATCTATGGGTGACCATGTAGCTAATTCTTTGTATGACCCTGTATATCATTTTATCTATATTCTACAAACATTTCTTAGTAAACTGAAAGCAGTTCAAAAATGCATCACTTATTTATTACAAGTTTTGATCAATAAGACAAGCAAAAAATAATTTATTTTATTCGCATTTCAGGGGCGTTTTTTTTTGTAATGTTTTAAAACATTTATTTCGTAGCTGTTAATTAAAATTAACTGTCAATTAATTTTGCATTGACAAATTATTGATCTCAAGATAGAGATAATCTTGACAGACTTAGAGACAGACTGATAGACTCACAGACAGACACTTTGTATAAACATGTTTTCTGGAATCTTGGATCCTTAAAACATACAAATCTGTCGAAAACCAGCATTAGAAAATTTTCACGAATTCAATACTTTCTTCTTGTAAAGATAGAAGAAAGTAAATAGTTATATGCCTAGAATGAAAACCGCATTATATACAAAATTCTAAATAAATGCTTGTGGAGTATTTTTGTTTAAAATATCCTTAACTAAATACTTAATACACGTTTAAAGGGTTGTCGTTAGTAATCGGTTTATCCGAATGGCGTAGAATGGGGAGTAATTGGTGAGACGCCGGGTGTAACAATTGGTTCGTAGCTTTTAGCTAAAATTAGCAGTTGATTAGTTCTATAGAAAATTTTAAATAAGTCACTTTACTTTATAACAACATGTTGCGCATTGTATTACAGCATTTTTAATTTTTTTTATAAAAAAATAAAAGCTAACTGCTTTTTCGTTGAAGCATTTTATTGTCATTTAAATCGGTTTCACAAAAAAGTTTTTATGTTTATCTTATTTATATAAGCAAAATTTAACTTATTAAATTGTTAGTTTCAAGGCAGCAGCAAAAACTCATTAAATAAAAATAGCCTTGCAGATGCAATTTCAAATATGGGTAGAAAAAACTTACATCAGAGAAAACAATTACGAATAGTGGGCATATTACAGCGTGTCTAAAAATAGTGATTGTACATTGTAGAGACAAATTATTGATATTTATAGTAAATTATGCATTATTTAATACTTTTAATCAATAAACATGTAGCTTTTGAAAAATACCTTTCATTTAGAAGAAGGTTGAACTAACCGATTGCCAGGCCCCTACCTGCCGAGATATCTCAGCTTAACGGGTTAGATACCTGGTATCGGGGCGGTCGTCCGCCTAATTGTAAACCTACACTAGACAGTGTTCTACATATGAATGAATTAAAATTTAACTTTTAATAAATAAATTCAGTCAAAGGATATCATTATACACAAATAACAATCTTCGTCACCGAACTGTGTTATTAAATAATGCTAACGTTTTCTCTTAAATTAATTGTATGATTAAAAACATATTTCTATATAAATATTCCGCTTCAGCATGATTAATTTTCTTTACTTTAAATTTTAATTTGTATACATTGGACATTTTTTTAATAAACTATAATTTATAGCTTTTATTTTTCACTTTTGACATAATATTTCTTTATTCTTAATTATAGACTTTTAATAAATAAGCTTTTCTGTCATTATATGTAATATTTACTTTGACTACAGTTAATCTTTTTTCTTGTTTTTTTTTTCTTTTCTTTTAACAAATTGCTTGAATCAATAGTAGCTAATTTGACAATCGATTTTTAAGCTTATTATATCAAATTTAGGCAAAATGACTTAAATATATAGTTTTTTTAAGTATGTGACGGGGTTTGTCGAACCATGCTTGATGTATAGTCATATTGTTTATAAATTAAAAACGAATTTCTTCAAGAAAAATCTGCGGCAAACATTCGCCGATTTCATACATAAATTGCTTTGATAATCTATTAAAAATACTCAAAAATTAAAATACCTATACTCAACTACCCATCCTCCTTATTACCTCCTCCAAAATACTAAATGGAATAAGCGCAGTAAAATGAATTTGGCTGGATATCACGAAAATTAACGGTTAAATAACCATTTCCTAGTTCTGAAATAATAAAAACCACCAATAAAAGCAAAGAAAAAAATACAAAACACCTGTTTTAAAAACTGTAGACATTTTACTTCTAACGCGCAATATTTTCACGCGGTTCTTCCTCGCGTATTTTTTTTCTCCAGGAAAATCCCTCTTTATCTTCAGATTCTCCAAAAAAATAAACTGCCTTACCACTCTATATCATTCTAAATCTGTTATGCCACAAATTCTTTCCATAATGCTAAATTTGCGCTTTTTTTTCATTTCATTTTACGAGATGTATCGCATAAAACCTGAATTTTGCAATCCAGAATAAGGTGTAATATATTCTTCCGTGTTATTATGTAGTATCAATTTCAATTTGCCTTCAAAGTTTTAAAATCTAGGTATACAACAGCGGATGATTTACATTTGCTTCTGAATTATATCTTCCTAGACTGATATTTCGTCTATTTCACTGGAAGTGAAATTTCACTAGTGTAGAATTTAAACGGAAATTCGAATAACAAAATTCATTTAAAAGAATTCAATGAATAGATTTAAAACTTGTATGAATTGTATTTTAGAGAAGAAAATGCACGTTTTAACATTTTATCTTCATGTAGAAGTCAATCAGTAAAATTTAATGTATTCTGAATAGTAAATCTTATTTCAAATTAATATTAATGAAACAAATGTAATTCTGTGTGTGTTTGTATTGCCTCTGAACGTGCGAAAGTTTCTTAGGACAACTTATTCTTTCTTATTATACTGTACGATGTAAAACATGCAACTTCTATTTTCAGTCAAATTCTGAAAATGTCAGAAAAAGATCCTTTTGAAGAAGTTTAGAAAATATTCCACTTGAATTGATATCAAAAATGGTTTTTAGAAATTTTAGCTCATAATCTAAAAAAAAACCTGTCTTACAGTTCTATACCGTTCTAAATCCATTATATCACAAGTTGTTTCCGTAATACTGAGATTGTTTTTTCTTCATTTTACGACATGCTTCACCTAAAATCTTAAATTTGCAATCCAGAATAACGTGTCACATTTTCTTCCATGTTATTATGTAGCATCGCTTTCAAAGCTTTAAAATCTAAGTATTGAACAGCGTATGAGTCACATATGCTTTTGAATTGTATTTTGCTACACTGATACTTTGTCTAATTCAGTATTATAGTGTAGAGTTTAATCTGAAATTCGAATTACAAAATCCATTTAAAAGAATCCAGTGCATAGATTTAAACTTTTATGGAGTATAAGTGAGTATTTTGATTTAAAAGTTTTAACAAAGATAAAAATACCTTTAAAACTAGTTGGATGTGGCAATCTCAAACTTTTCGTCTATCTCATACACGTTAACACTTCCAGAAAACTGAAACATAGCAGCACCACCGGTTAGGCCCCAACTTTAATCTGCAACGAATCCTTTCAAGTTTTATTTGATTCTGAAATTTAGTGAAAATTCGTGTATTAACATTTGAGATAGAATCATCGGAGAAGTCGTAAAAATACTGGATCGAAGCGTCAACTGTTGAGCGATTTAGTCTAAAAAACAAGAATATTAATTTATAACAGGAACTAACTCAAATTGAAGTTTGATGAAAATTCGTGCGTTAGCTCCTGAGATAGAGCTATTGCGATAATCATAAAAAAAGCCGTATAGCAGCGCCACCTGTTGAGCGATTTACACCAAAACGTAATCAGAACTATACTATTTTAAGGACTAATCTTAAGTTTTATGAAAATCCGTCCATTAGCTCTTGAGATACATCTAGTGTGGAATTCCTGAAAAGGCAGCACCACCTGTTGGACTATATTTACCAAAAACTAATCAGATCCAGTTTATATCAAAGTTTAACAGAGTCTAAAGTTTAATTAATTTTAAATTGCATTTTAAAATAGCACTTAATTTAAATTTAAATTTATATTTTACCATATTGTAAATTGGAAATTCAAGTTGCGCATAATATCATGATTTCTTGGAGGGTGAAGTGCGAAAAGTTAAGAAATTAAAACTGAAATTTCCATCTTACATATAAATGACTCAAATATCAGTTTATTTCTCGCATGGAATCACGATCGTTGAATTAAATTTTATCCCAATGCTTTTCTTTTCATATTTAATATCAAAGACGTACTTTATTTCATTTTACCCATTGCGAAAATAGAGAAAATTAATTGTTCAGTTTAATACATAGATTAGCATTCACAGAAAAGTACTTTTAACGAAGATCCTTATCTTTATATTCTGGTATATTTATTACGTTAAGAAGCTTAACTGAACAGTCATCTCTTTTGTGCAGTTGATTTATTATGATTAAGTTGTTTTTTATTGCTCTAGGATGATTAATCTTTTTCTGCCACAAACTAAATTACAACTTCTTAATACATCTAAAGAGACAACCACGAGAAATAATATTATGAGAAATAATGTGGGATTACAAATCAACTATAAACTTTCTTTCTTTTTTATTATTTAAATTCCTCTATCTTTTATTAATTGTTGGATTTTGAATATTCCCTAGCTCAGATATCTAAGCTATTATATTGTGATTTTTAAAATATCATTAAAATTACATATAAAATCCTTTCAGCTTATATGAAAGATGATTACAATAAAAAAACATTATTGACGTAATTAAACTCAAAATGCAAGATACGCGTAAAGTCAGGATTTCATGGAAGGCATTGGAGGAGGGGAGAAGGTGAGAGAAGTTAAGAATTTTAATTAATTTTTAACCTTACTTATATACAACTCAAATATCAGTTTATATTTGCGATGGAATCACGATTTTTGAACTGAAATTTTCACACTGCTTTTCTTTTCATACTTAGTACAAAATATTTACTTTTTTTATATTACTGATTTTCGGTAAATCGCGAAAATTAATCGCACAGTTTAATACGTTGATTAATTTTAACAAAAAATTAATTTTAAACAAAATTACTTAAATTACTTTTAAAAATTTTCTTATTTTTTTTCTGACATATTTATTATGTTAAGAAATTTAAATCAGCAATCTCCTCTTTTGTGCAGTTGATTTACGGTGATTAACTGGTTTTCAGTTGATTTAGAATGATTAATCTATAGCTGCCACAAACTAAATTACAACTTCTAAATACATCTAAAGAGACCACTATGAGAAAAAATATTTTGAAAAATAATCTGGAATTACAAAGCAAATATAAGTTTTCTTGCTATTTATATTTTTTTTTTTGTCTAAAATTATTTTGAATCCTCTATCTTTTATTAATGGGAGAATTTTGAATATTATCAAGCTTTGATATAAGAATTAATACATTACCATTTTAAAAACACCATTAGGATTGCATGTAACAAGAAACATTTTAAAATGCGTAAAAGTGATTACGATAAATATATACAATGCAATTAAATTGAAATCCCAAGCTACACATGACTTCGGGACTTTATGGAAGACATTGAAGAAGGAGTAAAATTAAGGATTTTAAATTGAAGCTTCAACCTTACCTGTATATGACTCAAATATCAGTTTATTTCTAGCATGGAATCATGACCATTGAATTAAAATTTATCCCAATTCTTTTCTTTTTATATTTTTTGCAATAGATTTACTCTTGTTCCTTTTACACATTGAAAAAATAGTGAACATTAATTGCACAGTTTAATACATATATTAGCATTCACAGAAAAGTACTTTTTAATGCATTTTCTTATTTTTATATTCTGATATATTTATTACGTAAGAAAGCTTAAATTAGCAGTCTTCTATTTTGTGCAGTTGATTTATGTTGATTAAGTTGTTTTTTTTATTTCTCTAGAACGATTAATCTTTAGCCGACCCAACTAAATTACAACTTCTTAATACATCTAAAGAGACCACCATGAAAAATAATATAATGAGAAATAGTGTGGAACTACAAACAAATATAAGCTTTCACACTATTTCTTTTATCTAGAATTATTTAGAATCCTCTATCTTTTGTTAATGGTAGAATTTTGAATATCATCAAGCTCAGATATCTGAATTAAAACATTCACATTTTAAAAATACCATTAGGATTTCATGTAAAACTTTTCAGCTTGAATAAAAGATTATTATAATAAAAAGAATATTATGGGTGTAATTAAACTGGAAATCCAAGTTACACATAATGTCGTGATTTCATGGAAGACAGTGGTCGGAGGGAGGAGAAATTAGTGATTTAAAACTGGAATTTCCATCTTAATTATAATTGACTCAAATATCAGTTTACTTTTACCATGGAATCACGATCATTGGATCGAAATATATACCATTGCTTTTCTTTTCATATTTAGTACAAAAGACTTACTTTGTTTCTTTTTACCCATTGCGAAAATAGCAAAAATTCATTGCATAGTTTGATACATAAACTAGTATTCACAAAAAAAAATATTTTTAATGGATTCCTTATTTTTAAAACCTGACATGTTTATTACGTTAAGAAGCTTAAATCAACAGTCTTCTCTTTTGTGCAATTTATTTATGATGATTAAGTTTTTTTTTATTTCTGTAGGACGATTATTATTTAGTTACCACAAACTAAATTATATCTTCAGAATAAATATAAAGAGAATACCATGAGAAATAATATTATGATAAAAAATGCGGAATTACAAAGCAAATATAAGCTTTCTTGTTATTTCTTTTATCTAGAATTATTTATAATCTTCTATCTTTATTTCCGTTTTTATTAATGTTTGGTTTTTAAATCTTAGATATCTGAATTAGTACATTGTCATTTTAAAAATATCATTAAGATTACATATAAAAAAGCCTTTCAGCTTATATAAAAGATAAATACAATAAAAAAAATATTGACGTAATTAAACTGGAAATCCTAGTTACACATAATGTAATAATTTCATGGAAGACAACGGGGGGAGGGGGATTAATTAAGGATTTAAAACTGAAAGATTCGCCTTGTTATAAATGACTCTAAAATGAATTTATTCTAACATGGAATCACGATCATTGAATTAAAATTTCCTTAATGGTTTTCTTTTCATATTTTGTGCAATAGATTTACTATATTTCTTTTTACATATTGAGAAAATAGCGAACATTAATTGAACAGTTTAATACGTACTTTAATATTCACAGAAAAATACTTTTAATGGTACTTTTATTTTTATATTCTGACATATTTATTGCATTAAGAAGCTAAAATCAGTAATTCTCTTTTATGTAGTTGATTTATGATGATTAAGTTGTTTTTTATTGTTCTAGGACGATTAATCTTTAGCTACCACAAACTAATTTACGACTTCTTAACCCTTTCCGGCGCACTACTCTTTAAAGTTGGAATTAAAAGAAAAAAAATTAGGCCATCTATTTAGGCCTAGAGGAGTACACAGGTGTTGTTTTGTAAAGATTGCACTAACCATTTTAATTATACAGCTGTTGCCGAAGTGGTAACCTCCCATAAGTAAAGCATTGATAAGAGCAGTGAGAAGAGCATTGCTGTGAAATGCGTATTACAGTAAAACATTTTACCTATTATTTAAAAACAGTAGAGTTTGATCTATGTTGTGCTGCCATCTAGAACTCATAAGAAAGATTTAAAGTAGCCATTAGAGTAGTTTTTGAAATATTCACGGAGTTTTTGTGTCTCTAAACAGGGGGAACTTTAGGTGTTGCCGACCCGGTAACACTGCGCGTTAAGGGGTTAATACATCTAAAGAGATCATCATGAGAAATAATGTTGAATTACAGAACAAATATAAGCTTTCTCTTTCTATACTTTGCTATTTCTTTTATCTAAAATTATTCAGTATCTTCTATCTTTATTTCCATTTTTATTAATGGTTGAGTTTTGAAAATCATCAAGCTCAGATATCTGAATTATAACATTGCCATTTTAAAAATACCATTAGGATTTCATATAAAACAATTCAGCTTTTATAAAAGATGATTATAATAAAAAGAACATTATTGGTGGAATTAAACTGGAAATCCAAGTTAAGCATAATGTCGTGATTTCATGGAAGACAGTGGGCAGATGGAGAAGAAATTAATGATTAAAAACTGAAATTTCAATCTTATTATAATTGACTCAAATATCAGTTTACTTTTATCATGGAATCAAAGCACTGGATTTAAATATATCCTGTTGCTTTTCGTTTAATATTTAGTACAAAAGACTTGCTTTATTTCTTTTTACCCATTGCGAAAATAGCAAAAATTAATTGCGCACTCTGATACATAAACTAGTATTCACAGAAAATTACTTCAAATGGATTCCTTATTTTTATAGACTGACATATTTATTACGTTAAGAAGCTTAAGTAAGCAGTCTTCTCTTTTGTGCAATTTATTTATGATGATTAAGTTGTTCTTTTATTTCTGTAGGACGATTAATATTTAGTTGCCATAAACTAAATTATATCTTCTGTATAAATCTAAAGAGAACACGATGAGAAATAATATTATGAGAAATATTGCGGAATTTCAACGCTAATATAAACTTTCTTCCTGTTTCTTTTATCTAGAATTATTTATAATCTTCTATCTTTATTTCCGTTTTTATTAATGTTTGGTTTTTAAATATCACCAAGCTTAGATATCTGAATTAGTACATTGTCATTTAAAAAATATCATTAAGATTGCATATAAAAAAGCCTTTCAGCTTATATAAAAGATAAATACAATAAGAAAAAAGTATTGACGTAATTAAACTGGAAATCCTAGTTACACATAAAGTAATAATTTCATGGAAGACAACGGGGGGAGGGAGATAAGTTAAGGATTTAAAATTGAAAGATTTGCTTTCTTATAAATGACTCTAAAATGAATTTACTTCTAACATGGAATCACGATCATTGAATTAAAATTCACCTTAATGGTTTTCTTTTCATATTTTGTGCAATAGATTTACTATATTTCTTTTTACAGAGAAAATAGCGAAAATTAATTGAACAGTTTAATACGTACTTTAATATTCACAGAAAAATACTTTTAATGGTACTTTTATTTTTATATTCTGACTTATTTATTGCATTAAGAAGCTAAAATCAGTAATTCTTTTTTATGCAGTTGATTTATGATGATTAAGTTGTTTTTTATTGCTCTAGGACGTTTAAACTTTAGCTACCACAAACTAATTTACGACTTCTTAATACATCTAAAGAGATCATAATGAGAAATAATGTCGAATTACAAAGCAAATATAAGCTTTCTATTTCTGTAGCTTACTGTTTCTTTTATATAGAATTATTTAGAATCCTCTGTCTTTATTTTCGTTTTAATTAATAGTTGAATTTTCAGTATCATCTTGCTCAGATATCTAATTGTCATTTTAAAAATACCATTAGGATTACATATAAAAACCTTTCAGCTTGTATAAAAGATGATATAGTTTAAAAAGGACATTGTTGACGTAAGTAAATTGGAAATTTAACTTACACATAACGTCCTGATTTCAAGGAAGACAATTGAGGGGGGGGGATGGATTGAGGTTTTAAAATTGATATTTCCACCTTATTTGTAAACATATTTAATTATATCTATATTCCTTTATTTATAACAAACTCCTATAGAAATAAAAAATATTAAACAGTGGAGAATTTTCAGGAAATCCAATTTGCCAATGATTATATTGAATCAACAAACAAAACTCAACACACGAAGCTTATCTGTGTAGTATTTACAAATTCTGATGCTGATGGATTCTGAATAAAATTTATTGAAACAATTAAGTATTACCGCTGACTTCCTCTGAGATTCAGTGCAAATGAAGCACCTCGTGGACCTTATAACTTGATAATTAACAATACTTTACAAATATGATTAAAGAGGACCAAATAAACATAATGCGTGAAAACGGCACATATGGCTGGTTAATTATGGCATTATTTGTCGCCGTCTTAAAAACAATTGATTTTATATTTGGGAGCGATATATAAAAGTATGCTCTTAAGAAAGCGACCGCTAACATCACATAAATAAGTGCTTAGGTAGTAAGAATTAAAAGATTTGACAAGGAAGAAATAGGAAAAGATAACTTAGACTTTGTAAGCGCGGTTCCATAGGGCTCTGTTTCTATGAGCGTGGGAGCTCTGATGAATTCTGATCAAAAGTGAAATAATAATTAAAAACAAAGAAGCATTGCAATTAACCTCCTGTGAAAACCTAGTAAAAACCCTACAATTTACATATGTGCAATCGTGTCCGAAAAAAAATCCTTATTAACACTGGCTTAAATAAATTTGACCAATCTTAATAGATAGATAATTATGTCAATTAGCTGATGCTATGCGTAAATTTAATACTAAGACAAATGTCTAAATATACAAATTGTTATAAAAAATGAAGTTTATTAAATGATTCATCATTTAAAAGATGATTAAACAATAATGACCACTGAAAAAGATTATATTAATTTTATATTAAAAACTTCCTAATGATAAAATATAAGGAATAACTAGGATTTTAATTAAAATTTTTCTAAGCACTATTATATTTATTTCTTAAAACATTCTTTCATTTTTCTTTAACTTTTTTCGATAGTTTAGGAATTACGTATGTTTAAAGCATTTGAAAAACAGTTACCATTTATTACTTTTTAATGTTTATTTAAATCAAATTAAAACTTTGCGCATTGTGTACTAGTTACTTGAATTGACTTCTTTAGACTTTTTTCAGGAGAAGTAAATTTATGGTTTCACTTGTCAGAAATTTACATAAGAATAGCTATTTTAAATCCAACGTGCTTCCTAACCATAGTTCTTCGTTTCTAGTAAATATATTTATTTACGCCAAAGAATTCTGTTTCTCCTCAGTATCATCATTTTTTATGGGAAAGAATGCAAATTTACAGTTTATCTTTGAATTTCAAAGAAAGTAATTTCTTAAAGGTTTCTATTTTCGGAATAGAAAGGCTGAGAATTATTTTTGTTTTCGGAAAGTTAAATCTGCGATTTACATGATAAAGTTTACTGCCGTTCTAAAAAGCCGTCAGAGACGAGTATTGGGTTATTTCGTTTCACTAACTCTTATTCCTTTTAAATGAAGTTTTCTGCTGATTAGGATGTTAGAATTAATTGTTATTTGCATAATATTGAAAACTGTGAAGTCATAAATTAAAGATTTTAACCTAAAAATCATAATTAATGATCCATCAGATAGAATAATTATGATAATTCAAATAAACCTTGATGTAAAAATAAAGTTGATATACTAAACGCTGTTAGAAAGATATATGTACTGAAACATATAATTTGCAAAGCAATCATTTCCTGAAACTAGTAAATATATTTATTTGCGTAAAATAATTCTGTTTCTCTTCAGTATCATATTTTTTTATGGGAACGAATGCAAATTTACGGTTTATCTTTGAATTTCAAAGAAAGTAATTTCTTAAAGGTTTCTATTTTCGAAATAGAAAGGCCGAAAATTATTTTTGTTTTCAGAAAGTTAAATTTGCGATTTACATGCTAAAGTGCACTGCCATTTTAAAAAGCCGTTTGAGACGAATAGAGATTTATTTCGTTGCACTAAATCTTTTTTTTTTTAGTTGAAGTTGTCTGCTCGTTAGGAAATTAGATTTAAATTTTATGTGCGTAACATATATATATATATATATATATATATATATGCATGTATACATATATATGTAATACATTATAATAAAATATAGTTTATAATATATTTTAAAATTATTTCAAAAAAAGTTACCATTTATTATTATTTTTTTAATGTTTAATTAATTTAAATTAAAGTTGCTCCCATTTTTTACTAGTTACTTGAATTGACTACTTTATACATTTTCCGAGAGAAATAAATTTACGGGTTCACTTGTCAGAAATTTACATAACAATAGCTATTTTAAACCTAACATGCTCCCTAACCATGGATCTCCGTTTTTGGTAAATGTTCTTATTTACGTCCAAGAATTTTGTTTCGCTTCAGTATCTTCATTTTTTATGGGAAAAAATGCAAATTTACAGTTTATCTTTGAATTTCAAAGAAAGTAATATCTTAAAGGTTTCTATTTTCGGAATAGAAAGGTTAAGAATTAATTTTGTTTGCGGAAAGTTAAATTTGCGATTTACATGATAAAATACATTGCCGTTCTAAAAAGTCGTTTGAGTCGAGTATAGGGTTATTTCCTTGCACCTACTCTTATTTCTTTTAATTGAAGTTTTCAGCTCATTCATAATTAGATGAATTCAGAATTCAGAAAATTAGATTTAAATTCCATTCAGAAAATTAGATTTAAATGTTATTTGCTTAATCTTGAAAACTGAAAAGTCATAAATTAAAGATTTTAATCTAAAAATCTTAATTAAAAATCCATAAAACAGAATAATTATGATAATTCAAATAAACATTGATGTAAAAATAAAGTTGATATACTAAAAGCAGTTAGAAAGATGTATATACTGAAACGTATTATTTGCAAATCACTCATTTCCTTAAACTAGTAAATATATTTATTTGCGTCAAAGAATTCTATTTCTCTCCAGTATCATAAATTTTTATGGGAAAGAATTCAAATTTATAGTTCATCTTTGAATTTCAAAAAAAAAAAAAAAAAAAGAAATTTCTTAAAAATTTCTATTTTCGGATTAGAAAGGCTGTGAAATATTTTTTGTGTGCGGAAAGTTAAATTTGCGATTTACATGATAAAGTGTACAGTCGCTCCAAAAAGTCATTTGAGACAGATGTGGGGTTATTTCGTTACACTAACTTTTATTTCTTTTAATTGAATTTTATGCTAATTTGGATATTAGATTTATAATTTATGTGCATAATTTTCGAAAACTGAGAAGTCATAATTTTAAGATTTTAATCAAAAAATCTAGATTAAAGGTTCATTACACGTATAATTATGATAATTCAAATAAACCTAGCTGTAAAATTAAAGTTAACATATGTATTATGTTTATTTTAAATGCTGAAGCGCATTATTTAAAATTTCATATTAAATCTAATATAAAAGAAATATTAAAGAAATAAAAAATAAATGAAATGTAGCTACCTCTATTTCATGTAAATGTATAATATAAGAAATTGGCTTTTTTTGGCTACTTGCAACATAAATTGTATGATCTTGACAATTATAAGAAAATATATAAAAAAAAACTTGTATTTTAATAAAGATTCTGTTTACGTACTATTATATATTTATTTCTTGAAATATTCTTTGAATTTTCTTTGTATTTTTTTCTGTAAGCTTAAAATTTAAATATGTTTAAAGCATTTAAAAAAAAAGTTACCATTTATTTTTTTTAAGTTTAATTAATTCAAATTAAAGTTTCACCCATTGTTTACTAGTTAAATGAATGGACTTCTTTATACTTGTTCGGGAGAAGTAAATAATTGGTTTCATTTGTCAGAAATGTACATAAGAATGGCTATTTTAAATATAACGTGCTCCCTAACCATAGGCCTTCGTTTCTAGTAAATGTATTTATTTACGTCAAGCAATTCTTTTTCTCTTCAGTATCATCAGTCTTTAAATTTCAAAGAAAGTAATTTCTTAAAGGTTTTTATTTTCGGGATGATAGAAAAATTGAGAATTAATTTTGTTTGCGAAAAGTTAAATCTGCTATTTACATGATAAAGTGTACTACCTCTCTAAAAAATGTTGTAGATGAATATAGATTTATTTCGTTACACTAACTCTTATTTCTTTTAGTTGAAATTTTCTGCTAATTAGGATATTAAATTTACACTTTATGTGCATGATCTTTAAAACTGAGAAGTCATAAATTAAGGATTTTATTCTAAAAATCTTGATTAAAGGTCCATAAATTAGAATAATTATGATAGTTGAAATAAATACTGATGTAAAAATAAAGTTAATGCAGTTAGAAAGATATATGTACTGAAATGTATTATTTGCAAAGCAATCATTTTCTTAAACTAGTAAATATATTTATTTGCTTCAAAGAATTCTGCTTCTCTTCAGTATCATATTTCTTTTTATGGGAAAGAAAGCAAATGTACAGTTTATTTTTAAATTTCAAAGAAAGTAATTTCTTAAAGATTTCTATTTTCGGAATAGAAAGGCTGAGAAATATTTTTGTTTGCGGAAAGTTAAAACTGCGATTTACATGATAAAGTGTGCTGCTGCTCTAAAAAGCCGTTTAAAAGGAATACAGGATTATTTCGTTGCACTACATCTTTTTTCTTTTAATTGAATTTGTCTGCTTGTTAGGATATTAGATTTAAATTTTATGTACATAGACTTGAAAACCGAAAAGTCATAAATTAAAGATTTTAATCAAAAATCTTGATTAATTACCCATAAGATAGAATAATTATGATAATTTAAATACACCAAGATGTAAAAATAAAGATAATATATTATGTGTATACTAAATGCAATTAGAAAGATACTTGTACGGAAGTGCATTATTTGCAAAGCAACATTGCCTTTAACATTAATTATATCGGTGCTAAATAACACATTTCACAATAGAAATTTATAAATATTTTTAAAGGCTGAAAATTATGTTTGTTTTTGAAAAGTTAAATTTGGGATTTACATGGTAAATATATTGCCGCTGTAAAAAGATGTTAAACACGAATATAGAGCTCTTTCGTTACACTAACTCCTATTTCTTTTAATTGAAGTTTTCTACTCATTAATATTACAGATTTAAATTTTATGTACATAATCTCGAAAACTGAGAAATCATAAATTAAAGATTTTAAGCTAAAAGTCTTTAATAATCCTCCATAGGGTAGAATAATTGGGATATTTCAAGTAAACTTTGCTGTAAAAATAAAGTTAATATATTATGTCTATACTAAATGCAATTAGAAAGATATATGTGCTGAAGCGCATTATTTACAATTTTATATTAAAACTAATGTAAAATGCATATGAAACAAATAGAAATCAAACGAAATTTAAATACGTCTATTTCATATAAATATCTAATATGAAGGATTGTCTCTTTCAAAATCTTGTTTTTGCTACTTGCAACATAAATCGTGGGTTCTTGACAAATTTTCTTTATTTCAATGAGATTATACTAGTCACACGTGTTGAATTCGGATTTTAATGTTTTATACTTATGCGAATTCCATCCCATTTGTCGCCAAAACTACACTTGTCAGGATACAGATATATATATATATATATATACAGGGTGATTCTAAATTTTTCTTACAATAAAAGAGGGGTGATAGTACACATCAAGACAAACAATATTAAATAGGAAACCAGGGGTCCCAAACGTTTTCCAAAGAAGATAGCCGCCATTAAAGTTTAGGGCCCAAAATTTCAAATAAACATAAAAAACGGAAAAATCGGTCTATTGATTTGCGGTTTTCACTAAAATTATTCTTTATGTCGGCATTTTCTTGAAATTAAATTATAAAGATAAATTTTAAAAAATGCCGATAGAGGGCGCTTTAGACTTTGGGGCAACGAACAACTATTTTTTGCCGGTATTTTTTCCATTTTTATTAAATGTTTTCGTAAGCTTAGACTCAAATTTAAATTTTGAGCTCAAAATCTGAATAGTTGAGAGTGGTTAAGTAGACAAACTGAACTGTGTTCGGAGTGTTTAAATTTCAAATGATTATAAAAAACACAAAAATTGGTCGATTCGTTTGCGGTTTTCGCTAAAACTAATTTTTAAATTAGCATTTTCTTGAAAATAAATTTTGAAGATAAATTTCACAAAATGCCGATAGAGGGCTCCTTAGGCTTTAGAGTAGCGTACAACTATTTTTAACCGTTATTTTTTAATCTCATTAAATGCTTCCTAATGCATAGACTTAAATTTTGGGGTCAAATTCTGAATCGTTGGGATTGTTTAAATAGCGAAAAATTGAATTGTGTTCGACGAGGGGGAGGCATAAATATAAATTCCTGATAACACTTCAGTTTGCGCTTCTTAACCCCTCATTACGATTCAGAATTTGAGCCCAAAATTTAAGTATATGCATTTGAAAGCATTTAATGAGATTAAAAAAATAACGGTTAAAAATAGTTGTACGCTACTCCAAAGCCTAAGACACCCTCTATCGGCATTTTGTGAAATTTATCTTTAAAATTTATTTTTAAGAAAATGCTGATTTAAAAATCAGTTTTAGCGAAAACTGCAAACGAATCGACCAATTTTTGTGTTTTTTATAATCATTTTAAATTTGAACCCTCTGAACACAGTTCAGTTTGTCTACTTAACCACTCCCAACTATTCAGGTTTTGAGCTCAAAATTTAAGTTTAAGTCTAAGCTTACGAAAGCATTTAATAAGATGCAGAAAATAACGCGAAAAAAGAGTTGTTCGTTACTCCAAAGTCTAAAATGCCCTCTATCGGCATTTTTTGAAATTTATCTTTATAATTTATTTTCACGAAAATACCTACATAAAGAATAGTTTTAGTGAAAACCGCAAACCAATCGACCAATTTTTCCGTTTTTTATAATCATTTGAAATTTGAACCCTCTGAACACAGCTTAGTTGGTGTTACTAAAGCACACTCCACTATTCAGATTTTGAGCTCAAAATTTAAGCTTGAGTCTAAGCTTACGAAAACATTTAATGAGACGTAAAAAATACTGGCAAAAAATAGTTGTTCGTTTCTCCAAAGCCTAACGCGCCCTCTATCGGTATTCTTTTAATTTATCTTTATAGTTTAATTTCAAGGAAATGCTGATTTAAAGAATAATTTTAGTGAAAACCGCAAATCAATCGACCGATTTTTCCGTTTTTTATGTTTATTTGAAATTTTGGTCCCTAAAATTTAATGGCGGCTATCTCCTTTGGAAAACGTTTTGGACCCCTGGTCTATTTAATACTGTTTGTCTTGATGTGTACAATCACCCCTCTTTTATTGTAAAAAAATTGGAATCACCCTGTATATATATATATATATATATATATATAAAGGCATGGTTCCAAAAAACTTTTCTTTCAACAATTTTGCAATTGGTACTATATTTCACAATAGAATTACTTCCAGAAGTTAAGTCAAATGCACATCTGATATAACGCAAATAATAGGGGCTCTTTATTAATTTCAGTTTGGGAGTTTTTCACAAACTAATATACTATATTTTATATTGTTCTTTTTACTTTCTTTGATAATAACTCATAGTAATTTTTAGCTGTAAACATCATCTGTAGTTTTGTGGTCATTTGAATATCATTGCACTGGTGAGAGGCTAAAACGTATCACGAAACATTTGCATTTTTAAAACGTTGACTGCCACGGTAATTTTCAAAAATCTGGCCAAAATTGACTATTTGATTTTGTCACATTATCTTATTAAACATTCTAATTCTAGTCCATAAATATCAACAAAAATAATAAAAAATGTTTTTTAAGGGTTTACGAATTATCTCGAAGTTGGTAATTCTATTTTTTTGATCGTTTTTTAATAAATTTTCTGTTTAGGCAAGCCAGCATTGATTTTTTGTTCTTTTCCCAGAAGCCATCTATCGATATTAGCACTGATATATTGCAAATTTAATCGTAGCTGGACAAAAAATGGCAAGTAAATACAGTACGAGTCAACTCATAGTTGGCGTCCTAGAAAAGAACGCAAGCTACTCGTAGTTGGTAGTCAACGTGTTAATGATATATGTATATATACGGGGTGTTTCTAAATGAATATCGATTTTAACGCTTTGTAGTATTTTTTACATAAAGCGTAAACTTTAATACATAAAATAAAAGAGCAGCTCAAACAGTTTTACCTACAAGCTTACAAGGGGTGTATGTGAAAATCTTTCGTCACACGACACAGATCAATTCGTAACTCAGTTCTTCCCAAATGTTGATCAGTGTTTGTGTGGTCATTTTTGCAAAAACTGCAATGGTCAGATGGTAGTGGAGCATAGACACATGATTCTTTATAAATCACCAGGCATCAGATCGGATGAGCATCTAAACAGAAATTCTTTCTTAATCAATATTTGGAAAGAACTGACCTATTGACTTGATGTGTGCCATGTGACGAAACTTCCTCACATTGAACAGTTGTAAGCTATTGGTAAAACTGTTTGAGTTGTTTTTTCATTTAATATATCAACTATAATTATAATTTTTATGTAATAAATTCTACCAAGTGCTAAAACCCCGAGATTAATTTAGAAGTACCCCGTCTATTGGATGTTAAATAACATTTAGTTATTTTAATTTTATGCATATATTCGTTTACAGAATTTCATATAATTTTTGTAAGGAATAAATGACCTTAGTTTAAAAAAATTGTCGCCTCGCCTTAAATGTTGTACACAATACAATAATTCCCTTGCCATTTTAACATTTATTGGGCTAAAACGTATTAAGTTCACACACTATTGCTATATAGAGAGTTTTGTGCTGACCAGAGAATGTTTGAAAATTAAATGCAATTAACAGTAGTATAAACAAGTTGGAATTTGCATGTCAAGCGTAATAAATGTGGTGCGTCCATAACATAAGGCAGTTTCAAAAATATTTAGATCTTGGTGCAATAGTATACAGTACTTCGCTTACGGTAGGGTATCCGAAATCTTTTGCGTATCCCTGTAAGTACTATCTGCTTTCTGTTATACAGGAAGTGACTTGTAGTAAACCTCAGCAATGTCTATTTTATAAAATATGAAATAGTTTAATATTATTAAAACGCGCCACGAAAAATGATTCCTCCTATACCATTATGTAATGGAATATTCTTGTGTAGCACTGTAAATTAATAGCAAGTATTTTTTGCACCATAGATTCTATGCAATATATATCTTAGTATACACTTCATAGATGCATGTAACTTTTATTATATTCGAAAGAATGTAACAGTATTAAAATGCATTTGAATCAATGCTTTCCCATTGGCCGTAATGTAACGGAATACTTTTGATTATCCATGTAATTAAACTATGCGTCCGATTTTCATAAAATTTGAATAGACAAAATTATGCAGAAATTACATATTTTAAATTTCGAATGATTTGGTTAGGTAGTTTTTGCTCTATTACTTGTTATTTGCGGACAGACGGATGAACTGAACTACGACCACAGGTGCTACGTATTTACATGCTTACGAATGCACCTAAAATAACCAAATATTTGAAACATTTTATAAAAAATTATTTTTGAGTTCAATTGAAAGAAATATGATTTAAAATACATCCAAGTATGATAATTTTGAAGCAGATAAATGCATATGATACATACTTTTAAAAACACAGAGCTATTTACAAGAATATTTCAAATCGAAATTTTGTTTTACATTAATCTTATATATCCGAAGAATCATTTAAATTCCGTTAGTGATGTTTACATCTCCCAGAAGATGTACAACATTTACGAAAGTATAGCATCTATAAAAAGAAATATGCATATATAAAACAATAACATATTATCATTATCTTAAATTATGTATGTGTAACCTCTGGAGTCCATATTTCAAAATTTTTTAATTTAGAAAGGAAACGCATTCATGTGAGCTACCGATAACGTTATTATATTGATTACTGAGTCACAAAAATACTTTCTCTATATTAAGTGTATTTGATTTAAAATCTGGAAGAACGATTGCAAATTTTGATCTTTCATAACCTGTTTGTTGTAGTGTATTAATGTAGCATTATTCATTAGAACTGAGTAATTTTACTCTGCCTTACTTTGATAGCAAATGTTTCAGTCTGTTTGGATTATTTTGAATATTAGACATCAAAGCATGTCATTCAAAGAGGATAATTGCGATTGTGTTTGAATATCTCCTTTTTAAAAAAATAACTAACGCTCTCACCGCTGCTGATAATAAAGTCCTTTTACGTGAATTTTAATTAAACGCACGTAAATTTACGTGCATATTAATTAATATCATTAACGTCTCAACGAGGGGAGGGGGGTGTAGAGTAAGTTAGTGTGGAAAATGTGAAGAACAGCGGTTGTAATTTGCAGGATTGTTGTTCCACATAGCCGAAGGAGTCTTGATCCAGAGAAGCTGAAACAAACTGTGGAAAAAAATTCGAAGAAAATTATTTGCATTTAAAGTTTAATTGAAGAAAGAAAGAAAATCTTGAAAAATACCGAGAAATACATAACTCTCGCATAGTGATGGGACGGCCCCGTAACAAATGTGAAGCCAACTGTACAACTGTAGTGTACAACTGTATTTAATACAACTGTGAAGGCAGATTTCTGAGGCAGAAGTCACGAGACAAACAGCAGTACATCTATGTACCAAAAAATATCATATCTAGGCCATGGCGAGCTCAGAAAAATGACAAATAAAACAAAGCTAAAATAACCGTTGTATAAAAAATCAATGAGATTATTTTAATTTTTATAACCTATAAGAAGAGGTGCAATTCACCAAATTAATCTGTATTTTTAATATCTATATTATAAAGGCCAAACGTATCTGTGCGTAACGCATACGTAATTTTGCTATTGGCAACACTTCTAAATTTTAAATGAAGTTTTGGTATTGCAATTTTTGCTACTGCAAATTTTTATATTACTAAACATCCCACCTTTTCAATTTTTACACCATCGTATACTTGGGAAAATTTTCTTTTAAATGCAATTTGTTTTAAATCTGTATCTTAATTTATTTTTGAAATATTAATTTTTTGTAGTTTTTAACACTGCTTTTCTAAACGGGGCAACAGGAGTACTCCATTTCTATTCAAAGAGAAGGAAAAAAGCGGAAAAAAATGATTGCTGTATCTTTATGTTGCCATTTTCTGATTAAAAAGGAGAATTTCGAAATTTACATATCGTCTGTTATAAAATCCGGTGAATTTTGATTTCATTTACAAAATTTGATTTACAAGTAAAAGAGTATCAAGAGTTTAATATCTGTTTCAGCTAACAGCATCTAGATTTTAAGTTTTGAATTAAAATGATCAAACTAAAATACAAATTTTTTAAAGGTGAATACAGATACAAAATGTGAATTTTTAATTTTTGATATGGAAAAAATGATGCCAGGTTTAGATTTCACGCGGAAAAAATCGATTATTGAGTCAAAGTGGGAAAAATGTTGCTTTTTTTATTTTGGGATACTAGCATGAGAACTTTAATTGATAACTTTATCATGATAATAGATATTTATTATTTTTAACTGCTTACGTGTACGAAGTTTAATTTTAACAATGTCTGCAACTAAGTTTTATAGAAATAATATTTTGTTAACATTACGTTAAATATGATTTTTTAATAGGCTTTTCAATAAAAGGTGCATTTTTTATTGCAACTAATTTTGTAGGTTTATTATAAATCAATGAAATTGTTACATTTAAACATTTTCTTTCGTCAAAATTTGACGGGTTCTACCTTGTTATAATAATGTCAAGATTCACTCCGTACAGACTGCAAAATAAAGATAATTGTTTACATTATTTTAGAACATTACATCTGTTATTGCATTTATCTAAGTAATTTGTGTGTTATATCTAGATCACCGCATATAATCATAAAACATAAATCCATCAATAACTTAAATTCCGGACAGAATATCTGCAAATAAATAAAAAGAGAGGAAGTATAATTGAAAATGATATTTAAATGCATTACGTTATCTCGTATGTTTTAATTATTTATTGAATCAGACAGATAAAACATTATTAGCATCATTATATTTAATAAAATAAAGCAGACATGATTTATATTGAAACGGTTTTTTCTGTTCACGATAAAAAGTTAAATTTGAAAGGGGATGAAAAGAAAAATATTTAAGCATTAATGTATAACTACGTTATTGGGGGGGGGGGGGGGTGACGCGCATAACTCGTTGGGTGCAGAACCCTCTAGTTTCTAAGAAAAAGGAAAACAATGGAGGTCCATATATGTGAACCCAGGGAATATAGTGGTTAATAATAAGAAATAATTTTAAGAAAATGAAAATTTTGCAGATTAGTGGTATTCTATTCTATTCGAAACTGAATATATTGAAATAAAAAAGGAGTTAACATGACATGACATCGCGGTGCTGAAGGAGAACCAACGCCGTTGCACATAACCTCCATCTAAATAAGAAAAATGAAAATACACTATTAAAATCCGACCGTATGTACGATGTATGTATTTCACGCCATCTCCTCCGATCCCGGAATTGGAGAAATGTCGCGTTTCTTTTGAATTGAAGGGGGAAAATCTGAGGATTCCGATTGGCCTATTCACGTCCGGAAATTCCAATTAGTTGGTAAGTTATTAATTATGAACGTTAACATTTTAATTACATTGCCCCTGTATGTTTGCACAGTGTCCGCACAGATTGAAAAAGATCCCTCAAGAAGTCAAACGACAATGAATGACAAAAGGAGAATATTTTTTCTCATTTCTAAATTGCCATCACGGGCATCCTAACTAAGTCAAATAAAAAACAATGAGTTTTTTAAATACATTATTCTTATTTTGGACTAACGGTGTATTTTTTAAAATTTACTTTTTTTTTCGAATTTTTTACGAAGCATCGAGTTTTTGTCCTTTTTTCAAACTTTTCGAGGAATGCATTTTTGAATTACAATCCTGAGAATTCTAAGAATATCTGACAAAAAATACTGCTGGATTCCAAATTCTCATTCCTTTCTGAGAATGAGAATGCATTATTAGTGCTATTTTTTTTAATTTTAGATTTTTTTCAATTAAAAAAAATCTAAATGTTAATATTATACAGTTTCCACAAGTAAATATTTTATATCTCCCAAAATTATTGCATTATCGTCTTACTTTTTTTAAAAGTGTGTCTAAACATTGGCTAACTATTTGTAGAAGATAGAAAAATCAGTTGAGTGGTTCGTTGGAAAATAATAGATAAGCAATTAAGAATAAACATTTTATATATCGCCGATGTTTTGGTATTTTCACTGAAAAAAAATTTTAGTTCTTTATTTAAACGTGATTTAAGAGTATTCAAAAATTAAAAAAAAAATGATTGAATACTTAAAAAAATAATAATTTCGATGAATGCGATGACGAACGAAATAATTACAAAAAATCTATTGAAGAGTGTTTTTGGCATCATGCTAAAAGCTAGTTGCTTCTCTTCTGAATTCAAAATATTTCACAGGACTTTTGAGTTTTAATTCTGCTTTTTTTTTATTATTACTTTAAAAGTCATCACCCAACTCACAGATATATTTGTGTTCTTTGAAATAATTGTGTTGATGAAGAACACTCCAACATATAGTAGACAGAAGATTTATTTGGTGTAGAGGAGCAAGGCTTACAATAAGTTGCTAGAAATACGGGAAACACAATTTGCCCGAAAGCAAGGCATAGCGAAGCAGGGCACTGCGCCCCTTTTTGCGTGTGTTACATGACCGATGGTCTGAGTAGAAGCCAGTGACAGAGGCAGGCAAGATGTACCGCGCTTTTCTTTACTAGCGTCAAGGTTATGAGAATCAGTTAGACTCATGCTTAGTAACAGAAAATGCTAGGGTTTCTATAATATTGAAGGCCTGCGGTTTTTTATGAGTGTCGATTGCTTACGCACGTGTGTTTCCAGATAATGCTGAAAGAAGTACATGCCAAATGACTCATGACATCTGAAAGATTTTAAAGATTATCTGAGTGCATGAGAATGTTAACAGAAAAATGTATTATAAACCACAGCAGCCGCTTTTAACATGGAAAAGAATGCAAAATGTGCAAATCTAAGGCAGACTGAATTTCGGTTACCTTTTATTGTGACGAGAAAAGAATTATTAACAGATCTATCTCTAAGTGATAAAATCAAAAACAAAGAGTGAGAATGAAATGATGTTTTTTATCATATGAAAGAGGGTTTGTAAAAGAATTAATTTCCCATACAAAGTTATAAAAGGGGAATTAACTAAATCTTGACGTACAACTTTAAATCTAAGATAAAATTAAATACAAGTATTTATTTAAGGGGGGTAATTTTCAGTTAAAATTTTGAAGTTTCGATTTTAATTGTTCAGTTTTTGAAAAGGGGAGAAGAAAAGATAATATGTGACAGGAAAACCGCCACAGCATAAACAAAAATTTCGAAGAAAAGCATAGTATAGAAGAGTATAATTTTGAAGTTCTCGTGGTGTTCGGTCTGCCATTACAGAGTAAGAAGCTCGAAGTTAAATGTAATATCCAGAATTAATGCGCATAAAGCATTCATATAAATTTGGTTGGCTTACACTTCGATGTCATAATAATGACGGGCGTAGGAAAATAACGAAGAATGTAGAGGTAATACGGCACCTACACTGTTAAAAATTTTGCTCTAGTTTGAACCAAATTTTGGTGTTCAGTAGCTACCACCATAAGGTGGTAGAATCTCGTAGCAACATTTTAAGACTCCTATTTCAACATCATTCCTAAATAATGGAACTATGCTTCAACAGAAGTTCCAAATATTGGTTCGAGATTTCACCATCTTGCAGGAGCAGCTATTGAGAACCGAAATTTGGTTTAAACTAAAACAAGATTTTTAATAGTGTACGCGGACATACGGACACGCGGACATACGGACACGTGGAGATACGGACACACACACGGGTAGACAGACATTTTGTAAAAACATGTTTTGGGGATCTCTGACTCCTAAAATGTGTAAAACCGGCAATCGAAAAAGATTTCGTTTATAGTATTTTCCTCTATTAAGGATAGAAGAAAGTAATAAACAATTTTCTTTTCAGATAAGTATTTTTTGATGTTTTTATTACAAGGGAAGCATAAAAAATTTTCAATCATAAAGTTTTCTTCCACAGATGAAAATGTTACTTTCATTTTTTTACGCAAATATTTAACACTTTTACAGCTGTAAATTTTTCCGGTTGAAGTATGAAATGAACATTTTCATATTTTCTTTCGAGAAGAAAACATTGTGCTAAAGCGGAATGCTTCTTATTTCATGCTTTTTTTTTCCTTTTCATATCTAGAAATTTATGAGATGCTTTTTTCCCTTTGGTCTTTGCAGTATTTTTATCGTCTTCAGCCTTCATAAATCTTGAAATATTAAAAGACCATATATTTTGAGTGAACTTTTCCTTAAAATATAATCACAGATGGTTGTAAATGAACTTACTTTTTAAGAAAACATTGAAGAAGAAGAACATATTTTTTAAGTGTGTTTGTAACTATACAAATACGTAGCAACTACAGTTATCGTGTGGTCCATTCATCTGCCGTTGCAAAATTCTGTCAAATTGTTTTAAATTTTATGAAAATCGAATCAAATCTTCAGAAGATATTAGTAAAAATTTTCTTCGTTATATTAAATCCTATCTTACGTAATAAATTCAGTAATACCACATGATAGGTACTGATACTAGGTTGATATGGTCAATACATCTTATTTAACAGGGATTTTTATTATATAACTTACTTAATACTGGTAATACAGAACTTACCTAAAACAACATTTTGAAAATTTCGACAATATAATCGCCCTCAACTAAAAAAAAATAGTAATTTTAGATTCAATTTATATAGACTAATAATAATTGTATATTTTGAAATATTCAGAAGTTTTTAAGATAACCAGTATTAAGCCCCAAAACATATCTCTTCTGGAGAGAAATGATTTCAAAGTTTCGGAAACGCTGCTACAGCTGTTGAGCACACTGTAAAAAAAAAAGGGTCGATCTACTAAAAAAACTTTAGTAATCCTTGTAATTACTAAAAAATGTTTAGTAATGTTAGTCGGTTACTAGAAAATCTGTAAGAATTACTAGAAAAAAGTTAGCAACGAATAGAGTTAATAGTTTTATATTTTTAATAGCTATTACTAAAACTCACTTGGCGTGGCCTCGATAGCATAGTGGTTATAGTAACGGACTCCAGGCTAAAAGGTCCCGGGTTCAATACTGGACAGCGCCAAGTACGCCCCGAATGTATGTAGTGTAAGTACTCTATAATAAAGGGGTTATGAGTTTCCTGTTGGAGCTGGTCGCGATGTTTGGTACTGCCATCTATTGCGTTTTTGCCGAAAATCTATCGCTTCACACGTCTGGATGCAGCTCGAAGGAAGCTCCTGTTCTTCGGACGCACGTAATTGTTATTAATATAATTTTGGAGCTATTACTAAAATTTGCTTGGTGGCTCATACTAAAAAATTTTAAGTTAGTTATACAAAATATTCTTTTGTTCAGTTTACAAAAGAAATGCTTGTTTCACTTGCAAAAAAAAATGTTTGTAATGGTTACTAAAAAATTCCCTGGAATACGAATTTACTAAAAATTTTTTAGTAACCTCTTGAATTTTTTTTTACAGTGCAGGTATAATTTTAAACACTGTAACTTTTGTTATAGTGGAAATTCAAAAAACAAAACAGTTTTTTTTAAATGTCCATTATAAATAGGAATTCAATATCTAAAAGATATAATAAATTTTTGAACATTATAAAATTTTAAGAGTCTAGTAATCGCTTAATTTTTATTATAGAAAGACAATATTGGAATACAGCAGTACATTAACTCATGCATCAAGCATAAATTAGAAAATATTTCCTACGACCAACAAAGTATCATAAATGTATAATATTTTATAATACAATGAAATTTTAAAACTAAATAAACAACATATATTAAAAAGTATAGCAATCAATTTTGTCCCATACACAGAATATAATGGATTTTTTGTGGGTGCCTGGAAATAAACTATAATTCTAAATTTTTCATCTTCAGTGGGAAGCCTTTTGTAATAAATGCAAGGGACTTTTTAAAAAATATACATTAATCCGAGTTCTATTACAGACAGACAAACCGAATCGCCCCACTTTTTAGCAATGTTAAAATTATTACAAAAAGAAAAATAAATAAAAACTCTAAACTTTCGAATTTTTTTCTTCAGTTATAATTGTAAAACATTGTACGCATTATTTAAGCTGTAGATATTAACAAGAATTTCACTGGAAGAAGAAAATATTTAAACCTTTATATTTAAAAAAAAAATTATTTCAAGTTTCCTATAATTTTTATTGTACAAGATTTTTGTTTCTATAAATTTTAATTTAATTTTAATGACATATTATATCACTGTAATGAATAAAGCTTATTTATTAGAAAAACAACTGCATCTAAAAAATAAAATATGTTGAATTATTTATATATATATTTATATTAAATCTCTTTCCTTATAGTTTTTCATTTTTTTTCATCCCAAACTTAATAAATGTAACATTAAACAAGTGAGCTTTGCAACGTTTCTCCAGAAGATGAAAATCTTATTTTCAGGTAAAAAAGCAATTTCAACGGATTTCATATATATATATAGTTTTTATCATATGGTGTTTAAAATGTACATTTTCACGTCTTCCTGCCGAAATTATTTTTACTTTTAAAGCTTTAGTTTTTATACCTTAAAATTGTTGCTTAAATTTTATATCATATCCAGAAAATTTTCAGCGACGATATTTTTGTAGATATTTTAAAATACTTTTTGTGATTTACGAAGTAATATATTTTTAAGTACAGTTGAAATATTTTAAATAAATTTTTGCCCTCAAAATACAATCTCGAGACACAGTATATTTTACTCAATCATTTGCACAAAATGTATTTAGCAAAATCAATTTCATAAAATATTAAATCATTTAATGTAATTACAACGCACCCCCAAAAATGCTTCCCTTTATACCATTATGTAATGCAATACTTTTGCATGGCCCTGTAAATTAATAGCAAATGTTCTTTGATTCACAATTTTAGTATATAATTTATAGATACATATCACTTTTATTATGTTCGAAAGAATGTAACATCATTAAAATGCACTTGAAACTGTTTTTCACATTGATCGTAATAAAACTGAATAATTTTCATTGTCCCTGTAATGGAACTACATATTCGATTTTCATAAAATTTATAATGACTCGACAAAATTATGTAATAGTTATATATTTTAAATTTCAAACGATTCGGTTGAGTAATTTTTGAGTTGTTTGCGTACAGACGGACGGAAGAAGAGACCGACGAATTGAACTACGACAATAGGTGCTACGTATTTGCATAGTTACGAATGCATCTAAGAAGATACTGTAATTACATAATTTTAGATTAATAAATTAGAGGAACAAATGGAGAATGGATTTCAAAACGATTCCATTAGAAAGTAAGTTAAGGTAAGTTTAAATAATTATTAATTGATGTATAAATTTCATAATTAAATATTTAAGTTTTTGTTTAAATGCATAAGAGTGTTTACGTGATTTTACTTTAAAATAAAAGTTCATTAACATTATGTAATTTTGTTATAGGTAAGTAAAGAGTTTGAAAGAGACTACCTGTTTTATGATCATCTAGAGGTAATATATAAGCTAAAAAAATAATATATGTTGGTACAGTAAACTCATTGATAAAATTTTAATGGTATTGTGTATAGTAAAATTGTTTTTATATTTGTGCTAAAACAGATTCAAATTACAATATTTAAACGTCATTCCAAAAAATGTGCTATACATTCATAATATATTATACATTTTTGTAGCTATGGCAGTAGTTTCTCAAATGTATTCTTTCAATATTTTTTATAATACTGTATGATATCCTTTTTCTATAAATTTAAATAGTTTTCATCAAACATATAAGCTGTTTGAAATAGCAAATTCAGAAGCATATAAATACGTTTTTACGAAAAATCATTAGTTTTCAAGAGATAATATTTTTGTTTATAAAGCAATATGTGACTTTATCTCAAAAGTTCTCGGGAATTCTAAAAGAAGCACAAATATAACATCGCCAAAACTTGATTCAGTTTGAAAATTATTTGTAACTAAAAATGGATTTTGAATATACTGCATGAAGTTTCACCATAACTTTAGGCTCTTTTCTAGTCATGATTTTATTCTGAAAAATGAAGTGAAATATCTCTGCATTTCATAGATGTTAAATACATTTCAAGATATTTTCTATTTAATGATGGGACACATACCAAATTACGTGTATGGGGAAAAATGAATTTAATTAAATTATTTAAGAAATGCTTATTGGATTGTATCTAATGTGAGCAGCTTTGAAGGATTTAACTTATTTATTAAGATAACTTATATATTATCGGTAATTTATTTATTACCATAAAGTCATTTTGAAATCATTTATAAAATTCTTCTGAAAGCGTAAAGAAAAATTGTTGACATAACTTCTAAAAATTCATTTTTAATTTTATTGCTAAGAGATATAAGTTGTTAAGTGAATTCTTATATTTTCTTTCAATAATTTACTTATAACATTGTATGATATATTTTTACCATAAATTTATGAAGATTTCACCAAACACATTTAGTTGTTTGAAACAGCAGACTGAAAAACACATAGATATGATTTTACGCAAAATCGTTATTTTTGAAGAGATACTATTTTAATTTCTAAAGCAATAAGTAAATTTATCTCAGAAGTTCTCTTCAATTTTTAATGATGCCTAAATATAACATCGTCAAAACTTGAATAAGCTTAGAAATTCTCTGTAACAGATAATGGATTCTGAGTGTACTGCATGAAGTTTCTGCATAAGAGTAGTTTAGGGGGTTTTCTAGTCATGAATCTATTCTGAAAACTGAAATGAAATGTCTCTGGATCTTCGAGATATTAAATATGCTTCAATATATTTTCTATTTAAATATGCAACTCATACTAAATTTCGTGGATCAAGAATAATTTAATTAAACTATTTTAATGAAATTATTGTTAGATTGTACACGTGAGTAGCTTTGAAGGATTTAATTTAGTTAGTTCACTTGTGAAATAAATTAATAATTTATATTTATCAATGTAAAAGTAATATATGCTGTACAGTAAACTCATCGATAAAATTTTGTTGCTGTTGAGTATCGAAAAATTATTTTTATTATTGTGCCAAAACAGATCCAAATTACATAGTTTAAATGTTATTGAAAAATATATTATATATTCATAATATATTATAGATTTTTGTAGCTATGTCATTGATTTCTCAAATGTATTCTTTCAATAAGCTTTTATAACATTGTATGATATTTTTTTCTTATAAATTTAAATAGCTTTCACAAGCCATATTAGTTGTTTGAAACAACAAATACATATAAATACGATTTTATGCATCAGTTTTGAGTTTTGAAGAGATACTATTTAAGTTTCTGAAGCAATAAGTTAATTTATCTCGAAAGTTGTCTTGAATTTTTAATGAAGCAGAAATATAATATAGTCAAAACATGCGTAAGTTAGTAAAATTCTCTGTAAATGTAAATAGATTTTGAGTATACTCTTTGAAATTTCTGCATAAGAGTAGTCTAGGGAATTTTCTAGCAATGATTCTAGTCTGAAAACTGAAATGGAATGTTTCTGGTTATCGAACATGTTAAATATATTTCAAGATACTTTCTATTCAATGATGAAATTGACACTAAATTTCGTGTACCAGCAGTAATTTAATTGAATTATTTTAATGAAATAATTATTGGATTGTATATGCGTGAGTGGCTTTGAAGGAGTTAACTTATTTACTTCACTAGTGAAATAAATTGCAAAATTATATTTATCAATTTCAAAGTAACAAGGTAGAACTCGTGAAATTTCGATGAAAGAAAATCTTTGAGAAGGGATTGTTTCATTGATTTGTAATAAACCTACAAAATTACTTACTATAAAAATCCACTTTATATTGGTAAGTCTAACTCTTAAACAAATGACATTTAATCTAAGGTTAATAAAATACTTCTTCTGTAAAACTCAGTTGTAGAATTTATTAAAATTAAACTTTAATCGTATATGAAACAGCAAAATATAATAAAGATCTTTTATTATGATAAAGTTATCAATGAAGGATCTTATGTTGGTATTCCAAAATGAAAAACAGCAAAATCTATTCCGCTTTGACTCGATCTAGAACTTTTCCCTCGTGAAATCTAAACCCGATATTATTTTTATCATCTCAAAATTTACATATGCATCTCTCATGTCTGTATTCGGGTTTTCAAAAAAAATGGTGTTTTAATTTGATCATTCTAAAATCATTTTAATTCAAAACTTAAAGTCTCAATTGCTATTAGCTGTAAACAAATGCTAAACTATTTATATTCTTTTAAGTGTAAATGAAATTTCCTGAAACAATGCAATAAATACGATTGACATATTCCTGTGACGTCAGAGTGTAAAAATAAAATTTTGTACCAAGTTTAAAATATGTTTTAAATGAACTAAAAATCATTTAACTGATAAATAAAAACGAAATAAAATCAAAACTCTCCGAATTTTATAACCATGTAAAGAATAAAAATTCTTGTCACAGCATGTATTTTATTTTATTTTTTCATTTTTTATGAAAAAAATAGCAACAAAAAGATACAGCAATCTTCTTTTGGCTTTTTTCTTTTTTCTCCTTTACTTTTAATAGAAATGGACTACATCTGTTACCACAATTACAAAAACGGTACATAAAACTACAAAAAAATTAATAACTCAAAAACAAATAAAAATACATGGTGTAAAAATTGAAAATATACGATGTGTAGAAATTTAAAAAATTGAAGTAGCAAAAATTGCAAAACCGAAAATTTCATTTCAAATTTCAATGTTGCCATTTGCAAAATGACGTATGCGTTACGCACAGATACGTTTGGCCTTTATAATATAGATATATATTGTAGAATAAATTCATTGTTAAAATTTTAATGCCATTCAGTGTAAAAAAAACATAAAAAAAATTACTAATGTGCAAAAACAGGTTCAAATTACACAATTCAAACATTATTCCAAAAAATATACTATACGTTCAAAGTATATTATACATTGTGTGGCTATGGCAATAGTTTCTCAATTGTATTCGTTCAATATATTTTTTAACATTATATGATGTCCTTTTCCTATAAAATTAAATAGCTTTCCCCAAACATATTAGTTGTTTGAAATAGCAAATTCAAAAGTATATAAATACGATTTTACGCTAAATCATTAGTTTTAAAGTGATACTATTTTAGTTTCGGAAGCAATAAGATGGAAAATTCTCTGTAACTGAAATTGGATTTTGAGTATACGGTATGAAGTTTCTGCATAAGAGTAGTTTAGGGGATTTTCTAAACATAATTCTATTCTAAAAATTGAAGTGCCCATGGATACCAAAGATGTTTAATACATTTCAAGATATTTTCGATTTAATGGTGCATCTGATACTAAATTTCGTGTATCAAGAATAATTTAATTAAAGTATTTTAATGAAATGATTGTTAGATTGTATATAACGTGAGTAGCTTTGAAAGATATAAATTATTAATAACATTAACGTACATAATATCAATGACTAGTTATTATCATAAAGTCATTTTCTAAACTTTTATACTATTCTTCTGAAAACGTAAAGAAAAATTATCGACATAATTTCTTAAATATCATTTTGAATTCTATTGCTAAGATATAAGTTGCTAATTGAATTCTTGTGTTTTCTTTCAATAATTTACTTATAACATTATATGATATCCTTTTCATATAAATTTAAATAGCTTTCAGCCAATATATTAGTTGTTTAAAACATCAAATTCAGAAGCACATAAATGCGTTTTTACGCAGAATCGTTAGTTTTAAAGATATACAGTTTTAGTTTCTAAATAAATAAGTTAATTTATCTCAAAAGCTCTCTTGAATTCTGAATGAAGGAGAAAAATAATATAGCCAAAACTTGAATACGTTTTAAAAATTTCTATCTAGCTGAAAATGGATTTTGAGTGTACTGTATGAAGTTTCTACTTAAGAGTAGATTAGAAGCTTTTAGATTCATGAATCTATTCTGAAAACTGAAGGGAAATGCTTTGGCTTTCAAAGATGTTAAATATACTTCAAGATATTTTCTATTTAATGATGCAAAAGATACTGAATTTCGTGTATCAGGAATAAATTAATTAAGCTATTTTAATGGAATGATAACTGGGTTGTACTTAAAATATGTAGATTTGAGGGACTGAACCTATTTATTTTACTTTGTGAAATAAATAAAAATTTTGCATTTATCAACTCCAAAGTAATATATCCTGCCCAAAAATCTCATTGATAAATTGTTGATGGTGTTGAGTATAGTAAAATTATCCTAATTATTGTGCCGAAATAGATTCATATTGCGCAATTTAAACATTATTCCAAAAAATACTATAATTTATAATATATTGTACATTTTTGTAGCTATGACAGTAATTTCTAAAATGTATTCATTCAATAATTTATCTATACCATTATATGATTTTCTTTTCCTATAAATTAAAATAGCCAAACATATTAGCTCTTTTAAATAGCAAATTCAAAAGCATACAAATACGATTTTATGCAAAATCGTTAGTTTTGAAGAAATACTATTTGGGTTTCTGAAGCAATAAATAAATTTGTCTCAAAAGTTTTGTAGAATTTTTAATGAGCAGAAATATAATATCGTCAAAACTTAAACACATTTGAAAATTTTCTGCATAAGAGTAGTTTAGTGGCTTTTCTTGTCATCATTCTATTCTGAAAACCGAAGTGAAATGTCTCTGGATATCGGAGATGTTAAATATGTGTCAAGGCATTTTCTATTTTATAATGCAACTGATATTAAAGTTCGTGTATCAGGAATAATTTATGTAAATTGTTTTAATGAAAGGATTATTGGGCTGTATAAAACGTGAGTAGCTTTGAAGGATTTATTTTATTTATTTCACTCGCGAAATATATTAAAAGTTTACATTTATCCACCTCAATGAAATGTATGCTGTACAAATAAACTCATCGATAAAATTTTAATGGCATTCAGTACAGTACAATGGCAATAAAATTATTTTTACTATTGTGCCAAAACAGATTCAAATTATATTATTTAAATATTATTCTAGAAAATATATCACGCATCTTTGTAGCTATGACTGTAATTTTGTAAATTTCCAGTAGAATTTACATTGTTAGAATTTAGTAGCAATCTGCATCAGTGTACAGGAAATATGCCATAACCTCTTTAACATTTACTGTATCGAAAGCTATTTATTTTTTATTTTAAATGAAATCATTAACGTAAAAATAAATGTAACTATTCTAATGTAGTACCCTAAGGCAATATATTCGTTCTCAGTTAAAAAGAATTTTCAAAATTTATCGAACTTTAACGATGTTATATTTCTGCTTGGATAAATACTATTTTTTTTTCTTTTTTTTTTGTAATGAATTAGTTTAACCCACCACAAACTAAGATAGTATCTGACGAAGGAGAATGTTTATTTCAACAGAAAAGCGCATTTATACCGTCGAAAATGTTCTATTTTGAGCGATTTACATATGAATATATGCCGCTAAATTCGTAGAAAAGATATTCCATACCATGTTATAGATTAACTCTTAACAAAAAAAGCAGGAGTATAATTCAACCTTGATATTACACTGTTACTCAGTAATAAATTTGATAATCAGTTACTGCTATTTTTACTGTTGCGAGTTGAATGCTTCCGTTAAGTTTTGAAGACATTACAGTAACGAACTTTTATTAATATAAAATCAATGACATATAAAAATATGTATATTTATTATGTAATTTTAATATTGCACATGTCGCAATTGCATTTTTACAAGGCGATTTACAGAAAAATTTGTCGTATGTGATACATTTTTAGGCACATTCGCAATCATATGAATAAATATATCACCTATTAATCGTCATCCCAGATGTCAGTCCGTCTGGCTGCTGACCACCTGTCTGTTCATCTGGCTGCATATGACAGCGCAAAACTTGTCCAACCCGATATTTTGAAATTTAATTTATATAACCGTTGCATTTTTAGGCGAGTTGTTTCAAATTTCTCGAAATTCGTATTAACACTGTTACTCAGTAATAAATTTGATAATCAGTTACTGCTATTTTTACTGTTGCGAGTTGAATGCTTCCGTTAAGTTTTGAAGACATTACAGTAACGAACTTTTATTAATATAAAATCAATGACATATAAAAATATGTATATTTATTATGTAATTTTAATATTGCACATGTCGCAATTGCATTTTTACAAGGCGATTTACAGAAAAATTTGTCGTATGTGATACATTTTTAGGCACATTCGCAATCATATGAATAAATATATCACCTATTAATCGTCATCCCAGATGTCAGTCCGTCTGGCTGCTGACCACCTGTCTGTTCATCTGGCTGCATATGACAGCGCAAAACTTGTCCAACCCGATATTTTGAAATTTAATTTATATAACCGTTGCATTTTTAGGCGAGTTGTTTCAAATTTCTCGAAATTCGTATTAAAACTTTAAAAGGTACTAATTTTCCTTCTTTTTGTTAAATCATAACTTAGGTAATTAATTCAATGGTACCCCGTGATAAAAAATGATTCTAAGTTGCTAAGTTAATCTATTATATACTTTGATACGTAATTAACTCAGGTAGTCCAATGATAAAAAATGATTCTAGTTTGCCATGGTGATTACATCATGTTTTAGATGGAGTCTTTTTAGTTCCGTATTACTGAATTAATAAATACATACTAATCATAATAGATTTTATTTTCGTAAATTTTTGCATAAGTAATAATCAGGTATTGCACCAAAATGTGAATATTTATAAATTAGTCATAGTTCGAAAGCACCTCATTTGCAACGTTTGATGTGTGATTTCCAACATGTTCTTTCCTTTTTCAACACAATGTAAGAGAAACAGTTTCAACCACTCAATTGATTTGCCCGTACGTCATACGGACAAGAAGAGTTTCCTTAGTAAATTATTTAAAATTTTTGACACTATTTTTTTAATACAATTTCATACGATTTTTTGGCAGAGATGTTTAGACTAAACATTACGAATATTTTAATTTATAAAAAAGGGGTGTTCCCTTATTTTGAATTTATTGTGCGTAAAAAAAGAAACATTTAAGTGGTTAATAATTGTCTAAAAATAATGAAAGATCTTTAAATTGAATGGATAAAAGGTCTGTTCCAGAATCTGTATTTTATGTTAGACAAAAATGTATTTCACCTTTCAGCTTTATATTATTCTAAGTCTTTATATTTGTATTCATTATTATTTATATTTATTTATATTATATTTATTTATTTATGTATATATTTATTATATATTTATTCATATATATTTATTTATTTATATATATATTTATTATATATTTATTTATATTATATTTAGATATATTTATATTACATTTATTATATTTTTATATCAATATTTTAATTTATAAAAAAAGCGCGATGTTTATCCCATATTTACAATTTATTAACCCAAAAAAATAAACATTTAATCGGTTAATAATTGTCTAACAGTAATGAAAGATCTTTAAATTGAATGGATAAAAGAGGTCTGTTCCAGATCTATATTTTGTGTTAGAGAAAAATATATTTAACCTTTCATAATTATATTATTCTAAATCTTTAATACCACAAGTTATTTCTAGAACACTAGACTTTCAACTCTTTCCTCTTTATGAAATACATCCACTAAAATCGGAAATTTACATTCCAGAGTAACAGACTATATCTCTTTCCTGTTTTTATTTAGCATCAGTTTAAATTCAGGAATTTAAAGCTTTAATGTCAATGTATACAACAGCAGCATTTGCTTTTGAATTAATTCTTCCTGGATTAATATTTGAATTACAGTCAAGGATCGATAATCTGCAATTTTCTATAGTTCGCGTTACTTTACGAATGTAAACAGTAAACTAAACAGTTAAAAAAATTTACAAATAAACTCATTATAAAACATCTACTTTAAAAAATATATATAACTCTTTTATTTTATTTAAAGAAAAAAACAAACTGCATTATAGAACATATGCATATATAATTATAATGTGTATATATAATACGTATATATTAATTTTTTAAATAAAATAACTTTAAAAAGGCATCTTTTGAGATAGCATATTAAAATAATTATTATATTTCTTATTTATATTTTCATATTATACTTATTATCGAATTAAAATGTCTGGGAGTAATAAAAAGATGTATAATCCATAATAATCTATATTTCACAATATTCCATAATCCACACAACCTCTGGCCCCATCTTGTGCGGATTATAGAACTTTGCCTGTACTTCGAATATGCAAATTAGCCCTTCACAGCAGCGTGTGCCACATCTGGCACATACCAAAAAACTCTATAATTTTCATTATGTACCATGCATTTGGTCAATATGATTGTTATAACTAATCAAGGACAGTCCAAATAATGGATTAACACTTGTTTTGTTCACGTCAAATGGCTGAAAAATAAAAAAAAGAATTTGTTTTTCGGAAACAAAAATATTTATGATTAAGCTATTAAGAGGGCTATTAAGCTATTAAGCCACACTAGGTACGGAAAGAGACCCGGATGATAATGTAAAGTCTATGGGAGAGTTCTTTTCAAATATCTCGTTCAAATTTTAATATTTTTACATGATTTGTTTGCATAGTATAGCTTAGGACGATCTACAACCGGCCTAGTTTTTACTTTTTCGATTTTGCTTATGTATTTTTCATAATAGTATTGTTTCAATTTTAGAACTGGTTTAAACCGGTTTTGAAAATTAAAGTAATTTTTAAAAAATCTGAAACCAAAACTGAAAAAGTAAAAACTAGGCCGGTTGTGGATAATCCTGAGCTATCTTGTGAAAAAAAAATCATGTAAAAATATTAAAATTTGGGCGAAATATTTGAAAAGAACGCCCGCATAGACTTTACGTTATCATCCAGGTCGTTTTCTTTGTCTAGTTTTGCGCCTTAAAAAAATTTAATTTTTATTATTTTTACTTAACCCTTTAAGCGGCCTAATCGTGTTTTTTCGTCCCGTAATATTTCAATTTAAAATCTGATTTACCATAAGATTGTCATTAATGTTAATATTTTGAATCGTATCTGATAAAAAGATATGTAAAGTTATGAAATACAAATCTATATATTTTTACATTTATTAAGCTATTGCATAGCTTTTATCGCGGGCTTTGACCGAATCTAGACATTCCGTAACGAGAACACATAGCACTTCCGTAACAAAAAAAAAAACCTAACACTTCGGCTAACGTCGTTTCAGTTCGGCAAACTTCGGCAGACATTGACGCGGTATTTTTCAGATATGAGGATATCAAGTTTCAAACTTATGTTTCTTATGATCTAATTTTCATAGCGCGGCCAAATTTTGTTTGGTAATTTATTATGAGACAGTGTTAATTTTTGGAGACAGGAGACCCCCCACCGTGAGGGTCGAAAAATTTAAAATGCTTATAACTCGCGATCTAACTTTCGTAGCGAGGCCAAATTTTGTTTGGTAATTTATTATGATACATTGTTAATTTTTGGTGACGGGAGTCACCCCACTGTGAGTGTCAAAAAATTGAAAATGCTTATAACTCGCAATCTAATTTTCGTAGCGCGGCCAAATTTTGTTTGGTAATTTGTTATGAGACAGTGTTAATTTTTGGTGACAGGAGACCCCCCCACGGTGAGGGGCGAAAAATTTAAAAAGCTCATAACTCGCGATCTAATTTTCGTAGCGCGGCCAAATTTTGTTTGGTTATTTATTATGAGACATTGTTAATTTTTGGCGACAGGAGACACCCCACGGTGAGGGTCGAAAAATTTAAAATGCTTATAACTCGCGATCTAATTTTCGTAGTGTGGCCAAATTTTGTTTGGTAATTTATTATGAGACATTGTTAATTTCTGATGACAGAACACTCCCCACGGTGAGGGTCGAAAAATTTAAAATGCTTATAACTCGCGATCTACTTTTCGTGCCGTGGCCAAATTTTGTTTGGTAATTTATTAGGAGACAGTGTTAATTTTTGGTGACAGGGGACCCCCCCCCCACCGGAGGATCGAAAAATTTAAAATGCTTGTAACTCACGATCTAATTATCTTAGCGCGACCAAATTTTGTTTGGTAATTTATTAAGCTATTGTATAGCTTTTATCGCGGGCTTTGAGAGCGGCGACCGAATCTAGAAATTTCGTAACGAGAAAAAATCCTAACACTCCTGCTAACGTCGTTTCAGTTCGGCAGACTTCGGCACGGTATCCTTCGGTAGACTTCGGCAGACATTGACGAGGTATTTTTGCATAAGTTGATAAAAAATGCTATGCAATAGCTTTACCGCGGCAGTCCCCGAGTGCCACACACATTTTTTTATTTTATGAATCAATAAACATGACTGAAAATATTTTCAGGACGCTTAAAGGAATATTACTATAAAAAAAAACTGCAGTGTGTTAAGCAGGTAAAATTAATTTAAGTGAATTTAATTGCAGAAAACGGCAACACGATGTTGAAAAACCCCAAATGTATAGGATAAACGCCAAAAAATATTACATTTTAGCTGAAAATTTAACATTTATTTTTTCTGTTTTTCCCATTATTAGACCAGTATATTGATTTAAAATATTTTTTTTTCGTAAAAATAGAAAAAATTGTGCAGCAAAGAGTTACAATACTGTAGATTGGAAGTTATCTAAAGTTCTATCTAAACACGTTTGTATCTAAAATAGAGAAATAAACAATTGATTTCAAGGAAATTCCTGCAACTTAAAAAAAATTATGGAATGTATTCTAAAAAAGTAAGTGCATGATTTTTAAATTTTTATTTATTGATAAAAATTTTGAGTAACATTTAATATATTGTGAAAATATTTTTACTTACCGTAATTTCGGGTGTATAAGCCGCGGATAAAACTATTCTTTTTGGACCCAGAAATTTTATTTAGTGATTGAAGGCAATTTTTTACGGCGATTTAAATAGTTATATTTGTTTCTTAAAAAATTCTGGGTCGAAAAATAATTGTTTGATCTGCGGCTTATACACCCGAAATTACGGTACTTATTTATTTTTAAACATTTAATACCACAAGTTTTTTCTAGAATATTGTGGTTTCTACTTTTCCATTTTGCAAAACATATTCAGTGTATTTCTGAATTTGCATTCCAGAATAATATACTGTCATTTTCTTCTGTGCTATTATGTAGCAACAATTTCAATTCAAAATTTCAAAGCTTCGAAATCCATGTATATAACATCAGCCGAATCGCATTTGCTTTTGAATTACTGTACCTTGCTAGATTGATATTTCGAATACCTTACTGGCTATTATAGTGGATTTGCATCTGAAATGGCGAAGTAAAGAGTTGATTTAAAAGAAATTTTTGTATCGATATTAAAATTTAATGGTACATATTTTAAAGAAGAAAATGCGCGTTTTTATATTTTATCCGTGCGAAAATGATTCTTAGTAAAGTTTAATATATCCTGAACATTAAACGATTTTTTTAAGATACTCAGCAAACAAAAGTATTCATAAATCAGTTTGACAGTATGCACCAGTTAATTATATCAGTGTTTTCTGCATATTGAAAATAAACTTTTATTATTCTTTAATATCATAACTTTATTTTTTATTATTTTAGTATATCTTTTTATAAAAAAAATGGTAAATTGAAAGATTGATTTCAAAGAAATCCATGCATCTTTTAAATAATTTTATTGAATATATTTTAAAGAAGAATATATATGTTCTCCTATTTTATCTGCATGTTAAATCTTTTTTTATATACAGGGTTCGTACATATCAAGAAGTTTAGAGAATTTTAAATGTTTAATATCAGAAATTTCTTAAAGTACTGGTAACTATATCTGAAGGTAATGTTTTTCCACATCAAATAAGACAAATACTACTACTTTACTATGGTAAAAAGTGCTCAAAAGGGCTTGAAGCGTACAAACATTGATATATTTTTATTATTTAATATAGGGATGCCCAACCTGTGGCCCGCGGGCCAAAGTGGCCCTCGACGGGTTTACGTGTGGCATGCGAGTTTTGTCAATTTACAACTGAAAAAAATGCAATTTTTGTGCATATGTCGCAGGAAAAAATCGTAAAATTCGTCAATTTATTATGGGAAAATATAAAATTTCGTCATTTAAGAATCGTAAATTTCGTTGATCGGCACGGAAAAGTCGCGAATTTCATTGACCAAGTGCGAAAAAAGGGAATTTTGTCCATGAGGCTCGAAAAAAAAAACAAATTTCGCCGATTGGGCACGGAAAAATCGCGAGTTTTGTCGATTAGGCAGGGAAAATCGCGAGTTTTGTCGATTAAGAAGGGAAAAATCGCGAATTTTGTCGATCGAACGCAAAAAATCACCATTTTGTTGATCGAGCAAGAAAAAATCGTCAATTTTACTTGACGATGCTAAAAAAATTGCAAATTAAATTCACCGGTTGCAAAAAAAAAAAAAAAAAATAGAATGCTTTTTCGGTTTATTGCATGAAAAAAACGCAAATTTCGTTGATCGGGCACAAAAAAATTGGAAATTCTGTGGATCAGGGATGAAAAAATCGCAAATTTCGATCATAAGGCACAGAAATATCGTGAATTTAGCGTTGACACACGGAAAAATTAAAATTTCGTTGATCGGATGCGAAAAACTCGTGAATTTCCTCAGTTTATCTAGGAAAAAAATCGCGTAAAAAATGTAGATTTCGCCAGAGTTAATACTAAAATCGCAAATTTCGTTCATCGGAGACAGAAAAAGTACGAGTTTTATTGATCGAATTTCAAAAAATCGCAAATTTCTTTGATCGGAGACGGGAATATTACGAATTTTGTTGATCATACGCGGAAAAATTCATAATTACATCAACTAGGCTCTAATAAAATAGCGAATATCGTTGATCAGATGCGCAAAAATCACGAAATTTGTAGATCATGCGAATTAAAATTACAAATTTCGTCGATCGGCTTCATATAAACTACGATTTCGTTGGTAGGCTTCACAAAAATTACGAATTTTGACGATCGGTTTTGTAAAAATTGCGAATTTCGGTGATCATTTGTGAAAAAATCGTGAATTTTGTCGATCAGCATTGTAAAAATCGCGAATATCGTCGATCGGCATTGTAAATTGCGATCGGCATTGTAAATTGTTTTTGATTTGTTGATCAGAGCGGAAAGATCTTCAATCCTTCTGATCGGCTTCGGAAAATTTGCGAATTTTATCAATCAGGAGCGGAAAGATCTTGAATCTATTCGATCGGCTTCATAAAAATCGCGAATTTTGCTGATAAGGCTCAGAAAAATCGCAAATTTTGTCGATCAAGCACAGAAAATTAGCGGATTTCGTCAATCTTTCGGAGGAAAATCGCGAGTTTCATCGGTCATGCGAAGGAAGATCGCAAAATTTATCGATCAGCTTCTTAAAAATCGCAAATTTTGTTGACCAGAGTCAGAAAAAACACGAACCTCGTTAATCAGCTGCAGGAAAATCGAGAATTTCGTCTATCATGCGAAGGAAAATCGAGAATTTCGTCGATCATGAGAAGGAAAATCGTGAATTTCGGCGATCATGCGAGAAAAATCGAGAATTTCGTCGATCATGCGAAGGAAAATCGTGAATTTTGTCGATCATGCGAAAAAAATCGTGAATTTCGTCGATCATGCGAAAGAAAATAGCAAATTTCTTCGATCATGCGAAAGAAAATTGGAAATTTTCGTCGATCATGCGAAAGAAAATAGCAAATTTCGCCGATCATGCGATGGAAAATACCAAATTTCATCGATCGCCTTCGTAAAAATTGCGATATTCATCAATCGACATCGTAAACATCGCGAATTTTATTGATTAATTTTGAAAACATCCCAAATTTTGTTAATCATGTGCGAAAAATTGAAAATATCGTCGATTAGGTGCCAAAAAATCACGAATTTCGTTAATTATGTGGTAAGAAATCGAATTTTGTCAATCAAGTACGAGAAAAAAATCGAGAATTTCATCGATCCTGTGAGGGAAAATCGCAAAATTCATGGATCGGCTTTTTAAAAATCACGAATTTCGTCGATCGGTTTCGTAAAAATTGCGAATTTTGTTGATCAAGGAATATTTTTAAATCTTGAAAAGTTCAGTAATATTTTTACATCTTGAAAATAATCCTTGATCTATCTGTTATGTATAAAAAAAGTAAAAAACTGCTGATATATCCTTACCTACAATTGGGTATTTTGGCGAGGTAAGCGAACCTTACACTTTCCTCTGAAACCATATTTATATCCGATCACCTCCTGTATATCTAATTGTCTCCATGGTATTGATGTGGCCCTTAACCACCCAGACATATTTGTATGTGGCCCTTCTCTTGAAAAGGTTGTGAAACCCTAATTTAATATATCAATATTCTCAATATGTTAGTAACAAACTATTCCAATTTTTTTTAATATAATATATTTCTTTATATAATTCTAGACTTTCAGCTTATTCATTTTGAGAAATATTTTCTTTAAAATCTAAAATTTACAAGACAGAATAACACAATAAAACGCCTTCCATGTTGTTATATAGCATCAGTTTCAATATAACGTACAAAGCGTTAAAATCTCTCTATATTACAACCGCGGAATCCCAATTGCTTTTGAATTATATCATGCTCGACAGATAATCCAAATATTTTAGTGGGATTCGTAGCGTAGATTTCTATACAAAATGGGGGAATTGAAAGAATAATTTAAAAGAAATTAATGCATCATTTTTTTAACTTTTATAAAATAAATTCCAAAGAAGAAAATGCAATTTTTTAATTTTAACAGAGTTTAATTTTTTTTACTAAAGTTTAATGTATTCTGAACATTAAATGTTTTTTGTAAGTAACTTATTAAAGATAGGTATTCTTATATCTCTGTTAGCAGTATATTAGTAATAAATATACTAAATCTTTGAAACCACAAGTTTATTTTCATAAAACTAGAGTTTTAGTTTTTTCTATTTTAAAAATTATTTTCTTTAAAATCTGAAATATACAATATAGAATACACATTGTATCACCTAGCAAGTTATCATGTAGCATAAATATCAATAAAGCATTCAAAGCTTTAAAATTTTTCTATATAACGACCGCGGAATCTCATTTCCTTTTAAATTATAAATTATATCATGTTGGACCGATAATCCAAATATTTGACTGGGATTTATAGCATAAATTTCTATATAAATTGGGGAATTGAAAGACTGTATTCAAAGAAATTCATGTATCGTTTTGTAACTTTTATGGGAAAAATTTTAAAGAAGAAAATACAATTTTTATATTTAATCAGCGTTTTAAAACTTACATTCTGACATTCATGACGATACATTCTGAACATTAAATGTTTTTTTTTTCTTTGAGAAACTCATTTAAAATAGGTATTATTATATCAGTGTTTTAGTACATTAGTAATATAATATTCTAAATCTCTAAAAGCACAAGTTTATTTTTATTTCACTAGAGTTTTGGCTTTTTCTATTTTAAGATATATTTTCCTTAAAATCTGAAATTTATAATATGGAATACACACTGTATCACCTAGCATGTTATTATGCAGCATCAATATCAATACAGCATTCAAAGCTTTAAAATCTATCTAAATAACAGCCATGAAATCTCATCTCCTTTTGAATTAGACCATGCTGGACAGATAATCCAGCTATTTTACTGGGATTGATAGCGCATATTTCCATATAAAATGGGGGGAATTGAAAAAATATTGTTACGAATTTTGTAAATAATTAGTGTTTGTACTGTAAAATAATGTAAATAATCTTATTAAGCTCCATTTCTTCACTTATATTAGTTTTTATTACATTGTCTCTGTTATCAAGCAAACTTGTCTATTATTTTCAGTGAATGTGTATGACAGATTGGCGAAATATTTGAGATATCGCCAAGTTGGCGTCACTTTTGGCGACTAATTTTGGTCGCCAAATTTGGCGATATATCGCCAAGTTGGCGACAAACTTGGCGATTGTTGGCGATGGTAACCCTTCCCTATTTATGGTAACCCCCCTTAGGTCTACTGATACATTGTTTGTTGTTCCGTGGATTTCCAGGTTTTCTAGAAATTTCTAGCACATGCTACGAGACTATATATAAGGAGAGCGATACGAGCTGTTGTTGAATTTTTTACCAGTCAGTCATTGAGTGAGCTACTAGAGATTGTCCAAGCAAGTTTGCTTGATGTATTGAGTTTTATCTACGTTGTCTTGAATGTGATATAGTGTTGAGACATTGTATAAAGAGTCTCTGCGACCTATATTTGTACTTGTTCGATAGATTTAAACAGTTATTTTGGAATATCTTGTAATATTTGTGAGTTTCGAAGACTCGGTTGTTCTGAAGATCTGTAAATAAATTATTTTCTACTTTTCTAAGAGAAAAGAGTTTGAAGTTGTCTAACCATAAGATCGAAAGAACCCTATATACGCTGCAACATTTGGTGTCAGGAGTCGGGGTCTTATGGCGAAAACAAGAACAATGGATGGTCAACTGAAAGAACTGTTAGAAGCTATTAATGGAATAAAGGCAGAATTGACGAAAGGCCAAGAAGAGTTGGCGGAAAAAATGAATAAAGGCCAAGAAGAGTTGGCGGAAAAAATGAATAAAGGCCAAGAAGAGTTGGCGGAAAAAATCAATAAAGGCCAAGAAGAGTTGGCAGAAAAGATGAACAAATGCCAAGAAGATGTGACTGAAAAGATTAATAAAGGCCAAGAAGAAATGAAGAAAACTTTAGAAGAAAAGTTCTCGTCGGTAGAGAGAAGAATAGGCTCGGTAGAAGAGAAAATAGAGGAAGTAGAAGAGAAAATTCAGAATGAAGTTAGTAATGTTGAACAGAAAATGGAACGGAAAATGGCGGAAGTAGAAGAGAAAATTCAGAATGAAGTTTGTAAAGTTGAAGAGAAAATCAGTAACGTTGAAGAGAAAATACTAGGTGAAGTAGATGAAAAGCTAAATAAAAAAGTACAAGATCTTGAGAAGAAACTTTCAGCGTCTAGTGGTAATTATGAAGAATTTAGGAATCCGCCTGCTTCTCCCGTGCACATTAAGCTGTCGACATACGATGGAAAGAGTTCCTGGCAAGTTTACAAGACCCAATTCACCATTGTAGCTGAAGCGAACAAATGGAGTGACGAGGTGAAAGCTTGTCAACTGGCAGCATCTTTAAGAGGAGAAGCCGCCGACGTGCTGCAAACATTGCCCGATATGACGCAACTCAATTTTGAGACTTTAAGTTGTGCACTTGAAATGAGATTCGGCGAAAAATTCTTCAAGGATTATACGAGAATACAAATGAAGAGCCGCCATCAAAAATCGAGTGAAACCCTTCAAGAGTTTGCCTCGGAAATTGAACGGCTTGCAAATTTAGCATTCATTGACTGTCCAACAAATGTACGGGAAATGCTGTCACTGCAATATTTTGTAGACGGAATAAAAGATCCAGAAGTGCAGAGAGCGGTACGAATGGCAGATGTACAGGATTTAAAGGCTGCACTACTATATGCCTTAAAGTTGGAAGCAGCTACACAAGCCAGCCGAAGAGATCGTCATTCAGTCCGAGGGGCAACGCTGAACAAAAGCTCAGACACTGAGAACGACGTCTTGAAAGAAATTAGGAAAATAAATCAAGAAATTGAAGCTTTAAAATACGGAAGAACAAGTTCAAGAAGACAGAATCTCAGGTGCTGGGGATGCGGTGATACAGGACATCTCCGAAGAAACTGCCCCAAAGTCCACGAACGTGAGATGAATTCAAGACCAGAGAATAAAAAGCCCCACCTGAAGATCCTTCAAATATCGAAAATGAGTGGCGGCGATAATGAATTATATGTGATAGGCTTTATTAACGGAATTCAGTGCCGTATGATTATCGATACAGGAGCCAATGTTACAATAATAAGAGAAGATTTGGCTCGAAAATTGAAATGTAAACTCATCTGGACTACACCATGCTTTACCCTGCAAACTGTGACGGGCGACAAGATTGGCATATATGGAAAGGCCAATTTAACCATACACTTTGGAGGAACGAAATATTACCATACGGCATATGTGGCTGACATAACAGATCCTTGCTTAATCGGGCTAGATTTTCTGAAGAAGTTTGGCTTCAAGCTTGATTTCAAAAATAACAAAATGCTCTCAAAATTTGAAGAAATAAGTCTTTTTGGATTAAATAATGAAATTGAATGTAAACAATCAGTAATAGCCAAAGAAGACATTAATCTAGATGCAAGAACAGAATGTTTGGTTCCTGCTGTAATTAAAAATAAAACTAATTATCGATTTGGCCATATAGATTATCCAGAAGACAATAGTACACAAGCAGGAGTATTGGTGGCTTCTTCTGTGGTAGACCTCTCGAAAAAGACCATTCCAGTCAGAATTGCTAACATCAGTGATAAGACGAGGACTATCAAGAAAGGAGAGGTGATAGCGTCATGTGCTCCTGTGACGTGCATAAGTCAAAATTCCAGTCACTCTGAGAAATCTTCAGATAATTTAGTCAAGGATTTGTTACAAAATACAGACTTAAATCCAAAACAGTTGGAAGCTGCGGAAAATTTAATTAGAGAATTCCAAAGTTTATTTTCCCAAACATCAGAAGACTTTGGACGAACTAAAATGGCACAACACCGAATTGACACGGGAGATCACTCTCCTATTAAACAGCACCCTAGACGATTACCTTTTGCCAAGCAAGAAGAGGTGCAGAATTTAATTAAAGATATGGAAGAAAATGACGTCATCGAACCATCAACAAGTCCATGGGCGTCTCCCATTGTATTAGTAAGAAAGAAGGATGGTTCTACAAGATTTTGTGTAGACTACCGCCGACTGAATGACGTCACCAAAAAGGATAGTTACCCTCTGCCAAGGATTGACGACACTCTTGACACACTTGCGGGCAACACTTGGTTCTCGACTATAGACTTGAAGAGTGGTTACTGGCAGGTAGAGATCCATCCCGACGAACGCGAGAAGACTGCCTTTACAACGGGACAAGGATTATGGCAGTTCAAGGTAATGCCTTTTGGTCTATGTAACGCACCTGCAACTTTTGAACGCCTTATGGAAACGGTTCTTCGGGGACTGTCATATGAGGCATGTCTTGTTTATTTAGACGATATCATAATCATAGGAAAATCTTTTGATGAACATCTGAACAACCTCAGGCGGGTGCTACAAAAATTAAAGGAAGCTAATTTGAAGTTAAGCCCTTCGAAGTGCAGTTTGTTTCGTAATGAAGTCGCCTACCTTGGACACATCATTTCGGCGGAAGGAGTTAGGACTGATCCGGAGAAGATATCGGCCGTGAAAAATTGGAATCGTCCAGCAGATGTTCACCAGCTTCGAAGTTTTCTAGGATTATGCACCTATTACAGAAAATTCGTCAAAGGCTTCTCGATGATTGCAAGACCACTTCATAAATTAACAGAAGCCAATCAAAAATTTATGTGGACACAGGAATGTGACGCTGCTTTCGAAAAGCTTAAGGAGGCCTTGACATCCACTCCAATTCTGTCGTATCCTCAAATCGATAAACAGTTTATACTTGATACGGATGCAAGCAACGAAAGCATTGGCGCTGTACTGTCCCAGGAAATCGACGGCCAGGAGCGTGTTATCGCCTATTTCAGCAAGTGCTTGTCAAAGGCCGAGCGAAACTACTGCGTAACAAGAAAAGAGCTTCTTGCTGTAGTGAAAGCCATAGACCACTTTCATCACTATCTTTACGGTCGAAAGTTCCTGATCCGAACTGATCATGCTTCTCTAACTTGGCTATTGAATTTTAAGAACCCTGAAGGCCAGATAGCCAGGTGGATACAAAAGCTTCAAGAGTACGATATGGAGATACGCCATCGAAAAGGCTCATCACATGGAAATGCAGATGCTCTCTCAAGAAGACCCTGCTCAGAGAATTGTAGATACTGCGACCGGGCTGAGAAGAAATTTAATGTCAAAGGTCCTATAGTAAGACAAGTTACAACTGGGTCTACATCATCGCAAGATCCGTGGAGTGACGAGAGCCTGCGTAAAGATCAACTTGCTGATCCTGAAATTAAGCCAATTCTAGAGCTGAAAGAGGAGTCCAACAGGAAGCCCAGCTGGCAAGACATGGCCCATTACCATCCTACGACTAAACGTTATTGGGCTCTCTGGGATTCCTTACATTTGAAGAACGGCATCTTGTACCGAAAATGGGAGTCTGACGATGGAAAGACATGTAGATGGCAACTACTACTCCCTAAGTCGAGAATTTCTATGGTCCTTCAAGAACTGCATGGTAGTCCCACAGGAGGTCATTTTGGTGTAATGAAGTCCCTGCAAAAGGTTCGAGAGCGTTTCTACTGGAATAATGTTCGCAGTGACGTGGAGAAGTGGTGTCGAGCTTGTGACACCTGTGTAGCACGTAAAGGTCCTAAGAGGCGCACCCGTGGGCGATTGCAACGTTATAATGTAGGAGCTCCTTTCGAACGAATTGCCCTAGACATCCTGGGTCCACTTCCTAGAACATCTGATGGCAATAAGTACATCCTCGTTGTCATGGACTACTTCACTAAGTGGCCTGAAGCCTATGCCATTCCTAATCAAGAGGCGGTAACCGTAGCAGACATACTGATTCAACACTGGGTTTCCAGATACGGAGTTCCTCTTCAAATCCATTCCGATCAAGGAAGAAATTTTGATTCGGCTGTGTTCAAGGAAATGTGTGAACTACTCGGCATGGACAAAACCCGAACAACACCTCTACACCCTCAATCGGACGGCATGGTAGAGCGGTTCAATAGTACCATCCTAAATAGCCTCTCTCTCCTGGTGTCTAGAGACCAACAGGACTGGGACAAGAAATTGCCTCTTTTCCTGCTTGCTTACAGGAGTGCCACTCATGAGGCCACTGGTTACTCCCCTTCTCAAATGCTCTTTGGTCGTGATCTTCGTCTACCTGCAGATCTTTTGTTTGGCCGTCCTCCTGATGCTCCTTCATCGCCTGAGGAATATGTCGATGAACTCCAGGCGCGGATTGAGGAGATTCATTGTCTAGCGAGGAACCGAATTGGACTGGCATCAGAAAAGATGAAGACACGGTACGACACAAAGGCAACAGGACATGAGTTCAACGAAGGTGACAAAGTTTGGTTGTGGAATCCGATACGTCGTAAGGGACTGTCGCCAAAATTACAAAGAAACTGGGACGGTCCTTACACAGTCGTCAACAGGCTGAATGACGTCGTTGTACGCATACAAAAATCGCCACACGCCAAACCGAAGGTCGTACACTATAACCGGCTAGCCCCTTATTTTGGCCAAAGTGATTAGAAATTCGAAACTTGAATTTCAGACCTTGGTCATGAAAGTCACTTTTTGTAAATATGTAAATAGTAATTAGTTCTTATTTATGTAAATTTTATTATTATTGTTATTATTTATTTATTTATTTATTTATTTGTTTATTTATTTTAAGTGTTTTCCTCTAACTCAAGGATTGCACTGCCCGGGACGTGCAGTCTTTGAGGAGGGGGTAGTGTTACGAATTTTGTAAATAATTAGTGTTTGTACTGTAAAATAATGTAAATAATCTTATTAAGCTCCATTTCTTTACTTATATTAGTTTTTATTACATTGTCTCTGTTATCAAGCAAACTTGTCTATTATTTTCAGTGAATGTGTATGACAGATTGGCGAAATATTTGAGATATCGCCAAGTTGGCGTCACTTTTGGCGACTAATTTTGGTCGCCAAATTTGGCGATATATCGCCAAGTTGGCGACAAACTTGGCGATTGTTGGCGATGGTAACCCTTCCCTATTTATGGTAACCCCCCTTAGGTCTACTGATACATTGTTTGTTGTTCCGTGGTTTTCCAGGTTTTCTAGAAATTTCTAGCACATGCTACGAGACTATATATAAGGAGAGCGATACGAGCTGTTGTTGTTATTTTTTACCAGTCAGTCATTGAGTAAGCTACTAGAGATTGTCCAAGCAAGTTTGCTTGATGTATTGAGTTTTATCTACGTTGTCTTGAATGTGATATAGTGTTGAGACATTGTATAAAGAGTCTCTGCGACCTATATTTGTACTTGTTCGATAGATTTAAACAGTAATTTTGGAATATCTTGTAATATTTGTGAGTTTCGAAGACTCTGTTGTTCTGAAGATCTGTAAATAAATTATTTTCTTCTTTTCTAAGAGAAAAGAGTTTGAAGTTGTCTAACCATAAGATCGAAAGAACCCTATATACGCTGGAACAATATTTTAGCAGAAAAGAGAAGAAATTTTTAGAAGAAATTCATGCATCGTTTTTTAACTTTTATGAAATAAATTCCAAATAAGAAAACGCAATTCTTATATTTTATTAGCGTATAAATTTTTTTTATTAAAGTTTAATATATTCTGAACATTAAATGTTTTTCTTTTAAGTAACATTTTAAAGATAGGTATTCTTGTATCAGTGTTTGCAGTATATTAGTAATAAATATACTTAGTAGTATATAGTACTTAGTATAGTAACTTAGTAGTTATATTAGTAATATAATCTTTGAAAGCACAAGTTGATTTTCATAAAACTAGAGTTTAGGCTTTCTCCATTTAAAGAAATATTTTCCTTTAAATCTAAAATTTTCAATACAGAATAGCAACACTATATCAATTTCCGTGTTATCATGTAGCATTAATTTCAATTCAGCGTTCAAAGCATTAAAATCTTTCTATATAACAGCCACGGAATCCTGTTTGCTTTTGAAATATATCATACTGGACCGATAATCCAAATATTTCAGCGGGATTCGTAGTGTAGATTTCCATATAAAATGGATAATTGAAAGATTTATTTTTAAAGAATTCATGCATCGTTTTTTAACTTTTATTAAAAATTTTTAAAAAGAAAATACAGTTTTTATATTTTTTCCACGTATTAAAACCTTTTAATAAATTTTAATATATTCGGAACCTTTTTTATTTTTGTATTTTTTTCTTAAAGAAACTTATTAACTTTCCGTTGGGCGCGCCGTTGTAAAAAGTACAACATTCAGTTTCTTTTTTCTTTAAAATAAAATTCAAGCAGTAGTGGATCTTAATAACCCTTTTTATTCGTTTATTGAATTTTTTTACCCAGTTCTTGAAAGTTATTTGTATTTCAGATTGCGCAATTAGCTGCACCTGTCATTTTAATTTGTTAACAGTGCATGAAATGCGAAAGGTTTATCTGTAAACAGCCTTCAAAAAAGCAAATATTATGCTTGATATGGGAAGCGACTAAATAGATGAAATATAGGACTAATTCACTAAATCCGAAATTATTTAATTATTGTTTAGTAATTCACTATTAATTTTTATTCTTTGTAATTATAGTAGCAAGTAGCTGTTTATACATCCAAACTTCTGATTAAGTACCTTATAATAAATTAAGTGTATTTTTATAAATTGTGATCAGGGATACCTGATATGATATTTGTAAGTTAAATTATTTATAAAATTAAAATAAAGCAGCAATATTTGAATGCTTTTCGCCTGTTGTACAATTTACAACGTCCTCCCGGTCGCATATTCAGAAAGAATCACGTTTTGAGCACCTTATCGCCAGAACAACGATTGGCACGGAGATGAAGTCAATGCTACGCACCCTTTCTTGTTTGTGACGTCAAACGCCCAGCGAATAGCAACCCTTCCTTCTCCAAAGAGATCGCGCTTATTGTTCCTTTGTTTTTCCGTAATTGTTATCAAGCAAAGACTATAATATGAGGAAATTCACCATTGTTTACGATTAAAACATAGTTTAAAAGAAAGAGCTTTTTCAGATTAAAATGCTTTAAATTTCACAAAATATCTAAACGTTTTTTTTTTCCTCAATTTAAAAATATTATTTCTTAACTCCCTATGTTCGAAGAAATCGAGAAGTTAATTATAAATAGTAGTAAAGATTCTCTTGTAATAAATATAATTCTATTAGTCATATGTTTTATGACACATTTGAACTTAGTATATTTTTTGTTTGGCTATGCAGCTAGCTGAGCGTTCTCGCTTTCGCCAACTCGCCAAGGCTGGTTCTCAAAACGTGATTCTTTCTGAAAATGCCGCCCGGTTTTGTGATGAAAATTTGCGCGTCCGGCGAAAGGTATTATCAGGGATGCAAGCGCTGTTCCAGAAATGATTGATTTCCTCCAATAAATATTAATGATATTCTTCGCCTTATTAAATCTCCAAAATTTTGTCTTTAATAAAGCGAGGAATACTAAAAAGAATCTGTGGTAGCAATCAGCCATTTCTGGCGCAGTGCTTGCATCCCTGGTATTATTATATTAGTGTTTTCAGTATATTTGTAATAAAATATTCTAAATCTATTAAAGCACAAGTTTATTTCCATAATATTAAAGCTTTGGCTTTATTCTAGTTGAGGAATATTTCCCTTTAACTTTGGAATATAAAATTTCAGAATAACATACTATATTACCTCCCATATTATTATAGAATATCAATTTCAATTTAGCATTCAAAGCTTTAAAATCTATCTATATAATAGCTGCGGAAACGCATTATCTTTCGAGTTATATCACTGATATTCCAAATATTATACTGGGATTTAAAATGCAGATTAAAAAATGTGGAATTGAAATACTGATTTCAGAGATAGACATGTATATTTAAAAAAAAAAATTATTGAATGTAGTTTATAGAAAAAAAAAATGTTTCTCTGCTTAGTTTTCATGTTAAATCTTCTTTAAAAAATTTCGTGTATTCTGTACATTAAATATTTTTCCCTTTAAAATTAAACTTATCAAACAAAAGTTCTCCTATATCAGTGTTTCAGCATATTGGAGTTATTGCGTTGATAACTGATTGTGGAATTATTCAATAGATGGTAGCACATATTTTTTGTTTTGTTAACGTGTTCAAAGAACTTAACCTACATTTTTTTTTTTTTTTTTTTTTTTTTGTTGTTGTTGTTTGAAATTCGGCCTTTGATTTAGCAGATATATATATATATATATATATATATATATATATATATATATATATATATATATATATATTAGTTATTTAGCTTCATTTTTATTCCACTTTAAAAATGGAAGAACAAGACATGCATTTCAGACATATTTAATTGATATTTTCTAAAAGGCAAGAGCTCATCGAAAACACATAAGAAGTTATAAGCCGTATATGGGAATGAAGCCTTGAGATATAAGCAATATCAAAATTGGTTTGCCAAATTTCGTTCTGGTGATTTTCACTGAAAAATACAGAACGATCTGATTGACCAGTTAAAGTTAATGAATAATGAGACCCATATCACGGCCATTATCGATTCAGATCGTCATACTAAACACGCATTAAAAAAATTAAAACAGCCTGGCTATATCAAAAATCTTGATGTATGAATTCCTCATATGCTTAACTTCTACACTCCTGATGTCATTTGGAGGCGACACTAAAAGACACATTTTAAATTAATTTAAATGCGTATGGAATTATTAACACTACATCAAGACTATTTTCATAAACGTGTAAATATTAGACGCATCGATATATACAATGATGCATCTTTGGACATGTGTTATAATAACTTTCAACTGGTTTTTATAGTACCACGTAAAATTTCTCTAAGGACTGAGGAGGTTAAGGAAATTCATTTAGCGCAATGCATTAGCCAGTACTATTTCCTTCTAACATGCAATGAAATTGATCCGTTTCTAAAATGACTGAAAATTGGCGACGAAAATTGGAAATGTACAACTTTTATCGGAAAAGATCATAGGTGATGCAAGATGAACCAGCCGAAACGCCACCAAAAGCTCAAAATCGCCAAAAAAATGGGATTCAGCTGCTGTCAGTTTTGTGAGTTTATGCAGGAATCTTAAAATTTGAACTTTTACGAAGAAACAAAACGATTAATTGAAACATGTATGTTCAACAATTCATCAAACTGGACGTGCGGTTTTAAAAAAAGGTCAGCATTGGCAAATTGTAAGGGTGTTCTTTTCCAGTATGGTAATGCAAAACCCCATACTTCTTTGTCACTCGCCAAAAAATTTTGGAAATAATTGAGACGTGTTATCACATCCACGATATAGCGCTGACTTCGCGCCTTCAGATTATCATTTATTTCGTTTCATGCAGAAATAAATAAATGGTAAAAGTTTTAATGTCACTGGTGATGTAAAACCACATTTCAGTTTTTTGTTGCCAAAAATGGGAAGTTTTATAAACATGAAATTATGACATTGCCTGAGAAATGGCAAAAGGTCATCGAAAAAAAACGAACAAGAAGATCATTTCATGGTTATTTACGTTACATTTAAAACAATTTACAGCAGCAATTTTAGTAATATAACACTAAAAAATATTCAAATGTAAAATTAACATGATTTGTCTATGAAATCTATCTAAGGCTCAATTTGGATGAAAATTACCTAAAAAAATATAATGAAAATTACACTTTATAGATAACTTACATTCCTTTTTCAGAATGGCAGTTACCATAGTAAATATGATTACCAAAATTTAAAAAATAACATTAAAATTAGGTACTTTTCATCTAAATTGGGCTTTGAATATGTTTAATTAGCAAACCATGTCAAATATACATTTTGAATATTTTTTGGGGGTGTGTTATATTACTAAAATTACTGAAAATTGTTTTAAATGTAACTTGAGTTACCATAGAATGACCCAATATCTAACTGAATAAAAATTACGTTTTTAAACAAAAACTTTGATACCACTAGTTTATTTCCGTAATGCTAGAGTTTCACTTTTTTCGATTTTAAGAAGAAGTATATTCCTTAAAATCTGAAATTTACAACACAGAATAATACACTGAAATTCCTTCCCTCTTATTATATAGCATCATCTTCAACTCAGCATTTAAAGCTTTAAGACTAACTATATAACAGCCACAGAATCCCATCTGCTTTCGAATTATTTCATGCTGGGCCGATAGTCCAAAGATTTCACTGGGATTCCCGGCATAGATTTCCATATAAAATCATGAATTGAAAGTCTGATTTCAATGTAATTCTTGCATCGTTTATTAAATTTTTATGGAATATATATTTTTAATAAAAACTTATATTTTAAAATTTTATCAGCATGTTAAAACTTTTTCGTAAAGATTAATATATTCTTAACATTATTATTTTTTAAGAAACGCATTAAAAAAAGATATTCTTACACAAGTATTTTCAGTACATTAGTAATAAATTATACTAAATCTTAAAAACCGCATGTTTATTTCCAAAATTTTAGGGCTTCATTTTTTGTCTCCTTCAAGGTATATTTCTCATAAAATCTAAAATTAAGAATACATAATAATACACTACAACTCTTTCCATATTATTATGTAACATCAATTCAGCCTTCAAAGCTTTAAAATCTATTTATATAACATCTGCCGAAGCTCATCTGCTTTTGCTAATTATGATGGATTAATATTCGAAATATTTCACTGGGTAGTATAATGTAGATTTTTATACAAAACAGGGAATATAAGAACGTTCATTTCAAATAAATTCATGCATCGTTTTTTTAATTTTACTGAGTGTATTATAAACATGTAAATACATGTTTTTATATATTTTCAGCATGTTAAAGATTCTCAGGAAACGTTTTTATTCGGAACGTTATATATTTTTGTATTTTAACATATGCATCATTTTACATATTTTATACCATAATTTATTTCGGTACTACTTGGTTATCCTGTCGACTGATTTCGCCAAAATATGTATATTGATGTAATTTTTATTTTCAATAACGATAAAAATAAATAATTAGTAGAATATTAATAAAAATGCAAATAAAAAGTCGAATTAAAAATCCCTTAATGACGTATTTAAACACGTGTATCGCATTTAATATCATAGAATATGACTTTCACGATCATCCTTAATTGGCACATTTAATCTTATAGTTTGGCGATAGGTTTTTGGTCGACGAGTTAACCAAGTAGTACCTTTATTTCTATAATACTAGGATTTGATGTTTTTAGGGTTCAATATTTAAAAATTGAAAAAGGAATCATTACAGGACCACTACTGTGTGTGTCTGTCAGTCTAAATCCCTAATGCAAATAGAAAAAGTAGATGGCAGCAGCTATTTTTTTTATCTATAAAACCTGAACTATTTTAAGAAACGAATGCAATTTTAAAAAGGAAAAGTCTATGAAATGTAATGAATATTACTTTTTGAACCATTTTTCTTATGTTAGAAATAAAAAAAGCAATTTTTTTAGTATAACACGGACTTTTTTGTCCTTTTGACAGATCAATATTTTTAATGTCGCATCTTTCCTTTATTTATTTATTGCGAATGCATAAGAGGAAAAATTATGATTTTAAAATTTTATAAAAAGTTTCCAAGTTTTTATGATGATGAAGGAGATAAATAACATCTTTTGAACTTGGATAATTCGATCTTTATATGTAATACTATATTAACCGTCAATTTAACAGATTTTTTTGTTATTTCTTTGATTTTTATGATGTTTCTAATTTTCTGAAAATTTGCATTTTTTTAATATTTACAACCATTTTAATATTAATCCTGCATTACCAGATTAGTTTTAGTCAATAAATATAAAAATAGATTTTCAGAGGTTACAATATTATAAAAAAATCGTTTCTGTTCAATAATTTTCAAGATACCGAACTTCAAACTTGGAACTTTGGACGACTGTACACATGCCATTCAATATTAAAAGTTTTTTAAATTTCCAAAACCGCTAAAATGTTTATTTTTCTTCAAGATATTTTTCAGAGCTCTATTTGAACATAAATTAAGCATGTGCATCAAATTTTATTAAAATCTATGCGGTGACGGCTTTTTAACATGCTTTTATTAGGTTCACCTGTATGTATGTATAAAGCGGAATCTTTAAACGTTATTTTCATCCAATTTAAGACATCAGATTAAATTGAAATTTCGTACACTTATTGAGAACCGATGACAATTCAATAATTTGGAGTGTTGCTTAAATGGATAAAAAACACCGGGTGAACGGATCAAAAACACCCTAAACACATGACAATCACTGAACCTGTACAGAAACCATAACTATGCAATCGAAAAATCATATTAAACATTTTAGTTCTACCTGATATTAAAGCGTGTGTTTTAATTTTTAAAACTATTTAGCAATTGTTTTACATTTTTGCTCATTTTACGTGGAATGACCCAAATACAATTTTTGAATAAAATTCATTTATTTTTCCTGAAATATATGACAAAATTTCCAACGTTGTTTTCCATTTGTTATTATTGTATGCGTATATCAGCATCATGTATCATTTAAATTCTTTTATAGAAAGGCACTTTCCACAAGCAAATTTATATATAAAATGCCAATACCTGAAACGTCTTCGGTCAATTGCATTTAGCCCAAAATGATACTTTCAAAACGAAAGAGTACATTTGGATTTTCCGGAAAGAGCTGTAATTTATTAGATAGTGAAATAGTTGTTTAAACCGTTTACTCATCTTGATTTAAATTGCTTAAAAACAACTCGTTCATTCCAGTTGTTGCAACTCTTTGTGAGAAGCTGACTTCCAAATCGTGAAATGGCTGGATTTTGGCTCAACTTGAGTAATTTTGTGTCTGAGATTTTAACCCTTTCAGGGGCAAGGTATTTCTGCTCCGAAAATGTTCAAATAATTGATTCACACCACAATTTAAGAACAGACTTATTTGAAAATAATCAAGAGCGGTTTTTTCGCGCATATTATGAAATTGAAATTGTACTAAAATTTTACTGGTGCCAGTTCAAAATTGGAACAGTAATATTAAGTGTTTGCAGACTGCAAACACCGCCCCTGAAAGGGTTAAGAGAGTAGTGCATTTTCAAAAATCTGAATTTTGAGTTACATCTGTTGATAGGCAATAACTTTTCCCTGGAAGTGATATTAAATACAAAACAAGATTTTATATTCTAAGATACATTATACATATTCGCCAATATGAACAATTTTCTTTTCTTAAACCCCTCATTGTACAATTTTGTTAAAATCTGTCTTATGGCCCTTAACTCAAAAAAATATTAAATATTTACTTTGAGACGTCTTTCTTACAGAATGTAATAAATGCACTTCGTATAAAATTAATGTACGGTAATTAAGTTTCCTTTCTCATGTAATAAATTGAATTTATCATAAGTAAGATTACGATTCCTCAAAACACCTCAAGTAATATAAGCATCACCAGAAATTTAGTTCAGAATAGCAAAGTTAATTACCAGCAAGAGGAATTTGGTAGCAATTCAGGTAATTTTCTTATTCCAGGGAATGTCAAAAGAGTTTTCTTAGTACGTTTCTTTTATGCAGAAAAATGCTCCACACAAAAGAATAGTACAGAATTCTTTTAATTAAAAAGATGTATAATGAGAGCAAATTAATTTTTAATGCTCAAATGACATTTAAAGTGCAAAAATGGATGTAATTTGGTTTAATCTGAAGGAAAATGTGAAATGTTTAATTGCAATTCAAAAATAAATTTTAATTCTTCAAGATGATTTTCAATGAATTATTGTTTATAAGGTTTACGAGCTATTTTTTAAAAAACCAGGATTGACATTTTACGCATACGTAAGTATTAGTCAGTAGATATGCATTTTTGTGATATAGTATAGAATAAATACTAAGTAGTCGAACCCCTCTTTGTGATAGCTCTTGTGTGTCAGAAAGGCAAAATAGTATATTTAAATGATTTCGAAAACAAAATCATTTTCCCAAAAACTATCGTTTTTTGTTTAAAGTTAAGTCAAATTTAATTCTTGGCATGTTTTTATCAAAAATGTACTAAAAAAGAATATTTATATAATATGGTGCAAGAGATTGTTGTGGAAAAAGATATGAAAAGTAAGCAAGGAATTTTCGTTTCCCAGGAACGCACTTACTTTGGCGACCGCAACGACTGCATAGATGAATATGATTTTAATCGAAGAATCTCGCCAAGATAAATGTTTAGCCATAAAAATAGATTCTCAATCCGATGTGATAAATGTATAGATAAAATGATCGTTTGGTAAGAAGTAATGTAAAATTTGAGTTAAATGCCGTCAAACATAATTCAATTATTGCTTTTTGGTAAAATTTCCATTTCATTTCTACACATTTTATGGAAGAAGATAGAAAACATCTCCATTATTATGTATGTGATATGAAAAACAAGCTTCGTTATCTATATTCTATAAAACATTGGTATATATCTGCAATTAATGAGCAATTTCCTCTTCTTAAGCCCCTCATTATACTATTTTTGTTAAGATCTCTCTAAATGTCCTTAACCCAGAAAAACAATGTTTAATATTTATCTTGAAATACTAATACTTCTTACAGAAATTAATAAACATACTTGATATAAAATGAATGTAGGATAATGAAGTTTCCCCTCTCATGTAATAAATTAGATTTATCATAAATCAGATTACGATTCCTCAAAACACCTCAAGTGATATAAGAATAACGAGAAATTTAGTTCAGAATAGCAAGGTTAATTACCTGCAAAAGGATTGTGGTAGCAATTTAGCTAATTTTCTTGTTCCAGAGAATATAAAAGAGTTTTCTTCGTACGTTTCTGTTAAGCAGAAAAAAGTTCCATACAAAAGAATAGTATAGAATTATTTTAATTAAAAAGATGTATAGTCAGAGCAAGTTAATTTTTAATGCTTAAATGACTTTTAAAGGGAAAAATTGGAAGTAATTTGGTTATTTCTGAAAGAAAAGGTGAAATGTTTAATTGCAATTCAAAAATAAATTTAAATTCTTCAAGATGATTTCTTTGAATTATTGCTTTTGAGGTTTTCCAGCTATCTTTTTAAAATCAGCTCATACACTTTACGCATACGTAAGTATTAGTCAGTAGATATGGATTTCTGTAATATAGTATAGAATACTATGCAGTCGAACGCATAAGCATTGTGATGGCTCTTGATTGTCAGAAAGGAAAAATAGTATATTTAACAGATTTTAAAAACTTAACCATTTTTGCAAAAATAGCCTTTTTAGTTGAAACATAAGTCACATTTAACTCTTCAAACTGCTTTTATCAAAAATATACTCAAAAATAAAAATTATGTATAGAATTGTATCAAAGCAAGATTACTCTCTTAAAACGAAAAAGCTGAAATAACTCAAGTTGAGCTGAAATCCACCCTTTTCCCATGTTGAAAGGAACCTTCTCAAGAAGAGCTGAAACAACTCAAGTGAATGAGTTGTTTTTAATCAACTCATGATTGAGTGATCTCCATTTTACTCATACTTGAGTGAAATCAAATCAATAAAGGTTAAATCCAGTAGTACTTAAGTGATTTGTAATCAAGTCATACTTGAGTGAAATGAAGTCATTTAAGACTGAATCTCGTAGCACTTGAGCGATTTGTAACCAAATCATACTTGAGTGAAATGAAGTCTTTAAGATTAAACAGAGTAGCACTTGAGTTAGCTGCAGCCAACTCGTATTTGAGTGAAGTGAACTAATTTAAGGCAAATCCAGTAGCACTTGAGAGATTTGTTATCACTTCAAGTTGGAGTGAAATGTTGTCATTTTTGATTTAATCCAGTAGCACTTAGGCGATTTGTAACCAATTCATACATGAATGAAATCAACTCATTTAAGAGTTAATCCAAAACTCCTTGAATTTGTAGAATTGAATAAATTCACTCTTAAGAAAAGCAAAATTGCTTAAAATTACAAAAATCTTTAAGTGATTTCTAAATCGTCTAAATAAAATCACATCATTTAAAACTAAATTCAGTAATCCTCGATTAATTTTTATCAATGAAATTCAATATAACATGGAATTATTGCCACATTTTCAAGTGTTGCAATTAAATTCTCATTTCGGATTTAAATTTCTGTTTATTGACATTACAAGGATATATATGTATATATATACAGAGAGAGAGAGAGAGAGATTGGAAAACTGTAACATGGATTCTCCAATATTTCTTCCAAGTCTTTAATTAACAAGACTTAAAACATTCTAATTTACATGACTGAAAGTTCTCTAATGAATCATAAAAACATTTTTTTTCTTTCTAATTCAATGAAACTGTTTCCAATGTCAATTTAGGGGAAAGGGCAATTGAATCGTTATACAAAATTAAATAGAGCTTACATGAATTTTTTATTATTCTGTCAAATCAGAAATTTTTAACATTAGTATTTTCTTTTGTTAAATTTAAAAGTACATATATTCATTAAATTAAAAATACTGGTCATCTCAAAATTGTAAATTTGAAAACACTTATTCATGCAAACTGCCTAAATTTACATAACTGTACAACAGCACCCGAACAACATTAAACAGAATATCAGATTCTGATGCTGTGGTGCTAATGGGATTTTCCTTTCCTTTCTTGGGCAATTTCAAGTTTACATATTTTCCAATGATACTTATAACTTCAGATATGCTTATATACAATTTTAATTTTTTCATTAGCTTCTGATTTAATTGTAAATAACAATTATTTTTTTATTAAAAATTTATGATTTCAATCAAATAAACCAATCTTAGGCATCTTACTAAAAAAATATTGAAAAAATAAACTTGATATCAGCCCAACGACTCAACTTCAGCACCACAATGTCAGAAGCTGATTGTTCCCCTTAAGAGTTTAGATAATCCTATGCAGAAGTTATTTTCAAATAGCTTGCTTGGATTTTAAAATGTTTACCTTTTTTTTTGGGGGGGGGGCATAGAATATTTGAGAATGATCTGTAAGTGGGTTAATTTTTACTTTTGCAATTTTGGTTAGTTTTTTTTAAATATTAATACGAGTTTCAGAACCAGTTTTGAAAAAGAAAGTATTAAAAAACATAAAACCTAAATTAAAAAAAGTATTCCTCCCTCCCCACACACACGGCTAGCGCAGGGTTTAAATAAATGAAATTGAAAATATTTTAAATGGATAAACATCGACCCATGATACCTTGTAATTATTCCTAGATTTAAATCTCAATCAAAATCTTATATTTCTTAAACTGACTAAATTTTAAAAAAATATTTTAATTGTTTAGTTTGAAATCTGAAATGGCTTTGAAATCTTAGATAAAATAATTGTTACCCATAGCATTTATATAAGCACATTGCAATTGGGAAATGTGGAGGAATGCCATTAAAAAACTTGTAAAGCTAAAATTTTGATTATGGACAATTATTTTATTGTATGAAGAACCTTCTACTAAATACTGTAGTACAAAAGTTAAATGCAGAAATAACTGTGAAATGGATTTTTTGACCATGTGCAATTATTCTTTATATCATTTAAAACATTTGTTAAAACTTGAATTTATATTCAAGAATAACTTATTTCTTCTTAATTAATCTTTTAATTTTTGATTTTATTCAATGTTTCTTAAATTAACTAACTTTTAGATAAATATAAAAGCATAAGACTGCAGCATTTTGTGTCAAAAGTTAGAGCCAAATGTGCAATTTAGAATGTTGCAAGAAAGAAAAAAAACTAATTTTATTTAACAACAAAAAAATTTTATTTAGCAAGAAAAAAATAAACCTAACATTAATTGATAACAATTCTTTCCAACATCAGATAAACAAGTTTCAATAACATCTTTAACAGGACCTTTATAAATATAACAGTCCATTCGCATTAAACATCAAATACATAAAGAGCATATTGTAATCTGTCCACAGGTTTGTTCAACTTTTAAAATCTTAGGCAAAATAGACACTTTGTTGAGGATCCTTGAGATTAAATAAGTCTGTTGAATTTGACTCCTCACAGTAGAATTTTACTCCTCCATGAAATCACCATCTTCCTGTGTTAAAGAAAATATTGAAATTAAGTTAAATAGCAATAAATATAATGTTAAGGAATGATTATGAACATATTAAAATATTTTGCAGCTTTCAGATTAAATGTTTTATAAAATTTCCCATCCATAGTCTAAACAAAAAATGAACCATACACTAAAAATTTTAGCTTTATAAATATTACACTACTGAAAATTCAGCCAATCATGAATAAAATGGAAATAGAATAAATAAATCCTGTGCGATTACAATTATCCGTTTGTTTAAATCATGGTGTTACTTCTGATACAATCTTAAAATAAATCACCATTTAAAAAAAAAATTTAAAATGAAAGTTCTTAAAACAACATTATAAAATATTGTTGAAAATTCACCTTTGTTGCTACTTTCAAAATGTATCAGGGCTGGCAAATACCCAACCAATACAGGTTTTTGTGAATTTTTAGTTGTTTTTCTATATATTTGCATATTTCTATAATACAAGATAGAACCTACAACAATTAGACCAGGGTTGACACGGTTTAAACCAATTGGTTTTAACTATGGTTTAAACAACTGTTTACTCCTTTTGGTTTAAACAACGGTTTAGTTTAAACCAAATGGTTTTTTTCTAAAAAAATATTTTTTTTTTAGAAGAAATCTTACGACATTTTCTCTTTTTCTTAATAATTTATGTATGTCAGATTATTGAATATAAATAACTTCTATTTTTAACACTTTATATCAGCAATAAGCATTGGATGTAGCAGGTTCAGATCATTTTTTGGGTTAGGAATAAAATCAGTCTGCAATGGTGAATATATTTATTTCTCTTTAGGAAAAGCTTCGAACATGTGAATTGATCTAATATAAAATAGATTAAAAATATTCAATATTTAATAGAAAATATCTTAATTTTTTGAAAACTGCAGATTATTTAACGCAATAACATAATACAATTTATAAGATTTCAAGCTGTAAAAGAAATCCCCAATCTTAATTGGGGAGGTTATCTTAAGCATTAAAATCAAAATACGAAGTCGAATAAGAGAGTTTTCAAAGATTGGATGCTACTTATAGCATTTTAATAATAGTGATCCCCCCCCCCCTGTTAGTTATCTGCTGAATCTATGACCAAAAATGTTAACTTAAAATTGTCATTCAAGAAACAAAATGTCAAGAAGTATTTGAAATTTATTATTTGGATAGCTATGGAGAAGAATATTTTATTTATCAGACTACTTTCAAATGTTTATTATTAGTAATTAAAAGATTAGTTATAAAGATTTTCAGAGTATCAATGCTTCACTGTATACAGCACTTTATTCTTAGAACATAAGACAGATTGCTAATACTGTTTAAATTAAATTTTAATTTCTTTTATTTTTTACATAAATTCATTGTAAATATTTAATTTAAATCATTTTAAAATGAAGTTACAGTTTATAATCCAATGTCTATTTTTATCAATATAGTATAGGGTTTTCCATCCCTTAACAATATTAGCAAAATTGAGAAATAGGAGTACGCTAAGCACTTCTAACCAGCCTGAACATCTATAAATAAATTTCTATAAATACAGATGTAATAATTGCATAACTTAATTCTTCAAAACTTTTATACTACAAGACTGTTAAATGAACTAAGTATTTACGTTATAAGACAATTTTTACTTCGCTTGATACAATATTTTATTTCAAGGTTGTTATGTACGGTACGTATGAGTATTAACATTAATTGTTTATTAAAAAAAGAGAAGAGAAATTTATTAAAAGGATAGCATAATGTAAATAAAATACTTTCATAGTACTTACTTCGTAAAATATCGGCTTCTTTAGCAAATAATCTTGAGGAAACCACGAACTTTTAAGATGCATCGAAAATCAGCAAGCAGTGCATTCGGAAATCCTCCATCTTGTATTTCGCAAGGTCAGGTCGACAGCAGCGCCAGCGGTGGATGAAAATAACGCGGGAATGATCTGTTTTCTTCCCGAGTTCACTTGCTTAGTTTCCGATCTCAATGAGTGCATTAGAAATAGAAGAAAGCAAGTCAAGAAGAGTGGACCACTTAAAAATCAGCTCATTCACGATCCAGTAAATTAGAACTCTTTCTTGAGCAGCCAAATCCACTCTTTCGTTTTAAGAGAGTAGCAAAAATACAAAGAGTAAACAACAAATTTTTGTTTTCCGGGAGCGAACTTACTTTGGCAACCGCAAGGACAACATTACTGAATATTATTTTAATTTGAAAATCTCGCCAAGATAAATGTTTTGACAAAAAATACATTCTCGATATGATGTAATAAATGTGTCGATAAAATAATCGTTTTTTAAGAAGTAATCTAAAAATTTTAATTAAGGGCCCTCGAACCTGATTCAGTTGTCATTTTTGTGTTACCAGGGGCGATTAAATGAAAAGGTACGAAACTCCCTAACTATTAAATCGATTGAAATCTGAATATGCCCCTTTGGAATAAAGTAGTAAGACATCGAGAGATGCGATTGGAGTATCCAGTGTAGTCGTAAGCATGCGTGGTTGCCCGTGCATGAAGTGGAAGAAAAGCAGACAACAAGTGAGTTCCGTCCAACTGACGCAGCAGTGCTTGTGAAGACATCATGGCCATCCCATTGCAAAATCCAATGATTAAAAAGCAGCAAGATGTATGATCAAAGTCTGACGCAGCGAGAAATCTAATAGCATCTAGCTGCTCTTTAATCATCGGATTTTGCAATGGAAAATTCATGATATCCTCACAGACTTTGCCGTGTCAGTTGGACGGAAATCACTTGTTGTCTGCTTCTCTCCCCCTTCACGCACGGGCAACCACGCATGCTCACAACTACACCGGATACTCCAATCGCATTTCTCGATGCCTCACTACTTTATTCAAAAGGGGCATATTCAGATTTAAAACGGTTTGGTAGTTAGAGAGTTTCTTACCTTTTCATTGTACCTAAGTATGTCCATGGAATTGCTAGAAATTTTATGGGAGAGGCCAAAAACATCTTCATTATTATGTACTTTATATTAAATACAAACTCAGATTTTATATTCCAAACATTTTACTGTATATTCGCCATTAATCAACAATTTCATTTTTTATGCCCCTCATTGTATTATTTTGTTAAAAATCTCTCTTAATGTTCTTAATGCGATAAAAAGGCTAAATATTTATCTTGAAATGCTAATATTTCTTATAGAAAGTAATAAATACACCGCATATAAAAAAAATATACGGTAATTAAGTTTCCTCTCTCATGTAATAAATTGGATTTACCATAAATCAGATTATGATTCCTCAAAACACCTCATGTGCTGTAAGTATCACCAGAAATTTAGTTCAGAATAGCAAGCTTAATTACCCGCAAGAGGATTGTGCTAGGAATTTAGCTAAATTTCTTATTCCACCGAAGAGTTTTCTTAGTCCGTTTCTTTTGAACAGAAAAATATCCCGCACAAAAGAAGAACATAGAATTCATTTAAAAAAAATTTTATTATGCATTAAAACTTTCACGCTTAAATGACTTTTAAAATGCAAAAAATGGAAGCATATGGGTTTAATCAGAAGGAAAAAGTGTCATGCTCAATTGCATTTAAAAAATAAATTTTATAATTTTCAACAATGCATTAATGTTTTTAAATTTTGCGAGAAAGCATTATTCATTTAAAGACGATTTATTTAAAACCAGCACGTAAATTTTATGCATATGTAAGTATTAGTCAGTAAGTATGCGTTTCTGTGATATGCACTATATAGCCATTTGCGATTTCAGATGTTTTATTAATTATCTAGAAAGGTACATGAGGAATTATTCTGAAACTCCAAGTGTGTAAATAGAATAATACAGGTCATATATTTCCGTGAAGAGTTTTTCCCGAAATTCCACAGGGGACCGTTAACAAATTGAAAAAGGACGAAGGTCATTAGGATAACCCTGTCAAAATTAATGTTCAAACTGCAGATTTTGATAAAGTGACATATTATAATAAATTGTGTTAATTTTTATGATAGCATGTACAATCATTAGAGAAATTAACGTTTTTATGAAAACAGTCTCAAATTTTGTCGAGTTTTTTACTTATAATTTGCAAAGTTCTTAATTAAAAAAATGTTCTTTTCAAAAAAATATAACAAACAACATTGTACATAATATCCTGCAGTCAGAAATAAAAAATATCAAAAATTGTGTGAAACATGAGCATGTTTACAAAATAATGTTTCGCTGCACATGCGTGAACGCAGTCAAAATATAATTTACATAATGTATAGAGAAACTTTTGTAAAAGTCTCGCCTTCCAAAAAAAAAATTTAAAATTCTGAAAATTATCATAGATAGAATAAGATTAAAATCCGTTATTCCCAAAACGAAGCAAAATAGATGAAGGGCTGAATCCAAATATTGAAGTACGATGCATAATGTGTATGCTATATTGTCATTAATCAATAGATATATGATCTGTACTATTATGTTTACACAGCTGAAATTTCAGAGTAATTGCTCATGTATTTTTATAGATAGTTAGCAAAATGCCTAAAATCGCAATTGGCCGGTCACGTTTGGCCTTATAGTGTTCAAAAGGTGTTCTGGGATAATAAGGCGAGGGCATATAATAATGTCATAAAGCAATAAGGCATATAATAATAAATGCAGTGAAAGCTCCAAATAGAGGGCACTCCGAATAAGTGACACCTCTATTTAAAGGAAAAAAGTTTCGGTCCCATAACTCTCTTATTTAGTAGCTTCACTGTAATAAAAACTTCGAATAAGGGACACCTCTATTTAAGGGACAAAATTTCCGGTCCCATAGGTGTCCCCTATTCGGAGATTTCACTGTATTAGGCAACTTATAAAGGGATAAAAGGAGATTGCACTACAGCTATGTCACAAAAAATCTCTGAAAGTTAATTTATTCCTTTTTTAGACCTTATTGCTGGATGACGAATGTAAGAGTCAACTGCCGATCTAAAATTTGCGAAGTAAGTTCTGTGATCGGAGAACTGGATATTTATTAGGAACCACTTTATTTAGTACATAAATTTGTTTACAACATACCTTGTTATTTTAAATATACAGCGCAAAAAGTATACCGGAGTAATAACGCCATCTTCTTGCGTTGCTATCCTGTTCACTTTTTTTAGTGGCGAAACTACATCCAAAAACGCTTTCTTTTTTATTTTATTTATTTATTTTATGCACGAGAGAGCCTATTTTGATTTCTGAAAACAAATAAAAGGATAAAGATAAATGTGTATGCCTGAAATGCTGATATATATATATATATATATATATTATATAAGACGAATTAAATTTGAAATGATTATTGCTGCTTCTTAATATCGCAATTAAGGATAAATCTAAGCAATGTATTAATTTATAGGATTGTACACCTTGTATCTTTAAAATTGGACAATTTGCATGTCATTATTTCATATTATTTTATAATTTTAGTTGCATGGCATTATTAGAGATATAGGTGAGTAAGAATACCGAATAGAGAGTAAGAAATTACGCCACAACTTTTGATGAATATATGCCTGCTAAAATATTCTTCTTTGTATATACAGTAGGGGAGAGTGGTGTACCTTGGACATATATGTACCTCGGACCTATGCTAATTCTAGCTTTACTTGTTTAGATCGTTAAACAAAAACATTTGCATATTAAATATTTGCCAACAGAGGTCTCATTTGGCATTTGTTTAGAAGCTCAATTAATTGTACAATTTATAAAAAAGGAAATTCACATTTCAAAAGTAAATGTTTCTTACAAATTTCTATGTTATTTTTATACTGACATATATATATAAATTTTTTATGCTTATCTATTATTTTAATGAGGATTATCCATAATAAAGCAATGCTTTAGCTACTACACAATGTGCTTTAAATAAAGTTAGGCCGGCCTAACATTAACATCATCATTGGCAGTTTTGTTTTTAAGTGTCAAGTGGTGTACCTTGAACCTAATAAAACTGGTGTACCTTGGACTGGGTCCAAGGTACAATAGTATTGTCTAATGGATCAAAAATTCAGCTCAAGATGTTAACATTTGGAATTGACTAATCTAATTACAATGTTGGCAAAAAATAAATTCAGTTACTAATATAAATAAGTTTTAATGTCGTTTGTGATCATGATAAGTATAATTGTTCTGATGTTTTATGTCTATTTATTTGTTTTTGTTTGGAGGGGGGGGGGGTTTGAGACTTATAGCGGCTGAGCTGTTGTCTCGAAATCTATTTAGATTTCTTATTTATAAACCTAATAAACAATGGAATGTATCAAAAATTTATATATGTAGCTTCTTGATTAATAAATGTCGAATTTATAAGCGAAAAACAAGGTTTTTTCCATTCTTAGTAATGGGACCAAGGTGCACCACTAGTGGTGTACCTCGGTCCTATTTTCGTTTTATTTTTTATTCAAAAATTTCCATGGAAATTATTTATATAAAAATTTCAGGTAGAAGATATAAAAATTTCAATATATGTAGTGTATAATAATATAAAGTTTTATAAAATCTTTTCTTTTTTTAGTTTTGGCAATTTTTTAAAAAATTAAAAATTAAAAAGTCAAAATAGGTCTGAGGTACACCACCTTCCCCTAAATACGTTTCTACATCAAATCCTATATTTGTTTTAAAAATAAAAATATTTAAACTTAAGCTTTCAAAACTGGTATAATCTAACATGGCGTTATTATCCCCAGGATACATATGAAGACAAACACAGCAGCTCTGTGATGGCGCTTGCTCATCCAAAATGCAAATATAGTACATTTGAAAAGATCCAATTCCAAAAGTATTTTCACTAAAAAGAAATTTAGTTTTTAATGGGAGAGTAAGTCATATTTAACTCTCTAATCTGCTTTTATTAAAAATTAACGTAGAAATGAAAAGAAGAAATAATGAGAAACAGCAATTATCTAATTATCTGAAACTATCTAAAATTCTTTTTTATTTCTAACGTTTTAATTCTGTATATTTGCAATTCTGCGGGAAATTTAAATTCCTTCATCGGGAATTTCATGACTTCTAGTGTCTCTAGTGAGGTTTATGTTAATCTTTAAAATCCTGCCTTTTTATATGTATGCATATACTCACAAATACGCGAGAGTGTAATTAAAGAAACGTAATTTCGAGAATACATAAATATAATTAAAAATGGATATTAATTTTATCAAGAAATATGATCAATAGCTTTTATCTAATTCTAATGTATAAATATTTGATTGACTAAAATTATAATAATATATTGTTGAAATAACGATAACTTTAAAGTTCGACAATCTTTCCCCAATTGTTATGTCGCAAACAATATCTCCGGAAACAAGGTTTACATTTCATGCGGTTCGATAATATCGTGATATCATATGTTTTGTGGTATATTCTTCCAAACAATCGATTTCCATTTATAAAGTACATTTCAAACATTATTCTGAATCTTCTACCAAAAGGAAATAGTTTTTAAAGCTTTTCATGCATGTTTCGTCTTTTTAAAATATTTGAAAAAAAAATTCAATTTTATTCTTTTATTGTTTAAAAAACTCAAATGTGGCTCTCGAGATTTCCGTATTTTATGATTTTGTTTTGTAGCATAACAGTTTTTATGTTTATTTATTTCTTAAAACAATTTTCATAAACTTACAGTTGAGAAATTTCTGTTTTGATGTTTGGATTGTATATTTGAGTATACTTGAAAAACTAAGATATGTGTTAAAAAGTAGTAAAAATCTGTTGAAATTGCCGCTAAAACTCATTGCCACTTCTAGAAACTTCTCAGACAAAAATTTTAAGAATAATCTCAAAAATGTTTTTTAAACATATTAAGGTAGATTTTTCTTTCGTAAATATGAAATCCTTCTGCTTGAATTTACATTGAAAAAGAAAAATTTATTTAGATTGGATTTAAAATAGCTTATGTGTTCATTTGAAATTATTTAATTACATATTATTCCTTCCAAGTTTAAATGTGTAAAAAATATTTAAGTTGTTTTTTAGCGAATTTTGCGGTTATTTTTCCAGAATTCCTGAATTTCTGACGCTTAATTTTTCTTTATTTATAAACCTAACAGACAATTCCGTCCTACCGGAAACATCGATTTTTTCAAATGAGCTTTGAATATTTATAATTTCGATTCGTATTAAAATTAGAAGAAAAAAATATCTGAAAATGAATTTCTGGAATGGGACTCTTCTCTCTGAATCAGCGTTGGCCGGGTTTGCTACACAGTATGATAGAAACGCAAAAGAGGTACCCACAAGTATGAAAACATGAAGAATTGAGACCAGAAAAACATAATGATAATCATGATGAACTGCTAAAATCGAGTTTTTAAGTGTTTTCCTCAAAGATTTGACTTGGCAGATCGTTTTAATTGCGAATCGAGATTTAACTTAAAATATATCCTAAATATTCATCCGTGAGCTCGATGAGGTGATTGTCATTGCTGTCGTCTCTCAGTATAACTATTAAATTATTGCATTTTTTATTATACTTGAGGATCCTTTTTAAGAATCACATAAATAATAAACTTTTTTTTTATTGAAAAGTCTAATAGATTTTTTGTATTTCATATTCGTTTAAATTGCACACGAAACACATTTTTGTATGAAAAATATCAATAGTACATTTAAATAAAGCTTTCAAATTCATTAAAAATGCTAATTTCCTTTCAAAAGCATTCCATGAGTTAATAATAGAAATTTCCAAAAAAAATTTGCTACTTGAAGAAGCATTTGCTATCTTATACTATAATGCGAGCAAAAATTGTGTGTGTGTGTGTAAATTTTATCTCAAAAACGGCTCTAACGATTTTCGCAAAAATTTGGATTTTACCATTTTCGGGCACGAGAAGACCATTTGTCAAGGTCACATGTTCGAGAAAATTCGATTATTGAGTCATTTTGGGTTATAATGGGTCATGATCAAGCTATTTATATCTAGAGAACGACTGGATTGATTTTAAGGAAATTTTGTATCCAATCGTTTTTTGGCACGAGAAAACTATTAGGCTGGGTCACATGTTCAAAAAATTTTGATTAGTGGGTCATTTTTGGGTCATTATGGATCAAGCAATTTTTATCTAAAAAACGGATCTAACGATTTTGACCAAATTTTATATTTTATCGTTTTCGATTACAAGAAGACCATTGGGTTGGGTAACATGTTCGAGAAAACTCGGTTAGTGGTCATTTTTGGGGTCATTGTGGGTCATGCTATTTTTATTTAGAGGTTTTCTCTCAAAAATTTGACTAAAAATTGCATTCTATGGTTTCCGGGCACGAGAAAAACATTGGGCTAGGTTACATGTTCTAGAAAAAAAATTATTGGGTCATTAAGGGTCTGGGTCAAGTTATTTATATTTAAAGAACGGCGTGGTGAATTTTAACGAAATTTTGCATGTGAAATTTTTTGACATGAGAAAACTAATGAGCTAAGTCACATGTTTTTTGAGATTTAGATTATAATGGTCATTTGTTGGTCATGATGGATCATAATGGATCATGTCAAACTACATCTAAAGAACATGTGGATCGATTTTAACGAAATTTTGTATACAGCATTTTATTTTTTTGGCACGAGATAACTATTGGGCTAGGTCTCATGTTCGATAAATTTCGATTACTGGGTCATAAAGGGTCATAAAGGGTCTAGTTCAAGCTATTTATATTTAATGAACGACAGAATCGAGTTTAACGAAATTTTGTATGTAACAATATTTTTACACGAGAAAACTAATGGGCTAAGTCACATGTTCGAGAGATTTCAATTATAAGGGTCATTTGTGGGACATGATGGGTCATGGTCAAGCTATATCTAAAGAACGGTTGAATCGATTTTGACGAAATTTTGTATACAGCATATTTTTGACACGAGAAAACTTTGGGCTAGGTCACATGTTTGAAAAATTTCGATCAGTGGGTCACTTTTGGGTTATTCTAATTTTATCTTGACAATGTCTCGCGCAATTTTGACTAAATTTTATATTCTATCGTTTTCGGACTACAGAAAATCATTGGGTTAGGTCAGATGTTTGAGAAAATTCGGTTAATGAGTCATTTTGGATCATAATGGATCAAGGTCAAACTATTTATACCTTAAAATTGGCTCAAGCGATTTTACCTAGATTTTGTATCTATCGTTTTTCGGCACGAAAAATTAATGAGCTAGGTCACATTTTCAAGAGATTTCGATATAAGAGTCATTTGTTGGTCATGCTAATTATATCTAGAAAATTGCTCCCACCATTTTGAGTATACTTTCTATTATATCGTTTTCGGGCAAAAGAAAACCATTGAGCTAGGACACATGCTCGTAACAATTCAATTAGTGGGTCGTTTTAAATCTTAAGAAGTTCGGATCATTCTAATTATATATAATAACGACTTAATCAATTTTACCTAAAGTTTGCAACGAAACGTCTTTTGTCACGAGAGGACTATTGGGCTGAGTTGCAAATTAAATAAAATTATATTGTGGTTCATATCGCTTCATTGCTGAATGCTGTCAAGCTTATTTTACTTAAGGAATGGCTTAAACGATTTTGATTCATTTTATACTCTACTGTTTTTGATTACCTGAAGACCATTGAGCTAAGTCACATGTTTGATCACATTTCATTAGGGAATCTTTTGGCTAATAAGGGTCGGGATCACGAGAATATGGCAAAAGCCAATAACTTGGTGATATTTGACAAAATACTGGCGAAATTTGGCCGAAAAATCGACTATTAGGATTACGAAACCAAAACGCGTATTTGGCACCAAATGAAAGAATGTGCCCAAATTTGGCTATATCTGGCAAAAAATATTGTCTTTCAGAATTTGAAGAAATTTCTTATACATTCTTAATAGTATTCGAGATGCATAATTAAACTAATCAGAGTCGAGCTAAAAAAGTGATTTGGATTGATGTCCTTTCGTTGTAAATTTTAAAATAAAGTAAAATTTATGAACATGTGCATACAAACATAGTTTTCTTATTGATTGTTTTTGTAAATAATACTGTTATTAATAACATGTTTTACAGTAATAATACAGAGTGAATGATACAGTGAAAATGCTATATCGAGTTGAACACAAAGTTAATTTTGACCGAGCTGAGCTCGGTCACCGCTGCTAGTTATTTTGATTTCAGTATTTTTAGGGCATAGTTTGATTTCATGTCAATTAAATGTGTGTTTTATTTATTGAGGAAGTGTAAATTATTTTATGGAGTATTATCTGGAAACAGATGCTGGGCTAATTATACGGCTTTAAGTGCAAACATGTTGAGTTTTCCTAACCGGGCTGCACATAAATATTAGATATTAAAAAGGTACATATCAACATTGAATAAATATAAATATTCAAAAAGAAAAATTTAGGTTAAATGGCAAAAGAAATATATATATATATTTTAATTCATAAACCTCAATGTGCTTTCCTTTAACATTTGTTATAGATTAAATAGTAATATAAATGCCTGAACTATAAAATGTGAAACAAAAATATATTTTTAATTTTTCTTGGAAATCAGTAATAATATAAATTCGTATTTTTTTTCTTCAGCGGCCGATTCCTAAAGCAATATACATGAGTTTTACATGTCATAATTCCACATTCCTGTTCTGTTACGACAAATATAGATTTAAAACTCTTTTATTGCTGCGTATTCAATCAAATATTCTGGCAACGTTCTTTCAAGAGAACTGATTTCTTATTCCTGTTTTAAAGTACTTTATATTTGTAATCCCTAAAAATAATTCTTCTATTTCTGTTCTATTTATTATGTTTAGTATTAATAAAAAATCGTACCCTTACCACCATAACTAAAACGACCAAAATATAATAAAATGGTTTGCGATCAATTGGAGTAACTAAGTTTTTATTAAACTTTTCAATGTTTCAATAATGAGTTGTATTATCACTAAAATTACAGTGAACAGTAATTTTGATAGCTACCATATGAATATATTTCAGTTCAAACCAGAAATTTGTTCATATGAAATAAGTTTAAAAGATACAAAGAAGAAAATCGTTAAAGAATAAAGTTAAGCTGTTCTCAATTAAAATTCTAGTGAGAAACCTTTTTTAAAACTTGACTCAAATTTCCAATAGTTCTGTTGTTATAAAAATAAATGAAAATTTGTACATCGAGCATAGATTATAAACACACAATCCTATGCGTTTAAATGCAATCAAAATATTCTAAAAAAATAGTAAGTACTTAGTATAATAGTACTAAGTATAATAGTACTTAGTAACGTGAATGATTATGTTTATATATACATGGAGATAGATGATCGACCCAGCAACAGGCTTTTGATTTAGAGTATTATTGCAATCGAATATATTGATCATCATACTCGTGCAGGAACGCATAACACATTTGGAAATCTAACATTTGCAGTTGCCCTTAATAGTCGGGAAAATATCTGAACTCTTTTTAGGCGCGTTCGTAATTATGTAAATAAGTAGCACCTATAGTGGTCTTTAAATCCGTCCGTCTGTCCGTCTGTCTGTCCGCATATAACAACGCAAAAACTACCCAACCGCATCATTTGAAATTTAAAATACATAATTATTACATAATTTTGTCGAGTTATTTCAAATTTTATGAAAATCGGATGCATAGATCAATTACAGGGGCAATCAAAAACATTCCATTACATTACGGTCAATGGGGAAAAAAGTTTCAAATGTATTTTCATCGTTTGAAATTTAAAATGCATAATTATTACATAATTTTATCGAGTTGTTTAAAACTTTTTGATAATAGGGTGCATAGATCAATTACAGGGACAATCAAAAGTATTCCGTTACATTACGGTCAATGGGGGAAAAAGATTCAAATGCATTTTAATGGTGTTACACTCATTCCAACATAATAAAATTGATATATGTATCAGTGAAGAACATCTTATAATATACATTTTGCGCAATCTGTGGTGCAAAGAACATTTGTTATTGATATACGTAATAAAGTATTCGATTACATAATGGTATAAGGAAAACATTGTTTGGTGCGCATTTCAATTGTAATTAACTATTTACAATTTTATGAGATTGATATATGAGAGTGATATTTTTAAAACTTCGTTATCGTACGAACACACCTCATTTACTACGCTTCGCGTGCAATTTCCAACTTGTTTTTTATATTTCTATATGGTCTATTGATTTTTACATGTATCATATAGTATCAAATGTACTACAGTTAGAAAACAAATCCCGTATTTGAAAATTCTTCCTCAGTAAACTAAATGTTTAGCCAATAAACTAAATGTTTTCGAGATTTCTTGATCACACCTGTATATGCTCTACAGGTTTTATATGCATAAGGTAAAATGCCAAAAATAAATGACTTACTTGATTGATTGCATTACAAGAGTAAATCTGGTGTGCTGCAATGGATACCCGCACAGGTAAACATAGAGGCTAACGAATGTTCGGATGTTTTGGCCAAAGAGTCGCGAAATCTTGCCCAACCTAATTCAAAAATCACACTTTTAGATGCAAACTCTGTGGCCAAATACAGACTTATAAATCAGCCCTCTAGGAAGCCTTTAATCATTGATTTTGATTTCCCTAGAGATATAATGACTACACTGTCTAGATTATAAGCAAATCACTTTAAAGGAATGAAGATTCTACATGATAGGACACAAACTTGTATTTGGCAAAAACTGTCCGGAAACCCAGCTCACACCGAGACATATTTTCGTGTGCCCATCTATTACCGCAAATATTTTAAAGCTTGGTTAGTTACCGCTGATGGTTCCACTTCCGGACATTCTTTACAGTTCTGAAGTGCGAAAACTGGTGGCTGCGGTCCTCCGGATACATGGCAATTTTTTGGACTTTCTTTCTTTGTTTTTTGCATATCCATGGACACGACAACTGCACTCAACAACAATATGCCAAAAATAGGTTATAATTTAAAAACGCATACCGCAACTGAGAACATACTATTTATGTTGCACACTTCATTTTCAGTATCGAACATAGAATTGCAAGCCTCAATAACACGTATCACTTGCAAGTTAACCCGAGTTTAAATAGGCGAGTTATAACACTGACAGCTGGCAGACATGCGGCAGATAGAAAAACCTAACTCGTAGTTAAAATTAAGTCTTAAACTTGGACAGTTTTTGGTTATAAATTTACTGTTCCATTAGAAAATGGGGTTTCCGTGTTTTCTGAAAACAGAAACGTCTGTGCTATTGTGTTATCTATATTGAATACTCTCTATGTTTGGTATATTTGGCTACATAAAACATTTTTGCTGGCATCATTAAAAAGAACAGATACTGAAAATATAGCACACGGCTAATTGATTTGATTATGTTTTTATGATATATTTGTTTTTACTATTTCAATAATAATGGAATGTTTCAGTAAAAAATGAAGGAAGTGAGCGTATTTATGTAATGAATTTATCTAATGAACGTAGTGCTTTGAGAAAATATTTTTTCTCTTTGTTTTTGTGGTAACAAACTGATATTTTTAACAATTTTAATTTAATTTACTAGCACTGTGAATTTAAATCAGAATGTTTTATTTTAAATAATCTGGCACATTGTAAAAAAAAGCAAAAATTGCATAGGTTCCGTTTTGGAAACGGTAACTAATTGAATTTGTGAAAGGAATAAACTCATTTTGAGAATGCAACTTTTTATTTTAAGAATGGTAAATAGCTGAAAATACGGATAGTAACATGAAGATTTCCAATCGTTTTTGAGCAGATCCGTGTTTAAAACTGAATAAATTAAAACATGAATTCTTTTTTAGAAAATAAATACTTCGCTTCAGATGTGAATTGTTTCTAAACATTTTTACAGTGTATATTTAAATAAAATTTCGATAAAACCTTTTTCAGACTCGTAAAGTTTGATCAGGTAGTTATGGTAACTTAGATTTTATAAAAATAAACTTGGATTTTAAACATATAACAAGGAGCTACAAGATATTTAAAGAGAATTTCACTTACTCAAGGAAAATATTTTTAAAGACAGGATACTCAGGTTTATGATAAATTTCATAAGATAATTCAAATCTCTTTTTATACGAATTTTATTTACGCAAAAACTGTATTAATTTTTTTACGTTATAGTATAGTATATTTAATTAAAATTTTGATAAAATCTTTTCCAGACTCGTAAAATTTGATAATGTAGCTATGGTAATTTAGATTTTATAAAAATGAATTTAGATTATAAACATATAACAAGAAGCTACAATATATTTAAATAGAATTTCACTTACTCAAGGAAAATATTTTTAAAGACAAGATACTCAAGTTTATGATAAATTTTCTAAGGTAATGTAAATGTTTTTTATACGAATTATATTTACGCAAAATCTGTGTTAATTTTGTTTTGTTATTATATAGTATATTTTTCTGTGTATAGTTAATTAAAATTTCCATAAAATCTTTTTTAGACTCTTAAAGTTTGATCAGTCAAATGTGGTAATTTAGATTTTATAAAAATAAACTTAGATTATAAACATATAACAAGGAGCTACAACATATTTCAAGAGAATTTCATTTACTCAAGGAAAATATTATTAAAGACAAAATACTAAAATTTATGATAAATTTTCTAAGATAATGTAAATTTCTTTTTCTACGAATTATGCTTACGCAAAATCTGTGTTAATTTTATTTTGTTATTATATAGTATATTTTTCTGTGTCAGAAGCGAATATATACATAAGTACAACAAAAAAGCGTTCGTATGTCACAACCGTATAGCCTGAACATCTTTGTACTTAAAATGTAGATAATTTCCTCGTTAAAACCGCCAATTGTACAAATTTTAATTTATGTTTGTGTGGCATTCTGGTATTTTCATATGCTTAAATTTTAGGTATGCGTTAATGTTATAAAAATGTTTTTTAATATATGAATTATATCAATAAACACTTAAGAAAAGTTGTTGTATGTAATTCCAGTTTCCAAAAAAAGAATTATCATCTTTAATTTTCTTTGATTTCACATATAACCTTTTTGTTCCAAAATTTTAATGAAGTTCGTGTCACGAATCTCTTTCAATTCCAGTGTAAGTATTAAAAGACATATAGCATACAATTTTGTTTCGTAATACGCCTTTTCAATTGCAAATGATGGTATACTTATTTATTGCAACTATTTCATTTTATTGAGAGAACGTTGACTATCATCATTGAAGGATACACCGAGCCAGGGACTTTTCGTTTCATCATCCATATATACCAGTTTCGATACATGCTTGATGGACGTGAACAACTGCATTACTCGCTCCGTTTCTGATTTCGACGTTCCCAGTCACCCAGGCATAAATATTTGAGTTTTATCAAACTCTGATAAATCTTTTTCTTACTTGAGTATGTCTTTAATCATGCTGTTTTAAAATACAATGAAAGGGCGCTTTAAATACTCGCTTTACCTTTCACGCGCCGTGGTTTTCTTTCTGGGCGAGCTCATTGTTGTAAATAGAGGATGGCCATATTGTAAATGCCCTGTAAGGTCGCAAAAGAGAAGGTATGTATTAAAAGACACATATAAGGCCATCACTCACACAAGAACATGACTTATGGGTATGACGACATGCTCCGTTGCTTTTATTTCGACATCATTGATTTTTCTATACAATATCGAATGGTTTCAGTCTGTATTCCATCAAATACAAAAAGAAATATACTTTTAAATAGAGTTCATCTGTAACTTAAATTAGAGGCTTTTGACAAATTTAAAAAATTTTTGTTCAAACATATAAATTTTAATCTAACAATGCGTGTCAAAACAATTAACATCTTTAATATAATAATATAAAAAGTAATTCACTAAGGTAAATAAATAGAGATCATTAATAACACATTGAAAGAAAGTACACAAATTACCACAATCTTTGATTTAATATTTTTCATGTTTAGAGAATACACTTTTTAGGTGCGTTCGTAATTATGTAAATACGTAGCACCTATTGTTGTCGCTCAGTCCGTCCGTCCGTCTGTCTGTCCGTCTGTCTGTCTGTCCGCATATAACAACGCAAAACTAATCAACCGAATCGTTTGAAATTTAAAATACATAATTATAACATAATTTTGTCGAGTCATTTCAAATTTTATGAAAATCGGATGGATAGATCAATTACAGGGACATTCAAAAGGATTCCGTTACATTACGGTCAATAGGGAAAAAAGTTTTAAATGCATTCTAATCGTTTGAAATTTTAAACATATTATTATAGCGTAATTTTGTGGAGTCATTTCAAATGTTATAAAAATCGGATGCATAGATCAATTACAGGGACAATCAAAATAATTCCATTACATTACTGTCAATGGGGAAAAGTTTCAAATGCATTTTAATGATGTTACACTCATTCGAACATAATAGAATTGGCATGAATCTATGAAATATATACTAAAATATGCATTCTGTACAATCTGTGATGCAAAGAATTTTTATTATTAAATTACAGGGCCACACAAAAGTATTCCACTATATAATGTTATACGGGGAAACATGGTTTGGTACGTGTTTTAATTATATTCAACTATTTCACATTTTATGAATAAGATATACGTTGCTGAGGTGTAATAAAAATTACTTCCTGCATATTTACAGAAACGTAAAGATTTCGACTACTATACTGTATCCGGAGTAAGCTCTACTATATCAGCAAGATCTGAATATTTTTAAAACTTCGTTATCGTACGAACGCACCTCATTTGCTACGTTCACGTGCAATTTCCAACTTGTTTATGTTTCAATAGATGAATATATCATTTTTAAATATGTCTACAAAATTTTACGATAATTATATAGGAGTACATTTTCGCCATTCAAAAATTACAAAATAATAACAATAATAATAATCTCTATTATAAAGGCCAAACGTATCTGTGCGTAACGCATACGTCATTTTGCGCATGGCAGCACTTTCAAATTTTAAATGAATTTCAGTATTGCAATTTTTGCTACTAAAAGTTTTTTAACTTCTTAATGCCCAGGTCAAAATTTATGCTTGTACCAGCAACAAAAATATGCTAGTTATTGCTAGGTATTGCTATGTCTGCTAGATTTCCAGCAAAGTGGGCCAATACACACCATGAATTGCTGGAAATTCTATGTTATTATATGCTGGCTAGCATCACATGCTATATCGCTAGCTTGCACAACAAAAGCATGACAAGCTGTATGCAAGCATCCCATGCTTATTTCCAGCAAAGTGGGCCAATACACACCATGAATTGCTGGAAATTCTGCTGGAACCAGCAATGTGTAATGCTAGTTTTTGCTATTTTACTTGTTGGGTTATAGCACTTGGTGCTTGTCTAGCAAACAAATACCAGCATGAATTTCGACCTGGGTGTCGCATATTTTCAGTTTTTACACCATCGTGTAGGAAAAAAATGTACTTTTAAATGAAATTTATTTGAAAGCTGTATCTTAATTTGTTTTTGAAATATTAATTTTTGTGTAGCTTTTATTACCTCTTTTCTAATTGTGGCAACAAGTGTACTCCATTTCTATTTAAAGAAAAGGGGAAAAATTGAGTGCTGTATATTTATGTTGCCATTTTCTCATTAAAACGGAAAAAAATAGAAATTTAACTATCTTCTATTATAAAACCCGGTGAATTTTGACTTCATTTACAAAATTTGATTTACACGTAAATGAATATTAACAGTTTAATATCTATTTCATCTAACAGCATTGAGACTTCAAATTTTGAATCAAAATTATGAAATTAAAATGCCAATTTTTTTGAAACGTGAATATAGATGTGAAATGTACATTTGTAAATTTTGATATGGTGAAAATGATGCCGGGTTTAGATTTCCCGGGGGAAAAAAATCAATGATTGAATCAAAGATGGATAAATTTTGTTTTTTATCATTTTCGAATACTAGCATAAGAACCATAATTGATAACTTTATCATAATAATATATTTTTATTATTTTTTACTGCTTACATATACGATTAAAGTTTAATTTTAACAATTTCTACAACTGTGTTTTATAGTAATAGTATTTTGAGTACAACTCTGTTATCCCGTCGACCGATTTCGCCAAATTATATAAATCGCCAAACTAATAGCCAAATTATACTTATTGGCATAATTATTTTAATTTAAAATAATAAAAAAACAAATAATTAATAGAATATTAATAAAAATACAAATAAAAAGTCGAAATAAAAATTACTTAATGACATTTTAAACACGTGTATCGTATTTAATGTCATTGAATTGACATTCACGATCATCCATTATTGGCATTTAATCTTATAATTTGGCAATAGTATTTTGGTCGAAGCGTTAACAGAGTAGTTTCGTATTTTGTTAATTTGACGGTAAATATCTTTTGTTTAAGAGTTAGACGTACCAATATAAAATGAATTTTTTACTATAACTCATTTTGTAGGTTTATTATAAGTTAATGAAACAGTTCCTTTTTAAAGATTTTCTTTCGTCAAAATTTGACGGGTTCTACCTTGTAATAATAAAATAAAAGTGTATAAGTACAAATAAAACTAATGTTCCATTTCCACATCGGAATATATAACTATCGTTATTTTAAACTTCAACATGAAAGGTTCTTTTCGCTACATTTCTTTGATTTCACATAAAGCGTATTTGTTGAATCATTTTATGTAATTTCGTGTCATGAACCATTTCTGTTTGGAAAGAAATATTGACGTATTTATGTCACGCAATTTGATTACGTGATGTGCCTTTACCCTTACAAATGATAGATACTACATTTCCCGATCGCGAGTATATACTTTTCTAAGATTGCCGATGGCAATTTCATAAATGCGTTCATCATTCTAAAATATTGATCCATTATTCTGTCTTTTGTACTTTAAGTATTTTTTTATTACTCAAGAGCATATTGTACATACACTAGAAATATAGATTTTTTGGAATGTAGACAAGAAATAGTTTGAACAATTGAATTGTTTAGTACTGCACAGTTATTTTGTCGTTATATTAACATTTCTTTTTATAGAATGATGGATTTATTGAAATCATTTTTTCAAAGGAGAAGTTATGTTTTCATATAAAAAATTATTTATTGTACTTTTAGATAACCTGCACTGGGGCTGCCAGGAAACATGATAATAATTTTAAATAAACATCAATTATGTATGATTTTATATCTTTAACTCTATTATACCTGAATTTATATTTTTAAATTAAAACTGCGAAAGACTATTGAAATGAAAGTATAATTGTTATTTGGCATTTTTTTGCATTATTTTATTTTTGCTGTCTGTGCGTATCGGAAGCGATCAAATTCCCGACGAAACACCCAGGATTTCTAAATAATTCATCAAATTTTTACATTAAAAAATGCCTCTATTTATTCAAAGATTAAAAAAGTTGTGTAAATGATATAAATTTGGTCTATACAGATGTTCTAAAACAATTCGCCTAAAATACATACGATTAGTTACGTTTGGCATAAAAGTGATATCATCTCCGTGAGGCGGGAAGTGACCTGCTTCTGCTGGTATATTTAAAAGGGTTAAACTTCATATTTTAAAAATACGATTGCATGGCTGATTAGAAGAAGGTTTCAGTTTTAAAAGCATATTTTTAATCGGTTTTTAATTCTATAACTCTTTACGGCTTTGCCATAAGAGGGATCCCATTTTTGGAAAAACGACACTTTCTGAGTTTTTTCAAGAAGTTAGCGTTGATATATTTTTTTATTGAATGCGGTATATAAGATGTGATCGTAGGATCTCTTAAATATGTCATCCGTCTGTAGCGTTTCTCGGTGGTTCGGCCGAAGATTAATAAATAATCACAAAATACCCTCCAAAAACTATTTTTCCGTTCTGCCTTTCCCCCCGAAGCGTCAATGTAGTACCTACGCTCGTGCGAACATTTTTTTGTTCTCGGAAGAACAGAGTTAAACTTTTAAGTTAAGTATTGTGAAATTTTGGAAGAAGTTTGTAGTTTTTAATTTGTAACTCAGCTAATTATTAGAATTGAAACTTCTGGGTTTCAGTTACACGAAGAGAGTCTTTAGATTAACCTTTCACAAATTTCCATCCCTATATTGATAATCATCGCATGCAGACATACAAGCACATACACGCCGCTTGAAAGCGAAACTTTCTTTTATATTCATAGATTTCATTTTCTTGCCGAAATGTCATTTGAGGCTTACTGTTGAGGCGTGAAAAAATTTTAGCGTCTATGGTTTTGTCTCTATGTGTAATGGCAACTGCCTCAAATTACATCCGACTAGCGTGCAATTAGATAGGTATGTTGATGCAGTACACTGTAAAAAATTTGACACTTTCGCTGCATCGTCACACACCATCGCTTTTATAGAATATCTCTGTTTTGACCAATGAGAATACTCCATAATACAGCGGAATAATCGTTTCCTATAAAAGTGATGGGGTGACGATGCGGCAAAAGGGTCAATTTTTTTTATAGTGTACGTAAAAAAAATGTCTATGTAGATTTTGGTTGGATATTGTTTATTGCTTCTAGAAATATGAAACATTTTCTTTTGCATATAATACTTTTCTGTGGGAATTACCTGGAATTTCCTATCCCAATGTTAAAAAAAACTTCCTTGTCGTTTTTCACAGTTTAAAAATAATTCCTATGACTTTACTTTTTTTCTGCATGTGTGTATTTCCATTTAATGGTATCCTAGCAACTACATTTCATAATATATAAGGAAAAAGAAAAAGAAATAAAATCAGGCTAATTTGCATTCGTAAAAATTAGGTTTCTTTAATCTTCAAGAAATATTATTAGCTTAGACATGTACAAATAATTTAATATTAACTAATTTGGATTTCAAGGCATTAGACTTTGTAGGAAATGAGATAAAAATAAAATGGCTTGCAAAAACTGAAATTCTCTAATCTGAGTATTAACTAGTTATAGTTTTATATGGTAATTGCTGGATAATGTTTTATTTGTTGTAAGATATTTTTTGAATCAGCCATATCTTTATGTATTCGTGAAAAAAATCTGATGATGAAAGTAGCATCTAATTGATATTCATATTAAATAGCAAAACTTTTTTTCTAGAAAAATATCAATATGTATTGTACATCAATATGAATCGATACATACGTGTTGACCCATGATTTAGTTTTTTGTTACTCTGTGTACTTTTTAATACTCTATGTATTCTGCAGAACTTATTTTACGTTTGATTATGAAATAAATCAAAGAAATGTTTTAAAATGTTTCTATCTTGTTTCTATTATTTGTTTTATTTATGTTGCCATCATTGACCGACAAATTTTTTAGAAATAGATTTTTAACACTATAGTCTTAAAAATAAAAATAATAATTTAATTTTAAAGTTGAATTTTTTAATACTTTGCATTTTTGTTTCTTTATATATTTCTGGAGAGTGTCTCTTTTGAATACTTAATACGTGATTTATCACTTGCTAATTTAGCGTAGAACCAACAATGTGGAAAATGTCCAAGCAGGGAATGAAACCTGGAAAACTTGAAATAGCGCTGCAAGTGCTGCATCATTTAAGACTCCACACTACTGACTGAAAAATACCCGGATGATGATGTAAAGTTTACGGAGGCGTTCTTTTCAAATATCTCGCTCAAATTTTATTTTTTATTTATTTATTTATTTATTGCATAGGATATCCGAGGTCAATCCACAACCAGTCTACATTTACTTTTTCGATTTCGGTGTCATTTTTTTTTTAATAATTAACTTTCATTACCGGATTGAACCGGTTATGAAACTGAAACTATCATAAAATAAAAAGAATATAACCAAAATAAAAAAAGTAAAAACTAGGCCATTTATGGATCGTACTCACCTAACCTATGAAAAAAAAAAAAAAAAAAAAAAAAAACACGCCAAAATATTAAAATTTGAGCGAGATATTTGAAAAGAACGTCCTTTATACATTTTTACATTATCATCCGGTCTTTTTCAATCAGTAGTATATGTTCTTAATCTACGACGACGATGTCTTGCTTGGCATTTTTCACGCTCACATGTTGGTAAGGCTGCACTGCAAAATGAGATGGAGTAGTCATCATAAGCCCAAAAACCTGTGGCGTACATGAGACACAAAGAAACGCAGCATCGATGAACACAAATAAAATTTTTAATTAATTTTCCACAATGATAATACGATTGAAATTATTGAATATTTAATATGAGATTTATCGCTTGCTAACTAAGCGTAGAACCAACAACGCGAAAAACGTCCAAAACGAGGATCGAACCAACACCCCCTATAGTCAAAGCCTCCGCACCGAATCAAGATGGCCGATCACCAAGCCCTACTTCCCGCAACCATAATATGAGTTTACGCAAGCCCACACTTTAAAATTGCAATTCCCGTTACTTTTAAAATTCATAACACCAGTTTTTATTTTCTCATTTAATCAAAAATTCAAATAAAAGCGGATTTCCTTAAGATGTATTTTTTAAAATAATAATCATGTAAATAATTATCATTCAAATAAATAAATACTGTTATTTAAATACTAAAAATATTAAAAATTAAAATCTTATTTTATTTATTTCCATTAGATTTCCATTTATTCCCTTCGAACCACATTAATTTGATTATTATTATTTTTTTTAAACCAAATTTTTGTTTGGCTTGCGTTTTTTAAATGAAAAAAAATCTGTCTTTTTATATTTTTTACGCAATCATTTACAATACAAAGGTTTGTCAATAGAGTTAAAGAATTTTACGGTTTTTTAAAAAGGCACTTTTGGAAAATAAAAAATGTTAAGAGGGTTACTTATTGTTTAAAAAATCTACTAAAAAGGATCTTAAAATAGAAATCATTTTTGATTTCTAAATAGACATGACTTAATTTTGAAATAGAATATTTCCTTTGCCTTATCAATGTCACAGTATTTTAAAAGAATAAGCATAAAAATAAATAATGAAATGGTCTTACGTATGTTAAAGGAAAAATCTTAAGTTTAATTATAACTTTATATCAATTTTTCTATAAAATATACTAAAATTTGTAATTTAAATTAGCTTTATAACCTAGAAGCTAAATTCTTTTATATGAGTGGAATTTGATGACTTGACTTAAAAACAAAAGTATTGGGGGGGGGGGAATTTACAAAAATATGTTGTGTGAGAAGATTTTTTCCCCCTTCAAATACTATCTTTCTTTAACACCCCCCCCCCACACACACACACTCCCATGTACTTTACTTATTATTATTATTAATAATTGAGGATTATTTTAAAGACAGGTATTATCTCTTATTTACTTATGTCATTGCTTTAACATTATTGTCATATAATCCTTTCTGTTATACATATGCAAGATATAAAATGTTTTTCACAAAATTAAAGCCAGAAGAATAAAAAATATATAAAATGCATGTTTTTTAGCTTTAATTATTTTATTATTCAGTATTTCCTTATAAGACTCTGCTTATCTATTATTTATATTTGAAAGTGCTTGGTAAAATCAATCATGTATGTATCATAACAGTTTTAAGTTTATTTTCTGTAACTATTTAAAGAATTTTTGTTAATTCATTATAATCATTATCCCCTCCCCCCGCTCAGAGACATGTGTAAAAATTTTCTTGTAAATATCTTTGAACAACCAATTATAAATAATTAATAATAAGACATTGTTGCACATAAGTTGCTGTACAAAAACATTCCCAAAACCTTTCATTTTTTTATTGGAGGGGAGGGGGGGGGGCTTATTTGTATAAATCGTAATTAAATATCAGCCGGTGCCACTGGGGTGGGGAAGATCCAACAACTCACCAATCTATAAATTTTAAAATTACTATTATTATTAAAGAAAAAATATGTTCCTTATCAATATATATATTACTTTTTAAATTACAGTTGTTATTTCAAATTATTATTATTAAAGAAAATAGCGATTCCTTATCAATTTATAAATTACTATTATAGATTATTATTATTATTATTATTAAAAAACTTTTTTTCTGTCAATCTAAAAATATTTTTTATTTATTGTTATTATTTAAGAAAAAATCTGTACCTTATAAATATATATTATTTTTAAATTACAATTATTATTATAAATTAAGAAAATTATTATTAAGGAAAATAGCGATTCCTTATACATTTATAAATTATTTTTAAATTACTATTATTATTATTAAAAAAATCTGTTTTTTAAATTAATTAATTTATTTTTATTTATTTATTTATTTTTCGTCAATCTAAAAAGTATTTTAAAATTATTATTATTAAAGAAAAAAATATTTTTTGTCAATCTAAAAAATATTTTAAAATTATTATTATTAAAGAAAGAAAAATCTGTTCCTTATCAATCTATAAATTATTTTTGAATTACTATTATTATTACCAAAGAAAAAATATGTTCCTAATCAATCTACAAATTATTTTTTAATTATTATTATTAGAGAAAAAAATGTTTCTTATCAATGTATAAATTACTTTTAATTTACTATAATTATTAAAAATTATTATTATAAAAAAAATATTTGCCCATAAAAATAACTTTAAAATTAAGAGTATATATAGAAAGAAAAAAAATGTCAAAACATCAAAATCATTATAAGAGCTGATATGCTAATTATGTACTAATGAACGCTGCAATAACAATAAATAAACTCTTTAAATATTTATGCATTTATTTAAACACTGCATCCAGATTACTGATAGTAAATTATTAAAAACTGGTAAAGAGTAAAATTATATAATTTAATAAGTATATTCGGATGCAAACTCATAAACTGGAGTTTAGATACAAACAAATAAATAATATTAGTTAAAGGACATAAACATATTATGCATCAATAATAACAAAGTCCTGTGAGGAAATACTGAAGGTTAAAATAAACTGGATAAAAAAGCCAAATGAGAAGCAGAAATATCATATTATTATCATTTAAAACAAAATACTAATTCAAAGTATAGGTAAATGATTCAAAGCTACTGTTGTAATACACGTGTGACTGGAAAATTAAATTGATAATCATTAATCTTACAAATATATGACAGAAATTATATTTAAAGCCTGGCTATTAAAACAATGACATAAGTAAACAAAAATAACACTTACTTTTAGTCTTTAAAATATCCAAATTACTTTATTAAAGCACAACAAATCATAAACAAAAAATGGCCATATGCGAACACGAGGCAGAAACATGCGCTACTGCTGGTACAGGGGAAATCACTCCCTTTTGGTCTTCGGACTAAAGGGTCGGCCAAATTGGCATTTTTGGAATTCGCTGTGAAGGCCTTGACTATAGGGGGTGTTGATCGAACCCGGAACTCTTGGAAAAGCACTGCAAGTGCTCTACCATTTAAGCTACGAGGAGGATGCTATGTTTGGCATTTGTATTTCAAAAGCTAACCGCCTTGGGAGTGGTAAAATTTCGTATGTGAACCCTATCTATGTACCGGATAATTCGACTCTGTAGAGGAATAGGAAAAAAATGAAAAAACGGATATCAGACACATTTTAAAGCAAAATTAAACAAATTAAAGACACTTGAAAGAAAGGTCAGGGCAGGCCTAAGGACGATGAAGCTACCAAAATATCCTGCCTACGTATTTCTTATTATCTGTCGTACTTCTCCAACAGTCCAATGTTAGAATCGTAAGAAAATCGCACTAACTAATAGATTTGATTAGATAATATTTGCTCCAAAAATTTCATCGGCCGATTTTCCTAGGGCAACCAATGCCTGACAATTTGTGTCCCTGACCAATGTCCCCTGCAATTGCAACCTATTTTCCAAATCACGTGACCGTTCTCTCCCGCCTTATCCAACCACTCAAAGTTCATTTATGTTGGAAGCAAGGTCACTTTTAATTAGTCTTCGGTGGGAGACAGGCATGTGAGTGAAACTTAAACAGTAAAAATATCGCTGAAAAAAGAAATACAGTCGAACCTCTATATAACGAAACTCCATACATCCAATTTCTCCATATAACGAATTTTTAGTAAGAACGGTCCTCTTTTCGCATGATTACATTAAAAACAGACTCTATATAGCGAAATATCTAACTCCATATAACGAATTTTTTCATAAATTCATCTTAATTTATTCAGTTTTAAAAAAGCTTCGAAATCATATGGAATCAATTTTCCATCACTTATTTTTGATTTATCGTTCAGTGGAGAGGTTTTTTTTTATGAATATTACTTCTCGCCTTATTCTTTAAATCTAACAAGTTCATCCCACCTCCCACACACCTTTCAACATCCTTCTCAAAACACAGTCAATTGAATTGTTACACATATAAGAGAGGAATCAATGAGAGCACATAAGAGAGACTTTCAAATGGAGGAAAATATCAACTACAATTTTTCATTCCTTGCTAAAATTTGAGAATTTTTTTTTGAGAGCGTAACAATTGTAATTTTAAAATCAAAATAACAAAAAATTTCAGATTTCTTCCTCTGAAATTTATGTAAGTCTTCCTTATTTGATTTTCATTATGCTTTCAAATAAATGTCTTTTCTCTTTTTTGAAACTGCTTAAATAAGTAAGAAATAAAATGTTAGGTTAATATATACTTTTAAACATTTCAAATTCTTAATTAAAAAGATCAAAAATAATATTTGTTCAAAATTTACACATTAAATACTATTTTTAACATCATACTCTATACATCGAATTTCTCTATATAACGAATTTTTTACTGGAACGATGGATTTCGTTATATAGAGGCTCGACTGTATATATATATTCATGGGATTTGTTTTTCAAAAAATCAATATTTATCTACACATATTTTAACTTGGAAATCATTTGAACGAATACATTACTCTTAAGGTGACACTCAAGTCACTCAAAAAGACCCGGATAATAAAGTTAAATCTATGGGTGCTTTATTTTTAAATCTCAATGGCGTCTATCGAGGCGTTATTTTATCGCTCAGATTTTAATATTTTTACATGCATTATTTCGCAGAGGACGATCTACAACCAGGCTACTGTTTACCTTTTCGATTTAGATTATATATATTATTTATTTTATGATAGTTCCAAATTCAGAACCGGTTCCAACCAGTTCTGAAAGTATTTTTTAAGAAAAAAAATGAAACTAAAATCGAGAAAGTAAGAACTACCTTGGTTGTAACTCGTCTTCAGCTATTCTATGAAAAAAAAAATCATTTAAAAATATTAAAATTTGAGCGAGATATTTAAGAATAACGACCCCATACACTTAACATTATCATCCGGATCTTTTTGAGTGACTACTGTGGGCTCTTAACATATATTTACAGTTCAGTCTGCTTATTTTAAGTCCCAGTTACGTATATATTTAAAGACAACTGTTTAAAAATGCATAGCTACAAAAAAGAATATTCTATGATTCTATAAAATCGATATTTCCTCCTGGCAGAATTTCAAATATTATTGGCGTTCAGAATGAAAATACTAAAAATGTTCCAGAAAACATTTTATATTATAAGAAAAGCAAGCTAAAGGATATCTTTCAAAAATTTGTATTTGTATTCTTTACTTTTTCCAAATAAAAAATAAATGAAATAACTTTATTTTCCTAAAGAGCTTACTTAGCTCTCTGCTGTCACAATATAAAAAGAATAAGTTATGAAAAATGCTTTGGAAGTTTCGGAATGTATTTCATAATTTACTCGTGATTTATAATTTTTCTTTATTTTTGTTAACTTTCATTTTCTTCTGGTATATTTTAAATATTATCGACGTTCAAAATAATAATACTCAAAATGTTTCAGAAAATGTTTTATACTATAGGGAAATTAAGCTGAATGATAACTTTCAAAAATTTATATCCGTATTCTTCAATATTTCCAAATATAATAAAAATGAATAGTAATGGAATTTATTTTATTAAAAATAGAAATAGTTTACTTAGCTCTCTTTTGTCGCAGTATAATAAGATATAGTTTTGAAAAATATTCTGGAAGATTTAGAAAATGTTTCATAATTTATTCGTGATTCATAATTTTTCTTTATTGTTTATTACTGTCATTTCCTCCTGGCAAAATTTTAAATATTATTGACGTTCAAAATAATAATACTCAAAATGTTTCAGAAAATGTTTGATAGTATAGTAAAGATAAGCTGAATGATAACTTTCAAAAAATTGTATCCGTATTCTTCAATATTTCCAAATATAATAAAAATGAATAATAATAGAATTTATTTTATTAAAAATAGAAATAGTTCACTTACCTCTCTTTTGTCGCAGTATAATAAGATATAGTTTCGAAAAATATTCTGGAAGATTTAGAAAATATTTCATAATTTATTCGTGATTCATAATTTTTCTTTATTGTTTATTACTGTCATTTCCTCCCAGCCAAATTTCAAATAATATCGACGTTCAGAATAAAAATACTAAAAATGTTTGATAGCGTAGAAAAAGCAAGCTGAAGGATAAGCTCCAAAATTTTACATATATATATTCTTTAATATTTCCGAATACAATAGAAATGAACAATTTTAGAATTTATTTTAAATAGTTTATTTAGCTCTATCCCGTCACATTATAAAATTATGTAGTTTTGAAAAATATTCTCGAAGTTTCGGAATATATTTCAAAATCTATTCGTGATTCATAATTTTCTTTATTTTTGTTAAACATTTTTTAATTACTCTGATTTATAAAGATAATGTATTAATGACAGCCAGAATTTTAATTCTTTCTCTGTTCTGTTACTAATAATAATTTTAGCATAAAAACCCCTTACTTTAAAATATTTAATTAAATAGTGCGACTCTTTGCTCTTTTTGTGCAAATTATTAACACCCATGGAAAAATCATACCCTAAACTAGTTTATTTCAAACTCATCTCACAGTTTTAATGAAACGGGGAAATAATAGCGTTCAAATTTCAGTAGGACTGAAATTTAATTTCAACCGAACATTAATTTTGAGATTATACCTCGAAGCATCAGTATTGAAATCGTTTTGAGACTTTCAAATTCACAGTCCTATTTAAAACCGTATGTAAATAGCTTCGGGTGTTCGAAAAGTTAAATAGCTTTCTGGATATTCGATGCATGTTAACGAAAATAACTCTTATAATTATTTCATAGGATATTACGCATTTGAAATAAATTATTACTACAGATAAATCTACATTGTACTTGGGAAAATGGAAGTTATTTTTTTTATTTTTTTTCTAGTATTTCGATCGTCTCACGAAATGATTATTTATTTGTCACTTATTTGTCAATCCGTCCCTCAGTGATAGGCTCATACACGAAAGTTCAAGACTTCTTTTTTCTTTTCTTTTAAACAAAATGATGACTTTCTAAAATTACAAAATTAAAAGTCTTAATTAACGTACGTTAATAACTATAAACCCCAATTAAAACAATGGAAAATAATAATTTTCCATTTCAATTCACCTAACAGTCACCTAACTAGTCACAATTCACCTAAAACACTGATTTTAATCAAAGTAGGACGATTTTCGCAAAAAAGTGAAAGGTTGCCATAAATTAACCCCGCTTGTAGAATAATAAATGTACTATATGTTTTGCAAATGGAATTTAAAATCTAACGGTCCAAAAAACTTGAAATATGTGAACACAGATTCAAAAAATTTTTCTCTTTCAGAAGTTATGTATATTTTTTTCTAAAATTAAATCTATCAGTAGAAAAATCTATTAAAAATTGATTTATATAAACACATTTTATTTTTTATTTAAAGAGAAGCAGTGTAGAACACATGCGTTTTAGAAATATTTCCTGGCTATTGACAAAAGTACTAGCAATTATTGCCGGCTTGTATTTTTTTTAATATTGCATTAAAACTTTCATTATCAAATAAAAATCTGCTTTAATGAAAGAAATATTTTCCAATTTCTTTTCCTCTCAGCAAAAACAATTTTAGAAATAGTACATTTATAGATTTTAAAGTTGCGAATAATAAGCTATTATTCGACGATTATTTCGAATATGTAATTTTCGTTTCTTCACTTATTATCATATTTTACGTCCGATTTTTTTTTTTTTTTTTGAAAAAATATTTAAAAAAAAATAAAATATTGCCTCTATTATTTATGAGAGATAGTAGCTATCACTATTTTCAAATATTAATATCAGGAAGAAAAAAAACTCAAATTAAGAAAAGTAAAGAAGTTATCAATTTTAAAAATTTAGATACTTTATAATAGTAAAAGCTTTTTGATAATTCGGGCGTGGGCCTTAAAGTTCCTTTTTTACCTCTTCGGGGTATAACTAGTGTATTTTAAACATTTAATTAAAGTACAGCAAGATTCAACTCACTGTATCAATTTCCTGTCCATTCCATCTCAGGGGGGGGGGGGGGGGGTGGCCCTAAATGTCTGGGGATGAAATAGACTCCAGATAGATGTCGGGTTCGAAAAGTCACCCCTTTCGGTAGGGGCTTCAAATGAGCTGAAATAACTTATTGGTACAGATGAATTATTATTATTACATTTGGAATATTGGAAGTTATTTTTTTTTATATTTTTTTGTGTTTCGATTGACTTACGAAATGATTATACTCACACTTCTTTTTCGGTCCGTTCGTGTGCGATAAGCTCATATTCGGAAACTCCAGACTTAAAAAAAATGAATTTGCCAAAATTAAAAAATTAAATGTCTGAATTAACGCACGTAAATAATTGTAAACCATAATTAAAACAATGAAAAATGATTTATAAATCACCTAAAGCATTGATTTTAATCAAACTAGGACGATTTTCGACGAGTGGAGAGTTGTCATAAAGGCACGTAAGACATGGTGACGTCACTGCAACGTCGTTGTGAAGTCACATTGTGACTTTGTGACCATCGATTGTCGATGTGACACCTCGTGATGTCGATGTAAAGTCACAGTGACTAAAATGTGAAGTCGTTATGGCCATTTTAGAGCTTTTTTGTGACGTCACATTGTGAACACTTTGTGACGTCACAATGGGACCAATTTGTGAGAAGTGTGTCATTTGTGACTACTTTGACATTAACATTGTGACGAAACTATGACAAAAGCGACGGTATTAAAATTGCCGGAAACATGTTGTATAAAGTAAATAACATGTTTTGAAAAATATTTGTAATTTTCTAAAAAATTTTAAGAAAGTCACATCTTAGTCACAATGTGATGTCATTAAATGGTGGAATTTTCGTCACAGATGTGATGTGACCAAAGTGACTCACAGTGACGTCATTGTGACGTCACTGTGACCATGCATGCTATGAGGGCCGCTTGTAGAATAATAACCATTCTAACATTCCAAATACAATATAGATTTATCTGTAGTAATAATGTATTTCAGCTCATTTGAAGCCCCTACCGAAAAGGGTATCTTTTCAAACCTGACATCTATCTGGAGTCTATTTCATCCCCAGACATTAAGGACCAACGTCCGTGGGGTGGAATGGACAGGAAATTGATTCTTTCATGTAACACATCATTTTAAAGCTCCTGGATTACACACTTAAAATGAAATAGGGGAAAATGAAATAGCGTCTCAGGAAAGAGCTTAATTTAGTGAATCGTGAGTGAGATTTTTTGTAAACGTATTACTTGATTTAACTCTTTATCTACCGAATTATAAATTCATTAAAATTATACATTCTAAAGCATTTTACTTAAATTATTTAAACTAAATTAAACGATTAACATAATCCTTTAATAATTTTTTGTAGGATTTTAGAAGGTTTGAAGGATTTAGAAGGATTAATTAAATTTGAATTCATCGGGATTTTGTGTAATATTTATAATCTCGCTCAAATTTTTTATTTTAAGTTGGTTTCTTAGCATTTTGTAGAGTTATAAAATGTACAAATATGATGTTCTTACAGTGTAAATATAAAAATATTTCCAAATTGAAAAATCCCCCTTCCTATCCCTCAGCGCCTAGAAAGCTGGAAAGATGCAAAGGCAAAAGAAATCATCCTTATAAAAATATTTTTGTTTTGTGTATCCAATAATGTTTTTGGAACAAAATAAAGTAAAATATCTAACTCATTCTAAACAATATTAAAACTAATTGACATATTAAAAGAATTTTATAATAAGTAATTTTAATGGTATTTATAAGTACTGTCGGTAGATAAAGGGTTAGATTGCGTATTTAAGTTTTAACCACATTGATCTAAATTGCTTAAAAACAACTTTTTCCCTCGAGTTGTTTCAACTCATTACGAGAAGCTGGCTTTCAAATCGTGGGATGAGTGGATTTCAGCTCAACTTGAGTTATTTTCTGCCTGGTGTTTAAAGAGAGTAGACATTACTAAGCACCTACTTCCCATCCTTATAACTCATTTTTTCAACACTAAGGATATTTAAAGAAGGGATATGATTCAATTCTCATGAAAATATTGTAGCCTGAATTGAGCTAATTTTGTTTTACATTTTACTTACCCATCATACGTAATATAGGGTAAGTCTTGCAAGCGTTTTGAAAATCGAAAAAAAATTTTTGACGGATTTACACGTTTTAGATAGTGAAGAGTCCGAAAAACATATTTTTAGAAAAAAAAAATTGCCGTCCGTCTGTCTGTCTGTCTGTCTGTCTGTCTGTCTGTAAACGCTCTATCTCCCGAACAAATTGAGATAGAGACTTGAAATTTTGTATGTAGTTAGTATGTAAGAATGGGACGAAGTCTATTTAATATCAGCGACCTCGATTATCCGGAACTATTTTTTTCGGCCCCTCGAAAAATTCGTTCTGATGAAAGGTATATAAAAATTTTCGAATTTTTTTGTTTTAAGGAATGGACGTAAAAGGCAATAAAATAACACACATTTTGCATATAGAACGAAGTTGATCGGATTATTAGTTGCTGAGATATTTGTAATCCTGTTTTCCACATTCTTCGATTTTTCATGACTCTGTATTTCATTCAAATTTCAATTCAGAGGTATATTTTAATTGGAAATGAGACGCTTAATCCGACACAGTTAATTGTTAGTTAATAGAATTATTATTTTTGGAGTTATAAGGATGTTTCTTTTACGCAGTTCGGTACTACTTGAGTAGTTTGGCGTTTTATATAATTTGTCGAAATTGGTACATCAGCAGTTCTTTAATAAAGCATTACTATGTATATTAACAATATTTAAACTTTGTTTATGAATTGCAATGCATTGTATAAATAGTTTTCACATGTTTTATTTTCATATACATATCCATGATGGGTAAGTATTACGGTGGCCCCCAACGACTAGTTTTTTATGCCATGCCGTTTTAAAAGCGTAAGATATTTTATACAAAGCAGGTAAAATATTTGTTGTGATAGATATATTAAATTGTTTATGGTATAATAATCCTCAAGTTTTTAAAAAAGGAAATGTATTTATTAATATTAATGATTCTGGATACAATTTGTCAATAAATCAATTTCTTGTATTCTGATTTATTTTTAATAATGAAATGAAAAAAATGTCAGTATGTTTTGCTAAGTAATTTTTCTAAACGATATATTACACTATCACATTTTTATTTTCATTTATTGAAGTTCTTTTTGCATAAACCTCTAGACATTCTTTTCCATCAAAATAGAAGCGCATCTTCAAAGGAAAAAAAAGCACCCGCATTACTCGCATCCTATTACGTTACGCTAATTAAATTGCTCTCTTATGCAATAGAAAAATAACTATGATTTTTCAGAAAGATTCTGATTTTTCCAAACTTCTAATCTGGTGTATGTTCATTAAAACTTTGGACACGGGAAATATGATTAATTACCCACGAAGAAATTACAGCTGTAATTGGGTTGATTTTATTGTAGATGTACATTCATGCATATATATATATATATATATATATATATATATATATGTAAATATATATGTGTGTGTGTGTGTTTGTGTACGTAAAAGAATCTCGCCTTAATTCTAAATAAATTATATTCAAATTATTTTATATTTAACTTTTCCTCTTTCTTTTTGTAATGTTTGACGAATTATTTATACTAAAGAATTTTAATCTACGCTTTCTTTATTGTATTTTATACTAAAAAACATGAATCTGTTAAAGCAACGTCTTCCGTAGAATTCCATTATTTAAATTTATTCTTTCATTTTTTTCATATCTTTTTTACTTATGTTCCTAAAATTCATTCGATTAACCAGAGTTCCCGAACAGTCACGCCTGGCGACTGTTTGTGGAATTTATTACGTCCGATGGCCTGAGAGAACTTTTTTTTTTTTTTTTTTTTTTTTTACCGCAAGGTAAAATTTTGAATTGAATAAAATCTCATTTTCTAAGAAATTAATTTGCAACTTATATCTTAGCCGTAAAATCCTGTATTTAGCGCCTGTTCGTATATAACCTCGTTACATTGACTTCGAATCAGAGAATTCTACATTTTTTATTTGCTAAACAAATTCCTGTCATTTGGCAAAGTTCAAGTCTTTTAATATGAGGAATTTCTATTTTTAAAATCACCTCTATGGTTTTCTGTGACGACATATTACGTTGATATTGAGATCAGTCCGTAGTTTGGTGGAATTGTTTCATTATCATGTGTATGACAAATAAAGGTGCTTAATAAACGTCATCTATGAGTTCTTTTAATGCGAAATTTTCAAGATTTTCATTCGATATCTTACTACAGTATGTCACACAGGACTGCAAATTAAACATTCTACGATTCCGTGATGGTTGGAAACGGTTCCTTACGTACTGGCTTTTTCATTATGCATTATTGTGGAAAAAAAGTCTCACATATATATACAGGGTTCTTACGCATCAGGTGAAGCCTGTGCTTTTAGGCGGTTTCGCACCAGAAAATCCATAATGAACTGAAATACCTAAATTAGAATTATTTCCATTAAATAAAGCAAACATTAATTTACAAACATTCTGGTTACAGACCCTTGTAGCGTACGAATCCTTATATACATATATATATATATGTATATATATATATATATATATATATACAGGGTGTCCCAAAAGGTCGTTTACAAACATAACATGCTGGTCTATCATATCATGATAAACAATATTAAATAGGAAACTAAGGGTCCCAAACGTCTTCCAAAGGAGATAAGCGCCATAAAAGTTTAGTATCCAAAAATTCAAATGATTATAAAAAACAGAAAAATTGGTCGATTCGTTTGCGGTTTTCACTAAAACTATTCTTTATGTCAGTATTTTCTTGAAAATAAATTATAAAGATAAATTTCAAAAAATGTCTATAGAGGGCGCTTTAGACTTTGGAGTAACGATAAACTAGTTTTTACCATTATTTTTTGCATCTCATTAAATTTTTTTAGAAGCTTAAACATGAACTTAAATTTTGAGCTCAAAATCTAAATCGTTGGAAGTGGTTAAGTAGCGCAAACTGAATTGCGGGGGGAGGTTAAAATTTCAAATGATTATAAAAAACGGAACAAATGGTCAATTGATTTGCGATTTTCACTAAAATTATTCTTTATGTCAGTATTATCTTGAAAATAATTTATAACGATAAAATTCAAAAAATTGCCGATACTACTTAGACTTTGGAGTAACGTACAACTATTTTTTCCGTTATTTCTTGCATCTCATAAATTTTTTTTAGAAGCTTAGACATAAACTTAAATTTTGAGATAAAAATCTGAATCGTTGGGAGTGGTTAAGTAGCGCAAACTGAGCTGTGTTCAATGGGGGTGGGGAGGTTAAAATTTCAAATGATTATAAAAAACGGAAAAATTGGTCGGTTTTCGCTAAAACTATTCTTTATATCAATATTTTCTTGAAAATAAATTTTACGGATATCTTTCAAAAAATTCCGTCAGAGGGCGCCTTAAACTTTATAGTAACCAACAACTATTTTTAACCGTTATTTTTTGTGCCTAATAAAATGTTTGTAAAAGTTCAAACTTAAATTTTGTGCTCAAAATCTGCATCGTTGTGAGTAATTAAGCGGCCAAAAATTAAACTGCGTTCGAGGGGTGGAGAAGGTAACATTTCAACACCTGAATTTATTTTCAAGAAAATACTGACATAAAGAATAGTTTTAGTGAAAACCGCAAACGAATCGATCAATTTTTCTGTTTTTTATAATCATTTGAATTTTTGGACCCTAAACTTTAATGACGCATATCTCCTTTGGAAGACGTTGGGGACAATTAGTTTCCCATTTAATATTGTTCATCATGATATGACAAACCAGCATGTTAAGTTTGTAAACGACCTTTTGTTGAAAATTTTGTAAAGCATGCGTTTATCTTTAAAAACCTGAAAAAAAACTATTTATTTACGAAATTAATGAAGAATTTGTGAAATAAATTTTTCTTAGCTGCCTGGCATTTTTGAAAACGTTTCTGAGTATGTTTCATAGTGCAATAATCAGTTTTCTGAAAACGAAATATATCCTCTATGTTGATGTCACAATACTGACTGATAATCCAATCTGGTACACATCTGGACCCCGCACATAACATCATAATTCCCCGTTTGCCGTTTAAAGCAGGTGTGGACTTTCTTTTTAACTTTGAATTTTCTTGTTGTTGCATTATTTTTCTAAGTATTTGAAAAATGAGACATAAATCACTACGTTTACATAATCGAAAACAAAACAATTTTGGCCCCAGATGAAACATGTGACGTCATGTGCAAGCAGTCTATATCTCTTTGTCGAAAGATTGTAATTCTTATGTAATTATTTTTTCATGCAGGCGTTTAATAGACAAACATACAAAATTAACAACATTAGCATTAACATAAATATTAGCATTATTTTGTTACAATTGCATGCACAAATTCCGTTATGCATCTAAAATTTTTTAATTGAGAGTTGATAGAATACCAAAAATTATTTTTTTGGCGAACAGAGAACTGATTAATACATTATAAATGTTACTGGAAAACAATTCCAAAAATTACAAGCAACTAATATAAATTTATTCAAATAAATATTTTTTTAAACTTTGAAAACATATAGTTTTTTTTGAGGTTTATAACGATAAAGAACACTTTTTGTAATCCTGGATGACTCGGAACAAGTTTTTTATACATTTGTGTTCGTGGTTATTGTATATTTTCGTGGATTAAGAAACATTCATCTATTTTTACAGTGTAAAGAAATCCTCATTTTTTTAATGAAAAAATTATGAATGCTTAATCTACTTTACGCGCTTTAAGAAAGTGCGTACAATATTTTGTGTTGGTTGTATTAAAAAAATCTTTTTAATCTTTGTAAATTCTTTGATGTGACCAACACCATCACAAATTGAGTTTCAATTCTTAAGGCAATATACATTATCTGCAGAAAAAATCGCTTCAATTCTCGTTTATTAATGTTTCTACCACATCCTTTTTTATGAAGGTAAAAACTCAATCTTAAAAAAGGATGTTAAACAATTTTATATTAGGCTAATGAAATTCCTCTCGTATGCAACAGAAAAATGTACTTGACTTTTCACAAATTAGATTACGATTTTTCTACATACCTAATTTGATACATGCATCGAACAAATTTTTGAGCTTGGGAATTTTATTAACTACTGATGTAAAGAACACAATTGGAATGTAGCTTTTTTTCTTGTTCTTTTAGTTTTTTTAAGTCTTTATGCTGAAAAGAAAAAAAATATATATACATTTTTTTGCAATCACTAAATTCCCGTAAGACATGGTGACGTCACGGTGACGTCGTTGTGAAGTCACATTGTGACTTTGTGACCGTCGATGTGACGTCACGTGACGTCGATGTGAAGTCACAGTGACTAAAATGTGAAGTCGTTATGGCCGTTTTAGAGCTTGTTTGTGACGTCACATTGTGGCCACATTGTGACGTCGCAATGTGACCAATTTGTGAAAAGTGTGTCATTTGTGACGATTTTGTCATTAACATTGTGACGTAATTGTGACGAAAGTGACAATGCTTTCAAGTCACATTGTGACCAAATTGTGAAATACAGGGTGAGTCCAAAATCATGGAACAAACTTTGAGGGGGCGGTAGGACTCACTATAGCAAATAATGATGGCACAGAAATATATGACCGGAAGTGACCCGTCAAGACGCTACACTAGTCACCAAAAAAGACCCGGATGGTAATGTTATGTCTATGGGGGGGGTGTTGTTTTCAAATATCTTGCTCAAATTTCAATATTTTACATGATATTTTTTCCATAGGATAGCTGAGGACGATCCACAACTAGGCTAATTTTTACTTTTTCGATTTTGGTTATATTTTTTTTATATTACAATAGTTTCAGTTTCAAAACCGGTTTAAACTGGTTCTGAATTATTGTGGGCTCTTAATCTGTAACCAAAATCAAAAAAGTAAAAACCAGCCCAGTTGCAGGTCGTCCTCAGCTATCTTATGAAAAAAAAATATGCGAAAATATTAAAATTTTAGCGAGATATTTGAAAATAGCGCTCCCATACACTTAACATTATAATCCGTGTCTTTTACAGTGACTAGTGTGGCGTTTTAACGCGTCACTTCCAGTCATACATTTCTATTCCATAATTATTTATTATAGTGAGCTCTACCACCTCCCTTAAAGTTTGTCCCATTATTTTAGACTCACGATGCAGATCGTTTGTGACAAAACTTTCGTTAACACTGTGATGATTCTGTGACGATTTAACTTTTCTTAACGATTCTCTAACAATTTAAAAGAAACAGGATCTGCTGAAGCTATAACTCCACGCCATGTTCTGTTAAAATAGGGTTTGAGTCCTAAAATCATATATTGACAATTTATGAACAAATACTGTATAATATATAAAAATAGTTACCTGCAGTAAGGAGACTTTCTTCTAAATTAAAGTTAAAAATTCGATTTACCTCACATGCCTTACAACTCTGGTGTTGTTTTCAAAATTTGAAAAATATTACCTTTCAAAAATATTTATATATTTTTCCCCACATGCTGAAAATTGCATAGCTTCAATTTTATTTATAACTGACACACATTTTGTAGTATGTTGTTCAAACTGTTTAATCTTTTTGAACTTTTTAAAAAAAAAACTTTTACTCGCTTTAATATCCACAAATTTCAGCACATATCTAAAACTGTACAGCTTGCCAATATTTCTGACCAATAATCCTGATGTCTATAAATATATAGGGTGGATGCTCCAGTGTTGGCCACATTAAGAGAAAAGTTGAAATGGAAATTTTATAGTTTTAGACTGAATAAAGCATATTAAATCGCAATAACAGTATTCTTTAGTAAATTTAGTTGTCTTTCTGTTAATTATAATAACTTTCTATCAAATATTTTAGATTGTGAGTAATAACTCGTTAAGTAATTTCTTTCAATTTGCACCAGTTTTGGCCACCCCTGCACCAGTTTTGGCCGCCCTAATATCTTGTAATTTTGCAAACATTTTAACTGATAATAAGTAAAAATAAAGCATTTTTGTGCAAAATCTGTTTTACCACACAGATATTTGTTTGCTGTATAAAAAAGATTTGCATTTTTTTAAATGAAATCATAAAAACATCGAATAAAATATACTTAAGCTGATTTTAACTGAACATTTAAATTTAAAAACAAAAAATATATTTAATTCATAAAAAAGACTTATAGGACATAAAAAGCTTATTTTAACATTTTGCATATTTTCATGTATCTATATCATATGTTATACTATACCAATATTTACAGTTATATGACTAGAATCTTGAAATTATTCCATTTTTACATGAAATAGTATTTTGACAATCTCTAAAATCCATTTTTTTTAACTGATTTTAAACTTTAATTCCTCGTACTTATCTGCCTGTCAGCCTAATCATTTGGAGTTAGTTTTCTTCAAACCTTAGATTTCCTTGTGTAAATATTGGCTAGGATCTTAGAAAGACCTTCACAGAGGGCATCTCCCTTCTTTTTTGGCCCATATCTCTCATATAGATAATTGGCCATCATAAATAGCACAACCCTATTACTTGAGATTCAAAAATAGTAAAAACTGGTCTCCATTCTGTAAACTTTTGTTGCAAGGTAGAACGAGATACTACAAAACTTAACCATCTTGAAAAGCTGACAATGAATTTTGAAAAGCCATAATTTTACTTCCTATCTTATAACAGTGTTTAATCTAGACCATTTTTAAGAGTACAGAATTGTCTTTTTTAAACTTGTTAAAATGAATCCTATTTATAGTATAAAGATTTTCACATTATTTGTTATTTCTAAATTCATGTGCTTGAAATTTTGCAAAAGTTATGCAACTTCCTCATTTTGTTTTGAAAAAATACAAGAAACCACTAAATCATGCTGTAATTTTATTGAACTTTTAAATTTATAAGTCATAAAACATTTCTAAATATATTGCTGAAATTTTCACTATAATTAGTCTTGTGGCCAAAAGTGGAGCATATTGTTGTGCCATTTTTGGCCACACAATGGCCATAACTGGTACACATAGCAAATTTAAAGCACGTACTAGCACGTAAAGCAAGTAGTTTTGGCCACCCCTACTTTAAGCTGTAAAAATAATTAATTTAAATATGAAATTGCAACAGAGAGAAAGCCTACTTCATAAAGCTTCATAGCAATCTGTTTCAGAACAAATAAAGTTCGATAAATCCCTAATATTGAAAGATTGTGAAAACTTGTTACCTAAGCAAAAACCTTAATATATGTGAGTGCACACTATAGTTTTACACTTTTTTCTTTTCTTTTTTTTTTTTTTTTTTTTTTTGCAAGTCATTTTTTATCAAAAAATAAACAAATGGGATTGAAAATAATAAAAGAGTGTTAGATTAAGGAGTAAGAATGCATATAATTTGTTAAAATCAATTTACAGCCTAAATAGAGGGTAAATCATTCCAATGTGGCCAAAACTTGTGCAGTTGCCAAAACTGGAGCATCTACCCTATATCTTTTAATTATCTTTTGTTGTAATTTTCCAACTGATTGATAAAGTGTCCAGGTCAGGATTCGAACTAAGCAGTCTTTCGCGCAAATTGTCAATACTTTGTCGACTGAACTATCCTGGAAGAATCTGACGCACACAATTCACACAGTGAATACGAACGCATACTTATCATTATTATATATAACCCTATGTAATAATACTTTATTTTTTTTTCAAACTACTCGTATGATAAATGCATACTATTCGTATGAGTATATATAATGATATTTCTCCGGGTGAATTGTGCGTGCTAAGTTGCTCTGTTGGAAGAGCATTGGCAGCATACATCGAGGGTCTCTAGTTCGAATCCTAATCTAAACATTTTTTTACTCATTTTGGAAAATTAATATTCGTTTGATTAATTTACCAATTAAAATCATTCTGTTAAATATAATATAGAATTATCTTTTGATAAAACTCCGTGAAGTTTATGCGCAATATTTGTAATATACAGATTTTATTTAAAAATCGAGTACTAATGAAGATGAGGCAATTAGTTCTAGTATTACGCTTAGTTATTTCCTTACTATAGTGGCCTGTGCGCATGTATGATTACACCAAGGTTTAAATTCGTAGTTAAACTCATATATATATATTGTATATGTCATATAGTGTAGATGTGCCGGTAAAGGTCATCCTTATGGAATTTATTTTTAAAAAGTTTCCTTATTAATAGTTATAATTATTAGATTTCATTTTTTTTTTCGTATTAGATGAATCTATTAATAGTATTTAAGTATTCTCAGTCTCACTTCCCAATATTAGACAAAATTTTATTGAAAATAATAGAAATACATCAAACACTAAAAATTTCAGTAATGTACATCCCACAAAAAAGTACATGTAATTGTTTTTATGACTATTTAGAACCAGGATTTAATGAACACATACTAATGGAACAAAATTGTTATTTTCAGCACCATTTAACAATTAAGATATAAAAAATTAATAAAATAATGCGATAATTACTCATTTTTTAAAATCAATAATTGTTATTATCACAAAATCAATATCTTAATTATTTTAGATACATGGTTTAAAATAATAAATGTCATGGAATTACAGTTATCAAATTTTTGGGATTATGAGAAATTCAGAAAGGTAATAAAAAAGTTTTAAAAAATTTGTTTTTGCAATATTAGTGCATAAATTAATATATTTATCACTATTTTCAACAGTTAAACAACCCCAAACTCCTTTATATATTAATTATAACGTTAACTTTTGATTATGCATACATTTTTAAATTTATTAATATTTGATTTTAACCATGTAATTAAAAAAATGTGATTAAAGTGCATTTTAAAAATAATGTTATTAACTATTTTCAAATCGTTGACATGCTGTTCCGTATTTCAACAAAATAAATGTTAAATTTATTGAATTTACTAAGGTAAGTGGATTCAAAAAAATTAAATTAATATGATACTTATTCCTTTTATAACATGTTTTTTACGAAATTCACAGAAATCATTATAAAAAAAGCAGGAAAAATAACATTTTCTTACCTCTTTCTTAACGGCATTATCCTCTAATTCAAGTTTCATAATCCAAATAGCGAAGATAATTTCGAAGTCGGAATGTCCGAATGAAGTACATTGACATTGGCGCGCTCATATTAACGAAACGCCACTGACAATGTATTTTTTCGGACCGGCATTTTATATAAAATGTCAACTGATCGCATTTCTGCATAACTTTTTAAAAATTTTCAACTTACGTACTAAATATACACGCATAACATCATAACAAAGTTACTAGAGCAGCTGGCCTAATATTCTAAAGAATAAATACACTAGTGTCAACTATTCTGGTTGTTGCCAAACGATATTTTTTAAGCAGGTGATTTTTTGTTATTATTGGTTGTTTGAGCTTCGAAGATTTATAAGTTGAATGCACATGCGCATTAGTTTTATGAGGGTATCCCTAATTAAAATTTTGAGTTAAATTTTTTTTTCACGCATTTCTATTTTACTTTCAATTAGTTTCAAAATACAGTGGAACTTTCATTTAATTAATAATTCATATTTAATGAAATTATCTACTTTTTTAATTTTCTGTTGAACCTTCTTTTAGAACGCAATTAACATTTAAATTAATATTCATATTAAAAAAAAATTCTTAGCAAAATTTGTTGCCCTTCCGTGCATGCACAATATTCAAAAGGATAGATTGCTGTTAAGATTGATTGGTGAATATATTTCAGCGGATTGTACGAATTGAAATTATGTATTTATTTTATCTTTTAAATAAAAAGGAAAAAATGCGAAAATTTTTCGATATGCTAAGAAAGGGATTCTAGTTCCGCGAAAATATTATAGGTCCATCCTCTGATTACTTAAAAAAGATGCGAAAGTTTTTATGAGTGTATCTTTCATAAGAGATCGCACACAAAGTAATATTCGAATTTTTTTTTAATTTTTCGATTTGAAATACAAGAGAAAACGAGAATTAGAACTCTGCGATTCAGTTTTTGTTTCCCTTCCTTTATTACGCGGTTTTTTAGATATTATACTAATGATTTTTTTATGTGGCTATATTGCATAACAAAAAGTACTATCCAAATTAAAACACAGTTTTATAATATTTCCATTTTTATTTGTAGTTTACTATACAAATTTCATGAATTTTCGTGGATTTCTATTCAACGATATTTTTTTCATAACGAAGCATTTAAGTGTAACGAGAAATTTCCTTAAATGGAAGTTTCACTGATAGGTTCATTGCTGGGTGCTTAGTTTCATATGAATGGAGGTTTATCTCATATATGTGATATGACGTACATGTTACATGCAGTGCATGTAATGTGTGACATAAGAGCGATTGCACAATATTCTTCTGCAATGCCAGAAAACACGTTTTTTTACCAGTAAATAACATGGTTTGGAGAATTTTTGTAATTTTCTAAAGTTTTTTAAGAAAGTCACATCTGAGTCACAATGTGACGTCACTGAGAGGTGGCATTTTGGTCACAGATGTGACGTCACATTTCAGTCACAATGTGACGTCACTGAGGGGTGGCATTTTGGTCACAGATGTGACGTTACATTTCAGTCACAATGTGACGTCACTGAGGAGTGGCATTTTGGTCACAGATGTGACGTGACCACAGTGACTCACAGTGACGTCACTGTGACGTCACTGTGAACATCCATGCTATGTGGGTTACAATTAATAAACAGTATCTATTTTTTATTTGAAATATGAAAAATTAGAAACACTAATTTAAAAATAAATACTCTATAGTTTTAAGGTGAAATATATAATCATCAGTTAATGTTTTGTTTCTCAAATAAAGTATACCTTAAATACTTAACTTGTTAAAAAATTAAATTTATAAATTTCGGATTAATATACATACATACATATATATATAAGGTATTTGTACCGTATACGGACAGGGCTCTCAATATGGACACCCCTAATATTTTTAAAGGTAATAATTTTGATCGAGAGATGGCTCAATATTTTCGCGAAGAAAAGCAGTTGAAAAGATAATTAAGGCTGGAAAGTGGAAAAAAGCACGCTATTCGCCAATTAGGAGGAAACTTGTTGTTTCGAAATGTGCTGATCTTAATTACTTGTAAGCTTAAATTCCTATTAGATATGGCAAAATTACATTAAATGTTGAAATGTGGAGTATTTTAGAAAGCTAATAAAACATATTTTCGATTGCTATTGCATATTTTGCTTTAAAATATTTTCCTTATTCATTTGTTACAAGATTTAGTAAAATCAGCCCGGTTCTCAATATGGACTTATTATGTCCCCTTCGACTACAACTGTAAGAATGAAGAAAATTCAAAGTTGCCAAGCAATAAATTGAAAACGCCCCAAAGTTGTAAAATCTTTATTCAACACGATGCCTTTTGAACAATACCCTAAAAACCTTCCTCCAAAAAACCCTTGCAGAAAAATAAAAAGAAGCCCTCCCCCCAGTAGGATATCTGTTGGCGAAATCGTAGGTATCAATGGTATGATTTCCTCAACAAAGGAGAGCTGGTATTGCTTCTTTTGCAGTATTGATGTTTTTTCAAACATGCAGCCATGTATCACATCTGTCAGATATGTTTATGAGGATTATGTGGGACTTACTGCCCATGGTGAAAAAGTTTATATTTGTCCATGCTGTGAGGGCGTAATACCAGATGTAAATTCGCAGACAGATGCAATAAAGCTAAGCAAAACCACCAATATTATTTCATAATATTTACTAGTAACTAGGGGGCTTTGCATGGGTCTTCGAAGGGTAAAAACCAAAAATGAGCCCCCCCCCCCTTTCTAAAACGCATGTTCTGAAGATATTTACTGCCCCCCTCCTCCTCCGAATACTTTAAGATGCATTTTTTATTCCCTCTCCTCTAAAATTCCTTGGAGAAGTGGCTCTTCCATACACACTGTGTAGAAATTCAATAACGAAACACCTGTCCATAATAGGTACAGGTAGTTCCTTATATGGACTCTTGTAAACATTTTTTTTTTGTTTTTATCATTTAAATTAAACCAGAATAAACCAGAATTAAACCAGAACAAGGTTGCTAATTTTAATAATGATAGTCAATAGTCCAAGGATAGTGGTCACATATTATTGGAGTCGTATGACTTGTACATGGGGGTGAAAAAAATACATTTTCCTTAGGGTGTCCATATTGGGTACAGGTACCTTATGTATATATATATATATATATATATATAAATTAGTTTTAGCCTAGTTAAAATATCTTTTCTTATATTGATAACCCTCCGATATTTCTCAAAACTTTAATGTATTATATAACAATATTTAAATACGTTTTAAGCAAAGAAATTAAAAAGTCTGTGTTTTTGTCATTGTTTTTAAAACAGACTGATGTACATAAAGAAAATGTATCAGAAATGTTTAAAGGCATCCACGAATTGTTGAATAATATCAGTGCATAGCAAAAAAAAAAAAAAAAATCGAATTGTAAATTTTAATAAACATTTTCAAATTCGATTGTTTGAGGATGTTCTTAAATCAAAAAGAGCAACTTTAGGATATAAGTTTTATTTCCTTTTTGTACGGAAATACATGACACTATCAGTTGTTGTTATTCAGAATCTACCTAATCGCACTCATTTTTCTGTTTATGTGCATATGCAACAGATATTTCAGAATAAGCCGTCAAAAATGATGTTTTGAACCGCATTTTCCGACGAAAGCAGAAAAACCAGCCACCGAAATGTGGAAAATCTCGTAATCACGTGATCAAAAGAGTATATAACTCAGTAGATAACTTAATTATAATAAAATGGAAAACTGAGCTCGATTCGAAAGTGTTTACATAGCCAACGCCTTTAAATTTATATCTTTCCAATAAAAAATGAATTTGTTAATGTATGAAAACGTTTTGCGCTTATTGAGCAGAACAATTGAGAAGAACCTCAATAAGGTATCGAAAATTTTAAATAATTATTCAAAAATCTTAAAAAAAAATAGATTTTTCCTAGGCAACTGAATTTTGATTCTTAACATTAAAACATCTGATCAAATACAAATTAAAGTTCTTTTAAGTATAGTGTACCGAAAACGATTCAATGTTTAAGTTTGTGAAAGTTTGATTTCACTAATTGCGGTGTATTGCTAATCTACAAAAAATATTAAACTTTTCTTTTACCAAACACTATCACTTTTTCCGTTATGACGTGAATTTTTAAAGACACATAATTAAAGAACTTATTTAAAGAGATTTTATTATACACATAAAAATATTACTAGAAATGATTTTGACTCACTAAAAGTTTAATTCTCTTAGGCAAACACACTATAGTCAGAAGAGAAAGGTGTGTTTGCTGAATTTCCTTGGAGTTATATAAGATAAATATAAATAACATATTATTGCTGCAAGTTAATTACAAAAATGTTTACATTGTATTTTTCTCGAATCTAAATTAGTATATTCTCCGATGCTGTGATTTTTGTCGATTTTAATCTCAATGAAAGAGTCAATATTAACACCGTTAGTTCTAAATCTAATATCGGATTTTTGATTTTTGTATTAAAAAATGTAGTCCTTCTTTAATATTAATCGGGATTTTGTTGAATAATTGTCTAAACTAAATATTTAATAATATTCAAATATCTTTTGTTCATGAGATTTTTTAAAATTATAATCAAGAGAAAATATATATTTATAATTAACTTTCAAACGAAATTTAAAGATTTTCTAAAAGAATCCTATGAATTTTAATAATTCATTTTACTTAACAATGTTAAACAAGTTAACTATATTTTACAAATTCTTTATCGTATTCTGAAATGAATGAAATTTTTTAAATATTGCACCACCCTTAAGTTTTATAAATTGTTCATGTTAAAATAAATATAAATACGAAATTAGTTAAAAATTTTTGAAAATCCCTTTCATAGATTTAAATTTACGAATAGAAGAAAAAGCTTTGGTTTAACATTCTTTGAAAATTCAAGCGACAACCCAGAACACGTAAAGTCTAATATTTCTGTTACATGGACCCCTATTTGTTTGCTTTATGCATGTAAGCACTTTCAATGTTATTATAAAAGATGGACCTTTAAAAATGTTCAATTAAGTGCCATATTTCCGATAAAAAATAACAATATATCTATTACATGAATGGTTCAACACTGTTAAAAATATTGCCCTATTTTGAATCAAAATTTGGAAGTGAATAGCTGCCACTGAATTATGGAGAAATCTTGAACTAATATTTGGAGCTGGAAGCATAGTTCCAATAGTTGGAAGGAGATTGAAATAGGAAGCTCCAAATGTTGGTGCAAGATTTCACCATCTTATGGTGGCAGCAGCAATGCACCAAAATTTGGTTCAAACTAGAGCTAAATTTTTAACAGTGAAGAATGTGCCAGAATATGCAAAATCTCATATTTCTATGATTTTTAGTTTAACACGATCGCTTCTGCTCGCGCGATAGCGCGTGATTTGGCGCCAACGTTAAGGGGCCACTAACGCGCCAGCGCGTGATGTGGGGTGATGTCCAATAGCCAGTCACGCGTTGGCACGGGAAAATATTTCACTGATTTTTTGTTATAAAAAGTAAATCGGCTTCTGGGAAAAACCCGCTTCTAAAGTGCCACATTAACTATCATCACATATTCACGTAGGCGGCAGCTAACGTGTTAAAAATATAGGTTTTTCTTTTGTACTTTACCCTATACTACCTTGATATAAAATTTTCTCCCTTTCTTGTAAGGTGTCCAAAGTTTCGATTGTCACAAAAACTGTTTATATCTCATAATACAAATTTTTTAATCCTTTTCAATGTTATATATGGAATTTTATAGTTTTACAATAAATTTATGATTTGATAAAATGAAACATTATTTTATTCGTAATGAATTTTAATCGATTTTAATTGTAAAATACAGTTTATTAACTTATATTTTATTTTATGCACAGTGACAGCTAAGGAATGCGCTCGGACTCGCTTAGATTTCGTATTCAACATTTTTTTTTTCGGTGAGCAGAGCACCTTTGTGATCGAATATGCAAGATACAGGGTGTCCAGCAAATAAGAACCCGATTTCAAAATTAAATTTCTAAAAAACAAAGATGGATAGAATTATGTGGTAAACGGTTTGTTAATTAGGTAAACTGCAAAATTCTTATACAAAAGATTTGAATGGTGAATATTTTGAAAAGATAGAGCTTATTTCATATATCTTTGCAAAGAATGCTTGATTTGACATTTTTCTTGTTTAAAATTGCTTGTAGAAAACGCGTTTTTCGGCTTACAGCACCATATTTTAACAATTTTTCGAACTAAATTTTAAAAAATTTCGACATTTTAGAAAGTAAAATTTTAAATATTATTAAAATATGGCACTGGACGCCAAAAAACTCGTGTTACGGTAGTACTTGAGTAGTTTGGCGTTTTATATAATTTATCGAAATTGGTTCATGAGCAATTCATTAGTAGAGCATTACTATGTATATTAAAAATATTTAAATGTACGCTTACATTTTGTTTTGGAATTGCAATGCATTTTATAAATTGTTTACACATGTTTTATTTTCATATATTATATTATTCATATCCATGTTGGGAAAGTGTTACGGTGGCCCCTGACGACTACTTTATGCATTGAAATTTGCTTTTAAATTGTTACAGTGAGATTTATCATCATGGGATATACTGCCCTTCTATACAACTAGAAGAGGTCCACAATTTTGCCTATTCCGCAGCTCACGGTAATCAATGTTTACTAGCTCATAAAATTTTGTGACAAAGCGCTACTTTAATTTAGCATAATTCTTTTTTATCGACACATAAATGCACTATTTATTTATTTATTTTATCTAATAGTATGCATTGTTTAAACCTTTCAGGGGCAGAAAAACTGTACATGAAATGATGAAATAAGTGATTGACACCAGAATTTTAAAACAGGATAAAAGTCGCTATTTCGCACTTTCATTACAAAAGCAAAATTTTATTAAAATATTCTTGTTGTCATTTGTCAGTTTTAGAATTAAAATTACGTGGCTAGCCCCTCTAGCCACCGCCCTTGAAAGAGTTAAATCTTTATAAAAAGGGCTGCAATAATGCATATTATTTTGTCCGTGTTTAAATATAATCTTATAAAACCGATTTATTTTTGAATAGGAAACATGAAACAAATTTATTGCAACAACTTACTTTCACATTATTATCTCTTGTGACGATCTTTATATCATATTTATTAGTATGTACAAATTGCTTCAACACAATTAATTTGCCTCATAGGAACATGGAGGAATTAGCTTTCAATTTAATATTATCTCGTTGTTTTCGTCTCTTAAGAGATCTGACGTAAAAATGTACATAATTGTGTATCACTAAATTAAGCATTTTTTTTTTATAACTGAGGTTCATGTATAAATTAATATGTAATGAGCATTACTTTTATTGCATTTGCATATTATCTTAGGCTCTATTTATTAACTTAATGATGAATCTGAAAATAGCAAACCTCTTTAGTGACAACTTGATTTATATTAATTAGGTTGTGTTATTTCCGCTTAGGAAAACTTTTTCCTAAAAAAATTATTTACTATATTTCTTTATTCACTAACACTAATACACTCATCATCGAATGATTTTCTGCATAGAATGAAGTTAATAGCTCTGAAAATAATTTTAAACATTATTAAGTCTTATCTTATTTCACTACAATATTTTTCTGGCATTATTTCATTTTGAAACTGGAAGTATTCCAAAATGTTTGTGCATGGTGTTAATAATGAACATGTTTAGTTCGATTTCCCTAGCTGTCATTACTCTTGAATTTTTATTACCACTTTTTCGTATACAAATTTTGCTTTAAATAATCACATTATTTTTGCAAATAAATAAGGATATTATTTCTGTCATGAATGACTCTGTAAAAAAAGACAATTGTTTCTAGCTCTCTGCGAAAGCGATATATACATATTTATAACCCTGAAAATAGAAAATATCTTTATTACCGAATTGGTTCATAATAATTTGTTGTACTTCATTCCTGTAGTAGAGTTAACTCTTCACTTGTTAAATATATTACCATTTTCTGATACACTAAGACTAATTCATTCTCTAATGTTTTTTTTTCCTTTCTGCTATCCTTACTAGAAGAAAGTAATGGTTTCGTGAAAATTTTCAACTTGAGGTTTTCGGCGGACTAACATGTTTTATAGTATCCTGAAGACGATTTGATGATTTTTAGAAAATGTCTATCTGTGGCTCTGTCTGTCTGTATATGACAAAGAAATTATAGGTGTTTTATCTCAATAATTAAAGAACTGAAATTCACAAAATTTAGATTAAGTTAAACCTTGATAGCTCATGGTGATAATTATGTTTTGGTGTATATCACCTAATCATGGATATTGCGATACTGCATTTTTCACAATTTTTACAATAGATCTATCTCAAGAAACAGTACACTGATTTTCATAAAACTTTAAATTGAAATAGTCTTTGTTAATGGTTGGTTCTTAATACACTTTGGTATAATCAACTTAGAGGTGGTGCTCCTGCGCAGAATTTTACACGATATCAACAACATACCTACCTCACGAACAAATGCGCAAATTTCCATATAACTTCAGATTGTGGTATATCTTGTCAAATAATGGTAATGATTAAAATTTGTAGTAAATCGAACAACAATTGGCACCTTTAATTGTAGCATTTTTCACAATTTCCCCAAGAGCTCTATCTCATTTATATATGCACGAATTATTATATAGCTTAACTTAGACGTCCATGCAAATTTTTGATAAAGTAGGTTTCAGTGCTTATGATCCAATAACTAGCGCTGTAGTCTGGATTATTCACAATGCTTTCAATAGCTTTAATTAAAAAACTTATACAAGCATTTTCATCAAACTTCAGATTTAGTTGGACGCTGACATAAGTTGTTACTCATTCGGTCTTGGCAGGGTTCTCGCTGGCTTTTGACCAACATTAATGATTTAATGAATAGGAAATACAAAATATTAGCCAAAAAAAAAAAAAAAAAGTTAGAAAAAAAGATTCGGCGTGAAACATTGAAAAATCTATCTATATTCCCTTATTGTATCCACTTTTTTTAATATCTTATTAAATAATTTAATTTTTTGTAACTGCTTATAAAATGATATTTTGCGTACAACTAATAAAATGTATGGTAAATGGTTAATTTCAACACCGCATTCCAGCAAAATTTTTCCCTGTTTGTCGCTGGATGCGAATCTTTTTAATGTGCCTAGTTAGCTATTCTGCAAGAGGGAAGTACCATCGAATAATTTTCTCTATGGCTGTTGCTAAATTAAATTGGTATTAACTCAGTATCTCCATAAATAAAGTAATGTAAACAGCCCACTGCGATTGAGTTTGAAAAGCAATATCATCCGGTCAGTAAAACGGATAAAAATCTGGATTGTACAGGAACGCACACAATAAAGAGCAGGAATTCAGCACTCGCATTATGGAGAACCTGATTATCTGTTTACTTGCCAAATTTTGTCACGATTTGGCGCTATGGCAAACGGAAGCGAGAAACCTGGGTTCTGGTATAAGTTAAACAACAAATGATACTGCTATGATACAATATACAGAATTTTTATGATTTTAGAGATACTCATATCTCTAGTGGTGATGCGTGGAATTTCATCTTTATATATATAAATCTTCTGTGCGTGTGTATGTCACTGAACTTCTCCTAAACGACTGGACCGATTTTAATGAAATTTTTTGTGTGTGTTGCAGTGGATTCGAGAACGGTTTAGATTCACATTTCATCGAAATTGATTCAATACTTTTTTAGTAATTAGGAAAAAACTAATAGTTAATGATTTTTCGATAATTAAAATTGTTGAATAAGTTCGCTGGATAGAGTGCGGACAGAATGGCCGAGCGGTCTAAGGCACCAAATTTAAGCTCTGCTTCTCGAGGAGAGAGATCGTGTGTTCGAACCCCACTCCCGGCATACGTGTATGATTTGCAATAACTTTTCCTGTATTATAATTTTAATTAACCGACTTCAGAAAATCGTTAACTTTTATTAAAATTAATCATTAAAATTAATTAATTATTAAAATCAAGTTAATCATTAAAATTAAGTATCCAATGCAAATCTTTATATATATAATTCTTATGTGCGTGTGTATGTGACTGAACTCCTCCTTAACGACTGGACCGATTTTAATAAATTTTTTTGTAGGTGTTTCAATGGATTCTAGAATGGTTTAGATTTGCATTTCATCGAAATTAATTCAGTACTTTTTTAGTAATTAGGCAAAAACTAATAGTGATTTTTCGCTAATTAAAATTGTTGAATAAGTTCGCTGAAGAGAGTGCGGACAGAATGGCTGAGCGGTCTAAGGCGCTAGATTTAAACACTGATTCTCGAAGAAAGAGATCGTGTGTTTGAACCCCACTCTTGACATACGTGTATGATTTACAATAATTTTTCCTGTATTATAATTTTAAGTAACCGACTTCAGAAAATCGTTAACTTTTAACTAAAACAGAAAAATAAACTTTTCTATCAAAAATTGAACCGACTTCAAAAACTACTGCAAAGTGAAAAATAATTTAATTACATAATTGTAATAAGAAATTAAATTAAGAGTGTAGTATTTATCATGAGTATTATTATATTTATGTACATTTATTTGACTTTTTGGAGTCGGTGCCAGGACAACATCTGTCAGGTCCGCTTGTATTATTAGAATTCCCATAATGGGCGTAAATTGCTATTTATTTTGGGCATTCTGATAGAGGATTTTGAAGTGTCAACATGTATGAGATAGAAGAAAGATTTGAGATTTGCACATCCCACTACTTTTTCTATTTGTGTAGAATGATGCCAATGCCTGAATTTGTAGTGTAACGCATTATCTAGCCACGTAGTAAGTTACTTTTTCCTACAGTGTAAAAAAAAATAGGACAATTTCAGAAAATTATCCTGAAACATTTCGTATATTTCACCAGAATTTTGAATTTCATTATGTCTCACGACAATTCCGGTAAAAATTTCTGTAAAATTTTTGAGAAGTTTCAACTTTTCCGAAAAATACATTCTGCGCATACGTACTTCATGTTTTATGTTCCATTAGTCATTTTGATAACTAAAGAAGAATAAAATACAGCTGTCTAGGTTCTTGAAACTAATGCATTCTGAACAAACGCCATATTTTTTTGGAAATCAAAAGATAAAGTAAGTAGCTCATTTAATCTTTTTGTTCTTCATTATTTGGTTTTTTATTTTATGTGTAGTGCAAAATTTAATTGCTTAAATATAACACTGAATAAAAAAATCCTTTGATTATCGATACAAAAGTATCTGTCGTAACGAATATGTCATTTAGGGAATGACAACATTTTAAAATTTTAAGATAAATTTCAAATTTGAAATGTACGTTGCTGCAAATTTTTAAAATTCTAAACATGGTACATTCCAATATTTACATCGTCGTATAGGGGAAAAATCACTTTTAATAGCAATTTGTTTCAAAGTTGTATCTTTATTTGTTTTTGAAATATTACTTTTTTTAGATTTTAATACCATTTATCTAATCTTGGCAAAAGAAATACTCCATGTCTGTTAAAAGCAAAGGAAAAAACAAAGCTTACTATATCTTTATGTTGCCATTTTCTCATTAAAAGTGAAAAAATGTTTAATTGAAGTACGTGTGTTAAAAACTATCATCTGTTATAAAACCCGTTAAATTTTACCTTCATTTACAAAATATCATTTATACTTAAAAGATTATAAGTAGTTTAGTATCTGCTTCAGCCAATGGCATCCAAACTTCAAGTTTTGACTTAAAATGATTTTAAAATAATCAAATTAAATTACAATTTTTTTTTAAATGTGAATACAGATATGAAAGTTATATATATAAATTTTCATATGGTAAAAATGTTTAGGGTTTAGATTTCACGTTGAAAAAATTCTATGATTGATTCAATGTGGAATAAATTTTGCTTTATTCATTTTGAAATACTAGCATAAGAGCCTTATTGATAAATTTATAATAATAACAGATCTTTTAATATTTTTATCCTTTACATGTATCATGAAAGTTTGATTTTAACAATTTGTGCAACTGAGTTTTATAGAAGTGGTATTTTGATAACTTTAGGTTAAATATCATTTACTTAAGATGACCAATGACTTAAAAATTACAAATATAAGGTGCATTTTTTATTGTAACTAATTTTGTAGGTTTTTTTACAAATCAATAAATCAGATCCTTCTTAAACATTTTCTTTCGTCGAAACTCAATAGGTTTTACCTTGTTTTTTATAATGCCTAAGTATGAAATAATTATTCTTTACAATAAAAACTGAAGGTATTTGCCAATTGAGTATATATTATTCAATGTTTTACTAATTTGTTGTGAAATGTAATAGCTAAAAGCCGTGGCATCTTAAGTTTTTCCTGACCCTACCAGACTTTTTTTTTTACAGTGTAGTGTTTTTTATTTTGAATCTGAAAATTTTCTCGTGAAAAAAATAATAGATCAATTTTACATCGATATATAAATCCATATTTAAAATTATGAATTTATGTACCCATCTCATAAAGTATTTTTCAAATAATATTTTTACACTCAATTTTTCTACATGATAAATAAATTCGTTAGTATGGAATAAAAAAATTCTTTAATCCCAAGTTGATTTTTAGTACTTAAGTTTTGTTTTATTGTCTTTCGAAAATTAACTTTTCGCTTTCGAAAATTATATTACTATTTCTAGACATACAATTTAGGAATGAACGTGTGTTTGGTTGTACTGAATACAAAAAGAATCTAATGAGGAATTTTAAGTATTCTAATTCCGTAGCCTAATTTACTTTTTTGCATCTTTTTATTTTTAAACTAGAAGATATCTAAGAATTTCTTTCGACTTTTAATAAAAATGTGTATATTTTGTTTATTATCCAAAAATATTATTGAATTTTTCGATACTACTTGATTATCCTTACCACCATATCGACACATTACATATCGACAAATTATACAAATTGCCAATCAACTTGCAAAATTTACAAAAAAAAAAAGAAAATTTTTATAAATGTGCTTTGGTAATTTTTCTTTAAATATCAAAATATATTCGTTTATGAGATTTTTTAATATAAAAAAGAACCATTTTTTGATTCGGTGATATTTTAAAAGTGGTTAATGTATATTTTTGCTCATGGTTATGTTTCATTTTCTAGATTAACAAATGTCTGTCTTATTTTGAATGTACCAAATATTAAAACAATCAAAACATTCTACTACTAATAATAATTATATATATATATTATTATTTATAAAATTGCTGAATCTTGTCTACTTTTAATGGTATTATATATTATCATTATATATATTATATATAGGGGGAACTGGGGGACATTGATACAGCTTTTTTCAAAAAAATGTTTTGGTGTCTAGAAAGCAGAAATTTCAAGTTATTTTTCTATGTGATGTCAGCAAAACCTGTGTAGTGTGTTATAAAAATGTACAATCGTTGTTTTATATATTATTTTTGCATGTAATTTTAAAAAAATCAAAAAAAGTAATTTGTATCAATGTGCCTAATCCCTGGGGCAGATTGATACACTTTGACACGTCTGGGAAAAATGGAGACAAAATAACACCAATGCATATTTTTCATAGAAAAATAGTTAGCAAACTATTTTATATATATTTATAGACAATAAAATCGCACACAATTTATTTGTAAGCGATATTAAAGCAATCAAAATGAAATGTATAATGACCTGACGTTCCGGCTGTTCCTTGTTTGTTGGCTGTGGTAACTTTGTCATATCTGGCACTTAAACCCCAGAATTATCTTCTTTCTTAGAAAAGGTGAAAGAATTACCAGGTTTTCTGTTTATAAATCGGTTTACAAACAGAAAATAAAGGATAATTATATTAAAAATTATGTTTATAATATAATTATCCTGTACTGTTCTGCAGCTTGTTTCTCTTACTTAACATTTCTCATGTCGATAATACGTTTTTCTCTGGAGAATCGATATAAATTTGAGATCTGCCATGCTGCCGTCCATTTCTTTTGTTAATTCTACTAGCACTAGATATTGTGTAAGTTTGTACGTCTTCTGTTTGCAAAAATATTATAAAATGTTCTAATATAAAGAAACTAGAGCTATTTCACTTCAATAAAAGCTAATAGTAGAAATTTTTGACGAAAAATGGTTGAATTAAGGAGTGTATGGTAAAAATAGAAATAAAAAGTAATGAAAAAATGAACTAGAAAAGGATTTAGGTTGTACCAATGTGCCCCGACAAAGACTGTATCAATGTGCCCCATACAGCCATTTTGAATAAAATGAGTCGCAAATCCAACACTTCATAATTTATCTAACAATAAAAAATGAGGAACTGACAAAGAGTAACTTTACTTGCAGGGAGGATGTTCTTTTCGGTTGAAAATACTGGAACAGTTGTATAATACCATTTCAATTGTATAACTCAAATTTACTTTTGACCTACAAAAACAATTAATCACCCATCCCATTTCATCAAACTGTTGAATCATTCCAAAACTTTCTGTATGTAGTTAATTTCACTAGTATCACCTTTTGGAGCTGTTGTGAAACTTCCTGTAATGACCCTGTGTGCTGTACAGGGGGCGTATCAATGTGCCCCAGTTCCCCCTATATATATATATATGTATGTATATTATATAAAATAATTTTAATAAAACGCCTCCTATCTATGCTACAGATTTTCTTCTAAATTTAAAATCAAAAAATGTGTGTATATACAGTGCATATTATAATTTGGAAAAATTAATTAAATATTTGAAAATATAACTCTTATTTTAATATTATACAGGATAATTTTAAATTTTGTATAAATGAAATGCTAGATAGTTACATTAATTAAATGTATAACAAACATTCTTATCTAATTTTCATTACAATAGAAATTTAACATTCTTTCACACAAAATAATATGAATCGTAGAATGAAATTACCGTACTTTTATTATTTCAGAACCAATTATAATATTTAAAAGATTATAAACATATAGCTTTTTAATTATGTTTAATATTAACAAACTAGTTTAAAGAATCTAATTTCAACCATCAAAACAATACATAAAAGCATATTTTAAATTTAAAGTATCAGCAAACCGGCCCTGTTTATCTCCATAATAAAAAGAAATGTTACGTAAGTCGTATGCATATTCTTACAACAGGGTTTACAATAAATGTTTTCCTAAGTGAAAGAATTTGTGAACCATGCTTACCTGCACCACATTTTTAACAGAATGAATTTAGCGAATTCGAAATTTTTAAGATGTTAATATTAAGCATTCCTTTACCGTTATTTGAGATTGAAATACCAAGGCTTATTTAAATTAGGCTTATTTCGCAGAAAGAGTTATCTAGTACAGTATGCAATTATTTTTTAGAAAAATATGACAGTGATTCTAAATATATATATTTTTTTTCTAATTTATTTTGTAACAATTTTTACAGAGCTTTCATTTGGAATTTTTCGCAATTTCATTTTAATATATGTTTTAGTATACAAAATAATTTAAAAATAAAAGTGCCATAATTTTCTTTCTAGTTGTATTTTAAAACTGCACACCAGAATTTTGAACATATTTATGTAGCTTATTTTTATGCACGATACACACACACACATATTAAAACCTTTTTTAAAGAATTTCGTGGTACCAACTTATGCATATTTTATAACAGTATATTTGACATTTTTTGGCACTAGTATTAACTATGTATTTTAAAATAATTAATTAAAAAATATCTTTAAATTTGGTTTAATATTTTTAAGCAAGTTAATTCTTGAAATAAATCTACAGTGCCAAAAAAAAAAAAAAACTTTAAATAATGAGCAAACTTACCCTGTTATGTCCATAACAAAAAGAATGTATTCTTGTAAGTCGTACGTATACTTCTAAGATAGTTTTTTAGAAAATGTTTTCCCAAGTGGAAGAATGATGAGTACCGTGCTTATATTTGACAGCACCACACTTTTTAAAGAATGAATTTAGAGAGAAAATAAAAGCCTACAACTGTTGAACAACCTCGTGCTATGACTTTATCAGTACAAATTTTCCTGCAAGTTTAATGATTTAGATTTACAGATGTCAGTGCAAACTACTTATATCCTAAAAAGGCAAGGTCGATTTACCACATGTCAATACACCAAAACGATTAATCGGTTCAAAAAGACCGAGAAAGATTTAACTCAGTCATTTTTTCTCAAAACGTGAAGTACTGTTAATAACAACTATAATAACTGCAGAAATAAATAAAGAAATACAATCCCCCCCCATTCCAAAAATTGTAATTTAACAAATTACTATTTGGAAAAAAATATTTTCAAAGACGATAATTTAGACTTATAAATGATTTCTATATTTAAAAAAACAATAATAACATAATTTGTATAATGACAACAACATAGCTTACGTAAAAACAGAGTCTTATTAATATGCCTGGTCATTTAGAGTCACGTTAATATTTCTGGGCCAGTTATAAACATATATTAAATGAAATTTCAGTTTAATAGTTTTCAGTAATGTAAATTTTTAAATTTGTAAACATTGCTCATTTTTAATTTTTACAATGTCATATACAGAAAAAAAATTACTTTTAAATGCAACATGTTTGAAACTTTTATATGTAAATTTGTCATTCAGTTATTAATTTTTTTGTAGTTTTTAATACATTTTTAGTCATAGTGGCAACAGACGTTTTTCATTTCTAGACATTAAGCATGGACCAATCAGAAAAAGAATAAAATAAAAAGCAGAAGTATTCCATTTTTGGGCATTAAACATAGATCAATCAGAAAACGAATAAAATGAAATAAAATGAAATAAGTTGCGGTGTTCAACCAATCAAAACATTCCGATATACTTCAGATTTATCAATTCTCTACCGAGGACAAAATTATTTTTCAAATAGTAAAAGGAAACATTACTAATGAATGAATCAGTAAGTTGTACTTTCTTTGACCATCACTAGGTAGCAACGGCAGTTCTAAGAATCTGAAATTTCTTAACGAAGCTATTTCGGCGTGTGTAATTGTCAATTTTGCTTCCAAATTGTTGTGTGACATGATATATTTACTTTTTCGATACACTCTGTTATCCCGTCGATCAAAATACTATCGCCAAATTATAAGATTAAATGCCAATAATGGATGATCGTGAATGTCCGTTCTATGACATTAAATACGATACACGTGTTTAAAACGTCATTAAGTGATTTTTATTTCGACTTTTTATTTGTATTTTTATTAATATTCTACTAATTATTTTTTTAATTAATATTTAAAATAAAAATTACGTCAATATGTATAATTTGGCTGTTAGTTTGGCGATATGTATAATTTGGTGAAATCGGTCGACGCACAGTGGGGCAGGAAGCCTCCAAAGTTGGCAAAAAATAAAATTTACTTTGAACAAAAAAAGCACATCACGGATTCTTTTGTAGAAGAAAAGTAGTAAAATTTTAAACTTTTACATAAGCTAAATAGTAATTTATTAATTAATTTACAAACCTTTTACAATATTTTTTGTAGGAAAATGAGTTAAAAACAAGAATTTAAGATAGTTTTATACTAATTAGATATTTATAAATCATCCATAATATCGCATTAAAAAATATAAACATAATTAGTAATTTTAATTATTCTCAAGCAAACCTTATAATGAATATTAGCGACTCGTTTTGAAGGACTGGATCAACCTTTCTCAGGCAAAATGTACGTATTACTATAAAGACAGCAGAAGAAAAACTGTTTCTGTTGTTTTAGTGCTAACACACACTTTTTGTTTTCCTGTTTTTTCAGATCTTAAACTCATACATGTCACGTACACTAACGAATATGTAGAACTAGAATTGTATAACCGTTTTACTCTTGATATTTTTGATCGTCCAGAACAAATTCAGACGGAATATGAAGATGGACACGTTTGCTTTTCATTGGCGCTTCTGTTTGTTTTTCAAATCGAGGAAATGAAAGCGATTTGCCAAGCCACTCTTTGTTAATTCTAAAGCATTTCCCTTGTTTCGCCAGGCTTTTTCTCATCGGAATTTATATTAAACTTTAAAACATTTAATCTTCTTTTCATTTAAACTACTTGTTCGTAGTTTCTCCAATTATGGAGCTCTTATACCATAAAATCACATTACTTTTCAAAAGTTTTTTGTTAAAACGTTCCATGATAGTCAGTTTCATTTAAATACATAGTTTTGTGATAAATAATGCATTAAAATTCGTATTTAACAAAGAAAATATTTATAATCATGTTTGGCACACCCGTACACTAACAAAAATTTAAGGATGATTAGCTATAAAAATGACCATACAATTAAAAAGTCGCAAAAAGGAGCAAGGTTTTCTGGCATATTTGTTCTTTTAAAACTCATACTTAGTAGAAAAAATTATAAATAACACTTAACTCGCCTTAACTCATAACTAAAACCTACAATGTTTGTAGACAGTGTTATTTTTTTTTTATAAATGTCACCACTATATATTCTAAGCGTCTGTATATGTATAAAAATCGTATTAAAACAAGCTGAAAGTTAATGAATTATTGTTACATATTTGTAGTTAAAGGTTCCATAGTTAAAAAAAAATATTTTTTAATTATTATAGTGAAATTAACAAAAGAATGTTGAAACAAAATTATTGATTTTTTTTCACTTATTATCAAAGCACAATATGCAGTTTAACTTCTTTCTCTAGTGACGATCAAAATAACTTTGCGCAAATTTTAATACTAGGAAGATGTGTACTGACATCTGCTCTATTAAAGTGACATATGTCGGTAGTTCAAAATAAAATTACATTTTTTCGATTTTTTACCAGTTTTGAAGGCTTTTTGCCCCACTGTGCGACGGGATAAGAGAGTAGTACCACTTTTTCTTTGAAACACATTAATTTTTAAAGGTTATGTCAGCATATTTTGTTGTTGCTTTAAATAGACTACTACATATCATCTAATATGCTGAAAATTAGTTCCGTTTATAGGTACACATCACATTTGCAAACGAACATCTGAAAATTATCGTTCATAATCTACCTTGTAAGTGAATTGGTTTTTAAAATCTCTTAAATTAGATCTGTAAAGGATCGGTGAATGCACTTTTTAATTTCTACCAAGCATGTTGTTATGGTTATCTCAGATCATATCAATTTCAGTATGTTTGAAATATCGTAAAATCATAAATATGCACCAGAAAAACATTTTTTTAATAGCTCATAATGCATTTAAAATTTATTGTGTGGCCCTGTAAAAGAAATATAAATGCTATTTACTCTGTACCCCATACAATACAAGTTGTAATTCACCTCAGACATTCATACAAATGTTATTTTTGAATTCTTTCAGCTTAATTAAAATGCATCGCAAATAGTGTTTTCACCATAATGTAACATAATTATTTTGTATGACCTTGTAAACGAACTACAAACGCCGCAAGCTTCAATCAAATTAGCAAACATTTAATAAGGAACCCCAATAGCATATAAAAATCACATGGCCATATGAATATATTTACAAAAATTAAAACATAGGCACACAAATAGACAAACCAAAGTCATAAACGCTTTTCACTTATTTATGATGTTAATATATTTAAAATTTTAATTCAATATTTCATTAAAATGCCATTATTATTTTTTTAGTATCATTTATTTAAATGATGCATCTTTCTTAGATAAGGAGATTATTGTTTATTGATAAAAATATTCGATAAAAGTTAAATAACCTTCCGTCTCTTTTGAATTCAAAACTGAAGAACGTTTTTGAAGATAACAAAATAAAAAGGAATATCGAATATTTTTAAGTTTAACTGCTCAGAAGTATTGAACAGTGACAAAAAAGTAGGTAGTAGTAGTCATAAGATTTTTTATTGAGACGTTATTAATCATTTTTGTTCTTTTACGAAGCGAAAGAAAAGCATAAATTGATATAAAAGGGGCATATCGATTCAATTTATTCAGTACTGTTCGTTTTTATATTGCCATAACTAAAAGCTATCTTTTCAAAATAATAGAAACCAACTTTTTTAGTTCTCCAAACATAAGTACATGGTAACGAAGTGGTAGAAAGGGAAAAAAAAGTATTTTTTAAAGTATATGTGAAAAATAAGATGCTGTTTGAATAAGATTTTTTTTATATTTTATTATTTTTTTTTCAAAATAATTTGAATTATACTTACAAAAAACTAAAAAATGAACTAAAATGTTAAAATTGATAAATTAATAAAAATGCAAATTAAAAATATATTAAAAGTAGTAAAGTAATAAATATAACAATTATAGATGTAAATTAAATTTAAAAAATAAATGTAATAATTAATTAAATTTTATAAATAATTTTCACTTATTGCTTATAAAAGTTTAAAATTATTAAAGTAGCGAGAAATTGATTTTTAAATATTTTTAATTAAATTTCTTTATTGAGCAAAAATATTAATCTAGTTTTGATAAAATGTCTGCAGAAAGGATCAAATATAAAGTGTATGTTTTCTTATTTTTCTATTTTCAAGCTGGATTCGAAAACATTATATGTATATGTGACCCTTATATGTATATATGACTTTGAAATTTTTTTTTGTCCCCTAAAACAACATACTTAAACAGGATTAATTATATTATGACATTATTACGTAGTTTTTTTTGTTGTTGTTGTTGCCTCAAAAATCTCACATAAAAATATATTTAAACTTTATATCTAGCAATGCATATCAAAATATTTATAATTCACATTTTTTTTCCTGTTGCAATATAAAGTCTTTAAACTTCAGCCATAATTTCATTAAAGACGAAATCTTGCAAACATTTACTTTCCCCAAATTAAAGTTTTAAAAGAAAGTTATATCTATCTGATACAAACATAATTGCTTCAAACTGTTTCACTACACTCTCAAAAAAATTTCCGTCTTTTTACAGAAAATGTACTGGCAGCACTGCTGCCAGAAATTGTCTGTATATTGACGACTTTCCGTTTATTTTTTTCTCCGTCAAAAGAGGAAAAATATCTGTCACTTGAAAAAAGTTTGGAAAAATCAATGCGGAAGAGGTGGGGATCGAACCAAGGACCCCAGGATTGCAAGGCCAATGCGCATCCACGGCGCCAGGATTGCTTGTGAAAATTTTGCTTTAAATAGAAGTGTTCATTTCATATGGGTGTGGTTTGGCGTATTTCGTTAAAAAGCTTTTAATTTTGCAGTTAATCTCGGAAAGACTTCATCTTTAATGAAACTGTGGCTGGTTTTTTTTTTACGTTTAGTATTAATATAGTATAAAAATGTGAATTTTAAATATATTACGTAGATTGTTAGAGAAAAAACATGGATGTTTTATTTTTATTCGATAAGATTTTTTTTAATAATATCAATTTTTTTTTTCATTTTATTTTTTAATTAAAATATTTTTTAAATGTGTTCACTTAAAGTATATTTTATATGCGAATATTTATCATAGAAATAACTTAGTATATTGAACTTTATTCAACTTATCCAACTTTGAATAACAGATTGTGAGAATTTTTGAACGAATAAAGAAAGTAATTGTTATTAATTTTTAAATTCGAAAACATTTTTGTCTTTTAAAACTAAATTAGACATTTTAATCGATAGAATATTTTTGTTTTTCATTTTAAAAATAAATTCGAATTTATTACTAACAGACCCAATGCGCATGCGTGCTAGATATAAACGGAAACGTTTCCTCATTTTTCGACTTTCGGAATGAACTTACAGAACAAATACGTCTTTTGGGAAAACAGAAGTTATTTGTGAAAAAATAACGATAACTTAGTGTATATTGACGAATTTTTCTGACAGTGTAGTGTACAAGTGTAGCCGAGTAGTTAGAGTACTGGTCTCATAATACTATGGGTAGATATTATATGTTTAAGGTTATCAAATTTCATTTTATCTCATTTTTTTCTTTTGACGTATATTTCATTAGTAAAACGAAAAAAAACTGGATATTTGACCATTAAAGGGAAAATGCTGGTACCAAGAAAATTTCGATGATTCTTACTGACTGTATGTTTCACTGACATATATTGAAAAAAATATAGATTGTGGCTCTAGAAAAAATAGTTCTATGTCATCTTAAAAATTCCAGTTCCCTTTGCTAGAGAATTCTAGAGCCTCCCAATGGAATTCAAGAGCATTTTCCTGTATTCTCGTTATCAAACTTATTTGAAAATCCCTGCAAATAGATGCGAACACAAAAGGTTAGTATTTAATAACTGTAATTCTAGTTTATGAAACCGTTCTCGAAATCATGTGATAATTTCTCGCTACAGTGAGAAAAAAAGATCGTTAGGCTATTAAGAATGCAAGTTGGGGCTCTCAAAAAAATAGTTCTGTGTTTCTAGAACATTTTTCTATATTCTCGTGGACAAATGTATTTAAAAATCTTTGCAAGAAGATGCAAACACAAGATGTTTGTTTTGGTAACTATTATTCTAATTTATCAAACCATTCCAGAAATCAAAGAACAATTTCTCGTGACTGAAAAGATTCAATATAGTTTTGTCACTTAGAAAAGAAGAGATAAGAAATTCTAGATCGTTTTGTCTATTCAGCTCAGTTCTTTACCCTATTCGCATAGTTTGGAAATCTATAATTCAGGGATTCAGAAAGCGACTAACTATTTATTCTAGGTGAAGGCGGTAATATATTTTTTTCTCAATGTATTCAAAGAATTCAATATCGTTTCCTCACCTAGAAAACAAGAGACTAGTAATTCTATATAATTTCGTCTATTACGCTGAATTATTTACTCTTCGCACAATTCGGTTACCTATATTTATCTATATTGCTATTTTAGGTATTGAGAAAGTGATAACTATTTATTATAGGTGAAGGAGGAATATTTTTCTCAGTTTAGGAAAGGGCAATTTTAAATTCGTTAGAATGACTATAGAATCCAAAGATATTTTCAATTGGATTAAAACTTTCTTTAGAATGTATTAAAATCATATAAAAAACCATATAAAAAAATCATATAAAAAACAAATGTTACCACTTAAAATATGGAAATTATATTATGTATAAATTATGAGATCTTTTTATTAATTTTTAACTTTTTTCTTCAAGAAAATTAAATTTTATGTGGCAACAATATAAATATTAATGCAGAACATAATAAATGAACCTGATTAATAAATAAAATGAATTTTAATTTTACAACTACTAATTTTGTCGAAAAGAATAAGACCTTCATATTCATTTGTACCATTTTATTTCTTCAAGAAACTTAACTTTCATATACCATCAACATAAATATTCTCGGGAAAAAAATAAATGAATATGTTTAATTAACCCGCTTGTATTAGCTTCACCTGTATGTATGTAACGGAATATTTGAAAGTTATTTTCACCCACTTTAAGACATCGGATTAAAATGAAACTTTGTACGCTTATTAAGGACCTATGACAATTTAACAATTTGTAAAGTGACCGCTTAAAAGGATTGAAATAAAAAATGTCTGATAAAAGGATCAAAGGCAATTTGAGAAATTAACAGTCACCTGACACCCTAGACACATGACAATCACTGAAATACGCATGAATTCCTTAACTATGCAACCAAGATAACATTTTAAGCTTTTTAGTCCGACCTGATAAAAAAACGTGTGTTTAAGTTTTTAAAGCTGTATAGCAATTATTTATACATTTAAGTTTAATACAGAGCTTTTAATTTTATCGAAAAGGACGAGATCTTAATGTTTAATTTTACCATTTTTTTACACGAAAACTAACTTTTATATGCCAACAACATCATATTCCCGCTGAAAATAATGAATGAATCTGTCTAATAAAATTAATTTTAATATCATAGCTAGTAGCTTTTTTGAGAAGAAAGACATCTTCCTATTCATTTTTATTTTTTTCCTTAAAAAATTTAACTTTTATGTACCAACTCAACATAATGTTCTTGCGGTAAATAATGAATGAATCTGTTTAACCCTTAATCTACCGAATTATGAATGCATGAAATTTTGCATTCTAAAGCATTTTACGTAATTTGTTTAAACTAAATTAAGAGATTTACATTATCAATTAATAAATTTTTGAAGGATTTTAGAAGGATTGAAACATTTAGAAGTATTAATTAAATTTGAATTTACAGAGATTTTGCGCAATTTTTTTAACCCCACTCAAATATTTTATTTTAAATTCTTTTTTTAGTATTTTATAGAATTATAAAATGTACAAATATGATGTTCTTACAATATAAATATCGATATTTCCTGAATTGAAAAATCTCCACCCGCCTCCCTCACCTCCAAGAAAACTGAAAAGATGCAAAGGCAAAAGAAATCATCCTTTAAAAATATTTTTGTTTTCTGTAACCAATAATGCTTTTGGAACAAAATAAAATAATGTATGTGTAACTCATTCTAAACAATATTACTACTAATTGACGCATTAAAATAATTTTATAGTAAGTTATTTTAATGGTACTTACAAGTACCGTCGGTAGATAAAGGGTTAATAAAATTAATATTAATATAGTTAGCGATTTCATCGAAAAGAATGTGATCTTAATATATATTTTTGCCTTATTTCTTCAAGAAAATTAAGTTTTAAGTACCAACAAAATAATATTCCCTACAAAATAAATGAATGAATCCGTTCAATAAAATAAATTTTAATATCACAGCTAGTAATTTCGTCGAAAAGAATGAATAGATACTTTATTTCAAGTGTCGGGTCTTCCGTTAAAAGGGCCCATAAAAAGGAATTTCCGAGATGTAAATACTTTAAAGCCTGTTTTTGAAAAAGAAAATGGTTAATGGCACGAACTTAAAAGAATTGCGACAAATTTATGTCCTAATGGAAATCAAAGGAAAACGCTGAATTAGCACTTTAAAAGATTTTTTTTTTTCGAAACTTCAAAAACTGATGCTTAGATATGAAAGAACTGTAAATTGCTGAAATGTGGGAAAGTGAGGATGAAATTAAAAGAAATTAAATTAACTTCCAAGTACCATCAGTGTTATAATTCTGCCGAAAATAATGAATGAATCTCTTTAATAAAATTAATTTTAATATCACAGCTAGTAATTTCGTCGAAAAGAATGAAAATATACTTTATTTCAAGTGTCGTGTCTTTCGTTAAAAGTACATCACGAAAAGGAATTTCCGAGTTGTAAATTCTTTAAAGCCTTTTTTTGAAAACGGAAATGGTTAGTGGCACGAACGTTAAAAGAAAACGGCACATTTATGTCCGAATTGAAATCAAAGGAAAACGCTGAAATAGCACTTTAAAAGATTTTTTTTCGAAACTTCAAAAATTAATGATTAGATATGAAAGTACCGTAAATTTCTGAAATGTGGGAAAATGAAAATGAAATGAAATGAAACAAAATTAACTATTAAGTACCATCAACATGATAAACACGCCGAAAATAATGAGTGAGTCTGTTTAATAAAATAAATTTTGATATCACAGATAGTAAATCAGCCGAAAAGAGGGAATAGATGCTTTATTTCAAGTGTCGTGTCTTCCGTTAAAAGTACAACACGAAAAAGAATTTCCGAGCTGTAAATACTTTAAAGCCTCTTTTTGAATATAACGCACGATTTCAAAAGAAAATCGGCAGATTTATGTCCGAATGGAAATCAAAATTAAACGCTGAAATAGCACTTTAAAGATTTTTTTTTTCAAAATTTAAAAAATCTATGATTAGATATGAAATGTGCTGCAAATGGCTAAAATGTAGTAACATAAAAATGTAATCAAATGAAATAAAGTTAACTTTTAAGTATCATCAACATGATATTATCGCGGAAAACAATAAATGAGTCTGTTTAACAAAACAAATTTTAATATCACAGGAAGAAATTCCGTCGAAAAGAATAAATAGACATTTTGTTTCAAGTGCAGTGTCTTCCATTAAAAACGCATCACGAAAAGGAATTTCCGAGCCGTAAATACTTTGAATCCTCTATTTCAAAAGAGAAATTGTTAGTGGCACGTACTTTAAAAGAAAAGCGGCACATTTATGTCCGAATGGAAATCAAAGGAGAATGCTGAAATAACATTTTAAGTTTTTTTTTTCATAATTTCAAAAATCGATGATTATATATGAAAAGTACAAAAATGGCTCAAATATGGTAAAGTGATAATGGAAGCATTTCTAATATTTTTTTTCATGTCATACAAACTTTTCCTTAAAATATTTTCATCTATTACATAAATGACTAGAAGTACTTTAAAAACCATATAAATGTAAAACTACAAAACTAAAAAATAGAAACTAGATATGGCCAGTGTTTCCAGTTGGCTACTTTTTTTAATTCCGATTTTTTGATTGGCATTACTTTTTAGGTGCGCTCATACACGTAGCATCTATAGCTGTCGTTCATTCCGCCGTCTGTCCGCATATAACAGAGCAAAAACGACCCAATCGAATTATTTCAATTTTAAATATATAATGTTGTATAAATCTGTCGAGTCATTTCAAATTTTATGAAAATCGGATGCATAGTTTAACTACAGGGACAATCAAAAGCATTCCGTTGCATTACAGTCAATGGGGGATAAATTGTTTCAAATACATTTTAATGATGATATGCTCTTTCTAACATAATAAAATTGATATGCATCTATGAAGTATTTACTAGAATACACATTCTGTACACTCTTTAATTCAAAAAATATTTTTATTAATTTAGAGGGCCACACAAAGTATTTCATTGCACAAACATATAGGGAGAAACGCTGTTTGGAGCGTGTTTTAATACTATTACAGTATTTCACATTTTATAAAATTTATATACGTAGCTGAGGTTTACTGCAAGTTACTTCCTGTATAATAGAAAGCAGATCGTATTTACAGGGACAAACAAAAGATTTCTGTGACTATACTGTATCCGATGTACTGTATACCATTACACCAAGATCTGAATATTTTAAAAACTTTGTTATAGTAAAAACGTATCTCATTTGCTACGTTTGACGTGTAGTTTCCTACTTTTTTGAAAAGATAGTTTTTTTTTGTTTTTGCCTTAATTAATATGTCATCAAACAACTCGTATTTTACTATTTCATAAAAGAGGTTCCAACCAAATATAGAATTTTAATTAAAAAAGTAGCCTATCTGGCAACACTGGATATGACAGCTAAAAAACCGAATTCTTCAGATATCTTTCTTTCTTCTTCTTTTTTTCATAAAATTTAACTTTTAAGTTACTAACAGTGAAAATTTTTGCTTAAAAACTGCGAATTACTACTTTAAAGAAAAAAGGTTAAAATTATCACATTGATTTTCATGTAAAAGAATGAAAATATATTACATTTAATGTATCGAGTCATTCATTAAAGAAACATATCACGAAAATGAATTTCCGTGTTATAAATACTTCACTGCTACTTTTAAATAGAAACCGGTTAGTGACACGAACTTAAAGCACTTTATTTATGCTTGAAAAGAAACCAAAAGTAAATGCTGAAATATGATATATATTTCAGCATATAATATAATTATTTTTATTAGTTTCCCTCTTTACAAAAAATAAAGTATTGGATTCGTAAAAATTTCAATGGATTCACACGTTTTAAGGGTCAGAGACACAAAAAAACACGTTTTTACAAAATGTCTGTATGCGCGTCTGTGACTCTATCTGGCTGTATGTGACACATATTTTGTTGGCGCTCTACCTCAAGAACTAATGTACATAATTTAATAAAAAATTACATTCAATTAATCCCTAATGTGTATTTGTGCTGATTAGTTTTTGAGGAAAATCTCTTCACATTTGGTGCTGCTATGCTGCATTGTTTACGATTTCCGCATCAGCTCTGTCTCAAGAACTAATGCACAATTTTGTGAAACTTCAGATTCCATGACATTAATTGACATTTACTACATTTTGGTGTAAATCTCTCATTAGTGGCTATGCTATGCAGCATTTATCACAATTTCTCCAATAACGCAATCTAAAGAACTAACGCACGGATTTTCATCAAACGTCAAATTCAGTTACTCCTTGACATAAATCGACGTTTTTTACCTTTTGGTGTAAATCGGACAACAGATGGCGCTGCCCTACATTATTTGCGATTTCCTCAATAACTCTCTCTTTAGAAATAATGCACGGAGTTTTATTAAATTTCGGATTCTATTATTCCTTAATATAAAGGTCTGTTATTTACATTTTGGGACAAATCACCCAACAGTTCGCACTGCTATGCTGCATTTTCATACGATTTCCGCGGTAGTCCTTCTCAAGAACTAATTCACGGATCTTCATCAAACTTTAGATTTAATTAAATTTTAACATAAGTTGTTGAAAAATAGGTTTCGGTGTAAATCACCCAACATGTGGCGCTGCTATGCCACATTTCGCATGATATACGTTATTTTAGAGATAATCATGTCTGAAGAACTCATGCACGGAATTTTATAGCATTAGAATTATCATAATGGGCAACATAATCCAAATTTCAAATATTACTACAGAATATGGTCTGCAACGAAAGATTTCACTTTAAGCCTTTCAAGAAAGCTAGTCGCAATGGATTGGATGACAACCTAATTCTAATTTAAAACTTATAATAGGTACCAATAACATTTTAATACAATTTTACTTTTATAACAAATCTTAGCAAAACAAAGTTTTATTTTTCGAAGAAATTTGATCGTAAAACATTTTATGAATGGTATTTTTCTGCACCTCAAAGTGTTTAATATATGCGTGCATCATAGCCTAAGAGCCAGTGAAAAGCTACCTATATGTATTTGACCAGACCTGAGATTTTGTACATTGATCCCCCTATACCTACCATACATGAGATGGGGGGTCACTAAGCCCAAAGTGGTGGACGTGGCTACTGCGCAGGTAACATAGGTATGAATTTTTGGCAAATTTTAAATGCATTTGACTACGTCTGCAGTTTTGAAATTTTAAAATATGTTATTAGTATTATCAGAAAAAAACAATGGCAGACCATTATCGCGCGGTTAACATTGTGGCAGATAGCTTTGAAAGTGCTGGAAAAGATAAGATTTTGAAAGTAATTGACCAGGTCTGCCATTAATGTATTTTGTTTATTAGGGTCTTAAAAGCTTATATTGATCACGGCAGACGTCTTCATTAAGTACACACTTCAGCAAACAACCAAATCTTAGCTACAACACAGTCAGATGTACGCATAGACTATCTATAGCTATCTTTCATTTTTCCCCTACACTGTAAAAAATATTACCCTTTTGCTGCATCGTCACTCCATTACTTTTATAGAAAAGTATTACTTCAACCTATTATGGAGCGTTCTCATTGTCAAAAGGGACATATCCTACAAAAGCCGTGGAGTGGCGATGCAGCAAAAGGGTCGTATTTTTAAAATGTATAGATTAGTATTGTACTCATTCTAGCATATAGTATTCTCTATTATAGTTACGAGCATTCAAATAACTGAGGTTTTTATGCCTGAAAGGGCTCTATTATGTCATCACCCTAACGTTTTTTGCCAGAAATTTTCATTATGTTTGTGGACCTTCATACAGATGCCTCGTGTTTCGTAAATTTAGTAAAATCTTGACCCATTTGCTGCGTCGTCACTCCACCGCTTTTATAGAATATCTCTCTTTTGACCCATGAGAATTTCTTCATGATAGGCTAAAGTAATCGTTTTCTATAAAAGCGGTGGAATGATGATGCAGCAAAAGGGTAAAATTTTTTGCAGTGTATTAGCAATTTTAGCCTTACACCCCTTTTTATAGTAGAATCGTCCTAGAGTGAAAGGTGCAAAGTTCGAAAACAGACAGTAATGTTGCTTTCTTTTTTTGCTGATTTGTCTATATTCATTTATTATATCTGAGATTATGTCAAGTGAAAAAAAAGAATTGAAGTGTGTTTTTTGTGACACGGTAAAAACTGAAAAATTACTTATATTTTCGGAAGAAACTTTATCAAGATGTCAAAAGATTTTAAGGTTACGAAAATTTCATAAATTGAAATATAAAGACATTGTTTTACCGGACGAAAGTTTTGATTCAGCATATCACAGTAGTTGTTACAAGACATTTACAGCATTGAAAAGACATTTTTTCTCGATGGATGTTGAAAAGAAAGTTCTATCACAGCCCAGTACGTCTTCGTCTGCAATTGAACAACAATTTAAAAATTTAGAAGAACCATTGATTGTTCAGACTTCTGATATTGTAAGTTCACCAAATGTAAATGTCTGTTTTTTTTGTAACAAGAAAAGAAAACAATATCGGTCTAGGAATGAGCCATTACGCAATTCAAAGAAGGATGAATTTGAAAAGAGTATTTTTTTAAGCTTTAAGCCAGATACTAAAATTTACAGTGAAACTTTGACCAAACTGCAAAGTGTTACTTCTCATGAAGTATACTATCATGATGTTTGTCGGCAAAATTTCAGAAATCAGAAAAGATCACTAGTTAAAAGTTCTGCCCGTACTTCATGGCACACCTCTCGAGAAATACATGAAACTGTTTATAAAGAAATATGTTATTTAATTGAAAAGGATGTCATAAATCGAGGTCGTTGTTATTTTCTGAGTTATTTACACAAAGAGTATCTTGAAATGTTTAAGGAATTAAGTGAAGGCTCTGACGCAACAACTATATTTACGCCACATTATTTAGAAGAAAAAATCCACGAGAATTTTAAAGGTAAAATTCAAATTTTTATTTCAAACAAAAAAAAAGTTGTTGCTCCTAAAGGCATTTCAAGTATTGATGACTCTTTATTTGCGCACTTGAAAGACCAAGATACTTTGCGAGAAGCCGCTGCCATTTTACGAAAGGAAATTTTGGGCATAAAAAGGAAAAAATTACCTGATAATTTAACTAGTCAACGGCTAATAAAAGGGGAATGTTCAACACCATCCATGGTTTCCGATTTTTTTACATCAGTTATTGGAGGTTACAATCGTAAACGGCGGAATTGCGACAGTTTTCAACGTCACGTAAAATCTCTGTCACAGGACCTTATATATATGACCCACAATGGCAACATTAAGACCTCTAAACACATCTGCTTAGGCATGACATTAAAAAGTATTACAAGCAGTCGTAAGGTTATCGATATAATAAATCGTTACGGTCATTGTATAAGTTACACGGCAGTCGAGGAACTAGAAACAGAAGCAACGTTTTCATCAGTTTCACGTACCGAAATATGTCCAGAGGTAATTAATAAAGATGAAAATCTTGTGGCAGGCATGGCATTTGACAATTATGACCGATTTGTTGATACCAAGACTGGAAAAGACACTCTCCATGATACAGTTGGAATAATGTATCAAAATATTCACCACAATCTCGAAGACGACGATGTCGAAGAAGAAGAAAAAGAAGAAGAAACTGAAGGTAGTAAACATGATGAACGTAAAAGACGATCTTTTGAAAAAATAGAGTTTGAGTTACCACAGTATGCTAAAAAACTAAAAAAAACTAGTAATATTCAAACTGAAAGTGAAGAAGAGGTTAATATAATCGTGAATAAAAGTCTTTATAATCGGATTGACAATATTTGGATGCTTAGTCATGCTTTGGGATTAATAAATACCCCTATGTGGACTGGTTTTAACAGCCGAATTATGACAGATAACAGTCCACAACAAATAATTTCTTATTTGACTCCGATTAATCACTCACCAACAAGCAATGCAGTAGTTTTGGCAACTATGCAGCAATGTATGTTAGCTTTGGAAGAGCTAAATCAAGAGTACATGCAAGTGACTTACGATTTAGCTATTGCTAAGATTGCACTGCAAATCCAAGCTACAGAAGGTAAGACCTTCCAGAAACTATTTATACATTTGGGTGCTTTTCACATAATGATGTCGTACTTTAAAGCGATCGGAAAATTTATTAATGATTGTGGTTTATCAACCATCATGGTTGAAAGTGAAATGCTTGCTAGTGGATCCGTTTCAAGTTTCATGGATTGCAAACATTTCAATCGCTGTAAAAGATTACACCCAATAATGGCTTTAGGGCTACAAATAATGCATTTTAGATCTTTTCTAACACATAAAAATATTCGAATTTCTGAAGATATCGTAGACGAGATTGGACGATTACAGAGTTGTCAGACACTTTCATTTTTTATTCACGATGAAAGCTTGAAAGAACTGTGTAATGATTACGCTATTTACGAGCAACAAACATTAAATGGTGAACATGGTAAGACAGCCCAATTTTATATGATCTACGTCAAGCTCGTTTATTATTATTTACAACTGAGCAGGAGCATTCGTATTGGTGACTTCCAATTGTATCTTGACATTTTACCGAAAATAACAAATTTATTTTTTGTCTTTAACCATCAAAATTATGCAAAATGGACTGTCCAATACCATTACAATTTAATGAAAGTTCCCACTACTCATCCTGGATTAGAGCTGGACTTCGAAAAAGGCTTTTTTGGAATCAAGCGTACCAGTAAGCCGTTCTCAAGGCAGCCTATTGATCTTACATTAGAGCAGACCATTAATGCAGATGCTGCGAGAACACTTTCTGGTATTACACATCTGTCTCATTCGATTTCAGCTCGCCAACGGTGGGCAAGAAGTCACGACATCCGCTCAAGTATAATTACACACGTGCTGGATGAGTTAGGAATTACCAAAAAGCAAGATATTACAGCAGAGTTGCAGCCACATAATATTAAGAAAAGTTGTGAACAACTTGAAAAGTTTATCAACTCGTTTGATCAATATGTGAATCCCTTCAGCTTAGATTTACCACCTGATCAGTTGTTTAACATAGGTTCCGGGAAAGCTGCATCATCTAAAGTGGAAGAGTTTCTGTTAAATATTCAATCAATTGGTGAAGAGCTACGAACAACTTTTATATCGGAATGTGCATCTGATCCGAAAAGATTTGAAAAAGCCATAAAAAAGATACCCATACAAAACTTTTCAAGTCTACTTGTCAAGAAAAAATCTGTAAAAATTGGAGGTAAGCAGCAAGAGATAAAGTTACAGCGAGATTTATTCGGTCGTCTGTTGGGAATTTCGATGGACCATCAAATTGATGTTCTCAAAATTTTAACGTATCCAATATCTCCTGTACCTCTTGCTCTGTGTCATCTAGATGGGGGTTTCTGTAAAACTGACAAATCTGTACTTGTAAAATGCCTTGAAACAAATATTGATCAAGAAGCTCCAAGTAATACAGATGTACTCTTAATTGATGGATTTTTCATTCTCCGTTCTATGAAAGAAGTTCCGAAAACATTCGGGAGTATTTCTAAGAAATTTCTGCAAATGCTATCAAAATATTCCGCCCGAAGAATTGACGTAATCTTTGACCAATATTTTGTTCCATCAATTAAAGATAGTGAAAGATGTCTACGACATGAAGGATCGTTGATTGATTACACAATTTCGGGCCCTGAACAGGTGCGACCGTCGGATTTTGCAAAAGAATTGAAGAATACTAAATTTAAGGAAGCTCTGGTAGATTTTTTTACAAAACATTGGTCTAGTGCGGAAATGAGATCATTTTTGGGCAATCGACAGATTTTTTTAAATTTTCGGAATTGTCAATCATATCAAGTTGTTGATGACAAGATTCAGTCAAGTGTTGTTGAAAATTTATGTTGTATTTCACATGAAGAAGCTGATACGAAGATAATCTATCATGCTTGCAGTATCGTTGAACAGTCGAATATTGTTATCAGAGCCTCTGATACCGATATTTTGATTATAATGATTGGTAATATGACACAATTACAAAATTCTCATTCTAATATTTGGATGATCAATGGAACAGGAAATAACGAAAGGTATATTGACGTCACAAAAATTTATAATGAGCTTAGTGAGTTGTTAGCCAAAAGCTTAATCGGTTTCCATGCGTATACAGGATGTGATTTCAATCCAGCTTTCTTTAATAAAGGGAAGAAAAGACCTTTTAGCTTGCTGAAAAAAAATATTGAATTTCAACAAGCATTTGCTACTCTTGGAGAAGAAAATTTGAGAGAGGATCAGTTAAAAGAGGTATTTAACAGTATTCAGAAGTTTACCTGCCAGCTCTATAACGCAAAAAATTCAATTGACGTTGATGATGGAAGATACCAACTTTTCGTCAGCAATTATAAACCTTCCGACGTCAATGAAAACTTTAGCAAAAAAATATTGAATTTTGATGCAAGCTCAATACCACCGTGTAAGACTGAGCTTTACCAGCAACTTCTAAGAGCACATTATATTTCAAATGTTTGGAAAAATGCACACAAAAAGCAACCTACCACATTGGACCCATTAGAGTATGGTTGGATTGAGCAAGATGACAAATTTGTATTCAAATGGTTCGAAGGAGATCAACTCCCAACTTCTGTGAGTGACTTAATCACCAATGTTCCTGGTAAGTTTATTATGATAAATTTTTTATCGAATATGTTCGGATCAGTTTACGAATTACTTTTATTTTATAATTTATTTTGATTTTTATAGAATCCGATTCAATGGATGATGCAGACGATTCACACAACGGCAGATATGACTTCGATGATGACGATGAGTGACGATTAAAATTCGTGAAAAGAAAAATATTTTGTAATACACATGATTCATTTTTTTTTTATTTGTCTTAAATAAATAAATTTGTCTTAATTAAAGTAAAATCAATGTATGAATGATTATTTGTTTTCTGCAATATATCTTAATATTTAAGATTATTTTGCTATATATTATTTTTTTATTAGCAAACTTATAAATTTTGGTACATAGTTTACAAAATTAAATATTAATTTTTATAAATACAAAGATAAAGTAAATCATATAGATACAAAACTGGGAACTTAATACATATACATCTGACCGGGTAGTAGCTAAGATTTTGTTGTCTGCTGATGTGTGTACTCAATGAAGACGTCTGCCGTGATCAATATAAGCTTTTAAGACCCTAATAAACAAAATATATTAATGGCAGACCTGGTCAATTACTTTCGAAATTTTATCTTTTTCAGCACTTTCAAAACTGTCTGCCACAATGTTAACCGCGCGATAATGGTCTGCCATTGTTATTTTCCGATAATACTAATAACATATTTTAAAATTTCAAAACTGCAGACGTAGTCAAATGGATTTAAAATTTGCCAAAAATTGATACCTATGTTACCTGCGCAGTAGCCACGTCCACCACTTTGGGCTTAGTGACCCCCCATCTCATGTGTAGTAGGTATAGGGGCCTCAATGTACAAAATCTCAGGTCTGGTCAAATACATATAGGTAGCTTTTCACTGGCTCTTAGGCTATCAGGTTCATGAACTATACAAAAATTAAATGCTAATCTTAAAATATAGCAATTAAAAAAACAAACACAGATATTTCAAAGAAAATTATTTGTATCGAATATTCTATATAGCATTTCAAATTTACTTTTCCGTATTCTAAACATTTAGTATATTAAGTCATTGGTTCTTGAACAAAAGCATTATTTTAAATATATATTAGAATAAAGTAAATAGAAATAATTTAAAAAAATCTTGTCTGATGTGGCAATCCAAAACTTTATTCAGATTCATTCATGTTAATATTTCAAAATTTATTATCACAGTGCCAAAATTACATGATATAGAAATAATTTAATTATTTCTATTTACTTTATCCTAATATATATTTAAAATAATACTTTTGTTCAAGGACCAATGACTAAATATGCTAAATGTTTAAAATGTGGAAAAGTAAACATGAAATGCTACATAGAATTTTCGATACATATAATTTTCTTTAAAATTACATTGTTTATTTAATTTTTTAATTGCTAAATTTTAAGATTAGCATTTAATTTCTGTAGAATTGATGAATCTGCTCCACGTATATGTTAAACCCTTTAAGGCAAAGAAAAATATCGTTCATAAAATATTGATTTAATTTTCTAGACTAGAATTCACGATCGAATTTCCTTAGACAAAAAAACTTGTTTTGCTAAGCTTTGTTATAAAAGCAAAATTTTATTAAAATGCTCTTGGTGCCCATTATGAGTTTTAAATTAGAAATAGGTGGTCACACCATCCATTGCGACTAGCTTCCTTGAAAAGCTTAAAGTGAAATCTTTCATTGCAGACCATATTCTGTAGTAATATTTGAAATTTGAATTTTATTCTTTCTAATATTTCTTTTGTTGTAAACTTTAAAGAAAAAATAGGGATCAATGACTGAAGGACTGAATTTAAAAGAAAGGAGATGCTGAATGATACTTTAAAAGAATTTGTCTGTCAAAGATCCATGAAGCAATCACTACACATGGAAATTATAAAGTGCTAAAGTATAATGAAGTAAAAATGTAATACTTTTTAAAAAATTGTGGGAAAACTGTCTGTATTAAGCGATAAATAATGTAAATTAGGTTATGATCTCAGCATTAGTTAAAAGCACAAACTGATCAAGCAATTATAATTCGCCTCACTTATCGTATATATATCCCAAGCGGAGCAGTCCAAAATACATAGTGTTATGCGTTTTCCAACCATTTATCATATTTACATATATTTTCAAAGACACCCTGAATGATTTGTCTTTATGTCCGAGTTATTTTCAAAGACTACCAATCGAAATTCGTCTGGTTTATACCCGTTAATATATTGTTATAACCAAGCTTTTTCCTGGTAAGATTTGGTTAATGTCTTTTAACTCTTTCGAGTTCGGCTTTTTTTCAATTTTATGAAAAAAATTACTTTTACGTTAATAACATTAACACTAGCTGTCCAGATCGATTAATTAGTGTTTATAGAATATTCATTGTCTGAGAAATAACGGATTTTGTTCTTTTACGTATTAGTATTCATATTAAGTTCAAATTCCAATTAATATTCATATGACAATAAGCTAAGGAAGAATGTTTAGAAAATATTGTAATACAATAAAGATTTAACTTATATTGCAGCTTTCTAATACTTTTTGTCCTTCATTACACATGATTCTTTCAGGAAAGTAACGTTCATTTTAAATCAAAAGTGTTAAGTCAGGCGCAGAATTTGATTATGGTCAAATTTTGTCAACGTGGCGATGGCATTTGTAAACTAACTAATTGAAACTTAGTGAGAAAAAGAAAATAAAAAAATTATTTATTTAAGAAAAAAACCCTTTAAAGAATATTAATATAATAAAACGAAAATGTCCAAATTAAAGATCAAAGCAATATTTAAAATCCATTTAAATGTTGTTCGATGTCCAAGATTATGATTGAAACAATGTTTGGCAATTTATTTTATTCGAAAAAATATGGAAAAGTCAGTCTTACTAGGGAACTGCAAGAAGTGTAAGTCATCGATTTTGACGAAAGTGATATCGTTGGAAAGATCTCATCGAGTAGAGTAAAAAACTCAATTGAACTACCCATCGCAAATGAGCCGTTTTCGAGATATCCGACAATTTATGTCACGTAGCTAGTACACATTTAATGGGGACCGCAAAAAATTTTATTCTCGATTTTAACGAAAGTGGTATCGTTTGAAAGATATCATCGTGAGGATTAAAAAACTCAACGGAATCACCCGTCCGAAATGAGACGTTTTCGAGATATCGGACAATTTGTGTCATATTGCAAATGCACACTGCTGGGAAATTGCATTAAATGACATAAATTGTTGGATATTTCGAAAACGGCTCATTTCAGATGGTTACTTCCATTGAGATTTTTACTTCTCACAATGATATCTTCCCAACAACACCATTTTCATCAAAATCGGGGAAAAAAATTTTGCGGTCCCCGATTAAGTGTGCTCTAGAACAGTATGCACTAGCTACGTGACATAAATTATCGGATATCTCGAAAACGGCTCATTTCCGACGGGTAGTTCTATTGATTTTTTTCTCCCTCATGATGATATCTTTTTAACGATACCACTTTCGTTAAAATCGAGACTAAAATTTTTTGTGGTCTCCCATTAAGTATGCACTAATTGCGTGACATAAATTGAGGATATCTCGAAAACGGCTCATTTGCGACGGGTAGTTCCATTGAGTTTTTTTCTTCTCTCGATGAGATCTTTTGAACGATACCACTTTCGTCAAAATCGGTGACTTACACTTCTTGCAGTTCCCTAGTTAGTGTTATGTTTTCTTTTCTTTCTTTTTTATTCTTTTTCGTATACACCGTGTAAGTTTAGCCTAGTTAGAATTTAGGAAATCAAGCTAGTTTTTACGGATATTTAAGTAATTAAGCAACATTCATACCACAAAATACAACATTTTGACGGGGAAATTTGCTTCGTTATATAATCTTTAGCTACACTTTTAATTCTTTATTTATTTATTTTTTTCTTTCTTCTATCTTTACAAGAAGAAAGTATTGGATTCATGAAAATTTTCGACTTCCGGTTTTCGAAGGATTTATACGTTTTAGAAGGTCCTGAACACGTTTTGACTATTTTTAGAAAATGTCTGTCTGTGAGTCTGTCCGTCTGTCTGTCTGTCTGTCTGTATGTGACAAAAATTTTTTGGGCGCTCTATCTCAAGAACTAATGCTCGAAATTTAATAACATTTTATATTCAGTTAGACTTTGATATGAGTTAGTGCCTATTGGTTTTTGGTGAAAATTGGCCTGCAGGTGGCGCTGCTATACTACGTTTTTCATGATTATCAAGATTGCTATATCTCAAGAACTAATGCACAGAATTTCACCAAACTTCAGATTCTGTGACCCCATTTATATACATAGACGCTGATTACGTTTTGGTGTAAATTGAACGGCAGGTGGCGCTGCTATGCCACGTTTTTCATGATTTTCATGATAGCTATATCTTAAGAACTAATGCACAGAATTTCACCAAACTTCAGATTCAGCAATACCTTGAGATACATAGCTGATGATAAGGTTTTGGTGTGAAGTGCCCTATAGGTGGCGCTGCTATGCTACATTTTGCACGATTTTTGCGATAGCTATATCTCAAGAACTAATGCAGAGAACTTCATTAAATTTTAGTTTCTGTTACACTAGAATATATAACATAATTAGACGCTGATTACATTTTGGTATTAACCTTGCAACAGGTGGTTCAGCTATGCTGCATTTTGAACGATTTTTCCGATAGCTATATCTCAACAACCAACGCACAGAATTTCATAAAACTTCAGATTTTGTTACAAAATGACATATAACATAATTACACGATGATTACGTTTTGTTATAAATCCTTCAACTGATGGTGCTGCTGTGCTATATTTTACACGGTTTTTTTTAAACTAGCTATATCTCAAGAACTAATGCACAGAATTTCATCAAACTTCAGATTCTTTTACACCATAACATAATTAGACGCTTTTCTACGTTTTGGCATAAATTGTCCAAGATATGGTGTTGCTGTGCTACGTTTTGCAAATTTTTTGTTATAACTATATCTCAAGAACTAATGGACGAAATTCCATCAAATTTCAGATTCTGTTAGGTCTTGACATAAATAGATGCTTATTAGGTTTTAGTAAAAATTGCCCAACATGAGGCACTACTAAGCTCATTTTCTCAGAATATTAATTAAATTTTGCGTTTTAGGCTTTTCGGATACCAGAAACTCATTAGGCTAGGTCAAATGTTCGAGAAAATTCGATAGTGGGTAACTTTGGGGTCTCCACGTTTTTTTTTTTTTTTTTTTTTTTTTTTTTTTTTTTTTTTTTTAATATTTTAATGTATTTATGAGATAGAAGAAAGTTTTGGGATTGACACATCCAACTAGTTTAATGTTGCATACATTCGGTTTTTAGGTGAGTATTTGTATGATTTTAGACAAATATTTCTTAATCTGATCACCAAGGAATGCGCATTTAATCTAATATCAGCAGTTTCGATCATGCTTGAAACGAAATTTTGCTCATCCATTTCATTACCGAATTCATGCCATCATCTACTATATTTATGTAATCCAGATTATTATTTCATTCCGAATGTTTAGGAATCCAATTCTATTGAACACATTTTAGTAAGGCTTAGACGATAAGATTTTTTTTTCTGGGGATTTTAGGAAGTACCACATTGTTCTATGTTATTTATCTATGGAGCTTTAATGAATTTAAAACAAGCAGAAAATACATAATTATATTCAAACTAACCAGTGGGCTGAAGAAGTTTATTTATTTACTTAATTTTTTTTATTTTTTATGTTTTATTTATTTATTTAAGAAATGCAGGGTGTTTTTCAGGTGCGTTCGTAATTATGTATATACGTAGCACCTATAGTTGTCGTTCAGTCCGTCCGTCCCTCCGTCTCTATGTCCGTCTGTCTGTCTGTCTGTCTGTCCACATATAACAACGCAAAAACTACCCAACTGAATCGTTTGAAATTTAAAATACATAATTATTACATAATTTTGTCGAGTCATTTCAAATTTTATGAAAATCGGAAGAATAGATAAATTACAAGGACAATCAAAAGGATACCGTTACATTACGGTAGATGGGGGAAATTTTTCAAATGCATTTTAATCGTTTGAAATTTTAAATACATAATTATTACATAATTTTGCCGCGTTATTTCAAATTTTATCAAAATCGGATGCATAGTTCAACTACAGGGACAATCAAAAGTATTCCGTTACATTACGGTCAATGGAGAAAAATGTTTCAAATGCATTTTAATGGTGTTACACTCATTCGAACGTAATAAAATTAATATGCATCTATAAAGTACATATTATAATATACATTTTGCATAATCTGTGGTGCAAAGAATTTTTGTTATTGATTTACAAGGCCACACAAAAGTATTCCATTGCATAATGGTATAGGGAGAACATTGTTTGGTGCTCATTTTAATTGTAATTATTTACAATTTTATGAGATTGATATACGAGAGTGATATTTTTAAAACTTCGTTATCGTGCGAAAGCACCTCATTTGCTACGCTTCACGTGCAATTTCCAACTTGTTTTTTTAACTGACGCTATTTAGAGATCCTTGTAGCTAATTTTAATAACCGGAACTGCTTTAAAATTTATAAGCGGACAAATGAAACCAAGAGTAAAAATATTTGAAGAAAAAAAAATAGTTCTAATCAGCAGCAGTAAGAGCTATTCCATGTGACATGTTATGCTCGGCCGTTGAAAATGTTGTACAAAGAAGTTTGGTGCAAGAGACCGGTGGTCACATTGAATGTGGTCGAATTTCTCGTCAGGAAAGTGAATATGATGAATAAAACATGGTTTTATTCATCCAAATTATTAATTGTTAATCCAATTAATTGCATCTAAATTATTAATGTTGAAATTTCCAAAATATTAATTTTGTTTTTTTCTGTAGTGATTTTTACACGTACAGCGCCAAATATCCCGCAATCAGCAATGGTTGGAACTATTATTTATTTATTTATTTGTTTATTTTTTGATGAAATATTTTTTCCCATAGTTTATTAAACCATTAATAGCATTTTGTGTCATTCCAGTTATTAGAACGAGCTACCGGCGGCTCTGAATAACATCAGTTTAAAAAAAAAAAACATCCTGTATGTTTGATAATAACTATTATTAAGTACCACTCCATAAATGATGCAGCGTACACAGATAGACCCTTCGTGAAATCTTTTACAGTAATTTTGACGTATTTTCTGCAATATATCAAGAATTTTTTTCCTTAATTTGGCCGGTAACATATATATTCTCTTGGCCACCATGATAGGAGCTTTCCAACGACACAAATCTCGTCAAATTTTTATCTGGAAGTTGGACCTTCACTAGTTAGTGTACTATAGATATTATAATTTTAAGATGTTTGTACAGATAATATAGTTAATGTCCATATTTCGTTTTAGTTTAATATCCTTCCATAATACATATTTGCAATTAATAGCGATAAATTATTATTATGGTATTATTATTGTTATTATTATTATTAATATTGTTATTGTTGTTGTTGTTGTTCTTTTTATTATTTGAATCAAAAAAGTATATGATAATATTTTATGCAAAGAACGGTCTGGTAAAAGAACTTTCTTTATTATACAATGAAATATTTCTATATTATTAACGAGCAGAAAAATAAAACAGAAATCCGAACGATGTTAAATCAACCATTGTGTTACATGTCTTTAAGTTTTATGTAAAACTCCCTTTTGCTAACTGTAAATTCGTATGAAATATTTGATACCTGGAAAAAAAAAACCTTCTAATATTTCAATAAATAGGCTTTTTACTTACAGAATAATTTAATCAATCGATACTGAATAAGTTAAAATACCTTTACCCTTTTAAATTTCCTTTCCTTCTTTTTTTACTTATTTCGAAAATGAAATATTATTAATCATTTCGAATAAAAAATCAAATTTCTACTACGTATATTTTTTTTCAGTGTTGAATATTTTTGGAGACTTGTTCTATTGCGCCAAAAATGATCATCAGATTTAAAAACGGAAAACGGATCAAAGGAAAAATGTATTTTTTTTTCTATTCCAACAGACAGAAATCATCTTATGGAAAAAGAAATATTTTTTATCTTTCCTTTAAATTATTGCTGAAACTTTAAATGGCCTTTTAATGAAAACTTTACATAAAGTCTTTATGTATTTAAATAAATAAAATAATGTATCTTGGGCTGATAACACTACGTTAAGGTTTGACCAATTTCCATGGATTAGTTTTCATATTTAAAACATATATAGGATTTGAAACAATTATTTTTTTTGACTATGTATATGAGTATCTATATATACACGTATATCTTTCCTTTAAATAATTATTGGGCTGAAAGTTTAAGTGGCCTTTTAATGAAAACTTTACAATAACTCTTTATGTATTTAAATAAAACACATAATGCATCCTCGGCTGATAACACTACGTTAAGGTTCTACCGACTTCCACGGATTAGTTTTTATATTTGAAACATACATAAGATTTGACACAGTTATTTATTGACTATGCATATGACAAAGAATATTTTATAAAATTTGTATTCATAAAACATAATGGCGTGATTTCTTGATCAATGCTATTCGCCTCTTTTACCTATGTATGTGAGTATAACGCCATGCAAACAAAAGCATTAAATAAGATGGAACAATTACATGTAAATTCTCCAATATTAAAGATACAAATTGTACAGACCTATAAATTGACAAATTTCTCATACTTATCATGGATTGCAATATCGGACTGTAGTAATAATAATTCGATATTTTTTTCTTCTGACAGGAACAAATTAGCAGCACTTAGCTCATACAAATTTCTCTTTATCTTTTTTGGGTTTCATCAATGACAATATTGCTCTCTGGTGCATAAATTGGAAAATAAACAATCTTCAGATGTAAAGTCGGCTCTTGTTAATTCGGACTCGTCGGGACCGCAAGAAATGTTCGAATTAATGAAAGTATAAGAGGAAAGCATGTTAAAAGGAATACTATTACATAGAAATTATTATTATAAAGCATTTTTTAAATATATTTCGGTTGTTATCATTAGAATATGACTTAATATCATATTTAAAGATATTAATACATGAACTAAGTAAAAGTTGGGAACAAACAAAAAGGAAAATGGGGTGGAAGTGTCACTGATGGTCAGACGGAGCACTAAAAAAGCGGAAATGAAATGCATGGAACTATATATATACTCAAAGAAAGAAAACCAACAATTATAAATGCACAAATAATGCATGAAAAGGTATCAAACAGCTGTTTCGAATCTACTATCGAGATTCTTCATCAGTGAAAAACTCAGCGAGCTAGAGAAAGCAAAACTGAGCAAAGAGACAGAGAAACGCAGGCTTATATACCCACTACGGAAACGATCCCTTCTAAAGAAAAGAAACCAATGAGAAGAAAGCAGCATGAACAACTGGATGGACAAATAGCGACATCTACCTGAGAATGAACAAAATAAAAACTAAAAAGCGAAGGAAAAACAACAAAAAAAAAATGCATTAAATTGAAGATTTTCAAATGCTTGGAAAATAAGGAGTACTAGATAAGTCATTGACTAAGGAATGAGAATTTTTAATGATGTGGTAAGCTTCCCAAAAATTAAGATCAAGAATAGAAGGACACTTATGGATAATGGTGGCTGAAGAAAAATTGAACTTATGTTGTGAAGACCAACAATGTTGAGCAATAGAAGAGCGTTCAAGCTCTTGATTTTTGACATACCTGTTATGCTCCTTTAAACGAAATGTGAGAGCACGTTTAGTCTGACCAATATAAGAAAGACCACATTGGCAAGAAATTTGGTAAATACCCCAGTTATCTAAGTGATCAATGGGGTGCTTAAGATTTGAAAACTATTTTATTAACAGGAGAAAAAACATTGAAATCGAACCTTTTTAAAATTTTAACAACTTGCTGGCTGATTTTGGGGGAAAATGGCGAATCAACTAAAGTATTGGAGTTCGAACGATTTTTTTTCTTTCAGATTGGGTAGATTTTGTCAATTTTTTATGAATTGAATCTATAATATTAAGGGAATAACCACGATCAACAGCAACAGCTTTTAGATAATTAAGTTCATCACTGAGTAACTGAGGAATTGAACAAATATTGGAAGCCCGGAAAACAAAAGTTTTAAAAGTCGCAAATTTCTGGTTAGGACGATGAGAAGAATATCTGTGAGGTGGAAGATTGACCGCAAAAGGTTTGGGAAAGACAGTAGTCTGAAAATCTACTGTTCCGATATCAGAACCAAAATGGTTAATATACAGTGTTGAAAATGTATTATAGTTAAGCTTCTATTTGCATACAGCTAATCATACTTATGGGGGGAAGCGGTTGTTACCACTAAAAATTAATATAAAATTTTGATTTATTTACTTGCAAATTTTGCCAATCAAGAACGTTAAAATTTATCATTATTGTTTACTGTAGAATAGAGTAAAACTTGGTAGCCATTCATTTAACTTATGAACGGAAATTCATAATTGCACTTATAAAGATTATGTCTACACTTAAGTATATTTGAATATTTCTTTCATAGAAAGAAATTTTAGTTATAGAAAATTTTAATCCATCGATACTAAATAAGTTGAATAACCTTTTCCCTCTTAAATTCCATTCTTTTCTTTTTTATTTCCTTCTAAGGAGAATTGATATCCTGTCAAAAACATGAATGTGAAAGAATGCCAAGTTCTTTAAAGGTTTCGCTAATAAAAGAAGTGAGATCTAACTGCAAACCAAGTTTTTTCGGAGCTCCTTAAATCATAACTCCTGTCATACATAATAATATTCAAATGCTTAAAGTGATTTGTTATGTTACTTGTTATTCAATTGAGCGACTTAGCAAGTTTTCTCTTATTCAATTTTTTCTATTTAGTTAATCAGAAATTAAAGTTGATCCCTTCCTTAACTTATCAGTACCTTAACTTCAATATACTTAATAGAACACTCGATTGAGATCTTTGCATTTCAGATTCTAGATTAAATTGTACTCCGACTCAAAGATTAAAGTTAGCAGCTGAAAACTTGCCAAGTCGCTCTATTGAATAACAAGTAACAAATCATTTTAAGCAATTGAATATTATTATGCATGACAGGAGTTATGATTTAAGGAGCTCCGAAAGAACTTAGTTAGCAGTTAGATCTCACTTCTTTTATTAGCGAAACCTTTAAAGAACTTGGCATTCTTTCACATTCATGTTTTTGACAGGATATCATTATTTTTTGTCAAGTCACTTCTTTTATGAGCGAAACCTTTAACGAACTTGGCATTTTTTCACATTCATGTTTTTGATAGGATATCATTATTTTTTGTCAAATAAGTAGGTATTTGTTTCCTTTTTGAAATAAATAGGTTAAATTAGTTAAATTAGTTTTATTTAATATTAATTAATCTTTCAGCTTTTTCCTGCATTTATTCACTGTTTTTTTTTCAGTCAAATTAAAAAAAAATTAACATTAGGACTGTTTATGTTCCTTTAAATTCCACTAATAAGGATGTTTCTTTTACGTGATTGGGTACTACTTGGTTATTTCGTCGACCAAAAACGTTTGTAGCCAGCTTGGCGAAATATCGCTATATTGACGACAAAAATTACGCACGAAAAATCATGCTAACATGGCGCTATTTCTGGTATTTTGCCAAATTCCCATAGATTCCCATTGTAATCTGGTAATTTATCCAATAATTTTGTTAGAGCAAGGACTGTCGCCATCATTTTGGCATCTTTTTTTTCTTTAAATCGGTTTGCTAACTACCCAAGATTGTTTAAATATTGCTATTTAGAAAGTTTTTAGAACGCGTTTCGCACATTTTTACCCCTTTTAATTTTTGTATCAGTTAACAAATGTTCTTAGTGATCATTTATATCTTATAATTAATGAAAATGGCAAATTTTATGTTTTTAGGCCCTTAATATACAGACATCGCATTTTTAGAACGCTTTTTGCTACCTTATTTTACCACCTTTGGATTAGTGGAATGGTTATAAGATATAGCCTATATTGGAGCAAGGACTATCAGCATCATTTTGATATCATTGCTTTTAAGATCGGTTTGTTGTTTGCTGAAATTGCTTAAAAATCCCAATTTAGAACATTTTTAGAACGCTTATCGCACATTTTCACCCGTTTTGAATTCCGTATTTTTTATCAAATGCCTTTACAGATCATTTATATCTTATAAATAATTAACATGCCAAATCTTATAGTTCTAGGTCCTTCAGTAACACGAAAGTTGCATTTTTAGAATGTTTTTTGCTTCTTCACCCTCTTTTGGTTAATGGTATGCGCATAAAATATAGCCTATGTTTGAACCGGGGCGAATATCATCATTTTGGTATCATTAATTTTGAAATCGGTTCGGTGGTTTCAGAGATTAGCCCCGATACTCGCCAAAAGTGTCGCCAACTTGGCACTATTTCTGATATTTCGCGAAATTTCCATAAACTCTAAAATGCCAAACTTTATGTTTCCAGTCCAGTCCCTTAATATACAGACATCGCATTTTTAGAATGTTTTTTGCTCTTTTACCTCCTTTGGGTTAGTGTAATCGACATAAGGTATATCCTATGTTGGAGCAAAGACTGTCATCATCATTTTGATATCATTACTTATAAGATCGGTTTGTTGTTTGCTGAGATTGTTTTAAAATTGGTATTTCGAACTTTTTTAGAAAGCTCTTCGCGAATTTTCACCTATTTAAATTTGATATTTTTTAGCAGATGTCATTAGTGATCATTTATACCTTATAAATAATTAACAGGCAAAATTTTGTGCTTCTAGCCCTTCAGTAAAACAAAAATCACATTTTTAGAATGTTTTTCGCTTCTGAACCCTCTTTTGGTTAGTGGCACAGACATAAGATATAGTCTATGTTTGAACCGAGGCGAATACCATCATTTTGGTACCATTACTTTTGAAATCGGTTCGGTAGTTTCAGAGATTAGCCCTGATATTCCCCAAAAGTGACGCCAACTTGGCACTATTTCTGGTAATATTGTGAAATTCTCATAAACTTCCATTGTAATCCAATAATTTATCCTCTAACCAACCATTAATGTTTAATTAATGGCGATTTCTGATTTTTTCCTATTTATAGATCCAATAACCTACCTCCACACCAAATTTCAACTTCCTAAGTCACCTGGAAGTAGTCAAACATTTCTATGAGTGAGTCAGTGAGTCAGTGGTAAAAACAGTGGTTTTCAGATGTCAATTTCTCGTGAACGGTAAAAGATTTTTTTTTTAAAAATTTAGGATTCGGAAATTAGAAGATGGTCTTACACGACACAAAAAATTGCAAGTGTATAGGTGAAATAGAATTTAAGTTATTGAGGGGTCAAAAGTGGCTCGAAATGGTTCGGATAATATAACTCACGGCCGGTGTGTCGCCTTTTACTTTGTGAACTTGGCTGACACACTGCCGTGTGTCTAGATTAATAATTTAGCAATAAAAAATCCAATTGTTTCTACCACCTATAATTTCCCTCAGTATTGCATGTCTGTCTTTTGAGAGTTCGGGAGATTTATACTATATTCCAAAAAATGATTTTCAGTTTTATAAATTTGTAACGGGTTTAAGGATATTTCACAATAGAAAGAACTTTTAGTTACAGAAAATTTTAATCGATCGATACTGAATAAGTTCAATAAGCTTTTCTCTTTTAAATTCCATTCCTTTCCTTTTTATTTCCTTCAATGTAGAAATTCTATTAATCATTTAGCAAAAAAAAAAAAAAAAAAAAAAAAAAAAAAAAAAAATCAAATTGTTTCTGCCATCTATAATTTCTCTCAGTATTGAATATTTGTCTTTTTAGAGTTCCGGAGACTTTTTCTATAGATCGAAAAACGCTTTTCAGATTTATAAATTTATAACGGATTCAAGCAATATATCAAACATATTTTTTCAACAAACAAAAATAATTTTATGAAACAAAGAAAGCTTTTATGTTTCATTTAAATAATTAATGTGCTCAAAGTTCAAATAACATTTAAAGAAAACTTCAGATAAAACCTTGAATGTAGTTAAAAAAACTTTTTTTTGCCTTATGTATATTCGGATTAGTTTTTAATGGAGCCTTGGTTTTTGAGGAATAATTTCTAGCATGTTTGTGTAATTTTGCAGTTTAGTAAACTTTTGTGAAAATAATATATTCATACCTCTGTATCTCCTAATCAGTAATTATTTTATGTGGGGGGCTAAAATTGTATTAGTAGTTAAACAGCTATTTGCATAGATGCCCATATTTATTGGGGGTGGCGGTTGCCACTAAAATTTAATAGAAACTTTTGAGTTATTTAATAGCAAATTTCGCAAATCACGAACGTTAAAATTCATGATTATTATTTACTATAGAAAAGAGTAAAACTTGATAGCTATTCATTTAATTTCCGAAAGGAGATTCATAAGTGCATTTATAAAGATAATGTCTGTACTTTATATTTGACAGTTGAAAAAATATATATATATACCATTTCTTAGAAAGAACTTTTAGTTACAAAAAATTTAAACAATCGATACCGAATAAGTTGAATAATCTTTTACCTGTTAAATTCTATTCCATTCTTTTTTTTCTCTTTTAAGGAGAAGTGCTATTAATCATTTAGCAATAAAAAAATCGAATTGCATCTACCATCTATAATTTCCCTCAGTATTGGATATTTGTCTTTTGAGAGTTCGGGAGATTTATTCTTTAGCTCCAAAAACGAGTTTTCAGATTTATAAATTTATAACGGATTCAAGCAAAATATCCAAATATACTTTTCTAACAGACAAAAATATTTTTATGAAACAAAGAAAGATTTAATATTTTGTTTAAACAATTAATGTGCTAAAAAGCTTAAATAACCTTTTAAAGAAAACTTAAAAAAAACCATTATGTACTTAAATATATATATATATGTATTATTTTTGTGTGTGTGGGGGGATTGTATATATGCGGATTAATGTTTACTGGAGCTTTAGTTTTTGAAAAAGAAATTCTATCATGTTTGTGTAATTTTGCAGTTTCATACACTTTTGTGAAAAATATATTTTCCTACCGTTGTATTTCCAAATCAGTAGCTATTTATGGTGCATTGCTAAATGTATATCAGTAGTTAATCATTTATTTTCATGGATGACCATATTTATGTGGTTTTTTTTTTGCCTCTAAAATTTAATAAAAAATTTTGAGTTATATCACTGCAAATTTAGCCAACGAAGAACGCTAAAATTTGTAATTGATGTTTCCTGAAAAAAGTTCAAAACTTGATAGGTATTTTTTTTTGTAAACGAAAGTTTATTGTTGCCTTCCTAGATGTGAAGAGTACGATTATGTAAGTGAATACACTGCAAAATCGCTAACACAAAAATAAACACATTTCGGAAATTTTTTTTGCTCCCAAATTTACAACATATTAATGTGTTGTGAAGCATTTCTTTTTGTGTGGTAATTTTGTTCTTATTGTGTTGTAAACGTTTTGCTCTTTAAAAAATGTGTTCTTAATATAATGCAAAGTATTGCGATTTAGAAATGTGTTCTAAAAATAGTTCTGATAATTGTGTTGAAATAGTGATGTAAATAGAGTTGATGAAAATAGTTTCTTAAAATAGTTTTGTGCTGCACAAAACAACTCCAAATTAACCACACAGCTTCAACACTACAAACTTTTGAGCACTATAAGATAACACATATAACAAGATAACACATATATAAGATAACACTTATATAACACATGTATAAGATAACACTTTCAAAATATTTTTTACATGGTGCCTTTGAAATTATACAATTTTAGAAATGAATGTTTTGAAATATAGTTTGAAAATATATTTAATTCTGTCGTAATTTTTACAGCTCTTTTTGCAAAAGCTTTTGATTTCATACAACAAATTCATAACACATTCACAACACAATCGAAAAACGATTTTAGTTAGAAGTGTTAATTTCTATGTCCAGTTTGTGATTCAAAAGAATTTCATGCGTTGGTAGTATATGAAATTCATAGTTAGAATCTTGTCTATTCTCGTAGCGACAAACTGAGAAATTTAATGATTATGTCATACAAATATTGCAGATATAGAGACAGATGAAGTAGTCAATTCGTCACCTGAGAATAATAAGTTTCCATCTGTGTTTTTGGAAAAATTGACTTATTGATACAGATAGGTTCTATTTGTATCTGTGAAGGCATTTTTGCATCAAAAGGATGTTAGATGTAATTTACATATGGCATTACAATTATATTATGACAGTATTTTAATCCAGAAATGCCTTCATAGATAGAAATAGAACCTTTCTCAATCGATAAGTCATTTTTTTTCAAAAACACAGATAGAACCTTATTATTCTCAGGTAACGAATTGTTCTGTGTGATAAATAGCGTTATAATATATAAAAACGCAATTTGTATAACCAATATAAATCTCTCGAGAAAAAATATATTTATTTAAAATTAATTGGTTTGTAGGTCTTCGAAAAAAAATGTATAAGAATTAAGTAACAAGGAAATATTTTTGATTTAGTTTCCATTGAAAAGTAGTAGAATTTGCTTTGTAAAATGTATGATTATGTTTTATAAGATAATTGATAGTAAAATGATTGCAAAGAGGTTAGCATGCCTTAAATATTTTATTTTACATTAATGTTTTTCACATTATACATGGCTAATATCATGGGGTTTTTGTGGTGTAATACACATAACTTATAACCGCTATGCTTATTGGACACCGTTATTTTTGAAAATTTTGCTTATTCTTATTCAATTAATGAGAAATCTTCGATAAAATGAGTCATATTTTTCCTTTCTATAATACCATGTACATTAGAGGTTTCTGAAAACACCATAATATATATAAGATGGCAGATATCGAATTTATTTTTGAAAGTAAGTACACTTTAGCTTCCTTGTTTTAGTTCCAAGTATCGCTGAATGATGGCGCTGCACTGTATAAAAGTTTCAACTCTGATTTAAGTAGTATTGCAGTTTCACAACGCTTTAGCGTTTTTGAATATAAACAGAAAAAAGGATAAAAGAGTGATTCATTTTTTTGTTGTTGTTGATAGAAAAAAAAAGTAACATGCGACTTACAGCACTAGTACTCATGGAACTAGCCACATAAAGTGTGACTACTAATTACTTATTGAACCATTCTTAATATAGATTAACGTGTGAAATCGGAAATATTTTTATTCATCTTCATTGTCTCAGATACAAATATCATAAATAGTTGCCACAGTGGTGCCTCAACCTAACAAACAAAATTAACAAGAATAAATCAAAATTCCCTCTCTTTTAACCTTCTTTCTGTTAAGATTTTAAAACGCCAAAAATAAGCATTATGCAACGGCAATGCTACATGAAGCAGAGTTTGAAACTTTTATACAGTACAGCGCCATCATTCAGTGACACTTAACTAAACAAGGAACTAAACAAGGAAGCTACAGAGTAGTGTCTTTCAAAAATAAATTCGGTACATATCATCGTATACGTATTATGGTGCTTGTAAAAACCTCTGATGTACAGTGTTTCCCACGAAGACACGTACGATTTCAAAATTTTATTTAAACAAGAAAGAAAAAAATCATACGTCAAGTATAGATTATGAAGCACTTATCAACACATTCAGAATAGTGAAACAAAACTTCATAGTTCAAAAAATTAAAATATTACGTCTCATTTTCCCATATGGAAATGTATGACGCATTTCAAAGTCGAATTTCAGTTGTTTTCACCTATAATAGGAAAATTATTTGGATTTTTTAGCAATCATGTGTATAATATAGAGAATTGAACCTATTAACAACATGCATTCCAAAATGCACTTTATTTAAGAGATTCATATATTTCAGTTGAAACGTCCTCTTCAGCAATTTCCTATATAAGAAGAATATTATGCGGATATTTTTGTGCAGTCTATATGCTGTCTAGAAATTATATATAAAGAGTAATATGCAAAAAATTAATTAAATTTAAAACAACATACTGAATTTTAAAATGTACTCTCCAGCAATTTTTACGTGAACACAGCACTATAACTGATTTCTTTGTGTGTCCCTATAAATGAATAAAAATGCTATGAATACTTTGTTTTAGCGTCATCTTATTGAAATTCAGGCATTTATATCAGTTTCAATACATTTGAAATAGTGCAATGTTATTAAAAACCCTCCAAATGATTTTTCCCCATATACCATAATGTAATCGAATTCTTTTGAGTGTCCCTATAAATGAACCATTAATCATACAGACTTCATATACAAAATGAAACATGATTTAGGGATCCTAAATAAGGTAATAGAAAGAACCTTTTTGATTTATTCTATCTGATGTTGAAAAAGGTTTTGTTGTAGGCCTATTCTTTTCTTTTTTTTTTTTTTTTTTTTGTAATATTGTACAAAGCTTTTTGGGACACCACGTATATAACTTTTCTTTTATTCCTTCTTTTTTTTATTACAAAAGATCACATAAATTATGAAGACTCTTTTATAAGCTTCTAGAAAATTGGATAATGTATGACAATGATTCATAACAGTAAAACAAATTCCACTACATACAATGTTCTTTGCAATTATTATTGTCAAAAAGTTGAATTTTTTTTAAATGAAGTGATACAATTGTCAAGAACAATCTACCAAGAAAAGCGGAAATATCTCGTTCTGAAAGTTCATCCTAATTCTATTTCACATAACAAAAGAATGATTTCTGAACAAAAACAAAATATATTTCCACAGCACAAGGATGATTCGTAAACAAGGAGACAATGCCCACAGTGAAACAAAGACGCTTTTAAGTTTGTGACTGCACTGGTTTATGTTAGGCCGTTTTGTTGCGCTTTATTTGGATATTTTCCAAACTTATGACGAATGTGAGTGTTGCTTCATTTAAAAATTAAATAATTTATTAACTTTAAATTTGCTTTATCATACATCACATAATATTTTATGTAAATTTCAATTTCAATTCTAATTGTATAAGATATTTTAGATCGAATATAATTCATATGCTGCACTGTTTTTCCAATTAATATTAGATTAAAGCCAAAAAAAGAAGACAATAAGTTTTTCTTTCAACAAATCGACATGGAACTCTTTGACATTAAATGCTTGTATGTAACCAAACAATGTTTAACTCTGTATTATTGCAATTACCGGGTGTCCCAAAAATGACTGATGGATTTTAAAATTCAATAACTTGCAAACGGTGACAGCTATTTAAAATTTTTTTGCAGGAGGGTTATGTATAATGTCAGGAGTTTTTTACTCCAGTTTTTTATTTTAGTTCGCACCTTAAGCAATAGGTGGCGCTGACGGCGATTGAAGGTCAGGTCGATGTTTCACTCAGCACTGGTCATCTGGCCTTCAATCGCCGTCAGCGCCACCTATTGTCTGATATGTGAACTAAAATAAAAAATTACGGTAAAAAAACTCCTGACATTAAACATAACCCTCCTGCAAAAAATATTTAAATAGCTGTCACCGTTTGCAAGTTATTAAATTTTAAAATTCATCAGTCATTTTTGGGACACCCGGTATATTCATTGTAGAATGAATTTATGCTCTATCTCACATGTTAAGTTAGTAGATTCAAAGCTTCCATGCTTTAAATTGTTTTAAACATTATCAAAAATTGGTCCATTCACCATTATAAAAAAGTTCAATTCATACTTTATTAAAATGTGAAAGATTTTTATCTATAAATAATTGCAAAAATATAATAAAAAAATTCAAATGAGCGGATTTTATTGCACTTACATCACATAAAATTGCAATCAGATCTGAAAGGTTTTTTTTCAATCTTTTATTTAAGTTATTTTTTTATTATTATTTATTTATTTAATAAAATCCTAATAGTTCTGGAAAACATATCTTCGGACTGATAAAATATTAAATAAAACAATCTGATACAGAAGTAATGATATAACAGATAACATAGAAACATCAAATTTTGCTGGTTATTTGTTTTTCAAAATTGTAGACGTTCATAATTTATTTATTTATTAATAGAACTGCAAATACTATATAAATAATATCTGAAAAATATCATTCTCAAACTTTTTATACATAGACTGTTCATAATAAAATAAAGTATAGTATTAGTACTTGAAAACTTTTTCAAAGCAGAAACTTTCGGTATTTTATTAAAGTTTTATATTTATATATCTTTATATCCTTTTCTTTAACGTTCTCCATTTATTCGAAAATACAATTTTAGATACTGCAAATTTATGTTAGTATTACAAAGTTTAGTTTTTACAAATATTAGGATAAAATCGATAATGTATATAATTTTTATGCGTTTTTTATGCTTAACGTAATTATGATAAAAATACGCATCAAACTTTATACTGAGTGCATGTCTTTATCTTAATAGAAAATTATTAAATATAAGAACATGAAAGAAAAGTAAAATTGAAAGTCTCAGAATTTCCATAAAAAAGGGAAAATGCTTCTTAACTCCTTAATCTTAAGTTTTTCTTAAAAATATATTATCATTTGGCTGCAAACGTATCAATTATTACCTGCATTAATCTATCTCTATTGGTTATTGTTGATCATACTAAATGTCTATTAAGGAAATTTTGTACGTGAAAGTTAAGAGAAGAAAACAAAACAAAACTTTGTTGAGGTAAAAAAACATTATAAATAAAACAAGAAAGAAAATTTCATGCGTCAAGCATAGGTTATGAATCACTTTCCAATACATTCAAAATAATGTAATAAAAGTGCCCCGTTTAAAAAAATAAAATATTGCGTCTCATTTCACGATATGGAAATGTATAACGAATTTCACAACGATATTTCAGCTGTTCTCATCTACAGTCAAAAAATTATCTGAAATTTTCCGAAGAACTGTATATGATTTAGAGATTTGTATCTATTAACAACATGCATTCCAAAATTTAGTTAATTTAAGAGATACACATATTTCAGTGGATGATTCTCCTTCAGCAATTTCTTCTAATAAGCAGAATTATATGAGAATAATTTTATGCAGCCTTGTATATGAGGTATAGAATTTATGTATAAAGAATAATATGGAAAAAACTAATTAAATTTAATATCGAATTTTAAAACGTATTCCCCAGCAATAATTACGCAAAACAATGAAATACCGAATACAAGATAATAATAAAAAAATAAATAAATCCTAATAATGCTGTGTTTTAACTTGATCGTAATGAAATTCAGTGATTTATATGAGTTTCAATACATTTAAAATCGCGTAATGTCATTAAAATAATCTCCAAACAATTTTTCCCATATACCAAAATGTAATCGGATTCTTTTGAATATCTTTGTAAATGAACCACTAATCGTACATACTTCATATGCAATACTAGACATACTTTGGTGGACTTAAATAAGCTTTATAAATTACATAAAAATCCGAGTATTTTTACGGGAGATATAGCGTGTGTATACGGACAGACTAACCGAGTGCATCAGGCACTTTTCAACTTTGTGCTAAAAATGTTTTAATGTTTTTATTGCATTCACTAGCAAGATATAAAATATCGAAAGACAATTGATAAAAAAAATGTTTTTTTTAACAAATAAAATAAAATACGACTGATTGTGCGGGGTGATTGTACGGGTGATTACACTTTTACTTTAACCCATTGATGCCTGAATTATTTTCATCGATAAAATTCAAATTTTGCATTTTCCCACCACTTTGAAACCAAAATATTTTTTATCTTAATTTATCAAGGAATTTGTCTCGAGAAAGAAAGTATTTATTTATCCTTCTTTTCACTCGTGTGAAAAGCGCTTACTTGAATTTTTTAAAACTGTCCCAAAAATGGGACGCTAGGCACCAGTGGGTTAAAAAAAATAAAGTGGATTTAAAATCAAGCTTTATGGGGAAAAAGAAGAAAAAAAAAGATCAGCATTGTTTGAAGAACCGAAGAACAAACCTACATTCTCTCAGGTCTATGCGGAATTAGAAGATGGCGTATTTATGAAAACATCAACTTTATTTCTAAAGCAATGAAGGACATTTAAGTGCTCCCATATGACATGATATTTATGTATCCTTATTCGGCACAGGGTAAAAGTGTTTTACCCCTTCATGAATCGCGGAAGAAAAAAATTAATTTTTTTAATTAAAATATTGCATTGGCATACGAAATACTTTACATTACAAATAATTAGGTCAATTTGAACACAGGAATATTTTATCAGAACGGACACACGTGTCTAGTTAAGAGGCTACTTCAGTCACAAGAAAAATGAAACTTCTAATATTCAGTCTATAGCGTTATTATCTAATTACTCGTTTTGGTTCCAGTATTTTCGAATGTTTTTTTGCTTAGAATTGCTGAAGACGATCTGCAACTGGGCTAGTTTTTACTTTTTCGATTTTAGAGGGTTTTTTTTAATATATGCAATATTTACAGTGTAATAGGATAGTTCAAGAACCGGTTCCAATTGGTTCCAAAAAGGAAAGTAACTTTTAAAAAAAATCTGAAGAAAAAAAATAAAATAAAAAATAAAAACTACTCAGTTGTACGTTAACCCCAGCTATCCTATGTAAAAAACGCATTTAAAAATATTGAAATTTAAGCGGGATATTTTAAAATAAAGCTCCCAAATATTTAACATTGGAGTTTTCTATGACTAGAGCGTTCATTAGAAGAAAATAATACTTTTACATAAATTTGATATGAAGTAGGGGGAACTGGGGCACATTGATACTTGGGGCACATTGATACACCCCCTGTACAGCACACAGGGTCATTACAGGAAGTTTCACAACAGCTCCAAAAGGTGATACTAATGAAATTAACTACATACAGAAAGTTTTGGAATGATTCAATAGTTTGATGAAATGGGATGGGTGATTAATTGTTTTTGTAGGTCAAAAGTAAATTTGAGTTGTACAATTGAAATGGTATTATACAACTGTTCCAGTATTTTCAACCGAAAAGAATACCCTCCCTGGCAAGTAAAGTTACTCTTTAACAGTTCCTCATTCTTTAATGTTAGATAAATTATGAAGTGTTGGATTTGCGACTCATTTTATTCAAAATGGCTGTATGGGGCACATTGATACAGTCTTTGTTGGGGCACATTGATACAACCTAAATCCTTTTCTAGTTCATTTTTTCATTACCTTTTATTTATTTATTTATTTTTTTACCATACATCCATTACCAATTTCTACTATTAGTTTTTATTGAAGTGAAATAGCTCTAATGTCTTTATATTAGAACATTTTATAGTATTTTTGCAAACAGAAGACGTACACACTTACACAATATCTAGTGCTAGTAGAATTAACAAAAGAAATGGACGGCAGCTTGGCAAATCTAAAATTTATATCGATTCTCCAGAGAAAAAAGTATTACGACATGAGAAATGTTACTCCCTTTGATCTTAGCCAAAAGGCTGAGAAATGTTAAGTAAGATAAACAAGCTGCAGAACAGTACAGAATAATTATATTATAAACATAATTTTTAATATAATTCTCCTTAATTTTCTGTTTGTAAACCGATTTATAAACAGAAAACCTGGTAATTCTTTCACCTTTCCTAAGAAAAAAGATAATTCTAGGGTTAAAGTTCCAGATATGACAAAGTTACCACAGCCAACAAACAGACAAGGAACAGCCAGAGCATCAAGTCATTATACATTTCATTTTGATTGCTTTAATATCGCTTACAAATAAATTGTGTGCGATTTTAATATCTATAGATATATATAAAATGGTTTGCTAACTATTTTTCTATGAAAAATATGCATTGGTGTTTTTTTGTCTCTATTTTTCTTAGACGTGTCAAAGTGTATCAATCTGCTCCGGGGATGGGGCACATTGATACAAATTACTTTTTTTGATTTTTTTAAAATTACATGAAAAAATAATATATAAAACAACGTTTGTACATTTTTGTAACACACTACACAGGTTTTGCTGATATCACATAGGAAAATAACTTGAAATTTCTGCTTTCTAGACTCAAAAAATTTTTTTTTGAAAAAAGCTGTATCAATGTCCCCCAGTTCCCCCTACACTGTTAAAAATACAATGAAAAACTATCTTTGTTTTTAAAGACTATTTATTTTCTGATATATGTGCAGTGTTCGCATTGGTCAAAAAAACAGATATTTTTTAAAAATAGAGATAATGTCCATGATATTATTAACAGTGTAGATTAGTGTTAATATTACACATTGAATAAATTTACAATCTGGAGAAATTTCTTCCCGAGTTCTGCATTTATTTATATACATGATGCATTCTATATTTTTCTTCAAAATTCTGCATTATAGGATATGAAATAAATCATTTACAAACAAACACAGGAAAAATAAAATTCGGTTGCAAAAAGTTTCCTACAATTGTTGTTCTTCGCAAATTATTACTTTTTTTGGAACGAATTGCATCTACTGTCAAAGACAGTTTTCAGTGGAGAACGAAAAAATATCTTTCTGCAATTTTATCCAAACAACATTTCCAACAACAAAAGGATGAATAGAATGAAAAATACATTTGAAGAAAATATATATTTTTACAATAGATGTATTTTGATAATTGTTATATTATTTTTTATAAAATATTTATTTTGACAAAATATTTCCTCTAAGTTCTCTTAAAATATTTTCAAACAATATTGTTCGTTATCTACATCCATTCATTTGAAATATTCTTCTGTTTTATTTTATTTAATTATTTCTTTCATTTAAAGTTGCAATCTGCACCTTTTTTTTACATACGAATTGATTGATTTCAAGTATTTTTTCTTACTCATCATACGTAGTATAGGGTATGTCTTGTAATCGTTTTTAAAATCGAAAAAATATTTTCGACGGATTTACACGTTTCAGACACTGAAGATTCCGAAAATCATATTTTTAGAAACAAAAAATCTTGCCGTCCGTCTATCTGTAAACGCTCTATCTCCCGAACAAATTGATATAGAGACTTAGTATGTAAGAGTGAAAAGAAGCCTACTTAATATCAGTTATCTCGATTATCCAGAACTATTTTTTTCGGACTCTCGAAAAATTCGTTCTGATGAAAGGTATATAAAATTTGTTGAATTTTTTTATTTTAAGGAGTGATCGTAAAAGTCAATAAAATAACACAAATTTTGCATAAAGAAGAAAGTCGATCGAATTATTAGTTGCCGAGATATCTGTAATCCTGTTTTCCACATTCTTCGATTTTTTATGACCCTGTATTTCATTCAAATTTCAATTCAAAGATATATTTTAATTGGAAATGAGAGGCTTAATCCAAATCAATAAACTGTTAGTTAATAAGATTATTATTTTTGGAGTTATAAGGATGTTTCTTTTTCGCAATTCATTACTACTTGAGTAGTTTGGCGTGTTGTATAATTTGTTGAAAGTGATTCATCAGCAACTCATTAATAGAGCATTACTATGCATTATAAAAATATTTAAATACACGTTTAACTTTTGTTTTGGAATTGCAATGCATTTTATAAATAGTTTACAAATGTATTATTTTCATATATTATGTATGCATATGTATGATGAGTAAGTATTACGGTGGCCCCACACTGTCAGAAAAATTCGTCAATATACACTAAGTTATCGTTATTTTTTCACAAATAATTTCTGTTCTCCCAGAAAACGTATTTGTTCTGTGAGTTCATTCCGAGCGTCGAAAAATGAGGAAAAGTTTCCGTTTCTATCCAGCACGCATGCGCATTGGGTCTGTTAGTAATAAGTTCGGATTTATTTTTAAAATGAAAAACAAAAATATTCTATTGATTAAAATGTCTAATTTAGTTTTAAAAGACAAAAATGTTTTCGAATTTAAAAATAAATAACAATTACTTTCTTTATTCGTTCAAAAAGTCTCACAAATAGAACATCCATGTTTTTTCTCTAACATTCTACGTAATATATTTAAAATTCACATTTTTATACTATATTAATACTAAACGTAAAAAAAACCCAGGCACAGTTTCATTAAAGATGAAATCTTTCCGAGATTAACTGCATAATTAAAAGCTTTTTAACGAAATACACCAACCCACACCATATGAAATGAAGAGTTCTATTTTAACGCACGATCATCATGAGCAGCCGTAGCGCCGTGGATTAGCGTTGGTCTGGTAATCCTGGGGTCCTTGGTTCGATCCCCGCCTCTTCCGCATTGATTTTTTCCAAACTTTTTTCAAGTGACGGATATTTTTCCTCTTTTGACAGAGAAAAAAATAAACAGAAAATCGTCAATATACAGACAATTTCTGGCAGCAGTGCTGCCAGTGCATTTTCTGTGAAAAGACGGAAGTTTTTTTGAGAGTGCAAATGACTAGTTAGGTTTTGCGTTTGTAATTATATAAATATCTAGCACCATTAGTAGTCGTTTAGTCCGTCCGTCTGTTCGCATATAACAAAGGAAAAAACCACCCAACTGAATCATTTTTAAATTAAAATATATAACTATTGCATAATTTTCTTGAGTCATTTCAAAATTGTAGAAAATCGGAAGTATAGCTTCATTACAGGGGAAATCAAAACTATTCCGTTACATTACGGCCAATGGGGACAAACTGACAAGTGCATTTTAATGGTGTTATACTCTTTCGAAGATAATAAAATTGATATGCCTCTTTGAAGTATATATTAATATATAAATTCTGTACAATCTGTGGTGCAAAGTATATTTGTTAATAATTTACAGGGCTCTCCCAGTATTCCATAACATAATTGTATAGGGGGAAACATTGTCTGGGGCGCGTTTTAATATTATTCATATTATATGAAATTCATATACTTTATCGAGGTTTACTATAAGTTACTTCCTGTATAATAGAAAGCAGACAGATTTACAGGGATACACAAAAGATTTCGGATACTCTATTGTATCCGAAGTACTATATATTATTACACCAAGATCTGAATATTTTTAAAACTTCCATATAAGGTGGTCTGGGGTAATAACGCCAAGTGCTAATATTTTGCTTAATTATGTAATAATCTGGTAAATGACACCCATGTGTTCTGCGCAGAAGGGTTTTGAGTCATATAAATCGCAAAAAACAGCTTCAAGTTAATTTTTTTCATTTTTAGGTCTTATTGTTTTTACAAGCAACTAAAATTAACGCTTGATCTAAAATTTGCGAGATACGTTTTCTGATGTGAAGACTATTTTTTTTATCCGGAAATATTTTGTTAATTACATAAATTTGTAGTACATTTTATGGACTTTCAAAATATTGTTGAAGATTTTGGATATCTTCTCGAGATAATTTGTAATTTAAAATGTACAGACCAATAACTATAACGGGGTAATAACGCCAGTCCTTAACATTAATACCCCGGTCGATTCCCTACAGTGGCTGAGGAACATCCTAAATACTGATTCAAATAAACACAGTTGAAACTGTGCAATATTTCTAATAAGTCTATTTAGCGGTCCTTTTTAAGCAAAGATAAGCTCGCGGTCTGATATTCTTTTGCCGCATCATCCCCCACACAGCACACCTTTATTTTTCGTACACTTTCACAAAAAATTGAACATTTTCGATAGCTTAGAATGCAATTTGTCAATTTCTAAGTTTGTAGAGTTTGTATTTTTAGAATTGGGCAATTTGCATGCAATTATTCCATCTTATTTCATAGTTTTGTTATAATGGCGTTATTACCCATATAGGTGGGTAATAACGCCAAATAGCATTAATCAAGAAATCACGCCATTACATTTTATGAATACATATCTGTTAAATTATTTTTTTATATAGATAGTCAATGAGTTGCTGCATCAAATCATATATTTGTTTGAAAAATACAAGCTAAAACTGATCCGTGAAAATTGGTCGAACCTTAACGTGGCGTTATTACCCCAGGGTACCTTAGTATGAACGCACCTCATTTGTATCGCTTGACGTGCAATTTAAAACTTGTTTTAATAGTATACGGGGAGACACAAAAACATTATGACGCATATAAATCACCATAAATTTTAACTAAAAAAGCAAAACAAAGAGTTTTTTTTTTTTTTTTTTTTTTTTGTCATTTGGAAGGGAAGATAATTTTGTACAAGAAAGAACTATGATCATTCCTATTTGTTACTTATCTATCATACGTAGTGTAGGGTAAATCTTGCAATCGGGGGATTTTAAGTGAATTTAAGATGCTTAATCTGGAGCAGTACACGTTTAGTTACTATAATTATTATTTTTGGAGTTGTAAGGATGTTTCTTTTTTCACAATTCAGTAACATATAAAATGCCAAACTACTTGAGCAGTTTGGCATTTTATGTGATTTCTCGAAATTGATTCATCAGCAATTCATTAATAGAACATTACTATGTATATTTAAAATATTTAAATATACGTTTAAATTTTGTTTTGGAATTCAATAGTTTACACATGTTTTATTTTCATATATTATATTATGCATATTTATGATGGGTAAGTATTAGGATGGCCCCCAACGATTAGTTTTCTCTTCTGGTAATGCAGGAATATGGACTTTTCTGGAAATTCTTCAAGGGGGCCGCGACAGACAATTTAAGGCGTGATTTCGGCCTAGGCTTTTTACAGATCGCGTTTCAGGGAATCCAGAATATCCAGCTTGTGTGCAAGTTTCTTGCTTCAGGATTCGCCAAACAGAAATTTTGTTTGGGGGAGGGATAAGTTTTTGGTGGAATGTAGGATTATACTTAGTGCATTGTATTTTTCTGCGAAACAATGAATTAATATTAACAGAAACAGCAATTAGACAACAAAAAAGCACGAGTAAATTGAATAATAGCCTAGCACAATAACGTGAAAAATATTAAATATAACTGACATTTTCTTCAAGTCATAGTATTTATGTGTCATCCTTTTTTTAAGTAGGTTATTGAATTAGGGGAATGACATTACTTAAAAAAAAAGTGGCCCAAATCAAGTAACCTCATTGATAAAAAAAGTAGTGGCATTTCAATACTGTTCAGATTATGAAAGCATGTTTACTAAGCGCAACTTTCGAAGTACATTAATTATGGATATTGATATTGGAATTATATTGATGTTTTCAACATAAACAGAACTAGGAGAAGATACATTTGCCAAGGATTTCATCACAAATTACCAGATGTGGTAAATGCTGCAACTTTCTTTTTAAATGTAATAATTGATACCTATAATCCATATCTAATGAATTCATTTTAGTGGCATTCATTTTTTTTTACGTTAATGTCTAGATATACTTAGATGCTTCTGAAAAATTCAATAAATTAATCAGGATCTTTTATAAGGAAAAAAAACTTTTAGTATATAAAAAATTACAAAAAATAGTTTTTTTTTTTTTTTTTTTTTTTTTTTGTTTGTTTGTTTCAGGATTCCCCAAACAGAAAGTTTGTTTGGGAGAGGGATAGGGTTTTAGTGGATAATAAGATTAACATTTGCGCTGTGAAAATTTTGCAAAACAATGAATTAATATCAACAGAAACAGGCATTAGATAACAAAAAAGCCCGAGGAGCATGAATAATAAACTTGCTAAATATCGAGAAAAAATTTAAGCATAATTAATATTTTAACCACATCTGGTATTTATGTGTTGCCCTGTTATTCGCTTTAAAAAAACTGTGTCATTAAATTAAGCGAACGACACAATTTCAAAAAGAATAATGGCCCAAATGAAGTAATTTGAATGATAAAAAAAATAGTACAGAGATTGAAAAAATACTCAGATATTGAAAAAATGTTTCTGAAACGTATCTTTTTCAGTAAATTGGAATTATATTTATGCTTTTAAAATAAACAGAATGAGAAGAAGATACACCTGCCAAAGCATGATCATAAATTACAAATATAATAATTAATTATCAACACAACAACTTTCTATTTAATTTTGCATATTAATGACTCAAATAATTCATACTGAAGGAATAAAATTTGCTAGCATTGTAATCGGATGCAAATTTTATCCTTTTTAGGATTTTGTTTATTTGTCGAAATCCATTCCTCTCTGTCGTCCGCCTGTCTGTCTCTTAGAGTCTATACACCAAAACAATTCAGACTTTAAATTTTATGAACTTAAAGCAGGATACCTCGTATCACAAAAAATCATAAAATGTAGAAAAATTTGATTATTTTAACTAAATTAAAGTTTATTTTTGCGATTAAAATTTAAAAGAGAATCTTAATTTCAATGCTTTTCATGTAGAAATTAGAACTTGGACATAAAGCATCTTGGTTGTAAACGGAAGGTTCTTATTTCGAACCTCGATGCTGAAACTTGAATTTTTTATATTAATATGGATTAAATTAGAAGATATTTCGTATTTTTTTGCCAATTTAAGAATTTATATTATTAAGGTTTCGTTCATCTGACATTCATAATGATGTTTGGAATTCCATTTTCTTTTTATTTTAAAAACTATTGTGATTTTTTAAAGATGCAGCATTTTACATTTCGTTTAAACGGTTTTATTTTGTTTTCAGAAATTTAATATTTTATGTGTATCGCCGCTAATATTTTTTAATTTAAGATTTTGAAAAAAATTTTGAATTTTGGTTTTTATTTAAAAAATTTTAACGTAATTAATTTGAATAAAATATTTAATAATTATTTAAAAATCAAATTTATTTGTGCTACCTTCTATATAAGAATCTAACAATTTTAAATTACATTTTGGATACATTAATTAAAGGATAGGTTGTTTTTAAAAAATTATTAAACGGAACCCTCTGTGCGATTTCCAATCACACTTACCCACATGTTTTATGTGAATGTTTAGATATTTTTCGAAGCTCATGAAAAATTCAGTAAATTAATCAAAATCTTTTATAAGAGAAATAAAAAAACAACTTTTAGTGCACAAAAAGAAACTCACAAATGATGAAAATTACTTTACATTTAAAAAATTACTGTCAAAAACAGTCAAGTAAAACGGGAAAGTATCATTCTAAATGTTTACCCAAAAATATTTCCGATAATAAAAAAAATGAATAAATACAAAAGACATACTTCTACTATACATAACATTTTCCAAAGATATATTAGTATAAATAGTACATTTCTAGACATATTTTCTTAAATTTTTCTACACAGATATTTTTTCATCTTTATACATAAATTTAGAAAATTTTTACTAAAGCACGTTTTATCATATATTGGAGTCACTTCTGTGTTTTTCAACTTTTAAGAAAAACAATAATAAATGAATTATTAATCACGCATACGCAAAAAAGGCCATAATAATGTGATATTAAAATAATGAATTTAATGAAATATAAAAAGAAGTTTCATAGCAAATTATGATGATTGAATACATATATGTGGATGTTAGTTTTAAAAATCATCTTATCTTTAATTTTTTTTAAAAATCGCCTTTTCTCAATGAATTATTCTACTGATAAATCTGTATAAAAAAAAACAAAAAAAAAAAACTGTTTTCTTGAAGCTACTAAATTTTAGTATATGTACCCCCAACCAAATATTTTGGTTGGAATGAACAAATTATGGTTAGACTAACCAAAAGATTTTGTTAATTCAACAAAATTTTGGTTAAAATTTGGTCATTCCAACCAAAATTTTGCTTGGGACTATATCAACCAAATTTTGATAGTTTCAACAAAACAGTTTTTTCCGTATAAACAGAATAAAATATTATAATAAGTTAAACAAAATAGTTTTATCCTGTATTTCTGGTATTGTAAAATTTTGTTTTACAATGAAAATCTATGGACACATATTAAATATTTTACTTAATCTCCCCATTTTTTTTTTTTTTTTTTTGATACGGTGAGTCTTGGAACTCACGTCCTCATATATTATAGTATTATTAAATTTATATCTATATTATATTATCATCGATTAAAAATAACATATTTGCTCGAAATTAATATTTTTACAAAAGATATAATTGTACGAAAGTATTCTACAAAATATTTTCAGCTTATTTCTCCTGAAAAATTAAAATAAATGATTTTATTAATATCCAGTTCGTATATTTTTACGTTTTTGTATTTCTACGCATTTATTATCAAACCATTTAGGCCTATTTTTGAAACTCATGACACCTTATGTTGTAATTATATTGATAATATTTAAACTTATATTCATAAATATAATATGAATCAGCAAAATACAAAAAACTTCAAAATCTAATTAAACGTCACTATTTAAAAAAAAAAAAAAAAAAAAAAAAAAAAAAAAAAAAAAAAAAAAAAAAACAAGGCTACCGCAGTGCATTCTATGTATATATTTTTAGAGACCGCAAGAGTCACGTGATGCTCTTTTCGTGCACCTGCATTGGTGCATCCGAAGATCATGTGACTCCAGCATTCTGTAAAAAAGGTACTTGTAAACCGCGGTAGTCACCTTTTCGTTAGCCTCGTATAAAATTGAAAATATAACGGGATATTGCAAACATGGTTGCAACATGCGACTTAATTTTTTCACTTACACTTTCCAAACAATAAAATTTTTCTTTAAAGATTATTGTTTTGAAGTTAGTAAATTTATAAAAATATAGTTACCTATCTCGATCCTGTGAAAAATACCAAAGAATAAAATTAGAATCTTGCAGAACAGTTTAATTCTTGATATTTGCAAAATACTTGAAATACATTTCCTACAAAATCAATGTCATTGAATATAACTGTATCTATTATTATAAATATCGATCTGTATATCGATTTTTATCGATTAGTAGCTGTGAGTTTAGGAAAACGCTATTCTAGAAAATTATGCGATCGAATCCTGATCAAAATTTTAAAATATATCTCCAATATATTCATTTAAATATATCTTATTTTAAAATGTCGCAGGTATTATTGATTATGTTAACACTGTTCTTTGAAATATTAAAGTATCCCCCTAGAGATCGCGTTTTATTTAATTATTCAATAAATGCTATTCGTATAGTTTAAGTATGCCCTTTATAAACACTCTTACTCTTATAAACATTATCTATATTATAAAGGCCAAACGTATCTGTGCGTAACGCATACGTCATTTTACGAATGGCAACACTTTCATATGCATTCGGTTTTGCAATTTTTATGCACCTAAACATTGCAAATTCTCAATTTTTACATCGGCGTATAGAGAAATAAATGTACTTTTTAATGCAATTTATTTGAAAGCTGTGTCTCAATTTATTTTTGATATGTTATTTTTTTTTTTACAGTTTTTGCGTGAATTTTCTAATCGTGGCAACAGAAATGAGACACTTTCTCTTAAAATTGAAAAAAAAAAAAAAAGAAATTAAAATTTCGTATGTAAATTTTGAGAAAATGAAAATGATGACGGGTTTAGATTTCACGTGAAATTTTATGATCATGTCAATTTGATTTTTTTTTTCATTTTTACCAAGCATAAGAACCTTAATTAATAACTTTATCATAATAAATTCTCTTTATCATGTTTTACTTATTACATATGTGATTAAAATTTAATTTTTATAATTTGGTTAACTGCCTTTTATAGAACGAATATTTTGTTAATTTTAGCTTAAAATATTATTCCTTTTAGAGTTAAACTGACCAATATAAGGTGCATTTTTTACTGTAGCTAATTTTGTACTTTGTTATAAATCAATGCAACAGTTCCCTCTAAAATACTTTTTTTTTTCGTTAAAGTTCGACGGGTTCCACCTCGTTATTTTAACACTAGAACCGTGGCAACGAGTCATTTTGACCCGTATTATGCGCACAAATGTCAATTCAAACTAGAAAAATCTTTATAAAATAAGCCTTATATAAGCTAAGGAAAAATAATTTCAATAAATTACTTAAACAGTTCTAAATGAAAATTCCGGTGAGAAATATTTTTATAAAACTTAAATGAATTTTCTCGCGGTTCTAGTGTTAATGATAGTAATATTAATCCCAACTAAGCTAAAAACTGCTAATAATTATTGTATTTATGCAATAAAAAAAGCTAAATACAGTATTTGAGACAAAATGAACGATTTTTCACATCAATTAACGCATAAGCGTACACCTATGTGTAATAAAAACGTGTTTATTTGCAACATAAGTTTACTGAAATAGTACGTCAGTAGTTAAATTATTTTTATCACGTAATCTCCTAATTTTCTAATTTCCGTGTTCAATGTCTTACCTATGTGGAATACGAATAAGGACGGAAAACTTATTTTATAGTTTAGATGTTTAAATCATATACTTTATTCAATGCTTTTTAATGTATACCTAATATGCAGCACAATAAGGTTTATTTCCATGAAAAAGGGTATGAACATACACATTTTAATGAAAAAATAATAATAGTAAAACAAAACACTTATTTGAGAATTATTTAATAAACCCTAAATCCAATATAATTTTTAGATCATAGTTTTCAGTTCTATCTGGTTCTATTTTAAATCAATTGCATCTTTTTAGCTGCTTTCGTAATTATGTAAATACGTAGCACCTATAGTTGTCGTTCAGTCCGTCCGCCTGTCCGTCTGTTCGTCCTTCTGTCTGTCCGTCTCTCCGCATATAACAACGGAAAAACTACCCAACCGAATCGTTTGAAATGTAAAATACATAATTATTATATAATTTTGTCGAGTCATTTCAAATATTACGAAAATGGGATGCGTAGATGAATTACAGTGAATATCAAAAGTAATCTGTTACATTACAGGCAATGCGGAAAATTTTTTCAAATGCATTTTAATCGTTTGAAATTTAAAATATATAATTATTGTATAATTTTGTCGAGTCATTTCAAATTTTATGAAAATAGAATGAATAGATCAATTACAGGGACAATCAAAAGTATTCCGTTACATTGTGGTCAAAGGATAAAAATGTTTCAAATACATTTTAATGGTGTTACACTCATTCGAACATAATAAAATTGATATGCGTTTATACAGTACATATTATAATATACATTTTGTATTATCTGTGTTGCAAAGAACATTTATTCTTGATTTACAAGGCCAGACAAAAGTATTTCATTACATAATGGTATAGGGATAACATTGTTTGGTGCACATTTTAATTGCAGTTTACTATTTACAATTTTATGATAGTGATATATGAGAGTGATATTTTTTAAAATTCGTTATCGTACGAACATACCTCATTTTCTACGCTTAACGTGCAATTTCCAACTTAATTTTTTCATGTTAGGAATTGCCTTTTATGTGTTTTTGCCTATACGAATTTCGATTATTACGTACCATATACTTTCCGATCCTCTGAAAGTAGATTATAATCGTTGTCGACTGTAGTTCTTATATCGAAACTCCTTAAAAACAAAAGTTTTGGTAATCAGCATTATACATAGAGATACATTGGTTTATAAATAGTTTGTTATTTGTTACTGTAACACAAAAACACAATCACAGTCATATATCTAACTCAACCGAGCAATTGAAATGACCTTGTAAAAAACAATGTTGTTTTCAAGCCTGTTACTTTTTTTTTTTTTAATACGAAAGCAGAATGAGGATTATACAGCTAAAAGCTTTCGTAAATGCAAGAAATAATGGCAGTCATAAGTCACAATAACAAAGAATACAATTTGTGTTGAAAGCAATTTTTACCGTCTCTGTTGTTCACAAATTTTTGTTTTTTCAAAGTACTTGAACCTATTATAAAATCGCTTCACAAAGAAAAGAAAAGAACAAAGGAAAATGTTATCAGAAATTTTCTTGCAAAAAAAAAAAAAAAAAAAAAAAAAAAAGATGAATAGTATGCGAGATATATTTCTGTTTCATTTATGACAAATACAAGAACGTATATTAATTCTCAGTGTAAATATTTTGTTTAGTTCCTTTTTTACTATTATTCTAAAATAAATAGCAAATGAGGATTTTGTACTTTCTATGTCCATTTTTTGTATCAACTAAAATAAAAATCCATAATACACATAAATGTAAAGAAATGTATTATTTATAAATATGTAGACATATGGGGCTAGTTATATTTTTTAATGAAAAAACTTTCAAATAATGTACAATGTTATAAGGTTTTCCGTAATTTGACTTAAATTTAACTTTAGAGAAAATAAATCAGTTTTTCGGTCAAATAAACCACTGAAGTGATTTTAAAATATTTTTTTCAATTTTTCTAGTAGTAAGTAATATACAAGTTATTTGCTCTGGACAGTATCCAATAGCTAATTTCTAAACAGTTAGTCATAGTCATATAGCATCAATTTAAAAAAAAAATGTTTTAAACGAAGTAATAAAAATGCCGTTTTGATAAGTGGAAAATTTTCTTAAAGGTTTACGAAATTAAACTTTTTATATTATCTTCATATCATATAAGTGACATTTAGTAAAGTATCCCTATTATATTAACAAGTAAGACAAAAAATGTCCCTTTCGACTAACACTAAAATTGACAAATTGAGTTGTACTTATTTCATTACTTATTTCAATTTTCTGCTTCTAAACAGAAATGAGTCAGGCCATGCTTTGAGGGATCATTTAAAAACTGCTTAAAGTATTAGAAGGATTTATTTCACAAGTATATATAGCCAAATGTCGCCATGTCAAACAAGTGTTAAGATAACTTTAATTTTCGTTAATTAAGTTTTACACTTAATAATCTAACAGCATTTAAATGTATCTTTTTATAAAGAATTTAAACTATTGCTTTTCTTTTTTTCATTTCACAAACATTTTCTTATTTTTAAATTAATGTTTATAGTACAATTTACATACATTTTTTTTAATATGTAAAAATGAAAATAGATTAAAAATATATTGGATATTTTTTTATATTCTTATTATTTTTTATGTTTGATGATTATTTATCCTTCTAATAATTTTTGTAAATGGCTGCTATTTTCTAGAAAAAAAATCTTTCAACTTAAAACAACTGTTACTCTTTAACTTTAAATGGTAGAAGTCACTTTCTTTTAATGGTTTCTCTTTCTCTTAGTCCTTGGTGTAATAAGATATTTTTACAAAATATAATTTATTTAATAATATATAATTATATAATACCGGGGAACAGTATAAAAATCTAAATTTCGTATTTTTTAAATATATTTTTATTGACTCAAAGTTCTTTTAAAATATCTTATAACCAGGTGTGTAACACGCATTTGCATATAACACGCACCTACGATTTCAGGCTGAACTTTTCTTATTTTAGAAATATTCAACGCATAACGCACATCTTTTTCTTTACAAAGAAACCGCAAATATATCTACAAACGCGATGCCCTTATCTTTTGAAATGCTCCATTTCAAGAATTTCTTTAGGCTTTTGAAGACTGTTTTTTTTTAATGAAAAGCAATAACACCGATAATATATTCAAAAACAAGCACTTTTTGCTCTGTGAAAAAATATCACATTTTCTATTTACTTAATAAATTCTAATTGAATCAACGCATTCTATTCAAATTAAACAAGTTAAAGATTGCATGTTAAATAAATTGGGGCTTAAAAATACCCAGATCTTGTTGTAATAGTATACAGTACTTCCGATACAGTATAGTGGCCGAAATCTTTTGTCTCTCCCTGTAAATACTATCTGCTTTCTATGATACAGAAAGTAACTAGTAGTAAACCTTAGATACGTATATGAATTGCATAAAATATGAAATAGTTTGATATAATAAAAGCGCGTCTCAATCAATTTTTTCCTTATATCATTATGTAATGGAATACTTTTGCTTGGCTCTGTAAATGAATGAAAGGAATATTATTTGTTTCGGAGACTGTACAGAATGTATATTTAATTATATATTTTTTAAATACATATCAATTTTATTATGTTCGAAAGAGCGTAACACTATTAAAATGCACTTGAAACTATTTTTTTACATTGGCCGTAATGTAATGGAATACTTTTGATTGTCCCTGTAATTTAACTATACACTCGAGTTTCATGAAATTTCAAATGACTCTAAAAAATTATACAAAAATTACGTATTTTAAATTTCAAACTATTCAGTTGGGTAGTTTTTGCTATGTTATATGTGGACAGATGGACGGAACGACGACTATAAGTGCTACATATTAATAAAACTACGAAAGCACCTAAAAACTGAGATTAATAAAATTTTATTAATTATTAAAACTAATTCTTTATGAGCATTTTTTCTTAATTTTAAAATCCGTCATTTATATACTCAAAGAATAACACGCACTGATAAATTGCGATCTTATTTTGGGTAAGAAAGTGCGCGTTATACGCCGTATTTTACAGTACTTATTTTCCTCATTTAAAGCATTTTTATCTACTACTCTGTTATCCCGTCGACCAATATCGCCAAACTAATAGCCAAATTATACATATTGACGTAATTATTACTTGAAATAATAAAAAAAACCAAATAATTAGTAAAATATTAATAAAAACACAAATAAAAAGTCGAAATAAAAATAACTTAATGACATTTTAAGTACGTGTATCGTATTTAATGCCATTGAATTGACATTCACGATCATCATTATTGGCATTTAATCTTATAATTTGACGATAGTATTTTGGTCGACGGGATAACAGAATAGTACCTATTTTTATATCTAAAGCACTATATATCTATGTCTAAGAGCTTAAGATTTTGTCACTGGACATAGTTGAGAGTTTATAATTAGTATCTTTATAATTTGTATAATTGCTCTGTAACAACGTGTATTGTTAGGAAAACATAAAGCTGAGCGATGCAGTGTTTACACAATTTCACAAGCAAAAATATGCAGTTTCTCTTTTAAATTAACAGTACAAAACCCCAACGGACATTAGAAAAAAAAAACACGAACAAAATTTAGTTAATTAAAATAGTTAAAACTTATTAAAAATGAAATATTTCGAGTAGTAGCCTAGAAATTGAAACATATATATTGCTTTTTTTCAATGATTTTTGTAATTCTATTTACTTATTCTTCGAATTTTAAAAGATAAGTGATTTTAGAGCATTATTCTTTTTTTTATTATTTTTCTGACTAATATTTTTAAATAACATTTTCTTGAGACTTATTCATATTTAGAAATAAAATAGGTTGGTGTATTTTTTCTTCAATATATAAACAAGAAAATTCGTGTTCAGGAAAAGTTCGTGATAATGAGCAGTGCAGTTACTTTCAATAAAATATTTAAATATTATCCTTATTCACGTATCTCATAAATATCTTGCATGTAATTAATCTCTAATTGCACTACTTCTTTAATTTAACACTCAGTTATTTTAACATAAATTCTGTTTCCCCATCTTACTATCAAAATATTAACAAAAAAGAAATTTTTATTTTACATAATAAATTTTTGAATTACTCCTATGTTACATTTTATTCTCGGCGCATATCTCTTTACGCACATATTACTCACATAATTTAGTTAATTAAAATAGCTAAAATCTAAAAAAAACTACTTTGAATAGTAGCCGAGAAATTGTAACATATATATTGGATTATTTCAATGCTTTTTGTAATTACATTTTCCCATTCTTCTGCTTTTAAATATGTGGATTTTAGAGAATTATTATTTTTTTTATTATGGTTAATATTTTTAGTAACATTTTTTCAGACTTAATTATATTTAGAAATAAAATATGTCAATATGTGATTTCTTAATATATAAACAAGGAAATCCGTGTTCAGGAAAAGTTCGTGATAACGAACACAGCAGTTACTTTGAATAAAATAGGTAAAACTTATCCCTATTCACGTATCTCATACGTTTTCTGCATGCGTAATTAATCTTCAATTGCACTACTTACTTAATTTAATACTCAGCTACTTTAACAGAAATAATCCTGTCAGAATATGCCCCGCCCCATCTTACTTTGCGTTAAAAAAATATTAACAAATATGAAACTTTTATTTTACATAATAAATCCACGGATTACTTTTATTTTACATTTTATTCGCGACGCATATCTATTTATGTATAAATAATGTATAAACTACACAATATGGTCAAAAGTGACCGGCCACTTGCGATTTTAACATTTTGCTAAATTTCTAGAAAAATACATGAGGAATTATACTGAAACAAATGTGTGTAAGCATAATAGTATGGTCATACATTTCCGTGAAGATTTCTTCCCCAAACACGAAAAGGAACTGTTAAAAAATTGAAAAAAAATGAATATCTTTTGAATAACCATGTCAAAACTAATTTACCAACAGCATTCAAACTGTAGATTATAATCAAGTGGCTTTTTTGTAATAAACTGTGTTCACTTTTATGCTGATAGCATGTATAATCGTAAAGAGATTAATTTTTTTATAAAAACAGTCCCGAATATTTAAATCAGAATTAAAATTAATGAAATTTGTATTTAAAATGGGCGGGTTTACTAAATAATTTTTCGTTGAGCATGCGTGAGTGCTATCAAAATCGAATTTGCATATTCTGTTGGCTGAAAGTATAGAGCAACTTTTGTGAAAGTCTGAAAAACATAGTTTGAAAATTGTGAAAGTGATTGTGGATAGAATAAGTTGAAAATCCGTTATTTTCAAAATGAAGCAAAAACATGAGGGGGTGAATACTTTTATCCATTGATTAGTATCAATATAGAATACACAATACGGCACGTACTACTATATTTGGATGCAACCTCTCATTTATTTGCTTTTTTTCGGAATGAAATCTATTTTTAAAGTCAGCTGTAATAAATATGTTTTTATGACATTGCGATGCATGCATTAGCAATCGCATGATTTATAAATATGCATACATATTTAAAAACTGTCAAAAGCTTAAGAAAAGGTAATAAAGTAGAAAATAAGATAAAAATATTTTGAATTATTCTTTTTTGGTTTCATTACTTAAATTTTCTTTAGATTTTATCATGATTCGAGATAAAATGTGTCAGTGTCAGACAATACAAGATATAAACAAATTCGTGCACGGTAAAAGCTCGTGTTGAAGAACCCTGCTGTTTGTTTAAGTAAAATACGTAAATAATAATACCAGTCACGTATTTTAACATGTCATGCATCTTAAACAATCTTCGGATTTACAACTGATAATTAAATTTACTGCTTATATGCTTTAACAACTTATCTGCCATAATCTGCCCAACATTTATTTCTAAAAATAATAATAAATAAGAAACATTCTCCGGTAATTCAAAATTTTGAATGGTTTCACGCACTCATTTCTCTTGAGATTAGTAAGTTGGAACACATAACATACAAAGAACAGTATTTTTCATTAACATTAATAAATATTATAATATTATTTTTTTATATATATACTAGTATAACAACCCCGTCAAAAATGACGGAATTTTCATTTTCATTTTATTTTCATAATAATACAAACAGAATGAAGATTTTAGTATTGAAGAGTTTGTATTGTAGAAAAGCACATTTTAAAAATAACAATAGATTTCTACAAATACAAATGATAAAGTTTTTTTTTTTTTAATTTTTTTTAACTTGATGTTTAGTTTTTGAACAAATTTTAATTTCAAAACAAAGAGCAGTATTTATTACAATAACGATAATAATAATTAGCAAAATGAAACTCAATTTCTGAAGATTTCACAAAGCATTAAAATTAAATATTGAAGTATTTTAAATTTTAAAATACATTATTTTTATTAAAAGTATGATTCGGCAGTGGCTTTAATCATGGGCATATGATACTTTTAGTTCGATGCTTTTAGGCATGAATTAAGAAGCTTTGTGTTTTGTTTTTTAAATTTGGATTTGGCGCTATCTATACGCAGTTAATATAAACAAAACAACTTTTTTTAAAAAATAGCAATTTTATTTTGAAAATAGCAAGTTTTTCAAGAAAATTCGCATATTTTCGACTAGCTTTCGAGAAAATTCATTTATTTCCCTTGATTTTTCGAGAAAATTTGTTTATTTCCCTTGATTTTTCGAGAAAATTCGCATATTTTCGGCGATTTTTTGACAAAATTTGCGTATTTTCCGCGATTTTTCGACAAATTTCGCGTATTTTTCCCGATTTTTCGACAAAATTCTCGTATTTCCCGCGATTTTTTGACAGAATTCGCGTATTTTCCTTGATCTTTCGTCAAAATTCTTGTATTTCTCACGATCTTTCGTTAAGATTCGCCTATTTTCCGCTATTTTTTGACAAAATGTGCGTATTTTCCCCGATTTTTCTACAAAATTTTGATATTTTCCCGGATCTTTCTTCAAAATTCGCGTATTTTCGGATGATTTTTCAGAAAAATTTGAGTATATTACACGATTTTTCGATAAAATTCGAGTATTTTTCGAGTATTGCAATCTCGATTTTCTTTCGCGAGCTAATCGCCGTCTACGTTCAATCGGCGTTTCGTTATTTTCATCAGGCATTGCTAAAATTATCGTTAAATTACAGAAACAACGATTTACTTGAAAATATATAAACCTACCGCGTGTTCAAAAATATCAACAAACACACGTGCGTTCTCAAGTACAAATAATTTTGATTGAACGATTCTCAAACGTAATTGATTCACTACATTTTTTGCGAGAAGAATACCAAGATCCAGGCTACTTTCGCTGATAGCGAAACGTGACTAACCAATCAGAATTCTGCATTTTAAGAAACAGTGAAAAGTTCTTAAAAATGCATGCTTCTGATTTAGATCTCTATTAATTATTAGCAAAGTGAAATGTAATTTCCGAAAATATCACATTAACTTTTTGATATGCCGAACATTAACTCGTGTTTATTACAAAGATCGATTCTTTATATTATTTGCCAATAGATGATTGCAAAAAGAGTTTTTGACAGTTTTAAACAAAATCAAATTATTTAAAGAGTTTAATATGATTTTACAAATATTTTAAGAGCAGAATTAGATAATTGACGTGTATTCTTTTTTTTTTTTTTTTTTTTTTTTTTTTTTTTTTTTTTAATAATGCGTTCAAAGAGTCATTCATTTGTTTCAAGATTTGGAAAATCTGAATGGCAACAGAGTTCGTTTGTTTATATCGTAATCTGATGTTTACAATTACTTATTTTTAATTTGGAGCCTAATACATTATAATTGGATATGATATACATGTTTTATAGAAAAATATGCTGTTTAAACGTTATTTTAAGTAAAAGAAATTATCTTTTAGCTGTCATATGTCTGCATTTGTTTTCCATTAAGCCTAACGTGGCGTATTGCTAGGGTCCATTCACAGATAGGAGTGGCGAATCCTGGAACCGTTCCACACAGCTCTCCAGAACGCATTTTATTATAAGTAGATTCTCTAAAGATCTTTATATTTCTCTATTATTTTTGTTTTTATTCCCTCTAAGAGATTTCTTCATATTTACTAATTTTTTTAAAAGAGTGAAAGACACATTTTAGAATAATTTATATTTATTGAATTAAAATTTTGAAATTTTTTGTGATGATTAACCATATCGGTTGTAGAATTTCTCATAATAAAAAAAAATAATAAAATTTAAGATTTATTAAAATGTAGGTTAATTTTAAATCGTTATACCTGAAAACATTATTTGAAGAAACTCAATGTTTTTACATTTAAGTGAACAGAAATGCATAAATTTAAATTTTGATTCGAAGTTTTAAAAATATATTATTAAAAAAATAAAAATATTTTGAGTAAAAATTTGAAAAAAAAAATCATATATCTTTTATTAAAAAAAAAAAAAAAAAAAAAAAAAAAAAAAAAAAAAAAAAAAAAACATATTTTCAAAAGTAAATACATATACTTTTTTCCAAATTTGCTGAATCGGAATTAAAGTAAAACAGTAAAAAAAAAAACATGTTTCAAGTTTAAATCATTTATCTTTAACGGTTTTGAATTATAAAAATTTAAATCCGAGAAATTGTGAAGAAAGCCCAACATGAAGAAAAACACATTTTCACAAGAAGCACATGACAACCACTGCTTGAAAACTAAATTTTGAAAACAAAGCAAAATAAAAAAAAAAGAGATTTCCTTTCCTATTTAAGATAGAAACCTGATTTAAACGTCTTTTTAGACATAAAAAGCAGAACATTTTAAATCTACAGTTTTTTTTTCTCTTTAGAAATTTTGAAGATTTTTGTATCCCGGAGCCCCTTATGCTATGTAACACGCATGATACAGAATTTTTTGATTAATTATGCATTTACTCTTGTGATTTCCTCCCCCCATTTCCTCTACGAGGCTGGTTCATATTTATTCATTTCTTTAAAAGAAATTAAGTCGCAAATCGAGAAAAATACATAGAAATTTGTGAAAATTAAAAAAAATATGCTATTAAAACAATCATGGATCTTTTTATTTTTTAACTTATTTATATGATTCCAAAATATATATTGTTTATTATTTTTTTAAATAATCCATTAAAAATTTATTTTGTCATCTTTTTAAAAAACTACTTCTGTCGTATTTATTTTTATACAAATATTTCTATGTATATTATCTTATATATTATATATATATTATTTATTATTTTTTGTTATCCATTTTTCTTAACCTTAAATCTTATTCATATTCATTATAGATAGTTTACATTTATTTCGGTTATGTATCTCTAATTATCTTTTAAAATTTTAGAGTAAAACGTGACATGTCGCTCGAAAAGAACAATTTAAAATAGCTATTAAAAGCTATTTATGTCATACTAACTATTCTTTCTATCATGAATCGAAAATAATTTCAACGATATACTTTAATGTTTGCTCATCATTAATTCGAAATTCATTATTTTTTAAACATTTTTTTATCATCATTTTGTACATAATAAATTATCATTAACAATTTAATCCATGTTATTAATTTGTGAGCAAGGAATATGTTATAAAAATATGTTTTAAAAGAACATTAGAAAATTTAAATGTTTATCTTGAGACTGTCTCGTGTTATTTTTTATTGCAATTTATCGGGACTTTTTATTTTTTTATGTGTCATACAAGAGATATAATAATGTTGTACAATATTTATAAATTATGTGAAAATGCAAAATAATGATGCGTTATTTATTTGTGTATATGTTCCGTTTTCCTTTGTCAATTTTTTTTTAACAAAATAGGGGGTTGGAAAAAATATTTTGAAAAAAAATAACATCAAAATGAATTTATAAAACTATAACGACTCTTTTAATAAAATTATAAGACAAAACGCAATACAGTAATCCCTCAACATTCGCGAGTTTTGATTATTCGCAAAATAAAAGATACGCAACATTTCAACATTCGCGAATAATGAATTTACTTATTCGCGAATTTTGTTTTATAAAGAATATTCTTGTCACGAAGCAAACTCATTTTGTTTTACCAATTGTATGAACTACATAACATTGGATAATTATCTCGTGTATAGCCTGGTGTATTATTTTATGACCTATGTTGCGAGAACTTCAGCCCTTGTGTTGTTGGAACATATAGATAAATAATTTATTTTATTTTAAAGCAAATTTTATGCTATTTTATAAAATAAAATTTTTTTATTGCAAGTGAAATATTTTATGCAAATATTCTTGGGGAAATTTTAAAACATCAACGGCAATTTGCTGAAAAAAGACAACAGAATGCAATTCTTTACTCGTGAGGAAACTTAAAAATAGAAATTGAGGCCGCAAGTTTTCCTTACACAAAAATTCATAAACAAAAGTTCTGCTCTGTCAAACAATCGCGCAGCATTAAATTTTTTCGACCATACACTGACAAATAAATTTTGTAATTTTTTTAAATTATTGAAATATACTTAAACCATGTACTTTTAATGAATAATTCTTATTAAACATATTTTTGAATTTCAGTTGTTTTGTTCTGTTAAAGTAAAAGGAAATAAAAAACAATGAAATAAAATAAAAATGAAACCTATCCCCTTTTATGCACGGAAATATAGTCTTAACAATCGTGAACTTAACCCTTGTGAATGTGAAGGAATTACTGTATTTCACTTTGATTCAAGCTTAAAAAAATGCAATTTGAAAATTAAAAAGTTCTTTGTTTACTCAAAAAGCGACTAATATAATAAATTTTGTAATTATTTTTACATATTCTTCTACTTTTAAATGATAAGTAATTTTAAAGCATTATTCTTTTTTTGTTATTATTCTAGTTAATATTTTAAATGACATTTTCTTAAGACTTAATCATATTTAGAAATAAAATATGTTAATATATGTTTTCTTCAATACATAAACAAGAAAATTTGTGTTCAGGAAAAGTTCTTGATAACGAACACAACACTTACTTAGAATAAAATAGGTAAATCTTATCCATGTTTACATATCTCATACGTATTCTGCATGCAATTAATCTCCCATTGTACTATTTACTTAATTTAATACTCAGCTTACTTTAACATAAATCCTTTCAGAATACGCCCCACCTTACTTTGCATTAAAAATATTAACAAATATGAAACGTTTATTTTACGCAATAAATTCACGGATTACTCTTTGTTTACATTTTATTCTGGACGTATTTATAATAAAGAAATATTTTAATTAGCAGCCGAGAAATTAGAGCTTATATATTGGACTTTTTTAATGCTTTTTGCAATTATATTTACATATTCTTCTACTTATAAATAATATGTGATTTTTCGAGCATTATTATTATTTTTCATTCTGATTAATATTTTTAAATAACATTTTCTTCAGACTTCATCATATTTAGAAATAAAATACGTTAATGTATTTTTAATTCAATATATAAAGAAGAAAATTTGTGTTCAGGAAAATTTCGTGATAACAAATATCTCAGTTACTTTAAATAAAATAGGTAAGTCTTATCTCTATTCAAGTATTTCATACGTATCCGGCATGTAATTAATCTCAAATTGTACTATTAAGTTAATTTATTACTCAGCTACTTTAACATAAATCTTGTCTGAATATGTCCCATTTTACTATCAAAATATTAACGAATATGAAACTTTTATTTTACATAATAAATTCACGGATTCCTCCTATTTACATTTTATTCTCGACGCGTATCTCTTTACTCACATTTGACTCACATAATTTAGTTAATTAAAATAGGTAAAGACTGCTTAAAAAATATATTTTGAGTAGTAGCCGAGAAATTGAAACTTATTGGCTTTTTTCAATGCTTTTTCGTAGTTATTTTTACCTATTCCTCTACTTTTAAATGATATGCGAATTTTAGAGCATTGTTATTATTTTTTATTGTGCTTAATATTTTTAAATAACATTTTCTTCAGACGTAACCATATTTAGATATAAAACATATTAATCTACTTTTTCTTATATAAACAAGAAAATTCTTGTACAGGAAAAGTTCGTTATACTTTGTAAATAAGACAGGAAAAACTTACTCCTATTCGCGTATCTCATACGTATCCAGCATGTAATTAATATCCACTTGTACTACTTACTTAATTTATATTTCAGCTACTTTAACATAAATCCTGTCAGATTATGACCATCTTATTTTGCTTTAAAAAAATTAAGAAATATGAAACTTTTATTTTACATAATAAATTCACGGATTATTTAAATTTTACATTTTATTATCATCGCATATCTCTTTACCTGTAATCTATGTATAAACTACACTATATGACCAAAAGTGACCGGCCAATTGTGATTTTAAACATTTTATTAAATTTCTAGAAAAATAAATGAGGAATTATACTGAAACTCAAAGTGTGTAAGCATAATAGTACGGTCATACATTTCCGCGAAGATTTTTTCCCAAACTCCACAGAGGATCGTCAACAAATTGAAAAAGAATTAATATATTTTGGATAACCCTATCAAAACTAATGTAGAAAAAGCATTCAAACTGTAGATTATAATAAAGTGCCTTTTTTGTAATAAACTGTGTTCATTTTCATTCAGATAGCATGTATAATCGTAAAGAGATTAAGGTTTTTATAAAAACAGTTCCAAATGTTTTAAAGTCTTTTGCTTATAATTTGCAGAGTTCTTAATATAAAATAATGTCCCTTTCCAAAAATATGACGAACATATATGTGTACACAACCCAGTAGTCAGAATTAAAAAATAATGAAAATTGCATAATAAGAGGACAGGTTTACTAAATAATTTTCCATTGAGCATGCATGAGTGCTATTAAAATTTAATTTCTATATTCTGTTAGCTAAATATATCGAGCAACTTTTGTGAAAGTTTGAAAAACATAGTTTGAAAATTCTGAAAATGATCGTGGATAGAATAAGCTAAAAATCCGTTATTTCCAAAATGAAGCAAAAACATGAGGGGTTGTATACTTTTATCCATTGATTAGTGTCAGTAGAATAAAAAATACTGCACGCAATATTATATTTAGATGCAACCTCTCATTTATTAGCTTCTTCTTCCTTTGTGTTTTCATTATTACCGTTAGAAATTCATTTATGTTTTTTATGCGTTTATGTTTTTAGCGTAAGAAATTCATTTTCGCGTCGGCTGTAATAAATATGTCATTTATGACATTGCGAGACATGCATTAGCAATTGCATGCTATATAAATATACATGCATACTATAAAATTGTCAAAAGCTTAAGAAAAGGCAATATAATGGAAACTAAGATAAAAATCTTTTGAATTATTTCTTTTCATTTAAATACTTACTTAAATTTCCTTCAGAATTTATCATGATTCGAGATAAAATGTGTCAGTGTCAGATTATACAAGATATAAACAATCAAATTCGTGCTCAGTAAACACGCATGTTAAGAAGTCATTCTGTTGGTTTATGTCAAATAAGTAAATATTAATACCAGTCACGTATTTTAACATGTCATGCATCTCAAATAATCTTTAGATTTACAACCGCTGATTAAATTCACTGCTTATTTGCTTTAATAGTAGCTCCACCAGATTCTGCCCAACCTTTATTTCTATAAATAACATCAAATAAAGTGCAGTCTTCCATACTGCAAAATATTTAATGGTTTCATGCATATATTTTTCGATAGATTAAGAAATTAAAAGAAACAAAATACACAGGATTTTTCTTTTGCATTAGTAATAATTATAAAATTTATTTATTTTTTTATATTCTTTAAAATGGATGAAAGGAAAAAAATAACTCTATTTAACGTCTAACACGTTCACTGCCGTTGGTATGAAGATGTGATGATAGTTAATATGCCGCGCTGTAGAAGTGGGCTTTTCCCAGAAGCCGATTTACTTTTTATAACAAAAAGTCAGTGAAAGATTTTCCCGCGCCAGCGCGTGACTGGCTATTGGACATCAACCCACATCGCGATGGCGCGTGATGTTGGCCCCTTGATGTTGGCGCCATACCACGCGCTATCGCTTGAGCGGCAGCGAACGTGTTAAACAACAATATGAAAATAATTTTATAAACTCGTTAATACGTATTTTAAATTAGTTTATTCTCATACAGAAGTTTCTGTATTCAAGCTTTTTAGAATATTTTATAATTTGAGATGAGTACTCAAGTTCTTATTGGATGATGACTGCTTTAATCATTCTTTATTAACCTCTTTCTGTAAAAACAGATATTCTTCTTAGCAATAATAAAAAAAAAATCTCAATTTTTGAACGTTATGCTGTTTTCCATAAGTTCCAACCCATTTTTAACCCTTTATCTACTTAATTATCAATTCATGAAAATTTTACATTCTAAAGTATTTTACGTAAATTGCTTAAACTAAATTAGAAGATTTACATAGTCATTTAATAAATTTTTGAAGGATTTAGAAGGATTAATTAAATTTGAATTTACAGGGATTTTGTGCAATATTTATAACGGCACTTAAATCTTTTATTTTAAATTGTTTTCTTAGCACTTTGTAGAGTTATAAAATGTACAAATAAGCTCTTACAATATAAATACAAATATTTCCGAATTAAAAAATCCCCATCCTCCTCCCTCAGCGCCCAAATAAGTAATTTCATTGATAAAATTTTCTTACTAATACCTTGACAGACAAATCTTCATTTATCCTTTAAGCTGTCGGGATAACGAGGTTTAACTGTATTTGTATAAATAAACAACAGTCTGTATTTGAAATATGATATGATGATGGGCTTGGGAGAAAAAGCACGAAAGTACAAAAAAAAATAATTAAAAGGCATATATTTAACCTGTAACATTTATTATATTACTTTAGTCGCATTTTATGTAAAACAGCGAGCTTTTCATAATTCATATTTGTTTATTTTATGTCTCTTTGTATTTTCAAAATAATTAATATTATAGAAACATGTATCCTATTTAAAATTGAAACGATAATTTATTAACTACTTAACCTTTTTTAAAGTCCCAAATAAGTAATTTCATTGATAAAACTTTATTACTAATACCTTGACAGCCAAATCTTCACTTATTTTTTAAAATTTGATATCATGTATTTGAGATATCATTCTACAAGGGCAGTCTTAAATAATCATTAATAAAGTATTTTCGAAACATTGTATATTATTTCTTTCCGAAGTTCTTTTGAAAGTTTCTGAATGAAGTGCTAAAAATTTCAATCCATCATTAATATGATACCCTTTATTTTACCTAGTATTTTTTTACTATTATGCTGTCACCAATAAAGCGCGACGCATGATTAATTTACGAACAAAATATATATTTGGAAATTATTTTTCAAAATATGTGGTGTATATAAATTTTCGCATTCAAAGTATATCATGTTATCAACTTTTTAAAATTCTTTTGGAACATTCTGCTATTTTATATGTCATTTAATAAATTCAAACGTTAATTAATGATACATGTGAAAAGAAGCTAGTTAAAAATAGATGATCTCATGTCAAGAACATTGTTCTTAGATAAACTTAATTCATAAGTTGCTTTCTGTCTGTTGTTTGAATAAATAACACATCGGCTGATAACATCCCGATCTAATGAAAAAAACACAATTTTTTGGTAAAATTTTATTAGCCTTTTGTTTGGTATTTATTTTACATATGATTGACACTCAAGATATTATTATTTGATATTATTATATAATAAAATTGATAATATTGAGTATTATTATTAATTACTTATTATTATTGTTTACTTTATTTAGTTATTTTATTTGGTCTTTTTTATTTCGTTAAAACAGCTTCGAACAGCTATCCTAATCATCGACTCGTTTTTGTTTTTGATCCACTATTAGCACACGCGGCACCAATTTCGAAAACAGATTTCTCATCGAGAAATGTTCACGCAAAATAAAGACTGCACGCTCTTTTAACCAGGGAGGACGGGCGCAGAGCCTAAAAAACCCGGAGTGCGTATGGTTTTTAAAATTGTAAACACTATTTTTTTAAAGTAATCTTCTTATTTTATCCCAAAGTTTGCAAGAATTGTCTCCGTCTAAATAAAGTGACTTTTATAATTTGATTTTATTGGTGACAAAGTTAAAGCCATTCATACCCTGTGTAAGCGCATGTTCTTCCGGGTTAATATGTTTAGACTGTCAACTATCTTCTGCAAATTCATTTTATGGTTTTCTAAGACGATTTTTTGGAGTTTTTTTTTTTCCTGTGCAACCACCTTTTTTAGGGAACATGAGCATTGTGCATCATCGATATTTGTACGAACATGTTTAAATTTAGCAAAACATTTAATAATGGTCTATTTTCCTGGTGCAGAATCCGGATAATACTTATCAAGCCAAGCTTTTGTTTCCATGGTGTTTTTCCTCGTAAAATTACAATGTTTTCAAGATAATAAGTTGAAACTTGTGTTAATCAATCAAACTGAAAATACTTCTTTAAAAACACTATAAAATATATTAAAATGTGCATGGCCTTTCGAAAGAACTGAATCTTTCTTCGTCAGGCGCAAAGCTGACGTGTGTCTACTATGAATTTAGCGGCACGAGTCGTACCTTATAAAGTTTAACCAAAACACGAAATTCTTTTTTTTTCATCGTTTTGAAAATACAAAAAGTTGTTTCACTTAACTCACTGTAACTTTTGGAGGAATCGTCAGATCGTCATAAACTTTTTACAGCTACCTTTTTAAAGTTAGTACTTACTAAATATAATATTAATTCTGTATTTGTAGCGCCATCTGTGTGTCAGATCGAAAATTTTTCAGCCGATGCATTAATGTATATACTTCTTTTTTAAGGCTTCTGCTCACTCATTTCCCGAATTCACCTTCGTAATACAAAGTCTATGGCAGTGGTTCCAAACGTGGAGCGCACGCCCCACAGGGGGGCAATTTGAGAATTCTATGAAATTCGATCATTCTCTTATGATCCTAAAAAAATAACTAAATACTTTTGTTTTACTAACATGAAGGAACAAATAATTATAAAAATTATTTTACAATATAAATTTTATGGTTTGAAACTTAAAAAATATATATTTTTTAAATTGATTTTTGATAGAATAAAAAAAATCAAGCTATTATCGCCAGACACTGGACATTTGATCAACCAATTAAAATGCGTCTTGTTAGAGATTTTGATTTTAGAAAATCAAAATGGATTAACAGCTCAATTTTTATATAAAAAGAAATTTTTTTCAGAGAGAGGGGAGGGGGGGGATCATCAGGGTTTTAGATATGATTTGGTAGGGCATGGCCTGAAAAATGTTGGGAAACACTGGTCTATGGGTATCTGATGCATTCTAGAATAATTAAATTATCCCCTCAGGAAATTGATATTTTTTTGGTGTACTCTTCTTAAGGAATGTCACTTTTTTCTTGGTTTTAAAAACATTTCTAAAATCTATGATTGATTTAATGTTTTATGCGTTAAAAATTGGCGAACTGACAGTAAAATTTTAACTCTTCGTGTAAAACTATGCAAAGATTTTAGAAATATTTTGAAAACTAAGAAAAAAAAGTTACATTCTCTAAGAAGAAATAACCTAAAGAAGAAGTTAAAAATATTAACTTACCGAGGAGATATTTCAAATATTAAGAATGCATCAAACGCCCATATACAATACATTACGGAGGGAAATTCTGAATGTAAGAGATCGGCAGCCTTACATGATATTTATAAAAGGATATCGCAGTTGCAATGGTGCATTATATATGTTTAAATTATTTAGAACAATCATACATGAAATTAAAGTAAACTGACCTAGTTTTTCTTGGAAATGTTAAAATAGTGCACATTTAGTTACATGGCGCACATCCAACTTAAAAAAATTCTTCTCACACTTACGTTAAAAAGTCCGGAAAAATGACAGCAATACGGTCTTCAATTACACTGTTACAGTCTTTTGTAAAATTTAAGGGGAAAAGCAAGATTTTGTGTAAATTTAACACTATTTCTTGGTTAAATGCATTTGATCGAGTTTTTCCAGTATTTCCCTTTTATTATATCTAATTCTCAGCAGGAATTTTGTCTTTATTTAAAGATATTTTTATCTTTGTTAAAACTTATAATTCAAAATACACGCTTATAAAATTATTTTGCAATTTTATGTAAAATATTAAAAAAGAAAATTTAGTACCCTCTAACTGTCTTGTAAAAGGGCAAAATTGAAATGTTGTTTTCTCTGCATTTTGTTTTAAATGCTAAAATAAGACGATTCTTACAAAATTTCATAAAAAGCTTAAAAGCGAATATGAATGTTATTCTTGAAAGCTTTAATTAATGTCCAGTATATGAAAAATCTATTAAATGAATACAATTATATTATTTTAAATATTGTATGCAGTGTAAGCTTGTATTGCAGTAAAACCTGGAACTTAGTGAACGTTTTAACACGGGCTTGTGAGTGAGAGGGTTAAAAATAGTTTATTTTCTTTTTTAAAAAGAGAGAATGCTTTAGAAAGGGAAAAATCCTTTCCTCCATGTTATTGGGAATTTTTATCGATTTTTCTTAATTGAATCATAAAAAACACATTTTGAACGAAACAGCAGCAGCTCCAACAGTAAATACAGTAAAGTGTTCTCCCACTATCAAGAAGTCTCGGGTTCAAATCCAACACGGCTACCCGTAAGTCATGGTGACGTCACTGCGACGTCGTTGTGAAGTCACACTGTGACTTTCTGACCAACGATCGTCGATGTGCAGTCACAGCGACTAAAATGTGAAGTCGTTGTGGTCGTTTTAGAGCTCTTTTGTGACGTTACATTGTGACCACTTTGTGACGGTGTGACAAATTTGTGAAAACTGTGTCATTTGTGACTACTTCGACATTAACATCGTCACGAAACTGTGACAAAGCGACGTTGTGACAAAAGTGTTTTTTAAAGTAAATAACATGTTTTGAAGAATATTTGTATTTTTTTAAAGATTTTTACGAAAGTCACATCTCAGTTACAATGTGACGTCACTGATTGGTGACATGTTGGTCACAGATGTGATGTGACCACAGCGACTCACAGTAATGTCCCAATGACGTGATCACTGCAATCATATATGCTATGAGGGTAGAAGAAACAAATTGTGTGAAAATAAATGACTCAGCAGTTCAAAATTACTGGAAAAATTCGAATTGTTTCAGGTTCACTGAGATTGAGTGATTTACTGATATTGAACACTAAATTCAAGTATTATCATTAAAAATTAAAATTTACAGAGCCTTGTGCATTTCAAACCATATTAATTTGCAGAATATACTGTAAATTTACCTAATAACTTCTCTGTTATTTAACAGATGCATAAAGTAAGCATACACAATATAAATCCTTAAAAATACACAAATATAGACATATATCTAGACAGCTAAATATTTATTGCTTAAAATTTGAGATTTCCAGACCTTATTTGAAGATGTCAGATTTAAACGATTATTATTAAATTAAATTCTTCTCCGATCATTCCTTCCATCACCATTAAAGAGTAGTTTTTTAAAGAGTGAGTAAAAGATAATGTTTTAAATTTTAAAGCATCATTAATGTGTCAACCATTATTTTCTATAAATTTTGTGATCATTACTTTGTCATCATTAAAGAAAGTTTCATTATTACAAGTAAGAAATATCTTTCCTAGTTATTCTAGAAAAACGCATTATACAAACTAAATTTTCATGCTAAAACTGTATCACATTATCAAAGTTATTTGCTGGGCCATTACATTGTTAAAATTGTTTAACGATAGTAACAAATTTAAAATAAGTATATTTTATTCAAACACACATTTAGTAGACTGTTTAAGGGGATTTTATAATGTTTAATTTCAGCGTTTTATAATGCTATTTTGACACATTACTAAATTGTTTTATGAAGGAAAATGATTTAATGAAGAAACAAGGTAGAAAATATCATGCGCCAAAGCATACATTATGAAGCACTTTCCAACACATTGAGAATAATGTAACAAAACTGAACTGTTTAAGAGGGTTCAGGGGTTGAAAACTTTTCAAAAAATCGATTTTTTAAAGATCTAATTTGATTATTCATTTAATTTTTAACTCAATGCAAAAAACCGCATAAAAATATTTGCATTTTTAACGGAGTTATAAGCATTTATGTATCAACACTTTCATAGCCGCATCCATATAATTTCAACTTTAATTCGCGCTTTCTCAAAACTTGATTTTTGACGACTAACACCAAAATAAAAAAAAAATCTATTTGATGGAATGGCTTATTATTATTGTTTTTTTTTTTTTTTTTTTTTTTTTTGCATCTATATAACATCATTATCTAGGTTATGAATTAATATATATTAGATAGTTTAATATTTTGAGTATTTTTAATGAAAAAAAAGTTGTATTTTTTAGGGGGTTTTTAAATTTTCAAATTTAAGAGTTTCTTTAATAATGTTTTTTTTTTTTTTTTTTTTTTTTTTTTTTTTGGAGGGATTTTTATATCCTTAATTCATTCTCTAGAGTAAAGTTTCCTTATCATTTTAAAGCAAAAATTAGGTTCTTAAGTCAATTCAACGTTAAGATATTTTGGTGTTAGTGATATAGCGTATAATTTTTTTTCGAAAATTTTGTTACACACATTTCGCTATATTATTTATTATATTACATTCAAATACTTCATTTTGTAATTTTATAAGACTACAAACATACCTTTAAAATATCAGAAAGTTTAAATTAATTGCATTGAATACTTCTGTTTTAATATGGGCTCGAAGCGAGAGCTCTGGTTACATGTTTTTCCGTATTGATCAACCCCTGAGCCCCCTTAAAAAAGTAAAATATTACGTCTACTTTCACAATATGGAAATGTATAACGCATATCAAAACATAATTTTAGCTGTTCCCATCTACAATCGGAAAATTATCTGAATTTGTTTGCAGCCCTGTCTATGACATATAGATTTTTATCTATTAACAACATGCATTCCAAAATTTAGTTCATTTAAGAGATACATAAATTTCAGTTGAAATTTCCCCTTGAGCAAATTCCTGTAATAAGGAGAATGGTTTGAGAATATTTTTGTGCAGCCCTGTATATGAGATATAGAATTTACATATAAAAAGTAATTTGCAAAAAACAGTTTATATTTAAAAGCACATGCGGATTTTTAAAACGTATTCTCCAAAATTATTGCGCAAAATCGATTTCTTTTGTGTATTCTTATGAAATAATTTAAAAATGCTATTTTCAAAAATTCCCCGCTTTAACGTGATCGTAGGAAAAATTTGGTGATTTATATAAGTTACAATACATTTTAAATAGCATAATGTCCTTAAAATACTTTCCTAACTATTTTTCCTATATACCATAAAGTAATCCAATTCTTTTGAGTATCCCTGTAAATGAATCACTAATCGTACATACTTCATATTCAATACCAAACATGCTTTGGCGACCCAATAAGATTTATCAATTGCATAAAAATCCGAGTATATTTACGGGAGTTAGAGCATGGGGCAGACGGACAGATAAACCGAATGCAATGCATAAGTACTTTTCACCTTTGTTGGAAAGTGCTAAAATATGATTCTTTGAATTTTTAAAAGTATTTTTTTAATTTTACATTAACATCAAGTTTGAATTTACCATGGCAAATTAGAATCATTTCCTATCATGGGATATCAACGAATTAATTACACATGATAGCATTTAATAAATTGAAAAAAAAAGCTTTTATTTTTATTCTTATGTTTTGATTTACTTTTCATCAAATTTGTAATGACTCGACAAAATTCCTCAACGATTATATATAGTAAATTTCAAAACATTCTGTTGCATTTGTTTCAAAAATAGTATATTTTATGTAAAAGCAACGATTATTTGAATCATGAATAAAGAATTTTCAAAGACATTAAAAAAAATTTCTGTCTTTGTAATAGACGCAGAATACTTGTGTGTTTAAAAAACCAAATACTTTCATTAAGGAAAGAAAAAAAAAACTTTTTACTTGAAAATTATGGTGTTGAAATTGAAATTTTATTTAAAACTGACCAAAGTGATTCGTACGAAAATTTTCTTAAATTTAATTATTAGTATGAAATTATGCAGCTTTTAAATCAAACTATTTAATTTACTTAGATATTAAATTATATATATTTATAGAAGATATACTCTGATATTTTAGAATTGGTTTGGAAAGTATAATCTAATTTCGTAATTAGAAAGTGACTCAAGAAGACTTTTCACTAATTAAAAAAATTATATAATTAACAAATCAGTAAGAACTAGAAAAAAAAACAGATTTTTCTCATACAACAAGACTCTGACATCTGCTACCTAATGAGGTTTCTTTAACTTCGCAAACCTGATGGTTTCTGATTTCTAATTTGCTTAATTGGAAATATATTAAGAATTGTAGGTAATTAAAATGTTAATTTAAATTTTCGTGGTTGGATTGTAATACATAAATTTGTACTATTTTTACTAATTTTCTTGTGGGTTTTAATACAATAATTTTTACTTCAAAATATAATCAATGAAAGTTTAATAAACGTTGATCAAGCTCTTTAAATGGATATTATACCATTGAGCAATCATATATAAAGCAGATTTCTAAAACAAACTATGTGGAAAACCTTTCTTTTTTATCATTTGAATGCTATGCTTTAAAACAGCATAATTTTTACCAGATTCATTACTTGGTCATTAAGCTTATGGTATCATTAAGATATCATTAAACTATCTTCATTATCATAGGAAACTGTCATAATTAATCATACATAAAATTTTATAAGTCTTACATTCTTTAAATTGTTCCCAATTCATTGTGTCACTAGTGGACTATTGCAATTTTAAACTGCACTTAATTTATTTATTTATTTATTTTAGTAGACGCTATTCAAAATTGTAAAAACTGTGTTCTTAATCTATGTGTTGTAGTTGAACGTCTCATAATACAGGTTGCTTCAAAAATTGACAATTAGATTAAGTTCGACTGATATATTAAGAGCATTTGTAGAAAGAATCAATAGAATGAAACATTACTACTGTATTTTCCATTTCGGTCGCGTAAGTAACCGGTGACGGACAGTGTGAAATGTAGTTTAAAACTAAAAGAAATATATAATATTTTAAGTAATTATTAAGAAAGTATAAATGAAATTTTCAGTACTTAAAACGATATTTTTTAAACATTCATATCATATTTTAGGTTGTCAGTCACTGGTGAATGATGTTGCCTGAACGTAAAGTTCAGTTACAGTCACTGGTGACTGACGCCGCCTAAATGTAAAGTTCTGTGTCAGTCGCTGATGACTTTTGTGGCACTGTGTCAGAAGTATGTACTTGACGCTCCACATTTTGGACTGCGATTGTTTTTATGGTATAAGAGATTGCTTAAGCACACAGTTTTTCCAGATTTATTTTGTGATGCTATAACATTTCGCCGAAAATAAAATAGTTATTGTTGCATTTTCATTGCAATGCTTTGATATTTCGCAAAATTATTACCGACAATGCAAGTTCAGTTAGGATCAAACACCCTGTTTTTGTGACTAAATAGGTTTGTGACTTCATGTTCTATGGTATTTTTTTTCTTATTTTGATGCGTTCTATCCCCCTCTATTACATTATCAGTAGAATTTTGGAATACCCTGTATAAAACACATGCACTAAAGAGGAATCTTTTGCAGTTTAAATCAGTAAATTTCACCTTTTTTGTCACAATTATGATTAATATCATAGATCACTTCGAAAATTTATTGTCTTAATGTATGCGATCTTCAAAATTTTCCTATTTTCAATTTCTGTATAATTTGTAATTAATCTTATGTACTATATTATGTCTTTTGTATATCTTATGTCTCTTGTTGCATTAAAAAATTCTAGATTATAAGATTGGGAACAATAACTCAAAAATATTTAAAACAAAAAATTATTTAAATAAATTCAATTTATCCTGCGCTCGGATCTTAAAATTCCTCTCTTTGTAAAATAATGTGAGTACCCTTCCAAGAAATCTCATTATTTGTTTCCTTTTAAAGCAAGATTGCATTTTCGAATATTTCGAAAAAGTTCCTTAAGCTTTTGATTTATTAAGTTCCATATTCAATTTATATGAGCATATTTCAAGTACGTTGCATGTCAAAAATGAAGTATTCTCATACAGTTCTTTTCTTATAAAATTTGTTTTATAAAAAAAAAGCAAGATAACAACAGCAACGAAATAGATAAATTATTATTCTACTTCTGACTAAATTTATATTAATATTAAAAAGTAATGCTTTCGGTGTGTTCGCAAATAAATACTGAGTTTTGTTACAAAAATATATGATTGAAGATCATGAATAACTTAAAAAAAATTTTGATGGAAAAAAAAAACCTTTTGATTTCTAGATATATTGTATTCACATACACAGGTCTTCCATACTAATATTATAGTTTGATGGGTGTAATATCGAGAATTACTGAATGAGTTTAAAAAGTAAAAATGGCAAAATGCTAGTAACCATACCTTCTGCATAGTAAACTATATTTTATGACGAAACAAAAACTATAAAAGAAATACGAAAACATTTTTTTTTAGATTGTTGGGGTTAGAAATTTCAAATTTGGAGTAGTGGTGACGTTCAAGATTTTAATACTTACTAAAAACATTTTCTAAAATGTTCGAAATTTAAAACGACGCAATCAGCCGTAAACTTTCTAAATAACAAGCAATTTGAATTTGTTTAAACTAAATACTTAATGCTTTAAGCTCTGGTGAATAAATTTCTACAAAATTGCCACCATTACTTTGCAAAGAAAAAATTCTGTTTAAAATATACACGTAAAGATACATTAAATCTTTTTCAAATAAAGTTAGTCAAATATTCCGGTGCCATTGTGACATTTCGGAATTAGAATTAAGTGGTAGAAGTTTCAACCATCAGAGCACAAATGATTTTAAAGTTTATTATGGCTCTTACTTTAAAGAAATGATTGTTCGTGCAGAACGGTTTTTTTTTATTTAAAAGTGGAAGAGTAAAACAGTACTAAATTAGCGATTTGTGAGGTAAGGTTTGTAAAGAAGCTTTTAGTTTGGTATGTTGATTATTTATAAGATTTAAAACTCAATAAGAATAGTTTCAAAATTTAGTAAAATAAGCGAAAAATATTCCCAAAACGTTTCAAATTACGATTTACTTGAATTCGTTAGTTGTAGAAACCTTAATTTTGGCATGAATGTTATTTAGTACATTTAATTAGTAAAGTAACATTCATGTTTTGAGATGAATGTTACTTTACTAAAATTGTGATTTATAATTAGGGTTTTTAATAAAATTTAATAATTTTTAACAAAGGTGATATACAGGTTTAGAATTTTCACATGTGCGAGGGTGATTCTTTAAAGTTGTAAATTCTTGCTAAGAATTATTTCTAAAAAATTCAGTGTAAAGAGATGAAGTGAGCACAAAATTTTTTAAGAAATTTTAAATTATGAGTTTGAATGTATATAGCTGATATGAAACTTAGTATAGTGTTTATTTTTTACATGCAAATATTCAGAGAAAGCATTTGATTAAAACTTAAATATTTAAAAAGGTGTTAACGTAGCAAAAACATTCTAAATTACAGTTTATTTATAAATTTTAGAGATTTAAACTAGTTTTCAGAGCAGATTTACAAAGTTATTTTTTTTTCTCTTTTTGAGCTCATTTTTATTTATATCAAATATCTGTCCTATGTCCTAGCCCTATTTCTAGAACTAATACCAAAGTTACACTGATTCGATATATATTATAACGAACCTGTTCAAGGACCAGCATATTTTACACGAAATTTATTTGGTAGGCTCCACGTTTTGTTAATTATTTGACTTAAATTTATAAATTAGGAAACTACCGTAATTGAATAAAATTAATTTTACTTTTCTTTTTTATTGGTGCCAAATTCAAGCACAGCTAAGTTCTTGTGTGTGAATATATGCACCCATGGTTCCGAAAGTGTTAATAAGTTATTGGGGTTTTTTTTCGGTTCTTACAAAACCCCTTTTTATTTCCAGCCCTTAGGTCCGATTTTTCCCATCCACTAACTTGACCGAGATTTTCTATCCCTTGATTTTATGTATGAATTTACAAGAGATTTGTGAAGATTTATGTATATATATATATATATATATATATATATAACATAAACATATAAATAGATAGCTAAAGTTTTTAACTGTGCTATTTTTAGGTTTCAGGAGTCATAATCGATGTATATATACAAAAATATTTCAAAATATCAACATAGAAAAACTGTTATAGGGAGTATTTCTTACGAAATCTACCTAAAAGCGATAAAAGCATAGATAGTTTCGAAAGGTCAAACTATAATTGCTTAAATATAAAATGATAGCTAAAACTATCAGAGCATGAGAAAGACTTTCTTCTTGCTGTTTTCTAGCTCCTAAAGAACGCATTTATCTGTGTTTAATACAGGAACATTCTTTCAAAATGCTTAGTGCTTTTAAAATTTACATTATGTTTAAATTACATCACATTGTGATTTAAACCATTTTGTGTAACTTTTATTTTTAAATGTTGCATATTAGTATATATACATTTGCTAACGAAATATTTTATCTCTTTACAGGTAAGTAAATTAACTGAAGAAGATTCTGTGTTTTATGTCAAGTCATTCAGGTAAATAAAATGTTTAATTTGTGACGTTATCGGCTCCGGCTACGCTACCGCCACGTGTGAATGAAGACATCATAGGTAAATTAAAAACAATAACTTTTATTTTACTGTAATGGGACTAGGTAAGTGGAGCTCAATTCAAGATTTAGAGGAATGTTCACACTGCTATCATCAATAATAAATAATTAATAAATAAGTAGAATGAATAATTGTTTTTTACGCACAACTGCTTTAAGTCCGGCTATGGCACTTTCCTGATTTTTCTGTTAAACGTTAGGGCTCTCTGTTTATCCTGAAAAACAACAGCCCGTGTCTGCTATCGGAAATTCTTTATACAGACTCAAACTCAAGGCAAGATTTACTTTTAAAATTTCTTACCCAATCCTCTCTTCGTCTACTCTTTAAAAGAAGCGCGGCACTCTATTCACATGTTGAGGCGACATATTAGGCTCATCTTGATGCATATACCCGAATCTGGGAACACTCACCAACTCACACTTTCAATCTCTACCGCTTTTATACCTTGCAGACTGAAGACACGGGGCTAGAAATTTGCATAAACTCGAAAACCGCAGTTAACTATAGACTCGAAACTCCACGCATACTTTGAAAAGTTAGAGTTGCATAAAGTATAAATGTCGCGTTTGCGCTAAACATGTTAGATTAATGACATCACGAACTCACTCAAAACACAAGAGTGGCTTTATTACAAAAGGGCACTCGCTCACAAGTTGAAGATATCATGTGATAAAATCCTTCTATAGTAAAAAAAAACTAGCCTTAAAAGGAATGACTCCTGGAATGATGCTGATGTGGAAGATTTCCGGAACTAACGAATCCGGGTTGTCCACTCCTTCCATGAGTCGAATAGACCAATCAGGAAAGGGCTCCGTCTATGCATCGCCGTATGGGTTACCATAAAGAGAGGAAAGGTTACCATCGCCAACAATCGCCAAGTTTGTCGCCAACTTGGCGATATATCGCCAAATTTGGCGACAAAAATTAGTTGTTAAAAGTGACGCCAACTTGGCGATAACTGTAATATTTCGCCAAATTTTTAATTTCTCTACAACACCAGTCGTTTGATACATCATTTGAGAGGTTTGCAACTGCTTATTCATTTAATGGATGTCTTGTGTGTTATCCCCCATTCTGCTCCCCAGGGGGGACACATTTTTAATTTCTTTACAACACCAGTCGTGTTACACAAGATTTGAAAGGTCTGCAACTACTTATTCATATTATGGATGTCTTGTGTGTCACCCCCACACTCTGCTCTGCCCAGAGGGGGGGGGTCACGTTTTTAATTTCTTTACAACACCAATTGTGTGACACATCATTTGAGAGGTCTGCAACTGCTTATTCATATTATGGATTTCTTGTGTGTAACCCCCACTCTGCCCTCCAAGGGGTACATTTTTAATTTCTTAACAACACCAGTCATGTGACATATCATTTGAGAGGTCTGCAGCTGATTATTCATATTATGGATGTCTTTTGTGTCGCCTCCCACTCTGCCCCCCAGGGGGGTACATTTTTAATTTCTTTACAACACCAGTCATCTTACACATCATTTGAAAGGTCTGCAACTGCTTATTCATACCATGGGGTATTGGCGAGCGCAGCAAGCAGGGGGTAGCTAATAATTTAGAATCGCGAAGCGATTACGCGGGGGGGTTAACGAGCATAGCGAGCAGGGGGGCGGGGCCCCCCTAGTCTTTAAAATAAATATAGTTTACTTTCCGCAATTAAGTTACGGTCAAAATCTACATGTCAAGGTTCTTTCGATTTTTACACTTAAAAACAACATTTTAAAATAGTCATCTTCCTACAGCTGTATTTTTTACTTACCCATCATACGTAGTATAGGGTAAGTCTTGCAATCGTTTTGAAAATCGAAAACATTTTTTTTTGACGGAATTACACGTTTTAGATAGTGGAGATTTCGAAAAACATATTTTTAGCCGAAAAACATATTTTTTTGCCGTCCGTCTGTCTGTCTGTCTGTCTGTCTGTAAACGCTCTATCTCCCGAACAAATTGAGATAGAGACTTGAAATTTTTTATGTAGTTAGTATGTAAGAATGGGACGAACCCTATTTAATATCAGCAACCTCGATTATCCGGAACTATTTTTTTCGGACTCTCAAAAAATTCGTTCTGATGAAAGGTATATAAAAATTTTCGAATTTTTTTGTTCTAAGTAATGGACGTAAAAGGCAATAAAATAACACACATTTTGCATATAGAATGAAGTCGATCGGATTATTAGTTGCCGAGATATTTGTAATCTTGTTTTCCACATTCTTCGATTTTTCATGACCCTGTATTTCATTCAAATTTCAATTCAGAAGTATATTTTAATTGGAAATGAGACGCTTAATCCGACGCAGTTAATTGTTAGTTAATAGAGTTATTATTTTTGGAGTTATAAGGATGTTTCTTTTACGCAGTTCGGTACTACTTGAGTAGTTGGGCGTTTTATATAATTTGTCGAAATTGGTACATTAGCAGTTCTTTAATATAGCACTACTATGTATATTAAGAATATTTAAATTTTGTTTATGAATTGCAATGCATTGTATAAATATACTCACATGTTTTATTTTCATATACATATCCATGATGGGTAAGTATTACGGTGGCCCCCAACGACTAGTTCATTCATACTTTAAAAATTTAATTTAAATGTCAGGATGAGGTTCCCATGTGATTATTTGGGATTTGACGACCTACCCTTTTTTTGAGCCTGGCTAGAAATTATTATTAATTGTCTATTTGTGATTTTTTTTAACGTACTCGAAGTCGATGGGAAGTTCTGTTTACGAAACAATGCACGAGGAATTGTGACAAAAATATGTATTTCTTCTCTTCCATTTATTATCACCGTACGAAAGATTTTTATAAGGATAAGATTAGAAGTTGCACAAACAATGTTTTTTTTTTCAATATGCTCTTGAAGACTATAACAGATACAAAACCGGGAAGGTGGAGCTATATAAAATTGCAATGGTCCACCTTTTTTGATAAAAGGTATTTCATATAACCTGGTGTTTTATTTGGTTCTATTGGGTCTATCTTCTTAAATATTATGGAATGATAACGGAATAGGAATGACAGAGGATACATAGGAATGACAAAGGAACAGTTTAAAACTCGGAATAAAGAACATATAGCAGACACCAAATACAACACGAAAACTACGGCTCTGACCAAAGTGTATAAAAAAAACCCTTTACAAATAGAAAAAAAAAATTAAAAATTAATCCATCCAGATCTTATTTGCCATCCATCATCAGAGAATCAACAGAGATACTCTTATGTCATGAGTATATTTGCAATGATTCAACATCCACAGAGCTTGCTAAAATTTGGAAATAAATGCTATACAAAATAAATAAAGAACGATAGAAAATAAATCAAGTTCACAAATTTCCGTTTTTCATATCGCAGTTTATTTCATTATGCTTTTGATAGCGAGATTTTTGTTTTGGTTTACCAGTTTTTTAATTTGTAGCTTTTGGAAAATTATTTTTATTATTTTATTTATTTATTTTTGAGAATAGTATCGGCTGCAATGAAACATGTCGAAATGCGAATAAATAAAGGTATTTTTGCCCTTTTCAAATTTATTTTTATCTTTGCAAATATTGAGTACTTTCATATTTTGAAGACATTTTTATACATAGTTCAAAAATCTGTATTAATTATAAAATCTCATTTTCAGAATTGTTAACCTAATTCACTACATAGTTGAACAAATATATTTATTGCTCTTATTTAGTGTTAGTCTGTTTTCTTTTATGCTTACTTGTTGATGAGTAAAGAGATTAAGTTTTTAAGATGCTGCATTACCTAATGTGGAATATCACCTAGACAAAAGATTCAAGAAATTTCTAAAATTTAAAACTATTTTTTAAAAAGTCCAATGATTTAAAGATGCTGTACTAAGGTTTACTCATCAAATAATTTTGGTTACCAGGGGGCTCCGCACTCTACGAGCTACGCTCGTTAACCTCCGTTGAGGCACCACACATTCTAAAATCACACTAATTTCATCAGCTTTTAAAAGATTACGAAACGTTAAACTATATGTATATGTATATATCTCTCTCTCTGTATATTATATATATATACACTGGTGTGCAAAAATTAAGGGCAGAACAGATAAATTAGCATAAAAGCCGAAAAAGGAAACCGAACAAAATGAAAGGCCAATCAGGAAATAGAACTGAAACAAATGTAGTAGGACATGCCCATACATGGCACATGGCATAAAAGGAGGAGGTGTTAAGGGGGATAAAGCACAGAGAGAAATATGGAGAAAGCACTGTGTAAAATGATTTCAACGACGTTGTTTTACCACTATTGTATAATATAGACAAGAGGCAAACTAGGAGATGTCATCTGGAGGATTTTCCACGAGCTCGAATCATTTGGAAATAGTAAGAAAGTCGAAGTGTGACAAGTGTGTCACAAGAGTTCATTATCGCTCATAACATTGTTTTACGAGCCTGAAGTGCATTTCAAATGAGGGGATCAGCTGTCCGAGCATTCAGCAGGGGTCGCCCACAAGCAACAACAGCAGCAGACGACCGGTACGTTGTCCTACAGGCGAAAATAAGCAAACGGTCGGCAGCTGTAGAAATCGCAAGGCAGATTGAACAGACTACTGGACATCGGATAGTACGTTCGACCATGAGTAAAAGGTTGCATAAAGGGGGGTCTATATGCAAGACGTCCAGTACAGCGTGTACCATTAACGTCTGCCCATCAGAGACGCCGTTTACTGTGGTGGCAGAAACACAAAAAATGGACACACAAGGAGTGGGTTCGAGTAATCTTTACGGATGGGAGCCAATATAGTATGACGAGCAATTCTGGCATAGCCCAGGGAAGATGATTTTAACTATATCATGCTAAAACACACTTGAGAAAAATCGAAAAAATAAATTATCATTTGGTGCCCTTTCGTTCCTGTGCCAGAGACACCATGCCTCCTCTGCGCCCTTTTTAATTTCGTCCCTGGGGGGGGGGGAAGTCGCCGAAGGGGTCTGTCGCCCCGGGCGTGGAAATTTAGTAAACGCCAAATTTATACTACCAATGTCATATTTGGCCTGTCACAAGAAAAAGTTGCATGGAGGGGGTGCGAATTCTAACTTTGCCACGGGCAGAATTTTCTCTTTGCACGCCCCCCTGCCTTATTGCTAAATATGCAAGCTCTAGAATGCTTTACCAATGAATGTTTTTTCCTTCTTATTCGTTCTTAAATCCCTTTTAACTGTATACTTCTCTCAGCATAAATATGAATCACATTTTCCTTTTTCATTTGAAGCCCCATAAAAATATATCCACTTTTTATTTCTTTTTCTTGTCGTAGTTAAATAAATAAATGAATCAAGAATTCCATATGAAATCTAAATCATTTGAGGTTTCAGAATAACTGATACAAAGATAATGATACGCATAAACTGATACGTTAGAAATGAAACTGACGCCTACACTGTAAATAAAAATCTTTAAAGTTACTAAACATTTTCTGGGAAACTAGGATTCCAAAACTTTTCATGCAACGGTAACAGCAAAAATTCAAGTAAAAGAGTCGGTTACATTGATTTTTCCTGTTACCTTTACTTGATATATTCTAGGAATCCCAGTTAAAGAACAAGTTTAGTAACGTTACAGATTTTTTTTTACAGTGTATTTTTAGAGTCATAACACAATTTAATATCTTTTACAGCATTCGACTTTCTGGCTGCATTGGTGAATTACACAAATTTAAGCAGCGTTTGAAGTTAGTTTAGCTTTCTTCGGTTGCGTAATGGCATAATAACAACTAACGAGTCGTTTTTTTAAGTAACGATTTGATACTTCGTATTTTAGAAAATATCCGTTACTTAATAGCGAATATGTGAGGTTTCCAATAGTTCTACTTGCCATTACCCGAAATTTGTAATTTTTTGTGAAGTTTAATATTGATATGTATCTTTCTTTCTCCCCTTTAAACGCATTAAAAATGTGTTACGAAATAGTCAAAGTTAATTCTGCAGTAACTTTAAATGTATCTATAATTTTTTTTTCGATTTACAAATAAAAATGTAAATGGTTTTTCATAGTACACGAACTTTCTAACTAATGTATTTTTGATTATGAATATAAAGTTCGGGAATATTTATCACATGTTATGTCACTGTGCAAATTAAGATAGCTATCTATCAACACCTAGTTAATCATATTATTGCAGACTAGTGTTTTGACAGAATAATAGCAACAGCTCTCAGTGCAAACGTATTATTTGTTATGCTATTTCAACTTTGAAAGACATGATGGGGAATTTAAAATTTTTGAGGTTTCCGAAATGATGTTAGTGTTGTTTATGACGGCAAAATATATAGAAACAAAGGGGGCTGGGATGCTCTCCGTAATGGACATTCCAAAGGAACCTAACCTGTAGTTGCGCAAAATAGCCCAAAGCTAGAAGAAAATTAATGAAAACTCCAAACAATTAGGCTGACGGTTCGATTGAGTTCAAAAGGAGCATCCCTCGCCTACCAATTTTCAGGTATAATATACTAAATTTTACCTTTATTTTTACAAATAAGGTTACCGTTTTCTACCGCAAAAGTAGAAAAAAAAAGGTGAATTTCAAAGTTCTTAAAATAGCCCTTTTATTTTATTTTTTAATTTAATTTTATTCCTTTTATTTTTCCTGAATTATTATTTTTTTTTTTTAATTTACCTTCATATTTCCATATTTTTCCATAGATCATAAATTCCTTTTTATCTTACTTAAGTAGTTCTTACTACAGCTTAACTAATCTTCAATAGCTCATTCAGTAGTAAGACATTTCATATATAAACTGTGCATAAAGTTGTCTGCAACTAGGAAACTTCTATAAGATTATTACCTGTTCAGTACCTGTTTGATGAGTTATTTTTACCATACTAGGAGGCACTGTTACGTATGAGCTACGCTCGACAACCATCGTTCAAACACCCCAAATATTTTAAAGCACAGATAGGCTTTAAAATGATTAAATAATAATAATAATATATTTTTATATTTTTTCGCTTTTTAAAATTCAAGTGTAAATATAGTTTTTGTGACGTAATTTTTTCTAATATTCACGTGAATGTACATTTATTGTAAGAAAGGAAATGTTATTTGCGCTGTCTTAGAATTCACAACAATTGTTGAAAGATTATTTCAAAATATGAAATAAATCTCTTGCACGAATATATATACAATATATATATATATATATATAATTTAAAATGTTTTACATTATTATTTTACTTTTTTAAAAATTATGTAATTTCCTCCATTTGCGGATTTTGACGAATAATAATGATTGTTTTGTATATCTTCTCTTTTTAAAATTCAAGTGTAAATATAGTTTTTGTGACGTAATTTTCGATATTTTCCTGCATTCGATACTTAATCATTTAACTCTAATTTGAAAGGTGTTGTTTTTTTCTGCTAATAATAGCCACGTTTAAATTTTTTTTGAAAGAAATATTATTTTTTGTACAGTTTTTAGGTTTGGCTTCAATTTAAAATGAAGCCCTTTTCTAAAATACGCAAAAAATATTTCTGGAAAAGCTGAATATTTGAATTTATAGTAGAATTAATTCCTCAAAAATGAATCGAATTAACTATTCATATAATAAATGCAATCTGCACGTATAATATATAAAGTGATCTAAAAAATATTAAATTTCTATGTACAGTTTTTGAAGTTATAAAACTTTTTTAATGAAAGTATTTTGATCAACTATAAAATTAAATTTCTTTTAAAATAATTATTTCATTTGGAAACTGCCTGCATCAGCGTGTTTACTAATCATTTCTCTGTAATACTACCGATTTCTCATTCACCGAAAAATCTGGTAACGAATATTTTTATAAAATTGTACTAAAAATTCTATTGTTGAAAAATATTAGAATACATATGTCCACAATTGAAAACTAAATTGTATGTTTAAAATAAACACCGCATCCCACCATAAAAAACTAAAAATTGCATTACATATAGATTTAAATTTCTCTTTAATTCCAATTCTATTGAAAATAAGTATGACAGCAGTATATTGAGTAAAATACTCTAAATATCCCTTCTTAGCCTCCGATGCTATTTCTTTCAGACAAGCTAAAAAATGTCGTGTCATCAGCCCTGAATTTTCTACTCAACCGATTTTGATAATTATTTTTTTAAATGAAAGCTATTTATTTGTAGTTGTGCCCATTTTAGTTATTTTTTTATTTATTTCCATTTTTATATTTTATTTTTAATTTTAAATGCTTTTTACGATATTTCTTCAAAATGGTGGCAACTGAGTTTAGCTTTTCACGCGATAATAAAAATTTATTTTCCAAAATGATGCACTAATTGAGGTAAAAAAAATATATTTACTGAGAAATAATATTAATAATGTAAATAAAATAACAGAAAATAATTTATGATAAAAATTAATGTCTAAAGCAAGATAAGAAAAATTTCAAATGAGGAAAATGATGTCATTCAGCAACCAGATAAATGGGAATTACAAGATTATTACGGATGCCTTTTTCATATTACCAATAACAGTAACCTTTAAAAAACATTTGAAGAGAAAATGACGTCACTATTTAAAACATCGCATTTTTACTCATAACGATATTAGGTACTACTCTGTTATCCCGTCGACCAATTTCGCCAAATTATACAAATCGCCAAACTGATAGCCAAATTACACATATTGACATAATTTTTATCTTAAATAACGAAAAAACAAATAATTAGTAGAAAATTAATAAAAATATTAATAAAAAGTCGAAATAAAAATCACTTAATGACATTTTAAACACATAAATTGTATTTAATGTCATTGAATGTGACATTCACGATCATCCATTATTGGCATTTAATCTTATAGTTTTGCGATAATTTTTTGATCGACGGAATAACCTGGTTTTACCCGATATTACATTTCAATATTTCTTTTCATTATGGACACTGAGATTGAGATTTTACTTTCAGATGACTTCAATTAGTGAAAATAATATCACAGTAAAAAAAAAAAAAAATTCGTTTTTTTTTCTTTTTTTTTTTTTTTTTTTTTTTTAAACTATTTTTCTGTAAGTGCATATAAAATAAAATTTCTGGGTTTCGCCGGCACTCAGATTACAATTTTAACTGAAGATGTGCGAATATTTGCATGCAAAATTGTAACTGGCAAACTTGACATTTAGTTTGTAAATATACTTATTATATATTGATTCAATAATGCAATTACTTTTGCTTTTTTAAAAACCAAATCCATCGGGTCTTTTAAACATTTCATTCGTCGAATTCGTCGGCAGGATTCCACTCGTTTTATTGTTAAATTGCATTTCCTTTTACTCAGAGTCTATAAAAAAGCGCTTAAACTAAAGAAAAAATCCGTTTTTGATGAATCTAGTCAATGAAGAAGTAGCACGTCAAATTGTATCTCTTTATTATTCCGCAGTTTTAATGTCTCAGAGAGAAATTGCTAATCACTTGGGTATTTCACGCCGTTCTGTTTGCTATTATATTGATAAACACAAGAAAAATTAAGTTAGTTCATTGCTTTCTAAACGGGGTCGCCCTTCTAAAAAACCTCTATCGATTTTTTTTTTTTTTAATTGGAGACGAAACTGAATTCTGCAGCGGCAGAATCTACATTCAACTTGTATTATATTTCGTTTAATTTTTTTAGCACAATATAAAAAAAACGACATATTATAGCACAAAAAGTTTTACTTTGAACAACTAAAAGAACCACCATTTAATATGAAAGTCACAGAAAAATTTCTCAAATATATATGGAAGTGAAATAACTCATTTCAAATATTGAATTAACTGAATTCAAATACTAAGCAAACGATGACAAGCTGTATGAAATGTAAGGTAACAGAATTTCTCGCCAACATTATCTTATTATGCTAGACTAAAATTAGCTCTCCATAGCCACTTATATGAACATCACTTTAAAAAAAATTAAAATGGAAGTTTTTTAGATTGTACTTTATTTTTAATGTGATAAAGAGCTAACTATCTTGCTGATAAAAAGAACTTATACACTTTTGACAAGTGTCACATTGTTAAATATAAGAAATATGTTACATTAAAAAATGTTTTTTTCATTATAATATGCTAAAACATTCTAACAGAAAGTTATCAATGATTTGAATAGTCGTTATATTCAGGATTTATTAATATTTAAGTTTTCACATATAGCAAAACTACATTTTTTTAAAAGTTTTTTTTTTATATTTTCCTTAAATCTTCTACAGGGTGAACATAGAGTCCCAGCTCATTTTGTAGTAATAATTTATTCATGAATTGCAATACTTTTCAATGGTATGATACAGGGTATTAGTACTTTTCAAAGTATAGTGCAGAATTTTCCATATAGACGATTGAGGTATCAGAAGTTCATGACTGAGGAGAGTTGATGCATCGGGACTACGCTCAATGCCATGTCAGATATTGGCTACTGTTTCAGCTGACATAGATGGTCGACATGTACGTTTCACATCGAGCACAGATCCAGTGCGTAAAATTTGTTTCACCATTTTTCGGATATTTCCTCGTGTTGGAGCCTTTCTTCCAGATTTTCTACGGAACGTCTCCCTGACCTCCTCGAATGTCTGACCACGCAAACGTGCCGCTACAACCGCAATTCCTTCTTCTGTTGTTAGCTTATCCTTGGAGTATCATTCACCTGTAACATAAAATCCATGCATTAATTATTCCTAGAAAATGGGCTAGGACTTTATGTTCTCCCTCTATAAGAATGTTTGATAAAACGAAGCTGTTGTATGTACGATTTCAATGCAGTTTTGTTCTTAACATACAAGTATTTTAAAGGGAAAATAGCAGGTTACTAAGGGAAATAAAAAAAATCATTTATACAAATCTAGGTTTTTTTTCTTTTTTTTAAGTTATATGAAGCATTTTTAACTATAAAAGACTTTCTATTTACAGAGATGACAATAATACATTTAAAGGCATTGCCTGTAAGAATTTTGATATCAATCCGAATACTTTTTGAGAATTATGCAGCGTACACTGTTCCAAATACATTCACAAGTCATGACAACTACACTGGTGTGCAAAATTTAAGGAAGAGTCTCAAAATGCCAATTTCCAAGGGATTTTCAAGCGATACTTTTCAAAAGGAATATTCAAAAAGAAGTAATTTAATTCGAATAATTACTATCCCTGCATAACATCTAGTCCATAAAACATCTCATTTAAGTCACACATGATCACAAGAGTCACAGTCACTACGACGAAACAAAAAAAGGAAATTCCATACGTCTCCTTCATGAGTCTCAAATGACTACTATATGAGACTCTATTGACAGGTGGCGGCTGTTTGTGGCGAGTCACCAGGTGACTTTACAATGTCGTTTCATTGAGATACTCGTGTGACCTCTCATTTGGAGAGTCAATTTCAAAGTCATTGTGAACGTTGCATTATGATAAATTACCAAATAATGTCCCATTAAAGTCACATGGTGACTTTCTACTACTTTTTCATTGGTTACTTCACTGTAGGGTCTCTGTCACCATTTGACAAAGTCTTGTGACAGAAAATTACTATGTGACTTTAATGTGACATTATTTGGTGATTTATCATAATGCAACATTCACAATGATTTTGAAATTGAGTCTCCAAATGACAGTCACCTCAATAAAACGACATTGTAAAGTTACCTGGTGACTCGACACAAAGCAGCAGTTGCAGTGACCTGTCAGTGGAGTCACATATAGTAGTCATTTGAGTCTCATAAAGGAGACGTATGAAATTTCATATTTTTTGTTTAGCTGTAGTGACTGTGACCATGTGTTACCTGAACGATATATTATATGGACTAGCTGTTATGCAGGGATAGTAATTATTCGAATTATATTACTTCCTTTTGAAAAATCGTGTCAAACTTATCGCTTGAATATCCCTTGAAAATTGGCATTTCTGGACTCGTCCTTAAATTTTGCACACCAGTGCATATATTTCTTATTATATGAATGCGGAAAGAAAATAGATGTAAGCACGTTCATTTTACAAAACAGAGATTTACATACCGAAGTAATTAAGTGCCCAGAGCATAATAAAAAATGAGTACATATGTTTATTTTCACTTATTATGCGCTACTTTTAGTAGTGTTATTTCTAATTTAATAATACTTTTGAATTTTTCAAAACATACAAATGCGTGTTAAAGTAACAAAATGTGTTTTCTTCAAATACACTGTTTTTTTTTGTGCCTTCTCCAAAAAAAAAATAACGTTTTTTAGATAACAGCTAAACGCTTGTACTTTTAAAAATATATGATGTTAATGATTGCGCTTTCGCTTATTATTTTATTACTCATACTACACATATAAATGATGCATGGTTTCATTTTTTTTCAGGAAAATGCATATTAGAATGATAAAAAACAAATACTTTAATGAAGAAAATATATATTTTTTAAATACTTTTTTTATAAGACTACATTTTGACATTAAATACAACAACAACAAAAAAGATTTTTTAAAAAACAGAAACATGTTATTGATATTTTAAACAGAAAAGATCTTTCATTTGGCTAGCTCTAAGTACATTAAGAAGTGAAAAAAGAAATAACGGAAAACACCAACAAAAAATAAAACAGTTTACCATGAATAAATAATGCCGCATAATCTCTGCTGTTTACAAGTTATTTCTTTTTCACGATAATAGAAGATATTGTCAAAAAACACTTCCCAAAGAAAAAATAAACAATAGTGGGAAATATTTCTGAAAAGCTACATGAAGAAAAATATGAATAATATACGAGATTTGCTTTTATATTCTTTATGGCGAATACAAACGTTACTTATTTTCGAATTATATTAGCTTGCGTGTACAACACACTTTTTTTCTCTTTTTTTCCGGTCCACCAATTTTTTCACCTTACATTTTGTCAAATCCATGTTTTTCTCTAGCTAATTATAATCATACAAATTAGACAGTTCAATGCACATTTTAAAAAACTGATTAGAAAAATGACTGTCTGACTGGAATTTTTTTTTTAATTTCAAGAGCTATTTACATTGATAAATGAATTTAGCTGAAAATTCCTACAGTGTAAAAAAGACGAATGTTTCTTAATTTACGAAAATGTACCACGAACAAACAATAAAATCTTCCGCATCACCCAATGTTCCATAAAAAGTTCCTTTAATTTTCGAAACTTTACAGAAATGCTTATCTTTAAAATTAAAAAAAAATTTATAAAAACAGTTTCTTATTAGCTGCCCGTAGTTTTCAAAAACATTTACGACTAACTTTTATAATGAAATGATCAGTTCTCTCTAGCCAGAAAAACGGTTTTTCATAAGTAATGTGGTTTCAAGTTTCTGCAAACATATTTAACTGATACCATACAGAATTAACAGCATTAACACTAACTTTAAAATTAGCATTTTTCTATTTGAATTTCATGCCCAATTTCAATTATGCCGCTGAAAATGCTCAGATGAAGTCTGATATTCTAAAAAACAATCTTCTGGGTACAAGAAACTGATTAATGTAATGTAAAAGATACACGAAAACGCTTCCGAAAAATTTAGCGACAATGAATATTTTTTAATAGAAATTCTTAGTTTTTTTCTAAAATTTATAAGGTTTCTAAATAAAAACAACGTTTTTCAAAATATTGGATGATTTTGAAGCGATTTTCGATTATTTATCGTTTTGTGATTATAGTAAATCTTCTTATTTAAGAACGAAGTCTTATTTTATTGTGTGTTTTTTAGACTTCTCCCGAAATTTATAGCGCATTTTAGATGGCTGCTAAAGACTTGTGCTTTTAGAAGTGTATAAAGATGGTGGTAAGGACTTGTGCTTTCGTTTTTGATTTTATTGCTTCTACTACAATTCTAAATGGTGTACAGTAGTCGACAAAAGTTTAAGAATTTTGATACTTTAACACAAAGCACCTTTAATGTGGAAAATTACGCCATCTTGTCTATAGATTGCGTCAAACTTGTTTTGCTGATTTGAATCTCATTTTACTGACCGTCTCATTCCTCGTCAGCTGTCAGAAGAATTTTACACTGTTAAAAATTTGCAGTATTCTGTCCAGACATCTGATCGTTTTTTGAAAACACGATTACATAACCTTAATTTAACTATAACTATATTATGACAATAAAATAGCCAATAATATAGTCAAAATAGCATTAAATTATGATTATGTAACCGTTTTTTCAAAAAACGATGAAATGATTGGACAGAATGCTGGAAATTCCCTCTAGTCACTCAAGATTTCGAAAACATGCCTTTATCTTTAGAAACCTCACAAAATATTTATTTTTTAAATTTAAAGAAGAAATTATAAAAATAATTTTTATTGTCAAAAGTTTTCTCAGCAGTAGTATAGTAGTTACTCGTACTTTTTGAAAACGCTTCCGAGTAACTTTAACAATACATTAGTCAGTTTTCTCTACCCGGGATATCGATTTTTCAGATACTATGAGATCTCAAGTAAATATGTTCATATTTAACAAACCTGTTTAACTAACGAACATAGAAAATCAGCTGAATAAACATTTAAATTAAAATTAAAATTATTCTTCAATTGCTTGCTTAATTTCAGTTTTAGAATTGAAAACTTTTAGATGAGAACTGATAACAACTAAAAAATGGATATTCCGTGTAGACCGAACAGACTAATGCATTGTAAAAGCTAGTCAAGAAACGTTTTCAAAAATTATAGGCATCTAATAAAAATTATTTTTCATAAAATCTTTGTTGAATTTCGAAAATATTTTTTTTTCAGGATGCTAATAATAAAGGATCACTTTTCGAAATATTGGATGAGTTGGAATCGGTTATCGGATATTTTTGTTCATGATTATAGCAAAATTCTGCACTTTAAGAAACGTATCTGCCTTTTTAACTATTTGGAAAATAGTTATTGTCATCGGTAGAGAATTCGGAAATCTGAACTGTATCTGAATCTTTTTATTTATTGAATTCCGCAACTTATTTTATTTTATTTGTTTTCTGATTGGTTCATATTAGATCTCCAAACATGAAATATTTCTGTTGCCAGGCGGACAAAAAAAGTATAAAAAAACTACAAAAAATTTAGTAGCATAGAAACAAATTGAGATAAAGCTTTCAAACAAATTGCATTTAAAAATACATTTTTTCTCTATTTGACGTTGAAAAAATTGAAAATATGTGATGTTTAGAAGTTTAAAAATTTGCAGTAGAGTAAGTTGTAAAACTAAAATTTCATTTGAAATTTGTGTATAATTGGAACAGGAATATTAATTTTTAATCCATGGGCGTACGTAATGGAGGACTCTGTTATTACGTAAACCATGTTTTGATCATCAGAAAAATAATGTTTATTATATTTTTTAATATCGAATTTATTTATAAGTCTTAAATTTTAGTCTTTGAAAATATCATTTTCCAAATAGTCATTGTAATTTGTTAAATCACGTTTTTTTTTTCGTTTTTTTTTTTAAGTGTGTTTAGATAATTAATACTAAAAATCAAGTATTTAATCACCTTCTTGGGAATAAAAATCCGGTGGGTATGACTCATAAAGTGCTTTTAATCCTTGAGTATCGATAGCTGTAATTTTCAATTAAGCATGCAATCCAATTACATAAACATTGCTTTGTAACCGGAAAAAATAATGATAATAATAAAAATAAAATTTTAATGCAGGATGTTCATCGCAAATGAAATTAATCATGCCAAATTTTAAAAATTAAGAGGATTTTCCTATTTCTAAAATACGGATTTTAAACAACCATTAATTATCTGCATTTTGAACACCGGGTTTTCTTCTGACAAACAATCAAAAACAGTTTTTTTAACAATATTTGGTAGATAATCTTTTAAAGTATATTCCATCATTAATTTTACATTATATTTTAATCATTTTCAAATCATTATTTTATCATCATTACGCTTTTATCATAATAGGATGATCATTATTTCAAACATAAATCGCATATGACGAAGCTGTTTTGTAAGAATTGATGGCAGTATCTAAATTTATGAACTGAGACAACATGCAATTATTTTACAAATTTTGATGGACATTATACAATTTTAATCTACTAGCAGATAAAAATAAATGAAAAAATAATGCAATTAAGAAGATATATATATTTTAATGATATTCTAAAGACACAGGTTTTTTTTCTGTCTTTACTTGTAATGAGCTTCACATTAAATCGTTATTCTGTTATCCCGTCGACCGACTTCGCCAAATTATACAAATCGCCAAACTAATAGCCAAATTATACATATTGCCGTAATTTTTATTTTAAATAATAAAAAAAATAATAATTAGTAGAATATTAATAAAAATACAAATAAAAATCACTTAATGACGTTTTTAAACACATGCATCATATTTAATGTCATTGAATTGACATTCACGATCATCCATTATTGGCATTTAATCTTATAATTCGGCGATAATAATTTGGTCGACGGGATAACAGAGTAGTAGCCATTAATTATAGAATTATCAGAATGATATTTGATTTTTTTTTTAATTCTTCTTCTCAAAAATTTAACCCTGTTTGTCCGAAATTATGAATTTATTGAAAAAATTTCTACTCGAAGCTGAGAAAAAAAGTTCTTTCATCCGAAATCGAAAAAATTTAAAAAAAATATTTTAATAGAATAATGCAAATATAGTCTGTAATTATGTCTCAATTATATTATATGTTAGAAAATGAAAATATATATGCTTATTAATGCCAGTTATATAGTTTTTCTTCACCGTATAATAAAATATTCTAGATTTTTTTTTTGAAAAATTGAGTAAATCTGTGCAGCACCATCTAGGGCCAATCTCAATACGAAACTGACTTGCATGCAAAACATGTAGTGTAACCCCCTACGACACAAATTAAAAACATAGCTTCAATCTGACACCAACAACCCTCTCGGATATTAGGAAAGCCGGGCTAAACAATAAAATATTTTTAAGGCAATATTTTAAACTAGGTGATATATTTTGTGATGAAATTCAAAGTAATGTTTGATTAAGTGGGTTTGGGACACAGAAGTCTTCAAATTTTCTAAAAATATATATATATATATATAGCATTAAAATAGTCAATATTTGTTTTTTTTCTAAAATGACTTTATACTATGTTTTCATCTTAATTGGAACAGGAAATATTATTTGTTTCATTTTGTTTTGTTAAAATGTAGCTTTAAAGCAATGGTTGTTATAGGAACGTCATTCATTAGAAGATGTTTCCATAACATTTTCTTTATGTTGGGTATTTTTATCATTTATCCTATTTAAATAAGGAGCCATTAAAAATTATTGGTTCAAAGTTGGAACAGGTCATTTTATTTATTTTTTTAGTTTAATGTTGATTCAGTAAATAAAAAAAATATATTTCTAAAAAATATATATATATATATATATTTTTTTTTTTTTAAGTTACATCTTTTTTTTTTACTTTGAATATTTTAAATTTTTATTTAAATTAATATTTTTAAAAATGCTGAATCTAAATAAAAACTTGTATATTTCGTTTTATTTAAATGGAAAGAAATTGAAATTCTGCAAGTAATATTTAGAGTTATAATGAATTGAAATTACCCCACTATTTTTTTTAATTAAATTTTATTTATTTTTTATTTTTTAAATATTTTTTTTTAATTATGAGAATTTTTATCATGTAATTTTGTTTACAAATGACATGGTTAATGATCACAAAAAAATTCAAAATTTTAATTCAATGAGTAAGAATTATTTTTTAATGTGTTTCGGACCCCGTAAATGTTAAAATAACTACTGTGCAATAAAAAGAAAAAAGTATATTTTAAGGAAAATTTCTGCATTATGTAGTGTGATTATAAATGAATTTTTTTTAAATTATAGAGCTTATTAAAGATAACAAAAAAAGTACAATCTTACTTTAACTATAACCGGAAATAAAAAATATTCCTCGAAAATTTAAATTTGACACAATTCAAGTATTCAATGTTAAGTCGCTCCGGGAATACGAAAGATATCGAGGCGGAACTTATGCCACACATTTCTCAGCATGATTTTTTTAGAGTAGGCTTAACAAAAGTCATGTATTTGATCGACTGCTATCAATTTATGATGAAAAAAATACGACAAACATATCCACAGCAATTCAAAAATTCACACAGGATGTTCTGAAAAAAGTGTTGGATGAATTATCGTACCGCCGCCGGCGCTGTAATAAACAATGACTATTTTAATGTAATATACATTTTTTTTTAATTGAAGATTTTTTTGTACTAAATCCACTTAATCAAATATTACTTTAAATTCCATCGCAAAATATATCACCTACAGTTAAAAATATTTCCTTAAAATATTTTATTGGTTAGCCCGGCTTTACTAAAACCCGAGAGGGCTATTGGTGTCAGATTGAAGCTGTGATTTTTCTTTGTGTCATAGAGGTTACACTACTTGTTTCGCATGCAAGTCAGTTTCGTATTGAGATAGGCCCTAGCAAGTGGTGCACGAGTTTACTCATTTTTTTTCAAAAAAAGTCTAGAATATTTTCTTTTATGAGAAAGAAAAACTACATAACTGGAATTAATGAGCATATATATTTTCGTTTTTTAACATATAACATAATAGAGACATAATTACAGACTATTCTTCTGTTATTCTTTAAAAATATTCTTTAATATTTTTTTTTTTCGATTTCGAATGGATGAATATTTTTTCTCAGCTTTGAGTAGGAAAAAATCCCTGTCGGCTGGGTTTATAGGTGGAGGTAGATTTCGAAGAGTGCTCATTTCAACAATATATATATATATATATGATTAGAGATAAACCCAGTTTAATAACTTCTTTTGGCCGTTTCTGAAAAATTTTTAATTTCATTTTTCTGCAAAAACTGGTTTTATCAGAATCATCTTAAGAAAAATTCAGCTCAAATGCCCATTTTGACAACATATTTTGAAATAAATTCTGAATTTTTTAAAAAATCGGCCAAAACAGTACATTATATAGTTCCTAAATAACAAAAAACTGTCAGTTGAATGCATTTGAGAAAAAAATTAAATTTAAAAATGAGTCATAAAATAACCGATTTGTTGTTTGAATACATCCTTAATTCTTTAATCATGATTGCTTCGGAAAATTTTGTGCGAAATACTCTCTTTGAAGGCATTTTTAAAAATATATTCTATCTTTATCAAAAAACTGCCCAATGCGTCACAGTATATAGTTCCGAAATAAGAAGATCTGTAAATTGGATGCGCTTCAGAGCGAAAATGGATTTTAAAACGAGTCATAAAAAAACGCAATTTGATATGTGAAAACTTCCTTAAATTTTCAAATCACGATGACTTCGGGAAATTCTGTTCAAAATGCCTTTTGGTAGCCTTTTTCGAAATATATTCTGTCTTTATCAGAAAATTGACCAATGCGTCACTTTATACAGTTTCTAAATAAGAGGATCTACCATTTGGATGCGTTTAAAATCAAAAATGAATTTAAAAATGAGTCAGAATATAAGCAGTTTGGATTTGAGGTTTTTTCTCCAATTCCTATTTTAGTTTAATTTCTTTTTGCTATACGAATTGGTCCTATGAAAAACTTGTCAATATAAAAGTTGTAGATATTTTTGAGAAGATGTAAAATAAATTTAATCAGATTTGATAGCTGAAAAATTGACGGAGTTGTAGATTTTTCTCTTTTTTCACTGCCCTTTTTCTTTTCGTTTATAATTTTTTTCATCGGTAAAAGTTGGTCCTATCAAAAACTTGTAAATACAAAAGTTTTAGATAATTTTAAGAATATTTGCAAAAAAATTAGTTGGACTTGATATCTTGAAAATTGACGAAGTTATGAATTTTTTTCTGTCAAACCCCCTGTTTTTTTTTTCGCCCCTTGAGCCCACTTCTAAATTTATCAAAAATCTGTCATTCATAAACTTTTGGCCCATTTTTAAGAAGTAATATAAACTTTAAACCGATTCGATATCTACTTTAATTAAGAAGTTATGGCGTTTTTTCGGTTTTCACAAAAACGCCGCCTATTCCGACCCCCTGGGTCCGATTTTGCCCATTAACGAACTTAGCCGAGATTTTGTCCCTTTTGATTTTATGTACCAGTTTGGTGGAGATTGGTGAAGAATTATAGAAGTTATCATGTCCATAAAAAAGTGAGATAGAGATTTGGATTTGAGGTTTTTTCTCCAATTCCTATTTTAGTTTAATTTCTTTTTGCTATACGAATTGGTCCTATGAAAAACTTGTCAATATAAAAGTTGTAGATATTTTTGAGAAGATGTAAAATAAATTTAATCAGATTTGATAGCTGAAAAATTGACGGAGTTGTAGATTTTTCTCTTTTTTCACTGCCCTTTTTCTTTTCGTTTATAATTTTTTTCATCGGTAAAAGTTGGTCCTATCAAAAACTTGTAAATACAAAAGTTTTAGATAATTTTAAGAATATTTGCAAAAAAATTAGTTGGACTTGATATCTTGAAAATTGACGAAGTTATGAATTTTTTTCTGTCAAACCCCCTGTTTTTTTTTTTCGCCCCTTGAGCCCACTTCTAAATTTATCAAAAATCTATCATTCATAAACTTTTGGCCCATTTTTAAGAAGTAATATAAACTTTAAACCGATTCGATATCTACTTTAATTAAGAAGTTATGGCGTTTTTTCGGTTTTCACAAAAACGCCGCCTATTCCGACCCCCTGGGTCCGATTTTGCCCATTAACGAACTTAGCCGAGATTTTGTCCCTTTTGATTTTATGTACCAGTTTGGTGGAGATTGGTGAAGAATTATAGAAGTTATCATGTCCATAAAAAAGTGAGATATATATATATATACAAACTGGTGCGATTACAATAGGTAGTATTTCATAAGAAATCTACCTAAAAAATTCAATAAATTCATAATTTTCGACAGAAAGGGTAATTTTTTCTCTATAATTGAAAAAAATCAAACATCATTTTGATAATTCTGTAAGTAATGTGAAGTTTACTATAACTAAAGACAGAAAATAAAAACTTCTATGTAGAATATCATTAAGCTACATATCTTCTTTTTACATTATTTTTTGCATTTATTTTTATCTGTTAGTAGATTAAAATAAAATCTATCAAAATTTGTAAAACAACTGTATGTTGTCTTAGTTTATAAATTTAGATACTGGCATTAATTGTTCGTGTTTCTGGAAGGGCTCCCCCTCCAAATTTATAATTATATCAGACTATTGTTTTTTCTCTCAAATGAACAACAGATTTTTATGTTTTAATTTTCCTTTAATAGTCCTATAAAGTTGGTATATTCCTTTGTAATTTACCGTGTGTTTTTGTAAAAAAAATTATGCTACCTTGTAAATATTTTCTGTAAAAACACAGAAAAAAGCGAAACTCTACGTAAATTTACACTAATTATCGATTAAATACATTCGATTAAGTTCGTTGTTCATCATTTTACACAGATTTCATTAATCTAACATCTATTTCCCTGTAGGGATTTCCATGTCTTTATTTAAAGACGTTTTTATCTTTGTTAAGCTTTGTTATTTAAAATACACACCTTTAAAATTCTTTTGCAAATTTATTAGAAACAATAAAAAAATATATCATTTAAAAATTTTTAGTTTTTTAATTAATTAATTAATTTAGAATATTTTAGAAAGGGAAAAATTATCTCATCAGATATAATGGTGATTTTTGCCATTTTTTCCTTAAATCATAAAAAACATATGATACTCTATGGTACATATGGTACTCTATCGCGAGATGTCTTATAGCTCAGTCCGTAAGGGATTCTTCCACTGTCAAGAGGTCTCGTGTCATTCATCTCTTTCTGAGAACATAAAATGTCCCATTGTTATTTTCGAACATTTGGAATGTAAATACTTTTAAGTTACAGAAAAAAATACATTTTATTTCAGCTTTTCCGTATTCCATGTCTTATTTTATTAAATTGAACTTTATAACCTTCAACAAATATATACTGACAAAAAAAATTTAAAAGATGCTTCTTAAAGTCAACGAGGATTTTATATTGATCTTCATTACAAATATCGAAAATTCATCATCTGAAAAGCACTTATCCTCTATTTTAAGAAAATAAAGTGTTTTCATACATTAACCATTTGATAAAGATGTATAAAAATTTCAAACGATTTTGTAGAAAATAAAGTTTTATTGAACGGTATTGTTTGAATCTTAAGAAAATATCTAGCTTATGTTGAAAATAACATTCGTTTTCTGTTATACGTTTGATTGCAATAAATGTTTTTTTCATTAAATCACAACTTTAACAGTTAAACCTTTTTCTGTACAATTCTAAACAGTTCTGTTTAATTAAACCATAAATACCTGAAGCTTCTATAAGTTTATTAGCGTTTCAGAAGTTTATAGTTGTGAAAAGAATCTTTATAAATGAATGAGGGATATTTATTTCAATAAATTAAAAAAAAAGAATTTTAAAAAAATGCTGCTTCGTCGTCCTACAGACGGAGGTAAAATTTCAAAGTTAAATTCTAAAAAATTAAATCAAGTTTAGAAAAAAAAAAAAAAAGATTAATAATTTTGTCTGTTCGCTTTTACGAGTTTTTAATTTTCTTTTTAAGTATCAGAATCATTTTAATGTGGCATTCAAAAAAGTTATTTTTGTATGCTCCACAACCCAAAATTTTCTGACGCATTTTTACGCTCATTTTTAAAAGTAAACGCACAAAGCTTATCGACATGACAATTTGAAGAATTTTATTTACAAACAATTATATTTTCAGAATGATCGTATTTTTCGAATCCAGTGCTATCTCTTCGTGATTTTAGGTTAAAAATGCCCACATCGAAAGATTTTTTTAAATATCTTCCCTGCCTTCATACAAATACCGACCAATATGGCACATTATGTAATTTTCGAATAAGAAAACCTACCGATTGGATGAGTTTAAGAGCAAAAATGAATTTAAAAATGAGTTATAAAATAAGGAGTTTGGATTTTAGTACATTTTAATAAGATATTTTATCTTCAACCCCTATTTTTGTTTAATTTGTTTCTGCTGCAATAGTTGTTCCGATTAAAAACTTATGAATATTAAAATTTGTTAATATTATTATGATGATCTATAAAAAATTAAAGATGATAGGGTATGTTGTGAAATCACGAGGTTTTTTTTTTATATTCTTCACTCCCCTCTCTTTATTTATTGACTCCCCCACTCTTTATTTACTTTAAACTCATTTTATATGTAATACAATTAAAAATAACTGAGGTTTTTTCGGTTTTCCCAGAATACCTCCTTATTTCCATTTCTGTGATCCGATTTAGCCCATTAACGAACCTGACAGAGATTTTCCGACACTTAATTTTATTTGTCTGTTTGAAAAACAAATTGTATAGAATTATAGAAATTATTGCATCAAAAAAGTGTAATATGTGTAAAAAGTAGACAAATAGATCTCTAAATTTTCAAAATGGGGGGAGGGGGGTTGTGGATTTCCCGGGTTCCAAGGGTCATGTTCGCCATAAATGTGCTAAAGTTTCTGAAACATTCCAACATGGGATTGGGAAATGTCATAGGCCCCTATTATTGGCCCCTAGACACCTAGTCCACTAGGTGTCATTTCAAATCTACTTTAAACTAGTTTGGAATATCTACATTAGAAAAAAATTTCAACAATTTTATCACATAATGTTTGTGAACCAGATATATTTGGGGAAAAACATCTAAAAACAAACTGCAATAGACATACATATAAACAATTTTTATTTCTCTCAGAAAACATCATATGTTTCATTCCTACTTCAGAATATTTGAAATTTAAGTATTATTATAAATACAGAAAAAAATCAATACTTTTTACTTCAGCTTTTCCATATTTTAAGTCTTATTTTATGAAATTGAAATTTATAACCTTCAACAAATATTTACTGACAAGAAAACTTTAATAGAGATTTCTTAAATTCAACAAAGACGTTATATTAATATCCTCCATAAGTCTAGAAAATTCATCATCTGAAAAGCACTTATAACCTATTTGGAAAACAAAATTGTTCTCATATGTTAACCATTTCATAAAGACGTATAAAAGTTTCAAACTATTTTTCTAGGAAATAAAATTTTATTGAATGCTTTTTTTTTTTTTTTTTTTTTTTTTTTTTTAAGTAAAAAAAAAATTGAGCTGATGTTGAAAATAAGAATTGCTTTCTCTTTTATGTCTGCCACAAAATTTTCATACGTTTATTAGGATTTCAGAAATTTATAAAATCGGAAAATGTAGTTATAGTAAGGGGATGAGTTTTTGGAGAAATACATTTTAATAAATATAAAAATAAAAAATATTCATGCGGTCACCGCCTATAGACGCTGGTAAATTTCAAGGTTAAGTACTAATTTAATCAACAAAAACTAAATCAAGATTAGAGGCCGTCCATAAATCATGTAACGCTTGAAAGTGGGGGGAGGTTCATGAAATTGTGATAGTTTGTGACAAGGGGGTGGGTGGGTGTACGAAAAATTGTGACATCACACTTTTTGGTTAAAATTAAAAAATTAGTATCATTAAAAATCAGTAGATTAAATTATTTAGTTAGTAGATTAGTTTAGTAGATTAGTAGTTTAGTTAGTAGATTAAGTTATTTTAAAATTAAAATATTTTGTATTCATAAAGATAAGATATAAAGCCAAATATATTAAATTCTATGTCAAATTCCAAATTACTACTGTTTTCAGTTGCTCTTTGATGTTAATATTTTATTACTTTTTTATACTAATTATTTTTTGTTGTTGATGGTGTAAACCTTATTTCATACAAAATACTAATCATTTTTATTGTCAGCTCACAAATGTCATTAAAACATAAAGTTGAAGTTAAAAAATAATGTTTGAAATGAGAATTAGAACGTAGTGCTTTGTTTCTGAACTGCAAGTATATGTTTACGTAATACAGCGTGACATGTGATAAGAGAAGGGGAGGGGGTAAAGTGAAGTGTGATATGTTGTGACAAAAAGGGGGAGAGTAAAAAAAAAAAAAAAAAAAAAAAAAAAAAAACGCGTGACATCATTTATGGATGGTCAAGTAACAGATAAACCAAGTTTAACAACTTTATCTGTCCGTTATTGAAGAGTTTTTAATTGCAATTTATGTAAAAGTAGGTTTCATCAGAATCATTTTAAGGGGGTGTTTAAAAAATGGTTTTTCTATTTTCCACAACTCGAAATTTTCTGACACATTTTTAGGCTCTTTTATAAAAGTAAAAACATGAAACTTATTGACATGACTTTTTGAAGAGATTTAAAAGTAACAAATGTTTTTATTTTTCGTTTAATTAATTAGAAATTTATTTACAAACAATTTTATTTTCAGTACGGCCATGTTTTTCGTGTCCAGTACTATCGCTACGGGAAATTCCGTTGAAAATGTCTACTTTGAAAGCATTTTTTAAAATATACTCTGCGTTCAACAAAATATCGAACCATATGGCACATTATATAGTTTCCGAATAAGAGAACCTGTCGCTTGGATACGTTTAAAAGCAAAAATGAATTTAAATCTGATTTAAAAAATAAAGACATTGGATCTGAGTACACTTTAATACAATATTTTTTCTTCAACCACTAATTTTGTTTAATATCTTTTTGTTGTAATAGTTCGTCCTATCAAAAACTTATCAAAGTAAAAGTTGTAGATAATATTAAAAAGAAGTATAATCAAATTAAAGCGGATAAGACATGTTGTGAAATAACGAGGTTATGATATTTTTTCTTCTTCAATCACTCCTCTTTTATTTATTTATTTATTTCGGTAGATATTGTCCTATCAAAATCTTGTTAATATAAATATCCTAGACAATATTAAGAAGATAATACAGATTTATAATAAATTTAAAGGCTTTTGATATCTTCATAATTGATAAAGTTATAATTTTTATTCCTCTAAAACATTTCTTTCCGCCATTTGAGCTCGTTTTAAACTTTATCGGAAATTTGTGACAGATAAAATTTGACGCTTTTCCCAGAAACAACAATAACTTTAAACTGATTTTATATGTAATATAATTAAAAAGTTATCGGAGATTTTCAGTTTTCACAAAACCCCTCCCTATTTCCATCCCCGTGGTCCGATTTTGTCCATTAACGGACTTGACCTAGATTTTCTGCGGACATTTCTGACAGGAATATTTGGCAGTTTAGAAAATATTTATGTAGAATTAAGGAAGTTACAAAAAATAAATAATATATATATGGGTGATTCTCAAAATAGGGGACAATTTATGTCTTTCGGCATACAAAAAAAAAATTGAGAGGTTTTCTGTCATGTTTTTATATTTAGATATGTTTTTCTTAATATTATTCATTATTTGCACTCAAGAATTACTCACTTTTTAGTTAAAAACACCTTAAAAGAACAGAATAAAGATTCAAAATGTCATTAGCATGGATGTCCACAGCAGCTGTGTCTTGTGTATACTAGCATTTTTCAAGAGTTAATATGATGTTTATAAAATAAACAAATGTTATTCTTTCTTTATATTAATCAAGGAGAGGATTTATCCAATAAATTTCTTTTTAAAAATAAAATTATAGTACATAAAAAAAGAATTAAAGTGTGTCCTCCATATTCGATTTTCAAAACAAGGTCATACTAAAACAGCTGGTTATTAATCAAAATTTCATTTTCACATATGACAATAGTTTGAAAATATAAAGTTTCTCCATGGCAACAAATAGTCATTTTAAACCAGCCAGAAAATAGAAGCATGTATTGTATTTTAAGAATAGAAGTTGAATATTAGGGGGTTACATCAATTGTATGTCATTAGAATGGATAATAATTTTCATGTTTATTTTATAGTTAAAATTTTTATTTTATTTATTTACATAGAACTTTTGTGTTTTAAAAAGCCCCAGAAAGGAATATTGCATTGTGATTATATTACGGCTCATAATCTTATTTAAATTAAAATTTGTCATTAGCATGGACAGATATCAGTGTCATTTAGCATGTTTTTTCTGTCCATGCTATAGACTCCTATGTACATAAATGTAACCAGTGCTTATATTGTATCCTTTATAAAGTTTAATTTTACGTATAAATTTAGGTATTACATTTATTATCCCTAAAATATGCATTAAATCTGTAGGAAAATCACTAAGACAGCTTCTTACATTGTTAGTGTCAGAATGTTGCTCATGTAACAAAGTTTGCTCTTTGGTAATGTTTTTATTCTCCTTATATGTATATATGTAAAAATGGAAACCATTTGCTGAAAAAGAAGGCTAATAAATATAGAAAAAAATATTTAAACAGGAAGAAAATAAAAATTTCATAATATATTTATTCCATACAATTCGTTTTGTCATTAGCATGGCTCAAAAAATACTAATTATTTTTTTAAGTTAATTTTTAAATATTTAGCTCTGCTGACTACATGGAAAGTATACCTAATACTATATTAACAACACCTATTTTTTTCAGAAATTTTGCTAACAGTAATTTTTTTATGATTTCATTTTTGAAATCGTCCCCTATTTTGAGAATCCCCCATATATATATATATATATAAAGATAGATAAAAAGATATACATATATTTTTAAATAAGATGTGATTTCGGTTTCTAAAGTTCATAATCGACGTAGATCAGCAAAAAGTTCTGAGAAATTCCAACACAGTGGAAAATGTCATAGGTAATATTTGTTACAAAATCTACCTAGAACTGTCTTTATATATCAGCATTACAAATTCTTTAGCCCTTTATCTACCGCATTATGAATTCGTGAAAATTTTATATTCTAAAGCATTTTACGTAAACTGTTTAAACTAAATTAAATGTTTTGCATAATCATTTAATAAATTTTTTAAGGATTTTAGAAAAATTGAAGGATTAATTAAATTTAAATTTACAGGGATTTTGAGCAATATTTATTACCAAACTCAAATCTTTTATTTTAAATTGTTTTCTTAGTATTTTGTAGAATTATAAAATGTACAAATATGATGTTCTTACAATATAAATATATAAATATTTCCGAATTGAAGAATCCCCACCCCTCTTCCCTCAGCGCCAAGAATGCTGAAAAGATACAAAGGCAAAAGAAATCATCCTTTTAAATATATTTTTATTTTGTGCAACCGATAATGCTTTTGGAACAAAATAAAATAATGTATATGTAATTCATTCTAAACAGTATTACAACTAATTGACTTGTAAAAAGAATTTTATAATAAGTAATTTTTATGATACTTATAAGTACCGTCGGTTGATAAAGGGTTAAACAATTTTATATGATAACGTTTGTGAAATAAATTTATTTGGGAAAAGACATCTAAAAACAAACTGCAGATAATCCTAAACAACTTTCATCTTTTTATAAAAACGTAAAATGTTCAATTATTATTTCCTAAAGTTTCAAATCTACTAATCAAAGTACTTTAAAGATATAGAAAAAAAAATCAATATACTTTATTTCAGCATTTTCGTATAACATGTCTTGCTGTGTGAAATTGAACTTTATAACCTTCAACAAATATTTACTGCCAAGAAATGTTTAAAAGATGTTTCTTAAAGTCAATACGGATTTAATATTAATATCTCTCAAAGACTGAAAAATTCATCATGTGAAAAGCACTTATCCCCTATTTGGGAAACAAAAGTGTTCATCAATTAAATGTTCATCTGGATAAAGATGCATGAAAGTTTCAAACGATTTTTGTCGCGAATAAAGTTTCATTGAACGGTATTGTTTCAATCTTAAGAAAATACCTAGCTGATGCTGAAAATAGCAGTTGTTTTCTGTTATACGTGTGATTGCAATAAATGTTATTTTCATTAAATCGTAGGAAATTATTTTCTGAATATTTTAATTAAACCATAAATACCGGAGGTTTTACAAACTTGTTAACATTTCAGAAATTTATGAAATTGGAAGGCATCTTTGTAAGTGAATGAGGTTTTAGAGAAACATATTGTAATAAATATAAATATTAATTTAAAAAATCTTGGACGACTCAGCCTACAGGTGGAGATAGGTTTCGAAGTTAAGTATTTATTTCCCTATCAAAAACTAAATCAAAATTAGAGATAAAACCAGTTTAAAAACTTTATATGTCCACTGTTGACGAGTTTTTAATTTAATTTTTCTATCAGAGCTGGACATGTTAAGGTGTATTAAAAAATATATATTTCTTTCTGTGCTCCACAACTCGAGATTCTGAAGCGTTTTTAGACTCATTTTTAACAGGGAAAACATGAAACTTACAGACGTGATTTTTTAAAGAAATTTATAAGCGACTTGTGATTTTATTTATCTTTCAATTTATTAGAACTTTATTTACAGGCAATTATTTTTTCAGTATAACCATTTTATGTATTTATTTATTTATTTATTTATTTATTGGTTTCCCACTTTATTGATATGAGCAATTCTGTTCAAAATGCTCATTTCTTTTTATATTTGCAGTTATCAAAAAATCCAATCACTACGGCATATTATATAGTTTTTGAATTAGAGAATATGTCGATTAAATGTGTTTGAGACTAAAAATGAATTTAAAAATGAGTCAGGAAGTAAACAGTTTGAATTTGGATCCACACTAATACGATATGTTTTTTCTTCAACGTCTATGTTTCATAAATTAGTTTTTGCTACAATGGGTCCTATCAAAATCTTGTCAATATAAAGCTGTAGTTTATATTAAGATGCATAATAAATTAAATAATATATGTATAATAATATATATATATAATAAAATTAATTAAAGCGAATAGGATGTGTTGTAAAATAACGAACTTATGATTTCTTTTTGTGTTTAAATCTCCAACTTATATATATATGTGTGTGTGTGTGTTTGTTACAGTCAAAACCCGGAGCCTGGTCAATACTAGAATTGGCCGAGAAGCCTTTGCCAACATCCGAGCTGGGGATTTAAGGGTACCTTTTAGATTCGGGGCTGTCATGAAACTTCTCTTAGAAGTTTTTTTTTATTCTCTAAAGAGAAGAAAGTTGCTCTGTTTATCGTCCATCTTAATTATGCATAGGTACTAATTTTATTGTAATTAAGATAATGTAACAACATTAAAATGCACAATAAAAACGATTCCCATTGAATATATTGAAAGGAAATATTTCTGTGTATTCCAGTAAATTAACCAAAAATAATACACAATTCCCTCTCAGTACCGAAATTAATTGATAAACCAAGTAAGACAACATTTACAAGTTAACCCGAACCTTGACTCCAGTTACAACACTGGCAGGCAGACGGCTAGACTATTAGAATTCATAGACACTTTCAACTATGTTTGAAAGGATTAATCCGAAGAAATGGTCCTTCTAAACCCTTGTCATCTTAAATGTCTTGGATACAAGTCAGAATATTTTTGTAAATTTCAATGAATTTTATATTTTGAGAATTGATGAATTTATAATTTTTTTAAACTAAAACGCACTTTTTTCGCCCTTTTACTCCATTTTAAATTTCATCAAAAATCTGTGATTCATAAAATTTGGTCCCTTTTTCTAAAACTAATAACAATTTTAAATTGGTTTTTATATATTATAATAAGAAGTTATTGGGGTTTTTCGGTTTTCACAAAACCTCTCCTGATTTTTCGCCACAGTGATCCGATTTTGCCCAGTGACGAACTTGGCCGAGATTTTCTTCTCTGTGATTTTCTTCTCAGAAATAGAGAAGTTATCGTGTTCATAAAAAGTAATATAGACAATAAGGGAGATGGATTAATATGTAAAGTTTTTAACTAAGGGTGATTTTGAGATCTATGGGTCATGATCGATATAGATCAGTAGAAAGTTTTGAAAATCTTCAACTTAGGGGGAGTACGTAATAGGTAATATTTTTAACAAAATTCACCTAAAACAGTTTTAGAATATCAACATTAGAAAACCTTTTTTAAACAATTTTATCGCATAACGTTTGTGAACCAGATATATTTGGTTGAAAAAAATCTAAAAACAAACTGCAGTCATAAATAACTTTCATCTCTTTCTGAAAACATAAAAAAAGTTAAATTCGTATTTCCGAACATTTGAGATCTAAGTTCTTTAAATCAAAAAAAAAAAAAAAAAGTCAATACATTTTATGTTATCTTTATCTGTATTAAATGTCTTGTTTTCTTAAACTGAACTTTATAACCTTCAACAAATATTTACTGACAAGAAAACTTTTAAAGATGTTTCTTAAAGTCCAACAGGGATTTAATATTGATATCCTCCATAAATCTAGGAAATTCATCATCTGAAAAGCACTTATGCTCCATTTGGAAAACAAAAGTACTCTCATATATTAACCATTTGATAAAGAAATACATATTCCAAGCAATTTTTGTAGAAAAATAAATGTTATTGAACGATATTTATTCAAGCTCATGAAAATATCTAGCTTATGTTGAAAAAAATAGGCTTTTTCTGTTACGTGTTTGAAAATGTTTTTTTTTTTCATTAAATTGTAACTTTAAAAGGAAATAATTTTCTATAATTTTCTGTACATTTCAATTAAACCATAAATACCGGAGATTTTATAAGCTAGTTAATATTTAAGTTGTTAATATTAAAAAAAAAAGAAAAAGAAATCTGCTAAGAAATAGAGAATTGTACTGGCACCCTTTTTACCAGCACAATCTCCGTAAAATCGTCCGTTTTTTTACATTATTGATATACATGTATATTACATAATTTGCTAAATGTTGGTTCATTTAAATGTATGGTGCAATTGAAATTTTCCATTCAGTAATTTCCGCCAATAAACGAATTTTGTTGAAAACTTTTGTGCAGCACTGTACATGATCAACAGAATTTATACTCACCAAATAAAATTAAAAAATAATTAAATTTATAAACGCATACCACAGCCGAAAACGTACTTTCAGCAATTATTTTTCACAAACATAAATTGTTTATTTATTGCCCCTTTTCTTCCGTAACGAAATTGTCGTTGTTTTTGTTGTATTTGTACCGACCAATTATCTGAACGAGGGATATAGACCTTAGGTTGACTTCCTCCATGGTGGTCTTACCTTCGCCCGTGCTTACGCAAGGAAATCCAAGGTTCCAAGAAAACTACGAAAAACTCCAAACGATGCGACGGCCGCGAATCGATTCGAACCTCGCACATGTCATTGACAGTTTTGAGAGCAGAATCTCTAAGCCACTGTTGGAGCTTGACTGTCCCCGTAAATGAACGATAATTTACACGTTAATTATGTCTATACTAAGAACCTTGCAGGGGACTTCACTGATGAATATCAATTTCAGTATGCTTAAAACAATGTAATAAAATACACTGCAAACGACTTTTCCCCATAGACCGTAATATAATCGAATTTTTTTGAGCTAATGTCTTTTCCTGTAAACGACACATACTTCATTTTCAATATCGAACACATCATAGTGATACCTTCTTTACGCTCCAAATGTCTCTTTGTAAAAATGTTATTCACGTTTGCTTGTGAGCATGTTCTAGACCAGGATACGAGCGCACAGACCATCACCCGATCGAGTTCTCGGATGAAAAGGAAGGATTAGTTTAATCTTGATTCGCATATTAAAATTTAATCAATCTTCCAAGTCATATCTTGGTGGAAAACGCCTAAAAATCTAATTTTAACATTTGATTCGTAGACTTGCCATTATGCATTCTTGCACCCAGTACTTTATTTTATCATACCTTTGGGTGCAGGAAAACATTATGGCAAACCTATGAGTCGACCGTTAAAATCGTGTTTTTGGGAGTTATCCACCAAGATATGACTTGACAGACCGATTGTGTTTTAATATGTGAATCGAGATTTAACTAATCCTAGATTTTCGGTCATGAACTCGATCAAGTGATTGTCTGTGCTACCGCCTCCCGGTCTATCTCCTATGAGATAAACTTTAGGCATTAACACTTTTCTGTAGTTTATTTTATCTCAGTTATATGCAGTCTGGGACAAAAAATAACAACTATTTAGTATTTTGAGTGATGGTCTAATAATTATGATAAAAAAGAGGAATAAAGGTTAATTTGAAGCATGCAGATGTTTTGATTTAAAGAAGTTAATTATGTTAATATTTTTCTATTATTACGGCTTTCCTAATCGTGAAATATGGGGAGTTAAACTTTTCAAATACTATAATATTAATTTTCTTTAAATACAGTAGCCTCTTTCTAAAACGGCCTACTCTTAACTTCAACTAAGTTTTAACCGGCAGATTTTTTTCTAATGTCATGTCAGGCAAAATTCAGAAAGGAGCATGTCGATCAACCGCTAAAATCGGTTTTTTAGGTGTTTTTTACCAATATATGACTTGACAGACCGATAATATGCGAATCGAGATTTAACTAATCCTAGATTTTCACCCGTGAAATCCATCAGATGATTGTCCATGTTGTCGCCTCCGATCTATTCACATTGATCAAAATAAGTGTAGTACTGATCATAGATTTAAATTCGGGAACGAATCATCCAAACCCTGGAGTTTAAATCAAATATTTAATATCTATAGGTGAAATGCAAGTTATCGTGATAGACATTGAAATACAATTCCTTTACAAATCTACTCTCAGATTTCAGCTGTGGGGTAAAGTGTTTAATTGCTTTTGACATAATATTAGGAATTTACCACTGAACTGGATCTTTAATTTATTATTTGGCTAAAAAAAATAGAGTGTCGTCTCTGTATATATGCTTCTCATTACTTGTTATGTAGTTTTGCTATTACATTGGGAACTACTGTTTTGCGAAATTACTTGTTTCCCGTTATACTATTAACAGCAAATTGTTCTTTTATTGTGTATCAATGTACATAAGTTCATTCAAAAACATATTAAACCGACAAAAAAATTCATAACATTTTAGTAAAATTTGTCTATTTTTAAAAAGAAAAGGAAATTCAATTAAGAGAACGAGGAAACAATAGACACTAAAAATTATACAATAAAATTATGAGACAAATAAATGGAACTTATTTCTATTTTTCTCTTCTTGTGTTTTCTTTCATGAATTCTTTTGTCTCGCATCTTTTGAATAAAATATTTTCCGTTACTTTAAATAAAAAAAGTTTGGAAATTGACACGCTTAAATATTGCAAATTAAATAAAATAGAATTTCTTTTAAAGAATTACACAATGTTTATTTTGTCTTTGGAAAATTTTAATTCCAATACCATAGAAAATTGCATTCGTTAACTATTTTTATTTTTTAGAAAATCATTTGCAAGTACCTTTTTTTACAGTATCGATAATTTTAGTGAAACTTTAATTGATCATATATTTCATTTTCATTTGAAAAAAATAATAATGGTATTCATATTAAAGTTGTATTTTTGTACTTTCTAAAGACAAATCTATTTGATTATAACAAAGTCCTCAAATAAAAAAACACAATAACTTATGTTAGAGTTTGAAAAGATTTAAAAATTGCTGAAATCATTTTCTTTGACAAAAAATAAAATATTTTTTCTTGAAACAGAAGAAATAAACTTCTAAAATATGATTATATTTTTTAAAGTAAAATGTGTAAAGCACTTGAAAGAATTAAACTTCCATTTTTTATTGATTATTAATAATACTTGAAAGAATTTAAGCTATTGTTTATAAAGTATATTGCAGGTGACTAGAATTAAAAAAAATATTTCTAAAAGTTTTCTATAAAACTACACACTGTACACACTAAATCTTCATAACCAAAGTCTGCAACATTTTCATACATTATGAGCAAAATAACATGTTAGGATTATTTAACTACACTTGTTCTTCTTTTACATACTTTAGTTTACTCCAATACTCAAAGTATTATAAATTTAAAGTCGTCTGAAACAACTAAATAATCTATCTATATATACATTACGCTATCGCACGTGGCACATAAATCGCGGTTATTCGTTAATTAATGGCAATCCCCAAATAAAACGCCCTAGCTGGTTATTGAGTGAAAATACTTTAGCAGGATTAAGGCCGAGGTAAATTGGGTTTATTTACGTTTTCTTCTTCCGCTTCAGTTATGGAGCTTCAAAATATCATTATATTTTTTCAATTTTATTCGCTTAAAAAGATAAATCAAAATCATGAATATAAAGCATTTCATTTTCAAATTAAAGTTATCTATTATAATGAAATGAGTGAAAGTATTATATTATTATATTTTAAATGAAATTAATAAAATACAAAAAAGGCCACGGTATAATATTTGTCGAGCCAGGTTAGCATAAAAATACCGAGTTCTTGATTCATCGGGACAGATGTCACATACTCACCACATTGGAGCGATTTTTTTCTGGAGACAATTTGGCTAAAACATCGTTTTCAATACCAGTTACATACATATTTTTTAACTATTTTCTGTTATTTTAAAAAAGAAATAATAATAAATACAAAAAGTTTAGATAATAATTATGGAACAAAAGTATTTCTATCATTTAAAAAATATAAAAATAAACAGTTTATTAAAGATTAAATAACAATAGCCAGGTAATCATGTGAGGCATATAATTGAAATTTTGTTGCAATTGTGCCAATGTGGTGCGCATATGACGTCTGTGCTTAATTCTTAAACAGAATCTTCTAATTTGGCAAAAAAAAAAAAAAAAAAAAAGAACAATTAAAATAAATTATGAGTAAAAACAATATGATTTAATGCTTAGTATGCATTTATAGGGGAGACCAAACGGGTTGCCAAGGATGGCTAGTTTTAAAGAAATGCAGAAAAATATATCCTGACATAGATGAGGCAAAGAAAAGAAGAAATAAAAGATCACAAGAAAATAAGAGATAAAAGTTTTTATCAAACAAAGAAAGGAAATTTATTTATGATTTTTTCCGTCAAATTTTATTTATTTATTTATTTATTTATTTATTATTATTATCATTATTATTATTATCATAATTATTATTATTATTATTATTATTATTATTATTATTATTATTATTATTATTTTGGTTTCGATTATCAGGAATAGACCGGAATCAGTTACTCAGACAACTTATCGAGTTGAAGCTGAAATTCTAGGAATAGACAAAACTTGGTTAGCATATTAAAATATTGTCCGCTAAATAATGTATTGGTCGGAATTACCATAAGACATGATTTTGGTCATACAATTGAATTGGGTTCTCAGGAGTTTTCTACCAAGGTATGTCTTGACAGACCAATTGTGTTTTAATGTTCAAATCAATATTTAACTAATTCTAGAATTACAACCTCCAGAGATGTGATTTTCCCGGCTTTTTGAGCACCAATCTAAACTGAAATGAAAATGTTATTTTATTTATTCGAAAAATAATGCGATTTAACGGAAGAACATTTTTTCTAATATTTTAGTGATGTTCAAAACAGCAGAGAAATCTCACCCCTAGGCCTCCAACTCTATGAGGTGACTGCCTGTGCTGCCGACTCGAAGTCTAAAATAAAACACTTTTAAAAGCCTTGAGTTATAAAATGTTTCAAATTTGTAAGTACAAGTGGTGCATATTGAAAAAAAAATAGAATTTAATTTTAAAAAAATGTGATTGAATGTTTCTTTATTCACTGGTTAATTTTAATTCATATGCAAAAGTTTTGAAAATGACAATTTTTTTACTTTTATACATTTATTTACTTTTTTGTTTATTTGTTTCAGTTTTATCACTTTCAATATTTATAAATGTTGGGAAACAAATATAAAAGATTAAAAAATACATAAAACACTGAATCGATTTTTTTATGTTTTCTTTTCTTCGCACTGTTTGTTGTAATTTTCTTTTGTTTAGGATATCACGAATAAAAAAATACTTCCTAAAACCTTGACTTATCAAACACTTCAAAGTGGCAAGCATAGCGCTGCAAATTAAATGATATTGAGTTTCTTTTCTGAAATATAATTGAATGTTTATTCAGTCGCGAAAAAAAATTTAATTTAAATACAGCAATTTAAGACTTGTCATCCGCAATATTTTTTTTGCAGAAATTTCAATGGAATTCTGAAGGTTTTGTGCAGTATCCATAAATTTATTAAAAATGCGATTTATCATACATATATTTCATGCGTTATGAATAGTATCGGTGTTTATATGGAAAATTTAGTGTTTTTATCTTTATTGTCCTTTATAGAGATAAAAAAATATATAGATTTTTCATTACATTGAGGTTAAAAAAAAACCAGTTAATCACTGAGATTGTAGCTTAAAAAAATTAAATGTTGCTAAATTCTTTTGAAAAAGATAAAGAAAATAATTTTATCGAAAAAGATAGAAGAAATTGAAAATCTTTCTTAAGAGTTTTTTTTTATCTATTTCTTTTATCTATTTTTTATTAGAGTATTTTATAATACTTGTTTGATATATCCTTGTAAGTTTTTTATGAAAAAAAATGTTTAAACATGGGTACATCAGCTAAGAAACAAAAATCTCCTGCTGTAGGACAAATATTAATGCTTATCTACTCATCTCTTTTAATTCAATTCTAATATTATCATTAGATGTTAATTTTCCTCAGCTGTGATCGGATTTCACATAAAATCATCTGCAGTTCTAGTAAACCACCATTAAAATGCCAGTGCTGATGAAATAATGTCGCAAAGAGCAAATTATTATATATTTCGTAGGTGCTTTTGAAAACAGTCCTGCAGTTTTAGAAATTGATAAATCCGTAAAATCTTCCATTGCGTTTAATTTCATGAAAACATTCGTAAACTGAGGTTTATAAATAGAAACATACTGTAATATATTATGATACATTTCACTTCAACACTGCTATTCATATCATTACTGTCATTCAATAACGATCAGAACCTTTGATTAATAAATTTTAATACGGATAACAACTCTGGAATTACCCGATTCTAAAACACTCTGGGAATAGTTTGAATGCTTAGTGAATAAGTTAAGTGACTAAATTGTACATATGGTGTTAAATTTTGGCCAGAAATATAGATATTCAAAGTGAATATATAAGTAGTCTATTTAATAAATTTTATGAGTATTAATGCACATAAATATGATATTGATAAATTATTATATCCTTGAAATGTTTCCTTTATTTACAGTCAAACATTATGTTACCATAATTTACTTTACTATTTTTTTTTTGTAAAATTTTGTTCGTATTATTTATAACATGATTAAAATACTAAATTTGCAAAAAAAAAAAAAAAAAAAAAAAAAAAAAAAAAAAAAATTCTTTTGCGAAATATTTAAATTTCTTTTTATTGCTTTAGCTTTCATAAAATTGTAACTACAGGAAATTCATATGATGGCTGGATATTTATTAAATAAAAAATAAATCAATCAATCAGACTATTCGTGATAAATTCACCAACAGCCGGAGTAGTAACACGCATGGTCTTTATGCAACACGTTTTCCATGTACATTACATAGACGCCTTTAGTGTAACATATGTCCTGAAATTTTTTTATTAGAAACTTGCACCAAATGGCTGCTATGCTTAATTTCTTATTAAATGCAAAAAATACATTATGTTTTTATTGCATATGAAACAATAAAACACTTAGCTGTACAATATACAAACAAAACAGAAGATGCAACCTGTTGTTCGGAATCAATTTCCTAGAAGTGTCTATTGAACAATCGAAATTCACATAAAAACATTTTCAATTCTAGTATACCACCATTACAATCCCAGTACTGATGAAATAACGTGGCAAAATGCAAATTATAATACATTTCATAGGCGTTTTTGAAAACACATGTGCAGTTTTGGAAACTGATAAGTCCGTAAAACTCGTTGCGTTTAATTTCATCAAAACATCACATAAACTGAGTTTTTTAAGTGGAAACATATTGTTATATATCTATATTATAAAGGCCAAACGTATCTGTGCGTAACGCATACGCCATGTTGCGAATGGCAATTCTTTGAAATTTGAAATGCAATTTCAGTTTTGCAGTTTTTGTACTAAAACTTTTTATACTTATAAAAATTGCATATTTTTAATTTTTTCACCGTCGTATAGAGGAAAAAAATGTACTTTTAAATGAAGTTTTTTTGAAAACTGTAGCTAAATTTATTTTTGAGATATTAAATTTTTTGGATTTTTTAGTACCAATTTTGTAATAGTCGCAACAGAAAAACTGCATTTCTATCAGTTTATCATAAAAACTGGAAAAAAAAAAAATTAAATTAAAATATGTGCTATGTGATAAATGCCATTTCTGATAAAAAATAAAAAAGCAGAAAAACTTTTTTTTTTTATTTCTATGTTTTAAATTTCACTGTATCGGATTTATTGCCGCAAAATTACATCAGGGACATACGGCGTCAAACTATTTTAAACTGAAAATAACGTTACTATTTTTGAAAGCATACATTTTGCCTTATAAACCCTCCATAATTTTTTTCAACTTCATCATAATATCTGATCTTCATGATATTTTGCTGGATTGCATATGCGATTAAAGTTTAATTTTTATAAATGAATTATGACCATGCTATATTTTATGCATTATTATTACAACTATACTTTATAGAAATATTTATTTGTTAGGTTAAAATAATATTTATTTGAGAGTTAGACTAACCAATATAAGATGCATTTTTTATAGTAACTTATTCTGTAATTTTATTATAAATCAATGAAGCAGTTCCTTCTTAAACGTTTTCTTTCGTCGAAATTCAACGGGATCCACCTCGTTATGATAAATTTCATTTGAACACTACCTCTTAAATCATTACTGTCATTCAATGACAATCTCAGTTTTTCATTATCAAATTTTAATACAGATAACTACTCTGGAATTACTCCATTCTAAAACAATCTGGGGATAGTTTTCAACGCTTATTGAACAAGTTCTGTGACTAAAGTATGCAGATGGTGTTAAAGTTTGATCAGGAATAAAGAGAGTTAAATCGACTTTATACTAGTCCAATTAATAAATTTTATAAGGATCATTGCGTATAAATATGATATCGAGAAATTTCTACATCCTTTGAATGTTTCCTTTGATTAAAGTCAAATATTTTTCTCTTTAAATTTACATGCCTATTCTGTAGTATTTTGTTTATATCTATATAATAATTTTCTAAGTCATGTGATTGTCACTAACAGTTCCTAGTTGAACGCTTCACATTTTATATGCCAAGCGACTATTTTGGAACTTTAATATAAAGCAGGCGCAGGTTATAAGTCGTCAAATGTTATTCTGTAGCCAACATTCCACCTTGTATTTATAATAGCCCAAGTTATGTGACTGTCATAAACAACTACGAGCTGATTCCATAACTTTTAATATACAAGGATTCTATTTTGATTAAAAAATAAAAAAATATTTTCTCGAATAAAACTACACTAAATTTACTTACTTAGTGATGCTTACTGGTCAGCTGGGTGCAAATCTCCACAGAGATATATATTTTTTTAACTCGCCAATTAGCATTTTCCCACTTGGTAAATTAAAACAATGCTTTGAAGTTTAAATTAAATATCACGGTTCATGACATAATTTAGTGTTTTTCTTTTCTTTCCTTTAAAAGAAATGAAAGAAAGATGCGAAGATCGTGAATTTTAGATGTTTCAGTTTTAAATAAAAGCGTCATATTTTTACATGAAATGAGTGAAAGGATTATATTTTTAATGAAATAGTAATAATAATAATAATAAGTAATAGGAACAATGTTTGCCAAATTTATCACTCACGCCTCGAAAACATAAAAAAGCTCTTTTTTTCTATCAGAGCCTTCCGATTTGCAAAAGTGTGAGCAAGTAAATTGAATTACGAAAAAAAAAATATAACATGGTTGCTTAGAATACCATACATTTAAGGAAGACCAAACTGGTCGTCAAGAGCAGCTAGTTATTTATAACATGATTAAAATACTGGGTTTGAAAAAGAAATCCTAGCCAAATTCCTAGATTTCTTTCTATTGCTCCGGCTATCAGAAAACTGGAACTACGGGAAATGCAAATGATGCGGGGGGTTATTTATTAAGTAACAAATAAATAAAATCCTAAATTCATCAATAGCGGAATTTGTAACGCGAATGGTCTTTATTTTCATATACATTACATAGACGCTTTTGTTGTAACGTATGTCCTGACATTCTTGTTAGAAACTTACTCCAAATGGATGCTGTGTTTCATTGCTTATTAAATGCAATTTTTACAAAATATTATTATTGCATATGAAGCAGTAAAGCACTTAGCTGAAAAAGATAGGTTATAAAATCAAAACAGAAAATACAATGTAGCAACCTGTTGAACTCCTATCCGTCATAATCATTAGTTATATTACATGTTAAATTCACTTAAGGGTGTATTTCGATTCAAACTGCTTATTTTCCGATTTATTTTTGAATTCATTTTTGCTCTCAAATGCACCAAACTTTCAAAATCTCTTATTTGGAAAGTACATAAGGTGCCATGATAAATGCAGAAAATATTGTAAAAAAAGCAATCAGAAACGGCATTTCGAACCGCTTTTTCCGAAGCGAGAGATCTGTGAATGAAAAAAGGGTCTTACTGATTAAGTAATTGTTTATAAATCAAATTCTAATGAATGGAGCATAAAATGGCATCCCACGGCACCTCATTCGTACTTCAAGAATCCCCTCAGCAAGTTTCATGTTTCTACTTTTAAAAATGTGTCTGAAATTGTATCGAAAAATTTCGAGCTGTTGAAGGTGGAAAAGCATTTTTCGAATACACCCTTTAAAAAAAACGTATAAATTTCTCTTTCTTTGGGTAATATGTTTCAGCCCAAAATTATAAAATGAAAATAATTAGATTGGAATGGGGGTAGTAGTATTAGATGATAAATTATTATTAAAATAAAATAAAAAGTAAACAAGTAAGAAAAATCATGCGTTAAGCATAGATTATGAAGCACTTTCCAACACTTCATGGAATCTTTAACAAAACTTCGTTAATTAGGGAAATAAGGGTATATAGCGAAATATGTATTCTAATACTTTTGAACAGTCCTGCATTTGATCTGTCAGTTGATATACGTATTATAAAATGGGAAAATTTAGTTTAGGCAGAAAAAAGCTTAAAATTTCTTTTTGAGCAATTTGTACTAATAAAAAGGAAACATACTTGAAAACTTTTGCTCAGCCATGTAGTTTACCTTGTACCTTTATTACACGTCAATAAGAAGCTAAAATTCATTTTAAACTAAAACACTCTTAAAACCACTGAAATCACATTGTTTTAAATTAACATTCATAGGCGTCCATGTACACAATTCCTTGCGTGGTCCTATATATAATTTTATCTATATTCTGCAGACATTTCTTTGTAAATTGAATTCAGTTCAGCGTAAAAATGTATATTTTATTTAAGAGCCACCTTTAAGTAATTTACGCTCATACTCAGTAACGTTGGTGAGCTCTTTCGGATAGCCCTGTATATCAACTATAACATTTATGCACACCCTTATAATGTACAAAGATTTAGTAAAACTTAGATGCGTATAACATAATTAAAATGTATTACATCCATCCATCAGCCATCATCGGAAACATATACAGTCCGTAGAAAGAAATATACTATTTGAAATCGTTTGTGTGCTTCTGTAAATGCAATGTTCTTCATATTATGCAAGAGAGTATAGTATAATTTATATTAAGCCTCAGTGATATATATAAATTTTTTTGGACATGAAACAGTTTAAAATGTCGCACTCACTCCCCCCCCCTTTTACCATTATCGAATGGAATTCTTTTGTATGGCCCTGTAAAGGAACAATAGCTATATTTTACCGCTTATTTTATAGAATGCATATTTTATTACGCCTCTTAAATGCGTGTAAGTTTTAATATCTTTGGCAGGGTATAACATTTTTAAAACGCCTTTGAAATGATTTTCTCCATACGCCATAATGTAATGGAACTATTTGACTCTCCCTGTAAATACACTAATCATTATAGAAACTTCATTTTCAATAGGATTCGTTCTAGGGTAAACGTCAATAACATACAAAAATTTCAGGGCAATTCGAGTATATTTACAGGTGTTAGAGCGCGGACAGATGGATAGACTGACAGACGGACAGATAAACCGAATGCATAAGCATTTTTCAAACAATGCACAAGCACTTTTTAAACTTTTGGAAAGTGTTATATAAACGTTAAAATTCATTTTAAACGATTTTTCCCCATAGGTCGTAATGTAATGGAAAAATTTTGACTGTCCCTGTAAATAAATTAATCACTGTAGAAATTTCATTTTCATTAGGGTTCGTGCTAGAGTAAACCTAAATAACGTCCAAAAATTTCATGGCAATCCGAGTATATTTCCGAGAGTTAGAGCGCAGACATACGGACAGACGGACAGACGGACGGACGGACGGGCAGACAAACCGAATGCATAAGCACTTTTCAACTTATTGGAAAGTGCTAAAAAGTAAATTTGAAAAAAAAAAAACATTTAAATTATGCTAAGTTGATTTTGTTTCAGGGAGATTTTAGGGGAAGGGATTTAGATAATATTTATAGGAAAACTGCCGAAATACGAAAGATTTTCACCCCTGTATCTGCTTTACTTACTTTTAAATTAATGAAAAGATTTTTAACGATTGTAAAAAAAAAATCTTGATTATAAGCCCCGCCATTCCCCACACATATACGCACAAATCGAACTTCTTTTACTTTTGAAAGAGGGCGGGGGTACTAATGATCGATTTTATGTTTGTTATCAAATTAAAGATTTTATTTCTTAAAATATTGCTGATGTCTATCTCCATTCAAAGCATCATATACATAGCTAGTTTAGAGATGAAAGAAAAGCATCACTGCAAGTTTGGAAGAAAATTTTCCAAAATTGTTTAACCTAATACCCTTTGCATTAGCAATGCATAAAAAATGTTGTTTTAAACTTTTGGTAAAATATTGCACAACTATATTGCATTTTAGAAAATATTAATACCATTTAAATTACAGTTGAACACAAACGCTTGTTGCTGTCTTTGTACTTGTTGTCAGATTTTTTTCTGAACGTTTCAATACAAAATCAACTGTTGTATGACGAGAAAGCTTCAATTTTAAGAAAATTATAGATATTGAGATCGCATTACTTCTCATGAAGTTAAATGAACGGCACAGAATCACAGAATGATTATTTGGGCACTTACGAACTGTTCCTATCTGCCCCAACTAATCTGTTAACAAGTGCTCCACATGGTTATTCTAGATAAATTGACAAATTATTAACATTTCTTAGTTTTATATTATTTTTTAAATCAAATTACCTATTAGTATTCATATATATTAAAACACTAAAATTCAAATAAATGAATAAATAAATAAAGTTATTTGCTTAGCAAATTGGAAGTGAGATTTTTCTTTTGAGATTAAAAAAACAGTTTGGCTATTGAGAACTGATTGCTGTTTTTTAGATATTGCATTTCTTAGACCTTTTTCTTATGTTAAAGACGCGTATTTGGCAATTTTTATCATCCTAAACACATATTTAATTTTCTGGTTAAAGAAAAACATTAATGATGGATTATGCTGACAGAAAACAGCTTAATTTAAACTAATATTGAGCTTAAACATAATTTTAATATGGGATATGTAATACACCATATACACCGTTAATCTCCTAAATGTGTCTACTGATTTACAGCAATTCCTAACTTGCTATTAGTCACTTGTAGAAAACAAACTCTCCAAAATGCGTAGTATATTTTAAGTTCTAATTCCAAAATTCGGAACCTTTGTACAGATAAATAAAACAGACAATGTAATTCTTAGCTTTCATAAAGATATTTGATTATCAATGTTAAAAAAAACGTGAGCTAATCTGGGGAATTTTTGTCGCATTTACGAAGCACGTGGGTGATGTGTGTTTGATTGAAAATTTCTTTTAAAGAAAATGTTTTAAATGCAGAAATATGTTTTGGATTTCTTCCTTAAGATTGGATATTTCTTTATACAGTATTTATTTATTATTCCTACATTAGCATTTAATGTAAAATAACATTATAGTATTTAGAGGTCATCGCATTTAGGAACAATGATCTTGTCTAATATTTTTTTATCACTCGTGATTCCTTCAGAAAAGTAACCAATGTTTTTAATTCTAAAGTGAAATATATGTTTAAAATAAAAGAATTTCCAATGGTGCAAAGAGAAATTATCAAAATACATAAATTAAATCATAATAAGAAATCCATAGACATATACTATATTTACATGTAGATAGTAAAAAAGCATATTATAGAAAATAATATTAACGCAGAATATTATAGAAAAAGACGAGTACTATTAATAGCATGGCTGATCCAAACGGGTTAGATTTATTACCACTGTTAAGCATTAGGTTTATTACCATTATTTAAAATGTATTTTATGTTATTTAATGTACAAATGCATTTATTTTCATCTATTTACTATTAAATATACTACAAGTGTTAGAAAAATCTCAGAGAAAGTCATAAATCCAAAATGATATCTATGAAACTTCTTTGGAAAAAAAATCGTTTTGGCAAAGTTTCAAGTGTTATCTGCATTTCAGATGAAAAATGCTCCACGCATTCGAGGCAAGTTCTGACATTTTGAAAAGCTAAGAAGAAGATTAAAAAAATCTCACAGATAAATTGATTTTTATTCTTTTTTGTTACTTAAAAATAAACTGCATAAAATCAATATTAAGCATTTGATTTAGACTTTTTGTCACATAGTACATTAAATTGCAATTTTTGCTTAAATAATATGTATATAGTAGACACTTGTTTATCATTCATTCATGTAATCATACGCTGCCAAAAAAACAGTATTTTTTGTACGACAATACATCAGATTCAAATTTTAGTAGCACAAACATAAAAATTAGCTAAATGCAATAAATCATATACAGGGGTACACAAATTAATTTGTAAGAATTTTTAAAAATGAACGCAGATTTCTTTAAAGTACTTTTTAATTTATTTATGCATTTTCAAGCTATATACTGCATTTAATGTATGGATAAATTTTTATAACTTAGAGCAAATTATATACAGCGTAATGCAAAGAATTGGAAACATGGAATATGAATATATGATAAGTTACAAAAAGTGGTTTAATTGGTTTTAAGTATTTTTTATTTACTTTTACTTAAGTACAAACGTAGCAAATAAACTACAGGGTTTTATAAAAATTTTGATAGATGTTTCCATTTATTGGTGATTTACTGAGGGTGAATTTGCAACTTAATTTAAGTTTTCAATTTCCGTATACTATATAGATATACACCAACCTGTAAACCCCCCCCCCAAAAAAAAAAAAAATAAAATCGGAGTACATATTTGGATATGGAAATCAATGTTGAAATCCGTTTTTAAAATATGTTATGAGTCTAAAGTGTTTACTTGCATATCATTTTAATATAATGAATAACATTTTATCAAATTATTTTTAACTGTTGGATACTGTTGGATCTATGCTTACTGTGTCAGTTATTTTTATTGTTAATTTTTGTCCCAAGCTATATTTAAGACAATTTCCGAAAAAAAAATATTCCGTGAATTATTTATATTTTTGTTAAATTGCCATGTGATTCTAAGCCTTTGATAATAAAGGAAGAATCGTAATTGGAATTGTTTTGGATTTACATAATTTTATGATGTTTTAAAACTTACTATGTATTCACTATTAAAAACGGGCAATAAGCTGTCCAATGCTTCAACCGTTTTCACAGAAAAAATACGGTTACAGAACTTTAATTTGCCCTATTTTGGCCAAAACAAAAGCTTTATAATATGGTCAAATAATCATAGTTTTTAAAAATGTCTGAAAGACTGGATAATTAATTGCAAAATTTAAAAAGTAACAAAGCATTTCCTTTCTTTTTTAAAAGCCGAACTTTTTATAAAGCAAAAATTTGTGGATTGAATTTTATTAATTTTAGATATTAAAGAGTTTAAAGCTAAGACTCGTTGCGTACTTTTAAAATCTCTAAATTGTGCATTTTTAAAAAATTTTTGGCGTTCCAAAGAATCCTACTATAAAATTAATTTGCGGTTTGGGAGATTGGTTTTTAAAATCAGAGTTTGAAAGGAATCATCTAATAAAAGAAATAACAATTAATATATAAGGTTATATTTGAGCTACCATGGAGAAATTTGCATGTCTGAAATCAGCGGAAAATGTTACATCTGAATGCATAAATATTAAAATTATAAATTTAACATTTTAAGAAATATATATATTTGTTAAAAAATGGAAAAGTTGTTGGTTGTCTGGAATGAAGAATTGTCCATGCTGAGATTTTGAACCTTTTTTTGGCGGAAAATAAAATATTACTTATAAATCGAATTTTTCGTGGATTTTATTGATTTCCTGAAACCACAGATAATTTTTTTTAGAATTTCTGAAAGGGAATTTTTTTTTCATCGAGCTGTGCAATTTTTGAGTTTCTAGGCTCATTAGAATTTTAAAAATAACATTTTAAAAGAGGCCGAAACATTTATCACCCTGGCATTGTTGTAAAACTATTAATCGTCTCCCTCTCTTCCAGTTTTAGTAGAAATATTTGATGGGGTTTGAAAAAATCTATGCTTTTGTTGAATTATGATTAATTTTTCTGAACTTTTAACTTAGAATACATACGCAAAATATTGTACTCAAAGTATCGTGAAATAATTTTCACTTTTTTATTAATATTAACGTTAAAACTTGCATATGATTTCTTAAGAGATGTTAAATGTATAAAGATATTACTTAATATAACCCTGAGATTTTTTGACCGCACACGCGTTTTTTTTTTAAGGAAAAATATGACTGACTGAATTAGAAAATATACATAAAAACAAAGCAAAATACTACGCATTTACAAGCGAAGTTCCGTCCACTTCTCTAAACAGGAGAGAAAAGGTTGATAATTCCAGGAATTCTTGAAAAACCCAGAATTTTAAACCAAATCAAAGACATATTATAAAACTAAACATCGTTACAAACAGTATCACCCCTAAATAAAATCTGTGGGAATTCTCGGATTATTGAAGAGTAATGGTTAGATTTTAAAATGTGTATCTTAATATTTTCTTTTTGATTCAATATGGATAATGCTGTATTTGTTTTATTAAACTTGATATCAGATAAGTGCTCTTTTAGCCTTTCTTTATATTTTCGAGATATCAAACTATTGCATTTGTGCTGCATGGGACTATGCAAACTCCTGCTTAAAAACTCCTAATTATTCCCTTCTGTATTTAATGTTTATACTTTAATAGTGTCTTTAATTAATTTTTTAACTAATTAATCGAAATTTAAAATTGTGAAATTCATTTATACCAGGAGAGTTTTTGATTATCTACACAAAATTGTGAGCCTCGTACATGAGGTATATTTTGCTAGCCATTGTAGACAAGCAGACACCCTCGCACACACAAACAGAGCGAATTTTTCTTTTACTGATGTAGATATAACGTTTTTCAATTATAGCTTAAAAATCATCTTATTATGTTCAAATATTTTGTAAAGACAATCTAGAGAAATCTTTTGAGAAGAAAAGCCTACAAACTTTAAGATTTTTTAAAAATTATTTAACTACTTCACTACCAAAAATAATCATAAGTTTTTTTTTTCAAGAAAACATATGGAATACTAGCTGTCCATATTTTTTAAGAGACGTTGGACTTCTCACTCTTTTTTATAAACGATTTTAATGACTTTATGGATCAAAAATTTCAACTTTTGATGCTGGAAACGTATGTTTATCGGCAAACTTTCTGAGAATGAATAATGCATTAAACAAGAAAAGTTGGACAATTTGATACTGTTGTTAAGGTTTCGTATCATTTCAAGATTTTTTTGACCTATAATTTGTTTTCATTTTCCTACCATTTTAATACTTTTTGTAAGTAACTTTCACTACGTATTTCAAAACAATTTTTATTTACATTTTACAAAAATATCTCTTACTATGTATATAATACTTTTTATAATGGAAGTATCGTATACATATTAGTTACAACATTAAATACAACGAATAATTTTAGGGCTTTCACACATATCGACAATATATATAATAAACAAGTTGGAAATTGCACGTGAAGCGTAGCAAATTAGGTGCGTTCGTACGATAACGAAGTTTTAAAAATATTACTTTCATATATCAATCTCATAAAATTGTAAATAGTGAATAACAATTAAAACGCTCATCAAACAATGTTCTCCCTATACCATTATGTAATGGAATACTTTTGTGTGGCTTTGTAAATCAATAATAAATGTTCTTTGCACCACAAATTATGTATGATGTACATTATAATATGTACTTTATAGTTGCATATAAATTTTATTAAGTTCGCATGAGTGTAACACGATTAAAATGTATTTGAAACATTTTTTCCCGTTGACCATAATGTAACGGAATACTTTTGATTGTCCCTGCAATTGATCTATGCATCCGATTTTCATATAATTTGAAATAGCTCGACAAAATTATGTAATAATTATGTATTTTAAATTTCAAACGCATAGAATATATTTGAAACTTTTTCCCTATTGACCATAATGTAATTGAATAATTTTGATTGCCCCTGTAATTGATCTATACACACGATTAACAAAATATTTGAAATAACTCGACATAATTATGTAATAATTGCGTATTTTAAATTTCAAACGATTAAAATGCATTTGAAACTTTTTTCCCCATTGACCGTAATGTAATGGAATACTTTTGATTGCCCCTGTAATTGATCTATGCATCCGATTTTCATAAAATTTGAAATAACTCGACAAAATTATGTAATAATTATGTATTTTAAATTTCAAACGTATAGAATATATTTGAAACTTTTTCCTAATTGACCATAATGTAATTGAATACTTTTGATTGCCCCTGTAATTGATCTATGCACACGATTATCAAAATATTTGAAATAACTCGACAGAATTATGTAATAATTGCGTATTTTAAATTTCAAACGATTAAAATGCATTTGAAACTTTTTTCCCTATTGACCGTAATGTAATGGAATACTTTTTATTGCCCCTGTAATTGATCTATGCATCCGATTTTCATAAAATTTGAAATGACTCGACAAAATTATGTAATAATTATGTATTTTAAATTTCAAACGATTCGGTTGGGTAGTTTTTGCGTTGTTATATGCGGACAGACGGACGGACGGACAGACGGACGGACGGACAGACGGACGGACAGACGGACGGACTGAACGACCACTATAGGTGCTACGTATTATATAATTACGAACGCACCTAAAAATTACTAATTTTCATCAAAAATGCATTTTTATGAAATTTAAAGATTATTTATCTACGAAATTTCCATAGATTAAATGAAATATTATTTTTAGCTGAGTAGAGTAAAATAAATTATGTAGCGTATTCAGTATCGTATGTATGCTTTACTTGTGTATGCAGATGAGGGAAATTTAAACAGACATGATTCCAGGTTATTAGCATACACCTTTTTTAACTACTTTAAAGAAGTATATTACTATATAATTATAGATTTTAACGTTATTATTCTTCCTAACATTACTGTTTCAATCAATCGGCCGCTTCAGGGGCTGAGAGGAAAGCTGTAAGCTGGAGATTTTGATTTGAACCCCATCATGCTCGTCAGACTAATCGTCTGAAGTTTTTGGGTTTTTTATAACTTTGGATATTCTTGTTTAAATTTATAGATTAGGTTATGTTAGTAAGATACCAATCAAAGTGCTAACCATCTTTCTGGACAAAATCCCTCGTGCAGATTGGGCGTTATAAACAGCACCAAAATCTGCTTATAAATGTTCCACTAATTCCAGAAGATATAGCATTACATATTATCTCACTTAGTTTTATGGAGAAAAAACACAGTAAAAAAGTAATCGAACAACGCATAGAGAGATAAATAAAAAATGAATCAAAAACAAAAAAGCAGAAATATTTTTAAACGTTAATTATTCGGTATAATTTCAGATAAACAGTTTTTTTCATTGTATAATATCCTTTACAAATTTTCATTTTTACTTTTTCCAACAGTTAAGTATAAGTGCAAATATTGTATGTGATGTAAGTAAAATATCTTTTTTATCAAAGCTTGAAAATGAATGCATATTTTAGTTAAATCTACCATGCTACGTCCAGTATTTTACCATAGTTAATAAATATTGTATTGGGAAAAAGAATTCATAGAGTTCTATTTGTCTTTGATGTCACCATATTTTTCGAGACGAAAGAATTGTAAAATATGAACCTTATATTTGAGCTTCGGAGAAATAATTCTGAATTTTTTTTTTTTTTTTCAATGTTTCGAGTATGTAGAATTATTTTTTTTTTCATATTAAACTATGAAATTGTAATGAATAAAACGAAATATCATTGGCGAAAAATTTAAGAAATGCGTCAGTATGTATATGTTTATTTAATTAAAGGAGCCTTAACATAAATTTCAATGATACATTAAGGATACAAAATATAAAGATGAAATAAGTGACATTTTGTTCAGGCATCTCCAAGAATTTTGCATAAAATTGTATTAAACAAAGTTCAGATTCCTGTCAACATATGGAGCTCCGCTGTCTTCAATTTTAAAATATATAAACTTTCTAATAAAACTGAACAGAAGCTTTTTTTTTTATCTTAGTTATATTTAGACATTGAAGCATAAAAAATAACGTTTATAATTTAAAATTTTGAACTTAATAATAATAATAAAAAATCCAATTTGAAATACCGCCATCCATTAACAACATTAAAAAATATTAAACTGCACTACACAAAACTTGTGAATTGCATGATAAACATGTTAATTATTTTAGAAATATATTTGTTATAATTTTCTTTCACACTTCGATAATAATCTCATAATGTATTTTTCATTTTAGATACACTTTATCACAAATCATGTTTGTGAAATCATTTGTGTGTGTCATTGAAGCATGTTTGAGATCCAAATAGCAATTTAAACAAAGCCTACTAAAATTTTTGATAAACGGATTTGTCAGTCTGGAGTTCTAATTGTCTTAATTACCCCCAAACAAATGTGAATAGGCAAGTATAAAGAAAAAAATATAGTGTCCATAATTTTCCCCACTAGTTTTCTTAATTATCCCAAACTTTTGTGATTGTGAATTTTTGATGGAGTGATAAAAACCAATCTTTTAACTTAAAAAAAAGGACTATGAGAATTAAAATTTTAAACAGGTGTTCTTAAAGGGTCAAAGTTACTTACTATGCATTACAAACATCACTTTTACAAAAAGAAAAAGTAAAAAATGTTGAAAATGCATAAAGTGGTCATAAATGTGGTCTCCTGACCCTATGCATATTTTGACACACCCTGTATTTCAAAAATATCTCTGAAGCATTTATTCTACAGCAATCCATCATTTATGGATAAAAACAGAAGGATATTTTTATTCAAATCCTGTCAATCTCTTATGTACGAGCAAATTAAATTTTATTCATGCAAATAAAATATAATTAATGATAAATCAAATAATTTTCTGAATTTCTCTAGATGCATTTAAATCCAATTAATTTTTTTCAAGCACTCTGACTTAAATATAAATATTATATACTGTAGAAATACTATCGTTTCTTCCGTAGATTTGGTGCAAATGTATACTTTGATCAAAATCCTCGGTGCTTCTTGCAACATATTTCTATGGATAGAAAATATTTTACTAGGTAAAAGAATTCAAAGAATTCTGTTTGTCTTTGATGTTATCGCATTGTTTGAAGGGAAAGGATTCTAAAGTATGCACCTAAAGCTTGAATTTTGCTGAAATATTTTGCATAGAATTTCTTTTACAATGTTTGGGTTATGTTGAGTTACATTTCTTTATGCTAAACTAGAGTCTAAATTTATTTATTAAACTGTAATTCCTTTGATTAAAATGTTTGACATAAATATTATGTTTTTTACTTTCTTCTATCTTCAATAGAAGAAAGTATTGTAATCTAAAATTTTTCGACTTCCGGTTTTCGACGGATTTACACGTTTTAGGGGTCAGAGATTCCAAAAAACATGTTTTTACAAAATGTCTGTCTGTCCGTGTGTCTCTGTGTGTGTCTGTGTGTCTGTATGTCGCCATTCTACCATCAAAAAGTGTATGAAGTTATGCATAGAATTGAACCAAATTTTTTGTGAGTGTTTTTGGCTGTGGAAAGCAGGTCCTCCTTAAGTTTTGAAATATTCCGCCGGAAGGGGGTGCTGCAATCGTAATTTTTGTGCCATTTTCAATATTATACCGATCAAAAGTATATGAAGTTATGCATCGAATTGAACCAAATTCTTTGTGTATGTGACTATGGCTAGTTGGTCCTCCCTGAATTTGAAAAAATCTGCCGGAAGGGGGCGCTGCAATCGCGATTTTTGTGCCATTTTCAATATTGTGCCGACCAAAAGTACATGAAGTTATGCATCGAATTGAACGAAATTTTTTGTGTAAGTGTATGGCTATGGCTAGTTGGATCGCCCTGAATCTGAAAAAAATCCGCCGGAAGTGGGCGCTGTAATACCGAATTTTATGCCGTTTTCAATATTGCACCACATAAAAGTGTATGAAGTTAGTTCTAGAACTGAATTAAACATTTTGTATATGATTATTTTTTGGTAAGGCAAGTTGGTCTCCCTGAATTTGAAAAAAAAAATCTGCTTATCATTCTATTGTACATCGGTTCGTGCAGAGACGGAAATTCGTTTTTACTCCGATTAATTGATTGAAGCAGAAATTTAAGATGAAAATCAATGTTGATAAGGTATTGAATTAAAATTATTAAAGCATTAAAATGAGTAACTATTTTTTTTAATATTAAAATGTATGTATGAGATAGAAGAAAGTTTTGGGATTGGCACATCCAACTAGTTTCATTTAATCGCGAAATTTCTATCGGTTATTAAAGAGAGAATTGCTATTCAAAATAGCGATAGTTATAAATAGGAAGTGTAAAATTGAGGCTCACATAAATTGATTTTTTATTTTCAATTTTTAAAAAACTGTTGATTTTTATACTTTTCTTGGAAAACGATTTTCGATTTACAGAAATCTTAAAACTTTTTCTTCAATGGATTTGCTAATAACACTCTAACTGTCGAAAAATTTTCTCTTCTGGAAAGAAAATAAACCAGAATTTTATTTATAAAATCTTTAACTTATTTATTCTATTCATTTCTCTTTGGTATACATTTAAATTATTTTATTTTAACATACTGAGTTCGAATCAAATGTATTTATTTATTTTCTAATATCCAAAATGACCTCTACTGTCGTTCAAGTATTAAATGTTACACTTGGAAAATAAAATGTTAACATTTGTTAAAAAAAATGCTCAGGGGAGATGCTGCACAGTAATAAACAATAAAATAAATAAATAATTAAGAAGAAATTCAATATTTTACTATAAAAGTTACTGGCACACTGAGTACCAACTTAGTTGCTTTAAAATTTACAACCTCTAGCCTTTAAGAGTTCTGTAAAATTTCTAAAGTCTGTAGAAAGTCGCATTGCTATTGGCTGCATGTTGCTCGACAGAAATAATTCTATTTTTACTTCTCTTATTGCTTAAATTCGCTGTCACAGTATCGGTATTTTTAAAATCACAACTTAAATTCGAAGAAAAACCACTGTATTTTACAATAAAATATGATGACACTCCGGCATTCAATATAGTTGGTGAAAAATTTACGTACTGTAGTCTCGAGTGCTGTAAAAATTTTCAAGTCTGGGGAAACCCGTTTACATTTGGATGCTTGGTTCACGTGACAGAAAGAATTTGATTTTTACTTCATTTGTTGCTTAAATTCTATTTCACAGCATCTATTCTTGAATTCGATTTCATAGTGTTCGATTCATCGATGCTTTAAAAATTACTTTATAAAGTTTAGGAATAACCATCACATTTTTTTACAGTGATTATTGAACCTTTTTTCTTTTTATTTGTTTTCCGATTTTTTTTGTTCAAGAATGTTCTCATACGTCAATTTTATGAAAGTTTATACACTTCTAATACGTTTTTATAATGAAAATCGAATGGATATATTTATTAATTTATTTTTACAAAATAGGAATTTGTTTCAGCAAACATGGGAGTGAGACGAAGGAAATAAATAACCGCTTCATCTAAAATCTAATTATCGCACAGTTACTATAACCGCAGACTTCTTAATATTTTGTGTAATTTGTTTTACTTAAAATAGTATTGATGATTACAAATATTAAACTAATTCAAAGTTTAAAAATTAAACTTTTTGGAAAAATAAATACTTTTTTCCCCATAGGTCGGACATAAATGCACAGTTTATTTAATACCAGGAGAGCTGTTAAACATTTTAGAGCAAGTATCGAGGCACCATGAAAAACTGTGGAACACTTCTTTTGTAATATCTGAATACCAAATCGAATTTCTTGCCCATTTTTTCCCTCAAAAACCGCAAATGATTTTGCTTAATACACGATGCCATTAAGCTCATGTTCCGTTTTCGAAGAATGTTTTTTTAAAGAATACATAGGTAATATATAGGTAGTAATATATAGATAATAAAGTATAAATTTGAATTTATATATATATATATATATATATTACAAATTAAAAATTTTTTCGCCAAAACTAACCTTTATACTACCTTAATTTTCTTATAATAATGTTCCGTACTTACTTCAAATTATTAAATTAAAATCTTGTTTCTAGATCTAATCTGTTAATCTGTATGCAGACGATATAAATTCTTAATTTGCCTTAAAAAACATTATTCCAGTATGCGTAAATTTTAAAAAGATGGCTCTAAATTAAAAATATTCTTAATTAAAACTTTATTTCTTAATATTCCAAATAAAACTGATTTCTTCTATGTTTTTATCAACCCTTTTTAAGAAAATCTTATTAAATTTATTCCAAAACCATACCTTTCAAAAAATATCATTATTTTATTTTATCTATTTATTTATTTTTCCGCCGTCAACCTTTGATGTGTGCATTAATAAATTCATTTCTTTTCTTTTTCTCTTAAAATTAATTATTTATAAAAATCGTCTGCCTAAGAAATTATGAGTCGATTATAAATTGGTTAAATAATATCTTTTTTTAAAATAAATTTATCGTCTGTGTAAAATAGCCTCGTATCTGGACAAGAATTCTGTTTACATAAAAGGATGATGGTTTGAGATTACAGAAAGTTCTAGAATTTTCTTTTTAGTTTTAAAAGGTGGAAGTCTCGAGATGAGAGAGGAGAGAGACTCTGGAGTTCTTTCGTCGATGAGTACGGCTGATTGAAGTAAATGATGGAATATTTTTTGGACATTTCGGTAAAAGATCGTTTGCAAAAAGGAGTTTTTCCCTCTATAATGACTACAGTTGAATAAATAAACTTACAGCTACCAATGAGTGATTTCTTGGATCTGCTACATTTATTTATTATTTTATTTTTTTTCCTCACTGGCCATGACTTCTGTGCAAAGAACGGGGACCCTGGCGATGATGTTTTTGGCTCCTAACTTTAAAATGTCACATATATATATATATATATATATATATATAAGAAAGGAAGTAAATTAAGGATTACTAAAAGAACAACTATATAATTTTTTTAATTCCATTTAAATAATAAAATTTTTCCCAAATCCTTAAAATTAAACATAAATATTTTCGGAAGTGAAAATAAAACAACGTTGGTAATGCAAAATACTTTAATTATTTCATATTTGAATTCTGATGAATATTTAAACATAAATTGAATATTTATTTAATATGAAATAAAATAAAACAGATAGTTTTAATAACTTTAATTAAAATATTTATTTTGTAAATTAAAAATTTAATAAAAAAGGTTATGTGAGGTAAAATAATATAATGTCAATGACTTCAAATCATTTAATAAATTACAATAGCTCTTTTAACCCGTCAGTAGTCGCGTGTCGGTCTTTTCGCCGCCCGTATAACTTATCTTCTCTTAACTTATATCACATTACAAATACAACAGAGATCTACGATGTAGCTGACTTTAAAGCTTTCTCGACCACCTTAGTGAAGTAACAAGACACCTCTGTTTTTCTTTCAGGTAAATTTTTAGAAACAAAGTTGAAATCGGCAAAAAAGTCTACGTAAAAATCACTAATGTGAGCTCATTTTTACTTTTTCCAATTATTCCAGATCTCATAAATAAAATGCATAATTTAAGAAAACTGCAAATTTATATCTTTTTTGTAATGTTATTTTCATATATTAGGTGAAAAATGTTTCTTATTTTACATATTTGGTATACGGGGGGCCAGCGGCGAAAAGACCGAGCGCGACTAATGACGTTGTGAAAAAAGTCGCGACTACTCGCGGGTTAAGCTTAGATACAAATATTTTCTTTGGAAAAAATGAAATATTTCCTTTCTGTCCACACATTGTATAAAATGTATACTTTATTTAACTCAATTGCATTGGTTGAAACACTTTTCCATAGCTACCAAACATTTTACTAAACAAAAAGGAAAAAAAAACATCGGAGAATCTTATTGATCTCTCGTGGCATCATAACTTTTCAGGGGAAATAATTTTCAAATATGTACCTCGTGATTCAATTTTTGATAAATAATTCTGAAAAATTTTATAAATTTTTTTGTATGTGGTGAAATACTTTTACATATTTCAAACATAGAATAAACTGTACGAGATAAAAGCCATTTTTACTATTTAAGAATATCTGAGTCTAGTCCGACGTACTAATAGCAAAACATTTTTCTGTTTCATACAAGTTAATATTTCAAAAAATATTTATACATTGAATACTTCGTTGTTTTTTACTTCAGTACTTCACCGACTTTGATTTTAATCTTAACCCTTTCGGGTTTGGTGTACTACTGATAGTACATGTTTTTCAATCGAGTAATAACTTTTTCTTAAGAATTGTTCAGTTACTTTCTACAAATAGAAATGATAGTACATAGCTACATCTTTCATAGGTTTTAACATTTAGTAATAATAATAATAATAATAATAATAATAATAATAATAATAATAATAATAATAATAATAATAATAATAATAATAATAATAATAATAAAAGGTTATTTAATTCTATCTGCAGCATTGGCGATCCCTTTATTTTTATGCATATATTTAACACTAAATTAAAAATATAAGTTACTCTTCTGAACCACTCATGCGTGGAAATCGAAATTATAGATTAGAAAATTGTTGTACCGTCTCAAATCCTCTTGTAAACACCATGAAAAAATATAGCTTAGTCTATTATTTACATAAATATGAATTAAATCTCAAACAAAATAAGTGTGTTCGTAAGACTTCAGACAGTGAGATAATCCTTAAAACTGTAAAAGTGCATTTGAATAGCTGCGATTAACGTTATTGAGAAAAAAGTAAATTTATTCATAAAAACGGAAAAAATTCGGACCCGAAATTTCTGCTTCATTTTACTAATCGAATACAATAAATTTAGGCATATAAGCTGCAGCTGAAATAAATTTGTTTTTAACCAAAAAAAAATTCAACAATAGTAAATTAAGGATTTTTCCCGAGGCCTATGCCCCGCATTCCTGGATACTGACAAGGAAGGTCTCCATTGGGGGCATACTCAGAATTTTTTGGAAAAAATGCGAATTAAACTACTCATGTAGGTAATAAAGGATCAGTGAAAATTAGCGGCGGAATTACATTATTAGATATGTAAAAAAATAAAATAGTTTGGAATAATTGGCGTGAAAAGCTGAAAGTGACGCGGGATTTGGCGAGCAGTGCATTTCCTCGCTAGAAGCAGACGATTCTAACAAATCTGAAAATTGATTTTAATTGACTTCACTGTAAAAAATCTGCAGCATTTACTGCAACGTCACTCCACTACTTTTATAGAATATCTCTCTTCTGACCAATGAGAATGCTCCATAGCACGGTGAATTGACAGTGTTATACACTGTTAAAAATCTGCTGCATTTTGTTGCAACGCACTCCACCGCTTGTATATAATATCTCTATTCCAACCAATGAGAAAGCTCCATTTCACGGCCAAGTAACCGTTTTCTATACAAGCAAGGGAGTGCGTTGCAACAAAATGCAGCAGATTTTCAACAGTGTATTTTTCAATTTGGAACAATTTTAATCAATTTAAATTGTATTTTAAGTGATAAAATATATTAATTTATAAGTACATATAAACGTATATGACAAAATTACACTTAAAGTAAAATAAAAATGCAAAACTAAAATTACTTAAAATAAACTTATTTAAATAAATTGAACATAGAAAGTTTTTTCTTTAAAAAGTATTCGAAGCGTAAAAGCGTATTTTTCAAAATTTCGTTTTTTCGCCAACCGGAGATAAATCGCTAAATAAACGAAATTTTTATTATTTTTTTACGGACGTTATAAGGAGGTTCCGCCGAAATTTTTTTTATAAACATATATAACTATATGAGAAGAACAGTCTGTAATTTTTTCAGATTTTTCTGAGTATGCCCGTATGGAGACCTTCCTTGTGAGCAATACAAGATAGATATCAAGATGCATTTTCATTAGCAGTAGTGATAGCACAAAAAATGGGGAGAGAGAAGGCTACGACATAGGTTCTTGAGTACAATAAAAAGCAAGAAAAAAATTGTATATTAACTATACTGTAAGAAAAAATACGTTAAACTTACGACGCAGCAATGTTGTCAGCAGTTTTTGTCGTAAACATTGCAGTAAAATTAAAATCAAAAAGTTACATTTAATTTTACTGCAATTTTTACGGCAAAAAACTGCTGGCGATATTGCTGCCAACAATTTTTGCCACAAATTTATTTTTTATTTTATTTATTTATTTTTTTTTTACAGTGTAACAAATATTTAATTAAATAAAGGGAAATTTTTGCAAGAAATAAGTGAAAAATAAAAATACAATGACTTTGTCTAGTACCTTAAGCAGCCGAAGTCCCCCCGTATGTGAGCAAAAATAAGCCTTTAAAAAGACTCATTGTAATATTATGACAGAATTAGAGCATTTGAAAAGACGTTTTTCGGTTGTGGCTAAAAAAAAGCAACATAGTACAAAATAATAAAATTTAAAAGAAAATAGCCAAAATGGTCTAAAGTCGTTGTGGCACCTACCCCGATGGGTTTTCTTATTTCAAACAGACTATATATCCATAGCCTATGCGTTATAAATTGCGAAAAATTAGCAGTTAATTATTGATCAATATTTTTCGGCATTCTGTTACATGTCACTGATTGCGAATTGCATGTCGCTGTAACTGTATATGATTCACAACAGAACTAAGAAATCTCGTATATTTTTAATAAGAGCTACATTGTTACTTTAATATATATGCATTTTGCTACAGCATCTTTATGCTTTTTATAAGTGTAAATGGGTTAATATTTTATTATAATTTAAAAAAAAATTATATATGATATTTTCAAAAATAATAAAAAGAAATCGACAAATAATTTCTTTTTCAGCGCTCCCTTTAGACAGAATATTCCCAAATTCAACTCTGACTTGCTGGACATAACCAAAAACGTATCTATGACATTTGTTTCAATTCTATCAATAAAGCTATAAACTTCCCAATTATACAGTGAGGACATACATACGGATAGACAGGCATTTTATAAAAAACATGTTTCTTGGCATCTCTGACCGTAAAAAGAGTAAATCCGTGAAAAGCTGGAAGTCAGAAAAAAATCGATTACAATAATTATATATATTAAACCAGTAGGCTAATTCTTTAAGATCAACTCAAAAAATCAGGCATTTGCGCATTCGAGAAGTTGAATTTATTAGCCCTTCCAGTTAGAGAAAAGTCGAAGCACGTCTGGCTCAGTGGTTTAAGGCACGAATTTAAAACTCAGAGCATTTGAAGAGGACTCGGGATCGATACCAACACTCGGCAAAATAGCATGTTTGAATAATGATGCATTTTACAACGAGGGAAATTTATATGCTTTTTATTCTTTTGTTATCATTATTACTTGATGCTTTATCTATACATATAATAAAACAGTAGGACCCGGTGTGTCTGTACATTGAAGATAATTGACAAAAATGGAGTCAGGGCGATAAAAGAAAACCAATGAAACACAAAAAAAATTTTTTTGAATTTTTTGTCTGTCTGTCTGTCTGTCTGTCTGTTTGTTCGAGGTTATCTTCGTAACTACTGAATGGATTTTTATGCGGTTTTCACTAATGAAGAATGCACACTCCCGGGCAGTGTATAGGCTTTGTTTCATCAAAATCGGACAACAGACAAAAAAGTAACAAAAAGAAACAAAAGAAACTATTAGGTGCGCTGCTCACGTTTTTTAGTACATAACGTTTTTTAGTACATATAAAATCCAATAGATGTCACTGTGCGATTTTAAAACGCGCTATCGTTATGTTTTCGCCAGTCTACTTAAGTATGAGAAAGTTTCAAGCTGGCTGTCGTTCCATGTGGTTTAGTCGGTGGAACGTCAGTGCGCCATACTGATGGCCCGGGTTCGATTCCCAGCATGGAATTTTTTTTCACTATGTTGGCATTAACGCCTATAAGCAATTAAAAGAATTTGAAATATTGTATTCAAGGCGAATTTTCTCTCTGGGAAAATTTCCTTGCATTAATATGTCAGTGTAATTTTTTTTTCGATTTAATTTTTTTTTTCGAAACTTTGTTTTTCTTAAAAAATTACAGTAAATATTTGATATTTCCCAACTTTTTTGAATGATCGACTTGCTTTTTTTTTTAATGTATGTCTGAACCTTATCTAACTTCTTCTTCAAGATTTCTTTAGATAAACCGACCAGCGTAGCGGGCGAAGGCCGCTAGTAATTAAATACAATTTAACTCTCAATACTTTTTTTAAATAACAATTTTATTTTTAAAATATTTCAAGTAATTAAAACATTGTAACTATTAAATATAAAAAGCCAATTTTCCAGTTCAGGGCTTTAGAGATATATTTTATAAAAATAAAATTATTGAAAATCCTTATCAAATCGCATTCTTAAAAAAATAAACAACAAATACAACACACACAAATAAAAATTATATACGTTGAATTAATTTTAGTTATCCTTCTGATAAAAAACAATCTCTGTTAAAATTCTTAAAATTCTTTCAGTTGATTACTTGAGTAGGTTAGACTGACAGAACCATGAAACGCTCTGAATCTGTTGGAATCACATAGATAACATAGAAATAATTCAAGTTTTCAAAACTTTATTTACAGGTAACTAATTAAAATAATCTAACATTATTCTAATTAATCTTTTAACATGTTTATCGTCAAATCTTGACGGATACCATTTAGCTTCGTCTCTTATAGCCAAAAAAAAAGCAAAAAGCAGCAATCCATGCGTATTGATTTTAACATTATTATCTTTTCAGCCGAAACTAAAGTAGGGTTTTTTGAACTCCTGAAACTTAGGCTTTTATCAGATTACCTATTCCATGCAGCAGGCAGAAATATTATCATAATGTTTATTTTTCTTTCAGTAGCAATTTTGAGAGCCGAAACTCAATACTTTTTAGTGGACTTTTCTTTTATTTATATTTTCAATTTATATTTCAGTTTTATTCTAGAAGAACATTCATAGAATATTTAACATCGATCTTTTAAAATATAATGTAATCATTATACGATTTGAAAGTACAACTATTCTAAACGTAATTGTAATTTTAAAAGTTTTATGCGCGAAAATTTACTTAAATTACACTATTACATATATTTTAATCTGCTGTTTGGCAAGTTATGCAATTTATTTTAATTACATAACTTTCCAAATTTATTTAAATTTTTCTCAATTTATTGAAACATATAGCGCAAATACCGTGGAAACGGAAGTTTTTAACTGTTTTTGTAATTAATATATAATAAAAATATTCGTAAAGAAAGTTTTCATTTTTTTCTGTATTTATGTCTGTATTTTTTTTTTTTTTTTTTTTTTTTTTTTTTTTTTTTTTTTTAAGAAGACGGCATTTGTTCATCAAATCTCCAAATGCTCTCTTTCAATGAAAACAATGTTTTTTTTTCAATGAAAATAATGTGTTTGTTTGTAATCATTTTTTACTTAAGTGACAGGCCACTAAATAACTTTCTGTTTAGCATGAATCTCGTTTTTATTTCCACACTATCTTATCATAAAAGATTGTACGTTGCTAGTTATTTTTATACCTTTAATAAAATTAATAATCCCAGATTTTGAAGTACTGTAATTCAAGATATGCATTTCACTTCTTGAAAAACTCTTAGTTAATAAAATTTGAAAGAAATTATGCCCATTTTAAAAAATACAAAAAAAATGTAGAATTCATAGTTTAAAAAGGTAATAGTAGGAAAAATCTGAAAAATTACTAAAATATTTCTGATCAACGAAAATTTCCAGAATTTTTTACGCAATGGCAACAACAGAAATTCATGTAACAGATACAAGTTTGCACTGTAAGTGAAAAAATCTGTAAGGTTACTATGAGATATTTAACTCACAGGCTATCATAGCCTGAGAGCTTTTGTGCCCGCCCGTTCTGTATGTAGGTGCGTACGTTCGTACGTATGTAACGTGATAACTCATGATAAAAATATCCTATCCACTTGAAATTTTGTATATAGATATATCCTGATAAGGCGCTTCCCTGATTAGTTTTTGGAGTTCATTTGATACGTATAAGATGGGGAACGGGGGGGCTCATGCCCCTCCCCTTAATTGATATGAATGGGTTTTTCATGCAGAAATATTAGTTTATGTTCAAAATTTACACATAGGATCATTCTGATGAAGCGCTTCCGTGATTGGTATTAGGTGTTTATTAGATAAATATAAACAGGGGAAATGGGGGTTCTAATGCCCCTCCCGTTAATTAATATAAATGGGTTTTTCACGCAGAATTGTCCTATTTCTTTCAAATCTCTGAATAGTTTTGGAAGTTTAATGGTTAAGTATAGAAAAGAGAAGGATAACTCTTCTTAAATTATATAAATGGGTTTTTATTAAGAATTTTCCGATTTGCTTTAAATTTTGGATATGGATTTTTTATATGATAAAGCATTTCCCAGATCAGTTTAGAGGTTTCAATGATTAAGTATAAAAAGGGGAAAGGAGGGAGCTGATCCCCCCTCCTTAATATTTTTTTTCGAACGGAATTAACTCTTGAAAATATAAGGCTTGTAATATACAATTAGTATGCGTAGCCTGTGAGCTCCATGCCATCAGTTTAACTGGGCAATATTCTTTTTATTTATTAGGATACTGTGATGCCTAAAACTTTTTATGTAAACTTAGCTCGGGGAAAAAATAAAAAATTAGTTACAGTACTGTAATTTCAGTAGATTTTTTTTGTAAAGCTGCGGATTTCTGGATTTTTTCCTAGTTTTACAGATATACCTTTCCTTGAACAGTCTATAGATAAAATTTTAGTGACCATAGAATTTGTAACTTTACATCTGTAGCATTACACATTTGTTTGTCTTTTTTTACTATGTACAACGACTCATTCACTGTGATTAAAGACTGATGTTTCTTAATTTACAAAAATGTACTATAATCACGAACGAAAATATATAATAACCCCTTCCGAGTCATCCAAGATTTCAAAAAGCCTTCCTTTATCTTTAGAAACCCCACAAAAGAATTTATCTTTGAAATTTTGAAAATTTTATAAGAAATTTTATAAAAATTAATTTTTTATAAGCTGTAGGTTTCCGAAAATGTTTTTGAATACCTTTTACAGTGCATTTAACAATTCTCTCTACACGGAAAATCGTTTTTGCCCCTGCTATTAGATTTTCATATTCAGCAAACATATTTAATTGACAAACATGCAGAATTATCAGCATTTACATTAAAATTAACTTTATTCCGTTACTATTGCATGCACATTTTCAGTTATGCAACTGAAAATTTTTAGTTGCGAAATGACAGCATCCGGCAAGCATTTTTTTTCGTATAATTGAGAATTTATTCAAGGACTGAAATGTTTGAAACGTTTCCGAAAATTACTGTCAGCCAATAAAAGATATTTTCATAAATTCTACTTTAAATTAAAAAAATAAATTATTTTGTGAGTATTCTAAAGATAAAGGTGCGCATTTTGGGATATTGGGTAACATGGAAGATGTTACAGCATATTTTTGTTCGTGATTATAGTAAATTTTCTTAGATTAACAAATATCTGTCTTTTCTACAGTAAAACAAACCGTACTAATAAATGCAGCTAAAAAGCTAGTCTGTTAATTATGTATTTCTGGTTTTTCAGAATCTTGGTTTATGATTAAAATCAGTAAAAAAAGTCATAGGTTTTTTTGCCAAAATTTGATTTTCTGGATAACTTACATTGTAATTCACGTCCCCTTTTATACACACACACATACATATATATATATATTCTATTAATAGTTTATTATAAAGCTTTTTGAGCATTTGAACTACTATAAACATTTTCCTCTACGATTCTATAAAATATACATTCTCTAATCTAATTTTCCTCTTATATAGAAAAAATGGTATCAATTATGTCAAAAGCGTGAAGTTTTTCTTTGCACAGATACTTGCACAGATATTTTTTGAAACTTTGCCAAGCAAAAATTCAACTTACATTGGACATATAAGGAATTCTTTTTGCTACTACGTTTTTCCTTCTTTGAAAGACTTTCTAAAAATATCTCTAAGAATATAATTTTATTCTGACTAGAACTAAAAATACAAAGTTAAAAAAAGAATAACTACAGGGGTACAGGGCCAAGAAGTTATTATTTGAAGAGAAGAGAGCTCGAATCTTTATTTTGTCCTCATATCTTATTTTTATATGTTATTTGAAGATAATCCAAAAGTAAAAATACTTTTCTGTAGAAGAAATTTTGTAAGTTATAATTAAAGAGAAAAATTATTCACACTGTAAAAAAGACCCAAATTGGGTTTTAAGATTTTTGAGTGCTCTAGTATTTCAAATTGAAAAAAAAAAATGTGCATAGTAGTTCAAATGCTCAAAAAGTTTTAAAATGAAATATAAACAGTACATATATATATATAAATATATTTGTGTGTGTGTGTATATGTTGCGGCCAAAACCCGAAATTGGCCAATTCTGGAAATGGCCGGCCAATTCCTGAATTGGCCAGCAACGTTAAAAAATGATTGGCCATTTCGAGAATTGGCCGGCCAATTCCCGAACTGGCTAGATGCAATTGGCCAATTCGCGAAGTGGCCAGATGCGATTGGCCAATTCGCAAAATAGATATATGCACTCGGCTTAATCATTTCTAACGTAGTTGAAAGTGTCTATGAATTGAAATAGTCTAGCCGTCAGCCTGTCCGTGCTCTAACTCGAGTAAAGGTTCCGGTTAACTTGTAATTGTCATCTTATTTGGTTTATCAATTAATTTCGATATTGAAAGGGAATTGTGTACTATTTTTGGTTAATTTAGTTGGGTACGCAAAAATATTTCTTTTCAATATAATCAATGGGAATCTTTTTTACTGTGCACTTTAATGTTACATTATCTTAATTACAAAAAAAATTGGTACCTATGCATCATAGTTCGGGTGTCGGCCAAGGTTTCCCGGCCAGTTCGCGAATTGGCCGGTCAAAACCCGAAATACACTATTCATTTCATGTATTTCGGGTTTTGGCCAGGAAGCTTGGCCAGTTCGGGTACTGACCGACCAGTTCTAGAATTGGCCAGGCTCCGGGTATTGGCCGCAACATATATATATATATATACATGAGGACGTAAATTTCACTGTAATTATTCAGAAAATAAAATTTTGGGTTATAGCAAAAAACCTGTGTTTGTAATTACTGGTATTCATCATAAACCAAGTTATGGTAATGCCAGAAATACACAATTAGCAGACTAGTTTTCTTTTCTTTTTAGGTGCATCCATAGTTATTTAAATACGTAGCACTTATAGTCGTCGTTTAATCCGTCCAGCTGTCCGATTGTCCGCCTATATCAACACAAAAAAATACCGAACCGAATCGTTTCAAATGTCTTCAAAAACTTCGGGCCCAAAATGGTTATAAAAAAAATGAGATCCGTAATAACAATAAAATAATCAAAATATCTTAGATACTATATACATTATATCGAAGAAATTTTGATTATTTTAATATTATTAAGAATCTGCTATGTTTTTAATCATTTTGAGTTAGCTAATTTAGGAATCTTACTGTATCATTTTGGAAACACTACTGTACCATTTTAGGAACACTACAGTACCATTTTAGGAACACTACTATATCCAGAAGTCGTACAACCCAATATGTCTTTAACTTTTACAGTGAATAAATAAAACATTTCAACATGATGGTTCAAACATCTTTGAAATATTTATCAGATATGGAATATTGAGGATTGTGAAAAAAAAACATCGTAAACACTGGCGATAATTAACAAATAAAGTAAAAAACTTTGTAAAATTACCATAAAATGAAAAATAAAGTAATTTTTATTGCTAGTTTATTTTTCATTTGATGGTGATTTTACAAAGTGTTTTACTTTATTTAATATTGAGGATTATATAGACAAAGAAGATAAAACGCATATGTTCTAATTCTTCTCTTTAAATAAAAAAAATGACTTAATTTATTTTAAAAGTGTAAAGTTTTTCTTTGGATGGAGTACAAGCAGTTCTTCAAGCATTCTCAAACAAAAATTCAGTATTTTCTGAGTCTATATCGCTCATCCGAAACAAAAGTGTCACATCTCGACAAAAGTAAATCTCACAGCAGAGGAAAAATGAATTTTGCATGGTTTTACTGTAACTTGAAATTATGGCATTTATCTCTGCATGCTGGAGTAAAAACATGCATAAAACCCTAAAGAATGAAGACATATGATGAGGTTTTGATTGTTGGAGAACTTTACCTCCCTATGCAATTCACCCCTCTTTTTTAGTCACAAATAGACTAATAGCGTTAAAAAGTGATTTCCAACACAACTACACTTTTGAAAGTGTTTGTATTTCAAGATACACCTGTCAATGTGGAATTAAACGCAATTTCAATTTTTGTGAGATCTATCAGTTTTCTTGTGGGTGAGCGATATAAAGGTCTTTCTCCCTTTATGTACTCTCCTAATCTGACGTTAAATCTACTGACTTGGAATGAACTGGTATATTTTTTAAATTTCTCACCAGAAATTTAATCCTTCTATTCTATTTTCTCACTCATACCTGTTTTTTTTTTGGGACAAATTATTTTTAAAACATGCAATTAATTTTATATTTTATGTATAAAAAATCATATCAAAGTTGATGAGTTGTGCGAAAAATGTCAATATTTCAACCAAACAAAGTAACTATTGTAGAAATGTTTTATTAAATAGGGAAGAAAGACATGTCTCTGAAGAAGAGTATGTATATATGTATACATAAAGTATTTAAAAGTTAATTGTCAAAAAAAGCTATTCTCTTCTGTTCTTTATTTCTTTTTATACATAATCTTGTTACCTTTCCTTATTTATTTATTCAAATTTAATTATAAGTCGTTTCGTGTAAGACTTTATGTGGTTGACTCAGGGGAATATTTTACTAAGAAACCCGGCTACACCCTTTAATTATAAGTCTGTATAAATTCACGTTATTCAGATCCGGTATCTCACATTGAACTTAACGAGAACTCAAACACTGTAAAAAATTTCAAGAACGTTAACTCCATAAAATTGGGGGCAGCTGCTGCCTCCAATTTTATGGAGCAATTTTTTTCACTTATATAATGGTGTAATTTAAACATATATTACTGGTGTAACATTACAATGTTACACCGGTTATATGGGTTAAAGCACTCCATAAAATTGGAAACAGTAAGACTGCCACCAGTTTTATGGAGTAACGTTACACAAATGTTTTAACATGTAGTTTTAATGATAAAATATTTTGGCTGAAATAGATGTTTACATTAACCAACTTGAAGGTCAGTAGTTAAACCAGAAAATAATATAGGTTCCGGTTTGTCGCATTTGCTTATATATCTTGCCTTTCTTTAGATTATTTCCACTAAATAAAAAGTATATTAATAAATATATTTATAAGCATACTAAAATACATATTTATTTAATAAAATTGTTATTCTGTTCTACGTGCTTTACATTTTTTGGTAAATCATGAGTCATTTAGGCTCAATGACCTTACATTTTATTTGAAATATCTTAGTACTTTCAAGCTTTATCCAAGACATTCATCAGAGATTAATGTTAGAACTAATAGTTGTTTATTTATACAAATAAGCGATTTCGTTTTCAAAATGAGAGAACCAATAATTATTACAGTTGAAAGTAGGAGTAGTTTCTTAGATTAAACTTCACGAGAGAAAATATTTTTTTTATTAATTGCAATTCCATTTACTTTATTATTTCACTCTGTGGTCATTTATCAATTTTTATTTTAAATGCGTAACTTGATGATTGAAGTAGTAGCAGCTCATTTTCAAAACGAAATCAAGTATTTTTTTTTTTTTTTTTTTTGAAAAAAACAACGGTTTGTTATAAAAAAAATCTCTGATGAACAGCCTAGATAAGGTTTGAAAGTACTAAGGTATTTTAAATAAAATGTATATGCACCGAAAAAAATGAAGTATTCAGAAATGAGTAAATCGATGTACCCATATAGAATTGGGTATGTTTGCGTCCAAAATGAATACATTCCATTCCAAATTTTGAAACATCATGTGTTATCAAATCCAAACAAACGATAATTTTGTACCCTGTATTATTGGTTTATTTCATTCATTGCGATATAAAAGATTCTTATTAATTTTAATATAAAATTATGCATAGTATTTTTAAAAATTTAAAAAGTGCTTGTAAATAATGTTCTTGTCTGAAAAATATTCGATTTGGGCATTTTTCTAACTATTTTGCTATTTTTCTTAATAAATAATTAATTAAGCGTCTATTTCTAATCGTTTGGAGCAAGAAATAAATACAAATACATATTTACTTTAATTTGTAAGTTCAACGGACATTTTATAGCGATTTGTATTTGAAAACAATTATGGAATGAAAAATTAATGCACGTGTTTTTCCGTTTTGAGTAGTTTAGGGTTGGAGCTACTTTGAGCATGTGAAGTACTTAAAATTGAGTACTTTTAACTCAATTTTGAGAATCCATTTTTTTCAGTGTGAACTATTATTATCTCTTTGATTATTTTAATCACCTTATAAATAAAGCAGTGCACGTTTTAAAGTTCATGTTATACATTTTTATGTTCTATACATTAAGTATTATCTCTAAAAAACATTGCAAACATCTAAGGAAAATACGTTTCTATTGCTTCATTTTCTTTTTAGTAAAAATCTGATCTATTATATTACGTAATCATTTTATTTATTTTTACAAACACATTTTCACTGCCTTGGATAAGTAAAGCGGAAAAATTCCCATTTTGCATAGTCGGAAGACGTATGGATTCCCTGTCATGGAGATATTCTGAAGAAACAATGTAATCACTTGAGCTGAAATTTGAAAAACTGTCTGATTTTTTTTTCTGTGTGAAAGATATTTTCGAGCATAAAATTGATAAAATGTATGTAAAAGAAAAACGAACAAGGGGTAATAAATTCTTTAAATAAATTTCTTAAAAAATATTAGGGTTTTGAATAACATTTTGTGTATAAAATATGACACATTTTTAATATTTCTGAAAAATAACTTCTAAATTTCAAAGTTATATTATTTCCAGAGTACATTGTTAATTTTTTTCTATGAAATTACAGAGAATCTACCGGTAATTCATTTTTCGAAGTCTTATGTAATATTACAGAGATTCGAAAAACTATGATTCTGTCAAATAGCAGAGAAATGAATCGGTTAACTTACAGCAGACACTGTAAATTAATATCGTTAAAAATACACAAGAGTCTGTAAATTAATGTTTAATTATAATAATTTAATTTGGTTTTCAAAACCAGCAAATTACTCAATCTTCAGGGAGCCTGAAAGAATTTGTACTTTTCGAGTATTTTTGAGCTGTTGCAGCATTTATTTTTTTACACAATTTGTTTCTTGCCATGCTGGGGTTTGAACCAGAGACGTCTTGACAGTGGAAGAACACAATACTGACGGAGCTATAAGAGATTTTGTTAATTTGTTTAAAATATGTATTTTATGATTCAAAAGGAAACATCGATAATGTTCCCCAATAACATTAAGAAGATGACATTTCTCATTCTAAATTATTCTAACTTAAACGATTTTTTAAATAAATTTTCTTCTTTAATATTTCTAATAAAATTCCAAAATAGTTTTAGAAGTGTGTTTTTTAAATTATAAGTTTTAGCACTATATATAAAAATATCTTTAAATAAAGAGGTATTCCTCACAGGAAATTAGCTATAATATAAGTTAAATTTCGGTAAAATGATGACCGCGAAACTCGAATGCATTTAACAGAGAACTAGTGTACATTTACAGATAATCTCGTTTTTTTCTGTGTATTTTTAACAGTGTAATTGTCGTACTTTATTGGAAAAATATACATGAAACGCAAGTTCTTTAAAAACAATTAAACACATCTCCTCTCTAGAAAAGATCTCTAACTGCCAGATCGAGGATTTATCGAGAGTTGTGTCGTTAGAAAGCTCTTGCTGTAAGGATTAAGGAAAACTATACAAATATCCGTCCTAATGAAACGGGTGTGGAGTTATAGGCCGATGCATTCCTGTCCTTTATTGATTTCTCGAGATTGCTAGTTTTGTAGGAAAGACACTTTATGAGGCAGAGAAGAGAGTTTTACAGAGATTACACAGAAGACAGTATGTTGATTAAAGCACGAGTGTTTCCAACGCCCGTTATACACAATGAAGCTGATTGGCATTTGTCACAGGTGTTAGTAGTTAAAACCTTTTGAAGTTCAAATGTACACTGTAAAAAAAACCTGTGAAGGTACTAAACGCTTTCTAGGAAACTGGGATTCCAAGAACTTTTCATGTAACGATAACAGGAAAAATTCATGTAATCGATTCTGAAACTTGAATTTTTGCTGTTACCGTTACAGGAAAAGTTCTTGGAATCCCAGTTTCCAAGAAAAAGTTTAGTACCTTTGCAGATTTTTTTACAGTGTAGTTTAAATCCTTTTGGAAGGCATACCGATGCATGTCGTCTAAGATGGACGAAGAGCATGCCGGGAGTTAGTTCCTGATGTTCTTTAAAGCCTATTCCAAATCTGTCTACTTCAGTTAGTTAGATATAATTGTAAGAGTGTGGTTACAATCTTATGTTTCTTATTAGACAGATCATGGAACCTTCACCAACTTCACTTTGGATCAACAGGTTATATAATTGCACTGCAATCTATCTTTTCTATCTCACAGAGTGTCTTACCTGCAAAGCCAGAGACCTGAGGAAATCATTAAATGACAGAAATAAAACGTCATATAATTCTTCCCCAATTGCAAACGCATTTGTATATAGACCACGATGCAACAACAAAAACAATCACCTCATCGATTTCTCGGATGAAAATCTGTGATTAGATAAATCTCGATTCACCTATTAAAACGCTATCGGTGTTCCAAGTCACACCTTGGTGGAAAACACCTGAAAACTTGATTTTAGCGATTGACTCGTAGGTTTGCTATTGTGCTTTCTCACACCACAAAGTATGAAAACATGGAGGATTGGGAGTAGGAAAACATAATGGTAAACCTATGATTCAAGCTTTAAAATGGAATTTTTAAGTGTTTTCCATCAAGCTATGACTTGGCAGACCGATTGCGTCTTAATATGCGAATCGAAATCTGACTAATCCTAGATTTTCATCCGGGAACTCAAGGAGGTGATTGCTTCTACTGCCGCCTTCCGGTGTAATATATTTACTTAATCCCCATGGTAAGACGTTTCCGTATAATTCTTTTCTTGACTATATCAAAATCTGGTAGTCGAGGACATTGTTTATCAAGTAACTGAACACATTCTATTATTTTGCTCTTAATTACAGGATATCTATATTATAAAGGCCAAACGTATCTGTGCGTAACGCATACGTCATTTTGCGCATGGCAACACTTTCAAATTTTAGATGAATTTCATTATTGCAATTTTTGCTACTAAAAGTTTTAAAACTTCTTAATGTAGCAAGTTTTCAATTTTTACACGATCGTGTCGGAAAAAAATGTATTTTTATATGAAATTCATTTGAAAACTGTATCTTAATTTGTTTTTGAAATATTAATTTTTTTGTAGCTTTTAATACCTCTTTTCTAATTGTGGCAACAGGAGTACTCCATTTCTATTTAAAGCAACGGAAAAAACGGAAAAAATTGAGTGCTGTATCTTTATATTGCCATTTTCTCATTAAAAGGGAAAAAATAAAAATGTAAATATTTTCTGTTATAAAACCCGGTGAAGTTTGACTTCATTTACAAAATTTGATTTACACGTAAAAGAATATGAACAGTTTAATATCTATTTCAGCTAATAGCCCATTGAGACTTCAAGTTTTGAATCAAAATTATCAAATTAAAATGCCATTTTTTTTAAACGTGAATACAGATGTGAAATGAACATTTGTAAATTTTCATGTGGTGAAAATGATGCCGGGTTTAGATTTCACGGGAAAAATTTTTTTATGATTGAGTCAAAGTTGAATAAATTTTGCTTTTTATCATTTTGAAATACTAGCATAAGAACCTTAATTGATAACTTTATCATAATAATAATAAATCTTTATTATTTTTTACTGCTTACATATACGATTAAAGTTTAATTTTAACAATTTCTACAACAGCGTTTTATAAAAATGGTATTTTGTTAATTTGATGATAAATATCGTTTGTTTAAGAGTTAGATGTACCAATGTAAAATGCATTTTTTACTTTAACTAATTTTGTAGGTTTATTATAAGTTAATGAAACAGTTCCTCCTTAAACATTTTCTTTCGCCAAAATTTGACAGGTTCTACCTTGTATCATTTAAAAGAGCATTATGATTAAAAATATCAAAAAGTGAAATTTTCTAGATTTCTGTTTTTGATAATGTTTAGTTATTTTTTTTTCTTTCTTCCTTTTTCTCTTGCCTTTCTGTATTTAAGGAAAAGTAAATGCAGGATTGAAATAAATTAATGACCTGATTTAAAAAAATATATTTTTTCAAATCTACATCACATGTTATAATAAGTAATATATAGAAATAAAGAAAAACATTTCAAGATATATTTTTCGCTCTAACCCTGAATTGGACATGCGGATAATGACGTTTTACCCTTATTTACATAGCGAGCAACATCCTGGATCTTACACTTTTAGAAAAAAAACTGTCAATTTAGTGTCCTTTTTCTAGGAAACTGGATTTCTAGAATTTTTTTGTAATGGTAACAACAAAACTTCTTGTAACAGATTCGGTTACATGAATGTTTGCTGTTACCATTACAGTAAAAAATTCTAGGAATCCCATTTTCTTAGAAAAAGGTTAGTGACTTTACAGATTTTTTTCTATAGTGTACGACTCGTGATTTCTTTTCGTGAGGTTACATTCAGCTTATGATCTTGCAATGATCTTGTTTGTGAGCTTTTCATGATCTTGTTGTAAATGATCTTATTAATGAACCACCACTGACTAATGACAGAAATGTAAGTATGTGTCCGTGCTGCTTTAAAAATCGTTGATAGTGTAAAATTTCAAAATGTATGGATGAATATGATTTGTAGCATACATGCCAACCTCCGATTTTTTTTAAATCAAAGAAACTTTCTTGCAGCGTATGAAATTAACTAGATTAAAAACGGCAACAACATTTAATTCCATTATGTGATTTTGTTTCTTCCCAGATGATGTGGTTTTGTTTACATATCGTATGGTTAACCACCACAAAAAACTTCAGAATTGTAACTCAATAAATAAAAATTGTTTTAAAATGTTGTTCCCAAACCTTATTAAGAAAATTATCTCTAATATTTTTAATTATGCACTTTTAAAGGTACCATGAACAATGTGTTTTGAAAGTGTTTTACATTTGTTGATTGATAGAATTCTAAATTTTGTAGCGTTTAGAATGTGTTGTTAATTTGGTGACAAATTGTAAGTAATTGTATTAACATATTTTGCAACACTATTCCAACACGATTATTAACACTATTTTTATAACACATTTCTTGGTAGCAACACTTTTGCAATGTATTTAGAACACAATCACAGCATAAAAAGCGTTTTGTGTATGAATATTTCTTATTCGCATCACAGTTATGTGGCGTAAATTTGGTAACAAAAAGTGTTTTAAAGTGTGCTTATTTAAATTTCTGGGGCAGTTGCATTCAGACAGGTAACTGTATACATTGTAATATTTTCTTGGTCCCCATGTTAATAGCTTTCCAACAACTTTCCTCGCGACAAAATCCCGATCTGGTAGTTGAGGACCTTCCCTACACTGTAAAAAAAACTCCCTTACTTTACACTAAAAAGGGTGGCAACTAAGTTGCCACAACTATCAAATACAACTATCAAATACAACTTACATAGTTGCATACAACTATCAAATGGTATTGACAAAGACCATTTGTAGTGGCAACTTAGTTGCCACCATTTTGGGTGTAATATAAGTAATATGTTTTAAATGTACGTTATAATAAATTGTCTCCATTAAAGGGAAGTTTAGCACACTCTTTGCGTGAAGCAATTTTTTTTAAATTATTTTTTATTTTGCCACCATTCATTAAAACACTAAATAAGTAGATGGTAAAAAAGGAAATTTTCTAATATTTACATGACTTTAACAGCAAAATAAAAAATAATATAAAGATTACATTTTAAATTTAACACAGCCATAAATTAAAATAATTAGTTTCATGCAAAAAGGCTGTTAAACTCCCTTTTAATTGAGGTAATTTATTATAACGTGCATTTTAAACATAATACTCAGTTAGTAAACAATGTAATTTCCTATATTTACATACTTAAAAACATCGTTATATGGGTCACATATTGTGTTTGGGGGGTTGGTGGGGGGGGGGCAGAATGTATCTGCAGCACCTCTTAATTTCAGTATAGTTTCATTTCTGTTTGTCACAGGTGTCACAAAATTGAAAAGTATAATAAAGCACAAATAAATTCTATTAAATACATGTTTTTCGTTTATTTTTAAACTTTAAAAGTTTTACTATTAAAACTAAATAATATAAAAGAACATTGCGCTTATATTTTGGCAAAGGTGATCTGGAAAACATATGTGAAAAAAATGTATCTAACAGTATTGTATGACCACTTTTGAATTTCAAGAATGAAGTAACATGCTATTTTGAAAATGTATGTTTTTTTTCCTACAAAAAATCCCAATATGTTTATATATATATTTTTTTTACAAAAAAAGCGAAGAAACAAAAGACGATAATAACATAAATTTGGCGCAACCTCAGTTTCCGCCCCCGGGGCGACCGCTCCCCGTTTCACACAGCTCTGAATGAACATACCGACAGCCCCTCCCCCCTTTCATTGAAGTTCAAAGACTTTCCATTAAATGTATTCAAATTCAAATAGGCATTAATGATGATTTTAATTATGTTTTACTAATTTAATAAATAGAAAAATAAAACCATGACAATCTCTAACTCTATCGGAATCAACAACTGAAAAAAAAGAAGAAAAAAAAAGAAATAAAAATAATGAAATTTTTACAAGATGTTAATATTGTTAATATTGCTTTTAATAACCTAAAAACACATCAAAATACAAATATAAATTGAAAAAATGAATGTTTAAAACAAGATATAACACTATGTTTATTTAATTTCGTGTTAGTTCAAGTTATGCGGAATTTAAAGCAGTAAAACGCTATAAAATCAAAACTAAATATTTCAAAGCTCTGTACGAAAGTGACAATTTTACGACTTCTTTTATTATTAAGTAATTTTCTTTTAAAAAATATCGAAATAGCTAGACTGCAAAATCACATTTTACAAGTATCATGCATTTATTTATATATATATACACGTACAACAAATGTAACACAAATACAAGCTTTTACAGAGAATTAAGAGTGATTGTATACAAAACAGAAAGAAAATAAACGTCACTTACTTATTTGAAAAAAATCCAAAACTTTGCAACAACACTGTGTTGCAGCTGTTTATGTTACGGTCATCATAGAATAGATTCTAATTCATCATAGAATAGATTATTACTGATTTCGTAAATTGTTTCGTAAGCTAATTAAAATAATCACAGCTGTAAGTCGATAAAAGTTCTTAATATGAACTATGTCAGCAATTTTTTAATCATTCATTATTACTGCGAAATATAATCGAAATTCACACAACATTTTTAAACGGAATACAACAGAATTTTTCAACCACGGCGCCATTTTGCATATGCCATAATCTCACCTCCCGCATTAGATTACGTAAACACCGACTTGCTATCGCTGGATTAAAAAAACACCTGCCGTTGTGTTGATGAATTCAATAAAGTCTTTCAAAGAGCGAATTATAACGATTTCCAGTGATTCAGAACACCTATTTTTTTTTTTTTTTTTAAAGAGGTATGATAAGTCATTCAAAGTGTAAAGTAACATTTATTTTGGTATTGGCTCTCAAAAAATAATGCATTTACACCTTATTTCACATCTCATACAACCGAAGTAAATGTGATATAACTCTTTATTTTTTACAGTGTAGTAAGAAACTAGACGATTTCTATTATTTTATTCTCAATTGCAGGAAATATGATTTAACACTTTATCTACCGCATTATGAATTCGTGAAAATTTTACATTTTAAAGCATTTTACGTAAATTGTTTAAACTAATTTAAAAGATTTACATAATCATTTAATAAACATTTGAAGGATTTTAGAAGGATTGGAGGATTTAGAAGGATTAATTAAATTTGAATTTACAAGGATTTTGTGCAATTTTTATAACCCCACTCAAATCTTTTATTTTAAATTGTTTTCTTAGTATTTTGTAGAATTAGAAAAGTACAAATATGATGTTCTTACAATACAAATGTAGAAATATTTCGAAATGAAAAATCCCCATCCCCTTCCTTCAACGCCAAGAAAACTAAAAATATGCAAATGCAAATAAAAAAGAAAAAACATCCTCTTTTTAAAAATATTTTTGTTTTGTATAACTAAACATGCTTTTGGATCAAAATAAAGTAATGCATCTGTAACTCATTCTAAACAGTATTACAACTAATTGACGTAGTAAAAGAATTTTACAATAAGTAATTTTTATTATACTTATAAGTACCGTTGCTAGATAAAGGGTTAAAACAGCATTATAATTCAAATTGGAAAAGTAAAATTTTCTTAGAATAAATGAATACCCGGATTTTAAAAATTTACATTTCCAAAACTACATCGCTTATTGTAATAAATGATAAACGGAAATAAAGAAAAAGGTTCCAAGATATTGTTTTCACTCACCTCTAGATTGGAAGCGCGGTTAATAACATTGCCCTTTATTTCAGAGAGAGCAATATCCTGAATCTTAATACACATTACTTCTATATTTGTGGGATTGCGTAATTTTTATGAATTTCCAATGATCTTATTTGTGATCTTTTCACGATCTTGTTGTAAATGATCTAACATAAACTACCACTGACTAATCAAAGAACGTAAGGTATGCATCTGTGATGCATCGTGAATCATTCCCAATGTAAAATTTCAAAATGTAAGCACGAACATGATTTATAGAATACATGTACACCTCCTGTTTTTATTTATCAAAGAAACATATCGCGAGCCAGAAATTTATATAGCGTATGAAATTAAAAAGATCCCAAACAACAGTCTTTAATTCAAGAAAAAAAAATTAAACAAATTTTCTGGTTCAAAAATATGTTTTCTTTATTTAAAAAAGCATCAAGATGGCTGGTATGATTACAGGTATAGATATTTGCAATGTAACGAAAGTTTTAAGAATCAGAATTTTATAACAGAAATAAAATGTTTTGGGATATTTTTCTTTATTTTTGTATATCAATAAAGTATATTATAGTATGTGTGATATAATACGAACAAAAATATTAATATAATTGTGATGTAGAATCACATATAGTTTTCTTAAATTATACAATTTTTCTAAATTACAGTTAAAACTAATCTTTAAGTAAATATCTAGTTTATCTTAACGTTTATTTTCGATCCCACAATAACTTTCCTTCAACAGAAAAGAAAGAAAAACATCTAGCATCTGCTTTATTACTGTAAAACGGCTGCCAGATAAAGAGAATTCATTAAGATGCGTATTTCACCCTTGCTAGAAATAAATAAAAAAAGAATAAAGATATACTTTGCTTGCGGTCAGTAAAATCACTTTTTTATCTGCTTAATTGTGATTCTAACTTATTCGTTACATAATAATCTTTCCATGTGCATGCGGCATTATTGTGTCTTTCATAAAATTTCCCAAAACAGAGCTCTAACGTATGATTTGGCGCTAATTCTTTTTGGCTTATTCTTTTAGGATTGGTGTTCCTGGGAACCCAGCCATTGAATTCAAAATTCTTATAATTGTTTAAGGCGTAACAGACAATTTTGCGTAGATGATATGCGTCTTTTTTCATATGCTTTTTGACGCCAATTGTGTGGTGACAACGTGTGAATTATAGAATGAGGAATTCATTGCATCGCTATCGCTTCATGAACTCAGTCATGTGAAGACTGATTTCTTAAAAATGCGTTCAGGCACCATACCTAACTTTTTCTGTATGAAAGCTTTAAATTTATAAGTTTACTGCAAATAAATAATTTTCTTAAAGAGCATTTATTTTCTTAAGTGATCATAGCCTACAACTCTAGCGAATGCATTTTAAAAGGAGCCTGGTCAATATACTTTAAATTACTGAATTCTACTTTAATAATATCGGTGGTATTTTTAGTACAGAGTTTTAAAATTAAGTCATTTACTTATCCTGTTCTTGTACTTATGAACAGAGTAAAAAAAGGAAGCGTTTCACAATGATTAGCGAATGTTCCCTAATGAAAACGGCTCTTATGAAAATGCCTTTTTTATGCGTTTTGCATAATTTTTAATATTTTGTCAGTGGTTTCCTCAAACGAAAATTTTTGCCTAATTGAATCATAAAAATGTTCGGATTAAATAACATAATATTTGAGATACATATTTACTGGTGAGATAAAAAAAAACATGATTGGAATATTGATACCTGTACGTGGTACCGACAAATCATAATTGGCAAAAACATTGACTGCCAATCAGGAAAGTGATTAAAGATGGAAGTTTAGTGTTTACACAAAGTAAAAGATCTTTTTTGAGATTTTCCGATATGGATTCGGAATTTCAGAAGAAAAATTTAAAAGAATTTTCAAATGTACGCTAACCATGCAAGTAGGTTCAGAGAAATTTTCAATTTCAAAATTCAAGCAAGGTTTAAAGAATTAAGACAGAAAAGAAAATATTTTCCCCGGTGATTCAGTATTTTTACTATATCTTTGATTTATTATATTCCGTATTTTCTTTTCCTCAGACAGATTTTCTCTGAACTTTATGTATGAAAAGAATAAATTTTTAGTTTGCTTTGAAGATAAGCGTAGGGATTCTATGTCATTTAAAAAACAATGTAATCACTCGAGCTAAAACTTAGTAAAATTGTTGGAAATAGAGAATTTTTTGACGGACACGAAATATATTTTTTCTTCAGGCATTGAACAAAAAAATTTGGAAGTAATAAATATGTTATACAAAGGGAAAAGGAATTCTCAAGAAACATCTTTATAATGTTCATAACATTTTTACTTCATTATAATGATGTATGAGTTATTAATATTATTGCAACTCTGCTTTGTGAGCTTTTTAAATTTTAGTTTTTTCTAAAGTAAACACTTTACAATACAGGTAAATAAAGTAACAGACAGAACTCTTATATATATATATATATATATATATATATATATACATATATATACGGACTTACCAAGTCTTCGGCTTTTTCCACACCACTATTATTATAGAATAAACATTGTTCACTTAAATCAGCCAAGTGTTCCAATTAAACAATAGAACATTTTCTGTATTAAAGTACTGGTGTCAAAAAATATTTGGCAGCTCTCTCTATATAAAGAAATATATTAAACAGAGAGCAAATAAATTCTCTAAAAACATCTTTAGAGTTTTTATAACATATTTACTTCAATATAACGATGCATGAATTACTAATATTCTTACAACCCTGCTTTGTGAATTTTTAAATTTTATTTTTTCTAAAGTACACTTTTTATATTACGTATAAATAAAGCAGTAGACAAATGCTCTTAAAAAATATTGATCATCACTAAAGTCACATGTTTTCCATAATTTTTTATAACTGCTAACACTATTTTCAAACTAAAATCTGCACTATAGATTTTATAAAACATCAAGACTCTACCCGAATTAAATTTCACTTCAGGAATTTAATTCAATGTATCATCATAATTAAGAGAATTTTTCAGTGCTAACAAGTTAAGCGCCATGTCAGTCATCGGTTAGTGACACTGAGTTTTCGTTTTAGAACGCGTTATTTACCGATGACTGACGGTCTAAAATAAGATACAAAATTTAAAAAATATACGTTTTTAAGTAATTACTGAAAATTTACTTAATTTTTATTTATTACAGATTTTTTGCTTTCTTCAAAATTGCTTACAATATTATAATTTTTTCAGATACACCTGGCACTCAACGTGTTAATATCCGTCGAACATCTAAAGAAAGAATATCATTTAAGTTTTATTCTTTTGAAAAAATTTAGAGGAAAGAATTTTTTTTTTCCAGTTTCGATTTTTTTACAGTAGCACTAATCTATAACAAATTCATTATTTTTTTACTGAAACCTTTTCTTTTATCTACGTTCAGATTAGCTAATAAAAGAATTTTTTTCTAGTAATTAATTGAATAATTTAAAAGCACTTATTTAGATATTTTCCTTTTCAATAGTCTTTTGGGGGAGAAAATATATTTAACCCTTTGCATCACAGTGGTTTAATAGATATACCACTTAATTTTAATTTCCAAACGCCACATTCACACCGGAAATTTGTTTAAAAAATTAAGGTTTACTGAATGCTTGAAATATAATGCTTTCTTATTTACAAATAAAATTGTTTTCAAATGCCGGTGTCAGTCATTAATTTCAACACTTGAGCAATGAATTTGTCCTGCGCCGCAAAGGGTTAAATATAATAGGCAGAGTTGAGGCAGCACAGTCAGCCACTTTACTGAGTTCACGGATTCAAATGTAGGATCAGGTAAATCTGGATTCGCATATTACATCGCAATCTGTCTGCCAAGTTATATCTTGGATGAAAACACCTAAACACCCAATTTTAGTGTTTGATTCGTAGCTTTACCATTGTTTTTTCCTGCACCCAAAAGTATTAAAACATAGACATAACATAATGGTAAACTTATTAGTCAACCTATAAAATCGGGATTGTAGCTGTTTTCCATCAAGATATGATTCGGCAGACCGATTGCATTTTGATATGCAAATCTAAATTTAACTAATCCTTGATTTTCATCCGTGTAATCAATGAGGGGGTTATCTCTGCTGCCACCTCCCAGTCAACGATATAAATAAACAAGCTTCCACAATACAAGGCCAAAAGTTCTCAAATTATGAATTTAGCTTTCTCTTGGTGAATTTAATTTGATGCCTCTTCAGTTTTCAAAAAAGAAAAGAAAATCAATAACAATATATTTTCAGCATTTAAAACATTCCATCCGTTAAATCATTCTTTAAAATAAAAGAAAATAGAACAAAAAATCCCCTGTTTCAGTATTTTTCAACAACTCTAGTCTGTTACATACCGTAATCTTGTTTTTTTCCCTGAAAATCATTTTCTATGCATCCGCTATGTAAAACGGGAAAGTCATGAATGCATGCATGCCGAAAGACGTATGGATTATTTGTCATGGAGATAATATGAAAAAATAATATTTTCACTTGAGCTGGAATTTAGGAGATTGTCGGAGAGAGAGTGTTTTCTGCACGTAAAGGATATTTTTACACAAACATTGAATATAAAATTGAATAAAATATTTTAGCCCTCCTGTGAGGTTTCAAAGTATTTTTTGCAGCTATATCATTCAAGCACAAATATTCACGAACAAATTTATGAGAAAATAATCAACAACTTTTATTTATATATACAGGGTGAAACATAAACACCTCCCCATTACAAGATATTGAAAACAAATATTTTATGTTTACATTCGAAAAGAATATTGTATGTCATATTAATGTTTATAATCTGTAACAATTTTTGCTAATTATTAATTTCGAGGCTTTGTTGTATGAAAAATGATTCGTCTAAATGTTTTCCTTCGTTCTGTATAAGTCTCTGAACTAGCGTGGTCTGTCGGGCGACATTCGGTTTAAACAGGAACCTGTTTCTCTAAAATTAGCAACCCATAAGAATATTGTTTTCCTTGTCGGGTTCTTTTCCATTACTGCTTACTCCAAAGCGCCTACGAAATAATCGTTGCGTTTGAATGATGGAATCCACATTCTTTAAGTAAGTTTCAATAACGATCACACGATATTCATTAGTCCAAGACATACTGTCAACTAAAATAACATAACACCAGGGAAATATAACAGCGCGACTTCGGATATGCCCTCTACACTAGCGCCGCTGCAGAGACAGCTGTAAATTAGAGAGATCTTTATGCACCACCCTGTATTATGAAAAAAAAAATAAGAAGAAAAATCAACATACGATTTGGTATTTTGTAATTATAAATAAGTATTCACACCATGCAATGATTGAAAGGCTCTGTTTTTTAAACTTGTAGTGGTAGGTGCTGGGTTCGAACATAATCGACCTTATCTTCCTTTAATTTCTTGAGATTTTGGCTTTCTTTGTATAAATACGGGTTCGGTTCCGTTAGAAAGACCCCCACGGAGGGCACGCATCACTAGGGTTTATATTCCTCGAGTCGATAGTTGTCTATCATAAACATAATCAATGAAGAAATGTGAAATTATGAATTTTTGCACTAAACGAAAGTATGTATATAATTCTTGCACAAAGCATTTAAATTGAAATTTACAGAAAATTATATTTCTGCAAATACAGAGTTCTGTAAATAAAATTAATTGTCTTAAGACATGATTTTATAAAATAATAATAATGTGTTTGAGATATAAGATTATCTCACAGGTAATTCACGGCAGACAACACATTTGCAACTTTTACTAATTTCTTAATCGTACTAACCAGAGATCAAAGAATTCGGAACTTATGTCCTAAGAAAACTGATAAACATTTTCAGTATAAAAACAAATCTGTCAAGTCTGGATCAGGGATGAAAGCGTTGGGCCAAAAATTTCCGATTTTAAAAAGAAAATTTAATAGTACTCTTTGCTTTATTAAATCTCAAAAATCTTGTCATTAAGGGTGTATTTCGATTCATACTGTTCATTTTCCGATTTATTTTTGAATTCATTTTTGCATTCAAGTGCACCAAACTTTCAAATTCTCTTATGTGGAAAGTACACAAGGTGCCGTTATTGTAGATTCTTTGATAAATGTAAAACAGTTTGCAAAAAAGCAATCAAAAACGCATTTCTAACCGATTTTTCTGAAGCGGGAGATTTGGAGAAGAAAAAAAGGTAAGCTAATTGTTTATAAATCAAATTCTAATTAATTGAGCGTAAAATGACATCACACGGCACCTCATACGACCCTTCAAGAATCCCCTCAATAAGTTTCATATTTCTACTTTTAAAAATGTGTCTGAAATTGTATCTGAAAATTTCGAGCTGTTGAAGAATGAAAAAAGTTTTTTTGTCGAATACACCCTTAAATCAACTGGCCATTTCTGGGGCAGCGCATGCATACATGCTGAATGATTGATTAATTATACTCTCATAGAAAAAAAAGTCAAAAAACAGAAAATTGTTGGTAGCAGAGTTGCCAGTTAAACCAGTGAATTTGAGAATAATTTCAGTCATTGAAATATCTGTGTTTAAAACGAATTTTTCCACGTATCTTCCCCCAACACGCGTAATGGAAATTTCCGTTTTCTGAATACGGTTCTAGGAATCCCAGGTTCCAGGTTTTCAAATAATACATTTTCAAAGAATTGTAAATCGTTTCCTACAATGCGTTTTTTATAAACGCATAACGCAGAACGCAAACTGCGTTGCATTTCTTAAGCATTTTCTCAAAATGAAAATTGTCAAGTAAACTTATTTTTATTATTTTTAAATTGTAATTTGAAAAAGGTCTTTAGGAAGATTATTAAGAAGCTCAATGAGGAAATTTTAAAATGAATTCTCATTTACAAGCAAAAATTATGTAAATAGCTAATTTTAATTTTCTAACTCACCTTTCATTCCGTTATATCTTTTCTTTTTTCTGTTAAGTTTTCAGAACCAAGCTTGTTAATTAACTACTGAGTTAATTTTTCTGTCTCATTTACTGTTTTGAAATGCTTTCTAGAGACTATTAATTTAGTCGGCTGGTAGCACATTGCATGTAAAAGAAAAATGATTTCGCAGAAATTAGATAAATAATAACTATCTAAATTGACGATTCCTGTGGGATCAATATAAGTCTCTCTAATTTGTATTTAAAGCAAATTTATTTTTAGACTTGTGTTAGAAAAGAGTAAGGATATATTACGATTTATAAAAAACATTTACGTATTCTTTAAAATGTCAAAAGATTCTAAAACATTTTTTTGTACTTATTATTCCTCGTGCTGTATATTTCTTTATAGAAAATCAGATAACACACGAATGATAATAACAATGTTATTAAAATAACAGATGTTCAAAGAATTGTGAATTGTTTCCTACCATGCAGTTACTAATGAAGTTTTCGTAAAACAAAAACTGTCATTTTTATATACTAATTTGAAAACTAGCTTTAAGAAGAATATTAATCCGGAAATTTTAAAATAAATTCCCATTTACATAGCACAAATTATCTTTATAGCTAATTTGAATTTTCTATCTTATCTTTCATTCCGTGATATCTTTTATTTTTTCAGTTAAGTTTTTCGAACCAAGCTTGTTAATTAACTACTTAGTTAATTTTTGTGTCTCATTTATTGTTTTGAAATGGTTTCCAAAGACAATTTATTTAGTCCGCTAGGAACATCTTATATCTCATATATATTATAAATGTGAAAGTGTGTCCGAAAATTGGAATGAAATTGGCTTCAAAACGGATGGATTAATGTCTTTGAATCTTTGCTTATAGATAAATTATAGCCCGGAAATGAACATAGGCTATGTTTTATTCATTTTATTCAAATATTTTACTTAATAATTCAAAATTTCATTATTTTTCATACAGAATCAATAGGCATTTTTTAGATAAAATTTAACTATTTTCCTTTCCTGTTGCCAATAAAATAGAAATCTGGAATGATAATTTTTCAGCGGCAATACATTTTCAACTGAGCAATTTCCGTGCAAAAGTAAAAAAAAAAAAATAAAAAAATAAAAAATAAAAATAAAAAATAAAATAAGTACGGTGTCATATTTGAAATAGAGTATTCGTTCTTATATATTAAACATGTATAATTTTTCCATTAACAAGAATTTTTTTTGTCAAATATGGCGATATAATTAGAAGTAAAAAAAAGAATGAAAAGAATAATATTTTCAATCAAAAATATCACTTGGAAAAATGTGACATCATAGTTGAAATAAAAGAGATTCTTTATAGAAGTAGTTAAAAATACAAGAGGCATGAATATCAGTAGCTAATGGAGCTAGATAAATAATGACGTCATATTTAAAGTGAAGGAGAAATATTTTTTACTTATACTAATTAATAAGTTATAAGTTTACATACAAATGAAAATGTTTATTCAAAACTCATAATTATCAATGGAAGAAAATTTTTGTGTAGAAAAGACGGAAAATAAAACTACTGATTAATATATTTTTGACTCTATTGTTTAACACTTTCAAAGAAAGTTGAAAAGTTATTATGCTTTCGGTTTGTCTGTCCGTCTGGCCACTTTCTAACTTTCGTAAATTTCATGGCAATCCGAGTAACCATGAAGTTTTTGGACTTTATTAACAAATAATTTAGGTCGAATATCTATTGAAAATGAAGTTCCTACCATGATTAGTTTATTTATAAGGATAGTCAAAATTTTTCTTTACATTACGGCATTACGGGGAAAAATCGTTTCAATTGAATTTTACCGATGTTACGCCCTGCGAAACTTATTCAAATTTATATGCATCAACAAAGAGCACTAAAATATGCATTTTGTAAAGTATGCAATGAAATGTACACTTATTATTCATTTACAGAGTCACACAGAAGAATTCCATTGTATAAGAATAAAGGCAGGAACAGTTTGCGACACATTTTAATTATGGTAAACGATTTCATGTATAATCAAATTGATATATGTTGTTGAGGCTTAATGTGAGTTATTTCATGCATAATACGAAGTGTATAGCATTTACAGAGACACACAAAAGATTTTAAATAGTATCTATTCTATCCGGAGTACTGTATATAATGGATCGTGACTAATGAATGGATGAAATGCATTTTGAATTATATGTCCTTTTAAGTTTCACTAAATGTATGCATATTAAATGGTGTGTCTGTGTATAAATGCTGTTTGTTACACAATTTAGATATACAAGGTTACACAAAAGATCTTGGAAATGTTACTGAATATGAGCGTAATTTACTTAAAGATGGTTTTTAAATAAAATATGCATTTATACTTTGAACTGCTTTCATTAAACTATGAAATGTTTGTAGTATATAGAAAAAATGATATACAGGTCACGCAAAGAACTGGATACATGGTTGTCTTCGGATGATAATTTCTGAAAATGTAATTTAGGTAGTAATAAGGTATATTTTTGTTTGAACTAAAGTTTACAAAAATACTTTCGTATATTAAAGGTACTAGGTAAACTACAGGGCTGAATAAAAGTATTCAAGAATATTTCTATCTATTAGTATAAGTCGATAAAAGGAAAATTTAAACCAACAAAAAATAGGCAAAAAAAGGGATCATCAGAAGATTTTTACTATAAATCGCGATAAAAAGTTAATTACACATGCTTTTAACCAACAAATTATTTTGCTTGATTAATTAATTAATTCTTCTTTAAATGTTATATGAACGAAGTAACGGCTAACAGCTAGTATTGCATATAAAAAATGATTTCACAGAAATTTGATGAATAATAACTTTCTAAATTGAAGATTCCTGTGGGATCAATAAAAGTCTCTCTAATTTGTATTTAAAGCAAAGTTTTTTTAGACTTGAGTTAGAAAAGACTGAGGATATATTACTATTTATAAAAATATTTATTATGCTTTAAAATGTCAAAAGATTCAGAAATATTCTGTTTCGTAATTATTATTCCTCGTGCTGTATATTTCCTAAAAGAAAATCACTTAACACACAAATAATAATAACATTTTTATTCAAATAACAGTTGTTTAAAGCATTGTAAATTGTTTCCTACTATACAGCTACTAATGTAGTTTTCGTAAAAGAAAAACTGGCAAGTTGAATTATTTTTATTATTTTTAAATTCTAATTTGAAAAACAAAATTAATAATATTATTAAGAAGCTAAATAAGAAAAAATTTAAAATGTATTTCTATTTACATAGCACAAATTATATAAACAGCTAATTTTAATTTTCTATCGTATCTTTCATTCCGTGATATTTTTTTATTTTTTCAGTTAAATTATCCGAACCATGCTTGTTAATTAACTACTTAGTTAATATTTGTATCTCATTTACTGTTTTGAAGTGGTTTCCTGAGATTATTAATTTAGTCCGCTGGAAGAACTTTGCATGTAAAAGAAAAATGATTTCACAGAAATTAGATGAATAATAACTTTCTAAATTGACAATTCCCTGTGGGATCAAGAAAGTGTCTCTCTAATTTGTATTTAAAGCAAATTTATTTTTAGACTTGAGTTAGAAAACATTGAGGATAAATTACGATTTATGAAAACATGTATGTATGATTTAAAATGCCACAAGATTCAGAAATATTCTTTTTCGTAATTATTATTCCTTGTGCTGTATATTTCCTAAAAGAATACCAGTTAACACACAAATAATAATAACATTTTTATTCAAATAACAGATGTTCAAAGAAATGTAAATTGTTTCCTACTATGCAGTTACTTATGTAGTTTTCGTAAAAGAAAAACTTTCAAGTCGATTTATTTTTATTATTTTTAAATTCTGATTTGAAAACCAGCATTCAGAAGAATATTAAGAATCTAAATCAGGAAATTTTAAAATAAATTCCCATTTACATAGCACAAATTACGTAAATAGCTAATTTTAATTTTCTATCATATATTCATTCATTCCGTGATGTCTTTTATTTTTTCACTTAAATTTTCCAAACCAAGCTTGTTAATTAACTATTTACTTATTTTTTGTGTCTCATTTACTGTTTTGAAATGGTTTCCAGAGACTATTTATTTATGCTTGGAACACATTGTATATAAAAGAAAATGATTTCTCAGAAATTAGATGAATAATAACTTTCTAAATTCAAAACTCCTGTGGGATCAATAAAAGTCTCTCTAATTTGTATTTAAAGCGAAGCATAGACTTGTGTTAGAAAAGACTAAGGATAAATTACGATTTATAAAAAACATAAATGTGTGCTTTAAATGCCAAAAAATTCTAATATATTCACTTTCGTAATTATTATTCCTCGTGCTGTATATTTCCTAATAGAAAATCAGTTAACGCAAAAATAATAATAAATCTTTTATTCAAATAAGAGAAGTTCAAAGAATTGTAAACTGTTTCTTACTATGCAGTTACTAATGTACTTTTCGTAAAAGAAAAATTGTCAAATCGGCTTATTTAAAACAAATTTATTCTTAGACATGTATTAGAAAAGATTGATAATGTTTCAAAAAGATAAATAAATAAAAAAAACAAGTTGGAAATTTCACGTAAAGCGTTGCAAATGAGGTGCGTTCGTACGATAACGAAGTTTTAAAATATTCAGATCTTCCTGATATAGTAGAGCGTACTTTGGATGCAGTATAGTGGTCGAAATCTTTGTGTTCCTATAAATATGCAGGGAGTAATTTTTATTCTACTTCATTAACGTATATCTTATTCATAAAATGTGAAGTAGTTTAATATAATTAAAATATCCCTCAAACAAAGTTTCCCCGTATAACATTGTTTAGTGGAATACATTTGTGTGGCCCTGTAATTTAATAATAATTATTCTTTGCATCACAGATTGTACAAAATGTATTTTAGTACATATTTCATAGATTCATGTTAATTCTGTTATGTTCAAATGAGTGTAACACCATTAAAATGCATTTGGAACTTTTTTCCCCATTGATCGTAATGTAACGGAATACTTTTGATTGTCCCTGTAATTGATCTATCCATCCGATTTTCATTACATTTGAAATGACTCGACAAAATTATGTAATGAATATACGTTTTAAATTTCAAACGATTAAAATGCGTTTGAAACTTTTTTCCCCATTGACCTTAATGTAACGGAATCCTTTTGATTGTCCTTGTAATTGATCTATCCATATCCGATTTTCATAAAATTTGAAATGACTCGACAAAATTATGTAATAATTGTGTATTTTAAATTTCACACGATTCGGTTGGGTAGTTTTTGTTTTGTTATGTGCGGACGAATAGATGGACAGACGGATAGACGGACGGACTGAGCGACAACAGTAGGTGCTACGTATTTACATAATTGCGAACGCACCTAAAAATTCAAGGATAATGAATGGTAACTATTTAATGATTGTCTTTGGTTATTTAGTTGCATAAAAAGTGTGTTTTAAAAGTGTTAATCACAGAAAATAAAAAGTTTACATTTATCATGAAAAATCGGTTTCTACTCTCTAAATTATAAATATGTAAATTACTCACTTTTGTATGTGTACTCTTGTAAATTAGTATGATCATGCATTTGTTATAAATATCCTATGTTTGTAGTAACTACTGTACAATTATTTATTGTTGTGTAACTTACGAATTGAATGTGTAATTTGTCACCTTTCTAATTATTCAGACCAGTTTATAAATACACAGAAAAATGAGTAAATATACCTAACTTCATGTTGTAATTTAAACATTTGACACAAAAAATCTCTACATTTTTCATATTATGCAAAATTCTGAGCATTCTGTACATTAGGCAATAATACGTGTATGAACTGAATATGACACAAAGCCTGCTTCGAGAAGAATATTAAGATGCTAAATCAAAAAATTTTAAAATGAGTTCACATTTACACAGCAAAAATTGTATAAATAGCTAATTTTAATTTTCTGCCTTATCTTTCATTCTGTGATATTTTTTCTCTGCTCTTATAAGTTTTCCGAACCAAGCTTGTTAATTAACTATTTTGTTAACATTTGTATCTCATTTACTGTTTTGAAATGGTTTCCAGAGATTATTAATTTAGTCCGCTGGGAGCACACTGCATATAAAAGAAAATGATTTCGCAGAAATTAGTTGAGTAATAACTTTCTAAATTGACAACTCCTGTGGGATCAATAAAAGTCTCTCTAATTTGTATTTAAAGCAAATTTATTAAAATTATTGTAGACTTGTGTTAAAAAAGATTGAGGATAATGTTTCAAAAAGGTGAATAAATAAGTAAAAATTGAAGAATAGTGATTGGTGTTTTTTTATGATTTCCTTTGATTATTTACTTGCACAAATGTATTTTTTATATTATTTACAGAAAATAAAAACTTTTCATTTGTTCTGAAAAATCAGTTTTACTTATACATGTAAATAACGAACATTTTGTCTAAATTTGTATACTCACACATATGTCATAAATATTATACATTTGTTTAACTTACGATTCGAGTGTGTAATTTGCTATGCTTTTTAATTATTGAAACCTGTTTGTAAATATACAGAAAAATGTGTAAATTTATCTGACGCAGTAAAATGTGTCAGACCTGACATATTACATAAAAATATGTATTAAAATATTACACATATGTTTGTACTCACGTGCAATTTACATATTAATATTCGAAAGATGCCAAATTTTACAAAAATTTTATAAATATATATTACACCAGAATTTTTATTTAACTCAGTCTGATTTATTTATTTTACCTTTTTATTTCTTTGTATCATTCAAACTTCATGTAAAGACATTTCTGATTGGAATGGAAATATATTCTTTTGATAGCGATCAAAATGACCACTCGCCGTTTTTCTAGTGTTAAATTATATACCAAACATATGAGATAATTTTTTTGTACAATCGGATCATATCTTAAAAATACACAATGCACTTTGTATTTTGAAATTTATGCAGCAGCCATGTATTTGTACACGAAATTTTTTCGCATATATATAAGACATTTATGTGCCATGAGTATATCTCTATTTATGTGTAAATTTCGTCATCGACTTTTTAGGACATACCCCTATTCAAATTTATTTATTTAGGTGAATTGGAAACTTTTCAGTTTGGAGAATAAATATATATTATGTAGAAAATTTTAACTCTTTTCGTTTATGAACATGTCATAAATATATTAGTTTTTTGAATAAAAAACACATATTTTGCACTTTGAAAATCAAAATCTATTATTTTTTTATTGAAAACTGCACCTTTTGGATTCAATGTTCCAATTCCGCTAATGTTCTGCTATTCTAAATATTTGTCTTATGATTTATTTTCTGAAATCAATTAAATAAAGATTCAGCCAGGAAACCACACTCTCTCACATTAATTTTACTATAACATTTTATACTTAATTAGATCCAAGTGTTTATACCGGGTGTCCAGTAAATGACTGACCCATTTTAAAATTAAATAACAAAAAAGCAGTTTGAGATAAAAATGCGCGGTTTGCGGTATTGTTATTAGAATATCAATAAATTTTTAATACGCACTTCCTTCAAATAGTTCCAATTTCGGCCAAAAGATGGCGCTGGCGGCATCAGACTGCAGAAATACCGCCTGTTTTCTTGTTTTCAAGCTGATGATCTTTCCGGCTCATTTTCCCGAGTCGAATCTGAGTCGAAATGTTGAATCGACTCTCCACTCAACTGCAGAAATAGGATTTGTTGATTGAAACGAGATTTAAAATAACATTTAAGATTGAACTAGGCCTATTGTAACAACCTATGTCTATTGTAGCCTCCTCAGACAAATATCATGGGAAACTATAAAAACTAGTTTAAAATTACTGTAAAACATCTCCAACGGTGTATTAATTTATGAATAAATATTTATGACAAGAAAACATTTATTAAAGAAACGTAGAAATATTTTTTAGAATTCTAGAAAATTTTAAATTAATTTAAAGGACGTTCTTTAGTGTTTCAGAATTATCTTCGGACTATGTTATTTTAACCGCTTAACTGATACGCTTTTTTACATACAATAAAATTAAAATATAGGATAAACGCCGCTTTTTTAAAGCTAAAATTATCGTAATATTTAATTTAAATATTTCTTCTATTAAATAGTATGAAATTGCTTTTAAAATTTTTAGTAGTGTCAGAAAGCTTTGGAAAGTGGTGGAAGAAGCAAACTATATTTGCCGGTACGTTGTACGGGTAAATCAGTTAAAATTTTAAAACAATGATATGCAAATAGCGTTACCAAGTTTCCTGTCTAAAAAAACTTATAAATTGGCACATTAAAATTTTCTAAATCTTACTATAAAGGAATCCGTCTACAACAAATCCTGTCTTAAACATAAAAATTTATTGATCCCGAAGTAGAAAGAAACCTACAAAACACCCTGCTAAGGGAAAAACCTGCCTAAAACAAAATTCATATTTTGTCATTTAACGTATCCAAAAATTTTATTACGAAAGCCGTGAGAGATTTTAAGATGTCTTTTGCACACACCTCGCCTCCCCCCACCCACCCACGACAGGAAACGTATCTACGCTAAAATGACGGATATTTAAAAAGAAAAAAGAAAGACGTATCTTTTTTTATAGCCTGTAAGTCATCCCTCTTCAAAACTTCATCACAAAAAGCATCATAGAATCTGAAGTATATTTTTGCCCCCCCCCCCATATAGGAGGGAAATATGTAATCTCGTTCTTTTCCCCCTGTATGAGGAAAAGAACTAGAAAAAACATTCTGAAAATATCTCCTGTATCTGATTTGAAATAAGAAATATTTTAAAAATATGATTTTTTATCTTTTCAAAATTATGTATAAAAAGATACCAATGTTCAATTTATTTTTCCAATATTTATATTTATAAAATTTAACTAAAATAAGTAGACATTCAGTTTTATCTAAAATATCTATGGCCTCACCAGTGGGCGATAGGTTCTGACGTCTCAAGTGGCGTTTAAATCAGCATTGTAATAACCTCTTCTATTTACAGTGTAGATGACGCAAATCCCTCAAAATTTAAACTTGACATTCTGCTAAGAGCATCAATTTGATGTTTATTGCTTTTTTTACTGTTATTCAGTATTGCATTACAAAAATATAGGTTCAAAAGTTGTAATCTAGGCTTTTAAAACCGATTCGTATTTCAACTCATCGAATCCAATAGAAGAAAAATGTAGAATCGGGAGATAGTAAATGAAAGAAAGGATCGGGACAGTGGATACTGCATTCGCTTCTGAAATGTTTTCAACAGATTTTGTCTCATGCAATATTAAAAAAAACTAGAAGAAAAAGGAACGAAACTTTATTTCAGTAAAAAGTTTCCGTAAAAATGTTTTGCCATAAAATTGCCTATAGATATTTTAGTTTGGTTTGGTTTATTTAATGTCGTCCGATTATGTACACGTGGGATATAGGTCAGAAATTGATGGGATGATCTGCGTGGGTGTCTTTCTAAGGGCACCTAACCCGTATTTACACAAGAAAATCCAAGGTTCGAAGAAAACCACGGAAAATTCCGAACGGTTATGCCGACAGACGCGATTGGGTTCGAACCCAGCACTACCGTCTACCAGTTGAGACGTCACAATCTATCATCCACTGGTGGGGCCATAGATATTTTAGATAAAACTGAATGTCTACTTATTTTATTTCAATTTTATAAATATTAATATTGAAAAATAAATTCAACATTTTTAATACATAATTTAAAAAAGATAATAAATCATGTTTACATAAATATATTTTTATATATACGTAAAAAGTGTATCAGTTAAGCGGTTAAAATGACATATTCCGAAGAGAATTTTGAAACACTAAAGAGCATCCTTTAAATTAATTTAAATTTTTCTAGAATTGTTAAAAATATTTCTAGGATTCTTTAACAAACGTTTGCTTGTCATAAATATTTATTCATAGATTGACACATCTTTGGAGATGTTTTAGAGTAATTTTAAACTAGTTTTTGTAGTTCCTCTGTGATATTTTCTGAAGAGGCTACAATAGACATAGATTGTTACACTAGACACAGTTCAATCTTAAATGTTATTTTAAATCTCGTTCCAATCAACAAACCGTATTTCTGCAGTTGAGTGAAGCGTCGATTCAACATTTCGACTCAGATTCGACTCGGGAAAATGAGCCGGAAAGATCATCAGCTTGAGAACAAGAAAACAGGCGGTATTTCTGCAGTCTGATGCCGCCAGCGCCATCTTTTGCCCGAAATTAGAACTATTTGAAGGAAGTGCGTATTAAAAATTTATTGATATTCTAATAACAATACCGCAAACCGCGCATTTTTATCTCAAACCGTTTTTTTTGTTATTTAATTTTAAAATGGGTCAGTCATTTACTGGACACCCGGTATATACTTATAAGCATACTTTTGCAACAAATAGGCACATTATTTTTCAGAATAATAATATTTTTTCGAAAAAAAAATTCCACCCATTTCTTATTTTTTTAATGATTTCATTCATGATACTATTATTTGATGATATTTCTTGTCCAAGATACACTTAGTTTTGCACTTATGTCTATCATCTATTTGCCCGTCCGTTCTATATGTACGTACGTGCGTAACGTCATAACTCATGATAAAAAAATTCAATTCATTTGAAAATTTGGTTGTAGGGTAACATCTACATTACATTTAACTTAAATTTAAATAATTAAATATGAATATAGGGTAACATTCCCAGTAATTGGCATGCACCAGTGATTGGCACATCCTACAAACATGTCCTAAAATAAGATTTATATCCAGTCTTTTAAAAATGCAAGACCATATACCAGTTATATGCTCATTTACGTTAAAGATAATAACTTTGATTTATGCTACTAGATGAAAATAGTGCCTATTAAAGAGAAACAATTATGGTTTGTATGAACTTAGCCATTTTTGTTGCAAATGCTTCTTATTTGGCTTAAGGAAGTCATGCTTTTCAATTCATCATTATCTGATTTATAATATATTTTAAATTTTAATTGACAACAGTTTTGTTTAGTTAAAAAAGGTTACTTTAATTGTGTAAAAGTACTTTCGACACAAATATTTGGATTTCTGAATTAATGATAGGGCCCAATTAATGGTGCTTCAATTTTGCTAGTTCCAAGTAATTGGCACCTATTCCAATTACAAGGAATTCGCAAGGAATTTGAGATTAAACTACTTATTTTGGAAGTACTTTTAAAGTTATAGACTAATTTTATTTATCATTTGTTTTTATTTGAAAATATGTAATATTATCAGTAATTATAATACATTAAAGCTTCATATGACAATTACTGGGTTTTAATATAAGTATATTGTATTGTTTTAAAGTGTTCACATTTCAGACTAATAAGCTGATTTCCTACTCTCAAAAACCTGAAATATGGCATCTTCATCTATGGTAAATTCATTTAAAGCGATTAAACCCAATGCAAAATGTAAAGTATTTTTTTAATATAAACATTTGTCAATTACTGGATCACAAGGTGACATACATTGGTGCTCTAGGTGCCAATTGCTGGTGATTTCAGCAACTTTTTATAAATATATTTTTATAGAAATAATTTTTCAAATTTTTTTGTTTTTAGTGGGCAAAATGGATGCACAGATATGCATTCTTTGATTTAAAAATATTTCCAAGCAAATATCTTATTTCTTTGTAATGAAAATTGAAATAAGTTTAAAGACAAATCCTTAATGCGCCAATTACCGGGGATGTTACCCTATGTATAATCTGATAAGGCGTCTGTCTGATTAGATTTTGGAGTTCATTTGCATGTATAAGAGAGGAAACGGGGGGTAATGCACCTCCCCTTAATTTATACAAATGGGTTTTTCATGCAGTATTATCAGTTTTCGTTCAAAATCTAAAAATAGCATCTTTCTGATGAGGCACCTTCGTGACTAGTATTGGGGTTTCATTGCATAAGTATAAAGAGGGGAAATGGGGGGCTGATTCCCCTTCCCTTGATTTCTTTTACAGTCTCTTACAGTCTCTTACGGTCTCTTACAGTCCCCCATTGCGAAATCTTGCTTGTTCTCCAGGTTGAACTCTATTGATTCAAATCTTATGGTTAAAACTTTGATGAAAATTTTATACCTACTGATGGAGTCTTATTGGATGGTAGTTTTTAATGTTTTCCTTCTCCCCTTTCTTGTAAAGTAGCACCATTACGGATTATTCCAATCTTTTGGTACATCTGACTTCTCGAAACATTTTGAAAACCGTCAGGATAGACTTTTTTAAATACTTCACCTGCTTTTTTGATATAGTCATTTGTAATTCCATTTTCCCCAGGCATTTCCTTTTTTTCAAAATTTAATAGTTTGTAAAGCTTTATCTAACATCACTGCGATTATCTCTTCATTTTCTGTTAAGTTTTTTTTTTTTTGGTCGCATAGGTTAATTTCCCTTTGTTCTTCACATATATAAGGATTGTTGTAGAATTTTTCCACAATGTGTACTGTTTCATTTTTGATTCAGGTGATTGTTCCATCTGCTCTCCTCAGTATAAAAATATCTTTTCTTCCAATACATAGTTTGCGCTTAGCTGATTTTAAACTTTTGTTATCTTCTAGATTTTTCTTCACAAGATCACAGTTTAATTTTTTGATATCTTCTGTAATATAGGGTGTTTATAAAGTCCGGGACCCATTTTGATATTTAATAACTAATAAAATAATAAAAATAGATTAAAACTAATAACATAAATGGTTAGATAGACTTAAAAAGTTTCATGACTCATGTCAATAAACTTCCACGTGTGCCCCCTTCGTCTCACGGAGAATATCATATCGATAGTCAATTTCACGCCAGGTAGCGGCAAGCATTCCTTAATTAAGCATTTTGAACTTTGTATGAATGCAGTCGTAATCTTTTCTTTAAAAAAGCTCTTACTAATAAATTTCGAAAATATATGAGTTATTCCATCAATAAATAGCATAAGTTTGTTTATATCTTCATTATTTTATGAGTTATTAAACATCAAATGGGTCCGGGACTTTATAAACACTCTGTATATTTTCTTACCGCTTTATATAACTCAATATATTCAACTCTCGATTTAGAATTTGTTTCTGTCAATTTAAATTCTCTGCGTATCTTCATCAATTTCCTTGTTTGTTTTTAATTTTTTAATTTATATATTTATTATTTTCTTTGTTTTATGTTTGCCTTGTCGACTATCTTCTTTGCAATTTCTCGAAGAATATTGGTTAGTTTCTTGTTCACTATTGTAACATCTTGCTCTTCTACTAAAGTTGATTGAATTTATATACTTATATAGATAGATATTTAAATCAATAGATAAATAGATTTAAACCGACGATGGTTTTGGGTTTAAAGTACAATTCCAGTAAAATGTTTTTGCAACGTTTTAAATGAGTTTAACATTAAGAGTTCTAAGCATTAACCCCTTAACGCGCAGTGTTGCCGGGTAGGCAATACCTAAAGTTCCCTCTGTTTAGAGACACAAAAACTCAGTGAATATTTTAAAAACTACTCTAATGGCTACTTTAAATCTTTCTTATGAGTTCTAGATTGCAGCACCACAGAGAAAAAATTCTACTGTTTTTAAATAATAGGCAAAATATTTTACTCCAATACGCGCTTCACAGCAATGCTCTTCTCACTGCGTTTATCAATGCTTACACGGTACTTACATGTACTTACACGGTGTTACCATTTCGGCAACAGCTGTATAATTAAAATGATTTGTGCAATCTTTACAAAATTATACCCGTCTACTCCTCTAGGCCTAAATAGATTGCCTAATTTTTTTTCTTTAAATTCCAACTTTAAAAATAAGTGCACCGGAAAGGTTTAAATATTAATGGTATATAAACTACAACTTTAAATCGGGATACCTAAACTTCATGATCGAACAGATTTATATTTATTATCATAAGGTAATATTTACAGAAAGAGAGAAATATTCTGTCATAATTATGTATTTATATTGTAAAGTTCAGAGTTTTATTTAATTTCAGCATAATGTTAACCCATAAGCTTACTTTATAATATAAATTTAAAAAAGACATTACTCTGTTTTTTTTTTTTTTTTTTTTTTTTTTTTTTTTTTTTTTTTTTTTAAGGCAATTTGGATTTTTAACTATTTAAGACTATTTATTTTCTTTTTTCCCACTTTCATTGGACGTATTTCAGTACTTTGAAAAATAAAACTTCTTTTCTCAGCATCTATCTATAAAAAATAAATTTTTATATTAAAAAAACAAGAAAAAATTTAAAGTTTCCAGCATTTGAGACTGTTTACATTCTTTAATCCCTCTTTCGTAGAACGTATTTGAGTTTTTCGAAAAATAACTTCTTTCCTCAGCGTATACCCATAAAGATAAAATTTATGTATAAAAAAAGAATGGAATCTAAATATTTAACATTTCATTTTATGCTTTAAAACGCAGATGCAGATTAAACTCAAAACACGTTGCATAAAAGATCTTTACTTCATGTTAATTTAACTTTATTTTAATTTATTTCATTTTCTGTATGCATCGTGCCATGATTTCATTATTTTAAAATTTGATAAGATCACGTATGTTAATGAATAATTTCATTAATTATTCGTCTTCTATTTTTTAAAGCTATATATTAAGGGAAAAAAATACTTAATTAACCCATTGGGGAGAAAAATTGCTTTTGAAGTAAAAACATACAAAAGAATATAAGAATAGAATAATATTATGCGTTTAAAGCTCCCTTGATACGAAGAGTAATTTTTGTAATTTGTAATTAAGAAAAAGCTTAATAATTATTTCTGACATTTCAGGCAAATTTAAAATGAGTTTATAACGTGAAAAGAATAAAAATTCACATTCATGAATATTAAATTAAATAAAACATAAAAAATGGAATAAGTTTCTAATAGTATTCAAGCGCTAAAGAGAATTTCCTTACTAGTTTTTAATTTACAACGAACAAAGAACAGTAAATCAGTTAAATGCTCATACATTTTAATATGTTTAGCCCCTTTAAAAAAAAACAAAAAACAAATATCATATTTTCGTTTCTTCATTTCATCACAAACAACAAATTTTTAGAAAAAATGTCATGCTTTTCAAAATTTCATTTAAGAAAAAAAAAGCTTGAAAAAGCTCTTTAGACAATTAATTAAAAAAAGTTTTGTTTTATAACTATTTTAATTAAAATTTAATTGGTTAAAAAAGGTTATTTTTATTTACTATTTGAGGTTATTGTTCCATAAAATTAAATCTTTGGGAAAAGTTTAAGAATATAATTTTGTAGTAGAGTTTGAATTAATAAATTGATCTTTAAAAATGATAAAGGAATACAAATTCACATTCGTAAATACTAAATTAAATTAGGATTAAAAAATAGTAACCGAAGAACATTTTACTGTAATGTATTTTTTCCTTGTTTACACTATACGAATTACAAAATTGATAAATTAAAATCCCATTGACTTTAATATTAAAAACTATTATTAAGTTTTATTTCTTTATCAATTTTATTTCTTTACAGACAAAAAATTATTGAAAAAAAAATAAGCACCTTTTATAAAAGCATACTTACAAGGTTTACTTTTGCTTTCCCAAGCTTAAAATATACTTTGAGGCAATTACTTTTTAAGTATAATTTCGATGCACTGCAATTTTAATTCAAATTTAATCAACGGAAAAAAAACATAGTTTAATTTTCTTATTTATGTTTATTGTCAGTATTTATTTTATAAGAGTTTAAATGAATTTTTAAAAACGATAAATTGAAACAAAATTTAGACTCGTGGATATTAAACTAAATAAATTTGAAGAAGTGACATGTGATGTTAAAAAATTTAGAATAGTTTTTTTTTCGAATAAATTAGATTTGAGTACTTCCATGAGCACTTGTCGTATAAGTCCTATTTTTGATCGATGTTATTTTCGAAAGATTTGCTTGGCCTTATTCAATTAATGAGGCATTTCTGCTAAAAAAATTCACAATATCTCGCTCTAAAATACTGGTATTCAAAATCGTAGTATGTGATTCACACTACAAATGCTCATTGAAATAAACATTAGTAGTTACGTATAAGTTAACGCTCATCCTTTTAACAGTAGAACTATCACGAGCCGTCATTTTGAAGGCTATCATATGAATATGTTTCGGTTCAAAAGAGAAATTTGATTATGAAAAAAATTAATGCATAATTATAATTTCGATGCATTGCAAAATTATTTCAAGTTTAACTAACGAAAAAAAAAACAGTTTTATTTCCCTATTTAGGTTTGTTGTTAATAATTCTACTCTTTTTTTTATTCTTTTTTCCTTATTCTGCAGCTTAAATGGATGTTTGAAAATGACAAAAAAAAAAAAATCCATTTTAGACTCGTGGATACTAAACTAAATAAATTTGCAGAACTGAAATGTGATGTTAACAGATTTAGAATAGATAAAGTAAAGAATCTTGTAAAAAGACATTAACTATTTACAAGATATTATAAATAGTAGTAAGTCATAATACCAGGTTGTCCCTAAAGTTCGGCACCATACAAGCGTCGAAATAAAAAGCAATGGTATCAGAAACACAAAGTATTTTATTCAGCAAAATACAGGCCATTGTGATTCAGGACAGCTAGCCATCGTTGTGCCAAAAGTTCAATTTGGTGATGATACCATGAGGCAGGTTTCGAATCGAAAAACTGCTGACAAGCGTGTTTCACCTCGTCATAGTCCTTGAATTGTTTACCACAGAGGAAGTGCGTCATGGAACGAAACAAACCGTAGTCGGATGGGGCAACATCAGGGCTATAAGCAGGATGCGGAAGAACCTCCATGCAATCGAGTTCCGCGAGTTTCGCTTGCACTTTTCTGGAGCGATGAGCTGGTGCGTTGTCATGTTGCAGCAATACTCTCTTTCTGTTTGTGAGAGCGGGGTATTTCTGCACAAGTACAGCGTGAACACGCTCCAGTTGTTCGGCATAGAGGTCCCCTGTGACGGCACGGCCCTTAGGAACCAATTCGAAGTGAAGAATGCCATGGATATTCCACCAAACACACAGCATGACCTTTTTGCCGAATCTGTCTTGTTTCGCCTGGGCCTGGGTATCTTGACCTCGTTTTGCCCACTGTTTGCGATTGTCTGGATTGCGGAGAAACACCCACTTCTCATCCCCAGTAACGATGCGTTTCCAGAACCGATCATCCCTTGGGTTTTTCAAAAGTTCTTGACAGAGTTTCACTCTGTTCTCGGCCTGCAGTTCTGTCAGCTCATGTGGACTTTGTCTCGGTCGCTTATTACTGAAGTCCTGTTCAAGGAGCCTCCGGTGCACTGTATTTTTGGATACCCCTAACCTGTGGGCTATCACACGTGTGCTGGTTTGAGGTTCGGAAATGACAGCAGCTGCTACAGCGGTCCCAACATCCAATTTTGGCCGTCCACTTCGAGGCTGCTCTTCCAGGCTCAAATCGCCAGACGAAAAACGTTTGAACCACCGGGATGCTGTCGATCGATTGATCGTATCAGGTCCTTCAACTGCACAGATTTCCTCGCTAGCCGCTTTCGCACTTAGGCCTTTTTTCCATAGAAAACGAAGCACGGCACGTGTCGCGGTTTTTGAATCACACATCTTTCACGATTTCACACTACTACTACGGACGCTATTCTTCTCAATGAGCATACACACTATTCTATTACCTCTACCTGTTCACCTGGCGGCACTTTTTAGCGCATGCGCATCTTACTCTGTCGTCCGATCCACGTCGAAATCTGCATATTATTGATGGTGCAGAACTTTAGGGACAACCTGGTAGTAAGACATTAACTATTGCGCAATTATATTGCGCGAAGCGCTGTCTCGCTGTTCAGCTACCACGAATAGCGACAAACGACCACACCTACGACCCCAAAGCCTTGGACTCTAAATAGAAAATGAAAAAAAAAGTGAAGAAAAAACGACAGAAATTGAAAAACAAATTTAACAGAAAAAGTACACAAATTAAAGACATTGAAAAACGGTTAGTGAGTGGGCGGGGCTCTAAAACTAGCGATCGCCTCAGCCTTCAACCCGAATATATTTGTCTCGGACGGCGGTTGGGGTGGGTGGGTCAACCACTGTGGTGAGCGGCCCATGTTCGTCGACGATCTCTACCTACGCCTCGAATATTAAGACTCTCTTGCGCGATAGCGCTGTCGCTGACAAGCGACCATGAAATCGTCAAAATTCTTTCCTTAAATATTCTTCTCTTTATCTATTCTTAACTTTTCGAAAACTAATTATTTATAAACAATAACAAAATTATTTTATCAAAATTGTGATATTTCCCATCTTATTTGAAATATACATTGCATATGTATCTTCAGCAATTAAAAAAATATATAAAGTGTTTTAACCATTTAACTGATTAGTATTTTTGAAAAAAACTTTCAATAATGCCTATTTTTGGGTCTTTTACAGAATTTTTATTCTTTTACCACCCTTTTTTTTTCCCAAAACAGAAATTTTTGTCTAAATGAATCAGCAACACGTTCGGATTAAATATACAAAATTTACAATAAAATTTTACTGGTGATGATAATAATAAATCATGATTTGAAATTATATGCCCGTACCTGGTACGACAAACCATGAATGGCCAAAATAAGTACCCTAATTACGTACAGGCAAACCAGGGAAGCTGTTAATCTTTTTAGATATCTGTATAGATATATTGTGACGTTTTTAAATGTCTCTTTATTTTTCCATTGATAATATTATTATTATTATTTGCTAAATTTAATAAATGTATGTCTTAGTTATCTTAATTATGTTCGATGTATCTATAGATTTTTTTTTCAAAATGTTCCTTTTTTTCTGTTTTTAGGTGTTCCTGTACTCCTGGCTGTAGCTGGTGAAAAAGCATTAATACCATGTAACATTTCAACACCACTTTCAGAGGACCAGGTTTCTCTTATTCTCTGGTACAGAGTAGACATGCCCAATCCTATCTACACGTTAGATATACGGAAAAGAACTTTCAAAGACGCAAAACACTTCCCAAGTGCTGAAATAAAGGATAGGTCTTACTTTGATATTAAAAAGCATCCGCCTACTCTCGTTCTGCAGCCAGCTAGAGTGGAAGACGAGGCAGATTATAAATGCAGGGTTGATCTCAGGCGATCTCGAACACTTATTCTACACACCAGGCTGCAAATTATAGGTATGCTATTTTATTAATAATTTATTTATTTGAGTGGCATCTAGAATTTTAAAATCATGTGGAGAAAAATTGGTTAATTTATTTCTCAATGGAAACTGGAGTGATAGAATTATGTCTAGAATAATGGGTAAATCCATTTCAAATCACCGATAACTTGCTCGGTATTTTTAATTTTCTAAAATTTTTCACAAAGATTTCTCAAAGTATTCTGAGTTGATGATTAAAAACATAATGATTAAAAATAGGATTAAAACTTTTTAATCTTACAGTTCTTTTTAACAAACTATACGTGTCGAATAATGTGTTTTACGTAAAATGCTGCAACTGCGATACCAGTTCTGGTTTCATTTACTCTCTGGTACAGAGTAGACATGCCCAATCCTATCTACACGTTAGATATACGGAAAAGAACTTTCAAAGACGCAAAACACTTCCCAAGTGATAAAATAAAGGATAGGTCTTACTTTGATATTAAAAAGCATCCGCCTACTCTCGTTCTGCAGCCAGCTAGAGTGGAAGATGAGGCAGATTATAAATGCAGGGTTGATCTCAGGCGATCTCGAACACTTATTCTACACACCAGGCTGCAAATTATAGGTATAGTATTTGATTATTAATTTATTTATTTTAGTGGCATCTAGAATTTTAAAATCATGTGGAAAAAAATGGGTTAATTTATTTCTCAATGGAAACTAGAGTAATAGAATTATGTCTAGAATAATGGGTAAATCCATTTCAATTCACCAATAACTCGCTCGGTATTTTTAATTTTCTAAAATTTTTCACAAAGGTTTCTCAAAGTATTCTGAGTTGATGATTAAAAAAATAATGATTAAAAACAGGATTAAAACTTTTTAATAGTACAGTTCTTTTTAACATACTATACGTGTCGAATAATGTGTTTTACGGAAAATGCTGTAACTGCGATACCAGTTCTGGTTTCATTTACTCTCTAGTACAGAGTAAACATGCCTAATCCTATTTACACGTTAGATATACGGAAAAGGACTTTCAAAGACGCAAAAGACTTCCCAAGTGCTGAAATAAAGGATAGGTCTTACTTTGATATTAAAAAGCATCCGCCTACACTCGTTCTGCAGCCAGCTAGAGTGGAAGACGAGGCAGATTATAAATGCAGGGTTGACCTCAGGCGATCTCGAACACTTATTCTACACACCAGGCTGCAAATTATAGGTATACTATTTGATTATTAATTTTCTTCTTATTAAGTGGCAACTAAAGTCACAGAATCATGTGTTGAACAATGGGTCAATCCATTTCAAATCACCAAGATAATCTGCTCAATTTGTTTAATTTTCCAAAAAAATTTAACCATGTTTTCTTCATAGGTTTTTGAGTTTAAAAACATGCTTAAATACTTATGATCATACAGTTTTTTGACGGTGGTCAATTTTTAACAAACTACGCGTGTCGAAAAATGTAATTTACGGAAAATGTTGTAACTGCAACACCACTTCAGAGAAATAAGTTTCTCTTACTCTTTTTTAGTACAGAGTTGATATATCTAATGCTATCTATACAAATGCACGGAAAAGAACTTTCAAAGACGCAAAACACTTCAAGAGAGCTGAAATAAAGGATAGGTCTTATTTTGATATTAAAATCATCCGCCTACGCTTGTTCTGCAGCCAGCTAGTGTAGAAGACGAGGCAGATTATAAATGCAGGGTTGATCTCAGGCGATCTCGAACACTGTTTCTACACACCAGGCTGAACATTATAGGTATGGCATTTGATTATTAATTTAATTCTCAGTGGATTCTAGAGTCATAGAATTATGTCTAGAATAATGGGTTAATCCATTTCAAATTACCAAGATTGTCTCGCTCGATATTTTTAACATTTTTAAATTTTTTACAAAGGTTTCTGAAAGTTTTGTGAGTTTAGAAACATAATTATAATTTTTCGATCATATAGTTTTTTACATCGTTTATTTTTAACAAACTATACGTGTTGAAAAATATGTTTTACGGAAAATGCTGTAAATGCGATACCATTTCAGGTTTCTTTTATTCTCTGGTACAAAGTAGACATGCCTAATCATATCTACACGTTAGATATACGGAAAAGAACGTTCAAAGACTCAAAACACTTCCCAAGGGCTGAAATAAAGGATAGGTCTTACTTTGATATTAAAAAGCATCCGCCTACTCTCGTTCTGCAGCCAGCTAGAGTGGAAGATGAGGCAGATTATAAATGCAGGGTTGATCTCAGGCGATCTCGAACACTTATTTTACACACCAGGCTGAACATTATAGGTATAGCATTTGATTATTAATTTATTACTAGTGTAGATGCCCGTCTTAGGATGTTGGGTATAAATGGTGTCTTTCACATAAATTTGAAAAAACTGAGTAAAATAATTGACAATGTGGACGCGTTTAGAGGAGCAAAGTTCAGTTAGTTTGTGTTCTAATAAACAAGCTATTAGCATTTACAATACTTCTGGGTAAACCAGGATTTGCGGCTAATATACCATAGTAAAATTAAGATTTTTTATTAAAACAATATTTTAACAAATATGCAATAAAACTCCATCATTAAAAGTTCTGCTTCAACTATTGAAATAATACTAATGATTAATAATTGTTACTATTGTTACAGCACTTTGAAATCGCATTTTGTTCGTCTAACTCCCTCTTCCCACGGAAAAAAGGACAGATTGTCATTCTTCCTTTTTGTTGGTAAATTTCTGTTTCTGCTCTCAAGTTTCGGATGCATACAGACAACTTATCGATCTCGGTGGGAGCATCAATTCCATTGACAATTTTTGTAGGATAAAATCGATTTAGCTCGCGATGCGTTACAATGTGTTTTGTTATATGGAGATTAACTGGATGGCACCTAGTGTCATTGAATATTGAATCAGTCCATTTGAAATCACCAAGGGGGTCTCTCTCCATAGTTTTAATTTTCTCATCTTTTAACCAAATTTATCATGATCACTCTCTGAGAAGAAGCATCTAAAAATAACTGCAAATTTTGCTGCAATATTTTACATTCAGATTACCTTACTGTCTATTTGAAGTTAGCATTACTACAACAACTTTTGTTGTAATATTCTAATAGTAAGGGAATTTCTTAAGGATAAGCTTATTGTTTATTTGTAACAAAATGGAAGCATTTGTAATTAGGATACCAATAAATTTTAATGAAGCCTCTGCCTTTTTTTTACAGAGCCTTTTTGTTTGTAATGTAAAAATAATATGATGTTCATAATTTGCTCAAATTTTCATTCTCCGGAGGTACATGGGTTTCAAAGGTTGGAAAACCTTATTACCAGTATTATATATATATATCCAATATGTAAAACAATCAACAATAAACAATAGAAATTCATGTGAATTGCGCCGAAACGCTGCATTAAAACACATAAATTAAAAATATAATTTCAAATTTATCAATTTAGCAAGAACCAGCACACCCCCCTCACAAAACAAAAATCCCTTAAAATTAAAAATTCAACAATCAAAATACAAAAACAATAAGCTGCCAGCCTCGTCAGCGATGGGTTTTATTAGACAAAAGCAGCCGGACACTAGAGTTTACATAAACAAAATATATTTAAGTGGCAGTGGGTTTCGGCCAGAGTGGTGAATAGCAAAAAATCAGATGTTAAACACCTGATGGCTATAATTCACGCGCTCCGGCGTAGGGTCCGGTGGGGGAGCGCTGGCAGCTTATTGTTTTTGTATTTTGATTGTTGAATTTTTAATTTTAAGGGATTTTTGTTTTGTGAGGGGGGTGTGCTGGTTCTTGCTAAATTGATAAATTTGAATATATATATATATACATATATATATATATATATATATATATATATATATATATATATATATATATATATATATATATAGGATAAGTTTTTTTAAAGTTTATACTTTAAAGTTTAAGCAAATAAAAAACAACAACATTTAGACATTATTTTATAAAATTTTCACTCTCAAAACATTGAAAAATTTAGTCAATGGGTTTTGGTTCCGGAGATCCCTTAAAATAAAAAAAAGCATTCGTGGTGGTTACTGTTGCTAGTGAGCTATTTTCTTTAAATTCAGATTTTTTGATTCGCACCACTTTTTTGAATTGTCAAAACTTTCCTTGTTATCGACAAAAGTATTATGTCATTACATATGGCAAATTTTAACATTTCAAAAAAGTGATGCCGATCAAGAAATCTGAATTTTAAAAAAGTACTAGTAGCAACACGAAGGTGGTCACGATAGACATAAAATAGATGAGGGTGATGAGTTGTCAGGGAAAAATACAGTCGAAAAAGAAGGAAACTACCAGTATTTTCTAATCGAAAATACTTAGAACAATATAAACGCATTAAAAAGTCGAATTTTTCTTTAACAAAATACTGGTTTTTAAACATCTTTAATGACTGTGTTTTCCCCAGATCACTCACCGCACTGTAAATTTATCTGTAATTAAAATATTAAACTTTCTCTGTTTATGGATAAGTATAGCTTGTGACTAAACGAAAAATTTACATAAAATTTGAAATTTACATTTTTGACTGATTTGTATATTTTTGGCTAAACATTGTTATTTTTCTTACAATTTACAATCCGTATATCCTTGTAAAATTAGCTGTAATCGAAAAAAATAGTCCTTAGTTCATCACTATCAATTCCATTTTGAAGAAATGTGCAAAATTTTAATAAGATCAGTGAATTAGTATTGAGATATTGTATCCACCAACTTATTTATTTATTTATTTATTTATTTATTTGAAAAAAGCGTTTTTAAGGAAAAATAATATATTTCTATCGATTCCAGCCATTCTAACCGAATGAATAGAATTTTCAAAGGCCTTCTAAAATTTTACTTCGATTAAGCTAAAACTTCTGTAAAATATTCTACACATATTGTACTGATACATAAAAAAATGATTTTTTTGAAATATTTAAACCTATCAAACCCCTTAATTCCATTCATTAGAAACTTTAGTGAGTATTAATAACAATTATTTGAAAATAGCCTTTCTTTTTAGTGCCTCCTGGACAGCCAATCATAATGGATGAAAATGGAAAACGATTAATCGATATCATTGGACCATATGATGAAGGAGCTTTTTTAACCCTTGCTTGTGAAGTAGATGGCGGTAAGGCATTAAAACATATTCCTGTGTCTCATATAAAATTCATATTACATTTAAATTCATATAATTTTTGGTCAATGTTATCTCCTGTTCGAAAAAAATGCTGGTTCAGTATAGCTGTTTATATATACACTGGTGTCCAAAAGTTAAACGTAATTGGTAATTAAATAAGTAATAAAAGAAATATAATTTGAAATGTGGTAAACCTCCAGGTGTGTAAACAAAATAGAACGCGTCATATATTTTCGCGAAGAGTTTTCCCCGAAATCGAGCAGGGGACCGTCAACAAATTGAAAAAGAACAAAGATCGTTTGGATATCCCTGTCAAAACTAATCTAGCAAAAGCGTTCAAACTACACATTATGATTAAGTGGCTTATTGTAATGTACTGTGTTTATTTTTATAAGGATAGTATGTATACTCGTAGAGAAATTAAGGTTTTTATAAAAACAGTCCTAAATTTTTTCAATTTTTTTGCTTATAATTTGCAGAGTTCTCAACATAAAATAATGTTCTTTTCTTAAAATATGACAAACATCATTGTACACAATACCCTGTCATCAGAATTAAAAAATAATAAAAATTGTATGACAAATGAGCAAGTTTACTAAATAATTTTTTACTGCGCATGCGTGAACGCTATTAAAATTTCATTTGCATATTATGTTAGTGCAATGTATAGAGCAACTTTTGTGAAAGTCTCTAAAACATAGCTTAAAAATTCTGAAAATTATCGTTGTTAGTATGAGATCAAAATCCTTTATACCCTAAATGAAGCAAAAAGTTGAGGAGCTGCATCCATATTCCATTGTTTAGTGCCTACACAATATAGCACGTACTTTATTTACACTATATTTGGATGAAACCCCTGATTTTTTTGCTTCCTTTTAGGAAAAACGGATTTTGAGTTGATTCTATAGACGATCATTTTCAGAATTTTCAAGCTATGTTTTTGAAATTTTTACAGAAGTTGAAAAAAAAATCAAAAAGTTGGAAAAAAAATCGATAGGGGTTTTTTAGAAGGGCAACCCCGTTTAGATTGCAATGAACTAACTTCATTTTTCTTGTGTTTATCAATACAATAGCAAACAGAACGGCGTGAAATACCCAACTGAATAGCAATTTCTCTCTGATACATTGGAATTGCGGAATAATAAAGAGATACAATTTGACGTGCTACTTCTTCATTGATTAGATTCATCAAAAACGGATTTTTTCTTTAGTTTAAACGCTTTTTTATAGACTCTGAGTAAAAGGAAATGCAATTTAACAATAAAACGAGTGTAATCCCGTCAAATTCGACGAATGAAATATTTAAAAGACCCGATCGTTTTGATTTTAAAAAAAGCAAAAATAATTACATTATTGAATAAATATATGATAAATATATTTACAAACTTAAATGTCAAGTTTGCCAGTTACAATTTTGCATGCAAATATTCGCACAATTTCAGTTAAAATTGTAATCTGAGTGCCGGCGAAGTCCAGAAATTTTATTTTATATACACTCACAAAAAAATAGTTTTATTAAAAATAATAATAATAATAATTTCATTTTTACTGTGACATTATTTTCACTAACTGAAGTCATCTGAAAGTAAAATCTCGGTGTCCATAATGAAAAGAAGTATTGAAATGTAATATCGTTTACTACCAGGTTATCCCATCGACCAAAAATTTTCCGCCAAACTATAAGATTAAATGCCAATAATGGATGATCGTGAATGTCACATTCAATGACATTAAATACGATTCATGTGTTTAAAATGTCATTAAGTGATTTTTATTTCGACTTTTTATTAATATTTTTATTAATATTCTACTAATTACTAATATTCTACTGTTTTTTTCGTTATTTGAAATAAAAATTATGTCAATATGTATAATTTGGCTATTAGTTTGGCGATTTGTATAATTTGGCGAAATTGTTCGACGGGATAACAGAGTAGTACCTAATATCGTTATAAGTAAAAATGCGATGTTTTAAATAATGACGTCATTTTCTCTTTAAATGCTTTTTAAAAGTTACTGTTATTAGTAATATGAAAAAGGTATCCGTAATAATATTGTAATTCCCATTTATCTGGTAGCTGAATGACATAATTTTCCTCATTTGAAAATTTTCTTATTTTGCTTTAGACATTAATTTTTATCATATATTATTTTCTGTTATTTTATTTACATTATTAATATTATTTCCCAGTAAATATATTTTTTTACCTCAATTAGTGCATATCGCAATCATTTTGGAAAATAAATTTTTATTATCGAGAGAAAAGCTAAACTGGATTGCCACCATTTTGAAGAAATATCGTAAAAAGCATTTAAAATTAAAAATAAAATATAAAAATGGAAATTAATTAAAAAATAACTAAAATGGGCACAACTACAAATAAATAGCTTTCATTTAAAAAAATAATTATCAAAATCGGTTGAGTAGAAAATGCAGGGCTGATGACACGACTTTTTTTAGCTTGTCTGAAAGAAATAGCATCGGAGGCTAATAAACCAACCTTTTTTATCAAGGAAAGTGTTTTACTTCTTTAGAAAAAAAATATGTATATATTGTACAATTTAGCAAACTAAAATATTTAAGTACATTCAAATTTAAAAATACAAAGTAGCTTAAGTGTTTATTTATCGTCTTGGATTACAAAGGGATTTTTTTTCGGCCCTTTAATGGTTGGCTTTATGGGATGATTTAAGAAACAAAAAAATTAAGTTTGAATAAGGTAATATAAGAATTAATTCATTTATATTAATAAATTCTAGTAAATGTTTTTAGAAATGAATATTTCAGAGTGTGTTTTTCATGGAAAACAATTTGAGAAACAAAAGACAGTCACTTAAAAACAAAATCATTGTATATTTTTGGCACAAGTTTTGTATGAATAAAATAAATACTAATTTATTCTATTAAGTTAAGAGTTTTTATTTATGTAGAGAAAAGAAAAAAATACTCACTTCAATCAACTAAAAATTTCGAATACAGTGAAATTTAGGAGACATACTGAAAAGTAACAGTCGCGACCTAATATTAGATACAGGGATGAGAGTGCTCCGTCCAAAATGACTTATTACTACCACTAAATTTTATTAGGATTTCTGGCATTATTTAATGCAAAATTCTAAGAAGTTATAAACCAAGGTATACTTTTAAAATTTTTTGGTAGTAAACGGTCATTTGGATCGGAACACTCTCATGCCTGTAGATAGAAATTTTTCTTTCGCCATTTATATTTAATTCTATGAGATGATTTACTGATACAATCATATTTTTCACACGTATGTTTAATCATAGTAATTTTTCCATTAGTCACTTTAAAAAAACTATTTTATAACAAAAAATTAGGAGGTAAAAAATTTTTTGTAAATACATTCAGAAACAAGCGAAAAAAATTATACAGTATTATAAGAACATTTATAATAAAAGCAGGTCATAAAAAAATCATTCTAAGTTTAATTTTTATTTAAACAATAGAAATGCTAATGTTTTACATTAAGGGAAGTGTTTAGCTTCTATAAAGAAAAAATGTACATATTGCACAATTTAAGAAACTAAAATTATTAAGTGGAATGAAATCCAAATATACAATGACGCTTAAGCATTTATTTATCGTCTGGGATTACAAAGGGAATTTGTTTGGCCCTTAATTGTTGGCTTCATGAGTTGATTTAACGAACAAAAAGAATTTTAAAGTTTGAAATAGAAAGAGAATATAAGAATTAATTCATGTAAAATTAAAAAATGTCAGTAAATGTTTTTAGAAATGAATATTCAGAGTTCCATTTACATGGAAAACAACCTGAGAAAACAAAAACCTATCATTTTAAATATATTTTTGTGACAAATTTTGTCTCAATATAATAATTACTAATGTCTTCCATTAAGTTAAGCGTTTTTGCCTATGCAGAGAAAAGAAAAAAAATACTCACTTCAATCAACTAAAAATTTCTAATACAGTGAAATTTCGAAGACATACTGAAAAGTATCATTTGCGACCTGATATTAGATACGAAATTTCTCTTGTGCCATTTACATTTAATTGTATGGTTTAATTGTACAATTGTATATAATTTAATTGTACAATTTTAGCAACTTAAATTTTTAAGTGCAATGAAATCCAAAAATACAAAGAAGCTTAACTATCTAGGATTACAAAGGCAACATTTTCATTCACTTATGGTGATCTTTACGAGATGATTTATCGGACAAAAAGAATTTTAAAGTTAAAAAAAATAATATACGAATTAAGTCATTTATATTAATAAATGTCTGTAAATGTTTTTAGAAATGAATATTTCACAGCATTTTTTTGCTTGGAAAAAAATCTGAAAAACAAAAACCAGTCATTTAAGGGCAAAGTTATTATAAGTAAATGTTTGTCACAAGTTCCGTCTCACTAAAATAAATACTAATGTATTCTTCTAAGTTAATTGTTTTTACTTATGTAGAGAAGAAAAAAATACTCATTTCAATCAACGAAACATTTCGATTACAGTAAAATTTAGAACACACATTGAAAGGTACCAGCTGCTGCCTAGTATTAGATAAAGAGTTTTTCCTACGGCATTTATATATTTAATTATATGAGATGTCTTTACGAAACAAAAAGTAGTTTATGGCGAAAAAAATTAAAAAATCATTTATTTTAATAAATAGTATTTAAAAATAATTTTTATTCCCTTACGGTGGTCTTTACGAGATGATTTATCGAACAAAAAGAATTTTAAAGTTTGAAAAAATTCAAATACGAATTAAGTCATTTATGTTAATAAATGTCAGTAAATGTTTTCAGAAATGAATATTTCACAGTATTTTTTTGCGTGGAAAAAAATCTGAAAAACAAAACCAGTCATTTAAAGGCAAAGTTATTATAAATAAATGTTTGTCACAAGTTTCGTCTCACTAAAATAAATACTAAAGTATTCTTCTAAGTTAATTGTTTTTACTTATGTAGAGAAGAAAAAAAATACTCACTTCAATCAACGAAACATTTCGATTACAGTGAAATTTAGAACACACACTGAAAGGTACCAGCTGCTGCCTAGTATTAAATAAAGAATTTCTCTTACGGCATTTATATATTTAATTCTATGAGATGTCTTTACGAAACAAAAAGTAGTTTATGTCGAAAAAAAATTAAAAAATCATTTATTTTAATAAATAGTATCGAATAATAATTTAAACTAGTCGAATGTGTTGTTCCCATTCCATGATATTTATCAAAGTATAAACGAATCTGAAGATTGATGTAAATTTGTGCATCAATTCTTGAGATAGTGATTGCGGGTATGGGGAAAATTTCAGATTAGCAGCGATATAATTTGGGCGATTGACACAAAAATATAAAAAGAACCCAATACACATAAAAAAAATTAACTGAATCTGAAATTTGATGAAAATTAGTGCATTAGGTCTTGAGATAGGTATTGCGGGAATCGGTAAAAATTCAGCATAGCAGCGATACATTTTGGGCGATTGACATTAAAACATAAACAGACCCAATTCACATGAAAAGATTGATTGAATCTGAAGTTTGATGAAAATCCGTGAATTAATTCTTGAGATAGAACTAATATGATAATCGCGATAAATGAATCACAGCAGTGTCAACTGTAAAGCGTTTTAGACCAAATTTTTCACCATTAATTTATACAAGGTTGAACCCGTGAAATTTTGACGAAAGAAAATGTTTAAGAAAGAACTGTTTCATTAAGTTATAATAAACCTACAAAATTAGTTATAGTAAAAAATGCATTTTATATTGGTACGTCCAACTCTTAAACAAACGATATTTATCGTCAAATTAACAAAATACCATTTCTAGAAAACGCAGTTGTAGAAATTGTTAAAATTAAACTTTAATCGTATATGTAAGCAGTAAAAAATAATAAAAATATATTATTATGATAAAGTTTATCAATTAAGGTTTTTATGCTAGTATTCCAAAATGATGAAAAGCAAAATTTATTCAACTTTGACTCAATCATAAAATTTTTTCCCCGTGAAATCTAAACCTGGCATCATTTTCACCATATCAAAGTTTACAAATATACATTTCACATCTGTATTCATGTTTTAAAAAAATGGCATTCTTATTTGATAATTTTGATTCAAAATTTGAAGTCTCAATGCTATTAGCTAAAATAGATATTAAACTGTTGATATTCTTTTACGTGTAAATCAAATTTTGTAAATGAAGTCGAAATTCATCGGGTTTTATTACAGAAAATATTTTATTTTTTATTTTTTCCCTTTTAATGAGAAAATGTCAACATAATAATACAGCACTCATTTTTTCCCCATTTTTCCTTTGCTTTAAATAGAATGGAGTACTCCTGTTGCTACGATTAGAAAAGAGGTATTAAAAGCAACAAAAAAATTAATATTTCAAACACAGATTAAGATAGAGCTTTCAAACAAATTTCATTTAAAAGAACATTTTTTTTCTACACGATGGTGCAAAAATTGAAAATGTGCGACAGTATGAAGTTTAAAAACTTTTAGTAACAAAAATTGCAATACCGAAATTCATTTAAAATTTGAAAGTGCTGCCATGCGCAAAATGACGTATGCTTTACGCACACATACGTTTGACGTTTATAATATAAACTAGGCACTACCAAAATATAATTCTTCATCAAATTTGATGCTATAGCTTTTGAGATACATGGGCCGCAAAATATATATCACAAACAGACAGACAGATTCACAGAGAGACATTTTGTAAAAACATGTTTTTTGACCGCTAAAATGTGTAAATTCGACAAAAATCAGAATTAGAAAATTTACACGAATACAATAACTTTCTTTTTGTATGGATAGAAGAAAGTAAAAAGATTTCAATCGGTCGGTTTCAAATTAAATCAGTCTAGAATTTATGGTGAATATTGAATTACAAACCACACATATTATATTAAATATGCATTAAGAACGAGAATTTTCAGTCGTTAAATGACATTATCACTTTTACAATTTTATTTCTTTTATCTGTTCGCGCCATATTTTTTTCGTGGATGTTTCACGAAATGCAATATTAAAGAGACATTATTTTTCCCTTTTAACATCTGGTTCAAATGATTGAGAGATTTACTTGATAAGTTCTTCTATTTTAAACGAAAAATTATGTATGCAGTCTAACATGCATTGATTATGTAATCGTGTATTAAGTTAACCCTTTAACGCACAGTGTTGCCTGGTCGGCAACACCTAAAGTCCCACCTGTTTAGAGACACAAAACTCCGTGAATATTTTAAAAACTACTCTAATAGCTACTTTAAATCTTTCTTATGAGTTCTAGATGGCAGCACCACAGAGATCAAACTCTACTGTTTTTAAATAAAAGGTAAAATGTTTCACTGTAATACGCGCTTCACAGAAATGCTCTTCTCACTGCGCTTATCAATGCTTTACTTATGGGAGGTTACCACTTCGGCAACAGCTGTATAACTAAAATGGTTAGTGCAATCTTTACAAAACAATACCTTTGTACTCCTCTAGGCCTAAATAGATTGCCTAACTTTTTTTCTTTAAATTCCAACTTTAAAGAGTAGCGCGCCAGAAAGGGTTAACATATAATCATATGCAAAATTGTAGTTGAGAATGCAAACCATATTTTCAGAGATATAATTCAGATCTTGAAATGTATTTTCTTTCAATTAAAAATAATAAAGAATTACTCATAGAAAGTATATGATGAGATACACAATACAACATATAAATATGCATAGTTCTAAAACATTGTTATAAATGATATATAAACACATAAGAACTAGTCGGATGTGGCAATCCCAAGACTTTCTTCATATAGAAGAAAGTCTTGGAATAGCTGGGAATGCATTTATGTATCATTTATAACAATGTTTTAGAACTATGCATATTTACATCCATCACACATGTTAATATTCCAAAATTCGATACCACAGTGCCAAAATTAAATGACAATATACATTCAATGTGCGGATTCTAAAGATATTAAATTCTGTGCATTCGTTCTTGAAATAGGACTATTGTGAATATTGGGAAAAATGCTGCATAAAAGCCCCACAAATAGGACAATTTACACCAAAACATAACCAGCAATAATATTTATCAAAGTACAAAAGCATCTGGAATTTGATGAACATTTGTGCATTGGTTCTTAATTGTGAAAATTTCAGAATAGCATTCATATATTTTCGGCGAATGACCGAAAAACGTAAAGAGACCCAATTCACATCAAAATAGTAATTAAATGTAAAGGTGGATGAAAGTCCGTGCATTAATAATTGTGATGGAGTTAATGCGGCAGTCGTGAAAAATGCAGAATACAGTTTAATCTATTAAGCGTGTTGCACCAAAAATTAATCGGCATCAATTTATCCCAGCAACTACTTAAATATTACTTTTTATTAAACTCGGTGGATTAGTTACTAAGAAATAGTGCCCACAAAATATATGTCACATACAGACAGACATTTTGTTAAAACATGTTTTCTGATCCCTAAAATGTGTAAACTTGTCAAAAATCGGAATTAGAAAGTTTACATGAATCCAATAACGTTCTTCTTGAATAGATAAAAGAAAGTAAAAAAGTATTACAAATGATCAGTTTTAAATTAAATCAGTCTAGAATTTATGGTGAATACTGAAATACAAACCACACATATTTGATTAAATATGCATTAAGAATGGGAATTTCTACTTGTCAAAGGACATTATCACTTTTACGATCTTGTTCTTTTTAACTTTCTGTGCTATACATTTTTCGTGACCAGGTTTTTGTGAATGGTTCGATAAATGCAGTATTCAAGACACATTAATGAAACATTATTTTTCCCTTTTAACATCTGCTTCAAATGGTTGAGAGGTTTACTCGATAAGGTATTATATTTTAGATGAAAAATTATGAATGCAGTCTATCATGCATTCATTATGCAATCATATATTGAGTTAACATATAATTATATAGAAATATGTAGTTGATAACATAAATCATATTTTGAGAGCTATAATTCAGATTTTGATTTATTTTTCTGAATTTAAAATAAAAGAGAAATACTCATAGAATATATATGATAAAAAAAATAATTATAGCTTCTAAAATAGGCATAGTATTCAAACTTTTCAGAAATTTAACGATAGTGCAAATTTTATTATCACTCTTTTATTCCCTTTATGTGGTGCAGTTTTCATGGTGTAATTTTCATAAATGATATACGAAGTAAAATTTTTAAGAAACTTCATTACAGATTTTTGTTTCATCGTCGGATTAAAGAAGCTACGTAATGTAAAATTCATAAAAAAAAACAAAAAAAAATGCCTTTTTTATTTGCATATTGTTTTGAATGAAAACTGAACAAGATGTCATTGAACTGAAAATAATGTCTTATTTTATAATATAAATTCAGTTTTTAAAACCCCTAAAATGTGTAAATCTGTCAAAAATCGGAATTTAAAAGTTTACACGAATATAATAACGTTCTTCTTATAGAGATAGATGATGGTAAAATGATTGCAAATGGTCGGTTTCAAATTAAATCAGTCTGGAATTTATGGTAAATAATGAATTACAAACCATACATATTTTATTAAATATGCATTAAGAATGGGAATTTTCAGTCATCAAATGAGATTATCACTTTTACGATCTTGTTCCTTTTATCTTTTCTTGCTATATATTTTTCGTGACGAAGTTTTCGTGAATGTTTCACGAAATGCAATATTCAAGAAACATTAATGAGACATTATTTTTCTCTTTTAACATCTCCTTCATAAGATATATTTGTTAAAAGATGTACTTTATAAGGTATTGTATTTTAAATCAAAAAATTATGTATGCAGTCTATCATGTATTCATTATGTATTCGTTTATTAAAATAACATATAATCAAATCATACGGAAGCATGTAGTTCTAAATATACACCATATTTTGAAGAGATATAGTTTTGATTTTGAATTAGTTTTTTGGATTTAATGCAAAAAAGAATTTCTCATAGAACATATATGATAGCAAACCAAATATATCTTCCAAATTATGAATAGTCCTGAAATTTTTCAGTAATTTAACGGTATTGTAAATTTTAACAACCTGTTTCTATTCCCTTTACCTGTAGTTTACATAAATGATATACGAAGTAAAAATTTTAAGACTTAAATACAGATTTTTTTTTTCAACGTCGGATTAATGAAGCTAAGTAATTTAATCCATGGCAAAAGAAAATAATAATAAAATAAAAAAGGACGCCCTTTTTATTCGCAAATTCTTTAGAATAAAAAACAAACACAGACATCATTAGACTGAAAATAATGTATTTTTTTATAATGTAAATTCCGTTTTTGAAACGCCTAAAATGTGTAAATCTGTCAAAAATCGCAATTAAAAAGTTTACACAAATCCAATAACGTTCTTCTTGTATATATAGCAGAAAGTAAAAAGATTGCAATCGGTCGGTTTCAAATTAAATCAGGCTAGAATTTATGGTGAATACTGAATTTCAAACCACACATGTTTCATTAACTAAGCATTAAGGATGGGAATTTTCAGTCGTCAAATGACATTATCACTTTTACGATCTTGTTCTTTTTAACTTTTCGTACTATATTTTTTTCGTGACCAGGTTTTTGTGAATGTTTCAAGAAATGCAGTATTCAAGAGACATTAATGAGACATTATTTTTACCTTTTAACATCTACTTCAAAAGTTTGAGAGATTTACTTGATAAGGTATTATATTTTAGATGAAAAATTATATATGCAGTCTATCATGCATTGGTTATGCAATCGTATGTCAAGTTAATATATAATCATATAGAAAGTTGTAGTTGTTAACATAAACGATAATTTGAGAGATATAATTCAGATTTTGATTTTTTCTGAATTTAAAATAAAAAAGACTTTCTCATAGAATATATACCGGGTGCCCAGTAAATGACTGACCCATTTTGAATGTAAATAACAAAAAACTGTTTGAGATAAAAATGCGCGGCTTGCTGTATTGTTATTAGAATATAAATAAATTTTAAAATATGCACTTTGTTAATGTAATATAATAATATTTAAAATAATATCTCAGTCTCAAGACTGAGGATATGAAGTATAATACAGATGGTTCAATCATAAATATTATTTTAAATCACTTTCCAAACAACGTACCCTATTTCTGAAGCTGATTCGAGATTCGATTCAACATATAGATTCAGATTCAACCGAAAATCTCATATTTATGAAAATTAGAGTCATGTCTCTATTCAAACAGCCTGTTACCGCCAGCGCGATATTTTTTTCCGAAATTTGAACTATATTAACAAAGTACATGTTTAAAAATTTATTGATTTTCTAATAACAATACCGCAAACCGCGCATTATTTTCTCAAACCGTTTATTTGTTATTTAAGTTCAAAATGGGTCAGTTATTTACTGGACACCCGGTATGATAGCAAACCAAACATAGCTTCTAAAATATGCATAGTGCTGAGACTTTTCAATAATTTAACGATAGTGTAAATTTTAACAGCCTGTTTCTATTCATTTTACACGGCATCCAACTTCATGCCATAGGTGTGGTGTGGTTCATGGTGTAGTTTCCATAAATGATATACGAAGTAAAATTTTTACTTCATTATTGATTTTATTTTCAACGTCGGATTAGGGGCCGTTCTTAAATGATGTCAAGTTTGGACGGGGGAGGGTGGTTCGAGAATTTGTGACAGTTTGTGACGTAGGAGGGTGTAGGAAGTGGTAAAAATAAATGTGACATCACACATTTTGGTTAAATAAAATTTTTAAAAATCAGCAGATCAAATTTCTAAGTTATTTTGAAATTAAAGTATTTTGTGTTCATAAACTTAAGACAAAATTTAAATCCAAGTATGCTATTAAATTCCATTGTAATTTCAAAACACTACTCTTTCAATTGGTCTTCCATATTAATAATTTACCACTACTGTGTATTAATTATAATTTTTGTTGGAAATTTTCATTTGCTCTTTCGTATTAATATTGTATTACTACTGTATTTTAATTACAATTTTTGTTGTAAACCTTAATCTTTTTTCATTCAAAATAAGTAAACAAATCAGTTTTATTATTATTCTCACAAAAGTCATTAAAACACGCAGTTAAAGTTAAAAAAATAAAATTTGAAATATGACCTATAACATTGGGCTTTGTTTCTAAACTGCAAGTATATAGTATAGATATATATAATATAGCATGACTTGTAACAAGGTGGGGGAGGGGTAAAGGAGTACGGTGAAATATAATACCGTTTATGGACAGCTCCTAAGCCACGTGATGTACAATCCATGGAAAAAAAAGGTACGCTCATTTTGATTCGAATATTGTTTAGAATAAAAACAAAACATAGATGTTATTAGACTAAAATAATGTATTTTTTTATAATATGACTTCAAATTTTTAAGGGGGCTCAAGGGTTGAAAACTTTTCAAAAAATCGATTTTTTTATGATCTAATTTGGTTTTTCATTTAATTCTTAACTCAATGCAAAAAACCGCATAAAAATATTTGCATTTTTAACGGAGTTATAAGCATTTATATATCAACACTTTCATTGCCGCATCCATATAATTTCAAGTTTAAGTCGCGTTTTCTCACAACTTGATCTTTGATGACTAACACCAAGATTTAAAAAAAACTATTTAGTGGAATGGCTTATTTTTTTTTCGCATATAACATCATTAGCTTAATTAATTTATTTTAGATAGTTTAATATTTTGAGTATTTTTAATGGAAAAAAAGTTGTATTTTTTAGGGTTTTTTTTTTTTAATTTTCAACTGTGAGAGATTATTTAATGCTGTTTTTAATAAGTGATAGTTATATCCTTAATTCATAATCTAGATTATGATGTTATATGCATGCAAAAAAATCAAGCCATTCCATCAAATAGTTTTTTTTTTTAAATCTTGGTGTTAGTCGTCAAAAATCAAGTTTTGAGAAAACACGACTTTAAGTTGAAATTATATAGATGCGGCTATGTACGTATTGATATATAAAGGCTTATAACTCCCTTAAAGTGCTAAGATTTTTATGCGGTTTTTTGCATTGAGTTAAGAATTAATTGAATAATCAAACTAGATCATAAAAAAATCGATTTTTTGAAAAGTTTTCAAAACCTGAGCCTCCTTATGTAGGTATCTTTTGCACATTAAAAAACACCAATCATATTGTTAAATCTATTTATGCAACATTAAATTGCCTTAGATTAAGTGAACCTTAGATTAAAGGTACATTATACATTATTTTACTTTAATCTTCATAGAGTTATATTAGAAAAAATATTTTAGTGCACATCCATATTTTTAGAAAAAAAAAAGATTTTACTTTGAAAGTATTAATATGCATAAGTTAGAAGAAAATTTTAAAATTGCCAAATCTGACTAGTTTTAAATTCATACTTAGAAAACATTTAGAATTATAAAACCGTGGGAAATTTCAGATAGTTAAACGTTATTACTAACCTACTGCAGTTGTTAAAATTGCTTCCAAACATAAATTTTTGCAAAAAATAGTTTTTTTTCCTCGAATGAAAATATTAAAAATTAAAGTTTATAAAGCATTAGCCGAGGTTAAAAAGAAAGAAAATATGTCAGCGGATTACTGCTCGACACCTTAGTGCTGAAATTATCAATACTCAAGAAAAAAGGGATAAAAATCACGATTTTGTTTTATCGGATTTGGTATTTTAGTAAAAGTAACTTTTACACATTTTTGATTCTATCCAGAGTTTTCAAAGTATACGAGTATAGAAAACTTACAATATTTATTATTATTATAAATATCTTTCTTGTATAAAAAGTACATGTTGGGTAGTGTTGCCAGTACAGGTGCAGATTCCCAAAACGTTAAAGCAGTTAGCGGCTTCTAAACCTAAATATTTCAATCGCCTCCAGGATTTATTTTCTAACAAAAATTAAGAAACAATGTGAAACTACGCAGAAACAACGCAAATTTCGTCAAAAGATCGCAGAAAGAAAGCATGTTTCATCAAAGAATTGCAAAAACTCCGCGATTTTTGTCAAAGAATTTTTAAAAATCGCAATTTTGGTTAGGGGATCGCTGTAAAACACGCGATCGCTGTAAAACATGCGATTGTCGACAGAGGATCGCGAAAATCGTGGGATTCTTGTCAGAGGATTGTGAAAAAAAAATCGCTATTTAGTCAAGTGATCACGATAAAAAATGCTGAATTCACCAAAAGATGAAAACTAAAAATTAGCCACCAAGCATAAAATTTTAATCGCCATGTGGTGACAGCTAACCGTGAATTTCAACCTATGGTTGCCAGGTGTCCCGCGTAAGTTGGGCTCCAAATGTTCTGGACACCAATATTATAAAGTATTTTCCTTCGCCACATCTACCCTAGTAGCAAACCAATATTGGTTCAACATTGAACCAATATTTCCTTTACTGGATATATTGCTAATAAAACGCGAATATTGATTATATAAAGGCATTTTATTAGAAATATTTCCAATGAATTCCCAATATTGTACAAATGTTGGCGTTACATTGGAAATATTTCCAATGACTTCCCAATATTGTACAAATGTTGGCGTTACATTGGAAATATTTCCAATGAAACCCTAATATTTAACCAATATTGGCGTTTTATTTACAATATTTGAAATGAAACCCCAATATGGGCATAATATTGGCTGCAAGTATTGGCTAAATAAGGGCAAAATGTAAAAACCCAAATATTGGAGCAATATTTCATGCCAGTATTGCTCCAATGTGCCAACATTGCTCCAAAATATAGCCAATATTGTCCCAATATTGTTTGATTACCAGGGTAATTGTAGAAATATCAGCGATTACAGATAGCGAAAGATCTAAAAATTTAGTGTCCAGAGAATTTGGAGCCCGGATTTTTGGGGGACACTTTCCAACACAAATACTGTGGGAATTTTTATGCTACATTTACATTTCAAAATGTCAGGTTTTACACTTTCTTTTACCAGTGCTCTTAGATTATTTAATACAATAAGATAATTATGAATAAAATGATGTGATTATGAATCTTTTTCAGGAGATCCTTCGCCGGAAGTGACGTGGTGGCGTGGAACGGCCTTACTCGACGATACATACAACGTTACTCCTCAGGGACAAATAAGAAATGAATTGTTCCTTTTTGAACTCCGACGTTCTGATTTATTGGCGGAGTTCACTTGTCAAGCTTCCAATACAAACCTTACAAGACCTAAGACAAATGCAGTGAGAATCGATATAAACTGTAAGAATTATATCTATTGTGTATACTTCAGAAATAGCATAACTTTTAACTTTTATTGATTAACACTTTTATATATGAATCAGAGATCTGCATGTTTACACTGTTAAAAATAAATCTGTGAATTCACGGTGAAACTACTGGCAGCAAAGCAGCCGAATCTTTACCGTTTCGTTAGTAGATTTTTTATTTTGGGAAATAAAAGAAAGGAAAACTCCGTTTGAAGAAGCAGTAGCATTCTGTTACAAGGTTTGATTTTTAATAATAATAATTTAACATAATTTTTAAAGTTAATAAATCGATTAATCGTCAAAAAATTCAAAATTTTCGAGTGAATTTAAGCTGCTGTACTATTTTATTTAAATTTTATTCCGTATAATTTACTTCAAGCCGTCCTGTGGATCGAACTCGAGATCTTTTGATAGCGGAACAAATCCTTATTGACTGAGCGAAAGCTGCTGATGCCGACTTGTACAAATTATGTCTTTTATGAGTTAGTGGAAAAATCTGTTATTCTTTTTTTAAAATTTACTTTCAAATGTATTCGTTAGAATATTTGTGAACGGTGTATTTTATTTTATTTTAGACTGATGCATAAAACTTATTGTTTTTTAAAATCAATTTTCATTTTTAACGAGTTTAAATAAAAAAAATCACTGGTTTTTTTTTTTCGTTTTTTTTTTTTTTTTTTTTTTTTTTTTTTTTTTTTATAAATGAATTAATGAAAACAAATATTCATTCTTTTACAAAAATAATGTTATGGATAAATTTTTGAAATTGTCGTACACTATTTATTTATTTATTTATTGGCTAATTAGTTAAAATATTTTTTAAAATAAGAAATAAGAGAAATTTAAACAGAAAAAATGCAATTTAAAAGGGTTTTTTTATGCTTTCATTATTTCATCGCGCCAGTGGGATTCGAACCCACAACCTGCCCTCGCAGGCAATCAGCAGCGCGGTGCCTTGACCACTCGGCCACGGAGCTCCCCAGGGACCGCAGTGTCTCTGTTTTTTGTTTCTATTTCCACCTATTTCGTTATTTTCAGGCTATATCTGGAGCTTTCTTATTTTTAAGGTAAATGCCCTTTTGTTCTGAAAAGGGACTTTTTTTGTGAAATTCAGAAAAAAATATTCGTAAATTTCAGAATTTTTTTAACAGTGTATGACAATATTCCACTGTCGTAAAGAGTATGAAAATGTCCCCTTTCGATTAAGACCATAAATGTCTCTTTTTAATTTTATTTTTTTAATCGTTTATTGGATTTACTTATAGTAGCACGACCAGCACAACTATAATATATGACACGAAAATGGTCCAGGTAATAAAAGATTTTACCTGTCTACTTTCTGAATTTCCAAATACTTTTTAACTAAAACAATAAAAAAAATTGAAAACTTAGTTTGGGTGGAATTTTAACAAAATTTAGGAGAGTTGATGAGGAAATTTCGATGGAAAATTAAAATTTCAGATTCAGCGACCCAAAAAACATAAAATATGCCTTTTTTCAGACTACCATGAATTTGGTAGTTCATCCTACCTCTCAACTTATTGAGAGGCAGGCTCACCCTTCCTCATTCATTCTACGTCATAATGTCACATATCTTATATGAAGAAAATTTTCTCTACTTAGTAAATTTCTTGATACTTGTTTCATTAAAACAATAAAAAAATGAATTTCTTTATAAAACTTTTTTTTGGGGGGGGGGGGGCATTTTACGAAATTTTGTGAAGGTTGTCGGGATAAATTATGGCGGGAGGTTAAAAATTCGGATTAAGCAACCCAAAGAAAGAACATAAGGCAAGACTTTCTCTCGGACTACAACGAATTTTGATTGGTAGAACCACTATGCGGTTTATTTTGTCTGCACTAAGAAAATAAATTTCGAATCGAACAAGGATTGTTAAACGAAAAAGGTTCAATATAAACAACATAGAAACAAATTAAAGGAATCTGGTTCAATAGTGTTGAATAAAAATTCTGGTATAAAATTATTTTTAGTTTTACACTTCTATCTGAGACATAGGCTGTATATCTCCTCGAGGAAGGAAAACAGGGATAGGCACTAGTCCCCAATCCTTCATTGATTATATAGCCACACGTTCAGTTTTTTTGGATATAAATAAAAAATTATATTTCTCTAAATAACAAAATTAATTTTTATGTGATATCCTATGATATCTATTTACAGTGTGTCTGTAAAGTCATATGTTCATTTTATTGGACACAGGGAATCGACGAAGCAAGATGAAATGTGAAACATTTACCAAATTAAAAAAAAAAAACTTTTCAAGTTTTATACTTGTTCATTGCAGTTCGATATGTCTCCATTTGTTACCTTAAACTCATGTAAACGATATTCAAAACCTTCCCACACTCAGTTAAGAACTTCTGGTGTAACAGAATTAAATATGTTTGTAACAGCATTTAAACCACATTCTCTGTTTTAAATGCTGAAAGGATATCGATACAGTCACTGTACACATGTTGCTTCTCATCAGTAATTTAACATGTCATAGAACACACTGAACTTTCCTCTGCCCTATCTACACCTCGACTGTAAAAGGTGTGAACTGATTTGCTGTTGCACATTTCGTTTTGTAGCCAAAGCGTGAAGAAGGGTAGCTTCTATTGATGTAACGTAAATCTCCAACTGTCCGGGAAGCAGTTCAAACAGTTAAGCAGTATAAGTGGCATATAGGAACGGAAGGTGAAAACGGGTTCACTTGGCGCGCTTTGGTGTGGTCGCCAATAGAGATAATTATCAAAATGAGGAGTAATGCTGTGGTCACCGCTATCCGCGCGTAAGCAGTGCGTCCACCCCGCCCCTTTCGCGGAGGTGTTAAAAAAATCCGTCCCCGAGATTTGGGTCAAAGATCATACAATACGTTAGAGGTACAAGATTAGATGTATCTGTTCGTTGCTAAATTAGTTTTCGAATGAAAGAAGAACATTCGGTACTTATTTTTTTTTATTTTATCGAATCCTGCTCCAGTAAAGATTTTTCTATTGTACGTACTAATCGGCTATCTACCGGGTGTCCCAAAAATGACTGATGGATTTTAAAATTCAATAACTTGCAAACGGTGACAGCTATTTAAAAATTTTTTGCAGGAGGATTATGTATAATTTAAGGAGTTTTTTAATAGTAATTTTTGATTTTAATTCGAATTTCAAACAATAGATGGCGCTGACGGCAATTGAAGCCCAGGTCGACCCCGAAACTTACCTCACTGAGCACTGATCACCTGGCTTTCAATCGCCGTCACCGCCATCTATTGTTTAAAATTCGAACTAAAATGAAAAATTACTGTAAAAAAACTCCTGGCATTATACATAACCCTCCTACAAAAACTTTTTAAATAGCTGTCACCGTTTGCAAGTTATTGAATTTTAAAATCCATCAGTCATTTTTGTGACACCTGGCACTTGCAATATAGAAAATATATCATAACAACAAATCATTCATATTAAATATCTTTCACAAACTTTAAGTCTCAAGACGAACTGCCAAAAGAAATGTGGTTTTGGATTCTCTCGGGGGAGTTGGCTCAAGAAGGTTTACTACAAAAACATTTGGCGGATACAATAAAGTAGCCTACAATTTGATCTCCCCTTTGAGTGTGTTTCCTAGCTGAACAGTTTCCACTGTTTCAATTAGTAACGGTTTCCAAAGCCTTCCTTTCTTTGCGCCATCACCAGCGCGGGCGCACTCTTGCACACATTACAGAATTTAAAGAGTTTTACATTTATTTGGAGACGTTTTCACATTTCTACCGTACTTTGTTGTTTTTGAGTGGTCGATCAAAAGTGCATCATAATTTTACGGATACGCTGTACTCTACACAGAGCGAATATCTGGATTAATAAAACCTCAACCCTTGACTAATATGAAAATTTTGCAGGCAACTTTTGATGGCATTTCTTTCCATTTTGTATAGTAATTAAAATAAATAAATAAATAAATAATAATACAATAAATTTGTATAAAAACAATGATATTTTTATCTAACTATCTTTGTCGGTTAAACAAATCACTTAGCATATAAAGCAATGATATTTTTATTTTAAACAAATCAATAAGCATATCAATTATACACTTTATGATTTTTATGCGAAATTTACTGATTTAATAAGAAGTACATAAGCACAGTAATACATGGGAATTAAATGGTCCCGCAACACTAGTTAATGGTTGATATAAAGTTGGTGACCCACTTCTAGTTAAAGGAAATTTATTATGTTTTCTTATATTTACAAAAATTAATATCTGTGTGTCATAAAAAATCTGTATTTTATAAAGTAATGAGATATGTTACGTTATATATTTATTCTACGCAGAAAAAATGAAAGTGTTATTTTGATTTTTTTATTTTTTCAGTCAATTTTTGATGCAATTTGTTCTATGTAGTATAGTAATTAAAATAAATAAATACACAAACAATAAAATAAAATAAATTTCTATTAAAACAATGATATTTTTATCTGATTATCTTTGTCGATTAAATAAATCAATAAAAGTTAAAAGCAATGGCATTTTTATTGGACTATATATGCGGGTTAAACAAATCAGTAAGCATATCACTTATGCACTTTATGATTTTTTGCGAAATTGTCTGATTGAATAAGATTTTACACGAGTACAACAATACGTGGGAGCTAAATGGCCCTATAACACTATGGTAACAATTAAATTGGTACCTCAATTACAGTTAAATGAAATTCATCATATTTTCTTATATTTACATAAATTAATATTTATGTACTACCAAAATAAAATATTTCTGTATTTTATAAATTAATATGACATCCCATGTTATATATTAATGCTACGTACAGAGAGTGAAGGTACCATTTTAAATTTGATATGCGTTTAAAAGGAACACCGTACCTTCGTAACTATTAATTTAATTTTAGTTTTGCTTTAAATATTATTAAGAGCACATTATATGCATATGACATATATTTATCATTCAGGAAATTAAAACAGAGAAACTCAGGAAAAAAATAGGTATTTTCTGTATATTTTAAACGTTACTCAGAAACTTTATTATACAAATAAAACAGGTTTATATACACAAATAAAACAAGGCATCTAATTCAATATATTTAAATAAAAAGGTAAGATAGAAAATAATTTCCAATTTTGTAAAATATTCCGCTTTCTCATATCCTATTTCTGCAATTAATTATACCTTTAACTCTTGCAATAACGTTTAATTAAAAAAAAAAAGACATGCATAATTTTATGAAATATTTAACGACAAGCAGCATCAGAAAATTTCAAAACATTCCGAGAAGAAATTATGAAGAAATGTAGTTGCAAACATTTCTAAACAAAGACCAGCTGATCACGATGGCCATCTTATTAATAACAAAAATGTCATTAAAAAGCTAGAAAAAAATATCCGATTGCAAGAATTTGTCGTGGAGATGAAAGCTTACATAGAATCTAATTTTATTGTTTTAGGAGAACTACTATTATGGGTGCAAAAACTATTTTTCGAGAATTTGAGCATTATTAAAAGAATAATTTCTTGTAATATCAATTTATATCAACTTATGTTATATATATTTTTTCTAGAAAATATTCAGAAATGTATACACTCTGTTTTGAAATTTAATTTGTTAAGTATAAAATTTTTAATACCTTGTATACAATATAGACTCAAACTTTTTGAAATTGAATTATTTGGGATTGGAATTATACTTTTGGAATTGAATATTGCAATATTTTGAATTATTAAGGATTATCCATTAATTTCGTGGCACTTCAAAAACAGGGAGGTGGTCCACAAAGTCTGACAGAGCAAGAGGTCGGATAAACTTCCTCAGTCCTGAGGAAAATATTACGTGGGGCTACAAAAAACAATTTAAAATTATTGTAAAACTTCTTCCAAGATGCATCAGTCTATACATCGATGGGTCTAATATGACATATTTATTAAAACGATCTAGATATGATTTTAACAATTCTAGAATCATTTAAAGCCATTTAAAGAGTGATTTTTAGTGTCGCCTCCAGCCGACATCAGGACTGAGTAGGTTAACATGGAGTGTGACGAAAAAGACAAGATATATCACATTCACTTATTTTCATTTCGAACCTTTTCAGTCACATGATATCCTTTTCGTAACTAAGATACAGAAAATGAGTGGATTCAAATATAAGACAAGGGCACCGTACTATTCGTGTAATTAAAATACAAACGCGTGACAGAGTACCACAGTCTGTCTATTGTATTTGCTTCGGTTGGAACGTTGCGACACGGCTTTTACAATATGAAAAGATTTAGGTAGTTAGGTTGTTTGTTTCCAAGAAACAATAATTATTTTCATAAAAAATTTAAATTTTTAATAAATAATATTTATCTTTTACGTTTTATTTATCTAATATGTGTTTTTTTAATATGTAAAATATATAATTGTAGCATATTGGCAAACTGTTAGGCCAAGTACGCATCTAATTTTCTTTCATCAGAAAAAATGCGGGTATGAAATTTCGGCTCATGCATATCTCTAATTTGAATTATAGTAAACCGCTTCCTGATTAGCCCGTACGCCGTACGGGCAACGTGTTTTTGCCAATCATGTTTTGCCCATACCACGTACGGGCATCCATATTTCAATCATGATTTATTATTCTCACTAGTAAATTTTTACTGTAAATTTTGCATTTAATGTAAGAATTTTTCTGATTCAATTAGGTATACATTTCTGTTTCGAAAAACCGGTAATAAAAGATTAAAAATTCAGTAAAATGCATGAAAAAATAGGCAGTACTTAAAAGATTTTTTTTAGAAAAATATTGATCAGTTAAGGGGTTAAATACTCAAAAATTGTTTTTTTTTTATTTCAGTAAGACCTTTAGAAGTAAAAATAGCAGCTCCTCATTATCCATTAAGGGCCGGGACCAGCAAGCAAATCGTATGTGAAACCACGGGATCTCGGCCAAGAGCATCGCTATCGTGGTGGTTGGATGGAAGAAAAATTGATGTCGGTACAACTGAAACTGTCTCTGATGGTGGAAATCTTACAGTCAGTACTCTGTATCTTGAACCAACACCCGAAGATGACGGGAAAACTTTATCTTGCAGAGCAGACAATGCCGCTCTTCCGGTGTCAGCAATTGAAGATGAGTGGACTGTTAGAGTTCTATGTAAGTAGAGGGATATTTTTACATCTATAACAAAAACAATAAAATAAAATAAAAGATAGATGGCGAGTAGATAGGGAAAAACCCAGCCGAAAAAAGTGTTAAAATATCAGTATTATTCTAAAGAGAAATTCGTGTTCTATAATCTTTTTGGTCCTTGAGCCCCAGCCCTTTATTCTTTTTATTATAGAAATCTAAATGTAAGATTTTTTTTGCATATGTTTTTTTATGGTTTCTTTTCTGAATGTTTTATTACGTTCAAAGCAAACGAACAAATGACAGCATCAAAGCGGATTCTCAAAAACAAAAAAATGTTACTTTCATTTGAGTTTGAAAAATGCCTTCAACATAGTGTAACCAAGATTTTCAGAATTTTTTATAAGTATTTAAATTAAATCTTTTTCAATAAAAAAATTTTGAGGATTTGAGGATTTGAGGATTTGTAGATTATTTACTTGTTTAAAACTCTTAAATTTATAATTGACTTAATTAAGGTTAAATGTTATTTAAGTGATGTTTTAAGAGGGTTTGTAGTTTTAGATCCATATATTTGAACCTAAATTACTGTACTGCCTAAGGAATCAAATTAAGAAAATATATTTTTCTGTCATTTACAATGCCATTATGTATAAGAAAAACCAATGAATAAGTATTTGTATTATTATTTTAGCTTTGGAACTGAAATGGTTAATTTCATTATATTATACAAAATATTTTCTATAAGAAAATCGTGGTAGTTTTCCCCTTTTTTTATTGCGTTTTTCCCCGACCATTTGCCATCCTGAAAAATATGTATATGGCTAACGTTGGTGCCATATCAGTATTGGTGAAAACCTGGCCAATGTATTTTTATTTCTCCCCAGTTTATTGACTTCTAAACAGTGCACAATTTCCAATTTATATAATCGAGTGGTGGGAGAACTTGAACTTGAAGAGGTATAAAATATACGACAAAATACAATTAGTCAGAAAACTGAATCATTAGTGGTAGTTTATGCTTTTAAAATAATTTTGAAACATGATACTTTTTTTAAATTCATCACTAAAGCATGAAGTCTCGTTGCGGAATGTTAATCTATTTCTGTTTAAAACTAAAACAAAGTAAAGTTTAGTATTTGCTTCTGAATAATATCCAATAACGAAATCGAAAATTTAAGCGTTAAGAACCAAATAAATAAAATAAATACAAATTTAACAGATACGTTGAAATATGTGCTTAAACACTAAAATAATCAAAATCTACAAATTTTTATGCATATAGTAGAATCCAGAATAGTAGAATCAGAACCATTGTCAATATTCTGGATTTCCTTCTTTTAATGTAATTCAAACACTGTTGGGTAGAAGATGTGAATGAGTGCATCTTCCTGAGGTATGCAACTTAGGGCAAAGCTGCCACGGGTGACTGTTTTTCAATTCTAATTGACACAACTTTTTCAAAACAGAAGTCTTTGACACACACTTTGACGCATATATTTTGTCAGAGAATTATTGGTACTACTCTGTTATTCCGTCGACCGATTTCGCCAAATTATAGAAATCGCCAAACTAATAGCCAAATTATACGCATTGACGTAATTTTTATTTTAAATAATAAAAAAATAATAATTAGTAGAATATTAATAAAAATACAAATAAAAAGTCGAAATAAAAATCACTTAATGACGTTTTAAACACGTGTATCGTATTTAATGTCATTGAATTGACATTTACGATAATCCATTATTGGCTTTTAAGCTTATAATTTGGCGATAGTATTTTTGTTGACGGTGTTATAGAGTAGTACCGATTTTTTTTTCTAAAAAATATATATACTTCAAACTTTATATTAAAAAAATACTGTTGCAAATTGAATATAAAAATAGTCGGATGTGGCCGTCCTACAGTGATTATAAAAGAAATTACTACACAGAGGATAACTCATTCGATTTAACCAGCAATTCGATTATAATACGAACTTCAATATACAAAATTTTGCTAATTTTTGGTATATATTAATTTCTATTTGTTTTCTACATTTATAGACACGCCTTACTAATGAATCTATATCTGTCATTCGTTACATTCGAGCAATAAGTTGTTCAAAACACTCTTTAACATAAGTACAACAACAATGATTAAGAATTACAAATAAAAACTATCAAAATACATTTAATCGTAACAACAAACTAATAATACGATACAGTCATGAAAAGAAATATTGATAGAACTATAACAATTTTAATATTCATTCATGTATGTAATTCAGAAAAATAATCCGCTCATGCTTACATTTTAATAAAAATTTTGCATCTTTAATTATTGGTTTTAATAATATGAAGTTCTAGACGTATTACAATCGAATTGCTGGTTAAATCGAATGAGTTATCCTCTGTGTAGTAATTTCTTTTATAATCACTCACTAGGACGGCCACTTCCGACTATTTTTATATTCAATTTGCAACAGTATTTTTTTAATAAAATTTTGAATAAAATTTTATTATTGGCTATAGTTATCGAAAATACATCAGTTGATTCTTTAATAAATGTGCCGTACATGCAATATTGTCTAAAGCAGAAACGTTTCATTATCACTGTCATTTAACTGTTCAACTCTTGCAAAATATGAAATATTTTCCACCTAAACGAAATGAATACTGTTACTAAATGCAATTCAATTATTAGATGCCAATAACGGAGTAATTTGGCATGAATTATTTGCAGACTTTCACGAAAAGCTGAATAGTATTCATGATATATGAAGTGAATATGAAACGAAGATCAATTTATTGGAAGCAGTTATGGAGTCTTTTAATTGCCGAATTTATGGATAAATACTTAATTCATTTCCAAATGACAAAGAGATGGAAATTGAATGGTACCTTACGAAAAATGGCATAAATATCGATTTTCTAATTTTTTTACTTAAAATTTAGACACTTCTATTATAATCTAGTTAATTTATGTAAAGCCTTGCGATTATGAATATATAAAGAATGCTTTTGATTGCATTCATTTTCCTTTAAACTTATCAAAATTCAAATTTTTAAATTAACTTTTCTCCGACAATTTTTTTTATGTTTTTATGGCTTAAAAGACGACAGATACATTAGAAATGATATACACTCTTAAAACGAAAGAGCTGATTTGACTTCTCATGAAAGAGCTGCAATTTTTTCGATCATAAATGAGTTGTTTTTCAAACGATTAAATCTTCTTGATTTAAACAGCTCAACTTGATTTAAATTGCTTAAAAACAACTCGTTCAACGAGTTATTTCAACTCTTTTCGAGAAGCTGACTTTCAAAACGTGAAATGAGTGGATTTCGGCTCAACTTGAGTTATTTTGTGGCTGACTTTTTAAAAGAGTAGATATTCAATATAAATAAGGATGGAATTTTTTTAGTAGAATGAATTTTAAAAAATGCAAATATAAAGAAATTCGTCTTTTTTACGCAATTTTAGAATACATAAGGCCATTTACTTTTCGCACAATTTTCATAGTAACAGTAAACTTACATACAGTGACATGTACATCAGAAAACATAAACATACAATGCAGTCATTAAAAGAAATATTGATAGAACAAGATCAATTTTAATATTCATTTATGCATGTAATTCAGCAAAATAATCCATTCACGCTTATATTTTATTAAAATTTTGGAGGTTGAGTTATTACTTTTAATAATATGAAGTTCTAGACGAACGTTTGCTATTTTTGAATGAAATGTTATCATTGGCTATATTTATCGAAAATACTTCAGTTGACTCTTTAATAAATGTGTCGTACTTGCAACGTTTTCTAAAGCAGAAATGTTTCATTATCACTGTCATTTAATTATTCTATTCTTGCAAGCTATGAAATACGCCTCCCCCCCCCCCTAAATGAAACCAATAATGTTACTGAATGCAATTTAATTATCAGATGCCAATTACGGAGTAGTTAACAGAAACGGAGTAGTTTTACAGACTTTCATGAAATGCTGATTAATATTCATGATATATGAGGTGAATATAAAATGAAGATTAATTTATTGGAAGCAATTATTCAGTCTTTTAATTGCCGAATTGATGGATAAAAAGTTAACTTATTTCCAAATGTTAAGAGAGGGAAATTAAGTACAGGGTTGATACTTATGACACAAATATCGATTTTCTATATTTTTGCTTAAAATTCAGACATTCGTATTATATTCTAGTAAATTTATGTAAAATCACCCGATTATGAATATTTCTTTAAATTTATCAGAATTCAAATATTTAAATTAAATTTTCCCCGTCAAAAGTTTTTTAAACTTTTACGGCTTAAATTTAGACAGATATGTTTGAAATGATATACCTATTCAATATAATTAAAGAAAGTATTTTTTTAGCAGAAATAATTTAAAGAAATGTAAATAAAAAGAAATTCGTGTTTTTTACGCAATTCTAGAATACATAAGAGCATTTACTTTTCACACACATTTCATAGTAAAAATAAACTAATAATACAATAAAGTCATGAAAAGAAATACTGATAGAACTATAGCAATTTTAATATCCATTTATGTATGTAATTTAGCAAAATATTCCACTCAGGTTGATATTTTAATTAAAATTTTTTAGATTGAGCAATTCCTTTTAATAATATGAAGCTCTCGACGATCGTTTGCTATTTTTAAGGGGACAAGGGACCTTGAAATCCTTAAAAATATTTTTTTTTTTTTTGTAAATTTTACCTAAATATTATTCAAGGGTACATTATATGCATTATAGCATGCATTTATCACAAAAAAATGCAAAAAAAAAATTATTTTTTGAAAAAAAAATGGCATTTTATGCAGCGTCTTCGAAATCTTCGAAATGCCCCCTGCGCATTCCATATCAATGAAAATCCCCAATATTTTTTATGAAAGTTTGTTTTATATATATAAACAAAATTGTGCATCGAATTTTGAATATTTGAATTTAAAGGTAAAAAAAAAAAATTGAAATTTTGAAGTTTTTTCGAAAATTTTTTCAAAATTTTCAATTTTTTTTTTACATCTTAAAATTCAAATATGTAAAAATCGATGCTCTATTTTGTTTATATATATAAAACATACTTTCCAAAAAAATATTGGGGATTTTCATAGATATGGAAAGCGCAGGGGGCATTTCGAAGATTTCGAAGACGCTGCGTAAAATGCCATTTTTTTGTCAAAAATAATTTTTGGTTTTTTGCATTTTTTTGTGATAAATCCATGTTTTAATGCATATAATGTACCCTTGACTAATATTTAGGTGAAATTTACAAAAAAATAAAAAAAAATATTTTTAAGGATTTCAAGGTCCCTTGTCCCCTTAAGTGAAATTTTATGATTTGCTATATTTATTGAAACTCCTTCAGTTGATTATTTAATAAATGTGCCGTACATATAACCTTGTCCTAAAGCAGATATATTTCATTATCATTTAACTGTTCAATTCTTGCAAATTATAAAATATTTTCCACCTAAACGAAACGAATACTGTCAGTGAATGCAATTTCATTATTAGATGCCAATAACAGAGTAGTTTGGCATAAGTTACTTGCAGGCTTTCATGACATGCTGTATAGTATTCATGATATATATATGGGGTGAATATGAAATGAAGATCAATTTATTGGAAGCAATTGTTCAGCCATTTAATTGCGAATTTATGGATAAAAACTTCATTTATTTCCAAACGATAAAGAGATGGAAATTGAATGGTACTCTGTGAAAATGGCATAACTATCGTTTTTCTAATTTTTTACTTTTAATTTAGACACTTCTATTATAATCTAGTTAATTTATGTAAAATCTCATGATTATGAATATATAAAGAATGCTTTTGATTGCATTCATTTTTCTTTAAACTTATCAAAATTCAAATTTTTTAATTAACTTTTCACCAACAAAAGTTTTTTTACATTTTTATACATTTTGATGGCTTAAATACCGATTGACATGTAAGAAATGGCATCGTTATTTTTATAAAATACATTTTTATATAATTTTATTAAAATATTCTTGGTGCCAATTGTCTGTTTCAGAATTAAAATTAAGAGACTAGACTGTCTAGCGATCGCTCTTGAAAGGGTTAACATTTGTACAACATTGATTCAGAATTACTAATAAAAACTATCAAAAACATTTCATAGTAACAATAAACTAACGATACAATACAGTCATAAAAAGAAATAATGATACAACTTTAGCAATTGTAATATTCATTTAAGCATGCAATTCAGCAAAATAATACACTCACGCTGATACTGTAATTAAAATTTTAAAGCTTGAGTTATTCCTTTTAATATAAAGAAACTTCTAAACGAACCTTAAAATCTAAAGATTTGCTATATTTATTGAAAATATTTCCGTTGATTCTTTAATAAATGCACCTTACTTAAATTTTGTCTAAAACAGGTATGTTTCATTATCATTGTCATTTAACTGTTCTATTCTTGCAAACTATGAAATATTTTCCACTAAACGAAATGAATACTGTTCTGAATGAAATTTAATTAGATGCCAATAACAGAGTAGTTTGGCATAAGTTATTTACAGACTTTCATGAAATGCTGAGTAGTATTCATGATATATGAGGTGAATATGAAATGAAGATTCATTTATTGGAAGCAATTATTCAGTATTTTAATTGCCGAATTGATGGATAAAATATTAACTGATTTCAAAATGAAAAGAGATGGAAATTAAGTGCAGGTTTGGTACTTATGACACAAATATCGATTTTCTATATTTTTGCTTAAAATTTTGACATTCCTATTATATTCCAGTAAATTTATGTAAAATGACCCAATTATGAATATTTTTTCATTGTATCAGAATTTAAATATTCAAATTTAATTTTCCCCGTGAAAAGTTTTTTTTTACATTTTTATGACTTAAATTTCGACAGATATGTTAAAAATAATATAGATATTTAATATGATTATGAATTGAATTTTCTAGCAGAAAGAAATTTAAATAAAAAGAAATTCGTGTTTTTTACACAATTTTAGAATACATAAGAACATTAGTTTTACACACATTTCATAGTAAAAAATAAACTAATAATACCATAAAGTCATTAAGAGAAATACTGATTAAATATAGAAATTTTAATATCCATTTATGTATGTAATTTAGCAAAATAATCCACTCAGGAAGATGTTTTAATTAAAATTTTGTAGCTTGAGTATTTCCTTTTAATAATATGAAGTTATTAACGATTGTTTGCTATTTTTGAATGAAATTTTATGATTTGCTATATTTATTGAAACTACTTCAGTTGATTCTTTAATAAATGCACCGTACATTTAGCCTTGTCTAAAGCAGATATGTTTCATTATTACTATCATTTAACTGTTCTATTCTGGTAAACTATGAAATATTTTCCACCTAACGAAACGAATACTGTTACTGAATGCATTTTAATTTTAGATGCCAATAACAGAGTAGTTTGGCGTAAGTTATTGCAGACTTTATGAGATGTTGAATTGTATTCATGATATATGAATTGAATATGAAATGAAGATCAATTTAATGGAAGTAATTATTAAGTGTTTTAATTGCCGAATTTACGGATAAAATTTTAATTTATTTCCAAATGATAAAGAGATGGAAATTGAATACTGGATTAGCACTTTGCGAATCAATTTTCTAAAATATTTGATTTATAAAATTAATTCAAAAATTAATGTTGTCACTAATATCCATTTTCTGATTTTTTACTTAAAATTTATACAGATTTATTATATTCTGGTAAATTTATATAAAAAACTCATAATTATGAATATGTGAAAAATGCTTTTATTTGCATTCATATTCCAATAAATGTATCAGAATTCCAATTTTAAATTAATTTTTCGCTGTCCAAATTTTTTTTTTTTTTTTTGCGTTTCGATGGCTTAATCGTCGACATACATGTTTGAAATGATGTAGATATCCAATATATTTACGGATAGAATTAGTTAGTACAATGAATTAAAATAAAATGTAAATATAAAGAAATTCGGGATTTTTATACAATTTTAAAGCACATAAGCACATTTATTTTCCCATAAATTAATTTGTCCAAACCAGCACCCCATGGAGTTCATGGATGAAATATCAGGAAAGGTTTAAAGCCGACTCACATATTAAAATTCAATTGGTCTGCGTACTTTGGTGTAAAACCCCTCCAAACTCAATTTCAGTGGTTGAGTGGTAGGTTTACCATTGTATTTTCCTGCCCCTAGTACTCCATGTTTCCATAACTTGTGCAGGAAAACATAATGATAATTCTACCGATCAACCAAAAAAAAAAAAAAAAAATCGGATATGCAGATGGTTTCCACGAAATTTGTTTTCGCAGAACAGTTGCATTTTAACATGCTAATTGAGTTTTGTCTATTCCTTGAATTTTAGCCGTCAAATTAATGTGATAATGTCATGAAATCCGCTCCTCCTGGTTTAAATGGGTTTATGGAAAAAAAATCCCCACCCTTATGAAGGGTACAATTATAGTATACTAAAAAAATGTGTAATAAAAAAATAAAAGTGTTTTAATTTTTGTTATTATTTTTTTCATTTATGTACTCGTTATGTTTACTTTTGTTGTGAAAACCATTTAACTATTTCATTTTGTGATATGGAAAAAAGATTATTAAGTTGGTTAATTAACTTTTAATTGATTTGTTTCATGTATCTAAATATGCAATATCGTAATCGAATTTTCTTTCACTCCTTGATGTGCCATAATTTTAAAAATTATGGACACAGATGCATTTCCAGTGAGAGTACCACATTTCAGTATTTTTAGAATTGAATTATAAAGTTATAACTTATTTCTGAAATGTATTTACATCAGCCGGGCTCAGGTGATACATTGCCAAATGTCCTTTCAAATAAACAATATCGTTACAAATGTGCAAGCTGCATCAATAGAGGTAATTATGCAGCAACTAGCTGTGAAATTGAAACAAGAAAATATTTTAAACACTAAAAATTTGAATATAATAAGAATAAAGGGTGCAATAATTATTCGAAGAAAAAAGTTTTTACTTTCTCAATATTACTTTTCGGGGCATTTCGGCAAGTTTAAGATGTTCCGGCGTCCATATTTTTTTAAAAAATCTTTTTAAACTTTACAAAATTGTTCTTTATCTATACTGGTATGTAATTTAAATATAATCATGTTATATTATATACTTTAAGAACATAAAAAAATTTACTAACTATAACTTATGTTTAATTAAAAATAATTTTTCTCTTACGATTACTGTAGCAAGTAAGAAATTTATTTCATTTATTGCTATAACAATGTAGCTTAAGAAAAACATTGGGGACTCAGACAAAAAATCAGGCGTCCGAACATTTTAAAACGTATTAAATCAAATTACAAAACTTTATTTTATTTCTTATTTATATTTCATATTTCTCATTTAACACTAGCATAATTCAGACACAATTTTACTGGAATCAAATTAATACAAGTAAATGTAAGTCTTTATTCGTCCACTGTAGACTAGAAAAAAATGTATATTTTACAGATTAGTAAATATAATGCATAAACCCCTCTTCAATTAACTTTAAATGTTTGTTTCACCTGTCACACTTACACTTAAAGTTAAACAATCCATAAAGTTAAACATAAAGTTAAACAATAAATAGAAACTGGATTTTCAGGCAAGAATTCAGGCGGCCGAAAAATTTTAAAATTAATGGTTTTAATTACAATAGTTTATTTTCTTTTGTATATCCCCACCAATTACCTATAGGTTTTTTCTCGTAGCTAAAAGATGAGAGGGCTGGGTTGGACCCCAATCACACCTGTTAGCATAATCATTCGCAGTTTTATGTGGATTTCTTCGAACCTTGAATTTGCATGCGTAAATACGGGTCGGGTTCTCTTAAAAAGACCTTCATGAAGGACACTTTCACTCGGGGTATATCCATCGTGCAGATAATGGGCCGTCATATATAATGCTTTCTCATTTATAATGTTATATTTTTCAATTCAAAACAGCATTTTAACTCTCTGATCGTTTTGCAAATGGGTAAAAGTGTAATGTTGTTTTCTAGTTATTTTGTTTTAAATGTTCAGAAAATACAATTATTTGAACATTATTCAAAAACAACAATAACAAAAAAACTTAGTTACAAGTATGAATGTAATCCTTGGGAGTATTAATCATTCTAAAATATATTGAAAATTCATTAAATCTATAGAATTATATACATCTTAAATATCGCTTATATGGCAATGAAACCAGGAGCTTAGTGAACGTAATTTTAATTTCCAAACATTTAGAGGATTAATAAGCACAGTTTCACTAAAATCAACATATAAATTTAATATGACCCTTTTTTCGTCCACTAAAACCTTTTAATATATCCACTATAATCCCTTTTTTACACATCAGTAAATATAATGAGTAAAACTCTCTTCAACGTAACTTTAAATGCTTGTTTCACCTGTCACACTTACAACTTTCCATGATCTTTAGCAATATTTCACTAGTAACTTCGCTCATTTCGGATTAAAATGACATTTCTTTTGCAGATGCTCCAATCATCAATCTAGCATTAGGCGCATCCATCATGCCATCCAACACCAGAGAGGGATTTGATGTGTATCTGGAGTTCAATAACTTAAATACATTACTTTTTATAAGAATTGTGCCATTTTCATAAGATTATTTTCGGTTTATTAATCTGATTATTTTTGTAAATAAGTTACAAAAAAACTTACAGCTACCAATTTATTTAACCAGTTTTAATGAACAAATATATTAAATTTTCCCTTTATTAAAAATCAAAAATTCCAATATATTTATAAATACTAACGAACGTAATTATTAAAGTGAAGCAATTTCTTGATAAATAATTGCATAAATAAACAGTTAAATGGTTGTTTCACCAGTCACAACTTTCCATAAACTTTAGCAATAATTCACTAAAAGCTTCACAAATATCTGATTAAAATGACACTTCTTTTACAGATGTCCAATCATCAATCTAGCATTAGGCGCATCCTTCATGTAGTCCAACATCAGAAAGGGAACTGATGTGCATCTTGTGTTCAATACACTTAAATAATTGCTTTGTTTAAAGCTTGTGACATTTACATTAGAATATTTTTGTTTGAATCTGATTACTTTTGTAAATAATTTATTAAAAAAAGCTATAACTACCAACTTATTTAACCAGTTTTAATGAAAAAACATATCTAAATTTCTTATAATTAAAATTGAAAAATTCCAGTATATCTTTAAATACTAAAGAACGCAATTATTGATTTGAAGCAATATCTTGATAAATAATTCCATAAATAAACAGTTAAATGCTTGTTTTTACTGTCACAACTTTCCATAAACTTTAGAAATAATTCACAATCACTTCACTCATTTTTGATTAAAATGACATTTCTTTTGCAGATGCTCCAATCATTAATCTAGCATTAGGAGCATCCATCATGCAGTCCAACATCAGAGAGGGAACTGATGTGTATCTGGAGTGCAACATCCGGGCTAACCCATGGGTCAGCGAAGTCACGTGGCAGTTCGAAGATCACTTCGTTTCTACTAACAAATCAGCCGGCATTATAATTAGCAATCAAACATTGGTGTTGCAGAGTGTGAGGAGAGAACACAGGGGAAGATATCGGTGCCTTGCTGGAAATTCCGAAGGGAATTCCGTTAGTGATTATTTGCTTTTATTGGTTCAATGTAAGTATATTTGTGAGTGGTTTTACTAATGTAGGTGTTTCTATAAATCGATATATTTGGGGGGGGGGGGAGAGCATTTTATCTATTTATGTATGGTATTTTAAAATGTATGCCCTAAGTGTTTATTTCTGTTTCACAATGGCATTCTTGAAAATAAGTATGATTCTTGGAATTTGACATAATATTTACTCACCTGTGTAGATTATGTTATTGGCTATTGCCATAAAATCAATTGACAGAAATTTTGCATTTAAATTTTTCGAAACAAAAACCCTTGGGTCAACGAAGTAAATGGCAATTCGAGGATCACTTCGTTTCTACAAATAAATCAACTGGCATTATAATTAACAATCAAACATTAGTGTTGCAGAATATGAGGAGAGAAAGCAGTGGAAGATATCGGTGCCTTTCTGGAAATTCCGAAGGGTATTCTGATAGCGATTATTTGCTTTTATTGGTTCAATGTAAGTATATTTATGAGTGGTTTTACTTGTATAAGTGTTTCTATAAAACAAGAAAGATTTTTCTGCCCTTAAAATAAAGATAAACATCTATTTACTAAAAAAGATACTTAAAATGTTATTAAATATACCGTTTGAAATGAACGGGTCTTTAAAAAAATAAAAACCATTCATATTAAAAATCGCATATAAAGAAAGGCTGTTACATAATTCTCATGGGTCAGAGAAGTCATATGTCAATTCGAGGATTACTTCGTTTCTACTAACAAATCAGCTGGCATTATAATTAGCAATCAAACATTAGTATTGCAGAGTGTGAGGAGAGAACACAGGGGAAGATATCGGTGTCTTGCTGGAAAATCCGAAGGAATTCCGTTAGTGATTATTTGTTTTTATTGGTTCAATGTAAGTATATTTATGCATGATTTAAAATAGTTCTATAAACTTGTAAAAATGGTTCTATAAAACGACAAAATTTTTAGGCATTTTATCTACACTCTATAACTAAAAAATCGACGCACCAAGAAGAAGATGTCCGATGGAGATAAAAATCGGTGAATAGGAAGATTATATACAGACTAGAAAATGAATATAATTTCAGAATAATGGAATGATTTATTTCAGAGTTGCGTAGTTACAAAGTAACAAACTCAATAAGGTATTGATCCGTCTCTACCTAGATGCAAGCTGCTATACGGTGTTGCACAAATTGACAAAGTGTCCAGATGATTTCCTGTAATATTTCTTGCCAAATTCGCTCCAATTATCAGACTAGGTCATCAGCATTTTCTGGTAGATACAGTCGCCTTACCATCATATCCCAGGCATGCTCGATGGGAGAGAGATCAGGTGATCTGTCTGGCTAAAGTAGTATTCGACAAGCTTCAAGACAGTTCATAAAAGCATGTGCTATATGTGGTCTGGCATTATCCTACTGAAAAGTAAGCCTAGGGCACTGCAAAAAAGTTCGGTAGCAAAACAGGTCTCAGAATATCGTCGACGTACAACTATGCTGTAAATGTGCCTCTAATGACGACGAAAGGAGTCTGGCTATCAAGGGAAATGACACTCCAGACCATAACTCCTTGTTGAGGGCCTGTGTAAAGTGAAATAGTAAAAGCAAGATCGGCGCGTTGCCCCGGCCGTTTCCAGACACGTATTCGATGACAGTCAGGACACAGTTGGAAACGGGATTTGTCGCTAAAGACTATACGTTCCCAGTCAGCGTCATTTCAACTTGATCAAGACAAGCACTACTGTAATCTGGTTCGACAGTGTGCAGGCGTGAGTGGTAGGTGGCGTAACGATCGATACAAGAATTTATTTTGCTCTCTCAGCCATTTATAAATGGTCATTATAGACATTCGTGTGTGTGTGCGGGTCACTCGTCTGATGGTTGATAGTGATGAATGAGGTACTGTGACAGCATATATGACAATCATTTAGCCCTCACGATCTTTCGCAGCCCTAAGTCGACCAATACCACTATGACGCTGAAATCTGCCGTTGTCCATACATTCTTGCAAGCATCTTCTGATCGCCGCATCTCTACGACCTAGATGTCGAGTGATTCTTCGATATGCCCAATCTACCTCTTTCTGTTCAATAATACGACCTCTTTTCAACTCTGAAAGTTGCTCCTAATGAGCTTGAATCCTGCGTCAAGGCATTTTTATAGTCGTTGAAAGTTCTTTTAAATAGGAATGAGACAGAAACTTTTATTAAAAGATCAGTAACAGCTCCTTGTGTACATCTGCTTGATGCGCAGTTCCGAAGCGCTTGAGATCACACTATTCATTTATTGAACACCAAATTTTAGTCATTCGCATGTGTGATCGAAGCATGTATGCATGTGCAATTTCAAAGCAATAGGATCATTCCTCCTTTGTGCGTCGATTTTTTTTTTGTTACAGAGAGTATATATATCCTTTGAAATATTATTTTTAGTTTCTACTTATGTACTCAGTGATTGTGTTTTATGTTAATCAGAATGGTTGAAATTTAAAATTTTCATTTGATATTAATTTTTCATATAGATGCACCTGTTTGTAAATACACGGAACCCAAAGTATACGGAGTAGCACGTATGGAAATAGCTAATGTATCTTGCGAAGTCGATGCAGATCCATCAGAGGTTCATTTCAGATGGTCACTCAACAATACTTTAGAGGTTGTTAATCTTCCATTAATAGGATGGAGTGAAGGTTCAAGAAGCATCCTCAGCTACACTCCAAAAACCCTTGCGGGATACGGGTTACTGCTTTGTTGGGGAAGTAACTCAATCGGAGGACAAAAAGAACCTTGTGTTGCCAAAATAATACCCGCAGGTAATCCATTAGCAATTCGTTTTCTAAACAATTTTGGCAGCTACTTCCAAATGGAGCTTTGAGAGAAAAAAATAAAAATGTTGATGTTGGGATTTTTTATTTTTTTAATCTTTTATTTCCTTTCATTCAAAAGATATATTATTTTTGTTTCAACGACAACGGGTTTTTAAAAATTGTAGTCATTTCTTGTAAAATCTAATCATACACCATGACCACAATACTTTTTTTTATAATTTTTTATTTTTTCAATTTTTTTGTGAATTTAGATGTGCCTGTTTTTAAAAACTATTATACATTAGGGTTTTTTAATTCGCCAAAGTATATTTTTTTAAACGTGAAGTGAATTTTAGTAACTAATATACGTATTCCCTTTTTTATTTTATTTTTTTCAAATAAATGTGTAATTTCTATTATATGTTAGTAGAAGTTTCAATTTCGGAATAAAAAAAGATAATTAAATAAAATTTGTGTATAAAATTTATTTTATTAAGAATTTCTTGCTTTATGAATTAAAGGAAAATGAAAGTTTATATAAAAAAGTGGGTTAATTTAACTTGGCCGATATATACCATTTCAAGTTCATTTAGAGCACTTGCCATCATATGATATGAAATTGTTTTCAACGATGCTGGTTACCCTTTCGTTCCATGTTTGCCCCAGGGTTTGTGCCTCACGAACATTCTTTCATTCTGTGCTGCAATTGCAGCCATTTAACAGATAACTGGGGCATCTTCCAGGTAGCTGAGTGGTAAACCCTTTTCGAGTATAGTCAGTAACCCTAGTTTGATTCCAGGTGTGTAAAAAATTACTCTTATGGTTCTACGCATTTTTTAGCAAAAGTGAAGATAGCATAAGTGAAGATAGCATAGCTCAAGGAGTGTGAAATTTTCTGCTAAAAAAATTCAAAATTTATATATAGAGATTCATAGATTTAATGCTTTTGAGTTTACATTATCTTAAATCAGGAGTCGTGACGTATTATAAAGTATTATATGACGACCTCAGAAGCCAAGGGGTACAAGTGACAAAATGTCGATTTGGAGTAAATTGAGTTTAAAGATAATTGATGTTAAATTGGAACATCAATAAAAATTGACTAAATTGAAATAGGAAACATCTGCTTGTTGCATTCTAATCTTTGAACTCTCATTTCAATAACTGTTAAAAAATAGAGTACAATTTTCTTTAAATGTATAATTAATCAACATTGATTATTATTCGAAAAAAGTGGTTTATCTCTATAACTCAGCAAATAATAAGAAAATGACCTGAAATGAAAAAGCATATTTCCAGATACCCTGTGCACTTAACTCAATTTTTTCAATTTTGTCACTTATACCCCTTGGCTTCTGGGGTCCTCATATGTATTCACAGATAAAAAAATATTTCCAGATCATTGTAACCCTCACAACTTGGAAACATTTTCCTGGCCGAATTTTTCTCTACGAGTTTATGCAGTAACGAAACAAATTTGGCAAAAATGACAAGCATCATTTTAAATGTATTGCCTATATGCCGACATTTTCTTAGAAATACATTCTACTGCAATTTCATGAATATCACGTAACTAGCAAAATATAACTTTTAGTTAAAGTTACATTAAGTTTCAGTTATTTAAACTCAATCGTCAATATAATTCTTTATTATAATAAAAATAAATAAAAGTATTATGATAAATCTTTTTTTTAAAAATAAGAATTAAATAATTACATTTGTCCTGGAAAATCAATAGTTCTCACGCATCGAAAATGTAACGCATCAGATTGTTTCGTCAGCTAGTATGTATATAAGTACACAGTTTAATAATGAAATTTTGAATGAAGAAATGAAGTTTAATAAGTAAAATAATTTTTAACATAAAAAAATATTCTTATAAGTGGCCCTTACTACCTTAAATTTCATATACTCTGATATTAAATTGTATGTGTTATAAATAGTAATAAATATTTCGTATAGTACGCTGTAAATTCGTGAAACATCTTTACGACATTAACTGAATATATTATTTATCTCTTCTAACTAAAACCATTTTTTATTGCATTATTAATGGGTTACAAATGCGTTGTGCCAGGAAGAAGATTGCGCAAAAGATGTTGTCCAAAATTACATAATTTTTCCAGAAATGTAGTTATTTATATTTGTTGGTAAAATTAGTCAACTCAGTCAATTACCTCCAGTAATATTTTTCTTTGAAGGAAAACTTTCGTCCATTTCCTTTTAGAAATTGTATAATTTTATAGACACCATATAGGAAGTGTTTAAAAATGTTTTAAATGTGCTGTTTTAGTGTATTCTAAATTGTGCGTTTTTTACAATGTATCGTTAATTTGGTGACAAAATTTTGTACAGCACAACACTATTCTAAGAAAATATTTTCATCAGCACTATTTAAAATACCATTTCAACACTGTTAACAACACTATTTTGGAAAACATTTCTAGACAGCAACCTTTTTTCAACATATAAAGAACACATTCCTTGATAGCAACACTTTCGCAACATATTAAGAATACAATTACACCACAAAAAACATTTTGTATATGAAAGTTTATTCTATTCTAAATTGCTTGGAATGTATTGTTAATTTGATGACAAAATGTTCGGCAGCACAACACTTTTATAAAAAATATTTTCATCAACACTATTTACAACACTTTTTAGAGCACATTTCTAAATAGTATCATATTGATAGCAAGACTTTTGCAATATATTAAGAATACAATCACAACACAAAAAACTTTTTGTATATGATGTTTTTCTAATTCACAACACATCAATGTGTTGCAAATTTGGTGACAAAAATTGCTCTAAATTGTGTTTATTTTTGTATGTCGAGAAGTTGTATTGTACATTACTCTTCGTACAATATCTTACTATCTTTGTAGCAGTTTAAAACAACAACTGAGGCATAAAAACTAATTAGATATTAAGTAAGAACTTTGGTTCTGTAGAAAATTTATGAAAAAAGAAATTCTATCACCGAATTAACTTATAGCAGAAAATTAAAATAAGCTGTTTACGCAATTTTTGTTACGTAATAGGAAACGCTTTCCTAACTATCTTCTTTGTATTTTTTAACCGTACATTTTAAATTAGAATTTAGAAATGATTTTAAAAAGTCAGTTTGGCAGTTTCCATTTATGAATTCTGTATAATAAGATCCAATTTACATTTTTTGTAACTGCCTTTGTGAATAAGAATTAAACATTTCCGTTTTAAGTATTTTTATTGTAATACATTTGTAGCAAAAGAAATAATAAGCTCTATAAGACATTTTGACTTAATTTTTTTTAATATTTCTATATATCGTAAAGTTTACTCAATTCATTTTTTAAATATAAATGCGGGATAAGCAATCGTTCCTGAATTGTGAACGACGTACAGGGGTACGACTTGGTCTTGATTACAGAATGTTAATGACTGTTTTCTTTTTTCATTAAACAATATTAATTAAAACATTTAAAATTGAGATAATTAAAAATAAACTAAATCAACAAATATTTTGCTTTCCGGTTTTAATGACGCTATAAAAATCGTTTTAAATAAGATATTTTAAAAGTAACACTTTAAATCTGACGTTGCATCTGTTCGTTCGTTCTTTCTGCCAAGGTTTGAACTTCTTCTAAAATTATGATACATATGTTAAAATAGGTATTACTTATTCTCTATACTAACTATTATAACTAAAAACTTCCATAGCATTCATTAATTTCTATTCTATATTTTAATTATTATTTTTATGTTTTCTTATTCCAGGAGCGCCAGAATCTCCTAAGGAATGTTCTGTAACTAATCAATCTTCAGAATCTTTATCAGTTGAGTGTGAATCAGGTTATGATGGAGGTCTTGGACAAACTTTTCATTTAGAACTGTACAATTCAGTCGTAGAACATCTCGTTGCCAATTTAACATCAGACGAAGCACCTGCATTCAAAGTACACAATCTACCACCGGCCACTGCGTTTGTTCTAGTTCTTTATGCATCGAACAGTAAAGGGAAGAGCAATTCAGTAGCTCTTATGGCGTCTACAAATCCGCCTCCAAAAATACATGCAGGTAAGGTTTTTATTGATTCTTTAACTTACAAAACTAAACTTACTAAATATACACTCTGGATTCATTTTAACCCTTTATCTAACGCATTATGAATTCTTGAAAATTTTACATTCTAAAGCATTTTACGGAAATTGTTTAAACTAATTTAAAAGATTTACATAATCATTTAATAAATATATAAAGGATTTTAGAAGGATTGAAGGATTTAGAAGGATTAATTAAATTTAAATTTACAGGAATTTTGTGCCAATTTTATAACCCCACTCAAAACATTTAGTTTTAATTATTTTTTTTAGTATTTTGAAGAATTATAAAATGCTCAAATATGATGTTCTTACAATATAAATATGGAAATATTTCAGAATCGAAAAATCCCAATCCACCTCCCTAAGCACCAAGAAAGCTGAAAAGATGCAAAGGCAAAGAAAATCATCCTTTTAAAAATATTTTTTTTTTGTGTAACCAATAATGCTTTTGGAACAAGGTAATTTAATGTATCTGTAACTCATTCTAAACAGAATTACAACTAATTGTATTAATTACATATAATTAATACTTCATCCTTTTCTCATAATAATAAAACTTCTCAAAATTGTTTCTTGAAACCAATTGCAGAAATAATAAATCATGTAATCCTAATGAAGATGCATTAAACACATGAGACAATATCCATTGACTGAAAAATCACCAGAGCTGTTAATAGTTAACGAAGTGTGAATCTGAATAATGTTCACCTCTCATCTTTAATTCGGAAGCCTCCGTAACTTAATGAGATCATTGATGCTAAAGAGTAATGTAAGTAAAAGTAATTTTAGCATTCAACAATTTTTATATTCTAAGAGCTTGGAAACGAACAGAGAAAGTAGAATTTGTCCAAGTGTTTTGGGGACATTTTTTCTGTCTTTCCTTTATATTATATAATTTTAATTCTTTGTTCTAGTTACTTATTTCTACGTCGGCTACATGGAGTATTATGAAATCTAAACACCCCCAGCAAAAATTAAATCTATAGTTGCATGGCAATATATTGTTCGGAATATTTGTTTCTCTATGTATATAAACTATTCGATTATATAGATGAAATTGATACTCTAATATCTATTTATAGGATATTAGAATATAGAATTCTAATATCCTGCATTTTAATATAGGTCATTAAATATCATTGTGCTAGTTTATTATAAACATTTATATATTCTAATCGCCTGGAAACTAATAGATCGGTTATAAACTCTGCAACTAATTTTGCAAACATTTATTCTACCTGTTCTTCATATTATATAATTCTTTGAACTATTAAATTTCTTGTACATTGACTGCATGGTGTGTTATGAAACTTAAACACCTCCAATAAAAATTAAATCTATAGTTGTATAGCAATATATTGTTCGGAATATTTGTTTCTCTATCTTCTATATAATCTGTTTGATTAAATAGATAAAATAGATTCCCTAATATCTATTGTATAGGATATTAGAATATAGAATTCTAATATTTTGAATTCTAATATAGGACATTTTATATACTATTTATTCATTATCAGCTCAAATACCTATTCTATAGGATATTAGAGTATAGAATTCTAATATCCTGAATTTTAATATAGGACATTTAATATCCTGTTTGTTTATTAATATCAGCAATTTGTATACTCTAAGCGTTAGAAAACGAATAGATCAATTATAAATTACGCAACTAATTTTAGGAATATTTATTCTATCTCTCCTCCATATTATATAATTATAATTCTTTGTACTAGTTACTTATTTCTACATCGGCTACATGGGGTATTATGAAATTTAAACTCCTCCAACAAAATTTAAATCTGTTGTTGTAGAGCAATATATTATTCGTAATATGTCTTTCACTATCTATATAATCTATACGATTATAAATATAAATTTAACCGTTTTTATGCACTTGGATGATATCCGATGTATGGTTACTGGATTACGGTTATTTATTATAGAATAAAAAAAAATGTTTAATTATTTTTAGTGCATCTTTTGAAGTCGGTTGATATTTTTTTTTTCAAAAAATATTTTATACTCCCTCTGTCCCAAATTAGTTGCGACATTTAGGTTGAAAATTTTGTCCCAAATTAGTTGCTACATTTCAAGTAGGTGGAGTCATAAATAATTTCTGATGCAGTTTAATAGATCGATATTAGCAAAATTATACTAGAATGACTAAAACGGTGTATACTAGGTGTCAGAAGCAATTTAACTCGAATTTCAGGTAACAGAAAAATATATAATAATTTCGAAAATTCTCTGAAGAAAGAAATGAATAATATTGAGCGCAACGCTGTACTGGAGTGTTTGAAACGATATTTCAAAAATTGTAAACTAAGCTCTAGAACCATAAATGCTGCAGCTATTAAATTCAATGTGATTCATAATGTTTATCATCCTATCCCATTTGCAGAAGTAGTCAAAGACGTCAAAAATAAAAGATGAGTATATTTATAATGTAAGTTTGCAACAAATTGTAAATGCGGACGAAAAAAAAAGCCACTGAACAAAATCAAAGATTTTCCAACTAAACGAAGGCAATCAATGTGAAAACTATCAAATGCTGTTATAATTCGTAAATAAATATTATACAGCGATCTTAAGGCGGAAAAAAAATTGGAGCACATTTCATCCATCATTAAACAAAGTCTAATAGAAAAAAAAAGCTCGACAGAATTCGATTTTGTTTACAGCATGTTTATACTAAAACATACTTTTCAGAAATGTTGAAATGAAATGTTCGTAAATGAATTCACGATTGATTATCTTGAAGATAGTTTTGTGTGATTTCTGCTAAAAAAGTCTTTAAAATTTGGGGCGTGGCTTAAGAGAGCGTGAACCGGTATTTTTTTTAACTAATTAATTACTTATTTATGAAATGATGGAGGGTATGTTAGGTACGTAAATATTGTTGATTGATGGTATAGCTCTCTGAAAAATGTTCAAAGAAAATCATAAAGTCATAAACATCAATAATCAGTAGAAAAGTATTGAAATGTCGGAACTAATTTGGGACAGAGGTATTATTTTTAACTTTACTGAGCTGATACGTACACTTTCATCTAACGCTTTTAATTATACACCATATCGATATTAAGGAATATTAAATAATAGTTTTAAAGTGTGTATTTAGAACACATCAATCAAACAGTAAAGAAATTTCATATAATTATATGTATGAAAGTGAAATCAAGAAATCTTCATCCTTGTTTCATAATAACAAAACTTCTCAAAACATTTCCTGAAACCAGCCACAGGAATAACAAATCATGCCGCTCTGAAGGAAGATGCATTAAACACATGAGACAATATCCATTGACTGAAAAATCCCTAGAGACGTTAAGAGTTAACGGAGGGTGAATGTGAATAATGTTCAGCTCTCATCTTTAATTCGGAAGCTTGAGTAACTTAATGAGATCATTGACGGTAAAGAGTAATGTAAGTAAATGTAATTTTAGCATTCAACCATCTATATATTCTAAACGCTAGGAAATGAATAGACCATATACAAATTATGCGATTAATTTTGGGAACATTTATTCTATCTCTCCTCCATAATGTATAAATATAATTCGTTGTACTAGTTATTTCTTTCTACGTCGGATACATGGGGTGTTGTGTAACTTAAACACCTCCAACAAAAATTAAATCTGTAGTTGTATAGCAACATATTGATCTGAATATTAACTTTTCTATCTATATAATCTATCCGATATTAGAGCATTTACTTTATCTATATAATCTATCCGATTATACAGATAAAATAAATTCTCTTTTATCTATACTATAGGATATTAGAATATAATTCCAATATCCTACATTGTCATATAGGACATTAAATATATTATTTGTTTTTAAAAGGACATTAGAAATGAAAATCCCATTAATATCCCTTAAAAGGATATTTGTTTCTTATCTTTTTAAATGACTTATACAAATATTATATTTAAAAAGTCTTTCTATAAAATTGGAAAGTTGAAATAAAAGTTGAAAATTCAAAATGCTATTTTTTTATTTTTGAAATTTACAGACCTGACATCTTATGTTTATGATTAAAATCTATTCGATTATGAACATAAATGAGGTGAGCTGATAATAGCTATTTTTTTTCCCATCATGTACCCGAAAAAAAAGTTTCGAACTACGATAATTGTTCAGTGGCTTTGCATAATTAAAGATATTTATTTTTGTTTAGTATAAGCTTTACATGATAAATAAAATGGTAAGTCATGGAAATTATAGCCCCAAAATAGAATGTTTTGCCTTTTTTCTACATTTTTTTCGTTTTTTGCGGATTTGAGTTAATTTTTTTTAAGAAGAGCTCTATGAACCCAATTAATTTTGGACATGCAATGATACTACTTCTTATAAGCTTTCATAAGAGCATTATTTTATTTGGGTTCAGTGTGCGCTTCTACCTTTTAAAGAAAAAAAATGTATCAACCGGCAGAATAAAAATTCACTATTATCGGAGAGCGTTCAGATTTGTTTTTCAGTACTCAAAAGTATTTACGTTGTTGAGAGGTCAGTATTGTTTTCTGAAACTATTTTTTGTAAATATTTATTAAAGAAATTACTAATAAATAAAGCTTGCATGTCAGTGTCATTGTTGTAAAGCCTGGCGAAAAAATTTTCGTATCTGTTCTAACAAAAAAGTTATATCGATACTCAATTGTTCGAAAAACTGCGGTCTATAGAGTGGTTCTATGAAGTGGTCTAAATGCATATAGTATGTATTTCGTGATCTTCGGTCTCGAAATACTTCTATTTCTTCGTGTGACGAAAGATAAGAGATTATGCGTGAACGATTACCTGCCGATGAGACCACAAATAAGAAACCTATTATATATTTATCTCATTGTAAATACTGCAACACTTGTTGTATTATATGTAAAGGTAAAAACAGCCTTGTTATTGGAGCAAAAGCTGTTGAATAAAGCTTCAAGCCTTTATAGAAACTAGAATCTATATTTCGTTGGGAAAACAATGCTGTAAAACTCATATTTCTTGATCGGTCTTCAGTAAACTGGTTCTGAAAGATTTACGCTCTGTAAGTGAGAATACATCTATGTATGAAATATATATGGAAAGTATTTAAAACAATATCGGAAATGTACAAAGGAAAAGGCCTCGATTTTGATACACCTGGACACTTTTCTGAAAACGATTATTATACTCTCATGGTGCAATAGAGATTCTTGTGAGGGTGTAGCTTTGTAGCAGCTGCTATTTTATTAGAATACTTAGAAGAAGCGTGATTACGTATAGTAGTCCAGGTTCAGATGTACGAAAAAAACCCCACAATGATTGCTAGGCTACTCTTTATTTTAAACATGTATTACTAGGGGGGCACACATACAGTACTCGGAGAAAATCTCCGAACAGCGATTCGCAACTTCACAAGACGAGAGCAGTGAGTCAAGTGCTTTGTACATAGCAACAAACCGCCACTTTTGGCATGATAGAAAATCGCCAACATACACAAGTTCGCCCATGCACAATGGATAGTATACGCCAAATAACAGTTAAAATGCAGCCAGCAAGATCAGAATTCAATTTGGTTTCCCAGCTGGGATGGAAAGGAAAGGTTGCCAAACGATAAATTGTTACACGTGTTGTTATGTCTAAACACAGAGGCACACCGAAGGGACATCAGATTTTACTGCGCAGATGTTAAATTCTTTTTAGGGTTTTGTCGAGAAAGGAAAAGAAGCGTAAGCATAAATTTTAACTGCGAAACAGAGATGATCTCCTTATAAGGTAATGCAGAATTGCTTCGATCGGAAATAGCAGACATCAGGAAATTGTTTTAAACGGTTGAATAATATGTGAGTGTATTTCTCACAGATAAAGTTAAGCAGCTGCCGATTTTCAGTTAGAGAATTAATAAGCAAGAAAAATGGAAAAGGAATGAAGGACAACTTAAAACTAATTTTGAATTGAACAGAGACGGGGGTAAAGGAATAATTTGAGAAAATAACCAATATATAACGAAATAATCGTTATATATATCACCCGGTGCACCACAAAAAAAACTTTTGCTGTCCAATGTGCATAGGCTAGCATACAATATTATAACATAAAAACATACATAAATGCAAAAGTTTTTTTTTATACGTATCTGTAGAAATTTGACGTCATGATAATGGAGACATTTGTATTCAAAAACAGTCAGCAGTTCTAAAGTTTCTATATTTTTTTACTATTTCTGTATATGGATCCAAGCTAGTACTGTATTTTTATATGTAGAAGTTGAGTCGAATCAGACAGTACAAAAACATTACTGCAGCTTTGATTGTTATCATGACACAAGTAAAAATTGTGAAACATATATACAAAACATGAAACTACTACTAAATGAATATAAAATGGCAATACACAAAAATAACATAATAGCACTATATTTTTCAAAAAATTAAAAAAGTAATATGATGTATATTAAAAAAATAAAAATGTTTTTGTAAAAATGTTTCATGCCGAAGCATAGGATGACAAAAAAAAGAGGTGCTCCAAGCACGCCCATAAAAATATGCGTCACCAAGAATCTTGTGTACAACACAAGTATTATGGCATCGGCTTAGGGCCTAGCCTTAGATGAGGAGGGAATTGTGATGCTCCCCCGAAGGCACTAGCGGTCTTCTGAAGGAGCCCACGTCGAATTACATGAAAAAAATTTGAATTCTTGTGAATTGGAATCACAATTCAAAAATTTGAATCGAAACTCCAATTCCAAAACTTTGTCTCTCAACACAATGAAGCTTGAACCCTTAGGGCATTAATTTTGAACGGGAACAAGACTTCAAAGGGAAGATTTCAAAAAGAAAAAAAACAAAAAAAATGTATATCATATAATAACTAATATGGGCAGACAATCCTAGAGTGAAGAGAGACGAAAAATGTGTCACAATCGAGTGGGGGGTGATGAACAAGTCATATACAAAAATGTGTTGTATTTAACTACATGAATCATTTGTTTACTTTTCTAAACTACAGTACCTGTTTATCTAACTATAATATGTTTGACTTATAGTACAGGGATTGTTAAGTGGGAGGTTAGCTAGTGGAAAAATATTGAATTAATGAATATTGTCAAAGAAATTTTAAGTGTACTGTAAAAAGAAACAAAATAAAAAGTAACTAAAATTTAAGTGAGTATGAAGACATATCTAAGTGTTAAAGGATAACAATGATACCTAATATTGTTCCTAAGAGATCTTCAGAGCAACAGTGATGGACCAGCCATGATATTGTTAAAGATCAGTCAAAAACAACATACACACAACCATGAGCTCTTTGGTTGGATATGTGGTATCATAAAACATGACATAAAAAATAATAAATAGTGTTTTTACATTAGCTTCTGTTTCTTAGATTGTATGTATGTGGTTGATAAAACGTATTAAAGTTAGTGTTGTTTATATGACTTGATGCATCAAATAAATGTCCATAACGGGGAGGTGCTAGTAAAAGTCTATCAATATGTACCCGAAATGCTGTGTTATCAGGAGTATACAACCTTTTAATTGAGAATGACACAGGGGAATGTTTACAAGTGACAATATATGGACCAGTATACTTTGTTTTAAACTTGTCATTTGATTTTAGATATACAATATCTTTTAAGAAAATGGATCTTAATTTAGCTTTCTGACCGTAATATTTATATCTTTTATCTTGAGCAGATTTAATGTTGTTATAAGCTTTGTGATATATCTTACTCAAATCATCAAGTATTTGTGTACTTCAATATGTTTATCAAGGAAGGGTTGGTTGCACGACTGATCAAAAGTGTCAAAAATTAGAGAAAGTTCACGTCCAAAATGAAGAAAATTAGGAGAGTACAATGTAGTTGCATGTTTGGAGCCGTTTAAAGTGACTTGTGTATAAATACAGCATTTTCAAATGAATGACCTTCTTGTAAAAGAATATTAACTGAATATTTGATTGACTTATTGATTCGCTCTGCTATCGCATTTGATTGTGGTCTCGAGGCAGAACTGTGTAATACCTTAATGCCCAATGTATCATTAAAAATGTTATATACCTGAGAAGTGCACTGGGGTCCTAAGTCTGATAAGACAACCGAAGGTCTCCCAAAGGTGGTTATGTAAGAGAATAAGCATTTAACAACCTTACTTGCAGATATGTCATTAATTGGAAAGAGTTCAATATGTCTCGAAAAATGATCAGTGATAGTTAAAACATATTTTCCATTAGCAAACGGTCCAAGGAGATCAGTACTGATAGTGTGACCAGGGTACCTGGGAGTGTATGTGGGCTGCAAAGGTGCGGGTGGAGTTTGATGATGTTTAGTTTGAAGACATTTGATACAGGATGCAACAAAGTTTAAAGTGTCTACATACATACCCTTCCAAAAATATCTACCTGACAAGAATTCATAAGTTTTATTAAAGCCAAAATGAGATAAATGTGTAATTGTTAAGACTTTGCTTTTAAGTGAATTTGGAACAATAATGTGATACGAAAAAGTGTTATTAAAAATATTTTCCTTCTTTAACATTAATACCTTCGAATCAGGATGAATGAAGTAGTTAGGAAATTTTTGAGAAGATCCTTTCTTTAAGATTTCTTTATAAACAGCAGACAAAGTAGTGTCATTTTGTTGTTCAGTAGCAAATGTTTCATTCGAAATTTCTAATAAAGGGTCAGGATTTGTTTGTGTACCAGAAATAAGGCAGTTAACATGCATATTAGAATCATTCGAGCTGGAGTGTGGAGTATCACATTCTACAATAGGTAAGGGTTGAGTATCATGAATAAGTTCAGGGTTTGTAGCTAAAGTCTGTTGATTATTTTCAAAGTTACAGCGAGATAAATAGTCAGCGAGTACATTCTTTTTACCTGGAATATGTTGAAATTTGTATGTGTATTCTGAGAGATTCGTGAGCCAACGAGAGATAATATCAGCCGGGTTTGTAGTTTTGTTGTACTTTTCCAGGGGTTTACTATCTGAAAGGATTACAAATTCTCTGTTGTATAAATAATATTTGAAAGCAGTAACTGATTTATGAATCGCCATGAGTTCTAATTTAAGTGCAGGATATTTTTTTTCTGATGCTTTTAAAGATTTTGAAAAGTACGCAACAGGTAATAGTTGTTTATCATGTTCTTGTAGTAAGACGCCAGAAATAGCAATATTTGACGCATCAGTATTTAAATAGAACTTTTTGTTCCAATCAGGTAATCTAACCATGGGTGGATTAAAGAATATCTTCTGTATGGTGTCCATAATTTTTTGATGTTTACTTGTCCACTTAAATTTGGCTTTTGGAGTAGTTAAGTTTATGAGAGGCTGCACAAGTTCAGAAAAGGATGGAACCAGAGATTTGTAGAATGTAACGACACCTATGAGTGCTTTTAATTGTCGTTTAGTTGTAGGTGTTGGAAAAGATGTTATTTTTACAATGTTCGACTGAACAGGAGAAATAGTTTGATTTTCTATGTGAAATCCAAGATAATCTAAACTGGTTTTGTGAAAAGTGCATTTGTTAAGGGACAGCGTTAAATTATATTTTACTAGTATTGCAAGAATTTTATCCAACTTATCACACATTTCTTGATATGAATTGGCACCAACAATAAGATCATCTTGGTAGGTATAGACACCTTCTAACTGTAATTCATCAAGTAAGGAGTCCATTAAAGCTTGATAAATTGAGGCGCTAGATTTTAATCCGAATACTAATCTCCTATACCGAAAAGAACCGAACATTGTAGTGAATGTGAGCTGATTTTGAAATTTTGCAGGCAAATCAATCTGATGATATGCCTGATGAAAGTCGAGAGAAGAAAAAAAACGATATTGTGAAAGATTTGAAATAATAGTTTGAATTTTTGGAAGCGGATAGGACGAACCTTGAATTATAGTATTAACCATTCTGAGATCTAATGCGAGTCTATATTTCTGTATACCTGTACCGTCTGGTTTCTTTTTAACAAGGAGCATGGGGCAGGCCCATTCGGAACAATGACGTTCAATGATTTTGGCATCAAGCAACTGTTTGATTTGATTTAAAACATCCTTTTGCACAGCTTGGGGAAGAGGGAAAGGAAGAGTCTTTATGGGGTAATCATTAATGAATTTCAAATCAGGTACAATTTTATCAGTATGACCAAGTGTGTCTAATGATTTGGAAAAGGCAGGATAATAATTAAGTAATAATTTAGTTAGGTTCTTTGCTTCATTCGATTTTAAGTGAGTAAGATTAAAATCCTTAGCCGATAAATCCTGCTTTCTTTTTTGTAAGATTTCATTAGACGCCTGAATAAAATTTACAAAGTGCTGTTCTGAGTTATTTTGCTTGTCAGATATTTCAGAAGTATAGTCGCGAATTTCCTCAATCTCATACAATTGACCTATTTTTGTGTGTTTAGGGAGATGAATGGTCTTTTCAGAAGTGTTTTTAAGTGTTATTGAGAAGAAATGATGTATTTGTGAAGTTTTCTTTGTTTTAGTGGATAATGTGTTCATTTGAATAATGGCATCATTTCCTATTAATTCTTTTGTTTGTGCCAAATATTCAAATATATAATTTCTGTCATTGTTAATGTTATTGGAAGTGTAAACAGAGCACCATATTTGTTGTTGAGGTTCCTGTATAATTTTTCGAGTTAAGAACACCGCTTGATTCATTACAACATCACTCAAAGAATTGCATGATTTTGATTGTTTCTCTCCAGAAGATTCTTTACTGGTTTTTAAAGGAACAGAGAAATTATTGTTGACATGGAGACACTTGTTAAAAGTATCGATGACAACATTGTATCTAGTTATGAAATCAAAACCTAAAATGCCTTCAAAACTGGAAGACTCGGGTATGTCAACAATATAAAAGTGGTGTGAAAACGCTTTTTGTTTTAGCTTAATGGATGTTCTGATGCAGGCGGAAAATGAGACATCAGAATTGACAGTTTTAATATTGACGTCAGTGGACAGTCTTTTATATTTTAAGACAGGTTTAAGTTGATTAAATAATTTTTGTAAAAGTAAAGATATACTACTACCAGAATCAGCCAACAAAGTAATATCATGGTTTGCTATAGTGGCTTTAACAAGAGGAAGGGATGGTGACATAGTGTTTACACTACAAATTATCTGAACATTATCACTTTCTGTTTGTGTACTGATGTTATTTGCTATTTTAATGGAGTCAAAAGTTTGGGAACCTACTGAATTAACTAGTCTCGAACTTGAAATTTTAGGTAAAACAGGGTCAAAAAGAAAAGTTGCTGATGTAGAAGTATTAGATTGAGACACAACACCATCAGCATAAAAATTGTATCTCTGTTTCAGTTTTCCTGAAATTGTGGAGTGAAATTTGTGTAATTGTTTTTTCTTTGAGTATTTGCTCTTTTCCATTTAAAACAAGAGAGAGCGTCGTGATTGTTTCGGCCACATAACTGACAAACAACTGGTTTTTTTTGTGAAAACTTGTGTGGGGAATAACGTCTAGTGTAGCTCCGATTTTTGTAATTTTTTTTGAAACGTGAAACACTTGCGGAATGTTTTGGTCTAGTCTGCAGATTTTTTTGCTCAGTTTCGGTTTTAGTATCAGGAGGGACAAACGATAATGCATTTATTTTCTCAGAGATTTCTTTTAATTGCGATTCAATGAGATTTTCTGATCTGTGTACCGAAGGTAAGGAATGTAAAGTTTTTTCATTCCTTAAAATTTCATGAAGGGTTTGCGCTCTTTCAACTGCTGTTTTATAATCATTAATGCCTTCTTCCTGTAATTTTATTCTAATATTTGAAGGAAGGGCTTCTAGAAATTTCATGAGTTTGATAGTGTTGCGTGCATTTTCGTCATTGATATCTGCATAAACAGTCGCCGCAAGAACATTTAGTCTATGGGCTAAATTTTTTATCGTCTCAGAAGGCATAAGTGCTAAACTGGACAACTCAACCGAGGCAACACATTTACTAGGGGGGGCGAAAAATGACGCAAATTCCTTTTCCAGCAAATCAAGGTCTGTTATCTTTTGCAGGTCAGGGTTTTGGGCTAGAAATTTTTGTGCAGGCCCAACTAACTTTCCCTTTAAGATTGCAATTGTTGTCTGTGGGTTATATTTATTAATTTCCGCAGCGACTCTAATTTGGTCAAAGAAAAATTTAAGTAAATCTGGATCTCCATCAAATTGAATGATATTTATCGGAATTTGTTTTGCCGCCATGATTAGTTTTTTTTTTCTTTTTTTGTTTATTTACACTCACAAGTTTTAGAGAAATTGTTACACAGACCGGACTTATACCCTAAAGCACATTGAAAACGAGTAAATTTCCTAGCTAGTAAAAATATATAAACTAGCAAAATAAATAGATTTTAAAATATACCTCACTTTAAAGATATCTTATTTAAACCTTTTATGACAGTAAAGCAAGGAAGCACATACAACAGGTAAATCATTTAGAAAATAAAATAAACAAAATAACAAAATAATTACACTTTGAAACATATATCTATATATTCCTTCACTTAAAAAAAAACTTACTTTATCTTTAGATAATAAAGCAAAGAAACTCTATAGAAAACCGCAAAAACTGTTAGCAAGCAAGGAAAAAAAAATCCTTTAACTTCTTTACACAAGGAAAAAAAATTCCTTTTTTTGTAACTTAAAACCTTCTGATTTATTTATATTTTTTGGATGAAAAAGAATGTTCTTATTTTAACCTTGTAATTAAAAGTTCAAAACTGGTTAAACACTCATTTAAGCATACTAGAGAATCTAAATACAAATTAAAAAAAACGAAACAAAAAAAAAGAGTGGGACGTAAAACATGAAATAAAAGCACATAATTGCAAATAACTGATAAAAACTGTATAAAATGTCAGCAAAGATAATAACTAGAAATGACAACAGTTACCGTGCTTTCGCAAATTAAAAATCTTTGCAAAAACACAATAACAGGATTATATTAATGTTCTACCACAGAACATAAATTTTGACCGTTGTGTCCTGAATGTGAAAGCAGAACATGAAATAAACAAAGTAGGTGGGTTGACTTACTGATTTAGTTTAAAAAAATTAAATGATTACTAATTTAATAACACAAAAACCTAGGGAAATGGGGCAAGATCTGCTCTCACGTTCAAAATGTAGATTATTTCGAAGTTGATTTTCGTTGTTGTGCACTTTTTCTCTTTTTTTTATCACAGAAGACTAGCAGAAATTTTATATTGTAAACAGGTAATTGAATATGCACTTATCGAAGGTGGTGACACCTCTTTTAGAGAATTTTTGTAATTCTCCTTTTTATTTATTTATTAATTTTGTGCACTGTTAACTGATACATACGATGAATTATTTCTGATGGATTTTCTCAGAATTGAAGACTTATATTGCATGTGCAAAATTTTTTACTTTCTCTTGCAGACACCCGTGAATGAATCGCTATTTTTTTGCACGATGTATCACTTTACGATGCATAACTAGACATGCACACTTATTACACACAAAAATCTTCTATGAGACTTTATGAGATTTCAGTAGAATACGTTGAGTAAATATGCAACACACATTATGAATGAGTCGATGATAGCACTGTAATCACACACAAATTGGACTTTATTGCCCGTAAATTTTATATCTTGCATATTCTGTAATTTTGACGAAGCACACGCAGCCTTCGATATCTGCCGGTGATGAAAACACATAGATCACACAGATGATGCGAGGAGATGAAAAAGGGGAACGCCGAGCGCTCAGGTGACAAGTGGCCGCAGGGGAGACATTCCAAAGCAGTTGAGATGGAGCACACAGGGGAGGAAAAGGGGGTGTCCAGCAAAGGAATTTCAGGACGGGAACAGCGCTGTACTTTTCGACGTCGACCGCAGGTGACGATGGGGACCTCAATTCCACATCGGTTGACACTTAGCAGGCAAGACTAATAGCATTTTCTACCGGGGGATGCAGAGAAGAAAAAGAAGAACTGAAATGCATCACATCCACAGGAAAGTCGCAGTTGATTGTACCCCCCTCCATATTTTTTTTTTTTTTTTTTTTTTTATGTGGGGAAAACGAAAAAGTCAAACGGTACCAGTTATTTTTGTAATAGAGATTCTTGTGAGGGTGTAGCTTTGTAGCAGATGCTATTTTATTAGAATACTTAGAAGAAGCGTGATTACGTATAGTAGTCCAGGTTCAGATGTACGAAAAAACCCCACAATGATTGCTAAGTTACTCTTTATTTAGACATGTATTACTAGGGGGGCACACATACAGTACTCGGAGAAAATCTCCGAACAGCGATTCGCAACTTCACAAGACGAGAGCAGTGAGTCAAGTGCTTTGTACATAGCAACAAACCGCCACTTTTGGCATGATAGAAAATCGCCAACATACACAAGTTCGCCCATGCACAATGGATAGTATACGCCAAATAACAGTTAAAATGCAGCTAGCAAGATCAGAATTCAATTTGGTTTCCCAGCTGGGATGGAAAGGAAAGGTTGCCAAACGATAAATTGTTACACGTGTTGTTATGTCTAAACACAGAGGCACACCGAAGGGACATCAGATTTTACTGCGCAGATGTTAAATTCTTTTTAGGGTTTTGTCGAGAAAGGAAAAGAAGCGTAAGCATAAATTTTAACTGCGAAACAGAGATGATCTCCTTATAAGGTAATGCAGAATTGCTTCGATCGGAAATAGCAGACATCTGGAAATTGTTTTAAACGGTTGATTAATATGTGAGTGTATTTCTCACAGATAAAGTTAAGCAGCTGCCGATTTTCGGTTAGAGAATTAATAAGCAAGAAAAATGGAAAAGGAATGAAGGACAACTTAAAACTAATTTTGAATTGAGCAGAGACTGGGGGTAAAGGAATAATTTGAGAAAATAACCAATATATAACGAAATAATCGTTATACATGGGTATATCTATGTACCATTTTAACTGTATCTTTAGATTAGTAAAGTTCAAAATACGTTCCTCAAAAAAGAGGTCATGTCGTACTTACTTTGCAGTGTTACTTGTAAAACTTAGAACTGGTCTCTGTAATGTTGTTCTGTCCACATTATTCAATATAAGAGAAAATATAATATCTTCTTTAAATATGCAAAACAGACATTGATTAAGAACTTTGTCCCACAACACCTTGGAATGGAACGCATCACCAGAACACAGGTTATTGAAAAATATACGAGGCCTTTAGCAGGAAGATTATTTATTCCGGATGACGACAATGCTGTAAGGATTATTTTTGATAGCACGTACATTTATATCCAGAAAAGAGCGAATTAATCCTTCCAGAGAAACTCATTCTGGTTTTACAAAGGAAGACCTTTCGTTAAGCGTACGGTATTTGTCACATATACGTATTGTCATATAGGTATACACACATATACGTATTCGTCACGTATCCGTACGGTATTTATTATATTGTGGATGTCTTTGGTCCTTACTTCACGGGTTCAAAAAACAAATACTCTAATATATTTACACATAAACTCAAAAAAGATTCACATAATATCAGAGAGTTGCTGAAGCTAAACGATGTTGAGAGAACTGATAGGTTTTTACAGAATTATTTTGAACTTCTGCAAGAAATCAATCTCCAATCAGTCTCTTGTCAATCTGTAAGAACATGACATGCCAAGATTCTTAAATAGGCAACACCAGTTTTCAACAGAGGTTGCTAAGGAACACTTCTCGTGACCAAAGTTTGATTGCTCGACACAAAAGTGTAAAAAACTATATCTATAATACTTGGATAAAAAAAACAGCGAAGCAGCATCACACAATGGCACTGTCAATGTAAAGTAAGCGCAAATGTCTAAGAGTACTAGACGCATGTTGCTTCCGTACTATGGTTTCTGGTTTACTTGTGCTATAACTCAACCGAAATTTAAAAAGCAAGTATTGAATATGCCCATATACTACAAGACTCGGCCAATGGATGGTCCAGTAGTGATTCTGGTGAAGCAACCAAGGAGGAAAATAATCTGAAACATATTGCCAAAAGTGTCTGAAACTGTATGATTATATTTTCTGTTACTGATTATTTCTCAAATTTCATATATTGGAATAAAAATCTTAATAAGCTTCATTTACCGTAATTTTGCATTTAGTGTTATATTTACTATAGATTTCTTGGATTAAAACTAATGACAATAGTGTTTATGTTCATTAATATACATGGTATTTACTTAAATACATATTTTATTTCTCCATCAATTATTGAACTTTTATTTAAGATATTGTTATTTTCTTATTCGTTATGGGGTACACTAATGAAAAAATGTGTGTCACAACACATTTTTGCTGATGGCCAAAAAATGATCCTTACCAGCCCACCTCCTTCAACAATTTTTATACAGTTGCATGATATCCGATATTTGGTTACTGGATGACGATTATTTATTATTGAATTTTAAAGAATTGTTGAATTATTTTTAGTGCTTTTTTAAAAGTTGGTTGATATATTTTATTTTCAAAAAATATTTATATTATTGTTTAACTTTACAGAGCTGATACGTACGCTTTCATCCACCGTTTTTAAAGATGCATCGTATAAATGCTAAAGAATATTAAATAATACTTTTAAAGCTTGTGCCAAAAATATATAAAAGGAACAGAATAGAAATTGCAAATAATTATCTAAAGTGAAATCAATTAATTCTTCGTCCTTGTCTCAAAATAACAAAACGTCATAAAACATTTCTTGAAACCAGGTACAGAAATAACAAATAATGCCAATCTGAAAGGAGATGCATTAAACACGTGAAACAATATCCATTGACTGAAAAATCCCTAGAGCCTTTAATAGTTAACGGAGTGTGAATGTGAATAATGTTCAACTCTCATCTTTAATTCGGAAGCTTGGTGAGATCATTGACGCTAAACAGGAATGTAAGGAAAAGTAATTTTGGCATTCAGCAATTTATGTATTCTAAGCCCTTGGAAACGAATAGATCACTTACAAATCATGCAACTAATTTTGAGAACATTTATTCTATCTCTCCTCCATATTATATAATTATAATTCTTTGTACTAGTTACTTCTTTGTACTTTGGCTACATGGGGTGTTTTGAAACTTAAACAACTCCAATAAAAAATAAATCTTTAATTGTTTGTCGTTCGGAATATTTTTTAATACTGTTTAGTTTATACTTAAATTTAAAAAAAATCGTAATTTAGAAATTTTTTAAATGATTTTCAGTCATTTTAACCCGTTAAATGTAGTATCTTTCAGAAAATTTTATTAGAGATCATATACGTCTTATAAGTATCTATTATGCCAAAATTCAAGTTTCCATCTTCAACAATTCAATAGAAATCCTAATTTAGAACACCTTTTCGCTTATTTAACCATTTTAAATTTAAAGAAAATTTAGCTGATTTGAACGAGCATTCATATTATATAAGTAACAATCATACGAAATTTTAAGTTTCTCTCTTTAACAATTCTAAAAAAATTGAAATGTAGAAAGCTTTTAATACGTTTTATAACGTTTTATACGTGGAATTATTGTTAATCGGAATATGTACCAGAAAATTCCGAAAAGTAATTGTTCCTTTATTTAATCACGTAATGTCGCCCATTGATAAAAACGTAAATAACTGTTTTGATTTTTTGATGGATATTTTGAGAGAATAAATTTCTACTATTACTTAAACTTGTTATTGTAACATGCAGACATTATTAGAGCACGAAGATAAATAAACTCTGATTCTTAATTATTCGAAAAATTTAATATTTTGATGATTTCATTGATATTAAAGACAGAAGTCAAATCGATAGAAAATGTTTCATTTCGTTTTAAAGATATTTTGAAAAAATCACAGTAAATTTTGTTTTTTGTGTTTAAAGCACACATTTACGCTATGAATATATATAACATAGTTATATTTATCATAATTATTATAATTATATATATTATACATATATGTTATATAATTATTATAGTTATAAATTTGTCGCTTATAAATAATAGTGATGTAAAATAAAAAAAAATTCTTTTACTTGAGCCTCTGATATAAGAGAAAATACTTTAACTTTTCGTAATTTATATATACTAGTTACTTTACAACTTATAGAACACCTAAAATTGTAACAGTTACTTTTGAACACACTCTTTCGATTTATCTTTTGCATTATTCTGTGTTATTATTTTTAAATAATGCTTAGTATATGTAAGTTCACTAAATGTTATTGCAATATCTATCTATTAATGCGTTGATTTCATCTTGTATTATCCTGTTTTAATAATTTTTAGTAATATTTAACATATTTTCGTTAACTGCATGGATTATTTATTACTCAAACACCCAAAATATTAACTCTGTCAATGAATATTAATAGAGTTCGGGACAGTTATATAGTGTTAGTTGGTATCCTCGGGTATGTATGCTTGAAAGCAGTTCTTGTACGAAAACATATTTAATTTTCAGTCAAAACACTAAACGTTGATGGTTAATAATAAGATTTTAAAAAAAATCTTAAAATTGGAAATGCAGCATTACGACCTATCTATGACAAAATAATAAAATTTAGTTCAACGTAAAATCTTTTAAATGCAGTTATTAAATAATAAAACCATAGACTCGATCTACAGTTATAATTGCAATTACCGATCTTTAAAACTTAAACAAAGTCGTTGATTACTTATCAAATATCATTTACTTGTACTTAAAATACTTAAAATATTATTTACTTGTTCTGCATTTATTTCTTTAATATGAAATTTAATGATTTAATATTTCTTGACGGGAAAATTTACACTAATTATCTTTTCATAATACTTTACAGAAATCAATAATTTTTAGTAATAATTAAATAAAAATTCTCTAAAATATAGCTTATCATATATATTTTATATTTATTTGTCTTTAGAACTGACCTAGTGATCACTTTGACCGATATAGAATTAAACTATGTCGATATGAAACAGAAATGTCTTTCTGGAATAAGTTAAAAATGTATCGGAGATAAATAAGTTAAATAAGGAGTTTTAATAAGGTGGTCTGGTGTAATAACGCCAGGCGGGTAATAACGCCAAGTGCTAATATTATGCATAATTATGAAATAATCTGGTAAATGACACCCATGTGCTCTGCGCAGAAGGGTTTTAAGTCACATAAATCGCAAAAAACAGCTTCAAGTTAATTTGTTTCATTTTAAAGTCTTATTGTTTTTACAAGCAACTAAAATTGACGCTTGATCTAAAATTTGCGAGATACGTTTTGTGATGTGTAGACTATTTTTTTTTATCCGGAAATACTTTGTTAATTACATAAATTTGTAGTACATTTCATTTACTTTCAAAATGTTGTTGAAGATTTTGAATATCTTCTCGAGATAATTTGTAATTTAAAATGTACAGCGCAATAACTATAACGGGGTAATAACGCCAATCCTTGGCATTAATACCCCGGTTGATTCCCTACAGTGGCCGAGCTACATCCTAAATACTGATTCAAATAAACACAGTTAAAACTGTGCAATGTTTCTAATAATTCTATTTAATCAGTCCTTTTTAAGCAAAAAGAAGCTCACGGTCTGATATTATTTTGCCTGATCCTCCCCCCCCCCACCACACACACCACACCTTTATTTTTCTTACACTTTCACAAAAAATTGAACATTTTCAATAGCTTAGAAAGCAATTTGTCAATTTCTAAGTTTGTAGCGTTTGTATTTTTATAATTGGGCAATCTACATGCAATTATTCCATCTTATTTCATAGTTTTGTTTGCATGGCGTTATTACCCATATAGGTGGGTAATAACGCCAAATAGCATTGGTCAAGAAATCACGCCATTACATTTTATAAATACATATCTGTTAAATTATTTTTTTATATAGATAGTCAATGAGTTGCTGTATCAAATCATATACTTGTTTGAAAAATACAATCTAAAACTGATCCGTGAAAATTGGTAGAACCTTAACGTGGCGTTATTACCCGAGGGTACCTTAGTTTTAAATAACAATACTGGAGATATTTATTTTTCTACCACTTCAGTTGAATTTCTTGTGGGTCTCGTGTTAATACTTCTTTAAAAGTGGGAAATGTAACCCTTTGCATTTGAGAGGTTACTCTCACTCACCACTAGTGTTGTCAGGTGTCCCTCGTTAAGCGAGACGCCAAATGTTTTAAACAGCACTAATATTTTACAATTTATTTCGCCAAATTTTATTACAGATTATTCGGCCATTAGATAAATACAGGTTAAAATATTACAGTTTAAAATATTGGTGTCCATATTATTTGATGCACCCTTTTATGCGGGAAACAAATGGTCAGTGCGAATCACCTCTTGAGTGTAAAAGGTTAAAATGCAATCATTCTTTGCAATAAAAAAAACTTACAGCACAGTACATCTATTATTCTTGAAAATAATATCACATCGAAATTAATCGTTATCAAATTATCCTGCTAAGAATATGTTATGTAATTCTTATGTATTACAATTGAAAAAATAAGAATACCATAATAAAATTTAATGCTGTATCCTGAAATCCAGATCGAACACTACCTTTTATTTCTCTGACATGAATTCATAAAACATTTCAAGAAAGTAATTACAGAAAAGAACTAAACACTACACTCTGAAACGGCTAAATTAAACACGTAGATAATATGAAATGTATGAAAACATCCCTAGAGACTTTAATTGTTAATGAAGCGTAGAAGTGGCTAATATTAACCTCTGATCCATCTAATTCCGAAGACTGAATAATTTAATGAGTTCTTTGATGCTGAAGAATTTTGTAGGGAAAATATATTTAGTTTTCTTTTTTACGTATTCTATGAACTTGCAAATGAATAAATATGTAAAACAATTTTTACAGCTTCTTTAGCACGCATTAATTCTATCTTTCTTTTATAATAATACATTTTATTAATTATTAAAATTATTTCATTTATGATTAATTTAATGTGTTATGTTGCAGCTTTTAATTTTATGAATTTTCAGAATATTTATATTTTCTTTAACCTACTTCGGCACACTGTGTGCATTCCAAGCACACTTACTTTAATTCCAAACTTGCAAACGACATCAACAATTTTTTAATAAAATTTTGCTTTTACAATGAAAGATTGAATTATACGTTTTTAGGTGCGTTCGTAATTATGTAAATACGTAGCACCTATTGTTGTCGCTCAGTCCGTCCGTCTGTCCGTCTGTCCGTCTGTCTGTCCTTCCGTCTGTCTGTCTGTCCGTCTGTCCGCATATAACAACGCAAAAACTACCCAACCGAATCGTTTGAAATTTAAAATACTTAATTATTACATGATTTTGTCGAGTCATTTCAAATTGTATGAAAATCGGATGGATAGATCAATTACAGGGACAATCAAAAGTATTGCGTTACATTACAGTCAATGGGGAAAAAAGTTTCAAATGCATTTTAATCGTTTGAAATTTAAAACGTATATTTATTATGTAATTTTGTCGTGTCATTTCAAATGTTATGAAAATCGAATGCATAGATCAATTACAGGGACAATCAAAACTATTCCGTTACATTACAGCCAATGGGGAAAAAAGTTTCAAATGCATTTTAATCGTTTGAAATTTAAAACGTATATTTATTACGTAATTTTGTCGTGTCATTTCAAATGTCATGAAAATCGAATGCAAAGATCAATTACAGGGACAATCAAAAGTATTTTGTTACATTACGGTCAATGGGGAAAAAGTTTCAAATGCATTTTAATCGTTTGAAATTTAAAACGTATATTTATTACATAATTTTGTCGCGTCATTTCAAATGTTCTGAAAACCGAATGCATAGATCAATTACAGGGACAATCAAAAGTATTCCGTTACATTACGGTCAATGGAGAAAAAATTTCAAATACATTTTAATCGTTTGAAATTTAAAACGTATATTTATTACATAATTTTGTCGAGTCATTTCAAATGTTATGAAAATCGAATGCATAGATCAATTACAGGGATAATCAAAAGTATTCCGTTACATTACGATCAATGCGAAAAAAAGTTTGAAATGAATTTTAATGGTGTTCCACTCATTTGAACATAATAGAATTGGCATGAATCTTTGAAGTATGTACTAAAATATACATTCTGTACAATCTGTGATGCAAAGAATATTTATTATTAAATTACAGGGCCACACAAATGTATTCCGCTAAATAATGTTATACGGGAAAACATTGTTTGGGGCGTGTTTTAATTATATTAAATTACTTCACATTTTTTGAATAAGATATACATTAATGAAATATAATAAAAATTACTCCCTGCATATTTACAGGAACACAAAGATTTCGACCACTGTACTGTATCCAAAGTTCGCTCTACTATATCAGCAAGGTCTGAATATTTTAAAACTTCGTTATCGTACGAACGCACCTCATTTGGTACGCTTCACGTGCAATTTCCAACTTGTTCTATTTCTAAAAGAGTCGTTTTTAAATACAATAATTTTTCATTTTACGAACAGAATTTGCCAATGCCGGAAACAGTTAATTCGTATTTTTTTAAGGAAAACTTATAGCGACAGTAAATAATCATATTCTTAGAATAATAATACAAACATTAAAGCTAAAGTACCATTATCTTCTCGTAAATCAAATTCAAATAATGCCTTATCTTTGCGTGGCTGTAATAATAATTTCAACTGTAAAATATTTCTTATAAAACTAATTACACTGATGAATAAATCATTCCAGATTAACACAGTTTTACTAAACAAAGATATAATATACTACCACTCCCTAGAGATAGAAATAGTTATAACGAAATATGAAGACGACTGAGCTCCAGTCCTAGTAATCTGAAACCTTGAATCATTCATTAAGTTTGCTGATGCTTAAAAATAATATAAGCAAAAATACTTTTCATTTTTACTATTTATATATTTTAAGCAGTGTTGCCAGTAGGCTACTTTTTTTAAATTCAGATTTCTTGATTGGCACCACTTTATTGAAGCAGTAAAGTTCTCTTTATTTTCGCCTTATTTAATATGTCGCTAAATAAGAACGGTTTTACCATTTCAAAAAAGTGGTGTCAATCAAGAAACTGAATTTTAAAAAAGTAGCCCATCTGGCAACACTGATCTTAAGGAGCTTTGAAACTAATAAAACCGCAAAATGTACTATAAACTTATGTATTTAAGACAAATTACTTCTATTTAACTTCCAAATAATACGTTTTATATAATTCCCGTAACTTTTAAGTTCTGTATACTGGCAACTGGAACTCCCCCCAAAATACTTCTTTTCAATAATTAGCTGATTGGAACATTTTTTTTTATCTTATAAGATATTTTAATGCGTTAAAATGTTGCATTTGGAAATAATAAATTGGTCATTAAATACGAAAAGTATATGTACTTTAAAACTATGAATGCGCTACTACGTGACCGGCCGAGCTATTTGAAAATTTTCATTTTCTTTTATTTGTAATATTTAAAAAACTCAATGTGATAATAAATAATCATATTAATCATATGTTTAGAATAATAATGCAAACAATAAAGCTGAAGTATCATTATCTAATCGAAAGTCAAATAATCTCTTATCTTTTTGTGGTTGCAATAATAATTTAAACTATAAAATATTTCTTATAAAACTAATTACATGAAAGAATAAATCATGCCAGTTTAATACAGTTTCATTAAACAAAGAGATAATATCCTATCACTCCCTGGAGAAACTAATATTTAATGAAATATGAAGGCGGCTAAGCTATGATACTTCTAATCTCAAAACTTGCATAATTGAATGAGTTTGCTGATAATTATGAATGATATAAATAAAAGTGTCTTTCACTTTTATTATTTACACATTTAAGGGAGATTGGAATCGAAGAGAGAAGTAAAATATTTAATCAGCTTAGTTAACACTTTCGAGTCAGTTTTGTTTTACAATTTAAAAAAAAAATATTTTTATGTTAATAACATTAACACTAGCAATACAAATAGATTAATTAGAGTTTAACGAATATTTCACTGTCTGTAAGATAATGAATGTTGTTGTTTTGCATGCTATTCAATAATTATTCATATTAAAATACTCTAAGAAATAATTTTACGAGATATTAAGAAAATATTGCATTACAATAAGATTTAACTTACATTACAACTTTTTAATGCTTTTTGAGCTTTATTGCACATGATTCTTTCAGTAAAGTATCTTTTATTTTAAATTTAAAGTGCGAAATATATGTTTAAAATTAAAGAATGGTTAACGGCGCAAAGGGAATTAAGTAGATAGTAATACTTAATATTATTACTTAATGTCTAAACATCAATGAATTCATATACTAAATCCATAGACATATACGTAATAACATTACTACATGTAAATAATAGCGAAAGTATTCCTGAAAACAAAATAATACTCCATTAAAAGACGTGTACTACTAACAGTACACCAGACCCGAAAGGGTTAAGAACAATATAAGCAAAAAAAATTTTCACTTTTACTATTTGTATATTTTAAGGAACTTAAAAATGAAAATGAAATAGTGAAATATTCTATAAACTTGTGAATTAAAAAAAAACTTTTATCTGTCTTACATATAATATGCTTTATTGATTCTCATAACTTTTACTTTTTGTATGTTGTCTACTGGGACTTGCACAAAAATACTCCTTTTCCTTGACTAATTGAATGGAACATTTGCTTATCTAATACGACATTTTAATGCTTTAAAATGTTGAATTTTGGAAAATTAAATTGATTATCAAATACGAAAAGTATCATCTTTTTTAAACTCTAATCGCGCTGCTAAGTGATCGGCCGAGTGGTTTAAAGAGCTTTAATTTCTTTTATACGTTATCTTAAAAAAAAAAAAAAAAAAAAAAAAAAAAAAAAAAAAAAAACTTACAGCGGTAATAAATAATAGTAATAATCATATGCTTAGAATACATAATTCAAACAGGAAAACTGACGTATCATTAACTGTTCGAAAATGAAGAAAACAGGCCTTATATCTACCACACTGTAATAATAATCTATAAAATATTTCCCATGAAACAAATTACAAAAAAGAATAAATTATACCCGTCTAAAACAGCTTCATTAAAAATAAAGAGATAATATCACATCACTCCCTGGAGATACTAGTAGTTAACGAAATATGAATGTAACTAAGCTCTGATCCTTCTAATATCAAAACTTGAATAATGCTATCATTTTGCTGATAATTACTAATAATAAAAATTAAAATACCTTTCACTTTTATTATTTATACATTTTAAAGCGCCTGAAAACGAATAGAGTAATAAAATATTTTATCAGTTTATTTAAAGCAAATTTGTTCGATATTTCTTTCTTTTTATTCATATTTTTTTAACAAAAATGCACAGTGATAATAAATAATCATATTAATCATTAACTTAGAATACATCATGCAAACATAAAACTAAACTATCTACTCGGAAACCAAGGTCAAAGAATGTATTAACTTTGCCTGGCTGTTATAATAATCTATATAATATTTCTTATGAATCTAACTACAGAAAAGAATAAATCATACCAGTCTAATACAGCTTCGATAAAAAAATATATTCTATTACTCTTTAGAGTTATTAGTTGTTAACGAAATATGAAGCAACTGAGGCTCTGCACCCAGAAAAAGGAATTGATTAAAACTACGGAACATTTTTTGTTGAGTACATTTTGGTTGTTTTAAGCGAATTTTTTAGTTAAAGTCGTTCAAAAAACTATTGTTAAGTCTTACGAAATTTTAACAAAATTTCATCAATTTTATTTGAGTCTTACTAAAGTCTCGTATTTTCAATTTGAACTTCCAACAAAATTTTGTTGCTTTTGCAAAATTTAAATTGGTGTGCAGTAGCCATAATTCTCTCTCGTAATTTTGCTTAATTGACGTATATAGCTAAAAAAGATTAACATAATTTTTGGACAATAAAAACTTTTCAAATACAGACGTATTAATGACGTTATTATTACATTATTATGCATTTCGAATGAAAATTGTGGACGAAAAATAACAAAAAAAATCAACAATATTTTTTTTTTGTTTATCCAAACAATATTTCCAATGACTCATGTTTAAATGAAAAGATTTGTTGGACCAAACAAATTTTTGTTGATTCAAAAACATTTTTTCTGGATGTGATTCATCTCATCTAAAAGCTTAAATAATTGAACGAGTTTGCTTAAGAATAATTTAAATCGAACTACCGCTTTTATTCTTTAAACATTTTTAGGAGCTTGGAAACGAATAGAATAGTAAAATAGTTTATTAGCCTGTTTAAAACAAGTTTGTGCTATCCTTATTTTCTTTGATTCATATTTTTTATAGAAAATTTACAGTGACAATAAATAATCAGATTAATCATTTGCTTAAAATGCATAATTCAAACATTATAACTAAGGTATCATTATTTACTTGAAAATCAATATAAAAAATGTCGTATCTTTATCTTCTTGTAATAATAATCAATAAAATATTTGTTATGAAACTAACAACAGAACATAATAAATCATGGCTGCCTAATACAGCTTCATTCATAAACAGGTAATATTCTATCTTTCTCTGGAGATACTAGTAGTTAACGAAATATGAAAGTATCTGAGCTCTGATCCATCTAAGGTAAAAGTTTAAATAACTGAAAAAAGTTTCTAGTATTTAAGAATAATTTAAGTCTAAATATCACTTTTATTATTTTAACAGTTTTAGGAGCTTGGAAACGAATAGAACAGAAAATATTTTATTAGCCTGTTTAAAACAAATTTGTGCTATGTTTCTTTTCTTTGATTCATATATATTTTTTAATTTACAGTGATAATAAATAATCATATTAATCATTTGCTTAGAATGCATAATTCAAACATTATAAATAAGGTATTATTATCTACTCGAAAATGGATATAAAAAAATATCGTAGCTTTAACGTCTTGTGAAAATAATCAATAAAATATTTCTTATGAAACTAATTACATGAAAGAGTAAATTATGCAAGTTTTATACATAATTTAGATACATAATTTTATACATAATTCACATACATAATTTAGAAGTAATATTCTAACATTCTCTGGAGATACTAATTATAAAGTAACAAATTATGAAAGATCTGACTTCTGATGCCTCTAATTTGAAAACTTGAATAATAGAATGAACTTGTTGATACATAAGGATAATATAAGTAAAAATATTTTTCACTTTTACTTTTTATATATTTTAGGGAGATCGAAAACGAATAAAATAGTAAAATACTTTATCAGGTTGCTTAAAACAAATGTGTCCATTTTTTTAATTTCTTTTATTCATATTCTTTAAGAAAATTTACACAGAGTGATAATAAATAATCATATTAATCATTTGCTTAGAATACACAATGAAATCCGTAAAATTAAAATATCGTTATCTACTCTAAAATCAAGATAAAAAAATGCTTTGTCTTTGCCTTGCTTAAAATATAATCTGTAAAATATTTCTCATGAAACTAATTACAGGAATTAATAAATCATGCCAGTTTTATTCAGCTTCATTAAACAAAGAGATAATATTCTATCATTCTCTGGAGATACTAGTAGTTAACAAAACATGAAAGTAACCGATCTCCGATGCCTCTAATGTGAAAACTTAAATAACTGGATAAGTTTGCTGATACTTAAGAATAATATAAGTTGAAATACCTTTTTCTTTTAATATTTATACATTTTGAAAAGCCTGGAAACGAATAACTTGCATCTCTTGTATACTTGTATATCTTGCAACAAAGAATACTAAGAACAATTAAAACTGTTTGTAAACTCTTAATTTAAGTAATAATTTATCAAGTCAGGATTAAAAAAATTGTTCATTTATTTTTGTAGGAATTACAAATCCTTAAAAAAATGTATATTTCCAATAATTTGCAAATGTTAAACTCTAATCTCTCGTCAGAATGTTAAATGGATTAATGAGGTCGTTGATTCTGAATATTTAATTCATGTAAAGAAATATACCATTTTTTATTCTTTCAATGTATGTTTTTAATTTGTATGTCTTGTAGCAAAAAATACTAAGAAACGTCAAGGTTGTTTAGAAAATCTTAATTTAAATAAAAATTTATCAAGTCATGAGTGATAGAACATTATTCATTTACTCATTTAGGAATTAAAAATCCTTAAGAAAGTGTAAATGCAACTAATTTGCAAATGTTAAACTCAAATCTTCTCGTCAGAATGTTAAATGGAATTGTGAGGTCATTGATACTGATTATTTATTCACATAAAGAAAGGTACCATTTTTCTATTTTTTTAAATGTATATTTCTAATTTGCTTGTTTGCAACAAAAAATACTAAGAAACTTTAAGGCTGTTTAAAAAATCTAAATTTAAATAATATTATCAAGTCATGATTAACGAACATTGTTCATTTATTTATGAAGAAATTGCAAATGCTTAAATAAATGGCTGGGGAAAAAAGACATGACTGGGTCGCCACGCCAAATGAGATTTAATTTTACCGAAACATTTTGTACTCTTTTAATATGTGTAACCAAATTTTATCAAATGTTTATACGGGGGAAAAAGCGTATCATAAAGTATTAGTTACAAGGTTGCCAAAGTCAAACTTTTTTATAAATATAAGATCATATGTGGCTGGCAGTTAAAAAATAATAATTAGTTTCAGATTTTTTTTTTCTGAAAGATAAAAAAAAATTCTGAAAATCTGTCATTGCTCTAAAATAATAAGTTTTAGCCGCAGAAAAAAACTGCGTGTTTTGAGTCTTTAGTATAATCCAGTTAATAGGGATTCCAAATTTCACTGAAATCCTTCCAGTAGTTTCTGAAGAAACAGGTCTTAATCCCTTGAGGACGAGCAATACGTATACGTGCCGCAAAAAGGCTTAAAAATGTTTATTTACACCCACCAGTAAAATTCTACTGTAAAATTTTCCTTATAGAATCGGAGCATTTCCTCGAATTATTAAGCGATTTATTCATGAATTTCTGTTTTTAAAAACCGGTGATAAAGCATTAAAAATATCGTAAAAGTCTCCCATCGCGAAGGTGTTAAATCTGCCATGCTTCACATAGAATTCCATCAAGTATTATCCTCGCTTAATAAATTTAGCGTTCAGAAAAATAATCAAATAGCTTATCAAGATGGAGAAATAATAATATTATTTCTTTTTTCAAGCACTATAAATATATTCCTTAAGCCTAAATACAAAATAAAACAAAACGGACCAATACGAGCAACTTCATTAAACCATGAAACAGCAGGATACTTAAGGCATTTCAAGAAATTCCTTGAAGGCATTATTCATTATGAAATGCGAATGCAATTATTTTGTTAAATCCAATCTTTCTAATCTGAATTTAAAATACATTAATGAATTCGTTTATCATGATGATTTATTAAGAAAAGTATATATATTTTTTAAATTATTATTTGGTAATGTGTGTACGTTTATGAACAAAGACTTCTAAAAATTGTATGGCAAGTAATGTAGTTATACGTAAAATTCGTGCAGATGATTGAAAGGACATTCTATATTTATTTTATACCATTTTTATAAAGAATATTGTGAAGTGATCAACTCAACAAATAGTTGTTAGTAATCAGCATTAAAATTCAAAGAAAATGAACAAGAAAATTATTAAAATATTATTGACAGTCAAAGAAAACCTTTTTTGTTCCACAGTAGTAAAATAAAAGCATGTCCAGAAACTCAATACAAAATGATACCAGACGAGCTAATTGAAAGCAGCTATATTAAACATACGAGATAATATGCTATTTTATAAACTTTTTCTTATTTATTTATTAATTTTTGAATTTGATTTTTGAATTTCTTTATTTTTTTTTTCTTTTTTGTAATTTTTGTCTCCTATCATTATGGCAAAGTTCTCCAGTTCTGCAAGTGCTCTTTGGTGTTTAATTTACCTCTTAAAGTTGCGTAGCGAAAGAGGGAGGGGGGGTTGTCCAAATACACTTCACACCAGTAAAATTGTAAAGTTTTTTCATCTTGATTAACAGCTGAAAATTCTATGAATTTCATAAGGCGAAAAAACATATTAAACTTTGTGGTATCAAGTGTATATGAACCCCACTCCCCTCTGACTACGCCACTGCCACTAGTTTCACCTGTTGTGTACTTTTTAATTTCTCCTCTCTCATTTTTCTCTCTCTTTCTCTTTCCTCTGTCTCTTTTTCTTTCCTCTTTCATTAGTGACTTTGTCTCTTTAAGGACACGTATATACTGTAGCCGATGTTGAGCTCTAAAGAGTCTACACTAGTCATCCAAAAAGACCCAGATGTTAATGTTAAGTGTAAGAGGGCGTTATTTTAAAATACCTCGCTCCAGTTTTAAAATTTTTACATGACTTTTTATTTACTATATAGGATAGCTAAGGACGATCTAAAACCAGACTAATTTTTACTTTTCGATTTTCGTTTCGGATTTTTTTTTAATTATTTTAACTTTCGGAACCGACTGGAACCGGTTCTGATATCAAAATTTTAAAATATATAACCAAAATCGGAAAAGGAAAAATTAGCTCAGTTCTAGATCGTCCTTAGTTATCCTACGCAAAAAATAACGTATGAAAGTATTTATATTTGAGAGATATGTTTGAAAACAATGCCCCCATAGACTTAACATTAACATCCAGATCTTTTTGAGTGACTCGACTGTCCTTTTAATTTTCTAACTCGAAATCCGTTCAGTGTGTTTTTGCATGCAGGATGTAAAAGAGAGTTAAAACTTTAAGAGATAATAATGCACATCTAAACAAAGAACTATCATCGGATGAAGCATACTTGGAAGTAAACACAAAGATGATGTCGTTATACAAAGCAAAAACACAAAAAAGGCCGATTAAGAAACAAAAGCAAGGAGGGAAACCACTGTCCTTGCAATTCGTCACCTGAGAATAATAAAGTTCTATCTATGTTTTTGAAAAAATTGACTTATCGATATAGAAATGTTCTGTTTGTATCTATGATGGCATTTTTGCATCAAAATGATGTTATATATAATTTGCATATTCTATTACGATTACGTTATGACATTATTTTAATCTAAAATACCTTAATAAATGCAAATAGAACATTAGTATATAAATAAGTCATTTTTTTTCAAAAACACAGAGAGAATTTTATAATTCTCAGGTGACGAATTGTTGATCCACTTCATTTGCACTTTCATATTAGATTTTCATTTGCAGTTCCGTAGATGTGCTTATCATTTTTTATATGAACATTTTACTAAACAATTGATATTACTTCAGAGAGGTGTTACAAAAAATTAAAAACAAAACAACATTGACATGTTTCAGTTCCAATCGGATAAGAACCATAAACATAGTAAAAATACAAATACAAAACGTCTTACGGTCCTTACAAATGACATGCGACAATCACAGGGGTCGCAGCGTCCCTAAAAATTTCACGCTTTCTTACCACATTTTTAAAACGATAATATTTATTGTAGAATTTCAATTTAAATATTAAATGAATTTGACACAAAGATTTTTGATTTAAAATACTGGTAGAAAAGTGCTAAAATTTTAGGGAGCTGCGATCCCTGCAATCAGATGTGAAAAAAAAACTACGCGCATTATTGTAAAAAAACTAAATTAAAAATAGACCATAATCTAAAATTATTTTCCAACTTGGTTCATCCCATTTATGCTTTCACAATATATAATGACAAATACCTTATAAGTAATTCTTCGTAATTCTTCGTCATTCCTAAGTAATGCTTAGAGTTAATGAATAAATTCCTCGTGAAAGCTTGAATGGGGTGAACTAAGTTGGAAACTAATTTTAGATAATCGTCTATTTTTAATTATTTTAGCGCGTGGTTTTAGTTTACATATCATTGTCGCATGTCATTTGTACTGACCGTGAAACGATTTGTATTTTTATTTTTCCCATGATTCTGGCTCATATGAGATTAGAACCGAAACATTTCTTTTTATTTATTTATTTATTAAGTATATAGAAAATAGTTGTTGCCATCGGTAAAAAACTGGGAAATCTGAAGTATATCTGAATCTTTTTATTGGTTGAATTCCGCAACTTTTTATATTTTATTCATTTTCTGATTCGTCTATGTTTTATGTCCAAAAATGGAATACTTCTGTTGCCCCAATAACAAAAAAGTAATAAAAACTTAAAAAATAATAATAAATATTTGAAAACTAACTCTGATAAAGATTTCAAATAAACTTCATTTAAAATTGAATTTTTTCTCTACGCAATGGTATAAAAATTTAAAATGCGCGATGTTTAGAAATTTAAAAATTTGCAGTTCCGAAAATGGTAAAACTAAAATTTCATTTAAAATTTGTTTAAAATAGATCCAGGAATATTAATGTTTAATCGATGTCGTACATAATAGAAAGCGTTCAGAAATCAGTCTGATTAATTCTATCCAATAAAAATTCACATTTTAAACAATTAAAGTTATATATCTTTAAACTACTGATTTTTTGTTTTCATTGTTGTAGCAATATTATTTTTAATGCATAGCATACGTAATATATGACTCGTTATGATCATCATAAAAATGATGTCTATCATTATTTTAATTTAAATATCATTATTAATTTAAATATAGAGTTTATATATAAGTTTAAAATTTTAGTCTTTGAAATTATCATTTTCGAAATAGTCGTTGTCGTTTATTAAATTACAATTTGTTATTTTTTTTTGTAACATCTCTTTTAAGACACATAAATTATTTCGTAAAATGCATATAATTTAATAATTATAAAATGCATTTCCCTATTAGTGAATGGCAACATCTTTCGATGTGCTCCTACCGCGATTAACAGATGCACAGTCAAATTAGCGGTTCTTATGTATTAATCGAAGCAAAGATTCGCATACACGCTCTTCTTCTTCTCCTTATTGCAGTTGCATAGTGTTATTGTTGTTCTTCGTTCCATAACTCGCAGTAGGAATGGATCTTTAACCTTTTCATGGACCAAGTTTCAAAATGCGCCAGCATCTTTGCTTTTTATTTCCGATCATATAGTCTTTCATGCAAGTTGTTTATTTGGATGCGTACTATCACCTCTTAAAGTTTTGCTTATATTTTATGTAACAACCTGTATATTTACCATATTTTGATTACCAATCATGGTAAAAAGGGCTGTTTAATCTCCCATTTTAATGGTTAATAATATTTAAATAATTTATTTCCGTTTTCTAAATTTCATAAAGCATATGTAAGACATCGAAAAGAATTTATCAACAAATAAAGTATGTTTATGCCATGCAAAACAACAAAAACGATTTTCCTTAATTGAAATAAAAATTACTAAATAACCAAACATTTTTTAACTATTCTCTATTACTATTATTACTTTAACATTTTCCTAGTGATCATTAGTACTGACAAAGTCATTAAACAAAGCATTTACAAAGAATAATAGAAAGAACAAAAGTTAACATTCTCAAATTAGTTATATTCTTATTATTCATTAATGCCGATATGGAATTTTCAGTTCTCGCATAATATCTCAGTATTTAATGAAGCTTTGTATTTGCTTATGTTATGTTATTCAAAAATTTAGTTTCTAGGTATGTTTTATACGTGTTTAACTGACTTGAAAAAGGAAGTCTCTGTGTTTCTTAAGCTAAATAATATGAGTATGTCATTATTTTCTATTGAATTCTTCAAGGTATATGTATAGAACTAAAATAAATAAATATATATGTTTTATTTAGAAAAAAATTCAATGTGTTTTAACATGTAAAATAGCTAAAAAATTATTTTTTTATTGACAAAACTTATTGAGTTGTGATATTTGTGAATTTTCAAAGAGGGAAAACGCGTTTTTATTGCAAGAAGAGTCTAATAACGGGTGAAATGCAAAGTATTACAACTAAGTAAGTTTTTGTCTTGCAAAAATTAAATTTTTATCTCCAAGCTGATTTTAATGGTGTAGATTAATATGAACTATAACAGCGTCTATACTTATGTCCCCAAATTATTCAAAATATCGTAAAGGCCTTCTAATTAAAATGTCTGTTGACAGCATACTCTTCGATTAGTTATACGTTACATGACTAACATGCTGCTGAAAGCTGTTGCCTGTGCGAGTGTGGAACGATATAACCTGTTAACCAAAATTAACTATATTTCCCATCTCCATGTCAAATGCGAAAATGCTCTAGTGGTAGTCTGCATGAGTCTAATATCAGGGAAAAAGACCACAGGGCAGTGTGACTGGAGTTAATTAGGGAACCATGGCACTAGACAAGAAACAGCGGACATTATCTAGTAATGGGTTGAAATTAGTTGACAGTGATGTCTATAATGATTTATATACTGAAATTAAAAAAAAAAAAATTACTAATTATCACAAAATAAACAAACGTCAAAAGTTTATTTATGTAGAATGAATAAGCTAAGACAAAATATTTAGTTGTTGTTGTTGTTGACGTGTACCCGAAGGGCGAGATGGCTTGCGGAAGCTTCCATTAAGACTACACCCAGAGGGTTGGAAGTCAGACTTCTGCAGAAGATTTTCGGCAAATCTGCCAATAGATGACAGCAGCAAACAACGGTATCCCCTCAATTTCGATATGTCTCTGAAGGGGAGGTAAAAGTTTTTCCAAAGACCTATACCGTGGTAACTGCTAAGAACAACCACAGGACTTTCAGAATCATTTCTTTAACGAGCTCGTACACATGATATATTTGATGGGTCTTTGGTAATGTCAAGCATCGAACCCGAAGCCTTTCAGTTTAAATTTTGGCACTATGATACCTACGCTACCACGACCCAGTATTTAGTTATAATCATTGTATAAAAAAATATGAAGTTATTAAATATCTATATGTTTTTGGTACTTAAAGATAATACAAAGCAAAATATAATGTTCAAATTTCTCTATCTACATTTAAAGCACAATAATTTGCTTAATTGTACTTTTTGGCAATAATTTTTAATTGCCAAAAAATACATATAAACATTTAGAGAAACTAATTACTGTATGACATGCAGCTTATAAATCTAAAAGAGCTTCATTAAACATAACAAATGATAATCGAAGAAATTCCCTGCAAGGATTTATAATTAACGAAGTGTGAACGTGATTAATTTGCTAATACCGCTCTCTAATATTTGAACTTCAAATCTTGAATAGTTCAATAGTGATACTGCGGATTTATTTAGACAAAAGCACATTTACGCTTCATTAGTCATATAAAAGCTAATATTTCTTTAAGCTTTAAAGAAAGAAGCGCAATACTTTTAAGGAAAAAATTCTTAAAAATAATATATATTTAAGCAAATCAATAGTTTTAAGTACTTGTGACATTTTAAAGGTGTTTTCTCCAAACAACCTTTTTTAAAAAAAATTGGTGCGTAGTTTAAATTTTATTAGTTTTTAATTAACTGACTTCAAATCTTCAAAAAATGTTCTTGTATCCAGCTATCTAACGAAATGAGTAGTAAATATTTGTAAAAAAAAATTGTCACGAATTACGGCAACTTTAGGTTTAAAAATAAATAGAAAATATTAAAGATGTTGCTATAATTTTGTCATATAAAAGATTATATATTTTAAAATTACTTTTATTATTATTAAAATGATCATACTAATGACATCTATGAAGAATTTTGAGAAAGAAGTTACAAAAATGTTTAAAATATACATAGCTTTCAACTTTTACGCATTTTTCCTACCACAAAAATTTTACAGTAAATATTGTCTTATTTAATCGACGAAATACTACGATTAAATAAATAAAAAATCTTAGTACAATTTTAGTGGTAGCAAAAATGCGTAAAAGTTGGCAGCTATGAAATATACCAACCTATGGAAGTTTTATTAAAGAAAAAATTAGTATTCAAGTATCATAATTCACTTTGCTTTTTAGTAAACTTTCGTAAGCTGGATTTTATGAAATTTGATGCTCTTAATTTGTGCTTCTTTTACATTGGACCACATTTCCCAACTTAACTGATTAGTATATATATATTTTAAATTTCAAATAATGACTATTTTTTTCATGTCTTTTACAGAATTTTTAATCTTTTATCATCCGTTTTTCAAAACAGGAATTTTTCCTTTATTCAATAAGAAAAATGCTCAGATTCAATAATGCAAAATTTCCAATGAAAAATAACTGGTGACGATTATATATCATTGTTGGAATATGGATGTCAGTATGTAGCACGCGTAAATCATGATTGTCAAAACACGTTGCCCGTATGACGTACGGGAAGCATTTTCAGAAAGAATCACGTTTTGAGCACCTTATCGCCAGAACAACGATTGGCGCGGAGATGAAGTCGATGCTATGCACCCTTTCTTGTTTGTGACGTCAAACGCCTAGCGAATAGCAACCCTTCCTTCTGCAAGGAGATCGTGCTTATTGTTCATTTGTTTTTCCGTAAATATTATCAAGCAACGAATATAATATGAGGAAATGTTATTCACCGTTGTTTACAATTAAAAGATAGTTTAAAACAAAGAGCTTTTTCAGATTAAAATGATTTCTCGCATTTGAAAAGCAAAATAAAACGACGATTGGCGTTTGGCGATGCAGCTAGCTGAACGTTCTCGCTTTCACCAACTTGCCAAGGCTGGTGCTCAAAACGTGATTCTTTCTGAAAATGCGTACGGGAAAATCAGGGATTTGGTTAATTTAATAATTTTTTATTATCGAACATCACTTTACTCTTGTTGTTTCCATAATTTGTACATTTTGAAGTTATATTACTGTAAGTTTGGTTATTATTGTATTCAAGTTTGTAAAAATATTATTGGAAATTTCAATTTTGAAGTAAATTTTTTTTAAACATTTACCGGTATTTTCTCTTCTTACATATGCTATAAAACAGGTAATTGTAAAAAATTGTGCGATAAAAAAGTTGAAGAATACATAAAAAAAATAGTGCTAACAATTGAAAAAATAATATACACTTTGGATCTATCAGGCCCGGCGAGCGTACTCCCGGGTTAAATTAATATTTAACATTCATGTTTCTGTATACCTTTTTGAATGAATCAATTTTGACCAACTTTGGCATTAAATAGCTTTTTAAATAGTTATTCGATTTAAAAGCTGTCTGCGTCAGCGTGTTCATCAAGCATTTCTATATAAAAACCACCAATTTCCATATTTTTATGCGGTAGTTTAACAGAGAAAGACATCCTGGCAAAAAAAAAAAAAAAAAAAAAAAAAAAAAAAAAAAAAATCATTTACTTTGAAGCGAACTAAAAAACGAATACTAAAAAAAATGTACGGGGTTCAGTATTCCCCACACAAAAAATCGAACACTTACAAGATATTAAAACTCAGTATGGTGTTAGTTTTGAGGGTCAATCGGAACAGCTCGCTACATAAACCGAGTGGTTATTGTGAATACACAGGCGGTGTTGTAACTTTGCGATCTCCTTGCGAAGCGCATTTAGCACAATGTTAAATTTAAAATTGTAGCAAGGATTTCTTTTAGTTGCACTGTAAAAAGAAAATATTATTAGTGCGCTGAATTTAGTTTTATGAGATGCCAAATGTAATTTAAATATGCTCTACTTTTATTATCACAACCAAATTAGGTTCATTAAAAAAGAAAAACACATGAAGTATTATAAATGTTATATAGATTAGCAATAATTGATATTATTTAAGCTTACATCTTTTTGAACTTTTATAAAGTACTTATTCATGCTCTTCTAGTATATATACAAAGTAAAAGACTATAATTTGATTTTACACCACCGTACATTCTATGATTTTGCTTACCCATCATACGTAGTATAGGGTAAATCTTGCAATCGTTTTGAATATCGAAAAAAAAATTTTTGACGGATTTACACATTTCAGATACCGGAGATTCCGAAAAACATATTTTTAGAAAAAAAAATTGCCGTCTGTCTGTAAACTCTCTATCTCACGAACAAATTGAGATAGAGATTTGAAATTTTGTATGTACTTAGTATGTAAGAATGGAACGAAGCTTATTGAATATCAGCAATCTCGATTATCCGGAACTATTTTTTCCGGATTCTCGAAAAATTCATAATTAAAAATAAAAATTCATATACAAATTTTCGAATTTTTTTATTTTAAGGAATGCATGTAAAAGGCAATAAAAAAACACAAATTTTGCATAAAGAACGAAGTCGATCGGATTATTAGTTGCCGAGATATTTGTAATCTTGTTTTCCACATTCTTCGATTTTTCATGACCCTGTATTTCATTCAAATTTCAATTCAAAGGTATATTTTAATTGAAAATGAGACGCTTAATCCGACGCAGTAAATTGTTAGTTAATATGATTATTATTTTTGGAGTTATAAGGATGTTTCTTTTACGCAGTTTGGCGTTTATATATAATTTGTTGAAATTGGTGCATCAGCAATTCATTAGTAGAGTATTACTATGTGTATTAACAATATTTAAATTTAGTTTTGGAATTGAAATACGTTGTATAAATAGCTTTCACATGTTTCATTTTCATATGCATATAAATGATGGGTAAGTGTTACGGTGGCCTCCAACGACTAGTTTAAGAAGGCTTGGTATTCTTTTAAAAACGATTTTTTAATAATACAGCTAATAATTCATATAATTATTGCACAGAACCCTCTGATTGCGAATAATACTTGACAGCTTATTATTGTAATTAACTGTAACCTTAGTTACATAGCTGCAAAGTTAGGAAACATATATTTCTGCTTTTAATCAGAAAAGATAAAGCAAACTAAAAACTAAATAGACGAAAAAAATAATTAGATGATTTGTTTCTTGATATGCCTTAGATCTGCAAGATCAAATAAAATAACTTAAGAAACTAATTTCGAAATAAAACGTAGAAACATGTGATCCTGTGCACAAAAAAGGATAAAGTTTTTTAAAGTTAATTAATGTTACTTTAAATTAAAGTTACTTTTTATTGAAAATAAAAATATAATATTTTGGGACAATGACAAAACATACCACACAAAAAGTATTAACATGAATTAAGTTAAAAAAGAAAATATGTCGTGAAAAATTAATATTTGTATTCAATAGTTTCTATTTAATTCAATATATTCTATTTTTTTCTGTATTCCTGTAGAATATTTCTGTGCAATGTTTCTGCACAAATTACTGATATACTGTTTTCAAATAATTTAGATTTTATTATATACTAAATGTTAATATTTTCTAAATTGCAGATGAAGATTTAGCGGCTTTTAGTCCCGTTTTTGGTATTTTGATTGGACTGGTTGCTGTGTTAATGCTATTTGCCATCATAATTATCATAATCGTCAGAGTTCAAACATCAAGGCAGCATACCAAAGGTAAAACAAATAAAATATTTGATAATTTTTGCGTCAATTTACCTTTTATGTATTATAATTACCTATCATTTGTCAAAATGAAATTTTGATTTTACAATACATGAATTTTTCGATGAATATTTAAAGAAATAGAATTTCTTTAAATATAAAGATTTCTTTTAACATTAAAGTAACCAGCATTTAAAATCTACTTCTGTTGTTCCATTTTGACAGATTTTATACTTACATTGTTATTAAATATTTCAGGTCATTGTTGTAACGTTGGTTTAAGTTTTATGTATGAAATACTGGTAGATTTAAGAAAGAAAAATAGAATTATATTTCAAAAGTTCTTTCCATATTTATATTTAAAACATAATAAAAAACATTAGTATATACATATAATTGCTGTTACATAACAAAAGAAAATTGTTCAAAAAATTTTCTTGGATTAGTTCTATGATTAATTGGTTATCAGAAATAAATTTATGTGCTAAATAAATTTTAGTTTACTTTCTCAAAATAAAGATTATCGGTAAATACAGTAATCCTTGAAAAACTGTTGAGCTGAAACCGCCTTATGTTCATATCTTTAATGGATCACTATCTTCAAAAAATTATTCCGCGAAAAATTAAAAAAAGAATTCTTCAAAAAAGAACCCACAAAGAAATTTGTTTAAAATTCGTATATCTCTAAATCGTATATTATTTTTGCAGTCAAATTCGCGTATTTTCTCAATGATACGTATTCTTCTGCCAGATACTTGACCACGTTCCTCATAGCTGCTAAAAGAAATATTGAATATTCTATATTAAACAGGGCATCAGCGACATTGTTGTCCGCTAATTCTTCGTTTTCTACCTGGAAGTATTTAATTCGTAAATAATTTCTGTTTTCCTTTCTTTCTTGCGCCTCCGTGGCTGAGTGGTCAAAACACCATGCCGATTATCGCCTTGGAGCGTAGGAGGCTGTGAGTTCGAATCCCGCTGGCTGCATTGCACGCACTCTTTGTGTGGAGCTCCTGGTTGTATATGTCTTGTGTTGTAAAATTTCCTTGTGCTATCTTGTCCCTATATATTGACGATGACTTACAAGCAGGCTTCACGTCGAAAACACAGGTCAGATGTATGTTCTTCAATAAATAAATAAACCTTTCTTTCTTAAATTGCACGTGTAAAAAGGTGAGGGAACGGTAATTTAACGCACACAAATAAATTAAATTTTATATCGTTTTAAAAATCAAATTATTCACAAAAATCTTTATTGCTTTATTGCGGAACTTTTTGAAATTTAAAAACTGATACAATATATAATATAGTTTGAACTATAATTATTGAACGTCAGGTTCACCTTGATTACAAAATAAAATATTAGGTATTAAAATTCTGGCGTTTAATTTACTAAAAAGATACTAAAATGTACATAATAATGCATTTAAAACATAAAAGACTACCAAAAGACGTTAAAACCTTGAGTGCTTTCAGCTCTAATCAAGAGCCGTCATCAGAAGTGAAATCTTTTACTACTTTGACTTTTACTCCTGATGACGGTTATTGATCGCAATTGAAAGCTTTTGAGATTTTAACATTTTTGACTGTCTTTTATGTTTTCAAGACATTATTATATATATTTTAGAAATCTTTTACGTAAATTAAATGTCTGAACTTTAATATCGCATATTTCATTTTTTGATACATTGTCATTCTTCTTGCGTTATCTTGTGTGTTTTTTAACTAAGTTTTGAATTTAATTTTTTTAATGTTTGTTTCAGAACCTCATATAGAAGAGGAATCTATAAGGTAAGCATTTTCTTTTTTATATTTAAAATATTTATTTGCAAATAGTTGTTTCATAGTCTTAATCAATTACGTAAAATACTTTTATAAGCGAATAACATTTTACTTCTACGCCTTTATTTTATTTTATTTACACAAAATAACACACATTTTCTAAAATTCAATGTTGCTGATTTATTTAAACATTAAATTTCGAAAATCGGACAGTTACAAATAACAGAATATTTATTATAATCCAAAATCTTTTATTATTATTTATTATGTATAATACTACTTGATTATCCCGTTGTCCAAAAAACTATCGCCAAGAAATATCATTAAATGCCAAAAATGGATCATCGTAAATGTCATTTTCACTTCACTTTAAATACGTAAAATATATTTGTTAGAACATTATGAGACTTTGATATATTTGGGTTAGCATGACGTCGGTTTATATATACATAATGTATATCTGTATATAGTATATACATGTATATCCAGTGTTGATGTCCGAGGTTCACGAAGCAGTTCTTTGGTGTTGTCAAGTGTAAATAAATTCACACTAATATATCTTTTTTGCGTTATATTAACAACTTAAAGAAACATTTAGTAAATTGAGAAAACAAGATACAGGAATGCAGTTTCCTGCTGCGGTTACTGGATTAACATATTATCCAAGTATGCGAAATCATAGCGAAGAGAAATATAAGCACCGTGTGTGCTTTACAAAAACATAAGAGAAACTGAAGTAAGTTCGTTCACAGTAAAATATTGTCCTTGAAGTAATCAACAAAAATGATTTCACCATCATGTGCAATCAACTACTTATGAATTGCTTTAAATAAACAATGATATTATATTAATATCATTAATGTCACTTTTGAGTTATAAAGTAATTTACCATTTATAAATATTATGGTTTTAAAGTAAACAGTTGAGTGGATTAACCCTTTCCGGCGCGGAGTAAGTTTAATTGAAATAATTATCTGCCACCAGAATTTATAAACGAATTTATTAGAGAATACGAACTTGCTTATTTTCAGGCATTTTATCAAAGGAAAATTTTAATTAATATTCTTGGTGCCAGTAAAATTAAAATTAGGTGTCCTTTTTAAGGGACACCGCGCCGGAAAGGGTTAATGTCACTTCTGAAATATGAGGTAATTTAACGTTTATAAATATTACTGTTTTAGAATAAACACTCTAAGCATTTAAACACACTCCCACCCTATCAGGCCTTAGTCCTGATATATAGGGAGGAGAGCTAATTTGTGTGCTGGTCGTCTCAAAAAAGATCCTCTACACTGTATGGTCACAACACGGACATGTCCGTCTTTTCCTGGATGCACCTCTTTTACCCGGCCCAATGGCCAAGAGTCTGGTGGCTGGGCATCATCAAGGAGTAGCACAACTTGTCCAGGTTGAAGATTACGTTGCTCGACTCTCCATTTGCCTCTTTTTTGGAGCGAGCTTAAATATTCCTTCTTAAATCGATGGGAGAATCCTCTTTTTAAATTTTGCAGCAGCTCCCAGCGATTTCTAGGGTTGCTCGTAATAGATGAGGTCTCTTCAGGTAGCGAGAAAATTACATCACCTGTAAGAAAATGTGAGGGTGTGAGAACATTTATGCAGTCACTATCATTGTCATTTAAATGTATAAGAGGTCGCGAATTCAGTAATCCTTCGACTTGGCTAAGTAGGGTGGCGAGCTCTTCGAAAGTTAGAAGTGTCGCTCCTATTACTCTTTTGAGATGGTATTTCGCGGATTTTATTGCAGCCTCCCAAATTCCGCCAAAGTGGGGGGAAGAAGGAGGGATAAAATGCCATTCAATGGATTTTTCAGTTAAATATTGAGAAATGATTTCATTTTTAGGAAATGACAACCATGCCCTCTGTATTTGGTCGATTTTTCTTGATGCCCCGACAAAGTTCTTCCCGTTGTCACTATAAAGGTGACGTGGGGTACCTCTTCTTGCACTAAAACGTCGAAGAGCTGCTATAAATGCTTCAGTTGTTAGATCACTTACAGCTTCTATATGGACCGCTTTCGTAGCAAGGCAAATAAATAAGGCAATGTAACCCTTAGTTGTTTTTGCACCCCTACCCTTGCTAAATTTAATGGATATGGGGCCTGCGTAATCAATTCCACTGGCAAAAAAGGGGCGTTCAAGATTTACTCGAGGTTTAGGTAAATTCCCCATTAATGGAGGAGTTGTAATAGTTTTCTTATATCTGAAACATTTTAAACATCTATTAATGCATTTGTTGATGAGCTTTTTTCCACCAACTATCCAAAAAGATTGTTTTATAATGTGCGATAGTAGAGAAGGTCCAGCATGTAAAGTGGCAATATGCTGTTGTATTATCAATAGTTCACTCATTTTATGTTGTGATGGAAGTATTACCGGATGCTTGTGATTAAATGCTAACTGTGAATTTTGCAGGCGTCCTCCCACCCGTAAGATACCCTTAGCATCAATAAACGGATATAGGGAGTGTAATTTGCTTTTCTTAGCTAGAGGTTTTTGTTCTTTGATGCATTTTAACTCTTCTTTAAAGTAAGAACTTTGAATCCAAAGAACGATAATTTCTTCAGCAGATTTTGTTTCGTTAGATGTAAGTACTGTTGAAGGGATTTGATATTCATTAGCATTTTTGCATTTTTTAATGAATCTTAGGCAATATGCCAAAATGCGGATAATTTTTGAAAGTGAAGAGTGCTTTTGAAACAAATTGTCTAGTACGTCATTTGAAGGCTGCATGTGAAATGAAAAAATGGGATCCGATCTTTGCTCAGATTTGATTTGTTCATCGAATTCGTCAACATTTAAGTCGACTTTCGGCCAATTAGATGGGTCTAGAAGTAGCCAGCTTGGCCCTTTCCACCATAGCTCGCATTCCGGCAAACCCTTTGGGTCAATACCGCGAGAAGCGATATCTGCGGGATTTTCTTTTGAGGGAACGTGTCCCCAGTGCTTAGTAGGTAAAACTTCTGTTATTTGAGAGGCTCTGTTCGCCACAAATGTTTTCCACTTGCGGGGGTGTGCGGATAACCATGAAAGGACTACTTTAGAATCAGTCCATGCAAAAATATCGAACTTGTAATTCTTTAGTGTGTCCATAACTGTGCGGAATAATTTAGATAACAAATGAGCACCACAAAGTTCTAATTTAGGGACAGAAATTTGCTTGATTGGTGCAACTTTTGTTTTAGAAACCAAAAGAAAAGCATTGGTTTTTCCATTGCAAGTTTGTCGGCAATAAATTGCGGCAGCATAAGCTAGTGTTGACGCATCGGAGAATCCGTGTAATTCAAAGGCATTCTCGGATGAAAGCGTAACACATCTCGGTATCGAAAATTGATTGATTTCATTGAATGAATTTTGAAATTTGAATAATTCCTCGGTTAGATGTTCTGGAATAATAGTGTCCCAGTCCCCTTTTGTCAACCACAGTTTTTGATAAAATATTTTTAAAGTTACAGTGCATGGGGAAATTAGACCCAGTGGGTCAAAGATTCTAGCAGATTCTGCTAAAATTTGCCTCTTTGTAAGAGGTGGAGTGAGATTTAGTGAAACCTTGAAAATAAAAGTATCTGAAGAAGAGTTCCAGCTTAATCCTAAAACTTTAGAGCTTCCGTTATCACTAGGAATTATTTCAAAATTCGATTCGGTATTGGTATCATCTTCAAACTCTCTAAGAAATTCCTTTGAATTTGAATTCCATTTTCTTAAGTGGAAACCATGCGCGTGCAAAACATCGGTAATTTCTTTACAAGTTTCTATTGCCTCGCTAACAGTGTTTGAGCCTGAAAGTAGATCATCCATATAGAAATCTTTCTCTAATGTTTGAGAAATAACAGCATTTTTTGTATAATCATCAGCAATTTGTTTGAGACATTTAGTGGCTAGATAAGACGCTGGAGCTAGCCCATAAGTAACCGTTTTTAATTTGAAATTTTTTATTTCCTCATTAGAGTTAAACCTCCAAACTATTTTCTGATAATTTTGATCTTCTTCAGAAACTAAAATCTGGCGGTACATCTTTTCTATGTCAGCGCAAAAAACAATTTTCGGAACTCGAAAATTAAGTAAAATTTCAAATATGTCCCGTTGTAATTTAGGACCTACTCCCAAAATTGAATTCAAGGAATTACCTTTTGAAGTATTACATGATGCATCAAACACAACTCTCAACTTGGTAGTAGTACTAGAACGTTTAATAACTGCATGATGAGGAAGAAAATATTGTTCTTTTTCAGAATCGTTAATGTCATTTTGTGTTATTAATTCCATATGGCCTAACTGTATATATTCGCGCATAAAATCCTTGTATTGCTTTTCGAATTCTGGATTTTCTTTAAATTTCCTTTCCATTGCCAACAAGCGAGAAATTGCGGCAGGTCAAGAATTACCTAATTCTGTCTTAGATTTTACAAAAGGTAATTTTACTACAAAACGACCCTCGGAATTGATTGAGTAAGTTTTCTGAAAATGTGATTCAACAAATTGTTCTTCTGGAGACAGAATTTGAGCATTATTATTGAATACCTCTTCCATTTCCCAAAACCGTTTTAATTCATTATCAATATTAAGTTCATAAATATGTAAATTATGCATTGAATTAGGAGTTGTGTTAAGATGCGGCATTTTTCCAGATACGAGAAAGCCAAAGATCGAATTTTGCGCAATTAAACTGCTCTGAGCACATGTTATTTGACCAGGAAGCAAAATAGAAAAAAAGTAATCTGATCCTAAAATAACATCAATTTTATTTGGAGTCCCAAAATGTGGATCTGCCAAGTTTACATTTTTTAAGTGTGAATAATGCTCTTCATTTATTTTCTCAGAAGGTAATGGAGCTGTTAATTCGTCTAAAATAAAAGCTTTCACTGACAACTTGCTGCCAGCATTATGAATTGATATAAGATCAATCATTACGTAACCCTTGGTTACTGCGATTTTTGAATTAGAAAGACCTTTCACGGGAAATCTGGCATTTTTCCTTTTGAATCCTAACACTTTCATGCATGATTCTGAAACGAATGTATATTCTGAGCCACTGTCACACATAATTCTTAACGTGTGCTTTTGACCCATGCAATCATAAATATATACTGTAGCAGTGGGCAAAAGTGCGAAAGATGTTTGAACAGAATTTATTGAAGGAGAAACTTCTTTTTTATTATCATCAGGAATCGAAAGGTCCTCTGAATCAGATTTGCTTTTCCGACTCTGTTTTTCATTCGAACGTGAAGTTGACATCGCATAATTTTGTAGTTTATTCTCGCATAACAGCGTATGGTGTTTGAGCTGACAATGATGACAGCTAAATGTAGAATTACATTGATATGTGTAGTGTTTGTCAGACAAACAGTTGCTACATAATTTGTTTTTTCTCACAAATTGTTTTCTATCTCTTACATTTAATTCCTTAAATTTAATACATTTGTACAATAAGTGATTAGCTTTACAAAATAAACATTTGATAACGTTATTGGCGGGAGCTTTGTGAAAATTAAATTGTTTCTCTTTTTTATGTAACCCTGTATAATCATTATTATACAATTCTAAAGATAAACATCTGTCATTAATGAACTGAATAAATTGATCAAAAGAAGGAAAATCATCCTTTGATGAATATTGAGCCCATTCTTCACGTGTTTTATTATCAACCTTTTGAAGAAGAATATGAATTAACCAAATGTCTCTCTCTGATGCTTTAACATCGATTGATTTGAGAGCACAAATTACCTCGTCAGAGATATCTGATATATTGCGTAAGTTAAGTGCATTAGCATGAATAATGGGAGGTATATCCATAAATGTTTTGATAAGAGCTGCGACAATTTGTTTTTTTTTTGTCGTATCTTGACAATAATTTTTCCCATGCTTCTGCATAACTGGTTTCAGAAATGGGTATATGTTTTATAATTGAAGATGACTCTTCACCGAGCAAACCTCTTAAGTATTGAAATTTTTGAATATTTGTTATACTGGCATTATTATGCACTAACGATAAATATAAGTCTTTAAATGACATCCAGTTTTTGAAATTACCATCAAATTGCTCAATATTCAATCTGGGTAATTTAAAATTATTAGTTGTATTAACTATAGGTAATTGTTCATTAACAACTTGAGAATGTGCATTCATACTATTTATAGAAAATTTTTCAAGTTCTGCTTGCAGTTTGGCTTTGGTTTCATAATATTTTGTTTCAAATTCCTCCATTTCCGAGGATTCGTCTGGTAATTGTGCATCATATTTATCAAAATCGAAATAAGCTGTTTCTAATTTTTCTAATTTATTCAATAAATCATTCTTTTGAAAAACTTGATCAGCGTCAATGAAGTTCGTGATACGTGTTAATGCAGATTTAGCTCTGCCACGTAAATTTATTGCTGTCTTTTCTAAATCTTCTTGACTCATTATTAAAATAATGAGGGAACCAAGTTAAAAAACAAAGCCAAACTGATAATAAACCAAAATGTACTTATCTGAAACAGCTGGGCTGAAGGGTGCTCCTTTACGGCGACTTTGAAACGAAGTAATCCATAAAAAGCGATGTGTGCAGGTTATCTCGCCGGTGGTGCCTCCATAATGTTGATGTCCGAGGTTCACGAAGCAGTTCTTTGGTGTTGTCAAGTGTAAATAAATTCACACTAATATATCTTTTTTGCGTTATATTAACAACTTAAAGAAACATTTAGTAAATTGAGAAAACAAGATACAGGAATGCAGTTTCCTGCTGCGGTTACTGGATTAACATATTATCCAAGTATGCGAAATCATAGCGAAGAGAAATATAAGCACCGTGTGTGCTTTACAAAAACATAAGAGAAACTGAAGTAAGTTCGTTCACAGTAAAATATTGTCCTTGAAGTAATCAACAAAAATGATTTCACCATCATGTGCAATCAACTACTTATGAATTGCTTTAAATAAACAATGATATTATATTAATATCATTAATGTCACTTTTGAGTTATAAAGTAATTTACCATTTATAAATATTATGGTTTTAAAGTAAACAGTTGAGTGGGTTAATGTCACTTCTGAAATATGAGGTAATTTAACGTTTATAAATATTACTGTTTTAGAATAAACACTCTAAGCATTTAAACATCCAGGGTGAACCAACTAACCGAAAAATAAATTTTTTAAATCGGCATTTTGTTTGTATTTTTATAAATGTTTAACTAATTTATTCGTTTTTTCATCATTTAATAAGAAATTATGTTTATTTGTACAATTTGGCAAACAGTTTGGTGATTTGTATAATTTAGCTAAATCGGTCGAACAGAAACTTAAGAATATAGGGTGACATCCCCAGTAATTGGCATACACCAGTGATTGGCACATACTACAAACATGTCTTAAAATTAGATTTATATCCAGTATTTTAAAAAGGCAAGACCATACCAGTTATATGATCATTTACGTTAAAGATTATAACTTTGATTTATGCTACTAGATGACAATAAGGCCTAGGAAAGAGAAACAATTATGGCTTGTATTAAATTAGCCATTTTTGTTGCAAATCTTCTTCTCTGGCTTAAGGAAGGCATGCTTTTCAATTCATTATTATCTGATTTATAATATATTTTAAATTTTAATTGACAACAGTTTTTTTTAGTTGAAAAGGGTTACTTTAATTGTGTAAAAGTATTTTCCACACAAATATTTAGATTTCTGAATTAATGATAGATGCCTTTTAATGGTGCTTCAATTAAGCTAGTTCCGAGTAATTGGCACGTATTCCAATTACAAGGAATTCGCAATGAATTTGAGATTAAACCACTTATTTTGGAAGTACTTTTAAAGTTATAGACTAATTTTGTTTATCATTTGTTTTTATTAGAAAATATGAAATATTATAAGTAATTGGAATCCATTAAAGCTTTATATAACAATTACTGGGGACAGCATGACAATTACTGGGTATTAATATAAGTATATTGTATTGTTTTAAAGTGTTCGCATTTCAGACTAATATGCTAATTTCTTACTCTTGAAAAACCTGAAATATGGCATCTTCATCTACAGTAAATTCATTTAAAGCGATTAAACTCAATGCAAAATGTAAAGTTTTTTTTTTTTTTTTTTTTTTTTTTTTTTTTTTTTTTTTTTTTATATATATATATAAACTTGTGCCAATTACTGGATCACAATGTGTCATACATTGGTGCTCTAGATGCCAATTACTGGTGATTTTAGCAACTTTTTATAAATATATTTTTATAAAAATACTTTTTAATTTTTTTTTTTGCTTTTAGTGGGCAAAATAGATGCACAGATATGCATTCTTTGATTTAAAAATATTTCCAAGTAAATATCTTATTTCTTTGTAATAAAAATTGAAGTAAGTTTAAAGACAAATTCTTAATGTGCCAATTACTGGGGATGTTACCCTACCAAAAAAAATATCCAATGTCAAAAGCTTAAAAGTTATTCGTAAAAAAGTTTGAAAAACTTTTTTACGAATGGCAACGGTAAACTTTTGACAACTCAATAAAGTAATTTTAAAAATTACTCTTTGTATATTTATGTAACGAATTTTCGATAAAAACATTTTATTGGATACGTATTTTAATTTCTTTATCTTTAGAATTTCTTTAAAATCTGTGGCTGAAAAAAATATTTCCTTTGCTTCATATCCTTTTATTTCGACTAAAATACATATTCTAAATTGACAGTGATAGCTTTCGAATATTTTCCAGGCAATGTCCCTGTAATTATCAAATGAAAACTTTTGACGTTTGTTACTTTCAAATATCATTATTTATATTTTCAAGCATGACATTTCCAACATAATCAATTTTTAAAATATATTTAATTTCTTTAAAATTAAAACAAAGAGAAAAAAGAGGAAAGAATTCGAGAAATCAGATTTTTGAAAAAAATGCGAATTAAATATAAAATTTGTAGAAAAGGTATTTTTGATATAGAGAGTCCTTAATAAAACAAATTTGATTGATAACTGCGAATTAGATATAAAAATATAGAAAAGGTATTTTTGACATACAGATTCCCTAATAAAACAAATTTGAAAAAAATCTAATGGACATAAAGTGATTTGTTTTCAATAAAATCTCAACTCATTTAAAAATTATCTTACATTTCATTGAAAAATCTTCTGTGAATAAAGTGTGCTATCAATTTAGTGAACAATACTCTTAGTTAACAAATAAAAATAACAGACTCTTTCTCGCTAGAGAAATTTTTTATCTACATGTCCTTATTTTCTGCCTTAATAAATATTCTAAAATGATAGTAATATTTATTATATATATTTTCAGACATCTCCAAAAACATCAAATATAAACATTAGGTGTTTTAAAAAGCATTATACCGGGTGATCCAAAAGTCAGGACGAACTTTAAAAATGAATAATTCGAAAACGAATCAATATACAATGATGGAGAAGAAACCGGGTATTATGTAACAACGAAAAAAAAATAGTTTTGTTTGCGACCAACAAATAGCGCTATAGTTTTTTATTGCTCCAAAAGATGATTTACAAATGAAAAAATTTTGACAACTTAAATGTCCGCTTAATTACAGTTAATTAATACTACAGTAAATGTTCAATGTGCTGTCCATCATTCATAAGCGCAGCTGTGAGACTAGGTACCATACCATTCACAGCATTTAGTAGCATTTCTTGCGTTATGGCAGACATATTTTGGCAGATGGCATCTTTCAGTGCTGCTAGTGACGCCATTGGTCGCCAACAGAACTATATTTTTTCGTTGCCACACATAAACGGGTTTCTTTACCATCCGTTTGGTTCAAACCGTATCTTTGTATCTTTATTAGTCATTTTTAAATTTCGTCCTGACTTTTAGATCACCCGGTATATACATGTGGACATTGTAAAGTACGAATTACAAGCGAATGTTTTTTAAAGCTAAGTCGCACCACTTTCTCAAAACAAAAATCTATTACTTACGCTTTAACCCTTAAATGCATATTGTATCATTTTCGATACCATAAGTGTTCCCGATTTATTGGGGGTTTTATTCCCATATTCCGTATTCTCACAAGAAATTTAAAAGACCAATTTTCACTTTACTTAATGACAGACCATTCGTAATTAAATAAAGAAAAATTTAGTATTTAGATTTTTCCAGTATGAATTCTGATTCTTTGAATTGCGCATTTTTTGGAACGCGTTCCATTCTGTGCATTTAAGGTTTAAAATCTTTTGCAAGAGATATCTACTAGAGAACATATTTTTTTAAAAACAAATTTGGTACGAATAGAATATAAAAATATTCTCTTGTGATTGAAATTCTGCGATTCACCCACATATACCTTAAACACAAGATTTCTACAAAACCATTTATACTATACACAGTTTTAAGCTATTGCATAGCTTTTATCACGGGCTTTGAGCGCGGCGACCAAATCCAAAAATTCCGTAACGCGAAAAATCCTAACACATCCGTAACGAAAAAAACCTAACACTCGGCTAACCATCGTTTCAGTTCGGCAGACTTCGGCATGGTATCCTTCGGTAGACTTCGGCTAACATTGACGCGGTATTTTTCAGATATTTAGAGGATATCAAGTCTCAAACTTATATTTCTTATTTCAGTTACTATAAATCTATATTTTGAATAATAAAAATTCCTGATAGAATGTGTATAGAAAAGAATCTTAAGATAAAACAAGGTAGGATAATGTAGCTTTTGGTGATTGGAGACCCGCCCAATGGTGAGGATCGAAAAATTTAAAATGCTTATAACTCGCGGTCTAATATTCGTAGCGCGGCCAAATTTTGTTTGGTAATTTATTATGAGACAGTGTTAATTTTTGGTGATAGGAGAACCACCACGGTGTGGGTCGAAAATTTTAAAATGCTCATAACTCGCTATCTAATTTTCGCAGCGCGGAGAAATTTTGTTTGGTAATTTATTATGAGACAGTGTTAATTTTTGGTGACAGGAGACCCACCCCCATGGTGAGGATCGAAAAATTTAAAATGCTTATAACTCGCGATCTAATTTTCGTAGCGCGGTCAAATTTTGTTTGGTAATTTATTATGAGACAGTGTTACTTTTGGTGACAGGTGACCCCCCCACGTTGAGTGTCGAAAAATTTAAAGTGCTTATAACTCGCGATCTAATTTTCGTAGCACGGCCGAATTTTGTTTGGTAATTTATTATGAGACAGTGTTCATTTTTGGTGACAGGAGACCCGTCACGGTGAGGGTCGAAAAATTTAAAATACTTATAACTCGCGATCTAACTTTCGTATCGCGGCCAAATTTTGTTTGGTAATTTATTATGAGAGAGTGTTAATTTTTGGTGACAGGAGATCCCCCATGGGGAGGGTCGAAAAATTTAAAATGCTTATAACTCGCGATCTAATTTTCGTAGTGCGGCCAAATTTTGTTTGGTAATTTATTATGAGACAGTGTTATTTTTGATGACAGGAGACCCCCACGGTGAGGTTCGGAAAATTTAAAATGCTTATAACTCGCGATCTAATTTTCGTAGCGCGGCCAAATTTTGTTTGGTAATTTATTAAGGTATTGCATAGCTTTTATCGCGGGCTTTGAGCGCGGCGAAAGAATCTTGAAATTCCGTAAAGAGAAAAAAACCTAACACTGCGGCTAACGTCGCTTCAGTTTGGCAGACTTCGGCACGGTATCCTTCGGTAGACTTCGGCAGACATTGACGCGGTATTTTTCAGATATTTTGAGAATATCAAGTCTCAAACTTATGTTTTTTATTTCAGCTACCATAAACGTATAGTTTCAATGACAAAAATTCCAGATTAACCTACATGTATTGTAAAATAATAAAAATATTTTAAACGATATTAACTTCTCATTTATTCAATAAAATAAAAAAAAAATTGTTATCGGTCATCACGCTCAAAAAGTGTAATTTGAATTAATATCAAAGACAAAAAAACTGCATAAATAAAAAATAAATAAATAATTATAATTGCATAAGTTGATAAAAAATGCTATGCAATAGCTTTACCGCGGCAGTCCCCGAGTGCCACATATATTTTTTTTTGTTCTTTTTTAATCGGTAAGTAAATTATTATTTGATAAACAAACTTCTTTTGCTCTTAAATCTGAATGAGCTCAAACAAAATGATAAAAAATTACTATGCAATAGGTAAATCCAAAGGCTCAAAAGTGTAACGATGTCAAAATTAACCATAAGCAAATGCTGCTTGGGCTTTTTTTTTTTTTTTTGACTGTAGCGTTTGTTCCAGAAACCTATAAAGTTGCCCATAAAGCGCCCAAGCAGCAAGTTGCCCATAAAGCGCCCTTCATGCTTTGAAATGAATATTAAATTTATTCTAAAGCTAGTTCGATCGATTAACTTACCTGTAATATGCCTTTGCCAAACACAATATATTTTTTCTAATTGTTTTACATTATTTAAAAAAAAATAAGCTACTTTTTTAATTCGGTTTTCTTGATTGAGAGCATTTTTCTTTATAGTAAGTTTCACCTTATTTAGCCATACGTAATGACATATAAATTACGGCTAAAACAAAGGGAATTTTATTTAAGAAATGTGATGCCAATCAAGAAATCTGAATTTAAAAAAATGCCCACTGGCAACACTGTTTTCATATTGGATAGTTTAACATGATAACGACCGAGGCTTACGAAAAATACAGGCTATTGCGGTTCATCCCAAGTCTCTTTTTTTACAGTCCGATAGAGTGACGTGATGCTCTTTTCGTACACCTCCATTCGAGCATTCCAGCATCACATGACTCTAGCGGTCTGCAAAAATAGGTATGTTGGATGAATCGCGGTAGCCTGTCTTTTTCGTTAGCCTCGTGTATTAGCGATGTGTTCTATGTATTCTTTTTTATTTATTTGAAAATTTTCAGACGATCTAGCCTAATGAGAGAAATTTCCAGATGCTTTCTTTCCTAGAATTCAATTTCCATTGACTTTAAATTTTCGTAAAATTATCTAGACATATTATACTAATAGATTATTTTTTCTTTCAAACTTACTTAATATTTTAAAAGATGTCGGGCAAACAGATTTACTTTTTATTACAATTTCCATCAATAAATTAATATTTTTTCAAGAATTCTATTCAAACTGTCGTAAAATTTATATATTTCTTTTAACTATTTGCTATTTCATAAATATACATGCCTATAAAAAATCTTTAATATATTTTCAGATGCGAAACTCCATCTAAAAAAGAACTTGAAGATAGCCAGGATACCAGTGAAAAAGGACCAGATATCATTCCATTTGCAAATGAAACCGAAGGTAAACTCACATTTAATAATACTTTGATATAAAACACCTTTCTTTTTGGTCTGACAAAAAAATACGTATATTTATTTCATTTTTTAGAAAGTTTGTGTGCATATTTTATGTTCTTTTTAGATCTAATCTTTACATATGCGTAAAAAAATATATTTTATTCAGCAACTTGTGAACTAAATTTTCTCTAGGGATCTAGATAAAGGAAATTTTGAACTTTATTTAAAACTATTTTTCGTCAGTCGATATGAATATTCATAATTTCAATATATATATATTTATATTTCGGATTTAAATATTTAATACATTATTTAAAATATTCACAAAATCCGCTTAAAAAAACGGTATTTTATGTGAAATGTGTGTCATTTATTGCATAATTAAAATAAGTTTTAGTTAAAAAAAATAAATCAGCCTTAAAGTTTTATTTTGTCTTAATAAAGGACTTTTAATAAAAATTGAGCAATGTAAAAGTTTTTATATATTCGTTGAAAAAAAGTAGTTTTGCTTATATTTGCTATAATTAAAAGAATTTATTTCACAGTTACAATGGTTAACACACAAGATGTCAATATTTACACTAGCAGTACAAATATTTCCAATCGAGTGAAAAAGCATCCAAAGATGATTTCATCAAGGTCCAAGGTCATCTTAACTGAACTCTGGTTGAAGACAATAAGTTCAAGAAATATAATAGCATTGCAATAAAAATGCAAAGATATGTACCTTGTTATGCGTGAATTGTGATAACATCTCTAAAAGTGCTCAAGCAATCAATGATATCGTATGAACTGACAGGATGACGAGTGGTCAGAGAAAAACACAGTCGAAAAAGGTGTTAAAAACCAGTATTTTGTTAAAGAGAAATCTGCCTTTTTTAATCCCATTATATTATTTGAAATATGCTGTGAGAAAATTCTGGTACTTACCATTTTTTCTGATTGTGTTTTTTCCTGACCACTTGCCACCTTGACTGATAATCACAGCTCAAAATGTAGGGCGTCTAGTGCATAATGCACTGTAAAACAAAATCTGTAGAATTTCTAAACTTTTCCTGTAAAGCTGGGAATCCTAAAACATTTTATTTAACGTTAACTGCAAAAATTCATGTAACCCATTCTGTTACATGCATTTCTGCTGTTACACATACATAAAAAGTTCTATGAATCCCAGTTTCCTTGAAAAATTCTAGTAAGTTTACAGATTTTTTTACAGTATGCTGGCGCACTGCTAGTTTGCTGCTGTCCATTGTAAGTTTCTTCCGCTTTTATTAGGTGTTAGCGCATTTAAGACAAAGGTGAGAATGTCTGTTAACCTTTTGAGCACCCACCAGAAATTGTCATGCTTATTTAATTAATTATTAAATAATAGCTCTGAAGGAATGAGGAACTGTTTCTGATCACATTGCATGTTTCTGATCACATTACGTGTTTATGATCACATTTAATTTTTAAATACTGAACGAAAACAACATTAATATCATTTTTTTGTTAAATCAGTCTTTGAATTCAATGGTGAAGGGAAAACATGATTACACTGTAAAAAAAAATCTGTGAAGGTACTAAATATTTTCTAGGAAACTGGGATTCCAAGAATTTTTCATGTAACGATAACAGGAAAAATTCATGTAATCGATTCTGAAACTTGAATTTTTGCTGTTACCGTTACAGGAAAAGTTCTTGGAATCCCAGTTTCCTAGAAAAGGTTTAGTACCTTTGCAGATTTTTTTTTACAGTGTAGGACTATTAAATGGTTAAAAGTTTCATTTGATACACTTCGGTTTTCTGGAAATTACTGCCGCTAACCAAAATAGAATCAGGAGGTAACATCCAGTATTTGAGACTAAATAAGTAGTTTGCGACTCCAAGTTCAACTAATTTTTCATCGTCTTTATTTTAAGTTTTTACGAGTATTTTTCTAAAAAACTGGGATTTCTAGAGCTTATTATGTAACGGTAATATCAATAATTCATATGATCGATTTTGTTAAATGATTTTTTGCTGTATATTTACTGGCTGCCTGTTGTTATATAATTAAAGTAATGTATGAAAGTTTAATTCCTTGAGGTTTGATGGGATATAGTATATCCCAACCAATTTTAATTCACTTTTGCATCATAATCATTTAATTAAATTTTACTTTTATAAATCTGGCAAAATTAAAGTTTCGAAAATGTTTGACAAAAAAAATGCTTCTTATTATTTTGAAACAAAAATAATTTCATAATTCCGGTGACAATTCAATATTACAAAAACATATATACCTATCTCTGAAATATTTAAGAAAATCAATTATAACAGATGAGTTTTTACACTTCTAATGATAAATTTTTGTTCTTTAATTATATGTATGAAATTGTATTACTAAATTTAAAACAGAAATAATTTTATATTTTATTGTACATGCATAAACGAAATGCGTCGAAAGAAGGAAACGAAATCACTCTTATATTGTACACTATGGTACTTAAGTCACTTTACTTGAAGTATTTTGAAGCGTGCCTTTGAATCGAAATGAAAATTTTGGTCTTGAGTATGTTTTCGAAACGTTCTAAAGTTTAATATTCTCTTAGATATAAAATGAGTGGAAGTATGCCTTCTGAATTATTTTTACACTATTTAATTCAATTTCGTTTATGGAAGAAAAAATTCTGAGATTGATTTTGAACATATTTCTTGGTATGCTGGAATTACAAACATTACGTTTTTCAGAAGTGTTTTCGGTGGCAATTGGAAATTTTTTAAACTTTTAAACTGAATTAGAAAATAATGCATTAACATTAAGGTATTTTGCCGATATCTCTAAAAAATATTCAAATAAAATAAATAAAATAAATGCAGTCTCCACACAGTGAGCTTCTAATGTATTATTCTTAGAATAAATGATTCTATTTCTATCCAGAAATTTTGCTCCTATAATTTGTATTTTATTGGAACAGAATTGACCAAATTTACATTTATACAACCCTTGGCAAGAAGTTTCCGATCATTACACTAACGCTACCATTTTTTGCAACAGAGGATTATTTATTCCCACAGTATAAAAATCAGACGATTATTAGCGATAATACACTTGTATCATATGTAATAAACTACAATTTGCAATTAAGCGAAATCATTATGTATCAATTTATAAACAAAAAATGCGATTGGAATTGCGATTGAACACCACATTATCCAATCGCGCTTTGATTTGAAAAAAAATAATCGATCACTCTAATCAATATTTAGTAAAGCCACCTTTAACTCGGATGACAGATTAAATTCTCCGCGTAATGGACTCAATAAGCTTTTTACACTCATTGCGAGCAATTTCACACCAGCATTCCCTTATAGCTTACGCAGTTCTTTGATACTTGTGATCCTTCCGAAATCGATTTCTCTTTTTATTATATTCCACAGATTTTCAACGGGATTGAGATCCGGACTATTCAGCGGCCAAGTCCTGGTTTTAATTGGATTATTGCCTATATTTTGTAAAGGGTTCTTCCCTTATTTGGTGCGATGGAGAACTGCGGTGTGATCTTGAAATAAGGTGTCATTTTGATCTCCGAAAAATTGATCGATGCTAGGAATAAAAAAAATCTTTAAAATCAATGTAAACTTCAGAGTTTACTGTCCGTCACACAATTCATAACTTGCGACGCCTTGTAATGTCATACAGCTCCAAAATGTAAAAGCAGGTGAAAATTTAGTCCTAATATTGACACACTTATCATTGAACTTTTCTCCAACTCTCCTCCAAACAAATGTTTCACACTCATCACCTGTTCAAGGGATATGCGAGATTCACCGTTAAAAATAACTTTATTCCATTAATCAAGTGGCCAGTGTATATTTTTTATACCATTGCAAGCGCTCTTTTCTATGTTTCTTTGTCAAATAAGGTTTCGTTTTAGCTTTATAGGATTTTAATCCCGTAACATTTAAATGATTACGTGCAGTACGGTCAAATACTTTTACTTTATAATTAGACTATTAGGCATTGAGTTTTTTAAGGTTTCTCGCCACTTACTTTCCGCTATTTCAACCAATTTTCTGTTCTCTCTGGGCAGCGTTGTCATTCGTGGACGCCCACTTCGAAATAAATTTTCCACGCTGTTAGCAACTAATATTTTTTCCAAATATCGCATGTCATACTTTAATAAAAAAAAACACTTTCCTTTGTGAATTTCCTCTTTGCTGCAATCGCCCTCTTGCTGCAAAACATGTGGATTTATAAAATCCGAGACAGGTTTTTTACACGAGGTATTGTGTCGGCACTTTAGAGCTATTTTTGATATCGCAGCTGGAAGATTTCATCTTTAATTAAGATTCAGATACTGTACGCATGCGTAGGCACACTTATCTGTCTTCAATATTCAAATTTCAAACTTGTTTCCTCAGTGATGGATTGCTATTTTATATCTTCCGTCTTGATCGGACATTTTTTTGTCAACAGGAAACATTTTCACTTGCAGTACAATTATAAATTATACGATTTTTACATTGAATTTATTTTTTATTTATATTTTAATACGTGTTCTTGTACTTGACATATTGTGAAACGCCCCTATGCTCATGAATCGCGAAATATAGCTTCTAAATGCAAAAAATATAAACTTTATAATGTTGATCGAAAACTTTTTGCCAAGAGTTGTATACCTCTTGAAATAACTATTTGAAAGAAAAACTGCCCATATCAGCTTATTTATTAAACTTTTTTCGATAATAAAACCGATTTTCATACTGTTGTATAAAGTAGTTTTCTTAATATTAGCTATGAAAGGCCCCCTGTCACAGACAATACATTTGCAGTGGTGTCTGCGTTATTTACTATTTTTTTGTATAAAATTTACCTATTTAAATTAATAAATCAAACAATTATTCTTCTACTTGTAGCAAATGTGTTTAACTATTTTTACACTATTATATTTAATTCAACTTGGTTTATGTAAAGAGAATTTTGTAATCTATTCACATACGTCTTGGTATACTAGAATCATAAAAATTAAGTTTTTCAAGTATATTTCTGATGGCAATGCGTTATTTTATTAAGATTTTTAACGTAATTAGAAAATATTACATTAATTTAAATGTCTATTGCTTTTACGCCGCCAAAGGGGATAAATTGTCACATATTCTTTTTACCTCTTAAAGATAAACTCGAGTTAAGGACACACTTTACCTTAAAACTGATAAATAAAATAGATTTTTCTTTTTTTAATTATATGAAAGCCTATTTCATTAAAGAATATTTTGGCATCTCATTTTTACCCATTCGGAATTAAAAACTCAATTTTTATATGCTTGCCGAAGAAGCTTTGTCTCCTCTGGAAACAATAAAAAGTGGATTAAAAGGGAATGACAACATTTTATTCCAAATTTCTTAAAACATTCTTCTTAAAATCGTGGCTGGCGAGATTGGTCAGAGTTGATCCATTCCGACTGTCAACGTCTCAATTATTACATAAAAATATTATCAATGAAAATTTAGACTTTATTTAATGATACGGATGCCTTACCTATAATGTGTTTCTCTTTGCAGTATATTTCACAGGTGGGTCAACAGAACAATTAAGGCATATTCGTCCTATACCTAAACTAGCCGGTTCCCCGACGGAGTACCGACAAAGGACTAGAGACACAAGATTATAGCACAAAATAAACAGCATTCACTATTCCTTCTCTAAATGTAAGTAAATATTTTCAAATATCGAAAAATAATTCCATGTTTTTATAAATCATATTGTATTCAAAACTATAGAATAAAGATTATCAAGAATACATATTTCTTCAAATTGAACGTGGCTGACTGGTTGGGAATAGGATATCTCTATATAGTAGTGACGACAAACGGGATATAAAATTGCTTGTTTGGGATGATTTTGGACAAAACCAAATAGCCAAGGTAGCTTGGAATTTTCTTTTGCAGTCTTTATTCTAATTTACGTTGAACAAATGATGTTGCTTATCACTTTCAGTCATAGCACACAATTTACATTTCCTTAGTTCTTGGAAAAAATCTCCTGAATTTCGGCTAACTTCCAAATTTTTTAGAAATTTCGTCAAAATCTCTCTTTTTATTCATCAAGAATTAATAGAACTCTTTTCCTGCTCACAGATTATAAAGCAAAGTATATAATTTTTTTTTTCATTACTTAAATTTTTTTCTCTTTTTTTTTCTTTATTTTAGCAAAATATATTGAATCATCAAAGTCCTATCCCTGAAATGATCACTGCTCTCTTTGGCCTTAACTAATTCCCAGCTTTAAACAAGCACCAAAATTTTTAAAGTTTTGTAATTTTCAAATTTTCCTGTAACAATCCATTGTAACAACAAAAAATAATAATCAATCATCCAAAAAATTCACTTACTCAAAAGATTTACAATTACTTTGATTCCCAATATTTACATTTTGAATTCTTTGCAATTCTTCAATTATTAACTTTTTTCTGCTATATTTGTCACATTTTTACAACAATAAATAGTTCATTATCTATATTTCCAGCGCTCTCACTCACAATTTCTACCTACCTCATTTTTGTTCCACTTGTGCACACAAATTTTGAAATATTTTATATTTTTGTGTCATTTTTGTTAAGTTCTAACAACACTCAGTAATATTTCTTCTAAATAACTCGCTAAATTGTTTCCTTTCATTTTAAAAAGGGGAATTTTCTACACTGAAAAAAAATTAGATGTTTCTTAAACTACGAAAATTTACTATAACCACGATTGAAAGTATAATTGCCTCTTAGTCACCCATTATTTCGAAAAGCGTTTACTTATCTTTAGAAACAAAAAAGTAGAATCTAAACTAAAAAAAAAAAAAATTATAAAAATAAATTTTCAATGGCAACCCGTAATTTTTGGAAACGTTTTCGAGTATTATTTACAATGCATTAATAAGTTCTCTCTGCTCGGAAAATAGGTTTTTTGGATAGTAAAATTCGGACCTCAACTAAATATTTTCAACTGCATGCCTAAAATTGTGCTTGCAATCGTAATAGAAAAATTTTAATTTAAATGTTATTGTTAATGTTGTTAATTCTAGATGGTTTTCAATTAAACATATTTGCTGAACATGAAAATATTTGCTTGTTTTCCCATAACATCGGAAAAGGAAGTTTTCCCGGTAGAAAGAACTTATTAAACTTACCCGGAATCGTTTTTTAAAACTAGGGCAGCTAATAAAAATTTATTTTTTAAGTTTTTCTTGAAATTTCAAATATAACTTCTTTTGTGAGTTTTCTAAAGATAAAGAAACGCTTATCGAAATCTTGGGTGACTTGGAAAAGGCTATTGTATGGGGAAAGGAAAAAAAGGGTTTTTTTAACACCTTATTAAATATTGCTCAACGTCATTTACTTAGGTGTAACAAAAATGCACAGCAAATGTTGTGCAGAGGATAATTAATATTAAAATACAGTAACAAACTAATATTAATACGGTGAGTTAAAGCGTATTTTACAAGCAATGGATCATGAGAAATCTATTTTGCTACTATTTTTTTCATTTGGCTAACTTTTTTTTACTATTACTGATAGCCAAAATTATAAGGTCACCAAAAAATCAAGGATCCATTTTTACACACTTTGGGAGGTACAAAATTTCTGATAAAAAACATACGTTTAAGTAGAGATGTTCACTATAATACTGAAAGAATTTTTTTTTTTTTTGATTAATTCTGATATTAAAATTTTTTGCCTATATTACTCTTTTAAATTTTGAATTTTTTAAAACCGTTGCCAGTGAGCATTTACATTTTTAAATTGGTTCAATATATTGCACGCAGAAATAACTCAATGTTTCGTCTTTATATTGATAATATATAGTTTTAAATAATTTATCTTCAAAAAGGTAATGCAATTGATATTTGTTTCTTTTAAAAATAGATATTTTCTATAATAATGAAACTATTCTTGATTTTGTTTTCTTTCATAGGTTATGGATCCCGGAAAACTCATAGGTAATGTTTCTCAAATAATTAAATAATTTAAATAGTTATTTATTCATTTTATTATAAAATAGTGCATTTCACAAATCAATAATAAAAAACTTAACTGAGTCTTATGCAAATGATTTTCACAAATTTTTAGATGATTTTTTTTGGTCTAAAAAAGTATAATCGTAACAAAAGTTTTCTATTATATGTTAATATTACGGACTCTAAAAGCATCAATGTTTTAAAATTTTAAAAATAAAATTTACATGCATAACTTTATACTGAGTTTGTACACTTCTAGGATTTTCAAGAACCGTTTACAAGAATTTCGGTAAAGAAATATTTGCCTTTAATGAAAAAAATTATCTTCAGATACAGCGACCTGAAAGAAATTTCCTTTACGAAATTTCTGGTACGAAAACACCCAATGCTTCCTGAATCCCTTGATATATACGACACTAAGTCGATATTCATGTTGCATATTTATTTGCTAAACTAGTATTAAATGCTGTATCCTAGGCTGTTTTAGTAATGCCAGTAAGTCATAGTATGTATTGGCCCTTTTAAATATAAAATCTCTATAAATAGTTTATCATGCTGGCTAGCTCTTAGATGCTGGTTAGCAATATGAAGCACATAATAGCAAACATTCTAGCAGTCAAAGCAATACATAGCAATAAATATCCTATTTTTGTTGTGGTACTAGCATTCTAGCATAAATTTTAGTGTATTTATTTTATATTTTTTTTAGTGTATTTATTTATTAGAGTAGTATAATATTTTTAGTGTATTTATTTATTAGTGTATTATAATATTTTTAGTGCATTTATTTTAATGTTTGCTTTGAATTTCTTTTAAATTTAATTAAAAAAATAACAATTTATTTTTTTAGTATACCCTGATTAAAAAAATTCTCAGTTTTATTACATAAAGTAATATTTTGACACCGAGTTTGAAATTTCACCAGTATTACTTTAAAATTTTGTTTGTTAAATTAAAACAGTTTTAAAGTCAAACTCACCAGTAATAGTTCATAAATGTCTTAAAAAATCTTTTTTTACTGCAAATTCACTATAAAACGTTCAACTTTAATTAAAGAACATAAAATTAATTTAAATTTCCTCCAGATGTTGTCTTCCCATAAGAATCTACGTACAAATATATATATATATATATATATATATATATATATATATATATATATATATATATATATATTACTAAATTGTAATTCGTGCACAAGAAAGAGGGGTAATTAGGAATATTTTTCTTGGTGTACTATACTGAAGAAGATCTATTTCATGTGAAACATCAAAGATTAGAAAAAACAAAAGTGCAGCAACAAACAAAGTTCACCTAATTGCGCGATTAATTCTTGTATGTCATCATAGTGATGAAATGGGACGACTGATTCAAAGATTCATCCAAAGTAAGACATATAAATATAGTCAAAACTGCTAAAGGTGAACATACAAAGAACAAGAAAACATGAGTGGCCATCTACAGCTATGCTCATTATAAGCAATATTTTACATTTCATATTTAATCAATATTAAATGTAATACAATAAACTAACTTATAGGCATATTTATGCGTTTTTCTTGATACCGTAGTAACTTGGCGAAATCTCTATATATTATATCTAGGAACTTTTGTGTTAGCCACAGAGTAGTAACATAGAATCAACTTTCATACACTGTAATGGCAACTTGTTTAACATGGGATTACGCATAGACAGTAGCGAGACGAGCGGATGACTCTGAAACTACGATCATAACATAAGAGAGGTTGTTAATTCGGCGAAACATCTCTTCCTTGGCGACAAATGATAAAAGAAAAAAGAAAAAAATACAGCGACGGCTTGCTGCTTCTTGTTTTGAAATTTATGAAAGAATTATTTTAAAATGAAATAACTTTGACGTATTCGTCTTGCAAACAATACATGTGTCTCTTCGTAACATAACGACCTAATAATTTAAACTTGAAAATTCAAAAATAATAACAGTAATAATTCCTAATCAATATAAGCGCGGAAATCTAAGATCAAATAGCATAAGCACGTGTGCAAAGATAATCAAATCAGCATTCAGCAAGAAGTGCCAAACCAGAATAGGGTTACAGTTAAACAGAAATCACGAGGATAAAAATCGCCAACGCGATAGTTTAGTTTTTAAGTGATCCACTGAGGGCGTTCTTTTCAAGTCGAGTTGAGGCTATGTTACATACTCTGTGGTGTTAGCCAACAAAGATAAGTTGCAACTTTTTCAATTGTCATCATTTGAATTTCAAGCATTTCCATTCATTCACCTGGCATTAATTTCAAATATGTGTAATGATGATGCGAATTTGAGATTTGCAAAAAACAGTAGAATAAACCGTAAATTGTTTTCAAAATATGTAGAAAAAACAGTTACAAATGTCATGTTCTACTTCAGTTGGTTGGAAAAAATTTATGCAAGAGGTGTGTCTTACTTCTTTAGTTCAAAGGCAGAAAAATAAAATAAGAGAATCTAACAATAATCTAAACTTCTATTTTTGTACATATAAAATTAGATAAAATATATCATTGGGAAATAAAATGTTTTTAGTTTGTAATCTCATATTTAAACATTTCTGTTTTTGACTAAGCCCAGTCATTAATATATCCTATTACGTTGAATTTTGGTATATGCATTGATATCGTTGCAGCGTATATGGGGTTCTTTCGATCATATTGTTAAACAACTTCAAACTCTTTGCTCTTAGAAAAGTAGAAAATAATTTATTTACAGATCTTCAGAACAACAGAGTCTTCGAAACTCACAAATATTTCTAGATATTCAAAAATAATTGTTCAAATCTATCGTATAAGTGCAGGTATAGGTTCCAGAGACTCTTTATACAACGTCTCTACACTAAATCACATTCAAAATAACGTAAATAAGACTCAAGCAAACTTGCTTAACAAACGCGTTGTTCACTCAATGACTGACTGGTAAATAATAACAACAGCTCGCATCGCTTCTCTTTTTATATAGGCTCGCAGCAGGCGCTGGAAATTTCTAGAACCACCTAAAAAAACCCACGGAACAACAAACAATGTATCAGTATATCTAAAGGGGGGTTACCATAGAGGGAAGGGTTATCATCGCCTACAATCGCCAAGTTTGTCGCCAACTTGGCGATATATCGCCAAATTTGGCGACCAAAATTAGTCGCCAAAAGTGACGCCAACTTGGCGATATCTTTATTACTTCGCCAATCTGCCGTAGACATACACTGAAAATAACGGACAAGTTTGCTTGATAACAGAGACAATGTAACAAAAACTAATATTAGTAAAGGAATGGAGCTTAATAAAATTATTTACATTATTTTACAGTACAAACACTAACTATTTACAAAATTCGTAACACTACCCCCTCCTCAAAGATTGCACGTCCCGGGCAGTGCAATCCTTGAGTTAGAGGAAAACACTTAAAATAAATAAACAAATAAATAAATAAATAATAATAACAATAATAATAAAATTTACATAAATAAGAACTAATTACTATTTACATATTTACAAAAAGTGACTTTCATGACCATGCTCTGAAATTCAAGTTTCGAATTTCTAATCACTTTGGCCAAAATAAGGGGCTAGCCGGTTATAGTGTACGACCTTGGGTTTGGCGTGTGGCGACTTTACCATGCGTACGACGATGTCGTTCAGCCTGTTGACGATTGTGCAAGGACCGTCCCAGTTTCTTTATAATTTTGGCGACAGTCCCTTACGACGTATGGGATTCCACAACCAAACTTTGTCACCTTTGTTGAACTCATGTCCAGTTGCCTTTGTGTCGTACCGTGTCTTCATCTTTTCTGATGCCAGTCCGATTCAGTTCCTCGCTAGACAATGAACCTCCTCAATCCGTGCCTGGAGTCCATCAACGTATTCTTCAGGCGACAAAGGAGCGTCAGGAGGACGGCCAAACAAAAGATCCGCAGGCAGACGAAGATCACGACCAAAGAGCATTTGAGAAGGGGAGTAACCACTGGCCTCATGAGTGGCACTCCTGTAGGCAAGCAGGAAAAGAGGCAATTTCTTGTCCCAGTCCTGTTGGTCTCTAGACACCAGGAGAGAGAGGCAATTTAGGATGGTACGATTGAACCGCTCCACCATGCCGTCCGATTGAGGGTGTAGAGATGTTGTTCGGGTTTTGTCCATGCCGAGTAGTTCACACATTTCCTTGAACACAGCCGAATCAAAATTTCTTCCTTGATCGGAATGGATTTGAAGAGGAACTCCGTATCTGGAAACCCAGTGTTGAACTAGTATGTCTGCTACGGTTACCGCCTCTTGATTAGGAATGGCGTAGGCTTCAGGACACTTGGTGAAGTAATCCATGACAACGAGGATGTACTTATTGCCATCAGATGTTCTAGGAAGTGGACCCAGGATGTCTAGTGCAATTCGTTCGAAAGGAGCTCCTACATTATAACGTTGCAATCGTCCACGGGTGCGCCTCTTTGGACCTTTACGTGCTACACAGGTGTCACAAGTTCGACACCACTTCTCCACGTCGCTGCGAACATTATTCCAGTAAAACGCTCTCGAACCTTTTGCAGGGTCTTCATTACACCAAAATGACCTCCTGTGGGACTACCATGCAGTTCTTGAAGGACCATAGAAATTCTCGACTTAGGGAGTAGTAGTTGCCATCTACATGTCTTTCCATCGTCAGACTCCCATTTTCGGTACAAGATGCCGTTCTTCAAATGTAAGGAATCCCAGAGAGCCCAATAACGTTTAGTCGTAGGATGGTAATGGGCCATGTCTTGCCAGCTGGGCTTCCTGTTGGACTCCTCTTTCAGCTCTAGAATTGGCTTAATTTCAGGATCAGCAAGTTGATCTTTACGCAGGCTCTCGTCACTCCACGGATCTTGCGATGATGTAGACCCAGTTGTAACTTGTCTTACTATAGGACATTTGACATTAAATTTCTTCTCAACCCGGTCGCAGTATCTACAATTCTCTGAGCAGGGTCTTCTTGAGAGAGCATCTGCATTTCCATGTGATGAGCCTTTTCGATGGCGTATCTCCATATGGTACTCTTGAAGCTTTTGTATCCACCTGGCTATCTGGCCTTCAGGGTTCTTAAAATTCAATAGCCAAGTTAGAGAAGCATGATCAGTTCGGATCAGGAACTTTCGACCGTAAAGATAGTGATGAAAGTGGTCTATGGCTTTCACTACAGCAAGAAGCTCTTTTCTTGTTATGCAGTAGTTTCGCTCGGCCTTTGACAAGCACTTGCTGAAATAGGCGATAACACGCTCCTGGCCGTCGATTTCCTGGGACAGTACAGCGCCAATGCTTTCGTTACTTGCATCCGTATCAAGTATAAACTGTTTATCGATTTGAGGATACGACAGAACTGGAGTGGATGTCAAGGCCTCCTTAAGCTTTTCGAAAGCAGCGTCACATTCCTGTGTCCACATAAATTTTTGACTGGCTTCTGTTAATTTATGAAGTAGTCTTGCAATCATCGAGAAGCCTTTGACGAATTTTCTGTAATAGGTGCATAATCCTAGAAAACTTCGAAGCTGGTGAACATCTGCTGGACGATTCCAATTTTTCACGGCCGATATTCTCTACGGATCAGTCCTAACTCCTTCCGCCGAAATGATGTGTCCAAGGTAGGCGACTTCATTACGAAACAAACTGCACTTCGAAGGGCTCAACTTCAAATTAGCTTCCTTTAATTTTTGTAGCACCCGCCTGAGATTGTTTAGATGTTCATCAAAAGATTTTCCTATGATTACGATATCATCTAAATAAACAAGACATGCTTCATATGACAGCCCCCGGAGAACCGTTTCCATAAGCCGTTCGAAAGTTGCAGGTGAGTTACACAGACCAAAAGGCATTACCTTGAACTGCCATAATCCTTGTCCCGTTGTAAAGGCAGTCTTCTCGCGGTCGTCCGGATGGATCTCTACCTGCCAGTAACCACTCTTCAGATCCAGAGTCGAGAACCAGGTGTTGCCCGCAAGTGTGTCAAGAGTGTCGTCAATCCTTGGTAGAGGGTAACTATCCTTTTTAGTGACGTCATTCAGTCGGCGGTAGTCTACACAAAATCTTGTAGAACCATCCTTCTTTCTTACTAATACAATGGGAGACGCCAATGGACTTGTCGATGGTTCGATGATGTCATTTTCTTCCATATCCTTAATTAAATTCTGCACCTCTTCTTGCTTGGCAAAAGGTAATCGTCTAGGGGGCTGTTTAATAGGAGAGTGATCTCCCGTGTCAATTCGGTGTTGTGCCATTTTAGTTCGTCCAAAGTCTTCAGATGTTTGGGAGAATAAACTTTGGAATTCTCTAATTAAATTTTCCGCAGATTCCATCTGTTTTGGATCTAAGTCTGTATTTTGTAACAAATCCTTGACTAAATTATCTGGAGATTTCTCAGAGTGACTGGAATTTTGACTTATGCACGTCACAGGAGCACACGATGCTATCACCTCTCCTTTCTTGATAGTCTTCGTCTTATCACTGATGTTAACAATTCTGACTGGAATGGTCTTTTTCGAGAGATCTACTACAGAAGAAGCCACCAATACTCCTGCTTGTGTACTATTGTCTTCTGGATAATCTATATGGCCAAATCGGTAATTAGTTTCATTTTTAATTTCAGTTGGAACTAAAAATTCTGTTCTTGGATCTAGATTGATGTCTTCTTTGGCTATTACTGTTTGTTTACTTTCAATTTCATTATTTAACACTAGAACCGCTGCACTTTCGGTATACCTAGAACCGCGGAGAGGGTCAATTTGACCCGAGATGGAAAATAATATATAAATATGCCCAAATATTTAATTTGGTTCGTTAAAAGATTGTATTTTCTTAGAATAATCAATATTTCTTAATATTTACATTATGCTTTACACATAAAGTCAACAGAAATTACCTACATTTCAGGAAATGCTATAATTGAAAATTACATTTCATTGAGTATGATGAAAATGTATTGAAGAGATATTGAACATTAATTTTAAACATAAATGAACTTGGTCATCATATACATTAATAAAAAATAGATTATCCCATTCAATTGAGTTTAGATGTAAAATCTAAGAATAATGTTTAAAAATATAAAAATTGCAAATTACTAGTTTTATTGATTTATCTAATCCAATTTATTAAATGCATTGCTAGAAAAACATGGCTAAAGATTTTGCACATTTACCAGAAACGCATGGGTACATTATGTTTTGAACAATATATTTAGTCTTACTTTCATATTTTTAATTATGATAACAAACTCTTCCATGCTTATTTAGTGTTGTTCATCGTTTTTAGTGTTTCTTTTTGCCCAAATGACATTTTTTGCCGGGAAATAGAAAATTGTCTTGAATACATAGACGTATACTAATAGATAATGAAAGTATGCAGAAAAGACGTATACTAACTAGTTTTCCGGTTACATATTTCATAAAACCCAAGCATTGACAGTAGCAAAATACAAAATATTATAATTTGTATTCACCGGCTTCCTATAAGAAGTGAACTTGACATATGCAGGCTTCCTGTGCAATAAGAAAGCCACACCAAATTTAGTTGCGTTGTAGTAAACAAGTGTATTTAGTATTTTTTTTATAATTATCTAATGTTTCAACAATTAGATGTAAACTGCTAAGCAACAAAGCATTTTTACCCTTTTCTCCTCGGTAAAAAGTCACGCTGATGTTTAAATGTGATAGAAATACAGCCGAATGCCAATCCGATTTTGACATTTTTATGGAGACTTGTATTTCTCGGCTTGGGCATTTTACAGTTTCTATAAAGCCAGTATTTTTTATCAACATCTGCAAGCAACTAGAACACGATACGATGCTGAATTCATCTGGTTTTCTTAGAGATATACTGAGTAAACCTACTCACCGATTTTGCAGGAAATAAGTACTCATCTACGCTTATGTTAGGACTTTATAAATAGTTAGTCTTGCAGTTTACTTGTCATCTTCTTTATTTCCAGGTGGAAATGCGCAAGTTATTGCTTATTTATTTTTCAGATTTTCATAAATATAAAGATCAAAAATTTTCAATTTTGTTCAAATTCTTAATTCTTCTTTTTTTATATCCAATTCTTGATTTGATACATATCATAAGCTTTCGCTCAATTGATAAATTTTTAACTATATTCTAATGAAAAAGCCCAACAAGTTCAAGAGCATAGGCAAAGTCGTCGTTACTTTCATTTTCATTATTAGAATTTAATTTTCTTCATGTACAGGCATATAAGGCACATATTCATCCTCAACCATTTGTATTTTAACTCATTTCCAGATAACAGTTGCTAACATTCGCAAGCTTCTTTGACAGTTATATTAAGGCATCGTAAATCTTATCTATACTTTCAATAAATGCAGAATAAAAGCAACTTGAATACTAGTTCTAAATATTTGTTGTAATTTTCCACTGTAATAATCTGTTATTCACATCAAGAATATAGAATCTTGATTAAAATATTTCACTATTCCCCCTTGCAAATCTGACTATAAGGTGAAATTAGGAGTGAGGGAGATATACTTTCTCGTTACGTCCGATGAAATGCACCTCTATTTTGTCATTTATGCGTAAAAACATATTACGGGTCAAATTGACCCGCTTCGCGGTTCCAGGTATAAGTAGTTAAAACTCAAAATTTATTTATGTTATTTGATCTTAGATGCGAAAGGTTGTTGTTTACCTTATAATATTAAAAGTCAGGAAAGGGAATATTTCTTCAATGAAAACTTTTCGCGCGGCGAGAAATTAAACATTGATTTGGGTCAAATTGACCCGCTCCGCGGTTCTAGTGTTAGTCCAAAAAGACTTATTTCTTCAAATTTTGAGAGGATTTTGTTATTTTTGAAATCAAGCTTGAAGCCAAACTTCTTCAGAAAATCTAGACCGATTAAGCAAGGATCTGTTATGTCAGCCACATATGCCGTATGGTAATATTTCGTTCCTCCAAAGTGTATGGTTAAATTGGCCTTTCCATATATGCCAATCTTGTCGCTCGTCACAGTTTGCAGGGTAACGCAGTGTGGAGTCCAGATGAGTTTAGATTTCAATTTTCGAGCCAAATCTTCTCTTATTATTGTCACATTGGCTCCTGTAACGACAATCATACGGCATTGAATTCCGTTAATAAAGCCTATCACATATAATTCATTATCACCGCCACTCATTTTTCATATCTGGAGGATCTTCAGGTGGGGCTTTTCATTCTCTGGCAACCTCCGCCTCGCGAGATGGCCAAAATTTAGTTTACCTGCTGACTGTTTGAATTTATCTCACGTTCGTGGATTTCGGGGCAATTTCTTCGGAGATGTCCTGTATCACCGCATCCCCAGCACGTGAGATTCTGTCTTCTTGCGCTTGTTCTTCCATATTTTAAAGCTTCAATCTCTTGATTTAATTTCCTAATTTCTTTCAAGAATTCGATCTCAGTGTCTGAGCTTTTGTTCACCGTTGCCCCTCGGACTGAATGACGATCTCTTCGGCTGGCTTGTGTAGCTGCTTCCAACTTTAAGGCATATAGTAGTGCAGTCTTTAAATCCTGTACATCTGCCATTCGTACCGCTCTCTGCACTTCTGGATCTTTTATTCCGTCTACAAAATATTGCAGTGAGAGCATTTCCCGTACATTTGTTGGACAGTCAATGAATGCTAAATTTGCAAGCCGTTCAATTTCCGAGGCAAATTCTCGAAGGGTTTCACTCGATTTTTGATGGCGGCTCTTCATTTGTATTCTCGTATAATCCTTGAAGAATATTTCGCCGAATCTCATTTTAAGTGCACAACTTAGAGTCTCAAAATTGAGTTGCGTCATATCGGGCAATGTTTGCAGCACGTCGGCGGCTTCTCCTCTTAAAGATGCTGCCAGTTGACAAGCTTTCACCTCGTCACTCCATTTGTTCGCTTCAGCTACAATGGTGAATTGGGTCTTGTAAACTTGCCAGGAACTTTTTCCATCGTATGTCGACAGCTTAATGTGCACGGGAGAAGCAGGCGGATTCCTAAATTCTTCATAATTACCACTAGACGCTGAAAGTTTCTTCTCAAAATCTTGTACTTTTTTATTTAGCTTTTCATAAACTTCACCTAGTATTTTCTCTTCAACGTTACTGATTTTCTCTTCAACGTTACTGATTTTCTCTTCAACGTTACTGATTTTCTCTTCAACGTTACAAACTTCATTCTGAATTTTCTCTTCTACTTCCGCCATTTTCCTTTCCATTTTCTGTTCAACATTACTAACTTCATTCTGAATTTTCTCTTCTACTTCCTCTATTTTCTCTTCTACCGAGCCTATTCTTCTCTCTACCGACGAGAACTTTTCTTCTAAAGTTTTCTTCATTTCTTCTTGGCCTTTATTGATCTTTTCCGTCAGATCTTCTTGGCATTTGTCAATTTTATTTGTCAACTGTTCCATTCTTTCTTCGTTTTTATTCATTTTTTCCGCCAACTCTTCTTGGTCTTTATTCATCTTTTCCGCCAACTCTTCTTGGCCTTTATCAATTTTATTTGTCAACTGTTCCATTCTTTCTTCGTTTATATTTATTTTATCCGCCAAATCTTCTTGGCCTTTATTCATTTTTTCCGCCAACTCTTCTTGGCCTTTCGTCAATTCTGCCTTTATTCCATTAATAGCTTCTAACAGTTCTTTCAGTTGACCGTCCATTGTTCTTGTTTTCGCCATAAGATCCCGACTCCTGACACCAAATGTTGCAGCGTATATGGGGTTCTTTCGATCTTATGGTTAAACAACTTCAAACTCTTTGCTCTTAGAAAAGTAGAAAATCATTTATTTACAGAACTTCAGAACAACAGAGTCTTCGAAACTCACAAATATTTCTAGATATTCAAAAATAATTGTTCAAATCTATCGTATAAGTGCAGATATAGGTTCCAGAGACTCTTTATACAACGTCTCTACACTAAATCACATTCAAAATAACGTAAATAAGACTCAAGCAAACTTGCTTAACAAACGCGTTGTTCACTCAATGACTGACTGGTAAATAATAACAACAGCTCGCATCGCTTCTCTTCTTATATAGTCTCGCAGCAGGTGCTGGAAATTTCTAGAACCTTCTCAAAAAAAAACCACGGAACAACAAACAATGTATCAGTATATCTAAAGGGGGGTTACCATAGAGGGAAGGGTTACCATCGCCAACAATCGCCAAGTTTGTCGCCAACTTGGATATATATCGCCAAATTTGGCGACCAAAATTAGTCGCCAAAAGTGACGCCAACTTGGCGATATCTTTATTACTTCGCCAATCTGCCGTAGACATACACTGAAAATAATGGACAAGTTTGCTTGATAACAGAGACAATGTAACAAAAACTAATATTAGTAAAGGAATGGAGCTTAATAAAATTCTTTACATTATTTTACAGTGCAAACACTAACTATTTACAAAATTTGTAACAATATGTTTGTGCTTGCGTATTTTATCTGATTATTTTTTTAGCAATTTTTAGATAACATTTTAAAGATATAATAAAAGAAATTATGCAATTTCTTTTAAACTAATCTTATTTATATTTGGCAAAATATTTTTATTAATTTATTCCCAAAGAGATATATCTGTCATTCGAATGTTAAAATATGCGCTAATTTATAATGACTAATATAATAAGTTTGGTGAAAGAAAGGACTGGTACGGTATTTTAAAAATGACGATAACTGGCGCCTGGTGAGCATAAAAGTACCAAAATCTGTATATTAATTTTTTAATTAATATTATTATGTCCTTTTTTATAGGAAGCTATTATCATTGTCCTTGATGTTGGGAAATCTATGCACAATAATCAAAGTTCTTCATCTGTCTTAGAAGAGGCTAAAGATAGTCTCTGTTCAACTGTACGGAGAAAGGTTAGACTTTCTCAATTTTTATGAATAAATAATGATCAAATTATGTGAATTTTAATATTTCAATTTTATTGTGATCTCTCATATATTTTGTCAGTGAAATAAACTGTAGGAAAGAACCAGATATAAAATTTTGTCATAGCTTTATTTTGCTGCAGTAGTTTATATCCGTATTTTACTATAATACATTTTAGAAACCATCATTGACAATCAACAAATGCCGTCCAAAGAATGGTGCACGCACACCATATATATATTTGTACCTTGGAACAAAAAGATCCTATGTTCATTCTTCTCAAATGGCAGAAAACGTAATTTAAGTTTGAGGGATTTTAAGAATCTTGCTATAATAAAGTTAAATAAAAGAAATAATAAATATATCATATAAAAAAATAAACAATTTCAAGAAAAATACAGTTGGAATGTAATACTGTATGAATTTTATGAAATAAATATATTTTTCATCGAAATCCTCCTGAAACTAATCTTATAAATTATATTTAGTGGGAATTTCCTAAGACGAACATACACTGTGTCTATAAAAGTTTGTCGCAATTTCAGTAATATATGATAACATTGTAATTTAGACCATTTGCAACAAATCATAAATCAAATTGAAGAAAAACTAATATAGGTTTGCTTATAATTTTTCAATATATAGCTTTAATGAAATAAATTGTAGGTATTTTAGCTTATAAAGCCAAACCTTTATCAAAAATCATTTGCCATTATTCAGTACATCATCCTAACCATCACCACTGGAATTCACATCTTGTGAAAGTAAAACAGTCAAAATTTTTACTATCTCTCAATTGGTAATTGTCAGTGGCATCATCTGATTTTATGTGATCCGCAGTAACATTTTCTTTAAACAATTGTTCATTTCCAATTATCTGCTTAGCGTAAAGTAATAACGGTTTAGTTTTAGCTCACATTTTGTTTGCTTCAAAATAAGAAATTTCGGTATGATCATCATTTTTTTCTGTAAAAAAAAAGACGATAACCATAAATTAAACCACTAGTGTGCATTTGGAGATGGAATTCCAAGCTCATGCGATTAAATAAATCCAATCCATTGATAGTATTTTCCTCTCTCAAGATATAAAGAAGAATGAGAATTGGGAACTTTTTTTAAAATTCCGTTTTGTAGTGTTATTTTACACTTTTTCCACTTTGAACACTCTTTTTCAGCGATTGCATTAGCGACTTTTTTCTCTGGGTAGGAAATGCACAACCACATTGTTAAGGAAACATCATGATGGATCAAGATAATCAGTAAAATTTTTAAAAAGCTGTACATTTTTCCATTTTTTTATGTAAAACAGATAAAGTTCTTATTTGATTCAATTCAAACAAAGAAGTTAATTGCCTTTAGAAACAACAAGCAATTTACGTTTATATGTCAAAACTCCATTCCTACACATGAACAATGTCACACATTTTTCCCTGTTGGAACACTCTTTCTTCACGTCTCATAAATGTTCTTTGTGGAAAAAATGGCTCCAGAAAATCCACATTCATGTATATTGAACATTTGTTCTTGGATTATATTTTATGTAGCTACCAATTCCGAGAAATTGTCAATAAAATCTTCAGCCTTTTCTATCTGAAATTAGAGACTACTCTATCTGGCAGCTTCTCTATTCACCGGCTTCTATATTTCTTTATAACCTGAAGGTTTTATGTAACGTGTATTTTCAGTCAATTCTTAAATTTCTTAAGTGAACCAGATCTAAAATCACAGTATTCTACTTTTAATTCAGTATTTCATTCTGTATGCACAACTGCGGAAAAAAGAAGGGAATCAATCTTCATGTGCTTCGCTTAGGGGACTTAGTAGCTTAAGTTGCAATCGTACATTAATGATTGAAAGCGGAACTTGTGATCAGAATTGATCAAGTCTGGAGGTATTGCACAGTAATCTGGCAATTATAGACTTAGAAAATATGCTACGTGAATTTTTTTACATGAAACTATTCTTTTGAACATGATGTCAAAAACGATATTGTGAAAACATCTTGTTTCATGCTGTAATATTCTTATATAGTAGGTGAAGGATTTCATTTTTTATACCAGAGAAACTGTGTAGATTTTGATTAGTAGATTGTATCACAGTTTCACGTAATCTACCCAGCTATGTTTTCTCCATTCTTTCTGCTAAAATAATATATATATTTCATAATATTTAGTGAAACTAACAAAGATCTGTATATCATGCAGAGATAAAATTATTACTTGCCTTTCTTCAATAGGATATTAACTTCTATTCACAACGTCAACCTCTGCTTGGTGCTAGCAAATTGTTTCTTTTGGGTGATTGGCGTTATGGCCTACAGTATGAGTTTATAAATCTTAAGTTTTTCTTTAATATATGCTGTCTTCTGATCTATCTTTACTGGGTGGGGCTAGTATGGGCTAAAGCCTTTAGGTAGGCCTCCTCACCTGGCCGAACCTGTTCTATCTTTACATGATGCTATATTTTGTGGCTATTTAAACTTATACACCCATATTATCACTTCCCCTGAAAGGACGTTTGAATTACCTACAAAATCCACATTTTAGGAACTCTAGTTTGAAGGGATTTTTTTTCATTTTACCATTTATTCACAGCTATAGATTAAAATCTTCTAGGCATTTCTCTTTAGATTTATTTTATTACTTCCTTATAAGAAGAAACTATTGGAATCGTGCAAATTTTCAGACTTGGTTTTCAACGAATTTGCATGTTTTAGGAGTCAGAGAACTCCCAAAACATTTTTTTTGAAAAACATCTGTATGTGAGTCTATCTGTCACTCAGTGTGTGACAAAAATCTTGTGGGCACTCTATCTCGAGCAATGAATTTCACAAAAGTTTACATTCAGTTAAACCTTAATATAAACTTGAGCTGATTAGTTTTGGGTGTACATAGCCCAGCAGATGGCGCTGCTATACTGCTTTTTATGTGCATTCAGCAATAGCTATATCTCAATATCTATGGGCGGATTTTCACAAAAGTTCAGATTCCTTTAGTCCTTGATATAATATGGTGCTAACTACCTTTTGGTGTAAATCGCCTAACATGTGGTGATGCTACTGACTATCGCAATAGCTCTTTCTCAAAAACTAATGCACTAATTTTGATCAGACTTAAGATTCAGTTAGTCCCTGATATAAATGATTATTTTTTAGTTTTTGTAATAAATCGCTAAACAGGTGCTGTTTCTATACAGGTTTATTTCTGAATTATCCAGAATTCTTTCTATCCAGAAATATTCGGCAATTATTCTATCTCTAAAACTAACGGAGGGATTTTCCCCAAACTTCAGATTCAGTTAGAACTTGACATTACTTATTTCTGGTTTAATTATGGTGTAAATCACCTAACCGGTGACGCTGCTACGCTTCATTTTTCTGAAGTATTAACATGGACGAGATAACAGAAAGTTCTGGGATTGCCATACCTGACAAGTTTTTAATGTTAGCTTACATTCCCATGTATTATTAGTGGTTTTAAATTCTTAATTTGTGTTGAATTTGACACAACATTTATTTTTAAATACTTGTTTATTATATAAAATAATTTTGTTTTATTTTATAATTGCCTTATAAAGTGTTCTAAGGTCATAACGTCAAGTTATAAGTAATAACGTCACATTTTTTTACTTTTTTTTCAAACAAATATAGGGTTTGATACAGCAAATTATAGACTACGTGTACAAGTTAGTATATTTTATTAGATAAATATTCATAAAATGCTGTAGCGGGATTTCTTGACAAATGCCATTTGCTGATATCACCCACCTTTGTGGGTAATAAAGCTATAAAAACAAAACTATAAAATAAAATGGAAAAATGCCATGTAAATTGTCCAAGTCCATATCAAGTCTATACCAAATCTATACCAAGTCTATAATATTATACAAACTCTAAAACTCGAGAAGTTGACAAATCCATCTTACTTACCACTAACTGAGATATCAGGATGCTGTAATATTTATTTGATATTTGTAATAAATTCGTGAAAAAAATGACAGCATTTAAGACATGAAAATTTCTTATTTATACTTTTTGGTTTTTAACAATGATAATTATGTACTCCCACCTTTTAAAAATAAAATATAACCTTTTCGGATGTAGTTTCACCATGGAAAAGAATCAAACTGAATATTAACGAAAGTAGGTGGCGTTATTATCCCGTTATAATTATTGCGCAGTTTATTTTAAATTGCAAGCTACATCGCCAACACATCCAAAATCGCCCATACTATTTTGAAAGTACATAAAATAAACTACACATGTATGTAATAAACAAAGTGTTTTCTATTAAATAAATAGTTTTCTTGTCAGAGGATTCCCCTCACCAATTTTAGATCGAGCGTTGACTTATACGTGCTTCTTGAAGCAAAAAAATCTACAAAATAGAACGGATTATTTTTCACCTTTATTTGTGATTCAGATGACACAGAGCCCTGATGTACACAATCTCGAATGCCATATCTCTGATAATTTCATATGTACGCGTAATATTAGCACTTGGCGTTAATAACCATCCTGGCATTGTTATACCAGGTTATTCTATTATTTCTAATTAAAAAACAATTGATTATTTCTCAAGACTTTATTTATTTTATTTTATATCAACGTTATTTTTTTTCTTATTTCAGATCGTTTTAGAATCACAAGATGAAATTGCGCTTATATTATTTGGAAAGTATCTTTCATCTGAAGAGAAAATGATGGATATAAAAAGTTTCAATTATTCGAGATTTCTTGAGAGCTAAGTGCGACCTTATGGATTACATTTACAATCTAATTTAAACTTCAATATCCACTGATTGTATCCTTTTTCTTTCCTTTGTAATTTCCTCTGTTTCTGTTCTTTTGGGTAACATAGACCTGAGAGATAATGCTTATTATTAATATTGCTTTCTTTTGTGATTCTTAGTTGTTTATCTTTTTTTGCTGTATACTGATTTGTAAAATGCTAAACTTTTCCCACTATCATTTATGGTTGTCCAAAAACTAAGTATAAAGTCTCTGAAAAGTTAGACAGAAGAATTAAACAAACCAGAAAAACATTCTTTAAAGTAACTTTTTAAATTTAGCAGTATTAATTTACTACTTTTTCTTATTCTCCATTATCCCGCCAACCCCCTCCCAGAATAAAAGCTCTCGACATAGTTTAATGCCTAGTAAACAAAGGAAGACTGTATCCATTAGAATGCACAGGAAATTCCCAAAATCCCCCACTCGATAAATTTGAACTATAAATAACTTTAAACAATGAACTTTAAGTTAAATAAATTTAAAACGAAAACAATACTTGGATATTTATTTATTTATGTTTTTTCTTAATTATGCCTCTCGGCTGGTAAATGTTTCTGATTTCAGTAGAAACTGATCTAATGCATGTAACTATGAATAGCATTTTTTTATTGTGATGATGTCACCATTTATGGACGTGACATACCAAGGGTATCTATGGCATCTGATTTCAAGAGGATGTGATTCCCTGATAATGCATTTTAAGTGTTAATGCTTATAGTTTGGCAATTACTTTTTTTGATAGGTGGAGAATGGAATAATAGAGAAGTAGCCAATATGTTAAACTTGGTTATATTAAAATATCTCTAGAAAAAAAAGATATGAACATTCTAAATAAAGACTTGATTATTATATTAAATTATATGTTTTATTATAATTCTGTATTGTATCTAAATCATGTTTTCTTAACTTTACACAAGCTGTCAGGAGCTGAAGCTCTACTTATTGCGATAAATATTCTCCGGGAAGCTCATAAGAAAAATTACGAGACTTCAAAAATTCTTTTTGAGTTTAATTCAAGAGATTTACAGAATGTGACAATGTTGATGACATTTGAAGAAGACAGTGAAAAATGGATGTAAATGTTATGTAAGTTAAAATATACTATATTATTATTATTTTTTACATGGTAACTATTTTTAATTGTATGTTGCTGTAATCTGAGAAAAGTATTAAATTTTCATTAGTTTATTATTGCAGGATAATTTATAGTACTTCTTCTGCTTGGGTATCAGTAGGGAACAGCGGAGAGCTATTGCCTCTATCTGGATTTTGAAATTTATATAATTAAATTTCTTTATATAATTAATTTCAAAATGAAAAAAAATATATAAAATTAATTCACGCAAATAATTTATATTAATTGCAGTTTAAGAAAAAAAGAAACTATTTATTTTCATGGAACTAATTTATTGTAAATGAAACAAAGCAAAACGAATATGGTATTATTCCAACAATCTTTCATCATGCTGTTAACATGTAAATACATAAAAAAATAAAAATAAAAATCCTAGGTGACTTTCAGTTTAAAAATCTTTTGATTTCTATACTGAAGTTTCTTCGTAACAATGTTATTTTAAAAGTTAACAGAGACTAAAAATTAAGGATAAACAAGTGTGTAATAGCAACATTTGCAATTGCTTCACCACAGTTGTACCTGTCGAGTGTACAGTAATTTTTGTTTGCGATGGATTAACCTCTTACTAGCGAACATTAAATCGAGAAAATGCTCCGATTAAATAATGAAAATTTTTCAGTAAATTTTTAAGACTTTTTGCGGCATGTATACGTGTCGCTTGTCCCCAATGGGTTAAAGAAAATATTTTTTAATTCCTGATAATAAAGGGAACAAAAGGGCGAGTTTGTCTGTATTAAACTATATATTTATAATAAGTGTACATAAAAGAGAACATAACCTGTATTTATAGAATTTAACAGGCTCCTTATAGACATGCGTATGACCTGACAAAAATATAAATTAAAGAAGCAATAATAGTTTAAACCAAAACTCAATTTCTTCCTTTTTCGATTAACTCTTTGTCATCTTAGAAAATAACTGAGTAATTTGCACACTCAATTTTCCTTAAGTCAGTAGCTCCTTTAACTATGAAACGTAAAGTAAAATATTTAATGTAATTTTCACTCCATTTGACAATTTTTTAATGATATTTCCAACGAATTTAATTTTAAAAATAGCTGTTTTCAATACCCACTCGTTATTTCTTGTAGAAGTCACGGAAAAAGATGAAGTTTAGGATGTGTTTCTTATTAAAACACATACTTGAAGTCGCTGCAGAATCTACTATTAATTAATTGTCTTTAATATTTTTGACAAAAATAGATACGGCTGAAAAAGTAAACTTTTCTTTATTTTAATTTTTAACGCGTTTAAAGTTATGTATCATATGCTCAGTTTTTGATGATGCATAACACGTAATTACAATACTTCGCAGTTTGCTGTTTATATTATAAACATTTTGTAAAAAATTTTTACGAATTGACAACACAAACATAGTATTCTCGTAAGCATTTACCCCCAGGGGGATACCTTCTTTTGGTATTCACGGGCTTCACAATCCCGGGGCACCTGAGTGATCTTTCTCCTTTCCTTTTCCTCTTACTCCTCTGGTCTTCCTTTCCTCTTTGTTTCACTCTCGTTGTGGTTTCCTCTTCGGAGGTGAGGGCAATTCTGTATGAGCCGATGTCATCCTGCATATCGACTCATGGAGAATTGTAAACCACCCACGTGTTGGCCGTGCGTGGCGACCCGTGTCCCTGGAAAGGGGGATCCTGGTAGTTGAGGGAAACCAACACACTGCTTTGGCCTCTGCTTCAGGTAGACGGGAGGTGCATATTGGTCCCGTATGTACCAATCGGCTGGTCAGCTGACTTTTGTCACTGGCTTTAGGGATCAAGCGAGCGAGCAATTACTAGACATCTCGTTAAGGGTGGAGACTGACATAGGATTGTCTTGTGACCGTATAGGCCCTGGTTAGCACTGGTGCACGAATGTGCATCCCCTTGTTGGGCTCGGTAGTGGGTGGTGCGGCCGGGGTCCGAATTATTTTTTCTCCTACTATGGATGGAAAAATCTCTAATTCAAATAATTCTCTCCCATGTGGAGAGCAACAAATTGTGCAGAATTCATCATTTACACGTTTCTTTGTAATTAAACGCACCGATAGATTCTCAGATAGTTCTTTCAAGAGAACCTCACCTTTTCTTATCGCAAAAACATTCCAGTCTGTTTTTGGCGACGGTCACACTCTTAAAAAACTGCACTCTGGGGATTTATTGGTTGAGGTTTCTTCAGCCAAACAATCACAGCTTCTGGTCCATTGCACTACAATAGGCTCTTTTGCTGTTTCTTTTAAAGCTCATCAAACTCTAAATACTTGTCGCGGTGTAATATCTGAACCAGATCTTTTATACTCCTCAAAAGAAGAGCTTCTCTCAAATTTAAAAGAACAAAATATAATAGATGCACGCAGCATTACTATCCGAAAGAATGGACAAGTTATTCGGACAAAACACATAATACTAACTTTCAATAGCCATAATTTACCATCTAGAATTAAAGCTGGATACCTAAGCTGTCCAGTCCGGCCTTATATCCCTAACCCTTTACGATGTTTCAAATGCCAGCGTTTTGGTCATACTAACATTAACTGTCGTGGCAATGTTACCTGTCCTCGCTGTGCAGAAGTCGGCCATGATGGTAAATCGTGTGAAAGACCAGAACGCTGTGCAAATTGCAAAGGTAATCATACGTCATACTCTCGCTCCTGTCCAATTTGGAACCGTGAAAAAGAAATTCTTGCAGTAAAAACCAGTCAAAATCTTTCATATCCAGAAGCTCGAAAACTTGTTGAAACCAGAACCCCATCTATAGGTCTTTCTTATTCTAGTTTACTCAAGCAGCAATCAAAATCTGTAAGACATATAAGTACCCAGACAGAATCACCTAATCCACCTAGTACCCCAAAGAAAGAAACACGAGATGTCAGTTGCCCTACTAAATGTTCTGTTAGCCCTAAATTAGAGCGTTGGTTACCGTCTTCAGAGCCTGTTACAATAGTCTATCAACCTTTTCAGCCACAAAAACCGAAAAAATCTACTGAACCCCAGACAAGAACTAATGCATCTACATCTAAAAGAAATCATAATCTCTCTGCATCAAATTGCCAAAAACCTAATATTAGTCAAAAGCCTAAAGCAGTTACACCCAATAAAAAAACCGTTAATCTTTCTACTTCTAACCACCAAAAGACCAATTCTGCTCAAGCCGTGAAACAAAATCAAAAGACATCTGAAAATAAGACTATTCGAGGTTCTCACCAATGGCAAACAGTCACAAAAAAACAACGGAATTCAAATCATTACCCTTCTCTTGCTTACTTGAAAGATCCCAAAAGGCTAAAAAATTATGTGGAAGAGGCTATGGAAGAGTCATATGACTCAAGTGAAGACGAAGGAAACACTGTTCTTGAGGAATATATACCTAATTGATCTTACCACTTACCATTTTAATTTCAGTTTTTAAATATTGCCAAAAGTATCATTGTTTTTACAATTTTACTAATTCTTGTTATGTATCACTACTTTACTGTTTGTATGATTTTAACTATTTTTTTAAGCTTTTTATTTTATCTTATTGACTAGTTATTGTACTTCAATTTTATATATCATCATTTCGCTTTTACCTTTTTACTATGCCTATGTTAGTTTTTTAAATTGACTTTTACATTTTGCATCCTTTAAAGTTTACATTTACATTTATTTTTTTCCTCTTTACCTTCTTGTTGGCGCAGCATGTCCCTAAAGGGACCTTGTGCCAATAAAATCTATACAACCAACCAACCAATCGTAAGCATTCTTAGTATACATATATACTTTTTCACTTCTATAATTAAGCACATTTACTTCAGATATATATAGCAGTCTTTGTGTACATTGTAAAAATAATCCGTTAAATTTACGGCAAAAATTACTGACAGCAATGTTGCCGTCACTTTTTGCCGTAATAATTGTAGTAAAATTACATGTAACTTTTTTTATTACATCTCATTTTACCGCAATGTTTCGTACATTTAACGGTTTTTTTTTTACAGTGTAACGTAATTCAATATTAAACAAGTAAGAAAAATCATTGGTTAAGCATAGATTATGAAGCACTTTCCAAAACTTCGTGAGATTTTTATATAGGGAATTTATCGTTATTCAAGGAAAAAAGGTTACTATTATAGCCAAATATGTATTCGAATACTTTTGAACTGCCGTATATTTGATCTGTTGGTTAATATATATACTATGTAGTGGAAAAAGTTTGTTTAGAAAGAACATGCCTTGCAAGTTGAAATTTTTCTTTCAGCAATTTATACAAATAGATAGAAACATACTTGAATACTTTTGTTCAGCCCTGTAGTTTACCTTGTATACTCATTTTTGATTTGAGTACTGAGATAAAAATTATTTTAAACTAGAACACTCTTAAAACTATTGAAATCACATTCTCGGAAATTATATTTCATAGGCGTCGATGTATCCAATACTTTGCGTGGCCCTGCATATAATTTTACCTACATTCTGCAAACATTTCTTAGTAAATTGAATGCAATTCAGCGTAAAAATACATAGCGTATTTAAAAACCACTTTTAAGTAATTTATGCATTATATTCAGTAACGTTTGCGAGCTCTTTAGGGAACCCCTAGCAACTACAGCATTTATACACACTATATAATATACATAGTGGAATTTAAAAAAACATATCATAATTAAATGCATTTCATCCATCCATCAGCCCTCATCGTATACATATGCAATACTGCGGAAAGGATATACTGTTTGAAATCTTTTGTGTGTCTCTGTATTTCATATTATGCATGATTGTATCGTATAATTTATATTAATCAGAAGTTACATATAAAAATTTTATTTTTTAGTGCACCTCGTAAATTCATATAAATTTTAATTTGTTTAACAGGGTATAACATCTTTAAAATTCGTTTGAAACGATTTTTCCCATAGGTCGTAATGTAACGGTGAACTTTTGATTGTCCCTGTAAATAAACTAATCATGGTAGAAACTTAATTTTCAATAAGGTTCCTGCTAAGCCAAACATCAATAACGTGCAAAAATTTCAAGTCAATCCGAGTGTATTTGCAAGAGTTATAACGCAGACAGACGGAAAGACAAATCGAATGCATAGGCACTTTTCAACTTTGTTTGAAAGTGCTAAAAAGCACATGGTTAATTTTCTAAATTTGTATTAACTTTATGAAATTCTTAAGGACGCAAAGACAAAGTATAAATAATCGTATTAATTTTACTTACATCATCTTCAGGCATTTTGAGATCTAAAATTAATTATTTATTTCATTAATATGATCTAGTACAAAATAAATATGTGTAAATCATAAAACTCTACAGTAGTTTTGGAAGACAATATCTTACAGATATTGAATCATTAGAATTTACACAGCAATGAGCCCGTGACCCTTATTCTCGTGGTTTAGTTTGATCCTGGAATTCTGTATTGATTATTATGTATTGAGTCTTTCTATAAAAAAATTAAATAATATGTATGTTTTTTTTTTTATCTTGTAAAACATGGATTTTTTATTTGTTACAGAAAGAATGTTCTAAAGTATTTACTGCAACCGATTTGAAATTACCATGTCATTAAACTGTACCAAGACGAATATCTACCATATTGAGAAAAGTCAGTGGAGATTCATTTACTTCGAAGTAAATAAATATAATCCTTTCTATTTTATCTTCTTAAGTTGCAAACTTTTTTAGCATAAGACTTTAATGACATGAAAAATATTCTTGAAAATTTCTGTCCCATTTTTATATTTTTTCCTAAATAAAATGTTAAAATTAATGATATATATTTACATAATGATGCTGCATGCAAAAAAAATTAAGTTTTATCTATGATAAATGTAATTTTATTCTTTTATTTTTATATACATTTATTTTCATGCAATTCTTAGTGTACTTCTATTTAGGTTTAATTCGAATTTCAATTTCAAATTTTAATGACATAAACTTTTGCATGGTTATGTTCCACACCTTAACATTCAAGTAATTAGCCTCAAAAAATCAGGGTGCGTAGTCTGGAAGCACCTTGTAAGGACCTTTTACCAGAATTTTTATAATGTAATATTTGTTTTATTTAACGAAAAAGAAATCCTTTTTCATATGTAACAACCAGTACTTTAAAGAATTTCTGATGCTAAAAGAATTAAAATCCTCTGAGTTTCTTCATGACTACCCACCCTGAAAATCAAAGCATAACCGATTTAATATTTCCGTAGTATTATCAGAACCATATTTAAATTTAGTAACTTTATAAACATTTTAAAATATCATTCAGTTACTAAGGTAAGCAAAATAATTGGATGACGATAGAGTTCATGAGTGATAATTACTGGAAGAGAATTTTTGTTGTATGCATTTTTATAGTTAACTAATCTGTTGCAAGGTACTTAGTGTATATAACTATTCACATAAAGAACTCCAGAAAAGAATTTAAGTACATTTATGTACATTGATAGAAAGTATTGTATTTTATGCTATGCATTATTAAGTTCATTTGTCATCGTATTAAATAGAAATGTTTTGTTGCAATATTCTTAATAGTTTAGATTTAGGTATTTCAAAATATATGCTTGATGAATGATTTTTCTTTCTTGTGTGTGAACCCCCCCCCCCCTCCCAACACCCATTCGCATCTCAAAAATAGTTATTATTTGAATGTATAACTGACACTTTTTATATAAAATGTTTTTGTGTCTAACTATTCAGAAATCTATTTAAAAAACTTATATGTATTTTTTGCAAAAAGGTTATTAGAATTTAAATTTTTCCTTTTTGTTTTAAAAATGTTCTGTACATCCCGTTATATATTTTAAATTCTGCGATGTCTGCTGGTATGCCCGTTTGGAACTGTCAGTGCTTAAAAAAATAAATAAATAAAAATAAAAATACATGCCCATTGTTCCTTTGATAAAGGCATAAAAGCCTTTTGTTTTAAAATAAATTTAAAAAAACATTTTTATTTTAGAAAATATTTCTACCTGATAAAATTATTATATTATACCAATGCCCGTATGTTATTTATAATTTTAAATGTACCTCACTTTCAGGCATTAGACGAAACCTGAAAGTGAGGTACATTTAAAATTATAAATAAAAAAAAATCCATTTATGTTTCCGAATGTTTGTTAAAAATATATATAAATATATATATATATATATATATATATATATATATATATATATATAAAACCTTTTATAGAAAAACAATTTTAAATAATGTAGAACATAAATGCAGCACCAGTCAAGTGTCACTGAAACTAAAAAATACAATCAAATCCCGCTATGATAAACCATCAATAAAGGAATTTTTGTCTTGTCCTTGTTAAAATTATATCCAGTGATATAAGCCTTGGACATTTTTTCAAGCCACTTAATTTTAATGTATCTTTAAATATATATATAAATGAAAATGACATTTTCAAATGACCTTCCATTCCTTTCTATTTATTTTTATAGCTATTTCAAAGAAAGCACTCTAATGATTGGACAAAAGACCTACGTTAAATAAATCAAGAGCATGCATAATGAATACAAATCCATATATTGCTGATGAAGTTATATTATTTTCTTCACCTCGGAAATCACTGATATCAAACTGTACAAATTTGTAGGGAAAATCTGCTCTCAGGTATTATTTAACACTATAATTTTTAAAATAGAAAATTTTATTTCTCCTAAATTTCAGTAAAAAAACATATTTTTAGCTTCAAGAACAATTAAATAGCAGCTTTTATCTTAATGTATTTAATATTTATAACTATTTGGAAAATAGTTACTGTCCTCAGAAGAGAATTGGGAAATCTGAAGAATATCTGGATATTTTTATTGGTTGAATTCCTCAACTTATTTTATTTTATTCGTTTTCTGATTGATCCATGGTTAATGTGCGAAATTTTTTTTTCCGAGCACCTTCGTCGTTCCAAGCCCAAGCTCGCACTCTGATTGGTTGTTGCTCTCGGCACTGTTTTCACGTAACTTGGCGATAACCATACTTGGCGAAAAATACTTCGCTCGTAAGTGAACGAGTAAACCTAAAACCTAACCTACTCATTCTTATTCTTCCTTCAATTTGTGCTCTTGTGTGTTATTATCTTGTGTTATTTTATAAAATGGCTAATGCTTTACTTATTAATAAACGGGAAAAGTTACTTTGTACTCGGTTCGGAAGGAAATCAAACTCCTCGACGGAAGCATCTATCGCTACACCAAGTATGATAATCACCAAGTTACATGAAAACTGTGCCGAGAGCAACAATCAATCAGAGTGCGAGCTTGGGCTTGGAACGACGAAGGTGCTCAGAAAAAAAAATTACGCGGTTAATGTCCAGAAATGAAATATTTCTGTTGCCACAATGACAAAAAAGTATTAAAAAAACTACAAAAAAGTTAATAACTTAAAAACAAATTAAGATACTGCTTTCAAACAAATTGCATTTAAAAGTACATTTTTTCCTCTAAACGACGGTGTAAAAATTAAAAATGTGTGATATTTAGAATTTAAAATTTTGCAGTACCGAAAATTGTAAAACCAAAATTATATTTAAAATTGTATATAATTGGAACAGGAATATTAATTTTTAATCCATGACGTACCTAATACAACACTCTGTTATTACGTAAACCATCACGCTTTGATCATCATAAAAATGATGTTTATTATTATTATTATTTTAAATATAGAATTTGTTTATAATTCTAAAATTTTAGCCTTTGAAAATGTAGTTTTAAAAATAGTGGTTGTAATTTGTTAAATTAAATTTTTGTTGTTATTATTATTATTGAGCCACTTACATTTTTCCGGCATTGCGAAAAACATAAAGACGTTTGTGTGATTTTTTTCTCAGCTATCATTACAGGAAATATGTTTTCAATGTTTGTCCTCTTGTGTAAATGAAGTTTTCACGTCAAGGAACAACAAAGTTTAACTCTCTTTCTTAAACTGGAAAATTACGTCACTGGATGACAACTCACGAAACCTTTTTTAACCCTTTTATATCAAGCTGCCCGCACACGCAACAAGTAATGATCATAGTTATTTATAGTATATATATGAGGATGGGATTTTCAAAACTCTCCTTATTCATAAAATCAAGTTTTGAGAAAACGCCATAAATCTCTAATTCGTTCTATTGGCTCCCATTCTAAATCAAAATTTTGAAATGCGAAAAACACAGGATTTTTTTTTTCAATATGTATTTTTTTCGATGCAGGTTTACAAATGGAATAGATTTATTGAAAAAACACTCTTTTTAAAATTTTGTTTAAGTTGAGTTCTAAAACTAACGTTCTTACACGTGTCTTCACATTTTATCCCCTTCTCCTTTCATCACATTTTTTTAAAATCTGTTTAAAAGTTATTGCGAATTTTTTCTAATTTAAGCAATGTTTCTGTCAAAAGACCTTTTGATTATCTCTAATTTTCTTTGAAAACTTGCCATTTCACGAAAATAAAATTTTGGGAAAACTCCAGAAACCTCTTACTGCATCTGTTGGTTTTCATTATAAATGCAATTTTTCAATGCGAAAATCACCGAATATCTTTTTCTGATTTTTTAACAATAGAATAGATTCATAGACAAAGCACTATGTTTTTAAGTTTTGAAATTCACGTTCTTATATTGTCGGTAGCATGTAATATTATCCAATATGAAATCAGTATTGCCAATTTGTTACTTTTTTAAAATTTAGATATCATGATTTTTACCACTTTTTTGAAGTAGAAAAACTTGTTCTATTTAACCTTTTTTAATGGCCTTCTTAAATTAAGGCAAAAACAAGAAGAATTTTATAATTTCAGAAAAGTGGTAACAATCAAGATATCTAAATTTCTAAAATGTTGCGCACTGGCAACACTGTTTTGATATTGGATAGTTTGACATGGTCCTAATGATAAGAATTTTCATATAAGTATCACTGTTTACAATAAGAACAAATATTGATTTCATTTTTATTTTCATGGTGATATGGTTAGAGTTAAATGTTGTGGCACAAATTAAAAAATATATCTGTTTCGCAAATTTTACAAAATCGGACGATTTTTGTGAAAATTATGTACCGTAATTTCGGGTGTATAAGCCGCGGATGAAACAATTATTTTTGGACCCAGAAATGTTATTTAGTGATTGAACACAAATATTTACGGCGATTTAATAGCAACATTCATTTTTTTTAATTCTGGGTCGAAAAAGAATGGTTTGATCCGCGGCTTATACACCCGAAATAATACACAAGATTATTACACATCTTAAGATAATTATACACAAGAAATTGCATTTGAGTTAGGAAAAACATATTTTTAAATAAGAAAGATCCATTTCACTACTTTATTCCACAGAAGTTAGAAAAGTAAAATTTACTAAAAATTTTCCGATGCAAGTCTTTATCAATCGTAGGTAGAATATGATGTGTCCCACCGCCCCGTAAGGGGTTTATGTATTCACATATATATTTTGTATTTTTTTTTTTTATCTATAACAGAGGTTTATATATATGTATATTTGACAATTCAGTTTTATGAAATGAGTTTCAAAATTTTTCTAATTTAGGTTTTCAATGAAATGGGGTCACATTTTAAATGTGTGGTACTTAAGGCTCATGTTCCAAAGGCCACGCAAAACATCAGGTCAGGGACAAAGAAGAATCCTTCTATTTGATTGGCCTTCAATATAAGAAATTAAATGCCCCAAACTATTTTTTTATCCATACACTGTAAAATCCTTTATTTTTTGTGGCATTTTTCTTTAAAGAAAGGAACTATTTGTTTTAAATTTATTTTGATTCGAACATTTCTAAAGTGTCCAGGTTTTTAAAAAAAATAACATTTATTGCTCAACACATTCTTTTAGTTTTAAATTTTCTTATAAAAGAATGGAGATCTTGAATTAGGTTTACAAATTAATTTCAAAGAAGTAACTTTTTAATGGGATAAATCATTTTTTTTTAAGTATCATTTTAATGTTAGAGGATTACGAAGTATCGAGAAAAATAAAATCTTCACAACAACAAATGTAATGTTCAATATAAAAATCTATATTTGTGGAAAAATTGTAAAAAATTGTAGAAAGAAATGCAATTTTTAGAGACATTACATATTTATTTATTTATGTTTGTGTATTTTTATTTTATTAAGCATCGGTTTACAATAAATAAAAATGAAAATTATTATCTTTAATTTATTCTGTGTGAAAATATCACACATTTTCTTCTAAATCTCGCATAATTTTTCACAACAAATCTTCAAACTTCGTCAGGGTGTAATAAATTCCACATTATATTATAATTTAATACAATATAATATCTCATAATAATGCAATAAAGAAATTTTATATATTCTGCTTTATTTAATTATTACTGTTAATTTTTATTCTTGAAAAAAGTTCGTTACATTTAGTTCCATGTGATGGAAGTTGTATGTTAGTAAGTAAAAATAGATGGGCTTTGTTTCATTTTTTTTAATGTGTGAGGGTACTGAGTTCGATTAAAGAAAGATTCTAAGAACGTTTCTCTGAACAATTTCAGTGCAGTATAGCCATTTTGTATTTGTCAGTGCCTAACAAAGCGATTTAAATAAACATCAATTAACCGTAAGCACACGCCCTGGGATAAAGGACCAGACACATAGCACTAACTTCTTGAGGTCAGGCGTCGCTATTTTTGATCTTTCGTGTCGGCACTTTGATGTATAAAGTGCTTTTTCAGTGAACTTTTTTGAACTTCAAGAGAGAAATCGAACTCGAAATCAGTTGAAAGCTTTACGACTGAAGATAGGGATGAGATAAACTTTCCCTTCCTTTGTCAATTCGGTAGGGTCAGTCCCTAAAAAATCATTTAAAGAGGTTTCACCTTTGTTCCGTACGAAAACAAAGACAGATTTATTGCTCCTTTAGTGTAATAAAAACTAGAGCTGTTCGCAATCACTTTTTCTGTGAAAAAAATCATGAGAAGGGAGAGCGTTAAGGAACGTCTTTTCTTTGTTCACTAGTCGGTGAAAAATGTGGCTCTTCCGATTAAGTAATTCCGTGCGTATGTAAAGATTTCATTTCGATGTGTTCATTTCTTACGGGATAACACACACTAAAATAACTCTTATGAAAGAATAAGATACATGCTGCGTCTATATAAAATTAAAATTTTTTAAGCGTAATTAATAATTATTTTTTGAAATAATTCATGATTCCAGGGGTGAAACAAACCATTTACATATTTTCCAGGAAAAAAAATAAACGTAATTTTTACAGGAATTGCGTCAAAATCTGAAAATAACTATCTAAATGTGTCTTTTTTTCCCTAGTGAGATACATTGTGCAACTCATAGAACAGTAGATTTCTTTTTAAAATGCATTTAGTCAAAAATGTAATGTTGAAAAAATAAAGTGAATTTTATCCTAAATGTGTACCAGCGTTAGAAAATCAGATACTTGTGATTGCTGGTTAATCTCAGTGGCATACTCACTGCACAAAAAGTTTCATCTTTTTAAAAGAAATAAGAATTAAATTGATTTAAAATATAAACTTATTTATTTTTAACAACAATACATAAATACCGGCAACATATAATGACTGGGCAGAGGTAGTTGTGTAAATAGACGATTATTTGCAAAGTTATAAGACATATATATATTACATAAAAATACTTTTTTTTTGGTATCTGTTTTCTTATTTGTCATATATTAAGTTTTATTTCTATGTTCATAGTTTTGTTAATTATTTATATATTTCCTTTTTTAGAAAAAGTATGCTCCATAACAAATCAAGAACCATCATCAAACACAGTCTCTTTTCTGTAATCTGAATCATTTTTAAAGAGTCTATCTGGATCAGAAAATTAAGATGGAACGAAGATTGATGAATGTATTGAAAAAATAGAACTTGATGATTAATATATGATGGTATGGAAATATTTTTAATATTCAATTCTTCTCCTTTTTTCCACCACTTAAGTATGGCAAAATATTGACTTAATCTTGGACTAATTGTTAACAGGAAAACAAAAACTCTTTTCACAGCTTTTAACCCATTGAGGGACAAGCAATTGCGTTTGTGAAATGCTGAGTTTCCCCCGGAAATTTAAAACAAAAATTATTTTCGAATATTAAAAAGGAGCTGTTCAACTCTTTTCCCGCAGATTATAAAAGTAAAACTTAACTAATATTTTCTTGTGCAAATATTAGATACGCTTGGGTGAAATATAATATATCCCCTGAAGGGGTTAACAGTACCCCAATGGTGATAACCTCGTCAGCTAAATTTCACTCAAAATTTACCACATCTGCCTGATTTTCCCTTAATAATTAATTCGGTGGTGCTGATCTTTGTTGGAAAATTTTCAAACTACATTATTTTCTATATTATTCCCCCTCTCCTGTTTTAAACTTTCGAACATTTAAAAAAAATAGTACATTTTAAGGTGAAATTTTTGAAAGAATGTACTTATTTCAGTAAAAAATACAGTATGTACTGAACATATATAATGAGTGCTGAACAGTATAACGAATATATTGAATACATACATTGCTCAACATTGAAAATGCAACACCAAGAAGGAGTGGTCAGAAAGTGATGAAATTTGGGGAAAAGACAAAGACAGCAAGGAGCATTAAGTGATCTTTATTTCAAAATGATAGTCAGAATACAGAACGAGAACGGCGTCGGCTAGGTAGGATGTAGGACCACCGCGAACTGCGATGAACGAAGAAACACGTTTAGGCATCGAGGCAATAAGAGCGTGGATGGTGTCCTGAGGGATCGCTTTCCATTCCTTTTCAACCATTTGCCACAGTTCATCTTCTGAACGAGGCAGGGGCAGAGTCCGCAAAACGGCGTCGAATCACATCCCACACATGTACGATTAGTGACAGATAAGGAGAGTACGGTGGCCAGGGAAGCATCTGTATACCTTGCAGAACATGTTGGCGCACGCGAGCACTGTGTGGTCGGGCGTTATCTAGCTGAAAAATTGCATTAGGCTGCCCCTGAAGGTAGGGGATTGCCACTGGCCGCAGTACATTATCCAAGAATCGTTGGGCCGTCATAGTGCCCTAAATACGAACTAGAGGTGACATGTAATTATACGCAATAGCGCCCCGAACCATTATGCCACGTTGTCGCGCGGTGGGGCGTTCCACAGTTATTGCCGGATTTGATCTATCTCCAGGTAAATGCTACACACGTATGTGGCGACTGTCACTGGATCAACAGAAGCGTGACTCATCTGAGAACGCGACGTTTTGAAATTCTGCCATCCAAGTCGCTCTAGTCTGGCACCATCCCAAACGTTGGCGTCTATGCTGTCGAGTTAATGGCAGTCTTCTTAACAGACGCCGTGAGTGCAGGCCATGTTCAACCAATTGACGGGAAATGGTTCTGGTCAACACGGAAACATCCAGGGTATCTTGTACATGCTGCAGAATCGAGGTACAAGTGACTTGTGGGCCCGCCACAGCTTGTCGGTGGATGCGTCGATCCACGCGTGCTGACGTCACTCTGGCTGCACCTGAATCCCTCAATCTTGCCATATTTCATTGTTCCAACCATGTTCGCCATAGCTGATGCACCGTTCTCGCATCCATGTGGGTATCAGCTACGATTTGACGTAAACACCACCCCCCCCCTTCTCAGTCCCATCACGATACCTCTCGTAAAATCGTCTATCTGCTGGAAGTGCCTTCGTTGACCGCGGCCTGGCATTCTCTTCTATACACGTATCCTCCGGGACAAAAACAAAATTTCTTCGATAATTCCTCTGGCAGAAATAGCGACATGAATATTGCCCATTCTACAAGTTCCTTCCCTTATAGCTTACATCACGTGCGTCAGAGACCTACGCATTTCACATCATTTGCATAACTCAATGACATGCGCCTACTCTGAAATTTGGATAAATTTCTGACCACTCGTTCTCGGTGTTGCATTTTTAATGTCGAGCAGTGTATATATGTATAAATATCTTGATATACTTAATTTCTATTAGTAACTTCAAAAATTTTAGACGAATAGTGATAATTTAAAATACTTTATTTTTAAACAGTTTAAATATATGTATGCTGAAAAAAATCTGAGAATTAAAAAGAGAAATCGAGTTTATCTGTTATTGCATAAACTTATAGAAGAGGAAGAAACTGCGCATATCAGTGAAAAGCTTTAGTAATGGATTTAATTAACAATTAGTTCTGTGATTTTAGGAAAAGGGTGCTACTTCTCTTAGCATAATATTTAAAATGTTATATAAATTGTATTTTCACTTAGAAAATGATATTACTTTCTTTGAGTATTCATTCTTGAGCAGCGAAAAGCAGTTTTATAAAGTATGTTGTAACTGGATAAGTATTGAAAAATTCTTTTTTTTTAAATCAGTTTTAGTCCATTTGTATGATTTTCCAAGAAAAAAGGATTAATAAAAGAAAAACTTTTCTGTTTGAGTATTCCTCTCCGACCTTGGTAAAAAAAATTGCATTCTGCATCAAAAAACAGATTTGAGAAATAACAATACGTTGCAGAGAGAGGCAATTAACACAACGATACTGTACATCTATTGTATTGACTTAGATTAAAAAAGCTCTCAGCATATGCTATATTGTCTAGTTCCTATTTCTTCCGTGGCTGCAAGAATCACCTGTCTTTCATACTATGAAGAGAAATGCACCTTTCATATTATGAAGTGGGTGACTTGCAACGAGGTTTAGCATCTCCATGATGTTTGAGAATGATCAGATTGAGATCAGGTTGAGAATGATAAATCACTTCTTAAATTACCTTAAATCTTTTAGTCTGAACGAGATTTTAAGAATCGTATATACACAGTAATTTCAGCAGCACAAAGTTTGACCGCTTTTCGTGATAAACAATATGTAAGGAAGGAAATTCTCAAGCAGTTGAAATCTCCCACAAAACCATGAAAATTCCCTTTTTCCCGTAGAGCTGTATTTTCCCCCCAAATGAGAGAAATTTCCCGCGAGTTACCGTCACTGGTTTTAGAATAGGGAAAATCAGCTTTTCAAATCTTTTCCCCCAGATTATAAAAGTAAAACTTAATTATATTTTTCTTGTGCAAACATAAATTAAGCTTGGTTGAAATATAATATATCCCTTCAAGGGGTTAACAATACTTGGAGGTATCGGAAAGTTTCAGTTATAAGCGAATATTTTTTATGACACCTCGGACAACTTTTCCAAAAGAAAAATATTTTACACACATATTAACAACATTTACAAGAGAAATCTACTGCGAAAAATATTTTTTAGAAATAGTGATTCAAACATAACAAAAAAAAAAAAAAAAAATCCGCCTGTAATTAAAATTTTACGATACCTCTAGGTATTTAAGAATTTTACAAAACCCGTGTCATACTAATACCTTATTATTAGAATAATGCATACTTGTAAAAATGTATTCATTTTAAAACAAAGCCTTTCAATTTTCCTTTGTTTTGAACCAATAATTTCTTTTTATCTTTAAATTTTCATTTTTTGCTTTGAAATTCATTCTTTTTTCAGGAACAGAAATTATGTACTGTTGACAAATATATAACTTGTGACAAAACATAATAAATAAGAACTTTACTTTGAAAAATATACAGTTTGTGATAAAACATAATAAATGGGAACTTTACCTTGAAAAATATATAATTTGTGGTAAAACATAATAAGTGCGAACTTGAAAAATACACTTTGAAAAGTATACAGTTTGTCACAAAACGCAATAAATAAGAACTTTTTAAAAATGTACAATTTGTGATAAACTTAATAAATAGGAAGTTTACTTTGAAAAATGTACAATTTGTGATAAAACATAATAAATAGGAACTTTACTTTGAAAAATATACAATTTGTGATAAAACATAATAAATAAGAACTTCACTTTCTGGACTCAAATGTGAAAATAAAACAATATGTTAATATTCACCGTATGCTTTATTACGAGATTTTAAACAAAAGCGCACAACTTAAAATCAGAAAGATGTTTAGGGATTTGTATAAGAAATAAAGAACTCTGTAATTATAATGTTTCATTTTCACTTAGTATTTGGATCAGTGTTTTGAAAGGAAGTTATTTCCAGTATTGTCGTTTTAATACATTTTTGGATAAGTTATGGCACCAAGGAGGTTATTTAAATGTTTTTAGGAAATTACTTCGTATTCTTTCAATGCTTAAATAATATAACATGCAAATAATTTTTTGCCGTATTGCATTTAAGAAAATGAATTCCTGGGGATGGTTTTGATTGATAAACCGAAACGTCGGATATAATTTTCATTTTTTGTGATTTTAATTTTTAAACCTATGTTTAAGATCTCAATATAACTTTATGATGGAAGCAACTTATTGTTTTGTTTTCACATTTGGAATAAAACATTTAAAAATTTGAAAGCATATTGTTTTTATTTTATCGGTTAACAATAAAATTTGCGTATTTTTAACTGATATGTTGTTCTAAAAAAATTAAAAAGTTACAGTGCGTGGTCAAATTATTGATTACGTGCCTAATCTTTGCATTGCGAAGAATATAAAGCTTTGTTGTTTACTGGTAGAATGTAAAACTACTTTTGGTATAGATGGACTGAATACTTATTGGTTTATAAACAAAAACAAATTTTCGCCCATAAAGTAGAAACTTATTGTGAAAAAAATCAACATACATGTTCTAATATTTTGCATAATTTATTAATTTGTTAATTTGTTATTAATTTATTAATTTGTTGGGTATTTTTTACACTTTACTGAGTGTAATCCTCTGGACCAGCTATGTATAAATTTTTACTTTCTTCTATCTTCAATAGAAGAAAGTATTGTAATCGAAATTTTTTCGATTTCCGGTTTTCGACGGATTTACACGTTTTAGGGGTCAGAGATTCCAAAAAACATGTTTTTACAAAATGTCTGTCTGTCCGTGTGTGTGTGTGTGTCGGTCTGTCTATATGTCGCCATTCTACCATTAAAAAGTGCATGAAGTTATGTATAGAATTGAACCAAATTTTTTGTGAATGTTTTTTGGCTGTGGCAAGCAGGTCCTCCTTCAGTTTTGAAATATTCCGCCGAAAGGGGGCGCTGCAATCGCGATTTTTTTGCCATTTTCAATATTGTACCGACCAAAAGTATATGAAGTTATGCATCGAATTGAACCAAATTTTTTGTGTATGTGTATGACTATGGCTAGTTGGTCCTCCCTGAATTTTAAAAATATCCACCAAAAGGGAGCGCTGCAATCACTATTTTTGTGCCATTTTCAATATTGTACCGACCAAAAGTACATGAAATTATGCATCGAATTGAACGAAATTTTTTGTGTAAGTGTATGGCTATGGCTATTTGGATCGCCCTGAATCTGAAAAAAATCCGCCGGAAGGGGGCGCTGCAATACCGAATTTTATGCCATTTTCAATATTGCACCACATAAAAGTGTATGAAGTTAGTTCTAGAACTGAACTAAACATTTTGTGTATGATTATTTTTTGGCAAGGCAAGTAGGTCCTCCCTGAATTTGAAAAAAAAATCTGCTTATCATTCTATTGTCCATCGGCTCGTGCAGAGGCGGAAATTCGTTTTTACTCCGATTAATTGATTGAAGCAGAAATTTAATATGAAAATCAAAGTTGGTAAGATATTGAGTTAAAATTATTGAAGCATTATAATAGGTAACTATTTTTTTTAATATTAAAATGTATGTATGAGATAGAAGAAAGTTTTGGGATTGGCACATCCAACTAGTTTATGCTTTCTTTTTAATTACTCATTGGGATGCCAGACACAATCAAGGCTTCATTTGTTTTGTTTTTGTCGTGTTTTTTTTTCCTTTCTTTCTTTAACACATTTAGCAGAGAATAGAAATCACCGTTAAAAATCGAAAACAAATAATTTACAAAGCGTTCCCACAACGTCCCTGGCAAGCGTTATGGACTAGAGTCCCTTACTGGTTGACGTTACCTGTCACTTTTGTCAATTAAAAAAATAAATAAATAAAAATAAATAAACAAAGATTGACTGTAAGAAAAATCGTAGTGAATCTAATAATTTCGTTAATATTTGTGTCCTTCAAAACATTCATAAACTGAAGTATTCATTAACCATGGCATCACTGTACATATTAAAATTATTTTCATTGTTATTTTGACATGTTAAACAGTATAATAGCAATAACATGCCAATGAAATTATTGTATGTAAAAGAAAAGTATTTTTATCATCATGCATATAAATAGATTCAAACAATTTTGCTTCGAAATCTTTTGAAATCACTGTTTTAGTGAGAAAAATACGTTTCTTTATATACTTTTATATTATCATATTTTTACATTCTATGAATTGCCATAGAATGTGATTAAACTGTATATTGTACATCTTACAACATATATTTCTGGTCTAATGAGCTAATGAACAATTTAATTTCAGGGTTTAAAAAAAATAAGCAGACTTTAAATATGTGTTCTTTAATTTTTTAACAAGTTTTAATAGAAAGAAAATCTTTTAAAATTTTTTATGTTTGAAATGGATTCTAATTATAGTCTTCTGCAATTGAATTCGTGTATTTTTTTTCAGTAAGATCAACAGTAGTGACATTGTATAAGGGTGAAGTTCTTCTGCTGAGACACGTCTTCGACAAGAGTGCACTAATTAGTATTCATTGTGTATTTTTTACATGAAGATTTTACACCTTTCGAAAAAAAAATTAAAAATAATAATAATAAGTTTCATCAAGAGCCTTGTAATATGTAAATAACTTAATTTATTTTAATTTTATATAAAACCAATAAAATTTTTATATTGAAACTTGATGTCGTTTGATTTTATTTATCTGGTAATTGTTTTTCTACAATATTGAGGATTTCTGTACATAGAAAATCAGGAGTTTCCAATAAAAACAATGCACGTATGTGCTTGATATAACGTGACAAAGTTTTGGCTGCGTCTTACAAACAATGTTTGTCTATGCAAAATATATATTCTTAAAACAAATAAATATTTTTTATAAATTGTAACTTTACAACGACCATTTCGAAAATGATTCTTTGTAACCTATCGTTAGATTAACTAAGAGCTTAAATTTTTCTCCACGTAAAAAAAAAAATCTAAATTTCTTAAGAAAAAAATATCGGGAAAACTTACCCATGTTTTTAAAGACTATTACTGACCAATCAGAATGCTCCATAGCCATTTATGTGGTGTTCTCATTTGTCAGAAAATTAAAGATGCATTACCTAATTTATTAACAATACTCTGAAACATTCATAAAATTTTTACTTTTGAAATGCGTTTTATTTATAGTCTTCTGCAGTTGAATTCTTTTACTTGTTTCAGTAAGATCAACAATAATGTCATTGTTTAAGGATGAAGTTCTTCTGTTTATACATGTCTTCGACAACAGAGCTCTAACTATTTATTGGGAATTTTTTACATAAAGATTTTACTTCTTTAAAAAAATGTAAAAAATAATAATAATAATAATAAGTTTCTTCAAGAGCCTTGTAATATGTAAATAATTACATTTATTTTAATTTTATATAAATCAATAAAATTATTATATTGAAACTTGATGTTGTTTTTTTTTTATTTATCCAATAATTATTTTTCTACTATATTTATCCTTCTGGGGCATAAAAAATATAGAGTTTCCAACAAAAACAACACATAATGAATTAATAATGAATTATTAGTATTATTACTGCTATTTCCAGCGGTAGTCATATTATAAATCCAATTGACAACAACAAAAAAGATTATGCCTTTTGATATGAAATGAGAGAACTTTGGCTGCACCACATAAAGAATGTTTGTCTGTAGATAATATTTATTCTTAAAATAAATATATAAATGAATAAAATTTAATTTTCAAAAATTACTATTTTTCAGTTGATAATCTGTGATATACCGATGCTCACTTTATAAGCTGAGAATGGTCAAATAAACTATGAAACAATGGAGTCCATACAAAAAATTGTCCTTATTATTACCATTAGCAAGAAAAATTTCATTGTCCTTTAAAAACAACGCTTGTATAAACACATTGTTTTATTCTTTTTTTAAATGTTGACTTTTCATAAACTTTTTTTAAAACTCTTTTTAGTACTTCAATAATTTTAGGCTACAAAAGCTTTTTGTTTAAGGATTTAATTGCCTAAATAAACTGCAAAAATATTTAATTAGAAGAGAAAAAATTCTCATGGGGCAAAAAAGTTTTGGTTTATTTAATAGAAACAATGTTTCTCTTGAAACATTTTTACTTCTGCTTAAAAAATTTTTAACACCTGCTGTTTTTGAAAAATACTGCAATTGTTCTTTTTATCAGCTACAAATGCTCTCATTTCTGACATGTATTGTTCCACCTGTGATGAATAGCAAGTGGGTAAGTGTAAACAAGGAAAGGAAAGAGGGTTTCTCTTAATATAATATCGAAAACACTTTATCCTTTAATTAATCAATCAAAATTGTTAGTTTATAAATATTTTATTCTTCATAGATTATAATTCGAACAATTTTAATTTTAAAATGATCTAAACGTAGTTTTTTTTTTAATAAAAATAAAAATATTTAAGTAAAATTATTTAAATAAATTAAAAATTCCAATACTTTTTAAATTCCAAAATTAAAAAAAAACTAAAATTTAAATAAAATTTTAAATTAAAAAAATTTAAACGAAATTTAAAATGTTGAAATTTTTCACAAATTTAATAGATTTTTAGTAGAAAATTTAAAATTTAATTTTCCTCTCAAAACAAAATTTATTGTTTAAGCAACATGCGTTAGTTTCTATTCGATAATAATCAAATGTAAGAAAATTGCGTATGGCGGGCTGGAGATAGTGGGAGGAGGGTTACTGAACTATCAATCGACTGAAAATTTAGCTAACTAATTATTGAAACCAAATTTGAACTAGGAAAGGATCTACATATATATATATAAATATAAATATACACACACACACACACACACATATATATATATACACACACATATATATATATATATATATATATATATATATATATATATATATGGAGATTCTTCTTTAAAAAGTTCTTTTGAACACATAAGTAAATAAACTCGGAGGTAAATTAAATTCTGACACCGTTTTTAAACTTTTAAATGACTTATATTAAACGTTAATATTTACAAAAAAGATATTTACATAAGACTATTTACAAAGCAAACAATCATAACTCTAATTAATCAATTACATCTTATACGGGAACTCGTCTTCATCTTACGTTCTTTTTACACCAACTTAAAACTAAAAACATTCCATTCTCCTTTCTTCCGTTCAGTTCTTTTTTCTACCGCTTAAATCGTCTGGCTTCTTAGGAATTAATAGTTTCTTCAAAATCGTCTGCCTCACTGAGAGCCTGCTCATCAGAGTTGCGATGCGTAGAAAATAATATGCAGATCTAATAGTGGAGGAGATTTCCCATATTTCGGCCATACTGATGAGACATTCGTCCTCGAATGTATTCTTGTTGGCTGGAAACAGCAGCTGGATCATCTGAAAAGATAAAGAAAAAAAAACACAGCAGCATCCAAAGTCTAAATTGAAAAAAAGAAGTCATCATTCAAATTGTTTATCAAAGCTTAGATTATTTCTTGAAAAAATTCATATATTTTTTTCGCGTCTTTTCGTCTTCTCTTTCTTACGTCCTTTCATCTTCTTTTATCTTACGTCTTTTCGTCTTCTTCTTTCATACGTCTTTTCATCTTCTATTACCTTACGTCTTTTCGTCTTTTCTTTCTTACGTCTTTTCGTCTTCTTTTATCTTACGTCTTTTCGTCTTCTTCCTTCTTACGTCTTTTCATCTCCTTTTACCTTACGTCTTTTCGTCTTTTCGAGAATAAAGTTAAAATTCTATTAGTTGTCAGTCCAGAGGTTTGTCATAGTTGGTATAGTGTCACAATCGGTGAAATTCTTTTTTTTTTTTTTTCAAGCTTCGTCCGTCCACGGCTTCATGTAACTGCACATGTACTGGTGACCATGGGTCCTTCGTTGAATCCAAGTTTCTTTACATCGTAGGTGTCATTATTTTTTACTTTTATGACTTTGTACGGACCTAAATATTTTGGTTTTAACTTCAAACCTGGACCTTGTTGTGTGCGTTTGATAGCAACCACATCATTAATCTTAAATTTGTTAGCTTTCTTTCGTCTGAGGTTGTAAGTTTTACGGTTCTCTTCTTGGACTTTTAAAATCTGTTTTTTAGCATTTTTTCTCATATCTTCGCGATTATTTGTAAAATCAGATTGTATTTCAGCATTCAGAAGACTAGTAATCTCAATGTTATTTTTTAGTTTCATTTTAGTACCAAACATCAATTCAAAAGGAGTTGTGCTTATACTTCTCTGAAAAGTCGAATTTATCACCTGTTGGACGTTGCTTACATGTGTATACCATTTTTTAGGATTATCGACAGACAATTTAGACAGAACAGATATTATGACAGAATTTAGACGCTCAACTTGGCCGTTAGACCTGGGTAATCCAGTGGTAATCGGGATATGTTTAATATTTTCATTGATGCAATAATCTTCAAAAGCTTTAGAGGTAAATGCAGGACCTTTATCTGATATAATTCGAACTGGATTTCCAAAGATAGATTTTTGGATTTCTAATTTAGAAATTACTTCGACAGCATCGGTAGATTTTGTGGGATACAAACAAACAAATTTTGTGAATGCGTCAATGACCGAAAGGATATGTTTGTAATTTTTATTAGTGCTTTCTAATGGACCTAAGTGATCAACATGGTACGTATGTAATGGAGCTTCTTCTTTTTCTATTGGGTGAAGTAAGCCTTCTTGTTTACCACATTTTCTATTAACTAAAATACAGGGAACACAATTTGCTATACATTTCTCAATTTTTTGTTTAACTTTAGGGATGTAAAAATCATTTTCTAAACTTTTCTCTGTTCTTGCAACTGCGTAATGACCTTTTTCGTGAGCGGCCTAGATTATATTCATTTGCATGTCTTCCGGTACAACTAATAAATCATTACCATTAACATATTTATAAAGAACATCATTTTTAACTAGATAATTATCATAAGATTTCACCTTTAGGATTTCTTTTATTGTTTTAATATGGTCATCGGTTTCTTGAGCTTGGATAATTTTTAAAGTTAAGCTATCTTGGATTACCATGCAAATAGGATACCTACTTAATGCATCGACATGTCTCATACTGCTACCCTGTCTATGTTCAATAACATAATCAAAATCGGATAACATTATTGCCCATCTAGCTATTTTTGTACTCATTTCTTTTTTATCCATAGTCATTTTAAATGCATTACAATCGGTTACAATTTTAAATGGGATACCTAGCACATATACTCTAAACTTTTTCAGGGCTTCAATTACAGCTAAAACTTCTAATTCGTAACTAGTGTACCTCCGTTCAGCTTCGGTGGTTTTTTTACTTGCGAAATAAACTGGATGAAATTGATTATCTACTGGAGATTGTTGCATTAAAACAGCTCCATAGCCATCAATACTGGCATCACAATGGATTTCGGTCGCACTTTTGGGATTGTAAATTAAAAGTACTGGTTCTGACGACAAAATACGTTTGAGTTCATTAAAAGCTCTTTGTTCTTCTATATCGAATTTAAATTTTGAATCTTTTCTTAGCAGGTCACTTAACGGTTTAGCTATAACCGAATAATTTCGTATAAATTTTCGAAAGTATCCTGTCAATCCTAAATAACTTTGAACATCTTTGGTACACTTTGGTTCGGGAAAATTTATTACTGCTTTAGTCTTCAGTGGAGAGGGATACAATTTACCATTTATGATTCTATACCCCAAGAAATCAATTTCACGCTTCAAAAAATTGCATTTTTTAAGATTTAATTCTAATCCATATTCCGATGCAGTTTCGAGTACAAGTTTTAATTTTTCTAGACCTTCAGCTTCGTTTTTAGCAGGTATTATTAAATCATCCATATAAATGACAACAATGTGATCTTTTAATAGGTTTCGAAATACATTATAAATATACTTTTGAAAAACACTAGGGCTATTGGTCAACCCGAATGGACATTTCAAAAATTCGTATTGTCCTTCATGAGTAACAAACGAGGTGTATTTCCGCGAGTCTTCTTCAACATCTACATGAAAGAAACCGTTTTTCAAATCTATGGTGGTAAATACTTCGGCAGAATGTAATTGGTCTATTACATCATCAATAACTGGCAAGGGGAAATGCTCGCGTACTGTCTTTTTGTTAAGACATCTGTAATCAACACAAAGTCTCATTGTGTTATTTTTTTTCTTGACTAACACAACCGGCGAAGAAAAATTAGAAGAACTTTCTCGAATTATTCCCTGAGCTAGCCACTCCTCAATTTGGTTTTCGACTATTTTTTTCTCGCATGGCGGTAATCTTCGAGGAGAAGAACAAACTGGGATTTCGTCAGTTAAATTAATTTTCATTTTAACATCTACTGTTTTAGTTTTAATTGGTACATAATTTTCAATTAAAGAGTATAACTCTGAACGTAATTTTTTGTCAGCAATGTGAGTTAAATCAATTTTAGGCTCATCCAAAACATTTACAATATTAACTAAAAAGTCATTAGACTGAACTTCAGCTTTAAACAGTTTCACTTTATTCTCAGAAATAGTTAATGTACCTTGATGAATAACATCAGTGCCAATAATTAAATCGAAATTAATGCAACTGTCCTTAACGACAAAAATAGTAACTTTAAATTTTGAACCATCTACTTCGATTTCTGAATTGAAACAACCTTCTGGTTTAATTGAGGCTTTTCCTAGACCGGTCAAAGAGATACTCGTAGGTTTTAATTCTACAAAGTTCTTCAAATTATCATAAATACTTTTCTTTAACAAAGTCTTTTGGCTACCAGTATCTATTAAAGAGATTAAACGCAAAGAATAAAGCTTTATCTCTTTCAGAATTAAATCTTGGGATGTAATAATGTTTACTTGTGACATAGCATTTTTAACACTTGTATCTTTAGATTTATTACATTGAAATGATTTATGACCATAAGCGTTACAAGCAAAACAAAGCGGCCCTTTATCTTTATTTACACAGTTAATACTCTTATGATTATTCCCGCCACAATTAAAACAACGCATATTTGGCTTTACAGGCTTAAATTTGTTCTTAACTTCAACTTCGGATTTAATTTTAGGCTTAGCTCCTTCATATTTATGAAATTTTGCATTTTCATACTTTGATCTTATTTTTTCATAAATCTTTAATTTTTGTTTAAATTCAGCAATATTGGGACAACCATACAAAAAAGATTTTTTAGAAATGGGGTCATTAATTCCATTTATTACATACTGAATAAGGGCAGAATCTTCAATATTGCCTTTTGAGCATAATTGTTTCATATTTAAAAAATATTCATCTAACGATTCATGTGGTCTAATTTTTCTTTTGGACAGCAATTCGTGTAATTCAGCTGAATTGCACGTTTGACCAAATTCAGATATGAGTAGGGCTTTTAATTTAGACCACGAATTAATATTTGTTTCACTTTCAAGAAATAATTTTGCTTTGCCTGTCATACGGCGTTTAGCCAAAATCAATTTGTGCAAATCACTAACGTTAAATAATGAAACAATATCTTCAAAATCGGCAATCCATTTATTAATATTTTCTACTTGAGTACCTTCAAACATTGTAATCATACTTTCAATATCATTAATAGAAATGCTTGGTTTAATAACATAATCAGGAATCAGAATTTTCTGATTTTCATTACGTTCACAATTAGAACTACCAGAATCATTTCTCATATTATTCTCAAAAACAGTTGAAATATTTTTAGTTTTATCTTGTAAATCATCATTAAATTCATCGACACTTTCGTCATCACTAAGAGTACCTACATCGGCTATCATATTAATTTTTAAAATATTAAAATCACATAAAATAGAAATTATTCTGGCAGCAATTTCATCAAAAGTTCCCGAATTATTTATACACAAAACATTGCAAATGGTAATTAAGTCGTTAACAGAAAAATTATCTTTAATTTCTTTGAATTTAGTTTGATATTCATCGGAATCTACTTCAAACGTAAACCCAGTAAAATTCCGAATTCTACGTCGATTATTTCTGTCACCGATTTCTCCAAAAATTAATTTGTGCAATGTCTTAACACTAGCTGATTTTTCAGTTTTCAAAGAAAACTCTAATTCCTTTAAATCAACTAATTTTTCCATTATTGAAAAGAAAAATAAAATAATAAACTCACTTCATAATTAGACGTTCAGCTTCACACACTTTGATAGCACTTTCGTCGCAAATTTATACCTCTTCTGAAATAGCTTTGTAGGCTTGACATTTCATCACAGTTCTAAAAAATATCGGCTTCCAAGATATTAAAAAATATATATTTCCATCTCTGTGGGCGTGCGTCTGTATCTCACTTACTGAGACCAAAATTTATGGAGATTCTTCTTTAAAAAGTTCTTTTGAACACATAAGTAAATAAACTCGGAGGTAAATTAAATTCTGACACCGTTTTTAAACTTTTAAATGACTTATATTAAACGTTAATATTTACAAAAAAGATATTTACATAAGACTATTTACAAAGCAAACAATCATAACTCTAATTAATCAATTACATCTTATACGGGAACTCGTCTTCATCTTACGTTCTTTTTACACCAACTTAAAACTAAAAACATTCCATTCTCCTTTCTTCCGTTCAGTTCTTTTTTCTACCGCTTAAATCGTCTGGCTTCTTAGGAATTAATAGTTTCTTCAAAATCGTCTGCCTCACTGAGAGCCTGTTCATCAGAGTTGCGATGCGTAGAAAATAATATGGAGATCTAATAGTGGAGGAGATTTCCCATATATATATATATATATATATATATATATATATATATATATATATATATATATAATGCTAATATATGTGGCAACGAAATCGCGATTATTTGTTATTGTTTAATAGCAACACCCAAACAAAACTCAACTCATTGGTTATTCTGTAAAAGTTCTTTGGCAGGATTTAAGCCGATTTAAATCGGTTTATTTATGTTTCGGTCTTTCGCTGCAATTATAAAACATCAAAATATCGTTATTTTTTCTGTCCTTTTTATTTAAAAATAAATATATAGAATTCATATGTTTAATGCTTCAGTATAATATTATATATTATTAATGAAATGAGTGAAAGGATTAAGTATTCATTGAAATTAATGAAATACGAAAAAACGCCATGGAAACAATGTTTCTCACCCATCTAGCATAAAAATACCCAGTTCTTGATTTTTCTAGCAGGATCTTCTGATTTTGCAATGAATTGAACAAATAAATTAAATTATGAATAAAAGTAATATGATAGGATGGTCAGCATACGTTTAAGGGAGAGCCAACTGGTCGCCAAGGGTCGCCAGGTCCAAATTCTATCAAATATCGTACATGAGTAATCTCCGAATTCTGAAAATTTGAGAAAAAGAATGGAAAAAAAGACCATTTTCACCATTTAATTTCTGAAAATGTATTTAAGGAACAATTATTATTGCAATGAAAGTTGTAGGTATGTTCTTCCATTTCATTCATCTTAAAAATTTCCAAATACAGAATTAGCATTTACATTTACAGGGGAACATTTGACGAGCAGAAGACTAATATGGCAGATTACGCGAAGGATTATAAAATGAATTTTGAAACTGGAAAAAAGATTTTGTTGCCTAATATTTATATACTTCTGAAAGTAGGATAATTACCTTGAACCTAAATAAATTGGCATATAAAGTATTTTAATACTAAGTTATATTTAGCTAATGTAAAATTGAGAATTGCTTAACTGTATAATTACCTATAAATATTTTTTTGTACATTAAAATGAAATTTTAGCTACAATTTGTTGAAACTAATATGAAAAATGTGTTTTGAAAATTTCACGAAAGCATATCCTGAAATTTTTTAGGTATCGTGTGTATTATTCCGCGGTAGTTATTAAGTGGATATAGTTTTAATTCCTACACTGTAAAAAAAAAATCTGTAAAGGTACTAAACATTTTCTAGGAAACTGGGATTCCAAGAACTTTTCATGTAACGATAACAGGAAAAAACCATGTAACCGATTCTAAAACTTGAGTTTTTATTGTTACCGTTACAGGAAAATTTCTTGGAATCCCAGTTTCCTAGATAAAGTTTAGTACCCTTACAGATTTTTTTTTACAGTGTATAACTTCTGTTCTAATGGTAATTTTAAGAAAAACAAATGCATTAGAATGTTAAAAAAAAAAAAAAAAAAAAAAAAAAAAGATGGGAGAATTACAATTAAAAAAATTAAAATTTCAAAAAATTTAAAGATTTAACAGTCTTGAGACCTATAACTGCAAAATAATTGTCTAAAGAAGTACTGTTGCCAGATTAAGGGAAAAAGTCCCCAAATTGTGAATTGTTACCTTTTTGAAAGTAAAAATATTCGACCAATTTAAAAATGGATGAAAAATCCTAAAAAAATAAGGTGAATGACACTATTTAAAAAAAAAAGTAAACTGTAAAAAAAATAAAAATCTGTAAAGGTACTAAACATTTTCTAGGAAACTGGGATTCCTAGAACTTTTCCTGTAACGGTAACAGCAAAAATTCAAGTTTCAGAATCTATTACATGAGTTTTTCCTGTTATCGTTACATGAAAAGTTCTTGGAATCCCAGTTTCCTAAAACATGTTTAGTACCTTTACAGATTTTTTTTTTACAGTGTAGTGACAATCATATAATCTGAATTAAGAAATTCCCTAATCTGGTAACAGTGAGAGACGTTTAAACGTAATTAATATTCATTTTGTGAAATAATTCATGTTTTAAGGGGTTAAGATTGTATTTTCGTTTGCATATTAAAAAAAAAATGATTTTTAGAGAAATTGTTTCAAAATCAGCAAAATAAATGTGAAAAGTATGACTTTTATCCTTAAAGGAAGAAGTGTGTGCAATATACAGAACAGTAGATTTCTTTTAAAATGCGTGTAGCCCAAAATATAATGGTAGACAAAATAGGCATCCTACGCATGTACAAACATTAATTGGATACTTATTCTAACTGGTTAATTACGGCAAGTAATCTCAGTTGCATTTTCATTGCACAAAATGTTTCAGCTTTTTAAAACAAATAATGATTAAATTGATTTAAAATATAAACTTAAAAATTTTTAACAACAGTATATGTATACCGGTTGCACACTGTAAAAAAAAAAAAAAAAAAAAAAAAAAAAAAAAAAAAAAAAAAAAAATCTGCAAAGGTACTAAACATTTTCTAGGAAACTGGGATTCCAAGAACTTTTCATGTAATGACAACAGGAAAAATTCATGTAATCAATTCTGAATTTTTGTTGTTACCGTTACAGGAAAAGTTCTCGGATTCCCAGTTTCCTAGAAAAGGCTTAGTACCTTTGCAGATTTTTTTACAGTATATATAATGGCTTGACAATGGTAGCTGTGTAAATAGGTGATTATTTATAAAGTGAAATAAAAGAATATTACTAGATAAAACAAAAAAAAAATGAACTGCATGAAGTCAATCGATGTCGCTCTTTCTTTAACAAAACATCTGCATTAAAACTCATCAACAAAAGGATGGGACATGTTCAGATCAAGTAATTTTCATTTTGGGATTATAATCCCTATTTTTATTTTTTTATCTCTAAAATTTATTTACAGAAAATTAATAGTCCCTTTTATAGAAATACTTATTGATTTATATTTCTATTAAACTGTTTATATATTTATGATTTCATTAATATACACAAATTTATATTCAAAAACGTATATACCAAATCAGTTATCTGTTTATCAACTATATTATTTTCAAAAGCAGCGAAAAGAAAATCTATCCTAAATCTGTTCAATATGACACTTTTTATACTGCATTGAGAAATCTTTTTTATTCAGTTTTTTTAGACATTCTCTTGAAAAAAAACTTCTTTGGAGAAGCCTACTTGAGTGTTCTTCGCTACTTTCTAGAGTAAAAAAGAAGGAGGAAAAAATAATGAAAAAAGTACTCCAGAAAATATTTTACAAGGAAGGTCTCCATACGAGCATACTCCGAAAAATCTGAAAAAATTACAGAATGTTCTTCTCATGAGGATATATACGTTTATAAAAAAAATTTCGGCGGAACCTCCGAACACTGTCCGTAAAAAAATAATGAAAATTTCATTATTTGGCGATTTATCCTCGATTGGCGATGAAAAGAAATTCCAAAAAATAAATTTTTATGTCGAATACATCTTAAAGGGAAAAAGTTTCACGTTCAAGTTGTTTAGATAAAATAGGTAACTTTGGTTTTGTCAGTTTTAGTTTGATTTAATTTTGTTATATCGATATTTATATGTATTTTTATTAAAATTTAACCATCAAAATTTGAGATTTAAAACAAAATTCAAATTTAAATAAATTAAAATTGTTTCAAGTTCAAAGGTTAGTTGAACATTGTCAATTCGATTTTGTTGCTATGGAAACATCTGGCTTTTATTTTTGAATATGCTTAAATGTATGAAAATAATTTTTCTGTATATGATTTTTTTATGCATAAAAATATTTTTTCCAGGGGTAAATTAAATAGCTACAGCAACAAACAATATATATATGCAATACAATATGTATGTATGTATATAATATATTAAACTCTCTCATTGTTTCTGTTTAAATTCATTTACCATTTACACGCATTCTAAAAATCCAAAAGTTTTCAGTTGTATTAAAATCGTGTGCTTTTGGCGGGGAAAAGTTCTGCTCGCCGAATCGAGTGACACTTTCGTTTTTTCATGCCAAATATTCCAAAGTATTTTATTTTTTTAGAGGTTTTTTTTCTGTAATTTCGCCGCTAATTTTGACTGATCCTTTATTACCTACATGAGTAGTTTAATTAGTGTTTTTTTCAAAAAATTCTGAGTATGCCCAGTATGGAGACCTTCCTTGTTAGAAAAAAATAAATACAAAAAAAGAAGAAAAAAAAACAAGCGATAAAAAATAAATGTCCCAAATAAATTAACTTCCATTTTTCCCCATAATTTCTTCATCACTTATAATCAACAGAAAAAAAATCATGTTGGACTCACATTTAGACGTTCATGTCAAGGATTATTATCCTTTCTTCTTCCCAAATATTTTGCTACTTCATTCACATAAAAATTAAGACTCGAAACCCCTTGCATTCCACTAGTGAATATGTCTAAAAGATCCGATCGACTAAAAGAAGTATTAAAAATAATTGAACTATTGAATCAATATTTAATAATATATTTCCAAATATGATGTTTCCAAATATGATGTTTGTTATGATATTAAGTTTACCAGTTACAATTTCACATTAAAAAAATATCTTTCTTTAATTAAAGTGCTTAACTGCACTGTAAAAAAATCTGTAAAGGTACTACACTTTATCTACACTGTAAAAAAAATCTGTAAAGGTACTAAACATTTTCTAGGAAACTGGGATTCCAAGAACTTTTCATGTAGCGATAACAGGAAAAATCCATGTAACCGATTCTAAAAGTTGAGTTTTTGTTGTTACCGTTACAGGAAAAGTTCTTGGAATCCCAGTTTCCTAGATAAAGTGTAGTACCTTTACAGATTTTTTTTTACAGTGTAGAAACTGGAATTCAAAGAAATTTTCCTGTAACGGTAACAACAAAAACTCAAGTTTTAGAATCGGTTACATGGATTTTTCATGTTATCGTTACACGAAAATTTCTTGGAATCCCAGTTTCCTAGAAAATGTTTAGTACCTTTACAGATTTTTTTTACAGTGTGGGTGTCGGCGAAATCCAGAATTTTTTTTAGATGCACTTGCAGGAAAATAGTTTTATGCTCATTTAATTGTCATCATGTCTGTCATTTAATTGTCACTATGATATCATTTTGAACAACTGTAACTGTCTTAAAGGAGAGTCTCAATCTCAGTGTCCCCAAAATGAAAAAAAATATGGAAATGTAAAAGCGTTATGAATAAAATGCGTTGTTTTATTCAATGACGTCATGTTCTGTTCTAAAGCTATTTTAAGTTACTGTTAATAATATTATTAAAAAAACATCATTAATGCTATGGTAACTCCCATTGTTTCCTTTCTTTCTTGAACAACAGAATTACTAACATTATTGCCAACAGTCTAAGAATCTCATAGAATACTTTTTTAATTAAAATTAAAGTATAAAACTTGTATTGTTTTGAAAAAAAAAAATAGCAAGTGCGGAAACATCCAGAAGCAGAATACGTTCAATTTAAATACAACTATCAAAATCAGTTCAATAGCTCCGACTAGATGACTAAGGAAATGACGTGATTTTAAAAAATATTTTAATTTGTGCATACCAAGAATCTTTAAATAAATAGCAGAACACGGAAAATATTGTATCTTTTATCCGCATTTTGTTTATTAAGTTGAAAAGTTCCTTAAAAAATATATCTTTTGTTTCGTATATTCAGAAACATTTTGCTTCTTCAATTTTCTAGACAAACACATCCTTTCGGACAATTTATTGAATATACATTTTCTTAAGAAACTTGATGAATATTCTGAGCTACTTATCACTATTAGAAGAAAAAACTGAAATAAACTGGAATACTAAATCTAAAAGTGCGAATTGTATAAATCCTCCAGAGAAATAAAAATTTTGTTTCCATGCACAGACGTTAATGCATATTCTTTGTCTGCGTTTACATGAAAACTCCATCACTTTGAATATAATAAATAACTCTGCGCAAACCAGCATAAATAATTTTTTATGAAAATTATATACTTAATAATTCAACTACGTACGATATTTAGATTAAAAAAATACATTTGTCTGGTTCAAGACTTTTCTGTAAATATATATTCTCTACTCCCCTTATCACATTCTCCAGGGTGGGTATGAATTGCGAGTTAATGACTTTTTTTAATTCTTAACGACGGATAAGTTTTTCACATAAGGTTAAATGTAAAGGAGTTAAAATTTCTTTCTTTACACAAATTTCTATTCACAGTGTAATTTTAAATATAAAAGTAAGAATTATATTTGTAAAAAAATCTAACTAGGGAACGTTCCCAGATGTAAGTTATGGGTTTAGGCGAGTGTGGTATCAAAAGAAAGATCTCGCCTTATCCGTTAAACAGTGCAGTGGAACTACCCGTCCGAATCCAACCGTTTTCGAGATATCAGCTCTTGAAGTGTGAATGAATAATTAAATAAATTGACCGGCAGGTATATAAATTATTCGCAAGTTAAAAACTTATTTGCATTGTTTTAATCCTTCTACCAATAACTTTTCCCGAGCTACGTGCAAAATCCTTTACACCTAAACATTGCCAGTTATTTCTCCTCTTTTAGACAGGCACTTTGCATTCTGTACGGCTTCATTCGGAAAGTTTTTCCATCTGTTTTTGTTATTTTCAGCACTTTGTTTTATGCAATTTTTTTGCAAATGTGTGGCTTGACGTAATGGATAAACTGTACATACATAAAATGTGTAAAATATGTTGTTTTTCTTAGGATGGATTGACTTACGAACAATTTATATACCTGCCTGTCAATTTATTACTGACCCATCATACGTAGTATAGGGTAAGCCTTGCAATCGTTTTGAAAATCGAAAAAATTTTTTGATGGATTTACACGTTTCATTTATTGGAGATTCCGAAAAACATATTTTTTTGAAAATTTCTTTTGCCGTCCGTCCGTCTGTCTGTCTGTCTGTCTGTCTGTAAACACTCTATCGCCCGAACAAATTAAGATAGAGACTTGAAATTTTGTATGTGCTTAGTATGTAAGAATGGGACGAAGACTATTTAATATCAGTACCCTCGATTATCCGGAACTATTTTTTTCGGACTCTCGAAAAATTCATTCTGATAAAAGGTCTATAAAAATTTTCGATTTTCTTTATTTTAAAGAGTGGATGTAAAAGGCAATAAAATAACACAAATTTTTCATAAAGAACGAAGTCAATCGAATTGTTAGTTGCCGAGATATTTTCCGCATTCTTTGATTTTTCATGACCCTGTATTTCAATCAAATTTCAATTCAAAGATATATTTTTTATTGGAAATGAGATGCTTCATCCCACGCAGTAAATTGTTAGTTAATATGATTATTGTTTTTAGAGTTATAAGGATGTTTCTTTTACGCAATCCGGTATTACTTGAGTATTTTGGCGTTTTATATAATTTGTCGAATTTGGCTCATGAGCAATTCGTTAATAAAGCATGACTACGTATATTAAAACTATTTAAATTTGCGTTTAAATTTTATTTTTGAATTGCAGTGCATTTTATAAATATTTTACACATGTTTTATTTTCATATTTTATATTATGCATATCCATGATGGGTAAGTATTACGGTGGCCCCCAACGACTAGTTTACTTATTCATTCACACTTCAAGTGCTGATATCTCGAAAACGTTTGGATTCGAACGGTTAGTTCCATTACACTTTTTAACATACATGACGAGATCTTTCTTTTGATACCACACTCGTCCAAATCCACAACTAACAACTGGGAATGTTTCTTAGTAAGTTGGTCTTTTTAACATTTACTATATTTCCATGTCATCTGGGGTAGAATATAATATTATTTATTAAAACAATTATTATTTATGTTTCATTAAACGTAATAATCCAGGAATCGGTGTTAGATTTCAGCAAAAAATTTTAGTGTCGATGATTTCAACACATGAGATTATTAACGTCTACAAATTATGAAAATGTTAATCAATATACATATCAACAGAGGGTTTTATCGTAGCAACATCTCAATCCACAGAAACGTTAAATGAATGGTAAACCAATAACCTATGATGTCTCCAAGTTCCACTTTTACGTGTTCAAAATTTGCATTTTATAGCATATTAGATATATTTATGAGAGTAGACCACACTGTAAAAAAAAAGGTCGATCTACTAAAAAAATTTTAGTGATCCTTGTAATTACTAAAAATTTTTTTGCAATCTTACTCGATTACTAGAAAATCTGTAAGAATCACTAGAAAAAAGCTAGCAACGAATAGAGTTAATAGTTTTATATTTTTAATAGCTATTACAAAAACTCCCTTGGTGTGGCCGTGATTGCCTAGTGGTAATAGCACCGATCTCCAGGCTGAAAGGTCCCGGGTTCGATGCTAGATGCCACCAAATACACCCTTAAATGTATGCAGTGTAAGTACTCCTTAAATAAAGGGATTATGAAAGTCCTGTCGGAGCAAGTAGCAGTGTTTGGTGCTGCCATCTATTGCAGCTTATTATTAAAAATAATTTTGGAGCTATTACTAAAATTTCCTTGGTGGCTCATACTAAAAAGTTTTAAGTTAGTTATAGAAAAAATTCTTTTGTTCAGTTTACAAAAGAAATGTTTGTTTCACTAGCAAAAAAAAAAGTTTGTAATGGTTGCTAAAAAATTTTGTGGAATACAAATTTTCTAAGAAATTTTTAGTAACCTCTTGAATTTTTTTACAGTGCACAATGGTAGGTAACTGGTTTTATAAATTTGTATCTTAATTATGTTTTTTTTCATAAACTAATTCGAATTATTTATAAAAGGTTACTCGAATGGTCACAAGAAAGGACGTTCCTATATCTTTCCATGACTAAATTAGAACTAATTAGAATGTTATTATGAAAATTTTTTTTTCAATTTGTTTGAAAAAGCTTGACTGTTATTTAGAAATTGAATAAAGAAATAAAATAAATTAAATAAATAAAAATAAGGTTGTGATAAATTCGACAAATTATCTTATGCAAATTCTTCAAGTATAATCTTTCTTCGGACAAACAATGTTCTTCTAAAAAATGCAGAAAACATAAAAAGTTCAAAATTCTTTCAATTTTTTATCTATTCAATAGTTTTTTATTTTACTACTTTTCTTTTTTGAAAGACAATCTTTTGAATAAACAATTCTCAAGGGAAACTTTCTCTTCGTTTGATTGTTTTTTTGCAGTAACTGAAATGCACAAAAAAATATGCTAAAGAGTAATAGTGATGAAACTTATGAAAAAGTATTTTCTTTAACAAAAGCAATTAAATGTGATTTACTTGTCTACATACAATATTCATTTTATTTTTATTTAGAAAGCATTGATAAATTTTCTATCAGGCTGTAAATATTTTATCGCTACTTCTTTTTTCTACTAATATTTTTAAAGTACCGACAGAAATTTAACATGCATTACATTAATATTAGAAATACTATTATTAAAATAATTGCAATATTTAAAAAATAATATCTAAAATCAGAAGTTTTGTGCTGTATTATGTGGTAATTGTTTTGCGTGAATATTTAAAAGATACTAGTTTGTAGTCTCCATGAACTTGTCATAATTAGTTTTATTGCCATGACAACGAAAAGAAAAACGATATCTTTGTTATTAAAAAGAATAAAAATTTTGTGTTTGTTATTGAAATGTAGAAAATGTTTTATTTATTTTTATTTTAAATAATAACTTAATACAACGAAATGATGGTAATTAATTTTTGATATTATGTAAAATAGAAAGATCGTAATACCGGCAAATCACAGGTTTTATTCTTTTTTTTTCTTTTTTTTTTCTAATATGACATCAGTTACATTCTCCTGATTGGTGGAAAGTAATAAAGAAAAATAAATTTCTATTACAGCGAGAAAAGATTAACCTGTTGCCACTGTTTTGAGGAAATGTCGCGAAAAAGCTTTTAAAATTAAAAATAAAATATAAAAATGGAAATAAATCAAAAATTAGCCAGAATGGGCACATCTACACATGAACAGCTTTCATTTAAAAAAATAATTATCAAAATCGGGCCAGTAGAAAAGTCAGGGCTGATGACTAAAAAAATAGTCAGGTGTTTTAAATATATAGATTATATTTTTCACATATCTATATTAACCAAAAATCAAAAATCGACAAATCCTGGTTACTTTGGACTCAAGATTACGTACGTTCCAATGAAAATGCTAAAGTCTGGGAAAATAGACGGGGGGGGGGCGTCTAGGGTCTGTTCTTTTGATTAACTGCATCAAGGTCTTAGGAAAATCCTTTTTGTTCCTGGCAGAAGTTTTAATTTTTAATCGTCAAGATAATTTTATTTAAGATATCCTACAGAAATGTACGATAAATATATTTTATTCAAAACAGTGGTAAAAGCAATAACATTTTACGTATAGATTGCAACCCAGTGGCGACAACTTTTGAAATATATTGGGTTGACTCAAAAATATTGGGTAGGTTCAAAGATATTTTGATGAAAAGGTACAACCAATTTGTTTTTTCTTTGAAGAGTGGGCAGTTGGTGAAAGATGAGATTTTAAATCAAGCTATCATGTTTTACGATAGTTGCAATTTTTTTAAATAATATTCTCATGCGTTTTTCCTCATAAAGTCACTAAAATTTATTGTAATATCATCATATCATGAGCAAGATAACAAATTGAAAAGCAGAAAGATAAACATTTACATTTCGGTCATTTTTTATTTATGAGTGTCAGTCGGAGAATTAAAACGCGTAGTCTGGCAAAATAAACTTTGTTCAAATGAGAAAAAATAAATAATAAAATAACAAAAAAATAAATAACAAAATAAGACAATGAAAATTGGCAACGCAACGATTCAAAATTATTGGGTGGGCTCAGGCCCCGCGGGCTCATTTAAGTTGGTGTCACTGATGCAACCCTTGATTATGCAAAAGGCGAAATGACGAAGGTTTTGTAACATTTTTCGTAGATGAAGAATAGCGAAGCCAAGTTTGGATTAATCATTATTGCAGTACTGTCAACTTACAATGTGCTTCATTACTGTGCTTTCATTAATATTTACAAGTACAGTAAAATCCCGATAATTCGGATTAATTGGGATCAGACCCAATCCGGATTACCGAAAATCCGTATTATCTGGACAATAAGAAAAAAATGAAATGAAACATACTTATAGAAAATCACCTTTATATTAAATATACTGAATATTTACAGATGGTAAAAATGTTTATTTTGTTATTATAAAATCTTCTGCTGTGCCAGTTTTGTATAAGTTTTGCGGTCCGCAGGGTCACGCATCCGTTTGACCATAGTTAGTTTATTGAGTGTAGTCTCTCCTGATGTTCGAAATAAACCATTATTTGTTCCAAATGATTTGTTCCTTCATTATGGCTAATGACTTTTCGTTGATCATCATTGATAAAGATAATAATGTTTTCATCTGAATCATCTTCATTTTCAACTTCTTCAGTTGGATTTAAAGTGATTATTTCATCATCTGTATGTGAGGCATAAATATAATTATTTTTGCTTCATTCAATGGCTAATGTCGGGGATATCAACACCTCAGCAATCTTTAGTTTTTTTAACATGCTCACAAAATCTGCAGGTGTAATTTCCCTTTCATTCTCGCCTATTTTTCCTTCGTTTCAAGCTTGCTTGTTATTCAAATAATCACAATTAATAAACCATAAATTCTTCCACGACTTTCGGAGAATACTCTCAGTAACTTACTTGCAGACCTTAAGAGATGAATTGTTGTTTCTTTGAAAATTAACATCAAAGAATTTAATTGAAAAAGATTACAGTATTCTTCCGAAAATATTTCAGAAAATATTTTTTTATTCAGAATACGAAATGAAATGAATTAATGTTATCGAAATTTGGCCGATCACTTCTCAAACAAAACTGACCAGACTGACCCGGATTATGCGGGGATCCCGATTAACGGGGTCCGAATTAGCGGGATTCTACTGCAATATGTGGATTTTTTTAACTTGAACTTGCACTCTCTTTATTTATTTTATACCCTTTAATTTTCTTAATAAAATATGTCTCAACTAACGGAATAAATTTAAAATTTTAATTTATTGATGCGCAACAAACAAGCAAAATGTCGTTAATACTTTGTCAGAGTAGATTCGTAAGTAAATTCTATAAACGGATGTTTGTTCTTGGTAAAGTAAAAATGGTAGTTAAAGAATATAATATGTGAAACAGATCGACAATTAAGACTGATAAACATATGCCCCCTACCACACACTTGACATTTTCATTTTATTCTGTTTTTACGTAAGTCACACATAAGTGATGAAGTTTACAGAAGATGCACATGTGTAGCAATTGATAATGTTTAGCTACATAATCCAGCACTGATGCACCATGTAGGGTCAGGGGTATAATTATGACCACTTTGTTCATTTTCAGTATTGTTATATATTTTTTTTTCCTATTTTGATATTTTTAGTAAATAGGAAGTAACTTTCATCCTTTAAGAACACCTCTTTAAAGTTTAAATTCTCATAGCTTTTTTTCCTTTTAAGTTAAAAGGGTGGCTATAATTACCCCATCAAAATCTCACAATCACAATAATTTGGGATAGTTAAAAGACCATTAGTGGATAAATTATGACCACTATATTCTCTCTTCATACATCCCTATACACATATGTTTGGTATAATTGTGACCGTTAGAACTCCAAACTGACAAATCTATTTATGAAAAATTTTGATAGAATATTCGGAAATTAAAAATCCTTGAAACTAGTGATAAAGATTATCTGACATGAAAAACACCTTACGAGGTCAATACCTAAGCATGAAATATAATTTTACTATACACAGTTTTCGTCTATATGGTGATGGGCCTAAATACCCCCTGGTTATAATTACCCCACCTGACAATACATCTTTAATACTTCAGTGCTGCATTAATGAACGTTATTTCGAAAATACTGTCGAATGTGTAGAACGAACATGATTACAGATTTGTTTAAAACAGCAAATTGCTGTATTTAGCCGAAGCAAATTGAAAGTCACTCAGAGAGTTTGGCAGCCCGAGATATCTTAAGTATCTTAAAATAGCAGATAAAGCCTTTGTGAAAAAATGTTTAAAAATAGAAAACCAACGATTATAAGTGCACAAATAATGCATTAAAAGGTAGCAAACAGCTGTTTTGAATCTATTATCGAGATTCTTCATAAGTGCAAAACTAAGCGATGTAGAAAAAGCAAAACTAAGCTAAGTCTGAGATGACTGAGCAAAACTGAGATGCCTCAGTTTTGCTTTTTCTAGCTCGCTTAGTTTTGCACTGATGAAGAAACTGGATAGTATATTCAAAACAGCTGTTTGCGACCTTTCATTGCATTATGTGTGCATTTATAATAGTTGGTTTTCTATCTTTATACAGATTAGTTATTTCTCTGTAATGAAAAGTTCGTAAATTTGTAATTACAAAAAAAAAAAAAAGAACTTGTAATATTCTTCTTTATTTTCAAATAGCATATATACGTGTAAAATTTTTCAAAATATAAATTTAAAAATCCCGGTCATTCATTTATGCAAAGTTTGTATATTCCTTTAAATAATATAAATTTTTTTATCAACATCATATTTTCAACATCATAGAGTTTATGTTATGCATAATATTATCTGATTTTTAAATAAATGCTAAAGCTATGAATGTGTTAGATTAGGCAGATTCCTTTTTAAAAATTGCTATCTATTGCTTTCATAAACATATTGATTCGAGTATTGTTTCAGAAATAAATGTCTACAAATTCTGTAATTTAAAATGCATATCTTATTTCAAAATTACTGTTTTTCAAATTTATTAAAATAATTCTTTAGAATGAACATAGAATAACAATAGAAGAGATTCCTGATAATTTTCACAATAGGAAACTTAATAATGGCTTATTTACAGTGGAAATAACTTTAGAATAAACCCATTTTCAATGAATTGCTATTCTAAAGTATTTTCGATTTTATATTGTTTGAATAAAACCTTTTATATTTATATGCATTATGGATAATAAAGTCTGGACACCCTTTCAAAAATTTAAATTTCAATTCATTATGAAAAGAATTCGGTTGCATGAAAATATAGATAGAATTGTTTTATATCACTTTTAAAGTTCATAAAACATAAAGCCATTATGAATTACAATTTTAAATGTATTAGGCATAGTAAACACCTTTTTAAAAGTATTACAAATATGTTATATATGTTTTCAAAATTTTTCGTTTTTTACAGTTAAAAAGATTATATAGGTTCTCATGGGAAAATCTCCTTAATCTAAAAATGTTTGCGAACTACAGCTATGCAAGTGAGTTAACAGTATATCAAAGAGACTATGCCCGACCTAATGCAATCGGCAGAAGCGGCCCTGGTGGCGAATTTCGGATGATAGCCACACGAATCGAAAACGAAAAGAGATAGAGCAAATTTTTCACATAGAAAGTTTAAGAGCATCAATTAATTAATACGAAGCGACATTTGGTTCACCCGGATAAGCTAATGTAAACCCAAAAATTTGCAAGATTGATGCGTGGAGATTCTATTCTGCATATCCACATTACGGAAATATATAAGTGCGCAGTTGCAAATTCCGACCTTGTTCTGCACTAAAATGTCTGTAAAGCTTTATTTTCCGATGAATTTAAAATTTTAATTAAATGGTATTAGCGCTCGCATAATACAGACAGCATAATCTCATAAGATAAAATTTTTGATGGCGGACGATAATTTTAATCCAAATGTTTTTATCCAGCGTTTTTATTTTAAATTTTCTTTTTATGTGTGTGTGTGTGTTTTTTTATGCGATGTTCTCGAAATGTATCGATGTAAGTATGTATGAATAAATAAATTGCGCATATTTTTTCATACTTCTGAATATTTCTTTCAAACATTTACACAAAATGGTGTGCATAGATTTCAGATATTTTTAGGTATACTGGCAATAATTTATCGTATCCGCATTAAACAACTGTCGTTTCGAACTAAATAAGTTGTGCTCTTAAATTTTCTAACTGGAAAGTTTGCTCTATTTCTTTTCATTTTTGATTTGCAATGGCTACCATCCAAATTTCGCCACTAGGGGTACTGCTGTCGTTTGCATTATTTCGGGTATAGTAACTTGCACATGCGCCGTTACCTCAGTTGCATAGCTGTAGCTCTATCCGTTCGCAAATATTTTCAATTTAAATGGATTTTCCTATGTATCCTGCATATACAGCAAAAAAAGGAAAGAAATGAGAAATTGAGCATATATTTCTCTAAAATTAGGTTTAAATATTTGAAAGTACGATTAAAATTAAATTCAATAAAAAATCACAAAAATATTTTGTCAATAGTATGAAAACATAATATAATCTTTCATGAAAAATATTTTTTCTATTTTTTAAATAACGTTTGTACGTGCTCATTAATCCTAAAAATAATATCATAAAGATTTTTTATTTTAAATAAGTCAAATGATACATAATTGCACTCGAATAACATTTTAAAAGTATTTGTCGGTTCGAAAAAACTGCTTGGTTTATGAGAATTTTTTTCATGAAAACCACAAAATAATAATGTTTTTTAAATAAAGTAACTTGAAATTAATTCCATTGTTAATATACCTATCATATACTGATTACATATAAATTATTGCATGATTACAATCGTTGGTTCCCAATTTCATAGATGGCATTAATTCGCAATTTTGACTGTGCTGATGTTTCATTACAACCATATTTATTAAATGACAGTTATCTGTGTCGTTAATTAACATAACGATAAATAAACAAGATTTTCAAATTAATTTGTGTGCAAGGTTAATATTTATTATTGAAAATGAAAATTTATATTTTTGTAATGTTATATTACATGAGTATCAAAAAGGAGTGAATGTTGGACTAGCTAAATATATATTCTAGACGTTTATTTGGACCTAGCGTCTAATCTTGGGATAGTTAAAAAGTGATTTTCTAATTTCAAAACGGTGATTTAAATGAAAACTATAAAATTTGCTTTGAGGACCTTCTGGAATACATAATCACTTAGTTTGTGATTTAATGAATAATGACCCACGTATTAGAACAGAAAAGATTGCTGAGAGATTAATAGGTGACAATTCGACTGCATTACACCACCTAAAGTAACATGGGCACACTTCGAAACCCAAAGCATCGGAAATTGGCAGTATTACCGCATCTGTCTCATTTTCTGATTACGCATTTCGAGTTCTCACCTGTAATTTTTAATAGTTATTTCTGCTTTATAAGTTCATAACAAGTGAACAGGTGATGAGTACAACATGTTTGTGGAGAAAATCCATATACTATAAATGAGAAGAAGTTCGGTGCATCACGAAAATGATGTTGTAAAATGTATATCTGTTGTGCAAAAAAGCGATTACTTATAAATAGGTATAAAAATAGTAAATAGGACATCCTGAAATGACGAGAAATAGACAAACCTTAGGCAAAAGCAGCCAATCTGAATGTAGAAGAGATGAGCGCGGGATTCCTTGTATTCTGAAGTCCGCAGTAGAAAATCATAGCAAATTATAAAAAAAGTTTGTTCACAATTTCTAAATAGCCGAACAAGTGAATCAAAGCCAATCCCCTCTCCCCCACGGAATACAATTTAAAAAATAAACCACTTTTAGGTGATTATACATTTAAAAATTACAACAACATAATTTTGAAATAAGGGTCGAAGTTATAAGTGAAATTTTAATTCGCTAGTAGAAAAAAACACTTTATTGTTATCAGTAACATTTCAGATAACGTGAGAAGTTTATAGAATGTGTAGATTGAGAGATGTCCGTTATTCAAAGATAAACGCGCATCGTTCGTTAAATAGAGGTGTCAACTTTTCGGTATTAAAGGCATTAAGAAAGCCTTATTGTATAAATATTTTTAACCTAAAAAAATATTTTGGACAATCTTTTGAAATTGGGATCAATACAAACATGACCTGAAAGTGTCAAAATCTAACTGGAAACCGACCCAAGCAAGAAACAAATTCAACACTCCCGCAGTAAAAAAATGCGGACGTCAGCCCATCCCTCAACGAAAAAACAAAGCGCAAAGCAATCCGACACGCACCGACGTACGATTTACATTTAATAACCTGAATGTAAGGTTTATTTCCATTTATATTTCGCAGAGAAATTTCCTTCAGTCTTAAACTGTAAATTTGCTACCTGGGACTCAAAATGAATGTCCGGTTCCGCGTTAGACAGAATGTTTCCATCTTAGATAGATTTTTCGGAAATCTCTATCTTTAAAAATATGGAGCATTGAAATGTTTTCGCCTTGTACGGATTTCTGCTTCAGGCAGATTCTTTCTTACACAGATTTCTCTGTATTAATAATTTAAGCAATAACATATTTTGGCTTAAAATTTATGAAAAGCAATCGATAAAAACTAATCTGTCTCTTTGTGTTTACTATATTAGAACTTTTTTCAATACATAAATAAATAAGTACAAATTGACAATAAACTAGCGAGTTAAATATTATAATATATTAAATAACTGATTTTTTACATTGCTACTAAGGGTAAAGCCAACATTGTGAAAAATTCACAAGCCGGGTGCTTAAATATTGTACCAAGGAGTCTACCTTGGAGCTCTTTTCCAAGGGTTCCGGGTTGCATTTTCAGAAAGAATCACGTTTTGAGCACCTTATCACCAGAACAACGATTGGCGCCGAGATGAAGTCAATCCTACGCACCCTTTTCTTGTTTGTGACGTCAAACGCCTGACGAATAGCAACCCTTCCTTTTGCAAAGAGATCGCGCTTATTGTTCATTTGTTTTTCCGTAAATGTTATCAAGCAAAGACTATAATATGAGGAAATGTTATTCACCGTTGTTTACGATTAAAACATAGTTTAAAACAAGCTTTTTCAGATTAAAATGCTTTAAACTTCACAGAACATCTAAACATAGGTTTTTTTTTCCTCAATTCAAATATATTATTTCCTTAACTCGCTATGTTCGAAGAAATTGAGAAGTTAATTAAAAACAGTAGTAAAGATTCCTTGTAATAAATATAGTAATTCTATTAATCATATATTTTATGACACATTTGAACTTAGTTTATTTTGTGTTTGGCGATGCAGCTAGCTAAAAATCTCGCTTTCGCCAACTCGCCAAGGCTGGTGCTCAAAACGTGATTCTTTCTGCAAATGCTTCCGGGTTCGGTTCCGGCTTGGACATATTTTACAATGTTGGTTCTACGCTTAGTAGCAATGTGAAAATTCACTTATTAAATTAATTGAAAAATTAATTATAATCAAATATTATTATATATTGTTAATAATTATTTGGCAACAAATGTTTAAAAAATGGAAAATATTTTTGGGGAAAATTCTGTGCTTTGTTAAGATAAAAAGTAAGATAATAAGTCTCTTTAAATACATTCTATTCTGACAAATTCCAAAATAAGATTGTAGTACATCCTATAATTTATATTTTAATATAAAGTTTCACTAGCGAATAATTCTCTATGCAGTATTTTTTAATTTATCATTTATAATCAAATTTCTTACAGAGAATAAAATCCTTCCAGAATTTATAAAAGTTTTTGTAAAGATAAAAACTTACTTCCTCTTTTAATTAAAATACTCTAAAAATAGCAAAACGATGTTATAAAAAGTAAATTAACCTTTATAAATAAAAATAAATAAGAAAAATAATTCCAGTTATCAGAACAGTCGACGAGCAATAAAAAAGTGAATACGTTGTAAATCAGGTTACTTTTAAAAATGTAAAACTTTCTTTCTGTTAGATCAATATTTTTTTTATGGCGAAACGTTTTTTACAGAAGTAGTTGGCGAATCCGATAGCGAATTTCTGAATTTCTGAACATTTTTTATTGGACTTAGTTTTTTTTAAAAAGCGTTAAATTTCTAATGTTTTAAATAAATGTTCCTATATTAAACTAACAATTAATTACCTCAATATGTGTTATTTCCTAAAACATATTTTTGATGATAAAAGTATTTTTCAAGCGGTGATATCACATTCAAAAATAAAAATTATTTTTTTTAATTTGTAAACAATATCATAGAAAACCTATTCTATTAAGTGTAAATAAATATATATTGGATTTTTTTAAATTAAAAAATGTGCTATATAATATTAGGGCGAAGCATACCTGCCAACTTTCGAGTTTTCATTGAAATCAGATATTCATAATTTGAAAAAAAAAGTAAATAAAATGTTATTTCCATTCCGTGTATCTTTACTTTCATTAAATAAATTTCTCATTGAAATATGTTTATTTTACTTAAAATATAAAAATGTAAATATAGTTAAGAAAAAACTCTATCACCAGTAAGAATAACTAATAATTTGATTGTAAATTGTGAATTCTCCCAAACTTTCAGTTACAATGCGTTGATTTCGTGACCATCATGATTTCGTGATTTTCTTTTTTACGTTTGATAAAAGGTGTAACAAAGAAAAAAAATTAAAAATTATCAAGATAACATAATAAAATTAATATCAATTGAAATGGATTTCTAGAGCGTATCTAAGTGTACATCATGAGTAATCGTTTCAGAGCTAGGAGGTAAATCATCTCGTTAGGAAACAGAAGGTTCATACTTCGAAACTGGGTACAGAAACTTGAAATTTTCATACAAAAAACGATTCAATTAAAAAGAAACTTCTTTTTTTGTAAGATTTAAATAATAATTTTTTTTAGCGCTAATTCCATTTTCTTTCTATTAAAAAAAAAAAAAAAAAAAAAAAAAATGCGATTTATTAATGAATTACTATTTAATTTTTTTTTTAATTACGCTTTCACAAATTAAAAAATTATTTTTACCTAATCTAATTTTTTTAAATTTCGGATTAAAAAAAGAAAAAGAAAGAAAAAAGGAATTTTAAAATTTATTTAAATGATTTGACTTGAATATTTATATTTTTACTTAAAAATATGCCTTTTATAACCATTTTTAAATTAAATTTATTGGTGTAACCATCTATGAAAGAAACTAATAATTATAAATCAACAATTTGGATTTATTACTTAAAAGATAAGTTGTTTTGATAGAAATATTAAACAAAACCTTCTGTGCGATAAGCGATCACAGTCAATCACTTATTTTAGGATGTAGCTCACATAGTCCTCATGTAACTGTGCTCACATACTAATCTGAGAAAACAAATGATACACACAGTGTATAAATGATTATAACTCATGAATAATGCAAAAATTTTAATGGATTTTTTGTTTATTGTTGAGAATCTTTTAAAAATTTAGAATAAGAAAAAATCCAAATATTTATTATTATAAAGTATAAAGCACCTGTGCTCCATTAAGGGGATGGTAGACTTTTTTTTCACCAAAAGCATATAGAATACCTTCAAAAAATATTTCCAATATTATTAAAATTTTTATATATTTTTTAATTTTTAAACGAAATTTTAAAATGCTCTTCGTATCTTAATTTTTGAGATATTTTCTTGCTTTTGCATTTTTATCACCTAAAACTCTATTATAAACAAATTTGTCTAAGATTTTTTAATCTCTTGAATAGTTAATATTTTACGGATTTCTTTCTAAATTTCATATCGATTTTCATCAAAATTTTTCCTTTTAATAAGTAAAAAAATCAAATTTGACTATCTTAATAAAGATGAATTTTAAAAAGCTTACACAATTTCTTTCTAAATAATATAAGGATAATTTCTTATCAACTTCATAAATATTGATAAAAAATTACGTCGCAAGGAGCATTTCAAAAATCTGAAAATACCCAAAAGTTACTTTTGAGAAAAAGAGATTTAAAGTATATAAGTAAGTATTTTCTTCTTAAAACCTTAATAAATGAAATTTGAATAAGAAAAAATTGTTTTGGTACTATTATACCACAGAAATAGACCTTTTTTACGACGATTTTGCTCAAATAAAGGTCCTTTGTCCCCTTAACCTTCCGTCTACCAGACAAAACACCCATTTATCTACATTAAATATTGCTGTCGGGTCCAATGGACCCGTCTGGTAGACGGAAGGTTAAGGCCAATTCATTCTCTTCTGAGTTGTGTATGAAAATTCTATTCTTAGATGTGTAATAGTTAACATCGTTCACTTTTGAGACGACTCTGTTAAATTTTATTATTTTAGAAGTATTTCGAAGAACCTCATTGATGGTGTCATTTAAGAAAATATGCAAGATACATATTATTATGTGCCACTAATATTTAAGTGGGCGATGGAATACATCACCCATTCTGTCCTCTTTGCGTCTCATTTAACGTGTTCTTGATTTTGACCCTTTGTACTCGACAGGCGACTGTCACTCATCACTAGTGTTGTCAGATTTCCCTCGTAATTAAAGACGCAAAATGCTTTGGACACCACCAATATTTTACAGTTTATTCCGCCATTATTCGTCCATAAGGTAAAGCCAAAAAAAGTATAAAATATTGATTTCCAGAGCATTTGGAGCACGCATTTTTGCCGACACTAGTTGTCAGTGAAAGTCACATCTCGAGTGCAAAGGGTTATTTTTTTGTTTAAAAATAAAAGCTATTACAATATGGTATTTATAATACATTTAATCAAAAAAAACTGATAAAAGGTTCATGTATGATAGATTATGCACGATTAAGTTAAATTTATACATGCGATTGACTGTATAATTAATTTGTTTTAATATGTGCTGGTATAATAATATGGGCTATAAGTGCTAGAATACTGGTACAATTTTGTAAATATGACTGTTATAGCATTAGAATAACTTCTGAAAAAATTTTCTATTCACAGGGCGTGTTCAGCACAGCTCACTGAATTAACCAATGTTACCGACCAGTTGTAGGCCAGTACGAAAGCGAATTGTAGTACCAATGAAAACTATCCGATTGAATTGTAAGCTGACGTCACACTTCGTCTTGATTTTCATTTCGTACTTGTCTACAATTGGTCGTAGCATTGGTTACTTCAGTAAGTTACTGGTAAGTTGTGCTGAACATGCCTACAACAATAATAACTCATTCATAAAATTTATAATTTTGTTTTCATATAATTATCGCAGACAGTGCGATGTCGATGATATAAATTCTACCCGAAAACATAAACATTGTCGTTTTAAATTAAACGCGTGAAAATAATTTAATTATCTTACAAAACAAAACTGCAAACATTTCAGATAAAAACTTAACTTATATTTTATTCCAGCAAAATTCTACTCTTTTTATCAGTGCTCGTGATCGCCTGCACGAAAATAAAATTATGACCATGGAGTCACTATGAGAGTATGCAAACCGACAGTAATTGCAAAATATTAATCAAATTCGCGACAATAATAATCGCATTAAAAGGACACAGTACCTTTGAATCAATCCCTTCAATTTTGAATAATACTGTAATATATGTGGTGGCAAAGTACTTAATACTAAAGATTAAATAAAATGTAAAGAAAATTGTAAAACAGCCTGTTTTACTATAATTTCATTTATTTTTTTAAACTTACAATTTCCTATTACTTTTATAAATATGAATAATTTAGCTTCTTTTTTTCCCTTATTCATTAGAATGTATTTCAAAGAATTGTGTACGAATATTTATATGTATAGGATTTTACATTTAATATTTTTTTCCGTGTATATCAAAAATGAAGGAAAAGCGTTAAACTCTCAATTTAAATATATTTTTTTAAATAACTATATACTTGAAGTTTAAATCCATACACAAAAATATTAAATAATCCATGGAGAACAGGTAATAGAAAAATTCAAACTTCTATCTAAATTAGCAAAAATTCTTAGTATTTATTGAACAAGAAAGCTATGAAAATGTGAACACGGAGAAAAATCAGTTTAATATTGACACATGTATGAGTAATTGCGTTAGATCTATTAACAAAATTTACAATATTTTGCAATTTAATTATTGTATAAGTAAAATTGAGGTGTCGAAATATTCATAACAAACGAAGCTTTCAGTTAATATTTAAAAAAAATCGATAATTTGACCAATTTTACGGAACTGTTTATCCTTAATAAACTTGTTTATTGCTTTCATAGGTCATATTTTAGTGTCGCATAAAAATATAGAGGTATATATTTACTTAGGTTTCAGATTATATGTGAGATCTTTTTTCATTTCATCGTAAAAAGTAATAATTTATCTCTGTTTTAAGAATGCGAAAGTTTATTTCATGGCTGGTGTCACTGTTGAATGCAAAGTATATGTTAAGCAACAGCTTAAGCAGAATGTATTGCATGTTGCGATTTATGTACTACATAAAAGATCTGTGCACTTTCTAAGCCATAGTCTGGAAAAATGAATTATTCATGAGGATAAAAATGAAGTGAAATAAATTCTGCTTCACAAAATTTGACATTTGGTAGTTGAGAAATTTACCAAATGTGTCACTTTAAAATATATATGTAAACTCCGGTGGGGTATAAAACATTTTTTCTCTATCTATGTAAATCCATCGAATAAAAACTTTTTATTATCTTCTAATATAGAATTTACTAGTTAGAATTACAGTTTGTAAAGAATGTACTGGTTTTATTCGGGAAAATCCTTGAAAGCAATTCTGTATTTTTAATCAGATTATAACAGTCAAACATCAAAATTAAATAACGAAAAAAAGAAAAAAAATCAAGTTTCATACACCCCAGGGCAAAATTATAAAAACAGAAAATTTTCCATTTGTTTAAATCATTATTTAAATATACTTAGTTTTGCATAAATAAAATAAAGATGAATATTTATAAAAAGACTTTTAAATTCAATATAACTCATAATAAAATGGAGCCAATATTTTAAATTAAAAAAATGCGTAACATTAAAAAAAAAAAAAAAAAAAAAAAAAAAAAAAAATTGTGAGATTTGGACATAATTATGAATTTCTATATTCTGTTATTTTTTATCTGAATAAATGAATTTTTTATAAGAATCTAATTGATAGAGTCATTACGGATCAATACACTTCAATACATCAGTGATTTTGTTAATTTTTTCTCAAAAGATGTGTAATTTTACTATAGCACATGACTAAACCAAAAACAGTAATCTAACGATTTCAAGAAAGGAACATAATTTGATTCCTGGTGCCAAGTATTAACTCACACATTCAAAAATAAGTTCGACTGCCCTAATTAGCATTGGAGCTTCTTCTAGTCAAATTGTAAATGATTTAAAGCTAAATATAAGCTCTCGAACTGTTAAAAGAATTATTCACTGAGCTCCGAATAAGAAGTGGAAGAAAATGTAAACTAAAGCAAAATTTGAGACTTATCACATGAAAGCCAGACTTCATTCTGCACAATAGAACATGCCATGGGCAACTAAGTGCAGCACAATCATATGGTGAGATGAAAATAAGCTTAATTTTGTCGACCCAGAGGGCTTAAAATCTATGATGTAGTGGAAGGTATACGGAGGTATATGCCTTATAAACTTCTGGAAATTTTTAAAGAACATCGTATATCCTCTGTTTCTCAAGAAAACTATAGCATATATACATCTAGGATATACCCTTTGCCTTTAGCGTATGCTTTCTGCTTAAACTGTATATATACTCTCGGAATTTTTTACGATTATACTACTGTTTAAAATGCAACTTGCACGATATTAGACATGAAGAATGTCATATCTCGTATCGAAACATTGGTGAGATTCGCGATAGTGTGGGATGGTTTTTATCTGGATGGTAAAGCTGCTCTAGCTCTCCTTAATGAAAAGCAAAATGCAGGCGACTACCAGTTAATGCTATAAGATAATGATTTATGCATTGTTGATTGCTGTAAACTGGATAAACTGGGTTTATCAGCAAAACAATGCAGCAATGCGCTCCGCGGAAGCAACGACAGAGTGGCTTCAGTGATGGTACACTGTAAAAAAAATCTGTAAAGTTACTATACTTTGTCTAGGAAACTGGGATTCCAAGAACTTTTCCTGTAACGGTAACAAGAAAAACTCAAGTTTTAGAATCGGTTACATGGATTTTTCCTGTTACCGTTACATAAAAAGTTCTTGGAATCCCAGTTTCCTAGAAAATGTTTAGTACCTTTACAGATTTTTTTTTACAGTGTATGTCGCATGTGAATATCATGAATTGACAATCCCACAGTCCTGATCTAATCCTCATTGAAAATTGTTCGGGTACAATGATTCGAATATTCTACTATGATGGACATCAATATTGAAACACAAATTATTTAAAAATGGGTACACTTTCAGCATATTCGAAGTAATTTAGAAAAATGGCAGTCCGACTCATTTTTAAATGTGTGTATTAATACTTAGCATCATGAATCAAATTATGTTAATATCTTAAACTTTGTAAAGTCTTGTTTTTGCTTTAGACACGTACTATATTAAAGTTACGCATATTTTGGAGAAAAAAATCATTGATCTTTTGAAATATATTGATCCCTAATCACAATATTTTTTAGTTTCTTACTATTAAATGCATCTATTCAGATAAAAAATACCAGACTATAGAAATTCATAACTTCGAGATTATAATTCTGTCCAGGTCTAACATAATGTTAATTTTTTTTTAAGTTTTCTTTTTTTTATTTAAATTATTTGCTTCATTTTATTTATGACTTATATTAAATTTAGATGCCTTTTTATAACTATTCATCTTTATTTTATTAATGTAATTCTAAACTTATTTATATGATGATTTAAAGAAGTTCAAAATTTTCTGAGTTTATAACTTTGTTTACGAGTGCATATATTATTACAGCGGTAATAAATATAGAACACAATATTAATATATGTGTAGTCCAAACATAAATAAATAACGCAAAAAGTGTGTTTATTATACTGAAAAAAAAACTGCAAAGTTACTAATCTTTTTTCGAAGAAACGGGTATTCCTAGAACATTTTATGTAACGATAACAGTTGAAACTGATGTAACACCTACATTTTTTAACTGAAAAAAAATATGTAACTACGGAAATGTCATTAAGGATATTTCAGGAAACTGAGACGCCTAGAACTTTTCCTGTAATTGCAACCCGGCTCGGCTTACAGGTGAAATTTTTATAAGATTACTCTAATTTAGTGCATTATTTTGTAAAGCTAAAGATTTCTGTAGCTTTACAAAAAGTAGATTTGTAGATTTACATCTTTATTTGTATAGCGTGGAGATAAAACCTTAGAAATTATGCAGGTTCCTGATACAGATTTCTGTTACTTTAAAATTGAAATATTACAGTTTTTTTCTTTTTTTACAGCATAGTAATATTTTAATTCTATATCTGGGATTTTTTCTGATTATAATGTCACCTGTCCATTAGAGAAGAGACTCCATAAAGTCTGGAAGGTTGCAGCACAAAGAATCACTCCATCGAGTCCACAGATCATATTCCAGAATTAGGTAAAACTCGATTCAACTATTAAAAGGTAATCCGTCTGCCAAGTCATATCTTGATGGAAAACACGTAAAAAATCGATTTAAATGGTTGACTCGTAGGTTTATCTACGTGCTACACCAATTGTGCCGTCCTGCACTCGAACATATAAAAACATGGAGGATTAAAAGCAGAAAAACCTAACGGTAAAACTATGAGTGACCTGTTAAAATCGCGTCTTTGGGTGTTTTTCACCAAGATTTGACTTGGCAGACCAATTGCGTTTTAATATGCGAATCGAATTTAAATAATCCTAGAATTTGGACTGGAGACAACCAAATTTGGATTGGAGATAACCAAATATATATATATATATATATACACATTAAAGGTAATTTTGTGTGCTTTACAATTTTGCATAAGACAATTAAAATTATTTATGTGAAGCATGTAATTTTCTGTTTCATGCAGATGCGATAAATATGTGCTTTCTAGTCAATTATTTTATGTTCCTATTTAATAAGCTTAAGGGAAATATGGACTTTTATTTAAGCAAAAATCTACTCAAAAATTGAAAATCAATGTTTTCGTATTATAATTTTCGAGTTTGTTCTCGGCCATTTTTAAAAAACGTTTATACGTGTAAATATTCTGTGCAAAGCGTTTTAATTTTACACACAAACATTTTTTTTCTTTATTTATACTTTAAATCTGTTTCTGACTGTTCAAGGTTTAAAATCTTCTAAATGTTCTATACTATTTAATGTTAGATCAAAATTCATGAAATTGATAATAGACCGAGAGGCGGCAGAGCAGGCAAACATCTCATCGTGTTCACGGATGAAAATCTAGGATTAGTTAAATCTTGTATCACATATTTAAACGCAATCGGTCTGCCACCTCATATCATCGTGAAAACATCGAAAAAGCCGATTTTAGTGGATAACTCATAAGTTTACCATTATGTTCTCCTGATCCCAATTCTCCATCTTTCCATACTTTTGGGTGCAATGGTAAATCTACGAATCAACCGTTAAAATCGGGATTTTAGGTGGTTTCCACCAAGATATGACTTGACAGACCGATTGTGTTTTAATATACGAATCGAGATTGAACTAATCCTAGATTTTAATCCATGAAACTCGGTTAGGTTATTATCTGTGCTGTCACCTCTCTGTCTATATGAGAGATTCCTGACCTTGCTTATGCAGAAACTGTGCATGCATTTTTAAAATCGACTTCGTTAAGATAATTATTTGTGATTTCATGAAAATCAATATAGAATTTAGAAAACAATCTAAAAATTTAACTATCCAAAGAATTTTAAAAAATGGATGCTCAAATTTATTAAGATAAGAGGATAGTTTTGAGCAATTGTAATGCAAAATTGAGGATATACACAATATGGTCAAAGGTTATCATCCACTGGCGATTTTTGACATTTTATTAAATATCTAGAAAAATACTTAAGGAATTTTCCTGAAAACTTACTTGTGTAAACATAATAGTTCAGCTAAGATTTTCTCTCGAAATTAAATAGGGGACCGTCAAGAAATTGAAAAAAAAAACGAAAATCTTTTGGATAACCCTGCCAAAATTCATGTAGCAAAAGCATTCAAACTGCAAATTATGATTAAGTGTCTTAGAGTAATAAACCGTTTTCATTTTTATGTGGATAGCATGCATAATCGTACAGATATTAAGGTTTTTATAAAAACAATCCCAATTTTTTTCAAGTTTTTTTGCTTTTAATTTCTGAGTTCTTAATATATAAAAAAGTTCTTTTCAGAAAATATGTCAGAAAACATTGTACTTAATATTCTCTATTCAGAAGTGCAAAATAATAAAAATTATATGAAGAATGAGAAGGTTTACTAAATATTTTTTCATTGCGCATGCGTCAGCGTTATCAAAATTTCATTTGCATATTGTGTTAGTTAAATGTATAGAGCAACTTTTGTAAAAGTCACAAAAACATAACTTAAAAATTCTGAAAGTGTTCGTCAACAGAATAAGCACTTAGTCCGTAGTTAGCAAAATTAAACAAAACAAAACAAAAACAAAAAAGAAAAAAAAAGGGGGGGGGTTGTATACAAATATAGCAGTACGTGCCATAATGTGTATTACATATTGGCACTAATCAATGAAGAAATGAATTTCCAAAAATTCTTCCTTAGCTTATTTCCATATGAATATTACTTGAATTATACTTAAAACAACAGCATTCGTTATCATTCAGACAATAGAATATTGGTTGATCACTAATGAATCTATTTGGATAGAAATGAGAAAGAATTGATGATTCATACACCTATAATTTTCTGAAGTAATATTTTTAAAACAAAAATACTAAATATTTTGTGTTGCTCAATAATGATGAGAGCTTATATCTATATTCTTAACTTACTCATTCTTAGTCTTACTCATTTTTCCAGCGATACAAAAAATTGCTAATACATCGTCAAAAATAATCACTTTAATTTTTATCTTAGTACTAACTACAGCAACTTAGAAACATAAAAAAAAATTTAGCGTAACATTTTATTTTTACTGCGAAACATTTTTTTCAAACGCATGAAAATATTAAATACACTTAGCTCACATATTATAACTTTTTCTACTATCTGTTTCTTGTCTTCATAACTCAAAAACATGTTTCAACTTCCTAGGTAATTACCATTTAATAAAAAAATGTAAAATTTCTAAGAGTAGGATAAACACAGTTGGAAAAAAATATATTTGCTGTTGCAAAATAAAAACTTTTGGGAAATAAATTTTGTAAACATGTTGTTGTGAAACTTGGAGTTTTTTTTTCTTGTTTGGTTGTTTATTCGAAAATAAACTGGAAATGTTGGAAGATTTACTCTTTAAAGTTTGTTTTCTCTTGTTTGTAACTAACAGTAAACAGTGCTGCCAGATTGGTCTTCTTTAAGGAAACGACAAGAAACCAACCGTGTTTAAGTAATGTACATTATTATTATTATTATTATTATTATTATTATTATTATTATTATTATTATTATTATTATTATTATTATGGCATTCTATAATCACAAAATCGTGTCCTTTAGACTCTGTTTATAGTTTATTAACGATCTTATATCAATTTTATAAATCAAATTGTCCTATTAAAAAATATTCTATAATAGGAGAGTTTTAAAATATATAGTGCTGATTTACTCAAAAAATAAAAGAGCCAACCAGTGGCCGAGGGTTCTGCCTCCGAAACTGATAGACAACAGCCTGGGTTACTATATGTCTATGCATTTACTATATAACTTCCTTTATATTTAAGCATTTAGCAAAAGTAATAATTATTATTATTTGCTTAATTATCTTTGGCCGTTAGCGATTATTTTTATTTTAAACATATATTTCGATCTTTAAATTTAAAATAAAAGTTACTTTTCTGAAAAATTCACGTGTAATAAAGCGCAAAAAAGTATTAGAATTGTTGTAATATAAGTTAAGTTTTATTGTAATACAATATTTTGTAAACAAATTCAAAGTTAATTCTTAGCCTATTGTCACATGAATATTAAGTGAATAATGTGCAGAACAACAATAATCGTTATCTTTCAGATAATGAAATATTCGTTGAACACTAATTAATCTATTTGGATACCTAGTGCTAATGTTACCAGCACAAAAGTATTTTTTTTCTACAAATTAAAAAAAAAATCGGTCCCAAAAGGGTTAAGTCATTTCCAGTGGATTTTTTATATTATTATTTTAAATACATTGATAATAAGAAAGAATTGATAAAATTGAAAACAAATTTGAACACGAAAGGGTTAAGTCATTGCTAGTGGATTATTTTTATGATTATTTTTAATTCTTTGAAAATGAGAAAGAATTGATAATTCATACACCTATAATTTTCTGAAGTAATATTTTTAAAACAAAAATATTAAATATTTTGTGTTGCTCAATAATGATCAGAGCTCATTTTTATATTCCTAACATTCAAATATATTGTCTGGCTCCTATAAGAAAGACTCTAGAACCGGTCTCAGGCTCGTTCTGTTGCTAAGGTAACTGGTCAGTCCACTTTATTCTAGGGATGTCCGGCATTTCCTTTTCTCCAATTCAACCGATCATTCCGTGAATAAGCAGTCTTTTTTTTTTTTTTTTTTTTTTTTTTTTTTTTTGTCCTAGCGATGAAGTTTCCTCCCTATAAGGTTTGGAACCTTCGAAAGCAGGGAACCTACTCAGGGTTTTTCTTATCTCGGTCAGACAGTATGTTTTACTCATTTTTCCAGCGATACAAACAATTACTAATACGTCGTCAAAAATAATCACTTTAATTTTTATCGTAGAACTAACTACAGCAACTTAGAAACACAAAAAAAAAACTTTTTAGTGTAACATTTTATTTTTATGGCGAAGCATTTTTTGAAACGCATGAAAATATTAAATAAACTTACCTCACATATTATAACTTTTCCTACTATCTGTTTCTTGTCTTCATAACTCAAAAACATGTTTCAGCTTCCGAGGCAATTATCATTTAATAAAAATGTAAAATTTCTAAGAGTAGGATAAACACAGTTGGAAAAAAAATATATTTGCTGTTGCAAAATAAAAACTTTGGGAAAATAAATTTTGTAAACATGTTGTTGTGAAACTTAGAGTTTTTTTTTTTTGGTTGTTTATTCGAAAATAAACAGGAAATATTTGAAGATTTATTCTTTTAAGTATGTTGTTCTCTTGTTTGTGACTTACTGTAAACAGTGCGTCCGATTGGTCTTCTTTAAGGAAACGATAAGAAACCAACCGTGTTGAAGTAATGTACATTATTATTATCTCTGTTATGATAAAATAATAATAACAATAATAATAAGTATTGTTATTATTATTATTAATATTATTATTATAATTATTATTATTATTATTATTTTTGCATTCTATAATCACAAAATCGTGTCCTTTAGACTTTGTTTATAGATGAATAACGATTTTACATTGATTCTATAAATCAAAATAATATAATATAAATAACTGAATAATATAAATAAGTGAACACTAGATATTTTACAACTCTCCTAATATAGAAGATTCTTTTAACAGGAAAAAAAGCCCTTTTAAAAGAAACTTCTATATTAGGAGAGTTGTAAAATATCTAGTGTTCAATTATTCAAAAAAAAAAAAAAAAAAAAAAAAAAGGCCGGTCGAAGGATTTAGCCTCTGAAACTCATAGACGGCAGGTGCTGGGTTCAAACCTAATCGCGGCCGTCACTCTAACCGTTCGGAATTTTTCCTGGGTTTTTTTTAACTTTTTATTTCTTTGCGTAAATGCGAGTTAGGTTCCCTTAGAAAGACCTCCACGAAGAGCATTCTCCCCCCCTATAAGGGCCTACATCTTAAGTGTAGATAATTGCCAGTCATAAACAAAATCAATCAAAAAATAAAAGTAACTGTTTTTGTGTCTCTGAAAGAATAAAATTGGCTCGGAAAACAGAGAACTTGTGGTTATCACTTTTTTTACTATATTTTTCCTTCACCACTAGCCACTCTGATCTTCACGTTTGCACTGATCCCACATACACTGACACAGCCCGCATTAACATCACAATCGGTTTCGATACGGGGTGTGCGCGTCAATCATTCACATCCAATTGTATCCACTCGTCCAGACCACTTTTATTTGCCCCAGTTGTATAAACTGATGCTTATTACATTTTGGTGCATATCACCCAACAGATGGCGTTAATGTGCTGCATTTTGTATGATTTTTAAAATAATACAATCTGAAGAACTAATGCGTGGATTTTCTCTAAATTCCAGATTCATTAAAATGTTGACGTGAGCTGCTAAATTGTTAAGTTTTTGAGTAATTCGCAAAATAGTAGGAGCTGCAATTCTGAATTACTCGTTATTTTTATAAAATCTGAAATCAAAATCTAAAGAACGCAATTTAATCAAATTTAATGTTCAGTTACACTTTCAGACAAATAAAAAATAGTTTTTATTTTATACTCATTGGATTAGAAAGCTTGATTGCGGATATCTGAGAATTGCATTCCGAAAATGGCGGATTCGTTTGAAAATAAGCGATACTTATATTTCCTTGTTAAATGCATCCGATTCAAAGACCCTATATACTATTACAATACTCATGATGGGCATAGACTGTCTTGTTAATTCTGGCACTGTATTAGTGAATTTGAATTACATATTAACATGTATAAGACAGAAATAAGTTTCGAAATTGATATATCCGACTAGTTTGTTTTAACAGATGTAATTTTTCCGTGTGGGTGAAAAAAGTCCGGGCCAGGTTTCGAACCAGGGATAACCTTAACGATCGTTAAGGTTAATTATTACGGTTAATTTTTAAGGTTGACATTAAAAAACATTTTTTGAAATTGCTTTTCATCACCAACCGATGATAAATCGCCAAATAACGAAATTTTCATTATTTTTTTTTACGGAGAGAGTACGGAGGTTCCGCCAATTTTTTTTTTTTTTTTTTTTTTTTTTTGGGGGGGGGGGGGGAAGAACATTCTGTAATTTTTTCAGATTTTTCGGAATATGCCCGTATGGAGACCTTCCTTGAAAGAAGATGATTTCTAAAAGAAACTGAAACTTCAAATAAATACTGAAATAAACGCATGGATTGAGCATAAAAGTTTCAAAATAATTTCTAAATTATCTATTTAGATTTAGTTATACTAGTTCTTTATTTTCGTTTAATCTCTTTTCTGTATAATGCAGTGCAATGATATAGTTCAATCAAACTGTGGCCTAAATGTTAATTTTTAAATTATCTATTATTATAAAAAAATATTTTTTCTTATAATAAAATTAAGGCATACATATAAAACTTGGCATATTTCAATTATTATGCGAGTAAAGCAGCGGGGTTTTCTAGTATATACATAATTCAATATGCCATTCTAGATTACACATTATAACATTTTATAACATAATTTTAAAAACAAATTATTATTTTATTAAAAAAAAGTGTGTACTTTGTAACAAGAGCCTTTGCTGCGTTTGTTTTTCAAGAACTCTTTTTACTCTTAAAAATTAAGTGAATAAGGAATGTTTTTCGCGTATTCCTCAGTTTAATTACTCTTGTCACACGTAACAGCTTATCTAATATTTAACGAACGTGAAGCAGTTCCTGAAAGGTTTGCGAGACGGGAATCAATAATGAGTCTCAATTAATGCTACTAAACATGACATATTGTGATGAGGGATAAGGGTATTTACTATGAAATTATGATGTCTGCACCAGTCTGACATTAATGCTTGAATATTAATAATAAGGATGTGTCGAAAATTGCACGTCAAGCGTAGCAAATGAAGTATATTCGTACTAAAACGAAGTTTTAAAAATATTCAGATCTTGGTGTAACAGAATATAGTACTTGGGATACTGTATAAGTATCCGAAAATTTTCGTGCTCCCTGTAAATACTATGTGCTTTCTATTATACAGGAAGTAACCTCTAGTAAACCTAAGCAACGTGCATCAATTTCATAAAATGTTAAATAGTTTAATATAATTAAAACGTGCCCTAAACAATGTTTTATCTTTTACAATTATGTAATGGAATACTTTTGTGGAGCTCTGTAAACTAATAAAAAATACTCTTTGCACCATAGATTGTACAGAATGCATATTTTAGAGCATACTTCATATATGCATATCAATATTATTATGTTTGAAAACATGTAACATGATTACAATGAATTTGAAACTATTTTTTCCCACTGGCCGTAATGAGACGGAATACTTTTCGATTGTACCTGTAATTGAATTGAGTATTCTAGCTATTAAGTTTCCAAAAGCTAATAGTCATTTGATTTAAAGTCTGAATCTTTGCAAATGTTCTGAGATTGGTTCCCTCTATCAGACAGAAATTTCGAAAATTACTTTTTAGTGTCTAAATATAGTATGAATATTTATTTCATAAGCCTATACTTCATAATTCCATGTGTCTTTAAAAAGTGCCCTTTTTTATTGTTTCTCATGAAAAATACATATTAAAACTAATGTTATTTTACTAGCAATAAAAATGCAATATTCTCAGAAAATGCATCTAACAAGGAATTGCAGCTTTAAACATTTTGAAACACACGCAGTGCAATGGCTGGGGCGTAGTAGTTGTTTTTTGTATATGAAATATTTCAAAAACGTGAATTTGCATTAATAGGAAACCAAAAAATATGAGACTGTGTATGTTAAGAAAATGTGTTTACTTTACATCATGGGTTCCAACCATTTCTGGACCACCGCCTTCGTTACAAAAAAATGCCAACGGCCCACTTCTATAACAGATAATTATACAGAATGTTAAAATACTCTTGTTTTACTATTATTTTTATTTTATCTTCATGTCTATCTATTAAGAATCACAAAGTAGAAGTTAATTAAAACGACCAACAAATGTAGTAAAAAATTGTTTATAAAAATTGAAAAGTAAGTACACAACCAAACAGAACTTTTAAAAAAATAACGAAATATTTGAGACTAATGGAGTTTTCAAAATTTATTCATATTGAATTCCAATTTCTTTAACATCAGTCACAAACTGTCAGGTTCAAAGATGTTTGTTCATTTTATTAGACAGTAAATTAGCTACTGCATGTAACCCACTCTCAGCCAAATCTGATGAAGGAAAATCAATCAAAGTTTTATGTCACAATCCAGGTTAGAGAGCTGAATTGCTTTTGAAGTTAGAACTCTTAGTATTTATTTCTGAATTTTACTATTAGTTCTCGATTGCTGTGAGTTCTACGATTTCCAACTGCAAGTATAATGATGCTTCTGAATCCGCATTTACGAAAGATCTAAAAACAAACTCAGTAAATTTATGTACAAATACCTTGGAATCGTTCTGAGAAAACTTTATGAAGAAGATCTAAGTGTTGACAATAAGTAAATAAATATTCCTGTTTTGAGACTGCGAATAATGTGACAAAGTGGCTGTATTCTCTCATATTTGGAATTCGTTTGAGCAAATGAAATTTTCCCACAGAAGCAGCTATGACGTTATTGATTTTATTAAATTGAACTCATTATCTTACAATCATCTTATGCCTTATTAAGATATTTAGAATATATAAATTGATTTTATTAAAGATTCTAAATAGCTCCGTCAAATAATCGATGTCATTCTTTAATGTAATCAGGTTTTAGCGTATTATTTCACCTCTGTTTTCAATTAAGTGTAAAACTGAATCAAATATATTGAAAAACCATTCAGACAAATATATTTTCAGAAACAACAAACTTCTATATGCACCAGCAAGCGATTGTACATTTGCAAGTCAGACGGAAAGTGATAGTGACAACTGCAGTACAAAGTAAAACAACTGTTTTCATTTTTTTGTGAAACGATTTTCACTAAATAATTTGCTAAATTTCCTATCATTCAGTGAATTGCTTCTATTCATATTGAATGCTCTAATAATGTAATAAAGCGCCGTATACAGGTGTTCATTCCAATTTTTTGAAACCAAATGCTGTTGATGTACAACGCAATGTACAAAGAGTATATTCAGTATTGCTTGTTTCAAAAGCGTTAATGAAACCCTTATGATGTCCCGTCGTTACTTGAGCAACATCAGTAGCAAATGACATAATATTATGAAAATTAATTTATTTCTCTTGGATTAATATCGTGGTATTATATATCAATTCTCTATTTGTATCAGCTTCCAAATTTTAAGCAAATAATAACACTTGACATTTTTTTTTTATGAGTGTTTGTTATTCGGTAAAGCTGATCAATCGGGTAGGATGGAAAATTTGCAGATCTGTAAGTAACAGCATAATGATATTTCAATGCATTTTGCTATCTATTCTTCTTCTACCTTCTTTTTATGATGACATATGACGGTTTCTTACGATAAAGAAAGTTTTTGCCGGCTTATTGCCGTGAAGATTAATTTCTCGCCGATTGCGTGTGGTTTTCATGTTTATGTGATTAACAATGTAATATTATATGAGGCTTGTAGTCCTTCATCTTCTTATTTAGAAGACGACTGAAAAGGTTTGATGCGGTTGACTGTTTTAAATTTTACAATTCCAGTTTCTGAAAAATAGAATACATTTTTGTCTTTTCTATCAGCGCACATTTCTCGAAATGCTCTTGTAGCCTAGAATGCTTCATGGCTTCATTTGAAAAAAATTTTGGCAAATTAAGCACTTAGGCAACGATTGTTTTGTAGGAGAGTGCGTAGATCCATTTTTAAAATACGCAATACTGTTCTGCCGGCATTTCTTCTTCGATTAAGATATTTTGGAAAATAAAATTTTTACCTGTTTAAGTTTAAGTAAATTTTTTTTCAACATATTTATAGATATAAAGATTTTTATCACTTTCACTAAGAATAAGCAAATTTCGTGAACTGATTCAATTCACGTGTATGTTTAAAATTCTCTGTTGCGGCATGTCTCATTATTCCGAACTTTTTCGAAGTACAGGTTAATATAAAACAAATTCCGTTTAAAACATTAAGCCAGATAATTATCGCGGATTTTTTTCGTTAGAATTCTTAAATTTATAATGATTTTTAATGAGAGTCATAACAATTTTTCGTGTTCCGCTATGATATTTTGACATTCATGAAATAATTTCAGCTACAAAGTTTTTTTTAACCTGATATAATAAAATTTATATACCTGATATTTTCTCCATGATTTTAGCCCTTCTTCGTGTTCTACGGCAGTATTCTGAAATTAGTCAAATAAATTCAACCCCTCTCCTCTCCCTCAGATCTAGGTTTATCTGTATAAATTTCCATTTAAAGGTGCAGTTATGGTTTTCGTCATAGATCGGGAAATGTAGAGGAGATCACCTATTTTCATTATATTAGTTCCTAAATAGATAGGTTCGTCATCACCGCCCCCTGTTACTGTCCTAACGCTTCCATTTTTCTGTAGACTTGCTACGCCCTCCTGTAAGGCTCCAACGCCCACTGGAGGGAGCCCCAGTAGTGAAATAATATTGGGCCAAAAATGGCTAAATCTTGGAGCAATATTGGTACATTGGTTCAATACTGGCGTGAAATATTGCTCCAATATTGGGGTGTTTACATTTTGCTCTAATTTAGCCAATAGTATGCCAATATTGGGTTTCATTGGAAATATTGCAAATAAAATGCCAATATTGGTTAATTATTGGGGTTTTATTGGAAATATTTCCAATGTAACGCCAACATTTGTACAATATTGTGAGTTCATTTGAAATATTTCCAATTTAACGCCAACATTTGTAGAATATTGGGAATTCATTGGAAATACTTCTAATGAAATGCCAATATATAATCAATATTGGCGTTTTATTAGAAATATTTCCAATAAATGAAATATTGGCGCAGCTTTGTACTAATATCGGTTTGCTGCAAGGGATGTACCGCTCCTGTTGGGAACCTATGCTTTACATGTAATAAAATGAATGAGTGTGTGTAAAATGCATATAACTTACCCCATCAGGGACGTGGTTACAAAATAAGATCGACGAAATGTACTCGTCATAGTGGCAAGAGTAGAGTATTTGGCCTACATTGTTAATATAACTACTCAAAAACTACTAACCGAATTTGTTTATTTATTAAGGAAAGTTGAGACTGGGCACAATCCTATGGAAAATACACAAATTCTGAGAACCATTTTTTTTTTTCATTTCCCGACCCATTTTGATGAAATTTATAATTCATATTTACTGCACTGTAAAAAAAAAAAAAAAAAAAAAAAAATCTGCAAAGGTACTAAATCTTGTCTAGGAAACTGGGTTTCCAAGAACTTTTCCTGTAACGGTAACAGCAAAAATTCAAGTTTCAGAATCGATTACATGAATTTTTCCTGTTGTCGTTACATGAAAAGTTCTTGGAATCCCAGTTTCCTAGAAAATGTTTAGTACCTTCACAGATTTTTTTTTTTTTTTTTTTTTTTTTTACAGTGTGGGTTGAGCTCAGGAATTATGAGAGACAGTTTTTTCCTACCACCAGAACTTTTTATAATAGAGCATCGCAACATTTCATAAATTTTCCATTTTTATTTAAACTAATTATTTTTTTAACAGTCTACTGCATAGGATTTTATATTTATAATGTACCACCAAAATTTTTTTATCGAAATCGCTTAAGTACTTTTTGTTAAAAATATTATAGTGTAAACTCTAAATGAAGGAGGATTCAGAAAATAATAAACAAAGCTTTTAAATTGATTTCATGCATCATCATATAATTTAAACAGCAATCAGGAAATGACTTTTTGCAAGAACAATTTTCTTTTATTATCGAAAGTGAAAGTAATAACACCATACGCAAAATAACCTTCGGATGTTTATAAAAACTGTAATCTGCAAATCATCAACCTGATTTATAATACATAAGTGATAGAAAAACTATCAAGAACATTATTATGAAGAACCTATTTGTTTTAATAAACTTTAAATTAACTTTTACATTATATAAACTATTGTATCATAAATTTTCATTTCCGATGTAGAATAATAATTTTTCTTGTATATTTCACAGATCAAAAAATGTAACAGCAGAGAAAGGAGCTTTTGTGGGTGCTCCGTAAATATTTAATCTAGTTTAATACAATATTCTTTTTTCTAAATGGTTCAGTGTTTCTTTGTGTCTTCATAACTTTACGTGATAGCAAGCGGATACCGCATACGGATACAACAATGCCAATCTAGCGACGGCCTGCCCTGAGATGAAAACAAAATGAAGGTAAATCAATCTTATCTGACTTTTCTGTTATATTATTGTTTTTAGTAGAACTAGTGAGGACTTATACATGCAATTTTAAATATTAAGCAAATTATCGCTAACACTTTAGGCGTTAATTGGTTTTTTAGTTGAAAAGTAAAAAGCCAACATACTTAGGCATTTTCACCTTATGTTAAGTTCTTGCACTATTTTATCGAACGCATGAATTAAAGTATACATAAACATTTAATAAGATTTAGTTACATGTAGTAAATCAATACAATTTGTTAGAGTGAAAGTAATGCTAGAGGGGTTGACATACCAATCCTGTCTTCTCTTAAGGGAGTCGGGGACACATTTTAAAGTAATTTTTACTTATTGAATTAAAATTTTCATTTTTTTATTGGTTAACAATATGAATCGTAAAGAAAATTACAGGTTAAAACTTCTCATTTTTTTTAATTTTTTAATTACAAATTTATTATAAATGTGGGGTAATTTAAAAGCGTTATAACTCAAAATATTATTTGTACAATTTATTTTTATTTATTTATATTTTTTTACATTTAAATAAACAGAAATATCAAAATTTCAAGCGTCAGCATTTTTAAAATTATATTTAAAAAAACAATAGTTAAATTAAAACTTTTATTTAAAAATCATATTTACAAATATATATATGTATATATATATATATATTTAATTTTTTTAATCAAAATTAAAGTAAAATAATAAAAAAGGACATTTTCCAAGTTTTAACTATTAATCTTTAACTAATCTTGAGTCATAAGAAATAAAATCCGAGAAATTGTGAAAAAAAAAAAAAAAAAAACATCATGAAGGAAAATGCAATTTCACAAGAAGTAATTTTCATGACAGCCATTGCTTAAAAGCTACATTAAAAAAATAAAAATAAAGAATACTGCCCAGTTAAACTGATGGCATTGAGCTCACAGGCTACAAATACTAATTGTACATTAAAGCCTTATGTTTTCAAGGGTTAATTCCGTTCGAAAAAAAAATTAAGAAGGGGAAACAGCACTCCCATTTCCTCTTTTTTTATACTTAATCATTGAACCTCCTATACTATCAAAGACATGCTTTATCATATAAAAAATCTATATCCAAAAGTCAGAGCAAATTAGATAATTCTTAATAAAAACCCATTTAGCATTTATATAATTTAAAAGGAGTTATTCCCCTCTTTTATACTTAACCATTAAACTTCCAAAACTATTCAGAGATTTGAACGAAATCTGAAAATTCTGCTTGAAAAAACCATTTATATAAATTAAGGGGGGGGGGCATTAGAACCCCTCTTCCCCCTATTTATACTTATTCAATGAACACCTAATAACAGTCACGGAATCGCCTCATCAGATTGATCCTAATCTAAATTTTGAACGAAAACTTAATTCTGCATGAAAATCCCATTTATATCAACTAACGGGGGGGGGGCATTAGAACCCCTGTTCCCCCTATTTATACTTATTCAATGAACACCTAATAACAGTCACGGAATCGCCTCATCAGAATGATCTTAATCTAAATTTTGAACGAAAGCTTAATTCTGCATGAAAATCCCATTTATATCAACTAACGGGGGGGGGGGGGCATTAGAACCCCTGTTCCCTCTATTTATACTTATTCAATGAACACCTAATAACAGTCACGGAATCGCCTCATCAGAATGATCCTAATCTAAATTTTGAAAACTTAATTCTGCATGAAAATCCCATTTATATCAGCTAACGGGGGGCATGAGCCCCCCGTTCCCCCTCTTATACATATCGAATGAACTCCAAAAACTAATCAGGGAAGCGCCTTGTCAGGATATACCTACATACAAAATTTCAAGTGGATCCGATATTTTTATCATGAGTTATCGCGTTACGTACATACGAACATACATACAGAACGGACGGGCACATAAGCTCTCAGGCTATGATAGCCTGTGAGCTAAAAAACGAAAAAATTAAAATTTTCTCTTGAAAAAAAATGACATATTTTTATATTTCTTTAGAAATTTGGATCTTTTAGAATCGCGGGCCCACTTAAGTACAAATAAGTGGGTTATTAATACAATTACACATACTTAATGAAATTACACATTTTCATAAAATAGTGAAACACAATCTAAAAATATTTCAATTCATTGTTTTATTTTGTTGCACTTTTTAATAATGAAGAGACTAATTTAAAATGAAATATTACACCTTTCGGTTTCTTTGTGTTACTTTTTTCATTAAATGTTTTTTTCCAAAATTTTTATTCTTATTTTTAGAATGGAAATATTTTTGATGAACCACTATTAAAAATTTTTAAATAACAAAATATGCATTATTCTCATTTTAGACTTAATGTTTTAATTGTCATTAATTATTGTTTTTCCGCATTAAAATAAAAAAAATTCAATATAGTTCATTACGTAGTAGCATATTTTAGAACAGGCTTTATTCACAAAATAAAAATTCCACTCTTATATTAAATAATAATTCATCAGATGTTAGAAATTTCATTGAATTTTTTAACAAAGAATTTTTAAAAAGTAAACATTAAATCGAAAAGAAATATTTTCTCAAGAATTTCTCATTTTAACTACTTCTGTCACACGTAAGAGCTTATCAAATATTTAACGAACGTGGAGCGATTCATGAAATGTTTGCTGGACGGAAGTCAATAATGGTTCTCGTTCAGTACTGCTGGACATGGCATAATGTGATTGGATATAAGCCTGTTTACCGCGATAATAGGACGCCTGCCGAAACCATATGACATTTTTGTATGAATATTGAGGAAATTAATGTACCGTGATGATTAATTTTAATTCTTTCTCTATATATACATGAATATTTAAATAAATAAATAAATATGTTTAAAATACAAAGATTGCATTTTAAAAATAATTACCTTTTAATAACAAATAATACAAATTATTATCAATAAAGTACACTTTTTTTTAAAGAAGTTTATGATAAGTTTATGAAAATGCTTACTACTTTCATTAAATATTTTTATTTATAAAAAAAAAAAATAGTTTTTATTCTTATCTTTACCTACTATTAAAGAAATATAAGTAACAAAATATGCATTATGCACATTTTGGAATAAATGTTTTATCGGACATTAATTAGTCTATTTCCACATTAAAGTAAAAAAAGATGTAAATATATATTAATACATACTATACACTGTAAAAAAACTGCAATCCTACAAATGTAAACTTGCCGCAATCTGTATAATTACTAACATTTTATCTGTACACAGTACAAGAAAAAATTTAAATCTACAAGACTAATGTTTATAAAGCTACGGAAATCTGTAATTTTACAAACCAATCTACTAAAATCACAGCTATATTAATACAATTTCATCTGTAACTTGGGTTGCAGTTATATAAAAATGCTAAGAATCCTAGTTTCCTAAAAAAAAAAAAAAAAAAAAAAAAAAAAAAAAAAAAAAATCTTAGTAATCTTACAGATTTTTGAATTTAAGTTTAAATCTGTATCTGTTATATGAATTTTTGGTATTGTCGTTACATAAAAATTCCAAGAATCACAGTTTCCTAGAAAACATTTAGTAACTTAACAGATTTTTTTACAGTGTAATACATTATTACATGTTTTATTTTCAAAATAAAAATTTCACTTATATATTAAATAATAATTCAATAGCCTTTAGAAATTTCATTATATTTTTTTTAACAAAGCATTTTTTAAAAGTAAAAATTAAATCTAAAAGAAAGATTTTTCAATTATTTTCTCATTTTAACAGTTTCTGTCACACGCAATAGCTTATCAAATATTTAACGAACGTGAAGCGATTCATAAAACCTTTGATGGAGGGAAGTCAATACAGGTTCTCGTTCAATACTGCTGGACATGACATAATGTGATTGGATATAAGCCTGTTTACCATGATAATAAGACGCCTGCCACAGCCACATGACATCATCGTATGAATATTGAAGAAATTAATGTGCCGCGAAAATTTATTTTCATTCTCTCTATATATATACATCAATGTTTGAATAAATATATAAATATGTTTACAAATACACAGATTATTTTTTTAAATAAATATATTTTAATAATAAAAAATACAAAGTCCGAAAAATAACATTAGACACATATATTTTTAAAAGAATTTCAATAAAGTACATGTTTTTTTAAAACAACCATAAGTTTATGAAAATTTTTAATTTTTCCATTAAGTATTTTTATTTATTAAACTTTTTAAAACCTTTTATTCTTAAAAACACTTTTGGTGTGTGATTCGTGTAAACACTTTTGATGAACTGCTTTTAAAGAATTTTGAATAACAAAATATGCATTATGCGCATTGTAGAATTAATGTTATGTCGGTCATTAAGTATTCTGTTCCCACATTAAAATAACGAAATATGACTATAGATCAATACGTACTTACTCTGTAAAAAAAAAAAAAAAAAAAAATACAGATGTAAAGTTGCCGAAATTTGTATTTAACATATTATCTGTAATCTAACGATTTATCTGTAATATATTAAACATTTAATTTGTAAACAGCATGTTTTCTGTACACAGTACAAGAAAAAACTGTAAATCTACAAAATTAATGTTTGTAAAATAATGGAAATCTGTAACTTTACAAATCAATCTACTAAAATATCAGTTATATTACTAAAACTTCATCTGTAATCTGGGTTGCAGTTACCTAAAAAATTCTAGGAAACCAGTTTCGAATAATAATTCTTAATAACTTACAGATTTTTTGATTTTCAGTGTAAATATGTATCTATTACATGAATTTTTGCTATTACCATTACATAAAAATTTCTAGAATTTCCAGTTTCCTAGAAAACTTTTAGTAGCTTTACAGATTTTTTTAATGTGTAGCACATTTTTGCCGGTTTTATTCACGAAATAACAAATTCACGCTTATATTAAATAATAATTCAATAGACATTAGAAATTTCATTGTATTTTTTAAACAAGGAATTTTTTTTAAATTAAACATTAAATGTAAAAGAAAGATTTTTCAAGTATTTTCTCAATTTTAACTACTTTTGTCACATATATCAAATATTCATACTTATCAAACTTATCAAATATTATCAACATACTTATCATACTTATCAAATATTTAAATAACGCGAAGCTTTTCTTGAAATATTTGCTAGACGGAAGTCAATAATGATTCTCGTTCAATACTGCTGGAAATGACATAATGTGATAGGACATAAGTCTCTTTACCATGATAATTAGACGCCTGCCGCAACCATATGACCTTATCGTATGAATATCGAAGAAATTAATGTACCGTAGAGATTACTTTTCATTCTCTCTCTATATGTATGTATAACATCAATATTTAAGTAAATAAACAAAAATTTTAGAAATACATAGATTACATTTTTAAAATAATTATCATTATAAAAAAATAAAGTCCGGAAAATAATATTAAATATGTTTATTCTTTTAAGAACTTCAATAAAATACATGTTTTTAAATAACCATACGTTTGTGAAAATATTTTTTTTCATTAAACATTTTTATGTATCAATTTCTTTTTAAATTCTTATTCTTATTTTTACAGTATAAATATTTTTGATGTACTACTATGAACGAATTTAGAATAGCAAAATATGCACTATGCACATTTTAGATTTAATGTTTTGTCAGTCATAATTTATTCTATTTCTACATTAAAATAAAGAAATACCAAAATAGATAAATACGTACTGTACATTCTAAAAAGAAATACTGTAATCCTACAGACGTAAATTTGCTAAAATCTATATGCTTACTAACATTTTATCTGTACACAGTACAAGAAAAATAGTAAATCTACAAAACTAATATTTGTAAAGCTACGATAATTTGTAACTTTACAAACCAAACTACTAAAATCACAAATATATTGCTAACATTTCATGTCTAGCCTGGGTTGCAGTTACATAAAAAATTCTAGAAATTCCAGTTTGACAAAAAAAAAAAAAAAAAAAAAAAAAAATTCTTTGTGACCTTACACATATTTTTTTTTCTAGAGTAAATCTGTATCTGTTACATGAATTTTTGCTATTGCCCTTACATAAAAAGTTCTACGAATCCCAATTTCCTAAAAAACTTTTAGAAACTTTACAATTTGTTTTCAGTGTAGCACATTATTACAGATTTTATAAACAGAATAGAAATTTAATCTTATATTAAATTATAATTCAATAATCCTTAGAAGTTTCATTGTGTTTTTTAAAAAAGAATTTTTAAAAATTAAATATTAAATCTAAAAGATTTTTTTATGTATTTTCTCATTTAAAGTACTTCTGTCACACGTAATAGCTTATCAAATATTTAACGAACGTGAAGCGATTCTTGAAATGTTTGCAGGACGGAAGTCAATAATGGTTCTCGTTTAATACTGCTGGACATGACATAATGTGATTGGATAGAAGCCTGTTTACCATGATAATAAGACGCCTGCCACAACCATCTGACATTATCGTATGAATATTGAAGATATTAACTGTGCCGTAAAGGTTATTTTTCATTCTTTCACTCTATATGTATCAATATTTAAATAAATAAATAAATATGTTTACAAGTACAACGATAACATACAGTGTAGCATATTATTAGAGTTTTTTTTTAGAGTGTAGCATATTATTGCAGGTTTTATTCACAAAATTAAAAAATTCACTCTTATATTAAATAATAATTCAATGATCATTAGAAATTACATTGTATTTTTAACAAAGAATTTTTAAAAATTAAACATTAAAGTTAAAAGAGAGATTTTTCAAATATTTTCTCATTTCAACTACTTATGTTATACGAAATAGCTTATGAAATATTTAACGAATGCGAAGCGATTCTTAACACGATTGTTTGACGAAAGTCAATAATGGTTCTCGTTCAATACTGCTGGACGTGACATAATGTGATTGGTTTATAAGTCTGTTTACCATGATAATAAGAGGACTGCTGCAACCATATGATATTATCGTATGAATATAGAAGAAATCAATAGTAAAGATTAATTTTCATTCTATATATATATATATATCAATATTTAAATAAATGTGTAAATATGTTTACAAGTACAACGATTACATTTTAAAAATAATTATCTTTTAATAATAAAAAATACTAAGTCCGAAAAATAATATGGCTATTTACATGCGAACTTGTCATATCTGTAATAAACTATGGTTTTTGGCTACCAATATATTAGAGCGGAAAAATATGACTTATTTTATTGAAGATATCTCATAAATTGAATAAGGCGAAGCAAACACTTGAAAAATAACTGTGGTTAACAAGTATAGCGATTTTTAACTGTGTGACAGACATGACAAATTTTCATGGAAATAGCAATACATATTTTTAAAGAATCTCATTAAAGTAATTTTTTTAATTAATCATTTGTTTATGAAATTATATCTCAAAAATTATATCTACTAAATACGCTTTATTATCATATCAAAACTGTATATTAAGGACTGTGCGGATACAGTAATTTCAAAAGATAATTAGAATTTCAATAGATAATAAAAGATTTCAATAAATTACATGTTTTTTAAATAACCATAAGATTATAAAAATATAGCTAAGAATTCTTGTTAATTAAATACGCTTTATTAACATATTAAAATATTATATTATAGTAATGACTGTTCGTATACAGTTTTTCCTGCTGTATATTACTAAAAATTATATATTAAGAAATAATTTTAAAAATTAAGTTAAAATTTAGACTATATTTAGTGAAATAGATGAAAAATACACCTGTTATTCATTATCACTCTTTTTTTCTTTTCTACATCTCATAGTTGTACATTTATAACCTAACATATATGTATATTCAAAGTTAACAGTAAGCAATTTTAATTAAGTATAACTTATTCATTCTTTTAAAGATTTATGAGCTGTTTTGTAAAAGCCATTGGGTTGTGTTGTACAATACTTTGTCAACAAATTAACAACGCAATGTAAACACCCCACAATTTAGAACTCTACAAAACAAATTAAACATTTTCTACATGATGTATTCAAACATACTCAATTTTAAAAAGGAAATAAGAGAAAGTTTGCTTTATAGAAAAAAATTGCAGGAGATTACTATTGTGGTTTCATATAACCACTGCCATATCTTTATTTAATCTAATTTAAGAAAGTGTTTTGTTAGTCTTTATTCATTTAATAGCATTATTCGCATTCTAGAATTATTTTATTTCCTTTATTTTTTTAAGCTTCCCCTGTAAGCATTACTTTCTTACGTAACATTTCGTTTATTTTAAAATCATAAAGGTAGTTTTAATATCTGTACTTCCGGGAAATAATCATCTAGAATATTCTACAACATCCTATTTCTGACGTTATTTCCTTTTTCTAGACACGCCCCGCGAATCAGATTTAAATCAGTTTTATACGACATTCAAAATGTGTTTGTTCTTTAACCTCAATTTTTGGCATCCTATCTTAAAATAGCTATAAAAATTTAGTTTTAATAAGGCTTTGCCTACTATCTGTAACCTGACATGTTACATAGCAAAGGTTTTATTATTTTATTTCCTTCTATTGTTCGTGCCGGTTATTTTTACGGCATCCCTTTTTTCGCTGTTTGCAAATCACATTGATACCGCAGGAGATTTTTTTTCTTTTGGCCGTGCGGTTCCATTGTTCGACAAATTCATCTGCTGTTCCTTTTAAGTAATGAGAGGTGTTCATATATCTGGGCGAATTCATTATTCTTTCATCCGACATCTTTTGGTCAGCAACTTCTACTGATATACTTGATGTTTTTAGGAGTAATGTTTTACTAAAAATGAATCCTCGAGCAAGTGAGTGGAAAGGCTCCAAAGTTTTGCAGAAAGTGGTCAAAAGGAGGATTTGTGGAATTTTGAAATCGGTATTATAATTTTCATATCGTGTGTCTCCAAAATCCCCAAATTAATGAAAACATGTGAATTAAAGAAACATAAGTTTGTGCATATTGTTTAATATCTGCCATAATGTAATTGAAGCATCTTTTTTCATTTTATTACATTTAAAAAATTTGGAATATAAATTCAGCGGTTAATGGTATGTACGTTTTAACCACTTGAGGAGCAATCGTATGCCTATGAAACCACTTAATTTTCATTCTCAAACGCCACATTGGCAACAATCTTTGATAAAACGTTTCGGCTATTATATGCCTGAATTATAGTTTTTTTTCCTATTTACAGACAAAATTGTTTTTAAGCTCTACTATCAATCATTAATTTCAATACTTAAGCAATAAAAGTGTTCTCCGCAGCAAATGTTTTAATTGCTTAAAATTGTATTGAAAAGATATTTATTCCAGTGCCTGGGTCTCAAATATTTCTTAATAATATAATATATCATAATATTTATATTTCTCTATGTATATATTTAAATTAATAAACAAAACATAAGTGTCATTGATCTCTTCAGTTCCAAGACTAACTTAATAATACAAATACTTATTCATTGGTCTTTCCCAAACAAAATGGCATTGTAAATGGCAAAAAAAATATCTTTTCTGAAATTATCCTTTAGGTGCTTAGTAATTTAGGTTTAAAATATGGAACTAAAACTATTAACCCCATAGAAAATCAATTTAATAACCATTAAGCTAAAGTAACACAACCAGAAACTAAAGAGCTTTCAACAAGTAAATAATAAATAGAAATAGATAGTTAAAATAAATTTTCATAAAAAAAAATATTGTAAGAGATTTAAGTTAATTCTGTAAAATTATCACTTTCATGGTCGCACTGTCTTTCGGAAATTTTTAGGCACTTTGCAAAATCAGATGAAAATAACATTTTTTAGGAGGGATTCAGCTTAGATGCAGGCACATATCCGTTTGCTTTCAACGCAAAAATCATTCAGCTATTTAAATGTAAAAATGTAAAATATCAGACTTTTATTTTTTATAAATAAAAGTACAGAGGTCCCATCTGACCCAGGAACCGAAGAGCTTAACGTAATAAAGTGTTGCGAATGTGTTGCGCAAAAAGTGTTGATAAAAATTACAAGAGGACAAAATATGTTTTAAAAACATATTTCAAAACATTGATTTTTAAAATTGTGTAATTTTAAGGGCACCGTATGCCTGGTGTCCCAAAAATGACTGATGGATTTTAAAATTCGATAACTTGCAAACGGTGATAGTTATTTAAAAATTTTTTGCAGGAGGGTTATGTATAATGTCAGGAAATTTTTTACCGTAATTTTTTATTTTAGTTCGCATCTCAAACAATAGGTGGCGCTGACGGCGATTGAAGGCCAGGTCGACGCTTCACTCAGCACTGATCACCTGGCCTTCAATCGCCGGCAGCCTCCACCTATTATTTGAGATGCAAACTAAAATAAAAAACTTTTCCAGGTAGGAACGAATTGCAAAAAATCATAGTATTATTATTATTATTATTATTATTATTATTATTATTATTATTATTATTATTATTATTATTATTTTGGTTGGAATGCAGCTCATAAATACACATTGTGATTACGATGATTAATCTCTAACCAAAATACTATGAATCAAAATTTTAATTTGAATTTTTTTTCCCTTTCTTTTTGTTGCTGTTTCTGACTCTTCTCGCAGATTCATTTCTGCTTGATCACCATAAATATGCACGTTAATTAGCAATCCATCTGAAAGATCTGTTTGATACAGAGATTAAACTACCAGACGTACGCTGTGCATTTTCATCGAGACATTTTCTGATAAGAAAATCAAACAAACTCTTCTCAGCTATGGGTATAGATCAAGCGCATGAACACAACAAAGCTATTGTCAAAGGAGAAAGAGGTGCAATAGGTTTATTGCAGGATCCATCGGACTTATACGTTGGATGGTATCTGGACCTGAAATCTGTAATTTCATACAAGTGTTTGAGTCTAAACTTCAACTGCAACCCGAAGAAATAAATCGGTACCATCATGAACAATATCATTCATTTCAAAGTAAATTTTTTGCTAAGGTTCATGCACTCTATAGCGCACTAAAAGAATTAGGGAACCCTTTTTTAGAAGATGGTGAAAATTTGCTTGTCATCGAAAGCAGAGTTATTGTTAATAAGGATAATAATGCATTAATTTATTCAACTGTTATTGATTAAGGAACTGTTTCATTAAGGAACGCCAAGTAAAAAAATTTTCATCAGTATTTAACTTTTGAAAAAGAACAAAATTCCTGTGTTTAGTACTCCGGCGGAAAACATAAACAATAAAAATGCAGCCTTAAAGGTTTTAAAAACAGACGTTCAATTGTTTTCCAGGCTTTTAATAATAACACAGAATCGTCAGCTAGATTTGAATTTTTTTTTTCAAATATGAAAATCAACCATTTTCACCTGCATTTTCTAATAAGGGGAATTTAGACCTAGCCGTAAGAGTGATTTATCACATATTTTCTAGAAAGCTGTTGGGAAAAATAGTTTTCCCAGAAACATGTGTTGATTTAATATATGATGGGCCAGTTCTTACTAACATTTTAAAGCCTCAACAAACTTCAAACACATTTAATCATTACTACATTAACACATTATATCCCCACTTACGTAACGACATTGTGAGTTTTATATGTCAAACAATAGATTTGATTTGGGATTGATATGTTACACCAAGCATTAAAGGAGAAATTAGACAGAAGAGGGGTGCAGGGACCAGATGGCACATGCAACCAACTGCTAGATTACCTAAAAATTGACAAGATCTTTTAAGAAATTCAAATAACAAAGAAGAGTTTTTTTAACCAATTTGCGACGCCAGCAATAAATAACATAAAAAAACACAAGCTATAAAATAACCACTTCAAGAAAAGAAGTTAAAGGCAATCATACTGCCGTAAGTTCCTTAAATGGAATGACTTGCCCCGGTCACGAAGAAGCTGATTCAGGTATCTCAAAGACTTGATTGAAAAGGACTGAAAAATATTGTTATATGCTCTGTAGACATTGATGTATTAGTTTTAGCGATTGCATGTTTCTTTATCCTTTCAGATAAGTGCCTAGAAACTATTTGGGTTGCATTTGAAACAAATTAAAAATACAGATTTATTTCTGTTCATACCACAGCTACAGCAATTGATGCCTCACTTTCTTGTATGCATTTGATTAATATAAGATAGATACTGACTATTCGGGATATTATTATAAAAAAAGAGTTTTTTCCCTCCTAGCACCTCCACTAATGACACTTGAATTAGATCGTGATCTTTATAAAATTTATATACAATTTACAAACGCATGTTTTCTTGTTTTGGTGTGTCACTGTAAATAAGCGATAAATACTATGCACACCTTATAAAGTAGAAAGTATTTGATAGTTCATTGCAGTATTAACATTGATGCATATCAATTTGAATTTGTTTTAAAGAATATAACATCATTAAAACATATTGCAAACGATTTCGCCGCAAGCACAATGTTGTAATGTCATTTTTTAGCACCCTGTAAATGGACTATAAAAGCTATGCACTTTATTTTTTACTCTGAAAATGTTATTATAAACTTCATAAATCATATAAAATTTACATGGCAATCTGACCGAGCTAGAGCATGGAAGGATAGGCGGAAAACAGACAAACAGAAAGATAAACTGAATTCTTACACTCTTTTAAATAATGTTGTAAAGTGTTGAAAACAAAAATTTGACTTTAAAAACACCGAAATCTAACATGAAATGCACATTTATATTACGCATGTTAAGAAAATTCAGAAAATGGCACCATTTTGAATAACAGCCACCATTTTGAATTCCGAAGACTTTTCGAGATGTCTCCCCTTCTAATATGCATTGTATTATCATAAAGTACATACCCACCAAGCGGTATATTTTTATCACGATTTGCAGTTTTCACCTTATTTTTGTCACATAGCACTCGGACTAAAAGGGTGAAATACATGTTTAAAATAAAGGAATCGCAAAAGTCGCAACGTGAATTAAACAAATAATAATAATTATTATTATTCCTAATGCATAAACATAAATGAAATCATATGGTAAATGCTTAGACATATCGTCACCTGAGAATAATAAGGTTCTATCTGTGTTTTTGAAAAAACTGACCTATGCCGATATAGAAATGTTCTATTTGTATCTATGAAGGTATTTCTGGAGTAAAATAATGACATACTATGATTTTAAAGTCATATGTAAGTTATATATAAAATCAGTTCGATATGAAAATGCCTTCATAGATATTAAATAAAGCTTTTCTATATCGATAAGTCATTTTTTCAAAAACACAGCTAGAACTTTATTATTCTCAGGTGACGATATACTAACAAAACTATATGTAAAAAGTAGCAAAAGTACTTTTTTAAACAAAGTTATTTTTCATTAAAAGACATGTGCTATTAATAGTACACAAGACCTGAAAGGGTTAATGTTCTTTAACAAATGCTGTAACAATTAAAAACATTTAATTTTCCTTCGTTTTCTGATCATTTTTCAAATAGTCAAATATACATTAATAACTGAATCTTTTTTATTGGGTTGTTTGTAATGTAAAATATGCCAGCTATATAAAATAAATCAATGCCATAATATAAACACTTTTTACGAAAACGTCTAATACTAACTATTTTACAGTTTTTCGTCGGTGCAATGCGTTTCTTTAACAAAACAATAAACACAATTAATTTAATTATGCATGCTAAAAACAGCATAACATTTTTTTAAAAGTAACATGTTACATTTAAAATAAATCCACTAATGACTTTGTTAACTCCGAAATGCAATTTACGCTCCATCATTAATTTATACCGTCAACTTAAAAAACAAATCTTAGTTAATGTTTCTAAAAAGCATTTATCTGATAAAAGTAATAAAACTTTGTTTAAAAACAACGAAAATATACCGAAGTTAACATGTAATGTTAGCATGGTTTTTATAATTTTCTTTTTAATTCAATCATCATATTGAAACAGCAATTTTCATGAATATTAATTTTTAAACATGCAGTGCTGTAATTGGGTGGGAATGAGGGGAACGCCATTCCCAGAAATATTTGGTTTGTTACTGTTTAAAAAAACCCCGCTTACAAGCACTTTTTTCCCTCAAGCGAAACGGTAATTTATGCAAGTTTTAAGAAAATTCGTTTTACTTACGTCCATAAGCCGTGTAGGACCTTCCTAGAAATGTTTTTCTCTTGAACAATATGTGAAATCTTGGTTGTGATCAGGAACAATCGAGAGAGCTTGTCGTAAATTAGAGAGTATAGAAAACATATCTGATTATCAGTGGAAACTTTTAGGATAGATGTGCCAGTAGTAAATACGTGATTCATTTCTGTTACTTCAGTTTATTTTGATTCATAATGAAATATTTTACTATGAGATTGATTAAACATTGCTTTTAGATGGATGCTATATAAATATAATACTATAAAAACTAGAATGCAATGTATGTAAATGAATGTAAATTGAAAAATGTAAATTGAAAAAAAATGTAAATTGAAAAATAAGTTGGCTTTTGGATAAATGTTTTAAACGGGATTTTGGTTTAGTAAGTATCTGAAATCAACATCTATTCACTGAAAGGGAAAAATGAGTTATACACAAATACTATTTATGTGTATGAATATATTTTTTTTCAACAATAACATTGAAAACATGCTAAATCATATTACGTGTTAACATCTTCGGTTCCTGTGTGTACATTTGGAGACCTCTGTTCTTTTACTCGTAAAAACTAAAATTTCGATTTTTTTTTTTTTTTTTTTTTTTTTTTTTTACAACATTTTTAAATAGCTGACTGTTTTTTTCTTTTTTTGCGTTGAAAGCAAATGACAACATCCATGCTGAATTTCTCATAAAATAAAAGTTATTATCATATTATCATCTGAGTTTTCAAAATTATTAAAAATATCCAGAAAAAAAGTGTGGCCAAGAAAGATATAAATTATTATAAGTATTTAACGTATTTTTTTTTTCATTTATAGATTACTTGAATGTTTAAAGTTCTTAAATTTGTGATTGCGTTAATTTAGGTTAATTATCATTACATTGATGTTTTAAGGGGGTTTGTAATTTTATATCCATGTTTTTGAACCTAAATTACTGGGCGTCTATCGATCATTTTCAAAAAAGACATTTTTTCTGTAATTCACAAAAAATCAATGAATATGTATTTGTATCACTATTTTATCTTTGGAACAGAAGAGGTTGCAATTTTATAAATGCACTTATGTATACAAGGAGCATCTCTAATTATTTCTATAGGCAAAAAAGAATGGGATCCCACGTACACTTACATTAATTTTACTATAACATTTTATTACTCATTTTATTTGATGTAACGAAATATTATGCGATTGTTTATGCATACTTCAATTCATATGTTTGATAAAACTATTGAAAAACTTCACACAAGGCAGAAGTGTCTAAATTTTTAAACTCTCCAAAAACAGAACTTTTTAACTAAAAATTCCACAAACTTCTCAGATGCTCAAGCGATTTCTATAAAATATTATTTTTGTAGAGAATAAACAGAAGATCACATGTAGAAGAAAGTTTTTAAAAATTTTATTTAGTTTCAGAAAAAAATCTGAAAAATTGCCCTTTGTCTAAATTTAAAATTTTAAGTTGCAAGTAAAACAATTATTCCCTATAAGTATTCAGCTTTATCCAGAAAATATGGACTCTTTCACATAAATCGGTTGAGTAGTTTCCGAGGAAACGGATCTTAAAGCACGCATATTTCCCATATATTCAATCTTATCTTACCTTCCTCCTCAAAGATTGAGTGGTTAATGTGTTAAAGAAATAAAAAAAGTTTTTTATTTTTTAGCTTGATATTTTACAAACTTGAAATTTGTTGAAAAACAGTTATGAAGCCTTTTATAAAGAAAAACTACTGTCCAGGCAATATGACGTAATTTCATGTTCATATTCCGTTATGCCTATGTTTTTCTATGTTATACTATGTTTTTTCTGACTTCTGTAAGCTGAAAAGCTTTTATGATATGAATCCCTCTCGCGGTGTTCTAATTTTCGTAAACATTCTCCCATTTGTTTACAAAGAAATTGAATCAGAAAATAGATTATGATCTAATAAAGATGTCATACAGTTTTTTTTTTCTTTTGACTACCACATAAAAAATCCGATTGTATTTTTTCTCTAATGTCAAATTATCAATGTCACTTGTGGAACAGATATGTGCTATTAATGTGCGCGATAACCCCTTTTAAAATATTAAACAGATCACATAACATTAATGTTCTACTACAAAAGCTATGCCTTTAAATTTATAAAAATAAAACAAAATCACATTTTCTTTCTTTTATTGATAATTTTAGAAGTTTTTGAAAATACTTTATTAACTGTAACTTTTAATAAAATATTTGTAATATAAAATTATCCACTTAGCTAGAAAAAGTAAAATAATGCATTCGCAGGAAAATTTTTACTAAAAACTATATTACAAACTAACTTATAAATGGAGGTCTACACTCTCAAGTTCTTTAAATACACATAATTAACAACAACAATAAACAATATAATTAGTTTAATGATGTACTCTAGAAACATCATAATGTGTTTCAGAGTAACATGTTACACTTAAACGGATAAAACATCCACTAATGACTTTGTTAATTCCGAAATGTAAATTGTCCTCCATCGTTAATGTATATGTTATTTTTAAAATAGGTTAATGATTTTAATGCATTTAGCTGAAGAGTTTAAATTTTGCTCAAATATCAATAAATATGTATTACGGTCTAAGCGAGATGTCATAAAATATTTGTTTCTGTAGAAAATAATATATATGTATATGTATATATATATTAGATCATTTCACAAAAATCCGGTTGTATTTTTAGTCGAATGTCAAATTATTAGTGTGAGTTAGGGAATTGATATGTACTAATAATAAACACAATAACACCTTTTAAATATTAAATAGATCATATAACATTAATGTTCTGCAACAATTGCTCTGTCTTTAAATATATAACAATAGAAAAAAACACATTTTCTTCCTTTTATTCTTACTTTTAATTGAAAATACATTAATAACTTACCTTTTAATGGAATTTTTGTAAAATAAAACTATCCACTTAGTTAAAAAAAAAAGTAAAATAATGCATTAGCTGAAATAATTTTATTAAAAACTAACTTACAGTTTTAGGTCTACACTATGAAGTTCTTTGGATGAACAATAATCAGCATAATTAGTTTAATGTTGTACTTTAGAAACATCGTAATATGCTTCACAGTAACGAATAAAACACCCACTAATGGCTTTGTTTATTCCGAAATGCAAATTGTCCTCCATTATTAATGTATACGTCATGTTTTAAGTAAGTTAATGATTTTAATGCATTTAGCTCATGAATGTAATTAAATTTTGTTACAATATCAATAAAATTATAGCACACGAAGGGTAATACCCTCCTAATTTTTGTATTTGCTTTTTAATTATGACGTGACGAAATAACAAATTTAATGAATATCTTGCGATTTGCATCTAAAATATGCTAAAACATTTTCCGTGTTATGTCATAAAGCAGGAAGCAGTAAGTGATCGGTGCATGTTATTTTTAAAAAATTGTGAAAATGCATTATTAACTTTTAATGGGATATGTAGCATATAATTATCCACTTTGTTGAAAAAAATTATAATAATGCATTAGCAGCAGCATTTTTACTAAACACTGTATACAAACAAGCTTACAGTTTTATCTCTACACTCTGAAATTCTTTAACCTAACAATAAACAGCATAACTAGTTAAATGATGTGCTTTAGAAACACCGTAATGTGTTTCAGAGTAACATGTTACACATTAACGAATAAAAGATCCACTAATGACTTTGTTAATTCCGAAATGTAAATTGTCCTCCATCGTTAATGAATACGTCATTTTTTAAATAAGTTAATGATTATAATGCATTTAGCTGATGAATGTAATTAAATTTTGATTAAATATCAATAAATAAATATTATGTTTTACGCGATGGCATAAAATATTTGTTTCTCTAGATTTTTTTTTTTAATTATATCACCACTTTTTTGCGAATGTCAAATTATTAGTGTGAGTTATGTAATTGATATGTACTATCAATGTACACGATAACACCTTTCAAATATTAAATAGATAAATTAACATTATTGTTCTACATCAAATGCTGTGACTTTAAATATATAACAATAAAATAAATACCATTTTCTTACTTTTATTGTTATTTATAATTTTTTTTAAATACATTATTAACTTAAATTTCTATGGAATATTTGTAACGTAAAAATATCCACTTAGATAAAAAAAAGTAAAATAATGCATTAAGTCTTACACTTTTAGGTCTACACTCTGAAGTTATTTAACAGAACAATAAACAACATAATCAGTTTAATCATATACTCTAGGACCTTCATAATGTATTTTAGAGTAACATGTTACACTTTAAAGAATAAAACATCCATTAATGGCTTTGTTAATTCCGAAATGCAAATTGTCCTATATCGTCAATCTATACGTCATTTTTTTAAAAATAAGTTAATGATTTTAATGCATTTAGCTGATGAATGTAATTAAATTTTGCTTAAATATCAATAAATATGTATTATGGTCTACGCGATATGTCATACAATATTTTTTTCTCTAGAAAAAATATTTTTTTTATATCATCACTTTTTTGGCGAATGTCAAATTATTAGTGTAAATATGGAATTGATATGTACTATCAATGTACGCGATAACACCTTTCAAATCGATAACATAACATTAACCACTTAATCGTCGTGCCCGGGACATTCCCGGGCTGCAAATTTCATGGCTTTTATTCAGAATTGTTTGATGCCCACCAGTTTTATAAAATAACGTAATTGGTTTTATTCTGTAGAATTTTACTTGTCAGTAAATAAGATGAATATTTTTTTTCAAAAAAGTTGTGGAAATAATGAATATGAATTTTTAAACCGTAATTTAATGCTACCATTGAGTGGTTAATGTTCTACATCAAATGCTGTGACTTTAAATTTATAACAATAAAAAAAATCACATTTTCTTCCTTTTACTGTTATATTTAATTTTTTAATACATTATTAACTTAAATATCAAGGAAATATTTGTAACGGTAAACTATCCACTTAGATAAATAAGTACAATAATGCATTAGCAGAAGTAATTTTTGTAAAAACTGTATTACAAACTATCTTACACTTTTGCGTCTACACTCTGAAGTTCTTTAACTTAACAATAAACAACATAATTAGTTTAATGATGTACTCTAGAACCATCTTAATGTGTTTTAGAGTAACGCATGTTGCACTTTAACGAATAAAACAGCCACTAATGGCTTTGTTAATACCGAAATGTAAACTGTGATCCATCATTAATGTATAAGTCATTTTTTAAGTACGTTAATGATTTTAATGCATTTAGCTGATGCGTGTTATTAAATGTTGCTTAAAATATCAAAAAATATATCAGATGATGGGTAATACTTGCATAATCTTTATATTTGTTTTTTTAAATAATGAACGTGAGGAAATAACAGTTTTAATGATTATATTGATATTTTTATTTAAAATACGCTAAAACATTTTCTGTGTTATAATATATATCATAATGCAAGAGTCAGTAAATGTTAGGTGCATGTAACTTTAAATAACAATAATTCGGTGCATGTAAATTAAATAACAATTTTAATGAATATATTGATACTTTTATTTAAAGTACGCTAAAACATTTCTCCGTGTTACAATATATATCATAATGCAAGAGGCCGTTAAGTGTTTGGTGCATGTAAATTAAATAACAATTTTAATGAATATCTTGATACTTTTATTTAAAATACGCTAAAACATTTTCCCGTGTTATAATATATATCATAATGCAAGAGGCCGTAAGTGTTTGGTGCATGTAAATTAAATCCTGTCAAAAACATGAATGTGAAAGAATGCCAAGTTCGTTAAAGGTTTCGCTAATAAAAGAAGTGAGATCTAACTGCAAACCAAGGTCTTTCGGAGCTCTTTACATCATAACTCCTGTCATGCATAATATTATTCAATCGCTTAAAATGATTTGTTATGTTACTTGTTATTCAATAGAGCGACTTAGCAAGTTTTTTCTTATTTAATTTTTTCTATTTAGTTGATCAGAAATTAAAGTTGATCCCTTCCTTAACTTATCAGCATCTTAACTTCAATATGCTTATTCGAACACTCGATTGACTAGATCTTTGCCAATCAGATTCTAGATTAAATTATACTCCGACTCAAGGATTAAAGTTGGTAGCTGAAAACTTGCCAAGTCGCTCTATTGAATAACAAGTAACATAACAAATCATTTTAAGCGATTGAATAATATTATGCATGACAGGAGTTATGATTTAAAGAGCTCCGAAAGAACTTGGTTTGCAGTTAAATCTCACTTCTTTTATTAGCGAAACCGTTAACGAACTTGGCATTCTTTCACATTCATGTTTTTGACAGGCTATCATTATTTTTTGTCAAATCACTTCTTTTATGAGCGAAACCTTTTACGAACTTGGCATTTTTTCACATTCATGTTTTTAATAGGATATCATTATTTTTTCTCAAATAAGTAGGTATTTGTTTCCTTTTTGAAATAAATTCGCTAAATTAGTTAAATTAGTTTTATTTAATATTAATTAATCTTTCAGCTTTTTCCTGGATTTATTCATTGTTTTTTTCAGTCAAATTTAAAAATTTAATATTAGAACTGCTTATGTTCCTTTAAATTCCACTAATAAGGATGTTTATTTTACGTGATTGGATACTACTTGATTATTTTGTTGACCAAAAACGGTTGAAGCCAACTTGGCGAAATATCGCTATATTGACGACAAAAATTACGCACCAAAAGTCATGCTAACATGGCGCTATTTCTGGTATTTTGCCAAATTCCCATATATTCCCATTGTAATCTGGTAATTTATCCAATAATTTTGTTAGAGCAAGGACTGTCGTCATCATTTTGGCATCTTTGTTTTCTTTAAATCGGTTCGCTAACTACCCAAGATTGCTTAAATATTGCTATTTAGAAAGTTTTTAGAACGCTTTTCGCGCATTTTTACCCCTTTTAAAATTTGTATTTGTTAACAAATGTTCTTAGTGGTCATTTATATCTTGTATTTAATGAACATACCAAATTTTATGTTTTTAGGCCCCTAACATGCAGACATCGCATTTTTAGAACGCTTTTTGCTCTTTTATACCCTTTGGATAGTGGAATCGACATAAGATATAGCCTATATTGGAGCAAGGACTATCACCATCATTTTGATATCATTACTTTTAAGATCGGTTTGTTGTTTGCTTAAATTGCTTAAAAATCCCAATTTAGAACATTTTTAGAACGCTTTTCGCTCATTTTCACCGCTTTTGAATTCCGTATTTTTTATCAAATGCCCTTAGAGATCATTTATATCTTATAAATAATTAACATGCCAAATCTTATAGTTCTAGGTCCTTCAGTAACACAAAAGTTGCCTTTTTTAGAATGGTTTTTGCTTCTTCACCCTCTTTTGGTTAATGGTATACGCATAGAATATAGCCTATGTTTGAACCGGCGTGAATACCATCATTTTGGTATCATTAATTTTGAAATCGGTTCGGTCGTTTCAGAGATTAGCCCCGATACTCGCCAAAAGTGTCGCCAACTTGGCACTATTTCTGATATTTCGCGAAATTCCCATAAACTCTAAAATGCCAAACTTTATGTTTCCAGTCCAGTTCCTTAATGTACAGACATCGCATTTTTGGAATGTTTTTTGCTCTTTTACATCCTTTGGGTTAGTGTAATCGACATAAGATATATCCTATGTTGGAGCAAAGACTGTCATCATCATTTTGATATCATTACTTTTAAGATCGGTTTGTTGTTTGCTGAGATTGTTTTAAAATTGGTATTTCGAAATTTTTTAGAACGCTCTTTGCGGATTTTCACCCATTTAAATTGGATATTTGTTTGCAAATGTCATTAATGATCATTTATACCTTATAAATAATAAACATGCCAAATTTTGTGCTTCTAGGCCCTTCAGTAAAACAAAAATCACATTTTTAGAATGTTTCTCGCTTCTGAACCCTCTTTTGGTTAGTGGCACAGACATGAGATATAGTCTATGTTTGAACCGGGGCGAATACCATCATTTTGGTACCATTACGTTTGAAATCGGTTCGGTAGTTTCAGAGATTAGCCCTGATACTCGCCAAAAGTGACGCCAACTTGGCACTATTTCTGGTATTTTGTGAAATTCTCATAAACTTCCATTGTAATCCAATAATTTATCCTCTAACCAACCATTAATGTTTAATTAATGGTGATTTCTGATTTTTTCCTATTTATAGATCCAATAACCTACCTCCACACCAAATTTCAACTTCATAAGTCATCTGGAAGTAGTCAAACATTTCTATGAGTGAGTGAGTGAGTCAGTGAGTCAGTGGTAAAAACAGTGGTTTTCAGACGTCAATTTCTCGTGAACGGTAAAAGATTTTTAAAAAAATTTTTAGGATTCGGAAATTAGAAGATGGTCTTACACGATACAAAAAATTGCAAGTGTGTAGGTCAAATAGAATTTAAGTTATTGAGGAGTCAAAAGTGGCTCGAAATGGTTCGGGTAATATAACCCACGGCCGGTGTGTCGCCTTTTACTTTCTGAACTTAGCTGACACACTGCCGTGTGTCTAGATAACAATTTTAATGAATAGATTGATACATTTATTTAAAATACGCTAAAACATTTTCTGTGTTATAATATATATCATAAAGCAAGAGTCAGTAAATGTTCGGTGCATGTAATTTTAAATAAAAATAATTCGGTGCATGTAAATTAAATAACAATTTTAATGAATATATTGATACTTTTATTTAAAGTACGCTAAAACATTTTTCCGTGTTACAATATATATCCTAATGCAAGAGGCCGTAAGTGTTTGGTACATGTAAATTAAATAACAATTTTAATGAATATATTGATACTTTTATTTAAAATACGCTAAAACATTTTCTGTGTTATAATATATATCATAATGCAAGAGTCAGTAAATGTTCGGTGCATGTAACTTTAATTAACAATAATTCGGTGCATGTAAATTAAATAACAATTTTAATGAATATATTGATACTTTCATTTAAAGTACGCTAAAACATTTCTCCGTGTTACAATATATATCATAATGCAAGAGGCCGTAAGTGTTTGGTGCATGTAAATTATATAACAATTTTAAAGAAGATATTAATACTTTTATTTACGCTAAAATATTTTCCGTGTTATAATATATATCAGAATGCAAGAGGCAGTTAATGTTCGGTGCATGTAATTTAAAAGCGTAAGCATGGATTTTTTGTATATTGTATCATTTGATAAAGAATAATAGCATGATTTCTGATTTTAAAAAGAAAAATTCATATTATTATTATTATTATTATTTTGGACGAAAATATTACGAATCATCATTTTTTGGCAACAGCTATCATTATTAAAAGTATTGAAATGGTTTATACGTTAGAAAAGAAGACATATACCTTGTAAATAAAACAGAAAAATGATTATTGATATTTAATTAAAAAAGGGGGAAATAATGGGGTATAATAATAAAAAACGAAAATATTTAATTTAATCATAAAATAAATATTTGTAATGTTTAAATAATGATGTAATGTGAAATATTACAACTGATACAATATTTGACAATTAACTGTTTGCGTTAGATTATAAAACTAGTTGGATGTGTCAATCCCGAAACTTTCTTCTATCTCATAAATACATTTTAATATATATATATATATATATATATATACTAATAAAAGAACAAAACGCTCTGTCTGTCTGTGTGTGTGTGTGTCTGTGTGTCTGCGATGGCTAGCAAAATCTACAGTACGTACTAAGCTCAAAATTTTTTTGAGAGTAGCCCAATGTCTCTCCTGATGCACCTGAAGCTCAGAATTTCAAAATTCTATTCATTAACTGAGTAATTAATTAAATTCCAAAGCTCACTCTCATAAAAAATCGCCTTTTTTCGCTTTTTTTCCATTTCATTTTCTTATGGTTGATTGGTTGCATAAAATTTTCGCAGAAATAATTAAAAAAGCTGGGACAGACCTTTAAAATTCATAGACTGGCAAACTGTCAGTTTAAATGAGGATTTTCTTTTAATCACAGCAGCTGTACACCATGGAGAAAAAGATAGGTGGAGGCGAAGTAAACCGAAAAAAGGTTTGCAACACGGAGTAAGAAGTGTCTTGCTCCGTGGTTTGCAATATTAAACCATTTATCGCTGAAATTTTAATGTCTCAAACAAAAGCACGAGGAAGGAATTTTGTATTAATAAAACGAATTGAAAGAAACGAATTACAGCTGAAGCATATTTTACGAAGAAATAGTAATTTTTTAAAATGGTTTTTTTCTATTATATTATTTAGGTTAAAGTTAGGTTAAAGTTAAATTGCATTTATGTTATGTTTAGAATAAGGATATGTTACAATAAAGTGAATACATTTAGGCTTGGTTACATTTCTGTTATATTTAATTTACGGTAGGGTACTGTTAAGTCGCTGTTAGGTTACAGACAGGTTCTGGTTACGATATAAAAGTTAAGGTTAGGAATTTATACACAGAGTGAACATATGCGCAAGATTTGATTAAAAATAACACTTTTAATAACCTACTTTAATTAAATAACTTACTTTTGTTAAATAGCTCTGAAATTATAGTACTATATACCAACCTTTTAGCTACCATCGTGTATCGATTTCATTCATGATATAGTCGGATTTAAGAGTGATATAATTAGTTTGAAATTCAAAATATTTCACTTGGGATTTGTATGTGAAAATAATAATTAGTTACGTGACTTAACAGTGATTTTTACGGGTAAATATCAACTTTTTTACACGAAAATCATGCAATCGTTGGATACATATTTCCTCCCGCGTTTTTCATTGCTCATTTTGAGTATTTTTAGAGCTTAATATTAGTTGTTTTTAAAACCGATTTTTCACACAGTCAGGGGCTACGTATTTCAGACAATGCATTTCTGCATGTAACGAGTTAATGATAAAATCATACAAATTTCAAGTTCGTTTAATATTGTTAATACGGACCCGGGCAACGCCGGGCGGGTCAGCTAGTATATAAAAAAAAAAAAAAAGTGGTGACTTCAAAGTTACCCACTATCAAATTTCCTCGAACATCTGACCTAGCCTAATGAGATTCTGGTATCCGAAAAGCCTAAAACGCAAAATTTAATTAATATTCTGAGAAAATGAGCTTAGTAGTGCCTCATGTTGGATTATTTATACTAAAACCTAATAAGCATCTATTGATGTCAAGACCTAACAGAATCTGAAATTTGATGGAATTTCGTCCATTAGTTCTTGAGATATAACAAAAAATTTGCAAAACGTAGCACAGCAACAGCATATCTTGGACAATTTATGCCAAAATGTAAAAAAAGTCTAATTATGTTATGGTGTAAAAGAATCTGAAGTTTGATGAAATTCTGTGCATTAGTTCTTGAGATATAGCTAGTTTAAAAAAAACATGTAAAATATAGCACAGCAGCACGATCAATTGAAGGATTTATAACAAAACGTAATCATCGTGTAATTATGTTATACGTCATTTTGTAACAAAATCTGAAGTTTGATGAAATTCTGCGCGTTGGTTGTTGAGATATAGCTATCGGAAAAATCGTGCAAAATGCAGCATAGCTGCACCACCTGTTGAAAGGTTAATACCAAAATGTAATCAGCGTCTAATTATGTTATATATTCTAGTGTAACAGAATCTAAAATTTGATGAAGTTCTCTGCATTAGTTCTTGAGATATAGCAATCGCAAAAATCGTGCAAAATGTAGCATAGCAGCGCCACCTATAGGGCAGTTCACAACAAAACCTTATCAGCGGCTATGTATCTCAAGGTATCGCGGAATCTCAAGTTTGGTGAAATTCTGTGCATTAGTTCTTGAGATATAGCTCTCATGAAAATCAAGAAAAACGTGGCATAGCAGCGCCACCTGCTGGCCAATTTACACCAAAACTTAATCAGCGTCTATGTATATCAAGGAGTCACAGAATCTGAAGTTTGGTGAAATTCTATCCATTAGTTCTTGAGATATAGCAATCTTAAAAATCATGAAAAACGTAGTACAGCAGCGCCACCTGCTGGCCAATTTTCACCAAAAACCAATAGGCACTAATTCATATCAAGGTCTAACTGAATATAAAATTTTATTAAATTTAGAGCATTAGTTCTTGAGATAGAGCGCCCACAAATTTTTTGTCACATACAGACAGACAGACTCACAGACAGACACATAGACTCAGAGACAGACGGACAGACTCACAGACAGACATTTTCTAAAAATAGTCAAAACGTGTTCAGGACCTTCTAAAACGTATAAATCCGTCGAAAACCGGAAGTCGAAAATTTTCATGAATCCAATACTTTCTTCTTGTAAAGATAGAAGAAAGTAAAATATTACCTCGAAAATTTGATTAGGAAAATTCTAAATGACTTTATTTACCTTTTGCTTTGTTTGACAAAAGTAAAAGATCATGTTCATTTAAATTAATCGTTGGCGGCCACCGTAATACTTACCCATCATGGATATGCATACCATACAAAATGAAAATAAAATCATGTAATACGGAATTGCGTAAAAGAAGCAACATTATAACTCTTAAAATGATAATTATATTAACTAATAATTTACTGCATTAGATTAAGCTTTTCGTTTCCAAATAAAATATTTCTTTAAATTGAATTTTAAATGAAATACAGGGTCAGGAAAAATCGAAGACTATGGTAAACAGGATTACAAATATATCGACAACTAATTAACCGATTGACTTCATTCTTTATGCAAAATTTATGTTTCTTTAATTGTCTTTTATACTCATTCCTTTAAATAAAAAAAATCGAAAACTTTTATGTACCTTTCATCAAAACGAATATTTCGAGTGCCCAAAAAAAAGTTCCGGATAATCGAGGTTACTGATATTAAATAGGCTTCGTCCCAGTCTACATACTACGTACATACCAAATTTCAAACTTCTATCTCAATTTATTCGGAAGATTTAGCGTTTACAGACCCATAGACAGACACACAAGCAGACGGAGGGCATTTTTTTTTCTAAAAATAAATTTTTCGGAATTTTCATAGTATGAACGTGTAAATCCGCAATTTTTTTTTCAATTTTCACAACGATTACAAGACTTTCGCTGTACTATTTATGATGCGTTAGTATATATATATATATATATATTTATTGCATGAAACTCTGTGTGAGATGCGTGCACTATTAAAAATTCACAGCACAATTTTCAGTCATTTCACCGTTTTTATAGAAAATAGTTATATAATGGTAATTTAACTAGTGTCAGACCATAAAAAAGTAACATTTCATAATCCAGTTAAATTACGATTACGGAAACGTTTTCCTTAAAATCCATCAAATGACTGGATAGTTTGCTGGAAATGTTCAACAGCCCCAATAAAAATAATCTTAAAAATAACTGAAGGACTCTCCACTTTCTTGAAAAAATTTAAAGAAACATTAATAAGTTTTGCAAATTTAGCTTTGCCTTAAAAAATATCTGATCCATTTTTCAAGATATTCATAGAAATATCTGCAGATTGGGCCATTTTCCGACAGATTTTCTACTCATTTTTTTAGTGGGGGGAGTGTACCGCAAATTTTGACAAAATTGTTTTGTTAGTTAAAAGGGGCAGTCTGTGCTAAAAATCGGACGAATTTAATTTTTAATTAAACTACTCGTCGAGGGGTGGAAGGACGTAATACTCACACATCATGGACATGCATAAATAAAATATGAAAATGTATAAACTATGTATAAAATGTATTGAAATTCCAAAGTAAAAATTAAACGCATGTTTAAATATTTTTAGCACGTAGTAATGCTCCATTAATTAATTGCTAATGAAACAATTCCTGCAAATTATATAAAACTCCAGATTACTTAAGTACTACCAAGTTGTGTAAAATAAACATGCTTATAACTCCAAAAGAACTAACCATATTAACTAAAAGTTTACTGCGTCTAATTAAGCTTCTTATATCCAATTAAAATAAATCTTTGAAATGAAATTTGTATGAAATACAGCGACATGAAAAATCTAAGAGTGTGGAAAATAGGATTACAAATATCTCGGCACCTAATTAATCGATTGATTTGGTTCGTTATACAATATTTATGTTATATTATTAAATTTTACATCCATTCCTTAAAATAAAATAAAAAAAAATCCGAAAATTTTTATATACCTTTCATCAGAACGAATATTTCAAGCGTCCGTAAAAAATAGTTCTGAGCAATCGAGGTTATTGATATTTAAATAGGCTTCTTCCTAATATTACATGCTAAGTACACCCCAAATTTCAAGTCTCTAACACAATTTGTTAGAGAGGTAGAGAGGTACAGCGTTTACAGACACACAGGCAGACGGATGGCAATTTTTTTTTCCTAAAAATTTATATTTTTTGCATCCCCGGTGCTTAAAACGTGTAAATCCATGAAAAAAAAAAAGTTTTTTTTTTCGATTTTTATAACGATTATAATACTTAACCTATGTACTGCGCATGATGTTTAAGAAAAAATTGACTCACTCGACCACTCATGCCTGTTAGCAAGCAGTGTTGAATTCAGAGCGTGACTCGAAAGGGGGAAGGGACAGCTCCCGAAGCAATGAGATTATCTCCCGCCTCCTCCCCCGGAATATTTAAGATTTTGTGTTTCCAAACTTTAAAAATTATACCACACTCCCACGGAACTCTCTAATGTACCCCCGCCCTCCCCGATGCCAGATAATCGTTCTTTGAGAAAAATGTTTTAGTTCACCACTGTCACTTTAGCAACATGCTTTCCCGTGCATTATAGCATCGTGAATTATTACTATATCACAGACCAACTTATCGTGGGCAGAATATTTAAGGATTCATAGTTTGAGTTAGTATTCAAGCAGTATTTAAAATTTGAAATTTAATATAACAAGTTAGAACACGTCGAATTCAACGAAAGAAAATATTTATGCAGGAACTGTTTCATTGATTTATAATAAGCCTACAAAATTAGTTACAATGAAAAATACATCTTATATTGGTATATCAAACTCTTAAACAAATGATATTTAAACTAAAGTTAGCAAAATACTATTTGCACAAAATCAGTTATGGAAATTATTAAATTTAAGCTTCAATCGTAAAATAAGCAGTTAAATATCATAAAGGTCTGTTATTGTGACATAATAACATATGATAAGTTATCAGTTACGGCTCTTATGATTGGTACTCGAAAATGAAAAGCATAAAATTTAATCCGCTTTGACTCAATTATAAATTTTTTCCTCGTGAAATCTAAACCCGATATCATATTCATCCTGATAAAATTTACATCTACACCTCTCGTATCCGTATTCACCTTATGACTTCATTCATAAGGTGAAATGACGTTTTTTATAGTCTCGAAGTCGAATTATTGCAACCCACATAGCATGCATGGTCACAGTGACGTCAGTGTGACGTCACTGCCAGTCACCGTGGTCACATCACATCTGTGACCAAAATGCCACCACTCTGTGACGTCGCATTGTGACTTAGATGTGAACTTCTTAGAAAACTTAAAATAATTACGAAAATTCTTTAAAACATGATGTTTCCTGTAAAATTATGTTTTGTTTTGACAAGTAAATAATAGTAAAAAAAAATACGTCACTGTAATATCATTTCGTATAACGTTCGTCACAAATATATGACCACCACATTTTAAAATCGCAATGTGACATAAATATGAATTTGAAAAACTTTTGAATCAATTCTTGAATCAATTTTTAGATGATATGTCAAGCAAAAAATGTTTTCCAGAGAATTATTGTGGCGCTGATTTGGTGAAAATGATTCCAGTGTATAAAAACTTTATTTCAAGTTGCCTCTGTGCAAACCAAAACTTTTTAATTTCATATAACATAATCTTTAAACATTTAAAAAAATTTAAACTATGTTTTATCTAATAAACTCTAATTGTTAATATTATTTACAAAAATAAATAAATAAATAAATAAAAATAAAAATAAAAATAAAAAGAACTTATGAGTCATTTTTAACTCGAATTGTTTTGAAACTGGGAAAAATAAAAGATAGATTAAATTACTAAATTCATCAAATAAAAAAGATTAGCTAGAGACAATCTTATAAAATTATTGTGTATTCAATTTCCAAATCTGTTGTATGCGAAATGAAATTAACGGTCATGCGCATTAAACAATTTATGACTGTTAGCAGACGATTTTTTAACGAAGAATAAACACAGAGATCTAAGGTGCCAGAAATAAGTTCACTGGAGGCATATAGCAATTATGTACGCATATTGAAACCGATTTAAAAATTTAAACAAGAAAAACCTCAAGAGCTCCTCATTTTTAGCTGATATATTAAACAAAAAATAAGTTCAAGAGAGTTATTGTGGCGCTGGCTTGGTGAAAATGATTCCAGTCTTTGCCACAATAATTAATATTGAATTTAACTTACACGGCCAAAAGCAATTTGGATAGAAAAATGTCAACAAAAAATAGGTATGATTTTTTTTTCATTTTCCTGTTTCCTTTATCATTATTATTAGAAAACTTTTAGTTAGCTTTTTAAAAACATGTTAAAATGCTAAATGTTTCATAAATTTAATAGTGTAATACATTATTTATTACAAACTTTGATGTAAAATTATTCCTTCTAAATATCTGCAACATGCCCAAAAGTCAATTACTTTTACAGTGAGCTTAAAAATAAGATTTTATTTATTTTTACTACCCTCCAACATAGTAATTGTTTCCAAAATATAATTTTGAGAATTCTCAACATATTTATATTATTGGTACGAGTTATATTTGTTTTCATACCAAAGTTACGTTTATCAATGGATTAGTTTCAGATCGTTGTTAGTAAAATGTAAATTTAAGCTTTGTAAATTTTGTAAAATTAAAAAGCTAGAGATAGCTAGGAATAGATAGTTCCAAAAGTAAGTTTGTATGTTTTATAATTTTTTATTTTTATATTGACAATATTGATGAGAAATACGTCATTTTCTGCTTATCACTTAATCTATAAATTTATTAGATTATTTGAATAAATTTAATAATTACACAGTAATAAAAAATCTGTTATTCTACAAACGTAACGTTAGAGAAACATACATGCTTACTAACATTTTATCTGTACACTCTGCAAACAAAGATGTAAATCTATAATAATATTTTTAGCTATAGAAATTTTTTGTTTTGTAATAGAATCTACAAAAATTACAATAATCTTAGTAAAAATTTATCTGTATCCCGGCTTCCATTACAAAAATGTTCTAAGCATCCCTATTTTCTAAAAAAAATTTTAGTAAACTTGCAGTTTTTTTTTATTTGCCGTGGAAACATGTGTATCTATATGATTTTTTGATGTAACCGTTGCATAAAAAGTTCAAAGAATTCCAATTTCTTAAATAAATTTTAGTAATCTTACACATATTTTTAACAGTGTACTCCCAATAGACTTTATGCATAATCTATGATTAGTACTTTTAAATTTATATTTATATATATATATAACTTTTTTGTATTTTTTTTCCACTTTTATAACATACGATCTGCCACAATTAAAATTTAGTTTTATTTTATTTTTGTTACATATTATTATCGATAAAAATCTAAATAAAATTTATCAGTTGGTCTTATCTAATTTAAATTTTCGTAAATATTTATGTTGCATTGGATTTATTTATAAAAAGTATACATAAGGTACCCTGGGGTAATAACGCCACGTTAAGGTTCTACCAATTTTCACGGCTCAGTTTTAGTTTGTATTTTTCAAACAAATATATGATTTGATACAGCAACTCATTGACTATCTATGTAAAAAAAAAAAAAATAATTTAACAGATATGTATTCATAAAATGTAATAGCGTGATTTCTTGACCAATGCTATTTGGCGCTATTACCCACCTATATGGGTAATAACGCCATGCAAACTAAACTATGAAATAAGACGAATTAATTGCATGTAGATTGCCCAATTCTAAAAATATAAACTCTGCAAACTTAGAAATTGACAAATTGCATTCTAAGCTATTGAAAATGTTCAATTTTTTGTGAAAGTGTAAGAAAAATAAAGGTGTGGTGTGTGTGTGTGGGGGGGGGGGGAGAAGGCAAAAAAATATCAGACCGTGAGCTTCTTTTTTGCTTAAAAAGGACCGCTTAAATAGAATTATTAGAAACATTGCACAGTTTTAACTGTGTTTATTTGAATCTGTATTTAGGATATAGCTCGGCCACTGTAGGGAATCAACCGGGGTATTAATGCCAAGGATTGGCGTTATTACCCCGTTATAGTTATTGCGCTTTACATTTTAAATTACAAATTATCTCGAGAAGATATCTAAAATCTTCAACAACATTTTGAAAGTTCATGAAATGTACTACAAATTTATGTAATTAACAAAGTATTTCCGGATAAAAAAAATAGTCTTCACATCACAAAACGTATCTCGCAAATTTTAGATCAAGCGTTAATTTTAGTTGCTTGTAAAACAATAAGACCTAAAGATGAAACAAATTAACTTGAAGCTATGTTTTGCGATTTATGTGACTCAAAACCCTTCTGCGCAGAGCACATGGGTGTCATTTACCAGATTATTTCATAATTATTCAAAACATTAGCACTTGGCGTCATTACCCTGCCTGGCATTATTACACCAGACCACGTTATATATTCCTAACCACATTACATAATTGTTTAATTTTTATCTGTGTAATGTTAATTAATGAAAGTATAATTTGTTGTTTTATGTTTAAAATAACATAAACACTTTTTAAATACTCAAGCCGTTTTGTTATTAAATATCATTTCAAAACAGTGTCTTAAGTCTATCAGAAAATGTGTCAGAAGGTTATTAATGTTGTTCCTATCTGGCTGTCACATATGTCACTAAAAGCTACGAATCAATTGATTTTCCACATCATTACCTTACAGAAAATGTATTGAGTGACATAGGTTAATGCGAAATTTCAGCTACTATTCATCATTATATTGAGTTCTGCTGATTTGATATACTGTAGCATGTCATTGAAAATGTTTCTTTCGCTTTGTAGTTGACTTCCTGTGAGATTGATCTATCTCTTGTCACAATAAATGAATGGTAAATAAATGCACGAAAATCAATATAAATGGCTCATAAGCATTATTCCAAAGCAGATGAAATCATATACACTGTTTATTATAACTGTTGATGTACTATTTTTGATTTATCTTATTCAGGCTGGTGAGTGGCCAAAAAAAATCACAGTCAAAAAATGAGGGAACTACTAGTGCTGTCGCTGACATTTGACCAACGTTAGTAATTTGGCTAATTAAGCATCAAAAATATTCGCCAAATGAAAAAGGCAGCAAAATAGATTCGCCGAGTAGCATTAAAAAATTATCTTTTATCCTTTAATGTAACCCCTTTTTTCAATGTGTTCTCAAATAACGTAAGTTTTTATAACTGCGACAAAAATTTTTATTAACCTAATTTCAACTATCTACTACAAATATATTAAAAATATGTATGTATGCATATATATGAAAAACAAAAAAGAAAAGAAAGAAAAAACAAAAATTTGAGCACTAGCAATTTGGCAAATCTAATCGCTTGTTTACTCGCCAAATGAAAAATTTAGTCACAATTTGGCGCAATGGCGAGCGACAGCGAGAACACTGGGAACTACCAATGTTTTCTATTAAAAAATCCCTCAAATAATATGAAAGGATTAAAAAAGGCAAATTTCTCTTTAACAAAATATTAGTATTTTACACATTTTTCTGTATTTTCCCTTTCGCCACCCTGTTATTATTTTATAATAACAGATTAATTTTTAGAAACTAATGCTAAGACAATTCATAACAGAAACTTTTAATGTAAATTAACACATGCAATGTTTAGTTGCAAGTATAAACTAACAAAAATTTTCGAAATATATGCTATTTACTGTACAGTGCATATAAAATAATTTTTTTTAGCTTTACTCTATGAAAAAATAGTCACAATTCTTACTTTTTAATTATGTGTGATTGTAAAATTGAAAAAAATCAGCTATCCTTAAAAAATATCTATTATTTTATTAAATTAAGTGCATACACCTCATCTCGAATTATACACTTAAAAAATATATTAATTGGAATAAACTTTGATAATTGATGTTTTTAATTTATTTAGGATGAAATATTCTCTAACCTCATTAAAAATGCAATCTCTTATAAATTACTTTCAACTAACTAAATCTCTTAATGACTTTTTAGGTACGTTCGTAATTATGCAATACGTAGCACCTATTGTTGTCGTCCAGTCCGTCCGTCCGTCCGTCTGTCTGTCTGTCCGCATATAACAACGCAAAAACTACCCAACCGAATCATTTGAAATTTAAAATACATAATTCTTACATAATTTTGTCTAGTCGTTTCAAGTTTTATGAAAATCGGATGCACAGATCAATTACAGGGACAATCAAAAGTATTCCGTTACATTACGGTCAATGGGGGAAAATGTTTCAAATACATTTTAATGGTGTTACACTCAATCGAACATAATAAAATGCATTTGTATCTATAAAGTACATATTATATATACATTTTGCACAATCTGTGGTGCAAAGAACATCTGTTTTTGATTTACAAGGCCACACAAAAGTATTCCATTACATTATGATATAAGGAGAACATTATTTGGTGCGCATTTTAATTGTAATTAACTATTTACAATTTTATGAGATTGATATATGAGAGTGATATTTTAAAACTTTGTTATCATACGAACGCACCTCATTTGATACGCTTTACGTGCAATATCCAAATTTTTTTAATAGAAAAGCGCTAGTAACGTTATTTAAACACTGATTAGTAATTCTCATTGCCGTCACTCATTCCTATCCCCCGTCATTCACTCCCTACCCAAAGTCTAAAAATGTAATTTCGCTTTGTTTCCTGGCCTAACGCAATGTTTGTTTCGATATTCTTTACTTCAATTCCTTTGGCCATTCATTTATTTGTTTGTAAAATTTTTGGTGCGCGTTATATACAAGATTTTAAAAAATCGTCATTTTCCCTTCTAAAATAAGGGGAACGCGTTATATACACGTGCGCGATATACACGAGTATATACGGTATTCATTCAAAAAGCAATTACTATTACCTTATTAAATTACGTGTGCATACCTTATCTCGAATTATACACTTACTAAAAACACTAATTAAAATAAACTTTAGTAATTCATATTTTTAATTCATTTAGAATGAAGTATTTTCTAAACTCATTAAAAATGTAATCCCTAACAAATTCCTTTCAACAAACTAAAGTTCTTAATGACTCGTCAGATTCATTGAGACCTTATTTGGTTTAAACTTTCATTTAGTTACCTTTAAAAATGCTTTGTTTTAATTATCTATAGTATCACAGCAGAAAGCATTTTCTGGAAAAAAAGGTGATACCCACGGAGTTCCCACGGAAGGCTTCGTAGATAGAAGCCTTCCGTGGGAACTTTCGTGAGAATATTGAAAAGTTTAACTTTTTAAAAAAAATTTAATGAAGCATATTGTTTATTTCATTCGTGCTCTAAAAGATCTCATCGAATAAGATATATAAAAGTTCTAACATAAAATAGGAATTTTATTTTATTTTCATTTTTGGTAAAGATACATTCATATGAATTTGGGTAAAATATATGGATAAATTAGATATGTTATTTTAGTTAAATGTGAGGTGATGATGGACAAATCGAAAAAGTAAGCTTGTTTATAAGTCGTATTTTATAAAAAAATAATGTGTTACGGCTTCCCCATAACCTTGGATGTCGCTCGTTTCTGTGGCGCATTCTTCTGTACTTTAGGTTTGCCGTTTGGCAACATATGAAAATCGTCTGTTGTTGTTGTTGTTGTTGTTGTTTTTATCGGCGATCACAGCGGACCTGTCGTGCGTTCGCTGGATCCGCATTTTTAAATTAAACTATAAATATAATGTGTAAATAATTTGTATATAAAGAATTTTAAGTAATATTAGTCGTAGTAATTGAATCAGCGACCAAATGAGTAATTAAAAATACTCGCGACAATTCGTACCAGAATGTTTCAAAAAGTTTATTTTCTAACTATGTACCGTTTGTTAACTAATGTAAATATTTAAAAGATGTCGGATCAATTGAGGGTAATTTTAAACAAATTTTACTAGTTTCAATTATTGAAAAACTTAAAAACACATATTCTAAGTAAAACCGTCGCACAGCAAGTGCGTTACTCCATTACTTCAATTATAAGTAGTTATTGGCGCTGTAGGATGTTAATAAATTATCTAAAGTAGACTTCACCTAAATGCTCAAATTACTACCAAGCCTAAGGGGTAAACATAACACCTGATTATGAATAGGTATGGTACAATGAAAAAAATATATAAAGTTCATATGTTAGGCAATTTTTTCACATAAGTGTAAAACTCGGTAAAACCTAAAATAGTAATAATAATGAAATAGTAATGTAGTTCTTATTTTTTAACTACGTCCCACTCTAACATTCCGAAAATTTAAATATTGATTCAAAAAGCAATTACTATTATCTTACGAAATTACGTGTATACACCTTATCTCGAATTAAACACTTTAAAAAAATATATTAATTGGAATAAACTTTGATAAATGATGTTTTTAATTTATTTAGGATGAAGTATTTTCTAACTTCATTTAAAAAGTAATCTCTTACAAATTACTTTCAACAAGCTAAAACTCTTAATGACTCGTCAGATTAATTGAAAGCTTATTTTGTTTAAAATTTCATTTAGTTACCTTTAAAAATACTTTGTTTTAATTATCTATAGTATCGCAGCAGAAAGCTTTTTCTGAAAAAAAAAAGTGATAAATGCTCCCACTTCGTAGACAGAAGCCTTCTGTGGGACCTTTCAAGAGAATATTGCAAAGTTCAGTTTAACTTTATATTTCTTAATTAACCGCTTCGCAACGGGGGCCTTATACGAAATTTTTAATGTTTTGTCACCGGTTTTTAAAAACATAAATTTGTTTTTTTTTAAAATTCTATCATTAGATTTTACTGGTGGGAATAAAGAAGGATTCTTAAGCCTTTTTGCGGCATGTATACGTGTGGCTCGCATATTCACAGTATCCGCAAAGAAACTCTTCGGGAGGGTTGAATTCTGATAGGGATTGTCCGAAGCGTTTTCACATAACTTGGCGATAATTATACTTGGCGTAGCGATAGACGCTTCCGTCGAGTTTGATTTCCTTCGGAGCCGAGTACAAAGTAAACCGAATACAAAGTCAAAATTTGTGTTTAAAAACATTTAAAGAGTACAGCTTTAAGTAAGACACGTTCCATCCAATGCAATGCTACAAGAGAAAAGTTACTTTGTCCTCGGTTCGGAAGGAATTCAAACTCCTTGACGGAAGCATCTATCGCTCGCCAAGTTACGTGAAAACGCGTCGGCCAATCCCTATCAGAATTCAACCCTCTCGAAGAGTTTCTTTGCGGATACTGTGAATATGCGTGTGGCTCGTCCCCAAGGGGTTAAAGAAACAGTTTATTTTTTTATTTCTACTCTAAAAGCTTTCATCGAGTAAGAAACATTAAAACTCTACATTAAAAAAAACGAATTTTATTTTTCTTGCACTTTTCGTGAAAATATATTCATCAGAGATTAAATAGAACAAATTTATCAATTATATATGTTATTTATTTTACTTAAATGTAAAGTGATGTTGGACAAATCGTAAAAGTACGTTTGTTTCTAAGTCATATTTTACCAAAAAGAATATTTCAAAAAGTTTATATTCTATCTACATATCTTTTGTTAATTAACCTAAATGTTTAAAAGATGTTGGAAGTAATATTTAAAAGAGGTAAACGATTTTAAAATTGCGAAAATTTAAATATTCATTAAAAAAGTAATTAATATCAATCTTATTAAATTATGCGTATACACATTATCTTGAATTATACAATTTAAAAAATATATTAATTGGAATATGCTTTGATAATTGATGTTTTTAATTTATTTAGGATGAAGTGTTCTCTAGCCTCATTAAAAATGTAATCCCTTACAAATTACTTTCAACTAACTAAATCTCTTAATGACTCGTTAGATTAATTTAAACCTTATTTCGTTTATACTCTCATTTATTTACATTTAAAAATGCTTTGTTTTAATTATCTATAGCATCGCAACAGACAGTGTTTTTCTGAAATAAAGAGATAAATGCTCCCATTTTGCACAATGAAGACTTTTGTGGGAGCTTTCGTGAGAATATTGCAAAGTTAACTTAGTATTTCCTTATTAAAGAAACCGTTTGTTTTCAATCGTGCTCTTAAAGTTTTCATCAAAAAAGAAATATAAAAAATCTACATTAAAAAATAAGAATTGTATTTTTCTTGCACTTTTTGTGAAAGTATAAGAGATTTAGTAAAGTAGATTGATCAATTAGATATGTTATTTTATTCAATGTAAGGTGATGTTGGATAAATCGAAAAAGTATGTTTGTTTGTAAGTAATATTTTATCAAAAAGAGTATTTCAAAATGTTTACTTTCTGACTAGCAGAAAAACAGCAAAAGTTTTCTGCAACAGAAAACTTTTGCTCGAAAAACGAGTTAAATAATCCCACTTAATAAATAGAAACCATTCGTGAGAAAATTGCAAAGTTAAGTTTAACATAATATTTTTAAATTAAAGAAACAATTCGTGCTTTAATAGTTTTCAGTTTATTTTTTTATTTCTGCTCTAAAAGCTTTCATCGAGTAAGAAACATAAAAACACTACATTGAAAAAATGAATTTTATTTTTCTTGCACTTTTGGTGATAAGTAAAACAGATTGATCAATTAGCTATCTTAATTACTTTATTTAAATGTAAGGTGGTGTTGGACAAATCGAAAAAGTATGTTTGTTTCTAAGTCATATTTTACCAAAAAGAATATTTCAAAACGTTTACTTTCTACGTCCCAAGCTTTAGTTAATTAACCTAAATATTTAAAAGATGTTTGACGTAATATTTAAAAGATGTAGAACGATTTTAAAATTTCTAAAATTTAAATACTCGTTAAAAAAAGCAATTAGTATTATTTTACTAAATTACGTGTATACACCTCATCTCGAATTATACACTTTCAAAAAATACTAATTAGAATAAACTTTGATAATTGATGTTTTTAATTTATTTAGGATTAAGTATTCTCTAACCTCATTAAAAATGTAATTTCTTAGAAACTACTTCCATCTAACTAAATCTCTTATGATTCGTCAGATTAATTGAAACCTTATTTTGTTTATACTTTCATTTATTTACCTTTAAAAAAGTTTTGTTTTAATTATCTATAGTATCGCAGCAGAAAGCTTTTTCTTTAAAAAAGTGATAAATGCTTCCATTTTGCAGACAGAAGACTTTTGTGGGAACTTTCGGGAGAATATTGAAGAGTTAACTTAATATTTCCTTATTAAATAAACCTTTTGTTTTTATTCGTGCTCTAAAAGTTTTCATCGAATAAGAAATATAAAAATTCTACATTAAAAGTTAAGAATTGGATTTTTCTTGCGCTTTTTGTGAAAATAAAAGAAATTTAGTAAAGAACATTGATCAGTTAGATATGTTATTTTATTTATATGTAAGGTGATGTTGGATAAATCAAAAATGTATGTTTGTAACTAAGTCATATTTTATCAAAAAGAATATTTCAAAATGTTTACTTTCTGACTACAGATTTTGTTAATTAATTAAAATATTTAAAAGATGTTGTACGTAATATTAAAAAGACGTAGAATGACTCTAAAATTGCAAAAATCTAAATATTCATTAAAAAAGCAATTATTATTATTTTATTAAAGTATGTTTGCATATCTCATGTCGAATTATACACTTAAAAATAATTCTAATTAGAATAAACGTTGATAATTGATGTTTTTAATGTATTTAGAATGAATTATTTTCTAGCCTCATTAAAAATGTAATCTCTTACAAATTACTTTCAACTAACTAAATATCTTAATGACTCGTCAGATTAATTGAAACCTTATTTTGTTTATACTTTCATTTATTTACTTTTAAAATTGCTTTGTTTTAAATATCTATAGTATCACAGCAGAAAGCTTTTCCAGAAAAAAAGTGATAAATGTTCCCACTTCGTACATAGAAGCCGAACTTTCATGAGAATATTGAAAAGTTTAAGTTAACTTTTTTATAAATTTATTTAATGAAATATATTGTTTATTTCATTCGTGCTCTAAAAGATTTCATCGAATAAGGTATATAAAAATTCTAACATAAAATTGGAACTTTATTTTTCTTGATGGTGAAGATATATTCATAAGAGTTTGGGTAAAATGGATGGATCAATTAGGTAAGTTATTTTATTTAATTGTAAGGTGATAATGGATAAATCGAAAAAGTAAGCTTGTTTATAAGTCATATTTTAACAAAAAAGGTTGTTTCAAAAGTTTACTTTCTGACTGTATACTAGGACGAAACGTAAAATATTTTTTTTTTTCAAAATTCTTCTCTCCCTAGTGTGGAAAAGTTGTGGAGTGGTATCACTATACTCACAAAATTTCACAACAATCAATAAATATCGTTCGGTTCCACTTTTGGGTCAAAATATGCAATTTTAGATGAAAATGTTGTAAATTTCAAATTTCAAATTTTTTTATTAGCAATTTCTTTTTCACCCTAGAGCGGAAAAGTTGATTGAGTACATAAAGAACATAACTTCAAAATATTAAAGTAAATAAAAATGCCTTCCGGTTCCACTTTAGAGTTTAAATATGGGAAATGTACCGAAAATGATGCAATAAATCACAATTTAGTGATTTTTTTAGTTTTAGATTTTCTATTCTCGTTGGCACGGAAAAGTTTGGAAAATATAATAAAAACATAGGGGAAAACTTTAAAATAATCAATAAATATCTTCCGGTTTCCCTTTTGGCATCTAAAAATGTCAAAGTCGCGAAAAATTAAGTAAATTTCTCTTCTCAGAGATTTTTCTCTTATCAATTTTCTCTACGCGCTAGCGCGAAAAATTCGGAAAATCATATGACAAACATCAGTACAAAAATTTAAGGTAATTAATAAATATTTTCTGGTTTGATTTTTATTGCTTAAACTGGCAACTACATGGAATTAATGTATACAAAAATCATAGAACATCGAATTATAAGCGATCTGAGGGAAAGTTTTCAAATAAGTTCAGCTTTCTGTTCGTTTACTGTACTGTTACCGTTGGTTTAATGCTCTGCTCGTGATAGGTTCGTAATGAGGATATTCAATTCTAGCTTCTATATTTTATTGAAATATATTACATCTGAAAGTGTTTACAAAATTTCATTTTTAATATTGTATTGAACTAAAAGTGTGCATAGAAAACATTAAACAGAAATATCACAATTACGGCGCAGTACACGAGATTAGTCTCATCACATTTTTTTGGGATCCTACAGAATTAAGAACTGGCATTGAACCAACTTATGAAGATTTAATGTACTTTTTTGTTTGTGAGAAATGAATCGAAATATAATTAAAAATCAGACCCACCTTCGGAGTGATAGCTGATTATGGGTTGAAAATGTTGTAGCAATTTGGCAGGCTGCCTCAGTTTCAACGGTTCTAGGCAAAGAATAGTTCAAATGATTGGTTCATATAACGATAAATACAAGAGTATAAAGAAGTTTGACGCTAAAGTACAGACGAAGTCAAAATTGAAAATTTTCCTATTGGAAGCGAAAAAACGTCTAGTTGTAAATTTTTCTTAGAAGTGTACATCTCTAGAAGAATGTAAATGCCCACTCAATATAAAAATTCCAGAATTGGAAGCCAATTTCTTTAGGATCAAAGAACTGGTCGATAGATCCAATTTATACACTCGGAACACAGCCCACAACATGGAAGCTTAGTAAATAAACGAGCAGGCTCGAAAAAGAATAAGAAAGTTTCAGAAAACGGTATAAAAGGGAAAAACAACCACTATTGCTTCATCGAAAACTTAGAGTTATTTAAATCTTTTGGTCTTTTTGATGAACAACTGTGTTACTATCTTTGTGATAAAATTTTAGTGTCATTGCAATAGAACATAAATATTATAAGTATATCACGAACAACCCGTCGCACAGTGGCGCAGGAAGCCTCCAAAGTTGGCAAAAAATAAAATTTAATTTGAACAAAAAAAGCACATCACGGATTCTTTTGTAGAAGAGAAGTAGTAAAATTTTAAACTTTTACATAAGCTAAATAGTAATTTATTAATTAATTAACAAACCTTTTTCAATATTTTTTGTAGAAAAATGAGTTAAAAACAAGAATTTAAGATAGTTTTATACTAATTAGATATTTATAAATCATCCATAATATCGCATTAAAAATGTAAACATAATTAGTAATTTTAATTATTCTCAAGCAAACCTTATAATTAATATTATCGACTCGTTTTGAAGGATTTGATCAACCTTTCTCAGGCAAAATGTGCGTATTACTATAAAGACAACAGAAGAAAAGCTGTTTCTGTTGTTTTAGTGCTAACACACACTTTTTGTTTTCCTGCTTTTCAGATCTTAAACTCATACATGTCACGTACACTAACGAATATGTAGAACTAGAATTGTATAACCGTTTTACTCTTGATATTTTTTATCGTCCAGAACAAATTCAGACTGAATATGAAGATGGGCACGTTTGCTTTTCATTGACGCTTCTGTTTGTTTTTCAAATCGAGGAAATGAAAGCGATTTGCCAAGCCACTCTTTGTTAATTCTAAAGCATTTCCCTTGTTTCGCCAGGCTTTTGCTCATCGGAATTTATATTAAACTTTAAAACATTTAATCTTCTTTTCATTTAAACTACTTGTTCGTAGTTTCTCCGATTATGGAGCTCTTATACCATAAAATCACATTACTTTTCAAAAGTTTTTTGCTAAAACGTTCCATGATAGTCAGTTTCATTTAAATGCATTGTTTTGTGATAAACAATGCATTAAAATTCGTATTTAACAAAGAAAATATTTATAATCATGTTTGGCACACCCGTACACTAACAAAAATTTCAGGATGATTAGCTATAAAAATGACCATACAATTAAAAAAGTGGCAAAAAGGAGCAAGATTTTCTGGCATATTTGTCCTTTTAAAATAATACTTAGTAGAAAAAATTATAATTAACCCTTAACTCGCCTTAACTCATGACTAAAACCTACAAAGTTTGTAGACAGTGTTAATTTTTTTTATAAATTTCACCACTATATATTCTAAGCGTCTGTATATCTATAAAAATCGTATTAAAACAAATTGAAAGTTAATGAATTATTGTTACATACTTGTAGTTAAAAGTTCCATAGTCAAAAAAAATTATTTTTTAATTATTATAGCGAAATTAACAAACGAATGTTGAAACAAAATTATTGATATTTTTTATCACTTATTATCAAAGCACAATATGCAGTTTAACTTCTTTCTCTAGTGACGATCAAAATAACTTTGCGCAAATTTTAATACTAGGAAGATGTGTACTGATATCTGCTCTATTAAAGTGACGTATGTCGGTAGTTCAAAATAAAATTTCATTTTTTCGATTTTTTGCCAGTTTTGAAGGCTTTTTGCCCCACTGTGCGTCGTCCAGCCCTAGCCAGAACTTGAGACACAATGAGAGTGCCCGACCTAGTTGCAGTATTTGTAACAGGCGCACTTCTTGAAGACTTAGGCGATGTGACACATGAAGACATGTCCAATGTCATAGACAGGCATAACACAAGAAGAGAAATAAATAAATATAGCATGAAATGCCAAGTCCAAGATTAGAGTTTCATATCCACCAATACCTTGAAAAGATTGTATTCTGACCGTCAAAAAGATCAAACTTTAATGAGAGGAATATTGAGAGAACGCTCCATCAACAAAAAGTGCTTGAAGAATACTTGGCACATATTGAAGAACCTGGCTGCGATTACATAGGGCAAGTGTCCCCAATAACCTCTTCTGCTATGTTTCTCATATGATTTTTTATACTTTCCGCTCCATCAAGAAGAGAAAATTAATTTAAAAAAAACCCCTGAGATGTGAAAATTTACATACTTTTTGGATTTTTGACGTTTTTAGACCCCGAATTGAATCCGGAAGATATTTATTTATTATACTAAAGTTTTTTACTTATGTTTAATGCATATTCTTCGAATATTCCCATGCCACAGGGAATAAAAAATCGAAGAATAAAAAGAAATGAATAAAATGTAAAATTTTTTATCGTTTTCGAAATATTTTCCATATTTAAAACCCAAAGTGGAACCGGAAGATATTTTTTAATTATTCTCCCATTTTGGACTTGTGTTTCTTATGTACTCTTTCAGTTTTTCCGCATTAGGGCGAAGAAAAAATTAAAAATTAAAAATATTACTGAAATGTGAAAAATTATAACATTTTTGGCTAAAATTGCATATTTCGACCCAAAAGTGGAAACTGAAGATATTTATTGATTCTTTTGAAATTTTGTGAGTAGAATATTGATACCACTCCACAACTTTTCCGCGCTAGGGAGAAAACCTTATCTCGAATTATACACTTACAAAAAATACTAATTAAACTAAACTTTGATACTTTTAATTTATTTAGAATGAAGTATTCTCTAATCTCATTAAAAATGTAATACCTAACAAATTACTTTCAACAAACTAAAGTTCTTAATGACTCGTCAGATTCATTGAAACCTCATTTGGTTTAAACTTTCATTTAGTTACCTTTAAAAATGCTTTGTTTTAATTATCTATAGTATCGCAGAAGACTGTTTTTTTCTGGAAAAGAGAGATAGATGCTACCACTTTGCTGATAGATGCCTTTTGTGAGAACTTTCGTGAGAATATTGGAAAGCTCAATTGAACTTTTTTTTTTTTTTTTTTTTTTTTTTTTTTTGTTTAAAGAAATTTATTCGTGCTCTAAAAGTTTTTATCGAGAAAAAAAAATAAAAATTCCACAGTTAAAAATGAGAAATTAATTTTAATTTTAATTTTAATTAATTAATTTATTTATTTATTTATTATTATTATTATTATTATTATTATTATTATTATTATTATTATTATCTTTTTTGCACTTTTGGTGAAAATATATTCACAAGAGATTATCAATTAGATATCTTATTTTATTTAAATGTAAGGTAACGTTGGACTTTAAAATATCATTTTATTATTTACTTTATCCCAACCGCAAATTTTTTCACGCAATTGTTTTGAAGCATGAATTCAGTAAAAACTAAAAAAATATACAAATTGAAATTTAATATCCGCACACATATATATATATATGTATATAGCTTGTAATCAACGTTTAATTTTTCCCACTTTTCATATTTTAACACTTTTTAGCATATTTGAAAAAAGTTTTTTTTAGTAATTCGTTTCGTCTGCCTGTATGTCCACCTTCTAATTCTCACAAATATACTTTGATTTGTAATTTATTCATACGTACTGTTGAAATTTATCATGGCATGTTGCTAGTAAAAACGAAGAATATAACAGCTAATATTTATTTACGGAGACGCTTAAAAGAATTCCGTTGCATAATGAGCTATTGGAAAAAAAATTTTCATTCTACTTTCATAAGATATTACACTAGTTCAAACATGATGACATTAGTATGGAATTCTAAGATTACTACAACGTACATTTAGTAGAATATAAAGTGCAAATAATTTATCATTCAATTATTGGGTCGCATATTATATAGGTTTTATGATACGCAATGAAATTTATCATATTACACTACAATATTCGTACTATACAATCCGAAGTGTTAATGACTTATTCTTAATCAATTGTGTAAATGACTTTATGATATATAGAGATATATGATATATTTCTTATGATATATGATATATGATATATTTCTTGATATATGATATATTTATTATGATATATGATATATTTCTAGATATATGATATATTTATTATGATATATGATATATTTCTTTTTTTATGATATATAGAGCCATGGGATGTACAACTATTAAATTTCGTAATTGATTAAAAAATGTATATACTTCTATCAAAATGGATTTTCCTATGACAGAAAACGGCATCTGAACAGTTTGTTAAATTCAACATAAACCACTTAAACTGTCGTTTTGTATAAATCTAAACTAAACGAATTAATCCAATACGAAAAACAACAACGTTAAAACGAAATCCGAAACCGAGTTTCTTTCGGAAATCGTAAAACCAAACCAGGACAATAATACCAAATTGCAAAGCTAAACACGAATAGCCAAAAATCGAAAGCCGTTAAATCAATGTGAATCAATAGTCAAATAACAGTGTATAGGTACCGTATGCACTATAGTGTGAAGAGCGGGCCGATGCCCGCACTTAAGTACAGATAGAGAGCAAAGAACGTTATCTTGTCTCAGAAACCTATCAGCACCATCTATCGGAATCCATAAGTAACACTTTAGATTTCTACCTTGAAATTGCAGAATGCTCCATACAAACTCCCCCCCCCCCCATTTTAGGGAAGTGGGAGGTTAGAAAGAAACAAAAAGTAGCATTTGTCAGTCTCCATTCCTTCAAATATCTCCATTTAAAATATCACGTCAATTCGTAGCTACGTTTTGCCGTGAAAGACGGACAAACAAACAGACACACACATACACTTTCCCATTTATAATATTAGTATGGATAATTTTTTTAAGATTGACAGTTAACGACTAGAATATAAATAGATTAATAAAACTGTTCATTTCTGCATAAAAAGAGTATTTTTTTAATTCCCATTTTCTTGTCGAAGATATTCTGAGTGACTACCAATGGAGAAAATTATCGCGGTTTATTCATTAAGTGATTATGTGAAGATATGTAATTAAGGGATGATTGGTAGTTTCAGTGAAGCTAATAAGATATGAACAGTAAGTGATTATTACAACATGGGCGTCTGAAATCATTAGTTCAATGAACCCTTAAATTGTCACTTTGCTCTAATTTCTACTAGGATATTAATGCAGAAGAGACTAAACGTGATTGAATGATATTTAACGTGAATACAATAACAAAATCTTCGTTAGTAAAATCAAATATTAATGTACTTTATGACAAAATTCAGCTTTAAAAATTGATTAGATTATTTATTGATCAGGTTCAAAAAATTTCTGAAAACATATTTAAAAATAAAATGTGATTTGCTACCTAGAGTATATGAAAATTTTAAAAGTGTAACACAATTAAACGTTCTCGTGCATTTTCAAATGATTACTCTTATCATAAATTGTGAGATATGCCGAAATCAGGGTAATTCGACTTATCATTAAATAAAAAATTCGTTTAATATTTGTATTAATTTTCCAACTTGTCGAAAAATGTCTGGGCAAGGATTCGAACCAAGCATCTCTTGCCATAATACTGCTCTGCCTGCTGAGATATCCCGGTCAAATCTGGTGGACCTAATTCACTCAACTAATATTTATGATCATAGCATCCAAGCTGATATTCCAGGTATTTCAAAATTAAATGTCAGAAATGTAAAGGCAGGTTGAAGGGGTTTTAATAAGCACAGATATCGTATAAATATGTGGAAGCGGAAATGTAGTGTTGAGGCAGTAGAGGGCACTGCCGAAATCGACGGTTAAAAGCGCTTCGCTGACTTGAGTGTCATTTTCCGACCAGATTTCAGGCAACTTGCACTGTTGCTTGCCGCCCATGCAGTTCATACTTATGGTTATGCAAATAAACGTCTAAAAGCCAGAACTTTTCGAAGTCCATTATTCTACTGAGCACAATATTGCTTTTCCGATAGTAGGAATTCTACAATATCTTCAAGTGTCAATATCATACCTCCAGCAAATAATTATCCATTTGCACAAAACTCCCGATTAATCCTTCACTGCACGGTTTTTTCCCTAATAGCATGCATGGTCACAGTGACGTCACAGTGACGTCACTGTGAGTCACTTTGGTCACATCACATCTGTGACCAAAATGCTACCACTCAGTGACTTCACATTGTGACTGAGATGTGACTTTCTTAAAAATCTTTAGAAATTTATAAACATCCTTTAAAACATGTTATTTACTTTAAAAAATATGGTTCTGGCAATTTGAATATCGTCGCTTTTGTCACAGTTTCGTCACAATGTTAATGTCAAATTAGTTACAACTGACAAATTTTTCACAAATTTGTCACATTATGACCACTTTGTGAAACGCCACAAAAGAGCTCTAAAACGTCCATAACGACTTCACATTTTAGTCACTGTGACTTCACATCGACGTCACGTGACGTCACATCGAGAATCGATGGTCACAAAGTCACAATGTTACTTCACAACGACGTTGCAGTGACGTCACCATGCTTTACGGGTTCTATGTTTATGAAAAAAATTATTTGAAAACTAAATATTGGTCTAATAATGGGAAAAATAATAATAAAAAAAATTAAATTTCAAATTATGAACTAAAATTTGATATTTTATGGCGTCTACCCTATGTGTGCAATTGGGGTTTTTTAAACATTGTATTGCTATATTTTGCAAATAAATGGACTCAAACTAATTAATTTTCTTTGCTTAACACTCTGTATCTTTCCTTATATAAATATTTTAAAATGTTCAATACAAAAAATGAAAGTAAATTTTCATCGAAAATTTTTTTGTTTCCTAAGAACAAATTCTAAATTTCTTGTCAAATGTAGCCATCTGACTTGGACAAAATATGTGTAATTCCATTCTTTGGACTGTTCTTGATCAGTTACAGTGATCCTATTGTTCAAATTTATTGAGAAAAATATTGAGACTTATAGCGTATGTTCCAGGAGTGGTACACGGTGCAATGAAGGGTTAATACACTGTTGAATCTTGAGAATCTTCAGAAATGACACTTCAGTCAAAATGAATATTCAGTCATTATTTCTGAAAATAAACACTAGATGGCAGCATCAAAACTTTGTTCCTGATAATACGAGACTCTTAAATAGCTTTAATTAATCATTATTTCTCATTAATTGTAACTCATTTGTGTTTGTAATTTCCTATTATGTTTTTTCATATATATGTTTTGTATTTATTCATTTGTTTAATTAATCTTTTTAGATATTGTATTTGTTATACTGCAGATTGTACTGCGGTCTAGTTTAGAACGAAAAATGTTTTGATTCTAAGTATGTTTACGAAATCCCACATCGAATGATTCTATTAAAATCCCTTAATTCTCAAGCAATCTTATTTATTCGTGTAAAAAAACCTCATCATTCAAAGTTATATAACCATCAATCAACTCTTTAAACAGTGTTCAAGAAGTTTGTGATGCCAGAACCAACATTCGTATTCCAGAAAACGATACCTTTGATTATGCAAGACGCCATCAAGAAGAATTGCTCTTCAGGTAATACATCTCTTTTGACTATAAGAAATAAATCTCTCCTATGTTAATTCAGTTAAAATCTCAACATACACTCAAATGTCCACTGATCCGACAGATTGTTACTTGAAAAGTGTTCCATATACATACCGTATTTACATGTGTGTAACGCGCACTTTTTTTCAAAAAATTAGGGCAAAACTTTTAGGTGTGCATTATACACGGAATAATTTTACTGCTGGATGTAATCACACGATATGCATATGAATCAAGAAATGTATTCAAAGAAGACATTAAAACTCGGAAAATCGCATTAATTGAAGTTAAACTATTTCTGAATCTTTCTTTCACTCTTTTCATTTTTAGGTGTGTTCGTAATTATGTAAATACGTAGCACCTATTGTTGTCACTCAGTCCGTCCGTCTGTCCGTCTGTCTGTCTGGCTGTCTGTCCGTCCGTCCGTCCGTGTGTCTGTCCGTCCGCATATAACAACGCAAAAACTACCCAACCGAATCGTTTGAAATTTAAAATACATAATTATAACATAATTTTGTCGAGTCATTTTAAATTTTATGAAAATCGGATGAATAGATCAATTACAGGGAGAATCAAAAGGACTCCGTTACATTACGGCCAATGGGGAAAAAAGTTTCAAATGTATTTTAATCGTTTGAAATTTAAAACATATAATTATTACGTAATTAGGATGAGCGAAGCGAATCCTTTACTAGTCCACTCAAGTTACACTTTGTCGTACACTTTATAAAAAATCTATTCAGTATTTTGACTTGAAATTAAACACAAGGATAAATTATGATATGTAGATTTGCAGAATGTTATTTTTTTTTACAGAATAACCTTTAAAAAATATTATTTTAATAATTAATTTATTCTACATGTTTTTCTATTATGGATGCATTTTTGCAAATACAAAATTGAACGCGTATCTTTTTAGTTTCAGAATGAAAATAAACCATGGGGTTAGTAATTATAGATAGAATCATGATTAATTAATTAAATAAAATATATTTTCATTATTCCTCCAAAATCGTTTGCAAATAAAAAATTGAACCCGTATCTTTTTTATTTTAAGAAGGAAAATAAACTATGGGGTTAGTAATTATAAATAGAATCATGATTAATATATTAAATAAAATATATTTTCATTAGTCTGCCAAAATTATATTTACGCAGTTTATACTTACGGATTTTAAAAGAAATTACATTATGATTTATTTATTTAGGTATTTACTTTGGTAAAGTGGCAACAAAAACAATCGTAAACAAGTAAAATTAATTCTTATATTTTGTATTTAAAATGAATATTTTGTTAAATTTGGTAAGTTTCTTAAGTCTGGTATTCGAAATGAAAGATTAAAAAATAATTTAAGAATATTTTAATTGATTGAAGAATAATTTAATTCAACCAAATTAAATATATTAACTACGTTTATAAATAATTTCTGGAAGGTATTAGTAATTTAAAAATGTCGAGAAAAAGAACACTTATTGGCCAGAACGAACGCCGTTACTGGCCATTGGAAAATGTAAATACATCTTTAAAACTTTTAGTTAAAAATTAAAAAAAAATATTTTGTAAAATTCTGCTCCGAAAATATTTTTATTTATACCAGCCTTATATCATAAATAAAAAAAATCGAGGAAATTCTTAGTTATTTGGCTGAATTTACATTTCTAAAATTTAAATGCGCCAAAACATGAGATAACGTTTTTGCTTAATAAAGATGCAAAAATAATATAAAACAGTAATGTTCCTTTCAAATATTTATCTTATGAAATAATGCTTCGCGAATCCAAACAAAGCACGGCTTTTGCTAGTTTTATCGAATCATTTCAAATGTTATGAAAGTCGGATGCATAGATCATTTACAGGGACAATCAAAGGTATACCATTACAGTACGGTCAATGGGGGAAAAGTTTTAAGTGCATTTTTATGATGTTACACTCATTCGAACATAATAGAATTGGCATGAATCTATGAAGTATATACTAAAATATGCATTCTGTACAATCTGTGATGCAAAGAATTTTTATTATTAAATTACAGGGCCACACAAAAGTATTCCACTACATAATGCTATACGGGGAAACATTGTTTGGGGCGTGTTTTAATTATATTCAACTATTTCACATTTTATGAATAAGATATACGTTTCTGAGGTGTAATAAAAATTACTTTCTGTATATTTACAGGAACACAAAAAAAGATTTCGACTACTATACTGTATCCGAAGTACGCTGTACTATATCAGCAAGATTTTAATATTTTTAAAACTTCGTTATCGTACGAACGCACCTCATTTGCTACGTTCACGTGCAATTTTCAATTTGTTTTTTATACAACAGAGCTAGTAACATTATTTAAACGCAAATTAGCATTTCTAATTGCCGTCACTCACTGCTGCTCTCACCTCGCCCCCGTCATTCACTCCCTACCCGAAATCTAAAAAGTATTTTCGCCTTGTTTTCTGGACTGGTGTAATGTTTGTATCGACTTTCTTTATTGAAAATCATTTCTTCATTCATTTATTGCATATCAAATTTATGATGCACCTTATGTACGAGATTAAAAAAAAATCTCCATTTTTTCTTGTATAGTGGGGGTGCGCGTCATACACGCGTGCGCGGTATGCACGAGTAAATACAGTACATTGAACAGCCGCTCCATTTTTACGCAGCCTCATACGTGAAATGTGTGTCGGCACGTTCCGCATTGGTGTAACGACGTATGTTATATTATAATCGCGTTGAGAATAACAATGCAGAAATTAACTGAACGCCCTCTATCAGGTGCCTTCTACCGCTTCAACGCTACATTTTTTGCACTCACATTCCTCTAGAAAATCTGCTTATTAAGGTCCCTTCTACTTGACTTTACATTTATGACTTATAATTTTGAAACATTTTGTATGAATGAGCTCAACAGAATAAATCACATGCTGTGGAACGTTAGTAATCACTGGATATTTAATTACACCAATAATTTTAACACAATGTTCTAATTAGTAAATAAACGAAATCCAACTGGGCAAGAAATCTTTTTAATTAATTATTTATACCATTAAAAATTAGTTCCTTTGTTTTGTCTTACGTAATACTCAACTTGAATTTACCAGATAAATTGAAAAAAACATTACTTTACTTGAAGTCTTCCATATAGAATATAATGACCAGTTCGCAAAATAAAGAACAAAAATAAGATCTCAACTCTAAATCACTCTGAGCATATATTCAAAGTGAAATAAATACAATAGAAAAGCATTTCTTCGAATATTTTACACTAATGATCTTTGCGGCACTTCATTAGAATATTCTTTGGATGTTAACCACTTCCTCGATTTTTCCTTACGTCATACGGGGAGCGTGATTTTGCCAATCAAGATTTAGTATTTTCACCAGTAAATTTTTATTATAAATTTTACGATACTTAATCCAAGCATTTTTTTAATTTATTCAGGCAAAAAAATCCCGCTTTGAAAAATCGGTGATCAAATATTGAAAGATTTGTAAAATACATAAAAAAATTGAAAGTTTTTTTTTCAAAAAAATTGATAATTTAAGTGGTTAATATTTAATTTAAACAAAAATATGAAAATTTTAGGTTTTTGCTTTTGCGTATAAAATAGGGTACCAATTCCATAAATTTATAATTTCAGTAATCCACAGTAAGTAAAAACAAGTTGGAAATTGTAAGTGAAGCGTAGCAAATGAGGTGCGTTCGTAGGATAGCGAAGTTTTAAAAATATCATTCTCATATATCAATCTCATAAAATTGTAAATATTTAATTACAATTAAATCGCGCATCAAACAATGTTCTCCCTATACCATTATGTAATGGAATACTTTTGTGTGGCCTTGTAAATCAATAAGAAATGTTCTTTGCATTTCAGATTGTGCAAAATGTATATCATAATATGTACTTTATAGATGCATATCAATTTTATTATGTTTGAATGAGTGTAACACCATTAAAATGCATTTGAAACATTTTTTCCTATTGATCGTAATGTAACAAAATATTTTTGATTTTCCCTGTAATTCATCTATACATCCGATTTTCATAGAATTTGAAATGACTCAACAAGATTATGTAATAATTATATATTTTAAATTTCAAATGATTCGGTTGGGTAATTTTTGAGTTGTTATATGCAGACGGACGAACAGACGGGCGGACTGAACGACAACAATAGGTGCTACGTATTTATTACATAATTACAAACGCACTTAATAAAATTGAGAAATATTGGTCACATAATTCACGCTTTGCTGGTAATCAAGTGTCACTTATATGAGTACATGTAATTGCTTGCAGTGTATATTTATTTTATTTATTTATTTATTTATTTATTTGTGATGCCTACAACTAGAAAGTAATCTTCTACTGTTACATAACAATACATCATAAGTAAATAAAAAAAGATTGTTTTGTTATATGATTATATTGAAATAATGTAATTCTGCAGCACAGTTTTTTAAACTTATGCAGCATGTATAAAAGTATTAAAATCATAATACTTTTACAAAGTTTCCAATTCTCCGGATTTTTAGATACCAGTATTTTATAACAGATGAGGTTATTTTATTTAATTGGAACAATTGGGTGAATTAAAAGATAAAAATTTTTTCTAATAGTGTTGTGCGAAATGCCGGAGACTTGGAAACACGCATGATATATTTAAGTATTAAAATTAAAAATGCATTTTCTACAAGCATGAATATTACTAAATCATGCCAAATCAAGCAAAAAATAAATAATTTTCTTCATAAACGCAAAAATACATTCTCTTAGCTTAAAATGAAGTTTCATTTCTCTTGCACAATTTATCACTAGTTGCATAAAATGTTATTCGACAGAATATTCATAGAGGAATTTCAAAATCTTTTATTCCGTGCAGTAGACATTCAGGCTCAAACCTACTTTTTGCCTGCTCTGACCTACTTTTTTAACTTTTATTAATCTTCTAATTGATCATGAGAAAGAAACAGAGAGAAAATAATAGAGAAATCCACGTTTTGTTTGGAACGAAATATATATCAACTTATATGTGTATGTAAATTTTTGTAGCATACATTTTAGGTAGATTTCGTATGAAATACTACCTATTGCGGTCGCTCCCTTGTTGGAATTTCTAAAAAAATGTTGCAGATCCACGCCGATCATGACCTCTAGACCCCAAAACTACCATCAGTAAAAGAGTATACATATATGTGTGTGTGTGTGTCCATCTGTCTACATTACTTTTTTATGGTCACGGTAACTTCTATAATTCTGCTCAGATCTTCTCCAAACTGCTGATACATAAAATCGAAGGGTATATAATCTCAGTCACATTTGTTAATGGCAAAATCAGACCAAGGTGGTGGAAATAGGTACGGGTTTTGTGTAAACCGAAAAAACGCCATAACTTCTTAATTAAAGTAGATATCAAATCAGTTTAAAGTTTATATTACTTCTAAAAAATGAGCCAAAAGTTTATGCATGACAGATTTTTTTTAATTAGGTTAAAAATGGGCTCGAATTAAAATTATAAAATGTGTGTGGCACTCGGGGACTGCCCCGGTAAAGCTATTGCATAGCATTTTTTATCAACTTATGCAAAAATACCGCGCCAATGTCTGCCGAAGTCTATCGAAGAATACCGTGCAAAAGTCTGCCGAACCGAAACGTCGTTAGCCGGAGTGTTAAGATTTTTTCTCGTTACAGAATATCTAGATTCGGACGCCGCGCTCAAACCCGCGACAAAAGCTATGCAATAGCTTAATAAATTACCAAACAAAATTTGGTCGCACTACGAAAATTAGATCGCGAGTTATAAGCATTTTAAATTTTTCGACCCTCACGGTGGGGAGGTGGGGGGGTCTCCTGTCACCAAAAATTAACACTGTCTCATAATAAATTACCAAACAAAATTTGGCCTCGCTACGAAAATTAGATCGCGAGTTATAAGCATTTTAAATTTTTCGACCCTCACCGTGGGGGTCTCCTGTCACCAAAAATTAACAATGTCTCATAATAAATTACCAAACAAAATTTGGACCGCGCTACGAACATTAGATCGTGAGTTATAAGCATTTAAAATTTTTCGACCCTCACCGTGGGGGGGGTGGGTCTCCCGTCACCAAAAAGTAACACTGCCTCACTATAAATTACCAAACAAAATTTGACCGCGCTACGAAAATTAGATCGCGAGTTATAAGCATTTTAAATTTTTCGACCCTCACCTTGGGGGGTCTCCTGTCGCCAAAAATTAACACCGTCTCATAATAAATTACGAAACAAAATCTGGCCGCGCTACAAAATTAGATCGCGAGTTATAAGCATTTAAAATTTTTTTACCCTCACCGTGGGGTCTGCTGTCACCAAAAATTAACAATGTCTCATAATAAATTACCAAACAAAATTTGGCCGCGCTACGAAAATTAGATCGCGACTTATAAGCATTTTAAATTTTTCGACCCTCACCGTGGAGGGTCTCCTGTCACCAAAAATTAACAGTCTCATAATAAATTATCAAACAAAATTTGACCGCGCTACGAAAATTAGATCGTGAGTTATAAGCATTTTAAATTTTTCGACCCTCACCGTGGGGGGTCTCCTGTCTCCAAAAATTAACACAACCTCATAATAAATTACCAAACAAAATTTGGCCGCGCTACAAAAATTAGATCGCGAGTTATAAGCATTTTAAATTTTTCGACCCTCACCTTGTGGGGGGGGTCTCTTGTCACCAAAAATTAACACTGTCTCATAATAAATTGCCAAACAAAATCTGGCCGCGCTACAAAAATTAGATCGCGAGTTATAAGCATTTTAAATTTTCCGACCCTCACCTTGGGGGGGGGGGGGTCCCCTGTCACAAAAAATTAACAGTCTCATAATAAATTACCAAACAAAATTTGGCCGCGCTACAAAAATTAGATCGCGAGTTATAAGCATTTTAAATTTTTCGACCCTCATCTTGGGGGGGGGGGGTCTCCTGTCCCCAAAAATTAACACTGCATCATAATAAATTACCAAACAAAATTTGGCCGCGCTACAAGAATTAGATCGCGAGTTATAAGCATTTTAAATTTTTCGATCCTTACCCTGGGGGGGGGGGATCTCCTGTCACCAAAAATTAATACTGTCTCATAATAAATTACTAAACAAAATTTGGCCGCGCTGCGAAAATTAGATCGCGAGTTATAAGCATTTTAATTTTTCGACCCTCACCGTGGGGGTCTCCTGTCGCCAAAAATTAACAATGTCTCATAATAAATCACCAAACAAAATTTGGCCGCGCTACGAAAATTAGATCGCGAGTTATAAGCATTTTAAATTTTTCGATACTCACCGTGGGGGGGTCTCCTGTCACCAAAAGTAACACTGTCTCATAGTAAATTACCAAACAAAATTTGGCCGCGCTACGAAAATTAGATCGCGAGTTATGAGCATTTTAAATTTTTCGATCCTCACCGTGGGGGGGGGGGGGTCTCCTGTCACTAAAAGTAACACTGTCTCATAATAAATAACCAAACGAAATTTGGCCGCGCTATGAAAATTAGATCATAAGAAACATAAGTTTGAGACTTGATATCCTAATATCTGAAAAATACCGCGTCAATGTCTGCCGAAGTCTACCGAAGAATACCGTGCCGAAGTTTGCCGAACTGAAACGTCGTTAGCCGAAGTGTTAGGTTTTTTTCGTTAAGGAAGTGTTAGGTTTTCTCGTTACGGAATTTCTAGATTCGGTCGCTTCGCTCAAAGCCCGCGATAAAAGCTATGCAATAGCTTAATAATATTTTCTACAAGCATAATTTTTTCAAAATTACACCAAATCAAGCAAAAGATAAATCATTTTCCTTATAGAGGTGAGAATACATTCTTTTTACTCAAAAGAAGTTTCATTTCTCCAGCACAATTTATCACTCGTTGCTTAAAATGTAATTCGACAGAATATTCATAGAAAAATTTCAAAAATCTAGACTGTATTTTATGTTGTGCCACAGACATTCAGGCACAAATGCCCTGACCTACTTTCTGAACTTTCATTAATCTTCTGAATGATCCGGAGAAAGAAACAGAAAGAAAATAATACAGAAATCCATGCTTTGTTTGAGATGGAATATATTTCATCGTATATGTGCGTGTAAATGTTTACAGAAAACATTTTTGTGTTATGTATAGTTACAAATATGCGACGAAAACATTATTTTTTAATGAAAGAAGATTTATTTTGATAAATGTGAATTATATACACACATATGTGTGTGTGTTGCGAGACAGATAAATAGACAGATATATAGATAGATAGATAGATGTGTGCGTGTGTGTTATATAAAATTTTTAGTCGCTATATTTCTTAAATTATTCAGTATTTCCTTTCTTTAATAATATCTAACATTTACTATTATTTAAATTTCGCTTAATTTTAAATTTAAATTTCTCTCTTAAGTTTTAGATTTCTTTATTAAATTTGAGGACCCCAGAAGCCAAGGGGTACAAGTGACAAAATTTCGATTTGGAGTAAATTGAGTTTAAAGATAATTGATGTTAAATTGGAACATCAATAACAATTGAGTGAATTGAAATAGGAAATTTCTGCTTGTTGCATTCTGGTCTTTGATTTCTTATTTCAATGACTGTTAAAAAATAAAGTACAATTTTCTTTAAATGTATAATTAATCAATGTTTTTTGTTTTTCGAAAAAAGTGGTTTGCCACTATAACTCAGCAAATAATAAGAAAATCACTTATATTTCTTTACCTGAAATGAAAAAAGATATTTTTAGGTCATCTGTGAACTTAGTTTATTTTTTTCAATTTTGTCACTTATACCCTTTGGCTTCTGGGGGTCCTCATTTATGAGCTAATCTGTTTATCATATTCTGAGAAAAGTTTGTTTTGATGTTCGAATCTTATTAAATATATATATTTTTCAAACTTTTATTTTACGAAACGACTTTCCCGCGTATGCCTTTTCACCCTTCTGTTACATAACAAGACAACACGAAAAAAATAAAAATAAAAAACATTTTTTTGTTATATGATTATACTGAAATAATGTAATTCCACAGAACATTTTAATAAAATAATGCATCATGTACGAAAGTATTAAAATTATAATATTTTTACATATGATGTATTTAAGTATTAAAAGTGTAATATTTTTATATATGGTGTATTAACGTATTAAAATTGAGTTATAATATTTTCTACAAATATAAATTTTACGAAATCACGCCAGAACAGGCAAAAAAAATCATTTATTTTTCTTAAATGCGAGAATATATTCTTTTAACTCAAAATGAAGTTTCATTCCTCCAACACAATTTATCACTAAATGCAGGAAATGCTATTCGACAGAATATTCATAGGAAAATTTCCAAAATCTAGAGAAAATTCAAAATTTTTTATTCTGTGCCTTAGACATTCAGGCAAAAATAATCTAACGTACTTTCTGAACTTTCATTAATCTTCTGAAGGATCCGGAGAAAGAAACAGAAAGAAAATAATACAGAAGCCCATGCTTTGTTTGGGACGAAATATATCGCATCTTATATTTGTATGTAAATTTTGGCAGAATATATATTTGTGTTATACATAGTTACAAATATGTGCTGTAAACATTATTTTTTAATAAGTCAAAATTTATTTCAATAAATATACATATATGTGTGTGTGAGTGTGTGTTAGAGGTCTGCACTGGCCGAAATTTCCGGGCCCGGCCCGAAAGTTAAAATTCCGGCCCGGCCCGAACGAAAGAAATATTGTCCCGACCCGGCCCGGCCCGAAAGTTAAAAATTCGGCCCGAGCCCGGCCCGGCCCGAAAGTTAAAATTTCGGCCCGAGCTCGACCCGGTCCGGAAAAAAGTTTAAAATTCGGCCCGAACCCGGCCCGGCTCGAGTGAATTTCTACAGAACATTGATCTTTAATCTTATGAAAGAGTTCTGACCAAATAAAATTATATTAATCTTTTTTTTCCATGTTTATAATCTCTATTTATGCAGAAGTGCTGTAGGCTGCGATATTTATGCTTTTAAATTAATCTTTGTTTGTTGTATGTAAATGTATTAGTTATCACTAGTATTATTAAACCATACTCCCTGTAATGGAAACAAAAAATCGAAAAAGCGGTATATGGTATAAATTTCCAAAGACGAAATCTCTTTGGAACGAAAAAAAATGCATTCCCTTCTTAACAGGTGTAAATGTTTAATATATTTTTTTCTCCCGTATTGTTGTATTCATTTTGCATGAATGAACATTTTAAAAGAAACTTTCAGTTTTCAGTTTTAAAAAAAATTCCTTCATAATCAATTTTTTTTTTTTTTTTTTTTGTGTGTGTGTGTGTGTATTTAATTCTATTTTAAAACGCCTAATAATCTACGATTCTTTAAAAGGAATAAATTCTAATGTTTAATTGTAGAATAATGACGGCTTAAAAGTATATGCTTTTTTTGCAGAAATTTTTGGACAAAGCCAAATATTACTGATTTATAAAAAGTCAAAAAAGGATTTTCATATAGGAAGATTCAATAGGAACTGATTATTTTGGTCCATGAAAACTAAGAAGAATGGAGTCAGTCTCGGCTTCGTACGGAAAAAAAGTTAGGCCCGGCCCGATACTTCAGCAAAAAAATTAAGGCCCGAGCTCAGCCCGGCCCGAAAAGATTAGTGACTAGGCCCGGCCCGGCCCGAATGCCATCATTGAAAATCGGCCCGTGCAGACCTCTAGTGTGTGTATGCCAGTGCGAGTGCGCGTGATAAAAAAAAATTAGTTGCGATACTCGTTTAATTATTCAACTTTTCGATGTATTCAATATTTCCTTACTTCAATAATGTCTACTTTAACATTTATTAATATTTAAATTCTTATTAATGTAAAACGCGTATATCAATACAATTTTATTCCAAAACTGTAATTTAAGATTTAGACTTCTTCATTAAATTTATAAGCTCTCCTATCTATGTTATTCTGTGTAAAAATAATTTTTATGTTCGAATGTTTAAAAAAAAAAAAAAATTAATTCTGCAGAATTTTTTTTAAATAATGCATCCTGTATACACCCTGTACCAAAAGTTTACACAATCAATAAAATTTCCATCAATATAAAAAGTAATAAAGTACAGTTAAAATTCGTGAGATAGGTAATATATAATTGCAGTTTTGCTGATATAAACATATAAATTATGATAGAAATTTTGAAGTAATAAAACATGCATTACATTGTATAATAATATACTATCCCAAAATTATAGACACAATACAGCATTACATGTCTTCTTTTACTTTTAGTTCACCAAATAAAATAAAATATTTTTATTTTTGTCTGCTTTTGTAAATGCAGAATAATTTTTCCATTGAAATATGGTATACTGTATTTTTAGCACAATAATTTATTGAAACTTTGTGAAATGAAGTGAGTTCAATGTATTGATTTGCTTGTAGTTCGTCAAAGACATTTCCTGCATATTCTGATAAAAATGCCGTATTCTAAAGAAAGTTCTACAGATGAAATTATTAAGATTTTACATTTAAATGTGCAAGGACAAAATCCTGTACAAATATTGAGAACAATAAAGATAACCTTGAGCAGTATTTATAGAGTTTTGAGATCAGGTGGAAAATAGAATACTGGAAAGCAAGTCAGAAAACCTAAAACAACAATGTTACGTGATGATAGAATAGTATTAAATAGGGCTTCAGTTGAGAATTTATCTGTGCGTGAAATTGCATCAATTTCCAGACTTTAAATAGTACTGCACACAGAATAATTAAAGCTTTAAAAAATATTGTTTGCAGGAGAATGAAAGCAGAAGTTGTTTAAAGCAGAGACATAAAAATGCACATCAAGAGTGCGCTAGAAAGCATGTGTCATACGGGAAAAAATGGATTTCTGTCATCGTCAGAAATCCATGCAAAGAAATGGAATTTAGACGACCCTGATGATTATAAATGTTACTGATGTGATCTATGAAAAGAAACCCAGAACTGTTTCAGCAGGCAAGAAGGCGGAAGATCCATAATGACCTCGGGAGGATTTTCTTTCAACGCCCAAACATTTCTAGAATTTATGAGCAGAAAAATGAAATCAAAGGATTATCAGGATATTTTACGTACCAATTTATTGCCAATTATAGATATGCTAGCAGGACCGAACTGTGTTTTCCAACATTATGGGGATTTCATCCATATTTCCACATCAATGAAAACATGGGTTAGGGAAAACAATAGCACATTATTATACTGGCCAGCACATAGTCCAGCTTTGAATCCCATGGAGAACATATGGGGATTATATTTCGTAAAATATGTGAAAATAAAAAGTAATATACATGTGTAAATGATTTAAAAATTGCAATTGACAAAACGTGGTATGATACATCTCCTTCCGTAATGCAATCCTTAGTCAACTCTATAGAATAACGTGTATTTGATGTTATATAGTATCGTGGCAATACAATTCAATATTAAAAGTAAGTTTTTAGTTGCTTTTATAAATGTAAAACCAAAGAAAAAAAATTACAATTGTCTATACTTTTGGGACAGCATTTTATTATATAATTTAATGTATATTTTATCATTACAAACCTTTGATCATTATTTACACATGTATATCAGAAAATAGCTATTATTTATGACCTTTGTCACGAATTTTAATTATACTTCATTACTTTTTATGCTAATGCAAATTTTATTGATTGTCTAAATTTTGGGACAGGGTGTCAATTATAATATATTTATATATGATGTATTGTAGTATTAAAATTAAAATTATGATATATTTATATATGATGTATTGAAGTATTAAAATTAAAATTATTATATATTTATGTATTATGTATTGAAGTATTAAAATTAAAATTATAATATATTTATGTATAATGTACTGAAGTATTAAAATTAAAATTATAATGTTTTCTACAAACATAATTTTTATTAAATCACGACAAATCAACCGAAAGATAAATGTTTTTCTTCATAAAAGTGAAAATACATTCTTTTAACTCAAAATGAGATTTTATTTCTCGAGCACAATTTATCACTAGTTGCATACAATGTTATTCGTCTGAATATTCATAGAAAAATTTCATACTCTAGACTGTTTTTTATTCTGTGCCGTAGACATTCAGGCACAAATGCTTTGACCTACTTTCTTAACTTTCATTAATCTTCTGAATGATCCGGAGAAAGAAATATAAAGAAAATAATACAGAAATCCACGCTTTGTTTTGGACGAAATATCTCATCTTATATGTGTTTATAAATGTTTGCAGCATATATTTTTGTGGTATGCGTAGTATAGAAATGTGTGCTGAAAATATTATTTTTAGTAAAGCAAAACTCTTTTTGATAATCACGCAATATTTATGTGTGTGTGTTATATAAAAAATTTTATTGGCGATATTCATTTAATTATTCTATTTTTTGGCATATCCAATATTTCCCTACTTTAATAATGTCTAACATTTATTAATATTTACATTCTTTTTAATGTAAAATGCGTCTATCAATAAAATCTTATTCCAAATCCTTAGTTTAAAATTTTTGATTTCTTTATTAAATTTATACGATACCCTATCTATCATATTCTGAGTAAAAAAATTAAAGTAATAGCAAGTTCTTTTGGATAGGCCTTCCTCGTTTGTGATAACATACAGGATGACAATTATTGAACTAATTGAAATTTAAAAAATCATAACTCCTGAACGGTTTTCGTGATGAAGTCTATCAAACTTCGTGGTTATCCGCAGGGCATGATGGGTATTAGTCTACGCATGCGCAAGAAATTTATTGTTGCCGGCAATTTTCAAGTGAAAATGATATATTATTGCATACCTAAACGTACTAAACTGGCGTACTTGGGGGACTGAGATTCCGCATTTCGCGATAGAGTCACCTTCAACAGATGACTGTGTACTGTGCAATGTCCACTTACAGAATAATCGATTCCATATACAATGATAGCACGATTACTACTCAACGATACGTTAAAGTTTTGTAAAAAGGTTTCATCCCTATTATCCAAAGAAACTCTAATTTCGACAAGATATGGTTCATGCAAAACGGAACTTGACCCCATCGGCCCAAGAAAGTATTTGATGTCCTGGAGATATAATAGGGACCGCATTCTGGCTCTGGGATACCAAGAGGCCTATGCAATGGGACTCGCTTAGCCGCCATATTCTTCGGATCTAAACACGTGTGACTCATTTTTATGGAGCTACATTAAAAAAATTGTGTACAGAAATAACCGTAAAAAAATCTTGAACTCAAAACTGTCATTTTAGAGGTTATCGGCAGTATAGATATTTCTACACTTCAGCGGGTCATGCAGAATTTTTCTATTTTTCTTTGTCACATCATAGTGAAAGATGGCAGCCATGTCGAGCATGCCATAACGTAAATTTGATTATCTGTAGTGAATTTTACACGTCGATTAAAGTTTGTGCACTCAGTATTTTTTAAATGATTTACGTTTTATTACATGTATTTCAATAATTGTCACCCTGTATATTTAACACTGTGTGCATATATAAATGTTTACGATGTAGTTTTTCATTATATGAATTCCTAGATATGGATAAAGTTTGACGAAAACAAAACTTAGTGTGATGAAATTGCAAAGAAATAAAAAATATACGATGTTCCATTAAGGTTTTTTTTACCATTGTAACATTATTACACAAAAACTTTAAAAAGTAAAAGAATCTTCTATTTTAAGTTATTCAAATAACATTTTCAAACGCATCGTATGAAAAATAATCATTTTTTTCATACATATTATAACAGCGTTTTGTAATTTCAGAAATATAAATAGAGCAAAATTTATCACAAGTTGCATGATATTATTGGACGCAGTAATGACAGTGCAACCGAAAGATCTAGACTTTCTTTTATTTTGCGCAACATTCATAAACAACAAAAAAAAAACCGTATTACCTATTTTTATTAGTGTAAATTATCATACTAACTATCCAAATAAAAACTAGTATGTTGTGGCCATCACAAAACTTTCTTCTATCCTGTTGTGAGTCTATCCTGTTTCTTCCTCCTGTTGTGAGATTTATACCAAAATGTAATCAGCGTCTAATTATGTTATATATTATAGTGTACCAGAATCTGAAATTTCATGAAGTTCTCTGCATTAGTTCTTGAGATATAGCTATCGCAAAAAACGTGCAAGATGTAGCATGGCAGCGCCACCTATTGGGCAATTCACACAAAACCCTAATCAGCGTCCATATATCTCAAGGTCTCCCGGAATCTGAAGTTTGGTTAAATTCTGTGAATTAGTTCTTGAGATATAGCTATCGTGAAAATCATGAAAAACGTAGCATAGCAGCGCCACCTGTTGTGAGGTTTATACCAAAATGTAATCGGCGTCTAATTATGTTATATATTCTAGTGTAACAGAATCTGAAATTTGATGAAGTTCTCTGCATTAGTTCTTGAGATATAGCTATCGCAAAAATCGTGCAGAATGTAGCATAGCAGCGCCACCTATAGGGCAGTTCACATGAAAGCCTTATCGGCGACTATGTATCTGAAGGTATCGTGGAATCTGAAGTTTGGTGAAATTCTGTGCATTAGTTCTTGAGATATAGCTATCATGAAAATCATGAAAAACGTAGTATAGCAGCGCCACCTGCTGGCCAATTTTCACCAAAAACCAATAGGCACTAATTCATATCAAGGTCTAACTGAATATAAAATTTTATTAAATTTCGAGCATTAGTTCTTGAGATAGAGCGCCCACAAATTTTTTGTCACATACAGACAGACACACAGACAGACAGACAGACAGACAGACAGACAGACAGACGGACAGACTCACAGACAGACATTTTCTAAAAATAGTCAAAACGTGTTCAGGACCTCCTAAAACGTATAAATCCGTCGAAAACCGGAAGTCGAAAATTTTCATGAATCCAATACTTTCTCCTTGTAAAGATAGAAGAAAGTAAAAAAATAATAGCAAATAGCTCTGATATAGAGTATTGTTTGTGATCTTATTTTATAAGTTTAATATTTGTTGTTTAGGAATGATTTTTTTTAAACTTGCTGTTCGATCCGTCTGTACGTGTTCTAATTCACGTAAATATATTCTGATTTTCAATTACTTTATATAAATTATTGAAGCTTACCATTGAAGTTCTCCATTAAAAATGAAGTGTACTGCATTTTATAGTTTGTTTACAGGGCAACTCAGGAGGATTGCATTACATCGCTGCCTGTAGGGGAAAAATCTTTTAATGCATTTCAATCGCTATATATAATTTCAAGTGAACTGCAATATTCCGTTTATTGAATATTGTGTGATTTTCACTTATACTTTGTGACTTTTATTTACAGCGACATACAAATGAATTCGCCAACTGTACTGTGGTTCAGAGTTTTTGAGCTTACATAGATACGTGCACGGATTTTAAAAGGGTAGATTTCTTTTTGCTTTTTAGGAGTAAAAATATGTTATCACTTTTAAAAATATTTTTAACAATAAATTTTTATCATGTCTTATAGTATGCAAAGAAAACATATAGAAATTTTACAAAACTATCACGTAAAACACAGTTTTGTTGTAGATTTTCCTAACATTATTTGTTATTATATTTTTACGAAGATAAATTCGTCGATTTTCATGATTTTACTAGACCCTCCTTTCTGCCACTTTCTAACATAGTTGAAATGTGTTTACGACTTCACTCTGTAGCCGGATGCCGAGTGCCTGGTCTGCTGTCTGACCGTGTTTTAACCCGAGTAAATATAGTCGGATTCCCGAGAAATTAATAGATGTCATCGAGATTTGCCATAGTATGTTACACATTAAAAATGAGGCATATAACAACCATAGCTCAATCACAGGAGCACTCAAAAGGAGTTTTTACATTACAGTCTAAGAGAAAAAATCATTTGCAGTGTATTACAATAGTGTTGCATAATTTTAAATGCAATGAAGTTTACATACATTGTTAAGGTGCACAAGAACGTGTTTATTATTCGAATATGTTAAGTGTAGTACTTGTAGTACGCGAACAGGTAATTCAAAATTATTTCATTATATTATGATCAATGAAGAAAAATTATTTGCGGAGTACTTTATTGATTTTACACTGTTACAAAAATAATGAAATTGATATTAATTTCTGAAATGCACTAAAACAGGATTTCTGTAGAAAACTAAGTATAAAACATTTAACATTCATTTACATCGTCGCAGAAAAGAAATCAGTAATATAATAGTTTACGGGGTAAAAACATTGCCAGCGTATTTTAATTGTGTTGCGCTATTTCAAACATGAAGAAATTGATATACATTAAGACTATGTCTGCAGTTGAATAGGATTTGCATCACATTTATTGTTCATTTACAGGGACACATGAAAGATTTCGGATACAATATCGTATCCGAAGTATGCTCTATTAGAAATAATTGTTGAAGAGCGTTTTCATTTATGGTATGCATTTTAATGATAACTAATTTTTTGCATAATATGTCGTAGGATTAAAATATATAGACTAAATACGGGACTACACAATAAAATTCGTAAGTTGTACTGAGAATGAGCGTGAATTTATTAAGGTATTTTTAATTTGAGTTATGCATTTTCAAATTCAACTACATTTATTATAATAAGAAATATTGGTAAAATTTAAATAAAAAAATTTACTATGCAAAAAACTTTATTAATAGGCACCTGTGCAATACTTATTCCCAAAAATGTGAATTCAATAACTTTAATCGCGTTTTTGCTTGAATAATTTAAGCTAAATGTGCGGCACGTATAAAATTCTGCACGTAATATACAGGACTGTACAAAATAATCCAAGCACTTTCCTGTCTATTATTAAAAATTACTAAAGGTGAATTTTAATCTTCGTTATACTTCTTCCAACTAAACTAAGTTTTAGCATTGTGTTTGGAATATTTACAAACATATAGATCATATACATACCGCGCAAAAGAACGGCCCGTGAAGTTACGTATTTTGGAAGTGTTGGATTTTTTTTATTAGGGTAATATCCCCAGTAATTGGCATGCACCAGTGATTGGCACATCCTACAACCACGTCCTAAAATAAGATTTATATCCAGCCTTTTAAAAATGCAAGACCATGTACCAGTTATGTGCTCATTTACCTTAAATATTATAACTTTGATTTATGCTACTAGATGACAATAGGGCCTAGGAAAGAGAAACAATTATGGCTTGTATCAAATTAGCCATTTTTGTTGCAAATGCTTCTTCTTTGGCTTAAGGAAGGCATGCTTTTCAATTCATTATTATCTTATTTATAACAAATTTTAAATTTTAATTGACAACAGTTTTGTTTAGTTAAAAAGGGTTACTTTAATTGTATAAAAGTATTTTCGACACAAATATTTGTATTTCTGAATTAATGATAGATGCCAATTAATGGTGCTTTAATTTTGCTAGTTCCAAGTAATTGGCACCTATTCCAATTACAAGGAATTCACAAGTAATTTGAGATTAAATCACTTATTTTGGAAGTACTTTTAAAGTTATAGACTAATTTTGTTTATCATTTGTTTTTATTTGAAAATATGAAATATTATCAATAACTGGAATCTATTAAAGCTTCATATGACAATTACTGGGGACAGCATGACAATTACTGGGTAGTAATATAAGTATATTGTATTGTTTTAAAGTGTTCACATTTCAGACTAATATGCTGATGTCTTACTCTAAAAACCTGAAAATGGCATCTTCATCTACAGTAAATTCATTTAAAGCGATTGAACCCAATGCAAAATGTAAAGTTTTTTTTTTATATAAACATGTGCCAATTACTGGATCACAAGTTGTCATACACTGGTGCTCTAGGTGTCAATTACGGGTGATTTCAGCAACTTTTTATAAATATATTATAAAAATACTTTTTCAAATTTTTTTGCTTTTAGTCGGCAAAATAGATACACAGATATGCATTCTTCGATTTAAAAATATTTTCAAGTAAATATCTTATTTCTTTGTAATGAAAATTGAAGTAAGATTAAAGACAAATTCTTAGAGTGACAATTACTGGGGATGTTACCCTATTTATTTATAATGCATGATTTTTCTTTCTTTGATATAAAATTCTGAAAGGCACTACAACACGATATCTGCAGAACATGGGCTGCGTCACAGTTGTTGTACGGTATAAGTGGTTGCAGCTTCATTTTCGCGATTGTTCATACTATTAGTCATTACCCTTTTATTTGTCTGAGTTTTTTTCAAGTTCCCTATGAATAAGAACTTCTATATTACCTCCTATAAAATGTAATAAAAATGCATGTTCATTATATATGTTTTAAAATATCGTTAATGAAATGTTCTGATTAGTTAATGCGGTTATCTTTTTTTAAAAGTACGTGAACGACGTCACGGGTGACAGCTAGTTAATAAATATATTTGCTTTTAAGTATAACCGTATTTTCTTTTGCAATTATTAAAATAAAATAAAAATTGTTCTGATATAACTTTAAAAAATTTATGATGGATATTTATTAAAAAATCTAAATGTAAAACCTATGCTTTTAATAATCTTTTATCCTGAATTCGTATAAAGAATAAGTGTCATTTAGATACTTCTTTAATATAAAAATCATTAGAGAATTGATTCTTTTTTTCTAATTTAAGGGTATTCTTACAAATTACAGCAATTTAGAGTGCCATTGTAAACAGACAGAAACAATAAATAGATAAAATAATATAAAAATATAATAAATCCGAAAATGACAAATTTCTAATTTTTTCTCTTAATTATTTTGATTACAAAATATTTTCTAAACTGCTTCTATTTTTAAATAATGGTTAATAAATTACATTACTGAAAAAAATTTAATAATTAAAACAACATCATAAATAAATAATTTATATTCCAATGTTACAATTACAATATATAGAGAAAAAGAGAAAGTGAGAGATGGGAGGGGATTATATCTTATTGCAATATATCGATATAAATAAATTTAAATGATTTATAGAGCTATATTTTTTACTTAATATTAGTAGAATAAATATACTTTAACATAGTTATTATATATAAAAAGAAAAACAGTAAATAAAAGAATGTTACACTCCAGAATATACAATAAATTTCATTTGGTATTTAAATCATTTCAACATTGCTTAGAAATTCTTTGAACAGATAGAAAGTGAGAAGCAAAACCAATATCTGTCGACAGTGCAACCAAAATAAATGCTCATATTATTCAGGAAAAAGCAAAACAATTTCCGAAAGAAGTAATTTACACACCTCAGAGACTTCGGAATATAAATCGGAAGTCATCAGATGTCTCGAATGAAACAGAATTACACTTTGTAAGGGATTGCGTAAAGTAGTAAGCAAATTCTTGTATAGTTATTTTGTGATTTATTTTAAAATATATTTGATTTTCTGCATAATCATATTTTCTTTTGTAAAGTTATGTAAATTAAAATAAGTATTTTTTTTCTTATAGTATTACGATGAAAAATTTATTGTAGATATTTATTAAAATATGGAAATTTCTTTTTTAAATAATCTTATATATGGGATTAGTATAAATATTGAATGTAATCAAAATATATCTTTAATATAAAAATCATAAGAAAAATTGATTTTCGAATTTTTTTTATTTAATAGAATTATTACGAGTAACACTAACTTAAAATAGCTATTGCAAACAGACTGGAAAAATTAATAGATAAAATAATATAAAAATATGACATTTTTGTACATTCACAAAATTTGAGGTCACAAATAACTCGCAAATGTGTACGGATTCCGGAAATCGTTTTCTGACAGATCGCTAATTTATGATTTTTGAAGTCTGATTCGGCAAAGACACAAATATATCAGTTTTAGATGTTTTTAATCGTTTCTAAAAATAAACTATTTGTGGGGTTATGCAAAACCGCAATGACTAGTAATTAGCTTACTGCAAGAAGAGGAAAATTCGATCTATGCAAATACGCTTTACGCGTTATTAGATTTGTCAAATAAAAGTGAGCCTGTGTAGTCAGAGCTGTCATTTTTACGAACTGAAGATGTCTGTAAACATGCAAGACTGTGTTTTTCTCTTAAAATCTTATTAGTGCTTATAATTCTAATACTATATCAATAAACAACGTATTTTGAAAAAGTATCATTCAGTAAGAGGAATACACAGACGACCTGTGAACCGCAAGATTTGAGGAAAATGATAGTAAAGTTTGAAGACACGTGTTTGTTATCTGTTGCACCTGGGATGGAAATAAAATCTACTTTTAAGGAAACCGTGAGGTTGTTGCATTGTTAGCAGTGGATAGAACAACAAAGTAAAGCACACACGATTCGTGCTGTTGCACGTTGAATGGACGTAACATGGAGTACGGTGTACGAAACTGTCGTAAAGTCAGTAATATCAATATGATGTTAGACATGCTCTTCTCATATGCTCAAGAATTTAATGATTCTACATAATGATCCTACTGCAAGAGAAGTTTTCGTTTTGGAATTTTTTGCACGGATGAGAATGGACGAACATTATCATGGAACATTTTGTGGTAAGATGAGGTTTGTTTTTATCTAAATGGCGATCTCAATACCCTCAACTGAAGGATTTAATTCCAACAAATCCCTCATGCTATGTATCCAATTCCATTGCACTCTCCTTAAATCAACGTTTAGTGTGGTATGACAAGCTTCAGAATTGGACCATTTTTAATTGAAGGGCTTTTCATCTGCAGCTGGACCAATGTACTGTGACTGTAGCTCACATAACGCCAGTGTTAAAATGTCCCATCATATCTCAACTTCAGCAACATCGCATTTTACATTTCACGATTTTAATGCAAGAAAAGGCTCCACAACACATTGGTACATGCCCGTCAACACAGTTACTTAACCAACATTCACGAATGAACGGATTATAGTCCCTTCAACGGATTTCCCCTTCATGGCCAACCTGGTCCTCAGATTTGAACCCCTATGACTCTTCCTAAGGGGTTATCCCAAAAACCCTAGTTGCGGTGATAATCTAAACAATCGCGGAATTGAAAAATATGATTTCACTTGTTTTCGGAAAATGGTGGATGCTACATTGAACATGCTTTATAACAAGCTTCGAAAGCGATAAAACACAGTTTAAACCAACATCATCTTTGTGCCTTATTTATTTACAACAATATTGCTTATAGCGCCATTCCTCCCTTAGTGTTATTACTATGTTATTTCCATTTTTTTGGTTGGAAATGCATTCTAAGGACCTCCTTTAAACTTTTACCATAATTTATAAAATTTGATACAGTAGTTTTTGTTTTATGACCGTTTCAAAGTGGAATTTTAATTATAACCACTCTCTATTTTGTTTATTGAATAGTTGATGCAGAATCTGGTAAAATATGCTCTACGAGCACATGAATTTTCTATGATATTAACAATTCGGAATATTTTTGAAATTATAAGACATAAATGCATGTTGCTGGTTTTTGTCTTTAATCTTACAATAATCCTACGGATAATGCGCAATTTAAGTATGTTTATCATCTTCTCCATAAGAAGAAGTGAATAAGTAAAGAGAATGGAATTAAAACAATCAACAGTAAAGATACTGACTGCATTAAAAATGGGATATTTACGAAGAAATGTATGTTTGAGTCAATATTATGGGTTCGTATTACAAAATTTGTGCAACGTTAAGTTTACTTGTTCAAAACAGTATGAAAAATGTGATAGAGAAGTCATTCATATTAATGGAAGATCATTTATTTAACAAATATTCCACTTTCTGTATTTTAGTATTGATTTAAAAAATAATTGGTTTTTATCCTTTTTTGTATTATTGTAAGAAAAAATTACAATGTGTGGAATAACATTTCTATTAATAAGACTCTTTTTCCAATATTTATTGTGACTATCGCCCCACATTTTGAACAAAGCTCACATTGCAAAAACACATAACGCATAGTGTAATTTCGGTCATGCAATAAAAAAGTGAAGCATCTTAAAAATTCATTGTATGTATTTTTACTCTAACAATTCAGATTTAAATATCCTTTGCAGCAGAATGAGTGTGATAAATGCTTTGCTGAGGAAAATAGTTAGTCTATGATGTACGTTAGATTGCTATGATGTAGGTTAGATTGCTACCATAGAAAATTCGTGGATAAATTGTGTGAGAAAATAATTTTACTCAATATATTATGACTTTTTTGCATCTTGAACCTTAAGGGTTTGACTATTTTATGTATTCTAAATGCTATTCTTTCATGTTACAGTAGAAAAACATAATTCTTCAATTGCCTTTCCAGTGATATATCAGGATCTCACAAGGCAAGAGGTGAAACTGACAAAATTGAAAACAATTAACTAAGTGCACAGACTACATCGAAACATGCTTTCTTTTTTTCAGGTAAAGAAATATAAGAAATTTTCTAATTATATGCTATGATCTAGAGATAAACCACTTTTGCCGAATAATAATCAATATTGATAAAATTAAAATTTAAAGTTTTTTTTCTTTTATCAGTTATTGAAATAAGAGTTCAAAGCCAAGAATGAAACAAGCAATACTTTCCCATTTCAATTCAGTCAATTATTATTGATGTTCAAATTTAATATCAGTTATCTGTAAACTCAATTCACTCCAAATTTTTATCACTTGTGTCCCCTGGCTTCTGAGGTTTAAATGTCGTATTTTTGAGATGTGCTATCCCTCTTCTAGGTTACATATGTCAATAAATGCAACGTATACTAAAGCTTCTGATAAGAAATATGATGGAAAATATTAACCATCAATATCAGTAATAAAATTAATTCAGATTATTAAAGATACACATCTGAATACGCACAATTATGTAACATTTTCCCAAATACACTGAAAACTTTCAATGATATTTGTCTCTTCATAGAAATTGCTTAGAAATTCTTAGAATAAAGATATAGTGGGCAGAAATCATAAATAATTTAATAATAGTCGAAGCGTAGCCTAAGGAATTGTCAATATAAATCCAGAAAAATCAGAAAATTGCCGAAAGAGATAATTTGTCTACGAACTGACTTGGAAACATTATTCGGATCTCATCCGAAGCTGCTAAATTACATCTTATAAGATATTGCGCAAAGCATGAACCAAATATAAAATTATTTTCTCTCCATAAAATTATTTTCTCTTTCTGTTTGCAAAGCAATAAAATAGCAGTTGCTTCGAAATCTTTATTTATAAAAACGGTGTTTTATTTATTTATTTATATATTTATTTATTTTAAGAAAGCGAAAACATTTTTCTATATTAATTCATACTTTACTTTTGTCACCGTTTTAGAAGAAAAACGCTTTTATTGATGAAATGTTCCCGAACTTCCAATAAAGCACCGTCAACAAATTGAAAAGAAAGAATAACTTTTGGATAACTATGTCAAAACTAATGTAGCAAAACCGTTCGAACTGTTGATTACGATTAAGTGGTTTATTGTAATAAAATGTGTTCATTTTTATTCGTATAGCATGCATGCTCCTCGTGAAATTCAAGTTTTTATAAAAACAGTGGCAAGTTTTTCCAAATTTTTTGCTTATCATTTCCAGACTTCTTGATATAAAATATTGTACTTATCCAAAAATATGATAAACAACATTATACATAATACCCTGTAATCAGAATAAAAATTGTTTTAAAAATAAGTAGGTATACTAAATATTTTTTCATTGCGCATGCGTCAACGCTATCAAAATTGCATTTGTATATTGTGTTAGCTAAATGTATAGAGTCTGTAAATGTATGTTTTTGTGAAAGTCTCAAAACCATAGCTTGAAAATTTTGAAAGTTATCGTCTATAGAATGCGATTAAAACCAGTTGAAGCAAAATGATGAGGGGCTGTATCCAGTTATCTATTTATTAGTGTCAAAATAGAATACACAATATGGTACGTACTACTATATTTGGATACGACCCCCCATTTTTTCTCTTCATTTTGAGAACAATGGGTTTTGAGATTATTCTATAGACGATCACTTTCAGAATTTTCAAGCTATGTTGTTAGAACTTCTTACAAAAGTTGTTCTATACATGAAGCTAACACAAAAGGCAAATGAAATTTCGATAGAGTTGACGCATGCGCAATGAAAAATTATTTAGTAAACCTGCTCATTTTTAATACCATTTTTATTATGTTTTAATTCTGATTAAAGGGTATTGTGCAAAATGTTGTGTCATAGTTTCTGAATAGAACATTATCTTATATTCAGAACTCTGCATATTATAAGCAAAAAACTTGGAAAAATTTAGGGCTGTTTTTATAAAAATCATAATTTCTCTACGAGTATACATGTTATCCGTATAAAAATGAACACAATAAACCAATTAATCGTAATCTGCAGTTTCAAGATAGTGCCTTATGTATTTTTATAGATATTTTACAAAATGTCTAAAATCGGAAGTGGCCGGTCGCCTTTGGCCATATAGTGTATATACAAATGTATATATTTCTTTTTGACGGAATTAACCATGCAAAAACAATATTCAAAATTACAATTTTATTGTTTTCTAAAATATGATTGTTACTACAATTTTTTACAGGGCTTCTATATAAATGTTAATAACTTTTTTGTTAAAAGAAATATCAAGTAATTTTAGTATCATTTCACCCAATTTTGACTTTTTAATACATACTCGGATTAATTACGTACATCTCTCAACAGCTAAATAAGACAGTTGGTTGAGCGCCAAACTTGTACATTTTCGCTTTTGGAACTTTGTGTGTTTGATATCTCAACCAGACTTTATTTCCGTTACAAATTGAGTCTTATAAAATACTTGCTTCAATGTTTGTAAATTTAGAAATTAATTTACCAGATTGTTTATATATATATATATATATATTTAATTACGACATTACACTAAAGACTTACACCTAATCTTCACAAAAATTTAAAAACAAAATGCCATGCTCACTCGGTCTGCAGCGGAGACTGTTAAAATTTCAACACGATTAAACATACACAATCTAAACCCACACTGTATATTTTCAACAGTGTACATATTTTGCTACAAACCTCCTGCAAATCTACGTAATTGATAAATACTAATATCCACGAAAACAGTTTTTTATTATCGAAAACAATTTTTCTAATTCCAAAAAAATTCCAAAATTTCTAATCCCGATTTCAAAAATAAATATTTTTTCTAAATTAAAAAAAAAAAAATAAAAAAAAAATTGAAAATTTATAAATTTTTTAAATTGCTAAGCATTAGAAAAGATGAAGTTAAAGTAACATATTTTAATTTTATGCAGCACATTTTAATTGATTTTGTTGAGAAGAAAAGCGACTTCTTTGTATAGAAATCTATGAACAAATGTAAAAAAATAATTTTGCCATTTCTCGATATCAGATTATGTGTTTTCTTTTTACTTATCATTAGATCGATAAAACTGCCATAAAAATGAAATTTCTCTGTGAATAATGAAATATATATATGTGCACGCAATATCATGTTATTATTTACATTTAACATAAATTTAAATAATTAAATATAAATATATATCTATATATATTGTATTAAAATAGCAAATAAAGCACAAATGTTTAAAGATAGAAAACCAATGATTATAAATGCACAAATAAAGTATGAGAATTTAGCAGCAAATAGCTATTTCGAATCTACTATCGAGATTCTTCATCAGTGCAAAACTCAGCGAGATAAAAAATAGCAAAACTGAGCAAAGAGACAGAGAGACGCAGGCTTATATACCCGCTATGGGAACAATCCCGCCTAAAGAAAAGCAACCAATGAGAAGAAAGCAGCTAAAACAACTGGGAGGACAAGTAGCGACATCTATCGGAGAACAAGGAAAACAAAAACTAAAAAACAAGTGGAAAAAAATATTAAATTACAGATTTCCAAATACTTGGAAAATAAGGAGTACTAGATAAATCATTGACTAAGGAGTGAGAATTTTTTATGATGTGATAAGCTTCCCAAAAATCAACATTAAGAATGGAAGGACATTTATGGATGATGGTGGCTGAAGAAAAGTTAAACTTATGTTGTGAAGACTAACAATGTTGAGCAATAGAGGAACGTTTAAGCTCTTGATTTTTGACATACCTTTTATGTTCCATTAAACGAAATCTGAGAGCACGTTTAGTCTGACCAATATAAGAAAGACCACATTGGCAAAAAATTTGGTAAATACCCCAGTTATCTAAGCGATCAATGGGGTGCTTAAGATTTGAAAAAGCAATTTTATTAATAGAATAATTCTCATTAGAATCTCTCATCCTCACAGATATTCTTCTCACCCTCCTAACAAGAAAGTTGCGACTTTTAAAACTCTTGTTTTCCGGGCTTCCAATATTTGTTCTACTCCTCAGTTACTCAGTGATGAACTTAATTATCTAAAAATTATTGCTGTTGATCGTGGTTATTCCCCTAATATTATAGATTCAATTCATAGAAAATTGACAAAATCCACCCAATCTGAAAGAAAAAACTTTAATTCGAACTCCAATGATTTGGTTGTTTTGCCTTTTTTCCCCAAAATCAGTCAGCAAGTTGCTAAAATTTTAAAAAGGTTCGATTTCAATGTTATTTTTTCTCCTGTTAATAAAATTGCTTTTTCAAATCTTAAACACCCCCATTGATCGCTTAGGTAACTGGGGTATTTACCAAATTTCTTGCCAATGTGGTCTTTCTTATATTGGTCAGACTAAACGTGCTCTCAGATTTCGTTTAATGGAACATAAAAGGTATGTCAAAAATCAAGAGCTTAAACGTTCCTCTATTGCTCAACATTGTTGGTCTTCACAACATAAGTTTAACTTTTCTTCAGCCACCATCATCCATAAATGTCCTTCCATTCTTGATCTTGATTTTTGGGAAGCTTATCACATCATAAAAAATTCTCACTCCTTAGTCAATGACTTATCTAGTACTCCTTATTTTCCAAGTATTTGGAAATCTGTAATTTAATACTTTTTTTTCCACTTGCTTTTTAGTTTTTTCCCTTGTTCTCGATAGATGTCGCTACTTGTCCTCCCAGTTGGTTTTGGTTGCTTTCTTCTCATTGGTTGCTTTTCTTTAGGCGGGATTGTTCCCATAGCGCGTATATAAGCCTGCGTCTCTCTGTCTCTTTGCTCAGTTTTGCTATTTTTTAGCTCGCTGAGTTTTGCACTGATGAAGAATCTCGATAGTAGATTCGAAATAGCTATTTGCTGCTACCTTCTCATACTTTATTTGTGCATTTATAATTATTGGTTTTCTATCTTTAAATATATATATTGTAGTTCGAAAGTAATTAATCATTTTTTTGTCTCGAGAGTGGGGAAGTCTAGTCGGAATATCGAATTCACGAAGTTCCGATCGTGAAAATTTACAATTCTGGTGGTGTGCCACTGTACCATTTGACTGCCCAGGAATGTGCATTATTTATCTGACTATGCACTAATTCATCCAAATTGGGAGACTTTGGGGCTTTTTTTCAGACCCCCTTGTATATTGTTCTTTATTCCTGTGATACGTTTATCTACAAACTCTACTCTATCTTTGAACAAGGGGTCGCCGGATTCTTTTGCCCCACACCAGGTTCACTCCGCAACATTGGTCACGCGTTTCTGAAAAAGTCTAAGCCTTATTGTACTGTGCATTAGGCTTCAGTTGTTTATATGTCAGAGATTGGAATGTTCCAAACTTTTCGAAAACTATAAAATGCATTTAACACGTTTTATTTTTTTTACATTTTTGTAGTACACTTCTGTCATTGCGTTAAATTGAAACTTTTTAATGAAATCTGTACAGTATTAATACAATATGCGTTTGGCATCAATGAAAAAGTCGGGAATTGCACATCAAACGTAGCAAATGATGATGATTCGTGCTATAACGAATTTTTCAAAATATACAGTACTTCGGATCCAATACAGAATCTAAAACCTGTTGTGTGTGCTTGTAAATACTAACTGCTTTCTATTATACAAGTATTAACTTGTAGCAAATCTCAACAACATATATCAGTTTCATAAAGTGTGAAATATTTCAATATAATTAAAACGCACCCCAAACAATTTTCCCCTTATACTATTATTTAATGGAATACTTTTGGATGGCCCTGTATATTAATTTGAAAACATTCTTTGTACCACAGATTGTAAAGAATGTATATTTTAGTATATATTTCATAGATGCAAATTAATTGTTTATGTTCGATAGAGTTTAACATCATTGAAGTGCGCTTGAAATTTTTTTTCCATTGACCGTAATATAACGGAATAATTTTGATTGTCTCAGTAATTGAACAATTCAACTGCTTATCATAAAGTTTTAAATGACTCGACAAAATCTATGAAATAATTATGTACTTTAAATTTCAAATTATTCGGTTGGATAGTTTCTGCGTTATATGCGACCAGACAGACAGATGAAGACAGACAGACGGACGGACAGAACGACGATGATACATGCTATGTATTTACACAATTACGAACGCACCTAAAAACTAGTCGTTGGAGGCCACCGTAATACTTATCCATCATTTATATGCATATGAAAATAAAATATGTGAAAACTATTTATACAATGTATTTCAATTCCAAAACTAAATTTAAATGTTGTTAATACACATAGTAATATTCTATTAATGAATTGCTGATGCACCAATTTCAACAAATTATATAAAACGCCAAACTACTCAAGAAGTACCAAACTACGTAAAAGAAACGTCCTTATAACTCCAAAAATAATAATCATATTAACTAACAGTTTGCTGCTTCGGATTAAACGTCTCATTTTCAATTAAAATATACCTCTGAATTGAAATTTGAATGAAATGCAGGATCATGAAAAATAAAAAAAATTGGAAAACAGGATTACAAATATCTCGACAACTAATAATCCGATCGACTTCGTTCTTTATGCAAAATTTGTATTTTTTTATTGCCTTTTACATGCATTCCTTAACATAAAAAAATTCGAAAATTTTTATATACCTTTCATCGGAACGAATTTTTCGAGAATTCGGAAAAAATAGTTCCGGATAATCGAGGTTGCTGATATTCAATAGGCTTCGTCCCATTCTTACATACTAAGTACATACAAAATTTCAAGTCTCTATCTCAGTTTGTTCGTGAGATAGAGCGTTTACAGACAGACAGACAGACGGACGGCAAATTTTTTCTTCTAAAAATATGTTTTTCGAAATCTCCAGTGTCTAAAACGTGTAAATCCGTCAAAAATTTTTTTTCGATTTTCAAAACGATTGCAAGACTTACCCTATATTACGTAAGTAATACATAACTGTGTTACAAAAGATATTACATTTCAAAATTTTTATCTAGACCTTAACTTAAAAAGACTAATGTTCAAAGTTCCCCTGGCAAAGAAAATGCGATTTATGTTATATTCATATATGTCCGTTACAATTTCGAAATTTTCGTGTGGTAATGATAGTAAATCCTCCACTTTCATTTACCATTTGTAAAAAACTAGAACTAAAGAGTTCATTTTTTTAAATCGCATTTCTTTTTTCAATTTCTTTGTAAGATGTGACAATAGGAAACAAACATTTTTTAGTTACTGTAACTATTAGATTACTGTAATAAATAAATATTTATTTTCTTTGTCATTCTGATGTATTAAGCAATCTTTGTTCTGTTTTATTTATTTTATTTATTGAGATATAGCAACATGAAATAAAACATATCAGATTTGAAAATCCAAGACATTGTGCTTTTTTAATTTAAAAACTCAGTTGTTAATTGCTCTGTTATTCATTTTTAGGGTTTCGTTCATCTGACGAAGCTCTATTCTTCTCTGTCTTCTGTCTGTCCGTCTGTCACAAATTCTATACACAAAAATTGTATACGTCAGAATTTTCAAATTTTGTTAACTTACAACAGATTACCTCTTGCCACACGCCAAATCATACATTTTTTTAAAAAGCTCGTTATTTCAATTGAATAAATTTTATCAATGATATTCGTTCATTTTGTGCATTACATTTTTAAACAGAACCCTAATTTACACGCTTTTCGTGTGGACATCAAAGCTTGGAAGTAAAATGCTTCGCTAATAAACAGGTTAGTTCGATACCTGGTGCTGAAGGTTGTAATTTTTATATTAAGACAAATTTAATTAAAAGAAATTTATTTTTATTTGCCAGTTTAAGGTTTGCATTATTACGGTTTCATTCATCTAACATTCATATTTTTTCGAATTCATTTTTTTCTATTTTAAAAATATTTTAAATAATTAATGATTCAGCATTTTAAGTTTTATTTTAAAATTATTTTCGTTTTCAGTAATTTAAAATTTTATTTATATGCTTGTTACATATTTTTAATTTCTTATTTTCAATAAAATTCCGAATTTTTTATTTTATTTAAAAATTTGATATATACATATTAATTTTCATTAAAATAAATAATTTCCTTTTATAATTATTGTAAAATTAAATTTGTTGATGCTACCTATGTAAATATTTAATAACTATAAATTAACAATTTTGATTTATTAATTAAAGGATAAGTTATTTGTAAGGAATATTAAACGAAACTCTCGGTGCGAATTGCGATCACACTTGATTCTTGACAATAATTGTTTGAAAATCACTGGTTGTAACATTTCGTACAGAAAATCTATCTAGCATACTTCGCAAGTTCGGATAGTACTAAACAACATATAATCAAAACGCGGGAGAAAATTTGCTTATAATTAAGCAAAATAAAACTAAATTTGACGTTTGGTTGATTCTGTATGATTTTTTTTTAACAGGCAGAGAGCATGTCTCGAAAAGACAACAAAATGTGACATAACAGCGCTAACTTAAGGCCGATATTCACGAAAATTTTATGCAAATCTCAGTTTATTTAAACTGCAAAAATGCGAGAAGATTGCACAAAATTTTATACTAATTCTCTGAGCGTCTTGCGGATGAGTAAAATGATATTTTATTTTTCTGTGCATTTTGTTTTAAATGCTCAGAAATAGTAACTTATTACACTATTCACTTGAAAATGACGTCACATTATTGATAAAACTAGATTTTCTTTTTCATACAAGTTAGTATTTCAAATAATTGTTACACATGTTAATACTTTAGTGTTATTACCTATTTATTACATCTATTTTGATTTCCATCTTATATTTCTGGTGATTTTGAATAATCGAAGTAAAAATGAGTTGATCTCAATCTTCATTGGTTATAAAATCTATTTTTCGTTATTCGGTTGTACATCAGATATTTGAGAATCACGGGGTTAGCTGGATGCAAATTGTCCATGTCTGCATGACTAGCTTATATACAATAGAACTAAAAAAATCGAGAAGAATCACTTTTGCAGCACCCCCTGTATTTGTTACCAACTTCAAGTGGAATCCATTCACTATAGCAAATAACACATGATATTTAGGTCAGTTCTATGCATAACTTGTTACACTTTTCGATGGTACAATGGCGACACACTGAAAGACAAACAGCCTTTTTGAATAAACATGTTTCCTGGAGACACGTATAACCCCCCCCCCCCCCAAAAAAAAAACGTTTAAATTCATCGAAAAGCGGAAAATGGAAAAAATTTCGATTGCAATACTTTCTTCTTTAACAGATAGAAGAATATAACAAGTTGGTAATAAGTAACAAGTCGTACAGCGTACCAAATTAGGTGGGTTCGTACGATAAAGAAGTTATAAAAATATCACTCTCGTATATCAATCTCATAAAATTGCAAATAGTTAATTACATTTAAAACGCGCGCCAAACAATGTTCTCCCTACACCATACTGGAATACTTTTGTGCGGCCTTGTAAATCAATAACAAATGTTCTTTACACCCCAAATTGTACAAAATGTATATTATAATAAATACTTTATATTTGCAGATAATTTTATTATGTTCGAATGAGTGTAAAACCATATAAATGCATTTGGAACATTTTTCCCCATTGACCGGTAATGTAACGGAATAATTTTGATTGTCCCTGTAATTGAACTAAGCATCCGATTTTGATAACATTTGAAATTACTCGATAAAATTATGTAATAATTATGTATTTTAAATTTCAAACGAATATAATGCATTTGAAACTTTTTCCACCATTGACCGTAATGTGGCGGAATACTTTTAGTTGTCCATGTAATTGATATATGCATTTGATTTTCATATAATTGTAAATGACTAGACAAAATTATGTAATAATTATATATTTTTAATTTAAAAGGATTCATTTGGGTAGTTTTTGCGTTGTTATATGCGGACGTATGGAAAAACAAACGGGCGGACTGAAAGACAACTATAGGTGCTACGTATTTACATAATTAGGAACGCACCTAAAAATGTGAGAGGCACACTACATTTCATTTAACACTGTGAGCAATCTGTCTAACACGACAAGATTGAAGCTTGAAATCTTCTCCAAAGTAATAAAGAAAAATAAGTAAGAAAGATGATATATAATATTAAAAGATAATTTTCATTAAATTTTTCTGGTATCTTGTTTAAAACTGATTCTTGTTATTTTATCGACATGTGTATGGAATCTTGGTAAATTGTCGTCTGCTTCTCAAAACACTCAGCATATTCAAACATCCCTAAGTATACATTCACAAATATTTAAGTAATCGGAATGAGGCTATTAATTAATATGTTATAGTTAAAGCATAATAAATTAAAAATATAAAATTAGATATCTGAAAATAAAGAACTTGTATTGGAAAACTGAATGACAATCAATATAAAATTATAATAAACGAATTGCACATTTCTTTTTTAAGTGAAATTTGATTGCCTTTTCAGAAACGATAATTTTAACAGCAGATTGTGAAAAAAATAAATATTAGTAAATGGAATTTGATACACTTTTGAATGGTCAAACGAGGACACTCGGACATACGGACGGACAAACAGACATTCCGTATAAATACGTTTTTCTAGATCGTTGATTGATTTAAATAATCAAAATCCGTAAGTCTAAAAAATATTCAATTACAATATTTTCTTCTATAGCAAGAAGAAAGTAAAAAACGGCAATTTTGTGAGATGAAACTACGTTTGTAACTAATATTACAATATATACGAATTTAAATGGGCTTTTTAAATGTTTCACGGCAAATTCCACACAAACATGGCAAAGGGTCCCAAATGTACAGATGTGGCAGAGACAGATAAAAGACAGCAGATAGACAGAAAAACAAAATACATAAACAGTTTGCAACTATATTTTAAAGTGTTAAAAAGACGATTGGGAAGTATATTTAAAAACAACTTAGTTATACATTACACTTGTGGAATAATATTAAAAAATCGTGATATCAATGAACAGGAAGTAGTATTCAACAAATGTAAAACCTGTAAAATATTTTTAAAAGATGTCCAGATAACATAAAAGATGAGATTCTCTAAATAAATTTAATTCCAAGACTTTACAACGACTCCCCCAATAATAATAATAATAATAATAAAGCAACATAGTTGCTAAGCAACATTTTCCCCCTAATAGATGTATCACACGGGGATCGACTTTTCCGCAAACATTTTACAAAACACGATGATTCATTTTGCTGCGTGTTCGGTAAACAAGTTTTTCAAACTTCTCGTGGGGTTCTTTAATTTATCGTTCCGCTCCTATTGGTCAGTTGATTAGCACTGAATGAATGACCAACATTTTCCGTGCAATGCGGGAAACGCTCGGTAAACAAGAATAGTGAGCAGAAGTTTCCCCTACATCAAGGCCACACAACTTGTGTTGACTAACGTTGTATATGGGAAAAAGATTTGCAAAAGAGGTCCATTTGATACCGGTATTAGCGATTGTATAAATGAACTGGCTAACTTTACAAAGCAATAACTTATTAAAGATGAAAAATCAGAAATAATTATAAGATAGATTTAAAGCTTACATTACAATATTTTTTTAATGAAAAAAAAATAACTGGCGGCATGGTGTTACTCAAACAGAGAGAATTCTAGAACGAAGGTATTATATGTATATTTTTTAATGTCTCGTTGCATTTCTAGGGTTTTCTGTTTAATCATTGAAATTAAAAAAAATTACGTTTCAGTATTTAAATCTAAAGATTTGAGATTTTTTTTTTTTTTTTTTTTTTCAGATTCTGAAAATTTTTATATATTTTTTAATTAAAATATACACATTATATGAGTTACTTCATGTGTGTGTAATATATTTCATGCTTTTCTGTATAACTGATCAAAAAATCTTTCAATTTTTAGATTATGGAGTTTTTTAGTTACATCTGATAAAAATGCAAAGTTTATAAGCGTGAAATAGTAATCCTTTTCAAGAAAAGTAGTGGAAAAATTTACGCATTTGATAATTAGGGAAATGTAATTAATGGAAAAATTGGAGAAACTAATTTTTATTCATAAGTTAGATTTAATCTAAAATTATAAATTTCTTACAAAGAAAAACATTAAAGTACCATCTAAAAAATTTAATGCATTTTATTACAAATCAAATAATACAAATTAAACTGAAGAAGATTATATAAACCCCGAAAAATTATTTGAAATGTAGTTTTTCACTTAAGGTATTTTGAAAAAGTATCAGATTCATTATTTTAACATCTTATAATCAAAATAGAATTATCCCCGTTACCTTCAATGTAATTAAATGTCATTTATTTCAATGACTTAATATAAATTCAAGAACACGCTACCATTTAAGTGAGAAATCGAAATATTTAAGAAGAATTACTCAAAAAATATGTAGCAAATTATCAGCCGTTTTAATTAAATGCTGGAATCAAATTTGCATAATTACTTTTCTTATCGCAAAGTCTAGAGAAATTTCAATTTATATAATTTCGTTTAAAGAATGTGTCATTACACATCTAACTGGAAAGAAAGATTGGCAATAAGTATATACATGAGAGGAAGTTTAATTATAAAAAGTAGAAATAGGAATGCTGCATTTTTTTTAGAATTTAGTGTCACAACCTATGAAACGAAAATAAATATAGATAGTGCAAAACGTATTTTAGTTTTAAGACATTAAAATAGACGCTTTTATTTTATATAAAATGACGTCATATGTGTCCGCCGAAGAATTTCAAATTTATAATCCAATCATAAACAGCACCCATAGAAAAATATCCATGCATAGGATGTTACTATCATATAAAAATATAAAAATGCAGAAAACAAATCGCCGTTTTTATTCGAGAAACTCGATGAAAAAATTGAGTATTTAGTGATTCGTACACCTTTATTTGCTTGTAACAGTAAAATGGATGCTGAAAATTAAATATAGTTCATATTAGTGCCACGTTTCATCGGAAATCATTCATATATTTTTACCAAAATTCGGAAAATGTTACTCACACAGATTATTAAAACAGGATTCTTTCTTATTTTTCAGAGGAAGTAAATAAATGAGGGGAAAATAAATCACATAAATATTCCTTAAAACGCATTTTTATAACACCGAATATTCTTGATATTACATGTAATGTAATGACATTTTTAATCAGTTGTTATAAGAAAATGACAAGAAAAATATGTAGTGATACACTACTTTCCCTTTTCTTTTTCCATAAATAGAGTAGGGGGAACTGGGGTACATTGATACTTGGGGCACATTGATACACCCCCTGTACAGCACACAGGGTCATTACAGGAAGTTTCACAACAACTCCAAAAGGTGATACTAGTGAAATTAACTACATACAGAAAGTTTTAGAATGATTCAATAGTTTGATGAAATGGGGTGGGTAATTAATTGTTTTTGTAGGTCAAAAGTAAATTTGAATTGTACAATTGAAATGGTATTATACAACTGTTCTAGTATTTTCAACCGAAAAGAATACCCTTACTGGCAAATAAAGCTACTCTTTATCAGTTCATCATTCTTTATTGTTAGATAAATTATGAAGTGTTGGATTTGCGACTCATTTTATTCAAAATGACTGAATGGGGAACATTGATACAGTCTTTGTCGGGGCACATTGATACAACCTAAATCCTTTTCTAGTTCATTTTTTCATTTCCTTTTACTATTTTTTTTACCATACACTCCTTAATTCAACCATTTTTCGTTAAAAAATTCTACTATTAGTTTTTATTGAAGTGGAATAGCTCGAATTTCATTGTATTAGAACATTTTATAGTATTTTTGCAAACAGAAGACGTACAAACTTACACAATATCTAGTGCTAGTACAATTAACTAAAGAAATGGACAGCAGCCTATCAAATCTGAAATTTATATCGATTCTCCAGAGAAAAAAGTACTATCGACATGAGAAATATTAAGTAAGAGAAACAAGCTGCAAAACAGTACAGGATAATTACATTATGAACATACTTTTTAATATAATTATCCTTTATTTTCTGTTTGTAAACCGATCTATAAACAGAAAACCTGGCAATTCTTTCACCTTTCCTAACAAAGAAGATAATGCTGGGGTTATTGTGCCAGATATGACAAAGATACCACAGCCAACAAACAGACAAGGAACAGCCAGAACATCAGGTCATTATGCATTTCATTTTGATTACTTTAATATCGCTTAAAAATAAATTGTGAGCGATTTTAATGTCTATAAATATATATAAAATGGTTTGCTAACTATTTTTCTATGAAAAATATGCATTGGTGCTATTTGTCTCCATTTTTCCCAGACGTGTCAAAGTGTATCAATCTGCCCCGGGGATGGGGCACATTGATACAAATTACTTTTTTTTATTTTTTTTAAATTACATGCAAAAATAATATACACACTACACAGATTTTGCTGACATCACATAGAAAAATAACTTGAAATTTCTGCTTTCTAGACACCAAAATTTTTTTTTGAAAAAAGCTGTATCAATGTCCCCCAGTTCCCCCTACTTCAATTGCCACCAATGCATAAATGGCATTAAAAAATACAGATAATTAATATATTTGAAATTAATTTTTGTATTAATATATACAGATAATTAATATATTTGAAAATTTTTGTATTTTCAACGCGACGGTTTAAAAATTGAAAATGTGCGATGCATAGAATATTTTTTTAAAATTGCTGTAGATTATCTTTTTTTTTTCCCTTAACCATATAATCATAACATGCTTTAAATATATCACTTCGTTTAAAATGGGAAAATTTATAATTATTAGGGTATAATTTAAAATCGAATTAGGAGTTGCTTGGATTGAACTGATGCATAAAAAATATTTTAATGAATTGAAAAGAAATTATTCAGACAAACTTAAGAATATTCCCTGACGATTTCCGCGAAATTGCAGGAAGTTCTAAGAAATTTAACATGCATATTGTAACTTGTAACTTCTATATTATTAATATTTTATCACCTTTTAAGAAATCGGTTTATATTCTGTATTTTGTGATTTTGTTACAATTTTTGTATCAGCAGTAGAATATTCAATCAACAGCATTTTTTTCTGCAACACATTATAATCATTATGTATAACCTATAGAGTAAGAAACATTGAAATCGATGTTCAGTAAATTCTAGACCATATAAAAGTCTTGTTTCGCTTGATTGCATATTTTTTCACAAAATGTCTCAGAATATTTTTTCAAATATTCTTTATCACTTTAGTATAATTTATCATTGTTTGCGTAAAATCAAATTTCCCTAATATTTAGCATTTTTTAATATTTATGTTTTTGTAACGAATAAAAATTACGAAGAAGCCACAATTGTTTAATAGGTGCAATTGTGATAACTATCATTTTCGCTTAAATTTAGTTATATTTATCATAAAATGTGGCGAGAAATAAAAACAGATTTTCACAGAATAGATAAAAGCAAAAAATGCTACTTATGTAGCTCTTTTATCAGACTACATTTTTCCTCAATAATAGTGTAAGTGCTGAAAGTTAAAGCGGATGCAACCTGAATGGAACAATAGCATTTGCTCTCGTATATCCGATAGGAAGATACACTTTTTTCCTCTTCTTTATTGTGGAAAAGCAAAATCCGATGAAGATCTATTGGCTGTCATGCACATAAGCGAGACATTTAGAGTTTCGTTTCGAAATGATAATATCTGGATAATGTAACTAAAGATGTTTATCTCCATATAAAAATATTGAAAAAACAGAAAAAAACCCTTGACGTTAGGCAAAAATTATTTACTGGGTTCAAACTAAATAAATAACGATCGTAGTTTCAGTTTTCAAATACTATCTGCTTCTTTATATATATATATTTTTTATTTTTATATTTAATTGTATACTATAAAGGTACATACAAATAATGTATAGAAATACATACAACATTTATTTATCATATTAATCAATTTCTCAATTAATTTCAGCAATGAAATTTCGCCTGAAATTTTAGATACATGAATATTCATACTTCTACTAAGCGTAATACCAACTCAGTGAAAAATGTCCAAGCCGGGAATCGAACCCGGAACCCTTGGAATAGCGCTCCAAGTGCTCTACCATTTTTCACTGAGTTGGTATTACGCTTAGTAGAAGTATGAATATTCATGTATCTAAAATTTCAGGCGTAATTTCATTGCTGAAATTAATTGAGAAATTGATTAATATGATAAATAAATGTGATTTACCGATGCTGGGTCTATAGTGTCTCATGTTACGCCGCAAACTTGTGTGCTCGTAAAGACGGATCTAGTGCTGTGATTTGCAGCTTAACCAACATATGAAGTGAAAAATGCTGAGCTGGGCATCGTCCTCGTAGCTTAAATGGTAGAGCACTTGGAGCGCTATTCCAAGGGTTCCGGGTTCGATTCCCGGTTTGGACATTTTTCACTGAGTTGGTATTACGCTTAGTAGAAGTATGAATATTCATGTATCTACATACAACAAATACAACAAACCCAAATGGAGTGAACAATTAGCCAGTTGATTATTGTAATAATAATAGTTTGATTCAAAATGTACCTTTATATTTTGTGAATGTATATGGGCATTTACTATGCTATAAATACATTTTTTTCTTTATTGTTGTGCAAAAACAAAATCCGACGAAGATTCATTGACTGTTACGCACATAAGGGAGACATTTAAATTTTCTATTCTAAATGATAAAATCTGGAAAATAAAACTGAAGATGTTTTATTTTCATATATAAACATTGGAAAAAAGAAAAAAGCTGGCCTTTGTCGGAAATTATTTACTGCTTTCATAATAAAAAAATATGAAACATATTTTCAGTTTTCAAATTCTTTCTGCTTTTTAATATTTTTATTCCATATTTAATGCTATACTGCAAAGGTATGAGCAAATAATATATAGACATACATAAAATAAACACAATAAACCCAACTGGACTGACAAATTAGCCAGTTGGTTAGTAAAAGTTGTCTGTATCAAAATGTACTTTTATAATTTGAATATAGACGTTATTTGTGTCTGTATGTGTGTATTTACTATAATATAAACATTTTTTTTTCTTTATTTGTTGTGCAAAAGCAAAATCCGATGAAGATCTATTGGTTGCCACGCACATAAGCGAGACATTTAGAGTTTTTTCTAAATCATAAAATCTGGATAATATAACTGAAGATGTTTTATCTTCACATAAAAATACTGAAAAAATGAAAAAACTAATGTTTGGCAAAAATTATTTATTAGTTTCAGACTAGATAAATAACTATCATAGTTTCAGATTTCAAATTCTGTCTGCTTTTTAATATTTTTTTAAATTTCCATATTTAATGCTATACTATAAAGGTACATACAAATAATATATAGAAATACATACAACAAATACAACAAACCCAAATGGGTGAAAAATTATATTAAAAATCTCTAAAATAAAAAATTAGTAAAAGACTAAATCTACTACATTTAAGTAAAGTGATGAATCCGAATTCCTTTCATTTCATTGGAAATTGCTTTAAAAATCGCTAAATATTCAAAAATCGCAGGATTCAAAATTTAATATACATAGTACACCAAAATTATTTATAAATGATAAAAAATCAGCACGGAACGTAAAAATTTTCGAAAAATCTTTAAACGACGTATAGAAAATTGCATTAAAAATAGCTAGATGGCAAGATCATAATAGGTTAAAAGTTTGAAACCAAATTCTCTTTCTGAATGTCAAAAAATCGCCATGGGATTCCATAAACCACTAAAAGTCGCTATTTTGAATAAGCCTGAACCAGCCCGGTCCCGAAAACTAAAATAAAAATGGAACCCGAGCCTTCATCGGGCGCGGGCTCGGGCTTTCTGGCTCAGGCTGAGCCAGTCTCATCTTCATTGCAAAAGCAAAATCCAATGAAAATCTATTGATTGTCACGCACATAAGCGAGATATTTAGAGTTTCTTTTCTAAATAATAAAATCTGAATAATAAAATTGGAGATGTTTCATCTTCATATTTATTATAGATTTAAAATAGCATATTTCTGATAGATTTTAGTTCAATTTCAGTTTGCTAATTATGTTACGTATAAAATTGCATTTATTTCTACTGCTAAAAAATATCATACGCTTGAAAATTTTTGTTGTTCAATCTGTGTGTCGCAGAAAGCTTTGAAAAATTCTGTCACAGTGGTTAAAATATTGTGCAAAACTTTAAAAAAAAAGTTAAAAATCCCTAAAATTCAAAAATCGCAAAACCGCAAATTTACTATAGTAGAATATAAAATTTGATAAAAAAAATATTTTTCCAAATGTCAAAAAGTTACCGTGTAATTCAAAATTGTATTGAAAAAGTCTCTAAAAATCACATAACATACAAAAATAACAGTGGACAAAATTTATTAAAATAGGGTAAAATATTGTATCCAGAATTCTTTCATTAATAACAAAAATTCTACTCAAAACACAGTAATCGTAAATCTTACAAGAATGACAATAAATTGACATGGAGCGTAAAAAAGCGCGAAAAAAGCGCAAAAAATCGCATTAGAAATTGCTAAAATAAAAAATCGTCGATGGCAAAATTTACTTTATTAGGCTAAATGTTCAAAACAAAATTTCGTTTCTCGATGTGAAAAAATCGCCGTGGTATTTGAAAAAGCTTTAAAACTTGCATTGAAAATAGCATTAAGAATGTCTTAAAATGAAAAAATACCAAAAGAAAAATTACATTAATGCGATAATTCAAATATCGGTGCGAAGTCCCCCTCCCACCACAAAATTAAACTGAAAATTATATTAAAAACTTCTAAAATAAAAAATTAGTAAAAGACTAAATTTACTACATTTAAGTAAATTGATGAAACCAAATTCTTTTTATTTCATTGGAAATTGCTTTAAAAATCGCTAAATATTCAAAAACCCCAAGATTAAAAATTTAATATACATAGTAAACCGAAGTCTTTCATGAATAATAAAAAATCAACACGGAACGCAAAAATTCTCCAAAAATCTCTAAAATACGCATAGAAAATTTTATTAAAAGTAGCTAGATGGCAAGATCATAATAGGTTAAAAGTATGAAACCAAATTCTCTTTCTGAATGTCAAAAAATCGCCATGGGACTCCATAAACCGATAAAAGTCGCTGTATTTTTAGCATTATACTTAATTATTCGCTGCATTTTTAGCTGCTGAATGAAAAGGTGTACTGTTTCTAAATACGGATATTTTTGTGATATTTTGTGTTAGAGCTTTTCCATAAGGCAAGTGCAGATTTATTTATTTTTTTTTCGTTTTTAACTCTAATGTTACGAAAAACCCCAATTTAGCGAATAAAGCATACGGTCCCGATGAATTCGTTAAATACAAGTCCGACTATATAGGGTTTGCTGGAATCTCTAACAAAGGAAAAATAAACATCAGATAATTTAAGGAAATTTTCAAATTTAAGTCTACTTATTATCAAAACAATGTTCAAATTCCCATTTTTAAAGAAGCATTTCCAAAACTTTCTTCCACAGTCTTTAAAATTGTTGAGATTCATCAGGATAAAACAAGAAGCCGGATATTGAAAAGTGAAGTCACATTTCTCAAAAGACTGACAAGATAAACTGGAATTAGGTACGTACCTTTTAATTGATATTCAAAACGAGTCCCTAGAACATAATAGCGTTGAAATTGAAGCGTTTCAGAAAGTGTTTATTGATTTGTATAACAATTCTAGTCATTATATAGAATTAGAAAGTTACTACGTACAAGCTTAATATCAAATGTAACTACACTGTAAAAAATTTTTTTTTTTTGCAAAGTTACTAGAAGTTTTCTTGGAAACTGGGATTCCTATAACTCTTTATGTAACGGCAAAAATCGTGTTAAAGACACAGATTTGCTCTGAAAATCAAAAAATCTGTCAGATTACTAAGAATTTTTTAGGAAACTGGGATTCATAGAATTTTTATGTGACGGCAACTCAAGTTACAGATAAAATTTCAGTTAGATAACAGTAATTTTAATAGATCCATTTGTAAAGTTACAGATTTCTGTAGATTTACAAAAATTAATTTTGTTGATTTACATTTTTACTTGTATAGTGTACAGATAAAAGGCTAGTAAGCATGCAGATTTAAGCAATTTTTTTTCTTTTTTATAGTGTACAAACTTTATGTTATATAGTCTGTCTCCGATCAGTCCTGAAACTTTTTGAAAGCATGTATGATTATGTATGTATATATATATATATATATATTTATATATATATAATGGTTATATATGTATGGTATGTATGGTATGATATGGTATATATATGGTTATATATATTTATATATATATAAACAGAAGCGTCTTGTAATTTTACAAGAAATCTACTTTAAATTTTATTTTAAAAAGTTAAAAGTAGATTAAGATTTATTTTTTTTTCTAAATTTACGAGTAACTTTTCTTTATTATGGCAAAGAATTCTTAAATTAAAAAAAAATAGGTGAATGGAAAATGTTTTTAATTTATAGGAAATAAAATTCTGGAATTTTTTTCAATGTTACATAAAAAAATTCATTATAATCACCGGAAAAATAATAAAGTAAATTTTTTAATAAGTAATAAAACACAAAAAAAGCATACCCCATCCTCATGTTCGTCTCAGGGTGATCACGAAATCTAGTTGTCTAAGACTACTGGAAAAATCATAGTAATGAATTAACATTCGCTTACATGCAAGAAGAATGACACAACTAGAAAACATTATGTTTCACAAGGAGGGGGGGGGGGCGAATGAAGGTTCACACATTTTTACAAAATTGTAGCATCTGCATAAAAAAGTAGCACTTATTTATCTGCATGCATCTGTAAAATCTTGAGATAAGTAAACATATTTCCCAGGGCCCAACTCATGCCTCCATTTGACTAATGGGCATACAGCATATTTTACTGATTTTCTCTATAACAGTTCCTTGTAACACAGAACATGGACCAACCAGAAAACAAATAAAATAAAAAAGTTGCGGGATTCAATCAATAAAAAGATTTAGATATACTTCAGATTTTCCAGTTCTCTACCGAGGACAACTATTTTCCAAATTGTTAAAATAAAAGGTAGCACATAGTTTTTTGCATATATCTGTAAAACCTTGTGATGAATAAACATATTTCCCAGGACCCAATTTACGCCTCCCTGTTGACTAATGGACATAACCATAAACATACAATGTTTAGTGTGCATGAGTTCAGCGAATAAAATCTTGATTTAAAAGTTAAATTTCTCCAAAACAAAAATCGGTTGAATTATGAGGTAAACGGTTTGTTTATTAGGTAAGATTTAAAAATATTATACAGAAGTTTCGATTGGTGTATATTTGGAAAAGATTGTGTTCTGATTGCAAAGAATGCTTGATTTGACATTTTTCTTGGTTTAGATTGTTTACAGAGAACAAGTTTTTTGGCTTGCAAAGCCATATTTCCACAGTTTTCTGAATTTTTTTTCTGAATTTTGAATTTCCAAACATTTAGTTCGAATAATCATTAAAATATGGCAATGTAAGCCGAAAAACTCGTTCTCTATAAGCAATCTAAAACAAGAAAAGTGTCAAATCAAGCATTCTTCGCAATCAGATCACAACCATTTCAAAATAGTCACCGATCAAAACTTCTGTGTAACATTTTTACAGCTTACCTAATAAACAAACCGTTGACAGCATAATTCTATCGATCTTTGTTTTTGAGAAATTTAATTTTTAAATCAGTGGCTTATTCGTTGGACACCTTGTAGTTATTTTACTATTAAGTAATAATAATAATAATAATAATAATAATAATAATAATAATAATAATAATAATAATAATAATAACAATAATAATAATAATAATAATGTACACTTGTAAGTTAACATTTATTTCTTTTTTTTATTTCTGTCTACTCAGAATTGCTCCAGAAATTTGCGTATTCATCCTGAAAAGTAAAATATTCATAATAAAATAATATAAAAAAAACTTATATCTATTGTAATCCTGTCAAAAATGTAAATGCTACCCAAATTATTTTCGGTAGCGAAAAGGCTGTTGTATGAATAAATAACATGTATATATATTTTTCAACATTAAATGAATTTTTTGCTTATATAAGTTAAATTTCCGAAATACAACTGCTACGCACTTCCTTTTCAATTAAAAAAATGCTACTGTGTATCTCAGTTAACTATAATAAATTTGTTGAAATTTAATTAAACTTTCTGTTTATTACCAATAATTTTTCCGATCTTTTTGTATTACCCTGTTAAAATGCATAATTTCTGTATTTGTCATATTGTAATTTAATAGAATCATCAACCGAAAAACACTTGTAGATACTCTCTCAGCACAATGATTGAAAATGGTTTGATATTGCCTTGCAAGTTTTGAAGTAATCTTTTATGTGGCCCGGTTAAAAAAAAAAAAAAAAAAAAAAAAAAAAAAAAAAAAAAAAAACCTCAAAATTTTACGTTCTATAAATTATAATAATCAGTATCAGAAATAAATATACAAATAAAATTTCAGCTTCATCAGAAAACTGGAAGTGGGTTTAAAATGAACTTGCAAATTTTAAACTAAACTTTTGTGGAGCCGTGAATAAAAAGTATAAATTCTACACTCTTTAAATTATAATAATATTTTATTGTCATTAAAATTACACAAATATTTAAAGATTCACCTCAATTAGATAATTAAAAGTGGTTTAAAATTGACCTGAAAGATTTGTACGAAACATGCATACTTAAACTGCCAGTAAATATAAAGTTTGTCTATTAATAACAACTTAATGATTTGCAGGATTTTTTTTAATTTTTCCAATAATAAGGGAATAGCACTTTGGTTCAAAAAAAAATGCTTATGGTTGAATGTGTTAAAACTCAAGATGAAATTTGTAAACAACATTATGGATCATCGAGAATCTCAACTTTTGAAAAAAGCTGTTAAGCAGGTACAACTCTTTATCTACCAATGGTACTTATAAGTACTATTAAATTACTTCTTATAAAGCTCTTTTAATACGTCGGTTAGTTGTAATATTGTTTAGAATGAGTTACAGATACATTAATTTATCGTGTTCCAAAAGCACTATTGGTTACACAAAACAAAAATATTTTTAAAGCATTGATTTCTTTTGCCTTTGTATCTTTTCAGCTTTTTTGGAACTGAGGGAGAGGAATGAGGATTTTTCAATTCAGAAATATTTCTATTTTTGTATCCAAAGAACATCATATTTGTACATTTTATAATTCTACAGGATGCTAAGAAAACAACTTAAAATAAAAGATTTGAGTGGGGTTATAAATCTTGCACAAAATCCCAGTAAACTCAAATTTAATTCATCCTTCAGATATTTATTAAATGATTTTATAAATCTTTTCATTTCGTTAAGACAATTTACGTAAAATGCTTTAAAATGTAAAATATTCATGAATTCATAAATCGGTAGATAAAGGATTATTATGGTTCATTTTCAAACCAAGATAAGTTAAATCTGACCTTGACAAACTTGTGTCATATGTTCAGCAAACTCGTGCCCGGTGGAGCGATATGCGCGGAGGATATTTTTTCAAGGTTTCGTTAGGGTAGATTCTTAGTCTCCTAGAATTATGCATAATATTTTTTTACGAGGGAGGAAAATTAAATTTTCGTAAGTTTTTTCAACAATTGTATTAAAATACTTGTGGTACTTAGTTCTCTGCAAACATCTGTAAGCTCGATTGATATGTAAAAATATATCTCCAGGCCACTCCACTCTCTCTACCCTGATGAAAAATGAATAATTTTTTTTTTATTCATCATAACAACAGTTCTTTTTTTTTTACCCAACCCATTAAGCCCCGCTGTATAAATTAACGGAAATTTTTATGGAATGATTATTTTTTTTTTAATGATCAGAATGTCATTAAAGTAATTCAATAACATACAGCAGAATTAAAAACTATTTGAAAAAAATAAGAAGCAATTTTTATTTTGGCTTAAAAAATTAAATTAAAAATATTTTGCTAAAAGAGTTTGAAAATCTTAAAATTTTAAGAACATCTTTTACTTTAGTTTTTTCTTTTTTCGTTCAAATCTATAAATTTAGATATGTTTAAAGTGACGAGCTGGTAACACAATTTTGGAAAGTCTCAACTGTTTACCTAAAACAGAATTTTAGAAAAATGTACCAAAACATTAAAAAAGAAAATTCGAAAATTTTTTATAAAAAAATGTATACACATCCCCAGTTCTTAAAATATATTATTTCAAAGCTTTTAAACGCCATATACTTTTATGTCCATAATCATTTAGCAGCACAATCTTTCAGCTCTATTTTTCAGCACGACAATCTATATATATAAAAGAAAGCTTGGATTTCGTATTAATCACAGCACAAAAAAATCTGCCGAACTAAAATTCTTGAAAATTAGGGTAAAAATACTTCTTATAACACGAGTGCCGCTAAGAAGGGATTTTCGAAAATTCTATCCCTAAGAAAAGTAAAAAAAAAAACGAACTTTTAAAAAATTCCTTAAAAGTCGGTTTTTATTGTTATTTTTCAACTGATAACATATTTTAGTGTATTTTTTTCATGCTGAATCGAATGGTACTAAGAAAATTCTTCTAAATCCAGAAGTTCGCGAGATAGCAGCGTAGTTCTCATCAGCGTAGCGGGCGAAGGCTGCTAGTTAAAAGATAAAATATTTGAGACATTTTATGTTCAATATGTCCTTAAAACAATATAAATATTTCAGCATTAGTTTTTAAATAGCTTATCATTAGGAACTTAACGTCCCATCTATAGCTTATGCATACAATAACAATTAAAATGCAAATTTTAGAAATATGTGCCTGAATTAAATTTTAAAACTCTGTAAATATTACAATATAAAAAGCAGCAATAAGCAGCGAAATCTTCAACGATAACATTGACACGAGGGCAATACGAAAGTATCGCTTTTAATAAATTTCAAAAAAATTATATACACATTTTTTATCTTTTTTATATACGAATGCTTTTTCGTGTTTTCAGCTGTAGCCTAAAATAAAATATTTTAAATGTAAACAAAATCATTAGAGTTACCATTTAAAAAAAATGATTTGACATACGTTCATTAAGGGTCTGTTTTGCAACCGGAAAACCACTGGTTATTTTAACACTTGGGAATCCGTGGCCGAGTGATTAAGACCTCACGCTGCTAATCGCCTGCGGGCATAGGAGATTGTAGGTTCTAATCCCACTGGCTCCGTTGCACACATTCTTTGTATGGAGCTCCCGGTAGTACTTCTCTTGTATTGTAATATTTCCTTGAGCCATCTCGTCCTTGTATTTTCACGAATTTGTAAAAAAATTATGTAATTGTGTCTGTGTAGAAATAAAGGATCATTCGAGCGAAAAACATTGAAGCTATGGGCCTGAAAGTAATCTCCACTTCGGTGGACTGTCAGTGTCAATTTTAACACTTTCAGTTTTTTTTTTTTTTTTTTTTTTTTTTTTTTTTAAGAAAAAAATTATTCTTTAAGAAAAATTAATAACATTAACAATAACAATCCAAATTCATTCTTTTGTATTTAACAAATATTTCAGAGTCTGAAAGATAACAAATGTTGTTATTTTGTGTACTATTCAATTCATATTCGTATGACAATAGGCCAAAAAAGAATTTTTTCAGACGTTTAGAAAATATTGTATCACAACAAGATTTAACTTATATTACAACTTTTTAAAACTTTTTGCTTTATATTACAGATGATTCTTTCGTAAAAGTATAATTTATCTTAAATTTAAAGCGTGAAATATATGTTTGAAATAAAAGAATCGCGAAGAGATTTAAGCAAATAATAATAATGATTATAATTACTAAATGCCTATATATAAATGAAGTCATATAGTAAATGCATAGACACATACTAACATCACAACATATAAATATTAGCAAAAGTCTTTCTTAAAACAAAATAATACTCTTTTAAAATACATAACAAAAATTATCAAAAGGAATAAACAATTTCTGCTGAATTAATATTTAATATATGTTGAACTTATTTTTTAATTGCTATGATACGCAGAATTCACAGAATGTGCACATAACAATTTGAAATTTCTGCTAAATAATTCATCATTTGATTTTCCTTAAATTTTATTAATTATATCCTACATTCTGTCTTTGTTAAATAACAATAAAAACTGAAGACAGAAGCTTAATATTATTATTCTTACTTCAAATATATACATTTATCATTTTGGTTTGAAAAATACAACAGCAACATTTAAAATGTAGAAATTTATGAATGTGAATTTTAAATGTAAAATCTCCAGAATTGAGTTTTACTTTGCTAATTATTATTATTATTATTATTGTAATAAATACTGCTCTTTGTTTTGAAATTGAAATTTGTTCTTCATCATTTGTATTTGTAGAAATTTATAGCTATTTTTAAAATGTGCTTTTCTACAATGCAGCTCTTCAATAATAAAATCTTCATTCTGTTTGTTTGTATGAAATATTATGAAAATCCAATGCAAGTAAAATTCCGTAATTTCTGAAGGGGTTATATACTAGCCATTACAGAAAACTTGTCAAATGTGGTTATACCGAAGTTTTCTTCTATCTCATATATGTTAATACTTTAAAATTCGCTATCACAGTACCAAAATTAAATGGTAATCTATTCTTGAGATATGACTATCGCTAAAAGTACGTAAATCATGCAAAATGCAGCATAGAAAGGTCATTTCTTGGGTGATTTACTCCGAAAACTAATCTGCAACAAACTCATGTTCTAACTGAATCTGAAGTTTGATGAAAATCCGTGTTTTACGTTTTGAGATTGAGCTGTTGTAGATATCGTGCAGAATGCAGCGTGACAACGTCACCTTTCGGGTCATTTATACCAAAATGTAAAAAATGTCGAATGATGTCAATGATTAGCTGAATCTGATGTTAAACCATGTATTAATTCTTGAAAATGAACTATTCCGGATATCCCGAAAAATGCAGCATAGCAACGCTGTCCTTTGTGTAATTTACAACAAAATGTAGAAAACGTAGATTCATGTAAAGTACTAACACAATCTAAAGTTAAGTGAAAATCCGTGCATTAATTCTTGAAATTGAGGTATTGCGGAAATCGGGAAAAATGCAGCATAGCAGCACTAGCAGTTGAACTATTTACACGAAAATGTAGAAAACGTCAATCATGTCAAGGACTAACAAAATCTGAAGTTTGATCAAAATCATTGCCTGTACTTGATATAGATCTCTTGCATAAAGCGTGAAAAATGCTGCATACCAACGCCATCTGTCGAGTGATTGACAGCAAATATTAATCAGCACCAATTTATGCCAGGGGCTAACTGAATATAAATTGTTATTAAATTACGTGAATTAGCTCTTCAGATAGAGCGAATACAAAACTTATTTCACATACATACAGACAAACAACTTTCTTTTTGAAATACAGAAGGAATTAAAAAGGTGATTTTTATGCACTATAATTCTCTCATGCACTTAAAAACAGTTCCAGCCTATATATATATATATAATAATTCATAAGTTATAATATTAAAAAGCGTTAAATATTGAAGAAGAATTTTCGACTTTAATAAAAGAACTTTTTTAAAATTTAGTATTCAGAATGAATGATAATCCAATTTTAACACATTAAAAAATCTCAAATTTAAATAGTTTTTTGTCTGCATTTTAAAAAAGTGTGTTTTCTTTTTTCTTTAATTCATATTATACAATCCAGTCACGAAAAACCTTAAAATAGAATTTATTTCTTAAATGGAACACAAATAAAATTTGGAACAAGATTTTAAATTTAGTGCAAAAACATTTTTTTTTCTTTTAGGACCGAGATATGATGTTTCTTTCTAGCTGCTTTTTAAGTGTCATTAAAAAAATAAAATTGCATTACATAAACCAGCCGCTAAACAAAGCAAATGTAGCATTGTACGGTTAGGTATAAATAAACACTGCAACAAATTTATTTACCCATCATACGTAGTATAGGGTAAATCTTGCAACAGATTTTAAAATCTAAAAATTTCTTTTGACGGATCTACACGATTCAGACACTGCAGATTCCAAAAAATATACTTTTAGAAAAAAAAATTGCCGTCTGTCTGTCTGTGTGTCTCTAAATGCTCTATCTCAAGAACAAACTGAGATATAGAGACTTGAAATTTGGTATGTACTTAATCTTATACTATAATGCGAGCAAAAATTGCGTGTGTGTGTGTGTGTGTGGGTAAATTTTATCTCAAAAACGGCTCTAACGATTTTCGCAAAAATTTGGATTTTGCCATTTTCGGGCACGAGAAGACCATTGGGCTAGGTCCCATGTTCGGGAAAATTCGATTACTGGGTCATTTAGGGTCACAATGGGTCAGGATCAAGCTATTTATATCTAGAGAACGGCTGGATGGATTTTAAGGCAATTTTGTAACCAATCGTTTTTTGGCACGAGAAAACTATTGGGCTGGGTCACATGTTCGAAAAATTTCGATTAGTGGGTCATTTTGGTTTCATTATGGGTCAAGCCATTTTTATCTAAAAAACGGCTCTAACGATTTTGACCAAATTTTATATTGTATCGTTTTGGATTACAAGAAGACCATTGGGTTAGGTAACATGTTCGAGAAAATTCGGTAAGTGGGTCATTCTTGGGGTCATTGTGGGTCATGCTATTTTTATCTAGCGATTTTCTCACGCAATTTTGACTAAAAATTGCACTCTATGGTTTTCGGGCACGAGAAAAACATTGGGCTAGGTTACATGTTCGAGAAAAAATTTCAATGGGTCATATTGGGTCATTAAGAGTCTGGGTCAAGCTATTTATATTTAAAGAACGGCGTGATGGAATATAACGAAATTTTGTATGTAACAGTTTTTTGACATGAGAAAATTAATGGGCTAAATCACATGTTTGAGAGATTTCGACTATGAGGGTCATTTGTGGGTCATGATGGGTCATAATGGGTCATGGTCAAGCTATAGCTAAAGAACAGGTGGATCGATTTTAACGAAATTTTGTATGCAACATTTTTTTGGCACGATAAAATCATTGGACTAGGTTACACGTTCGAAAAATTTCGATTAATGGGTCATTTTGGGTCATTAAGAGTCTGGGTCAAGCTATTTATATTTAAAGAACGGCGTGATGGATTATAACGAAATTTTGTATGTAACAGTTTTTTGACATGAGAAAACTAATGGGCTAAATCACATGTTTGAGAGATTTCGACTATGAGGGTCATTTGTGGGTCATGATGGGTCATAATGGGTCATGGTCAAGCTATAGCTAAAGAACAGGTGGATCGATTTTAACGAAATTTTGTATGCAACATTTTTTTGGCACGATAAAATCATTGGACTAGGTTACGTGTTCGAAAAATTTCGATTAATGGGTCATTTTGGGTCATTAAGAGTATGGGTCAAGCTATTTATATTTAAAGAACGGCGTGATGGATCATAACGAAATTTTGTATGTAACAGTTTTTTGACATGATAAAACTAATGGGCTAAATCACATATTTGAGAGATTTCGACTATGAGGGTCATTTGTGGGTCATTATGGGTCATAATGGGTCATGGTCAAGCTATATCTAAAAAACAGGTGGATCGATTTTAATGAAATTTTGTATGCAACATTTTTTTGGCACGATAAAATCATTGGACTAGGTTACATGTTCGAAAAATTTCGATTAATGGGTCATTTTGGATCATAAAGGGTCTGGGTCAAGCTATATATAATTAAAGAACGGCAGGATCAATTTTAACAAAATTCTGTATGTAACAATTTTTAGAAATGAGAAAACTAATGGACTAAGTCACATATTCGAGAGCTTTCGATTATAAGGGTCATCTGTGGGTCTTAATGGATCAAGGTCAAGCTATATCTAAAGAATGGGTGGGTCGATTTTAACGAAATTTTGTATTCAACATATTTTTGGCATGAGAAAATCATTGGAGTAGGTCACATGTTCGAGAAATTTCGATTAGTGGGCCACTTTTGGGTCATTCTAATTTTATCTAGCAAACGTTTCGCGCAATTTTGACTAAATTTTGTATTTTATCGTTTTCGGGCACAAGAAAATCATTGGGTTATGACAAATTTTTGAGAAAATTCGATCAATGGGTCATTTTGGATCATAAGGGGTCAGGGTGAAACTATTTATATCTAAAAAACGGCTCAATCGATTTTATCTAAATTTTGTATCTAATGTTTTTCAGCATGCTAAAACTAATGAGCTAGGCCACACGTTCGAGAGATTTCGATTATAAGGGTCATTTGTTGGTCATGATGGATCATGTTAATTTTATATAGAAAATGGTACTCACCATTTTGACTATACTTTTTATTATATCGTTTTTGAGCAAGAGAAAACCATTTGGCTTGGACACATGCTCGCGAAATTTCGATTAGTGGGTCATTTTGGGTCTTAAGGAGCTAGGGTCATTCTAATTATATATAACAACGACTCAATCAGTTTTACTCAAATTTTGAAACAAAACTTTTTTTGTCACGAGAAGACTATTGGGCTGAGTCGCATGTTAAACAAAATTATATTAATGGGTCATTTCGCTTTATTGCTGAATGCTGCCAAGCTAATTTTACCTAAATTACCTAAAAAATGGCTTAAACGATTTTGATTCAATTTCATATTCTACTGTTTTTGATTACCTGAAGACGATTAAGCTATGTCACATGCTTAATCAAATTTGATTAGTGGCTCATTTTGCGTAATACGGGCAGGGTCACGAGAATATGGCAAAAGCCAATAACTTGGTGATATTTGACAAAATATTGGCGACATATGGCCAAAAATCGACTATAGAAATTACGAAAACCAAAACACGTATTTGGAGCCAAATGAAAGAATGCCTCCAAATTTGGCTATATCTAGCAAAAAATATTGTCTTTCAGAATGTAAAGAATTTTTATACATTCTTAAGAGGATTCGAGATGCATGGTTAAACCAATCAGAGTCGAGCTAAAAAAGTGATTTAGATCGATTTCCTTTCGTTGGAAATTTTAAAATAAAGTAATATTTATAAACATGCGCATAAAAACATAGTTTTCTTATTGATTGTTTTTCTAAATAATACTATTATAAACATGTTTTACAGTAATAATACGGAGTTAATGATACAGTGAAAATACTATATCGAGTTGAACACAAAGTTAATTTTGACCGAGCTAAGCTCGGTCTCCCCTGCTAGTATGTAACAATGGGAATAAGCCTATTGAACATCAGTAACCTTGATTATTCGGATCTGTTTTTTTTTTTGGGGGGGGGGGGGAGGGACTCTCGAAATATTCATTTTGTTGGAAGGTACCTAAGAATTTTCGATTTTTTTTTATTTCGATGAATGAATGTAAAATAAAATAAAAAAGCATAAATTCTGCATAAAAAATGATGTCGATCACATAATTAGTTGCCGAGGTATTCGTAATCTTATTTTCCAAACTGTTCGATTTTTCATGACCCTGTATTTCATTCAAATCAGTTCAAAGATATATTTTAATTGGATATGAGACGCAGTTAACTGTTAGGTAAAATTATTATCATTTTTTGAGTTAAAAGGATGTTTACTTTACGCCTTTTGGTACTACTTGATTAACTATCGGCAAACTGTCGAAATTTTAAAAATTTCATATTAAGAAATTTTAAAATAAATAGTCACATGCGAGTATTACTCGCTCTCGGAGAGTTCCGTACAATAAATATATGAATTATTAACCATGCATGGACGAGATACTGGTAAGATTAAACACCAATATGTAAGCTTATTGTATATGTTACATTCACTTGACATTTAACACATTACACGTGTTTGTTACGTTTGGAAAGGATTTTTAATTTGACGTTTTATTTTAATTTTTATTAACCTTTTACTAATTTATTTGTTCTTTCGTTATTTAAAATAAAAATTATGCAAATTTGTACAGTTTGCGAGTAGTTTGGAAATTTGTACAATTTGTCAAAATGGGCCAACGGTATAATTAAGCAGTACCCGTTATTCACTAATAGCGTATTACTATGCATTAAAAATAGTTAAATATATGTTTAAGTTTTATTTTGGAATTGTAGAGCATTTTATAAATTTTGTTCTACACACATATTCTACATTTTCCTATTTTATAGTATACATATCCATGATGGGTAATTATAAAGGTGGCCCCCAAAGATTAGTTTTAAACTACTAAGAATCGCAATTTTTCAATTTTTATATCATCGTTATAGAAGGAAAAAGTACTTTTTAAATGCAATTTGTTTTAAAACTGCAATCTCTACTTATTTTTGTGATATTAACTTTTTTGCAGCTTTTCGCACCATTTCCATAATGTCGGTAACAGAAGTACGCCATTTCTATAGAAAGTAAAGGAAAAATAGTTAGAAAATAGTAGGAAATTATATATTTTTGTTGCCATTTTCTCATAGCAACTGAAAAAAAAGTCTCATTAAAATGCGTGCTACTTTGAAAAAATATAAATGAATGATTTCTGATAAAATATGAGGCGATTATAAACTATATTTAATTTTAAGTATGTGTATTAATATTACAAACAAATGAATCACTAGATGGTCGATTTTTTTGTTAAAATTCATAAATGATGTCATTGATTTTCGCTGGATTTCTGCATTATTCTGCGATGAAGATGCTCTATTATTTTATTTAATGACGATTTATGTCCATCAAAAACTACTGAGAAATGGCAACAATTCATGTAATTATAAGCAGAAAAAATAATCTTTTGTTTCAGAAATATCTCTTTAAATCTTTGAAGTGAATTTGTTCCTGAAGGTCATGAATGTAATGAAACATCCTTTGCAAAAGTAGGAAACTTTAAAAAATATATATTAAATTTTCCAAAGCCATCTTTTGAGATATATAATGATATATCTTCTACTACAGTTTATTTAAGCTAAAAAGAAAAAAAAACGACTTATTTAAAATTTATATAACTATTAACAACACAAATAAATAAATTTCTTTTAAGAAGAAAATGAAATTAAAATATCTATAATGTATTTTTTCATAACTGGGGATAAATAGTGAATGATTGTAAATGAAAGTGCTTTTATGTAAATTATTTTAATGGTGATTAATCTTTATTTTTTTTTTGTTGTTGTTGTTGTTTCTGAAAATGTAAAGCAGCATACTTTTCAGTACAGAATAGGAATTTCAGGACGTTTTTATGGTAATAAATTTTTAAATATATTGTGTCACAGAACTGAAAAAAAAAAAAAAAAAAAAAAAAAAAAAAAAAAAAAAGAAATTAAATTTTAAGTTTATGCATAAAACTGAACAAACAAAATTTTTTTTTCACAAAAATTCCTACAAAATTAAAAAAGTTTTGATGTTTAAATTTTCTATCGCTGAAAAAGATATTATGAGATTTTTTAAAATATCATAATTAATGCATTAAATTTCCTTTAAGCATAAATGTTTCTTTTTTTATTATTGATTTTTTTTTTCATTTTTGGAACTTGAAAGTATACTTATACGTAATCTACGCTTTGAAATTTAAGTAAGAAAACACTTCAGTGAAAGCTTATAAATGACGAATTTAAATCAAGCAGTTAAAGGAAAAAAATTGTCCTTCTTTTAAATGTTTCTTAAACTTTGATTTAACAAAAATTTCCAAAGGATTAAAGAGATTTAAGAATTTAATGTTGTTTGTTTCAATTTAATATATTTACGCCGTTTTTTAAAAGCAAATTCTTCTAATATTCTCACATTCTTCAAAGGTTTTTTAAAAATGCATGTATGTATTGTTGTTTTTAAGTAAAAAATATATAAATAGGGGGAACTGGGGCAAATTGATTCTTGGGGCACATTGATACACCCCTTGTGCAGCACACAGGGTCATAACAGGAAGTTTCACAACAGCTCCAAAAGGTGATACTAGTGAAATTAACTACATACAGAAAGTTTTGGAATGATTCAATAGTTTGATGAAATGGGATGGGTGATTAATTGTTTTTGTAGGTCAAAAGTAAATTTGAGTTGCACAACTGAAATGGTATTATACAGCTGTTCCAGTATTTTCAACCGAAAAGAATGCCCTCCTTGGCAAGTAAAGCTACTCTTTATCAGTTCCTCATTCTTTATTGTTAAATAAATTATGAAGTGTTGGATTTGCGACTCATTTTATTCAAAATGGCTGTATGGGGCACATTGATACAGTCTTTGTCGGGGCACATTGATACAACCTAAATCCTTTTAAAGTTCATTTTTTCATTACCTTTTATTTTATCTTTTAACTTACACTCCTTAATTCAACCATTTTTCCTAAAAAAAATTCTACTATTAGTTTTTATTGAAGTGAAATAGCTCTAATTTATTTATATTAGAACATTTTATAGTATTTTGGCAAACAGAAGACGTACAAACTTACACAATATCTAGTGCTAGTAGAATTAACAAAAGAAATGAACGGCAGCCTGGCAAATCTCAAATTTATATCGATTCTCCAGAGAAAAAAATATTATCGACATGAGAAATGTTAAGTAAGAGAAACAAGCTGCAGAACAGCACAAGATAATTATATTATAAACATAATTTTTAATATAATTATCCTTTATTTCTATTTGTAAACCGATTTATAAACAGAAATCCTGGTAATTCTTTCACCTTTCCGAAGAAAGAAGATAATTCTGGGGTTAAAGTGCCAGATATGACAAAGTTACCACTGCCAACAAACAGACAAGGAACAGACAGAACATCAAGTCATTATACATTTCATTTTGATTGCTTTAATATCGCTTACAAATAAATTGTGTGCGATTTTAATGTCTATAAATATATATAAAAGGGTTTGCTAATTATTTTTCTATGAAAAATATGCATTGGTGTTATTTTGTCTCCATTTTTCCCAGGCGTGTCAAAGTGTATCAATCTGCCCCGGGGATGGGGCACATTGATACAAATTACTTTTTTTGATTTTTTTCAAAATTACATGCAAAAATAATACATAAAACAACGATTTTACATTTTTATAACACACTACACAGGTTTTGCTGACATCACATAGAAAAATAACTTGAAATTTCTGCTTTCTAGACACCAAAAAATTTTTTTGAAAAAAGCTGTATCAATGTCCCCCAGTTCCCCCTATAGCTAATCAAAACAATATCTGCTTTTTGCTAAGCTAAATCATTCTAAGTTTAAATATTTACAGTAAGAATTATTTTATCTTTTACTATAATGCGAGCAAAAATTGTGTGTGTGTGTGTGTGTGGGTAAATTTTATCTCAAAAACGGCTCTAACGATTTTCGCAAAAATTTGGATTTTGCCATTTTCGGGCACGAGAAGACCATTGGGCTAGGTCCCATGTTCGGGAAAATTCGATTACTGGGTCATTTTGGGTCACAATGGGTCAGGATCAAGCTATTTATATCTAGAGAACGGCTGGATGGATTTTAAGGCAATTTTGTATCCAATCATTTTTTGGCACGAGAAAACTATTGGGCTGGGTCACATGTTCGAAAAATTTCGATTAGTGGGTCATTTTGGTTTCATTATGGGTCAAGCCATTTTTATCTAAAAAACGGCTCTAACGATTTTGACCAAATTTTATATTGTATCGTTTTGGATTACAAGAAGACCATTGGGTTAGGTAACATGTTCGAGAAAATTCGGTAAGTGGGTCATTCTTGGGGTCATTGTGGGTCATGCTATTTTTATCTAGCGATTTTCTCACGCAATTTTGACTAAAAATTGCACTCTATGGTTTTCGGGCACGAGAAAAACATTGGGCTAGGTTACATGTTCGAGAAAATATTCCAATGGGTCATATTGGGTCATTAAGAGTCTGGGTCAAGCTATTTATATTTAAAGAACGGCGTGATGGAATATAACGAAATTTTGTATGTAACAGTTTTTTGACATGAGAAAATTAATGGGCTAAATCACATGTTTGAGAGATTTCGACTATGAGGGTCATTTGTGGGTCATGATGGGTCATAATGGGTCATGGTCAAGCTATATCTAAAGAACAGGTGGATCGATTTTAACGAAATTTTGTATGCAACATTTTTTTGGCACGATAAAATCATTGGACTAGGTTACACGTTCGAAAAATTTCGATTAATGGGTCATTTTGGGTCATTAAGAGTCTGGGTCAAGCTATTTATATTTAAAGAACGGCGTGATGGATTATAACGAAATTTTGTATGTAACAGTTTTTTGACATGAGAAAACTAATGGGCTAAATCACATGTTTGAGAGATTTCGACTATGAGGGTCATTTGTGGGTCATGATGGGGCATAATGGGTCATGGTCAAGCTATAGCTAAAGAACAGGTGGATCGAATTTAACGAAATTTTGTATGCAACATTTTTTTGGCACGATAAAATCATTGGACTAGGTTACATGTTCGAAAAATTTCGATTAATGGGTCATTTTGGGTCATTAAGAGCCTGGGTCAAGCTATTTATATTTAAAGAACGGCGTGGTGGATTATAACGAAATTTTGTATGTAACAGTTTTTTGACATGAGAAAACTAATGGGCTAAATCACATGTTTGAGAGATTTCGACTATGAGGGTCATTTGTGGATCATGATGGGTCATAATAGGTCATGGTCAAGCTATAGCTAAAGAACAGGTGGATCGATTTTAACGAAATTTTATATGCAACATTTTTTTGGCACGATAAAATCATTGGACTAGGTTACGTGTTCGAAAAATTTCGATTAATGGGTCATTTTGGGTCATTAAGAGTCTGGGTCAAGCTATTTAAATTTCAAGTAAGGCGTGATGGATTATAACGAAATTTTGTATGTAACAGTTTTTTGACATGATAAAACTAATGGGCTAAATCACATATTTGAGAGATTTCGACTATGAGGGTCATTTGTGGGTCATTATGGGTCATAATGGGTCATGGTCAAGCTATATCTAAAAAACAGGTGGATCGATTTTAATGAAATTTTGTATGCAACATTTTTTTGGCACGATAAAATCATTGGACTAGGTTACATGTTCGAAAAATTTCGATTAATGGGTCATTTTGGATCATAAAGGGTCTGGGTCAAGCTATATATAATTAAAGAACGGCAGGATCAATTTTAACAAAATTCTGTATGTAACAATTTTTAGAAATGAGAAAACTAATGGACTAAGTCACATATTCGAGAGCTTTCGATTATAAGGGTCATCTGTGGGTCTTAATGGATCAAGGTCAAGCTATATCTAAAGAATGGGTGGGTCGATTTTAACGAAATTTTGTATACAACATATTTTTGGCATGAGAAAATCATTGGAGTAGGTCACATGTTCGAGAAATTTCGATTAGTGGGCCACTTTTGGGTCATTCTAATTTTATCTAGCAAACGTTTCGCGCAATTTTGACTAAATTTTGTATTTTATCGTTTTCGGGCACAAGAAAATCATTGGGTTATGACAAATTTTTGAGAAAATTCGATCAATGGGTCTTTTTGGATCATAAGGGGTCAGGGTGAAACTATTTATATCTAAAAAACGGCTCAATCGATTTTATCTAAATTTTGTATCTAATGTTTTTCAGCATGCTAAAACTAATGAGCTAGGCCACACGTTCGAGAGATTTCGATTATAAGGGTCATTTGTTGGTCATGATGGATCATGTTAATTTTATATAGAAAATGGTACTCACCATTTTGACTATACTTTTTATTATATCGTTTTTGAGCAAGAGAAAACCATTTGGCTTGGACACATGCTCGCGAAATTTCGATTAGTGGGTCATTTTGGGTCTTAAGGAGCTAGGGTCATTCTAATTATATATAACAACGACTCAATCAGTTTTACTCAAATTTTGAAACAAAACTTTTTTTGTCACGAGAAGACTATTGGGCTGAGTCGCATGTTAAACAAAATTATATTAATGGGTCATTTCGCTTTATTGCTGAATGCTGCCAAGCTAATTTTACCTAAATTACCTAAAAAATGGCTTAAACGATTTTGATTCAATTTCATATTCTACTGTTTTTGATTACCTGAAGACGATTGAGCTATGTCACATGCTTGATCAAATTTGATTAGTGGCTCATTTTGCGTAATACGGGCAGGGTCACGAGAATATGGCAAAAGCCAATAACTTGGTGATATTTGACAAAATATTGGCGACATATGGCCAAAAATCGACTATAGAAATTACGAAAACCAAAACACGTATTTGGAGCCAAATGAAAGAATGCCTCCAAATTTGACTATATCTAGCAAAAAATATTGTCTTTCAGAATGTAAAGAATTTTTATACATTCTTAAGAGGATTCGAGATGCATGGTTAAACCAATCAGAGTCGAGCTAAAAAAGTGATTTAGATCGATTACCTTTCGTTGGAAATTTTAAAATAAAGTAATATTTATAAACATGCGCATAAAAACATAGTTTTCTTATTGAGTTAATGATACAGTGAAAATACTATATCGAGTTGAACACAAAGTTAATTTTGACCGAGCTAAGCTCGGTCTCCCCTGCTAGTGTGTTTTAAGTAAGCATTATTAAAATATTATCATATAGAATTACTAACGAAACATCAAAACACATGGATTAATGTAGAATAATGAACAGTTTTCTTTTATAAGATATTTGGAAACATCAAAAAAGAGTTGAATTTTATGTTATCTTCTCCTTTTTTATTATTTGCAGTGCAAAGGCAAGTATAATTTTAGAATTTTATTTCTTTTAGAAATGTAGTATTCAAGTATAATTTTAGAAATGTAAAAATGTATTTTCAACTTATCGAAAATTCCTTTATGTATTTTTGTTTTGAATTTAAGGTAAATCTAGACCGGGAGTAATACCGTATTTAATCGTGTATAGGACGCACGCGTGTATAAGGCGCACCCCTACTTTACATGTAAAAATGGCGATTTCTTAAAATCTCGTATATAAGGCGCACCATAAATTTAAGAATGAGCTAATGAAGAATGAGCAAACGAATTTCATTTAAAAAAAGTCGAAACAAACATTACACCAGACCAGAAAACAAGACGAAAACGCATTTTTAGACTTCGGGTTGTAAGATAATGACGGGAGATAGGAATGAGTGACGCTAAAGAGAATTGCTAATTAGCGTTTAGATAATGTCATTAGCTCTGTTGTATAAAAAACTGCAAGGAATGAAATAAATATGCAGTAATAAGGTACCCTGGGGTAATAACGCCAGACGGGGTAATAACGCCAAGTGCTAATATTTTGCATAATTATGAAATAATTTGGTAAATGACACCCATGTGTTCTGCGCAGAAGTGTTTTGAGTCATATAAATCGCAAAAAATAGCTTCAAGTTAATTTGTTTCATTTTTAGGTCTTATTGTTTTAACAAGCAGCTAAAATTAACGCTTGATCTAAAATTTGCGAGATACGTTTTGTGATGTGAAGACTATTTTTTTAATCCGGAAATAGTTTGTTAATTGCATAAATTTGTAATACATGTCATGGCCTTTCAAAATGTTGTTGAAGATTTTGGATATCTTCTCGAGATAATTTGTAATTTAAAATATACAGCACAATAACTATAACGGGGTAATAACGCCAATCCTTGCAATTTTTACCCCGATTGATTCCCTACAGTGGCCGAGCTACATCCTAAATACTGATTCAAATAAATACAGTTAAAACTGTGCAATGTTTCTAATAATTCTATTTAAGCGGTTTTTTAAGCAAAAAGAAGCTCACGGTCTGATATTCTTTTGCCTCATCCCCCCTCCCCACATCACGCCTTTATTTTTCTTACACTTTCACAAAAAAATGAACATTTTGAATAGCTTAGGATGCAATTTGTCAATTCCTAGAGCTGAGAGTTTGTATTTTTAGAATTGAGCAATCTACAGGCAATTATTCCAACTTATTTCATAGTTTTGTTTGCACGGCGTTATTAGCCATATAGGTGAGTAATAACGCCAAATAGCATTGGTCAAGAAATCACGCCATTACATTTTATGTATTCATATCTGTTAAATTATTTTTTTTTATATAGATAGTCAATGAGTTGCTGTATCAAATCATATATTTGTTTGAAAAATACAAACTAAAACTGAGCCGTGAAAATTGCTAGAACCTTAACGTGGCGTTATTACCCCAGGGTACCTTACTTCAATTAAGTGACATTTTCTGAGTTTTAATATCTTCTTAGAATAATTTCTTGTTTCATATGCATATCGTTCGACTGCATCCAACAATAAAAAATTATTCGTGTATAAGGCGCACCTAGGGGTTTTGCCCTGATTTTTTGGAAAAAATGGGCGCCTTATACACGAGTAAATACGGTAATTATAAATAACAGAAATTTTGTTTAAAAAAAAAGTCGAAAACAATAAATAGTAAAATTTTGTGGATAAAAGGAACTTCTTAAAACACTAAAAAACTTGTAAAATGTGTTAGGCCTTTCGAAATATTTGAGTCTTTCTTCATCAGGTGCAAAGAAGATGTGCATCTACTATGAAAGTAGTAGAACGATTGAAAGGAAAGATGGGGGCAAGAGAACAAGCTGAACGAAAGTTCAATAGGAGAGAAGAAGGCATATTAATAATAGAAGTATTGAAACCTCTTTTGACAGCAACTTTTAAGTATTTCAGTTCATCCTGAGAGATGCAGAAAACGTTACTGTGAACAAATTCAGTAGACCAATTAATAAATCTACTCATTCCAATTCTGTGAAAGTAAACCTGATAATTTGACCGCCTTTCTTTTAGGTAGATTTCGTATGAAATACTATCTATTGCGGTCGCTCCTATGTTTTGTATATTTGATTGAATTTATCCCAAGACTTTTGGTTCTAATTGAAATATATTCTTTTGTTAACGATAAAACTGACCACTGCGGCTGTTCTACTTTTGATACAAATTCAACACTCAAAATTTTAACTTAGTTTTAAACGATTGCTAGCTACAGCAAATGGAGAGCTAGATTACTTGAATGAGGAACAAGTATACAGAGTCAAATGAAAACCGTTTTTAGTTATTTGATCAACATTTTTTTTAATACTTTTTCTGATGTGAATGCTTTCACATTATTTTTTATTTTAGAAAGTCTTAAGCAAATAAATACTACTATTAGATGCATTCTAAACTTAAATGTCGGATATATAACCTGATGTTCAGCTTATATCTCTTCAAAATTTACTACAAAGGCTTCAGTAAACTTATCCATTTTTAGGTAGATTTCGTATGAAATACTACCTATTGCATTCTCTCCCATGTTGGAATTTCTGAAACCCTATTGCAGATCTGCGCCGATCATGACCTTTAGCCTCCAAAACTACCATCAGTAAAAAAAAAAAAGTTCATACATATCTATTCATAAATATATATTTCTTGATACAATAACTTTTATAATTCTACGTCAATCTCCTTCAAACTGATACATAAAATCAAGGGGTATAAAATCGCGGTCGAGTTCGTTAATGGGCAAAATCGGACCAAGAGGGTGGACATAGGGAGGGTTTTTTTGAAAACCGAAAAAACGCCACAACTTCTTAATTAAAATAGATATCGAATCAGTATAAAGTTTATATCACTTCTAGAAAATGGTTCAAAAGTTTATGTATGACAGATTTTTGATAAAGTTAAAAATGGGCTCAAGGAGCGAAAAAAACAAAGTTTTGGAAAGAAAAAATTCATAACTTCGTCAATTCTCAAGATGTCAAATCCAACTAATTTTTTTATAAATGTTCTTAAAATTATCTAAAACTTTTGTATTTACAAGTTTTTAATAGGATCAACTTTTACTGATGAAAAAAAAATAAAAACGGAAAGAAAAGGGTAGTGAAAAAAGACAAAAATCCAACACTTCGTTAATTCTTAAATTATCAAATCTAATTAAATTTATTTTACATCTTCTCAATAATATCTACTTTCCGAAGCATGTGTAGTGCCCCGGGTCTACATTAATTGTGGTTCGCGAGTTTTATGCAAATTTCTAGTCCAGTCTCTTTAGTCTGCACAGTGTAAAAGCTGGGAGTGCGTATGCCAGACCGAGATTGTAGTCGCTCTCTGCCCTTGTAGCCTCTGCCTTTGTAGTTGCTCTCTGCCTCAATATTTCATAAATTTCTTAATTTCTTATAAATGTCTGACGTTGTACTCATACTTTTGGTGCTGTTCTCTAGCTGATATGTGGTCAAATTTCACTTTTGACGTTTTAATACTACCGTAACTAAGAGATAATTAACGTTTTAATACTACGTAATATAATAAAAGTTTTAATCCACTGTTGAAAAATTGACTATGGCCCCATTTATGTGTATAAAATTAAGAAAATTAACAAAAGTAGCTCAGCAACTAGAACATCTCTGAACTCAAAAATTTATTTTACACTCAGTGGTACAAATTCAGAATTATGATTTAATACTGAACCTGAAATAGATATAATGATTTTCGTTCTTTCCCTATGTGTACAATATTTTTATTAAAACGTGAATTACATATCAGGTAAGCACAGCAGAGTGCAAGTCGTTAAAATATTCCGTAGCACGACTATCAGAACGAGGTTCGATTTACAAACTTTTGGTGGATTTCTTTAAAGTATTGTAGTATTTATTTAAAAAAATCTTCGGAAATTATTCTTATAAAATTTATTTATTAAGATTTCGAAACAAAAATTTAAAACTACACACTCCGCACAGGAAGATATTAAGATGGTGCCTCAGATCATATATAAATAGCGAAGTCTATATCACTAATTTCGTAAAGATAAAATGAGTTTGTGAGAGGAACTACCCACCACTTTATTAATTATACATTTTTCAGGCGCTATCGTCTCATTAAAACAAAATCATGTAGTAATTCGCCACCAATTAAATTGTCATTTTTAACCCTTCTGTGACTTTGCTAACGATTTTTGTTATTTTCGTCATGACAGACATTATTTTCACGTTACTTTAGCAGGCCCGACACATACCCATACAGGTACGCGTATCTCAGGTTGGGACCTACTGATTTTGACAGTTAGGCAAAACTCGAAATATTATGGCAGGAAAACCAAATTAACACCCCTAAAATGTAAGCTAGGAATAATACAAACACCAATTGTTGAAAGAGAGGAAGGTTTTGGTAAGATGGACAGACATTATAATATAAAGACAATATAAGAGAAAACAGACCTTATGTGCTAGTAAGCTATGCAGTCTAAAGGGTAAGAGGAAGATTTAAGTCTTAAGACACAAGATTTTTTATCCGTTGAACCACCTTTTCCCCTCCTAATAAATAGGGTTTCCTTCTATTAAACCAAAGTTCACGCAAGAACATTCACGACTTAAAGTTTATCATCCGGGATGTCAAACTCTAGTATCAGTCAAAAGACCTCGGGTGAAAAATTCATTGCACTACTTTAACATCTATGATGTTTTTTATCTTTTCAACACATACACACACATACATATACATATATTAGCATTTTTAGTAAGAAAAATTCGTTTCTAAAATTTTTATTACGTGAACTGTTTTGTTTTACTCATTTAAACCAGCATGTACTCCAATCTTTGTCACATGCGACGAAAAGGAAACATCATGCATTTATAAGTACTTAATTTTTCATTCTTCTCGAGTATCTTGGATATAATCAAAAAATAAATATCATAATCAAATACCATATGCGTTTTACAAAATAGACTCAAAAAGACAGTAATAAAATAGTCAAAAGATTATTTTGTGAGTAAAACCACAGAGTAAAATATCAGAAAACAGCAGTCACTGTGACTTCGCAATGGAGTAAACAAATCACTGTGACTTGAGAGTAGTAACAATGGAATGGAAAATATCACATTTGAATTCACTATGGTGGTTGTGCCATTTGCGACAATATGTGACGTCAGTATGACATCAAATTTACAAACTATGCTGTTTGAGTCTAGCATATTTATTACATCTGCTGTTTATATAATTATATTTTACGTACTTGCCAAATAGGAAATTAGCATTTTGTGTTTTTCTTAATTTTTTCGAAAACAATGAATTTTAAAGGCAATAAAGTAAAATAAATTCTTCTAATAAAAATATTGTGATATAACTTTAAAATATTATTACGTACCTTAAGTAAATTTGCTTCTTTTTCTATTTATCTTTAAGCTAATTAAATTCAATATCTTTAACCGAATTATTCTTATCTTTTTGAAGTGAACCAACATATAATAAAGTACATCATTTTCTAAATCACTCATGTAAATAAATTTAAACATCCTTATGGATAAAAAAAAATCTATATTTTCTTTTAAAACATTATAATCAAATATTTTATTTCGTAAGCTTTTTTAAAAACAACAAGTTGGAAATTGCACGTGAAGCGTAGCAAATTAGGTGCGTTCGTACGATAACGAAGTTTTAAAAATATTACTTTCATATGTCAATCTCATAAAATTGTAAATAGTGAATTACAATTAAAACGCTCATCAAACAATGTTCTTCCTATACCATTATATAATGTAATACTTTTGTGTGGCCTTGTAAATCAATAACAAATGTTCTTTGCACCACAAATTATGTATGATGTATATTATAATATGTACTTTATAGTTGCATATAAATTTTATTAAGTTCGTATGAGTGTAACACGATTAAAATGCATTTGAAACATTTTTCCCATTGACCGTAATGTAACGGAATACTTTTGAGTGTCCCTATAATTGATCTATAAATCCGATTTTCATAAAATTTGAAATAACTCGACAAAATTATGTAATAATTATGTAGTTTAAATTTCAAACGTATAGAATATATTTGAAACTTTTTCCTAATTGACCATAATGTAACTGAATAATTTTGATTGCGCCTGTAATTGATCTATGCACACGATTATCAAAATATTTGAAATAACTCGACAGAATTATGTAATAATTGCGTATTATAAATTTCAAACGATTAAAATGCATTTGAAACTTTTTTCCCCATTGACCGTAATGTAATGGAATACTTTTGATTTCCCCTGTAATTGATCTATGCATCCGATTTTCATATAATTTGAAATAACTCGACAAAATTATGTAATAATTATGTATTTTAAATTTCAAACGTATAGAATATATTTGAAACTTTTTCCTAATTGACCATAATGTAATTGAATACTTTTGATTGCCCCTGTAATTGATCTATGCACACGATTATCAAAATATTTGAAATAACTCGACAGAATTATGTAATAATTGCGTATTATAAATTTCAAACGATTAAAATGCATTTGAAACTTTTTTCCCCATTGACCGTAATGTAATGGAATACTTTTGATTGCCCCTGTAATTGATCTATGCATCCGATTTTCATATAATTTGAAATAACTCGACAAAATTATGTAATAATTATGTATTTTAAATTTCAAACGTATAGAATATATTTGAAACTTTTTCCTAATTGACCATAATGTAATTGAATACTTTTGATTGCCCCTGTAATTGATCTATGCACACGATTATCAAAATATTTGAAATAACTCGACAGAATTATGTAATAATTGCGTATTTTAAATTTCAAACGATTAAAATGCATTTGAAACTTTTTTCCCCATTGACCGTAATGTAATGGAATACTTTTGATTGCCCCTGTAATTGATCTATGCATCCGATTTTCATAAAATTTGAAATGACTCGACAAAATTATGTAATAATTATGTATTTTAAATTTCAAACGATTCGGTTGGGTAGTTTTTGCGTTGTTATATGCGGACGGACAGACGGACGGACAGACGGACGGACTGAACGACAACTATAGGTGCTACGTATTATATAATTACGAACGCACCTAAAAATGGGTCAATTTATGTTTTTATTTGAAGGAACTTAAGACTAATACTTTTTTAGTTATACTAGTGAATGAATAAAAACAGTTTTTTAACTAAAAATAATGATCAATAATTGAATATTTCTTACAATTGCAATCTGAAAGTAAAGAAAACTTAATCCTGAAAGCTTAAGAAACTATATATTTGCTTTAAAACTTTAAAATTTTTAAAGAAAGAAGTAGTCAAATTTTACTCTTTTTTTTTTTTGTTTGTTTTCAAAGAACTCTAATTAAATAAAAGTCTCGGAAAACTTTAAAGGCAATACATTCATTTTATCGAGTTTTTTATTCGCTCCTACTATGCAATTTCTTTTGGGTAGCAATAAAAGGGTTGTCCCAAAAAATAAAGTTTCGTTACATAAACCAGCCATAAAACGAAGGAGATGTATATTGTACTGTTAAATATTGGTAATTTATATTGCATTTTTTTAAAATTTCTAAACATAGCACATTTTTAAGTTCTAGACCTTCATATATATATATATATATATATATATTTATATATATATATATATATATATATATATATATATATATACAGAGTTTATCTAAACTAATGGGCAAAACATTTAGGGATGATAGTACACATCAAGACAAACAATATTAAATGGGAAACTAAGGGTCCCAAACGTCTTCCCAAGGAGGTACACGCCATTAAAGTTTAGGGTCCAAAATTTCAAATAAACATAAAAAAAAACGGAAAAATTGGTCGATTCATTTGCGGTTTTCGCTAAAACTATTGTCTAAATCAGTATCTTCTTGAAAATAAATTTTAAAGATAAATTTCAAAAAACGCCGATAGAGGGCGACTTAGACTTTGGAATAACGTACAACTATTTTCAGCCGTTATTTTTTTAACCTCATTAAATGCATGCAAAAGCTTATAAATTTTGTGCTCAAAATCTGAATAGATTAAAATTATTAAGTAGCGCAAACTGAACTGTGTTTAGAGGGGGGAGGGAGGAGCTTCAAAATTGAACTGATTATAAAACGCGGAAAAATTGGTGGATTCGTTTGCGGTTTTCGCTAAAACTACTCTTTAAATCAGTATTTTCTCGAAATTAAATGTTAAAGATAATTTTTTAAAAATGCCGAATGAGGGCGCCTTAGACTTTGGAGTAACCTACAACTATTTTTAACCATTATTTTTTAATCTCATTAAAAGCTTGCAAAAGCTTAAAATTAAATTTTGAGCTTAAAATCTGAATCTTTGGGAGTAATTAAGTAGCACAAAATTGAACTGTGTTCGAGGTTGGGGGGGGGGGGAAGAGGATTAAATTTCAACTCCTGAACACAGTTCAATTTGCGCTTCTTAACCCCTCCCAACGATTCAGAATTTCAGCTCAAAATTTAAGTGAAAGGCTTTTGCAAGCATTTAATTAGATACAAAAAATAACGGTTAAAAATAATTGTTGGTTAATCTTAAGTTTAAAGCGCCCTCGAAAGAATTTTTTTTATTGAAATTTATTTTTAAAATTTATTTTTAAGAAAATAGGGACATAAAAAATATTTTTAGCGAAAACGGCAAACGAGTCGACTAATTTTTTCGTTTTTTATAATCATTTGAAATTTGAATCTACCCCCCTCTCTTGAACACAGTTCACTTTACTTAACCACTCCCAGCGATTCAGATTTTGAGCTCAAAATTTATTTTTTTGTCTAAGTTTCTAAAGTTAACTTCTTAGTAACTAAGTTTCTAGGAAATTCCATACGTTAAACGGTGTGATATTTTTAAAATAGTATATAATTTAATAAGGTGCCCTGGGGTAATAACGCCACGTTAAGGTTCTACCAATTTTCACGGCTTAGTTTTAGATTGTATTTTTCAAACAAATATAGGATCTGATACAGCAACTCATTGACTATCCATATAAAATAAAATAATTTAACAGATATGTATTCATAAAATGTAATGGCGTTTTTTCTTGACCCATGCTATTTGGCGTTATTACCCACCTATATGGGTAATAACGCCATGCAAACAAAATTATGAAATAAGATGGAATAATTGCATGTAGATAGCCCAATTCTAAAAGTACAAACTCTACAAACTTAGAAATTGAAAAATTGCATTCTAAGCTATTGAAAATGTTCATTTTTTTGTGAAAGTGTAAGAAAAATTAAGGTGTGGAGTGGGAGGGGGGATGAGGCAAAATAATATCAGACCGTGAGCTTCTTTTTGCTTAAAAAGGACCGTTTAAATAGAAATATGAGAAACATTGCACAGTTTTAACTGTGTTTATTTGAATCAGTATTTGGGATGTAGCTCGGCCACTCTAGGGAATCAACCGGGGTATTAATGTCAAGGATTGGCGTTATTACCCCGGTATAGTTATTGCGCAGTACATTTTAAATTACAAATTATCTCGAGAAGATATCCAAAATCTTCAACAACATTTTAAAAGTACATGAAATGCACTACAAATTTATGTAATTAACAAAGTATTTCCGGATAAAAACATAGTCTTCACATCACAAAACGTATCTCGCAAATTTTAGATCAAGCGTTAATTTTAGTTGTTTGTAAAAACAATAAGACCTAAAAATGAAACAAATTAACTTGAAGCTGTTTTTTGCGATTTATATGACTCAAAACCCTTCTGCGCAGAGCACATGGGTGTCATTTACCTGATTATTTCATAATTATGCAAAATATAAGCACTTGGCGTTATTACCCCGCCTGGCGTTATTACCCCAGGGTACCTTACTATTTTTAAAAAGTTCTTTTTTTCCTTTTTTTGCGCCTAAACAAGTATTTCTAATTTTAAATTGATTTTTATTTTATAAAAGAAAAAGAAATACCTTGGGGGAACTTCATCAACCTGTTTTCTATAATTCATTAAAAAATGAATGAAAAATAAACATTTTCCTTTTCATTTAACTCTTAATATATGTAAATCAACTGTTTAAATAAAAAGCCTTTTTATGTTTAAAATTTTTATTTATTTTAAAAATTGTCTTCAATACATTAAATAAACAATAACATGTGACACACATGTAAAACTATTCGAAACATGTGTAATTTATTATCTATGCATTATTCATATGTAATTGTTCATTAAAACAGAACAAATAAAATTTTGTCTAAAGGTTGTCTTTTACATATTTTCAGCAGGCACACGTTTTTAAAGAGAAGAATAACTATTGCTGACAAAGATAATTTAAAACCCATCATTTAATTTTTATTTTAATTCAGATAGTAAATAAAATCCTTCACAAAAGATTTATTTCAAAACACTTTTATTATAATTTATATTATCATTTCTTGTTACATAAAATTCTCTTAGTGTAAGTTTTTAAATTTTTGTTTATTATGCTAAATTTGTATGAATATTTGACTTTTATTTAAATATATTTAAAATAAAATTTAATTCTATTGTAATGTAATCAATTCTATGTTCAATAATACTTGGAAATATTTCACTTATTTACTGCACTGTTTTCAGACTAGTGAGATATTTTTAGCATCGATTTTGTAAATAGATTTAGAACGGCTTCATAACATATCTTTTATTTATAATACTAACAATAGCTTAAATGAATATGAATCAAAATAGTTTTAATATATATTTTTAAATTTAAATTTGGACTAATTTAAATTTCAGAATTAATTATAATTTCAAAAGATTAATTAATTTTTTTCATAATGGCTGTTTTATTAAGGACCTGGTTTAATAATCTCACTGTTTTCATTAGTAAACTCGAACAAGCATATTATTTATACGCAAATAACATAGTATATTTTATTAAATCTTTGTATGACATAACACGTGCTGAGCACCAATGTTAGGTACCGCTGCCAAGAAGTCATAACCAAACTTTTCAGTCACTGGCAGATTTTTTCGTTATCTAAAAAACTAACTGGAAGTTATATTCAACAGGTTTCCTAATCTACAAAGAGTTTGAAGGATATTTTACTAGAATTTTTTTAAAGTAATTTTTGTCTTAACTAATGAAATTAAATTCTATCTTCAGATATATTGAAAAAATATTTTACGAATTTTCTTGCATTAAAATACTTTAAAACCTTTAACGTGTCCTCAATACCTTTAAAACGCAATTTTCGATCAAAATATCGATTTTTAATTTTTGCCATAATATTAAAATTGAATCTTTTATTTATAAAAATCTGGTTAAATTTCGTCTGTATATGAAATGGAACACGAGTTATAGCCGTTTAATATTACAGCTATTACAGCTTTTGAATTGTGTTTTAAAGTCATTTTTAGCATTTTATCAAAATGAATTTTTTCCGATTTTTACTATATGCGAAACGTTCTAAAACAAAACATGCATGAAATGCCATGGAATTTTTTGTGCTTCTTTTAAAAATGTCTTTTAATAGTGCAGTAGAAATAAGGTAAAAAACACCTTTAGGTGGAACTAATTGGAACACAAATGATTCTTGTTGTAAATGGCAGGTAACATGCTCCTAATCAACATACTAAAATATACAGTCGTACTGTTGCGCAAAATGCGTTTTTTGGCGGCCATCTTGAAAAAAATGCGAAAAATTTTTAAAAATCGAAAAAGGCCATGTGGGGTATCATATTAAAGGAAATTTTGAGCTGATAAAGAATATGATATTTGTTTTTAAAAGTACAAATATATAAAAAAGTTGTGGCAAAAAAATGAAGGATTTCTGTTTTTTGAAAAACATGGTTTTATTTAAAAAATTCAAAATAAGTACACAAGAAAAGGGATTTTGTCTATAAAATCATATTTATCTAACCAAATTTAAATAACCTCTCCATATTCATCTGAATCTAAACTGTCTCCTGTGTTTGCACAGTCCTTTCCACAACAGTTTTTACAAACTACTGAACATGCAAGTTCATATCGGCGACATGTACACTTTGCAGTGTTACATGGATCTTCAGTTGTAATTAGACAAGCACATTTAATCATTTTTAACAGTTTGTCTGGTGCTGGGTTTAAGTCTGTTTATATCGGTTGGAAATATCCATCAACTAATTACCAACCCCACAGTGTAGGATCAGGAGTTGGTATATTTAGATTTCGCCATATAAAACACTGAAAATGTACTCGAAGTAGATGATATTTAGCTGCATTTTGCGTAGGAGGCAAACGAGCTATGTCGAATTCTTTTTTAGCTGAAGCTATTTTTCTCATGTACTGCTTATAACGAAGGACGTTTAGGTTACTTTTTTCGATGTTGCCGCCATAAAGAAACATGATAACTTTACAGCCATTTTCAATCAATTCTTCCATAGTAATATCTTTGGTTGATCCATAATATGAAGCCCATTCGCATAAAATTTTCGATTGAATGATTTTTTTTAAAGCAGAAGATTTAGTTTTTCCAAATAATGCACTCGTGGTGTCACATCCCGTTAATGCGTGAATAAAAAGTAAAGTTTTGCAAGCTTTCTCTCCAATAGATCCTTGCATGGCTTGAATGTCACGAACATTTTCAGATTGTGTCGCAGACTGCATGAAAATATTCTTCGAAGAATGATATAGTAGTAGGATTAAAATGTCAGTGTCATCAGCTACTACAGTGACATGCTTTTCCTGGGCTAACTTTAGAGCTTCTCTGACGATTAACCACGTCTGCATCTCCTTTTGCATGAATGACGGAATGACCCCTTTCTTGAAAATAATTCCCCAGCATATTGATAAAGCGTTGTTTGTTTGCAGGGTTAGAAAGAAACTGGCTTTTCTTTACGATGACGCGTGAATTTTCATCAAAGAATACTACAACGGACGAGTGCTTCCAGCGCAATCTACGCTCCATATCTTTTATATTAGGTTCTTCATACCCATCAAAAACTATTGTTACTTTTCCATACTTTCTGTTTACAAATGATTCGTATTGCCTTACGACATCGCCAAATACTGCAGAAGCGGACCATGGTATCTGGTGAAACCCCACCATCAAGAAGGTAGTAAGTAGTTGAATGAGATCGCTGTATTTCATTGACATTCATACTATATAATGAGTGTGCTAATGATGATTTATCTGTTTTTCTCATTAGTTGCGGACTATGGTCAAACAATGAAGGTGGTAGAATAGATAATTCGTAATTAAAAAATTCTCTTGTATCCTGAGTGCTATTATTCAAGGAGATACAAGCTAGCATCCTCTGTGTTAAAAGACGAGAATCTACATGGTGAGTCTCACCAGCAATAATAATTCCTTTTTTCAATACTTTCATGGTTACTGCTTGGTCTGATTTCAATAAAGTTTCATCTTTAAAAAGTTTACCGGTAAGTTTATCTTGGATGCTTCTTCCAATGTAGTCAGCATTTTCTACAGTTACTTTCCTTTTACTATCTGTTATTCCATTAAAAATATTCCATAAATCAGTTGAAGTAGCAATAAATGGATTGTGGTCCATAAAAAATTGCATTACCTTTTTCATATCTTCGAAATCTCTCGCCATCCTTGCATCAGCTAAATCAGTATGTTGTTCATTGCCAACACGTGAAATATTGGTCAGCAAACTCATTGCACATGCTACTTCACTATATCGAGAATGACTCAAAATCCAAGTTGCACGTTGACTTTCAGTCATACCTCCTCCATGAGTTATACCAGAACAACTTTTGGTGCATTTCATGAGCGTTTGCTCAATGTGCATATCGGTCGAAACACCAGATCATTTTCTGCCCTTTCTTCGTACTGTAAAGTGACCTTCATTACGCATTTTGTAGAGTTCTGGTTTCGTTGTCTTTAGTTCCCGCATTTGTTGAAGGTAAATTCTTGCACATTTGGCATAATTGTTATGACCTGAACTCGCAAAAAATGGTAGCATCTGCTCAACCGCCTGTAAGTGCATTTCAAAATTTCCTGATCGCTCAGCCGAAATAAACATTTTTACAATATCCACCATGTTCAGATACAACAGCCAGAGTTTAGCAGTGCGGCTTTGTGATTTCAGAAGGTTCTTCCGTTCATGTATTAGTGTTGAAAGTTTATGAAGATCAGGATCTGAAATAACTTTTTCTGCCTTGATATCACCTTTGAGCACTTTTTGGAAAAGGTGAATAAATTTTTCAGGATTAAAATCATCATTTAACTCCACTTCCATTCCGTCACCAGCAACGCGGCAACTTTTTGATGGAAACTCGCTAAAATCTGAATCTGAATCTGTAGTAACTTCAACTGGGAGGCTGCATTTCAGTATATTTGCTACGATTAAAGCAGTGAGAGATGAAGAAATTAAAAAATGTCCACGAAGAGCACGCGAATATGATTTACCTTTCAACATATGCATTATTGAATTTTCAGCATAAACTGTCTGTAGGGGTTCTTCTATGCCTGATCCAGCCATCAATCCTCCAATAGTTCCAAGAAAAGACATCAGTGTATGAAACCCACCAAGCCGGATCAAAACTCTCTCTTGTCAAACTCTCTCTTGTGATCAGCGCATTTAATTTCCAGTGCCTTTATCCACAAGCATTGATCGAAGGTTACAATCGGAGTTTCTACATTTAGTCTTTTTGCTTCATATTGATGAACATAAGTGTAGTGTATACACAGCTGTAAGAATTGGGATTTAGATCAATCATTGGCAGAAACTTAGTTACTGTTGTAACACTGTTTTCACCTTCTGAAGCAGTTTGCATATATCCTAACATCCTGGTTGAGGCGTTTTAAATAACTTACTGGTACTCCAAAGAACATCAAAATGATTAATTTGCATTGGTGCATAAGATAATTTTTCAAACTTCAATTTATTCATCGCTATTGGGAGCGATAGGAGATATGGAGATATGGAGATATAGGAGATTGAATGTAGTAAAGAGGAATTTTTGCTTTTTTAATAATGTCATGTGCTAGAGGGCGAGACTTGAGTCGTTTTATTGCGTCTGTGAGTAATAAAGAGTTGATAAAAGATTCTCCTGATGAACACATTATAACTCCCATCCCTGAAAGGTATTATGACCATCTATTGTTGCTATATTATGATCAACATTGTCAGCAACCCATTGAGAAAAGTCCTCGTATGTACATTTGCTGCCCATAAATCATTTCTAGCACTACATACTTTCAAAACTGTATCACGAAACTGGAAAGTACGTACAGGAAAGACTGCTCTTTTTTACGGTTCTGATGATCCGTAATAATCTGACCACAGAATAAACAATTCTCTTTGAAATTGAAGGATCCAACACTTCCTCGTAGCGTTCTTGAGCTGGTTGAACTAACATCATCTTGCAACATTTTCAGTTTTCTGTCACTTTTAATTTTGATAGGGTTGACATATACACGTCGACATTCTGTATGTACTTTAAAAGTACCTGTAGAAGTAGGATTGAAAAAGTCATGAATTTTATCAATTCTTTGCTTGCTTGCATTACTAATTCCTTTCAGGCCTTTTGCTGTTAATGTGACATAGGGAGTATCGTCACAAAGCTCATTAGAACACAAAATGCAAGATTTTTTTCCCATATTCCTTATACTGATTTTAAAAACTCAGAACAAAGATTGAATATTTGAAAAGAATAAGTAAGCAATTAAAAATAAGTCTCACAGTGTCGTAACTCGTAATAATATTTCATCATCTCACCACCTGCATTTTATTATTGCAACACAGAAAACTATTTATGCGTCAGATTTTTTCCCCATGCAATGTAAAGAGAATATTACATAATCTTTTAAACGTACTTTTTTATCCTGCGTCTAAAAGAATGGCGCATGCGCTCTTGTAGGAGAGTTGAACATTTGCTCAGGTTAAGAACAAAATTTTCAGTATTAGTTTTTTTGTTGTTGTTGTTGTTTTTGGACAAATATAAACAGAAAATTTTAGAGCAGTTTGCTGTTCTAAAAATTTATTTGCACATGCACATGAGCCTTTTTACTTTTTGTAAAATTAACATTTAGTGTAAAGATTAAAGTCTATCGTCTAACTTATGATTCTTATTTAAATAGAGACAATTTTATAGTATGACATTAGAATTATAAATTTTAAATTAATATGGTATAAACGATCCCGATCTTTTGGAAATTTGGAGATAAGAAAAATTTATATCTAATATTTCATATTGTATAAATTATTTAGTAAAAAAAAAAGCTGATCAATATTTATATTTTAATTTTGTAATAACAGTTAGTGTTGCAGTGGGAGTTGTCATATGACAGTATCAGGTGTTTTCTGTAATGCAATGCAACAAAGTTACATTTAAGGTACATTTAACTATGGAGTCATGTAGGTATCATTTTTCTAAAATTTCCCGCTAGATAATCCTTACAAACCTTTTTTTTTCAAAAACCAATATCAATCTTTTTTAAGCATTAAATTTTCTGTAATTTGATACCCCACATGATTATTTAACACTTCAAATCATGATTTTCAAAAATCCGAAACCCTTCATTTTTTGCCATATTTTTTTTATTTACTTCTACTTTTAAAAACAAATATCATATTCTTTATCAGCTCAAAATTTCCTTTAATATGATACCCCACATGGCTGTTTTCGATTTTTAAAAATTTTGCGCATTTTTTTAAAGATGGCCGCCAAAAAACGCATTTTGCGCAACAGTACGAATGTATATTTTTAGTATGTTCATTAGGAGCGTGTTACCTGCCACTTGCAACATGAATTATTTGTGTTCCAATTAGTTCCACCTCTAACGCAATTTCTACTGCACTATAAGGGATTAGACTGCAATCATATAAATATAATAAATATCTATATATTTATACTGGTATTAATGACAAATATGAGACAAATTTTGCGAATTTTCATTCGCATTAGTACTTTAAATGCCATATCATCTGAGATACAGATTATTGTCATTTACAATCAATTGACTCAACAGTAGATTGTTTCCTTTTTCGTTATCGTTGCACTTTTCATAATTGGTCTGCTTAATAATCACCCTTCGTTTTTTGCTTTAAAAGACAATATTTCACACGACGTCTTTCTTTGGTGTTCGGTTTTACTACATTCGATAATTTGTTTTTGTATTTTAAATTGTATTTTGATACTTGATTGTATTTTAAATACTAAGTTTGAATTTTTTCGAAAATACCTAAAATTAAATATGTCCAAGATGAAGGACAAATTTTGTGAACAAATTAATATATTTTTAATTTGAATTTGTTGAAGAATCATTATCATTTTTAAAATCGTAAATATTCCATGCAATAGATGTGCTTTTAAAGAAAATATGAATTGGATTTATTGTTTTTAATAAAATTAATCGAAATGCTATATTAATAACTGTAGAAGTATAAATAAATTTGTTGAAATATACAGAGAATACTAAATGTTTATAGACCACTTTTTTAAAGTATTTTAAAGAGGTTTTGGTAAATGAACGTGAAAACAACCCCATTTTAAATCTACTATAATACCTGATGTGAATTGTAAATATACAGATGTATAATTATATCTGAATGTTTTTGTTGATTGAATTCTGTAACTTATTTCCTTTTATTCGTTTTCTCTCTGGTCTATCTTTAACGCCCAAAAATGGAATATTTGTGTTTTTTATTTTGTTCGTTTTTTTTATTGGCCTATGATTAATTTCTAGAAATGGAATACTTCTGTTGCCACAATGACAAAATAAAAAGTTAAAAACTACAAAAAATTAATAACTCAATAACAAATTTAAAATCAAGTTTAAACAAGTTGCATTTAAAAGTAAATTCTTTTCTGTATACGACGGTGTAAAAATTAAAAATGTGTCATGTTTAGAAATTAAAAAATTTACTGTATCGAAAATTGTCAAACTGAAATTTCTTTTAATATTTGTTTCTGATATGTCCAAGAATATTAACGTGATTCTAAATGTCCAGGCATATTAATATGACTCTGTTATTACGTAAGCTACGTTTTGATCATCATAAAAATGATGCTATTATTGTTTTTTTTAATATGGAAATCATTTATAAGTCTAACGTCATAGTCTTTAAAAATATTATTTTCCAAATAGTCGTACTTTGTTTAATTACATTTTTTTCTTTGATTTTTTGTATATTTCTCTCTCACACACACTTTTTTTAACAGTATAACATTTAAAGAGCGGTGAAATACTGAAATAAAAAGGCTAGCTACATAAAACAAAATTTTTAATCTTTTGTTATTGTAGTAGGATTTCTTTCAGAGAAATTCAAAGTTCTTAACAAATCCTAACTTTAGCAAGACAAATCAATTGGCGGGCGCCAAAACCATGACTTTTTTTTTAGCTAACAGGAATGAGCTATATTGCAAATGAAAATTATATGAAATAAAATCATAAAACATGTATATGAGATAGGCCTAATAATTACAGATATCCGTAAGATATTTTTAGGAATATTTTTAATCCATTTAAATGCAAACCATTCGGTATTTAATAAAAAGAAAAATGTATTTTTGTCACTGTAAAAATCAACGACTCAATTGAAGAAATGTTTGAAAAATTTATTTAATTATTAAACAATTGCTTTAATCTGCTTTAAGATAAAATGATAAAATTTTGATGATGCATATTTTTAAGCATTTTTGTGCATTAAAGTTAACACAATTTTCAAAAATATTGTATAAAAAATATCACTAATATTTAATGTGACTTTTATAGAATTATATTAGGCGCATGAATCATAGAATATATGTCATAACTTTTGTTTAGTAAGTGACTTTTCTTTTAAGCTATAACATTATTTCAGATAATTTTGAAAGAAGCTTTTCCAAAATAATTGAGTCTTTGATAAACCGCCTTGCTTCAGAAAATAATTGGCTATAAATATAATGATGATGCAATAAAAGCGAAAACTAACTGCTACAGTCAATTTGTAGTGTTTTTATTGCTGGGAGATGCTAGAAACAAAAGTCAAAGGAAAAGTATTTTTTCATGCATGTTACGGCATAAAAATATTTAATCTCGAATTCATCTTGCAGTTTTTTTTATTATCAAGTTTAAATGTTAAAAATGAAGCACTGCAGAATAAAAACTTGTCAGAAACATTTCCAAAAATGACGGGCAGCTAAAAAAATTACTTTTGTAAATGTTTCTTTAAATTTTATCAATATAAAATAGTTTTTTGAGATTTTTAAAGGAAAAGGAAAATATTCCGGAATTTTTGGTTTTTTGGAAAAGATTATTCTATATTTTCTCTATCTCTCACTTTTTTTTCGTTATAACTTTCAAAGAAAGGTTAAATATTGAAATAAAAAGGCTAACTACATAAAACAAAATATTTAATTTCTTGTTATTATAGTAGTATTTCTTTCAGCGAAATTCAAAGTTCTCAACAAATCTTAACTTTAGCAAGACAAGTCAATTGGTGGGCGCCAAAACCATCACTTTTTTTTTCGTTTTAGGCTAACATGGATAAGTATACTGCAAATGAAATTTATATGGAATAAAATCGTAAAACATGCATATGATATAGGCCTAATAATTACAAATATCCGTTAAATATTTTTAGGAATATTTTTAATACATTTAAATGCAAACCATTCGGTATTTAATAAAAAGAAAAATGCATTTTTATCACTGTGAAAATCAACGAAACAAATGACGAATTGTTTGAAAAATTTATTTAATTATTAAACAATTGCTTTAATCTGCTTAAAAATAAAATGTAAAATTTTGACGATGCATATTTTTAAGTATTTTTGTGCATAAAAGTTAATACAATTTGCAAAAATATTGTTTAAAAAATATCACTAACATTTAATGTGACTTTAATAGAACAATATTAGGCGCATGAATCATAGAATATGTGTCATAAATTTTGTTTAGTAAATGAATTTTCTTTTATGCTGTAACATTATTTCTGATAATTTTGAAAGAAGCTTTTCCAAAATAATTGAGTCTTTGATAAACCACCTTGCTTCAGAAAATAATTGGCTATAAATATAATGATATGATGCAATAAAAGCGAAAACTAACTGCTACAGTCAATTTGTAGTGTTTTTATTGCTGGAAGATGACAGAAACAAACGTGAAGGGAAAAGTATTTTTTCATACATGTTATGGTATAAAAATATTTAATTTCGAATTCTTCTAACAGTTTTTGTTCTTATTAAGTTTAAATGTTAAAAATGAAGCACCGCTGTTTAATTTTTGAAAATATAAAAAGTAGGATTCAGACAATATAATTTACTGTACAATTAATTAGGGATTGTAAAAAAAACCATTTCTGTGAAATTACAGAAAATTTACCGATAATACATCATTTTAAGTCTTATGTAACATTACAGAGATAAGAAAAATCCCCGTCGGCGTGGTCTACAGGCGGAGGTAGATTTCTAAGTTAAGAGCTCATTTCAACTACAAAAAACAAAATATAATTAGAGATAAACCCAATTTAGCAACTTTATTTGGCTGCTTTTGAATAATTTTTAATTTCATTTTTCTACAAGAACTGATTTTATCAGAATTATCTTATGCGAAATACAGCTCAAATGACCCCTGTGACAGCACTTTTTAAAATATATTCTGACATTATGAAAAAATTGATAAACAGTACTCATTGTATAGTTCCTAAGTAAGAGAAACTAACTGCCAAGTTGAATGCGTTCGAGAGTAAAAATATATTTAAAAGTGAGTCATAAAATAAGCAATTTGTTATTTGAATACATTCTTAATTCTTTAATCACGATCGCTTCTGAAAACTTTGCTCAAAATGCCCCCTTTGACAACATTTTTCGAAATATATTCTGACTTTATCAAAAAAAAAAGACTAATACGACACATTATACAATTCCTAAATTAGAGAATATGTCAATTGGATGCATTTGAGAGTAAAAATGGATTTAAAAATGAGTCAGAAAAATAAGCAATTTATTTTTTGAATACTTCCTCAATTTTTCAATCACGAATGCTTCGGGAAATTATCTTCAAAATGTCTAATTTGACAGCATTAAAAAAATATATTGAATCTGTATCAAAAAACTGGCCAGTATATCACATTATGTAGTTCCTAAAAACATAGAATCTGCCATTTGGATGCGCTTAAAATCAAAAATGAATTTAAAAATAAGTCAGAATATAAGATAAAAAGCTAATTAAATCCAATTGATTTTTTTTAAATCATCAGATTTTAAAATATTCACCTTTTATATAAATATTTTCATAACAATTTTAATTTTTCTTAAGAAAGGTGTTATAGTAAAAATAAAATGGCTTGAATGGGATGAACCAAGTTGGAATTTCCTTTGATCAAGGTCTATTTTTATTTTTATTTAATTTTTTACAATAGCGCGCGTTTTTTGGTGTTTTTATATCTCTTTGTCGCGTGTCATTTGTATTGACCGTAAAATAGTTTGAAATTTTTATTTTAGTTAAGTTTAGATCATGGTCTATATTTTAATTTAATTTTTTGCAATAGAGCGCGTGTTTTTTTTTTTTTTTTTTTTTTTTTTGTTATTTATATCTCATTGTCGCGTGTCATTTGTGTTGTCCGAGAAATATTTTGAAATTTTGTTTTATTTATATTATGACTATGAAACTTATTTGACGGTTCCGAAACATGTCAATGTATTTTATTTTTACTATAACACCTTTCTTAAGAAAAATTAAAATTGTTATTAAAAAGAATATAAGATGTTTGAATTTCAGATTTTTTCAATTCCTTTTTTTGTTTACTATTTTTTTGCTGTTAATTTATTTTTGCTATAAGAATTGCGCCTATAAAAAACTTGTCAGCATAAAAGTTGTTGATATTATTGAAAATATGTAAAATAAATTTAATCGGATTTGCTAAATTAAGAATTGACGAAGTTATGGATTTTTATCTTTTTCCACAATCTTTTTTTTGTTTTTTGTGTATAGATTTGGTTCTATAAAAAACTTGTAAATACAAAAGTTTTAGATAATATTAATGTAAATCATTGCAGAGAATTATATATAAGATACGGGAAATGCGCATAAAATGATGACCGATAAATTCAGTCGAATGTACTTAACTAATAGCTTGTGTAAATACAGAGAATATTTCACTTTTTTGTATTTTTACAGACATTTTTAACAGTAGGGATTAATTTTAAAATTATTTTTCAATATGCAAGTTTATACCACCAATTTCTGTGTCTGACAAAAATGTTTGGAATTTATTGAGACAATATTACTCATATAGCGACCCTCTCTCTTATATTAAGTGAAATATTTAATGAAAAGTAAAAATTAGAAACCAGAAAATTTGAAATCATTATGGATCAAATAAAAAATCACAATAATTAAAAAATTATTTTATTCGAGACAGAATTCGAGTCTTTCGCATTCCAGTTTGTCTTATAAAACAATTGATAATAGATATTAAGATGGAACAATAAAGTATAAGTGTTAGTTCAAAGAGTGCAATAGGGCGTTTTATTATCCCTCATACATAGTACAGGGTAAATCTTGCTATCGGTTTGAAAATCGAAAAATAAAACTTGACGGATTTACACGATTCAGACACTGGAAATTCCGAAAAACATATTTTTAGAGAAAAAAATTGCCTTCCGTCTGTCTGCGTGCCTGAAAACGCTCTATCTCCCAAAAAAATTGAGATAGAGATTTGACATTTGGTATGTAGTTAGTATTAAGTAATGGGAAGTAGCCTATTTAATATGAGTAACCTCGATTATCCGGAACTATTTGACATTTGGTATTTATTTAGTATTAAATAATGGAAATTAGCCTACTTAATATCAGTAACCTCGATTATCCGGAATTTTTTTCGGACTCTCGAACTATCGGATCTCACAGTTAAAAAACATTTACTGCATTTAAAAAATAAAATAAAATAAAGAACTGAAATTGATGATATATTTTTGCTATTACTTATTTCATTAAATATACATCAATACAAAATTAATTAGCTCCATACAAAAACATGAAATTTTAATTGCAATAAGAGAAATATAACACGCTTATATTTTGCGATATAACAGTACTTGTGAGAAGTATTTTTATAGATTTTATTTTATAGAAGTATTTTTTTTTTCTTTTTTTTTTTTGTTTCACATACCTTCTTGGTTCAGAAAAAGATGGCAAAATATATAATGATGAGGCAATAAAATAAGAAGTTTTTATGATCTATCGGTTATTTTATCGCAAAAAGATAATATGAAAGAAATCTGAAATAAGTAACTATTCATCTATTTAATAAAGTCATCGTAGCATAATAGACGGTACTGTTTCGATATGGTTACATAATAAAGCAGAATTATCTTTATTCAGTTCTGATATTTCCTATTTCAAATCCAAATATTTCGCTACTCTTATCTAGAAATATAAAATTGTAGGATAAAATTTACAGGTGCATAATAAAGCAGAATTATCTTTACTCAGGAGGCTTTTCAATTCTGATATTTCCTATTTCAAATCCAAATATTTAGCTACTTTTATCTAAATATACAAAATTTTATGATAAAATTTACAGTAACGAAAACAAGAAAGAAAAAATCATGCTTCAAGCATAGCTTGATAAAATACTTTCCAACTCAAACAGAATGATGTAACAAAACTACACCGTTTAAAAAATTAAAATATCACATCTCATTTCACCACATGGAATTTCAAAATCGAATTTCAGCAGTTCCCATTTACAATCAGAAAAACTATCGAATTTTTTTGCAGCCCTGTATCATATATATAGATTCGTATCTATTAACAGCATGCATTCCAAAATTTAGTTTATTTAAGAGATACACATATTTCAGTTGAAAATGCCCTTAAGCAATTTTCTCTAATAAGGAGAATGTTATGAAAATACTTTTGTGCAGCCCGCTACATGAGGTATAAAGTTAATATGTAAAGAGTAATATGCAAAAAAAAAAAAAATTAAATTTAAAAGTGCATACCAAATTTAAAACGTAATCTCCAGCAATTATTGCACAAAACCTATTTCTTTTGTGGTTCCTGTAAATTAACAAACAAGTAAGAAAAATCATGCGTTAAGCATAGATTATGAAGCACTTTCTAACACTTCTTAAAATCTTTCACACAATTTCGTTATCCAGGGCCCGTATTACTGTCCATTTCCAAATATGTATTCCAATACTTTTGAAAATCACTGTATTTGTTCTGTTGGTTAATATATAGACTATATAATGGGTAAAATTTAGTTTAGCAAGGAAACGCTTAACTGGTTGAATTTTCCTTTCAGCAATTTATACTAATAGATGGAAACATACTAGAATACATTTGTTTAGCCCTGTAAAATATATAGCACCTTAAATACACGAAAATATGTTGCTAAAGTTTAGTTTAAAAATAAATTATCTTTAAACTACATAGATCAAATTTCTAGAAATTTCCATCCAACGGCCACCATGTATCAAGTTCTTTGCTTGACTCTGTATATAATTTTATCTATATTCTACAAACATTTCTTAGTAAACTAAATGCAGTTCATCATAAAAAGGAAAAAGTTATTTAAAAACCACCTTAAAGTAAATTACGCTCATATTCAGTAACTTTTACGAGATCTTTTGTGCAACACTGTATATCTAAATTATGTAACAATTAACATTAAATAAATCATATAATATACCTACATCTAGTGAAACTTAAAAGCGTATATCATAATTAAAAATGCATTTCATTCATTTAACAGCCAGTTTCCATAATATACAGGACTTCGGATAGAATATACTATTTGAAGTTTTTTGTATATCCCTGTAAATGCTCTGCACTATGTATTATACATGAAATAACTCATATTAATTCATAGTAACGTATATCAATTTGATTATATATGAAATCGTTTACAACAATTAAAACATGTCGCAAACAATTCCACCCTTTATTATTAGGATGAGCGAAGCGAATCCTCTACTAGCCCACTCAACTTACACTTTGTTGTACACTTTATAAAAAATCTATTCAGTATTTTGACTTGAAATTAAACATAAGAATAAATTATGATATGTAGATTTGCAGAATGTTATTTTTTTTACAGAATAACCTTTAAAAAATATTATTTTAATAATTAATTTATTCTACATGTTTTTCTATTATGGACGCATTTTTGCAAACAAAAAATTGAACGCGTATCTTTTTATTTTCAGAATGAAAATGAACCATGGGGTTAGTAATTATAGATAGAATCATGATTAATTAATTAAATAAAATATATTTCATTATTCCTTCAAAATCGTTTGCAAATGAAAAATTGAACCCCTATCTTTTTATTTTAAGAAGGAAAATAAACTGGGGTTAGTAATTATAGATAGAATTTACTTTGGTAAAGTCGCAACAAAAAGAATCGTAAACATGTAAAATTAATTCTTATATTTGGTATTTAAAGTGAATATTTTGTTAAATTTGTTAAGTTTCTTAAGTCTGGTATTCGAAATTAAAGATTAAAGAATAATTTAAGAATATTTTAATTGATTGAAGAATAATTTAATTCAACCAAATTAAATATATTAACTACGTTTATAAATAATTTCTGGAATGTATTAGTAATTTAAAAATGCCGAGAAAAAGAACACTTATTGGCCAGAACGAACGCCGTTACTGGCCATTGGAAAATGTAAATACATCTTTAAAACTTTTAGTTAAAAATAAAAAAATATATATTTTTTAAAATTGAATTTACATTTCTAAAATTTAAATGCGCCAAAACATGAGATAAAATTTTTGCTTAATAAAGATGTAAAAATAATATAAAAAAGTAATGTTCCTTTCAAGTATTTATCTAATGAAATAATTCTTCGCGAATCCAAACAAAGCACGGCTCTTGCTAGTTATGTATTGGAATCCTTTTGTGTGGCCCTGTAGATGAATATTAACTATTCTTTTCGCTGCATGCTTTACGAAATGCATATTTTAGTGCGTTTTGTAGGTGCATATATAATATTTGAAGATGTTTTTCAGGGTGTAATACCTTCAAATTTCATTTGAAATTATTTTTCCCCATAAGCCGTAATGCATGTGAAATCTTTTGACTGTTCTTGTAAATAAACTAATCATAGTAGAAATTTCATTTTCAATAGGGTTCGTGCTCGGGTAAACGTCATTAACATCCAAAAGTTTCATGACAATCCGAGTGTATTTACGAGAGTTAGAGCGCGGACAGACGACCATACAGACAGACAAACCGAATGCATAAGCGCTTTCCAACTTTGTTGGAAAGTGCTAATATAAATGGTATGAATGCTCTGTTTTCACGTGATTGTAGTGAAATTCGGTGATTTATATCAGTTTCGATACCTTTGAAATAATGCAATATCATTAAAATATTCATGAAACGATTTTTCCCCATACACCATAATGTAATCGAATTCTTTTCAGTGTTTCTGTAAATGAATCATTAATCGTACGCACTTCATATTCAATACCAAGCATGATTTGGTGACAAGTTTTATCAATTGCAGGAAAATCTGAATCAAATTGCTAGATTTGAGCGTGAAGTGACGGACAGACAAATGAAATGCATAAGCACTTTTCAACTTTATTGGAAAGTGCTAAAAAATTAAAACTGTTCATATATTTGTTCAAATAATAAATAAATAATTTAGTAAAAACATAAAACCAGTATGGAAATTAATCTGAAAATTATATGAAAGTACATATGCATATTTGACTTGATTCAATCAAAAAAGTGAAAGTTTATTTAAATATGTATAGACACATACAAAAATATTTTTGTGCAACTCTGATAATCACATCAATAATTTTTGTTCGTAGGCTATAAATATCGAATTTGGTTACATAAAATTGCACATATTTCTAATGGTATGGGTAACATTATTTTTGACAAGCTTCAAAGATAATTTTCCAAAATAACTGAATCTTCCATATATCGTCTCTACCGTATAAAGTAATTGCCTATGATATATAATGATGAGGCAATAAATTGTGAAGGTTACTACATAATGTAATAGGTTATTTTACAGACAGAAGGGGATAGAAATAAAATGCGAAAATAAGTATATTTTCTTTTTTCTAAGAACATAAAAATATTTAATGCAATATTAATGATAGATTTAAATAACAAAGGGAAGTTATAATATCGTAGATGCTATTTCATCTGGAATTCCCATAATATTTGTTAATTCATATTTAAAGATATGTGTTTCTTTATTTTAAAATATAACATATTTCTTGAAGAAATGATTTAATTTAAAAGACATACATTTTAGATTTTTGTTTTATTAAAATGCACTGACAAAATTAATGAACACTCAGACAAAAATTATGAGATTATATTAAAATAAAAATTTAATTTTACAAATCACAACGGCCATTTGAAAAATATATTCAAAGACTAAACTTTTAAAGACCTATAAATAAATTCTAGATTTTAAATAATAATAATAATAATAATAATAAAGGCTTCCGTAGGTTTCTATTTCTCACAACATGTTTACTTTTTAGCTCACAGGCTATCATAGCCTGAGAGCTTATGTGCCCGTCCGTTCTGTATGTACGTTCGTACGTTCGTACGTTCGTATGTTCGTTCGTGCGTAACGCGATAACTCATGATAAAAATATCGGATCCACTTGAAATTTTGTATATAGGTATATCCTGATAAGGCGCTTCCCTGATTCGCGCTTCCATGAGTTCATTCTATGTGTATAAGAGGGGGAACGGGGGGGTCATGCCCCTCCCCTTAATTGATATAAACGAGATTTTCATGCAGAATTAACAGTTTTCGTTCAAAATTTAGATATAGGATCATCCTGATGAGGCGATTCCGTGACTGTCATTAGGTGTTCATTGAATAAGTATAAACATGGGGAACGGGGGGCTCATCCCCGCTTAATTGATATAAACGGGATTTTCATGCAATATTAACAGTTTTCGTTCAAAATTTAGATATAGGATCTTTCTGATGAGGCGATTCCGTGACTGTCATTAGGTGTTCATTGAATAAGTATAAACAGGGGGAACGGGGGGCTCATGCCCCCCCCTTAATTGATCTCGCGGGTGATTAATTGTAATTGATAAACGGGATAAACCCCCCCCCTTAATTGATAAACGGGATTTTCATGCAGAATTAACAGTTTTCGTTCAAAATTTAGATGTAGGATCATTCTCATGAGGCGATTCCGTGACTGTCATTAGGTGTTCATTGAATAAGTATAAACAGGGGGAACGGGGGGCTCATGCCCCCCCCCCCTTAATTGATCTCGCGGGTGATTAATTGTAATTGATAAACGGGATAAAAACCCCCCTTAATTGATAAACGGGATTTTCATGCAGAATTAACAGTTTTCGTTCAAAATTTAGATATAGGATCATTCTGATGAGGCGATTCCGTGACTGTTATTAGGTGTTCATTGAATAAGTATAAACAGGGGGAACGGGGGGGGCTCATGCCCCTATCCTTAATTGATATAAATGGGATTTTCATGCAGAATTAGCAGTTTTCGTTCAAAATTTAGATGTAGGATCATTCTGATGAGGTGATACCGTGGCTGTTATTAGGTGTTCATAGAATAAGTATAAACAGGGGGAACGGGGGGCTCATGCCCCCCCCCCTTAATTGATATAAACGGGATTTTCATGCAGAATTAACAGTTTTCGTTCCAAATTTAGATATAGGATCATTCTGATGAGGCGAGTCCCTGGCTGTTATTAGATGTTCATTGAATAAGTATAAACAGGGGAAACGGGGGTTCTAATGCCCCTCCCCTTAACTTGTACAAATGGATTTTTCAATCAGAATTGTCAGATTTCGTTCAAATCTCTGAATAGCTTTGGTAGTTTAATGGTTAAGTATAAAAGAGGAGAATAACTCCTCTTAAATTATATAAATGCTAAATATGTTTTTATTAAGAATTATCCGATTTGCTCTGAATTTTTGGATATAGGTTTTTTAATATGATAAAGCATGTACTTGATAGTTTAGGAGGTTCAATGATTAAGTATAAAAAAGGAGAAAGGGGAGAGCTGTTTCCCCTTCTTAATTTTTTTTTTCGAACGGAATTAACGAAAATACAAGGCTGTAATGTACAATTAGTATGCGCAGCCTGTGAGCTCAATGCCATCAGTTTAACTGGGTAATATTCTTTTTTATTTAGCTCACAGGCTATCATAGCCTGAGAGCTTATGTGCCCATCCGTTCTGTATGTACGTTCGTATGTTCGTTCGTGCGTAACGCGATAACTCATGATAAAAATATCGGATTCACTTGAAATTTTGTATATAGGTATATCCTGATAAGGCGCTTCCCTGATTAGTTTTTGGAGTTCATTCGATATGTATAAGAGGGGGAACGGGGGGCTCATGCCCCTCCCCTTAATTGATATAAACGAGATTTTCATGCAGAATTAACAGTTTTCGTTCAAAATTTAGATATAGGATCATTCTGATGAGGCGATACCGTGGCTGTTATTAGGTGTTCATAGAATAAGTATAAACAGGGGGAACGGGGGGCTCATGCCCCTATCCTTAATTGATATAAACGGGATTTTTATGCAGAATTAACAGTTTTCGTTCAAAATTTAGATATAGGATCATTCTGATGAGGCGAGTCCGTGGCTGTTATTAGGTGTTCATTGAATAAGTATAAACAGGGGGAACGGGGGTTCTAATGCCCCTCCCCTTAACTTGTATAAATGGATTTTTCAATCAGAATTGTCAGATTTTGTTCAAATCTCTGAATAGTTTTCGAAGTTTAATGGTTAAGTATAAAAGAGGAGAATAGCTCCTCTTAAATTATATAAATGCTAAATGGGTTTTTATTAAGAATTATCCGATTTGCTCTGAATTTTGGATATAGGTTTTTTAATATGATAAAGCATGTACTTGATAGTTTAGGAGGTTCAATGATTAAGTATAAAAAAGGAGAAATGGGAGAGTAGTTCACTTCTTAATTTTTTTTTTCGAACGGAATTAACGAAAATACAAGGCTGTAATATACAATTAGTATGCGTAGCCTGTGAGCTCAATGCCATCAGTTTAACTGGGCAATATTCTTTTTTATTTCTTTATTAGCAACGATTTTATACATTTTGATTTCCTATTCAAATAAAAAGTTAAAGAATTTTGTTAGTAAAAAAATTAAAATAAATAAAATAAATTAACTATAGATGATGCAAAACATATTTCAGTTTTAAGATTTATAAGACACGCTTTTATTTATATAAAATGATGATATTCACATCCGCTAGAGAATAGAATATTTATAAGTCTTAAACAATTTAAGAATGCGTATAACGTCTCTATCAAGAAACTCGAAAAATATAGCTATCTAATGATTTATATTACTTCGTTTATTTGTAACAGAATTATAAATACTTAAAATTAAATGTTCTTTATAATAATTCCGAGTTTTATCAGAAATCATTCATTTATATTTTTTCAAAATAACACGCATTTTAACTACATTTTTTCATTGTTAGTGAGGAATTGTACCGAAAAATGATATGAACAAAATCGTGACTTACGTAATAACAGAGTTATAGATGAAGCGTTCAGAAGTCAATCTGACTAAATCCATTTTTTTAGAAACTCAAAAAAATTTCCTATATATCTATACAGAACTTATGAATTACCCTTGATTATAAGACAATTAATGCGTATAATCAAAATATTGTGAAAGTAGTTTATAGATATTCAAATTTAACTGTTTAAAACATGCATTTTATTTTGATGGAGTTAATCAGACTGATTTCTGAACACCTCATATTACGCACGATATGAATTAAACATTAATATTCCTGAACCCATTATAAACAAATTTTAAATGAAAATTTAATTTTACAATTTTCGGAGCTGCTAATTTTTAAACTACTAAACATTTCACATTTAAAATTCTTACACTGTTGCGTAAAGAAAAAAAATGTACTTTCAAATGAAATTAGTTGAAATCTTTATCACAATTTGTTTTCAAATTATTATTTTTTTTAAAAGTTTTTATTACTTTTTTTGTCATCGTGACAACAATCAGAGAACGAAAAATAAGTTGCGGAATACAACCAATAAAAAGATTCAAATATACTTCAGATTTGCCAGTTCGCTACCAAGGACAACAACTATTTTCCAAATTGTTAAAAACTAGTTTTTTGGATGTACAGTAATACTTACCTATCATGGATATGCATAATATAAAATATGAAAATAAAATGTATGTAAACTACTTATAAAATGCATCGCAATTTCAAAGTAAAATTTAAACACCTATTTAAATACACTGGTGTGCAAAAATTAAGGACAGAGCAGATAAATTAGTATAAAAACCGAAAAGGGCAACCGTTCGAAATGAAAGGCCAATAAGGAGATGCAGTAAACAAATGCAGTAGGAAATGTCCATATATGGCATATGGCGTAAAAGGAGGAAGTGTTAAGGTAAATAAAGAACAGAGCCGATGACCATTCAGAAATTTGGTGAAATCTATTTCACTGTGCAACGTGATTTAAATGACGTTGTTTTACTACTATTGAGGGATATAGACAAAAGGCAATGCAGGAGATGTCATCTGGATGGCTGACAACTACTACGCCCATTTAAAGACAAATAAACATATTTGAAAAAGAAATTTTAATAAATAATTAGCAATACATATTCTGTAAAACATAAGGTAAAATTCCCGCTGCACAGGTCTGTAGATTAATTCATTTAAAAACACAATAATCTGTAGAAGATGAATACATATTAAGTCTTGAACTGAAGAATACAATATAATTTTCCATCTTTATTTATCGCGACACAAAATCACAAAGCAAAACGAATATATTCACTATTTTAACAAAAAAAATCACTATTACATATCTATATAATCACACTATAATTTGCTGTTTTTTTATTTTAGGTCGTCGAAAGTTCCAGAATCTCATTCTTCCGTTCTGCCGTTGCCACTTTTTCGAACTTCAAAGAAACTGAAATTTAGCAAAATATTCTGTCCGTGACCGCTCACGAAAAGCCATGGGGTCAGTCCTAGGCAATAGAGTTGGTCCACAGCCGAGCATGTTCATAACAGAGTCAGTTCAGGGTAGTAGAATTTGTCCGCAAAGTTCCTTGATTCTTACAATCCCCCCGAAAAGAGCTCATTAGTGGCTTTTGACACAATGAAGCTTTAAAGTACATACACACACAAAAGAAAAAAAAATATTAGCAAGGATGAGAGCAATGTAAATCTTCCCATTTCTTTTAAATTAAATATAATTAATAGCCATAAATATCTACACAAACATTCCAATATATACATTAAATTAGAATATGAATAAAGAGAAATACCAAAATACAGCAAAAATTTAAAACATCATACACTTTCCCTTTTTCCCTTTTTTTTCTTTACTTTCAGAAAACAAACAAACATTAATAGGTGTTTCAAGACTCATCAAAAGTCAATCTCGACATGGAATCTGCACTAGAATTAAATGAAAAATCACTCTTCCTCTCTGAAAACCTCTCTTTCCCAATTAACGTCCTAGAATCTTGTCGCACACTTTTATACAAGTTTCTCAGCCAAACAGTAGGAGCACTATTTCAGGCCACTCAACCACAAAATGATCTCGAATCTTATCAGGCATTCTTCTTTTCAATTGATCAGCCACAATCAAATCTTTTAAGGAATCAAAATCAACAACTCTAAGTCCATCAATCCATTCTTGATTCCTGCTTTTCCACTATCTTTCCCTATCCTCAACTTCTCCAATTCAAACTCTCTCTCTTCTCTTTCCAACGCAATTTTTCCCATTTCCACTCATTTCGCCTCGTTTTCGTTTCTCGTCTCTATAATCATTTCCATCCATCCCTTCACAAACTCTATTCCAGCAAATTGGCGAAAACTTAATTTAAACGTATCTCGGAATCACTAATCCACCACTCTAATAAACACCAGAAATAAGTCACACTTCGTAACCATATCACACATAACACTTCAACAAATATTATCTCATAAACCAATAATAAGAAAAATTATAACAATTAAAATCAATTTAAAATATCTTCCACCAGCTGGCACTATAAAACATTACCCTCATACAGTCATAATATTATTACACCTTAGCACTGTCGTACCAATAGTATTCACAAGCACTGACGTACTATTTAGTTATACTCAAAAATAATATTATTACACCTTAGCACTGACGTACCAATAGTATTCATAAGCACTGACGTACTATTTAGTTATACACAAAAATAATATTATTAGACCTTAGCGCTGACGTACCAATAGTATTTATAAGCACTGACGTACTACCCAGTAACACTCAAAAACAAATTCCTTTCCTTAACGTCAAAATATGAAATAAAACAGCAAAAATCTCAATAACTCCATCACAGATACAATTTAAATACTTATAATGGGAAGTCACATTAATAAAAAGCTCTCACCTTGCACATCCTTCCAGACTACGCCAGTAAAATTCCCGCTGCACAGGTCTGTAGATTAATTCATTTAAAAACACAATAATCTGTAGAAGATGAATACATATTAAGTCTTGAACTGAAGAATGCAATATAATTTTCCATCTTTATTTATCGCGACACAAAATCACAAAGCAAAACGAATATATTCACTATTTTAACAAAAAAAATCACTATTACATATCTATATAATCACACTATAATTTGCTGTTTTTTTATTTTAGGTCGTCGAAAGTTCCAGAATCTCATTCTTCCGTTCTGCCGTTGCCACTTTTTCGAACTTCAAAGAAACTGAAATTTAGCAAAATATTCTGTCCGTGACCGCTCACGAAAAGCCATGGGGTCAGTCCTAGGCAATAGAGTTGGTCCACAGCCGAGCATGTTCATAACAGAGTCAGTTCAGGGTAGTAGAATTTGTCCGCAAAGTTCCTTGACTCTTACACATAGCATTGAGTATATTTGGCATACAGTTTACTTAAACTTTCTTTGTGGTTTCAAACATGTTTAAATGATTTAAATAAGCGTTGAATTTGGCAGCTCTGCATCTGAATGAGTTTACACGAGCTACTATTATTTGGAAGTTGTAAAAAGGTCGAAGTGTGACAAGTGTGGCACAAGAATTCAATATCGCTGACAATATCGTTTTACGAGTCTGGAGTGCATTTCAAACGAGGGGATCAGCTGTCCGATCATTTGATAGTGGTCGCCCACGTTGGTCAACAACAGCTAACGACTGTTATATTATGCTACAGGCGAAAATAAACAAGCGGCATGCAGCTGTAGAAATCGCAAGACAGATTGAACAGACAACTGGACGTCGGATATCAAATTTTACCATGGCTAAAAGGCTGTACAAAGGTGGTCTGTTTGCAGGACGTCCAGTACGGCGTATACCATAAACGCCTGCTCATCGGAGACGCCGGTTCCTGTGGTGCTTGAAACTCAAAAAATGGACACAACAGGAGTGGGGTCGAGTACTGTTTACAGATGGGAGCCAATTTAGTATGACAAGCCATTCTGGACGTTTACACATCTAGAGAGGCAAGGAACACCTAACCACCCACTCCAACATCTTCGAAAGGTGCAATTTTGGGGGTGCCGGAGTTCTTGTTTGGGGTCGTATCATGCTTGGTAGCCGTACGAACCTCCAAGTTTTCCAAAGACGTTCAGTATCTGGTGTCCGCTATTGTGCCGAGATTTTCTTGCCTCACGTGCGTCTTTTTAGAGGTGTTGTGGATCCAGACCTCTTCTTCATGGACGACAACGCTCTCCGTCATCGTACAGCGATTATTAAATAACTCTCAAAGAGTAAAGATATTCAACGCATGGATTGTCCTGGAACGGGCTTGAATTCCATAGAACACATGTTGGAATTTCTCTGGATACGCTTGGCATCACGTGCCTAGGCGCCGGCAACGATTCCGGAGCTGAAATTGGTGTTACAAGAGGAATTATATAACGTATTAGGATAATTAACAATGTTATTCATTAATAGTACATTATTTAGTAACATATTAATGGGAAGTCCGTGTTAAATTTGGAACGCATTGCCTACAAAGTATATAAAAAATTAAAGAAAAAGCTGAAAGAAGTTTTTAGAAATTCATATTAAAATTATAATAAAAATAAAAATTCCAAAATTTGTTTTTGATATTAATAAAAAAAGAGCTTAAAAATGTACTTTCAAATAAAAAAGTCTTATTTTGAACGCTTAATATGATGCGCAAAGCTAAAACGAAGAAATCATTAACAGCGCAGGCAATCAAAAATCTCCCTTTCATGGTCTTAGTAGCTTTTAATGACAAGAATATATCATCCACATCCATTGCAGAAAAATGAGTAAAACCTTGGTAGCTGTATAAAGTGATTCGATTGATTTGACAGAGTCGATGCCTCAACATATCCTGGACAACCACGTCTTCAGTATGGCCAGATATTTTAAATACATCATCTCAGTCCGGGGTGACCATATCTAAAACAGACTAAATATTTCCTGCCAGGTGCCTGTAGGAAGGATGCTTCTATCTTCTCTGCATTTATGCTTCAAGTGAACTTTATAATAAAGTGCTTATGTATCCTTTTGATGTTGTGATTAGATTTTTTTAACACTTATCTCATATTCTTTCATCTTGAAGATACAGGGACACACAAAATAAATCAGTTTTGCGCAATAATTGCTCGAGAGTACGTTTTAAAATCGGTATGTGCTTTTAAATTTACTTTTTTCCATGTTAATCTTTATATATAAATTTTATACCTCATATACAAGGTTGCATAAAAGTATTAGCTATACATTCTCTTTATTAGAGGAATTTTCTGAAGGAAATTTTCAACTGAAATGTATGGATCTATTAATCATCTTATGCAATGCACGTTGTTAATAGATTCAAATCTCTATATCTTTACAGGCTGCTAATTATTCAGATATTTTTCCGATTATATGAATTCCGGAATGATTCCGGAACAGCCAATTTTCGGTTTTGATATGCGTTATACATTGCCATATGGTGAAATGAGACGTGATATTTAATTTTTTTAGCGGCGCAATTGTGATACATTATTATGAATATATTGGAAAGTGCTTCATAATATATGCTTGATGAATGTTTTTTTCATTCTTTTTTAATTTATATTTTCTGTTTAAACTTTCAGCGGGCGTGCTTTCATTTTTCATAAGTATTTCTACATGTATATGTACAAATTATTAAAAATGCAAGATATTTTATAGCAATAATACATAATATGGCCAAAGGTGCTTGGCCATTTGCGATTTTAGACATTTTGAAATATCTAGAAAATTACGCGAGGAATTATCCTAAAAATCTAAGTATACAAACATAATAGCACAGATCATGCATTTCCGAAAAGATTTTTTCCCAAAACTCTATAGGAAGCCGACTACAAATTGTAAAATAACGAATATCATTTAGATACCTTGTCAAAACCAATATAGCAAAATCATTCAAACTATAGATTATGATTAAATGGCTTATTGAATAAAGTGTGTTCATTTTTATACAAATTGCATGTATACTCGTAAAAAATTAAGATTTTTATAAAAACAATTCCAAATTTTTCGATTCCAAAGTTTTATTCTTAGACCGGGCGGTGGTGACACGAATGACTACGTCGTCGAATTAAGGGATGAAATCATTATGTAGGGCAAAATTATTAGGTGTAGATTAAAGAATAACTGGTATGCGTTGGCATTTCTTGGTACGATATGAGTATCAGCGGGCGCCAACTCATCATTTTGGCGTCACTATCACGTCATCGAATTACGAGATGAAATTAGGTCAAATTAAAGGCAAGATAAAGTATTTTAAGAATATTTTGGTCTGCCTGTGGATATTCTGATACAAACCCACGGCAGACTGAAATTTATTACAAAAAATGACGTTATAATGTACAATTCATACCCTATAAACAAAATCTTTTAAATTACATTGCAATATATATTACTTTGCTACCGACTTTCAAGATGAAAAAATGGTTTATAAAAAGCTTATTAATAGTAAGAGAAAAAATGACTGACTTGGCATAAATTGGTAAAAAGTGGAATGAAAGATGTGCCAAACACTTCTTATGATAGTATTATCACGTCATAGAGTTACGGCTTTTAATTTTTGCACATTAGAGAGATCGACTAGTAGAATACGAATATTTCAGTATGCCTCATCATATCTTGGTACAAGACGAGCAGAGCTGGGCACCTATTCTCCTTTTTGACGGTATCATCACATCTTCGAGTTTCGACTTGAAAACCTGATATAGGAGAAGATTATTAGGTGTAAATTAAGGAATGACTGGTCTGCCTCAGTATTTCTAGGTACGATATGCGCAGTAGCGGGAGCCAACTCGTCACTTTCGCGTAACTATCACGTCATCGAGTTTCAAGATGAAACTGGCGCCAAATTAAAGGTAAGATAAGGTATTTTAAGAATATTTTGGTCTGCCTGCGCATATCCTGGTACAAACCTTCGACAGACTGAAATTTATAATAGAAATGTGTCATAATGTACAATAAAAATCCTATAGACATAGTATTTTAGATTACATTACTTCACCGTAAATTTTCGTGATAAATTAATGGTTTAGGAAAAGATTCTTATTAGTAAGCGAGGAAATGACCGATTCGGGATATTATGGTAAAAAGCGGAATGAAAGAGCTTCGATACTCCTATTTTGATAGTTTAATCCCAACATCGAGTTATAGCTTGAAATTTTGGCACATTAGAGAGACATATTAGTACAATACGAATATATAGGCCTGCTTCATCATATCTTCGTACGAGACGAACAGGGGGCGCTAATTCTCCATTTCGGTCCTATCATTACGTCATCGAGTTACGGCTTGGAAATCTGAAATAAGACAAGTTTATTAGGTGTAGATTAAGGAATGATTTGTCTGCCTCGACATTTCTTGGACTATATGAGAAGCAGCAGGTGCCAACTCGTCATTTTGGCGCCACTATTACTTGATCAATTTACAAGATGAAACTGGTGCAAAATTAAAGGTAAGATAAAGTATTTTAAGAATATTTCGGTCTGCCTGCACATATCCTGGTACAAACCCTCGGGGAACATCTAAAAATGTCTAGGCAGACCAGTCATTTCTTAATCTACAACTAACAGTCTTGTCCTACATCAGGTTTTCAAGTCGTAATTCAATAATGTGATGATACCGCTCTGCTCGTCTCGTACCATGATGTAACGAGGTAGACTGAAACACTCGTTTTATACTAGTCGGTCTCTCTAATGTGCCTGTCTCTTGAAAATTACAAGCCGTAACTCGATGACGTGATAGTACTGTTAAAATAGGATTTTGGCGTCTCTTTCATTCCACTTTGTACCAATTTATGCCAAATCAATCATTTTTTCGCTTACTATTAATAAGCTTTTTCTAAACCAATAGCTCATCTTGAATGCCTATGGCGAAGTAATATATATTGCAATGTAATTTGAAAGATTTTGTTTTTAGGGTTTGAATTGTACATTATAACGTCATTTTTTGTTATAAATTCCAGTCTGCCGAGTTTTATACGAAGATATGCGCAGGCGGAACAAAATATTTTTAAGTACTTTAATTTGGCACCAATTTCATCTCGTAAATCAATGATGTGATAGTGACGCTAAAATGACTAGTTGGTACCCGCTGTTACTCCTATCGTATCAAGAAACGCAAAGACAGACTAGTCATTCCTTAATCAATACCTAATAATCTTGTCCTACATCATGATTTCATCACTTAATTCGATGACGTAGTCATTCATGTCACTACCGCACGCTCAATCTTATACTTTACAGAGTTCTTAATATAAAATAATGTTCTTTTCCGAAAATATGGCAAACAACATTGTACGTAATACCCAGTAATCATAATTTTAAAAAAATAAAACTTGCATTAAAAATGGGCATGTTTACTAAATAATTTTTCATTGCGCTTGCGTGAAATGTTATCAACATTTTATTTGCATATTATGTTAGCTAAATGCATAGAGCAACTTTTATGTAAGTCTAAAAAGCACATAACTTAAAAATTTTGAAAATGATCGTCGATATAATAAGATTAAAATCCGTTATTCCCAAAACGAAGCAAAAAGATGAGGGGCTGTATCCATTTACCCATTGATGAATGTCAATATAGTAAAAATAATATCGCACACACTGCTATATATGTATACAACCCGTCATTTTTTTTGCTTCATTTTGGGAACAAGGGATTTTGATCTTATTCTACCGACGATCACTTTCAGAATTTTCAAATTATGATTTTGAGACTTTAATTCTGATTACAGGATGTTATGTAAATATCATTTGTCATATTTTAGGGAAAGAACATTAGTTTATATTAAGAATTTGCGAATTATGAGTAAAAACCTTATTTTTCTTTGAATATACATGCTATCCGCAAAAAATGAACGCCGTTTATTACAATAAGATATCTAATCATAATAAACAGTTTGAACGCTTTTACTACATTAATTTTCACAGGTTATTCAAAAGATGTTCGTCCTTCTTCCATTTTTTTGACGGTCTTCTGTGGAGTTTCGGGAAACAATCTTTACGAAAATGTATGACCTCTCTATTATGCTTACGCACTTAGAGTTTCAGCAATAACTCCTCATGTATTTTTCTAGATATTAGATAAAATGTCTAAAATCGCAAGTGGCCGGCCACCTTTAGCCATATAGTGCATTATCATCATAAGTGACTACTCTATGTTTACTACTTAGTAACATATTATATCTGCTTTTTTCGAAGTGTGACTAAAACTACACTGTAAAAAAAAAAGTGTCGATCCACTAAAAAAACTTTAGTGATCCTTGTAATTACTAAAAAATTTTTAGTAATCTTAGTCGGTTACTAGAAAATCTGTAAGAATTACTAGAAAAACGTTAGCAATGAATAGAGTTAATATTTTTATATTTTTAATAGCTATTACTAAAACTCACTTGTTGTGGCCTTGATAGCATAGTGGTTATAGTAACGGACTCCAGGCTGAAAGGTCCCGGGTTCGATGCTGGATACAGCCAAATACGCCCCGAATGTATGTTGTATAAGTGCTCGTTAATAAAGGGATTATGAAAATCCTTTCGGAGCAGGTAGCAATGTTTGGTGCTGCCATCTATTGCGGTTTTGCCGAAAATCTATCGTTTCAGAAGTCTGTATGCAGCTCGAAGGAAGCTCCTGCCCTTGGGCACACGTAAAGGTTATTAAAAATCATTTTGGAGCTATTACTAAATTTTGCTTGATGGTTCATACTAAAAATTTTTAAGTTAGTTATACAAAAGAAATGCTTGTTTCACTTGCAAAAAAAAGTTTGTAATGGTTACAAAAAAATTCTGTGGAATACAAATTTACTAAAAAATTTTTAGTAACCTCTTATTTTTTTTTTTTTTTTTTTTTTTTTTTACAGTGTAGACCTAGACCAAAAACTAAAAATGTAGATGTAAATTTTCGAAGTAGGTGAAAAAAGTCAGATCCAGGATTCGAACCGAGGATGTATTGGTCGAAACCGCCAATGCTCTTCCAACTGATACCCAATCGCGGCCGACGGCCTAACCGTTCGGAGTTTTCGTGGTTTTCTTCGAACCATGCGTAAATACGGGTTAGGTTCTCTTAGAAAGACCCCCAACAATCACACCCTTCCCTTGGACCTATATCCCTCTATTAGATAATCACCGACACAAAATGAACCAAACCAAATTTTCCAACTGAGCTATGCTGGACGAATACTGGAGGAGTAAAATCTTCACGAAAATGTATGACCTGTACTTTTTTGTTATTATAACACTTAGAGTTTCAGGAAAATTTTTCATCTGTTTTTCTAGATATTTAAAAAAAAGGTCTAAAATCGCAAATGGCCGGTCACCTTTGGCCGTATAGTGTATTAGACATTAAAAGACCAATTATTAAAATCAGTAGACAACGTTGGAAGAAAGTATAAGGAAAATCATGTTTTTCTTAAAAGTTACGATAACGCAGCATGCTTGATGTAAACTTATGTTTACTTCTTAATTATTTTTGAACGATCTAAATTTAAAAATATGTAAAATATAGTATAATAATGCAATTTTAAAAAAAGGTTTTTTTTTTTTTGCTTAATTTTAATCTATAATGATTTTTATAAATTATTTGATTTTGCAAGTAAGCATATATAGCAAGTAAGCATAACTATTATAATTAGAAAACTAAGCCATACGTAAAAAGTTGATTTGCATTGAACCGCAAGCTTTACGCCGTAAGATATTTACATGCTTTTTCTAAATCTTTTCAAGTTTCTATGTAATAAAATTTTACTGGGAGATAAATAACTGTGTTTACATTTCCTTTTATCATAATTTCAGCTATCCAAACGAAGTTGTACAGAGAAGTGACGCATGGTTTTCTGAAATGTAAGCTAGATAGAAATCTCTCTTTGAATTTCAAATTTGATATTTATGAGAATGTTTCCCATAAAATATAACCCAATGGAATAAAATATATTAAATCTAAAACAATACATTTCTATATTTTATGAAGAAAACTTATAAATCTCCAGAAATATTTTTCGATTCCAAATACTATTATAATAGATATTCTTGCCTTGAGGTATAAAATCGTGATATGCATAATATTTAGTTTTCATTTTTACAAATTTAAACTGAAGAAGGGATATATTTTGTCATATTAAATTATGTTTATCTTGTTTTTGAAAGGTTACTATTAAAATATTTTAATTAAGCAAACTATCTAAAACTGTAATATTCACTAAGTGGCTAAAATAATTGACATGTTTTGGAGAAAAAAAACGAATACTTTTATGATAGATATTCTTGCCTTGAGATATAAAATCATGAAATACAAAATATATAGTTTTCATTTTTATAAATTTAAAATGAAGAGATATCTTTTGTAATGTTAAATTTTATTTATCTGATTTTTGAAAAGTTCCAATTTATAAATTAAACATAAACTTCCTAAAAATGCAGTATTCACCATGTAGCCAAAGAAACTGACAGATTTTGTATTAAAAAAAAAAGGATTATTTTACAAACTTGTGGAAAAATTAAATATTTTTATGATAGATATCCTTGACTTGAGATATAAAATCGTGCTGTGCAAAATATTTAATTTACATTTTTGCAAATTTAATCTGAAGCGATATTTTTTTTATGTAAATTATATTTATCTTATTTTTGAAAAGTTCCTATTGAAATTTATTAATTAAAAAGAACTAAAACTGTATCATTCACTATGTGGACAAAAAATTGACATATGCAGTAAAAAAAAAAGGATATTTTACAAATTTGTGGAAAAAAACCGAATACTTTTATGATATATATTCTTGCCTTGAGATATAAAATCTTGATACAAAATATTTAGTTTTCATTTACACAAATTTAATCTCAAGAAGAGATATCTTTTTTGTGATAATAAATTATATTTATCTTAATTTTGAAAAGTTCCTATTAATTTTTATTAATTAAACAAAACTACCTAAAACTGTAGTGTCCATAATGAGGGCTTGGGAATTGACATACTTTGCACAAAATAAAATTATTATTTAACGAATAATATTTTTTGAAATATCGTGAAAAAAACAGTGAAAATATTGCGAAAGAATAACCACACGTTTCTAGATTTTATTTCCAATTATTATACGAAATACTGCGATTTAATATAGCAAGTTTGACTGACAACTTCTTTAGCTTAAATAGGTAATGTACGCTGAAATATAGTTAGAAAACCTGCTCATGTTTTCCTGCCATATAAACAACTCATAAGGTATTAAAAGTACCTGTATTTTTACCATTTGCTACATCTTCATTTAAATATAAGCAACAACTTTTTGCTATTAGAAATGCGGAAATTTTTTTCATAAAATCTCATCTATATAATTTAAGAGGAGTTATCCCCCTCCTTTACTTAAGCATTAAACTTCCAAAACTATTCAGAGACTCGCCTTATCAGAAAGAATCTACATCCAAAATTTAAAGTAAATCCGATAATTCTGCGTAAAAACCAGTTTATCAAATTTAAGGGTGTAATCACCCGTACTCTTTTTATACTTATCAAAAGAATCCCACAGCTATTAGGAAAGCATCTTATCACTATGAACCTGTATCGAAAAATTGAAGCAAATGTTTAATTTTGCAAGAAAAACTATTTACGTAAATTAAGAGGGGGAATTCACACAGATTCCACATTTATACATATTCAATGAATTCCCAAACAAATCAGGAAAGCGCATTATTAGAATGAATCTATATCGAACATTGAAGCAAATCGGTTAATTCTGAGTGAAAAACCCATTAACCTAAATTAATTGAGGAAGTTAACCTCCCATTTCTATCCTCTTAGACTTATCCAATGAACTCGCAAAACTAATCATGGAGCTGCACTCATCAGAATGATCCTATACCTAAAATTTGAATGAAATCTGATAAATCTGCATGAAAAATCCAAAAGGTGTGGGGAAGGATGGGCAATTAGCCTCCTGATCCCCCTCTTTATATTTATTTAATGAACTTCCAAAACTAATCATGGTGATAACTTCATCAGAATGATCTCATGTCTAAAATTTGAATGAAATCTAATAAATCTGAATGAAAATCCCATTTATCGATATTAAGGATGAAGAATTAGCCCCACGTTCCCCCTTTTTATACTTATCCAATGATCACTTAATACTAATCACGGAGTCGCCTCATAAGAATGTTCCTATATCTAAATTTTGAACGAAAACTGATAATTCTGCATGAAAAACTCATTTATATTAATTAAGGAGAGAAGCATTAGCCCCCTCTTATACTTATCGAATTAAGTCCCAAATCTAATAAGGGAAGCGCCTTATCAGAATATACCTACATCCAAAATTCCAAGTGTATCAGATATTTTTATCATGAGTTATCGCGTTACGCACGTACATACATACACAACAGGCGGGCACATAAGCTTTAAGGCTTTCATAACCTGTGAGCTAAAAAAAATTATAACAACATGATTCCACATTTGTCGTTTTCAAACTGATTTTTTCACCATACCATTACCATCAACCACACTTTCGCGCAAGTTGGGCGAAAGTAACTCCAAGCAACAAATTCAAGGGATGGTCAGAGCCCATGCAGTTTCAAATTTGAAGAAAGCGTAAAATTATATTTGACCCTTTCGTGTCCGATTTTCTTTTCCATTTTTAGAAAAAAATTATTTTATGTTAATAACATTAACCCTAGCTATCCAAGTAAATTAATTCGTACTTAACGAATATTTCAGTCTCTGAAAGATAATGAACGTTATTGTTTTGCGTACTATTCAATTAATATTCATATGACAATAGGCTAAGGAAAACCTTTTGGAGATGTTTAGAAAATGCTGTATTACAATGATATTCAACTTATATTATAACTTTTTAATATTTTTGGCGCTTTATCATACATCATTCTTTCAGGAAAGTAAATTTTATTTTAAATTTAAAGAATGAAATATGTGTTTAAAATAAAAGAATCTCAAACGACGCAAAGAGAAACAAGCAAATAATGGTTATTATTGCTATTTGTAAACGCCTAAACTTAATGAAGCCATAAACAAAATCCACAAACATATAATAACATTACTACTCGTAAATAGTAGCAAAAGTATTTCTTGAGCCAAAATAATACTCCATTAAAAGACATGTACTATAAATAGTACACCAGACCCGAAAGGGTTAAACTGACTTTCAGCTCCATCAAAAAAATGTATGTTTGCAAAAGCTTCAACTGTATTTACATTTTAATCTTAAGGTAGCAGAGTTAAAACAGGGAACAGTTGAAAGCGTCTGTGGTTTTTAACATCTTTGGACGCTCTTTTATAACATAAAATTCTTTATTATGTATATTTTAGCGCCTTTTAAATAAATTATAATAATTGTACTATTTCATGTTTTTAAAAATATACTTTTTACTCGTTTACTTGTTGTAACTGCAATTTTTTTCTAAATATCATTATTAAAACACATAGGCTGTACAAAAATTTTATTTTGTGTTTTTACAAAAAATAATTATTTTCATAAATGAATTTTCAAGTAATGATAAAAATCATTTAAAGAATTTGCAAATGGAACTCTAACTGTCAAATGGTTTATTAATTATCTGCTTGTCAATAATTACAAGAGAGGTCTGTATAGTGTATCCTTTTGTAAGATATTACAGACTGTGCCTTTAATTAAATTCATCGGTATAAGATATCTGCCATACATGCAATTCCATTAAACATATGCTAGAATTTGAACCCTTTGATATAATTACTTCAAGATCATTATTAGTACTAGTCAATTTAACTGTCTGTAGAATAATGCGATTAGATTTTGCGTAAATAACAACATTACGGTACATTAGACAATAGCGAAGATTTGCATTTTTATTAACATATATACTCATAAACAGTTCTCTTTTATTTACATTAGTGTAACTACACAAAACATAAGTTAATTTCAAAATGTTTCATTAATTAACATAAAAATTATTTTTCTAACTAGCAGAAATGGGAATTCCTTAATTATGTTAAAGAATAAAATGGTGCTTACTAAATCAATCCTTACATGAGATTTGAAACATTATTTATTATCCAAAGATTTAGGAAAAATACTTAATAGTGTAATATATTTGAAATGATAACTGTATTTTTCCAATTAAACTGATTTATTTATATAAAATGTTGTAATTTCAAGAGCAATAAAATTAATTGCAAACAGATACTTATTACAGAGATGGCTACAAATTCCATGGATAATATTTTTAATTAAACTCTTAACCCTTTGTAGCTCAACAATTTGCATTTGAAAAATTCTTACATATATATTAAAATGCATCATTTTAAGCATGGAAAAAAATAAAATTGTATTTGTAAAAATGGATTTGTTGGGTATCTGCAACATCTTGCCAAATGACACAAAAACTGAAAATATTAAAAATACCAATTTAGATGAAAATTTTTGAAAGAGTAGTTGGTTTTGTGGTAGTAAAATCCCACACCACATTTCTGACAAACAGCTTGAATAAAACCTTTACGATAAGGTATTTACAAAGAATTCTTTTTTCTCCCCATTATGGTCAGTGTCAAATTCCTTCTAGGCGCACTTAATACTTTCTTCTATCTTCAATAGAAGAAAGTATTGTATAAATATATATAGCACAGTTGCACCATAAAATTTAACTAATAAGAATGTATTTATTAAAATACAACATATTGCTCAGTGGTGCACAAAACAGGAATTTTAATATACATTTGTACAATTAAAATAAAATAAAACTTTCAACGTTTCGCGCCGTCTTCTGCTGGCGTCTTCAAGAAAATATGATGATGAAAGTACTACGTTTGCATCTTGATCGAGAGATAATATTTCTACTAAATTAAAATCTAAATGAAGTAAAATTTTTAAAAATGTTGCCACTTACACGTGAGTAAAAATTAAAATATTGAAACGAAATAAAAATTTTAAGATTTTATGATGTTATGCTATATTTTTGGTATATTGTTGGATAAATTATCATTACATGGTTTATTTTCTCGTGCTATGATTTCTATTGATTCTCTTACTTTACCTTGAACTGGGTTATTGCATGGCACTATGATTTTGACCTGCTCAAAATTAATACGGCAATCCTTGTTCGCCAAGTAGAAGCGAGAAAGAGCAGTATTCTGTTTATATTGTTTAATATCTCTGCGATGCTCTTTAATTCTAATTAAAAGTTGCCGCGTAGTCATGCCGATGTAGACTTTTTTAAGATTATTAGATAAAGTGATGGGGATTTCATAAATACCAGATTTTTGATCTATTGGAATTTTGTCGATCTTATCTCTAACGAGGTCAATGAGATATGGAGGTGGAATGGCGACAAGTTTTATGTTATATTTTTGTGCGATCTTTTTTACTTTTTCAAATATATAAGGGATATAATGAAATTTTCTGTAAACCATAAGTTTATCCTAACTATAAGTAAATGCAATTAAATTTCTTATAAATTAAATCTGGAATGTTTAGATAAGATTTTAACATTTATAAAATATAAAATACAGCACAATAAATTAGGTATACAGTTTCCTTAAACACACCAGAATATTAGAATAAAATTTAGATTGGTTCAAAATATTAGAATATTTTATTTTACGCAACAATATTACCTTATGGATATGAAGTAAATGGTAGTTAATATTTTGTAGCATCCCCTTTAGCTTTCATAACAGCGTGCAATCGATCTTGCATACTATATACAAGGTGTTTACAAACATTTCTATCAATATTAGCCCAAATAGACTTTATACGTGCCACTAACTCAGTTTTACTTGAAGGAGGATTTTCTTGAAGTTTTTTCTTCATTATACACCATAAGTTTTCGATGGGATTAAGATCTGGTGAATTTGGTGGCCAAGGAAGTACCTTAATGTGTAACGTTACATGCATGCTGAGTGTCATTTGTAACGTTAGGTTGGTCGTGGTGCAGGTTAAATGTAGACATACTCAGTGATTAAGATAAAACAACAACGTTTATTGAAACGATAAAGGCTGAAGGGAAGTGGAGCAAGTCTTAATTTTACACAACTGAGAAGACTATGAAAAAACCAAACACATACTCACAAGCTTCGGCCTAGCTCAGTCGGGGCACCTACTAATACCTTCCGCTATCTCTTGGCTGATCTGCTAGATAAAGCTTAATTAAACAGCCCGTGGCTGTGGGTAATCCTTTATTCACAAACAATCCAAATGAAACTAAGAGGTTTCTTACCCCGGCCAACTCTCAAGTCAACTGTCGGAACTCCTTTCCACTCACCGGAGGCTTCGTTGCTACTTTTCAATCGGCTAGCACTTCGCTGAACAATACTTCACTTCGCTATCTAATACCAGAGATCCTCACACACTGGCTAGACACAGATGCTCTCTCGCTGGCTAATGTCAGAGACACACTCCATTCACTCAAACCCAAGCTTTTATATGCTGCAAACTGAGATACTTCACATTAACATATTACTAATAACCGCAAGCTAACTGTAAAATCCGAAAGAGCACACACACTCTAGAAAGTTAAAGTAAAAGAGAGGATAGATGTCGCTTTTACGCTTACACATGTTAACTTATTGACGTCACGATCTCAGAAACACTAGAGTGCCTTTATGGAAAGGTCACTCCCTCACAACCCCCCCTCGGATTTTACAGAGAAAAAGGGCTGGGCCAAATGCATGCCCAGAACTTTTTCTTGTTATAAATTTCGAGCCGTAATAAACACAGTGATGGGTGAAATTTAGCGCCGAAACATAACTTTTAAAATATTAACTTTAACCCATCACAACCAAAAAACCTCAGTTTGCCTCAAAAATTCACATATTCAATCCAATCATTCTTCTATCTTACAAATAGCCTCCGTAAAACTTCCAAAAACTCGTAAAACTCTCAAAACTAATTACTTCTTCTTTCAAAACAGCCCACTCCACTGGGAGTGCTAAAATTTCTCAAAACACTAAACTTCCGAAATTTTCCTCAATATTGCAATACAACTATAACATTAGCAAAAATTTCTCCCATAAAACTTTCCTAATACTAGAATTTGCACCAAGTCCAAAAAAACCCAATGTGCAAAAATTTTCCTCATCCAAATACCGAACTCATCTAAAATTAAATTTTACTTCATACTCAAAATAACTCCGCTATTACGTAATACCTACATACCCATTAGCCAATGAACTAACTCCCAAAATTCTTCAGAACTTAACTCCACTTTAACAATAATTGGGGAACATACGTACAGCGTCATATCGCTGTGCTTATGCAACAATAAAAAAAATATCAAATTTACAAAATGACGTCATCATGCTCTTCATCTGTATTAACTAAAAGAAAAATAGCAGAATCAATACATAACACAGGTATACTTCCCTGCAAGAAAATCGCATTAACATTCAATTTTAATACAATACAATTTCAAATTCAAACGCAGCTTAAAAATTCGCAACTTGCGGAAACCATTCCCAACTAAAGTACAAACGCACGAACGATAAGGAGAAAGTTAATTCATTAAATGTTAGTATAAGAGATAGAAACGCGTGTCAAGGACTTCTTGACCGCAAAACACGTGCGCGCCAGAACCGCGGCGCGTGTACAAAATAACCCAAATTACTATCTGTACTTTCTGAAAAGTTAAACATACATTAACATACATTTTATAACACATGAACAATATAACAATATAGTAACATTTTTAACAAATAACACAACAATTTAACAATAGATCCAGAATTTTTAAAAGCAGTTAAGACCAAAATCTCAAACATACATAAAACTAACAATTTTGCAAACAAATTTTGAACACAATTAAGCACCAATCGTGAGTCCGTCAAAAATTCCAAAAATGGCCAAAAATACAAAACAGTCTTTCTGCTTTCTATTCCTTCATATTGCTACCACATATATGCACTCTAATAGAAATTTAATAAAGAACATTATCACCCAATCATACAGTCGGCAGTAAAATTATTCGAGCACCTTAAACCCTTTGGTTTTTTTCCAAAACCCAAAACATACTTCCTGCAACTATTATTCTTGGATAGTACGGCAAGTGAATCATTGCCCGTAAATAAATGATGAATGCTAAGCTCATTGTACTAGCAAATCTCTTCTAGTGCATTTCAGTGACCAATTTTAATATGTTTGAAATAGAGTAACATCATTAAAATACACAACAAACGAATTTTTCCCATATTAGACAATAAAGTAATGGATTTCTTTTATGTACCTCTGACGAACTATAACTTACTCTAATCTCTGTAAAATGTTTGATCTTTGTCATTCTTATCAGTTTCATTATATTTGAAATTGGTCATTGAAATACATTGCAAACAGTTTTTCCCTATTGACCATAAATGTCAATTCTTTTGAATGTTCTTGTAAATAAACTATAAAACTACAAACTTCATTTTCAATGCCGAATACAAAGTAGTAAATTGCATTAACATACATCAAATGCATCCGAATATATTTGCACTAGTTAGAGCACGGGTAGAAAAACACAATTCATAAAGCTATTTCAACTATGTTGGAAAGTTTTTAAAACAGCAGAAAAATATACAATTATTATATCGTATTCTAAATGTTCAAAGCAAGCGAACAAGCAACATTTTTTCATTAGCTGGACAGTTACTTTTTGCTTCTAATTATTAATCTGGATGGTTCAGATGTGGTTGATGATGTGGTTGAAGAATCCGAATATATTTACACTAGTTAGAGCATGGATAGAAAAACACAATTCATAAAGCTTTTTCAACTATGTTGGAAAGTGTTTAAAACAGCAGAAAAATATACAATTATTATATCGTATTCTAAATGTTCAAAGCAAGCGTCAAGCAACATTTTTTCATTAGCTGGACAGTTACTTTTTGCTTCTAATTATTAATCTGGATGGTTCAGATGTGGTTGATGATGTGGTTGAAGATGGTAGAGAGATTGGTTGGTTGACGCTACTATCAGATTTCTCAGCTTTTCTTGTCAAAATTTTTTCGAATAACTGTGGCTGGTAGTTTGAATTTTGATTCGCACGGTCCGCTATTGACCACAAAATTTGGTGGAAGAAGTTTAGAATTTTCAGTTAAATTTTGTGACGTAGGTGATTTGTTACAGTCAGTATTTTTCAAAATCTATATTTAACTGACTTTTAACTTTGACCATCGTTAAAAACGAGAAATCAATGAATGATTGATATAACACAATTAAAGAAACGAGTATATAAATATCAAAAACATTGTCGGAAGAAAATTCAGTTTATGGAAATTTTGAAAAGTACAAATTTTTGAAATTAACCAATATTGGTCGTTTCGTCAAAAATGGGCCACCATTAATAATTTTTCTGGTGAAAAAAATGACAAGTTAAAGTTTTAAAATTGACCAATATTGGTATGTAACGTTTCGCAAAAAAATGGGTCAGAGGCGGTTTGGACAACCGCCTCTGACCCATTTTTTCACTTTCACCTTTAAATAATTTTTCTTGAAAGAAAAACATGAGGTGAAATTTAAAGTTTAGCGAATTTTAGTTCGTATTGTTTTTTAAATTTCAAAAATTTGTCACCTTTTAGTTGAAATATATATTCATAATCTTCAAGATCAGGTGACAGAATTAATACTGAATCTGAATCCATTTCCTTATCCTTTTTTTCGTCCAATTTCTTCACTTTGATTTTTTTGTCCATAGCTTTTTTCTTTTCCCCATCAAGTTTCAAATGATTTCCCTTTGAAGTTTTTGATTTTTTCTTTAAATGAGATTTCGCAACAGGAAAGTTCTTCTCGTTACTAGGAGTTTTCTTCGGAATTTTAAATAATTTTAACTGTTCTCTCATTTTCGTATTTGAAGATTGAAGAAAGTCTATAAAATTTTGCTGTTTCTTGGCAGGAGAGGGTGTTGTCACGGGCTTGGCTGGAGTTGTTTTCACTTGTGAGGCAAGAGTTGTTACAGGAAAGTTTAACTTATTAGTCACGACTGGTGATGAGGACATTTTAAATCCACTTGTCTTCTCTGCAGATTTCTTCGTTTCTAGCAGCGGCGGCAAGGCAAAATCTGTTATCATATCTTCTTCCATCGGAGTCGGAGGTCGTGGAAAGCTATCATTATAAGTTATGAGAGGCGTATTTAAAACTTTCTGATATGGATCTTCTATTAGATGCGAAACATTCGCATCTATAAAATTAAGCAAATCTTCAAGATCTTTTTCAGTTAAAGTAGCCATTTTTTAAAAAAATCCACCAGCAACAAAAAGCGATCAGCGTCCAAAATGTGCGAATGGCGTCGATTACCGCCTTTTTATACGAATCACCGAGGTCATTTGAAAGATAAAAACAGGAAATTTAAGATAAAAATAATCGTATATCAAAGTTATTGAGAAAGGATATTACGTAACAAAGTTCATTATAGAATAAAAGGAATCGTGTCACGGGATGTTTTGCGCAATCCGTTTTTAGAAATCACAGTCAGGAAGTTATGTAACTCAATTCGCGGAACAGCAGAAAAGGTCTGGAATAAAATTAGCCACAGAGTCAATCTTTTAATGAAATTTGTATATATTTTTTTCTGAAAATTTTTTTAATAATAAAAGTAACAATAATTTAAGCCAAGCAATGCGTATAACAAAAGATTCTGTAATTTAATAATAAATATTTTTTGCATCACAGATTGTACAGAATGTATATTTTTGTGCATACTTCAAAGACCAATTCTATTATTTTAAAATGAGCCATTAAAATGCATTTGATCCCCGTAATGTAACGGAATACTTTTGATTGTCCCTGACATCCGATTTTCATAAAATTTGAAATGACTCGACAAGATTATGTAATAATTATAAGTTTTTAAATATCAAACGATTCGGTTGGGTCGGAGCGACGTATTTACATAATTACGAACGCACCTAAAAAGCTTGACATAAATATATTTGGCCAATGATATCAGCAATATCTTGATTTTCTTCATGAAATAAATTATTCTTTCTTCATGAAAAAACATGAATTTCCTTAACAAAAATTACAAATCAAAAATAAATGTATGATATAAAACTACATTTGAACTGTCCGTAAAATATGTGCAGACTGTATCAATTTGTTTTTAACCACAATATTAGGATCATTTAAAAGTTTGACTGATGCCAAAAATTGAACTTTTCAGTAAACCATGACACAGATTTTTTTTTATATAATTCATTTTAGAATCTCATCCATGTAGTTACAAAATTCGAAACATTTGCATCTCTATAATTGATATTTTGAAAACAAAGCTGATACACAATTTACACAGTTTGGTATTACTTGAGTAGTTTGGCGTTTTATATAATTTGTTGCATCAGCAATTCATTAATAGAGCATTACTATGCATAATAACAATATTTAAATTTTGTTTTAGAATTGCAATGCATTGTATAAATAGTTTTCACATGTTTTATTTTCATATACCTAACCAAGATGGGCCCCCAACAAACTAGTTTTACTTGGAATAATTGATATACTAAATGTATTTTTTGACTTGGAATAATGGATATTTTGAAAACAAAACACACAAGTTTATGCATCCATTTCTCTGAGAGCTCCATTTAAAAGTTTGACTGATATTGAATCTTATAAATCAATGATAATGTAACAATATTTTTCTTTTTTTTGTACGTGAGGTGCGCGATAACAAAATTTTAAAAATATTACTCTCATATATCAATCTCATAAAATTGTAAATAGTAAATTACAATTAAAACACGTTCCCCCCATTATGTAATGGAATACTTTTGTGTGGAATCAATTACAAATGTTTCTACAAATTATGTAAAATGTTTATTACAATGAATACTTTTGATTGACCCAATTATTAAAAAAATTGAAATAATTCGACAAAATTATGTAATAATTATGCGTTTTAAATTTAAAACTTATAAAATACATTTGATCCCTCCATAATGTAATTGAATACTTTTGATTGCCACGGTGCCTTTTCGTGATGCCTATGTTAAATATCTATGTTTTTTTTTTAAAAAAAAAAAAACCTATATTGGTTTTCAAAGTGTTATAAAAAAATTAGGAGCGGAAAACCCGCTCCTATTTTTTTTTTTTTTTTTTAATTGAAAAAAATTAGAAATAAAACTGTTTTTTTTTTCAAACTGTTGGAGTTAATAAATCGGAAATTAAGCTCTCAATATCAATATTTTCTGTTGGGTCATAAGGCGTGTTTAATAGTTCCTCTAAATTTAAATTGAAATTTGTGTTTTCGGAATAAGAATTTTCCATTACATCTACATTTTTTTCAAAATTTGAAGACATTCCTGTATCTATTGAGCTGGTCATTTCAAAATTTGAAGACATTTCTGTATTTATCGAGCTGATCATTTCAAAATTTGGAGACATTTCTGTATTTATCGAGCTGATATCATTTCCAGAATTTGAAGACAATTCTGTATTTATCGAGCTGATATCATTTCCAGAATTTGAAGACATATCTGTACTTATCGAGTTGATATCATTTCCAAAATTTAAACACATTTCTGTATTTATCGGGCTGGACATTTCAAAATTTGACTTTGCTGCATTTGGCAAGTTTGTTGTTTTTTCATGATGAAAAGTTAAATCTAGAGGTTCCGGATCCTCCGAGTTGACGTTCGGAAAATATCCCTCTTTTGGATTATTCATTATTTTAGAAGTTAGAATTTGAAAATGTTTTACAAAATCGACAGGTGTTGTTACTACATTTCTTTCTAATATCGGTGGATTCGGAATTAACCAATATGTAATTTGTTGTTGTTGCTCCTGTTGCTGTTGACTGTCAGAAAAAGTATTTGGACATGCAACGGTCGAGGAATCTAAATTAAAAAAATCTGCGAAATCTTTTTCCTCTTCCGTTCTTGCTTTTTTTGGCGGCGGAGGGGGTGGCATTTTATTAAAATCATCCTCATCTTTTTCATCATCAATATATGGCGTTTCAGGAGGAACATCAAACACATTTTGCAGTTTAGTAATTCTATGGGCTACCGGATCGTCCACGGGAAAGGGAAATTCAAAGTTTTTCGGTAATACATCTAAGCTGAAAAAAACTTTTTGAGTGGTATATAACATGTAAGTTGTACCCTCTGGGATCTTGTACGCGCCATTGGGCAACAAGATCCGCCTGTCGAATAAATGAATGTTTTCGTAGTGGAAAATTTTATCTTCAACACTCAATCTTTTGTGCATGGTTTTTGGAAGCAAATAAAATAACAGGGGTACATTTAGAGTCTGAATAAAATGGATCGTATTTTTTTTCACGGTTTTCAAACCAAAGGTAAACCATGCTTTTACAAGAAACATGTTTTTGAGTTTAAAACTCATCCTCACGTCTGAATTTTTTTTGAACGCAGGTTGTGGGTTTCTCGAATACCTAGTGGTCATTCGACTCCAGTCGATGAGTTCTGGGTGAAATCTTTCGAAAATCTGACACTCCCGCCCCATCTTCTTTGTTGTAGCCATGGTTTTCTGGTCCATGGGATGTTTGCAAAAATAAATTTTATGATATTCATCCATAAATAAAACAAAACATTTAACATTTTCGTTGGAAGCCCAAAACTTGAAATTTTTTTCGGGATAAGTTAGTTTTTCGACAGACTCAGAAATAAAATTAGGGAAAACATCAATTGCCCTGACTGATCTTTTATAGTCCATTTCCAACAACAAAAATTGAAAAGAAATTTTTTTTCTCAACAGATTAAAAACTCGTTTAGCAAACGAATAAGAATGATTTTTGCAATCTCAAACACTCGGGCTTTTATACAAAAATTCTGGTCACAGGATGTTGTGCAATCCGTGCTAATTTTAACGAGGACAGGATGTTATGCAATTGGTTTTTTTTTTCCTTGAAAATCATATCGAGGTCACAGGATGTTTTGCAATGTCATTTTTAGGGCTCTTATCTAGAAGGACAGGATGTTGTGTAATTGTTTTTTTTTTCCTTGAAAAATCACGTGGGGAGAGGAAATTTTTAGATTCGGATGCATGTATATATATATGGTTCCGTTTGTCGATTAAAAGGAATCATTTCAACATGCTGTTCTGGATTGCAACAGATCCTCTTGCTATTCCAATTTTAGTTATTGTTTCAAAAAACGGGTTGCCTTATTTACGGGCGCTTGATATTGGCCGCATCTGTCATTATAAAAATGTTTATCAATTTGCAAGAAAATATGCCAAATTGATAGTCAAAGATGTAGTACCCGAAAACATTGACTTATCTACTCAAATTTTGTCAACGAGGATCTTTACAATTGAAGAAACTTTGGATAGTTGAAAAATTGCAAAGCGAAAATAAGCCTTTCACTTATTAAACGCTGGTTCAGAAATGTCGACGAAACAAAAATATTAACATTTGGTTCTGACGGAATTAGGGCTTGTAGCAACCCGAAAAAAGCTTTGAAAATACAAATAATTCATAAAAATGATGAAAACAGGTGGAACTTGAAAGTATCCACTATGGAAATGGATACCATTAGTCTAGAAAACGCGATAAGCTTCAAGGAGTTTCTAGACAAATTCAAAATGAAAACTCTGGAAATGTACAATACCATGATCAACGACTACAAAATGAAATTGTTTAAAATTAATTTTTTCCACGAGAGTTTGGAAAATTCTGAAGTGTCAGGAGCTCCAAAAGATATAATAGTTTATTTTGGAAGCCAAGCGTTTGAATATGTATTGTCAAAAAATAATTAATTGTTGAAAAAAAAAAAAAAAAAAAAAAAAAAAAAAATAGGAGCGGATTTTCCGCTCCTAATATTTTTATAACACTTTGAAAACCAATATAGGTTTTTTTTAAAAAAAAAAGAAACATAGATATTTAACATAGGCATCACAAAAAGGCACCGTGTCATTCACCTTCACACTCAATCCTCTTTTTGGAATAGGTATCATGCTGCTTAACAACAGAGGATTCCTAAAATGCCCCATAAAAGAAGATACACTTCATCGTTTTTGGTCAATTTGAAAAAAAGTTTGGTGAATCAGAAGGTGCACATTCGAGATTTCTTTAGATTAGGACTGAAAATAAGCAGAGAGTGTCTAAGGGACATGAGATTCAAATATTTAAAAAAAAAAAATAATAATAATAATAATAATTTTTTTTTTTTTTTTTTTTTTTTTTCAAGATTATGTTGATAGTTCAACTTACTCGCTCCAACAATATTTTTCACGCAGTTTTCCATTTGCTCGTTCACAAAATGGATCTGTTCATTTCCCCTTCTTCTTACAAAGTCAAGTCGGCCATCCGGTCCGAACACAAACATTCCAGGTGCGTAGCCTCTCTGGCAGTCGGTACCAACGGATTTACCCTGTTTGACGGAAGAGTTAGCGTGGTCTACGAAGGATGCAGCGTGGACAATGCCAAGTTGGTTCGTGAAATTGTAAAAAGTGGTGTGAGAAAATTACACGTTTACGACAAAAAAACTTTGGAAAAAATCAAAGATCTCCGGAAATCCTATTCGCATCTGTTGGAAAATGTGTTCGTGGTGAGAAGTTTGAAAAAATTGGATATGGAATGCGCTTATTGCCATTCTAAACGCTGTCACAGATGGATAGCGGTTTCGTTGCTTTCGGAAATTTTTGAAATATTTTATGATCACATTGACCATTAGGATAATATGTATTTTTTTTTTAATTAATAATTTGAGTCCGGAAAACTATGACTTGGATCTTTGAATATTAATTAGGGGAACAATAATTGAAATTGTAAAATCTATTTTTAGAATCATGACGTTAGTTACAAACTCGAATTTTTGAATATTAATTAGTTTTCAGATTTTTAACTTCCTGTTTGCTGGAGAACAAAAATTGAAATTGTAAAAAAAAAAAAAAAAAGAAAAAAAAAATTTTTTTTTTTTTTTTTTTTTTTTTTTTTTTTTTACAATATTGGTCAAGTTAAATAATTTTGATAACAGAAAAGACTTACAATAAAACTTGACAGCATTTTATTTTTCTTTCAACCATATTTTTTTAAAGTATCAGTTTTGAAAGAATACGGTTGTGGAGGTTCTATATAGCCACGTCTTAAACACTCCTGTTCATCAGGAAATTCTAGTTCGTAATAAAAATCAGGCGTTTTTGGCCGTGGTTTTCCTCTGTGTCTTGATACATCATTTATTCTTTTTTTCATTTCTTCTTCATTTAAACCTAGAGTATTAAAATATTCCTCGCAATCGGAACACGGGTTACCTGGATATTGTTTTCTTTCTGCTTTTTTCCGAGGTAATTTTTTAAAACATTCTGGTTCCGGATTTTCTTTTTCTAGTAGATCGAAATTTTCAAGGTGTTTCGATTTCGGAGATTTTATGTAATCCATACTACAATAAATTTTATTTTACACTTGTATCTTATTTTTTAGAAACGAACTAGTTGGATGATTAACAATGGTCAAGTTAAATTTTTATAACATGATTGCGTTTCTGTTAGTAAGTTTTAAATGTTCAAACAATGTTAAAAAAAAAAAAAAAAAATTTTTTTTTTTTTTTTTTTTTTTTTACAATATTGGTCAAGTTAAATTTTTATAACATGATTGCGTTTCTGCTAGTAAGTTTTAAATGTTTAAGCAATGTTCAAACAATGTTAAAAAAAAAAAAAAAATTTTTTTTTTTTTTTTTTTTTTTTACAATATTGGTCAAGTTAAATTTTTATAATAACATGATTGCGTTTCTGCTAGTAAGTTTTAAATGTTTAAGCAATGTTCAAACAATGTTAAAAAAAAAAAAAAAAAAAATTTTTTTTTTTTTTTTTTTCAATATTGGTCAAGTTAAATTTTTATAACATGATTGCGTTTCTGCTAGTAAGTTTTAAATGTTTAAGCAATGTTCAAGCAATGTTCAAACAATGTTAAAAAAAAAAAAAAAAAAAAAAAATTTTTTTTTTTTTTTTTTTTTACAATATTGGTCAAGTTAAATTTTTATAATAACATGATTGCGTTTCTGCTAGTAAGTTTTAAATGTTTAAGCAATGTTCAAACAATGTTAAAAAAAAAAAAAATTTTTTTTTTTTTTTTTTCAATATTGGTCAAGTTAAATTTTTATAACATGATTGCGTTTCTGCTAGTAAGTTTTAAATGTTTAAGCAATGTTCAAGCAATGTTCAAACAATGTTAAAAAAAAAAAAAAAAAAAAATTTTTTTTTTTTTTACGATATTGGTCAAGTTAAATTTTTATAATAACATGATTGCGTTTCTGCTAGTAAGTTTTAAATGTTTAAGCAATGTTCAAACAATGTAAAAAAAAAAAAAAAAAAATTTTTTTTTTTTTTTTTTTTTTTACAATATTGGTCAAGTTAAATTTTTATAATAACATGATTGCGTTTCTGCTAGTAAGTTTTAAATGTTTAAGCAATGTTCAAACAATGTTAAAAAAAAAAAAAAAAAAAAATTTTTTTTTTTTTTTTTTTTTTTTACAATATTGGTCAAGTTAAATTTTTATAATAACATGATTGCGTTTCTGCTAGTAAGTTTTAAATGTTTAAGCAATGTTCAAACAATGTTAAAAAAAAAAAAATTTTTTTTTTTTTTTTTTTTTTTTTTTTAACATTGATAGATATTCGAATCTCATGTTCCTTACACACTCTTTGCTTATTTTCAGTCCTAATCTAATGAAATCTCGAAAGTACACCTTCTGATTCACCAAAGTTTTTTTTCAAATTGACCGAAAACTTTGAGGTATATCCTCTTTTATGGGGTGTTTTAGGAATCCTCTGTTGTTGAGCATCATGACGCCTATTCCAAAAAGAAGATTGAGTGTGAAGGTGAACGACACGGTGCCTTTTCGTAATTTTTTCAATATTGGTCAAGTTAAATTTTTATAATAACATGATTGCGTTTCTGCTAGTAAGTTTTAAATGTTCAAACAATGTTATTATTATTATTATTATTATTATTATTATTTTTTTTTTTTTTTTTTTATTTTTTTTTTTACAATATTGGTCAAGTTAAATTTTTATAATAACATGATTGCGTTTCTGCTAGTAAGTTTTAAATGTTTAAGCAATGTTCAAACAATGTTAAAAAAAAAAAAAAAAAAATTTTTTTTTTTTTTTTTTTTTTTTTCAATATTGGTCAAGTTAAATTTTTATAACATGATTGCGTTTCTGCTAGTAAGTTTTAAATGTTTAAGCAATGTTCAAGCAATGTTCAAACAATGTTTAAAAAAAAAAAAATTTTTTTTTTTTTTTTTTTTTTTTTTTTTTTTTTTTACAATATTGGTCAAGTTAAATTTTTATAATAACATGATTGCGTTTCTGCTAGTAAGTTTTAAATGTTTAAGCAATGTTCAAACAATGTAAAAAAAAAAAAAAAAAATTTTTTTTTTTTTTTTTTTTTTTTTTTTTTTACAATATTGGTCAAGTTAAATTTTTATAATAACATGATTGCGTTTCTGCTAGTAAGTTTTAAATGTTTAAGCAATGTTCAAACAATGTTAAAAAAAAAAAAAAAAAAAATATATATATATTTTTTTTTTTTTTTTTTTTTTTTTACAATATTGGTCAAGTTAAATTTTTATAATAACATGATTGCGTTTCTGCTAGTAAGTTTTAAATGTTTAAGCAATGTTCAAACAATGTTAAAAAAAAAAAAAAAAAAAATTTTTTTTTTTTTTTTTTTTTTTTTTTTTTTTTAACATTGATAGATATTCGAATCTCATGTTCCTTACACACTCTTTGGTTATTTTCAGTCCTAATCTAATGAAATCTCGAAAGTACACCTTCTGATTCACCAAAGTTTTTTTTCAAATTGACCGAAAACTTTGAGGTATATCCTCTTTTATGGGGTGTTTTAGGAATCCTCTGTTGTTGAGCATCATGACGCCTATTCCAAAAAGAAGATTGAGTGTGAAGGTGAACGACACGGTGCCTTTTCGTAATTTTTTCAATATTGGTCAAGTTAAATTTTTATAATAACATGATTGCGTTTCTGCTAGTAAGTTTTAAATGTTCAAACAATGTTATTATTATTATTATTATTATTATTATTATTATTATTATTATTATTTTTTTTTTTTTTTTTTTTTTTTTTTAAATTGGAAGTTTTAATTTCATACCTGTTTAATATTAAAAAATTCAAAGTTATATAATGACGTCATTATTTCTAAAAATAGATATTTACAACTAAAACTCAAATTTCCAAAAAATGTTGTGTGATGATGAATTTTTTTTATGAGATGAATTTTTTGTGAGATGATAATGAAATGATGGTTATGAAATCATGATAATGAAATGATGGTTATGGAATCATGATAATGAAATGATGGTAATGAAATGATGGTGAAATGATGGTGAAATGATGATGAAATAATGATTATGAAATTTTTATGTGGAACATGATTTTGGAAACTTGAGTTGGGTTGCCCTCTGTGGCGGGACTTTTAAAAGAAAACCTAACCCGTATTCACGCTAGGTTCGAAGGAAACCACAGAAAACTTCGAACGGTTAGGCCGACGGACCCTCGGAAAAAATGTTACCCCCATGATTCATGTTCGTACAACTTTCTCATTTCGCTCGATCAAAGAAAAAATGTTGCACAACAAAAGAAAAAAAATGTACGCAAAACATTTCGCATCAAAGAAATCGCAACAAAAATCCCCCAACGAAAGAAAAAAATGTACGCAAAACATTTCGCAGGTAACAAAGCGTAGAGCCCAATCAAAGAAATCGCAACCCAGAAAAAAATGTACGCAAAACAGTTCCCAAACGAAAGAAAAAAATATCACCCAGAAATCGCAACCCCCCAATCAAAGAAATCGCAACAAAACGCCCAATCAAAGAAAATTATTTCGCAGCACAAGAATAATATAAACAGAAAAAAATTATACTACTTTGCTTTCAAGGAAGCCCCCTGTGAAAAGAAAACAACAAACAGATCCAGCATCTTTTATTATTCAACAAAAAAAAAATTTTTTTTTTTTTTTTTTGCTCCGACAAAGTTTCGCTTTTTAAAAGGAATCCTTCATTTTTGTGTAAAGATGTGTGGAAAAAAACAACCCACCGAGGAAGAGCCAGCATTTTTTATTATCCAAAAATTTTTTTTTCTTGCTCTGCTCCTGCCCGACGGGTTGCAATTGTTTGCGTGCCTGTGAAATAAGATGAGACAAAGACTCCAATAAATGAGACAATTTCTGAAAAAAGAAAAATATTTTATTAGTTATTCATACTCACCTAATTTTTCTCTCAACTCCTTCGTTTCCTTTTCCTCCACCTCTCTTTTTTCAACGGTTTTGGGTGACCCGGTGATACTTTTGCTTCATCCGGCGAGTTTCCGATCCGCCCAACGCAGCACTACTCCTGAATGGGGCACCCGCTTTGCGAGTTTACGACCGGTCCATCGCAATTCGACAACTAGACACTTTTTTTATTTCAAGCTTTTTTTAGGAGCTTTTGTTTTAAAAGTAGAATAGTTGCCGAAGGAGCCCGATCTTTACCAAACAGGTGTAGACATCTTTCACTTCCACTCCGAGCCATAATAAACAGAAATAGATTTTTATGCACGGACGACAAAAAAGTCGACATGGTGAAAAAAATTTTCTTTCTGGATCAGCACGGAGTAAAAAAAAGTGGAAAAGATGCTCGCTCACGAACCAGTTCGAAACTCCAATTTTTTTTTAAACAAAAAAAAGGGAGTTCGCCCCTTGTCTCCCCACGAGGCCGTCAGTTTTAAACCGAGCTGAAAGTCTCTAACCGCTGGCCTGTCTACGATGCGTACCAAGTCAGACCATCGCAGCTGCAACAGGGATCGGAAGGCCCCCAATTCCCATTCCAGAGGCTTTGCGAAACACCCCGCAAGGGGCGTTATTTCGAGGTGCTTCCTTAAACCTTCGCCGAGAGACAAGAGGATCCTTCGGAATTCGTGGCTTGGATTCGGATAACCCCTCGTCCATCAATTTCTCAAAGCCGGGAAGCCCGCTTCCGAAAAAAAAAGAGAAAGTGGAGAAAAAAACAGGTTGGCTTCTTCGATGACCTTCGAGTACAAATTTCTTTTTGTTAAAAACTAGCCTGAAACAAATATTTTGCCTTCCAAGCCCAGGATCGAGGAAGGACTTTTTTTTTCCTCCAACTTCTGGGATTTTTTTGTGTCCGTTTTTTTAAAAAAATAACAATTTGAACGCGCTCTGACAAAACTATCTTCACCACAAACCCAAGATAATGTGGACTTGCCTACACCTCGCAATTGGATTGTGTGTTGTGAAATTTAACAAAAAAATTTTTTTTGAACGCGCTCTATTTAAAAAGAAATTTGAACTCGAAGGGTGCTGAAAAAGAAATTATACTTACCATTATTTTCCCTTGTGCTGAAAAAAAAAATTTTTTACCACCACGGATTCCTTTTAAAGCGAAAATGACAAAAAAACAAACAAATGTTACCGCGGATTCCCCCCCCCACAAACACAACATGAAAAAAAAACAAACATCAAAAGCAAAGTTTTTCTCCCCCCCCCCCACAAACACAACATGTAAAAATACAAACATTAAAAGCAAAGTTTAACCCCCCTCCCCGGACAATACAAACACAACATGTAAAAAAAACAAACATTAAAAGCAAACATTTAAAAGATGTAAAAAAAAAAATGCAAAAAGGCAGCGAGGAAAAGGGATCGAAGCAACGTTACGTTAACACCGCAAGGTTCCAGTTGCTCCGAACAATAGCGAAGCGATAGAGCGGAAAGCTAAAGTCTTGGTTTCATCCGAAACTTATACTGTCAAATCAGAAAAAAAAAAAAAAAAAAAAAATTTTTTTTTTTTTTTTTTCATATATATATTTGAATCTCATGTCCCTTAGACACTCTCTGCTTATTTTCAGTCCTAATCGAATGAAATCTCGAAAGTGCATCTTTTGATTCTCCAAACTAAAAAAAACCTTTATTTAGTGAATAAATACTTTTAAAAATCTCCCACTTTAACTTTAGATTAAAAATAATTACAAAAAGACCAAGATAAGTTATGATAAATTATAATAGCTAAAGTGATATGATTTTCCCCAGAGTATTTTTAAAAACATTTTAGCGGCAAATTTCTTCCATAGCATTTGCTATAGATGCTAAGGTACCAACCATTCTAACTGTGGAATGTAATAAGCTCCTCGCCCAATTCGGTTTTGGATTTGATGAGAAAGTTTCAGGAACAACTTTTTTTATACCCTCCCAACCGTCATGATCTTCCACCCATGATAATAAGTTTTCCTGTACCAATCTTGAAAAACATTCATACATTACATCTATAATGCTTTTAGGTAATTTATCTTGGATGCATTTTACAGCCAATTCCCCGACGAAAGCGAAAAATGCAATTATTCGACTCCAAGTAATACCTTCGATAAACAATTCATTAAATACACCTATTAAAAGACTATTTATATTATCTTCATCAATATTTTTTATTTCACAGCATAGATTTTTTATTTCATTACCATACTTGTCGAGAAATACACTAAGAATTTCGCAAGTTTTTTCAATGAGATTGGTTTCTTTTTCATTCATCGGACTGTCTGCATGAAAATTTTCATAATGATTCAGTAGAAAAGAAAATACATTTTCAAGAAAACAATCTGTTCTTATTATATCTTTTTTGCTATAAATTCTCTTTTCACACTCATCAATTTCCCCACGCAAAAAAACTGCTTTAAGTAGCAAATTGTTAGACATTTTGCGAAGAAAAGATACTTTGTTTCAACAAGCGGAGAATGTAAAAATTACAAGTGAAGCCACAAGCTTTATAATCTTACAACATGAAAAAAAAAAAAAAAAAAAAAAAAAAAAAATTTTTTTTTTTTTTTTTTTTTTTTTTTTTTTTTTTTTTACTTCATTCATATATATACGAATCTCATGTTCCTTACACACTCTTTGCTTATTTTCAGTCCTAATCTAACGAAATCTCGAAAGTACACCTTCTGATTCACCAAAGTTTTTTTTCAAATTGACCGAAAACTTTGAGATGTATCTTCTTTTATGGGGTGTTTTAAGAATCCTCTGTTGTTAAGCAACATGACGCCTATTCCAAAAAGAGGATTGAGCGTGAAGGTGAATGACACGGTGCCTTTTTGTGATGCCGCGGGCTACCCATGCCATGGCTTTAAAAAGTCTCTGTGTGATTGCGTTTCTTCTAGTAAGTTAAAAAAAAAAAAAAAAAAAAAAATTTTTTTTTTTTTTTTTTTTTTTTTTTTTTTTTAATAGGATATTACATGTAAGCGCCATACAATTACAGTCAAAGATATAAAAGTTTTTAATTTCAAGGTCATCCCAATGTCATTCATGGGTTCCATTTTCCAGGCTTGAAGTCAAGCGACAAAATTTTATCGGGCCCACATCAATAGTTTTGTTGTGTACAATTCTCAACAAATGTTAAAAAAATCAAGTCGATTGGATCATAAACTATGAGCAAACGTGATTTTTTAATACTACACCATGGGGGGGGGCAAACTTTGATTAAACATAGTACTGCGTACAAAATTTGAACCGCTTCGGATAATTAGAGTCAGAGATATAAAAATTTCAAGGTCATCCCATGGGGGTCTATCATCGACATCTATTAGGCACGCGAAATTATGTGACAAATTTTTATGGATCGACCAGGGGGTCCCCACTATTGACATTTTTGTTATTAAATTTACAAAATTTTATACGTGTTAAAAAAAAACTGTACGTTTCTGAAACAATTACAAAGTAAAATATTAATAAAACATTATTTTTTATGGATCGACCAGGGGGTCCCCACTATTGACATTTTTGTTATTAAATTTACAAAATTTTATACGTTTTAAAAAAAACTGTACGTTTCTGAAACAATTACAAAGTAAAATATTAATAAAACATTATTTTTTATGGATCGACCAGGGGGTCCCCACTATTGACATTTTTGTTATTAAATTTACAAAATTTTATACGTGTTAAAAAAAACTGTACGTTTCTGAAACAATTACAAAGTAAAATATTAATAAAACATTATTTTTTATGGATCGACCAGGGGGTCCCCACTATTGACATTTTTGTTATTAAATTTACAAAATTTTATACGTGTTAAAAAAAAACTGTACGTTTCTGAAACAATTACAAAGTAAAATATTAATAAAACATTATTTTCAATACAACAGAGTCACATTATTTTTTATTTGTTAAATGAAATAATTAATTAATTGAATTGACTTACCCCAAAAACTTATTGAAACACCATCTGCAGGTTTAGTAGCCACTGGTTTCGGCGCCGAATCCAAACTAATTCGCACAAAATCGGTGGCTGTATTTATATGCTAGGATGACGTCAAATTTCAAATCTAAACTGAAATATTTAACTAAAAGTGAAACATCTAACTTGAACTGAGTTCAAGGTCATCCAACTGCGTAAAAGGAATATTTTTACATCATCGTTTTTTCGCTAAAAATAATTTCCAAACTAAAACTCAACTCAAGGTCATTTAACTGTGACTCTTTTTTTAGAAAAGTTGGTTTTCGTTCAACATGAGCGAGCAGGAAAAGATTTTTTTTTTGTTTTATTCATGCATTGATTCTATTTTTATATAATAATGACACACAATAATGTTACATTTTATAATAAAAATGAGCAACTTGCATTAATTTAATCTAATTTTTTTTGTAGAAACGAGTTTTATCAAAATCATCTTAAGCTAAATTCTGTTCAAAATACCTTTTTTAGCAGCCTTTTTACTTTCTTCTATCTTTACAAAAAGAAAGTATTGGATTCATGAAAATTTTCGACTTCCGGTTTTCGACGGATTTATACGTCTGTCTGTATGTGACAAAAAATTTGTGGGCGCTCTATCTCAAGAACTAATGCTTGAAATTTAATAAAATTTTATATTCAGTTAGACCTTGATATGGATTAGTGCCTATTGGTTTTTGGTGAAAATTGGCCTGCAGGTGGCGCTGCTATACTACGTTTTTCATGATTTTCAAGATTGCTATATCTCAAGAACTAATGCACAGAATTTCACCAAACTTCAGATTCTGTGACCCCTTGATATAAATAGACGCTGATTAAGTTTTGGTGAAAATTGGCCTGCAGGTGGCGCTGCTATACTACGTTTTTCATGATTTTCAAGATTGCTATATCTCAAGAACTAATGCACAGAATTTCACCAAACTTCAGATTCTGTGACCCCTTGATATAAATAGACGCTGATTAAGTTTTGGTGAAAATTGGCCTGCAGGTGGCGCTGCTATACTACGTTTTTTATGATTTTCATGATTGCTATATCTCAAGAACTAATGCACAGAATTTCACCAAACTTCAGATTCTGTGACCCCTTGATATAAATAGACGCTGATTAAGTTTTGGTGTAAATTGGCCTGCAGGTGGCGCTGCTGTGCCACATTTTGCACGATTTTTGCGATAGCTATATCTCAAGAACTAATGCAGAGTCTAAATAAGTCGACCCTAGATGCGTTTGAGAGCAAAAAATGAATTTAAAAAATGAGTCTGAAAAAACGCAATTTGTTATATTTTCTCAATCTTTCAATCACCATAAAGTCAGAAATTTCTGTTCAAAATACCTTTTTTGGCTGCCTTTTTAAAAATATATTCTGACTTTATTGAAAACTCGACCAATTCGCCATAGTTGCTAAATAAGAGAATTTGTCATTTGGATGCGAGCAAAATTGAATTTAAAAATGAGTCTGAAAAATAAGTAGTTTGGATTTGAGGTTTTTTTTCTCTCCAACTCCTATTTTTTGTTTAATTTATTTTTGCTAGAAAAATTAGTCCTATGATAAACTTGTTAATATAAAAATTGTAGATATTATTGAGAAGATGCAAAATAAATGTAATTATATTTGATTACTTAAGGGTGTTCTCAACTGATCCGCTCAACAAGCGAAAAACGTTTTGACACATTTTACAAATTCATTTTTCAACAAAAATTTATAAAATTTTAATGCCTGACTATGAAAGCGATTTCGAATTGAACTTATTTTTCCATTTTATGATAATTAAATTACTTATCGAGTTATAAGCTATTTCGATGACGCAATCACCCGTTTTTCTGCTTTCGTCGGGAAATATGCTCAAAAGTGTCAACTTTGAAGGCTTGTTATGAAAAATCTATTGTGTTTTTTTTTTAAAAAAAACAAAAGAATGAGTGCAATTAAAGAGTTTCTGAATAACAACACCTGCTATTTTTATGCATTTCCAAACAAAAATAAATTAATGCATGTGTCACAAAGTTACCCTTTTTGATTTTAAGAACACCCTTAAGAATTGAGTAAGTTATGAATTTTTTTTCTTTTTTCTTTTCGTCGGTAAAAGTTAATTCTGTCGAAAAAACCTATAAATACAAAAGTTTCAGATAATGTTGAGTACATTTATATAAAAAATTTAGTTGGATTTGATATCTTGAGAATCAACAAAGTTGTGATTTTTTTTTCTCTCCCTGTTTTTTTTTTCGCCCCCCCCCATTTTTAACTTTACCAAAAATCTGTCATGCAGTTCATTTTTTGAGAAGTAATATAAACTTTAAACTGATTCGATATCTATTTTATTTAAAAAGTTATCGCGTTTTTTTCGGTTTTCACCCCATGAAATGCTTTTCGGGTTACTTTTAAACTTTAATATCTCCCGTTTTAATTGTTCGATGAATATGAAACTTGCTCTGAGGGTTAACCCAAGATATCCAATTATGGGGGGTCGGGTGAGACAGAAACGATTGCAACAGATCCATTCAATTAAGGCGCGACTCGGAAATTTTCGAAAAAAATAAATGTTAATAAATTTGAAAATCTTACTTTTTTCAGTGAGACATGTTTCTTTCAACTCTGTATTAATTGAAAATGAATAAGTATAGATATCTGGTGACTTTTGAAAAAAAATAACAAAATATTTTCCGCCTTATTGTGAACTTTCTGTGATAGATATTTTGGAATACATTCATAACTATGTGAGCTGCTAATCTCTTACTTGGGTGGAACCAAATTTATTAAGTTGTGTAAATATTTAAGAAATGGTGTTCATATAAAAAGATTTTTCTAATCCTCTTGTGTACACCAGAGGTGCCTATCGAGGATCTTTTTCGCGAAGAAGTGATTTTGAAATCTTGGTCAAATTATTGATTATTAATTTAATGTAAAAACTTTTAGTCTTTTGGGAAAAAAATGAATCGTGAGTGTACTGGGGGGGAAAAAGTAGTGTTTTGGCGCTAAAAGATTGCAATTTAAGATTTGAATTTTTTTTTTTATTTTGATTGTAAAAAAAAATGTTTCTTTAGAATTTAACAAGTTTTTTTTTAAAAAAATTATTCCAATATATCTGATAACACGATTCATTTTTTCATCACTTTATAAACTTTGTTTCTTTTTTTTTTAGAAAAAAAAATAAACCAATATTGGTTTCCTATCTGACGCGAAAAAACGGGCCGAACAGAAACATGTATGGATAAAAGACTATTGTCTTTTACCTTATAAACATGTTTCTGTTCGACCCGTTTTTTCTTTTTTTTTAATCAACAAGTCTCTTTTTTTTAAAGTTTATCTCGAATCCAATCGGCGAAAACAATACATTCAATTCTCGAACAATGTGGCATTTTATCATTAAGCAGTCTTCTATGAATTCCACAGCCGTTTACCAGGATGTATTTCAGTGGGTGGGATATTGCATCAAATTTTGGGCATCCAAAATCTTCCAAGTTTAGATATGGAATCCCTAGGTCTTGCAGCACGTCCCTTTCAACGTGACCACCTTTATAGGCTACTATATATTTTTTATCAGTTTTTTGGCACTCATACTCGGCCTTTACAATGGTTTCAAAAAATTCGAAATCAAAAAGATGTCTTTCGTTAGTCAGGGGTTCAAGAGTTAGGCCGTGCAGGTTGTTTGTACAATAGTTGATTGTTTTCCAATCTTTCCAAGTCGCTTGATTAGCCAGGTGGTTCAATCTGAAGGTGTACATGCCGCTATCGCCTTTCGTCAGTGAGGCAAATCCCAGTTCTCGGCAGTAAAATTTTCCCCCGATGCGGAATCCGTCGAAATCAACGACCATGCAAATGTTTGAAAGGCTCATGGTTCAAAGACAAAGTTCTCAGATAAAGAAAATTTCCAACTAGTCGATAAAAAGTGGTAGCAAGGCTTTCTGACAAGAGCAGAATGATGCTTTGGTCACAATGCGACCTCCTTTTTATATAAAAGACTTGTCAAAACAATCGGACTGAAATAGAATTATCAGAAAGGATGTAGCTATTTTATCGCGGTTAACAGGAAGCCACAGTGTAAAAAAAATATCAGAACCAATTCTGAAAGAAACTTCTAGAACATTTTTTATTTTCGGAAGCGGAAAGGAAATGATGCAATTCCTTTTTTTATCTGTTTGAACAGATGCGTATCACGAGAAAATTGTTATATAATTATTTTCTAGAACATTTTATTTTCGGAGGTCATGAGATTAAATTCTCGGAAAGGAAATGATGCAATTCCTTTTTTTTATCTGATCACGAGAAAAATAGTTATATAATTATTTTCTAGAACATTCAGTTTATTTTTAGAATTTTTGGAAAATATATTACGGTCATTACAAGTTCCTTGTAAAATCTTTACTTGATATCATCTTTTTTGATACCTCAAATATTTCAATATTTAACAAGTTCTAACTTGCGACAAGTAAATTTTAAAATGCATTAATATTTATAGGAAAAGATTTCCCTTACATTATGGTCACTGTTTTTAAATACATCAATAGCTTTTACTGAATTTCCCCCCCCCCCCTTACATTATAGTCAATGGCGAAAAAACTAGTTTTTAAATACAGCTCAAAAGATTTCCCTTACATTATAGTCAATGGCAAAAAAAGCTGTTTTTAAATACAGCTCACAAGCTTTCCCTTACATTATGGTTAGGGGTCTGTTTTTTAAATACAGCTCAAAAGATTTCTCTTACATTATGATTAAAAAAAGCCCAACAATGATTATGTGTATTTTATGTTTCGAAAAAAATGCAAATTTTGCTTTTTTAAATTTTACAATATTGGATTTAACCCCCCCCCCAAAAAATGGGCAAGTCTTTCTATCATTTTAAATTTTACAATATTGGATTTAACCCCCCCCCCAAAAAAAATGGGCCCCAACAATGATTATGTATAATTTATTTTTTCGAAAAAATGCAAGTTTTGCTTTTTAAGTTTTCCAATATTGGATTTATATCTAACCCAAAAAAATGGGCCGAACGAGGCATGTATGGATAAAGACTATAAAAGTCTTTCCATAACACATGCCTCGTTCGACCCATTTTTTTTTTTTTTTTTTTTTTTTTTTTTTTTTTTTTTTTAACACAAACTGTATTCATAAACCTCTTCTCCGAAATGTATCAAAACTTTTCTCGGAGGTCCTGACATTCTCAAGTTCTCCAAATTTTCTTCATACAAGTGAACTTCTCGTCGTTTCAATATATATTCATTGGCCAAGTCCTCGTAAAGATCAAAAGTTTTGCGTCTAAAGTCGCTTAGAAATTGACTGAAAGTCTGTGAATTTGAATAATCATCAGCCATTGTTTTAATTCGAATCGCTTTCTTATGTTCCGTCGTGATTCTCATAGGTTCGAGCGGTAGGATCCTGGCCACCTCTGGGTTTTGAAAAGTGTAAACCAAATATTCAGCTGCTCGCCTCTTGCATGCTCTCAAAATTTTCAGAGCCTCTTCAAGTGAAAAAATTCGAATTTTCAGAGATCCACGGGGCAAGTCCATTCTCTTATAAATGACATCTTTCACCCTCAGATGGGCGTGTGCAGATGCATACTGATGTAAATTTTTGTATTCAAATATTCGAGCAATATCTGTTGCCCGGACAAAGGGCAAGCCATCGGATGACAACACTACCAGAATCGGAAAAGAAAGCAGATCGTTGACTAAATAGAAGAACATTTTGACTGGAGATGAGGAACAACAGCAGGAGCTCAAGCAAATGATAGCTTGCTCGGCCAGGCAGACCCGTATTTATACTCGCATTCGACCTCGAAAGATCTTTCTAGAACTTCCTGCTTCACCAGAATTCCGTTAAAATAGGTCGTAGAAAACAAACAAACTAAAATAATCATGTGTCAAGGAAAAACTGGTTACATAAGAGTCTCGACCTGTTTTTGTATTTCTTTGACGTAGATAAATTTACCAGCATCCTGTTTTCCGAGAAGCCGGCCTTGTTTATTTTTAATCCGCCACGTGCAAACCGATTGTTGCGCAAGGTCACGCCTAAATTTCAACACAGGACTTTCTTTTCCAATCCATATAAATACTCCAATGTTGGTAGATATAATTTCTTTTAACCTCCTGACTTCCGCCGGCTCACACACTAAGCTGCAGGTTTCACTGCAATATTTAAATTAGTTCACAAATAAAACCCAGTTCTGAAAAAATTAAGTTAGGTTATCAGAGATCCGATACTAATAACGCATCAGGTTGGGGGGGGGGGAAAAACATCTTTTTTTTATACTTTTTAATAAATTACAGAACATTACAATATTACCCTTTGGCTGGGCAGGTTTTTGAAAAAAAAATCAAGTAAAGAAATGAAGTGGAAAGACACATTTTGTGGAATTTGTGCTCTTTTGGAACTTGGGTTCGCTTTGTTCACGTTGTTTTTCGCTTGTACCATTGTGTAAATAAACGCAAACAGTAGAATTTTATATATTTTTTTAACGACGTTAAAAAATTTATTTTATACATGTTCCAATTTTTGCATATTTTTTTCGTTTTGAAAAAAATCCAGAGGGGTTAGAGTGCTCGAAGAATTTTGCAGCCGACTGTAGAGATGATTCGCTGCTGGCTGGCTTCATACTACAGGATGGTTTTCTCCTCTTGTCCCAGAAACCTTGTACGAAGGATCTTTCGTCATCAGAACTGTACGGTGACGCCACAGTTGACTGTCGTGCCTGCAGCCTGGTTCTGAATGGATGCCGTGGGATACTTGTAGGTTCCGCTCGACGACTCTGCTCTGGCCGGTTCGCTGGGGTCACTCCATGGCGAGATTCACACTGTTGATGCCGGTAATCTGAGCGTTGTCTCCTCTTTCTAGACGCACCCGAAGTTACTGAAGATCCTAGGCCACGTTTCTTTCCGGATCTATGTTGTTTCTTATTAGGCAAAAATTCAGAATTTAAAGTTCGTTTAACAGTTTGCCGAGTGTCCATCTGAAATCTTTTCCGGGGATTAAGTACCGAAGATGGTGAACTATTAGATAATGTATGTTTCTGAGGTTGCTGTCTAATAAGTGGAGGAACGGGACAGTTTATAATCTTTTTCCTTTTATGGCACACAGAATCTGATGTATTTGACACTGCTCTCTTATTTTTGTTATCATACTTTGCTCTCGGATTGCTAGGCTTTCGACTCTCAATAACAGTTTTTGGAGTTGTTTGACAAACTTTTCTTCTTGAATATTGATGAAAAGAACTAGAGGAAGAAGTGCTGGACTCGGGACACTCATTGGATCGGGAATTTCGCGAAACACCACTCGACACATGAGAACCTTCACTACCATTTTCTCTAAACTTATAAACTCTAACCTGATCCAAATTAACCGTCATTCTTTCACCATTGACATCAACAACCAAATTATTATTTCGAACTTCTAAAACCTTGAACGGACCTACAAACTTCGGACCAAACATAGCTACTCTCTTTTGACGACTTGAACTTAACCAATGCTTTTCTACTAACACAAAATCTCCAACTTTCACTTCTAACTCCCTTCTACGCATATTATAATACTGAGCCTGCTTTCCTTGCGCTTTTCCCATCTGAACTTGAGCTTCCTTAACCAACCTCTCAATATCCTGACACATGTACTGACTTTCCGCATCTGACACCATAACTAGCCTTTGGAATGGAGTAATGACTTTTCTACCCAAAAACAATTCAGCTGGCGTTTTCCCCGTTGACTCATGAACTGCTGTACGAAGTGCGTACGCAAAATGCTGAAGAAACTGGTCCCAATTTGCATGATGAGAACCAACATATGAAGAAATCATTTGAATTAATGTACGATTTACACGTTCAGCCATATTAGACTGAGGACGATACGGAACAGTAAAAGAATGATCGATCTCCAGCTTCTCACACAGGGCCTTAAATATATCAGAAATAAAACAAGGGCCATGATCGCTCACTACCCTAATTGGTGCACCATATTTAGAAATATAATTATCGAAAAATGCATCGGCAACTGCAGGTGCAGAAGCCTTCCTGAGGGGGACTAACTCTACCCATTTACTAAAATAATCAACTATAACTAGTACAAATCTATATCTTTTAGGATTAGACAATGGATAAAGACCGATTAAATCTACACCTACACATTCATTAGGAAAATTTACTTTAACAGGAATTAATTTGCCAGCTGTACTTACATTTTTATAATTATAACGTTGGCATGTGCTACAGCTGGAGACATAAGCGCGCACTGCTTCCCGCATTTTAGGGAAGTAGCAGGATTCACAAATTCGAGCATAAGTTTTTCTGATTCCTAAGTGACCTGCTAATGGATTATCATGAAATTCTTTCAAGATGGCCTTACGAAGACTAGCCGGAATAAGAACTCTTAATTCTCCACGTGAATTTACAATTTTAGAATAAAAAAGAAGACCATCGATAAGCTTAAAAGATTGGGACCATTTCTCAAACATAGGCACATCTGCGCTCGGGACATCATCAGGATTTTCCAAGTAACGATACAAACTACCAAACTCTTCATCTTGCTTCTGTTCCCTTATCAACTGCTCTCGCGACCTTAACACCAATGAAGACAATGCACAACACTTAACTTCCTCCGTGACCTCTAAACCACCATGCGGGTTTCGTGACAAAGCGTCCGCTACCGCATTCTCCTTGCCAGCCCTATGTTCTATAACCACATTATACTCTGCTAACTTCAAACACCATCTGACCATACGAGACGACAAACCCTTTCCATTAGTTAACTTTGTCAAAGCTGAATGATCCGTAATGACTTTAACCGGTATATTAGTGAAAAAACAACGAAATTTATTCAAAGCCCAAATTACTGCAAGACACTCCCTTTCCGTAATCGAATAGTTCCTTTCGACTGCATTTAAAATTCTCGACGCAAAAGCTATAGGTCGACCTTTCTGTGCTAACATCGCTCCAACCCCCACTGCACTCGCATCGCAATACACTTCAAACTGAGCCGAATAATCGGGGTGAGCCAAAACAGGAGGGGAAACTACTGCCTCTTTTAATAATTCAAACGATCTCTGAGCCGCTGATGACCATACAAACTTCACCCTTTTCCTTTTTAAATTATACAACGGTTCACATAACTCCGAAAAACGTGGAATGAACTTGGCAAACCAAGCCACCATCCCTAAAAATGTCGCCACTTCCTTACTATTTTGGGGGGGACTCATTGACGTAATTGCCTCAATTTTCTCATTATCTATATTAATACCATCACGCGTAATTTTAACTCCTAAATACTTTATCTCTTTTCTCAAAAATTTACATTTTTCTAACTTAACTGTTAACCCAGCATCTCTTAACAACGTAAATACTTCCCTCAATAATCTAAAATGCTCTTCAAAATTAGCTGCCATTATAATTATGTCGTCCAGGCAGACCAAGACACCCTTACCAAGCAAAGGTTTAAGGATATTATTCATGGCCTTCTGGAACGTTGCTGGCGCTCCCGATAAACCAAAACTCATCCTCTTAAAAGCAAAACAACCGTCCCGAGTAATAAACGCAGTCTTAGGTATGTCCTCCGGCTTCATTGCAATCTGAAAATAACCTGACGTAAGATCTAACGTTGACATATAATTCGTACTCGTTATATTAGCCAAAATGTCATCAATAACTGGAATAGGATACTGAGGGTATTGCGTTATCGCATTTAACTTTCTGTAATCTACTGCAAACCTATATGCCTCTGGATTATCTAAACTTTTCCCATTATTTTTACGACATAGCACTACTGGCGATGCAAAAGGAGACTCAATCGGCATTATAATATCGTCCGCTAGCATTTTTTGAATATGATAATCAATTATACCTTGTTTAACTTTATCATAACGATATGGTTTACTAGCAACAGGTGCTTTCAAACCAGTATCAATCTCATGCCACGCAACATGCGTTAAACCCGGTTTATCAGAAAAAACCTCTCCAAATTCATTCAAAATCTTATTAAATTCCTCCTTCTCGATTTCTTAACCCCGACTCCTCCAAATTAACTGACACTGAAACATGATCTTTCTTACTCACATTCTCATCATTATTCACGATTAACGACTTTTTAAAGAAATCCAAACTAATTCCTCTATCTTTCATATATTCCACACCAACTATACAATGCACTGTTAATCCATCTAACACACAAAACTCCCAACATGTCTTAACCGAACGAATTTCAACTTCCAATTCTACTGAACCTTTATTATCGCAAGCTACTCCCTGTGCCGACTGAACCACCAGACTTAACCTCTTCAACTTCTTATACGAAAAATATTTCCGATAACAATCAAAAGAAATGAACGACTTATCTGCCCCTGTATCGAAGACACTTTTAACGACAATACCATCTAACACAATTAACACTTCAGGTAACTCAACCGGATTAATAGTAATTTTATTCAAACTCACAGAAGACTTTTCCGATTTAATCTGTGACTGCATACCTTCCGAAATACAGTCACCTACCAGTTTAACTGACCCGACCTCTGAACACATATCTTTTGCATTGACCTATTTTCAACATTCTCATCCGAAGTTAATCTCCTTACTTGCGAAGAAACATTCCTGTCCCGTACTCCCCCTCTCCGATCATAACCACTATTCTGTCTATTTCCATACATATTTCTCTCACCACTTCTAAAACTATTAGCACCATCACAATTCCTATTACCGTTACTCGTATTCCACTTATTACGACCAAATCCATCATTTCTATTACGCAAATTATTATCCGGAAATCGCTGCCCCCCTCTCACAAAATTACGTCCCCCCTCATTTCTCAAATTACTATCTGTGACCGGTCTCTGACGAGGGTTACGCAAATCCCGTTGATCCGAGCTATGCCGAGTCTCATACTTCGATAGTAACTGGTGCATTTCTGCAAAATTCTTCGGTGCTCTAACTTCAATAAAGTCCTGTATACTTGGATTAAAAAAAGGAAAAACAATGTCCAACAATTCCTCAAATGTGATATCTAAATCTAATTTATTTTTTAGTTCCAGCTTACGAAGATAAAATTTTGACGCCGACTCATAAATATTCTGCTTATTACAATAGAACTCTTTTCTCAAAATACTTTTATCTTTAACGGGAGGAAATGCCTTCTTTAACTCAATCACAGTTTGTTCAAATCTTTTCGCTTCATCAGTAATCAAAAACTTTCCTATATTCTCTAACCACAAAAGTGCTTCGCCCTTCAACAAGCATTTAAGCACTACGTACCTACTTTTCTCAGGTATATTATTGAACAAAATATAATCATCTAATTTAACTAAAAATTCACTAATATCACCCTCACCGGTGAAATACACCCGTGGCACAATCTCACAATGTCCGATGTTTCGTTGGGCGCCATTTGTAACGTTACATGCATGCTGAGTGTCATTTGTAACGTTAGGTTGGTCGTGGTGCAGGTTAAATGTAGACATACTCAGTGATTAAGATAAAACAACAGCGTTTATTGAAACGATAAAGGCTGAAGGGAAGTGGAGCAAGTCTTAATTTTACACAACTGAGAAGACTATGAAAAAACCAAACACATACTCACAAGCTTCGGCCTAGCTCAGTCGGGGCACCTACTAATACCTTCCGCTATCTCTTGGCTGATCTGCTAGATAAAGCTTAATTAAACAGCCCGTGGCTGTGGGTAATCCTTTATTCACAAACAATCCAAATGAAACTAAGAGGTTTCTTACCCCGGCCAACTCTCAAGTCAACTGTCGGAACTCCTTTCCACTCACCGGAGGCTTCGTTGCTACTTTTCAATCGGCTAGCACTTCGCTGAACAATACTTCACTTCGCTATCTAATACCAGAGATCCTCACACACTGGCTAGACACAGATGCTCTCTCGCTGGCTAATGCCAGAGACACACTCCATTCACTCAAACCCAAGCTTTTATATGCTGCAAACTGAGATACTTCACATTAACATATTACTAATAACCGCAAGCTAACTGTAAAATCCGAAAGAGCACACACACTCTAGAAAGTTAAAGTAAAAGAGAGGATAGATGTCGCTTTTACGCTTACACATGTTAACTTATTGACGTCACGATCTCAGAAACACTAGAGTGCCTTTATGGAAAGGTCACTCCCTCACAAATGTTGCGTTGGCGGAACCAATTCTTAGTTGACACCGAGGTATGCGGGGACGCTAAATCTTGTTGAAAGATGAAATCATCTTCAAATAAATCTTCTGATGATGGAATCATGTAATATTCTAAAATTTCTTGATATATCAGAGAGTTAACCTTTTCGTAGACGATGCATAACTTTCCAGGTCCTTCTGCACTCATACAACCCCAAACCATGACACTAGCAGCAAATATTACGGAAAGTTTAAGGCATTATTTATCAAATGCTTCTTGCTTTATTCTCCAAACTCGAATACCTTGATTACCATATGAAACACAAAACATACTTTCATCACTAAATAATATATTTTTCCAATCTTCATTGCTCCTTAAACGTCTTGATTTACACCAATTCAATCTTATACGCTTTTGTCTTGCAGTCATGAGAGGTTTTGTTTTCGGTACACGAGATTCAAATTTAAATTTATGGAGACGTCTTAATGTTGTCGATGTAGAAACTTCAACTCCTTCTTCTTTCCATTTTCGGTGCAAGAATCGCACACTTTTAAAACGGTTTTTCTTAACTATACGCTTCAGTTTCCTGTCATCTCTAGCAGATGTTTTTGGTTTTCGGCCACCATTTCGGCGATTATTTTCTAATTTTCTAATTTTTGAATATTGTGTTAGTATTTTACTAACGCTCGATTGCGAACAATGTAAATAATTCGCTATAAAACATTGATTTTTACCGTGCCGATACAAATTATCCATACGAAGTTTAGTAGATTCAGGAATATCACTCACACGGCCCATTTTAAGACGAAAAAGAAACAAACTGCAAAAAAGAATACTGATTTTAAATAAAATAGTCTGAATTTAATCAATGATGCCACCAGTTAAGAATTGGTAATAATTAAAGGAGAATTAATGTGAAATATTCTAATATTTTGAACCACTTGAATAAATATTCTAATATTTTGACTTTTCAAAATAATTTTTTTTGCAATTAATCTTTTCAAAAATGATATTAAATTTAAGATAACAAGTAAGTTTAATCAACAATAAGTTCTTAATAAAAATATCGTTTGCATATTTTCATTAAAAGACATTAAATTATCAAACGTTATTTTCAATTTTTAAAAAAAAGGTAATTTTTCTAATATTTTGAATATGAGCTGTACATTCTTATTAGAAAGTATTGTAATCGAAACTTTTTTGGACTTCCGGTTTTCGACGGATTTACATGTTTTTGGGGGAAAAGATCCCAAAAAAACATGTTTTTACAAAATGTGTGTCTGTTCGTGTGTTTGTGTCTATGTCCGTATATCGCCATTCTACCATCAAAAGGTGTATGAAGATATGCGTAGCATTGAAAAAAAAAAATTGTATTTGTTTTTGTCTGTGGCAAGAAGGTCCGGGAGAATTTTGAAATATTCCGCCGGAAGGGGGCGCTGCAATAGCAATTTTTAATATTGTACCGACTAAAAATGTATGAAGTTATGTATCGAATTGAACCAAATTTTTTGTGTAAGTGTATAGCTATGCTAGTTGGTCCTCCTTGAATTAAAAAAAAATTCGTCGGAAGGGGGCGCTGCAATAGCAATTTTTGTGCTAGTTTCATTATTGTTCCACATAAATGTGTATGAAGTTAAACATAGAATTGAACCGATTTTTTGTGTAAATGTTTGGCTATGGCTGGTAGATCCATCCTGATTTTGAAAAAAATCCGCTGGAACGGGACGCTATAATCATGATGTCTGTGGAATTTTCATTATTTTATCATCTAAAAGTGTATTAAGTTACACATAGAACTGAACTAAAACTTTTTTGTATGATTATCTTTGGGTATTGCAAGTAAGTCCTCCCTGCATTTGAAAAAAAATTCTGCCTAGCATTCTATTGTTTATCGGCTCGTGCACAGACGGAACCTCGTTTTTACTCCTATTATTTGATTGAAGCAGAAATTTAAGATGAAAAAGGAAGATGGAATATTATTGTATTAAAATTGTTAAAGCATTAACATGTGCAACTATTTTTTTTAATATTAAAATGTACGTATGAGATAGAAGAAAATTTTGGGATTTTCACATCCAACTGGCTTTGGTAAAATATTATGAATAGTTATTTCTATGCTTTTTCGGTTGAATTATTTTTTCTATGTGATTTTTCCTTTTTTGCGATTTTGGTATTAATTTTACATAGGAGAGAGGGATCCCTAATGACACCTATAATAATTAAACTAATAAACAAGCTAATGTTTCCTTTTTACAATAATTTCGCTCTTTTCCGACAGAAATGCAACCCAAATAACTATAAAAATAAAATTTATATCTTGCTTTTCAATATTTTAAAGAAATCCATTACATGGATTTTTTCAAAGAAATGATGCGTTGTTGCAGATCTGCAACAAACAAAAGTTTACGTTTAAATTCTTCATATTATAGATTTCCTTACTTGAAAATCGTGTTTAAATAGATAATGTAGACATACCTTTGTAAACAATATGCTTATAGATATCTGCAGACATTTTAGCTCACAGGCTAGCAAAGCCTGAGAGATTATGAGCCCGCCCGTTATGTATGTATATACGTGCGTACGTTCGTACGTACGAACGTAACGCGATAACTCATGATAAAATATCCGATTTACATGAAATTTTGGATATAGGCTTATTATGATAAGACGCTTCCCTGATTAGTTTTGAGAGTTCATTCGATAAGTATAAGAAGGGGAACGAGGCTATTACCACTCCTCTTAGTTTATGTAAATGGGTTTTTCATGCAGAATTAGTAGATTTCGTTCAAATCTTAGATGTAGGATCGTTCTAATGAGGTGCCTCCGTGATGAGTGTTGGGTGTTCATTGGATAAGTTTTAAGAGGGGAATGGGAGAGTAATCCCTGGTCTTAATTTAGGTTTTTCACGCAAAATTTGCCGATTTGCTTCAAATTTTGTGTATAGGTTTATTCTGAAAAGGTGCTTCCCTGATTTCTTTTGGTAATTCACTGGATAAGTATACAGGAAGGATAGGGGGAACTACCCCTCATAATTCATATAAATGGTTTTTCATGCAGAATTAACCGATTTGTTTCAATTTTTGGATACAGATTCATAATAATCAGAAGCTTCGCTCATTTGTTGTGGTGTTCTTTTGTTAATTAAAGGGGGGTACGAGCAATTACCTCCCCCTTAAGTTAGCTATATAGAGTTTTATACAGAATTATCCGATTTGCTTTAAATTTTGGATGTTGTTTCTTTGTGATAAGTTGAATTTCTGAACAGTTTTGGAGGTTTAATGATTAATTATAAAGAAGGGAACAGGGGACAACGTTTCTTAAATTACATAAATGGGCTTTTATGCAGAATTATTCGACTTTCTTCGAATTTTGGATACATGTTTATTATATGATAAGGCGTATCCCTGATTAGTTTTGGGGCTTTAATGATTAAGTATAAAGAAAAGAAATGGAGGAGGGGGATCTTCCTTCCTTATTCTTTTTCGAAAGGCATTATTATATAAGGATGAAATATATAATTAGTCTGCATACAATTAGCCTGTGAGCTCTATGCCATCAGTTTATAGCTGGGCATCATTCTTTTTAATAATATTATTTATTTATTTGGAATTATAAGTTTCAGAAATGGGAATAATTTGTTGTACTAACTTTCGATATCGAAACGGGTATTTAGCAAGCAATGATATTGTTTTTTTATTATTATATAATTTGTGTAATTTTTTTATCTGATATTATTTATTTATTTATCTTCTCATTTTTATTGTTATGGGCAAAAAAAAAAGGAATTTATGAAATGACGGAATATCATTGCCTTTTTATTTATATGTGTATTGTGTGAATTTGTTTTATATGCACAAATTTTTTTGTAACAAAAATTTCAATTTAAAATTTGTACTTATTTGAAAGAATTTCGTTTTCAATACATACATAATCTCATACTTCTTCTGCTTTTTTGGACCAGAAAAATTTTATAGTAAATTTTACTATTTCAAATCGCCGAATCTCTCGATCAAATAAGGCAAACATTTCTATTATTTTTTTCCGGGCCAAAAATTCGGAAAAGTTGGCAGCTATGATACTATGTTTATATGCATAGGTTTTTTTTTTTTTTTTTTTCAAAAAAGTTTCCGCATTTTAACATTTTATTTATTTATTAAAAGAAATTTGTTTTCAATGCACACATAATTTCACGATTTCTTACTATTAAATGTATAATTGTGTTTAACGCAAATTTTTATTTTACTTTACTATTTCAAAGCTTTATTCAGCATAAATCATGTGTAGTTGACCGAGCGATAAATCAAATTTGGTGCGAAAAAAAATAATTTTGCGGTCTGTTGCTGATTTAATGATATAATAGCAGTGTAATAAAATAACGGCAATCAATAAAATCGTTTTTTGAAGTTTACTATCGAAATAACATTGACTTTTTGGGTATGTTGCAGATCTTCTACATGGTTATACAAAGGATTAAAGTAAAAAGATAATAAACAGTTTCAGAATGTATAAATTTTTAATAAGTTTTATCAATTTTTAAAATAGGTGAGACTTCGAAGGGTGACCTTAGGGGCGCTTGACCCATCACTCAGTTTTTATATTTAAAGGGGTTTCACAGCTCTGTATATAGCCAAAGCTAGGGAAATGCTCAAACAATATTGTTACGAATTTTGTAAATAGTTAGTATTTGTGCTCTAAAATAATGTAAAAAAAAATCTTATTAAGTTCTATTCCTTTGCTAATATTAATTTTTGTTACATTGTGTTTATTTGTTAACTTTTTATCAGGGAAACCTGTCTATTATTTTTCAATGAATGTGTATGGCAATTTGGCGAAATATTATAGTTATCACCAAGTTGGCGTCTCTATTGACGGCCAAATTTGGCAATATATCGCCAAGTTATGGATAAACTTGGCGATAAACTTGGCGATGGTACGACCCTCTCTATTGTAACCCCCCTTATATACAGATACATTGAATGCTGTTCCGGTGTTTTCTGGATTTTTTTAGAAACATGTAGAAATTTACAGTGCATGTTCGCGCCTATATATGGGTGAGCGCTGCAGAACGGCTGTTGTTATTATTTGTCTGTCAGTCATTGATTGAGCTGGTAGTCGATTCTTGAATGCGATACGTTTTAAGCAGGTTTGCTTGAAAATTGTGATTAATCTACGCTGTTTTGAATTTGATATAGTGTTGAGACATTATGTAAAGAGTCTCTGTGACAGATATCTGTACTTATACTTTGGATTTGCACAGTTATTTTTAAAAATCTGGTTTCATGCCGAAAATCGGAAAGGCGTGGAAAAAAACAATTATAAAGACTTATTCAGCTTAAAAATTGCTATTTTTATAAAAGTTTTGTAAGATTTTCTCAGATAAAATATATCATAAAAATTTCAATGTATATGATTTAAGTAATGCAAAAACATCCAGTTTTTATTCCCGCTATAAAGCTTGTACAATAAATTATGATAAAAGTGGGAGGGGTGACGCAATGAATGTAAAAGGGAAGGTTAATACATTGAGTGCCACGATGACTGACAACTTCAATCACCGATGACTGGCAGTGTAAAATATGATATTAAACTTTTAAAAAAATTATATTTTTTTAAGCAATTACTGAGAAAGTATAATCTTGCAATAAATTAATGTTAAGTAAATTTTAAATATATTTTTAGTAATTACTTAAAACAATATTTTTTTTAATTTTAAGTCATATTTTAGACTGTCAGTCACCGATCGCTGAAGCGGCCTAAATGGAAGTTTCAGTGTCTGTCACTGTTGACTGACGTGGCACTCAACGTGTTAACGAATAATCAATGGTTCCTTATTTAAGTGTTTTTGGAAATCTGTTTATTATATACCGTACACAATAAAGGGTTTGTGAAGTTTTTTCTAGAGTAATGTATATTTATTCTGTAAAGCTACAGTAAAATAAGGTGGTAAAAGAAAAAATGTTTAAAATTCACTAAAAGAAGGTATGAAAAATTGTTGTAAAAGCAAGAAAATATTTAATAAATTTAAATTAGAAAGTTTATGAACTTTTATTTAAACAGTATCCATAGTAGATAAATAAGGAAAAAAATAAAAATAAAACTAGATAGGGTGAAACTAGCAGCCTTAAGAAATATAAAGTGTTCATGCCTCTTTAAAAGAAAAATCATTGATCAAGAATTCCTTAAGAAGGTATGTACGCTACCTTTTTTTAAGATGAACACAATAAGATGAATCCAAACTATGTGAAAGCTAAAGTTGCCAGTACAAGTGCCACAAAAATTGGTTGTTTGAAAAAAATGTTTTCCCCGATGCGTAGAATTCTGTCAAAGCATGATTTTTGCTCATCACATTTTCCTAAATATTTTTTTAATAATCAAAACATGTAGCATCAATTTATTCTACCTGTTTAAAAATAAATTTTATTTAGTAACAAATATTTTAATAATACATAAAGTAAATGAAGTCTTCGATCTGAGGGGATTCTTCACCGGTTATTTTCTCATGATGAAAATCAATAAATTTTTTTAGTTTCTTATGTCTTACACTTATACTGTACCTTTATTTTCCTAATTGATTCTACAGCGGTTTAATGATCAACGAAACTTTTATCTAGATTCAATATATATATAAAAAAAAAAAGAATTTCTTTTAAATGGATCAACCTGCCAAGTCCCTCCTATTCGCTTTTAAATTAGTCAGTAATATTTAATTTAATAGTTTTAAACAATTTTACCAACCACCAAAATTACATAAGATATAACTAAAACAGTGAAATCGCATTGTTTAATACGCTGAAATCTTCTGAACTTATGTCTAATTAAATATATATTGAGAAATTATTTGTATGTTAATAACTCATTCATCTTAATATTCACAAGATGCTGCGTATTGCCACCGATAGAAGCAAAAAAGGATATTATACATGGAATAAAAATGAGAGCACATTAAAGAATGTAGCAGTGCATTGTTTCGAAATGGTATTTCACACGAATCCTGATGGTTTAACATCTGTAAGACGTTAAGTAAATTAAGATTCATTATGATCATAAAGTAATTATTACCTAATATTTTAAGTAGTTACTATAATGTTTACTGAAATGGAATGTTTCGACTTAAATTATTCTCTCTAACATTTGGATTGAACATAAAATTACAATGATCTTGTGGTAATTAGCTAAAATAACAGCTTCTAATTACTTTAAGATCATCATTAATGTTAATTCATTTAATTTGCAACTGCTCATATGAATAATGCAATAACTGCTTGTCACAATAATTTTGGTCTTTATATTGTTAAGCAAAATTGGTAATTATTTAATATTTAAAAAATATATAGTCCCTGAGATGGGCCCTTTTTTGTTGATGTGCTTTTCTGAACTATTTACCATCTACCATGTACCATCGTTCTTTGCTATGGGAGCAGTGGCGAAACATTCGGACGGCGGAGGGGGTGGTTTGTCCCGGGTGTCATTCTCTAAGGGGTGACACCCAATCTCTTTTTCAAATATATATATATATATATAATTTTACAAGATTTTGAAAAAGAATTCTGAAATAAAATGAAAATTCTAGCGCATGACGTAACAGAGTTAATTTTCTTTTCTTTGACAGTGTGAATATTTTCTAAATAAAATATGCACTAGAGAATAAAAACCAACGTATCGAACGAATGAATAGCAAAAGGAAACTTTAAAAGAAAATCTTATCTTTTTTATATAGACACGACATTGACGGGTTGAGTGATAAGTGACTCCTTTGGTTTTTTTTTTATGTAAAAGGACAAAATATAAGTAAGGAATGATATGGTCATTTCTTGTAATAGAGTAGAATTGTGATTGAAGAAATTTGACGGATAGGGCGGGGGAGGGGGGGGCGTCACCCTGGTAAGTTGAGGTGACACCCTTTATATCAGCCCCGGTTGTCATCCATTCTATCTACGCCAGTACATGGGAGGGCCCATCAACCATCTTTCGTGTCAAACTGATGTCGCATTGATGTCTGTGTTTATCTCAGGTTCTTAGTACTTTCCATTTTTTCTTCATTTCTCATGACTCCGGAAATGTGTGGGGGTGTGCACTGGTGCTCAGTCAAAAAAATAAATAAATAAATAAAAATAAAAATAAAAATAAAAGGACGATTTTACAATTGATTAGTAATTAGAGATTGGTAATCGGGATTCCAGTGCAATTCACTGTCTTTTAGTGGTAAGATTTCCGTAAATTCCAAAAAATATTCCATTTTTTCCTGGAATTTATGGGAATTTATTCGTTAAAAACAATAATTCGTACTGCCAACCCGATAACCAGTACAATCTCCGTACTTCATACTTTTTTTACAGTGTTGCTCTTTGTTCGTAATCAACAAGAATCTCACTTGTGGATTCGAAACAGCTATTTTTTTTAATAATTACTGATATACATACTGATTCTTGTCACACAATGCACGAATCAGCAGTAATTGTTAAAAAAAATTCAACGCGATATTTTTAGAAACGATCTTTCAAATCTATGTCATGAATATTTTAGAAACATATGAATTAATTCCTAAATTATTTACCCAAATAACTTCCCGTTTCTTATCCTAAAAGTAAATTTATGGTAAAAGTGAAATATGTTTTCACAAATATGTGTTTGCATTGGAAGCTTTAGCGATGGTACAATTTTAGTACCTCTTCATGACGGGAGCCTCTTACGAAATTTTTAATGTTTTGTCACCGCTTTTTATAAAACAGAAATTTATGTCTTATTAACCCCTTCACTGGTTAATTGTTTTCCGTTCAATAAATTGAAAATAGCGGACTCACACCACTATTATTTAAATAAAATATTCGTAAAATTTAGTCTAAACATTTTTGCCTTTCAATAGTATGAAAATTTTCTTAAAAATTATAGTGGTGTCAAAGGGCTTTAAATGATGAAATAAGCAAATTCGTCTTGCACGAACGGCGTTCGGGCAAACCAGTTAAGGGGTTAAATCGAGAAATTCCTCCGATTAAATAAGGCAAATTTTACAGTACATTTTTTCTGGTGGGGATAAACAAGGATTCTTAAGCCTTTTTGCAGCACGTATCCGTGTCGCTCGTCCCCAAGGGGTTAAAAGACTGAGATGCCACGCCCACTCACATTCATTTTTACTCTAACATTTTGCACTCGTCTATTATATGTAAATAAATTTTATCCAAACTTACATACACTTTATATTTAGTATATAATTTATATATAATATAAGTATATAGTTTATAAATACATATGCTTATATGTACGTTAATTCAAACACTGAAAATTCTCAAACACAAAAATAAATACATTTCGGAACACTTTTGTCCCCAAATTCACAGCACAATAAAGTGTCCTGAAGCGTTTTTTGTGTCGTAATTGTGCATTTAATATATTGCGACAGTGTTGTTCTCCAGAAATGGCTTCTTAAGGGAGACCCGTAAGAAAAAACCCAAAATTTGTATTATTGATTTTAAAGTAATGAATTTTGGTGTACTATTTAAGAATCTTTTTGTAAGGAATAATTAGCAAAAAAATTCACTTTTTATTAAAAAGTATATTTTTTATGGGGATTTTTGTGATTTTTTTTGTGCAAAATACACTTTTTAAAATTACTACTCCTCATTCAATTTTTAATATTTGGTATTACTAAAATTTCTTAAATAGTGTTATAGTATATGGAAAAGACCTAGGGAGAGATATTTTTAATTTTCTATTTTAATCAGCTAAAAAATAAATAAATAAATAAATTACGCATGGTAAATTTCCTTAAATCCGTTATAATTTTCATGTTTACCAATTTATGTAAAATTTTCAGAAATAGTTAAAAAAAATATCTCTCCTTACTTTTGTTACAATTTTTTTAAGATTCTAAAAACATAAACACTTTGTTTCTAAATCATTTTACCACTGAGCCTTAGTACTTTGCACTTAGGCAAAATATGAAAAAAGTCATTTTCAGGAAAACACACTTTAAAATGGCCGCTAGTCCTTTAAACTCTAGTGACTACAATTTAAAAAGCTCATTTGCTACCTGTTCCAAGTGTCCCCGAGTTCTGAAATTTTGCATGGATATTCGCAAATATGTATTTTATCGTTTTCTGAGACAAAAAGTTTTTTGAACTTTTGATGATTTTTGGCCGAAAATGGGGTTCGGGGTCTCCCTTAATAAGCTGCAAAAATATTGCTATCTAGAAATGCGTTCTAAAAGTAGCGTTGTTAATTTTGTTTATGAAAATAGTTTTTTTAAAACAGTGTTGTGCTGCACAACACTTTGTCCCCAAATTAACAACTCATTGTAACCACCACACAGTTTAGAATACTGTAAAATAACGCATGTAAAATACTTTCAAAATATTTTCTGTATGGTGCCCTTAAAATTACACAATTTTAAAAATGAAATGTGTTTTGGAACCACATTTTATCCTCTTGTAATTTTTAACAACACTTTTTGTACAATCTTTTTATTAAGTACAACACATTTGCTACACATTCACAACATAATGGAAATCTATTTTAGTTAGAAGTGCTCGTTTTTAAACTTAGTTAGTGTTGCAAATGTACGTTTACCTCATATATGCCGTGTAAGTTTGTTAAAAATGTGGAATAACTTCGCACGAAATGGAAAGTTTTTTAGTTCACCGAAAAATTGAATTTTTTAAATTAAAAACTTCATTAACTCTTAAAGCACTCGAGCCATTTCGTTAAAGATGTTTTTGGTGGTAGAATACAATTATAAGATCATATGTGGTAGACAATTTAAATCAAAACCATAGCTAATTCTGTAGGTTTATTATAAATCAATGAAGCTATTCATTATCAAACATTTTCTTTCGTTAAAATTCGGCAGGTTCCATCATGTATTAATAAAGGCGAAAACAAGGGGAATTTCACCATTTCAAGAAAGTGGTGCTGATCCAAAAATCTGAATTTTAAAAAATGTAGCACACTGGCAACACTGAGAGAGGATTGACAGAGCTATTCCAATAGAAAAAATCTCTATTAACCGATTAATCATCTCGCCCGATTTATTCACGGGTTTCAAGCTTCACGGGTTTTATTCACAATTGTTTAATTCCCACGAGTTTTATAAAATAGTTTAATAGGTTTTAATCTGGTATCATTTTACTTGGCATTAAATACGGTGAATTTTTTTTCAAAAAAGTGGCGGCAATAATGAATTTGAATTTTTAAACCATAATTTAATGCGATCATTAAAGGGTTAAGTCTTTCGAATTAAAATTCCAAATCATTTGAAACTTTTCCATAGGTGAAAAGTAGATGTTTTTGATGGGATACTACTACTCTATTCCTTTTATATGAGTAGAGTGTATTATATGCAAAGGTTTTTTTTTGTATTTTTACATATTTATTGGGATGTATTTTCTGGTATGCTATTTTAAAATAATTAAAATTTATTTATACATGTGCTAAAATTTCTGATGTTGTAAATAATATATTTTTCACATGACATAAAGAAGTTAGTTGTATTCTGCTTCGATAACATTATGTAATTTAGTGATGCAAAAGCTTTTTTTAATACGCATATCTAGAAGTATATATATTTATAAAAAATAATCAAGCATTAGATTGTAGCGTATACGGAAGATGTTTTTCTATAAATATAAAAAAATAATAAACGATGCAAATTTATCCATTAAATTTAACAGTTTGTTTCTCTGATCTCTAAATAAAAAAGAAACAAAATAATTTAAAAAATACATTGTTTCAATAAAAGTTCTGATGAAACTACTTTAATTTAAAATAAATTCATATTGAAAAGAGTTTCAGAACTATAAAACAAAAGTTTTTCAATTCTATTTATTTATTTATTTAGTCTTTCCAAAATAATTCAACACTTTTTAAAATAAAGTTCATGAAAAAAGAAAAAACCTTTTAGAAACTCCAAATTAATTAAGAACGTTCTCATGTTTTTCAATACATGTACTTTTCAGATAGTTCTTTAATTTAAGGTTTTTTAAATTACTTTAACGGGAAAGAAAATTGAAAAAAAAAATAGCTAAATAAGAATCAAATTATTTTAACATGAAGTTTTGTGTATGCAGTTTTTAATAAAAAAAGTTTAAAGTTTTTGAATGTGGTTTAATAGTCAGAATATTAGAAATACGTCGTGAAAAGTTTTTAATTTTTCTCACTATTGCTTCTCTGTAGTAACACAGATTCACATAAAAAGATTGTTGCTGGATAGATTTGTTTTTGACAACGAATATAATCTACAACATTTTTTAAGCGGAAATTTTTATCTGCTTACTAATTTATAAACTTTACGTTTTGTTGAAGCAGAGAAATGATATTGTTTACTATATTTTTTTCCAGTCATATCGATTAATAAACTTAAATACCGAACTTAAGTACCAATTTTTTCCGACTGAACGAAACAATATCCAAGCCGGGAATCGAATCCAGAACCTTTGACCTAAATTGCCAGAGCTCATTGACAAATTGAGTTGAATGTGCTGACAATCAGCGAGCACATTTCGCTCGAATAACCTGAATGGTAATAGATATTGGTCTGTAATGTTGACAGCTCAAGTGAAGAAAAAGTATTGGTAATGGAGCTCCATTAAATAATTGGTACATAAGGTGGTCTGGTGTAATAACGCCAGGCAGGGTAATAACGCCAAGTGCTAATATTATGCATAATTATGAAATAATCTGGTAAATGACACCCGTGTGCTCTGCGCTGAAAGGTTTTGAGTCATATAAATCGCAAAAAATAGCTTCAAGTTAATTTGTTTCATTTTTAGGTCTTATTGTTTTTACAAGGAACTAAAATTAACGCTTGATCTAAAATTTGCGAGATACGTTTTGTGATGTGGAGACTATTTTTTTTTATCCGGAAATACTTTGTTAATTAGTATATAAATTTGTAGTACATTTCATGGACTTTCAAAATGTTGTTGTAGATTTTGGATATCTTTTCGAGATAATTTGTAATTTAAAATGTACAGCGCAATAACTATAACGGGGTAATAACGCCAATCCTTGGCATTAATACCCCGGTTGATTCCTTATAGTGGCCGAGCTACATCCTAAATACTGATTCAAATAAACACAGTTAAAACTGTGCAATGTTTCTAATAATTCTATTTAAGCGGTCCTTTTTAAGCAAAAAAGAATCTCACGGTCTGATATTCTTTTGCCTTATCCTCCCCCCCCCCCACACACACACACCACACTTTTATTTTTCTTACACTTTCACAAAAATTGAACATTTTCAATAGCTTAGAATGCAATTTGTCAATTTCTAAGTTTTTAGAGTTTGTATTTTTAGAATTGGGTAATCTACATGCAATTATTCCATCTTATTTCATAGTTTTGTTTGCATGGCGCGCCAAATAGCATTGGTCAAGAAATGATGCCATTGCATTTTATGATTACATATCTGTTAAATTATTTTTTTATATAGATAGTCAATGAGTTGCTGCATCAAATCATATATTTGTTCGAAAAATACAATCTAAGCCTGAGCCGTGAAAATTGGTAGAACCTTAACGTGGCTTTACTACCCCCAGGGTACCTTAGTTAAACTATTTTTTTCTCAATCATGTTGATTCAACCGACACGGGTCGCCACAACTTTCTCCGCATATAGCAAGCTTGCTGGTCACACTGCAAAAAAATTTAGTTACGCTTTCCACCACTAGCGCCCTCTTTTGTAAAAAAAAAAACCTAAATCCGAACGAAACTCCGATTTTCAAGCTATCAGTAGAAATATTACTAGAATATTTGAAGACTCAAAAAAAATTGCTGAAATTACTATTGAGAAATACTGGTAACCACTATACAACTATGGACTAATTATGTTGTGTAATAGTCTTCTGATCGAGTCGTTTGTACCTGCGTGCAGGTTTTGTAAAATATTTTACTTTGTTTTTTTCACCACCAGGAGGCGCACTGAATTCGATACAAACGTGTATCTGAACGAAACTCCGTTATTTAACGATTCCATAAATATAATAGTTGTGAAAGTGAGGACTAAAATATGAATTACAGAAATTTGATGAAATTTGCTTAAATTACTATTCGAAAATAATGATAACCATTACGCATAAATTAAGCGCAAAATATGTTCTGATGAACATCCGACACGGGTATCCACCATAGCAGTTGTGTGATTAATTCAAAAAATATTTTAAATAAATTAAAAACCACAATGAAAAAAAATGCATTTAAAAATGTCTTTAAAAATAAAGAAAATACTTCTGAAAAGTTTTATTGAAAAAAAAATACCTTTCGTTTAAAAATGATAGTTTAATTTCTTAATTAATTGTTGTACTCGCTACAGTAACAGAAAGCATTGTAATGCCGGGACTTACTGTTGCCAATTTAAATTTTCTTGTAGTAAAGGTGCCAATAAAGAGCGTTCTAACTTTTTATTTAACATTTAAAAGCCATATTTCTTATCCTCTAAAGAGAACAGTTCTAATTACACATCCCCGATTTTCATTTAACCAACAAAAATTGCCTATTTTTTAGCAGCTGTTATCGCTTAACATATCGAAATAAAGAAAAACCGGCAAATCGATTGAAAAACTATAGGTCCCACAGATTATCAAGTTTTTTTTTAGGATATCATGTCATTTGAAACTAATCTATTTCTTTAAATTTTCATAAAAAATATTTTTTTAAACATATATTTAACCTTTGCGCTAAAATTAAATATCTTTATAAAAAACATTTACTCAAAACAGCAAACACATAATTGGTTTATATTTAAAAAAAAAAAAGTATGGGGAAAAATGCACTTTTGTTAAAAGTGAATTGCGATTTTCAATTAATAACTAACTGATAGACTGTTAGAATCTTGTGTAATGATTACATTAGGAGAGGCGTTGTACTATCCTCACAATATTGTTCAACTTTGTAAGCTGATAAATTTCGCTAGCCGTCGCAGACAGACAGAAAAAGTGAAAATTATTGAAATGAATTGTAAAGAACTGGGTTACGTAAGTCAAAATCTAGACAAATAAATGTTTTGCAGTTTAATAATCCATTACAATCGAGACAGATGCAAACGAAATTAGTTTATATCCTATTTTGGGAAATGGAACTAAAATTTTATAAGGAAAAAAAATGCTTAAGTTTACTGAAGCCTTTGTAGTAAATTTTGAAGAGATAGAAGCTGAACATCAGGTTATACAGCTCATATTCAAAATATTAGAATAATCGAGAAAAAGTAATAAGAAAAAATTATTTGTCATTTATTTATTTTTTATACTAAGTAAATGCAATTAAATTTCTTATAAATTAAATCTGGAATGTTTAGATAAGATTTTAACATTTATAAAATATAAAATACAGCACAATAAATTAGGTATACAGCTTCCTTAAACACACCAGAATATTAGAATAAAATTTAGATTGGTTCAAAATATTAGAATATTTTTTTTTTACGCAACAATATTACCTTATGAATATGAAGTAAATGGTAGTTAATATTTTGTAGCATCCCCTTTAGCTTTCATAACAGCGTACAATCGATATTGCATACTATATACAAGGTGTTTGCAAACATTTCTATCAATATTAGCCCAAATACACTTTATACGTGCCACTAACTCAGTTTTACTTGAAGGAGGATTTTCTTGAAGTTTTTTCTTCATCACACACCATAAGTTTTCGATGGGATTAAGATCTGGTGAATTTGGTGGCCAAGGAAGTACCTTAATGTTGCGTTGGCGGAACCAATTATTAGTTGACACTGAGGTATGCGGGGACGCTAAATCTTGTTGAAAGATGAAATCATCTTCAAATAAATCTTCTGATGATGGAATGATGTAATATTCTAAAATTTCTTGATATATCACAGAGTTAACCTTTTCGTAGACGATGCATAACTTTCCAGGTCCTTCTGCACTCATACAACCCCAAACCATGACACTAGCAGCAAATTTTACGGAACGTTTAAGGCATTCTTTATCAAATGCTTCTTGCTTCATTCTCCAAACTCGAATACCTTGATTACCATATGAAACACAAAACATACTTTCATCACTAAATAATATATTTTTCCAATCTTCATTGCTCCATAAACGTCTTGATTTACACCAATTCAATCTTATACGCTTTTGTCTTGCAGTCATGAGAGGTTTTGTTTTCGGTACACGAGATTCAAATTTAAATTTATGGAGACGTCTTAATGTTGTCGATGTAGAAACTTCAACTCCTTCTTCTTTCCATTTTCGGTGCAAGAATCGCACACTTTTAAAACGGTTTTTCTTAACTATACGCTTCAGTTTCCTGTCATCTCTAACAGATGTTTTTGGTTTTCGGCCACCATTTCGGCGATTATTTTGAAATTTTCCAATTTTTGAATATTGTGTTAGTATTTTACTAACGCTCGATTGCGAACAATATAAATAATTCGCTATAAAACATTGATTTTTACCGTGTCGATACAAATCAACCATACGAAGTTTAGATTCAGGAATATCACTCACACGGCCCATTTTAAGACGAAAAAGAAACAAACTGCAAAAAAGAATACTGATTTTAAATAAAATAGTCTGAATTTAATCAATGATGCCACCAGTTAAGAATTGGCAATAATTAAAGGAGAATTAATGTGAAATATTCTAATATTTTGAACCACTTGAATAAATATTCTAATATTTTGACTTTTCAAAATAATTTTTTTTTGCAATTAATCTTTTCAAAAATGATATGAAATTTAAGATAACAAGTAAGTTTATTCAACAATAAGTTCTTAATAAAAATATCGTTTGCATATTTTCATTAAAAGACATTAAATTACCAAACGATATTTTCAATTTCTAAAAAAAAAAGGTAATTATTGTAATATTTTGAATATGAGCTGTATATCCGACATCTATTTTTCGAATAGAATACATTTAATAGAAGTATTTATTTGCTTAAGACTTTCTAAAATAAAAACTAATATGTAAACATTCACACCAGAAAAAGTATATGAAAATGTTAATTAATTAACTGAAAATAATTTTCATTTCAGGTTCGACAAATGCTGATATCTCATTCAAGCAGTTTAGCTCTCCACTTGCGATAGCTAGAAATGTTTAAAACGAAATCAAATCTTGGAATGTTGAATTTGCATCAAAAGTAGAACAGCCGCAGTTGTCAGTTTTATCGTCAACAAAAGAATATATTTCAATTCGAAATAAAAGTCTTGTAATCAAATCAATCATATATACAAATTTAAACCGCATTATATAAAAATTGATTAATAGAAGTTTACATAAATTGAGTTATATTCATAACTCTTCTCGTGTTAAAATTTAATGAGTCATGATAGAATATTGACCATTGTAAATTTCAAATTGAAATGATGCATTTAATTACGTGTACGATGTACTAGGAAGATAAAAACACATAAGATAATTTATAAGGAAAAATTTTCGATTTATGACAATGCATATTGTATATTCAGATAATGAATTTTCTTTTTTGGAAAAAAAAAGGTTTGTTTGTATTTGATTTTTATAGCCATCACTATTTCACACATTTTAAAGCTTGAAATTTAAAATGCAGAATGTTTATTTTCTTTTTATGATAATTTAACAAATTTTAAATACTTATAGCAGAAAAATTTAAATAATTAAAGACAAATCAAGATAATTAAAATCCTCTGAATCAATAATAGTTGCTCAGCAATCAGATTAAAAATAAGTTCAACATAAATTGACAATAAGTCTTTCCGTTCAGTTTAGAGTCAATGTAAGTCCGCTTATAGTAAATCTCCCGTAATTAAATACAAATCTGAATGACTTATTTTAGCAGATATTATTTACGCAAGAATATTTCAACCACTTTCTCTAAGTAGGTTTCACAATTTTAAAAAATAGTCAAATTTCTTCAAGAAGACATGCCACTGTATAATTTAGTTTAATAAACTTCAATGCATGACAGTGAAGCTACAAGGTTGACACATTAAAAACATCTATTACTAACCAACCCATCATACGGAATATAGGGTAAGTCTTGCAATAATTTTGAAAATTGAATTTTTTTTTTTTTTTTTTTTTTTTTTTTTTGGACAAAATCACACGTTTCAGAGACTAGAGATTCCGAAAAACATATTTTTAGAAAAAAAAATTGCCGTCCATCTATCTGTCTGTCTGTCTGAGTGTCTGTGTTTTCGTCTGTAAACGCTCTGTCTCTCGAACAAATTGAGAGAGAGACTTGAAATTTTGTCTGTGCTTGTTATATAAGAATGGAACGAAGCCTATTTAATGTCAGTAACCTCGATTATCCGGAACTATTTTTCTCGGACTCTCGAAAAATTTATTCTGATGAAAGGTGTATTAAAATTTTCGATATTTTTTATGCTAAGATGAGGACGTAAAATGCAATAAAATAACAAAAATTTTGCATAAGAAAGAAGTCGATCGGTTAATTAGTTGCTGAGATATTTATAATCCTATTTTTCATAACCCTGTATTTAATTAAAATTGCTATTCAAAGATATATTTTAATTAGAAATGAGACGCTTCATCCGACGCAGTAAACTGTTAGTTAATACGATTATTATTTTTGCAGTTAAAAGGAAGTATCTCTTACGGAATTCGGTACTATTTGAGTAATTTTGCGTTTTATATAATTTGTCAAAATTGGTACATCAGCAATTCATTAATCGAACATATTAATACGATTATTAAAAATATTTAAATATACGTTTAAGTTTTGTTTTTGGAATTGCAATATAATTTATTGATAGTTTCCACATGTTTTATTTTTATATGTTATAGAGTGCATATCCATGATGGGTAAGTATTTTACGGTGGCCCCCAACGGCTAGTTTACAATTACATCTATTTCTAACTAGTTACATCTATTTATAATTTTTAATGCACTTTGGAGATTATTTATGTAGGAGAATATGCTATAGATTATTGTAAAATGTAATGATAGTTAGAGTTTATATAAGCTCTATTAAGGAAATGACTATTACTTATGCAATTCGGTACTATTTGAGTAGTTTGGCGTTTTATATAATTTGTCAAAATTGGTACATCAGCAATTCATTAATCGAACATATTAATACGATTATTAAAAATATTTAAATGTACGTTTAAGTTTTATTTTTGGAATTGCAATACAATTTATTGATAGTTTCCATATGCTTTATTTTTATATGTTATAGAGTGTATATCCATAATGGGTAAGTATTTTAGGGTGGCCCCCAACGACTAGTTTACAATTACATCTATCTATTTATAATTTTTAATGCGCTTTGGAGATTATTTATCTAGAAGAATATGCTATAGATTATTGTAAAATTTAATGATAGTTAGAGTTTATATAAGCTCTATTAAGGAAATGACTATTTTTAGCTCTTTTGTTCTAAAAATGGTGTCAATTTAAAACTATTTTTTTTTATCTTGATGTGCTTAGTTGAGAAGAAATTTCTTTTTCTCACTTAATTTATATTACGGGAGTATACGTAATTTATACGTATCACGTAATTTATATTACCTTAATATTTTGGTCGTAAATTGTGGTGTGAATGAATATTTGAACATTTTTGGAGCAGAAATAGCTTGCCCCTGGAATTATTAAATTAGACGAATTTGACTTTGATTATGACTAGATACTGCCTAAAATAAACTGTGTGATTATGACAACGGTAAAAAAATCAGTAATGAAAGAAATTAGAAAAAAAAATCCATTAAAAAAAATCATTCGATTTTACTCGCAAATATTTGAAATTGTAATTTCAAATCACATACACACAAAAAAGTATTAGTTACATAACATTTGTTCATTTAAGAATGTCTCACAGTTTACCCGATAAAAAAATAAATGGAAATACATTTGTACGGCACAGAAATATTGAACTCCACTGATTATCGGTACCTTGTAAGACACATCGTAAAAAAAAAAAAAAAAAAAAAAAAAAAAAAAAAAAATGCAATTAACAGTTGAGTCATTAGACGGCTTGATAGAAATTTGCTGCATAACCGTAATTTAATATTATTCTACGCATATTATTGCCTTTAGAGATTAGCCTTATTATTGCCTTATTGCCCTTCAGGGGAGAGTTAAATTACAGTTACGAAATCGTTTTCTATAGAAACGATTGAATGACACCACGTTTTGCTAGCAATTTTTAACAATGCAGCATTAAATTCAATGATCTCGACATACTGTTTTTGAGTGGTTTTGCCAGGAAAACATTTCAAACTTAATTATATGTTAATATTTCTATTATTTATTTAAAAAAATCTAACTTATTTTTAATAATGAAAATGTGATTATAAATAAATGTGATTTAATATATATTGTAGATAGAGGGGAATAATAAAATCTAATTATCGTTGTCCTGTCATTGAAGGCTGGTGGATGGGCATATTCACAGTATCCGTAAAGAAACTCTTCGAGAGGGTTGAATTCTGATAGGGATTGGCCGACGTGTTTTCACGTAACTTGGCGATAATTATACTTGGCGTAGCGATAGACGCTTCCGTCGAGTTTCTTTTTCTTCGGAGCCGAGTACAAAGTAAAAATTGGTGTTTAAAAACTCTTAAAGAGCACAGCTTTCAGTAAGACACGTTCCATCCAATGCAATGCTGCAAGAGAAAAGTTACTTTCTACTCGGTTCGGAAGGAAATCAAACACCTCGACGGAAGCATCTATCGCTCGCCAAGTATAATTATCGCCAAGTTACGTGAAAACGCGTCGGCCAATCCCTATCAGAATTCAACCCTCTCGAAGAGTTTCTTTGCGGATACTATGAATATGCGGTGGATGGCTGATGTATTCTCAACGTGATTTCTTAGGGAACATTGTGATAACAGTCGATGTGGCGTAACACGTTGTGGTCTCATGTTCGATTCCTGCCTCTGCCAATTTTTCACTCCAGTTCAGATGTATGTATGTATATTTTATGTAATGTGTGCTGTCTGTATAATATTTGTATACATTTTTAAAAAAATATTGCTGACATTATTTATATGTGTATGTGTGATTTAGTAGAGAAGAAATTTTTGAAAAACAATTCATCAGTGTAAGCTCGAAATCATGTTTTATTGTCTTTTATTATCTTGTTTTTGTTTAGTTTTTTGTTTGTTTGTTTGTTTTATTTTATTTTATTTTTTTTTGTTTTTTGTTTATTTTAACAAATATATTTCGTATCCAATACGTCCGTCAAATCATTACGTATATTTTCACGTACGTATTAATACATCTTATCGCTATTTTTATACTTTTGAGATTATAGTCGTTTATAAGTTGGAAGGCGATACAACAGCAAGTTAGTAAGGAGGTTTAGAAAAAAGTATAACCCAGATACATACTTTTAAAGAACGTTTATTTCTCTAAATAAACTAATGAACTTTGTAAAATCACCATAAAATGAAAAATAAAGTAGGACGCGTTTCGAGCTACAGCAATAATAGCTCGTCATTAGCATCGAGTTATCTCGATTCTGTGCCATTGACACGTGTCGATTTAGCTGATGACGAGCTGTTATTGTTGTAGCTCGAAACGCCTCCTACTTTATTTTTCATTTTATGGTGATTTTACAAAGTGCTTTAGTTTATTTATCAATTAGCGCCAGTGTTTACGGTGTTTTTAACTGTTTATTTCTCTATATACGCGTGATTTACATTGATAAATTTGTCTCATACCTTTATGAGTTTTCCATTTCCTTCTTCATAAAAGTCTTTGGCATGCTGTTTAAACTTAGTGTACCACAACTTCAACGTCTGCATCAGCCGTGAAACGCTTGCCGCCTAGATGCAATTTCAACACTTCAAAGAAATATGTAATTTCAACACACCAAGGAGGTTATAATCGCTTGGAGCTGAGTCTCGGCTGTATTGTGGATGGTTAAAAAGCTGCAACAGAAACTCTTCAGTTTTCTCCTAGGTTATTCCAGCTGTAAAAAGCTTTGCACTGATGACATGGAAAAAATTCTGTGAGCTCACAGACTTGGACATTGTCTTCAAATTGCATGCCGAAATTTTGCACGAGGAAGTCATTTTGCTCACAATAAACGCACAACATTCGCTGTTCTTCTAGTATACAGTCTTCGAGCACAGTCATCATTTTCAAATGCAGCTGGTCATCATGTACAAGCATAGTCTCAAAAATTTGGATTTAAACTCTTGTAGTTGAATAATGCTAGCGCATATTAACCTGCCTGAACGATATTCACAACTGATTTCCGACCTCTCATTTCGGTTCATAATCTATTTAGTGACTCTCCCTCGTATAATACCATGTCTTTAAGAAAACAGATTCACCTTCTGTGTTACCAACTATCTATTAACAAAGCATTTATCTTTACAGGAGGAGGAAGTCATTTTGCTCACAATAAACGGAGAATATTCGTTTTTTTCTAGTATACACTCTTCTAACACAGTAATCATTTTCAAATGCAGCTCTTCATCATAATTCGTCATAAATTCGGAATTAAAATCTTGTAGTTGAATAGTGCTACCAAAAATTGACCCAACTGAAAAGAATTTACTACCTCTGACAAAAATGTTCGGTGAATGAATACAGAACGGCCCATCTGGTAACACTGGGGAAACAAAACGCTGCACCTGCATAGAGGCAAGTGTTGACCATCCTTCCCCACTTTTATTCAGTTGAGCGTCGTTTATGTTTTGCGCAAGACGTGCTTTAAAAAGTGCTTGTTCTGTATGTAGGATCTTAACTGAGACCATGAAAATTAAAGAACAAAAGATCAGTTTAAAGTTTGGTTTTAAAATTTGCTAGACACCGAAAGAAATTCATGAGGGGTGTTGCAAATTGAACATCCACCATACTCGCTAGATCTCAATCCTCGACTTCTTCCTATTCTTCCTATTTCCACGACTCAAACTCTCTTTGAAAGAGATTTGACCTTATTGCTGACATCCAACGAAACGTGACGAAGCTCTTGAACTCCATCCCAAAAGAAGACTTTTTGAGAATTTTCCAGGTCATGTATAGCAGATCTCAGTGGTGCATAGTTATGGGAGGGGACTATTTTGAAGGATGGTATGGTAACTTTCGTAGATATTTCATCTACATTAATGTTACAAGACTATTCACAGAGCTTTATTGTCAGAGATTGTAATACTGATTTCCTCATATCGATTTATAACGTACACTGTAAAAAAAACTCCCTTACTTTACACCTAAAAGGGTGTCAACTAAGTTGCCACCCCAAGTGGTGTAATGAAATTCCACTTGTAAATTGGTGTAATGAGCCACCAACTATCAAATGGTAAACAAACACCATTTGTAGTGGCAACTTAGTTGCCACCCTTTTGGGTGTAAAGTAAGTAATATGTTTAAAATGTACGTTATAATAAATTGTCTCAATTAAAAGGAAGTTTAGCACATTCTTTGCGTGAAGCTATTTTTTAAAAAATTATGGCTGTATTAAATTTGAAATGTAATTTTTTAATTATTTTTTATTTTGCTATCATTTATTAAAGTACACTATATAAGTAGATGGTAAAAAAGGAAATTTTCTAATATTTACATGATTTTAACAGCAAAATAAAAAATAATTTAAATTTCATTTTAAATTTAACACAGCCATATATTAAAATAATTACTTTCATGCAAAAATGCTGCTAAACTCCCTTTTAATTGAGGTAATTTATTATAACATGAATTTTAAACATAATACTCAGTTATTAAACAATGTAATTTAGTATATTTACATACTTAAAAACATAGTTATATTGGTCACACAGTGTGTTTGGGGGTTGGTGGGGGGAGGGGGGACAATGTATCTGCAGCACCTCTAAATTTCAGTAGTTTCATTACTGTTTGTCACAGGTGTCACAAAATTGAAAAGTGTAAAAGCACAAATAAATTCTATTAAATACATGTTTTTCGTTTATTTTGAAACTTTAAAAGATTTAATATTACATCTAAATACTATAAAAGAACATTGCGCTTATATATTGGCAAAGGTGATCTGGAAAACACATGTGAAAAAAAATGTATCTAACAGTATTGTATGACCACTTTTGGATTTCAAGAATGAAGTAACATGCTATTTTGAAAATGTATGTTTTTTCACACAAAAAATCCCAATATGTTTATACATATAATCTTTTTTACAAAAAAAAGCGAAGAAACAAAAGACGATAATAACATAAATTTGGCGCCCTCTCAGTTTCCGCGTCCGGGGCAACCGCCCCCTTCTCCCCCCCCCATTTCACACCGCTCTGAATGAACATACCGGCAGCCCCCCCCCTTTCATTGAAGTTCTAAGATTTTCCATTAAATGTATTCAAATTCAAATAGGCATTAAATGATTTTAATTATGTTTTACTAATTTAATAAATAGAAAAATAAAACCATGACAATCTCTTTAACTCTTTCAGTATCAACATATATATATGAAAAAAGAAAAAAAAACGAAATAAAAATAATGGGTTTTTTGTTTCTAATAATCTAAAAATACATCAAAATACAAATATATATTGAAAAAATGAATGTTTAAAACAAGATATGACACTATGTCTATTTAATTTCGTGTTAGTTCAAGTTATGCGGAATTTAAAGCAGTAAAACACTATAAAATCAAAACTAAATATTTTAAAGCTCTGTAAGAAAGTGACAATTTTACGACTTCTTTTATTATTAATTTTCATTTTTAAAATATCGAAATAGCTAGACTGCAAAATCACATATTGCAAGTATCATGCATTTATATATATATATATATATATATATATATATACGTACAACAAATATAACACAAATACAATTTTTTACAGAGAATTAAGAGTTATTGTATACAAAACAGAAAGAAAATAAACGCCACTTACTTATTCGAAAAAAATCCAAAAGAAAAACCAAAGCAACAACACTGTTTTGCAAAACTGTTTATGTTTACGGCTATCATACAATAGATTCTATTTCTTATTTCTTAAATTGTCCGAACTAATTGAATAAGTCGATAAAAGTTCTTAATATGAACTATGTCAGCAATTTCTTAATCATTCATTATTACTGCGAAATATAATCGAAATTCAAAGAACATTTTTCACGGAACACAACAGAATGTTTCAACAACAGCGCCATTTTGCATAATAATCTTATCCCCCGCGCTGGTTGCATAATCGCACCGACTTGCTCTCGCTGGATTAAAAAAACACCTGCCGTCGTGTTGATGAATTGAATAAAGTCTTTCAAAGTGCGAATTATAAAGATTTGGAGTGATTCAGAACGCCTATCTTTTTTTAAAGAGGTATGATACCTCATTCGAAGTGTAACGTAACATTTATTTTGGTATTGACACCCCAAAAATAATATATTTACACCTTATTTCACATCTCATACAGCCGAAGTAAATATGATAAAACTCTTTATTTTTTACAGTGTACTTAGTGATTTTCCCTCCTCTAATACCCTGTCTTTAACCTCCTCAAGCCCTGATGCCATTTGTAGGAGACACTAATGAACATATTTTAAATTAATTCAAAAATTTCCAGAATTGTTAAAATTATTTCCAAACATTTTCAATCTATGCGTCCGTATCATAACATTGATTTACAGATTGATAAATCTTTGAAGAAGGTTTACAGTAATTTTAAACTGGTTTTTGTAATCGCTCACTATATTTGTATCAGGATTGAGGAAGTTACGAAAATTGATTCCCCCTTTTTGGGTCATCGCCCTACCAGTGAGTGAGAGGTTCTGCTCTCTAAAGTGGTAGGCGGCAGGTACTGGGTTCGATCCCAATCGCGGACGTCCGTCGTCCTAATCATTCGGGGTTTTCCGTGGTTTTCTTCGAACCTTGGATTTCCTTGCGTAAATACCGGTTAGGTTCACTTAGAAAGATCCGCATGGATGTCACCTCCCCTTAGAACCGAAGCCCCTTGTGATGATAATTGGCCGTTACAAATACAACAAACTAATTATTTACCAACTAATTATTAATAAAGCATTCGTCTTTGTTCAGAATTCTATTTACTCACTGAAATTATCTATTGTAATAAACGACTGCATATTTAATGCAAATTACCAACTATATTCATATGCATATATAAAATACTAACATATTTTTTTATAGAAACATATATTGATCCTTAAATATCGAGCTACTTAAATAACTCATATGTAGATATATTTTAAAATCACAGAAATATTGTTAATTTCAAATTATTAATTTTTGCATGTAATCAATGAAAACGTGGCTCAAGAATTTAATTACACGGTTATTATAAATGTTTTAAACTTATTTAATAATGTATTCCCTAGTTCATAATTAATAAAACTAATCAGTGCTACCTTGTTTGCTAAATATATGTAGTCAAGTGATGTTTCATTACAAAATGCAATTAAGGTAAAGTATGACATAGTAAATATTTATTCATATAAGTCATAATTAAATAGTTATAATTTTGTTAAAACTGTTAATTAAATTTAGAGAATTTTAGTTTGTAACTAGTTGCCTATCCTGTACATTGTTGTAATAAAATTTGTGCGGAGTTTCGAAATAATGTGTACAGTAGTTATTCAATAAATCATTTAATTTAAAGCTGACAAAGATACTATTTATGTTTACATTTTTTCTATTTAAACATTTTACTTACCCATCATACGTAGTATAGGGTAAGTCTTGCAATCGCTTTGAAAATCGAAAAAAATTTTTGACGGATTTACACGTTTTAGATTGTGGAGCTTCCGAAAAACATATTTTTAGAAAAAAAATTTTGCCGTCCGTCCGTCTGTCGTCTGTCTGTCTGTCTGTAAACGCTCTATCTCCCGAACAAATTGAGATAGAGACTTGAAATTTTGTATGTAGTTAGTATGTAAGAATGGGACGAAGCCTATTCAATATCAGCAACCTCGATTATCCGGAACTATTTTTTTCGGACTCTCAAAAAATTCGTTCTGATGAAAGGTATATAAAAATTTTCGAATTTTTTTGTTTTAAGAAATGGACGTAAAAGGCAATAAAATAAAACACATTTTGCATATAGAACGCAGTCGATCGGATTATTAGTTGCCGAGATATTTGTAATCCTGTTTTACACATTCTTCGATTTTTCATGACCCTGTATTTCATTCAAATTTCAATTCAGAGGTATATTTTAATTGGAAATGAGACCCTTAATCCGATGCAGTTAATTGTTAGTTAATAGAATTATTATTTTTGGAGTTATAAGGATGTTTCTTTTACGCAGTTTGGTACTACTTGAGTAGTTTGGCGTTTTATATAATTTGTCGAAATTGGTACATCAGCAGTTCTTTAATATAGCATTACTATGTATATTAACACTATTTAAATTTTGTTTATGAATTGCAATGCATTGTATAAATAGTTTTCACATGTTTTATTTTCATACACATATCCATGATGGGTAAGTATTACGGTGGCCCCCAACGACTAGTTTAATTACTATTGGGAAACATAACCTGAACAATTGAAATAATGTTTTTGTAACATACATAATATTTTTTATGTACATATTTTTTTAAAAAAGATTCTTTTTATATTTCATTTTTATTTCATTTTTATATAATTAAAAAAAAAACTCTTTTAGGAAAATATGAGTATTTCTTTGGGATATCTGAACAGCGAAGAGAACCTTAAAAACTAGTCGTTGGAGGCCACCGTAATACTTACCCATCATGGATATGCATAATATATGAAAACATAACATATGTAAACAATTTATAAAATGAATTACAATTCCAAAACAAAATATAAACGTATAATTAAGTATTTTCAATACATAATCATGCTCTATTAATGAATTTCTGATGAACCAATTTCGATAAATTGTATGAAACGCCAAACAATTCAAGTTGCACTGAATTGCATAAAAAAAACATCCTTATAACTCAAAAAATATTAATCATATTCACTAACGCTTTCTTGCATCGAATTAAGTGTCTCATTTCCAATTAAAAGATATCTTTGAATTGAAATTTGAATGAAATACAGGGTCATAAAAAATCAAAGAATGTAGAAAACAGGATTAGAAATATCTCAAAAACTAATAATCGGATCGACTTTGCTTTATGCGCAAAATTTGTGTTATTTTATTGCCTTTTACGTCCACTCTTTAAAATAAAAAAATTCGAAAATTTTTATATACCTTTCATCAGAACGAATTTTTCGAGAGTCCGAAAAAAAATAGTTCCGGATAATCGAGGTTACTGATATTAAATAGGCTTCGTCCCATTCTTACATACTAAGCACATACAAAATTTCAAGTCTCTATCTCAATTTGTTCGGGAGATAGAGCGGTTACAGACAGACACACAGACACACAGACGGATGGACGGCAAATTTTTTTTTCTAAAAATATGTTTTTCGGAATCTCCAGTGTCCGAAACGTGTAAATCCGTCAAATTTTTTTTTTCGATTTTCAAAACGATTGCAAGAATTACCCTATACTATGTATGATGGGTGAGTAATACATTGTGATTAACGCGAAAAATCAAGTATTTGAAATATGAAATAATATTAGGATGTAAGACGCATGCTATGATGTAAATTTGGTACATGTCAATCTTCTAATTTTAATGATCATATAAAGAAACGTTGGAATAGAAAATGTATTTCGTTAATATGCCAAATCATTTTTCCGCAAATCTACATTTTTAAGAATTCAAATTTCTTAACAGCTCTATTCTGTTTCAGCATTGATTATATTTATTTTCGAATTATATGATTTGACTTTAAATAAATGAATATTTCTACAGCTTAACAGTGTAGTTACTTTGAGGTGCTTCCGAGTTGTTTTTAAGTTTACGCCTTGTCTTTTGATGAATGTTTTACAATTAATTAGTTATTGGGAGAAATAGTCAAGTTGTAGTAGAAACTACGTAACAAGATTTATTTAGTAAAAAAGCTTAAAATGTTTACAAAAATACCTTTAGAAAAAGGTGGTATTAAAGGTGATATTATCTTTAAAAAGTAATTTAAGTAAGATAAAATGAAGAGTAGAAATAAAATAATAAAATGGTAAACTTTTTATTCATCTACTCACTGAAAATTTGTCTCATGACTCATAATTTCTTGTTTGCCCAACACGTCAAGCACAATCTACTTTCAATCACTTAGTTTCTGCTAAAAACTCTAGAAGTTTCTTAATGGTATAACAGTAATACCTTAGAATAACAGCTTATTTTATTGCATTCCTTTTCTCCATAACGGAACTCATCTTAGCTGGTGATTTCTCATACATTTTTTTCTGATTACAGCAATCTTAATGGCACTCTCATGTTTTTGAATAATTTCCATTTTAATATCGACCGTGTTTTTGGCCTTCTTATGTGGAATTTGTTTCGGGAAGAAACTTCACTGTGATAAAATTTAACTTCTTCAACAATATGTCTTTGAAATCTGTAGGACGTTCAAGAATATTGACCATCAGTTGAAGGAGCTAAAGAGGAAACTGGTTATCCTGAAGATATTTTTTCTCGCTCGGGGGCCAAAATCCCTATTCATTCAGATATTGAAAATATTGTCTTGTGACCCATACTTTCTTGTTTGCCCTCCACATCAAACACAATTTATTTTTCAATCACATTGTTTCTGCTAAAAACTCTAAAAGTTTCTGAATGGCACATTAGTAAAAACCTCAGAGTAAGAACCTCTTTTATTGCTTTCCTTTTCACCATAATGTAACTTATTTTAGATGACAATTTCTCTTACATGTAGATGTTTTGAGCAAATTTTACCCTCCCGCTGATTATCTCGAGATTTTTCGCGGAGATACATTTTACGTTCTAATTAATTCTCCATTATTATTCATCTAGTTATTTTTTATTGTAATTTTTGCCTTCTTTAATCAAAGCATTTTCCCAATTAAATTACACCAAAATTACTGTTTTGAAAGCCGGAGGATAAAAGATTAAAATTCCTGTAAATGCACATTTTTGATAAAACAATTAATCAGTGAAAAAGTTGATGCCACTCTCGTATTTTTGTATCTTCATATCGACCGTATTCCTAGCCTTTATCTTTAAATGGCTGCTTATTGTGGAAACTGCCCTTGGTCTCATGGGGGAACACTCGTAATCAATAAACAAGTAAGAAAAATCATGCGTTAAGCATAGATTTGAAGCATTTTCCAACACTTCTTGAAATCTTTATCAAAACTTCGTTAACCAGAGAAATAACATATTATTGACCATATCCAAATGTGTATTCCAATACTTTTAAAAAGTCCTGTATTTCATCTATCGGTTTATTTATGTACTATATAACGGTAAAATTTAGTTTAGCAAGAAAACGCTTAACTGATTGAAATTTTTCTAATACTAACAGATAAAAACATACTTGAATACTTTTGTTTAGCCCTGTAAAATACATGGAACCTTTAATACACAAAAGTATTCTACTAAAGTTTAGTTTATAAATAAATTCTTTTTAAACTACTTAAATCAAATTTCCAGAAATTATTATCCAAAGGCGACCATGTATCCAGTTCTTTGAGTGACCCTGTATATCATTTTATCTATATTCAAAAAACATTTCTTAGTAAACTAAATGAAGTTCATCGTAAAAAGGCATACATATTTAAAAACCACCTTTAAGTAAATTATTGTCATATTCAGTAACCTTTCCGAGATTTTTTTGTGTAACCCTGTGTATCTAAATTGTGTAACAATTAGCAAATATTTATAAACCATACAATATGCATACACCTAGTAAAACTTAAAAGCGCATATCAAAATTAAAAATGCATTTCATCCATCTAACATCCATCTTCTATTATATACAGGACTTCGGATAGAATATACTATTTGAAATCTTTTGTGTGTCCCTGTAAATGCTATGCACACGTATTATGCATGAAACAACTCATATTAATCTTCAGCAACGTATATCGATTTCATTATTTATGAAATCTACCATAATTAAAGTAAGTCGCAAACAATTCTCCCCCTTTATTATTATTTATTGGAATATTTTGTGTGGCCCTGTAAATGAATAATAACTATTCTTTTCGCTACATACTTTACAAAATGCATATTTTAATGCACTTTGTAGATGCATATAAATCTGTAGCCGTTTGACAGGTTGTAACACTTTTAAATATCAATTGAAACGATTTTTCCCCATAGGCCGTAATGTAATGGAAAACTTTTGACTGTCCCTGTAAATAAACTAATCAGGGCAGAAACTTCGTTTTCAATAGGATTCCTGCTCGGGTAAGCGTCACTGACGTCAAAAAATTTCATAACAATCCGAGTATATTTACAAGAGTTACAGATCGAACATTCGGCCAGACAGTCAGACAGCCAGGCGGCCAGACAAGCCAAATGCATAAGCACTTTTCAACTTTGTTGAAAAGTGCTAAAAAAAAGATATACATCGAAAACAAACGAAATTGTTTGCCAAGACTCTTGGATTGACACACATACTATGAGAAACAACGCCAGACTGAGCAGGAAAATACGTGAATCGCTCCTTTTGTTTCCGGAAAATTTAGAAAGATCATGTGGATACACCGAAAATCCGAAGCAACCAACAAAAACGGAGACGCATTTTTTTTTAATCGAAAAAAATAGTCTATAAACGAAGTCAACGAAAACCAAAAGAACTGTATATGACAAATTAATAGTTGAAATATATTCTATAAAATTATTTAAACTAAATATCGGGTGTCCCAAAAATGACTGATGGATTTTAAAATTCAATAACTTGCAAACGGTGACAGCTATTTAAAAAATTTTTGCAGGAGGGTTATGTATAATGTCAGGAGTTTTTTACCGAAATTTTTTTATTTTAGTTCGCATCTCAAATAATAGGTGGCGCTGACGGCGATTGAAGGCCAGGTGATCAGGTCTGAGTCAAGCGTCGACCTGGCCTTCAATCGCCGTTAGCGCCACCTATTGTTTGAGATGCGAACTAAAATAAAACTTTACGGTAAAAAAAACTCCTGACATTATACATAACCCTCCTGCAATTTTTTTTTTTTAAATAGCTGTCACCGTTTGCAAGTTGTTGAATTTTAAAATCCATCAGTCATTTTTAGGACACCCGGTATATATGAAATATATTACTATAAAATTACTTAAGCAAGATAGTTCAAACAAGTTCAACATAAAGCATTTCTTAATATATTATTTGACTTATCAAAGAGTACTTTTTCATCTACTTCATTCTGTACTTTTCTTTCTCTATCTTAAACAGTGATAAATCGTAAAATAATCTAAATTGACATTATTTTTTTATGGACGCTATACCGAGGTTCCAACGGAATTTGTCTTATAAACATATTTATCTTCATGACAAGAACATTCTTTATTCTTTCTTTCAAACTTTTCAGAATATGCGTTTATGGAGACCTTCCTTGTTGGATTAAAAATATTAAATAAAAGTCTGAAACCTTTCATATTTTGTAACTTGAAAATTAATTTGTAGTAATGCAATATTAATTTTGAATGAATATTGTTATTCTTTGTAAAAGACAAATAGTTTTGACTCGTTAAATAAATTGTGCAAGTCATGTACACTTTGACATATATTTAATCATATATTCTTCTAAACTTGAAGATTAATTCGTAAAATTAATCAACACGTCTTTGCTGGTTTAAAATATGTTGTTTCGTGACACGATAACACATGTAATTAAAATAAAATATGACTCTGTAGATAATCTTTCACATTACTCCAATTAGAAATAATTGAAAATTTCTAAAGCACACATTCTCTTTATCATGTATACTAATTAATTTTAAAATTCATAAAATAATTGACTTTTAAAGCAATACTAACAAACTTTTCTCTGTTGAATTATAATAGGAATTATGTGTCAAGTTATAAATGTTTAAAATTGAATTTGTAAATATCTGCTAACGTCACTAAATCAGCAATTTTGATAACATTTTGAAGTAATGTGTTTCTTACTTCCTTATTTTGTGAATGCAAATTATACAGTATTAGTAATAAATTCCCATAAATAGAATAATATATATATATATATATATATAAAACAATTCTCAAGAAAAAACTTTTTTAAGCCGTATAATATCTGTTATATTTTAAACTAGCTGATCTGCCGGTGTTGCAAAAGACCGTGCTAATATTTTTAACCCGGGAGAACGCGCGCTTACCCAGGGTATGAATGGTTTTAACTTTGCCACCAATAAAATCAAATTAAAACAGTCACTTTATTAAAATAGAAACAATTCTCACAAATGTTGGGATAAAGTAAGCTGAAGATTACTTTAAAAAAATTAGTGGTTGCAATTGTAAAAACCATACGCTCTCCGGGTCTTTTAGGCCCTACGCGCGTTCTCTCGGGTTAAATGAAATCTAAATTTGTATGATTTTTTTTATCTTAAACCCCTTGGGGACGAGCGACACGTATAAGGGCCGCAAAAGGCTTGAATCCTTGTTTATCCCCACCAATAAAATTATACTGTAAAATTTGAATTATTTAATCGGAGCATTTATTCGAATCAAAAAGACAGAAATTTCTGTTTTTAAAAACCGGTGACAAAACAATAAAATTTCGTAAAAGGCCTCGTCGCGAAGGAGTTAACTCGATTTTGTCTGAAATGAACTGGCGTGTAAGACAAGATGGTTTCTAGAATGTATGATCATCCCGAAGTTTTCAATATCAACTAAAATCACACCATTATCGGACGATCTTAGAGATCAAATGATCAAAATTACTTTAATAATCCTTTCTGTTTTTTTCGGATTTATTTGCTTATTCGTTAATTTTTGCCCGCCAGTTAACATACCCACCCATTGTGTGAAAATATTGAGTGAAAGCTGGTAATTTCTCAGATTTTTTAGATATTTTTTTCATAATTTTTAGAAAATTGTATGGTATAGTAATAAATAAATTAAAATTTAAAAAAGTCCTATAGTGATTAAAAAATAAGTTAATCGGGGGAGCGATTGCTTGGTAATCTAAACGCCAAAAGATTTCAAATAATATGTTCATGAAAAAAATTCTTTCCAGCTTCTGAGGGAGAGGGGAAATGCCCCTTAACTTTCCGAGGTCAAAGTGGACACTGCCATTCTAAATCCTGTGAAAAATTTATATTTCGGCTAAGCCTTCAAATCAGTTAGAATCTCACGGTAGCGTGCATAAGAGCTGAATTTTAAAATTTTCCTTCTGGAGGGGTTAGAAATGGTGGTTATATTGGAGACTGATAAAGGTTCATAATATGCAAGGGTGGTATGAGGATTTTTCAATAGTGCATTACATGAGGGTTTCTGTAAAATTGTCAAGTGAACCGTTCTAAAATTTTTTGACCCCTCCCCCTGACCCATTTAACACCCTTAGGGGGGATTTCTAAAATAGCTGAAAAATGGGCTCAACTAATGAAAAAAATAATTGATGTAGTATACTTGTTTTCTAGAATTTTAAATTTCTACTTAAAACAGCTGCTGATGTATGCCTAAATATTCGAAAAGTTTCGATCCCCCCCTCTTCCCCTCTTAGGGGAGAATTTCTAAAATTATTGAAACAGATGTTTGAATATTTTTCTAGTAGATTTATTTTTTGTAATTTCATGCTCTTTCCAAAATGGTTTCTGAGATTTGGTCACATGTTCTAAAATTTTTGACACCCCCTTTTAATCCCTTTAAGGGGAAAATTTTCAAAAATCATTTCTTAGAGTTCAGATATGTCATAAGAAATATGCTATTCTCTCTTTCTATGCTTTTAGATTGGACTGTAAGTCGATTATGAGTCAGTCAGTATGAGTCAGTCTCTTTTGTATATAGCGATGGGGGTTAATGTAAATTGTCAGAAATGGAATGAAATTTTTAAAAAATGTTATTTTTCGTTTTGTCAGTACATTAATTTCAATTGCGAAATGTAAATTAACATTTTAAAACCAATTAACATACTTTTTTATAACTCCTTGTATGTTTCAAATCTACCCGAGTCATTTTCAGAACAAATGTATATGTTACAGGCCAAACCCGATTTTAGGCCAAACCGGTCTATCCGAACGCCCATCGGATAGACTAGTTTTTGCTAGGCCAAATCGGTTTATCCTGACAGCCATCGGATAAACTAGTTTTTCCTAGGCCAAACCGGTTTATCCTAACGCCCATCAGATAAACTAGTTTTTTCTAGGCCAAGCTAGTCTATCCTAAGGCCCATAGGACAAACTACATTTTCCTAGGCCAAACTAGTTTGGTCTAACTGTTATAGGATAAACTAGTTTAGACTGCTGTTTATTGGACTGAACTAGCTTATCCTAGGCCGATTAAGTTTATCCTAGGCCAATTCAATTTGGCGTGATTTTATTGAATTCAATGGCCGCCTCAACGTCAACATTCTTGTTTGTCCTAGGCTGATATAGTTTATCCAGCCAATGTAGTTTTACGTGTTTTTAGCTCACGGGCGTGAAAGCTAGAGAAATAATGGGCTCACAGGTTCTGTATGTATGTAGGCGTGTATGTACGTATGTACGTACGTATGTGCGTAAGGCGATAACTCTTGATAGAAATAATGTAATTTGACGTGTTTTTATCTCAGAAGGCTACCGAAGCTTGAGAACTAATGTGCCCGTAAGTTCTGAATCTATGTATGTACGTAAGTACGTAACGCAATAATTCTTGATAGAAATACTCGATTTGGATCAAATTTTCAATATAGGTTTATTCTTATGAGGAGCTTTTCTGATTAATTTTGGGAGGTCATTGGAGAAGAATAAATGGGGGGGGGGACGAGAGGCTGACTCGCCCTTTCCCTTTATTCAAATAAATGGGTTTTCATGCATTATTAGCATATTTTATTCAAATTTTAGATATAGGTGCATTCTCTTGAGGTGCCTCCATGATTAGTTGTGGGTGTTCATTGTTTAAGTAAAGGGAGGGGGAATAGGGGTAACGCCTCATAATTTATGTAAATGCCTTTTTCAAGCAGAATTTACTGATTGGCTTCAAATTTTAGAAATAAATTCATTCTGGTAAAGCGCTTCCCTTAGTTTTGGGGGGTTAATTGAATAAGAAGAACGGGGGGATCCCACCTAATTCAGGCAAATGGGTTTTTCATGCAGAATTAACCGATTTGCTGCAAATCTTAGATTCGTTCATTCTGATGAAGCGCTTCACTGATTAATTTTGGTGGTTCTTCCGTTAAATATAAGGGGGAAACTTACAATTTATTTCCTTCCTTAAATTAGATAAATTGGTTATAATACAGAATTATCCTATTTTCTTAAAATTTTGGACATGAATTCATTTGATCAGGCGCATACTTTTTCCCACTTTAAATCCAAATTTGTAGTATATCGGACCGCATTATTTCGGGCTTTTACTGTAATTAGGGTTTACTTAGATTTGATTTTTTGTGCGTCTGGACACAAAATATCGTTATATGACTAAAAAAGAGTCTGAATACGTTGTTTTCATAAGCTATGCTCAGACGTAACCTTGGAAGCAGCTATTGCTACACCTGAGCACATCGTTTTACAGTGAGAAACAACAGATGATAGTTTCCAGGCATGGGATGTCAAAATACCCGCGCTCGTCCTGCCGTGTTAATGTTAATTACGACATTTAGCCCCAATAGTTCAAAAAAAGCTTTGTATATTGACTGAAAGCGTTTGTTTTTATCATTCAAAAAGTAACATTTCTTACACAGTCAAATCAACTTCCTTTTCCACTGAAAATTTGACTTCTCTGTGCTTAAAAACAGGAAATTAAGTGAAAATGATGTAATTTTCAAGATTTTATAGACATATTTTCCACTTTCATGTTTCAAATGAATGATTTTTTTTTTAAATAGTGTCATTTCAGACTTATAGATTTCGATTCCTCTGATTTTTTTTAAACATTTGAAATTTAAAATTTGTTTGTTTTAAAATTTTAATACGAAAAAGAATTCAGCATGAATAATGTGAAAAATAATACATATAATGATCCCATTATTTCCTTTTTCCTTTCAACAGTGAAAATGTTGAAGAAATACCATATAATCTTGAAAATCCGTAACGTTGAAACCATATTGTCTAAGCTGGATTTTTGAATATTCCGTATCAAAAGTACATCCGATTTTCTTAATTGTATCTTTATCCATAATTTATATGATAGCCAAATTATATTTATCTGAGAAAAAGGATAAAATGAAATATTTGAAAAAAAAAATTAATTAAATTAGTATTTTTGTTAAAAAAAAAATAAAAAAAGTGATTTTTTTTTAATGTGATTTTTAAAACATCCATCCCACATACATTTCCTTATTTTTTTCGGTAGTTTTTCAACAAGTTTTTCTTGGATTTTTTACAAATAAATAATATCGGTTTCTTACATTAAGTCTTATTTTTCTACAGCAGCCAATTACATTTCTGTCAAATCTATGTATGCGTTTTTTCAGTGACACTTTTTTTTGCGGGATCCTCAGCCTTGTTCCTATGAACTGCTATCAACGTTATCGGCGATTTTATTTAGCACAGAGTCAACGATTGTGCTTGCCTTTAATCCATTGCTTTTGACCGTAAAGTTTCTTATTCATAAACAATTGCCATTTCCCCCCTATAACATTAATCTGTAACATAGATGCCGACTTTTGAAATTTTTCGATTTCTGAAGTCACACGGAAAAAACTCAAATTACAAATACAATATAAATATGGTAATTATTTTTATATTAAATAAAATCTAGTTGTTTCTCATCTACAAGTGTATAACTCCCAGTTTATTATTATTATTATTATTATTATTATTATTATTATTATTATTATTATTATTATTATTAACGAATTGTCAAAGTTATTGAGAAACACCGAAATCACTGGCGATAAATTAATAAATAAGCTAAAAAACTTTGCAAAATCACCATAAAAAAAAAAATTAAACAAGACGCGTTTTGAGCTTCAAAAATACAGCTCGTCTTCAGCTAATCCAAACACGTGTCACAAGGGACAGAGTGGAGATAAAAGTGAAAGAAAGAGGGAGGAGATTACAAATTGTTCGACAGGTGGCGCTACCTGACAGAGCCAAGGAGGAAGAGAAATATAAAGATAAGTTAAAGAAAGAAGGAGGAGATTACAAAGAGTGCCAAAGGTGGCGCTGGCTAAAAGAGCCCAGGTGAATGAGAAAAATGATGATAAACTAATAAAAGAGAAAGAAAACATTGGGGAATAATAATAATAAAACAAAATAAATAAATAAATAAATAAAAATAAATAAATAAATAAAATAAATAAATAAATAAATAAATAAATAAATAAAAATAAAAATTATAATAAAATAAATAAATAAATAAAAATAATAAAATAATTGTAAAAATAGTAAATAAAATAAATAAATTAATTAAAAATTAATAATAATAATAATAATAATAATAATAATAATAATAATAATAATAATAATAATTGGTAAAATTAAATGCACACACTACACAAATTATTCCATAGGCACTGATTATATTAAAAAACACTTTATTAAAAGAATAACACTCACTCGCAGCTCACTGCTGCATTATCGTCTGCACATTTCTCAAAACAACTTTAGAATAATAATATAAAAACACTTCACTTCTTTTCACTTTCTGGACACTGAGATTTTAATTATAGGTAGCACGGTATCGTCTGCCTACATGGAACATACCGGCCCCCATTGACATGTTTCACATTCAATAATAACTCTTTTTTTACCAAGTACACTAATTACACAAATAAATACAAAAGGTCACTATATATGTTTACTCAAATATAAAAATTGAAAGAAAAAACAATATAACACTCACACATATATATATATTTATCTTTTATCTTTTTTTTTAAGTACTATGGTTTTCAGGCATAGGAAAATACATAATTTACTAATCGATCTTTTAAAAATTCCATTCGGAGTTTTTACCTGAACTACGCGAAATTTCTCATCATTACCGTAATATACTACTTCAATAATTCTGCCTAATGGCCACTTATTGTTTGGTGTATTTTCCTCTACCAACAACACTAGATCTCCTATTTTTACATTATTCTTTTCAATTCTCCACTTACCAAATCTTACAATTAATTTCAATTATTGATTAAATTAAATAGAACTTTAACTTTAAATTTAATTTTTTAACAATTGATAAATAAACTTTTAAGCCTTTGCTTTAAATATCATTTAAACTTTAGTGCTAAACAGAAATATTAGAAAGGAGATAAAAGTGATAAGAACTGCTAGTATCCTACTGATGTTAAATCCTATCAAAACCCCCCTCTTAACACTTTTATCTAAAAAGGAGGGGCGACTACAAGAATATTAAAATACACCACTATAGTTTTAATCCTCTTAAGGATAGCCTAACACACTAGTGCATCCTGACGATGTCCACATTTAGAACAAAAAAGGATAACATCTTAAAAAGGACCATTACCAGAACAGCACTTAATCACCTGTACACTAACTCCAAATATATTAATAAATCTTTAAAGAAGACACAATAACGGGGAATAAACAATAAAAATTAGCCAAAGTTCCAGCTCAGCCTAACACCCAAAATATTCAAACATATTTATACACAAAATAAAAACTTTTATATAATATTTACACACATCAAAAAACAACTTTTACTAGGTAGGTAGTCACTTAAAATTACTCTCATACCAACAAGATCCACTTGATCTGGCTCCTAGGTTTTAAAACATATTCAAAAATATTGATATATACTGCTTTTATATACCTTATACACACTTAAAAAACCCTACATATATTTCAACAAGAACACAGCATGTCAATATCTTACACTTATTAAACTTTTTCAATATTGTAATATTCATTAAACAATCTTTAAAGTCCATAATAGGCAGAAATTTCAATTATCATATACATTAATAATATATCTTACACAATTAACTGTTTTAAACAATATAAAAATATTATTTTCACATATTGAATAAAAAGATAAAAAATCTTTAATATTCAATTATAAAATTTAAGAAGAGTGGAACCCCATGATTAAATTCAAAGGTAACCAAATCTCATTTTTACAACATACAAACTTCCCGGTCTGGCATCAACACATGACTCCATTCTCAAAAATAATCCTATCTTTCACCGCAGACAATTTCCAATAAAAACAAAGTTTCAGCTACAATATCTCCTAAGAATCCGGAGGACACATATAATTAAATTGGTACATAACATTCATACAACTTTCAGCGCCGTGTACACCCGGCTACCCTTTCACTCTCTCCAAATTTGCCTGGGGCCCTAGGTCTTCATACCTTACTCTCTCGAAAAACACAAAATCACATAGGCAAGAGTTGTAGCACGGATACAGATTACTTTAATTCAGACAATCACAAAAAACCTCAAATAATAAACTATTGTTTCCATACTTAACATATTAGGACAGATCAACCAATGTTGACACCAAGACCATAGAAACTCCTTATTGCCGACAAATAGTCCACCAGTACAAAAACACTTTCACAAAAATTAGACTCTATCACAAGCCCTAAAACTTACACAGCTGAAAGATGTTCCTTCCACATTCAGGAGACAATTCTAACAACTAAAAAAAAAATGCTATCCTAACAGTTGAATCTAACACAAAATATTTAAATCTGTTCTATTACATTAATATAACAAAAACTTTATTAATTTATTTCCATATCTATTTCAACATTTCACAATTGCTTAAACTCAATACTAAAAAAAATATATATACCCAAAAAGATCCATCAACTCAATCAAAAAATGGATCAGATCTTCAAAGACTCCTTCATCAAAAGAGTTGAATTTGTAGCCTTACACGTGATCAACTTTCAACTTCCAATTAACAAAAGTCAACTTTAAAAATTATATCTCAAATTAGCACTGAGCAAGCATGACACTAAACAACTGCAAAAAATCCTAACACTTAGAATGGTGGATTTCTTCCATGGCTCTAAAACTCTAAATCAACTCTAAAACTCTAACTCAACTCTAAAACTCTAAATCAAATCTAAAACTCTAACTCAACTCTAAAACTCTAAATCAACTCTAAAACTCTAAATCAACTCTAAAACTCTAACTCAACTCTAAAACTCTAAATCAACTCTAAAACTCTAACTCAACTCTAGAACTCTAACTCAACTCTAGAACTCTAAATCAACTCTAAAACTCTAACTCAACTCTAAAACTAAATCAACTCTCAAACAACTCTTAAACTTTAAACCAACTCTAAAACTCTAAAAAAAAAATCTGTAAAACATATTGAAAAAATTAATATTTTTATGAGAACTCAGAAAAAGAAAAGAAATATTTATCTCCGATTATAGATTATATGCACTAAATCATTGACTGGTGTAAAGTAAATAATAAAATTCATCTAGTAAATAAAAATTCAAATTTATTTAGAATATTCTGTACTTCATATGCCAAAATTTTCGTGACATCATGTTTCCCTAAATCTAACACTAATAATCAAGAAACCTCCCATACTGAAAAAAATATAGTTGATTTTTTAAAACATAATATGCTAAACTACTTTAAGATTATATATAAAAAAATACCAAACTTTTAAACTAAAAAGAATAGGACATAAACTCCAGGAAATCAGCAAGATCAAATAAACCTCTGGAGCCATGTCACAAAACAAAATTTTAAATATTAAATTACTCAAAAATATCTATAAACTTTCACTAATAATTCATAAATCTCCGCCCGTAGACAGCACCAAAAACTGATTTCCTACCATTTAAGCACCTTATAAGTTTTTTTAAAAAACTTTAAATTTATTAAAAATTTTAAATACATAAAAGAGTCTATTAAAACATTACACACTTTATTCAAAGTTCAAATATACTCTCAAATCTTATATTTTTCAAAAATCCTCAAATGCAGGCCTGTTAATTAAATATATATATATATATATATAGATAGATGTAACAATTTTAACTTCATTATACTTAAACTTCAAAATTAAATTTAACAGTTTAAATCTAAAAATATAGCAAAACTATTAAGTTTTTAACACTTCATTTTTAATAAATATCTCTATATAATATTTTTCACATAAACTACTTAAAAATTTATCCATTTAATTATTTTCTATTAAACTAAAGAAAATCATTTCATTTTCAATAAAAAGAATTTTAAAAATTTCACTTTTACTGCAGAAGTCCTCCATCACACAAAGTACCAGAACCTGTTGTTCTGTCGAGAAAATATGCAAAAACGTCATGGCCAAGTAGATTCCCAGTTTATCAGAGCTCTTGAAGGTATGCAGGATACAGTCTGTCACAACTAAGTCCATGATCCTTGGAACAAAAGCTCACTCATAAACTCATTTCAAGCAGTGTAGATCACAGTTCATGAACTCAAAACTCATCAGGAAAAAACTCATCATGATGAAGCCCTCTCAGGCACCATAAGGCATCACAGCAAAAAGTCCAACTGGGCAAAGTCGTCACAGGCTATGTAGAGCACAGTTCAAGAAACACAAAGCTGAAAGGTTCTTGTGAGCATTCAGGGCAATCAAACTTTCATACTGCCCACACACTTCACTTGCTGCACCATGACATTCACGACAAAAATGCATAAACTCCAATCTTTAGGATGCAGACCATACTCAGGTCTTATCGTCGTTCTTCACACTAATAAAATAAAACCAGCACTGTCTCTCTAGAGGCGATAAACTTTTAAAAAAATCAGCACAGTTCCTCTTATCATATCCCAGGAAAACAGACTGAAAACTTTATTCTCTCAATATGCAAAAAGTAAACTCAATATACAAAAAGCCAACTTATTTGTGCATATCTTAATCACACAATAATTTAAACAGTTCATCTTCAGATTTAACCAACATATGACTTCTTTAATTTTAATTGGCAAAGTCGTTTCAAAGAAAATTTTCACGAAATATGAAGAGCAGCATCTAAACTTCTGACTGCTTCCAAAAAGCATAGTTCCAAAAAAAAAAAAAAAATTCCAGCGATCGGTATCAAAAAATTTTTCAAAATATTCATTAACTCTTAAAACAATATCTTCTTAAAAACAACACTTCCGTTATTTGAGCACAACACTTCACTAATTTAAGCAGAATATTATTCGAAGACTCTCATGTTCAACGTGGACAGATCTTTAATAGAACTCTTAACATAACATCAGCACATAGTTAATTCGAAGATTATTTACTCACATTAATAATTATTTTCACCTCCTCCGAGACGGACCATGGTAAAATTAAATGCACACACTACACAAATTATTCCATAGGCACTGATTATATTAAAAAACACTTTATTAAAAGAATAACACTCACTCGCAGCTCACTGCTGCATTATCGTCTGCACATTTCTCAAAACAACTTTAGAATAATAATATAAAAACACTTCACTTCTTTTCACTTTCTGGACACTGAGATTTTAATTATAGGTAGCACGGTATCGTCTGCCTACATGGAACAATAATAATAAACTACAAAAGTAATTTCCATGCAGGAGAAATGGAGGGGGATGATCAGAGATCATTGACAAGAGTATTAGAATTTTTACTAATAAAATAAGCTTCGTGAATATTTTAAATGAGAAGGAGGGGCAGGATTAGAAATAATTCTGGCCATGGAAAAATTGAAATAATGACCGGAAGACCAACATTGAGAAGCAATCGAAGTCCTAGATAATTCCTGATTTTTAATATATCTCTGATGTTCATCCAATCTTTTCTTCAACGCTCTTCTGGTTTGACCAATATAACCCAATTTGCAAGAACAAGGAATAAAATAAACACTACATTGGTTCTCAACAGGAATAGGATCTTTCAAAGACGAGAATTTAATTTTATAATTAGGTTTGAAGATAACTTTAAAATTGAAACGAGAAAGGGTTTTAGCAATTTTGAAACATAGAGGAGAATAAAAAGGTAGAACTATAGAGTTAATATTAGACGAACTATTAGAATCAGTAAGAAGATGTTTAGGCTTATTAAATTTATACAGAGCTTTGTCAGTCAAAGAGGGATTATAACCACGAGCGAGGGCAAAAGATTTGAGGTAACTAATTTCATTATTTAGAGCAGAAGAGTCAGAACAAATCCGAAGTGCTCTGTAAACAAAAGTATAAAAGGAAGCCACTTTATGCTGTGGGGGATGGTTAGAAAAAGCATGCGGAGGAAGAGATACAGCCAAAGGTTTTCTATAAACAGAGGTAGAGAACCGATCAGGGTGTTTAGTAACTAAGACATCGAGGAAAGGAAGAGAATCGTTCTCTTCAACTTCAACAGTAAACTGGATGCAAGGATCAACAGAGTTGACAAGAGAAAGGAGATTTTGGAGATCCAGCTCAAAAGGAATTAAGATAAAAGTATCATCAACATACCTACACCAGAAGGGAAAATCATATAAACTGAAGAGTCTTTCTTCCACGGTCTTTCTTTCTTTCTTTTTTTTCTTTTCTTTTATAATTATTTTTCTCCACTGTTTTCTTTTTCTTTTATTAGTTTATCATCATTTTTCACTTCCACCTGGGCTCTTTTAGCCAGCGTCACCTGTGGCACTCTTTGTAATCTCCTCCTTCTTTCTTTAACTTTATCTTTATTTTTCTCTTCCTCCTTGGCTCTGTCAGATAGCGCCACCTGTCGCACTCGTTGTAATCTCCTCCCTCTTTCTTTCACTTTTATCTCCACTCTGTCCCTTGTGACACGTGTTTGGATTAGCTCAAGACGAGCTGTATTTTTGAAGCTCGAAACGCGTCCTGTTTAGTTTTCTTTTTATGGTGATTTTACAAAGTTCTTAGCTTATTTGTCAAAGTTATTTCTGTAGAAATCCCAGGTCTGATGAAAAATAAATTAGTTTCTGTTTTAAATACAGCATAATAAAAATTACTTAAGAAAGAAATCAAATTCACATTTATTATTTCAATGCTATGCAGAGAGAATACTGTTACATTAATATATAAACAAACATACATCATACAACTCTTTCTAATCTTATTATCTGCTTAGATAAATTTTCCAATATAGTACTTAGGATAATATTCAAGTTATGCTTACTCATCTATTTTATAGTTAGAAGAATGTATATCTGTATGCATTTAAGTATAGTATTTTAGTATCTTGTAATCGGATTATGTGTATGTCGGATATCGGTAATTCTATAACAAGTTTTTATTACTTTTTCGCAAATAAATAATATCGATTTCGGAAATTAATTCTTGTTTTTCTAAACAAGACAGTTTTTTAGCTTTTCTGTCAAATCTTTATATGCTTTTATCCAGTCACAAATTTTATTTTGCAGATTCTTCAGCCTTGTTTCTCTGAGTTGCTACCAATGTTATCGGTGATTTTATTTAGCACAGCGTCAACGATTGCGCTTCCCACTTATCCTTTGCTTTAAGACACGAAGTTTTTAATTTGTATACAATTGCTGTTTTTCTTTTTCCTATAACATATTAGTATAAAATAGGGGTGACTTTGAAGCCAGACTTTTGAAGTTGTCAAATTTCTGACATCACACTGTAGAATGAAATAACAGTAAATAAAAAAAATTGTAATTTAACAAATTACAATGACTCTTTGGATAATGATATTTTCAAAGACTCAAATTTTAAAGACTTATAAATAAATCCTATATTTAAATTAATAATAATAATAATAATAATAAACATCATATTTAGGATGATCATAACGAATCACATATTACGCACGCCGTGTATTAAACAGTAATATTCCTATACCAATGATAAAAAACAGTAGTTTAAAGATATACAACTTTATTTGTTTAAAATGTGCATTTTTATTAGATGGAGTTAATCAGTATGATTTCTAAACGCCTCATATTACGGGCGACATGGATTAAACATCAATATAACTGGACTCATCACAAACAAATTTTAAATGAAATTTTAGTTTTACTATTTTTAGAACTGCAAAAATTTAAACTTCTAATTATCGCACATTTTAAGTTTTTACACAGTTGAGTAGAGGAAAAAGTACACTTTTTAATGAAATTTGTTTGAAATCTTTATCACAACTTCTTTTCAAATTATTAAATTTTTAAAGCTATTATTACTCTTTTTGTCATCTTGACAACAGAAGTATTCCATTTTTGGACATTAACTTGGACCAATCAGAACACGAATAAAATAAAAGTCACAAATATTCTATTTTTGGACATTAAACTTGGACCAATCAGAGAACAAATAAAATAAAATAAGTTGCGGAATTCAACCAATAAAAAGATTCAGATATACTTCAGATTTCCCAAGTCTTTACCGAGAACAACAACTATTTTCCAAATAGTTAAAAACTCTTAAGATTACAAATAAAATACATAGACCGGGAAGCTGCAGCATAGACAATCACCTCATCGTGTTCACCGATGAAAATCTAGTATTAGATAAATTTCGATTTGCGTAATAAAACGCAGTCGGTCTGCCAAGTCATATCTTGGTAGACAACACCTATAAATCGTATTTTAGCTGTTGACTCGTAGGCTTACCATTGTGCTTTCTTGCACCCAAAAATATGAAAAAATAGAGGATTGGAAGCAGGAAAACATAATGATAAACCTATGAACCAACTGCTAAAATGAAGTTTGTAGATGTTTTCCTCGAGATATGATTAGCAGATCGATTGAGCTTTATTAGGGGAATAGAGATTTAACTAATCCCAAGATTTTCATCCGTGAACTCCATGAGGTGATTGTCTACGCTGCCGCCTCCGGTTTAATAAATATGGTAATGATTTTTAAAAGAAAAAAATAGTGGTTGCCCATGTACAAAAAATGCTTAGTGTATACAGGGTGAGTCATAAATATCGAAACAATAAGCTATCTCCTTAAATATTGCCTCTAGACCCATACTTCCAACTGCAAAAACTCATAAAAAAGGTGAAATTTCTGATAAGATAAGTTGCTACTCCAAGGGGGGTCTATTTGAAAAAGTACGAAAATTAACTTTTTAAACGGCCGCCGTAGGATAAAAATTCCAATTAGGAAAACTTTCCTTACCCAGTCCTGAATAATATACAAAAAGTTGCATCTTCATATCTTCAAAATTCGCGGAGTTATAACCGTTTGAATAATTCATCAAGTTTTAAGGGATTAGACACAAATTAAAATGCGTGCAATTCAAAAGACAATGTTACTTTAACAGTTGTAGGAAACGCGTAAAAAATCTATCTTTTGAGTTAGAATTTTGATTTTTTTTCTCTTTTGTGATCGTTAGCCATATAATTTGCTTAGAAAATCACATCCTAAAATTTATTATATAATTTATAAAAAAATTTATATGGCTAGTACTGGTTTAAATGGGATAAGTATAAATCGTTATAACTCCAAACATTATTTATCGGATTTCAATTTCTTTATATTTAATTAAAAATGAAAATTTGATTTTAGTTTTGTTTCCCACGAAACACAACTAAAATCAAAGCAAAACAACGTTTTGTTTCAAAAACAAATAAACGAAACCATGTTTTTGTTTTTCAAAAACAAAAACATGGGTTTTTGTTTTTCAATATTTATTTTAGAACTATTAAAAATATTTATTTAAAAATTAATAATTTCTAAAAATCATATTTCCAAAAGTAAATAATTTTTCATTTTTTTAAACAAAGCTAATGTAAAATAATTAAAAATGACATGTTTCAGCTTTGTACTTTTTTCTTTAACAATTCTTATCTTTTAATAATTTAAAGACAAGCAATAGCCGGGGAAAAAGTCATTATACAGAAAAAACGAAATGTACAGTTTTACTGCCCATCAGTTATTTAAAAGAATGCTTTTCTGAGATGCAGATTAAGTCCTTTTTAAAAATTTAGCTTTCACAACTTCAAGCTTTTTATTGTCTTGGAGAGGGTGTTAAAAAATCTGTATTCTAGATTCAGGTCAGATCAGGACCGAGACGTTACTTTTTTCTGAAGACTCGCCTATCCGGGTCTAATATATTCTTCATATCGGAGGGGACTGCTTCCTCGAACAATCCGTATTAAAATTACAGACCTAATACGTGCATAAAATAAGTAAAATTTGGTTTAATCAACATTTTTACTAAAACCACATAAATTTTAAAATCGCTTTTATTTTACAAAAAAAAAAAAAAAAAAAAAAAAAAAAAATTAGAATAGTATATTTAAATGCTAAAAAAATAAACAAAATAAAACCAGAGAAAAAAATATCTGCCTGTGACGGAATTTTGTCTTGAACAGAAAATGTGTTGATCCATGCAAAATAAATACAATAATACCTGAGAAAAAAATAAACTCCATTTAACCCTCCTAGGAAGGGCATTTGTCTATTACGTATTTTTTCTTTCCTATGTGATTCCGTCTTAAAAGGTTTCACTGTATAGCTTTTTTCAAAGTTTCCAACGCACGGGATATGGATTAACGATAATAAAATATAAGTGAAACATTTACATATAAACAGAGATTTATTGATAAAATAAATATATCACAGCCTTTGGCGCCTCTTTAATAATAAAAAATATAAATTTAAAAAACGAAATTCTATATTAAGTATTTTTGGTCAGAACTCCTTCACGCGAAATAATTTTTAACTATACTGAAGTAAAAAACTATGTAGAAATTCACGGTGGAGCCGGCTATGATTTAAGCTTCTTTCCAGGCTGGTCCGGATTATGATTCTAACATTATTTCATGCCGGGCTGAACTTTTTTCTCTATGGGTCGGTTTAGGACCGGACCTAGATATTTCGATCTATTCAGACTTCCAGTGCTAACGATCAACATGTTTTGAAAACAAGTTTTGATTTAAATTAATTCGCTGCTTCATTATGTCCAAATAAGAGGCACGGTCTTAAACCGACATATAATAACGGATAATTTGTGGATGATCCCTTATTTGCTTTGAAAATTGATGAAAAACACTTCGTTTACAGGCATGGTAAAGTGGTTTAAGTCACGAATTTTTGAGAATTTTGGATTTTAATATCTCTGTCAGGTTTTCAGATACGGAGATGAAATTTTTTTTTGTTCAATTTAGGAATGGATAAGGAATAATTTCCTAATTGGGAATTTTGCTCTACGGGGACCGTATAAAAATTTAGTTTTCGTATTTTTTCAAATAGACCCCCCCCCCCCCCCCCATGGAGTTGCAACTTATATTATCAGAAATTTCACCTTTTTTAATGAGCTTTTGCAATTGGAAGTATGAGTCTAGAGGCAATATTTAAGGAGATTGCCTATTGTTTCGATATTTATGACTCAATCTGTATAACTACCAGTTATTAAAACACGAATTATTAAAGTTAGTTCAGTAGAAATCACAGGGCTGATGAAAAGTAAATAAATTTTTATTTTAAATATACCATAATAAAAATTACTTAAGAAAGACATCAAATTCACATTTATTATTTCAATGTTATGCAGAGAGAATACTTTCATATAAATATAAAAACAAACATACATCATACTATTCTTTCTAATCTTATTATCTCCTTATATATGTTTTCCAATACAATCCTTAGGATAATACTGAAGTTATACTTACTCATCTGTTTTTTAGTTATAAGATTACATATATGTATGTATTTAAGTATATTATTATAGTATCTTCTAATCGGATTATGTGTCAAGAATTTATTATATCTGTCCAGATAAGTATCAGCTAGCAAATTTCTTTCCTGATATATAGGCAGAAACTATTGTACGATACTAAAGCGCAGTTTTTCATTTATCAAAATAACAGATCAATATATTTTATTTTCTAGTGGATTATAAATAATGTTGTATAGAAAATGCAAGTCTTTTTAAAAGCAATTTTTTTTTTACTTTTTTGTATGTGTGATTTAAGAAATGCGTAAAAGAATTGTAATATGAATTGAGTTTCTTTGTTTTGTTTAACTACTTGTGGACGTTTAATGTGCTAAAAACAGGCTTTGTTGCATAAGGCATTCTTAGAACAAAAGCACTATCAAACTTTACTTAGCATTCAAGATAATTTAAATGCCGTTATAATAAAGTGGCGACATTCAGAATAACTCAGAGAAAAAATTTTTGCTTCTATAGTTGATATACTTTCCTATAATTAATATACAGCACTACACAAAATAATCTGTAAGAGTTGCTGAGTATGAATGTAATTTTTTAAAAGTTGCTTTAAAATTAGTTATGTATTTTTAAACGGCCAGAGTGCCCTCTTGACCTGAATCCGATGGAGTACGTTTGGGACATGTTGAGACGACTCATTGCTGCAAGACGGGGGCCTCCTTTTACTGTCCGAGACTTGGAGGTTGCATTTCATGAGAAGTGCAAAAGTATTCCCCGAAGTCTTGTCGATAACATAATCACATCCATGGAAAACATGTGTGAAGCAGTCTTAGATGTTCGTGGAGACGACAGGCTATATTACAATTCTTGCATCGTTTCTAAACAGTACTTTATTTTATCATTTACATGTAACCAAATTGTTACCCTAAATCATATTTTCATGTTTTTTTTCCATCTTTTCAAATGATAAAATCTTAATTACAAAGGTTTTTGTGTCTTTTTTCTGTATTGCGCATGATACACGTGTACTAAGCATTTTACGCCAATACATGATTGTACCGCATGGATTTCTTAAATTCTTCGCTTGCTTCCCAATTTTTTAAACAGTTTACATGAGATACATTACACTGCAATTTGTTAACTATATAAAAATTGGACCTTTTTTGTATAATATTTGAATAAAAATGATGAAAAATGATGCAAAAATTTAGATTACAATGCCTTAATAAAACTTTGATGAGTAAGCATAATATAACAGACATACCTATAAACCCGAGTCTCTTAAACATGCAATATTTTAAGCAGTCCCTATATCATTATCTGATTTTTATTATTCTTTTGGGAATTACTGGATAGTTTCTCATAATTCCATATCAAATGAGAATCGATCTTGTGGAAAAGTTTCTGCATCATTAGTTAATACGAGACATAAAATGTAACAAAAGAAGTGTGAGAAAAATATGAATATTTGGTAATGAAAATAATGGTCATATTAGGAAAATAATTACTTACCATTCAAGCTGTAATTAAGTGAATGAAAAAAATAACTCTCGTTTATAAATCTGTCAAAAATCATGTGAGTAACTATCATGTTTTTACTTTTAAATAGGAGTCTAAAAAAAAGTCAGAAAATTTCGAGTTGTTGAAAATGGAAAATATATTTTTCAATACCGTTTTAAGATGATAGTGATAAAACCAGCTATTACAGAACAATGAAATAAAAAAACACTTCTAAAGTAATCAGATAAAATTCCTTAACTCGGTTTATCTTGATTTAGTTTTTTGTTGGTGAAATTAGTACTAAACTTCGATGCTCTTCGGCTAAATTGAGTTTTATTTCATGTCGAAAAGATGCCATTCAAAAAGAGGGAAAATAATACAAAATGATATATATATATATATATATATAATGCTTTAATTAAGTATATAAATTGAACAACCTTAATGCAGCTCATATACGCACGATGTTTACCTAATTATGTATGAAGGTATGAAAATTAAGTAAAGTGGTTGCAATAACAATAAAAATAATGAACTCAATTTTCTAAACAATTAAAAGAACAACAACAAAGCTCTTTGCTGCTCGGAAGGTGGGTGGAGAAACAGGCATCAAAGATAAAAAGGTATAACCTCGCAGGTTTCGCAAGGCATGACAAGCCTATAATGAAAACTAAATTTAACTCCATCAGTGTAAAATATATTTAAATAAAAATTAATAATGTTTAATGTCAAACAATATTACAACCAAATTAATAATTAGAATGAATAGAAATTCAAATTATAAGTAAAATTATGTAACTTCAAACAAAATAACTTTTAAATGATATTAAATAAAATGAACATGCAGGAAGGCCATGCCCCCACCTTGTTCTGTGAAAAAAAAAAAAAAAAAAAAAAAAAAAAAAAAAAAAAAAAAACACTTTACTATTCTAATATAAGCAGGAGCTATTTGGCCCAGGATTTTACCATGGGCAGCGTCTGAAAGAAGACTTGTCCTTCCGTCATTCCATTAACTAGATAAAAATTTCAGGTCTGCCATATCCAGATGCTGATGTAACACCACTCTGATAACTTTCCATGCGGACATTTATTATCAAATATTTATAAAATCAAGACATGTCTTCGGATTCCATCGTGGTGTTTGGCCACTCGGCTATTGCCCCTTAAGAGAACCTTTTTAAGTTGATTTACATTATGAAAAATAAAATGATATGGATATAAATTATTATAAAAAAGATTAGCAACAAATTAAAAAATCTGTAAATTCAAAATTTTTTTATTGCCACATACTTTTTAAAATCTTATAACTTGCCCCAAAATACTATTGATAAAAACTCTTTTACTTAAATTTGAAAACCAGTGAGGCATTGATTAAGTTTAAAAATTTTTTAAAAATCACATTTATCAAAAAGTTTTACTTGTGTATTATTATTAATAATTATTATATCAAGATCAAAAAATCAACATGAAGACAGTCATCAGAAGCTATATTTAATTTTAAACATGGAGGATAGATACCATTAATCGATATCAGTTACTTATCATCGAAAACTATCAAGTCATCGATATACTTAAAACTCTGAGTCTTTTGTTAGAATTTAAAACAAAATTAAATTCAAAACAGAAAGAGGAAAGATTAGCAACAAAGCTACACTGAAAAAAACCCGTTAAATTTATGGTAAAAACTGTTGCCAGAGGTTTTTGCCGTAAAAACTGCAGTAATATTAGATGTAATAAAAAAAATTACATCTAATTTTATTGCATTTTTTTACGGCAAAAACTGCAGGCAACATTGCTGCCAGCAGTATTTGACGTAAATTTAAAGGATTTTTTTACAGTGTAGAAAAATTAGTTCCCATATCAATGCCACTTGTTTCGTAAAAAATTAAGCCATTAAATGAAATAAAATGTCATAAAAACAAAATTGTGCAAACTCGAGAAAAAATTCCTTTTAATTCCCTGTTATTATTCAATATGAAATGTATCAAAAATGTGTTTTAAAGTATTATAAGGTACTTGTACCCTATATGGACAGTGCTCTCAATATGGACACCCCTAATATTTTTAAAGGTAACAGTTTTGATAGAAAGGCCGCTCAACATTTCCGCAAAGGAAAGCAGATGTAAAGATAATTAAGGCTGGAAAGTGCAAAAAAGTGCGCTGTTCGCCATTTAGAAGCGAACTTGTTGTTTCAAGATGTGCTGATCTTAATTACTTGTAAGCTTAAATTCTTATTAGATGTAGTAAAATTACATTAAATGTTGAAAAGTAGAGTATTTCAAAAAGTTAATAAAACATATTTTCGATTGCTATTGCATATTTTGCTTAAAAATAATTTCCTTATTTATTTGTTACAAGATTTAGTAAAACTACGCCCGCTTCCCAATATGGACAGCTTATGTCCATAAGTACCATAAGCTTATGTCCGACTCCAACTGTAAGAAAGAAGAGGACTCAACGTTGCCAGGCAATAACTTCAAAAGGCATCAAAGTGGTAAAGTCTTTGTTCAACAAGATGCCATCTGAACAATCCCCCAAAAATCTTCCTCCAAAAAGCCCTTGCAGAAAAATAAAAAGTAGCCTCCCCCAGTATGATATCTGTTGTGGCGAAATTGCAGGTGCCAATGGTATGAATTGCTCAAAAAAGGAGATCTGGTACTGCTTCCTATGCAGCATTGATGCTGTTTTAAACAGGCATCACATTTTGCAGATATGTTCATGAGGACTATGTGGAACATACTGCCCATGATGGAAAAGTTTCTATTTGCCTACGCTGTGAGGAATGAGTAATAATAGATGTAAATTCTGCAGACAGATGCAATAAAGCTGAGCAAAATCAACAATATTATTTGGTAATATTTTTTGTAACTAAGGGACTTTGCATGGGTCTTCGAAGGGTCAAAACCGAGAATGACTCCCCCCCCCCTTTTCTAAAGTGCATGCTCTGAAGATATTTACTATCCCCCTTCTTCCTCCGAAATACTTTAAGATACATTTTTTATTCCCTTTCCTCTACAATCCCATGGAAGAATGACTCCTCCATACACGCTGTGTAGAAAGTCAATAAGAAGCCACCTGTCCATAATAGGGACAGGTAGTTCCTTATATAGATACTTGTAAACATGTTTTGTTTTTATCATTTAAATTAAACCAGAATAATTACAAGGTCGCTAATTTTAATAATCATAGCCAATAGTCCAAGGATAGTGGTCACATATTTTTGGAGTCCTATGACTTGTACATGAGGGATGAAAAAAATACATTTTCCTTAGGGTGACCATATTGGGTACAGGTACCTTATAAAAAATCAATAGGAATATTGGAAAACAAATTCTAAAAATCAAAAGTATGTAAACTAATGGGTGTTGTAGGTGTTACTTATGCATTCGAAACTTAAATGCTTTTGTCAATACACTAAAAATCAATAGTATCTTTAAATTTAAATTTCAAAATCCCATGAATACGTTTTAAGAACTCCTGCAATTTAACATTAAGACCCTTTCCAATACCTCTTGAATTACATCAAATAAATTTGAATTTAATAGGTGTTTAATGAAGTTTAAGTGTTAAAAACCTGAAAGGAAAACTACGATAATTAAGAATAGAAAAATTATCTGAATACATCTTTTTAAGCTTTGTTGTATATACAATAAATTTATTGACAATAGCAGTATGATTCAATTCATAGTTATTATATTTTTTAGCTCACAGGCTATCATAGCCTGAGAGCTTATGTGCCCGTCCGTTCTGTATGTACGTTCGTATGTTCGTGCGTAACGCGATAACTCATGATAAAAATATCGGATCCACTTGAAATTTTGTATATAGGTATATCCTGATAAGGCGCTTCCCTGATTAGTTTTTGGAGTTCATTCAATATGTATAAGAGAGGGAACGGGGGGCTCATGCCCCTCCCCTTAATTGATATAAACGAGATTTTCATGCAGAATTAACAGTTTTCGTTCAAAATTTAGATATATGATCATTCTGATGAGGCTTCCGTGACTGTCATTAGGTGTTCATTGAATAAGTATAAACAGGGGGAATGGGGGGCTCATCCCCCCCCCTTAAGTGATATAAACGGGATTTTCATGCAGAATTAACAGTTTTCGTTCAAAATTTAGATATAGGATCATTCTGATGAGGCGATTCCGTGACAGTTATTAGGTGTTCATTGAATAAGTATAAACAGGGGGAAGGGGGGGGCTCATGCCCCTCCCCTTAATTGATATAAACGGTATTTTCATGCGGAATTAACAGTTTTCGTTCAAAATTTAGATATAGGATCATTCTGATGAGGCGATACCGTGGCTGTTATTAGGTGTTCATAGAATAAGTATAAACAGGGGGAACGGGGGGCTCATGCCCCTCCCCTTAATTGATATAAACGGGATTTTCATGTAGAATTAACAGTTTTCGTTCAAAATTTAAATATAGGATCAGTCTGATGAGGCGAGTCCGTCGCTGTTATTAGGTGTTCATTGAATAAGTATAAACAGGTGGAACGGGGGTTCTAATGCTCCTCCCCTTAACTTGTATAAATGGATTTTTCTATCAGAATTGTCAGATTTCGTTCAAATCTCTGAATAGTTTTGGAAGTTTAATGGTTAAGTATAAAAGAGGAGAATAACTGTTCTTAAATTATATAAATGCTAAATGGCCTTTTATTAAGAATTATCCGATTTGCTCTGAATTTTGGATGTAGGTTTTTTAATATGATAAAGCATGTACTTGATAGTTTATGAGGTTTAATGATTAAGTATAAAAAAGGAGAAAGGGGAGAGCTGTTTCCCCTTCTAAATTTTTTTTTCGAACGGAATTAACGAAAATACAAGGCTGTAATGTACAATTAGTATGCGTAGCCTGTGAGCTCAATGCCATTAGTTTAACTGGGCAATATTCTTTTTTATTTTATTATTTAATTCATTTTTAGCCTTAACAATATAAAATATTATTCAAATAATTGCATAGTAAGAAGCAGTTATATCAACATATACAATAAAAAATATATATATATTTATTTATTTACTTGTAAAAACGGAACATAGTTAAAATCCTCTTTACTAAGGTTGCATTAAACATATTCTTTAGTATTTAATTTCACGGTAAAAAAAAACGTTTAATTTACGGCAAAAAATGCTGGCAGCAGAGGTGTAACTAATTTTTGAAGTATCAAAATGTACGTTTGAGATAGAAGAAAGTTTTGGGATTGGCACATCCAGTAGTTTTATTTTTAAACATCCACAATATATGTATAAAATATTTTAAAAGAAACATTCGTGAATTTCTATGTTAATATAAATATAACGTATGGGGAAGGGGCTGGAGCACATTGATACGTCCCCTCTCACAGGGCCATTATAGGAAGTTTCATAACAGCTCCAAAAGGTGGTGCTAGTGTACACAACTACATACAGAACGTCTTGGCACGATTCAATGGTTTGATGAAAGAGGACGAGGGATTTATTGTTTTTGTAGGTCAAAAGTAAATTTGAGTTGTACAATTGCAATGGTATTATACAACTGTTTCACTATTTTCAGCCAATAAGAATGCTCTCTCTCACAAGTCAAGCTACTTTTTATCAGATCATCAATCTTGATTGTTAAGTAAATTATAAAGTGCGGATTTAAAACTCATTTTATTCAAAATGGCTGTATGGTCGCATTGATACAGTCTATGTCGGTGCACACTGATACGTATCAATGTGCCCCATTGTAGCTACAGACAACCTAAATTTTTTCAATACCTTTAATTATTTTTTTTTACCATACACCGCTTAATCCAACCATTTTCCGCCAAAATTTTTAATATTAGTTTTATTGAAGTGAAATAGTTCTACTTTTTTATATCAGAACATTTTATAATATTTTTGCAAACAGAAGTCGTACGAATTTACCCATCATGTAGTGCTAGTAGAACTAATAACAGAAAAGGACAACAGCCTGGCAAAACTCAAATTTATATCGATTCTCCAGAGAAAAAAGTATTTTCGACATGAGAAATGTTAAGTAAAAGAAACAAGCTGCAGAACAACAAAGGATAATTATATTATAAACAGAATATTTAATATAATTATGCTTTATTTCCTGTGTATAAACCGATTTATAAACAGAAAACCTGGTAATTGTTTCACCTTTACTAAGAAAGAATATAATGCTGGGGTTTAAGTGCCAGATATGAAGAAGTTACCACGGCCAAAAGTAAGACAAGGAATAGCCAGAACATCAAATCATTATTCATTTAATTTTGATTGCTTTAATATTGCTTACAAATAAATTGTGCGTGATTTGAATTTCTATAAATAAATATAAAATCGTTTGCTAACTAATTTTCTATGAATAATATGCATTGGTGTTATTTTGTCTCCATTTTCCTAAACGTATCAAAGTGCCCCATGAGGTAAATCAATCGGGACCGAGGATGAGCCACATTGATAAAAAATTACTTTTTTTGATTTTGTTAAATTACATGCAAAAATACTATATAAAACAACGATAGTAAATTTTTGTAACACACTACACAAGTTTTGCTAACACCACACAGGAAAATAACTTAAAATTTCTACTTTTTGGAAACCAAAAAAATTCTTCGAAAAAAACTGTATCAATGTGCCCCAGTTCCCCCTACTTTTAATCCACATGAATAATGTAATCTAGTGTAATGAATATTAAATGCCAGTTAATTTTTTATTCACACGAATTTTTGTCTTAAATCTGGAATTTAACATTTTGAACTTTATATCTACTATATAATGTCTCCCATTTTAATGATAGAATACCCTAAGCAATTCATAAATCAGTATCTGTATTTCTTTATTCTGCTCACAGATGCCCGATAATTTCTCTTGATTTAGTGTCAAATGAGTATCGATATAGACGAATTGGTTTTACCTAATTTGTTATTATTGTGCATGAAATGTAATATAAGAAATGTATTATAAGAAATGTTAGAAAAGTTAGGTCTATTAGTTACAGCTACTGTTAATCTTTAGAAGTTAATTTTGAAGCTGAGTTATGTTACATTAGATATAACTTTGATTTATTTTTTTTTCAAAACTTTTTTTTTACTATTAACCATATAGCTATGAAATATTTTAAAAGAAATATTTGTGAATTACTATGTTAATATAATTATAACGTATACTTTTAATCGATATAAACAATGTAATCTTGTGTAATAAATATTAAATCCCATTTAATTTTTTATTCATACGAATTTTTGTCTTAAATCTGGAATTTAACATTTTGAACTTAATATCTACTATATAATTTCTCCCTTTTAATGATAGAATACCCTATGCAATCCATAAATCAGTATCTGTATTTCTTTATTCTGCTCACAGATGCCCGATAATTTCTCTTGATTTAGTGTCAAATGAGTATCGATATAGACGAATTGGTTTTACCTCATTTGTTATTATTGTGCATGAAATGTAATATAAGAAAAGTTAGGGAAGTTAGGTCTATTAGTTATAGCTACTGTTAATCCTTTGAAGTTAATGTTGAAGCTGAGTTATGTTACATTACATTATAATTTTGATTTATTTTTTATCAAAACTTTTTTCTTACTATCCACCATATAGCTATAAAATATTTTAAAAGAAATATTTGTGAATTACTATGTTAATATAATTATAACGTATAGGGTAACATCCCCAGTAATTGGCACTTTAAGAATTTGTCTTTAAACTTACTTCAATTTTCATTACAAAGAAATAAGGTATTTACTTGAAAATATTTTAAATCAAAGAATGCATATCTGTACATCTATTTTGCCCAATAAAAGCAAAAAAAAAAATGAAAAAGTATTTTTATAAAAATATATTTATAAAAAGTTGCTGAAATCACCAGTAATTGGCATCTAGAGCACCAATGTATGGCACCTTGTGATCCAGTAATTGGCACAAGCTTATGTTAAAAAAAAAAGCTTTACATTTTGCATTGGGTTTAATCACTTTAAATTAATTTACTGTAGATGAAGAAGCCATATATCAGGTTTTTGAGAGTAAGAAATCAGCATATTAGTCTGAAATGTAAACACTTTAAAACAATACAATATACTTATATTAATACCCAGTAATTGTCATGCTGTTCCCAGTAATTGCCGTATGAAGCTTTAATTGATTCCAATTACTGATAATATTTCATATTTTCAAATAAAAACAAATGTTAAACAAAATTAGTCTATAACTTTAAAAGTACTTCCAAAATAAGTAGTTTAATCTCAAATTCCTTGCGAATTCCTAGTAATTGGAATAGGTGCCAATTACTTGAAACTAGCAAAATTGAAGCACCATTAACCCTTTCCGGCGCAGTGTTACAACTCCGGCAACACCTAATTCTAATTCCAAACTTAAAAACGGCACCAATAATATTTTAGTAAAATTTTACTTTTACAATTTCTTTAATCAGGAAATTCTTAATTTCTAAAAAAGTCTTTTGTAAATTCCGGTGTCATTCAACAATTTCTCATTTTACGAACAGAATTTGTCTGCGCCGGAAAGGGTTAATTCAGAAATCCAAATATTTTTGCGAAAATACTTTTACACAATTAAAGTAACCATTTTAACTAAACAAAACTGTTGACAATTAAAATTTAAAATATATTATAAATCATATAATACTGAATTGAAAATCATGCCTTCCTTAAACCAAAGAAGAAGCATTTGCAACAAAAATGGCTAATTTCATACAAGCTATAATTGTTTCTCTTTCCTAGGCACTATTGTCATCTAGTAGCATAAATCGAAGTTATAATCTTTAACGTAAATGAGCATATAACTGGTATATGGTCTTGCATTTTTCAAAGACTGGATATAAATCTTATTTTAGAACATGTTTGTAGGATGTGCCAATCACTAGTGCATGCCAATTATTGGGGATGTTACCCTAATTTTAATCTATATAAATAATGTCATCTTGTGTAATAAATATTAAATCCCAGTTAATTTTTTAAATATATAAATTTTTGTCTTAAATCTGGAACTAAACTTTAACATTATGTACTTAATATCTAGTATATAATTTCACAAGTAAAAGTGATACAATATGCACAAACAAACAATGTACATTAACATTATGTACTTAATATCTAGTACATAATTTCACAAGTAAAAGTGATACAATATGCACAAACGGACCATGCATTTTTACCTGTATTTCTTTATTCTGCTCACAAATGCCCACTAATTTCTCTTGATTTAGTGTCAAATGATATCGATGTAGTCGAAAAATTTTAATCTCATTAGTTAGCATTAGGTATTAAATGTAATTAAAGAAAAGTTATTAAAGTTTGGGCGATTAGTTACAGTTGCTGCTAATCCTTTGAATTACATGTTGAAGGTGAAGTATGTAACGTTACACATATCTCTGATTTATTTATTATGAAAACTTTTTTTTTAAACATCCACAATATATCTATAAAATATTTTTAATGAAACATCTGTGAATTTCTATATTATTATAATTTATGTTTTTAATCTATCTAGTGTAATCTAGTGAAACAAATATTAAATCCCAGTTTTTTTTAAATACATATATTTTTGTCTTAAATTTGAAACTAAATTTTATCATTTTGAACTTTATATCTACTATATAATTTGTTCATTTAAAATAATATAGTTCCCTACGAAATCCATAAATCATTATCTGTATCGCTTTATTCTGCTCACAAATGTCCGAAAATTTCTATTGATTTAGTGTCAAACGAGTATCGATGTAATGGAAAAGTTCCTATCTCATTAGTTAGAATGAGGAATGAAATGTAATAAAAGAAAAGTTAGGAAAGTTAGGGCTATTAGTTATAGTTGCTGTTAATCTTCTGACATGAATGTCGAATGTGAGATATGTACAAGTACATACAACTCTGACTTATTTATTAGCAAAACTTTTTTATTTATAAACACGCACGATATATCTATAAAATATTTTTTTAAACATTTGCGAATGTGCATGTTAATATAATTATAATTTATACATTTAATCTACATAAATAATGTAATCTGGTGTAATAAATATTAAAACCCAGTTATTTTTTTTCCATATACAAATTTTTGTCTTACATTTGAGACTAAACTTCACTCTCAAAAAAACTTCCGTCTTTTCACAGAAAAAGTACTGGCAGCACTGCTGCCAGAAATTGTCTGTATATTGACGACTATCTGTTTATTTTTTTCTCTGTCAAAAGAGGAAAAATATCCGTCTTTTGAAAAAAGTCTGGAAAAGATAAATACGCCGGCGGTGAGGGTCGAACCCACGACCCCAGCATTACAAGGCCAACGTTCATCCACAGCGAAACGATTTCTCAGGAGAAAAGTGCTTAGAAGTAGAACCGTTTATTTCTTATGAGTGTGATTTGGTTTATTTCGTTAAAGAGCTTTTAATTTTGAAGTTAATTTCGGGAAGATTTCATCTTTAATGAAACTGTGGCTGGGGTTTTTATACGTTTATATTAATATAGTATAAAAATGTGAATTTTAATTATATTTGCGTAGATTGCTAGAAGAAAAATATGGATGTTCTACGACAAGATTTTTTTGAATAAAATCACTTATTTTTTCTTTTTGCATTTTATTTTTTAATTAAAATATCTTTTAAATGTGTTCACTTAAAGTACATTTTAAATGGGAATATTTATTATATAAATAACTTAGTAAATTCAACTTTATTGAACTTATCCAACTTTGAATATGAATAACAAATTGTGAGAATTTTTGAATGAATGAAGAAAGTAATTGTTATTTATGTTTAAATACGAAAACATTTGTGTCTTTTTAAACTAAATTAGACATTTTAATCTATAGAATATTTTGCTTTTCATTTTAAAAATAAATTCGAATTTATTACTAACAGACCCAATACGCATGCGTGCAAGAAATAAACAGAATCTCTTCCTCATTTTTCGACGCTCGGAATGAATTCACAGATCAAATACGTTTTCTGGGAATACGGTAATTATTTGTGAAAAAATAACGATAACTTAGTGTATATTGACGAATTTTTCTGACAGTGTTTAATAATTTGAACTTTATACCTACTATAAAATTTCTCCATTTAAAATGATACAGTGCCCTACGAAATCCATTAATCTTTATCTGTATCGCTTTATTCTGCTCACAAATGTCCGAAAATTTCTCTTGATTTTGTGCCTAACGAGTATCGATGTAACGGAAAAGTTCCTACCTCATTAGTTAGTATCAGGCATGCAATGCAATAAAAGAAAAGTCATTAAAGTTAAAGCTATTAGTTACAGTTTCTGTTAATTCTTTGAAGTAAATGTTGAATGGGAGATATGTTACATTTCATATAACTCTGATTTATTTAGTTATCAATACTTTTTACTTTTAACCATCCCTTGAAATGTTAGAAAAAGTGAGAAAAGTTTAGTAGTGAGAAAAGGTATTAGTCTTAAAGCTTTTAAAAATTCTTTAACTAACACATTGCATAAGAAGAATATTCTAAGGTTTGAAGCATGCTTATGGTTCGTGAAAGTAATATTCGAGTAAAAAGTTTTCTAACATAATTTTGATCTATATAAATAATGTAATCTACTGTAACAAATATTAAATCCCTTTTAATTTTTAAAATATACAATTTTTTGTCTTAAATTTGGAACTAAACTTTAACATTTTGACTTTATACCTACTATATAATTTCTCCCGTTAAAATGATACGATACCCCACAAAATCCATAAATCATTATCTGTATTTCTTTATTTTTCTCATAAATTCCCGATAATTTCCTTTAAATTAGAGTAAAATTAGTATCGACATAGTCGAAAAGTTCCTACCACATTAGTTAGTATAAGGCATCAAATGTAATAAAAGAAAAGTTAGGAAAGTTAGGGCTATTGATTACAGTTTCTGTTAATCTTTTGAAGTGAATTTTGAAGGTAATATATGTTGTATTATATATAAGTTTGATCTATTTAGTTATATAATCTGAATTATTTAGTTATATGATTATAGTCTAATTTTCTATGTAAATAGTGTAATCTAATGTAATAAATATTAAATCGCAATGATATTTTTACATAGACAAATTTTTGTCTTAAATCTGGGAATTTAAAAATTTTAAACTTTATATCTACTATATAATTCATCTCGTTAAAAATACAATACCTTTCGCACTCCATAAATCATTATCTATATTTCTTTATTCTGGTCATAAATGCTAGATAATTTCTCTTGGTTTAGTGTCAAATGCGTTTCGATGTAGTCGAATTGGTTCTACATCATTAGTTAGTATAAGGCATGACATTTAATAAAAGAAAAGTTAGGAAAGTTAGGGCTATTAGTTACAGTTGCTGTTAATCCTTTGAAGTAAATGTTGAAGATGAGATATATTATGTTACTCATAACTTTTATTTATTTAATATCAAAACTTTATTTTCATTTTTAACCATCCACTGAAATGTTCTAAAAAATACAAGAAAAGTTAAAGTAGTTTTAAAGTTGTAAATTAGTTTTAAAGCTAGAATAAATTCTTTAACTAACACATTGTATAACAAGACTATTATGAGGTTTGAAACATGATTGTGATTCGGGAAAATACTATTCGAATAAAAACTTTTCTAACATACTTTTAATCTATATAAATAATGTAATCTAATGTAATAAATATTTAATAACAGTTAATTTTTGCATATACAAATTTTTGTCTTAAATCAGAAAACTTTAACATTTTGAACTTTATATCAACTGCATAATCCATCTCGTTAAAATGATACAATACCTTTCGCAATCCATAAAAAAATTGTCTGTATTTCTTTATGCTGACCACAAATGCCCGATAATTTCTGTAGATTTATTGTCAAATGAGTACCGATGTAGTCGAAAAGTTTCTGCCTCATTAGGTATGAAACGTAATAAAAGAAAAGTTAGGAAAGATTAGTGAAATTAGTTACAATTTATGTTAATTCTTTGAAATAAATGTTGAATGGGTTATACGTTATTTTGGATATAATGCTGGTTTATTTATTAGCAATTTTTTTAAACATCTATAGTATAATTATAAAATATTTTACAAGAAATATTTGTGAATATCTATGTTTGTATGATTATAATTTATACTTTTAGTCTATATAAATTTTGTAATCTTAGTTACAACATATTAATAGTTTAATAGTAGTCTAATATTTATAGTTTAATAAATATTAAATCTCAGCTATTTTTTTTTACAAATACGTATTTTATCTTAAATCTGGAAATAACTTTAACATTCTGAGCTTTATATCTACTATATAATTTTCCCGTTAAGATTATATAATACCCTTCACAATCCACAAATTATTGTCTGTATTTCTTTATTCTGATCACAAATGCCTGATAATTTCCCTTGATTTAATGTCAAATGAGTATCGATGCAGTTGAATTGGGTCTACCTCATTTCTTAGTATCAGGCATGAAAAGTAATAAAAGAAAAGTTATGAAAGTTAGGGCTGTTAGTTACAGTTGCTACTAATCTTTTGAAATGACTGTTGAAGGTGAGATATATTCTAGTACATACAACTCTGACTTATTTATTATTAAAACTTTCTTTATTTATAAACATACACAATATATCTATAAAATAATTTTTTTAAACATTTCTGAAAGTGTATGTTAATATAATTATAATTTATATTTTTAATCTATATAAATAATGTAATCTAATAAAATAAATATTAAATCCCAGTTAATTGTTTTCCATATAGAAATTTTTGTATTAAATTTGAGAATAAACTTTAATATTTTGTGGTTTATATCTGCTATATAATTTCTCCCGTTAAAATGATACAATACTCTACGAAATCCATAAATCATTATCTGCATTTCTTTATTCTACTCACAAATGCCCGATAATTTATCTTGGTTTAGTGTCAAATGAGTATTGATGTAGTCGAAAAGTTCCTACGTCATTAGTTAATATCAGGCATAAAATGTTATAAAAGAAAAGTTAGAAAAGTTAGGGCTATTGATTACAGCTACTGTTAATTCTTTAAAGTGAATTTTGTAGTTGAGATATGTTATATTACATGTAACTCTGATTTATTTATTAATAAAACTTTTTATTCTTTATTTTTAAGTATCCACAATACATCTATAAAATATTTTAAAAGAAACATTTGTGAATTTTTGTGTTAAGATAATTATAACTTATACTTTAAATCTATATAAATAATGTAATCTTGAGTTATAAATTTTAAATACTTCTTAAATTTATAAATTTTTGTCTTAAATCAGGAACTAAACTTTAACAATTTTAATGTTATATCTTCTATATAATTTATCCCTTTAAAAAGATGCAACACCCTACGCAATCCATAAATCATTATCTGTATTTCTTTATTCTGCTCACAAAAGCCCGATAATTTCTCTTGATTTAGTGTCAAATGAATATCGATTTAATGGAAAAGTTCCTACCTCATTAGTTAGTATCAGGCATGAAATGTAATAAAAGATAAGTTAGGAAAGTTAAGACTGTTAGTTACAATTGCTTTTAATCCTTCAAAGTATATGTTGAAGCTGAGATATGATATATTACATACAACTCTGATTTATTTATCATTATTAGTTTTTTTTGAACATCCACGTCATTCCATATGAATTCAACCAAATTTTTCATGATTTGTAACCCGACCGAGAGAGATTTGGATAAAACTTTGTGTAGGCATTAATTCTATCATGAAAAGATTCCATCAGTAATTTTTCTTTCCCAGACTTCATAGTTTGTGAGATATGGGGGGTCCAATTCTTGGGATTTTCTCAAATCGTACATTTCTGAGTCTGTATTTTGAGATTGATGTTTCATCTTCAAAAATTTGATTCTCTGGATCTAAAACATGAATCATCTTAAAAATATCACTGTAAGAATATAAAAAGATGCAGATTTTAATAAAAAGTATTTAAAAAAATTATTTGTAATATTTAGGTTAAAAAAAGTCACCCAAAGTTGAGAATTATGGGGTTTTTTTTTCCTAATTTTTATGACTTCAAGAAAAAGGCTGTACACAAAAAGGCAAATGAAATTTCCAATTTCTTTTTGTTTTAAATAAAAGTTTATACTTTGGGCTTTCTATCTATCAAATAAAAATGATGTCTTTCTCATGGCTTATGCAAAAATTTTGGGTACTTTCCAGTTAGTCGGATGCATGTGTTATTTTTACCCATGTACATATATATATATATATATATATATATATAAATACAGATGTATCTGTATAAGTACAGATAATCTTAGGATCATTTTTAGTGGGGATGAACTAAAAAATTAGCTCTAAGTGACTTATTTGTTGATAAATAGCTATTTTTATGAAGAATTATACGTAAAATTAGTGAACTTTTCTATGTAATTCTATATAATTAGCTGTAACTCTTTTAGATTTTCGTATATTGACTAGTTCTTAATTCATTACACTCAAGAGTGTCTAATATGCATCTGTCGGAAAAAGATTTGTGTTGCATGCATTTTTCTTTTTTTTAAAGCCGGGGCCGTTTTCGTAAAAAAATTATTAAAAAGTGACAAAAATTCTTCAAAATTTAATAAGGTTGCATAGATCTTATATATACTGCAATAGGTAGCATATACGACTGCAATAGATAGCATTTCTTACAAAATCTTCCAAAAAAGAGCTGTAAGATAGCCCAAACCATTAGGGAGCCTCCATCTAGTTGATATTTGGTTAATACTTTCCTTTTATTTCGAATTTCATATAGTATGAAAACGTTATATGGAACATCTATATTATACTCCGTTACTCTATATTATACTGGAACATCTATAGGTAGCATATACGGCTGCAATAGATAGCATTTCTTACAAAATCTTCCAAAAAAAAAAAAGAGCTGTAAGATAGCCCAAATCATTAGGGTGCCTCCATCTAGTTGATATTTGGTTAATACTTTCCTTTTATTTCGAATTTCATATAGTATGAAAACGTTATATGGAACATCTATATTATACTCCGTTGCTCTATATTATACTGGAACATCTATAGGTAGCATATACGGCTGCAATAGATAGCATTTCTTACAAAATCTTCCAAAAAAAAAAAAAAGAGCTGTAAGATAGCCCAAACCATTAGGGAGCCTCCATCTAGTTGATATTTGGTTAATACTTTCCTTTTATTTCGAATTTCATATAGTATGAAAACGTTATATGGAACATCTATATTATACTCCGTTATATTTCTTTTAGAAATTTTTGATCAATTCGTTTCTTACTTCAGGTATTTCTAGATGTCAAGCGCGAGCACCAACGTGGTTTTACATGTTTTATCATTTATAAGGCATTCACTTAAGCTTAAGTACCAAATGTACAGTAGGACAAGAATTTTAAAAGAAACTTTTGCGTTTTTAATGTACACCCGAAGAAAAAAACTTCTACTTATTTTGAAACAAATTTGTTCATGAAACCTGATGTAATTCAATCACTTCAAAGTTTGAAGTAATTTGCTCATGAAAAGGTTGAGGATTCCCGAACATTTTGTTCCTCTCTTTCTTGGCGAATTATCTGTATCTGTAATCTGAATTTCAATTTATTTTCTGTCAAACTTTAGCTTTCGACCATGCTTAAAACCAAACTTTCGGATCTTTTGAAAAGTTATCTCGGTCACCCTATTGATTTTGAAGCGTATGAAATAGTCAGATTTCATAGGATATTTGAAAATTACTATCTTTGATCTTTTTCTTTTATCAACAATTCTCTGAAGTGACATTTCGATCTTATCATAATGAAATTTAGACTTTCTTGAAGTATAGGAGTCTTTTATTTTTTCCCATCATCAAAATGTTTTTAGAATTAACTATTTGCACTTCGAATCTCTTTTAAAAACTTTTTTAAATGATATTTGAAACTATTCATCAATCACGATGCGCGGTTTTAAAATATTTACAAGATTTTATCATTTTTATCCAGATTAAATTTAATAATATACATATTTAAAAAATTATATATATATACATAGCACATAATAATGATAGATATATAAATATAACTGTTCTCAATAATTACTTTAATATTAATTAAAAGATCATATAATTTTAATAGACTTATTTTAGCATTTGCATTTAAAGCGCAAACATATTTCTTTGTTTTTATGTCGAAGGTATCGATTTGCGCTTCGCTGTATATCCTGTACAACATTCTTATTTAAACAATTACAGTACCGGTTTGCGGATAAATTCAATTACGAAATTATAACTTCTAATATCTGAAGATGTATTATCCGTTATAAAACTTCATTGGAAATTCGAAGTGTTTTATAAAATTTGTCGTTCGTAATTGAAAATTAGCATGCTTATCGTGATTTCAATAAGAAGACATAACTTTTTAAAATTGTCTAATTTTAACATATGAATAAAAATTACACATAAATCCAGTTTATAAACTATTAACATATATAATGTTTAATTTCGACACATTTTTATTACTAGCTTGGCCCTATGCGTTAACAGGTTGAAAGCAAAAATTTTTACGTGGCTATTTGTGGCTAATTGATTAGTATATATTCCTTCATTTATATGTTTATTGTATATTTTCATGTAGCTATGTTCAAAATATTGCATGGCCTGATAAAAGCATGCTTGCTATTCAAAGAAATAAATGCCCATGTTCTCTTTAATGCTATTAAGGACATGTATTTTAATAGACATCCTGCACTTATTTTTCTATACTTTTCAAACATATTCTCAACTAAATCAACATAGTTTTCAGATTTATGCTTTCCAAGCAAACTTTCAACTACTTTAACAAACTTATAAAATTCTCTTTTTTTCTTTTACTCTAATAAGCTTGATAAACTGTTAACTCTCAAAAACTTACTTCATATGTGATCCAATGTAAACGATAACATTAATTTTGTTTCGGAAAGATTTGGGAACAGATGTTTTAGATGCTTGAGTGGTGCAGTTTTCTTTTCCAACGTTTCCACAAATTGCTTCACCAGTCAAAATTTTATGTGGAAATATACCTTTTGAGAGTCTACAAGTGGCTCCCATTTAAGGTTATGCTACGCCACATGGAATGCAGTACGTTTAGCTCAATATTGTTTATGGTAATTTTCTTTAATATCCTTGCTATCCCACAGACAAAGATAGCATGGAAACTTAGTAAACCCTCCATGGAGATCCATCAAGCTGAATATCGTTTTGAAGTGTCCAATAACTTAACAGTCAAGTTCCTCATTTTAATTTTTTAGCAATGTCTTCACAGTGTTATACTCTTCTTTAAGCTGCACTAAATGAGAATTTTTGATCGGCAGAAATTGGTTACTGTTTTGGAGTAATACTGTTTTCATGCTATTTGATGAACATTCAATAGAGAGTCACTAACTAACTAATATGATGAAGAATTACATTACTCTCAAACAAGCCAGTTATGTCATGGCAATAGCAGATTTCCTCTTCTATGATGAATAAATGAAGAACTGTTATGTCACTTCTTCTGATTTGATAGTAGCAATTTGACATAAAACAAGTTCCGCTGCGTCAGTCCGTATTTTAGTAACTTAGCATTGAACTTTGTAAGAGCAAGGTGCCTGATCAAATCAATAAGGTGTTTTCGGTTGGAATTCTTTTGGTTCTTCGTTTGGTTTCTTTTCAGTGGTTTCATCTTCAGATCTGTAATTAGAGTCACCAAAATCATCCTCGGTGACTGATCTATAACAGTCATCACAATTTTCATTTCCTTGTGTGGTATTAGGAACAGGAAACAGAGTTCAGAAGAGGAAGGGATAATAACATGTTGGGATAAATCACTACAGGTGCTTTCTTCGTAGTCCGTAGTTTAAAAGGGTCCACGATGAGCCCCACCAGTGGCTGAGAGTTTCTGCCTCCAAAATTAGTAGACGACATGTGCTGGGTTCGAACCCAATCGCGACTGTCGGCCTAACCTTTCGGAGTTTTCCGTGGTTTTCTTGCGTAAATATGTGTTAGGTTTTTTAGAAAGACCTCCATGGGGGGCAACCCCACCCCCCTTTAGGACCTATATTCCAGTGTAGATAATTGACCGTCACGTAAACAAACCACCACGCAGAAGTAACAGTTTGTGGGCTTCCGTCAAATTCTTTGAACGACAAACTTGAAAGCGCTCTTTTCTCGTCATTGCCATCTTTTAAAATTTTTCTTAAGTATCGCACAAGTTACATGAGGTGCCCATGATTTGTCCTAGTCTCCAATAGGTAAAATTGGTGCGTTTCACACATCTTACCCGTTGAGTGCCGCGGTTACTGACACTGAACATTCTGGTTAAGCTGCATCACTCAGCGGTATCTGACAGTGTAAAATGTGATATAAAATTAAAAAATATATTGTCTTAATAAATTACTAAGAAAGTATAACCCTGTAATAAGTAAAAGATAAGAAAATTTTAAATAAGTTTTCAATAGTTACTTAAAACAAATATTTTTTTTAGTTTTATATCATATATTAGACCGTCAGTCAACGGTGACTGACGTGACCAACATGTCAAGTTCAATGTCAGTCAATGGTAACTGACTTAGTCTAAACGGTAAGTTTAGTGTGTCAGTCACCGGTGACTGTAGTGGTACTTACCGTTTTAGCTAATGATGAAATGGAGAATACATTCCTTTCGTTTTAATACATTCCTCACAAGTAAAAGCGAAGACATCTTCTGTATTCTTGCAACTTCTTGAACCCATATCTGAGTTCAATCAAAACTCAAACAGTTATAGAAAAAATTTCACTGACTGTGGGTCCCTTGAAAACTGAAAAGAATATTTTATTACAATTGAGCTTGGGAAACAAACGGCATTTTGTATTCAGATAAGAGTTTTGAACGATTGTATTATTATAAACAAAATTCTGTTTAAAAATATGATTTGAAAAGAATAAAAAAAATCTAAAAGTTGTCAGCTATGTTTGTAAATAGCGCTGTGACTGTCTCAAAAACGAAGTTTCAATTCATAACTTATTTTTGCACGTACTTGCTGCTCATTTAAACAACAACAAATAATTTCAAACAAGAAAGAGAAAGTTTTAAAAAATTTGCTACATAGTGATTGGAAAGCGGTAACTTGTAGGATACGTTTTGTAAGCATGGTAAGATGACGAATGGGGAAGGTTGATGGATTAACCATTTCTCATCACAGACACTAGTATTTCGCGTCAAACAAAGGAAGCACCAGGAAGCCAAGCAAGCGTATCCTTGGGATAATCATACGATTCACAAAGAGGAACATGAGCATTATTGGGACAGACATTCGAATTCCAACTTTGAGGAAAGTTATTGCATTATTTCGTTTTCAGCGTACATCACTAAAATGTTTGACATTCACAAATCATGGGTAGGTCTTTCAAATGTAAGTTTTATAACTTTTTCTCTAAAATTTTTTCATGTGTGCAACTTGAGCCCTATAAAAGTGAAATAAATCCATTGCTTTTGTAAAAGTCTTAATAATTGGTTAAAAAACATAATTTTTATCGTTTTAACCCATGAATTGGGAAAACTATCGAAAAGTAACCTTTTTCGATAACCCCGTTATTTGCAAAATTTTTTTAAACTTGGAAATTGAAAATATTTCCTGTATCACACAAGATTTGGATAAACCTCTCATGCAAAAATCAGTTCAAAAATCCATTTAAAGTGACAAGACAAAATTGTAAAAACTTGATTTCATCATTTTTCCCAGACTTCCTTTTCGTGATCTACTTCTGAAAAGATAGTATTCAAATATTTATTCTGTATAGTTCTAAAAAACTTTTCACGTAACGGCAGAAACAAAAACAAGATGGCACAAGTAAGAAACTAAAAAAAGAAAAATTAATTTGTTTAATTATAAATCTGTTCAATTCAAAATATGCATAACTGCTAACCACCCTATCTATTTACTGATTATGAGACATATCATGAAATTTATTTTATACAGTTATTTAATAATGTGATTTATTTATTTGCAATGATACGTTGGCATATTTCCCAAAGAAAAAACGTCTTTTTGAAAAGTTTAGAGGGTTTTTATTTGAACTAATAACTGAAAATTTGGCACAGATGAGTATAGTCAGGGAACATTTATTTTAGAAATTCCAATCGATTTACAGAGGAATAAAAGCGGGAATAGAAATCAATAGAAGAATATCATAACTTTAATAAGATTATTTCATCCGTCTGTTTAGAAATAAATTTTCCAGATTTCAAAAGCCTTTTAACCTCTCAAAGAGCCCTATTTATATGATAATGCATTCTTTAAAGTAGATTTTCTAAAGTAAAAAGCTATAGCTTGCTTTGAAAAAACGAGTTTCAGAATTTTATTATATCATTTCATATTAGCTAACAACTCCGTCTCTGAGTACAGCATTTTCCTTTTAGTACTTTCTTAAATTTTAATTTACTCTCCTTTCCTTACTACTCTTCCTTTCATACAAAAAAATTTCATTAATGTAATCCCGGAATGATAAATGAATTTTAGATATTTGTTTTGTTATATGTTTATTCGTTTTTTGATAAAGAAATTCTTAAATTATGTTTAAGATACAATTACAAGTATTTTGTGTATCTTCCGCTGAAATAAAGCTATTTGCAAAAATTTCCAAGTTATAGTAGCATTTGTCGCCTAGTAAAGTATTCAGAGACAGAAAACATGCCTTTTTATTAATACCTGTAATTTGTGGACATACACATTTCCCGCCGAATTTTAAGTTGTCGGGAACTTTTCGTATCCCTCGTTCTTCCTTTAAAATATAAGCATAATTATATAATAAAATGACACCTTGTATTAATATATTATTTTTAATTGCTTAAAAAGGGTTATTTTGTTGACGTGTTTCACACATTTTCAAAACAAATTAAAAAGGATATTCCAAAGTTGTACGGTCTAAGATACATTGAACGGAAATGTCAGCATTCAGTTTTCCATGTGCTGCACGTTTTTTTAATTTTACCAAGATTTTAATTTCAATTTTGTGAAATCCTTGGGCCACTCTTGCCACAGTGCCGGTACATTTATTTTGATTTTATAGTTTGATTTGCATTAAACTGTAACGCCATTATTCATGTTTTTCATGTGACGCACGTTATTTTTTATTTTACTTTGACTTTAAATTTCATTTTTTTCAACCATTGAGCAACTTGTACTACAATTTTGGTAGGTTGGATAATTTTAAATCGTTACACATGGAATTTTTATTGTAAGAATCTCTAATGTTTCTCTTATTATGGATGAATAATATTGTTTGGAGGGGAAAATATTTTACTCTCATTGAAGTTTATAATGATAATCAAAAGAAAGAAGGAGCATGTAGCTGATATTAAATATAATAGAAAAACAACATCCATGGCAAAATTACATCAAAAAGGAAATATTGTTATAAAAAATTATTAGTATTGCAGCTCATTCATCAAGCGTAAATCAGTTTTTCTTGTCAAAATATTCCAAAATGCCAACATCATTACTCTTCAGACAAGTCTTGTTGCGACTTCTGTTTCTTTCCGAAATTGAAAGTGCCATTGAAATTATCTCGCTTTGTGATTTGAACACCGTTCCAAAAGTTGTCTTCCAGAAGAGTTTTGAGCAGTGGAAAGAATGCTGGGCTAGGTGCGTCGAAGCGAAGAGGACCTGCAATTCGATTAATTATGTTAACATTCCTCTCACAGTGTGTCACACCAAGTAAAAAGTGAGGTATTACTGAATGTTTAAGCGCTCCGCCGATACACTCGACAATAATAGTTGTACAGTCGTGAAAAAAAAAGTAAACTCTCCCTACTAACTCCTCAACAAACTTTTGTAAAAATGTACTGGTACAGAAAGATTGTAAATAAAGTCTACTTTTAAATTATGTATATAAAATTTGCTTAGGGGGTCATCTAGTTACTGAAACGAACCCAAACTTCATATTTTTCAATGTCAATACTCAATTATAACAAGATACTTAAAATTTTCTGTTTAATTATGCTAGAGACCGAATTTCAAATCATTTAAATGATAAGTGTTTGAATTATAAACCCTCAAACTTTGATGCTTTTAGTGTTAAATGACATTTTCATATTTTTAGTAATATATTCTACTAGACTTATAATGAGTTTTTTTTTATTTGTTTCATACTATTTTTTTATGTAGCATTAACACTAAAATACTCGAACATAAATACATTGAATTTTCAATTTTTACAATTTTATAATATGAATTATAAAATAATTATTCAAAAAAATATGAACTGCACCCTACAATATCTGTATGTACTTAGATTTAAAAGTCCTGCTTTATAAAAATTCAAAATTTAATTTTTTTTTCTTTCAAGTAGTTTTTAAATTATGAATAAAAACTGAAAAATGATGGTCTACGATAGAAGTGACTAGCTATTTTGAAATTTCCTACGCTATCCTGTAATCTATCAGTCTTCAGTGACTGCTTGGGTGGCACCTAAGATGATTTGATCAAGAAAAAGGCTCCCTCAATCAACAATGAAGTACTGAACTTCAATTTGGATACATCCCCTAAAATATGCTCGTTTTAAAATAAATAATTTCTAATTGCATAAAAATTTGTTTTTATGTTAATTGAAAGCTGTAGAGTTCATTTATGGTGTCAAAATGGGGTATTGATGTTGAAAAAAACAAATTTAGGGTTTGTTTTAATATGTAGATGGCTTCCTAAGCAAAGTTTATATACGTGATTAAAAAGTAGACATTATTTACAATCACTTGGTACTTGTAACTTTCTTCTACGGTAATTTTAGACTGAGTTAGTGGGAAGTGTTTACTTTTATTCACGACTGTACTTGGATTTATGTTCAAACTTAAATTTTGAGCTCAAAATCTGCATCATTGTGAGTAATTAAGTAGCGGAAAATTGAAATGTGTTCGAGGGGCGGGGAGGGTAACATTTCAACTCCTGAACACATTTCAGTTTTCGCTTCTTAACCCCTCCCATCGATTTAGAATTTGAGCTCAAAATTTAAATCTAAGCATTTACAAGCATTTAATTAGATACAAAAAATAACGGTTAAAAATAGTTGTTGGTTACTCTAAATTTTAAGGCGTTCTCTAACGGTATTTTTTGAAATCAATCTTTAAAATTTATTTTTAAGGAAATGTTGACATAAAGAATAATTTTAGCGAAAACGCCAAACGAATCGAACAATTTTTCCGTTTTTTATAATCATTTGAAATTTGAACCTGCCCACCCCCACTGAACACATTTCAGTTTGCGCTACTTAACCAGCCCCAACGATTCGGATTTTCATCTCAAAATTTAAGTTTATGTCTAAGCTTTATGACTAAGCTTCTAAAAAAAATTTATGAGATGCAAAAAATAACGGTAAAAAATAGCTGTAAGTTACTCCAAAGTCTAGAGCGCCCTCTATCGGCATTTTTTGAATTTGATCTTTATAATTTATTTTCATGACAATACTGACATAAAGAATAATTTTAGCGAAAATCGCAAATCAATTGACCAATTTTTCCGTTCTTTATAATCATTTGAAATTTGAACCTCCCCCACAGTTCGGTTTGCGCTACTTAACCACTCCCAACGATTTAGATTTTGAGCTCAAAATTTAAGTTTATGTCTAAGCTTCTAAAAAAATTAATGAGATGAAAAATATAACGGTAAAAATAGTTGTTCGTTACTCCAAAGTCTAAAGCGCCCTCTATCGGCACTTTTTGAAATTTATCTTTACAATTTATTTTCAAGACAATAATGACATAAAGAATAGTTTTAGTGAAAACCGCAAACGAATTGACCAATTTTTCTGTTTTTATAATCATTAGAATTTTTGAACCCTAAACTTTAATGGCACCTATCTCCTTCGGAAGACGTTTGGAACCCTTAGTTTCCTATTTAATATTGTTTGTCTTGATGTGTACTATCACCCCTTAAAATTTGTTCCATGAATTTAGAAACACCCTGTATATATATCTTCAATCATTCAGGCTGCATTACGTTTTGAAAGAAATCTAGAGGTAGCAAGTCTTATTTATTTTTCATTTATCTTAACATCGGAAAAATGAAGCCATTTTCCGATTTATATTTCATTTTAAATATTTCTTTTCTGCCTGAAAATTAAGATTGTATAATATTTTTCATCTTAAAAAAATAGCTGTAATAAACAGCCGGTGCTTACACAATACAGAATGCTATAAATTGCGACACCTACCCAATATACTCCAAATGAGTTCCAAATAGTATTGAGATAAAAAGGGACTAATAATTGGCAAATTTAGAGAAATACAATACTGTCAGAATTTTAAAATACAATTAAGAAAACAAGTTAAATTGTTTGAAAAACGAAGAAAATTGCTTAAGTATTTGCAATGTAATTCACTATTAATTAATTAATTATTGAGATTAAACGGATATGGTTCAAAAATTATATTTAAATTATTCTATTATAACTTGTCTCATTTCTTTGACGATTTTTTCTTGAAAGCATATTAAATTTGTTTAAAACGAGATTAAATACTTTATCCGATTTGCTCAAAGAGCTGTACAATTTTTCCTACTGTTGCTTAGAATATGTTTCCAAATGGTTACACAATCGGAATTGCCATTTTGGAGTTGTAGTGCTTAAACACAGACAAATTCAAACCATGATTGCAATTTTTTTCTTTGACTATGTTTCCGGAAAATAATTTAAAAACTGGCTATGTTGTCGATTAGAAAATGGTCATTCTTATATTTATAACCACTGCAAAAATATAATTCTGTATTAGAAATTTTTACGTGTTTTGAAAATCGTCAGGAAATGTCTTAATATTAACTTTATATTATTTCAAGATAAAAAAAAAGACTTTCGATAAGCTCTTAAATTTCTTACAAAGTTATTAATAGCAACGCATTACATTAATTTGGGTTACATATTTGAAGACATTCTTAGAACAATTTAAAAATGAACATTGTATATCCGATGTACTAATAGAAGTATAATATTATACAATTTATCATTATTTGCATTTTTTTGCAATGAAATATCCTTAAAGGACATGTTATTATTCTATAATTATATTACCTCACCATGTTATTTATTGCATATATTTTATGAAATGGGCTATGACATGATAGTCTCTCCACATTATATTTAATATCTCTCTTTCAAGCTTGTTCAAACATAATGTAAAGCAATAAATACGTCATTAATGTCAATTTCAAAATATTATTAAATCAGAACAAAAATTACTTATTTCTAATGAAATGAATATCCCACATTAATGCGATATCAAAATTGAAACATCCGGAAATTTTACCCAACTTTAATAAAAACATTTTAACATCAAAATTTTTATTTAAAACAGTTTTACTTATTTGTATAATCGAGGTTCCTGTAATTAAGTAATTTTACTAATAAAAAAAAAACATTTGTATGTTTAATTTTTTATTTATGTGTAATTCACATGCACTTTCTTTCACTCTTCTGTACACAATTTAGAACTAAAGTTTTATCGTCATTTTGCACATGCTTTATATTTTCTCTGAAGAAAAATCTGCTTAAATGGTCCCAAAAATTGTAAAAGTGAGTTGGTTCACTTATTTACTTTTAATTTTTGATCTGAAAGTGTGAAAGTATTATAATGACTTGACCACAGTTAGGAGAAAAGTAGTTTTCTGGTTGACCAATTTAGGTCTGCGTCGAGATGACGGGATTAATTAATTAAATGTTAATTTTTTAACTTAATGAAAGTATTTAATAATCTTTAATACAGCTTTAGTAATCTTAGTTACATGAATTGGTTCAACTGGAATTTAGTAAGTATGTAGAAAGTATGATACATATATTTTTTCATATTATGAGTAAAAAGTACTTGTGTTCGAAACTCTTGTTCCTTTTATCACTTGTCACTTCAGTATAGGAGAAGATCGAATAGCCGTGAACACTTGAATAAATTGCAAATAAAAAACAAATTAATGAAAATTATGTCTTTATTTTATACTTAGAATAAAATTACGAACTTCTTTAATGATTTTTATTAAACATTGCCAATAACATGGGATTATTTAACGAAATGTACTGAAAATAATTTGGCCTTATGTTTTTGACGTCACAAGAAACGGCGGGTAGCCGCGGACATAATAACCAATGGTGTTCCAACAGTATTTTGGCCTTACAAGTATCACAATTATAATAAAAATCGAATGCATCAATGTAAACATAATCTTCATGGGCCCAGTCTTTGTTTTCCTGGCACTGAATTCAGTCTTGTTCAAATGTTTCTCCGCATATGTCGCATCTTGCCTTGTTTTTCTGACGAATTAATTGACGAAAACAAAACACCCACTCACGAGACTAACTTACTAGCCTTCTACATAGCAATCAAACCATATTTGTTTCGGCTCTAGAAGGCATTCTTTACAATAACTCTTTATTGGCGCAATAATCTGAATTTTTTTAGAAATTGAAGTGTCCGTGATTTCCCGCTGCCCAGAGCTACCCGACCCGTAAAGCATGGTGACGTACATGCAACGTCGTTGTGAAGTCACATTGTGACTTTGTGACCATCGATTGACGATGTGACGTCACGTCACGTCCATGTGAAGTCACAGTGATTAAATGTGAAGTCGTTATAGCCGTTTTAGAGCTCTTTTGTGACGTTTCACAAAGTGGTCACAATGTGACAAATTTGTGAATAATGTGTCAGTTGTGACTAATTTGACATTAACATTGTGACGAAACTGTGACAAAAGCGACGATAGTTAAATTGCTGGAAACATGTTTTTTTAAAGTAACTAACATGTTTTGAAGGATATTTATAAATTTCTAAAGATTTTTAAGAAAGTCACATCTCAGTCACAATGTGACGTCACTGAGTGGTGGCATTTTGGTCTCTGATGTGATGTGACCAAAGTGACTCACAGTGACGTCACTGTGACATGCATGCTATTAGGGACCCTTAACATTCTTCGAAACAGATGTAAATTTTCCAAGGGGTCAAAAAAGTCCGAACCAGGACTTGAACCAGGGATGTATTGGCAGAAGTCGCCAAGCTCTTCCAACTGAGCCATCCCGAACGAATTCTGGAGGACTTTTTCGCCCAAATGACCTCAAAGATCCCAGAATCTGCTCTGATACTATGATCAGCTCAACAGAATAAATCGAAGTTAAATATTTGGAACTGCAGAAAATCACTGCATACGAAATTAGATTAATTTTAAACACGATTATTCAAATCGGTAAATTAATTATAACAGATGTAAATTTTCCAAGGGGTGAAAAAAGTCCGAGCCAGGACTCGAACCAGGGATGTATAGGTTGAAGCCGCCAATGCTCTTCCAACTGAGCCATCCCGGACACATTCTGAAGGCTTTCGAAAGCCTAGAAAAATTATGGGAATGAATGAACTTAAAAGATAAGAGCATCCTCTATGTACATACATTTCATATTTCTTTGCAAAACAAAGACTGCGCGTTATATGGTGAATGTACATAAAAATAGGAAAATACAGCCTCAAATCGTAGGTGCGCGTTATACGCCGAATTTTATAGTATCTTCAACAGGTAAAATTTCAAATCAGATTTCAAACTTTTTTTTTTAACATCATGTATGTGTATTTAATGTCGCAATATCTCATCACTGAAATGGAATTTTTATAAATTTGTTACAGAAATTTGAATTTTTTAATGCTGCATATTTTTTAATTTACCCATAAGAAAATATTAATAATGCATAATTAACGTTTAAGTACACATAATGTAATTATTGTTCTTAAATAAATTATCAGCTCTTATGGGAGTCGGCAGTTTTATGTTGCAGAAAATACTTTTACCGCTGGACATTTTCCAACTAGTTCAATTTCTTGCGTTCCAAACACTTATGAAAAAAATCTTGTCAGCACAACTTTGAGATAGTAAAAGAAAAAAAATATCTATTAAATAGAAAGAAGCGTTCCATGTCATTTAACTTCAAGATTATTCTTATTTTTTAAATTAAATAAAAAAAAATTAAAATATGAGGTTAATTATTATATTTTAAGCAGTGAAAAAAAAAATCAAAAACTAAGTAAAGGGAAGAAACATCGTTTATTTCGTATGAAAAGTTAATTGCTGTCAGTTTTCATTATTCAGTATTACTACGTATTAAAATTTTCTGATTCTTGATTACTTTACGAAGAAATAATTTACAAACGAAAATTTTCTATTATTGAGATGTGAGTAGAGGATGGTCACACGCGAATATTTTTAACACTTTACAACGAAGTTGAAAAGTGTTTATGCTTTCGGTTTGTCTGTACGTCTGGCCACGCTCTAACTCTCGTAAATATACTTGGATTGCCAAGAAATTTTTGAATGTTACTGACGTTTACCCTAACACGAATCCTATTGGAAATGAAGCTTTTTACCATGATTAGTTTATTGACAGGGACAGTCAAAAGTTTTCCATTACATTCCGGCCTAAGGGGGGAAATCGTTTTAAATGAATTTTAAAGATGTTACACCATGTAAAACACATTTAAATACATATGCATCTACGAAGTGCACTAAAATATGCATTCTGTAAAATATACAGTGAAAAGAATAGTGATTATTCATTTAGAGAGCCACACAAAAGAATTCCATTACATAATAATTAAGGGGAAATTGTTTGCTACATATTTTAATTATGTTAAATTATTTCGTGTATAATTAAATTTATATACCTCGCTAAGGCTTAAAATGAGTTATTTCACGCTTAATATGAAGTGCATAGCATTTACAGGGACACACAAAAGATTTCAAATAGTAGAACTACTGTATATTATGGATGAGACTGTTGAATGGATGAAATGCGTTTTAATTATGATATGCGATTTTAAATTTCACTAAATGTATGCTCATTATATAGTGCGTATTAATGTTAATAGCTACGCAATTTTGATGTTAATGATGTAAATCAGGGTTTACACTAAAGAGCTCGGAAAAGTTACTGAGTATGAGCATAAATTAGTTAAAAGTGGTTTTAAAATAAATTATGCATTTTTACATTGAACTGCATTCAGTTTACTAAGAAATGTTGCAGAATATAGATATATTGATATACAGGGTCAGGAAAAGAACTGGATACAGGATCGCTTATGGATGATAATTTCTTGAAATGTGATTTAAGTAACTAAAAGAATATTTTTATTTGAACTAAATTTTATCAAAATACTTTCGTGTAATAAAGGTATTAGGTAAACTACAGGGCTGAACATTCAAGTATGTTTCCATCTATTAGTATAAATAGCTTAAAGAAAAATTTCAACAGTTATGCGTTTTCTTCCTAAACTAAATTTCCCCATTATATAATATATATAAACTGACATATCAAACACCGGGCTGTTCAAAAGTATTGGAATAACTATTTGGCTTTAGACAGTAACACCTAATTTCTTTCGATAAAGAAGTTTTATTAAAGATTTCAGGTTGGAAAGGTTCAAGTTGGAAAGGTTGTTTTGTTTTTCAAGTGTTGGAAAGGAATTCATAATCACTGTGTAACGGATGATTTTCTTACTTGTTTAATTCTGTTTTGCATTACTTATACAAAACTTTTTATTCATTAGCTTTGACAAAATTTGGAGCTAATGTGAGCCTTTTTGTAAAATAAGTGATGTAAAATGACTATAAAAGTAGTCGCCTGTGGCAGTCTTGTTTCTAGAGTAACAATAAAATATAATCCATCATTCAAGCTACTGTTACATTACATTGTTTAATTAACTACCGTATACTTCCATGTAATTGCCGATCCATTTATAAGCCGAGTGTACGACTTTTGAGTGCAAAATTTTCCAAAATCGGAAATCCGTATATAAACCGATATTAAATAAAGACGATGAAAAATCTGAGGAAACAAAACTTTGCATTTTTCTTTGTTTTTGTTGTTGTTTTGAAGCTAATGCGCCCAATTCAGAAGCCATAAGCCACTGGCTTTTTGCTCTTGCAAATCATACCAACTGGCAAACATGGCAACGAGATTATCTGCAAGTTCCGGTAACAGTTCGCGAAAAAAATGGAGCATCCCGTGCTCAAAAACGGTTGATACACAACAGGTATGACAGCAAATGACGGGCTTGAAAGAACCCAACACCTGCCAGATCACACAGCTGAGGAAAGATGGTGATAGAACCAGAGATACTAAGTTTCTGATAGAATTTATGGCGCTCTGATGCGTAACGCCTGCAGCTTAGTAGATAGTGTTCGCAAGTCTCTGAAATCGAACACACAGGCTATAAAAGAGACTGGAAAAAATTTAATCTGTGGAGCAAAGCTCGAGTAGGAAGATATTTTGTCCGGAGCTGAGATAGAAGCACTCCTCCCTTCCTGGGGAGACGCATCCTCCTACGCTGTTAAAAATCTGCTGCATTTTATTGCTACATATTCCGTCGCTTGTGTATAATATCTCTAGTCTGACCAATGAGAATTATCCATAATACAGTCAAGAAACCATATTTTATAGAAGAGGCGGAGGGCGTAGCAACAAAATGCAGCAGATTTTTAACAGTGTATGTTCCCAACTTCGTTTTGTGAAATGAGGAAAATCAGAGGCATACTTTGCAACAGGCCAAGCATTTTTCTCTGGCACGGCTAATAGAAGAAAATTCGCTCTCCGAAATTATTTATATATCCTAGAGGTTTTAGTAGGTACATGATGGCTTTACTACCGTTCTTTAACAGAGGAAAATGTTTTTCTAGATGAGTCATTAATGATTTTTCCGTTCGCAATGGACTGAATGGATGCCATGTAATGATACTCCTGTGACAAATAGTAGTCATTTATATTAAGAACAAATTGTGATATCTTTGCTATCTCTGAAAGGCGGAAGGAATCTTCTCTTTATTCATCACATGAAATAATCATTCGACTTTTTTTGTGTTGCTAATGCGATCAATGTGTAACGGTAGGTTGGTCGTGGTGGAGATTAAATGTAGACATACTCAGTAATTTAGGATAAAATAACAAAGTTTATTAAAGTGATAATGGCTGAAGGGAAGTGGAGCCAGTCTTAAATTTACACAACTGAAAACACTATGAACAGCTAAATCATACTCACAGGCTTCGGCCTAGCTCAATCGGGGCACCTACTAACACTTCTCACTATCTTCTGGCTGAGCTGCTAAACAAAGCTTAGTTAAACAGCCCGTGGCTGTGGGTAATTCTTTATTTCACCAAATAATCAAAAATGGAACTATTGTAAATTTTCTTACCACGGCCGAAGCTCAAAACAACTATCCAAACTCCTTTCCACTTCGCTGGAGGCCGTCGCTACTTCCTATTCGCTAGCACTTCGCTGAACAATAATTCACTTCGCTTGTCTAATACTAGAGATCCTCACTCGCTGGCTGCCGGCTAATGCCAGAGACACATCAGAGACACTCAAACCCAAGCTTTTATATGCTGCAAACTGAGATACTTCACATTAACATATTACTAATAACCGCAAGCTAACTGTAAAATCCGAAAGAGCACACACACTCTAGAAAGTTAAAGTAAAAGAGAGGATAGATGTCGCTTTTACGCTTACACTTGTTAAATTATTGACGTCACGACCTCAGAAATACTAGAGTGCCTTTATGCAAAGGTCACTCCCTCACAACCCCCCCTCGGATTTTACAGAGAAAAAGGGCTGGGCCAAATGCATGCCCAGAACTTTTTCTTGTTATAAATTTCGAGCCGTAATAAACACAGTGATGGGTGAAATTTAGCGCCAAAACATAACTTTTAAAATATTAACTTTAACCCATCACAACCAAAAAACCTCAGTTTGCCTCAAAAATTCACATATTCAATCCAATCATTCTTCTATCTTACAAATAGCCTCCGTAAAACTTCCAAAAACTCGTAAAACTTTCAAAACTAATTACTTCTTTTTTCAAAACAGCCCACTCCACTGGGAGTGCTAAAATTTCTCAAAATACTAAACTTCCGAAATTTTCCTCAATATTGCAATACAACTATAACATTACCAAAAATTATCTCTCCATAACTTTCCTAATACTAAAATTCGCACCAAGTCCAAAAAACCCAATGCGCAAAAATTTTCCTCATCCAAATACCGAACTCATCTAAAATTAAATTTTACTTCATACTCAAAATAACTCTGCTATTACGTAATACCTACATACCCATTAGCCAATAAACTAACTCCCAAAATTCTTCAGAACTTAACTCCACTTTAACAATAATTGGGGAACATACGTACAGCGTCATATCGCTGTGCTTATGCAACAATCAAATTAAATATCAAAAATTTACAAAATGACGTCATCATGCTCTTCATCTGTATTAACTAAAAGAAAAATAGCAGAATCAATACATAACACAGGTAAACTTCCCTGCAAGAAAATCACATTAACATTCAATACAATTTCAAATTCAAACGCAGCTTAAAAATTCGCAACTTGCGGAAACCATTCCTAACTAAAGTACAAACGCAACACATAAAACACGAACGATAAGAAGAAAGTTAATTCATTAAATGTTAGCATAAGAGATAGAAACGCGTGTCAAGGACTTCTTGACCGCAAAACACGTGCGCGTCTGAACCGCGGCGCGTGTACAAAATAACCTAAATTACTATCTGTATTTTCTGAAAATTTAAACATACATTAACATAAATTTTATAACACATGAACAATATAACAATATAGTAACATTTTTAACAAATAACACAATTTAACAATAGATCCAGAATTTTAAAAAGCAGTTAAGACCAAAATCTCAAACATACATAAAACTAACAATTTTGCAAACAAATTTTGAACACAATTAAGCACCAATCGTGAGTCCGTCAAAAAATTCCAAAAATGGCCAAAAAGTACCAAACAGTCTTTCTGCTTTCTATTCTTTCACATTGCTACCACATATATGCACTCTAATAGAAATTTAATAAAGAACATTATCACCCAATCATAGAGATGATTCGCTGCTGGCTGGCTTCATACTACAGGATGGTTTTCTCCTCTTGTCCCAGAAACCTTGTACGAAGGATCTTTCGTCATCAGAACTGTACGGTGACGCCACTGTTGACTGTCGTGCCTGCAGCCTGGTTCGGAATGGATGCCGTGGGATACTTGTAGGTTCCGCTCGACGACTCTGCTCTGGCCGGTTCGCTGGGGTCACTCCATGGCGAGATTCACACTGTTGATGCCGGTAATCTGAGAGTTGTCTCCTCTTTCTAGACGCACCCGAAGTTACTGAGGATCCTAGGCCACGTTTCTTTCCAGACCTACGTTGTTTCTTATTGGGCAAAAATTCCGACTTTAAAGTCCTTTTAACAGTTTGGCGAGTGTCCATCTGAAATCTTTTCCGGGGATTAAGTACCGAAGATGGTGAACTATTAGATAATTTATGTTTGCGAGGTTGCTGTCTCATAAGTAAAGGAACTGGACAGTTTATAATTTTTTGCCTTTTATGGCACACAGAGTCCGATGTATTTGACACAGTTCTCTTATTTTTATTATCATACTTTGCTCTCGGATTGCTAGGCTTTCGACTTTCAAGAACAGTTTTTGGAGCTGTTTGACCAAATTTTCTTCTTGAATATTGATGAAAAGAATTAGATGAAGAAGTGCTGGACTCGGGACACTCATTGGATCGGGAATTTCGCGAAACACCACTCGACACATGAGAACCTTCACTACCATTTTCTCTAAACTTATAAACTCTAACCTGATCCAAATTAACCGTCATTCTTTCACCATTGACATCAACAACCAAATTATTATTTCGAACTTCTAAAACCTCGAACGGACCTACAAACTTCGGACCAAACTTAGCTACTCTATTTTGACGACTTGAACTTAACCAATGCTTTTCTACTAACACAAAATCTCCAACTTTCACTTCTAACTCCCTTCTACGCATATTATAATACTGAGCCTGCTTTTCTTGCGCTTTTCCCATCTGAACTTGAGCTTCCTTAACCAACCTTTCAATATCCTGGCACATGTACTGACTTTCCGCATCCGACACCATAACTAACCTTTGGAATGGATTAATGACTTTTCTACCCAAAAACAATTCAGCAGGTGTTTTCCCCGTCGACTCGTGAACTGCTGTACGAAGTGCGTACGCAAATTGCTGCAGAAACTGGTCCCAATTTGCATGATGAGAACCAACATAAGAAGAAATCATTTGAATTAATGTACGATTTACACGTTCAGCCATATTAGACTGAGGTCGATACGGAACAGTAAAAGAATGATCGATCTCCAGCTTCTCACACAGGGCCTTAAATATATCAGAAATAAAACAAGGGCCATGATCGCTCACTGCTCTAATTGGTGCACCATATTTAGAAATATAATTATCGAAAAATGCATCGGCAACTGCAGGTGCAGAAGCCTTCCTGAGGGGGACTAACTCTACCCATTTACTAAAATAATCAACTATAACTAGCACAAATCTATATCTTTTAGGATTAGACAATGGATAAGGACCGATTAAATCTACACCTACACATTCATTAGGAAAATTTACTTTAATAGGAATTAATTTGCCAGCTGGACTTACATTTTTATAATTATAACGTTGGCATGTGCTACAGCTGGAGACATAAGCGCGCACTGCTTCCCGCATTTTAGGGAAGTAGCAGGATTCACAAATTCGAGCATAAGTTTTCCTGATTCCTAAGTGACCTGCTAATGGATTATCATGAAATTCTTTCAAGATGGCCTTACGAAGACTAGCCGGAATAAAAACTCTTAATTCTCCACGTGAATTTACAATTTTAGAATAGAAAAGAAGACCATCGATAAGCTTAAAAGATTGGGACCATTTCTCAAACATAGGCACATCTGCGCTCGGGACATCATCAGGATTTTCCAAGTAACGATACAAACTACCAAACTCTTCATCTTGCTTCTGTTCCCTTATCAACTGCTCTCGCGACCTTAACACCAATGAAGACAATGCACAACGCTTAACTTCCTCCGTGACCTCTAAACCACCATGCGGGTTTCGTGACAGAGCGTCCGCTACCGCATTCTCCTTGCCAGCCCTATGTTCTGTAACCACATTATACTCTGCCAACTTCAAACACCATCTGACCATACGAGACGACAAACCCTTTCCATTAGTTAACTTTGTCAAAGCTGAATGATCCGTAATGACTTTAACCGGTATATTAGTGAAAAAACAACGAAATTTATTCAAAGCCCAAATTACTGCAAGACACTCCCTTTCCGTAATCGAATAGTTCCTTTCGGCTGCATTTAAAATTCTCGACGCAAAAGCTATAGGTCGACCTTTTTGTGCTAACATCGCTCCAACCCCCACTGCACTCGCATCGCAATACACTTCAAACTGAGATGAATAATCGGGGTGAGCCAAAACAGGAGGGGAAACTACTGCCTCTTTTAATAATTCAAACGATCTCTGAGCCGCTGATGACCATACAAACTTCACCCTTTTCCTTTTTAAATTATACAACGGTTCACATAACTCCGAAAAACGTGAAATGAACTTGGCAAACCAAGCCACCATCCCTAAAAATGTCGCCACTTCCTTACTATTTTTGGGGGGACTCATTGACGTAATTGCCTCAATTTTCTCATTATCTATATTAATACCAGCACGCGTGATTTTAACTCCTAAATACTTTATCTCTTTTCTCAAAAATTTACATTTTTCTAACTTAACTGTTAACCCAGCATCTCTTAACAACGTAAATACTTCCCTCAACAATCTTAAATGCTCTTCAAAAGTAGCTGCCATTATAATTATGTCGTCCAGGTAGACCAAGACACCCTTACCAAGCAAAGGTTTAAGGATATTATTCATGGCCTTCTGGAACGTTGCCGGCGCTCCCGATAAACCAAAACTCATTCTCTTAAAAGCAAAACAACCGTCCCGAGTAATAAAAGCAGTCTTAGGTATGTCCTCCGGCTTCATTGCAATCTGAAAATAACCCGACGTAAGATCTAACGTTGACATATAATTCGTACTCGTTATATTAGCCAAAATGTCGTCAATTACTGGAATAGGATACTGAGGGTATTGCGTTATCGCATTCAACTTTCTATAATCTACTGCAAACCTATATGCCTCTGGATTATCTAAACTTTTCCCATTATTTTTACGACATAACACTACTGGCGATGCAAAAGGAGACTCAATTGGCATTATAATATCGTCCGCTAGCATTTTTTTGAATATGATAATCAATTATACCTTGTTTAACTTTATCATAACGATATGGTTTACTAGCAACAGGTGCTTTCAAACCAGTATCAATCTCATGCCACGCAACATGCGTTAAACCCGGTTTATCAGAAAAAACCTCTCCAAATTCATTCAAAAACTTATTAAATTCCTCCTTCTCGATTTCACTTAACCCCGACTCCTCCAAATTAACTGACACTGAAGCTGGCTCTTTCTTACTCACATTCTCATCATTATTCACTATTAACGACTTTTTAAAGAAATCCAAACTAATTCCTCTATCCTTCATATAATCCACTCCAACTATACAATGCACTGTTAATCCATCTAACACACAAAACTCCCAACATGTCTTAACCGAACGAATTTCAACTTCCAATTCTACTGAACCTTTATTATCGCAAGCTACTCCCTGTGCCGACTGAACCACCAGACTTAACCTCTTCAACTTCTTATACGAAAAATATTTCCGATAACAATCAAAAGAAATGAACGACTTATCTGCCCCTGTATCGAAGACACTTTTAACGACAATACCATTTAACACAATTAACACTTCAGGTAACTCAACCGGATTAATAGTAATTTTATTCAAACTCACCGAAGACATTTCCGACCTCTGAACACATTTCTTTTGCATTGACCTATTTTCAACATTCTCATCCGAAGTCAATCTCCTTACTTGCGAAGAAACATTCCTGTCCCGTCCTCCCCCACTACGATTATAACCACTATTCTGTCTATTTCCATACATACTTCTCTCACCACTTCTAAAATTATTAGCACCATCACAATTCCTATTACCATTATTCGTATTCGACATATTACGACCAAATCCATCATTTCTATTACGCAAATTACTATCCGGAAATCGCTGCCCCCCTCTCACAAAATTACGTTCCCCCTCATTTCTCAAATTACTATCTGTGACCGGTCTCTGACGAGGGTTACGCAAATCCCGTTGATCCGAGCTATGCCGAGTCTCATACTTCGATAATATCTGATGCATTTCTGCAAAATTCTTCGGTGCTCTAACTTCAATAAAGTCCTGTATATTTGGATTAAAAAGAGGAAAAACAATGTCCAACAATTCCTCAAATGTGATATCTAAATCTAATTTATTTTTTAGTTCCAGCTTACGAAGATAAAATTTTGACGCCGACTCATAAATATTCTGCTTATTACAATAGAACTCTTTTCTCAAAATACTTTTATCTTTAACGGGAGGAAATGCCTTCTTTAACTCAATCACAGTTTGTTCAAATCTTTTCGCTTCATCAGAAATCAAAAACTTTCCTATATTCTCTAACCACAAAAGTGCTTCGCCCTTCAACGAGCATTTAAGCACTACGTATCTACTTTTTTCAGGTATATTATTGAACAAAATATAATCATCTAATTTAACTAAAAATTCACTAATATCACCTTCACCGGTAAAATACACACGTGGCACAATCTCATAATGTCCGATATTTCGTTGGGCGCTATTTGTAACGGTAGGTTGGTCGTGGTGGAGATTAAATGTAGACATACTCAGTAATTTAGGATAAAATAACAAAGTTTATTAAAGTGATAATGGCTGAAGGGAAGTGGAGCCAGTCTTAAATTTACACAACTGAAAACACTATGAACAGCTAAATCATACTCACAGGCTTCGGCCTAGCTCAATCGGGGCACCTACTAACACTTCTCACTATCTTCTGGCTGAGCTGCTAAACAAAGCTTAGTTAAACAGCCCGTGGCTGTGGGTAATTCTTTATTTCACCAAATAATCAAAAATGGAACTATTGTAAATTTTCTTACCACGGCCGAAGCTCAAAACAACTATCCAAACTCCTTTCTACTTCACTGGAGGCCGTCGCTACTTCCTATTCGCTAGCACTTCGCTGAACAATAATTCACTTCGCTTGTCTAATACTAGAGATCCTCACTCACTGGCTGCCCGCTAATGCCAGAGACACACCAGAGACACTCAAACCCAAGCTTTTATATGCTGCAAACTGAGATACTTCACATTAACATATTACTAATAACCGCAAGCTAACTGTAAAATCCGAAAGAGCACACACACTCTAGAAAGTTAAAGTAAAAGAGAGGATAGATGTCGCTTTTACGCTTACACTTGTTAAATTATTCACGTCACGACCTCAGAAATACTAGAGTGCCTTTATGCAAAGGTCACTCCCTCACAAATGGAACTGAGGATGATATCATTTTGTAGAAGAAGGCGATGATGATGAATTAGATACTGACGATATTTATCCTGATGCACCAATAAAAATATCAATTTTAAGAAGTTTCTTTAAAATTCTAATTATAACTTGGATATTAAAAAATTATGGCGACTTTTTCATTATGAAAGAATGGAATATTGAAGTATTTTTTGAAATTTGTAAGTATTTTTACGCTTTTAGGTGCGTTCGTAATTATATAAATACGTAGCACCTACAGTCGTCGTTCAGTCCTCCGTTCATCCGTATATGACAGAGCAAAAACTACCAAACCGAATTGTTTGAAATTTAAAATATATAAGTATTGCATAATTTTGTCGAGTCATTTCAAATTTTATGAAAATCGGATGTATAGTTTAATTACAGGGACAATCAAAAGCAGTCCGTGACATTACGATAAAAGAGAATAATAATTTCAAGTGAATTTTAATGATGGTCTACTCTTTCGAACATAATAGAATTGAGATTCATCTATGAAGTAATACTAAAAAATGAATTCTGCACAATTTGTGGTGCAAAGAATATTTGTTATTATTTTACATGGACACGCAAAAGTATTCCATTACACAATGTTATAGGAGGGAGCACTATTTAGAGCACGATTTAATACTATTAAACTATTTCACATTTTATGAAAATAATGTATGTTGCTGAGGTTTACTACAAATAACTTCTTGTATAATGGAAAGCAAATATAATTTACAGAACATACAAAAGATTTCGACCACTATTTTTTATCCGATGTACTGTATACTATTACAAAAAATCTGAATATTTTAAAAATTTTGTTATAGTATGAACACACCTCATTTATTACGTTTAACGTGGAGTTTCCATCTAGTTTATATTTTTCATCTTTTACATTTTAGAATATCAGTTTTCAAAACCTTCTTATACCCGTGTATAAGCCGACCTCTACAACTTTCGAACCAAAAAATGTCCAAATTTTCTCGACTTACACATAGAAATATAAGATAAATGAAAAAAAAATAACAAGAAGAAAGTAACTTCATGCTTCAAACATAGAATATGAAACCCTTTCCAACAGATATAAAATATTGTAAGAAAACTTTATAGTATATAGCTTATACATTAGCTATACATTAATGTATAGCTTATACATTTTTTATATTATGATAGTTTCAGTTTCACAACCGGTTGAAATTTAAACTAATTAAAAAAAATCTGAAACCAAAATTGAAAAAAGTAAAAACTATACCGGTTGTGGATCGTCCTCAGCTATCCTATGCAAAAAAATAATGTACAAATATTAAAACTTGAGCGAGATATTTGAAAAGAACGCTCCCATAGATTTTACAATATCATCCGTGTGTTTTTCAGTGATTAGTCTGGGGCCTTAACTTTACATTCTCTTATTGTTTATTTTGCTGAGTTCACGGTCACTCTCTATCGCAGAACATTTAATTATTAAACTGCTTATTGAAACACTGGAAAAATGCTGTAATGAAGAAATGGAGATTGCTATTATATTTGCAGCAATATAAATAATGTTATGTATGTTTAATATTTATTTTTTGCTGGAAGAAAGGAAACTTTTACTTTAAATAACACTTTTAAATAAACAAGCACAATAAAAAAATAAGTAAATTTATAATGTAAACGAAAGTAAAATGAAATGGTAGAGAACATGTAAGATAATCAATTATACATGAATATTCATACTTCTACTAAGCGTAACACCAACTCAGTGAAAAATGTCCAAGCCGGGAATCGAACCCGGAACCCTTGGATTAGCGCTCCAAGTGCTCTACCATTTAAGCTACGAGGACGATACCAGCTTAGCATTTTTCACTTCATAAAAAATTTCAGGCGTAATTTCATTGCTGAAATTAATCGAGAAATTGATTAATATGAGATATAAAAATATAATCAATTATATTTCTTGAACATTTTTAGATTAAAAAATAATGTAGTACTCTCGAAAAAAAGAACGATTACTTTTTCAAAATAAACCCAACTTGAAATCCCATCTAAAACATATAATCTAAATTAATACATAATATTACAAACTAAACTTGTAACCCAACTTTTGAAATAAAATCTAATACTTTTTTCTTTCTCTCACTGTTTTTTTTTTTTTTTTTTTTTTTTTTTTTTTTTTTTTTTTTTTACTTTTTTTAATTTTAAGAAAGAAATTAGCACATAAAATATCTTGTTCATATTAAAAAGAAAGTTTACACAAATCAATTTTAATTACACTGTAAAGCAAGGGAAAAATCTTTTAATCTTTCACGTCAAAACTAATGAATCAGACTTATATGCGACGAATAATTTGATTAAAAACGTACTTTTAAGAAAAATTTATTGCTGATTATATATTTAAGAAAGCAAAGCATGTCGTTATAATGAAAATTGACATCTAGAAAAAGAATTTTGATGAATAAAACGTCCAATACTCATTAGGTGCGTTCGTAATTATGTAAATACGTAGCACCTATTGTTGTCGTTCTGTCTGTCCGTCTGTCTGTCCGCCTGTCTGCCCGTCCGTCCGCATATAACAACGCAAAAACTACCCAACCAAATGGTTTGAAATTTTAAATATATTATTATTACATAATTTTGTCGAGTCATTTCAAATTTTAAGAAAATCGGACACATAGATCAATTACAGGGACAATCAAAAGGATTTCGTTACATTACGGTCAATGGGGAAAAAATTTCATATGCATTTCAATCGTTTGAAATTTTTAATACATAATTATTATATAATTTTGTCGAGTTATTTCAAATTTTAAGAAAATCGGATGCATAGATCAATTACAGGGACCATCAAAAGTATTCCGTTACATTACGGTTAATCGGGAAAAATGTTTCAAATGCATTTTAATGATGTTACACTTATTCGAACGTAATACAATTGATATACATCTATAACGTAGATATTATAATATACATTTTGCATAATCTGTGGTGCAAAGAATATTTGTTATTGATTTACAAGGCCACACAAAAGTATTCCATTGCATAATGGTATAGAAGAACATTGTTTGGTGCGCATTTTAATTGTAATTATTTACAGTTTTATGAGGTTGATATATGAGAGTTATATTTTTAAACTTCGTTATTGTACGAACGCACCTCATTTGCTACGCTTCACGTGCAATTTCCAACTTGTTTTAAAATATATTAAACACAATAAATGAGACAAAAATTTACATGATTTTACATTGTGTATATAATATTTTTTAAAGTAAACATGTAAGAAGAAAAACATTAACAATAAAAAAAGCGTGTTGTTTTCAGCGAAAATATTTCTAAATATTTATTAGTAAATATTTTATTTCTAAAATATTTATTACCAAAAATACAATTATAGAATTTTTATAAGGAAAGGAGGAGAATAAGAGAATTAATTCTTTCTTACAATGTTTTCATAGTGTGTAAAAGAGTGTAATAATTTTACAATGTATTAATGATAAATAATAAATTTTATAGTGCTTGCTTTCCTCCTTTCTTTCATGCTTTTAGGTGCAGAAAAGCACAATGGTAAACCTATGAGTCAATCGCTGAAATCAGATTTTTAGGTGTTTTCCTCCAATTTATGACTTTACAGACCGACTGCGTTAGAATATGCTAATTGAAATCTAACTAATCCTAGATTTTCATACGTGGATTCGATGAGGTGATTGTTTGTGCTGCCACCTCCCGGTCTAATACATTTTTAACGAAAAAAATGAATATTTTAACAGATGTTTAAATAGTACACTTCTAAGGTATACAGACAAAATGCAACAAAACCTAAATTGCTGCCAACTGCTTGACATTAAAGTAAACTGTAATTAAAAACTTATATATATATGTATATATATTTCGATTTAAATACATAACACAACATACAGCTTTTAATGCAAAATCCGATAAAAAAAAATGTATCAGTATAATGACAAAAAAAAATCCTTTATCACATTGTTTTTTTTGTGTGTGTGTGTGTGTGTTTTTCTATGAGTATTTTGTTAGCACTTGGGCAGTTTTAAAGATATAAGAGGGTTGCTATTTATATTTCTGGCCTAGTAATGAAGACACAAATATTTATGATCAATATTGAGCTTATTGCTTTTCAAAGTATTCTCTATGAAGTTCAAGACATTTTTACATCTGTTTGAACCAATTTTCGAAGCACTGTTTCCACTCCTGTGGAAGTAACTCCAAACATGCGTTTTGAAGGCAACAACCGCTTCTTTTGGCGTTGAAAATCATTATCCACGTAACTTATATTTGAAGTATGGGAATAAAAAATGTTATTGGGTGACAAATCAGGATTTTATTGCTGATGACCCATCAATTCGATGTTTTGGCCTTTCAGAAATTCCTTTGATTGAGCCGATGTGGGAGAGCTCACATTGTCATGATAAAAAAAAAATATTCGCGTGTTATTCTGCTTTTTTTAAATTTTTCCGAAGACTTCTGACAAATAAATGGTCAAGTACCATTCATAACTAACTGTTTTGCATTGCTCTAATGCCACTGTTGCCACGTGATCGCTAAATTCGAAGAAACAGGCAACGATTTTATTCAATGTGCTTCTTTCTTGAACAATTTTTGTTGGATTTGGCTCATTTTGGAAGACTTATACAGTTGATTACTGTTTTATTTCAGGCTCATGTGCATAGATCCACAATTCGTCAACTGTATAGATGTTACATGCAACGATGAACCTTGAATGTATTTGTTTAACATTTCCTTGCTCCAATCGACACAAGTTTTCTTTTGAGCGTTTGCTAGGTTATGTGGGCTCCAACGAGAGCAAATATTTTTTAATATCATATGCTCAGGCAATATCTTATTGATGCCTGTCATACTAATGTCCAAAGATTTCTCAATCTCACGGTATGTCACATGACGATCTTCCTTTATCAGTTCACGAACAGCATCGATATTTTCTGGCACAACAACCAATTTTGGTAGACCTTCAAGGAATGCGTCCTGGAGCGAACATGGAACACGAATGAATTCGTTATAACAGTTTTTACAGTTCTTTAGGATGGTGCTTTATCGTTGTATAAAAAAATAAGATCATGGAAATACTCTTATCTTGAAAATCCACGTCGAAAGTTATGAAAAATGATCGCACAAATATGTTCATGAGTCAATTTCAATTTTTGCACAAGATGAATTTTTCAATTTACTACAAACAACACAAATCAAGCTAAAATTGCAAATCGTTCTGGAGAATTTATGGTTAAAAGTATAAAATTTTTATTGAAATCGTCAGCGGTAGCCTAATAACATTCCTTGTTGCCAAGGCCAGAAATATAAATAGCAGCCCTCGTAATACCGTCCTTTAAATACAAGATTTGGGTGAGAGTTTCTATTACGTGTTGATTATATGGAGGAGTGGCCCTAGCAGATTAACACGATTTAGAGTTCTCCCTTTATTTTATTTATTTATTTGTTGTTATTCTGTTCATGGTTTGAAAAGAGGGATTTTTAATTATTTTTCCTACAAAAATAAACTCTTTGGGTGCACATAATCGACGTAAAATATTTACAATTTCGTACAATTTGCACAATTTCGTACTTTGACTTTATTAGAACAAAATATTTCTGTAACTCGTAAAGCCTTTGATTTAAAAGTATTAGTTCAATCTATCAATGTTCTAAAAAACGCTGTAACGGTTGGGTGTTCGTACTGGGGGTTAAATGCAGACATAACTCAGGAACTAAGATAAAAATAGTTTATTTAAAACGGTTATAGCTCAGGGACAGTGGAGCAGTTCTTAATTTTAATAACTGGTAACAATGCTAAAAGGTTAAACTCATACTCACAGCTCCGGCACTAACTCAATCGGGGCACTTCAGATTACTCTCACTTCAACTTCCGCTAAACTGCTAGATAAACTTTATTAGACAGCCCGTGGGTGAACATATATTCTTTATTAACTTTGAAAATATTCAATGTAATCAACATGAACTCTTACCACCGGCCAATTTCTCGAATCTACTTCCGAAACTCCTCGTCACTCACTGAAGGCTCGATACACCTAGCTGGCTAATGTCACTAGACTCACCTAGTCGGCCAAGGCCGCCTAGACACTCTACACACACTCAAACTCCAAGCTTTTATATGCTGCAAACTGAGATACTACAAATTTACATATTACTTCTAACCGCGACATAACTGTAGAATCCGAGAAAGACACATACGCTCTAGAAAGTTAAAGTAAAAGAGAGGATAGATGTTGCTTTCACGCTTACACATGTTAAATCATTGACGTCACCATCTCAAAAATGCTAGAGTGCCTTTATTACAAAGGTCACTCCCTCACAAGTCAAGGCCAATTTACTTCATGGCAGTACATCAAAACGAAAAATCAACTCAAAAGGACCGCGAAAGACTTCAATCCAGGTCTGATAATTTTTTAGAATTTACGTCCTAATAATACAAACTATAAAATCTGCAGAAATATAGAAGAAATTTTAATAATAAATGTATCAGTACGGACCATGTGTCCATCTACTTCAAACTTTGCATTTTTCAATAAGTGTCGGGATTTATTTTTACTTACCCATCATACGTAGTATAGGGTAAGTCTTGCAATCGTTTTGAAAATCGAAATTTTTTTGACGGATTTACACGTTTTAGATAGTGGAGATTCCGAAAAACATATTTTTAGAAAAAAAATTGCCGTCCGTCTGTCTGTCTGTCTGTCTGTCTGTCTCCCTGTAAACGCTCTATCTCCCGAACAAATTGAGATAGAGACTTGAAATGTTGTATGTAGTTAGTATGTAAGAATGGGACGAACCCTATTTAATATCAGCGACCTCGATTATCCGGAACTATTTTTTTCGGGCTCTCGAAAAATTCGTTCTGATGAAAGGTATATAAAAATTTTCGTTTTTTTTGTTCTAAGGAATGGACGTAAAAGACAGTAAAATAACACACATTTTGCATATAGAACGAAGTCGATCGGATTATTAGTTGCCGAGATATTTGCAATCCTGTTTTCCACATTCTTCGATTTTTCATGACCCTGTATTTCATTCAAATTTCAATTCAGAGGTATATTTTAATTGGAAATGAGACGCTTAATCCGACGCAGTTAATTGTTAGTTAATAGAATTATTATTTTTGGAGTTATAAGGATGTTTCTTTTACGCAGTTTGGTACTACTTGAGTAGTTTGGCGTTTTATATAATTTGTCGAAATTGGTACATTAGCAGTTCTTTAATATAGCATTACTATGAATATTAACAAGATTTAAATTTTGTTTATGAATTGCAATGCATTGTATAAATAGTTTCACATGTTTTACTTTCATATACATATCCGTGATGGGTAAGTATTAAGGTGGCCCCCAACGACTAGTTTTTTTATTCGACTGGCATTGTATTAATATATTGAAGGCAGCTTTTATAAATTATATGATGCGTACATTATGAATATATGAGGGCATGAGTATTATCTAATTTTGTGTGGAACTGACAAAAAATAAAAATTTTATGTGCTTTACACTTTAAAGATCATGTTTTTAAATTTTATCTAGTAGAAGTTATTTATTATCTTGAATCAAAAATACATTTAGAAGAAATACATATATTTTTTATGATTTTTCTTTTAACCAACTAACGTTCATTTTAAATTAAAATCCTTATGAATCTATGTCAGTACCCTTTATTAATGCGACTTTGGTAAAAAATTTCAAAATATGAAAATTTTCATTTTTCCGGACATTTATATACTTAAAAGTAACTGAAAATAAATAATAAAATGTACTATCTTACATCTAGTATTCTTTTCATTAGTATTGACTTTCAAATATCTGAAACCTTAAAAATTTTACATTTGCATTGTATATAATTAAAGAGGATCCGGAATACAAAAATCATCAAATTATATATATATATATATATATATATATATATATACATGTACATTAAAAAAAGAATTTTCGCTTCAAATGAGATTTAAACTATGATTCGATCTTAATTGGAACAGGAAATATATACAGGGTGATTTAAAAAAAAAGTGGACAAATTGATATGACAAATCAGGCATACTACAAGGATAAAAAATCACATAGGAACATAGAGCAGCAAACCACTTATTGAGTCACAAATACAGGGTCTTTCATCATAACTCAATTTGGGTTGACATTAATAAATTTCAGAAAACTGAAATATATTATAACAAAACATTTAACGTACATTCTCACTTTTGTTTTAAATGTGATAACACCAAGCAAAAGTGGTAGAAGTTTGCATTATGCGCACTAGCAATATGCACTTGGCACCTTACATTTTGGACAGTGATAATCAATTTATACGTTATCATCGAATGCTTGAACAATATGTTTTACCAGATCTTTTTCGTGACGTTACCTCATTTCATACAAAATAAGGTACATATCGTTGCATTTTCATGACAACATTTTTATTTTCCCCGAAATTATTACTTTCAAACCGGGTGTAGCTAGAATGAAACACCCTGTATCTGTGATTCAATAAGTAGCTTGCGAGCTTATGTTACTGTGTGATTTTTTTATCCTTGTTGTATGCTTGATTTGTCATATCATTTTGTCCACTTTTTTTGAATCACCGTGTATATATATATATATATTACAAATTTTAAATTTTTTCGCCAAAATTAACTTTTATACTATCGTAATTTTCTTATAATAATTTTTCGTACTTACTTCAACTTATTAAATTAAAATCTTGTTTCTAGATCTAATCTGTTAATCTTCATGGAAACGATATAAATTCTTAATTCGCCTAAAAAAACATTATTTCCAGTATGCGTAAATTTAAAAGATGGCTCTAAATTAAAAATATTCTTAATTAAACTTTATTTCTTAATATTCCAAATAAAACTCATTTTTTCTATGTTTTTATCAACCCTTTTTAATAAAGTCTTATTAAATTTATTCCAAAACCATATCTTTCAAAAAATATCATTATTTTATTTTATCTATTTATTTATATTTCTTCAGTCAAGATTTGATATTGTGCATATCAATAAATTCATTTCTTTTCTTTTTCTCTTAAAATTAATCGTCTATAAAAATCGTCTGCCTAAGATATTTAAAGTTCTGAGTCGATTATAAATTGGTTAAATAATATTTTTTTTAATAAAATTGTTGTCTGTCAAATAGTAATCTCGACTGTGGGTATGAGTTATGTTTACATAAAAGAATGATGGTTTGAGATTAAAGAATGTTCTAGAATTTTCTTTTAAGATTTAAAAAGAGGAAGCCTCGAGAGGCGGTAAGAAGAAGGAGTCTTGGGTTCTCTCTTCCATGAGTACGGCTGGATGTAGTAAATGATGGAATATTTTTTTTTGGATGTTTCGGTAAAAGATCGTCTGCAAAAGGAGCTTTTCTCTCTATTTTAGCTATAGTTTAATAAAATGAACTTGCAGCAGCCAAGGAATGACTTATTGGATCTTCTACATTTATTTATTTTGTTTTTTTCTCGCTGACCATGACTTCTGTGCGGAGAAAGGGAAACCTGGCGATGATGTTTCTATCCCCCTAAGTTTAAAATGTCACACACACACACATATATATATTTCAAAAAATACCTTTCAAGCAAATGTTGCTATGGAAACGACCTTTTGCTGTGAAAATCCGTTTTTCTTCGTGATTATCTTCATTATATCTCCTATTAAAATTGTTATTGTTAATTGTTAAAAGTCAAAAACCGTTTAAGATAGATTCAAATTTGAAACACACCTTTTCCATTTGTTTTACTTTAATTTTGATTCAGCAAATTTGAAAAAAATATGTATACAAGTATACTTTTTATTTATTTATTTTTTTTAGCAAAGTTACATCCTTTTTTTAAAATCTTTACTGGAATATTTTAATTTTTATTTAAATTAATTTATTTTTAAATGCTGAATAAAAATTAATGCTTATATAATTCTGTATATTTAAATGAAAATAAATAGAAATTCTACTAATAATATTTTGAGTTATAACAATTTTAAAATACCCCACATTTTGATAAAATTTAATATATATATATATATATTTTAACTATGCAAAGTTTTATGAAGTGACTATTTACAAATAGTATGGTAAACAAATAGAAAACAAATTAAAATTTAACTGAGTAAATAAATATTATTTTAAAGCGTGTCCCGGATCTCTTTAAAGAATAAAATATATATAGATTATTTTGTACATCTTTCATACTTTTTCTGTTTTTAATCTATATCCAATATCCATTCCTGACTGCATGAATTAACTTTTCAACTGGAAATAGTTACTCTGTTTTCCCCAAGAGTTATTGAAGCATTATTTTACAGTTACTTCTTTTCTTTTTTAAATTTTTTATAGCGCTGCCGTTAACGCTACTAACCTTCGCGATGAAATAGAAGAGAACATATAGCAGTTTAAATTGAAATTTTAATCATCGTTGAATTATCGTAGGGTATAATTTGTTTCTTGATTTAATAGTATGTTATACTTAAATTAAGTAATTCTGAATTAATTATATTTAAGTGAGTCCGGGACACATTTTAAAATATTTTTGATTTATTGAGAAAAAATTTTAATTTTTTGTAATGGTTAACAATGTTATTTGTAAACAAAATCACATGATAAAACCTCTCTTAATTTGTCTAAAAAATTTCAAAATTTAGAATTTATTTAAAAAGTGGGGTAATTTAAAATTGTTATAACTCAAAATATAATTAGTAGAACTTCAGTTTTTTTTACATTTAAATAAACAGAAATATCCATATTTTAATTTTAATTTAGCATTTTAAAAATATTAATAAAAATTAAAAATAAAATTATTTAAAGTAATAATTTGAAAAAAAGGGGGATGTAATTTTTATTTAAAATATCATATTTTCAAAAGTAACAAATTTTTTTTCAAATTTCCTAAATAAAAATTAAAGTAAAATAGTCGAAAGGGACACTTTTGAGTTTGAAGCATTTACTTTTAACGGTTTTTGAGTTATAACAAGTTAAACCCGTGAAATTGTGAAAAAATCCATCCGGAATAAAAACGCATTTTCGCAAGAAGTCACTTCATGAGAACCATTGCTTGAAAGCTAGATTTTGAAAACATATCAAACCGAAAAACTTAATATTTCCTCTTCTAGTTAAGAAACATTATTTAAACGTAACTTTAAGGGAGACCCGAACCCTATTTTTGGCTAAAAATCATCCAAAGTTCAGAAATTTTTTTATCTCAAAAAACAATAAAAAACATATTTGCGAATACCACTTGGAACAGGTAGAAAATGAGGTTTTTTAATTGTAGTCACTATAGAGTTTAAAGGTCTAGCGGCCATTTAAAATGTGTTTCCCTGAAAATGACCTTTTTCATATTTTGCCTAAGTTCAAAGTACTAAGGCTCAGTGGTAAAAAGATTTAAAACAAAGTTTTTATGTTTATAGAATCTTAAAACAATTTGCAACAAAAGTAAGGAGATATATATTTTTTAACTATTTCGGAAAATTTTGCATAAATAGGTAAACATGAAAATTATAACGAAATTAAGGAAATTTACCAGGAGTATTTTTTATTTTTTTTATTTATTTATTTATTTTTTTTTAGCTGATTAAAATAGAAAATTAAAAATATCTCTCCCTAGGTATAAATAAAAAAGCTATAAAAAAACAGAGAAATTTTTAATGCAATAAAACATTTTTAGGAAATTTGAAGATTTTTGTGTACCGGACCCTCTTAAGTATACGAATTAACGTTTACTTAAAATGCAGATGATATAAATTATTTGTATACTGTATTTGTTCATACTATGTAGTTTTCTTTAGATGCATAATTATTTCAAATTAAAAAAAAAAACAAATAACAAAATTTACTATATTGTGATAATTATGTTACTTAATGATTCATTTTTAATAAATATTAAAAAAGCTTAAAATTTTTAAGTTGCTTGTAGGTAAAGCATAACACTACATATTATCATTTTTATACAGTGAAACCCCGGTTATCCAAAAAGCTTGGGACCAAAGAATTTTCGGTTAACCGGAGTTCCATAGGAATTTTCAGATAACCGGGGTTTCAAAGAAATTTTTGAATAACCGGAAGGCTTTTGGTGAAAAGTTGTTTGATGAAAAGGTGTGATCGTAATTTAGAACATAGTTGTAATATAAATTTTGTAGTACCATATTCAAAACACAATAAATTTGAAAAAAAAGGGAAATTATAACATATTTTGTAAATAAATAAATAAAAACATATTATCATTTTTATACAGTGAAACGGTTATCCAAAAAGCTTGGGACCAAAGAATTTTCGGTTAACCGGAGTTCCATAGGAATTTTCAGATAACCGGGGCTTCAAAGAAATTTTTGAATAACCGGAAGGCTTTTGGTGAAAAATTGTTTGATGACAAGGTGTGATCTTATTTAGAACATAGTTGTAATATAAATGTTGTGGTACCATATTCAAAACACAATAAATTTGAAAAAAAGGGAAATTATAACATATTTTGTAAATAAATAAATGAAATCATATTATCATTTTTATACAGTGAAACCCCGGTTATCCAAAAAGCTTCGGACCAAAGAATTTTCGGTTAACCGGAGTTCCATAGGAATTTTCAGATAACCGGACTTTCAAAGAAACTTTTTAATAACCGGAAGGCTTTTGGTGAAAAGTTGTTTAATGAAAAGGTGTGATCGTAATTTAGAACATAGTTGTAATATAAATGTTGTGGATAATTTTATGTGGATAAATGTAATGAATAACAATATTCAAAACACAATAAATTTGAAAAAATAGGGAAATTATAACATATTTTGTAAATAAATAAATAAAAAATTATGTGTCGTATGTATCCATTTAATAAAGTGCCCGAAATTACGCAATGAACCAAATAAGCAAGTTGACTCTGATTATTTCATAAAGAATATGCTTTTTAAACACCATTTCTCCCAGTGTGCAACAATACCTTTTAAAGTTTTGATTTTTACTTACTTCTTTTTTATTTTTTTAAGCTAATATACATTAAAACAACACTTCATTGTATAAAAAATGAGTCAGATTTTTTTTATTTAAAAACTACAAATAAAATAATAATCGTAAATCAAAATTTGTTGAAAGATTTGACATCAGTAAAGAGAACACTGGCAATAAAATTTTCCTTATTTAAAATGAACTTTAAGAAATTTTAAACTCTTTCGGTTAAGCCAATTTTCGGATAATCGGGATTCGGATAACCGGGGTTCTACTGTATTTCTAAATTATTCAATAGCTATATCAATAATCAGCTCACTAATATACTATTAATAATAACATTAATTTTACATACAGATTTTTTTTTCTTGTCTTAGAAAGATTTTTCCAACAAGGACACCAATTTGTAGAGTATAATGATTCTCCCGGTCCTCTTGTTTGAGATCTTCAAAAAATATAAAAGTTTTCAGCCAGAGCTGAAGCCATCAGAAATCACGACACTGTGTGGTAATTCTAGAAATCTTCCTGTATGATTCTGGGTCCGCGACCAAGCTTGCCAGTAATATCCAAAATGCGAGCATGTGACTGTGTCTAGTTAAGATTTTACAGAAATTGGCAATTGGTGTAGGAAAAATGATTTACCTCGCGACACTTGGCAGCGAGAGTATCAGTAGGTGTTGAAAACTTCTTTATGCACTTAGGGAAATTGCCTCCCGTTACGTCGTAAATGTAGAATTTTACTGACGGCCAGTTTTCTCACTAATTTTCAGCGAAATATAGCAATTTGGCTAATAAGAAATTTAAAAAAAAAATTCGCCAAATGAAAAATAAAATTATCAAATTAAATTCGTTGTGAAACATTGAAAATGAAAACTTTTACCCTTTTAACTGTTTGTAGATTAGTTATTCATCTAAATTTGATTATCCGTTACATAAATTAAAAAAATAACTATATTCCAGTTGAAAAATAACAATATTCCATGTCTTTTTTTTACAGTGTGACCCAAATTGCTCTTCAGACTTTTGAATTTTCGGCATGAATTTAGCACAAGCAGTTCCTTCTTTATTAACGCCTAAAAGTTTATTGAATAACAATATAAAGTTATTTTATTAAGAGTAATTTATTATTTCCTATTTTGTCATTTATAGACTTCTTCGCTTCATAAATTTTCTGTGTGGGTTGATAAACTAACATATTTATTGGCCATGAAATGTATCTAAGAAGAAAAAATTCAAATTAAAGTATAGATTGGTCCAGTACGACCATTATAAAACTTTATTACATTATGGAAACAGTTTGAAAATTGACAGGTAATGTGTTAGTTGCAGTGCAATAAATATTGCACTGAATAATAAAACTGCTTAATGCTTGTTTTATTTTTTAACTCTTCTTATTAAACGAAATGGTATAAACATTATTTTAAAAGGCTAGTACATAAACGTAAAGGTTCAAATAAACAATTTTGAATCTAAGTTTTTAACCCTTTCGTGTCAGAAATTTTTTCCCCCTTTGAGAACAAAATAACTTTTATTTCAATAACGTTAATCATAGCTATTCAAATAGATTTACTGAAGTTTAAAGATTATCTCAGTATCTGAAATGTAACAAATATACTTATTTTGTGTGCATTCGGAGATTTTAATATGAAAATAGGCTAAGGAAGATTTTTTTTTTTGAAATATTTGGAAAACAACGTATTAAAACAGGATTTAAAGGATATTTCAATTTTCATTTTTTTTTTTTTTTTTTTTTTTTTGCTTTATCACACATCATTCTTTCAGAAAAGTAACTTCTATTTTTAATTTAAAGACTGAAATATATGCGTAAAATAAAGGAATCGACAATGGTGCAAAAATAATTAAGAAAACATTTATTATTATTTCTACTAATAAATGTCAAAGTATGAATTAAATTATAATTAGAAAGGCATAGCCATATACTATCATTTCTTTATCATTTCTAGAAGGTAATTAATTAATTCTTAAAACAAAATAATACTCGATGAAATTACATGTATTATTAATAGTACACCGGATCCGAAAGGGGTAAATATTGGAATAGGATTTTTTTAGATTAAACACTATGCGATTTAATCACTTATCTGATCAATATTTTTCAAAAAACTTTTCAAATAATGCCCATTTTTTCATGACTTTTACAGAATTTCTAAACTTTCATCACTGGCTTTTCAAAATAGAAGTTTTTGACTAATTGAATCAGAAAAATGCTCGGACTAAATACAAAATTTACAATAAAAATTTATTGGTGAGAATAAAACATCAGGATTGGCAAATCACACTGCCCATATGACCTACGGGCAAATTAGAGAAGCGTTCAACAAGTGCCTTGTTGAAATTAAATATCTGTGGCTTCCGATAATAACCAGGTAAGGTACATTTTTAATATTTTGAGTAATTAATGTTTAAAGTTTTCAAATGTCTTTTTATCATTACTTTTATAAAATAGATTAAAACTTAATAATTTTGACTACATTCAATTAGGATATAAGAACCTCTTTTTTTGCCAAATAATTTTAACTACATTCAATTAGGATATAAGAACCTCTTTTTTTGCCAAAATAGTTATATAAAAATTCTTTTTATTAATTGAGAACAAATTAAAAAATGTTTAACTTTTAATTGAAAATTTGTAGTCGTCGTATGACGGGAAGTATTCGATTTTCATTTTTCAGTACTATGGCAGATGAAAGTACCCTTTTAAAGTTACATTTTCCCAAATTATCTCAAATTTTTCAAAAATTTGCCTTACCTGGTTATTACCGGAAGCCACAGATATAATGAATGTATTTTATTAAGATTTATAGTTTTTATTCTTGTTTTTAGTAATGGCATTAAGTAGATTTGATAAAAGATGTACCTATGAAAAAGAGTGAAGAAGAAAAAAAACTGTATACATTAATGCCATAATAATTAAAAGAATATTATATACTGAAATTCTATCGTAATGTTTGATTATAAATATATAAATGGAAGACAACGTTTTTTAGAAAGACACATTATATTGTTCCAGCGTATATAAGGTTCTTTTGATCTTATGGTTGAACAACTTCAAACTCTTGCCTCTTAGAAAAGTAGAAAATAATTTATTTAGAGATCTTCAGAACAACAGAGTCTTCGAAACTCACAAATATTACTAGATATTCAAAAATAACTGTTCAAATCTATCGTACAAGTACAGATATAGGTCCCAGAGACTCTTTATACAACGTCTCAACACTAAAATCACATTCAAACTAACGTAAATAAAACTCAAGCAAACTTGCTTAAACAATAGCCTAGAAGTTCACTCAATGACTGACTGATAAATAATAACCACGATAGCTCGTATTGCTCTCCTTATATAGGCTCGTAGCATGTGCTGGAAATTTCCACAGGCTTCTCGAATATTTCAGAAAACCACGGAATAACATTCAATATATCAGCATATCTAAAGGGGGGTTACCATAGAGAGGGAAGGGTTACCATCACCAACAATCGCGAAGTATGTCGCCAACTTGGCGATATATCGCCAAATTCGGCGACCAAAATTAGTCGTCAAAAGTGACGCCAACTTGGCGATATCTCATATTTTTCGCCAAGCTGCCATAGACATTCACTGAAAAAAAATAGGCAAGTTTGCTTGATAACAGAAACAATGTAACAAACACTAATATTAGTAAAGGAATGGAGCTTAATAAGATTATTTACATTATTTTACAGTACAAACACTAACTATTTACAAAATTCGTAACAATATTATAATGGCTTACACATTGTCTTTTTTAGAATATATTCATTAATAAGTATAAAAGCACAATAACAAATTTAAAGCATATTGTAGTTTGTCTTAGTCAATAAAAATGATAACACTAATTAAAGTTCCGAACAATAATGCATATCTGTCTGTGTTAATTTAATGCAAATGTAAGTTTCATTATTAATTTCGGGGAAGCAATTAGATAAGAATGTCATGCTCTTTTAAGTAGAGCTATTTCTTATTTGTATTTTGACATTTAATATGTAGTTCGTTTTATACAATTCTGATTGCATTGATAAACTTATATATTCATTGGCAGTGAAATGTAGTTGAAAGAAATATATGAGATTAAATTATAGAGTGACAGGATAATAAAAGAAAAAAATAATAGAATATGTAGAATATATATCCTTTTAAAGCCAATATTTTAAACGTTTTTAATATTTTTAAGCATAAAGCATTTTTCGAACACAATTTTTTAATATAGTCTTTAATCCTTTATTTACCGACGGTACTTATAAGTACCATTAAAATTAGTTATTATAAACTTCTTTTAATGCATCAATTAGTTGTAATACTATTTAGAATGAGTTTCAAATACATTATTTTTTTTGTTCCAAAAGCATTATTAGTTACACAATACAAAAATATTTTTTAAAGGATGGATTTTTTTGCCTTTGTATCTTTTCAATTTTCTTGGCGCTAAGGGCGGAGGATGAGGATTTTTCAATTCAGAAATATTTCTATATTTATATTGTAAGAACATCATATTTGTACATTTTATAATTCTACATAATAGTAACAAAATAATTTAAAATAAAAGAATTGAATGGTGTTATAAATATCGCACAAAATTCCTCTAAATTCAAATTTAATTAATCCTTCTAAATCCTTTAATCCTTCTAAAATCCTTCAAAAATTTATAAAAAATTCTTCAAAAATTTATATAAATCTTTTCATGATGTTTAAACAATTTACGTAAAATGCTTAAGAATGTAATATTTTCATGAATTCATAATTCGGCAGATAAAGGATTAATATAGGGTTCCGTATTTAAAAAAGGAAAATGGAATTCTTATATGTATGTCCATCTGTCAAAGTCATTTTACTCGTAAACTATAAAATATGCAAAGTTCGAATCGTGGGAAGTAATAAAGACAATTGACCCACATATTTACAAATTATTAAACACTTACAAATACGTTTAGGATGGAGGGTAGGGGGCTAGCTAAGCTACTTGAAGAAAAAAAATCTTTACATTGTATATCATGTGGGGTATCGTCTGAAAGCTTTCATTGTGCTGAACTAAAATATATATATTTTTTAAATTTTAGGTATTATGTTTTCAGAGATATTGTCAAAAATGTAGCGAAAAAATATATATCCCTCCCTCTATTTCCGAATCTAATGAAACTAAAATTATGAAAAAATTAGAGATCGTAGACATTAATTTAAATCTTGCAGGAAAACTGTATCGATTATTCTAAGTCACATAGTTTTTGAGAAGACAGCATTTTTCCGTTCCACATAAATTTCGATTTACGGGCATTCAGCAAATTTGTTGAGCAGCGTTGGAGGTACCTATCGTTACAAATTTTACAAAAGCATTTTTGATAATGATTTTCAAAGAAAAAAAAATCGTCGGGAATTTTATGCGACATTAACCCTTAGGGATAAGGATGGTTTTGACATAAATAATGACGAGGATGGCGTCATTATTTATGACGCCATCCACCATCCGACTGCACCATCGCCTTTTAACACTCGAATGACGGAATGGGACCAATTTGGCACCTGATAAGCGAATATATTTCTGTTCGAACCATGAATTTCTTTCTCAAATGTGTTTAAAAGAAACAAAGAAAAAAGAGAAAGATTAATTAAATAACTTAAACTGTTTTAAATTAAAACTCTGGTGTAAAATATTTTTATAAATGTTGTGTAAAAATTCCCGTCTTTCTAGTGTTAAAGCCCGGACAGTAATTTCTAATGATATATTTTAGTAATGCAATGCCCAGTAGCAGTGCAAAAGCAAGAAAGCAACTTGTTAGGAAAACAGACTAATTTAACTAGAATTAACCCATTAATATCTAAATTATTTTCTTCGTTAAAATATAAATATAAGATTTTCCACCACTTTTAAAAGAAGAGTAATTTTATGTTATTCTATCAAGGAAATTATCTTGTGAAAGAAATTAGATATTTATCTTTATATTTACTGGTGTGTAAGACGTTCTCTTGCCTAAAGACCTAAAAATATGCCACAGGGTTAATTAGATAAATACGGTAGGATTCACGATTAGTTTGCATTGAGTGGATCACCCAATACACCTCTCGTGTTTTTAATACTTAACCCTATCGAAACAAGTTTTTTTTTTTTTTTTTTTTTTTTTTTTTTTTTTTTTTTACAATTTTTTTACAATTTTTTTAATCTTTTATCACCGGATTTCCATAACAGAAATGTTTGCCCTAATGGAATCGAAAGAGTACTCGGATTAAACAAAGCAATAAAAAGGAGGTAGACTGATAAGGGCTATTCTTCGCCCATCATATACCCGAAAAAAAATTTCGAAATCCGATTGTTGGTCAGTGGCTTTGCATACTGAAAGATATTTATTTTTGTTTAGTATAAATTATACATGATAAATAAAATAGTAAGTCATGGAACTTACGGCCCGAAAATAGGGTGTTTTGACTTTTTTTCTAAATGTTTGTCATTTTTTGTGTCTTTGAGTAAATTTTTTTTTAAGAAGCGCTCCATGAACCAAATTAATTTTGACATGGTACTACTTTGTATAAGCTTTCATAGGAACATTATTTTATTTTGGTTCAGTCTGCACTTCTATATTTTAAAGAAAAAAATTTATCATATGGGAGAATCAAATGATCTGTTATCGGAGCGCGTTTAGATGTGTCTGGCCGTACTCAAAGCAGAAATTAAACTTCTGGAAGTATCAAAGAAGGAATTATTCAAATTTTAATTGATGCATTGGCGAATCGTACTTTGAAGACGTAATTACTAATACCAAAATCGAGAAGAGATTCTTGTTCTATTACGTTTACATGTGAATTATTTCATTTTAGTTCAATTTCGTATGAAAATAATTATTCTTCATTACATTGACCAGATTGAATTGCAATTGCAAGATAAAACTGTATTTAATGTCAGGTTTTTTCATAGAAAAAAGAATGAAAATTTTTATTTTCCAAAGGCATCAGATATCAAATTGGTGGATTTCAAGAGCATTATAAAAAATGTTGCCACATCCAAACTTAATTGAAATTATATTTCGTGCTGTTTCAACAGTGAGTTTTGACAACAAATTTGATCGGTATACATTTGGTTAAATAATAAAAAAGGAGAGTAATTTCAGTAAAATGTAGCTGTTTACTAATTAACCCACATTATTTTATATTTCTGAAAGATATACAGTTTTTTATAAAACATCTTGATATTTTCTTATTTTGTTTATTTGTTCAAAAGTGCCCCTTACTTGTTTAAAGGTACTCCTACATGGAACACGTTTGAACAGAAATCTTTCAGATTTTTAAATCTTCAAAACATATTTTAATTTGCTTGGAAAACATTAGATTTCTGGCTCTTATGATGAAGAAATGTATTGTTTATATTATGTAATATGTAAAGCGTAATAAATATAATTTAAGTAAGAAATGTATTAATTTTATTTAAAAAAATGTTTAAAAGTACTTTCCTCTTTTTCCAATAGTTTGTAGTAGTAAAAGGTAAGCGATTTAAAAGAGTACCCATTGCTTTTATATTTATAAAGAAGAGTTACATATTGAAAAATATACTTTAAAATTAAAATTTTAAAAATCCATTTTATTTTAAAGTACGGTAATTTAAAAGATGATCTGCATTTAACCCTGTAATTCCCATGATAGAACACGTTCTAGAAATTACGTAGTTCAGGAAATCTGTTTTACACCAGAAAGTTTCAATGACTAGTTTCGGTTTATTTAAATCCGGAATGTCTGTTACGAATTAAAGAAAATATTGTTGTTTTAATTTTCTGGTGGAAATTAGGATATACGAATTAAAATATTTCAAAATACTTTGGAATCTAGAGGTTTAAAGTTTGAACACTATATTCTCAAATTAAAACTTTTGTACAATCTAAAGCAAAAATTAAAATGTTACTTCTTTCCTCGAGGGAAAAAAATGTTCTCGTGTTCTTTTGTATTTCATGTAGAATTTCCTCAATTCTTTAAAGTCAAGCTAGTTCTTTAGGAATAATTTTACTTAAAAAATTCACCCATTTTTAGAAATCCATACAACGAGTAATGTTTCTGTTTAAAAATATTCCATTTAATTTACTTTATTAAACATACTGAATATTATTCAATTGGTATTCACAAATTTTATAGTAAATCTTATTTCAAATGAACTAATTTTAAAATTGACTATTCTTTAGTGGAACAGATGATTAAAAATTGATATTTCTTAAATATTCCATTTCATATACCGTATTTACTCGTGTATAAGGCGCACTTTTTTTCCAAAAAATTAGGGCAAAACTCCTAGGTGCGCCTTATACACGGAATAATTTTTTACTGTTAGATTCAGTCGAATGATATACATATGAAACAAAAAATTATTCAAAGAAGATATTTAAACTCGGAAAATGTTACTTAGTTGAAGTATTACTGCATATTTATTTCATTCCTTGCACTTTTTTATAGAACAGGGCTAAAGACATTATTTAAACGCTAATAAGCAATTCTTTTTACCGTCACTCATTCCTATATCCCGTCATTCTCTTACAACCCGAAGTCTAAAAATGCATTTTCGTCTTGTTTTCTGGTCTGATGTAATGTTTGTTTCAACTTTTTTGTTACTGAAATTCATTTGGTCATTCTTCTTTAGAATATCAAATTTATGGCGCGCCTTATATACGAGATTTTAAGAAATCGCTATTTTTACTTGTAAAGTAAAGGTGCGCCTTATTCACGGGTGCGCCCTATACACGAGTAAATACGGTATTTACATTTTCTACCAAAAAATTAAAACAGCGTTTTTAATGCGTTATTTTGTAAGAAATTGCGCTATTTTTATACCCTCATAGCATGCATGGTCACAGTGACGTCACAAATACGTCACTGTGAGCCACTGTGGTCACATCACATCTGTGACCAAAATGCCACCACTCAGTGACGTCACATTGCGACTGAGATGTGACTTTCTTAAAATTTTTTTGGAAAACTACAAAAATTCTTCAAAACATGTTATTTACTTTAAAAAGCACTTTTGTCACAACGTCGCTTTTGCCACAGTTTCGTCACGATGTTAATGTCAAAGTAGTCACAAATGACACATTTTTCACAAATTTTTCACACCGTGACTTCACAAAGTGGTCACAATGTGACGTCTCAAACGAGCTCTAAAACGGCCATAACGACTTCTCATTTTAGTCACTGTGACTTCCCATCAATGTCACGTGACATCACAATGACAATCGATGGTCACAAAGTCACAGTGTGATTTCACAACTACGTCGCAGTGATGTCACCATGTATTACGGATACGTACTAGAAGAAAACAAAAATGTTAATTTTAAGGATGACCTGAATTTTAACTCCTTAAGATTATCTTCAATTAACCGCTTCCCTGATTTACCCGTTCGCCAAACAGGCAACGTGTTTTTATCAATCATGATTTGACTGTACCATATATGGTCAACCATATTATTACAGTCTTGATTTATTACTTTCACCAGTAAATTTTTACTGTAAATTTTGCATTATTTAGTCCGAGCATGTTTCTGATTCAATTAGGCAAAACTTTCTGTTTTGGAAAACTGGGGATAAAAAATTGAAAATATGGTACTGCTTGGTTATCTCATCTACCACAAAACTATCGCCAAATTGTAAGATTAAATGCCAATAATGGATGATCGTGAATGTCACATTCAGTGATATTAAATACGATACACGTGTTTAATACTCCATTAAGTCATTTTTATTTCGACTTTTTATTTATATTTTTGTTAAAAATTCTACTAATTCATTTGCTTTTTCGTTATTTAAAATAAAATGTATGCCAATATGTATAATTTGGCTATTATTTTGGCGATTTGCATAATTTGGCGAAATTGGTCGACGGGATAACCAAATAGTACCGAAAATTTTGTAAGGAACATTAAAATAATAAGCATATTCAAAAGTTTTTTTTTTTTTTTCAAAAATATTGATTTGTTAAACGGCAAAGATAGAAACTTAAGTATTAGTCAATGTTCAGTTTAATGTTAATCTTTGCAATGCTTTCATTGTAAAGTTATAACTATAATTTAATTTTTGGTCTTTTTGTGTTCAAATAGATTGATTTGCTTTAAACTTACGAGAAAGAGAAAAAAATATGTACCAATTTTTCATGTTTTTCATCAAATGCGTTTTTTAGAGTTATTCTTGTTTAATTTCTAAATTACCTTTAAATAATTGTTTTTAAATACTCTTTAATAGCTTCAACTCGTCTAAAATATTTTATCGTTCACTTTTTATTTTGTAGCGTTAAACGTAAATACACTGCATTATTATCGAAGAATATTTACGCGTTCAATTTATACCTCAATTCAGAAAATTCAAATAAACATTAACTTTAAATGTACGCTTGCTTTTGAGTTGCTTTGTTTAGAAATACAATTTTATGTCAGGTCTTTGAATTACGAATATACTCTTGTTACTTTTCTTTACGAAATTCAATTCATAAGACGAGCATTTCTTCGATTGAAATGTCTCTTAATGTTACTTTTAAACTGTCTTTTCTGCTAAAATAAAACACATACATTTTATTTTAGAAACATTTCAGTCGCATGGGATTAATCTTTTACAAATTTTAAGCTTCTAAGTCCAAATGTTTTCCAAGAAATATCTAAAAATAGCAACAAATATTTTCTTAATATCCAGGAGTTTTGAGAAAAGAAAATACAATTTCAGTGAATGTTTCGTTACATATTTTATTGTTACTTGAAATTCTATTTTTTTTTTTTAAATTAAAGTTGTTATCTTAGGATATTTACAAGATTTTAATTTAATGAGATGTTTTTTCTGCAATGGTTAGTTAATCATTTATCGCATATTTATTTTTGCAATGTAAAACCAAATGCATTTCCTTGATATACATAATTTTAAATATTGAAAATATATTTCTGCACATGAAAAAAAATGCTCAAATTAAAATAGGAACGGCATACTTATAAAAGTTATTCAGCAGTTACAATATTTTCAAATTTTGTTAAAATGTAGTTGAACTCACTCAAAATCTATTTTAATACTGTGTCTTACATAAAATTAGTAAGCTTAATACAGATGAGAAAAAGTATTTAGTATGTTTTTTTTTTTTTTTTTTTTTAAACACTATAACCGCCAGATACCCAAGTGTTATAAAAATATTTTTACGCCAGATTTATTTTTTCAAAATTAACTAACTCATGATCCCTCAAAGACTTTTACTGTTTCATTAAGTTTCTCTGTGGTGCACGTTCAACAAATTTTAGAAAGAAGTTTCTGGTTTGAATCGAAGTTTTATTTGGTATTGATCAATATGACATTATGATGGTTCTAGTCTTAATCTTTCAATTGTTTCTATTATTCCTAGACATTTTTCAAAATAAATAATTTTATTTTATACGATATAATTTATGAAAGTAAAATTCTAAAGGAAATGCAAATCTTCCAATATCATACTGCAGCACATTCCGGAAACCAGGTAATTTAGTTGTCATGTTCCAAAAAACTTCCGATCAGTAATTTATTTTGCAAATATTAAAAAACAAAATTGCTCTATAATTAATACTTGAAATTTTGATTTTTACATGTTAGCAACTTTTAGACTTCTCCAACGTTTGGCACCTGTTCGGATTATTCATTTTTTTGTGCCCAAACGTACATATGGTAAACATCACAATAAAAAAACTAATAGGATGGGAAAATTGTATATTTGTCTTTAAAATTTGAAAGTTTTACAATTTCAATGCATAATAAACTAGCAAAAGCCATGCTTTGTTTGGATTTGCGAATTCTTATTTCACAAAAAAAAAAAAAAAAAAAAAAATTGAAAGTAACAATATATTTTTTAATTACCAAAAACGTTATTTTATGTATCAGCGCATTTTAATTTTAAAAATGTAAATTCAGTCAAATAATTAGGAATTTCCTCTGAATTTCTTATTTATGATATAAGACTCCTATGACTAAAAATATTTTCGAAGCAAAATTATACAAAATATTAATTAATTTTATTTGTTTACAAGTCTTTTATTGCCACGTCACAAAACAATAATAACATAATTTTTTTTAAATACATAAGTATCGTCCGCATAAATGAGAATAAATAAGAATCACAAAAAAGAATAAATTGTGTATTTCAAATCTTAACACTGAAAAATACTTTTATAATTGAATGTAAATAATTAAATTTTCACGAATTTTAATTCATTTAAAAAAATGCTATAATTTTCTTAAAAAGGGGGTACTACAAAAATTTCATACAAGAAATCGTGAAACTAAAGGAATAAGCATAGTTTGAAAATCTGAAAGTATTTTTGAAATATTTTGGTGGAATAATGAAAATATATTTTATTTATTTAATTAATCATGATTATATCTATAATTTCTGACTCCATGATTTATTTATTTTTTTCTGAAAATTCAGATTTGCACAATATATATATATATATATATCCAATAAAACCTCCATCAACGGTCACCTCTGAAGAACGGTCACCTCTAACAACTGGCCATTTTTTCATAGAACGGAATGAGTCGTATTGAAATAATATTAGATCGAACCTCCGAATACCGTCACCTCTAAAAACCGGCCGCAGCCAGGGAAATTCACTCCGACACGGCCACCAAAAGAAACCAAGATCATTTTAAATTGCGACATTAAAAAAAATCCTTTGTTTTAGACAACTGTTTTGTCCCCCCCCCCTCTCTCTCTCAATTGCTGCTAGTGAGTGCACGTGTATTTATTCTCACACTTGCGCAAGCCAATCGCGAAAGTAACATAAACAAATTAAAGTTACGTTAAATTGAAGTGTGAAACTTCTTTTACTAATTTAAAATATAGTTTGAGTTTCTTCGTTTATATTTTTGCACAAGTTCGCACGCACAATGTGGAAATTGAATATACTTTTACATTTTTTTTCCAAAACTGACAATAATTTTGAAATTGGCAGTGAAAACTCACCAGATTTGAAAACCTTTATTTAATACGGCTATGTTGATGTCCAGTGCTGCCAGTGGGCTACTTTTTTAAAATTCAGATTTCTTAATTGGCACCACTTTTTTGAAACTGTAAATTATCTTTTGTTTTCGCCTTAATTATCATATCGTTGAATAATTTATCATTTGTAAAAAGTGGTGCCAATCAAGAATCTGAATTTTTAAAAAGTAGCCCATCTGGCAACACTGTTGATGTCTCCATCTCTATCTTTTCTCTATGGTTCCTCCCTGTTTAAGCAGAGAAAAAAAGCGATAAATATTACTTTCTTCGCCAGCCATTTGTCTCTAGTTTTCAACATCAAACATAAGTAAAATTTATAAAAAGAAATTTTTATCACTCAGTGAAAAATTGAATGTTATTGATGATAGTAAGAAGGGCATTATAGTGCATGGAAATTAGCAGAAAAACATAAATGCGGAAGAACGCAAATAAATGAAATTTTAAAGAATAAAGAAGTGCATCTTGAGAAACATCTTAGAGGCGAAAACCTAGAAAGCAATGTCAAATGTTGCAAACTGGGAATGAAGTAATCAATGAAATGCTATTAGAATTGTTTAGAAATTCCAGATCTTATTTTGCAAGAAAACGCATTGAAAATTGCCAAAGAACTTGGTATTAATGATTTCAAAGATTCTAACGGCTGGTTAGAAAAATTCCGCTTGAGAAACAATATTTTTTTTCGGGTTGTTCCTCTTAAGACTCTGTGTTTCAAAATTGATTCCTGTAAAATCGGTAAATGTTCTGAAGAAAGACTAACAATATTATTATACTGCAATATAGAAGGCGATTTCGAAAAATCAGTTGTCATTAGAAAGTCATCTAAGCCACATTTTTTCAGAAATTTAGACATAAAGAAACTTTCTTTTAATCTGTCGAAACCACAGCATGTCTTGGATGTCCCAAAAAATTATGCTACGTTGGTTGACAATGTTCAATGAAAAGACGAAGAGACAAAAACGAAACATTCCGCTGTTTATGTTCAACGCTGCCTGCCATCAAAGCGACAAAAAGTTTAGTAATATAACAATGTCTTTTTTCCTTCCTAAAAAACTTCGACATGTCAGCCACTAGATCTGGGTATCATACAAATGTTTAAAGTAGGATATAAAAAATGTTGATGAGGAAACTCATTTTAGAAATGACAGAAGCTACCTCACTGACTGCTCTCTCCAAATCATTAAATGTTCAACATGCTGTTAATTGGATATCAAGATCAGTAAAGGAGTTCAACAGGGATACAATGCAAAGGTGTTTCGCACAAGCTGGATTCCATGCAAGTATCTGTTTTTCATTCATTTCATTTCTTTGGTTTTTGATCTTTAATAAAAAAATATATATAAGTTTAAATTTTCAAAATTTATGTGGTTTAATTTGCTTTTCAGAAACTTCTAAATGTCGGTAACATCTCTGAAAAACAACCAAATAACGATCTTAGTGATAATGAATTAAATGTATTATCTAAAGCAGCAAAAATTACCGACATAACGGCAGATGAATTTATTTCTATTGATAATCATTTGTCCGTATCAGCCACTTACGAAAGCATACTGGAAATGGTTCAGAATTTGATGAAAGAAGAGGACGCTGAAACTTTAAGTGAGAACGAAGCGAGAATAGAAAAAAAAGAGACCAAACTAAAATCTTATGAAGAAGTCCTCGCAAATGTTCGAGATATTCAATTTTTTTGCTCTAAATAAGAACGACCAAGATTTGTACAATAAAACTACATACATTATCGTATCGATTGAAAAAAAATTAAGTTCGAAATGTACAAAACAAATGAGACTAATAAATTTCTTTAATGTGAAAAACAATTTTTAAAATATACATTTTTAAAGTATTTTATTGAATTAAATAATTTTGTTTGATTTTTCTAGCAAGTTGAAGCAAAACCTCCATATACCGGTCACCTCTAAGAAACGGACACTTTTACACAGTCCCATCGCTGGCCGCTCTTCGGAGGTTTTACTGTATATTGTGCAAATCTGGAGATCTAAATTTATTTCTATTGTTACGAATTTTATAAATAGTTAGTGTTTGTACTGTAAAATAATGTAAATAATCTTATTAAGCTCCATTCCTTTTCTAATATTAGTTTTTGTTACATTGTCTCTGTTATCAAGCAAACTTGTCTATTATTTTCAGTGAATGTCTATGGCAGCTTTGCGAAATATTAGAGATATCGCCAAGTTGGCGTCACTTTTGGCGACTAATTTTGGTCGCCATATTTGGCAATATACCGCCAAGTTGGCGACAAACTTGGCGATTGTTGGCGATGGTAACCCCTTTCCTCTCTATGGTAACCCCCCTTAGATATACTGATACATTATTTGTTGTTCCGTGGTTTTCCAGTTTTTTCTAGAAGGTTGTAGAAATTTCCACCGCATGCTGCGAGTCTATATAAGGAGAGCCGATACGAGCTGCTGTTGTTATTATTTACCAGTCAGTCATTGAGTGAACAACTCGTTTGTTAAGCAAGTTTGCTTGAGTCTTATTTACATTATTTTGAATGTGATTTAGTGTTGAGACGTTGTATAAAGAGTCTCTGGAACCTATATCGGCACTTATACGATAGATTTGAACAATTATTTTTGAATATCTAGAAATATTTGTGAGTTTCGAAGACTCTGTTGTTCTGAAGTTCTGTAAATAAATTATTTTCTACTTTTCTGACAAGAGTTTGAAGTTGTCTAACCATAAGATCAAAAGAACCCCATATACGCTGCAACATTTGGTGTCAGAATTTGGGATCTTATGGCGAAAACGAGAGCAACGGAAGAGCAACTGAATCAGTTGTTGAAAGCTATTAATGGATTATCAAATAAAATGGATAAAGGCCAAGAAGAGTTGGCGGAAAAGATGAATAAAGGCCAAGAAGAGTTGGCGGAAAAAATGAATAAAAACGAAGAAAGAATGGAACAGTTGACAAATAAAATTGACAAATGCCAAGAAGATGTGACTGAAAAGATTAATAAAGGCCACGAAGAAATGAAGAAAACTTTAGAAGAAAAGTTCCCGTCGGTAGAGAGAAGAAAAGTTCTCGTCGGTAGAGAGAAGAAAAGTTCTCGTCGGTAGAGAGAAGAATAGGCTCGGTAGAAGAGAAAATAGAGGAAGTAGAAGAGAAAATTCAGAATGAAGTTAGTAATGTTGAACAGAAAATGGAAAGGAAAATGGCGGAAGTAGAAGAGAAAATTCAGAATGAAGTTTGTAACGTTGAAGAGAAAATCAGTAACGTTGCAGAGAAAATACTAGGTAAAGTAGATGAAAAGCTAAATAAAAAAGTACAAGATCTTGAGAAGAAACTTTCAGCGTTCAGTGGTAATTATGAAGAATTTAGAAATCTGTCTGCTTCTCCCGTGCACATCAAGCTGTCGACATACGACGGAAAGAGTTCCTGGCAAGTTTACAAGACCCAATTCCCCATAGTAGCCGAAGCGAACAAATGGAGTGACGAGGTGAAAGCTTGTCAACTGGCAGCATCTTTGAGAGTAGAAGCCGCCGACGTGCTGCAAACATTGCCCGATATGACGCAACTCAAATTTGAGACTCTAAGTTGTGCACTTGAAATGAGATTCGGAGAAAAATTCTTGAAGGATTATACGAGAATACAAATGAAGAGCCGCCATCAAAAATCGAGTGAAACCCTGTAAGAGTTTGCCTCAGAAATAGAACGGCTGGCAAATTTAGCCTTCATCGACTGCTCGAGAAATGTGCGGGAAATGCTCTCACTGCAGTACTTTGTAGACGGAATAAAAGATCCCGAAGTGCAGAGAGCGGTACGAATGGCAGATGTACAGGATTTAAAGGCTGCATTACTATATGCCTTAAAGTTGGAAGCAGCTACACAAGCCAGCCGAAGAGATCGTCATTCAGTCCGAGAAGCAACGGTGAACAAAAGCTCAGACACTGAGATCGACGTCTTGAAAGAAATTAGGAAAATAAATCAAGAGCTTGAAGCATTAAAATATGGAAGAACAAGCTCAAGAAGACAGAATCTCAGGTGCTGGGGATGCGGTGATACAGGACATCTCCGAAGAAATTGCCCCAAAATCCATGAATGTGAGATAAATTCAAACTGTTAGCAGGGAAACTAAATTTTGGCCATCTCGCAGGGCGGAGGTTGCCAGAGAATGAAAAGCCCCACCTGAAGATCCTCCAGATATCAAAAATGAGTGGCGGTGATAATGAATTATATGTGATAGGCTTTATTAACGGAATTCAGTGCCGTATGATTGTCGATACAGGAGCCAATGTTACAACAATAAGAGAAGATTTGGCTCGAAAATTGAAATGTAAACTCATCTGGACTCCACCAGGCGTTACCCTGCAAACTGTGACGGGCAACAAGATATGTATATATGGAAAGGCAAATTTAACCATCAACTTTGGAGGAAAAATATTACCATACGGCATATGTGGCTGACATAACAGATCCTTGCTTAATCGGGCTAGATTTTCTGAAGAAGTTTGGCTTCAAACTTGATTTCAAAAATAACAAAATGCTCTCAAAATTTGAAGAAATAAGTCTTTTTGGATTAAATAACGAAATTGAATGTAAACAAGCAGTAATAGCCAAAGAAGACATCAATCTAGATCCAAGAACAGAATTTTTAGTTCCAGCTGTAATTAAAAATGAAACTATTTATCGATTTGGCCATATAGATTATCCCGAAGACAATAGTACACAAGCAGGAGTATTGGTGGCTTCTTCTGTAGTAGACCTCACAAAAAAGACCATTCCAGTCAGAATTGCTAACATCAGTGATAAGACAAGGACTATCAAGAAAGGAGAGGTGATAGCATCATGTGCTCCTGTGACGTGCATAAGTCAAAATTCCAGTCACTCTGAGAAATCTTCGGATAATTTAGTCAAGGATTTGTTACAAATTACTGACTTAGATCCAAAACAAAGGGGTGCTGCGGAAAGTTTAATTAGGGAATTTCAAAGTTTATTTTCCCAAACATCTGAAGACTTTGGACGAACCAAAATGGCACAACACCGAATTGATACTGGAGATCACTCACCTATTAAACAACACCCTAGACGATTACCTTTTTTGAAGCAAGAAGAGGTGCAAAATTTAATTAAGGATATGGAAGAAAATGACGTCATTGAACCATCGACAAGTCCATGGGCGTCTCCCATTGTATTAGTAAGAAAGAAGGATGGTTCTACAAGATTTTGTGTAGACTACCGCCGACTAAATGACGTCACTAAAAAGGATAGTTACCCTCTGCCAAGGATTGACGACACTCTCGACACACTTGCGGGAAACACTTGGTTCTCGACTTTAGACCTGAAGAGTGGTTACTGGCAGGTAGAGATCCATCCCGACGACCGCGAGAAGACTGCCTCCACAACGGGACAAGGATTATGGCAATTCAAGGTAATGCCTTTTGGTCTGTGTAACGCACCTGCAACTTTCGAACAGCTTATGGAAACGGTTCTCCGGGGGCTGTCATATGAAGCAGGTCTTGTTTATTTAGATGATATCATAATCATAGGAATATCTTTTGATGAACATCTGATGAACCTCAGGCGGGTGCTACAAAAGTTAAAAGAAGCTAATTTGAAATTAAGCCCTTCGAAGTGCAGTTTGTTTCGCAATGAAGTCGCCTACATTGGACACATCATTTTGGCGGAAGGAGTTAGGACTGATCCGGAGAAGATATCAGCCGTGAAAAATTGGAGTCGTCCAGCAGATGTTCACCAGCTTCGGAGTTTGCTAGGATTATGCACCTATTACAGAAAATTCGTCAAAGGCTTCTCGATGATTGCAAGACCACTTTATAAATTAACAGAAGCCAATCAAAAATTTATGTGGACACAGAAATTCGACGCTGCTTTCGAAAAGCTTAAGGAGGCCTTAACATCCACTCCAATTCTGTCATATCCTCAAGTCGATAAACAGTTTATACTTGATACGGATGCAAGTAACGAAAGCATTGGCGCTGTACTGTCCCAGGAAATCGACGGCCAGGAGCGTGTTATCGCCTATTTCAGCAAGTGCTTGTCAAAAGCAGAGCGAAACTACTGCGTAACAAGAAAAGAGCTTCTTGCTGTAGTGAAAGCCATAGACCATTTTCATCACTATCTTTACGGTCGAAAATTCCTGATCCGAACTGATCATGCTTCTCTAACTTGGCTATTGAATTTTAAGAACCCAGAAGGCCAGATAGCCAGGTGGATACAAAAGCTTCAAGAGTAAGATATGGTGATACGCCATCGAAAAGGCTCATCACATGGAAATGCAGATGCTCTCTCAAGAAGACCCTGCTCAGAGAATTGTAGATACTGCGACCGGGTTGAGAAGAAATTTAATGTCAAAGGTCCTATAGTAAGACAAGTTATAACTGGGTCTACATCATCGCAAGATCCGTGGAGTGACGAGAGCCTGCGTAAAGATCAACTTGCTGATCCTGAAATTAAGCCAATTCTAGAGCTGAAAGAGGAGTCCAACAGGAAGCCCAGCTGGCAAGACATGGCCCATTACCATCCTACGACTAAACGTTATTGGGCTCTCTGGGATTCCCTACATTTGAAGAACGGTATCTTGTACCGAAAATGGGAGTCTGACGATGGAAAGACATGTAGATGGCAACTACTACTCCCTAAGTCCAGAATTTCTATGGTCCTTCAAGAACTGCATGGAAGTCCCACAGGAGGTCATTTTGGTGTAATGAAGACCCTGCAAAAGGTTCGAGAGCGTTTCTACTGGAATAATGTTCGCACTGATGTGGAGAAGTGGTGTCGAACTTGTGACACCTGTGTAGCACGTAAAGGTCCAAAGAGGCGCACCCGTGGACGATTGCAGCGTTATAATATAGGAGCTCCTTTCGAACGAATTGCTTTAGATATCCTGGGTCCTCTTCCTAGAACATCTGATGGCAACAAGTACATCCTCGTTGTCATGGATTACTTCACCAAGTGGCCTGAAGCCTACGCCATACCTAATCAAGAGGCGGTAACCGTAGCAGAGATGCTGGTTCAACACTGGGTTTCCAGATACGGAGTTCCTCTTCAAATCCATTCTGATCAAGGAAGAAATTTTGATTCGGCTGTGTTTAAGGAAATGTGTGGACTACTCGGCATGGACAAAACTCGAACTACACCTCTACATCCTCAATCGGACGGCATGGTGGAGCGTTTCAATCGTACCATCCTAAATAGCCTCTCCCTCCTGGCGTCTAAAGATCAACAGGACTGGGACAAGAAATTACCTCTGTTCCTGCTTGCCTACAGGAGTGCTGCTCATGAGGCCACTGGTTATTCCCCTTCTCAAATGCTCTTTGACGTGATCTTCGTCTACCTGCGGATCTTTTGTTTGGCCGTCCTCCTGATGCTCCTTCATCGCCTGAGGAATTCCAGGCGCAGATTGAGGAGATTCATTGCCTAGCGAGGAACCGAATTGGACTGGCATCAGAAAAGATGAAGACACGGTACGACACAAAGGCAACTGGACATGAGTTCAACGAAGGTGACAAAGTTTAGTTGTGGAATCCCATACGTCGTAAGGGACTGTCGCCAAAACTGCAAAGAAACTGGGACGGTCCTTACACAGTCGTCAACAAGCTGAATGACGTCGTCGTACGCATACAAAAATCGCCACACGCCAAACCCAAGGTTGTACACTATAACCGGCTAGCCCCTTATTTTGGCCAAAGTGATTAGAAATTCAAAACTGGAATTTCAGACCATGGTCATAAAAGTCACTTTTTGTAAATATGTAACTAGCAATTAGTTCTTATTTATGTAAATCTTATTATTTATTTATTTATTTATTTATTTATTTGTTTGTTTACTTATTTTAAGTGTTTTCCTCTAACTCAAGGATTGCACTGCCCGGGACGTGCAGTCTTTGAGGAGGGGGTAGTGTTACGAATTTTGTAAATAGTTAGTGTTTGTACTGTAAAATAATGTAAATAATCTTATTAAGCTCCATTCCTTTTCTAATATTAGTTTTTGTTACATTGTCTCTGTTATCAAGCAAACTTGTCTATTATTTTAAGTGAATGTTTATGGCAGCTTTGCGAAATATTAGAGTTATCGCCAAGTTGGCGTCACTTTTGGCGACTAATTTTGGTCGCCATATTTGGCAATATATCGCCAAGTTGGCGACAAACATTGCGATTGTTGGCGATGGTAACCCCTTTCCTCTCTATGGTAACCCCCCTTAGATATACTGATACATTGTTTGTTGTTCCGTGGTTTTCCAGTTTTTTCTAGAAGGTTGTAGAAATTTCCACCGCATGCTGCGAGTCTATATAAGGAGAGCCGATACGAGCTGCTGTTGTTATTATTTACCAGTCAGTCATTGAGTGAACAACGCGTTTGTTAAGCAAGTTTGCTTGAGTCTTATTTACATTATTTTGAATGTGATTTAGTGTTGAGACGTTGTATAAAGAGTCTCTGGAACCTATATCGGCACTTATTCGATAGATTTGAACAATTATTTTTGAATATCTAGAAATATTTGTGAGTTTCGAAGACTCTGCTGTTCTGAAGTTCTGTAAATAAATTATTTTCTACATTTCTGACAAGAGTTTGAAGTTGTCTAACCATAAGATCAAAAGAACCCCATATACACTGCAACACTACGTTTAATTTCAAGTCAAAATATTAAACAGTTTTTTTTTTTGGTAAAGTGTACGACAAAATGTTGCACAAATGTTACATAAAATTTGTGTAGCCTAGTAGAATATTCGCTTCGCTCATCCTAATTATTATGGATTCCAAATTTCATCAAAATTGGTCCATTATCCGAAGAAATGGGTTTTACAGCTCATATGTTTCCTACAGAATTGCACCGCGTCTTGTTTCCCTTTAAACATAAGATCTAGATTTTACTCTGTTCGACAGAGTTGCCAGTGGGCTTTTTTTTTTAAATTCAAAATTCTTAACTGATGCCACTTTTTTGAAATTGTGAAATTCTTTTCGTTTTCGCTTTAATATGTCATTAAATATGGCGAATCTTACCATTTCAAAAATGTGGTGCCAATCAAAAGTCTGAATTTAAAAAAAAGTAACCCATCTGGCAACACTGCTGTTCGGCTGTGACGGGTATCTTAACATTTTTTTTTCAGTATAAAACCTTATTTTCCTCTTAATCTCACTTCTATCGACAAGGAAAGTTATCATAGAAAATGCAGGGTGACGAGTGATCGGTTAAAACCACAGTCAGAAAAAAGGGAAACTACCAGTATTTCCTACAAGAAAATACTTGAAATAATATAAAGGAAATAAAGAATACGAACTTCCCTGTAACAAAATACTGGTATTTAAGGATGTATTCCGATCAAAATCGCTTATTTTCAGATTTATTTTAAAATTCATTTTTGCCCTCAAATGCACCAAATTTTCAAAAATCTCTCATTTCGAAACTACATTATGTGTCGCGTTTATCAATTTTTTGGTAAATGTAGAAAATATTGCAAAAGAAAAAAAAAATGTTGTCAAAGTTGCCTATTTGACAGAAATTTCCGAACTGGAGATCTGGGAACGAAAAAAATGATGGAACTGAGAAAATAATTGTTTAAAAATCAAATTCTAATTAATTCAGCGAAAAATTACATCACACGGCATCTTATACATCACCACAGCAAGTTTCATGTTTCTACTTTTAAAAATAAATCTGAAAATGTGTCGGAAAGTTTCGAGCTGTTGAAAGTGGAAAATCATTTTTTCGAATACACCCTTAACACTTTTTTTGATCGTCTTTTTCCTGACCACTCATGATCCTGAGATGGATTATTTCAATCTATAACTTCAAGACGAAAAATTAGAAAGTTTGTCACAGAAAATCAGAGTTAACAACTTATTAATAACTTAAAAATTTAGTTAAAGGGCACAAGCCATATATATGACAGTTGAATAATCTTTCTTTTTTCTTAACACACAAGTACAAGCAGTGAAAAAGGCGAAAGGGAGAAGAATAAAAACGTCTTCTCCGAGAAAAAGGGAAAATACGTTACAATAAAATTTAAATTTGTAATATTAATATAATTTTAAAAAATACAGTTTATTTTTAAATGATTTTACAAAAAACGCAACAGTATCTTATTTTTAGCACTTTCCAACTAAGTTGAAAAGTGCTTATCAAATTGGGTTTGTCTATCCGTCTGGCAGCGCTCTAACTATCGTAAATATACTCGGATCATCATGAAATTTTTATACGTTATTGACATTTACACTAGCACAAACCTTATTGAAAATGAAGTTTCTACCATGATCAGTTTATTTACAGGGGTAGTCAAAAGTTTACCGTTACATTACGGCGTATGGGGAAAAAGAGTTTCAAATGAATTTTAAAGATGTTACACCCTGTCAATCATATTAAAAGTTATATCCATTTACAAAATACATTAAAATATGCATTCTGTAAAAAATGCGGTGAAAAGATATTATTATTTATTCATTTACAGGGACACGCAAAAGTATTCCATTACAGAAAGGTAAAAGGGGGAATTGTGTGTGGCATATTTTAATTATATTAAACAATTTCATATATAATAAAATTGGTATGTATAGCTGGGGCTTAATATAAATTATACGACATCGCCATGCATAATATGAAGTACATAGCATTTACAGGGACGCACAAAAGTTTTCAAATAATACATTCTTTCCTAAGTACAGTACATGTATCCGATGATAGCTGATGGATGAATGAAATGAATTTTAATTAAGATATGTGCGTACAACAATGTTCCAGTAAATCTATGCATATCATATGGTGTGCATAAATACTATAATTGATATACAGGGCTACCCAAAAGAGGTTTCTGAATATGAGCTTAAATTACTTAAAAGTGTTTTTTAAATAAAGTAAGCATTTTTAAGTTGAATTGCATTCACTTAACTAAGAAATGTTTGTAGAATATAGATAAAACGATATACAGGGCCACGCAAAGAATTGAATACACGGACGCTTTTGAATGACCGATAGATCAAATACTTTTTCAACAGTATTGAAATACATATTTGGCTATATACAGGAATCTTATTGCCCTAAATGACGAAGTTTTGTTAAGGATATCATGGTGTTGGAAAGTGCTTCATAATCTATGCTTAACGTATGATTTTTCTTACTTGTTTTATTTTTTTATTTTTATGGACGTTCATACTTTGTCAAAAAATCTTCGTAATGGAGGAAAATCTCGTCTTTATTTACAGCGTAAGAAAACGCTTTTGAAACACCTGAAGTAATGAAGATAGTATTTTCATGTTCAGTGTAATTGGTGATTACTGATTCAAATTTATTTCACATGTATTGCCATGATGTTTATGATATGCAATATGCAATCATTCATACAGTCAAAGAAAAATATTTTACTAATATTCCTCAAAAATTGACGCATTTTTCTTATTAAAAATTCTAGAAATAACTGTTGTAGAACACACTGTAAAAATAAGTGTAATTCTGTAGAGGTAAAATTATAGAATACTTTATGTTTATTAAATTTTCTGTAGACAGTACAAAAATAAAGATGTAATTCTACAAATTTAGTTTTTGAAATGCTGCAGAATTGTGCAACTTTACAAAAAATCTACTAAAATTACAGCAATCTAACTAAAATTCTACCTGTAACCCAGGTTGCTGTTAGATATAAAATCTAGGCATCCCAGTTTATTACAAATTCTTTGTAACGTTGAAGATTTTTCGATTTAGAGTGAAAACGTATATCTGTTGTATGAATTTTTCTTGTTGCTTTCACATAATTAGTTGAAAGTGTGGTATTTACAACGGTCGATAATCTGCACGAGTTATATAGGCCCTAAGTTGAATGCCCTACGTGAGGGTCTTTCTAAGAGAACCTAACTAGTATTTACGCAAGGTTGCTCAAGGTTCGAAAAAAACCATGGAAAACCTCAAACATTTAGGCCGACGGCCATGATTGGTTTCGAACCCAGCATCTCCCGTTTACCAGCTTTGACAGTAATTTCTCTTACTTATTCCAGCTTACTAGAAAAATTTATTAACCTGACATGTAATTTTAACAGTGTATTTAACAGTTTTATTATAAAAGTTGCGAAACACTTTGAACTACAAATATTGTCAAAAAGGTACGTAAAAGTGATTATTCAGTTTATTAGCTTTACATTGTAAAAATGAAAACCGTAGTCCTACGCATGTAAGAAATATGAGTAATTACTTAAATTTTTTTGTACACTGTACAAAAAACACGTAAAGCTACAACACTAATTTTTACAAAACTACTGAAATATATAATTTTACAAAAGTATCTGATAAATTTACAGTAATATTGTAAAATTTTATCTGTAACCTGGGTTACAGTTGCATAAAAATTCCTAGGCATTCCAGTTCTTAGTAACCTTGCAGGTTTTTTCATTTACACCGCAAGCTTGTATATGTCACATGAATTTTTGTTGTTGTCGTTAGATAAAAAGTTCTAAAAATCTCGGTTTCATAGAAAAATTTTAGTAACTTTACAGATTTTTTTACAGCGTGCTTAATGGAATGTTTTAAAATATTGGTAAAATCGTAACACTTTGTGCGAATTTAGTTAAAAACTACAACGTTATAACGCACAAATTTCGTAAAATTTGTGCATTATAAGGTGCATTATAGTTTTTAACTTATGTAATTTTAAAAAATTGTTTTTGCATAAATTACTCTACTTAACGAATTTTTTTCTTTAAATTTTGCATTTCTACTTTAAAATATTAATCATTACATGAATTTCTGTAGCACAATTAAAAAGCTTTGAATCGATATATTTTTAATTAAAAATACAGTTGTTGAAATATCTGTGATAAAAATCTTAGAAAAAAAAAAATACTGTAAACCTTCTTTACAGAAAAAGAGTGCTTTTTTTTCCCGTAAAACTACAACATTATTTCATATTAAAAAGAGTTTCTTAAAACAATTTTCCTTTGTAATAAAATGCACTGAATATGTTTTTAAAATACATAAAATGATTTTAAACTTTTTTAAAAACCAAGATTAATTTTGTGGTGTGTGAATAATAAAAATGATAAGAGAATTTTTTTTAAAGTATAGAGATTTTTTATTATTTATCGCTTCACAGTTCAATAAAGATATGTTTTCGAGGATATTTTTTTTTCAAATATTTTTGAAGTGTTTTTTTTTCTTTGCTTGGTTGAGCATTAGTTTCGAAGTAGTCGTAGCAGTCTGTATCGTTTAGATTTTATTGCTTTTTATTTTTAACATAAATGTGTGAACTCATTCATAACTCTGTTTTTTTCTGGTAGCTTGACAAAAATTATGGTTTCTTCCTTTTCTTTTTTTTTTCCTGAACGTCGATATGGATGGATTTCTTTGGCTTTTTATAGAACAATTAATTGATTAAATTTACGTTAAGTACTTTTAATAATTTTTTTGGATTACGCATGTAGATACGTACATAAAAATTTGACAAAATACAGAAATAATTCTAACGTAACAATTTCATTAGTTTCCTGAATTTCATTTTACAGTACATTTATTCATATTATGCAAATTCTATTCATAAATTATGACAATTATTTAGCTTCAAAACAACTTTAAAACCAATGGGAATGCAGTAAATATAACGTCAGACGATCCTGTCTTTTTTAATTAAGGAACATTATTTTTGCTCTAAAAACAGGCCCGCTGAAAAGAGAGTAAACACAGGGAGCAAACGAAGTTGCTTTTCATGCAAATTTGTTTTGCGACCATAAAAATATCTAGTTCACAATTTACACTAGAGACTATAAGTTGTGCAATATTTACACAAAATCTAACCTTTTTTGTATATTACACATATGCCCTATATAGCCAAAGGTGACCAGTCTCTTACGATTTTAGACGTTTTATTAAATATATAGAAAATTGTATGAATAATTATTCTTAAATTCAATGTTTTTGAATAGGACAGTATATGTCAAATAATTCCGTGAAGATTTTTTTTCCGAAATCCCATAGGGATGCGTCAACTTATTGAAAGCTAACGAATATCTTTTGAATAACTCTATACGATCTAACGCAGCAAAATCATTTAAACTGCAAATTATGATTGTGTGACTGATTGCGGTAATCTCTGTTCATTTTTATTTCGATAGCATGCATACTTTCAGAGAAATTAAGGTTTTCATAAAAACAGTATCACATTTTTCCAAGTCCTTTGCTTAGAATTACCAGAATTCTTAATATAAAAAAATGTTCTTTTCAGAAAACATGACAAGCAATATTGTACACAATACCATGTAATCAAATTTAAAAAATAATAAAAATTATGCGGAAAATGAGCAAGTTTATTAAAAAATGTTTCACAGCACATGTCCAAATGCAATCAAAATATAATTTGCATAATGTTTTAGCTAAATGTACAGAGCAACTTTTGTGAATGTCTCAAGAACATAGCTTCAAAATTCTACAAAATTATCGTCGACCGAATCAGCTCGAAATCCGTTGTCCCCAAAAGAAAGCAAAAAGATGAGGGATTGAATCCGAAAATAGTAGTATGTGCAATATTATGCATGCTATATTGACTTTTGGCTATCTATTTTAATGCAAGTATGGAAACAATGTTTTTATAAGAACTTACAGTTGTTTAAACTGATATATTATCTTAAAATTTATATAATTCTTGAAAAGATTAAGTGAAAAAAAATATTTTGAAATGTCAAAATAGATGCAAAAAGATGAGGGGCTGTATCCAAATATAGTAAGTAGTACGTGCAATGTTATGAATGCTATACTGACAATAATCAATGGATATAGACAACTAATATATGCAAATAGTTATATTCAATCAATACACTGTATTGATTGCTCATTTGAATCGGATTGGTCTGTAATATTCAGCTTATATAACAAGGCACTGGTTGAATGTGAGTTTTATGCCAAAAACATTTTACATCGCATAGCCCATCCCCATAGAGCGAACCTCTTTTATAAATTCTAAATTATTTTTATACTTTATAAAATGGAAAATTAAAAGATATCTGTATTATAAGGAAAATAATTGTTAACTATCTATTCTAAACTAGTAACTATATACAGTTAAGCACAAAAAAAAAGAAAAAATAAAGAAAAAATAATAATAATAAATAAATAAGTAATCTATAATTCTACAACGGTAAAGTTGCAAAAATCTGTATACTTCTTAAAATTTAATCCGTCACTGTAAAAAATAAATAAATAAATAAATAAATAAAAATAAAAATAAAACGTTAACTTTACGGCAAAAACTGCTGGAAACTGTTGATTCCAGCAGTTTTTGCCGTAAAAATTGCAGTAAATTTAGATGTAATTTTTATTGTTACATCTAATTTTACTGCAATTTTTAACGCAAAAACTGCTGGTAACATTGCTGCCAGCAGTTTTTGCCATAAGTTTAATGGATTTGTTTTACTGTGTACAAAATAAAGATGTTAAGCTACAGAAGTCTGTGGCTTTACAAAATAATCTACAAAAAATAACTGTAATCTTAATAATTTTGTTTCTATAACCTGGGTTGCAGTTATATAAAAAGTTCTAGGCATCACCGTTTCCTAAAAAAGTATTAGTAACCTTACAGGTAGTTGGCTTTACTATGCAAACCTTAATCTATTACATGAATTTTTTCTGTTGCCATTACGTAAATAGTTCTAGGAATACCAGTTTCATAGAAAAATTTTAGTAACGTTACTTTTTTTTCATTGTAGACGGTGGCAACGAGCTAAGTAATAATTTTTGCTTTTACCGTATTTATTTTTTTAATATTAAACCTTCGTAAAATTTCAATTTTAAAAGCGTCGAATAAAAGTTAATCTACGTTTAAATACAACTATTTAAAAGATGTGTTTGAAATTTTAATCTAAATTAGCTTATTTTTCTTTTAGATTTAAAAATAGCTTTCAAACGAGAATATATTTAAATCTGCATCCAACAAAAATTTCGTAATTCTATCCCGTTTGATCTTAAAATAAGACGAAATATTTTTTGATTATCTTAAACATTTTTTGTGTTGATGAAATATTCCATAACTAATTTGCCAAAAAAAAGTAAAACTTTCAAAATAAACAAACTATCAAGTGAAACTCGAATTTAGAAGATATATAACTGAACTGCGCATTTAAATAAGGTAATATTGAGAATCACGAAATTTTAAATTGTGAAATGATTAGCAATTATATTTTAGCAGTAATGATTATTAACTGTTAATTGTAAATAAATAAACTATCAAATAAAATATGAATTTTAAAGTTGTGTAATCGAGCTACACCCATAAAATTTGAATTATGAAGAATCATGAAACTTTTAATTGATAAATGTATATCAATTCTATTTAGAACAATAACGATTATTAATTTTTTGCTCTTTTTCTCTAATTTTTAACTCGCTCTTAACACCGAAGAATTCGAAATATTAAGTTTTAATTATGAAATGTATAGCAAAAAATTAATAGCAATAACGATTATGGATTGTTATAAAATGTAAATAAATAAGCTATCAAATAGAACTCGAATATAGGCGATATACAATCGAACTGTGCCCTTAATCAATAAAATATTCATAATCTCGAAGATTTTGATAGCGAAATGTATAACTAAACTATTTACAGCAATACTAAATATCAAATGTTACATTTGTAATAGAACTCACCCTTAACACCGAAATATTCAGAAATATGACGTTATTAATTGTGAAATGTATGGCAATACATTGATAGCAATGTTGATTATGAATTGTTATAAAATGTAAATAAATAACTATCAAATGAAACTGGAATTTATTTAATCGAACTACACCTTCAAACACTAAAATATTCAAAATCACGAAGATTTTAATAGCGGAATGTATAGTGAAACTATTTACAGCAATAATAAATATTAATTATTATAAATTGTAAAATGTATCACATGGACAATTTTTACGAGGCGAATACGTAAAATTTCAAATTAAAATGGATTTTTATTTAGGTTACGCAGGCCTGACGTGACTACGTGCAGACCAGATGCATGACGGGAGTCAAATGTAGCTCAAGATTTGTTTAATTTCCTACGAGTGGAATCCCATCGAATTCGACGAACGAAATGTTTAAAAGACCCGATCGATTTGATTTTTAAAAAAAAGCAAAAGTAATTACATTATTGAATCAATATATAATAAATATATTTCCAAACTTAATGTCAAGTTTGCCAGTTACAATTTTGCATGCAAATATTCGTACATTTTCAGTTGAAATTGTAATCTGAGTGCCGGCGAAATCCAGAAATTTTATTTTATATGCACTCATAGAAAAATAGTTTTCTTAAGAAAAAAACTAATTTCATTTTTACTATGACATTATTTTCACTAACTGAAGTCATCTAAAAGTAAAATCACAATCTCAGTTCCATAATGAAAAAAAAATATTGAAATGTAATATCGTTATGAGTAAAAATGCGATATTTTAAATAGTGACGTCATTTTCTCTTCAAATGTTTATTAAAAGTTACTGTTATTAGTAATATGAAAAAGGCATCCATAATAATATTGTAATTCCCATTTATCTGGTTGCTGAATGACATCATTTTCTCCATTTGAAATTTTTCTTACTTTGCTTTAGACATTAATTTGTATCATATATTATTTTCTGTTATTTTATTTACATTATTAATGTTATTTCTCAGTAAATATATTTTTTTAGCTCAATTAGTGCATAATTATACGCAATCATTTGATTGTGGTTAAATTTTGCGTAAACAATTAACTTTTTTCTTTTAAATGCGAGAACATGTTCACTGATGAAATAAAGCTTCTGACTGGTGGAAAATGATAATCGAAAATAAAATTTTATTATCGAGAGAAAAGCTAAATTGAGTTACCACCATTTTGAAGAAATATCATAAAAAAGCATTTAAAAGTAAATGTAAAACATAAAAATGGAAATAAATTAAAAAAAATAGCTGAAATGGGCACAACTACAAATAAATATCTTTCATTAAAAAAATAACTATCAAAATCGGTTGAGTAGAAAATTAAGGGCTGATGACTAAAAAAACAGCCAGGTCTTTTAAATATATAGATTTCCTAAAGGAGGAGAAATTAACTATAAAACATGCTATTTTTGATTTCTGTGGTTGTTTATTTTTTTCAAAACTTCTAATATTTTATAAGAAAATTTATAAGAAGAAAAAATACTGATTTTGCTAAAAAGATTTTTTTTTACTTCGTAAGTTCATTCTTTATAAATATTTCAGAATGTAATATGAGATATTTTGATAAATATGCATTTTTCTATTTCTTAAGTTATTTTTTTTAATATCTTAACATCTAATTTAAAATATTAAAATAATTGCTTTAAACAATAGACAGTTTCCATTTTCTTAAATTGTTTATTATTTTATGATTTTATCTGGTGTGCAAAAGTATAAGGCAATGCTTTTCTGTTGCTATCTCATTTAATCTTAAAGTGGTATTCTTTCTCCAAACTCCCATTACCTTGATAGCTCTGCAAATAATATTCTCCTATTTTAATAGTATTTTCTGGCATATGATGGGTTTTTATTGGTAAATTATACGTTAAGTTTTATTTGCAATTTTTTTGATGGCAAAAAATCATTGTTTTGTGTCAGCAATTACCATGCCTGAAAGCGTTTAGTAAAATAAATTTGTTATGAATTTCTCTAACTAGCAAATTCTGAATTTCTGTAATGTTTAAAACATTATTGTGTTATTTGAAAAAGTGGCTGGCTCGGAATATTAATAAAATCGCCGTCTTAAAATTCGTTTTTGAGAAACTTTGAAAATAATAATTTTATTATGTAATTTAAATGGGTAGTATTGACGCCTGTTCTATTATTAAATCTAAATACACGTTTTGGTTTTTCATTAAAAAACTCGTATAAAATAAAAATTAACTATTCTTAAAACTCTACTTCACCCTGAGCTGAATGTGTCCTGAAAAATAAACAGAAGTATAATGTATAAAGATATATGTTTGTGTTACTTTAAAAATTAACTTTAGAAAATTTAAAAAATAATTATTGTTCTGTGACATTTCGAAGCCTCAAAACAAATTTTAGCTTTAAAAATTTCGTTTTATATGATGTAGCATTAAAAAGTTTCTAATACTGTTAAATATTACTGATCCCAGTGTGAAATATAAAAGCAGTAAGTCTTGATTACGTCCATTAATAAATGTATATAAATAACAATAATATATATTTTACAACGCAAATTATATTATAAATAGCTATTTTACTTATAAGACATTACTTTATTAATAAAACATATAAAATATTCTTTAAATGTGACGATAAATAAACAAATAATTTGCGATTTATAAAAAAGAAAAATAATACATACTTGATGAATACATATATATATATATATATCACAAATAATCCTAGTAAACAGTTTTAAAGCAAATAAAATTGTTTAAAGCTAAAAGAAATATTCAATGCATAACGTAAAAGAGATTTTAAATGGCATTTTCCTTATCATTTCAGAGAATCAGTACATTTAGTGCATATTTTCTTCTTATAAAAGTACCTTTTTGGAAACATTTCCCGGAAAATGCTCCAGTTTAGAGGCTTAGAAATTGTAATACCGTAATCCGATGCGAAGCAAATGCTAGTTATTTATTTTATTTCAAAAGGAAAGCTAGTTTGATTGTAACGTTAGAGCACATTTGAATCCAAGAATATACCATTTTCTGATTTGAATCTCTTGAAGTAAAATGTCTCTGTATAATTCTAAACATCAATTGAAAGTGTTATTTCTAAATCAGATAAGGTATCTTCGAGTAATAATAACACATTAAGATTTTGTCAGTCTTTTCGGCTTAGTTTTAAATCTATATATATATATATATATATATATATATATATATATATTAACCAATTTTCACAGACTAGTTTTAGGTATTTTAATTTAAACAAATATAGGATTTAAAACAGCAACTTATTGACTATGTATACAAGAATATTACATAATGTGCAATTTAAAAACTGTTTTTCATAAATTTAGACAAAACGTATAATTATGCATACTGAAGTATTACAAATATTATACATAGTTTAATGTTTTGTACATTTATATTTTATGAAATGTATAAAAAAAAAATATTAAAAAAATAGCGTAATCTTTTTAGTATTTCTCTAGTTCATTTTAAAACTTTTTAAAGCCATTTTGCCAAAAAATTTGGCAATTCAAAAAATCAGGCCGAGATGGGTTAAACAGTTCGTATAACATTGCAGTATAATGTAACTTGCTGAAAAGTACATAACGGAATTATTTATTATCATTCACTAACGAAAACCTCCAATTTTCAGGTGCGTTCGTCATTATATATATACGTAGTACCTGTAGTCACCGTTCAGTCCGTCCATCTGTGGCATACAAGAAAGCAAGAACTACTGTTCTATTGTTCATCGGCTCGTGCAAAGACGTAAATTCGTTTTTACTCCGATTAATTGACAGAAGCAAACATTTAAGATGCAAATCATAGTTGGTATAGTATTGAATTAATATTATTAACGTATTAACATGTGTAACTACATTTTGAAATATAAAAATGTACGCATAAGATAGAAGAAAATTTTGAGATTGGGCATTCCAACTAGTTAGTTTCTTCTATCCTCAATAGAATAAAGTATTTTAATCGAAATTTTTAGACTTCTGGTTTTCGACGAATTTACACGTTTTAGGTGTCAAAGATTCCAACTTTTTTTTTTTTTTTTTAATGTCTATCAGTCTGAGTGTCTGTGTTTCTGTCTGTGTGTGTATCCAAATGTCGCCATTCTACCATCAAAAAGTGTATGAAGATATGCATAGAATTAAGACAATTTTTTTGGGAAAGTTTTCTGCTGTGACAAGCAGGTTCTCCTTCATTTTTGAAATATTCCGCCGGAAGGGGACGCTGCATTAGCGTTTTTGTAACATTTTCAATGTTGTACCGACTAAAAGTGTATGAAGTTATGCATCGAGTAATGTGCATCGAATCATGTAAGTGTATCGCTATGACTAGTAGGTCCTCCCTGAATTTGAAAAAGAATCCGCGGGAAGCGTTGCAATAGCGATTTTTGTGCCATTTTCAATACTTTACCTCGTAAAAGTGTATGAAGTTATGTATAGAGTTGAACTAAATTTTTGTATGGGTAAGTGTATGGTTATGGCTAGTTGTTTCTTCCTGAATAAAAAAAAAACATCCGGAAGGGGGCGCTGTAATAGCAATCTTTGTGCCATTTCCAATATTGTACAAAAGTGTATGAAGTGTATTGTATAAAAGTGTATGAAGTTATGCATAGATTTGAACTAATTTTTTTGTGTAAGTGTTTGGCTATGGTTAGTAGTTCCTCGTTGAATTTGAAAAAAATCCACTGGAAAGGAGCGCTATAATCACGATGTCTGTTCCATTTTCATTATTTTACCATAAGAAATGTGTCATATTATTCATAGAACTGAATTAAACTTTTGTATATGATTATTTTTAGGTGTGGCAAATAGGTCCTCTCTGAATTTGAGAAAAATCTACCTATCATTTTATTGTCCATAGGCTCGTGTGAAGACAGAAACTCTTTTTTACTCCGAATTGATTGAAGCAGAAATTTAAGATGAAAAACAGAGTTGTTATAGTATTGAATTAAAATTATTAAGGCAATGACATGTGCAACTATTTTTTATATTAAAATGTACGTATGAGATAAAAGAAAGTTTTGGGATCGGCACATCCAATTAGGTTTATATTGAGATGAAAATGTATGAAATTTAAGCTCAAAAATTATTTCGAAAATCATTCATTATTTTTTATCTAATAATTTTTTCGAATATTTATTTATAATTAACAATGCGTTAAAAATGAGACGGAATGGATTTAATTTAATAGATTTGATACTAACTGTTAAACTAATAATAAACTTTTACCTTTAACTGTAAAACTTTTAATAATAGATTGTACAAAGAAGTTCTTTAAACTGACTGAACTTTTGGGATAAGTTTATTTTAAAACTGTTAGCTAGACTTTTAAACATCATCAAAATTCTATAAAAATTAAGAAAATAGAGCATGAGAACAGCATGTAAAACGATCTATTTGTTTGAATAGAAAGAAGGTAGCTTTACAACCTTTATTGCTTTTTGTTAAACAAAAGTTTTAAAGGGGGAATCGATTATCTCAAACAGTTGAAAGAGAAGACTCGTTAAATTAAACTTACTTTAAACAAAAATTGATATATTACGCTGCTGCGTACTTAGCTATTTCTAATATGTTTAAAATGTCTATAAATTCCAAACATATTTTAAGCTTAGATATTTCAAATGATTAGTTTTTCAAAAACCTGTTTTTAAATCATTTTTATATTATAAATAGTATTTAAAATTTTAAATATGTTTCAAAGAATTATAGTTAAAAAACAACATATTAAATATATTAAAATTTTAAAAATATATTAAAATTAGTACAATTTAACAGTTATTAAAAGCAGATTTGAAATTTTGACTATTAAATGATAGGCTTTTTATTTATTCATGATTCAATTAAAATGTTTATTTTTTAATTTTCTATTTGCCTGTGAATTGCTCTCTATGCATCTAACATACTAGGTACTCAACTACTTTTCGGTGTTTCACACTTGAATGGCGCTAGCGGCAGATGTAAGCAACATACATATCTAAGGTTATAAATTTTTTATAGCTTGGACATCTCTTAACAATAAACTTTCGTAATACCAATACATATCAAAACGAATTTTTTTTTTCTAACAACGAAGATGTTGAATTTTGTAACAAATAAACAGCGTTTGCGGGGATTTTTGATTTTCTGATTTAATCTATAAAAAATTGCGGCTGTAGGACGTCATCTGTTAAGGAAGCTTATGACAAACATGCACCATCGAATTGTTTTAGAAGTGGAGATTTCTCCGGAAAACCAAAACAATTAAGGATCCGATCTGCAAGCATTATTTCAGTAAGATGGTAGCAAAAGTTGAAAAATAACTTGGGAAAGCAGTAAATGTGACTCAACAAAATATTTCAAACACTTACATGCCATGAAAAAATTCAAAATGAAGGAAAATGGGTGACGCATGAGTTGACTGAAAAACAGATGAAAAATAAAAGAACCATCGTCGAAATTTTGTTTTTTCGATGCGAAAGAAATTTTTCGGCATCGAATTGTTATTGGCGATGAGAAGTAGATATATTTCCAGAATCCCAAATGCGAAAAACCGTGTCTTTTAGCTGGCAAAGCATCAATATCGAACGGCATGGCTAAATCGCGTCTGAAAGAAGATAATGCCCTGCATTTGGTGAGGCCAGAAAGAAATTATGTACTATGAACTGCTGAAACTTACCGAAACTGAAATAGGCATCGCTACCGACAAAAGCTGATTAATTTGAACCATGCATTGCTCGAACAACGGCCGGAATGGGACACGAGGAACAAACGAGTGAAATTGCAGAACGACACCGTTTCATGCTACCGAGTTCCATCGTTCAGGACACCAACAAAATATTCGTCAGACCTGGCCCCTCTCGATTATCACTTTTTCTAATTGATGGCGCATGGCGTAGATGGGATACATTTGGCTAATTTTGAAGACGTGCAAAATAGTTTCGGTCCAAAGATGCGTCGTTTTATCGTCGTGGTATTCGTATATTATCACAGAGATAGTAAAAAATGTGTAGCTAGCGAGGGTCGATACTTCCAATAATCCATTTTTTGTATTTATCTTGAAATGTTTCATTTTTCTTTGATCAAAAAACCCAGAAACTCTAGTAAGAGCAGAAATAAGCATTTATTTTAACTTTTGAAAATAGTTAATTTAAATTTGAATACCTTTAAACACTTTAAAACATTAATATCCTTCTTATTTTATGGCACATTTCTGTCAGTAAAAAAGATAAATCTTACTTTTAGAAATTAGTGTGAGATTCTTAAAAAAAAAAAAGAATATGTCGCCCGAAAATTCTATCAAGACAGATATGATAATATATTTTTTTAAGTAAAGTTTCATTATTAAACAATAAAAATGTTAACGCCTTGATTCTTTAAAAAAATTCTTAAAAATAAATAAAATTTTACAAAATTTTAAAATATTTAAATCGATTTTTGAACTTTACTGACAGTCGCCTTACGCAAGAACTTTTCCTAAAACGATATCTATATATTTGAAGAGAAAAGAGTTAATTTTTAATTATTTATTTGTTTTCATTGTACGAAATTTTTTATTTTGGAATAGATTGTTCCAAAGATTTAAAATGTAGATCATTGTTAAAACTACAAACAAATGATTTTCAAATATTAGTGTTCACCCCAATCCATTGAAGTTTAAGAATTTCATGAAAAATTTTAAATTCATGAAAAGGAAAATTCAGTTAATTACGATTAACTTATAAAAGTGTAAATAGAAATATTTTGCGAAAAATGAGGAAAATGTGTTAAATAAAGTTCATATTTGAGCTTGAATGTCTGGTATCTAAATGATAAAATATACCTCTCAGTTCTATGAAATTTCAGGTTTTAATTAGAGCTACGATTTTGATATTAATAATGTAAATTTTTGCATTAATAATCTGCTACTTTTATTAAAAAGAATCGAACTCATGAAGAAAATTTTACTGCATTTCAGTAGAAAATATAATCACTTTAAATTTTTGTTAGACATTTAATAGAAAGGTTAAATTTTTCTGCTCAACGCAGAGTGTCTAAATCATTTAAGAGGTGTTTATGAGTTAAAAAATTATTATAGAATCATAAGTGCGCACTGGTGCTAAAAATATTATACATATTTAAAAGTTGTATATTGCATTATAAATGTTGTTCTGTATCAACTTTCAATTTATTTTTGTGAATGACTATCAGTTGTCGTATATTACTCAATTCAATTTCTGGTCTATTTTACATAAGCTAATGCAGTTATCACTTTTTAGCAGAGAACATTGTTACAATACATAATTTTTAGTATATTCTGCTCAATGTTTGATTTTGAAATCCCCTTTTATAGATCCTACATTTTTAATCTTAACTACACACCCAAGAATCTTTTTAAGAGAAATTATTCTAAAGGAAATCATTTCAAATTACTATTTTATAGGTTCGTTATACTGTAAAATATATAAATATATATATATTAAAATTTTACTAGTAAATTGGGATGCCTAGAACTTTTTATGTAATTACGACCCTGGTAGAGATAAATTATAAGTAACATTATTCTAATTTTAGTACTTTCTTTTACAAAGCTACAGATTTCTGTTGCTTTATAAATACTAGTTTTCTAGATTTACATCTTCTTCTTCTTATTATTATTTACATCTTTCCAGTGCGCAGACAAAATTTTAGTAAGAATACAAATTTTTGTACCTTTCCATCGGTAGACTTACAGATTGTTTTAAAGTATACTTTTTCTATTATGTTATACACTTGAAAAATACATTACAAAACAACACTTTTTAAAATACTATTTATACAAATTATTTCGACATTAATATAAAAAATCTTTTTGTTAATAATTCATTATTTTTAATCTAATATAATAAGTAATTATTAAGATAGAGCTTGGTGCAATATAATGAAATATATAAAGTGAGCAACGTTAAAAGATACCAAATATGTTAAATTAGCAGCAGACCGATTTCGACAGCTTTATAGCGCTCCGTCGTCACTGCTGAGAGAGATACAAATTTGAGCAAATATATATATGAGCAAATTTCTACCTCTCTCAGCACTGACAACAGTTCGCTATATGCTAAGAAAACCAGTCCGATGCTAATTTAACATATTTGGCACCTTTTAACGTTGTTCACTTTTTATATTCCATAATAAAATAAGTCTTTCAGAAATATTATTTAAAAATAACTTGCTTCAAAATCTCGTGAAATGTATTTAATTTTAGAGATTTAATTACAATTGTTTATATCTCAGTAATAAATATTTAATCTAAATTTTAAAACATTTGAATATTGATAGTGCAAAGAAATTCCTTATAATGACTGAACTTTTGGGATAAGTTTATTTATAGAGTGTTAGGAAGACGTCGAAACTTTATCGAAATTCTACCTATAACAAGAAAATAGTACACGAGAACAGCTTGTTAAACGATCTATTTGTTTGAAGAAAAAGAAGGTAACTTTTAAACTTTACTTGCTTTTTGTAGAACAAAGTTTTAAGAAGAGAATAGATTATCTAAAAGAGTTGAAATTTAAGGCATCTTTAAATTTAATGTACAACAAATAAAATTTGATACTTTAAGTTTCTATATTTTTTAAATTGAGAATATTAAGTCGTCTGTAAAAACTAGATTATGTTTATTGTAGTATAAGATTATTAAATTATATACTATATTTTTATTTCAATAATTCAATTCTTAAGTTACTCAATATTAAGTTTTAAGGAGGGAATAGATTATCCAAAAAAAGTAATAAGACATAAAATATTAACTTAAATCAAAAATTAATAGATGAAGCTGTTGCGCATTTAATTACAACTTTTTTTTTTTCTAAATATGTTTCATAAAAATGTTTGTAATTACTAACATATTTTAAACACAGATTTTAGACAAAATTGAGTTCTCAGAAAACATATTTAGAAATCATTTTTATATTGTATACATACTAACTTATATTTTATTTACATTTAAAAATTGTAGTTAAAATAACATTAAAGTTCGGAATCTTGAAACAAATTCATTTTAAGGAAGTTATAAAAGTTTAACAGACTTTTTTATACTTCTTGATTCATTAAGAATCTTATTTTTTAATTTTCTTATTGATAATGCTCTTACGTTCTGCGTGTTCAATACAAATGCAAAAATACAACAGTCAAATTAATTTTCAAATTCGATAAAATAAATTTGAATATTACAATTTTAAATAATCTTCTTTTTATTTAGTGTGATATTTCTGTTAGTAAAAAAGGTAAATGTTAGTTTTCAAAATTAGTGGTGAGAATCTTATAAAAAGAAAAAAAAATCAGAAACCATGCAAGGAATACAAATACGCTAATATTTATTCCAGTATCATTTTAATGGTAAACCATAAAAGATTTAACACCTAGATTCTTCAATAGAATTCCTAAAAATAAATAAAATTTTACAAAGCGTTTATTTTAAAATATTTAACTTGACATTTAAAATTTTCCGACGTTTTCCTTGCACAAGAATATTTCCTATACCGTTATCTGTATACTTCACAAGAAAGAAAGTAACTTTTAATCTTTTTTATAGATTTTTAAAGGTAGAATAAATTGCTCTTAAGACTTAAAATGTAGGTCATTGTTAAGACTCATATACTTTCAAATATATGATTTTCAAATGTTAATGTTTGCCAAAATCCATGGAAGAGAGTAATCCCCCCGAAACCCCATATAAACTTATCCAATGAATTCCGAAAATCAATCAAGGAAGCACTTTATCAGAATGAACCTATATCCAAAATTTGAAGCAAATCGGTAAATTCAGCGGGAAAACTCCATTAACCTTAAATAAGTCGCGGGTTACTTCCCATTTCCCCGTAACTTAGACTTATCCAATGAACTCGCAAAACAAAACATGCCGGTGACCTCATGAGAATGATCTTATGTCTAAAATTTGAATGGAAACCTATAAATGTTGCATAAAAAACGTATTTATATAAATCAAGGACAGGGACATTAGCCCCCCCGTATCCCCTGTTTATACTTATCCAATAGAACACCTAATACCAATCACGGAGGCGTCTAATCAGAATGATCCTATATCTAAATTTATCAATGAAAACTGATAATTCTGCATGAAAAACCCATTTATATCAATTAAGGGAAGGGGCACGAGCCTCTCGTTCCACCTCTTATACATATTGAATAAACTCTAAAAACTAATCAGGGAAGCGCCGTATCAGAATATACTTATGTACAAAATTTCAAGTGGATCGATATTTTTTAACCTGAGTTATCGTGTTACACACGAACGTACGTACATACATACATAACTGGCTGCCACATAAGTTCTCAGGCTTTGATAGCCTGTGAGCTACTAGAAAAACTAGTCAGATGTGGCAATCCCAAAACTTTTTTCTTTTTTATGCATGTTAATACTTCCTGAAAGATGCACCCTTGCAGGGCTAATGGCCATTTGGTTCTAACGAAAATTTCATTAGCAACAACTTATGTCAACTTATAACCAAATCGGAAGTTTGATGAAAATCCGTGCATTCAGTTCGAGACAGAGCTATTGCAAATTTAAAAAAAAATCTGCATAACAGTGCCACATACAGGGTGGTGTACACCAAAAACTAATCAGAATCAATTTTATCTTGTACTATCAGAATCTGAAGATTGAAGAAAATCCGTGCATTATAGCCTTTGAGATACATTTTAATGCGAAATCATGAAAATGCAGCATAACTGCGTCATCTTTAAGGCAATTTACATCAAAAGCTTAACATTTCTTATCGATATAAGGGACTAGATGAATCTGAAGTTCTAGAAAATTACGTACATTAGTTCTTGAGATAGAGGCGAGCTATAGTGATTATCAAGAATAATTCACTATGGCAGTGTCATCTATTGGGCTATTTGATCCAAAATGTAATCAGAACCATGTTATATCCAGCACTAACTAAATCTATAATTTTCATGAAAATTCATGCTCTAGTTTTGAAATATGGCTATTGTGTAAATTGTGAATAATACAGCATAGCAGCGCTACCAGTTGAGGAGAGATCACCAACGACTAATCAATTTAGAATATATCAAGGTCTCACAGGAATCTAAAGTTTTGTGAAATTCCGTGCATTAGTTCTTGAGATAGAAGTGTCTTGAGATAGCAATAGTTGAGCGATTTGCCCCAAACGTAATCAGAACCATGCTATATCAGGTACTAACTAAATATAAATCTTTATGAAAATCCCTGCACTAGTAGTTGAGAAGTGGCTATTTGAAAATTGTTAATAATGCAGCATCGCAGTGCCACCTGTTGAACGATATGCACCAAAAGCTAATCAGATCTAGTTTATATCAAAGTGTAACAGATTCTAAAGTTTTGTAAAATCTTGTGCACTAGTTCTTGAGATAGAGCGCCCACAAAACTTTGTCACATACAGACATACAGACTGACAGACTCACTGATACACTTTTTGTAAAAACATGTTTTTCTGATACCTTGAACGTGTAAATCCGTCGAAAACCGGATTTCGAAAACTTTTACGAATCCAATGCTTTCTTTTTGTAAAGATAGAAGAAAGTAAAAAATCAGTTACAAATTATTAATTTTCCATTGTTCGTACGAGTAATGTTTTTTTCCAATGATATGCCAACATTTCTTTATAAAAAATTAAATATAGTACAGGAATACGACCTTCCTCTTATTTATTCAGAAATTCTCATCTAGAAAATACTGGGACCGAAGAATTTCCAGTCATGAAAATCCAGTATTCATACAAATTCTGTTTTTTAAATACTATTTTTATATTAAGACCAAAATATCTGAAAACTAATAAGGAAGGTCTCCGTAGGGGCATATTCAGAAAAATTTGAAAAAAAAAATATTGAACGTTCTTCTCATATTCTCATATCAATTTTAATGTTTATATAAAAAAAAAATCGGCGTAATTTTAATAGAATTTTTGCAAAAAAAAAAAAAAAAAAATGTTTTTTTGGCGATTTATCACCGGTTGGCAACGGAATAAAATTTCAAAGAATACTCTTTTATCTCAAGTACTTTTAAGAGAAAAATGTTTCATCTGTAAATTGTTTTAAAAAGTTGTTTAAATAAGTTAATTTTTGTCAGTTTTAGTTTGTTTTAACTGCAGTTTTGCCATATATATATTTATAATGAAAGCTAACTGTGAAATTTCATGAATTAAAAGAAAATTTAGATTAATTAAAATTGGTTCAAAACTAAGCCCAGTTGAGCACTGTTAATTTAATTTCTTTGCTATAGTAACAAAAACTTTTCCGATATTGAAATTTATTACTGCAGTATTCTACATCATCTTTTAGAATGCACTAAAATATGTGAAAATATCTTTTTCATAGGAAAATATCTTTATATATGAAATTATATTTCCAATAATAGAATTAAATAACTGCAACAACAAACAACATGGATATGTAGTACAAGAAATATATATGTAAAAAACATTCTCATTCTTTAAATTTAAATCCAAGTACTATTTACAGGCATTTAAAAAATGAATTAATAAGCAATTTTTATAGACGCATTAAACTCGTTTACTTTTGGCAATGAAAAATGCTGCTCACCAAATCTAGTGATGCTTTCATCTTTTTGCGCCATATATTCGAACGTTTTTTATTTTGTTACAGGCATTCTACTGTAATTCAGTCCTTTAATACATCTGATCCTTTATTTCATACATAAATAGTTTACTCAGCATTTTTGTTTAAAAATATACTGAGTATGCCCAGTAAGCAGACCGCCCTTATAAGATAAAAATCTTTTCGATAATCATTCATTATTTTTAATCTAAAATTATATTTTTTTGTAAAGTAACATTCTGTTGAAAGCTTATGAAACAGATTCAACTTTATATATTTAGTCAAAGCTATTAAACTGCCAATAATAAACTCTTTTCTTAAATTTTAAAACATTCAAACACTGATTGCATAAAGAAATTATTTAAACTTTCTAAACTCCTGGGATAAGTATATATTTTAAGTGTTGGCTAGACTTTTAAACTTTATCGAAATTATACATAAAAGAAGGAAATAGTACACGAGAACAATCTGTAAAACGATCTATTTGTTTGAAAAGAAACTTTTCAACTTCTACTGCTTCTTATTAAACTAAAGTTTTAAAAGGAGAATAGATTATCTGAAAGAGTTGAAATTTAAGTCTCGTTAAATTTAACTTAATTTAACCCAAAATTGATATATTATACTGTTGGGCTCTTAAATACACTGTTAAAAATTTGAAAATTTTACTGCATCGTCACTCCCCCACTTTTATAGAACATTTCTATTTTGACCAATGAGAAGGTTCCATAATACAGTGAAGTAATCGTTTTTTATAAAAACGATGGAGTGACAATGCAGCAGAAGTTTAAACTTTTTAATAGGGCACATTTCTGTTTTTTAAAAGATTGGGATTCTGTTGGATTCTGCTTTTTTTAAGATTTAAAAGAATGTTTTTTCAAAAAACTTATTTTTAAATGAATTTTATATTGTATATTTTATATTAAATTTTAATTACGTTTTAGAGCATTATAGTTAAAAATACCAGTAAATGAAAGAATGTTGAAATCAATTTAATTTAGCAGTTTTCAAAGTAAAGTTTAAAAATTTAACAAAAAATTATAGATATTTCAATAATTCATAATGTATTTAATATCCTTTTTTTTTATTTTCTAATAGCTGATGCCTTTACGTTTTAAGTATCTGAAATAAGTACAAAAGTACAGTATTCAAGTATATTTTTTTATTCGTCAAATTAAAGTTGAAAATGATAATTTAAAAATATTAATCTCCTTCTTGTTTTACGGTTAATTTCTGTCAGTAAGAAAAGTAAATGTTAGTTTTCGAAATTACTGGTGAGAATCCTAAAGAAAAAAAAAGAATTTATCGACAGAAAATACTTACCAATACAAATGTGTTAATATTTTTTTGCAGTAATGATCTAATATTAAACCTTTATCTGCTGAATTATAAATTTAGGAAAATTTTACATTCTAAAGCATTTTATATAAATTGTTTAAACTAAATTAAAATATTTACATAACCATTTAAAAAATTTTTGAAGGATTTTAGAAGTATTGAAGGATTTAGAAGGGTTAATTAAATTTGATTTTACGGAGATTTTGTGCAATATTTATAACCTTACTCAAATATTTTATTTTAAATTGTTTTCTCAGTATTTTGTAGAACTATAAAATGTACAAATATGATGTTCTTACAACAAAAATATAAATATATTTCAAATTGAAAAATCCCCGTCTCCCTCCTTCAGCGCCAAGAAAGCTGAAAAGATGCAAAGGCAAAAAAAATTATCCATTTAAAAATATTTTTGTTTTGTGCAACCAATGATGCTTTTTGAACAAGATAAAGTAATGTATCTGTAACTCATTCTAAAGAGTATTACAACTAATTGACATATTAAAGGAATTTTATAATAAGTAATCATAATGGTACTTATAAATAACGTCGGTAGATTAATGGTTAAACCATAAAAATATTAACACCTTAATTTCTACAGGAATTCTTGAAAATAAATGAAATTTACAATATATTCATTTTAAAATATTTAACTCGACTATAGAACATTTCTGACATTCCCTTTACAGAAAAACGTTTGATTAAACGATATATATACATTTGTAGAGAAAGAATGTAAATTCAAATCTTTCCACTTATTTTTAATGCATGAAATGTACTTTTTACTGTACCAATTTGCTTCATCGTTTTATGAAAATTTTAATGGTAGAATACATTGCTCAGACAGATAATGTAGATCAATAATGTAGACAGATAATGTAGATGGTTAAACATAATGTATTTTCAAACAAATGATTTTCAAATCTTGGTATTCGACAAAATCCTTAGAAATTTATTCACTTCGTTAATGTTATTTTATACAGTAAAACCTCCATTACAGGACACTCCCGAATAGCGGACACCTCTATTTAACAGATAGTTTTCGAATCCCCACTTCGAAAACCTAAATTTTTGTATGTTTAACCCCTGAATAATGGACATTCTAAATAGCTCACACTAATTTCGTCGATAAAGGATCAAAAAGTATTTTTTTAAGGAGACAAAAGTGAAAAAAAAAAAATAAAGCGGTCTCGAAACTTATCAGGGCAATGTGTCACACATTTTGTAATCACAGATAAATGTAGAGATTGGACTAAAGAAATTTCTCCTTCACGTTCAGTGTTGAGATCAGGAGGTTGCCTGGGAGGGATATCTCCCAGGGCATTCAAATATATGTGTCCCCCGGAAGATTTTATTATTTAAAGTTTTTAATGATGAAAAAGTGTAATCCCTATCCCCGCTCGGAATTCTATAATAAACAATAACGTCATATTTAAAAACAAATTACATGTAAATTCAAGCAAAAGGTCTTGTAACAGTTTTTTTCCTTCTTTTTTTATAAGAATGTAACAAACAGCAGTTAAAGATATGAACAGTTTATTAAAGTTTTATTGTTTAAAAAATAATTTTAATTCTCATTAATCATATAATAGAGGTTTTAGGACATATAAATGTCAATTAATGAAATGTTAAACATTTCTTTGCAATTTTTGTATATTTGAGGTTTTTCCAATAGCGTACACCTCCGAATAGCGGACAATATCTGCGTTCCCAAGGTGTCCGTTAGTTAGAGGTTTTACTGTATTATTCATTAAAAAAATAATTACAAATCAATAATTTTTTATATTATTTTTATATTATGAACACAATATCTGAAAATTAACATCAACATTTTTTTTCGTTAATTGTTCCTTTTATTTAATCTAATCTAAGTTTTTTTTTTTTTCGGAAATTTTATTTAAGTATAACATTACACTGAAAACTTGTGATATGGATTTAATTTTGTAGATTTAGTAGCAGCTGTTAAACGGTCAGTAATAAAGTTTTACCTTGAATTTTTATCCATTTAAAAATTAATTGTCAAAGAAATTCTTTAAACATTCTGAACTTCTGGGAGAAGTATATTTTTAAAGCGTTAGCTAGAAAGTTGAGTGTTAGCTAGACTTTTAAACTTTATCGAAGTTCTACCCAAAATAAGAAATAGTACACGAAAATAACTTGCAAAAAGATCAATTTGTTTGAAGAGAAAGAATGCAACTTTTCAAATTTTATCACTTTTTGTTGAACAAAAGTTTTAAAGGGAGAATAGATTATCTCAAAGAGCTGAAATTGAAGTCTCGTTAAACTTAAGTTACTTTAATCAAAAATTGATATATTACGCTTTGCGCATTTTGTTCTTTCAAATATGCTTCAAAAAATAATGTCTACAAATTCCGAAAACATTTTAAGCTTAGATATTTTACATGATTGAGTTTTCAAAAACTTGTATTAAAATCTATTTTATAATGTATATATTATCTTAAATTTTAAATACTTTTTAAAGAATTATAGTTAAAAATACAAATAAATGAAAGAATATTGATACCAATTCATTTTAGCAGTATGCAAAGGAAAGTTTAAGAGTATGGCCGAAAATTGTAAATTTATTCCTAATTCATAATTCATTAAATGACCTTATTTTTTATTTTTCTTATTGCTGATGCTTTTACGATCTAGGTATCTAAGACAAGTGCAAAATTACAGCATTCAAATTAACTTTTGAAATTCGTCAAATTAAATATGAAAATGACTATTTTAACATAGTAAACTCCTTCTTGCTTTGTGGTAAATTTCTGTCAGTAAAAAAAGGTAAGTCTTTCTTCTCGAAATAAGCGGTGAAAATCGTAAAAAAAGGAATATGTCGGCTAGATAATCTTACTTATGCAAATATGTTAATATTTTTTGCAATTACATTTTAATATAAAAAAATTTAAGTAATTTTAAATTTTAAACTATTGTTAAAAACTTATTAAAAATTTTTAATATAATTTTAAACCAAAAAAATATTAACACATTGATTTTTAAAGGAATTCTTGAAAATAAAGGAAAATTTACAGTACATTCATTTTAGTTGCTCAACTCAATTGATATTTATCTCAACTTTAGAACCCTTATACAAAAAAATATTCCTAAAACGATATATATACTTTTGTAGAGAAAGAATGTAATTTCTATTGATTTTTACTCTATGAAAATTCAAATGGTAGAATAGATTTCTCCAAACACTTAGAATTTAGGTCAAGGGTAAACATAATGTGTTTTGAAACATATATATTAGATTAATTTTAAACACGATTATTCAATCGCTAAATCAATTATAACAGATGTAAATTTTCCATTTTTCAACTGTTTTTCCATTGCAAATGGAAAATTTACATCTGTTATAATTGATTTACCGATTGAATAATCGTGTTTAAAATTAATCTAATGTAATTTCGTATGCAGCGATTTTCTGCAGTTCCATATATTGACCTTCGGTTTATTCTGTTGAGCTGATCCAGAGTATCAGACCAGATAAAGTGATCTTTGAGGTTAATTAGGTGAAATAGTCCTCCAGTGTTCATGTCCGGGATGGCTCAGTTGGAAGAGCATTGGAGGCTTCAGCCAATACATCCCTGGTTCAAATCCTGGCCCGGACTTTTTTCGCCAAAAATGGAAAATTCACATCTGTTATAATTGATTCACCGATTGAATAATTGTGTTTAAAATTAATCTAATGTAATTTCGTATGCAGTGATTTTCTACGGTTCCATATATTGACCTTCGGGTTATTCTGTTGAGCTCATCCAGAGTATCAGACCAGATAAAGTGATCGTTGAGTTTAATTGGGTGAAATAGTCCTCCAGTGTCCGGGGTGGCTCAGTTGGAAGAGCATTGGCGGCTTCAGCCGATACATCCCTGGTTCGAATCCTGGCCCGGAATTTTTTCACCCAAAATTCAAAAATGGAAAATTTACATCTGTTATATATGTTAGTGTTCGACAAAATCCCTGTAACCTTACACATTTCATTACTTTTATGTTATATTACTCATTTAAAAAAACAATTACAAATGAATACTTTTTTAAATACTATTTTTATATTAAGAAAAAATTGTCTGAAAATTAACATCAACATTTTTTTTCGTTAATTATTCTTTATTTTTAATCTAATATAATATTTTTTCGTAAATTTTATTTAATAGTAACATTACGTCTGAAAATTGTGAAACGGATTTAACTTTACAATTTTAGTCACAGCTGCTAAACTGCCAATAATAAACACACAACTTAAATTTTAAAAGATTCAAATATTGATTGTACAGAGAAATTCTTTAAGCTTTCTGAACTTCTGGGATAAGTATATTTTTAGAGTCTTAGCTACACGTATATACTTTATCGAAATTCTACCTAATATAAGAAAATATAAACTACACTAACAAACTTTTATCTTAACATTTCGGGTCTGGTGTACTATTAATAGTACGTGTCTTTTCGTCGAATATTATTTTGTCCTAACAAATACTTTTGCTACTTTCTACATATAGATATAATGCATGGGTCAATTCATTTCAAGTGGTCCAGAAAATATAAAAATGGTCACTCGACCATTTTTAAAAAAATCTGAAATTTTTTGTACAACAACCTTAACATGCGGAAGTTCAAAATGACCGTTAATTTAATTTTACTATTTTTTGTTTGTGCATGGCGGCCATCTTTGTTTCACCGTGTTCAGCGATTTTCTCAGATACTAGGATACACAAAATTGTAAATATCTCGTCTTTTATTTTCCCAATTGAAATGAAATTTGCAGCATTTTGTTCAGAATAAAATAGGCTAAATGTACGATTGTAGAATAATTTTAAAAAATAAATTTTTACAGGTGAAATTTTAGCACAAAATTTAAGATTTTTTCCAAAATCTATCCGTTTGCAAGAGGAAATTTTTCATGTAAGGAAAACTATCAACCTTACACAATTTTTTCGACGAATAAGTCAAAAGTGCGTGTACTCACATACCGAGTCCCAGATCTGCGAGTTGATTTCTCTTTGCGAAAAAAATTCCGAAATTCGTAAAAAATTTCAAAAATCGCACTTTTTAGGCTTTGATATCTCTGGTGGGGCACGAGATAAAAATTTGAAATTCTGGCCTTTGATAGTATTAAGTAGTAGTGTTATGTACAAAAAATTTCAAGAAGGAGATTTGACTACAAGCGGAGATATGACATGGACAATATGTGAAAACAATACTGCCAAACTATTGTAACCTACTATGTAATTGTTCAACAAGATTGTCAACCTTACACATTTTTTTTACAAATAGGTCAAAAGTGCGTCTACTCATATATCAAGTCCCAGATCTGGGAGCTGATTTCTCTTTGCGAAAAAATTCCGAAATTCGTCGAAAATTTCAAAAATCGCACTTTTTAGGCTTTGATATCTCTGGTGGAGCAGGAGATAAAAATCTGAAATTCTGGCCTTTGATAGTATTGTGTAGTAGTGTTATGTACAAAAACTTTCAAGAAGGAGATTTGACTATAAGCTGAAATACGGTCATTGAAAAAATGTTAAGAAATGCTATTACGAGTACATTAGGAGAAATGAGATTAGACTCTTGTATTACAGTATTTACACTGAAAATATCGTTTGTTGAAAACAGTTAAATAATAAACATTTAATTTATAAAGATGCTATATATGCTCAAGAAAGAGCTTAACACTATTTACGAGAGATGTTATGAGTTCGACCAGTTACTGTTATCAGTCCATCAGGCTGTTCTTTCTCAAAATCTTATTTGAAGCCACCCAAGTCTTGTCATGTCCTTGTTAACTTGAATGAAATTCTCTACTTTTAATAATTGAAACTATATCAACTTGATCAGTTGCAATCCATTGTCTGCAATTTACTTTTCCTGAAATGTGTTCCGAGTAAAATTGTTGCAATAGCATTTCTAGTAGGTTTGTTCATCTGGAAAAATAGTGTATTGGCTTAGCATACATTCTGAATTGTTTAAATCACACAGAAGCATTTGAAGAAGATATTTGTAATTAACATTTAACTTTGTACCATAAATAATTAATTTAAAATTTTGGGGGTGTGAACAATTACATAGTAGGTTACAATAATTTGGCAGTATTGTTTTCACATATTGTCCATGTCATATCTCAGCTTGTAGTCAAATCTCCTTCTTGACATTTTTTGTACATAACACTACTACACAATACTATCAAAGGCCAGAATTTCAGATTTTTATCTCGTGCTCCACCAGAGATATCAAAGCCTAAATAGTGCGATTTTTGAAATTTTCGACGAATTTCGGAATTTTTTTCTCAAAGAGAAATCAGCTCCCAGATCTGGGACTTGGTGTATGAGTACAAGCACTTTTCACCTATTTGTAGAAAAAAATGTGTAAGGTTGACAGTCTTGTTGAACAATTACATAATGGGTTACAATAGTTTGGCAGTATTGTTTTCACATATTGTCCATGTCATATCTCAGCTTGTAGTCAAATTTCCTTCTTGAAATTTTTTGTACATAACACGATTACACAATACTATCAGAGGCCAGAATTTCAGATTTTTATCTTGTGCCCCACCAGAGATATCAAAGCCTAAAAAGTGCGATATTTGAAATTTTTGACGAATTTCGAGTTAAAATCTTAAATTTTGTGTTAAAATTTCACCTGTAAAAATTTATTTTTCAAATTTTTTCTACCACTGTATATTTAGCCTATTTTATTTTGAACAAAATGCTGCAAACCCCATTTTAATTGGGAAAATAAAAGAGAGATATTTACAATTTTGTTTATCCTAGTATCTGAGAAAATTGCTGCACACGATGAAACAAAGATGGCCGCCATTCACAAACAAAAAATAGTAAAATTAAAGCAACGGTCATTTTGAACTTCCATCATATTAGGGTTGTTGTACAAAAAATTTCAGATTTTTTTGAGCGACCAGTGCTGGACCACTTGAAATGGATAGACCCGTATGGCTTTGCTTTTTTTATCATAACTTCATTTATGTTTTGACATTTAGTAACAACATTAATAATAAAAATTTATTTAATTCTCTTTGCACAATGAGCTATTTGTTTGATTTATACATATATGTCACTATTTAAATTTAAAAAATAGGTTACTTTTCTGAACGAATCACGTGTAAGAAAACACATAAAACATTAGAAAGTTGTAATACCCTCTCAAATCCTGTTGTAATACTCCATTTTCCAAAACTTTCCAAAAACTCTTCCTTAGCCTACGTCATATAAAAATGAATTAAATATAAAAAAAGGTACATTCGTTAAATTTCAGACACTGAAATAAACTTTAAATTTCAGTAAATCTATTGGGATAGCTACGATTATTATTAAAGTAAAAGTAATTTTGTGCTTAAAGTGAAAAAAAATCGGATCCGAAATGATTAAATTTTAAAACATTTAAACATTGATTGTACAAAGAAGTCTATTAAACTTTCTGAACTTCTGGGATAAGTATATTTATACAGTTTTAGCTAAACTTTTAAACTTTATCGAAATTTTACCTAAATTAAGAAAATAGTACTCAAGAACAACAAGTTGTAAATCAATCTATTTGTTTGAAGAGAAAGAGGGTAAGTATTCAACTTCTATTGATTTTTACTGAACAACATTTTTAAAGTGACAATGAATTACACAGGCCTACAAAAAAAAATTTTTTTTTTTTTGGTGCCTGAGATTTTACAACTGATTTTGAATATTTTTGGGACGCTGATTTCAAATATGCAATCAGTTTTTCTCTATCAGCTCTACTTTTTTAGATATGCAAAGCGAACTAAAGATTTTTTAGAACTAAAGTGACCTTGAACACTTAAACTGACCTTATGATACATAGCCCTGTAACGACGCTCAAGGCAATTAGAAGGACGTTGAAATACCACAAGATCTTGAAAAAAAAATAAATATGCAAGCAAAACTGAAGATCTGCGCATCCTTATGATTTCGCGCAGCTCTTCCATAAAGCCAAATGTAAAAGCCTTCAAGAGATAAGGTTAGTTTCAGAGTCTGCTCCATGGAAACAAAACTAGCTTTCTTTGACTTTCTAAAGTTTTTGAACTTCCATGATATTTGTGTTTAAGGTAGAATTCGTATCAATTTAACGTAAAACTCGTAGTGTTGTAGATTGTTGTGTTTGCGTTGTAGAATGGAATTTAAATGAGTTCAAGTAGAAAAAGTTGTATAAATGATCCAGATAAGTTTTGCTACATATGCAGAGAATAAAAGTTGAAAGAACACAGAAAATATGTTACTGACTTTGTAAAGAGAGCTTATCTTGGATACTTTGGGGTTAGACTTGGTGATCAGGATAAAATCTGCGCACCGCAACAGGTCTGTAAAACTTGTACAGAGCATTTATGACAGAGAGCTGACGGAAGAGAATAAGTCTCAAATTCGGCTTACCAATGGTTTGCAGAGAACTCCAAAAACATTTCTATGACTATTATTAATACCTAGCACTGGAATACTATTTGAATTAATCTAAACAATTGTAATAAGAAAACTTATCCTGATTTAGTGTCTTCAAGACCCCCCACTTCCTCACTCAGAGGAACTACCGATCCCAACGTTTCATCAGCTACCAGAGCTTAGTGAGGATGAATATTGTCCTTCTGATCATCTTTTAGATAGCTGTGAAGGTAACAGTGATTATGAGGAGACGTCATCAATGCCTAAATTTTTCAACCAGGTTGATTTAAATGATTTCAAAAGAGATTTCAATGTTTTAAAAGAAGCTTCTGAATTACTGGTTGGTTTCAAGATTAAAAGACAAAAATTTATTTGAACAAAGAGCCAAACTTACATTTTATCACACAAAACAAAATTGTCTACTACCCTACTTCTCTTAAAAAAACAATCTTGTATTTTGTCATGAATTTAGAGGACTGTTAGAAAAATTGGTTCTTCCTAAATATTCTCCAGATGGTTGTCCTTTGACAGTAAAGGAGTTATACAAAATACTATTGTTTTTCTATTTTTGGGATAGCAGGGATAAAACACACCACTAGATTAGAAAAGAGAGGCCTAAGAAAGAAAACATAGATCTTGGAGAAAGGAATGCCATTAATAACACTTTAGTTGGGCGAAAGAAAATCATACTTTCTGCACTGCATATCAAGCTCTGTCCTATGAAGCAGTTTGTGTAAATTCTCCATAAGAAAGGGTCATGATTTGCATATATAAGGTAAAAACACCCGAATTGAGTTATGAAGATATTAAAGCAGGAATGTTTAACGGACAACAAATAAGACAACTGATTAAGGATATCCTGCTTTCGTAAATTCAACGAACGAGGCTGAATAAAAAGCCTGGACTTTTTTGTGGCAGTTCACAAAAACATTCCGGGCAAATGCAAAGGAGAAATCTATGTAGAACTGGTAAATGAAAAGCATAATAGTTTTAAATCTCTTGGGTGTACTAGAAGTATTAAAGTGCACTATTTACATTGCCACTTAGAGCATTTTCTTGAAAATAAAGAAGGCACAAGTGATAAACATCCCGAAAGATTTCACCACAATATTAAGACTATGGAGGACCGCTGCCAAAAACGATGAGATATGCAAAGGGTTTCAGATTACAGTTTGAGTTTAAAAAGACACTGTTCTAAAATATATTCCAGAATGTCACGGAAAAGAAGCTTCAGAAGCATTCAATGAGTATCAGTTTCATCAGTGACGTTTTTCTCTATTTTTGTGAGTAGAAATAATTGTACAACATAATTAAAAAATTATTATTTCAATATGTGTATATCATAATAATAAAAACTAACATTTGTGTATTATAAAAAATAAAAATCCTGTATTTATTTTATTTTTCAATACATTTTTTAATACATGGATTCACTTTAAAATAACGAAACATATATTTCACAAAAAGTTGTTAATCTTAAAAAACTGAGCTGATAGAGAATAACTAATGCCATATTTGAATTCAGGACATCAAATTCATATAAAATCAGCTAAAAATACCCCGGCACCAAAACAGCTGTTGACCAGTGTTATAAGGAAGACTTGAAATTTAAGTCTAATTAAAGTTAACTTACTTTAACCAAAAATTGATATATACTGTGACGCATTTAATTACATTTTTAATTTATTTTATTTATTTTTTATATGTTTTAAAATAGTGTTTACGAATTCCAAAAGTATTTTAAGCTTGGATATTTTAAATGATTGGGTTTTCAAAAAACTTGTTTTTAAATCAATTTTATATTGTATATATTATCTAAAATTACCTTCAAACATTGATTGTATAACGAAATTCTTTAAACTATCAGAACTTCTGATATAAGTTTATTTTTAGAGTGTTAGCTAGACTTTTAAACTTTATCGAAATTCTACCTAAAACAAGAAAATAGTTAAAGAGAACAAGTTGTAAAACGATCTATTTGTTTGAAGAGAAAAAAGGTAACTTTTCAACTTCTATTGAACAAAAATTTTAAAGTGAGAATGGATTAGCTGGAAGTGTTGATATCTACGTCTCGTTAAATTTAATTAACTTTAACCAAAAATTGATATATCATACTGTTGCGCATTTAATAACATTTGTGTTTTTTAATAGGTTTTTAAATAATGTTTACAAATTCCAAAATTATTTTAAGCTTAGCTATTTTAATTAATTTTATTATTTGTTAGATATAGTTTTAAACTATATCGAAATTCTGCCTAAATTAAGAAAATAGTACACAAGAACAAACTGTAAAACGTTCTAATTTTTTGAAGAGAAAGAAGGTAGCTTTTCAACTTCTATTGAGTTTCATTGAACCATATTTTTAAAGTGACAATGGATTATCTGGAAAAGTTGAAATTTAAGTCTAATTAAAGATAACTTACTTTAACCAAAAATTGATATATTATACTGTGGCGCATTTGAATACATTTTTATTTTATTTATTTATTTTTTTATTCATTTGAATATATTTTAAAATAGTATTTACAAATTCCAAAATTATTTTAAGCTTAGATATTTTAAATGACTGAGTTTTCAAAAAACTTGTTTTTAAATCAATTTTATATTGTATATATTATCTTAAATTTTAAAGCATTCAAACATTGATTGTATAAACAAATTCTTTAAAATTTCTGAACATTTGCGATAAGTTAATTTTTTGAGTGTTAGATAGACTTTTAAACTTTATCAAAATTCTACCTAAAATAAGAAAATAGTTCAAGAGAACAATTTGTAAAACGATCTGTTTGTTTGAAGAAAAAGAAGGTAACTTTTCAACTTCTATTGTTTTTTATTGAACAAAATTTTGAAAATGAGAATGGATTATGTGGAAGAGTTGAAATTTATATCTCGATAAATTTAACGTATTTTAACCAAAAATGATGTTATATATTTTAAGCTTAGATATTTTAAATGATTGGGTTTTCAAAAAACTTGTTTTTAAATTAATTTTATATTGTATATATTATCTTAAATATGTTTTTGAGAATTATAATTAAAAATATCAATAAATGAAATAATGTTGAAATCAATTCAGTGTTGCAGTTTTCAAAGGCAGGTTTAAAAGTTGTACTGAAAATTGTAGTCTTTTTTATAATAATTCAAAATTTATTTAATAACCTATTTTTTTTATTAGCTGATGCTTTTACGTTATCTGTTTCAGAGATAAGTGCTAGAGTACATTATTCAAATTAGCTATTTAAATTGGGAAAATTAAATTCGAAACTGTCAATTTTAAAATAGTCATCATGTTTTCGTGCTAATATTTTTGTGTAGTAAAATTTCAATTTTTTACCAAAAATATAAGTACTTTTATTTTTTAAACGAATTCTTGAAAATAAATTACAATTTACAATACAAGGGGAAATTTTTCCATGTCGGAGGTCGAACACCGAGTCCCTTGAATACCACTCCAAGTGCTCTGCCATTTAAGTTACGAGAATGATGCCCAGCTTAGCATTTCTTACTCCCATATGTTGGTAAGGCTGCACTGCAGCACAAGATGGAATTGTTTTTATGAAATCACAAACTTGTGGCGTAACATGAAACATAAATAAACACAGCATCAGTGAACATAATTAATTTTTCAGCAGTGAAATTGCGCTTGAATTTATAATATTCATAATATTAATCTTTTTACTGTATGAAAACTTTAGTGGTAGAATAGATTGCTTCAAAGACTTAGAATGTTGGACATGATTAAACCTAATGTATTTTCAAACAAATGATTTTCAAATGTTAGTGCTCGACAAAATCCCTGGAACTTTATACATTTAGTTATTTTTATGTTATATTATTTTGTAAAAAAATAAATTACAAATCATTCCTTTTTTTAAATACTATTTTTTTTTTTAAGAAGAACAATCTAAAGATTGTTCTGAAAAATAATATCAACATTTTTTCGTTAATTATTCGTTATTTTTAAACTAATCTTTTTTTTTTGGAAATTTTATTTAAAAGTAATATTACATTGGAAACGTGTGAAATGGATCTAATATTATAGTTTTAGTAATGGCTGATAAACAGTCAATAATAAACTTTTAGCCTGAATTTTGAAATATTTAAACATTAATTGTGCATAGAAATTCTTTAAACTGGCTGAACTTCATGGGTAAGTGTATTTTTAGAGTATTAGTTAAATTTTAAAACTTTATAGAAATTCTACATAAAATAAAAAAATAGCGCACGAGAACAGCTTGTAAAACAATGTGTTTGTTTGAAGAGAAAGAAGGTAACTTTTCAACTTTTATTGATTTTTATTAAACAAAAGCTTTAAAACGAAATTGTCTAAAAGAGTTGAAATTTACACTGTAAGATTTTTTTCAGAATTCTGTCAAGTGTTTCGACCATTTTTATCGAAAATGGTTACACAACTGTCATTTTACGCTATGCTGACCATATTATTGCCTATTTTATGGTCAGAATATAGTTAAATTACATTTTTTTAACCGTCTTTTAAAAAAAAACAGTCAAATGACTGGACAAAATGCTAGGAATTTTTAAGAGTGTACGTAATCTTTAAATTTATCTTATTTAGTCAAAAATTTCTTTTTGTGTTGTTATATATATACATATATATTATTGTATTAGGAGTCATAAATTGTTTTTAGAATTAACATTTATGTTCAGTTTGTAATGCAGTAGTTTATTACTTCAAAACATTTTAAAGCATTAGATATATAGAATAAAATGTAATATTTTAACATTTCTGTAAAGCGAATATAGTCACACCTGTATTTCTACGTTTTAAAATTTGTTAATGTCTATAAATTTCATACATATTATACATTTACAAAATTTCTATAAATTTTAAGCACTTTATTACATTAAATTATTTTTAAAACATTTTAAAACATTTAAATATCGATCGTACAAAGAAATTCCTTAAAACCAGTTACCTTTCGAATTAACTTTATTTTTAATATATTAGCTACACTTTTAAACTTTATCGAAGTTTTACCCCCAAAAATGAAAAATAGTACGCGAGAATAGTTTAAAAAACGATCTATTTGTTCGTAGCGAAAGACGGTAACTTTTCAACTTCTATTCCTTTTTGTTTAACAAAACATTTAAAGGAGAATAGATTATCTAAAAGTGTTTAAATTTAACTAATCGTTAAATTGAACATACAAAAAAATTTGTATTTCACGCATACATATATATATATGTATACATATATATACCGGGTGTCCCAAAAATGACTGATGGATTTTAAAATTCAATAACTTGCAAACGGTGACATCTATATAAAAAAATTTTGCAGGAGGATTATGTATAATGTCAGGAGTTTTTTACCGTAATTTTTTATTTTAGTTCGCATTTCAAACAATAGGTGGTGCTGACGGCGATTAAAGGCCAGGTCGACGCTTCACTCAGCACTGATCACCTGGCCTTCAATCGCCGTCAGCGCGATTTATTACTTGTCACTACTGTACCCTACTTAAACTGTCCTTGTTATTGTTTTTATTTATTTATTATTTTGTCATGATATAACATGCTTTTGCATATTACAAAATATCATGTTGCAGTCTTACTAAGCCTAACTTACTTTGTACACAGAAGCAAGTTTCTTAATTTTTCTTAAAAATTCTTAGTCAAGAAATCATTCCTCATCCATTCCTGAATTGAACAAAAAAAAATTATCTGCATATCTAAAAATCTTTCAGAGATATTCAAAAGAGTTTTTGACTCATTCTGAAAGCAAGACAGGGATTATCCACAAAATGAATTTTTTATGTTTAGATCAGGAATGGATGAGGAAAGTTTTCCTAATTGGAATTTTTAACCTACAGCGAATGTATAAAAATTTAATTTTCGTACTTTTTTAAATAGACCCCCCCATGGAGTTGCTACTTATGCTATCAAATTTTGCACTTTTTAATAATTTTTGCAATTGGAAGTATGGGTCGAAAAGCAATATTCAAGGAATTAGCTTATTGTTTCGATAATTATGATTCATCCTATATATAAACACTTCGATAAAATTTAGTTATATATAATAAAAATGTAAAATGATGGAGTAAAATTAATGTGAGAGCACATGGCATACCTTATCTTCCCTTGTCTTCTCATCAGGCTTGTCTTCCCTTAAGTCAATTCAATTTAGCAGATTTCAAAGAGATGCTTTACAGTTTAAAGGATGGCCAAATTATTCTTTCATAATTCATTTAAAGCCTTTTTAGGTGCGTTCGTAATTATGTAAATACGTAGCACCTATTGTTGTCGCTCAGTCCGTCCGTCTGTCTGTCTGTCCGTCTGTCTGTCTGTCTGTCCGTCTGTCTGTCTGTCTGTCCGTCCGCATATAACAACACAAAAACTACCCAAACGAATCGTTTGAAATTTAAAACTCATAATTATAACATAATTTTGTCGTGTCATTTCAAATTTTATGAAAATCGGATGGATAGATCAATTACAGGGACAATCAAAAGAATTCCGTTCATTACGGTCAATGGGGAAAAAAGTTTCAAATGCATTTTAATCGTTTGAAATTTAAAACATATAATTATTGCGTAATTTTGTCGAGTCATTTCAAATGTTATGAAAATCGGATGCATAGATCATTTACAGGGACAATCAAAGGTATTCCATTACATTACGGTCAATGGGAAAGGAGATTCAAATGCATTTTTATGATGTTACACTCATTCGAACATAATAGAATTGGCAAGAATCTATGAAATATATACTAAAATATGCATTCTGTACAATCTGTGATGCAAATAATTTTTATTATTAAATTACTGGGCCACACAAAAGTATTCCACTACATAATGCTATACGGGGTAACATTATTTGGGCGTGTTTTAATTATATTCAACTATTTCACATTTTATGAAAAAGATGCTGAGGTGTAATAAAAATTACTTTCTGCATATTTACAGAAACACAAAGATTTCGACTACTATATTGTATCTTAAGTACGCTCTACTATATCAGCAAGATCTGAATATTTTTAAAACTTCGTTATCGTAAGAACGCACCTCATTTGCTACGTTCAAGTGCAATTTCCAACTTGTTTTATTATGATACCTTTACATTCTCATTATCTGAGATGAGTGTAAAAATACGATTCAATTTAAATTTTGAAGTTCGATAAGTTAACTTTCAAATACCGATCTTTTAAAATAGTGATTTCTTTCTTGTGTTATGTCAAATTTCTATCATATTTTTAATAAAAGTAAATCTTACTTTTAGAAGCTACTGGCATAAATCTTAAACTTATATTTGCAGGTAAATTCTGCCAAGCATTGTAAGGGCTTTAATTGTTTTGTTGCGATAGTATTAGGTAGATTTCGTAAGAAATACTACCTATTGCAATCGCACCAGTTTATATATCTATCTATTTATCTATCTATCTATCTATATATATATATATATATCTCACTTTTTTATGGACACGATAACTTCTATAATTCTTCACCAATCTCCACCAAACTTGGACATAAAATCAATGGGGATAAAATCTTGGATGAGTTCGTTAATGGGCAAAATCGGACCAAGGGGGTCGGAATAGGGGGCGTTTTTGTGAAAACCGAAAAAACGCCATAACTTCTTAATTAAAGTAGATATCGAATCGGTTTAAAGTTTATATTACTTCTTAAAAATGGGCCAAAAGTATATATATGACAGATTTTTGATAAATTTAGAAGTGGGCTCAAGGGGCGAAAAAACAGGGATTTTGAGAGAAAAAAATTCATAACTTCGTCAATTTTCAAGATATCAAGTCCAACTAAATTTTTTATAAATGTTCTTAAAATTATCTAAAACTTTTGTATTTACAAGTTTTTGATAGGACCAACTTTTACCGATGAAAAAAATTAAAAACGAAAAGAAAAAGGGCGCTGAAAAAAGAGAAAAATCCATAACTCCGTAAATTTTTAAGATATCAAATCTGATTAAATTTATTTTACATCTTCTCAAAAATATCTACAACTTTTATATTGACAAGTTTTTCATAGGACCAATTCGTATAGCAAAAAGAAATTAAACAAAAATAGGAGTTGGAGAAAAAAACCTCAAATCCAAACGGCTTATATTCTGACTCATTTTTAAATTCATTTTTGATTTTAAACGCATCCAAATGGTAGATCCTCTTATTTAGAAACTGTATAAAGTGACACATTGGTCAATTTTCTGATAAAGACAGAATAAATTTCAAAAAAAAGGCTACCAAAAAGGGTATTTTGAACAGAATTTCCGAAAGTCATCGGGACTGAAAATGGAAGGAAGTATTCAAATAAGAAATCGCGTTTTTTTCTGACTCGTTTTTAAATCCATTTTTGTTCTCAAACGCATCCAATTTACAGATCCTCTTATTTAAGAACTATATAATGTGATGCATTGGTCAGTTTTTTGATAAAGACGGAATATATTTCAAAAAAGGCTACCAAAAAGGGTATTTTGAACAGAATTTTCAGAAATCATTGTTATGTTTGAGCTGACGCTTTGGTCAGGGTATCAAAGAAAATATAATGTTATGTTTATTTGAAAGTGGAGAAAGCACTTTTTATTTGCCTCTACCCACAATTAGGCCAAAGTGATCGTGATAATGATAGCACATCACGGAGAATGGGGGCCTGCAAACGACCCTAATTACTCTCTTCATTATTTCATTTAAAATAATAAAAATATTCTTTATCCAATGATGAAGAAAAATCAAGTATAAAGTTATAAAAATATAAAATTAAAAAGGTAAAAAGTTACCTGTTGAATCCTTGGCTTTTGATGACAAATAAATCCAGACAATAGGCACAAGAAATTAATATACGAACAATTTTCGAAGAAAAAAAAATATATTTTATTTCATGAAGTACTTGTTGCTTTTTTCATGAATAAATATTTCTTCACAAATTTATATTTTTGGTGACTCGTACATATTGATTTCTCACTTGATAAACAACCATTTCATAACATATGTTAATCACAACTATTGCTATCTCCAAGCAATAAAAATTCTTTTCATAACATATTCTAGATATCTCAACAACATGTAATTAAACAATTTTCTTCATGACATAAAAGGAGAATAAATTATTATTTCTTTTTGAAAAAGAACACCTCTCATAATATGAACTTTCAAAACAAAATACATCATACTTCATATTGTATAGATACATGCCAATATTTTCTTTATAACGCCCCGTAAATATTAAGAAAAAATTATATATATATTGGGCCAGATAATGAAGTAAAAAGGACTTATGCAAATAAAATTTCTTCACCTGACGAAAGAAAAATCTTCACCAAGACGTCATGTAAACTATAATATTATTTCTTGAAAACAAAACAGTTCTTCACCTCTGCCTACTTCTCAGAGGATGGAGAATAAAAAGATTATCGAAGAATTGGGCACATTAGATTTGTAGAAGAAAACTCGTTGATGAAGAGATGATGAGAAAATGAATGAATATTTATAAAATACGTGACGACATTTTTACAACACTTGTGAAGATAACACGAGAGCATAAACTGAAGACGTATAATGAGACCTTATATAATTTCCGTAATCCAAGAAGAGAATGCACAAACAAAACAATTTTCGGGATGCTATTGCAGTGAGAAGTGCCTTGCTACTAGCCGCCTTGAAAACTCAACATCATTTCCAAAAAGAGAAGGCACAAACGAATACATTCAGGAATGCATTAAACCACTTCATTGCTCCTCGCCGCACAGAGGGACTTGGCTTAACAGAAATCAACATCACTTTCCTAGATGAATTTTGAGGGCAGCACTTTTTCTTTGCCGCACTTAAAAAAATCAGCATCGTAATAATCTCAACATAACAAAAAAAAACCGTTCCATCCTTCGTTAACGGGGGAGCACCTCTGCCCCGAACTTTCACTCATGCGACTGCATCCATCACAGCAGGTGTCTATCGGCGCAACTAACGCAGGTGGCCGCGAGCCCAGGGGAAAAGGAGAAAGGGTTATTGTAAATGCAAAATACGCCAATTTGGCAGTTAGCAACAGAGGGGGTGAGGAAAAACTAAGCCAAATTACAATATACAGTATGAAAAGATATGTAACTAATAAGAATAAAATTGATAACCATCTTAAGAGGGGAGGCCAAAGCCAGTGGCCATGTACATAACGGCTTGAAATACGTCACCTGTGAAATTTAATTTGATAGGTTAGGGGTGTGTCCGAATAAACGGAAGTTCCACCCAAAAGAACTAGCGAGAAAGTTCTCGAACAAATTTAAAACCGGAAGGAATGATTTCAAACAGAATTTTACCGGCTTGGAACATTCGAAAGCTAAGTAAGAAAGAAAACATTACAGGCGACGAAGTGAAAATAAGCGAAACCGAAATTAAATTTAAATTGAGAACATTAATAAAAAAGAGGTAATAGGAAATAAAATGACTAATAAAAAATGAATTAAATTAAACATATGGGGGGGTTATGGAGTAACCACCACATATTACCCAGGGTCCCCCAAAAGAAAATATTGGTGAGATGACAAAAATGACAATTTTTCATCGAGACAATATTTTCTAACACATGTACAAATATACTAAATAATTACACAAAATAAATATCAGAAATAGTTATAAAAATATACATAATTGTTGTACATGATATTTAAATAATAAAAAAAAATAATTACTGTTATGATAGTAATCCTTATGAAAATATACCAACTGTAGTAAATGTTAACATGAAAGGTATATAAAGTTTCCTTCAGAGGTATCTATCATATAAAAAAAATTAAAGACTATGTGCAGACAAACAGTCCATAACTTTGAAGAGTCTCTTGTTAGGCTGTGCACAATGTATCACAATAGTAGAATGCTTTAGCATATGTCACAATATTTGATTACACAATAATATGTATATTTATATTCTCAGTTGTGCACAAAAATGAAATATACTATAACTGTATATGAATCATGTTATAATTATATATAACATATATGGTTTCAAATAACACATAATAAATTAAATGGATTTGTAAGTTGAAAATTGAACAACCATAAAAATATATATATAAATAGTGCAGAGAGATTAGTTATGCTCTCATAAAAAAATATTTACTTATATCACCACATAGCCTTTTACGCTTTCAATAGATCTTAAATGAATAACTTTAGTATTATTCAATAACACATTTTCGCAGAGAATAAAATAATAAGTTGCAAAAAGAATGGTAACAAAAGCATGATATTATTTTCCAATAAAAATATCTTCAAAATGAATATAATAATTTTCAAAGAGAGAATTTTTACACTCTCATAAAGGAATATTCTTAAACATTTTCAATATAAATTGTCAATAATTGCATAAATACCTTTAATACTATACTTCATTCAAAATAAACATAAAACATAAGATGTTTAATATTCCGAAAAAGGAAGAAATTTATATGAATATGTCAATCTTATATATGACTTGATAATGTCAACTTACAAAGAAAAATCAATTGTGTCAAAATTTCTATATAGAAGATATCTAGAACATATTTACTTATAATTTTCAAACATTTTTAAAAAAAATTAAGTAAGTGATCACTTTTACATTTGTCATAAATCAAGAATTTGCTTTATATAAATATATATAATGACTCATTAAACATCTTTGGATAAATATATATATAATGCCTCAATCAACATCTTTGGATCCAAAGTATAAATACTCAAAAGTATACAAAAATATTACTTATTGTGAGTCATTCACTTTCTATATTTCACCAAGAAGAGAAGAAAATATTAGTATGAATAAGTTTATCATGCACTTTCTCTCTTTTTTTTTTTTTATCAAAAGAGGTTAAATGTTACAGCATGCATGCATTGTAAGGAAAAGACACAATAGGGAAAATAATTTGATGAGTACTCATCTTTATGTTTACCTTATATCAACTACAATTTCACTTTTCTTATTAGAATGCATATTTGTCAAAAATAACTTTAAATAATGATATCATATTCTAACAAAGACAAATTCTTTCTCAATTTTTGCATCAACTATTGTAATTAAAGACTTTATAAAATTTAAAAGTATGGCATACATGAGATTATGTGTAAATATTGTAAAAATAATGACTTATAGATAAATGCAGTAACTAATAAAACTATTAAAATTCATACATACATCCCGAGGATGACCGTTGAGTTGTACCAGGGAGAAGAAGACTTAAATAAAATGAAAAAAAAATAACAGCTGCCTGCAGCCTGGAGAAAAGAAAAAAAAAAAAAAAATTACATAGCGATTCTTCTTGCTGGACAATCAGTACGGCTAGCTTCGACTGAATATATTACAAAGCAAAAGTCATCCTGTAAAAGGAAAAAGAGAGTTAGTCTATTTTTTATGTAGTTTATGATTGCGAGGACGAAGATCATAACTTCTATATTGAGTGGATTTGCTTTTAGCACCAGTATGAGTGCCATCAGGAGGAGCTTGTGACAGTACCGATTTACTGGAACATGAAGATGTTTGCTGGCATTTAGAAGAAGAAAGAATTTGAGGAGAAGTATTACAAGCTGCATCATGATTTGAAACTTGAATAGAAGAGTGCTGTCTCACAGGAGTGGAGGATGCATTATCAACAGCTGGTTGATCATGTGATGCACCTTTTGAAGAAACTGAAGGATGTTGCAGTGCTTCATTTCTCTTTTGAAGCTTCAAGATTCGATTAGTGTGAATCAACATTGGTGAAGCATGACTATTATTGGGATCTTGAATTTGAATGAGCACAGGAGAAATTATTTTCTTGACCACGTATGGGCCTTGTATCTTTTTGTTAAACACATTGGGAAATTTTACGTAAACAATGTCATTAACATTGATGTTGGAAAACTATAATTTTTCTCTGGATTTTTGGTACACCTTTTGTCTGGATGATTCGTTATTCTTGTAAGCTTGATAGTATATTTTTTCAATAACATCCATCAATTTATGAATTTCATATGCAGTGTTGAGAATTTTCCATGAAACTTGAGATTTATAATTGGAATAAATATCATTTATTTCTCTGCCAAAATGAAGAAGATTTGGAGTGAATTTTGTGGCTGGATGAGGTGTAGCATTATATATGGATTGGTGAATTTTTAGAGCAGTTGGTATATCACATCCTTGTGAAGCCATTGTGTTCACAGACGATTTTATTTGAGAATTGACACGTTCACTTAAACCGTTAGCTTGGGGATGGGCTACAGAACTATGTTCCAACTTAATGCCAAGCTTTTTGTTAAAATATGCAAACATATCACTAGTAAATTGAGAACCATGATCAGTAAGAGTTAATTCAGGTTTTCCATGAGTGGAAATATAATGCAATAAAGCCTTTGTAACTGACTCAGCACTGATATTATTCAAGGCATATAAGTCTAAATGACGAGAAAAATGGTCTATCATTGTTAACACATATTGACGATTTCTCAATGGGCCGAGTAAATCCATAGAGACCTTTTGATTGGGAGCTGTTGGGAGTGGTGCAGGTAGGTATGGAGCAGTGTTTTTTTTATGATTCTTATTTACTAAACAAATTTCACAAGAGTTGACATAATTAATGGTATCAGAAACAAGGGTTTTCCAGGTAAATCTTTTCTTTAAATTACCAATGGTTTTATGAATTCCAGTATGAGTAATATGAGCAATTCTTAAGGCCTTTGCTCTAAGTGACACAGGTAAAACAGCTTTGTGTAGCTCGATATCTTCTGAAGAGAAATGACCATTATAGCAAAGTAACTCATTACTTGGATTAATATAGTAGCCATTTAAACTTTTAGATTTTTTGTTATTTTTAAGATCTTCATAAATTTGTTTGATTTTTGGGTCCTTCTGTTGTTCAGAGAAGATGGTGTGATCAAGAATTTCTAATAAAGGATCTTGATTATTATCCTTAGTTAGAAGTGAAGAGTCACTTTGAAGATGACATGTGTGGTGGACTTTGTGAACTGAACCACATGGAAATTGGGAAAAGTCATTATGTAAATCGTTTTGATTATCAACAATGGGTAGAGGTTCTTGTGAAGAAATAAGATCTGGATTATTATTGAGATCTTCAGTAGGAATGTGAGGAGTTCTACTTAGAAAATCTGCCAAGACATTTTCTTTGCCTGGAACATGTTGGAATGTGTACGAGTATTCTGACAGTTCTAACATCCAACGAGTAGTAATATCAGCAGGTGATGTAGCTTTTTTATAATTATTGAGAGGTTTTGCATCAGACAATAGAATAAAGGGTCGACCAAAGATATAGTATTTGAAAGCTGTTATGCCTTTGTAAATGGCATAAAGTTCCAATTTGATGGCAGGGTAGTGCCTTTCTGATTGAGATAGAGTTTTGGAATAATAGGAGATAGGTTTTAGTTCACCATCAAATTTCTGCATAAGAACAGCTGATATTGCTGTTTTTGAGGCATCTGTATTAACATAAAATGTTTCATTCCAGATAGGAAGATTGAGCATAGGTTTATGAAAGAAAATGTCCTGTAATTCTTTAAATGCATTTTCTTGTTCAGATTTCCAAGAAAACTTATTTTTAGGTTTGGTGACTTCGATGAGAGGAGTAATCAAATTAGAAAAATTGGGTATAATTGATCTATAAAATGAACACAAGCCGATAAAACTCTTTGTTTGCCTCTTGGTTTTAGGCTTTGGAAAGGAGGTAATTTTTAAAATATTACTTGTAATAGGAAGAATTTTATGATCTGTGAGTTGGAAACCCAAAAAGTTAATACTAGTTTGCATAAAGGTACACTTTTCAGGAGACAAAGTAATATTATTAGCAATAAGGGTGTCTAATAACTTTGTGAGTTTCATGGACATTTCTTCAAATGAATTAGCACCCACTACAATATCGTCTTGATATGCATAACAGGAATCAATTTGAGATAATTGAATAACAGAGTCGATTAATTGTTGGAAAGTGCTGGCGGCCGTCTTCAAGCCAAATACTAAACGTAAATAGGTAAAAATTCCCCATGGAGTAGTAAAACTAAGTTTATCTTGCATATCTTTAGGTACAGCAATCTGCCAATATGCAGAGGGTAAGTCAAGAGTGGTATAATATTTAAATTTTGACAACTGCACCAATAGATTTTGAATCCTAGGAAGAGGATATGAAGATGGAATTATTATGGAATTTAACAATCTTAAATCAAGAGCCAAACGATACTTTTGAGGCTTAGACATATCAGTTCTCTTCTTTTTAACAAGAAGCATGGGACACGCCCAAGATGAATTTGACCTCTCAATAATACCAGCGTTCAACATTTGATTAATTTGGTCAAGAGCTTCTTGTTCAAGAGCTTGTGGCACGGGAAAAGGTAATGTTTTTACTGGATGAGAATTTAACATGGTAAACTGAGGATTGACCAGGTCAGTATGACCTAAAGTGTCAAGAGATTTCGAAAAGGCAAGCGCTTTACTACATAATAATTTTGTTAAAGCTTCCCTTTCATGAGGAGGTAAATGTTTAAGATCAAAGTCATTTGGAGATAATTCTTGAATACGTTTTCTCTTAATCTCTTCAGATGGCAAAATTAGGTTACAATACTCATTTTCAAATTCTAAATCAAAAGAGTATTCTTCAATATCTTTTTCATCTACATTGATACATTCACCAATAATTGAATTTTTATTTAAATGAATATCGAGCTTTGAAACATTCTGACATACAACCAAAAATAAATTATTTTGAATGGAAGATTTTGAGTGTAATGATTCATGTAATACCAGACCCTTGTTTTTTAAATTGGGTTTAAAAAGAAAATATTCAGATGGAGGATTCAGATACTTCACATGTAAATACACAAAAGAATTAGGAGGTATTAATTCTCTATTGAGTAATTGTACCATGTTAGAACTCACCAAAACTTTGTTACCAATACTTAAATGAGTTTGCTTTTCACCAACATAGTTACCATCATTAGTATTCTCAGCTGAGAAATTCTTACTAGGAATATTATTATCATTAGTAGACACATAATTCATCACATTAGCATAATCAGTTGGAAAATAATTAGCAAAATAAGTAGAATGACCATCAATATAAGGATTATGAAAATTCATAGCAGAATGAGCCATATTATTTGTAAACAAACCATTATTTTGAACATTATAACAATAAGGATAGGTTGTATAATTGTTGGACAACTGCAAAATTGAATTATCACAATTTGCACAAGTATTATCAATGTAAGTATCACTCGTTAGATTATTTGATATAGGCCTTTCATAAGAAGGCATTCTGTGTGCATCAAGAGAATATGGTACATTTGAATTCACATAATTATATTCAGCATTCATAAAATAGCAAGTAGGAGATTCATTATAACTTTGAAAAGGAATGTGCTTGTCTTTAAGTAATATAGACTTAAAGCTTGGTGAAATAGTAATAGAATGTTTGTTAATAAACTCAAAGCCAAGTATGGCTTGAAAGTGAACATTTTGAATTTTTGTAAGGTAAAATACATGATGAAAAAAAAATTTATCAATCTTAAAAGCTATCTCTATGCATCCTTTGAAGAAGACCTTAGAATTTATGGTCGATACAGATACATTTCTGGATAAAAATTTGTAATGAAGCCTGGATTTAATGCTATTAAAGCATTCTTCATCCAAGAGAGATAAACTTGATCCAGTATCTATTAATGTGGAGATTTCATTATGTTGAACATTTATTAGGATGCATGGAAGAACATAAGAGTTGTTAAAAGAACTGCATATGACATGATTTTCTTGTATGTCATCATTATTTTCAAAATTTTGTTTAGATGTCAAATAATTATGTAAACAGGAAGATTTGTTAGACTTAGATGTCATAGGAGAAGTTTGGACAGCTGTGGATGCCACTAAAGTGACTGACGAGCGTTTGTCTAATTGTTGATGTTTGTTGTTGTTGTCAAAGTGTACTGACCCTGAATGAGAATTACGGGAGAGAAGGTGGTCAGTAGAACCAGTCTCCCTTATTTGTTTAAATGATAAACATTGTTATTTTCAGAAGAAGAAGAGGTGTGGCTTTTCTTTCTGTAAGGGTGAGACGAAACCTGAGTTGAAGAGTTTTGATTAGAATTACCAATAATGTTTTTGAATTTGTAGCATGAGTCCATACGATGATTAAATTTCCCACAGAACGCACACTGCACAACATCTCGTCTGTGATAAAAGGATGTAGAATTTTTTTTGTGAGAATATTTGTCAAAGGTTGGTTGATAAGGACGTTTCCGGTGAAAGTTTTGATGACGAAAATTATTGTTACGTTTATTTGTAGCCTCTTGTCTCGGTGGAGAAGGCGAAAATGTCCTAGGTCTTCTTTGAAAATTACGAGAAGTATGAGAACTGTCCTTTTGAGTTTGTAAAGGAGAGTAGTTGGTTTGAGAATTGTGATAAATTTTATCCTTCGTATGCTTTATAGGAGTTTTATGAAGAGTATTACTAGAATTATCGTGGACATTTTCAGAATCGATACAATAGGCTTGATTAAAATTTTCATAAGATTTTTTAGGGGGAGAGTCATAAATATTTTGAAGAAAAATTGCTCGTTCAAGAGCTAATTCGAAGGACGTAATATTTTCTTCTAAGATTTTACGTTTGATTTGCTTAGGTAAAGCCTCAAGAAAATGAGTAAACTTTAATGAATTAAGAGCAGAAAGATCCAATTTTGGGTAAGCAAGTCGAAGTTGTTTATCCAACCGAAAAGCAAAATTTTTAACTGATTCATTTGAATCTAAGGTCAAGTTCTGTAAAGATTTTAGAGAAACAGACTTTTTTGTGGGTAAGAAATAGTCTATAAATGCCTTTCGAATTTCACTAAAATTAGAGTTCTTGAGCTGTGACTGAGTTTCCAGAAAGAAGAGTAAGGCGGTGCCCTCAAGTTTTGATTTAAAGAGAACAAAAAGTTCCTTGTCTGTAAAGTTATTTAGTTCCTGTAAGTCAGATAATTGATCGAAGAAAAATTCTACAGTCTGAGGGTTACCGTCGAAAGGTTGGATTGCAATATTTAGTTTGGCTTTTGGAGGCATGATGAAATAATTAATATAAGAACTCAATGTATGACATGATAAATTTGGTTATTTGGCAGGTCCTATGATGAACAATATATATAAATTGACCCGTTACTTAAAATATTGATGACTTTCATTTACTTCATACATCATTTTTATATGTAAAAAAAAAGAAGAAAACGTATATTAACATATTAGTATCATATGAAGAATATAAGACCCAAATATTTTATGTAAATATTTATATATAATATGGCTCAAAACATAAATTATTATATGTATGACAAGAAGAATAATTTATCTTAGCATGAACAATAATTTTTACCAGTACCTCCGTTAAATAATGCATATATTAGTTATAAATTATAATAATGCAAGAAGAAATATATTGATAAATTATGTTGTATATATAATGCACTGCTCCAGAAAAAAATAATATTTCAATACAAGATCAATATAAATATTGTATTTGATTACTGCACCATACCCAACAAAATATAATTATATAAAACATTAATCACTATATGAAGAAAAATAACTTGAAAAAAAATAATGAAGAATGTTCAAGCGTTGGTCACTGCACCAAAAGAAATAAAATGTTATGTTTGAGCTGACGCTTTGGTCAGGGTATCAAAGAAAATATAATGTTATGTTTATTTGAAAGTGGAGAAAGCACTTTTTATTTGCCTCTACCCACAATTAGGCCAAAGTGATCGTGATAATGATAGCACATCACGGAGAATGGGGGCCTGCAAACGACCCTAATTACTCTCTTCATTATTTCATTTAAAATAATAAAAATATTCTTTATCCAATGATGAAGAAAAATCAAGTATAAAGTTATAAAAATATAAAATTAAAAAGGTAAAAAGTTACCTGTTGAATCCTTGGCTTTTGATGACAAATAAATCCAGACAATAGGCACAAGAAATTAATATACGAACAATTTTCGAAGAAAAAAAAATATATTTTATTTCATGAAGTACTTGTTGCTTTTTTCATGAATAAATATTTCTTCACAAATTTATATTTTTGGTGACTCGTACATATTGATTTCTCACTTGATAAACAACCATTTCATAACATATGTTAATCACAACTATTGCTATCTCCAAGCAATAAAAATTCTTTTCATAACATATTCTAGATATCTCAACAACATGTAATTAAACAATTTTCTTCATGACATAAAAGGAGAATAAATTATTATTTCTTTTTGAAAAAGAACACCTCTCATAATATGAACTTTCAAAACAAAATACATCATACTTCATATTGTATAGATACATGCCAATATTTTCTTTATAACGCCCCGTAAATATTAAGAAAAAATTATATATATATTGGGCCAGATAATGAAGTAAAAAGGACTTATGCAAATAAAATTTCTTCACCTGACGAAAGAAAAATCTTCACCAAGACGTCATGTAAACTATAATATTATTTCTTGAAAACAAAACAGTTCTTCACCTCTGCCTACTTCTCAGAGGATGGAGAATAAAAAGATTATCGAAGAATTGGGCACATTAGATTTGTAGAAGAAAACTCGTTGATGAAGAGATGATGAGAAAATGAATGAATATTTATAAAATACGTGACGACATTTTTACAACACTTGTGAAGATAACACGAGAGCATAAACTGAAGACGTATAATGAGACCTTATATAATTTCCGTAATCCAAGAAGAGAATGCACAAACAAAACAATTTTCGGGATGCTATTGCAGTGAGAAGTGCCTTGCTACTAGCCGCCTTGAAAACTCAACATCATTTCCAAAAAGAGAAGGCACAAACGAATACATTCAGGAATGCATTAAACCACTTCATTGCTCCTCGCCGCACAGAGGGACTTGGCTTAACAGAAATCAACATCACTTTCCTAGATGAATTTTGAGGGCAGCACTTTTTCTTTGCCGCACTTAAAAAAATCAGCATCGTAATAATCTCAACATAACAAAAAAAAACCGTTCCATCCTTCGTTAACGGGGGAGCACCTCTGCCCCGAACTTTCACTCATGCGACTGCATCCATCACAGCAGGTGTCTATCGGCGCAACTAACGCAGGTGGCCGCGAGCCCAGGGGAAAAGGAGAAAGGGTTATTGTAAATGCAAAATACGCCAATTTGGCAGTTAGCAACAGAGGGGGTGAGGAAAAACTAAGCCAAATTACAATATACAGTATGAAAAGATATGTAACTAATAAGAATAAAATTGATAACCATCTTAAGAGGGGAGGCCAAAGCCAGTGGCCATGTACATAACGGCTTGAAATACGTCACCTGTGAAATTTAATTTGATAGGTTAGGGGTGTGTCCGAATAAACGGAAGTTCCACCCAAAAGAACTAGCGAGAAAGTTCTCGAACAAATTTAAAACCGGAAGGAATGATTTCAAACAGAATTTTACCGGCTTGGAACATTCGAAAGCTAAGTAAGAAAGAAAACATTACAGGCGACGAAATGAAAATAAGCGAAACCGAAATTAAATTTAAATTGAGAACATTAATAAAAAAGAGGTAATAGGAAATAAAATGACTAATAAAAAATGAATTAAATTAAACATATGGGGGGGTTATGGAGTAACCACCACAATCATCGAGTCTGAAAATTTAAGGAAGTGTTCAAATAAGAAATTGCGTTTTTTTCTGACTCGTTTTTAAATCCATTTTTGCTCTCAAATGCATCCAATTTACAGATCCTTTTATTTAGGAACTATATAATGTGATGCATTGATCGGTTTTTTGATAAAGACAGAATATATTTTGAAAAAGGCTACCAAAAAGGGTATTTTGAACAGAATTTCCCGAAGTCTTCGAGATTTGAAAATTTATGGAAGTTTTCACATAGCAAATTGCGTTTTTTATGACTCGTTTTAAAATCCATTTTCGCTCTCAAATGCATCCAATTTACAGATCCTCTTATTTAGAAACTATATACTGTGACGCATTGGCCAGTTTTTTTATAAAGATAGAATATATTTTTAAAAATGCTGTCAAAGTGAGTATTTCGCACAAAATTTTCCGAAGCAAGCATGATTAAAGAATTAAGGATGTATTCAAACAACAAATCGGTTATTTTATGACTCATTTTTAAATTCAATTTTTTTCTCAAATGCTTTCAACTGACAGTTTTTTGTTATTTAGGAACTGTATAATGTACTGTTTTGGTCGATTTTTTAATAAATTTAGAATCTATTTCAAAATATGTTGTCATAATGGGCATTTGAGCTGAAATTTTCTTAAGATGATTCTGATAAAACCAGTTTTTGCAGGAAAATGAAATTAAAAACTTTTCATAAACGGCCAAATGAAGTTATTAAACTGGGTTTATCTCTAAACATATATATTTTTTTGTTGAAATTTTGTTGAGCACACTTCGAAATCTACCTCCGCCTATAGGCCCAGCCGACAGGGAGATTTTTTTAATATTAATTCGCATGTCAGGTTAAATCGCATCACGTTAATTCTAATCCTTCACTGCACAATTTTTTCTATTTTTATGAAAAAAATACTTAAATTCACTATATCGGTCGGTTTAAAAATCGGAAAAATAATTTTAAAAAAAATTCAAATTTTCAGCTAAAAATTGATATCTTACGGTGTGTATTCTATGTACACAATTAGGATTTTAAAATATGTTATTGCTATATTTTCCTATTAAATGCGTTTAAATTAATTAATTTTATCCGATTCATATTTTGCAACTTGCATTATATTAATATTTTTAAGTACTCACTAAAAATAATAAAAGTAAATTTTGCCTTAATAGCTTGAAGGAAAATGTTTTTGTTTCGAAGAACAAATTCCATTTTTATGTCAAATTCAACCCTCTAAAACAGGCAAACTAACTGTTATTCCATTCTTTGGACTGTTCTTGGTAAGTTAAGGCACAGTAGAGTGGACCTTTATTTGAGCAAATCGTCGCAAAAAAGGTCTATTTCTGTAGTATAATAGCACCAAAACAGTTTAAAACATCATTAATGAAGGTTTTAAGAAGTAAATAATAAAAGTAAGTGTATTTATGTATTTTTAATCTGTTTTTCTCAAAACTAATTTTTCAGCGTTTTTAGATTTCTGAAATGCTTCTTGCATCGTTGTTTTTTATCAATATTTATGAAATTGATAAGGAAGTACCCTGATATTGTTTTCAGAGAAATTGTGTAAGTTTTTTAAAGTTCGTCTTCATTAAGATAGTCAAATTTGATTTTTTACTTATTAAAAGGCAAAATTTTGATGAAAATCGATATGGATTTTACAAAAAAATCTGTATAATATTAACTGTTCAAGATATTAAAAAAATGCTACGCAATTTTTTTTATAATAGAGTTTTAAGCAATAAAAATGCAAAAGGCAAGAATATATTTCAAAAATTAAAACACGAGGAGCATTTTAAAATCTCGTTTAAAAATGTAAGTTTTTTTTTAAATTTTTAAACGACAGGAAAGAAAGAAAGATTTTTTAAGGTGTTTTATATGCTTTTGGTGAAATGCTTTCAGTAATGTATCATGTAAACTTTATAACGTATAAGTTTTGTCTCTTAATATTCCCTGATGATGAACAAGTTGCATTGTTAGAGACTGTAGGAAATTATTTCTGCTTCATATTGTAAGTAGTACATAACTTTTTAATTAAATTTGTAACATCTATTATACGAATTTATTGTATGTTGGAAATGTATATATGCACAAAATTTCATATTGCTGTAATTAAAATAACATTTAAAAAATTAATGTCCACCGTCCCTTTAAAGTGATTACTTTGGTTAAATTCATGACACGTAATAAGAATTATAATACTTTTAAGTATGTGCCAAATGAAGCACATGGTGCAGTGAAGGATTAAACTAATTCTGCGAAATAAAAAGCATACTGTAAAGTATTTAACTCGACTTTATAGAAATTCCCCTTACACAAGAACATTTCCTAAAACTATATCGATATATTTGAAGAGAAGGAAGGTAACTTTTGAACTTTTACCGATTTTTATTCAACAAAAATTTTAATGGTAGAATTGATTGCTTCAAAGAGTTTAAAAGTAGGTCATTCATAAAACTAATGTACTTTCAGACAAATGATCTTTCAAATGTTAATGTTCGCGAAAATCTTTAGAAATTTAGACGATGAAAATTTTAAATTTATGAAAAAAGCAAAATTATCTATAAAAATTATTTTCATCTACATTAACTCATACCGTATCATGTCGTAAATTCTTCTTCACCTATAAAAATTCTTATTTTCATTCCTTTTTTGATGGGAAATGAATAAAATTTGTTTAACAAAATAAATTTAAGAAAAACACTTTAAAACTTATATCTAAACGAAAAATATACACTCAAATATACACTGCAAAAACTAAAACACAAATATAAACACATTTCGGAACACTTTTTTCCCTCAAATTCTCAACATATTATTGTGTTCTGAAATGTTTTTTTTTGTTGTTGTTGTTGTAATTGTGTTTTTAATATATTGCAGAAGTGTTGCTCTATAAAGGTGTCTTCTTAATGAATTGCAAAAGTATTGCGATATAGAAATGTGTTTTGAAAATGATGTTGTTAATTGTGTTTAAATAGTGTTATAAATATGCTTGATAAAATAGTTTCTTAAAATAGCGTTGTGCTGCACATCACTTTGTCCCCAAATTAACAACACATTGTAAACGCCACATAATTTAGAACACTATAAAACGACACTTGTAAAACGCTTTCAAACTATTTTAAACATGGTGCCTTTAAACTGACGCAATTTTAAAAGTGAATGTTTTGAAATATGCTTTGAAAATACATTTTCTCCTCTGGTAAATTTTAACCACACTTTTTGCACAATCTTTCTGTTTCGTACAACACATTCACAACACAATCGAAAACGATTTTTGTTATAAGCGTTGATTTTTATGTTTAGCTAGTGTTGCAAATGTGTTTCACGCTTTTGCAGTGTATAAAATTTTTGGTATAAACAATTACATATTTAGGAAATTACAAAAGTGCATCGATAATCTCTCTCTAATAATAAATAGAATTTCATTTATGGAGAAAATTTTACTGCATTTCACTAAATAATGTAAGCGACTAAATACTAAATAATGTAAGTTTTAATTCTTGTCAGACCCGCAAGATGAATGTAGTATTTATTTTGTCAATGAAGAATTGACTTCATAATTTAACGATGAGACTTTTAATCTTAAAAGTGTGTAGGTCATAAGTAAACATGGGAACTAAAATAAAAATTATATTTTTTTAAGGTTGCTATATTGCACAATAATCAGCGACGTGCGAAAAGAAAACTACGCCATTGGGCAAAATTTCAATTTGGCGCCCCCGTCTCTTCTTTTCGTGACAGGTGTCACAAAATTGAAAAGTATAGAAACTAAAATAAATTGTATTGAGTACATAGTTCTCGTTTACTTTACAAATTTAAAAGGTTTAATTTTAACAACTACACTGTAAAAAAATTCGTTAAATTTACGGCAAAAACCGTAATAGCCGTAAAAATTGCAGTAAAATTAGATGTAATTTTTTTATTACATCTAATTTTACTGCAATTTTTACAGCAAAAACAAATGCCAGCAGTTTGCCGTAAATTTAATGTATTTTTTTACACTGTAAATAATATAATATAAAATTTCACTTATATTTTGGGAACGTTTATCTAGAAAACTGATATGGAATAAATGTATCTACAGCACAGTATAAAAATTTCCAAATCCTTTTGGATTCCAACAAAAATGTCCGATGTTATTTTGAGACTGTATGTTTTTGTTACAAAATAAAACTTTCTAATATGTACATATTTATCTTTTTTTTGCAAGAAGAGAAGACACAAATCAGGTTACTTGTATAATTTTTGCGCTCCTCACTTCAAATAAACACGTCTCAAATAAATGCTTAATGTGAAGAAAGCATGTTTAACTGAAAACCTTATAGAATTAAAACATTAACATTAACATTAAAAGTGATATTTTATTGTTGTAATTGAAACCACAATTTTTAGTTATGCAGCTAAAAATGTTTAATTGAGATCTGGTAATATCCGGAAAACTGATAAGCCGGATAGAAAGAACTGAATAATGAGTTATAAATATTATTTGAAATTATTTCCGAAAACTACGGACAGCTAATAAAAATATAATTTTATAAATTCTTCTCTAAATTTCGAAAATATTTTTTTCCTGAAGTTTTTTTAAAAACAAATTTATTAAGATATTTTTTTATTATATGGCCGTAGTTTTCGAAAACATTTCCAAAGAGCGTTTACAGAACATTAGTTTATTCTGTATACCTAGAAAACCTTGTTTTGGGATGTTAAAAGGCCTCAAATAAATATTTAATGTTCAGAAAATATGTTTAACAGAAAAAAATATCGAATTAACTACATTAATATCAACATTAAAATTGATATATCATTATTGTAATTGCATGCACAATTTCCGTTATGAAGCTAGAATGTTTAGTTGGGGGTCTGATAACAACCGAAAACCTGATTTTCCGGGTAGAACGACAGAATAATGCAGAATAATAATAAAGATGAAACTGAATAATACATTATAAAAGTTACCCGAAAACACTCCCGAAAATTACGAACCGTTAATAAAAATTTATTTTTATATTTTTTTTTTCCTAAATTTCGAAAATAATTTTTTTTTTTTTTGAAGTTTCTAAAGAAGAATTTATTAAGATAATTTTTTATTATATGGCCGTAGTTTCCGAAAATGTTTCCAAAGAGCGTTTACAGATAATTAGTCTATTCTGTTTACCTAGAAAATAGGGTTTTGGGACGCTAAAAGGTCTCAAATAAATATTTAATGTTCAGCAAACATATAGAATTACAATTGCAGTTATGTTCTGAAAATACTTAGTTGAAATCTAATAACATACGGAGAACTGATTTCCCGGACAGAAGGAACTGAATAATGCATTATAAAAGTTACTAGAATACATATCCAAAACTTACGGGCAACTAATAAAAATATTTTTTTATAAATTCTTCTTTAAATTTGGAAATAATTTTCTTTGCTGAAGTTTCTATCACTTTTTGAAATATTGGATGTGATTATCGAATATTTCCTTTAATGATTAGAATAAATTTCCTAATTTCAAAAAACATGTGATTTTTTTTTTCGAACAGTGACTAATTCTTTAACAATGAAAAATTAAATCAAACATTATCTAAAATTTCTCTTTCATTTAGACTAAAAAGTTATGCAATTAGCTACATTAATTATTTAATTAAAAGAACATCTGTTTAAAAGCCATTTGAATTTTTACAGTTGTTAGGAAATAACACGATATTTGAACTAAAAGTATGTTCCTTTCGATATCGAATTTCATGAAAATCAATGTTTCTTCATTATGAAATATCCAGACAAGCTTTGATAAAGCAAGCATCTAGAGAAAATGGGGCAGAATGTTTCCGATGATAAAACTATTTAAAATAATGATATATATATAGAAAATAAAAATTTGTAACTTTTAAAATATTCGGCGGAAAAAAACCCAAATTTTCGCTTTCAGAAATACTAAAGTCTTCTAATTTAAATTCTTGTATAAGTTGAAAATTTAGACAAATTCCTTAACGATTTTTCTCATCTTTAACTAATTAAACTTTCGAATTTTGAATTCTAAAGATTTTCTTAACAAAAACAAAATCTTTATTTCAGAAACGGTTAAAAAAATAACAATACAGTCGAGTTTCCATGTAATGAAATTTATTATTTAATTAAAAGAATATATTTTTTAAAGCCATGTGAATTTTTACAGTTGTTAGGAAATAAAACGATATTTGAACTAAAGGTGTGTTCCTTCACTGATCGAATTTCAAGAAAATCAATGTTTCTTCTTATCTGAAATACCAGACATGGTTTAATCAAGTAAACATAAAATTTAATCTAGATAAAATGGGGCAGAAAGTTTCCTATGACAAAACTGTTTAAAATAATGACATAGATATGGAAAATAAAAAATTGTAATTCTTGAATTGTTTGGCGAAAATAGCTCAAATTTTCATTTTCAGAAATACTAAAATTTTCTAATTTAAATTCTTGTATAAGTTGAAAATTAGGACGAATTTCTTAGCGATTTTTTTAATGTTTAACTGATTATGCTTTTAAATTTGAAATTTTTAAGCTTCTCTTAACAAAAAAAAAAAAAAAAAAAAAAAAAAAAAATGGTTTAAAAAATAATAATACAGTTGAGTCTCTATGTAATGAAATTTAGTGCTTAATTAAAAGAACATCTATTATAAAGCCATGTGATTTTTTTCAATTTTAAGAAATAACACGATATTTGATCTAAAGGTATTTTTCTTCAAACATCGAATTTCAAGAAAATCAATGTTTCTTTTTATCTGAAATACCCAGACAAGATTTGATCAAGCAATCATGGAATTTTATCTAGAGTATAAAGGTCAAAAAGCTTCCTATGATAAAACTGTTTAAAATAATGAAATATAGATTAAAAAAATTTTAACTTTTAAAATATTCGGAAAAAAGCTCAAATATTCACTTTCAAAAATACTAAAATCTTCTAATTTAAATTCTTGTATAAATTGTAAATTAGAACAAATTTCTTATCGATTTTATGAACTTTAACTGATTATGCTTATGAATTTAAAATTCTTAAGACGTTCTTAACATAGAAAAAAAAAAAAAAAAATTATTCTTTGTATCAAAAAATGGTTAAAAAAATAATAATACAGTCTAGTCTGTATATGAAGTAATTTTTTATTTAATTAAAAGAATATCTGTTTTAAAGCCATGTGAATTTTTACAACAGTTTGGAAATAACACAATATTTGATCTAAAGGTATTTTTCTTCAGTCATCAAATTTCAAGAAAATCAATGTTTCTTCTTATCTGAAATATCCTGACAAGGTTTGATCAAGCAAGCATGAAATTTAATCTAGAGAAAATGGGGCAGAAAGTTTCCTATGATAAAATTGTTTGAAATAATGAAATATATTTGAAAAATCAAAAATTGCAATTTTTAAACTATTCGGTGCAAAAAAGGTCAAATTTTCACCTCCAGAAATACTGATATTTTTGTGATTTAAATTTTTAAATCGGTTGTAAGTTGCAAAAAACTTCTAAGCGATTTTTTAAATCTTTAAACAGTTATACTGATCAATATCTAAAAAAAAAAAAAAAAAAACTTTCAAATAATGTCTGTATTTTTCATGTCTCTTACATTATTTTTACTATTTTATCAACGGTTTTTTAGAACATAAATTTTTAGCTAATTAAATCAGAACAAGTTGGAAATTGCACGTGAAGCGTAGCAAATGAGGTGCGTTCGTACGATAACGAAGTTTTAAAATATTCAGATCTTGCTGATATAGTAGAGCGTACTTTAGATACAGTATAGTAGTCGAAATCTTTGTGTTCCTATAAATATGCAGGGAGTAATTTTTATTCTACTTCATTAACGTATATCTTATTCATAAAATGTGAAGTAGTTTAATATAATTAAAACACCCCTCAAACAAAGTTTCCCCGTATAACATTGTTTAATGGAATACATTTGTGTGGCCCTGTAATTTAATAATAAATATTCTTTGCATCACAGATTGTACAAAATGTATTTTTAGTACATATATCATAGATTCATGTCAATTCTGTTATGTTCAAATGAGTGTAACACCATTAAAATGCATTTGGAACTTTTTTCCCCATTGATCGTAATGTAACGGAATACTTTTGATTGTCCCTGTAATTGATCTATCCATCCGATTTTCATAACATTTGAAATGACTCGACAAAATTATGTGATAAATATACATTTTAAATTTCAAACGATTAAAATGCATTTTAATCTTTTTCCCCATTGACCGTAATGTAACGGAATGCTTTTGATTGTCCCTGTAATTGATCTATCCATCCGATTTTCATAAAATTTGAAATGACTCGACAAAATTATGTAATAAATATACGTTTTAAATTTTAAACGATTAAAATGCGTTTGAAACTTTTTTCCCCATTGACCGTAATGTAACGGAATCCTTTTGATTGTCCTTGTAATTGATCTATCCATCCGATTTTCATAAAATTTGAAATGACTAAACAAAATTAAGTAATAATTATGTATTTTAAAATTAACACGATTCGGTTGGGTAGTTTTTGCGTTGTTATATGCGGACGGACGGACGGACGGACGGACGGACTGAGCGACAACAATAGGTGCTACGTATTTACATAATTACGAACGCACCTAAAAATGGTTAATTGAATAATTCAAAATTTACAACAAAATTTTACTGGTGATAATAATAAATTTTGATTGAAGTATGAATACCTGTACGTTGTACGGACAAATCATGATTGAGAAAAACACGGTACCCATTACAACGTAAGGGTAAATCAACTTAGTGGTTAACATTTAATGCTTTAGAGTTTAATACTGCTAATATTTTTTTAACTAAAAAATAAATCTTAGTAAAAATGGAAAAAAAAGATTTAAAAAATAATAATACATTTGAGTCTCTATGTATTGAAATCCATTTTTTCCGTTTAAAAATTCTTCTATAGAAAAATTTGATATATAGAGACCGGCGTAAAAATTCCTATTTAAATTCTAAATTAGAAAAAAAAGTTTTGGGTGTTTAATTAAGTTTTTGAAATGCTAAATTCTAAATATTAATTTGACATAGTATTTCTTAATTATTTAAACAGTTTCAAAGCAAAAAACAGAGATTATTTTGAAAGATTGTTAAAATAGCACAGGAGAAACAGTTAGTTTTAGTCGAAAAAATCTGTAATTTTCTGTGTTTTTTTTTTAAACTCTTACCCACCGTAAAAAATTCCCACTTTATCGAGAAATCCAGGTTTTTATCAAAAACATTTTTCTATAGTAACATTAATTTTCTTATTTGTATGTGCAGTAGTATTCTTTAAGTCAACGTAAAAATACCCTAGATTCCAAAAATGTATTGCCATTCGGCAATGACGGCGTTAGTTACTTTTTTAGAATAGAGCGATGCATATGTTCAAATTAATAATGATTATTAATTGCATAGTAAAAAGACATCTGTAAGCTTTTAGCAGAAAAACCTTTAAATCAAACTAACGATTTCTTACAACAAGTTTATAAAATACTACCAAAAGAGATATAGATGAACCAAATACCACTACAAAAACTTTATTTATTTGAAATTTATTTCGAGTATCATTTTGATGCAATACTTTCGGAACGCAATAAATATGCATAACTGAAGAAAATAATTTACATGTAAATAAGCTGTTTGGAATTTAAAGTTTTATTAGAGCAATTCTTATTTTTTGCATGATTGAAATTGATTTCATTCTTGAAATGAATTCATTAAATCAGGACTATTTCACGCCTAAAATAATCCTTGCTATAGATTTTGTAATTCTAAAACTTTGGGATTTTTTTTTTTTTTTTTTTTTTTTTTTTTTGTGTGTGTGTGTGTGTGTGTGTGTTTCTTTAACATCAATTTCAGGGTACTGAAAGGAAACAAATGTATATTTAGATTTATCTATATCTTTTCCAGTTTCAAAAACTTTAGAAATGTGAAATGTTTTGAATCTGATTATGCTAAGGGAAAGGACAATACATTCAAACCTTGTTAACATGAACACACTTAACATGAATTACTTTTAAGGTGAATTACTTTTAACACGAATTCTTCTCACAGTCCCCTATGAAGATGAATACAAAGATTTGATACTGATAACATGAATTACTGTTGACATAAACAAAATTTTGATTCCTCTTGAGGTTCATGTTAACGAGGTTCGACGGTATCATAAATTGCAGTTACACTGTAAAAAAAAAAAAAAAAAAAAAAAAAAAAAAAAAAAAAAAAAAGGACGATATTAAGAAAATTGTTTTGGTGATTGGGACGATATTACAATTTACTGTTTTTTAACGGAAATATTTCGTTAAACTCCAAAATAAGCCTGAAAAAACCGAAAATTTTCTGTAATTTACGGGAATTTTTCCGTTAAAAAACTGTAAATTGTAGTACTGTTTCGATTACGGCACAATTTTCGTAAAATTGTCCGTTTTTGTTTACAGTGTAATTTTTCCATGTGGTAAATATAATAAAGTTCATAAGAAACATGTATTCTTCAACTTTTGTTTATTTACATCGTTTTAAAGCTATCTCGAAATTTAAGACAATAAAGAAACTTTAAAAATTGAATACGAAGAATTAGAAAATAGTGTATCCTTCACGTCAAGCGATTTAAGAAAACACAAGCCTTTTTTTTTTTTTTTTCAATTATATTTTTATAATTTAATCTTATATAATACTCTTTGCCACCTTGGTCGTCAATCCAAAAGAAGGTCTTGCTTCGTCACAAATATAATGTGATTATACATTCTACTTATAAATGTGATTTCAAAGTTTTTGAGACACTTGGTAATTTACAACACGTCTCTTCTAGATGTGAGAAATTCATCGTTGGTCAATCTGAATTTAAATTGAGAAAATTTGATTTTTAAAAAACTGAGTTCTGTTTCTGCCAAATAACGAAATAATTTAATTAACAGAATGAGTAAATACAATTGAATGAAAAAAATATTTATTATTATTTTTTTACCAGTTGTTTAAAATTAATAATCATTATCTAATTCAATTAGGATAACTTGATTTATTTGATTCTAATTATATCCTTATATTATTGAATTGAACAATGTAATATTATGCATATGTTCATATCAATAATTATTATTAATTGCACATATTTAAAAAAAACGGTAAACCTTTGACAAAAAAACGTTTAAATAAATTAAAGATTTCTAATAACAAGTTTAAAAAAATAATTATTACCAATAGAGATATAGATGAACTAAATATCATTACAAAAACTTTCTTTGGTTGAAAAGTATTTCAAGTATAATTTTAATACAGTACATTTGGAACGCAATAAATATGCATAACTCAAGAAAATTATTTGCCTTTAAATAAGCTCTAGGAACTTGAAGTTTTCTCAGTGCTATCCTTATATTGTATGATTTAAATTGATTTCATTCTTGAAATGAATTCATTACGTCAGGACTATTTCATGCATATAATAAATCCAGCTACAGATTTCGTAATTTTAGAAATTTCGATTTTTATTTTCTTTGATCTTTACAAGAAGAAAGTATTGGATAAGTAAATCAGAAGAATTAGAAAATAGTCTATCCTTCACGTCAAGCGATTTAAGAAAATACATTTTTTTTCCTTTCAATTATATTTTTATAATTTAATCTTATATAATAATCTTTGCCATGTTGGTGGTTAATCCAAAAGAACGTCTTGATGTTACATGCATCACAAATATGATGTGATTATACATTCTACTTACTAATGTGATTTCAAAGTTTATGTAACACTTGGTGATTTACAACACGTCTCTTCTAGATGTGAGAAATTCATTGTTGGTCAATACAAATTTAAATTTAAAAAAATTGATTTTTTAAAAAACTGAGTTCAATTTCTGCCAAGTAACGAAATAGCTTAATTAGCAGAATGAGTAAATACAATTGAAGGAAAAAATGTGTATTATTATCATTTTTACCAGTTTTTTTTAATTCATAGTCATCATCTAATTTAATTATGATAGCTTGATTTACTGGAATCGAGTTATATCATTATATTATGGATTTGAACAATATAATATTATGCATATGTTCATATAAAAAATAATTATTAATTGCATAGTAAAAAAACATCGGTAAACTTTTGACAGAAAAATGGTTAATTAACGATTTCTTATAACAAGTTAAAAAAGAATACAACCAAAAGAGATATAGATGAACCAAATATCATTAAGAAAATTTTCCTTAGTTGAAAAGTATTTCAAGTATTATTTTGATGCAGTAGTTTCGGAATACAATAAATATGCATAATTGAAGAAAACAATTTACATGTAAAAACGTTGTGTGGAACTTTAAGTTTCTTCAGTACAGTCCTTATTTCGCATGATTGAAATTGATTTCATTATTGAAATGAATTCATTGCATCAGGACTATTTCACGTTTATAATAATCCCATCTATAGATTTTGTAATACTACTACTTTCGATTTTTTTTTGTGTATATGTATATTTGATTATGGAAATGGAATTGACACTATTATAAATGTCAGTTTTACACACAAAAAAAAGTGACGATTTTATGCAAATATTATTGGTAATCGGGAAGCTAGAACAATTTGCTGTTTTTTAACGGAATCATTTCGGTAAATTCCAGAATGCACTATGGAAAAATAGAAAAATTCTGGAATTTACAGGATATTTTCCGTTAAAAAATGGTAAATAGTACTGGCGTCCCAATTGCCAGTACAATTTCCGTAAAATCGTCCGTTTTTTACAGTATAATTTTTCCATGTGGTAAATATAATAAAATTCAGAAGAAACATTTATTCTTCAACCTTTCTTTATTTTTATCGTTTTAAAGCTATCTCGAAATTTAAAGCAATAAATATTTTTTTTAAATTAAATCAAAACACTTAGAAAATAGTCTAATCCATGTGTCAAGCGATTTAAGAAAATACAAGCATTTTTTTTCTTTCATTATGTTTTTATAATTTAATCTTACATAATAATCTTTGCCATGTTGATCGCCAATCCAAAAAAAAAAAAGTCTTGATGTTACATGCATCATAAATGTAATGTGATTATACATTCTACTTACAAATGTGATTTCATAGTTTTTGTTACACTTGGTGATTTACAACACGTCTCTTCTAGATGTGAGAAATCCATCGCTGGTCAATCCAAATTTAAATTGAGAAAATTTGATTTTAAAAACTACTGAGTTCAGTTTCTGCCAAATAACGAAATAGTTTAATTAACAGAATGTGTAAATATAATTGAATAAAAAAATATGTAATATTTTTTTTTTTTTTTTTTTTTTTTTTTTTTTACCAGTTGTGTGAAATTTATAATCATCATCTAATTCAACTAGGATAGCTTGATTTCTTGGATTCTAATTATATCCTTATATTATTGATTTGAACAATGTAATAATATGCATATCTTCATATCAATAATAATTATTAATTGCATATAATAAAAAAAAACATCAGTAAACTTTTAACAGAAAAATGTTTAATTAAATTAATGATTTCTTATAACAAGTTAAAAAAAAAATACTATCAAAAGACATATAGATAAACCAAATATCATTACAAAACTTTCTTTAGTTGAAAAGTATTTCAAGTATCGTTTTGATGCAGTACTTTCAGAACTCAATAAATATGCATAACTGAAGAAAATAATTTACATGTAAATAAGCTGTGTAGAGCTTCAAGTTTTCTCAGAGTAATCCTTATTTTGCATGATTTAAATTGATTTCGTTCTTGAAATATTTCTTGATATATATTATAAATATATATCTAGATTTATCTATCTCGTTTCCAGTTTAAAAAACTTTGGAGATGTGAAATGTTTTGAATCTGATTATGCTAAAGGAACTGACAATATTATAAATGCCAATTACACTGTAACAAGAAAAAAAACGGACGATTTTACTGAATTTTACTGATAATCGGTAGTACAATTTACTGATTTTTATCAGAAACATTTCGGTAAATTCCAGAATACACCTTGGAAAAACGGAAACTTTCTGGAATTTACAGAATATTTTCCGTTAAAAAATGTTAAATTGTACTAGCGTTCCAACTTCCAGTACAATTTCCATGAAATCGTCCGTTTTTACAGTGTAATTTTTCCATGCAGTAAATATAATAAAGTTCATAAGAAACATATATTCTTCAACCTTTGTTTATTTACATCGTTTTAAAGCTATTTCGAAATTTTAGTCAATAAAGAAATTAAAAAAATTAAATCATAAGAATTAGAAAATAGTTTATCCTTCATGTCAAGCGATTTAAGAAAATATAAGCATTTTTTTTATCTTTCAATGTATATTTTTATAATTTAATATTACATAATAATCATTGCCATGTTGAGCGTCAATCCGAGAAAACGTCTTGTTGCAACATGCATCACAAATATGATGTGATTATATATTCTACTTACAAAGGTGATTTTGAAGTTCACTAAGTGTTACAAAAAAACACTTAGTGATTTACAAAACGACTTTTCTTAAGGTGGGAAGTTCGCCGTTATGCAATCCAAATTTAAATTCAGTAAAAGGGCAAAATTTTAGAAATGAATGAGTTCAGTTCATCCGTTAAAATAAATGAGTTCAGTTTTTGCAAGATAAACGAAGTAGTTCAATTAACAGAATGCGTAAATATAATTAAATAAAAAAAAATTTAGTTTTATTATCTTTTTACTAGTTTTTTGAAATTAATAAACATAGCCAATTCAATTAGGATAGCTTAGTTATTCTTTTATTATTCTCTTCAAATTATGCCTTATTCTAATAATCTCGCAAAAAAGGCGACATATTTTTGTAATATCAGAAATGTCAAATAATAATACTTTTAAGAAGGAAATGATAAAATGAAATGAATTTACATTTGCTGTAAATCAGAAAAATTTGGGTTAGATACGATTATTGAAGTCTTTGTGGAAAGAATTTGCATAAAAATAATAACAATTTAGTTTTCTTTTTACGTAAACATTTAATTAAATTTTGATTTGTTTTCATTTCTTTTAAAAGAACAACTTTGTCTAATTAACTTAGTTCATTTTATTCTGGACTGCTTTTGTTCTGCTAAAAAAAAATGATTTTATGTGTTTTGTTTTTCCAGAAACGCAAAATGAACTTTACTCATATTCATAATAAAAAAGAACCAACTTTTTAATTATATCATAAAGTAAAATAAAAATAAGGAAAAACCCTGTCTTTGGATAATTTACTTAATCGTTATATTTTGCATTTTTGTGGAATAAGGAATTTTTTAATAGTACACTTGAAATCAAATTAAATTTTTTAAGCATCAATACCTTGGTGATGGAAATTAAATGTTTACTAGATTTATTTTCGTCTTGAAATTATGGCTTTCTTAAATATATATATATATATATATATATATTTCGTCTGTCGGCAATTACAAATAAGTCCGCGCCTTAGAATGTTCACTCTTGTGTAGTTTTGTATATTACGCTAGTGGAAAAAGAGTACCAGCCTCAAGTTCCTCCCGCAGACCAATGGATATGTTAGAAATGTTATATACCTTCGGATACCACATACCTTCGGATTACCCTGATTGGGCTTAACACGCGTGCATCAGAGGGAGGCAGGGCCAAAATCTCAGTATTTTCGGAGAATCAGTTTTGACTGTAAAAAGAGTCAGAATCGACTGACCTTCCAACTGTTAAACAACGGTGCTTCTCAAATTAATTTTACAACGTTTTGCGGAATGGCGATGTTTTTACGGAGACGGCTTTGCACGATCCCTTTTTATTCTTTTATTATTTACGGTAACACTGACTTAGAGAGTCAAGAGGTCTAACTGTGATAGTAGAATTTAATGTCTGAAATAGTAGGATAAAGAACATTTTTGTATTTTATGCTCAGGAGGTGTTTTCATTGTCCTTTTTTCGTGAATGCAATATTGATGGAGATTGAGCAATGTATGGAGTGACAGTGAAAGTGAATGGTAACAAAATGTGACATTTCCTGTTCATGTGTATTTTTAATTATTTGAAATGACGACGCCTTTCATTGGGTATCGCTGCCAGCTTGCTTCAGCCGCGAGTATATTGGAAATAATGTGTTTTCGGATGTGATTGGTGATGACTTATCGACCGTCTATAATATTCGTGCCATCATTTTCGCTTCGTCGGATCGTCGTGCTTCTGCGGGAACACCCCTATATCTTCACATATATATGCAATATGGATATCATTTATCAACAAACAACAAAATACATATGTAAATTTTCCATACCAAAACTTATTAATAAACACCTGGACTTTTCTAAACAAACAAAAATTCATTTCCGACGTAATAAAAGTCTGTCATTCGCATTTTTTTTTCTTACTCCGAAATTCCATAACGTACCTACTAAATACAGGTTCATTTGCAGTATTGTTAATAGTATAGGCAATAATTTTAATGGGAAATTTGAGGATTTACTTAAAATATTTTTGAGCCTGTTGAAGCATAAATATAAGACAGTAATTATATCCGATTATTAGATCCGATATCCAGTTTGGATTATATCCGATATTTTCGAGATTGTTGAAAAAATAAAAAGCAATAGCACTCATTCTACACTGAAAAAAAAAAAAAAAAAAAAAAAAAATGAAAAAAAAATTCTAGTAGAATTCCAAGAACTTATTCCAAGAACTTTTTTTACAATGGCAACAATAAAATTTCATGTAACAGATACAGATTTGCAGATCGAATCAAAAAAACTTTAAGGTTACTAAGAATTTTTTTGGATAATCGTATTCCCAGAACTTTTTAAGTAACGGTAACGAGGATTACAGATAAAATTTTAGCAAAATTTCTAAGTTTTCTAAATTCTATTGTAAAGTTACAGATGGCTCTAGTTTTGTAGATAGACATCATTTTCTTGTACAGTGTGCATATACAATTTTAGAAAGCATACCAGATTTCGGTAGATTTAAATTACTAAGATTACAGATTTTTTTTACAGTTTTCCAAACTTATGATTTCGAAAAAATTTCTATTACTATTCCTATTAATAATTTAAAAGATGCAGTATTAAAGACAACGTAACTAGTTTTAGATGGTACAGTTTTCAATTTTAACTTGTTTAATATATAATGCGGGTTTTGTCTTTACACTAATTATGTTTTACGGGTTCTAAAATATACTTGCAAATGCCATGGGTACTAGATACTCATCCACTGTGGCTAATTTATTATTATTATTTTATGAGTTTCAATACAGTATTAATACTGATGATGTCAAATTTCTTTCTTACAGATACATAGACGATTTGATAGTTTTAATTTTTAATAGTGCTTTAACCTTCTGACTGCAGCAAACTGATATATCCTTTCTCAGAGCAGCAGGTATCGCTGCAACGTTAGCAATATTCAAATCAACATGATTCTACAAATAAAAGCCAGTTTTGAAAAACTAAATTACGATTAATACTCTCAAAGCTTATGCACCTATACGTAATAAAATATTTTGCATCAGGTTGGAAAAAAAAATCCTTTTTATTATTTTTAATAAATTACAGCGAAAACGACATTTCAATTTTGTCCTTTTACTCGGCGGTCAAGGGGGTTCGAAATTTATGAATAAATTTATCCTGATTCAATATTATTAAACAAAAAAATTATAATGGATTGGAGTTTGATTATCTGGATAAAAAAATAATAGGCAATAAAATAGAGATTTCAATCTCTGATACATGTAAAAGTTTTTCATTTAACGTTAATTAGCTTGTACACTGGTCCTCCAGCATATGCAAACGCATACATATTAATGACATTATCAATCAAATTTTTCATTATTTTAGAATCTACACAGAAAAACACATGTTTCATGAGGAATTGTTTCATTTTAAAAGTAATCTACATTATAAAAACAATATACCTCAATACAAATTGGATTCCTAAAATACCATTTTTAAGTATATTAAGTGCATAGATTAATTATCTATTTTTACTTCCTATTTCATCTTATTAAGATATTGAGTTTAGGTTAGCATAGTCAAATTGAATGATTTTGTTTACATATTATTGTATGGTATATTTTTTCTGTTATCACATTGCAAATGGGATTTTAATTTTTCATTATTTTTCTCTTTGTATTTTTCTAGCCAATTTAATAATTTTTTTGTGATTTGTTTTTGATGTTTTTCTAATTTAATTTTGGTTTTATGCGTGTTGATAGCCCCAATTCGTATTATTTTGATTTTTCATGGCTAATACAAAGACGAAACCACACACTTCATTTGTAGTTCCAAAGTATTTGGGGCCTGAGGATTCTGCTTTGGTTCTGCAAAATTTCATCGGTATTCAGATATTTTTTTTCTCTTTTGTATAAAGGTGATAATTTTTTTATTAAATTCAATGTTTCATATATTGTAATACAATTAATGGGTATATATATATATATATATATATATATAATTTTCATACACATTTCTATTTTAATATTTTAATTTTTAAAAACTCTAAAAATAAAATATAAAATTCTTATCCGATTCATTGAATTAAATTTTTAGGAGTCTGAGGAGTTTACCTGGTGATGCAATTTAGCGATATATCATATTGTTTTCCACTCAGTCAATATAAAAAATAAATGCATAAGATTTTTAATGTAGACAACTTAATCTCTCTTCTATTTAAAATGTATTTTTAAATATTTTATACAGAATTTTTTTTTCATTTTTCTAAATTTCTTAAATTATCTTTATTTTTCTAATATTTTTAACTACCTATTCTATTTTCTGTAATTTTGACAAAAAATTTATTATTATTATTATTTTATTTCATCCACTCCGCATAAAACTGTACCAAAAATATTGGTTCAATAACCCTTCAAAAAATTGATAATGATGTAAAAATAATGTATCTTGGACATTTATTTATCTATATAAAATTGACAATTTTGCAATGAAAAAGGAATTTTTTCAAAATTTTACAGTTAAAATTTAAATTTTAAATTAATAAAAAAAAAGTGAATTACTAAAAAAATCTTATAAATGAAGTATTGTAACGACCCCAAGTAACTGACTTCGGCACAAAACTCCCCTCTACAGTCTCGCAAGAAGCGATGCTGGCTGTGTGTCACTAAATCCGAACTGTTTCGTCTATGTTGGCCAGACGGCGCTGAGATATGGGACTGATAGAAATGGAAAAAAAAAAAAAAAAAAAAAAAAAAAAAACAGAGATTAGGAGGAATGGGGGGAGGGCTCCGTGACCGAGTGGTTATGGCCCCTGTCCTCGCTCGAGGAAACGCTCGCGAGCTAATGCTATTCCTATGGGGAAGCATTTTTCTAATAACTCTTTCGCATTTTCACATTTTTGAATAATTTTTTGCATTGGATAGCTGAGGTGCATGCCGACAGCGCACCTTTTTTACTTTTTCGATTTTGATTGCAGATATATTTTTTTAAAGCACTTTTAGTTTCGAAACCGGTTTTGAAAGAGAAACTAACTTCACTTTCAGCGAGGATTTTACAATTTTTATTTATTGTTTATTTTTTATGTGTGTAAGATTTTATTTGTCAAATTTTATAGTGTATCTGTTAATTTAGTAGGGTGAAAGAAATAAATGATAATCATGGAAATGAGGTATCATTGTGATGCCTATCACACTGGAACATAGAGCGGGGTTGAAATGGTTACAGTATGCGTTCAAGATATATTAGTTTTAAATTATTATCAATATTTTTTGGGGCTCTTGAACCAATAGTTTTGCTACAGTTTTGCGCTCAGCGAATGCAATTCAAAAAATATGTTTATTTATTTATTTTTATCGAAATTAAACATAAAAAATAAAGAAAAAATTCCAATATAGAATATAAAAAAATATATTTTAACTTTAATTAGAAGCGATAAGTTGTGTATGTTGAATTTTTTTGAATTTATGTTACATAGAAACTAAGAAAAAAAAATTAAACGTGATACCGTATTTACTCGTGTATAAGGCGCATTTTTTTTTCAAAAAATTAGGGCAAAATTTCTAGGTGCGCCTTATACACGGAATATTTTTTTACTGTTGGATGCAGTCTAACGATATACATATGAAACAAGAAATTATTCAAAGAAGATATTAAAACTTGGAAAATGTTACTTAATTGAAGTATTACTGCACATTTATTTCATTACTTACAGTTTTTTATACAACAGAGCTAATGACATTATCTAAACGCTAATTAGCAATCCTCTTTACCGTCACTCATTCCTATTTCCCGTCATTCTCTTACAACCCGAAGTCTAAAAATGCATTTTCGTCTTGTTTTCTGGTCTGGTGTAATGTTAAATTTCGACTTTTTTTACTGAAATTCATTTGGTCATTCTTCATTAATGTATCAAATTTATGGTGCGCGTTATATAAGAGATTTTAAGAAATCGCCATTTTTACTTGTAAAGTAGGGGTGCGCCTTATACACTCGTGCGCCCTATACACGAGTAAATACGGTATGTTGCTAAATCACACTGCCAGGTAAAAAAGTAAGACTCCTGAGACTATATGACCTCTATATGATGAAACATCTAAAAAAATTGTTTGTAAAAATCTATCTATCTATCTACTAGCAAAAGCCATGCTTTGTTTGGATTCGCGAAGCATTATTTTATAAAACAGATATTTGAAAGTAAAAGTATTTTTTAATATTATTTTTGCATCTTTATTAAACAAATACGTTATTTTATGTTTTGGCGCATTTTAATTTTTTATTTATGATGTAAGACTGTCATAATAAAATATTTTCGAAGCAAACTTTTACAAAATATTTTTAAATTTTCAACTAAAAGCTTTTTAAAGATGTTTTCACAATTTTTAGTAACCACTTATGTTTTTTAAAGTTGTTCGAAATATGCATGTTTCCAATCTTTGTAATTAACATCAAATAATCTTTGATAGCTATTTTAGAGTAATATATTTGAAGAGAGCTTGAAGAAAGTTACTTCGTCAAAATCCTATTTTCTGGAAAAACATTTGAAATCTGCTCTCGTTCATACTATGAATTTTTAACTGTAAAACATTTTTTTCTAATTTCTTCGTTTCTATACATGTTAGCGTATCAGAATTTTTGAGATTGTAGAATTTTTCGTAAGGAAAATTTCCTATTGAATGCTTAATTTTGAAGGATTTTCACTCTCGACAACGTTACGTACGTTTTTAAGCCAACTGGTGTCTATATATCCCCAATATCTATAACTGCTTAATCTAATGTTAAACCTTGGGATTTATGAATTGTAACAGCAAAAGCTAACTGCAGAAGAAATTCTTTCCTTGAGCAATTTATGCTTCCATTTTTCTAGAATTTAATTATTTGGGGAATTGGTACGCACCAATTCTTATAAATTAAATTATTGTAGTATTCAAATTTATCCATGATTATTCGCGATATCTGGTATGGTGGCTTGTGATTTTCTTTATTACGTGCAACAAAGTCTAAAGTCCCGTTTACTAAATCTTTTTCGGTCCACAAATAAGAAAATAACATTACTTTAGATCCAAATGATAAAGTAAGAAATGGTTAAAGTCATAGTCAATTTGTCGTTTCTGAATCGGCCAACTTTGCTTTAGTACATTTATAAAGAGCTTGAATCGAGGCAACAACTTCACGCTTCAATTCTTTTAATTTTATATTTATATTACAAATTTAACAATTAATTTTATTTGTTTACAATTCTTTTGTTGCCACTTTACAAAAGAAAAAAAATCCACAATACAATTTTTTTTAAATGTTTAAGTGTCATCTGTGCAAACGATTTTGCTGAATAATGAAAACATATTTTATTTATTAAATTAATCATGATTCTACCTATTATTACTTACGCCATGAATTATGTTTTTTTTTCTGAAAATATACGCGTTTCATTTTTTATTTATTTGCTAAAATGCGTCCGTATTGGAAATGCATGTAAAATAAATTAATTAAAATAATAAATTTTTTAACGTTTTACTGTAAAAATTATATTCTGCAAATCTACAGGTCATAATTTATTTTTGTGTTTAATTTGAAGTTAAAATATTGAATATTTTTTTGTAAAGTGTACGACAAAATGTAATTTGAGTGGCCTAGTATTGTAATTTGAGTGGCCTAGATTCGCTTCGCTCATCCTAATAAATGTATATATATATATTTACATAGTAATCATAATTTAACGTTATTCACAAATTTATCTAAGTATAAAAGGTTCTTTTTCTGATGCCAGTACATATGATTTGCATCAATACATAAAATTATGGATATACCATTATGGATAAAGTGCATGTTTTTTAGAAAGAAAATATCTGGCAAAATAGATACGTAAAACGAAAAATAACTTTCAAATTCCTAGACTTTATCATGTATATTTTTTTTATTTAATTATTTATTTATTTTTTCTTCCTGTAATTTAATATATAAGTTTAGAACAGCCGCATCATTTGTTGTTATCTCATTTTTTAATGGTAACGTTCTTTCAACAAATACCCATTATCTAAATAGCTTCGCATAAGAAAAATGATGTGATATATGATATGCTTTAGAATATGATGAAGCAATAGAATTAAATGGCTTGTGAATTCTTACTTGCTCTTTATTTCATTGAAAACTCTCTGTCTGTTTTGTACCTGATGTTTTTAATAGCTAGAGAGTTTTGTAAATATAAACTTTTTTACCTCTAAGCATAATTTAAATATACAACAATCTTTGAAAATCGATATTTTTGATATACTGTTTATGTAATGTAAATATGAATATGAAAAAAAAAAGATTGAAAAAGCCAAATAAGAAAACTTTTGTTGATACTAATGTTATTCGAAAACGATGTAAAATAATGAAAATAAGTTAAATATCTTCAATTTTTGTATAAAACAAATTTAGAACGAACAAAAACTAGTCATTGAGGGTCAATCGTAATATTTACCCATCATGCTTATGCATAATATAAAATATGAAAATAAAACATGTGTGAACTATTTACAAAATGCAGTGGAAATCCAAAATAAAATGTAAACGTATATTTAAATATTTTAACACGTACTATTGCTCTATTAATGAATTTTTGATGAACCAATTTTGACAAATTACATAAAACGCCAAATTGCTCAAGCAGTTTCGAATTGCGTAAAACAAACATCCCTATAACTCCAAAAATAATAATTATATTTACTAACAATTAACTTTGCCGGATTAAGCGTCTCATTTCCAATTAAAATATATCTTTGAATTGAAATTTGAATGAAATACAGGGTCATGAAAAATCGAAGAATATGAAAAACAGGATTACAAATACCTCGGCAACTAATAATCCGATAAACTTCATTTTATATGCAAAATTCGTGCTATTTTATTGCCTTTTACGTCCACCCCTAAAAATAAAAAAAATCGAAATTTTTTATATGCCTTTCATCAGAACGAATGTTTTGAGAATCAGAAAAAATAGTTCCGGATAATCAAGGTTGCTGATATTAAATAGGGTTCGTCCCATTCTTACATACTAAGTACATACAAAATTTCAAGTCTCTATCTCAATTTGTTCGGGAGATAGAGCGTTTACAGACAGACAGACACATACACAGTCGGACAAACGTCATTTAAAATATATATATATATATATGTTTTTCGGAATCTCCAGTATCTGAAACGAGTAAATCCGTCAAAATTTTTTTTTCGATTTTCAAAACGATTGCAAGACTTACCCTATACTACGTATGATGGGTAAGTAAAAGAGAAACGTCAAGTCGATCTTTTCTTTACACTAAAAAATAAAATGTCAATTTTCAATTTAAGTGCCAGAGAATGCCCAATATTCATAAAAATTGGGCCATGCCTAGCTTGAAGTTGGCCCTAGAAAAAAAATATATATTTTTTTTTTACTTGTAACACCACCGGAAGAGATGTTTAACTATGAAAAGATTTGTATTCTTATGTTTATTATGATTATGGTTCTTCTCAGATCAGGACCGAAACATGCCAATATTATTTGTTTTAATTTTTTGTAACACCTCTCACAAGTAATATAAATTAATTATTCAAATGGGAAAAATCATCTCCTCCTACAAATTGAATATTTCCAACTGAGCGAAAAATTGACCAGGCTGGGAATCGAACCCAGATACTTGGCTTACAAGGCAAATGCTTTACTTGTTAACCGAACTGGGTGATAGCCGACTGGGATTTTTCGCTGAGTTAAGCTTATTGGCCACAACATCTGGTCTGTCATTTAGACAGCTCAACAGAATAAACCGCAGGTAATGGAACTCCATATGACGATGGGTACGTAGATATACTAGTATATACTTAGTATATCTACGTACCCATCGTCATGTGGAGTTTCACTACCTGCGGTCTATACCTGCGGTCCAAGTATCTGGGTTCGATTCCCTGCATGGTCAATTTTTCGCTCAGTTGGAAATATTCAATTTGTATGATTACTTTACCAATCAGTTACATTGTGTTGAAAATAATAGTACATCTTCTCCTAGTTAGTGGAGATTTTTATCCACAATCAGTTTTCACTATTATGTAACACAATCAAACTGATTGGTAAAGTTATCGTACGATAGCATATCTAGGATCGGTTCCAGGTTAGGGCAATTTTTCAATCGTTTGGAAATATTTAGTTCGTATGGATAAATTTGCATTTTTTTCACCATATGCCAGAAGCTTGGTAATATTGAAATGAAATTGCATAGTATAATTTCAAAGGTTTTTTTTAATTAATGCTGTTATTATAGTCAAACCTAACATGAACACACTTATCATGAATTAGTTTTAACATGAATTGTTTTCACTGTCCCCTATAAAGACAAGTACAAAAATTTAATACTGATAACATGAACTACTACTAACGTGAACAAAATTTTGCCCCCCCCCCCCCCTTCAGGTTCATGTTAACGAGGTTCGACTGTATTATTATTATTATTTCATTGTAAATATATTATCAAATATATTAATCTTTAAAAACATATTGCACAAAATGAATAAAATAATGAAAACGCAAAAAAAAAAAAAAAAAAAAAAAAAAAAAAAAAAAAAAAAAAGATTCTTTAACTGGTAAATTACATTTTCTCTGTTTCTTTGTCTTTTACGTCTTACTAAAAAAGTACTTTTAAAAATTAGATCATTAAAAAATAAATAGTGTGCGATAATTTAAAAAAAGTCTCATTAACATTATTGTTGTAAAAAATAAATTAGATTCATTTTTTTCATTAAAAAAATCTGTTAAGTTTGTTTATTTATTACATAAGCTAGTTAAAAAATTAAAATTGATTTGAAAAATGACAGGTATTATCTATATTAAAATAAACCTTTTACGGATTTTCTAAAAAATATTTTGAAACGAAATCTTTGAAAATCCCAGTAGATTTTCTCTCGCTGAATAATAAAAGACACATCATTTACTTATGTATAACACGTACATTTTTTTTTTCAAAAATTTAGGGCAAAAACCAAAGGTGCGCGTTATACACGGAATAAACTTTTATTACTCCGCGTAGTCATTTGATATAATACATAGTACAAATTAAAAAAAAAAATTCTCTTCGCTAAAATTAACCTTATACTATATTATAATTTCCTTTTAATAATATTCCGTACTTAGTTCAACTTATTAAATTAAAATCCTGTTACTAGATCTAATCTATTAATCTTTATGGAAACGATGTAAATTCTTAATTCGCCTTAAAAACATTTATTCCAATATGCGTAAATTAAAAAAATGGCTCTAAATTAAAAATATTCTTAATTAAATTTTATTTCTTAATATGCCAAATAAAATTCATTTTTCCCTGTTTTTATCAACCTTTTCTAAGAAAGTCTTATTAAATATATTCCAAAACCATACCTTTCAAAAAATATCATTCTTTTTATTTATTTATTTATTTTTCCCCTTCAACGTTTGATATTTGTGCGCATCAATAAATTCATTTGTTTTCTTTTTTTTTAAATATCGTCTGCAGGATATCGAATTCAGCGTTCGATTATAAATAAGTTAAATAATAATTTTTTAAAATAAAAATTATCCTTTGAATGAAATTAATCTCGACGCTGGACATGAATTCTGTTTACATGTGAAAGTCATGGTTAGAGACTAGAGAAATTTCTAGAAGTTTTGTTTTTAGATTTAAGAAGGAAGCTGAGAGGTGATGACGGAGATATATTCTTTTTTTTTTCTTCCGATGATTTTGTTAGAACAAACGGCGTAATAATGTTTTTATGATGGAATATTTTTTTTTCTCCTGTGGATTCAGTTCAAGACGGCTTGCAAGAGATCATTTTCTGCTATATATGGCTGCCCTTGAATAAACTTTTTTGGAGCAACCAATGTGAGTTCAAAGAAGAGTCTACATTTATGTTATTCATTTTTTTTCCTCGCTTACCACGACTCTGTGTTTTAAAAAAGAGGAACCTGTGAAGATGTTTCAAGTTTGTCACTTTAAAATGTCACATACATATTAATCAATAATTGTATTCATAGAAAAAAAAACAAAGTAAAACTGGAAAAATCTTATTTAATAGAAGTATTGCTGCGCCTTTATATCACACTTTGCACATTTTTATGCAACAGCGCTAGTAACAATATTTAAATATAACTACATTGACGCCAATATCTCTTAATTATTCCGGAGTCTGATCCAAGATGAACATGTTTTCAATCAAAAATTTTAATTAACTAAAAATTTCAAAATGAAAGGAAAAATGTATCGCAAAGAAAGAAAACACGATTTCTTGTATATCTTTTGTGGTTTTGGACATGCATATGTTTCGGGATACCAGTTTTCGGAATAATCAAGTGATGTTGGCATCTATGCTAATTAGCAAAACGTCACCCACTTTCTAGTCGAAGTCTAAAAAAAATTCGCCTTCTTTCCCGGTATGATTTAACATTTGTTTTGACTTTTTTTACTGAAATTCCTTTGGTCATTCACTCATTTGCATATTAAATTTAAGGTGCACGTTATATATGAAATAAAACGATTTCAGCATTTTTTTTTTTGGTAAAATACGGGGGGGGGGGGGTGCGAAATACGGTAGTTTGTACAAAATGGCAGCAGATACTATAGCTCAATCTGTAAAGTGTTTTTTCACTGTCGAGTGGTCTCGGTGTTAAACCTCGGGATGGCTAGACACAAATTCTGTAACAATTAAAAGCTACAGCAATTCAAATTTACTAAAAAAAATCCAAATTCATTGAACCTCACTGAAGATTTCGCTAATTTTGAAAAATAAATGATTTTTTTATCTTTAAAAATAAATCTACAGAGTCTTGTGCATCATTAACGATGTTAATTTACAGAGTCTATTGTAAATTTACCGAATAACATCGTTGTTATTTAACAGAATCTCTCATTTTTTTCTTATTTCTGTAACTTTACATAAGATTTAAGATAATGGATTACCCGTAGCTTCCTTGCAATTTCACAGGAAAAATTTTAACACTACAAATTTTTCGAGAAATATTGTCAAATTGGACGTTTTGAATAGAATTTGCGCTAGATAGAGGAATAGCTACTCAAGGAAACGGGAAAAGTGTCTTTGTTATGTGATAAAAATTGCTTATAACTCAACAGTTAAATTATTTTTCAAAAAATGGAAAATATGATTCGATTCCACATCGCTTCCATAGTAAAGCCTGCTATTTTATGTACTTCTGTTACAAAATGAATTTGTAAATATGTGAAAAGATTTTCAGTTTGTTGAAAAAATCAGTTGAGAGCCTTAAAAAATTTCAGAATAAGTATAAGATTATAATGAATAGTTGGAAACTGGGTATTGTTTTACTCCTAGAAACTGAAAAATTGCTGAAAAAGAAGAAGGAAGTAATAATATTTTAATAATGATAATGTTGTTTTGCCAAGTGATGCTGATATCTAAATTTAAGTACACGTAATTGCATATTAACCCTTTCGGATCCGATTTTTTGCCATTTTGAGAACAAAATTATTGCTACACTGTAAAAAAATCGTTAAATTCGTAAAATTCAACATTGTTGCCAGCAGTTTTTGCCGTTGGAATTGCAGTAAAATTAGATGTAAATTTAGTTATAACATCTAATTTTACTGCAATTTTTACGGCAAAAACTGCTGGAAACATTGCTGCCTGCAGTTTTTACCGTAAATTTAATGGAATTGTTTTCAGTGCACTTTAATAATGTTAATCGTAGCGATCTAAATTAATTTGCTGATTTTTAAAAATTACCTGATAGTTTGAAATGGCAACGAATGTACTTATTTTGTGTACTGTTTAATTCATATTTATATGATAATAGGCATGGTTCTCGCTGGCTTTTGACCAACATTAATGATTTTGCGAATAACAAATAAAGAATAATAGACAGATGAACAAAAGCATTAGATAAATACATTCGCCATAAAATCTTGAAAAATCTATCTACAATTCCTTTTTGTATCATTTTTTGGAATAAGTTTTGAAGTAACCTAATTTTTTGTAATTATTTATAAAATAGAAATTCTACTATCCGCTACGAAAAATATTTAAAATAAGTACATTTTAAATGTCTGTTAAGTGATCAAGACATTCTTTTAGCAGTCTAAATAAAAAATAAAAACAGCTATCTTTAATTTGCCGTTGTGAAAATATACACTAAAAATTGACATGTGATTTTGACTCTGAATCGATAGTATATATTTTACTGGCTAATGATACTTTACAGACAACTAAAAATGGCTAATGGTATGGTAAATGCCTAATTTAATCAACGAATTCGAGCAAAAAAATTCTGTACTTGTCTCTTTGATGTAAGGAATTTTGTTTGTGTTTGTACCGGTGCGATTCTGGCACCTAGGTATTAAATGACAATTGAAAAACATCCATCACATAATCTTTTGTGTATAATTGTCTGTCGCTAAACTGAATTGGTGTTGTGTCAGTATTTATTGTAAATAGAGCAATGTAAATGGTATGGTGCTATTGAACAAGTAAAGTGACATCAATCGTTCAGTAACGCGGGAAAAGATCTGGAATGTATTGGCACATCGTATACACAAACATTCAAAAAGAACGGAAATTTAGCACTCCCAATTTGATGAATTTGATTGATCATTTACTTGCAAATGAAGCATTTTGTCGTGATTTGGTGCAATGGAGAGGGGAAGCGTGAACCATGATAATAGGTTAAGGAGGATTTTTTTTAGAGACATATGGAAACTATATCGCAAGTTTTAAGAGATATTACAAATTTCCAATGTTTTTTGCGTTTTATCACACGATTCGTTTAGAAAAGTAACATATATTTTAAACTTAAAGCTTGAAATATATGTATAAAATAAAGGAATCGACAACAATGCAAAGAAAATAAATGAATTTTTATTATTATTGTTATAACTAAATGTCGGTAACTAATATAAATGAAGTCATAATAAGAAAGGAATAGACATGTACTATCATTTCTATTAGTGGAAAGAAACAAAATAATACACGGTAAAAAGACATGTACTATTAATAGTACACCAGACCCGAAAGGGTTAAAAAAGGTTTAAAGTGTCCAATTTTTGAAAATTCTGCAATTCCTGATTTTTCAAAATATAATACCATGTTTGTAAATTTTATTACAATTTAATATTATGCATGTGTCCAAATTAATAATAATTATTATATATATTGGCAAATATTCATTCCTTTAACTTTTTATAGATAATGGGTTAACTCTGAGTAATGTTTTCTTAAAATAAATTAAACAAAAGTATAAAAAGAGACATAGAAGAACCTAATATCATTGCAAAAACTTTTTTAGCTAAAAATATTTTTTTGTATAAATTTCTTACAATATTTTCAACACGTAATAAATATATATAACTTAAGAAAAGAATTTGCATTTAAATAGATTTTGTGGAGCTTAAAAGTTTCTTTTTTCTTTTGCAGTCCGTTATTACTTGCTTGAAGTTAATTGCAATTCTTTGAGTGGATTCTTTAAATCAGGACATGTTAAAATAACTTTGTTAGTTGTTTTAAATTTCTCAGATACGATAACACAGTGATTGATTTTGGAACTTTGGAATATTTTTACAGTTTTTTTAAACATCAACACAAAGAAAAGTTAAATATATACTTTAAAAGTTCAATATTTTCGATTTATTGATCCTTTTCTAGTTTCTTAAAAGTTTAAGTTGTGGAATGTTTCAAATTTCATTTATGAGGGAAATTCCAGTGTTAAAAATACTAGTTAACCCATGTATTATAATAAACTTCCCAAAAAATATTCTATAAACTTATTTTACTTGAATATTCTTAAAATTGCCGAGAACACTAATAACTGACAGAAAATCTAAATATTGTATTAGAAGAATTAAAAAATAGATGTATATTTTACACTTGATGATCCACAAAAAGCAAACATTTTTCTTACTTTCAGTTTTATATTTAGCATTACATACTATTTTTTGCCATGTTAGTTGTTAATATAAGATCACCTATTATTTTCACATGAATCACAAATGCTATGTTATTGTAATCTCTTCTCACTCATGTAGCTCTGTAGTTTTTATGATATTTCGTGATTTCAAGTACACTTCAAGTCCAAATAATAAGCTAGCATCGTAGTTTAATCGGAAGTTAAGTTAATATGTTTTATTTAAAAAAACTGATATCTTTTTCTGCCGACTGAACGAAATATCTTAATTCACCGAATAAAAAATCATTCCATTTAAAAATATAAGATTATTTTATCTTAAAACTTTTCATTAAATTATGTAAAATCTTTTTAATAGAATTAGGGTAACTTAATTAATTTGATTCAAATTAGATTATGTAACATATTCAAAGGCTAAATTTTTATATAAAAAAGTATAATACTATAAATATTAATGATATAATAAATATTAAAAACTTAAAAGTAACTTTTTTGTTTAAGAAGGAAAAGATGAAAATTGATTTATTTGCACATGTTATAAATCATGCATACATTGTTAGACAAGAATATTAAAGCCTTCACCGAAAATATTTGTATGACAATATTAAAAATTTAATTCCTTTTTTTTAGCACGCAGATGTTTAATAAAAAGTTTGTATTTTCTTTCTTTCCTAAGAAAAAGAAAGTTTAAATAATTAACTTAGTTAATTTCAATCTAGACAGCTTTTGTTCTCCAGAAAAAAAAGAAATAAGAGGATATTGAATGTTTTGTTTTTTAGAAAGGCTAAATTTATTTTACTGACATTCAGAATTAAGAAGACAATTTTTGAATGTTTCATAAAGTAACATGAAAAAAAAACCCAACGAATTGTCTTAGAAAAAAATGCTGAAATTTGACTATTTTACTTTAAAAAAAAAAAATAAAAAAAATGACTTTAATTAGTGCTACACTTGATGGAAAATTAACTTTTTTAGTCATCAAATCTTAACATTTGAAATTAATTATATCATGTCTATTTTTGCTTTATAAATGTGGTTTTCCTTTTTTAACCTTCAACCTTTTAATTTAAAAAATATAAACAAAAGAGAAAAACTATCATCAGATAAAAAGTGCTTGCGTTCATCCTCATTTAAGAATATAATTTTATTAATTACTTTTTGTGAAAAAAAAATCATTTTTTATGTAATTAATCCCTAATCTAAAAGAATGAGGAGTTTTTTCGGATATTGAAACTATTTTTGATAACTGAAAATATATTCCTTCTATAGTAGGAAAAAAAACAAGCTTTATATAAATCTCCAGGAATGACTTCTGGAATGATGCTGATGTGTAAGATTTCCGGAAATAACGCTTCCGGGTGGACCACACCTTCCATCAGTCCAATAGACCAATCAGGAAAGGGCTCCGTCTATGCATCGCGAAGCGATTCCATAGGGTATTGGCGAGCGCAGCAAGCAGGGGTAGCCTACAATTTGGAATCGCGAAGCGATTACGCGGGGTATTGGCAAGCGTAGTATGTTAGACAGAATAGACATAAATAATTCTACTTTAAATGTATGACATTTTTGAACAAGTTCAACGAAAAAACTATGAGAAAGGGCAGCATATAAAGATAATATGAATGCCTAGTGTAAAGCAAGCAATTAATTTATCGTTCATCAAAATAATAATAATAATAATAATAATAATAACAATTAAGCAGTCAAAAATAATTTTTGAAAATATGCTATGAAAACTACTTGAAATATTCTGAAAGTCAATGGCAGCGAAATAAAACTTGTTTTTATAATTGCTGTTTTAAATCTCGAAAACACCTTGGTTTCACACGCATTCATTTTTAATATTTTTCTCTTTAATATTATTATCCTTATTAGTATTATTATATTTATTACTGTACACATCGTATGAATCTTGCAGTCAACGATGAATTTTAATGACGCAAAATAGATATAACATCTAATTTAAAGTTATTAATTGTTGTCAAATGTGAGTAGTAATGTAGCAATAACTTATAACTGGGATAGTTGTTAAATGTTAGAAAAATCGAGCTAAGTGTTTAATTTTTGATTTTTAAGTTTATACTTGCGATATATTGCTAAAATAACTCAGCATTTTGAATTTAACAAATTTTATTTTGTTACAACTTTGTTTTGTTCAATCGCTTACGATTTTGTACGAAACTTTAATTATATTACATTGAGTTAGTTTAAAGTTTCCTTCTAAGTTTAAACAAAATTTTATGATACCAATACGCATTATTTAGTCTTTATATGCTAGAAATAAAATAAAGAAGATTCAATATCAAACTACAAGATTTTGCAACTTCTGAACTGTTCAATCAATTAATTTCCTGTAGACAATTAAATATTTATTTCTACACAAAATATTCAAAATATGAATGAGCTGTATGAATGAGCTTAAGATAATGTATGTCCAAAGACATATTTAAATCAAAGTAAATTGTTTAGATAATGATAACCTGTTAGATTGTTATTTACAATACCGTCCAATAATCCTTGTTTGGGCAACACAGAAATAACACATTTTTTTTTATTTACTTATAGATTTAAATATATATATATATATATATATATGTATGTATGTGGGATATTGAGTGATTAACTTATGATTTAAGCAAAACTAATATTCCTGAAAGTAAAAAAAGGTTTAATAGACATAAAACATGTACGTAACATTTAAAGATAACAGTAGAAATGAATAATATTCAGTATAAATAAACTTCACTGAGCTTTGAATTAAAAATCCATTCAACTCGCCATCGCCGAAATCTATAGAACACCTCGTTCTTTTCACGCATCATCACATGAGTCTCAATTAGGATATCAAGTTCACTAAATCATTGAGTTTATTATCTTTCATTGCTGAATACTTCATTCTTTAATCCCATATATATATATATATATATATATAGACCAGTAGGCGGTTGCATAAATAATCTCCTCGTCGACTTTATGGCTGACTTTACAAGATTATTTAAAACTCGATTCTTATATAAATTGGTCTGCTATGTCATTTCTTAGTAGAAAATACCTTTTAACCAAATTTTATTGGTTAACTCGTGGTTTTGCCATTGTATTTTCCTGTTCCAAGTTCTTTTTGCTTTTACACTTTTCTGTGCATGAAAATACAATGATAAGCCGACCAATAGACCACTCAAATTGAGTCCGAAGATGATCGCCACCAACACATAGGACTTAACATATCAGTTGTAATTTAAAATGCTAATCCAGTTCTACCTAATTCTGGAATTTAAGCCGTCAATGCAAAGAATTGATGGTCTATAAAACCGTCGTGTCGCCTGATCAAAGATTTTAAATGATAAATTTCTGGTGAAAACTGTGGGTATTCCGATTTAGATATTTATTTTTAAAAAAAAAAGAAAAAAAAAAGAAAAGAAAAAGAAGAAGAAAAGTAAGAAAGTGAAATCCTCGTTCAATTTGTAAAAGTAACTTAAGTACCAAAGAACACATTATGAATCATGGTGTTTCTTTTTATTTAAATATTCCCTGAAGTTATCGAACAAAACAACCTCCCTATCTAACAGCAAAAATAAAATAAACATCAGGGCATACATGATTAGAAAAGATTGCGATTTCAAAGTCTTCAAGTCAAAACAATTTCCAGAAAAACCAGGAAAGGTTTATTTGTAAAACAACGTATACGTCAAATACCGAGCGGGATCAAATAAACAAATGTAAGAAAGTTCAAAAAGGCATTTGAATCACTTACATGAAATACTATTAAGAAAAATGCTTATGTATTTGTTTATACCTCTTAATTAATCTACCCTAAACATTTATAACGTAACCATTACTTTATTATTCTTCTAGTCAATAAAAAATAATACACTAGAAAACAGGAAATCTGCTTTTTGAGAATCTAGAATCGCTTCAGTAGAAAAGAGAAAAATATGTATAAATATAAATAGTACAAAGCATAATTCAACTTGAAGATATAAAACACACGTTTTTATTTTATATAAAAAGGCGCCATCCACAGAAGAATTCCATATTTACGATCCAATCTTAAAGAACATCTATAGAAAAGTATACATATGTAGTCACTATCGCGGATACACAAATCTAGCAAAAAAAGTAATGTCTTTCAAGAAACTAAAAAAAACAGGATTTAAGTATCCAAATATTTGTAAGATTAATATAAATACATAAAATTAAGTACCGTTTATAACAGCTGCATTTTTTATGAGAAATCATAAATTTATATTTTTTCAAATTTGCACGTATTTTAATTGCAATTTTTTTTTCATTTTTTATGGAAAAAGGACAGCTAATATATATAATAACCTATTGATTTCCATGTGATTTTCCTTTGCTTTCTAAAGAAATGACGTACATCAGTTGCCAAATTTAAAACAATTTTGTTAAAAACTACAAAATAATTAATATCTCAAAAATAAATTGAGATATATTTTTAAAACAAATTGCATTTAAAAGTATTTTCTTTTCTATACGACGTTATAAAAATAAAAAATGTACGATGCTTTGAAGTTTAAAAATTACCGTAGAAATTGTCCCGTACAATTATGCATCTGCTACAGCTCATATTCAAAATATTAGAATAATTGAGAAAAAGTAATAAGAAAAAATTATTTGTCATTTATTTATTTTTTATACTAAGTAAATGCAATTAAATTTCTTAGAAATTAAATCTGGAATGTTTAGATAAGATTTTAACATTTATAAAATATAAAATACAGCACAATAAATTAGGTATACAGCTTCCTTAAACACACCAGAATATTAAAATAAAATTTAGATTGGTTCAAAATATTAGAATATTTTATTTTACGCAACAATATTACCTTATGAATATGAAGTAAATGGTAGTTAATATTTTGTAGCATCCCCTTTAGCTTTCATAACAGCGTACAATCATATCTTGCATACTATATACAAGGTGTTTGCAAACATTTCTATCAATATTAGCCCAAATAGACTTTATACGTGCCACTAACTCAGTTTTACTTGAAGGAGGATTTTCTTGAAGTTTTTTCTTATACACCGTAAGTTTTCACACCGTAATTTTTCGATGGGATTAAGATCTGGTGAATTTGGGGGCCAAGGAAGTACCTTAATGTTGCGTTGGCGGAACCAATTCTTAGTTGACACCGAGGTATGCGGGGACGCTAAATCTTGTTGAAAGATCAAATCATCTTCAAATAAATCTTCTGATGATGGAATCATGTAATATTCTAAAATTTCTTGATATATCAGAGAGTTAACCTTTTCGTAGACGATGCATAACTTTCCAGGTCCTTCTGCACTCATACAACCCCAAACCATGACACTAGCAGCAAATTTTACGGAACGTTTAAGGCATTCTTTATCAAATGCTTCTTGCTTCATTCTCCAAACTCGAATACCTTGATTACCATATGAAACACAAAACATACTTTCACCACTAAATAATATAGTTTTCCAATCTTCACTGCTCCATAAACGTCTTGATTTACACCAATTCAATCTTATACGCTTTTGTCTTGCAGTCATGAGAGGTTTTGTTTTCGGTACACGAGATTCAAATTTAAATTTATGGAGACGTCTTAATGTTGTCGATGTAGAAACTTCAACCCCTTCTTCTTTCCATTTTCGGTGCAAGAATCGCACACTTTTAAAACGGTTTTTCTTAACTATTCGCTTCAGTTTCCTGTCATCTCTAGCAGATGTTTTTGGTTTTCGGCCACCATTTCGGCGATTATTTTGAAATTTTCCAATTTTTGAATATTGTGTTAGTATTTTACTAACGCTCGATTGCGAACAATGTAAATAATTCGCTATAAAACATTGATTTTTACCGTGCCGATACAAATCAACCATACGAAGTTTAGTAGATTCAGGAATATCTCACTCACACGGCCCATTTTAAGACGAAAAAGAAACAAACTGCAAAAAAGAATACTGATTTTAAATAAAATAGTCTGAATTTAATCAATGATGCCACCAGATAAGAATTGGTAATAATTAAAGGAGAATTAATGTGAAATATTCTAATATTTTGAACCACTTGAATAAATATTCTAATATTTTGACTTTTCAAAATAATTTTTTTTGCAATTAATCTTTTCAAAAATGATATTAAATTTAAGATAACAAGTAAGTTTAATCAACAATAAGTTCTTAATAAAAATATCGTTTGCATATTTTCATTAAAAGACATTAAATTACCAAACGATATTTTCAATTTCTAAAAAAGAGGTAATTATTCTAATATTTTGAATATGAGCTGTATTTATGGCTGGCTTATATAGCGGAACATTACTTTTTTAGTAACGATACTTTAATTGCTGGACGAAAGAAATGGCATATCATATGGCATGGATATGAATGTTATAAAACATAAAAATGAAACACGTATAAACTATTTATAAAATACATCGTCATTCCAAAATAAAATTTAAACATATAATTAAAATTTTTAGCACATAGTAATGCTCTAATAATGAACTGCTGATGAACCAATTTCGACAATTATATAAAGCACCAATCTTTTAAAGTAGTGCCGAACTGCGTAAAAAGAATATCCTTAGAACTCCAAAAATAACAATCTTATTAACTAACAGCGTACCGCGTCGGATTACACGTCTTATACAAAATTAAAATATAGCTTTGAGTTGAAATTTGAATGAAATACAGGGCCATAAAAAATCGAAATACCTGCGTAAAATAGGGTTACAAATTTCTCGGCAAATAATTACCCGATCGACACCGTACTTTATGCAAAATTTGTGTTATTTTATTGTCTTTTACATCGACACCTTTCATCAGAAAGAAAATTTCAAGAGTCAAAAAAAAAAAATAATAATAATAATAATAATAATTCCGCATAATCGAGGTTAATGATATTAAATAGACCCCATTCCATTCTAGTACTCACCGAAGTTCAAGTTTCTATCTCAAATTGTTCGGGAAACAGAGAGTTTACAGAGACGCAGATAGACAGACAGACTGACTGACAGACACTCAGATGGACGGACGATAAAATTATTTAAAAAAAAATTGCGCAACCTCCAATGTCTGAAAAGTGTAAATCTGTTAATTTATTTTCGCTTTTTAAACCGATTTCAAGACTTAACCATTACTAAGTATGATGGGTAAGTAAAAATATATTTTCAAATATCCCTGTTATTTTATATAACTTAAATACTGAGGATTATTTTACACATAAAAATTTCTGCTTGAAATTATCGATATGGATAATCTCTTGTCCAATAGTTTAATTTAAAAAAAAAACATTCTACTCTGTAAAAGTAGCTTAAGTATTAATAAACAATTTATGCATTATTTTCTTTTTATTTCAATGTTCCTTAATGTTAAAGATAAAAATAAACTTATTTTAAACAGCAAAGATAAAATCAACATCAAGCCCCACTCGGATGACAATATAGTGCAACTTTTAAGCTGTTAAGTCAGAAAAATTTCGAGAAAAGCTAGGAAAGGTTTATTTATAAAACTGAGTACACTTCAGTTTTCCTGCGAAATGAAATAAATCTAAGCAAGAGACTTCATAAAGACATCTGAACTACTTACAAGAAACACGTTTCAAAAAAGTGTTTGTGCATTAATTTAAGTATCTCAATTTCTCTACCCTAAACAATTAGGACATAATGCATTATAGTTTCTCTGTATAATTCTTGAAATTATTCATACGATGTTCTCTCGTTCTACAGTTTAACAAAATCCCCACTACATGCAGTAAAAGTAACTTAACTACCAAAGGACAATTTATGAATTATAGTTTTCCTTTTTATTTAATAAATATTCCTTGAGTTTACCGATAAAAATAATCCCCTTTTATAACAACAGAAATAAAATCAGCACCAGGTCATACGCGGTTGTAATATAAACTGCGACTTCTAAGCTTTTAATTCGGAACAATCTTTAGAAAAACCAAGAGAGGTTTATTTATAAAAGTAAGTAAAATTAAAATGCCCTAGCGGAATGAAATAAATGCAAGGAAGAAAGTTCAGAAAGACATCTCAATCACTTACAAGAAATACTATTCAGAAAATAGTTGATGCATTAGTTTATGCCTCTTAATTTCTCTACCCTAGAGAATTACGAGGGCAATTCGAAAAGTAACCTCCGTTTATAAATTATAAAAAAAAAAACTAATGAAAGAAAACATGTTTTATTACTTACGTATGAAAGACATGTTCTTCAGCTACTTCTCAACATAACTGCCGTATTAATTAAAAAAATTATCATAACGGTAAATCAGCTTTGAAATTCCATCGAAAAAGACTTCTGCCGCCTGCCTAATCAACTGCGATTATTTTTAAATTCAACTCGCGCCATTTTTTTAATACAAAGAATTTTAATGTATATTTCTATAAAATTTGCTGATAAATGTACTACGAAAAATGTTTTAAAAAATAGTGGGTCAAGAAAAATATCTGTCTGTAACGATGGAATTTCAAAGCTGGTTTACCGTTATGATAATTGTTTTAATTGATACGGCAATTATGTTGAGAAGTAGCTGAAGAACGTGTCTTTCATACGTAAGTAATAAAACATGTTTCCTTTCATTAGTGTTTTTTTTAATTCATAAACGGAGGTTACTTTCCGAATTGCCCTCGTATTTAATTTTCTTCTGGTCAATAAATACTAATATACAGTTTTGTAGAAAAAGGTTAATTACGAAATCTCTATGCTCAAATTTGGACATTATTAAAAGACAGTCTGTTTCATTAATATTTAAATATACATAGTTCTAAATATTTCTACTATGACAATTGAGTTAAACAACGACGATTATTTTACGCATTATAGTTTCTCTATACATTTCTTGATGTTATCTATATCTCTATTCCAATAATTTAATTTAATCTCCATACTGTCCTGATAAAGTAACTTAAGCGCCAAAGAAAATGTATGCATTATGGTTTTCTTTTTATTTAAATATTTCTAGAAGTTACCGATAAAATAATCTCCTCCTTTCCTTAAAGCAGAAGTAAAATCGACATTAGGCCTTACCCGATTGCAAGATTCTGTGACATCTAAGTTTTTAAGTCGAAAAAATTTTCAGAAAAGCCAAGAAAAGTTTATTTATAAAACTAAGTATAATACAGGTGCCCTGCGGAATGAAATAAATCTAAGCAAGACAGTTCAAAAAGATATCTGAATCACTTACAAGAAATACTACTCAGAAAATTGTTGATGCATTAATTTATGCTCCTTAATTTATCTACCCTAGAGAATTACTACATAAAACATGATTTTTTTTATTCTGGTCAAAAAAAAATAATGTACTCTTTTTATGACAAGGTGCTTTAAGAAAAATATATGCTCAAATTTGGACATTAATAAAAGGTCAATCTGATTCATCTGTAATTAAAAAATCATACCTCTGCACATCCTTTCTATATCATGTAACTTAAATACTGAGGATTATTTTAAGCATTATAGTGTCTCTTTACATTCCTTGAAATTACCATTAAGGATGTTCTCTCGTCCAGTAGTTTAATAAAATCGCCACACCACTCAATAAAAGTAACTTAATACAAAAGAACAATTTAGGCATTATTTTTCTTTTTCATTAAATTATCAATGAAATAGTAGCTGATAAAAATAAACTACTATCCTAACATCAGAAATAAAATCAATATCAACTCCAACGTGATTACAAGATACTGCTACTTGTAAGCTTTAAAGTCAGACAAATTTCTAGAAAACCCAGGAAAGGGATAATTATAAAACTAAATATACTTCAGGAGCCCTGCAGAATGAAATAAAGATAAGCAAGACAGTTCAAATAAACATATGATTTACTTACAATAATAACATTTTAAAAAATTGTTTCTGTATTGATTTATACCTCTGTATTTCTCTACCCTTAAAAAATATTACATAACATATACTGTATTTTTCTTCTAGTCAATAAAAAATAGCATACTGTTTTGATGACAAGGTTCTTTGAAAAAAGAGTAAGCTCAAATTTAAACGTCAATAAAAGATCAGTATGCTTCATCTGTATTTAAAAAATCATACTTCCAAATAACCTCTGCTATATAATGTAATTTAAATACCGAGATAAACTTTACGCATTATAATTTATTTTTATGTTTCTCGAAATTATCGGTATTGACACTCTCTCGTCCAATAGTTTAATAAATTCCCAACTGTAAGCTGCAAAAGTTACTTAAGTACCAAAGAACAAGTTATGCAATATACTTTTTCATTTTATTTAAATATTCCTTGACGTTACTTTTAAAAATAATCCCCTTTTACAAGGGTGCCAAATGGTCCGCGAACTGAACATCAATATTTTTTAAAGAAAATGTTATAATAGGTTTCTTCAGAATTTGAGCTAAAATCAATCTCCAAACGTGGTTTCCTCGGCAATTTGCAAGAAAAATCTAAAAAGGAAATTTCGCTAAGAAAATTCTGATGTTCAGTTGGCGACCATTTGGGAGCCCTGCTTTCATAACATCAGAAATATAGTCAGCATCAGACCATACGCGATTATAATATCCTGCGATTTGTAAGCTCATAAGTCGGATCAATATCCAGAAAGGCTAAGAAAACTTTATTTATAAAACTAAGTATTCTTCAAAAGCCTGCGGAATGAAATAAATATAAGCAGGACAGTTCAAAAAGACATCAAAATCACTGTTCAGAAGAAATACTGTTCAGAAAATTGTTGATGCATTAGTATATGTATCTTAATTTCTCTAACCTAGATAATTCTTTCATAACACATACTTAATGATTCTTTTGGTCAATTAAAACTAATATACATTTTTGAAGACAAAGATTATAAAGAAATCTGTATGCTCAAATTTGGACAATAATTAAAAGTCAGTTTGTTTTATCAGTATTTAAAAAACATACTTCCAAATATCACTGCTATTTTATGCAACTTAAGCACCGAGGATTATTTTACGCATCATAGTTTCTCCTTATATTTCTTGAAATTATTGATACCAAGCATTCTCTCATCCAATAATTAAAAAAAATATATTCACTCTACTCTGAAAGCGTAACTTAAGTACCAAAGAACCATTATAGTTTATTACATTATAGATTTTTTATTTAAATAGTTCTTTAATTTACCTATAAAGATAATCCCCTTATATAACGGCAGAAATAAAATCAAAATCAGGTCATAGGCGATTGTAATATACTGTGATTTTTAAGTTTTAAAGTCGGAACAATCTCCAGAAAAGCCAGGATAGTTTTATTATAAAACTAAGTATACTTCAAATGCTTTGCAGAATCATATAAATATAAGCAAGGTAGTTCTAAAAGATATCTGTATCACTTACAAGAATTAATATTCAGAAAATTGTTGATGCATTAGTTTATAAGTCTTAATTTCTCTATCGTAGAGCAATGGTTCCCAACCTTTATTGGTATGTGAGCCACCTTTAAGTAAAAAAAAAAGAAAATCGCGATCCACCAATTATGGAGATGGATCTAATATCATTATGGGAATTTCTTATGATCTTTAAAAGCTGTCGGCTATGACAAACGCAAATTTTAAAGCGAAGGATGAGCTATCAACAATAACAAAAATTAGTAAACCTAATTTGTGTAAACTGTATAATACTTAAAACAAGAAATATAATGAAAAATATGTTTAATTAAAATCCAAACACACGTTTATGATTTGTGAGATTTATGGCACTGGTGTTTATCTATCACGGCATCTATATCAGAGTTAACACTGAATAATTCTAACCTTAAGTAACTATCTAACAAGCAGTTTGCTTCTGTGGTTGTTTTTCAACAAACAGCAAAGTTAAGTAGAAAAATTACGTTCCTACAAGTATGTCGAGTTGAATCTCAAAGCTGATTTAGATATTTCTGGATATTCTGCTCCTATGTTCATCCAGAGAGAAATAAAAGATTTCTCTAGGGTTTTCATAACAATGGTGCGACTACTGACATATTTTACAATGCGGTCATAACATAACACTGACTGACAGGCTAAGAAAACACTGTATTCTCACGAAATTTTTGTTTAAGCTTAAACTTTTCATGATTATTACATCGTAGTTGACATACTTTTTAAACAGGTGAAAAAAAAAGTTACATTTCTGTGACAAACCTTGATTGAACCGGGACCCACCAAAACTTCATAGATTGGAAATCGCTGAACTAGCGAATCATTATAACACATACTTCATGATTCTTTTGGACAATAAAAACTAATATATAGTATTGAAGATAAAGTTCATAAAGAATCCGTATGCTCAATTTTGTACATTAATAAAAAGTCAATTTGTTTCATCAGCATTTAAAAAACATATTTCCAAATATCTTACTATACCAAGTGACTTAAACGACGAGGATTATCTTACGCATCATAGTTACTTTTTACATTCATTGATGTTATCGATTCGGATGTGAGTTTTTACAAAAATTTAATGAAATCTCCACACTATCTTGTAAAAAAACTTAAGTGACAAAGAAAATTTATGCATTATAGTTTTTCTTTTTATTTAAATATTCCTTGAAGATATCGATAAAATCAATCTCCGTTCTTACAACAGGAATAAATTCAACATCAGGCCTTACGCGATTAAAATATACTATGATTTCTAAGTTTTTAAGTTGAAACTATTTCCAGGAAAGTCAGGAAAGTTTTATTTATAATGACAAATACGCTGCAGATGACTTGCGGAATAAGATAAATGTAAGCCAGACAGATCAAAAAGTTATCTGAATAACTTACAAGAAATACTATTCAAAAAATTGTTTATGCATTAATTTATACCTCTTAATTTCTTTACCTTAAACATAACACAATACATTTATAACATAACACAATATTATTCTTCCGGTCAATAAAAATTTATTTCTATGTTGTTTTGATAAAAAGGTTCTCTAAGTATTTAAAAGAAATTATAATAGCCTTGTAGAAAAGGTTTAATATAAAAACACTATCTTATGAGTTAATCATGCATTTTATTCCTCTTACGATCGTCCAGTCTCACAAGCCGCTTCACATTAGTTACGTTACAATTTCTGTCATATCAGTTAAAGGTTTTTCAAAAGGCAGTCAGTTTCATTGGTATTTAAAAAACATACTTCCAAATATCTCTACTTTCAACCATCCCTGCTATATCATTTAACTTAAATACCGAGGAATATTTTATGCATTATAGTTTCTCTTTTTATTTTTTTTAAATTATCGATACGGATGCTCTCTCGTCCTGTATTTTAATAAATTTCCCCACTCTACGTTACAAAAGTAACTTAAGTACCAAAAAACAATTTATGCATTATTGTTTTTCTTTTTATTTAAATTAGCATTGGCATTACTTATAAAAATAATCCTCTTTTATAACAGCAGAAATAAAGGTAGCATCAGACCATACGCGATTATAATATGCTGCGACTTCTAAGCTTTTAAGCCGGAACAATTTCCAGAAAAGCCAGGAAAGATTTATTTATAAAACTAAATGTACTTCAAATGCCCTGCTCAATTAAATAAATATAAGCTAGAAAATTCAAAAAGACATCTCAATCACTTACAAGAAATATTATTTAAAAATTTGTTGGTACATTAGTTTATGCTTCTTAATTTCTCTGCCCTAGATAATTGTTACAAAACACATACTTCATTATAACGAATATTTATGATAACAAATATATAGTTTTGAAGACAGCGTTCATTAAAAAATCTGTATTCTCAGATTTCGACATTAACCACTAATGAATATTACCGGTCTCACAGAGCACTGCTCTTTCCAATTTTTACAGGTTTAACTTGCAACTTTCAGTTTAACTACAAACACTTATAACTTTCATTTGAAAGTTTAATTCTGCAACCAGAGGCTTTTAAATTGGTGAATGTTAATTATAATAGCCTTGTAGAAAAGATTTAATATAAAAACACTATCTTATGAGTTAATCATGCATTTTATTCCTCTTTCGATCGTACGGTCTCACAAGCCGCTTCACTTTAGTTACGTTACAATTTCTGTCATATCAGTTAAAGGTTTTTCAAAAGGCAGTCAGTTTCATTGGTATTTAAAAAACATACTTCCAAATACCTCTACTATACTTCTAATTTAAAACACTAAGGGTTATATTACGCATTATCGCTTCTCTTTATATTTCTTGATATTATCGATACGGATGTTCTCTCTTCTAATAATTTAATATAATCTAAAAACTACCCTGCTAAAGTTACCTAAGTGCCAAAGAAAATTTGTGCATTATACTTTTTTCTTTTATTTAAATATGCTTTGAAGTTACAGATAAAATAATCTTTTTTCCTGACAGCAGAAGTAAAACCAGCAACAGGCCTGATTACAAGATACTGCGACGTCTAATCTTTTAAGTCGGAACACTATCCAGAAAATCTAAGAAAGCTTTATTTGCAAAACTAAACACAAATTAAATGCCTTGCGGGATTAAATAAATAAAACTAAGAAAGATAAAAATACATCTGAATCACTTGCAACGAATACTATTCAAAGAATTGCTTATGCATTAAAGTATTCCTCTTATTTTCTTTATTTTAAACAATTATATCGTAACGTATACTTTATTATTCTTTTGGTCAATAAAAAATACTATGCTGTTTTCTTGACAAGATTCTTTAAGAAAAGTGTATACTAAATTTGGACATAAATAAAAGTATAGTATATAGTTTTACACTTTATAATATCTCATTATATTTCTTGAAATTACCGATATGTACCATGATGTTTACATATGTTCTCTTGTCCAGTTGTTTATTAAAATCCCCACTCTACTCTGATAAATATATTTAAGTGCCAAAGAACAATTTATGCATAATTTTTCATTTATCTAAATATTCCTTGACATTACCTATTAAAATAATCCCCTTTTCTTAACAACATAAATAAAATCAACATCAGCTCAAACGCGATTACAATATACTGAGACTTCTAAGCTTTTAAGTCGGAACAATTTCCAGGCATGCAAGGAACGAGTTATTTATAAAACTCTGTGTACTTCAAATGCTCTGCAGAATCAAATAAATATAAGCAAGACAGTGCAAAAAGTCACATGATCACTTACAAGAAATACTATTTAGAAAATCGTTGACTTTATGCCTCTTAATTTCTCTACCCTAGAGAATTATTACATAACATATACTTTATCATTCTTCTGGTCAATAAAATTTAATATACAGTTTTGAAGAAAAAGCCCATTAAGAAATTTGTATGTTCTAATTTGGGCATTAATAAATATTCAGTCTGTTTCATCTGTATTTTAAAAACATACTTCCAAATATCCCTGCTATATCATGTAACTTAAATATCGAGGATTGTTTTACGCATTATAGTTTTGCGTTATATTTCTTGAAATTATCGATACAGATGTCTTTCGTACAATAATTTAATAAAATCCCCAGTCTACGCAGAAAAGGTAAATTAAGTTCCAATGAACAGTTTAATTACTGTAGTTATTCTTTTTATTTAAATATTCTTTAAAGTTTCCCTTATATAACAGCAGAAATAAAATCAACTTCAGGCACTCGCGATTATAATATATTGCGACATCTAAACTTTTAAGTCGGAAGAATTTCCAGAGAAGTCAGGAAAGGTTTATTTACAAAACTAAATGTACTTCAAATGCACTACGGAATTAAATAAAGATAAGCAAGACAGTTCAAAATGATATCTGAATCACTTACAAGAAATACTATTCAAAAAATTGTTGATGCATAAGTTTATACCTCTTAATTTCTATACCATGGAGAAATATTACATAACACATACTTCATTAATCTTCAAATGTCATTAATCTTCACTGTTAAAAATCTGCTGCATTTTGCTGCAACGCCCTCCACCACTTGTATATAATATCTCTATTCCAACCAATGAGAAAGCGCCATTTCACGGCCAAGTAACCGTTTTCTATACAAGCAGGGGAGTGCGTTGCAGCAAAATGCAGCAGATTTTTAACAGTGTACGGAATCAAATAAATGTAAGCAAGACAGTTCAAAATGATATGTGAATCATTTACAAGAAATACCATTCAAAAAATTGTTGATGCATAAGTTTATACCTGTTAATTTCTATACTATGGAGAAATATTACATGACACATACTTCATTAATCTTCTGGTCAATAAAAACGAATAGACAGTTCTGAAGACAAAGTTCATTAAGGAATCTGTATGCTCAAATATGAAATTAACCTGTAACTAATGTATCCTCTCTCACAGACCACTGCTTTTTCCAATTTTTATAGTTTAACTTGTAATTTTCAGTTTAATTACAAACACTTCGGACATTTTGTTTCATTTGGAACTTTAATACTATCATTAGACATTTTACATCTGTGAATGTTGATTATAATAATCTTGTACAAAAATTTTAATACGGAAACACCATCTTATGAGTTAATCTTGCCTTTTATTCATCTTTCAATCTTCCGGTCTCACAGACAGTTTCACACTAGTTACATTACAAATTCTTTCACATCAATTAAAGATTAATAAAAAATCAGTCCACAATTCATTATTTAAACAAGTAAGAAAAATCATGCGTTAAGCATAGCTTATGAAGCACTTTTCAACGCTTCATGAGATCTTTAACAAAACTTCGTTATTTAGGTAAATAAGTATTTAAGCCAAACACAGCCAATTATGTATTCAAGTACTATTGAACAGCCCTGTATTTGATCTGCCAGCTAATATACATACTATATAATGGAAAAATTTAGTTTAGCAAAAAATGCCTGGTAGCTTGAAATTTCTCTTTCAGCAATTTATACTATTAGATGAAAACATACTTGAATACATTGTTCAGCCTTGTATTTTGCCTGATATTTTTATTACACATCAGTGTTAAGATAAAAAATTTTTTAAAACTAAAACACTCTTAAAACAACTGAAAACACTTTCTCATAAATTATCATTCATAGGCTCCATGTACATTCATAGGATCCATGTACTTCATAGGCTCCATATTTTTTGCGTGGCCCTGTATATCATTTTATCTATATTCTGCAAACATTTCTTAGTAAATTTAATGCAGTTCAGAGTAAAAATGCATAATTTATATAAGAATCACCTTTTAGTAATTTATGCTCATATTTAGTAACGTTGGTGAGCTCTTTTGGGTAACCCTGTATATAACTATAGCATTTATACACACCATATAATATGCATAAATTTAGTGAAACTTATATGCGAATATCATAAGTAAAATGCATTTCATCCATCTATCTGCTATCATCGGATACATATACAGTACTTCGGAAAGAATGTACTATTTGAAATATTTTGTGTGTCCCTGTAAATACTATGTACTTTATATTAGGGAAGGCAGTATCGTATAATTTATACTAAGTCTCACTGACATACATCAATTTTATTCTACATGAAACAGTTTAATATATTTAAAATATGTCACATACAATTCCTCCTTTTACCATTATCTAATGGAATTCTTTTGTGTGGCCCTGTAAACGAATAATAGCTACATTTTCACCTTATATTTTTTAGAATGCATATTTTAATGCACTTCGTAAAAGCATATAAATTTTAATATGTTTGACAGGGTATAACATCTTTAAAATTGCTTTGAAACGATTTTTCCCCGTAGGCCGTAATGTAATGGGAAACTTTTGATTCTCCCTGTAGATAAACTAATCATGGTAGAAACTTCCTTTTCAATAGGGTTCGTGCTAGGATAAAAAATTACAAACCGAATGCATAAGCACTTTTCAACTTTGTTAGAAAGTACTAAAAACAAACTTCCAAATATCTCTACTATACCATGTTACTTAATCATCGAGGATCATTTTACGAATTATAATGTCTTTTTTTTTTTTAAATTCTTGAAGTTACCTGTACGGATGTTCTCTCTTCCAGTTATTTAATAAAATCTAAACACTACTCTGAAAAGTATAACTTAAGTGACAAAGAAAATTTATGAATTATAGTTTTTCTTTTTATTTAAATATTTCTAGAAGATACCGATAAAAGCAATCTCCGTTCTTACAACAGAAGTAAATTCAACTTCAGGTGTTACACGATTACAATATACTGCGATTTCTAAGCTTTTAAGCCTGAGCAAATTCCCGAAAAGATAGGAAAGGTTTATTTCTAAAACTAAGTATACTTCAAATACCCTGCGAGATTAAATAAACAAAAGTAAGAAAGTTAAAAGACATCTGAATCACTTAGAAGAAATATAATTCAGGAAAAAGTTTATGCATTAGTTTATGCTTCTTAATACAGTTGTCGACATAATTATAAGGCATCTACCGAATTTCACATATAATTAAAGAAACGATGAAAAGCTTAACCCTTTCCGGCGCAGTGTTACCACTCCGGCAACACCTAATTTTAATTCCAAACATACTAAATGCACCAATAATATTTTAGTAAAATTTACTTTTACAATGACAGCTTAAATCAGGGAGCTCTTAATTTCTAAAAAAGTATTTTGTAAATTCCGGTGTCAGTCAAAATTTTCTCATTTTACGAACAGAACTTGTCTTCGCCGGAAAGGGTTAAAAATGAATTGCATCAAATATGACAAAAACTTATATTTACTCTGTTATCATACATGATTATTTCATAATGATGACATTTTCACTCAATTTAATGAAAAAACTTAAAAACATAATGGACAAAATTATAAGACAACAACATTTTTTTTCCAAATACAGTGGTCAACATAATTAGCAGATATTAATGGTTAAAAGAAAATCCTGTAAGATAGCTACTCAGTATTTGGTGGAACCGCCATTGTTGTTTATAACATGAAATGTGCGATTCGGTATCAAATCTTTAAATTTTAACAAAATACCGAAAGACAGTTCTTCCCAAACACATTTTATAGAATTCTTTAGGTCTTCGGCGCATGTAAACTGCCTCTTATTTCGGTAAATTTCACGAGCTAAAATGATTGGATTTACTTCTGGGGAGCGAGAAGGCCGCGGAGGAACATTGATATTTGCTCTGAAAACCATATTTTTGTTATATGTGAAATATGAATCAACGCGTTATCGTGCTGGAAAGTGCAGTTTTTGCCACACAGAAGTTCACCGTATATGGTTTGTTGGTTTTTAAGAAGACTCTTATACATTTCGAAATTCATTCTTGAATGTACAAGAACGATATCGGTTTTCCCCTGAGCCGAAAAACCAGCCCAAGCCATTACTGAGTCTCCTTCCATTAGGTGGTTCATTTGTACATCAGGAGACTATTGTAAATCATGCCAATAAGAGTGAAAACCGTCGGAACATTCGGATAAAAGTTTTTTCATGAGAAAATAAAGGTGAGCACCATTTGGAGGTCCAGTTTGTTTAGTGAAGTTTAAACGGTCCATTTTGTTCCGCCTTAGAAGCGGTGGTTTTTTCTTCAATTTTTTTAATTTCTCATTGGAAACATTATGCAACACCTTGCGAATGATTCTTCTTCAACAATTCATTTTCAAAGTATTTTTAATGCCTGTAGTTGCCATCTCATTCTGTGTAGCGAGCGAAAGCACATGGCGTATGTGTCTCGAGAACAAGCAAGGAGTACGTCTAGATCTTTTAATCACCGATCCATTAATTCCTCTTTTCAAAATATTTGAATTTGCACACCTAGAGCACTTAATAACTTTTGAAATGTAATTAAATGAAGCACCAGTTCCATTTCATATCCAAATTTCGCGAATTTCACTTTCTTTTAATTCTGCACCTCGTGGCATGTTTGTAAATGCGTGAAGTCAGTTATCGTCTGCTTTAGTTAACTGCTGACGTCATAACAGCGTGCAGAAAATTTGCACATTTTTTCGAAAAAAGCAGGAATTTTAATTAAAATGTTAGGGTAATTTAATATTTTGTCCATGGCATTTTTTATTTTTTTTTTATTAAACTCTATAAAATTATCCTTTCTGTAAAACAATTACGTATTATAATAGAATAAATTAATATTTTTCTCGTATTTTATAAAGCATTTTTAAGCTCTGATTCTTTTCTTTCATTATATCTCAAATTAGTTATGTGTCTTTTAATTATGTTTACCACTGTATCTCAAATATAAACAATTAATATTTTAAATTTTAGTTGCTTTAAGGGGACGGTGGACGTTAAAAATTTATTTTATTCACTTTTATCATAGCAATATGAAATTTTGTGCATATATACATTTCACCAACAGTATATAGAATACCTTCAAAAAATTTTCAACCTTATTAAAATTTGTAATTTTTTTGCAAAAATTTTAATTTTTAAACGAAATTTTAAAATGCTCTTCGTGTCTTAATTTTTGAAATATTTTCTTGCTTTTGCATTTTTATCACTTAAAACTAAATTATAAACAAATTTGTATAAGATTTTTTAAATCTCTGTAATAGTTAATATTTTACAGATTTTTTTTTTCTAAATTCCTTATCGATTTTCATCAAAATTTTGCCTTTTAAGAAGTAAAAACTAAAATTTGACTATCTTGATGAAGACGAATTTTAAAAAGCTTACACAATTTCTTTTAAAATAAAATCCGGATGCTTCCTTATCAATTTTATAAATATTGGTCAAAAATTAAGACGCAAGGAGCAATTCAAAAATCTAAAAACGCTGAAATATTAGTTTTGAGAAAAATAGATTTAAAGTATATAAATAAATTTATCTTTATTATTTACTTCTTAAAACCTTCATAAATGATATTTTAATAAGAAAAAACTGTTTAGGTACTATTATACCCTACAAAAAGACCTTTTTTCTGACGATTTTGCTATAGATGATTTTGCTCAAATAAAGGTCCACTGTCCCCTTATAGGCTCACAGTCAAAAGAGTGAAAAGGTATCCAGTCCGGGAATCGAAACCTGGGCATTGATATAACGCATCGACGTTCTACAAACTGAACCACTTGGAACGATACCCAGACTGATACTTCCTTCTATCATAAGTTTGCAAGTCTACAGCAGGAGCACAAGATGGAATATTTTTCTGTGAGATCCGACCTTGGGGAAAACAGGAATTCAGCATTGATAAATCTATAAAATTCTTGTAAATCTTTCTGTGGAAAATTTCTCATATCTTGCATTCTAAAATATTTGCTTAACTCTTTATCTACCGAACTATATATCAAGAAATTGATCCACTCAATAATTACCTTCTTTAAATATTGAAGGTATACTGGAAATTTTAGATAATACAAATGTGGTATTTAGACACATAGACATTTTATATTGTTTTCATTAAAACTGATTAAATATATCGGTAATTATATTTTTTTTGGTGAAATATTTACAAAAATAATCAGATTAAATAACCAAAATTACTATTTTGAAAATATCACAATTATTAAAAGAGCAATGATTTTAAATGCATCATAATCCTCTCTATAAATGGAAACGCTTTTGCAGTTGAATATGTTTCATATAATTTTCTTTAAAGAAATAAAAAAATACCTATAAAAAGGGATAATAAAACTACAACTTTTTGAAAATATTTAGCTTTGTCTATTTCTCTATTCTATCTAAATTTTATCAAGAAGAGTGTTTTGTGTGGAAAGAATAAAAAACTTTTATTAATAGACAGAATAAATAAGTTTTATATAATATTTTCTTCAATGGTACTTTAAAGTACCGTCGGTGCATAAAGGTTTGATATCGCACAGCCATCAGAATAAAAAATTATTCAAATCGGTAATCTATCCCGACATCGGGTCATTGGTATAACACACCAACGGTGACGTTCTACCTGCTGAACCACTTGTAATAATACTTTGTATTTTTTCCAACATATGATAGTGAAAGGTTCCAAGTAGGGTATCGTTCCAAGTGGTTTAGTTGGTAGAATGTTGGTAACCTACATCGATGACCCTGGTCTAATTCCTGGCTTGGATAATTTTTCACTGTGTTGAGTATTTGCGTTTTAAGCAACTAAAATTTGAAATATTATATAATGGAAGGTGTGGGAAATTTCCTATAGGAAAAAATTCGCTAAAAAATCGCATAACAGAAACCAACCAATCAGGAGGCTTGAAACTTCTCTGTGGGCCGTAATCGAGTAAACAGAGTTACAATGCGGCCCGGAGTAGGCGTCTCACGGAAAATTATTCCACCTTGTGCTGCGGTTGTAGCCTTGGCAACATATGATAGAGAAATGTGACAAGCTGGTTATTGTTCCAAGTAGTTCAGTTGGTAGAAAGTCTGTGCACTAAATCAGTGATCCGGGTTTGATTCCTGGCTTGGATAATTTTTCACTGTGTTGAGTATGCGCCTTTTAAGCAACTAAAATTTCAAATATTATATAATGGAAGGTGTGGGAAATTTTCTATAGGAAAAATTCCGCTAAAAATCGCATAACAGAAACCAACCAATCAGGAGGCTTGAAACTTCTCTGTGGGCCGTAATCAAGTAAACAGAGTTACAATGCGCCCCGGAGTAGGCGTCTCACGGAAAAATATTTCACCTTGTGCTGCGGTTGTAGCCTTGCCAACATATGATAGAGAAATGTGACAAGCTGGTTATTGTTCCAATTAGTTCAGATGGTAGAACGTCTGAGCACTAAATCGGTGATCCGGGTTTGATTCCCGACTCGGATATATTTTTACTCTGTTCGCTGTGCGCCTTTTAAGAAATTAAAATTTGAAATACTATAGAATGGAAGGCGTGAGAAATTTCTACAGAGAAAATTGATGGTTCACGGAAAAATATTCCACCTTGTGCTGCGGTTATAGCTTTGCCACCATATAATAGTAAAAGGTGGCAGGTTTGGTATCCTACCTGTTGCTTCAATTGGTAGCAGGTTGCTGCGTTATACCGATGACCCTGGTTCGATTCCCGCATTGCATAGTTTTTCAATCTGTTAGTTGTGCGCCTTTTGAGTAACTAAAATTTGAAATGTAGGGTGAGCATAAAACTATTGAGCGCATTTCAAAGTTCTACAATACAAAAACAAATGAATACAGAAAGCGCTACTATTGTTCAAATGCAAAAAACGATTTAAACAGTTTGTTTTCCAGCCTCAAATTTGTGTCTAGCTAGATGGTGCACCAGAACATATAAGTACCATTGTTAAAGGGACGGTGGACGTTATTTTTTTTTTTTTAATTTTCATCATAGCAATCTGAAATGTTGTGCATATACACATTTCACTAAAAGCATATAGAACACCTTAAAATATTCCAATCTTATTAAAATTTTTACATTTTTAATAAAAAATTAAAATTTTTAAATGAAATTTTACAATGCTCTTTGTGTCTCAATTTTTTAGATATTTTCTTGTTTTTGCATTTTTATCACTTAAAACTGTATCATAAACAAATTTGTGTAAGATTTTTTTAATCTCTTGAATAGTTAATATTTTACGGATTTCTTTCTAAATTCCATATCGATTTTCCCCAAAATTTTGGCTTTTAACAAGTAAAAAATCAAATTTGACTATCTTAATGAAGACGAATTTTAAAAATCTTACACAATTTCTTTCTAAATAATATCAGGGTACTTCTTTATCAAATTCATCTTGCTTTTGCATTTTTATCACTTAAAACTCTATCATAAACAAATTTGTGTAAGATTTTTTTAATCTCTTGAATAGTTAATATTTTACGGATTTCTTTCTAAATTCCGTATCGATTTTCCCCAAAATTTTGCCTTTTAACAAGTAAAAAATCAAATTTGACTATCTTAATGAAGACGAATTATAAAAATCTTACACAATTTCTTTCTAAATAATATCAGGATACTTCCTTATCAATTTCATAAATATCGATCAAATATTACGTCGCAAAAAGCATTTCAAAAATCTAAAAACGCTGAAAAATTAGTTTTGAGAAAAACAGATTTAAAGCATATAAATACACTTATCTTTATTATTTACTTCTTAAAACCTTCATAAATGATATTTTAATAAGAAAAAAGTGTTTTGGTACTATTATACCACAGAAATAGATCTTTTTTGCGACGATTTTGCTCACATAAAGGTGCACTGTTCCTTAACGAATAACTGCAGAAACATTTCACAGACGATAGATTGGTAGAAATGGACCAGTTCCTTGTCTTTCACGGTCAGCCGTCATAATACTAGGCATTTTTTTCATTTGAAAATTTGCTGAAGATTGGGTTTTTGCAACAAATGTTCGCGATATTTATGAAATAAAGCGACGAATCACTGAGGTTATTGGAGAAATAACAGCTAAGATGCTGCTCAACATTTGGCTTGAAATTGAATATAGACTCGATATTTTACGTGCAACACATGAAACTCATGTACAACGTATTGATTGTGTAAAATAAAATTGTTTGAAAAATAGCGTAATAATAATAAAACCCGTAAAGCATGGTGACGTCACTGCAACGTCGTTGTGAAGTCACATTGTGACTTTGTGACCATCGGTTGTCGATGTGACGTCATGTGACGTCGATGTGAAATCACAGTGACTAAAATGTGAAGTCGTTATGGCCGTTTCAGAGCTCTTTTGTGACGTTTCACAAAGTGGTCACAATGTGACAAATTCGTGAAAAATGTATCATTTGTGACTAATTTGACATTAACATTGTGACGAAACTGTGACAAAAGCGACGATATTTAAATTACTAGAAACGTGTGTTTTAAAGTAAATAACATGTTTTGAAGGATATTAATAAATTTCTAAAGATTTTTAAGAAAGTCACATCTCAGTCACAATATGACGTCACTGAGTGGTGGCATTTTGTCACAGATGTGATGTGACCAAAGTGACTCACAGCGACGTTACTGTGACGTCATTGTGACCATGCATGCTATTAGGGTATGTACTCTACAACTAAAAGGCGAGAATTTAGATTATAAATAAATATTTTGCTTATAAGACGTTCCTTTATTAATAAAACATTTAAAATATATTAAAATTTGACATGTTTCAACTCCTTTGCATGTGTTATCTTCAGAATATAAATAGAAAAATTACAAACACAATGAACGTGAAAAACTGGAATAAATAATTATTGAATTTCAATTAAATATATAACGCCTTCTATATTTTCGACATTTTGCATTTAGTACAAAAATCTCTTTTTACTTTATAGAACTTTGAAATGGCTCAATAATTTATGATCACCCTACGTTATAGAATGCAAGTAGTGAGATATTTTCTACAAAACATTCCCATGAATTATGTAAATTTACATTAAACAATTGGAACATAACACATACATTATTATTCTTCTGGTCAATAAAAGATAATACATAATTTTGATGACAATGGTCATTAAAAAAGTACGTGTTCAGATTTGGACATTAATAAAAAATCAGTCTATTGCATTGGCATTTAAATACATTTTCTCCAAACATCTCTGTTTTATTATTGAACTTAAATATTAATGGCTATTTTACGCATTATAGATTCTCTTCATATTTCTTGAATCTATACAGATGTTTCCGCTTTCAATAGTTTAATAAAATCGACTTTAGTCGACACGAGATTAAAAGATATTACAACTTTTAAGCTGTTAAGCTGGAAGAAAGTTAGAAGAATTTCAGAAAATATAACAAAGATTTATTTCTATAACAAAATGAAATGTCATAAGGAATTAAAGTAGTAAATTTAAAGAAGACATCTGAATAATTTAATTAAATTTTTAGATAATTGTGTGCGTTTTATAAAAGATACTGTAATATTTCGAAACCATTTTAAGTGCAGATTTATATACCAGAAAAATAATAAAAGAAAATTGTTTAAATAAATCCATTTCAATAAAGTGGTCATGGATCTTTAAAAAAAAAATTCCAATCATGGTACCTAATCGTTTATTTTAAACGATTGGAGGATGTTAAAGCATAATTCTTACGTCATGTGCAACAGAGATATTGAATTTTAACTGAAGGTACGGAGAACAACTGCGAATTTATTTTTCTTCGAGAATTCCTTGATAGAGAAAAGGTAATGTATGTAGCTATTTATTATATGCTTAATTATGCTGAGTAACTAATTAAAAACAAGTTTTAAAATAAATAAATGTTTTATTTCAAGTGTAGCTATTTACGTATTCACACATTTTTTAGAGAGAATTGCATATTATTAAGGAAATCCATGCGATTTGCGTTGTTTAGAATAAAAAAAGAAGAAGAAATTCATAGAAAATCGAGAAATAAGCCACTGTATAAACAGAAATCGGATAATTTTCAAATTGTTTCCTTTTTGATCATATGGAATAATGCCATTAGAATGTGATTTACTCAAATCAACTAGCGGTCCGTTTGAAGAAAGTATTACAGATAGTCATAAACGACAACAACAAAATAACAAAAGTGTGATTTAAGAAATTACAACGACTATTTGGAAAATGATATTTTCAAAGACTCAAATTTTAAAGACGGATAAATAAATTTTATTTTTAAATATGGAAAAATAATTAAATAATAATAATAATAAACATTATTTTTAGGATGATTATAACGAGTCACATATTACGTACGCCGTGCATTAAACATTAATATCCCTAGCCCAATGATAAAAAAAGTATATTAAAGATAGGCAACTTTAACTGTTTAAAATGTGCATTTTTATTGGATGGAGTTATTCAGATAACTTCTGAACGCCTCATATTACGTACGACATGGATTAAACATTAATATTCTTGGACTTATCACAAACAAATTTTAAATAAAATTTCAGTTTTACAATTTTTGGAACTGAAAAATTTTCAACTTCTAAATATCGCACATTTTAAAGTTTTACATCGTTGCATAGAGAAAAAATGCACTTTTTAATGAAACTTGTTTGAAATCTCTATCACAATTTCTTTTTAAATTATTAATTTTTAAAAAAGTTTTTATTACTTTTTCTGTTACTGTGGAAACAGAAGTATTCATTTTAAGGACATTAAGCTTGGACCAATCAGAAAACGAATAAAATAAAAAACAGAATTATTTTATTTTTGGACGTTAAACTTAGACCAATCAGGAAACGAATAAAATAAAATAAGTTGCGGAATTCAACCAGTAAAAAGATTCAGATATACTTTAGATTTCCTAATTCTCTACCGAGAACAACAAGTATTTTTTTCTAACTAGTTAATAACATCAGTAACCATAAGCTAAACAAGATCATATCCGTTAATAACATGGACATTATAACAACAGTGTCAAAGAATGGGAAATCATTTTAGCGTTAATCGCAAAACTGTTACTTCCTAAACATCCTTAATTCAGATTTTTTAAAGGTCGAATATGTAAAATGTACTTTGCAGTATGTTTGAAAACAGTACAGTAGACCGCCGATTACCCAGACCTGTCGACACCGGCGCTAGTTCGGATAAGCAAAAGCTCGTATAATTGGATGACAGCCAATTTTAGGGATATTCCTGACTATACCAAAATAGTTTAAGGTGCGTTCGTAATTATGTAAATACCTAGCACCTATAGTTGTCGTTCAGTCCGTCCATCCGTCTGTCCGTCCGTCCGCATATAACATCAAAAACTACCCAACCGAATCGTTTGAAATTTAAAATACATAATTATTACATAATTTTGTCGAATCATTTCAAATTTTATGAAAATCGGATGCATAGATCAATACGGGGACAGTCAAAAGTATTTTATTCCATTACGGTCAATGGGGGGAAAAGTTTCAAATGCATTTTAATCGTTTGAAAGTTAGAATACATAATTATTACATAATTTTGTCGAGTTATTTCAAATTTTATTAAAATCGGATGCATAGTTACATTACAACAACGCAAAAACTACCCAATCGAATCGTTTGAAATTTAAAATACATAATTATTACATAATTTTGTCGAGTCATTTCAAATTGTATGAAAATCGAAAGCATAAATCAATTACAGGGACAGTCAAAAGTATTCCGTTACATGACGGTCAATGGGGAAAAATGTTTTAAATGAATGTTAATGTTGTTACACTCATTCAAACATAATAAAATTGACATGCATCTATAAAGTACATATTATAATATACATTTTGTATAATCTGTGGTGCAAAGAATATTTGTTATTGATTTACACGGGCACACAAAAGTGTTACATCGCATAATGATATAGGGAGAACATTGTTTGATGCGCGTTTTAATTGTAATTAATTATTCACAATTTTATGAGATATGTATATGAGAGTAATATTTTTAAAACTTCGTTATCGTACGAACGCACCTCATTTGCTACGCTTCACGTACAATTTCCAACTTGTTTGACATGTGAAATCTTTTTTATGGAATAAATATATGTTTTTAAAAACACAATTGTGCATAGATAGATTAAAGTATTTTTTTTCTATGTAGATAATTTTCCTTCACTGGCTTACGTTTGACAACTTTAGAGCCGGCATGTTTAAAAAATGTACTATTTTTAGGATGGTTAGGGGGGGAGGTGTATCTTTTTTATCCTTTTCTGGACTACAAAATTTGAAATTAAAACAAAAAAGCTTTGAATTGTTTTAATCTTTAAAAGAGATATTCTTTTCAATACAACCCACACAATAAACAAACTTGTAAATTTACTAAATATTTTCTACGAAACTAGAATTTCTAAAACTTTTCATGTAACGGTAAGAGCAAAAACTCATGTAACAATTTAGAAAAATCTTTTAAGCGTACCAATACGAACAATGATATTAATTTCATAATTCGTGAATAATGTGTTTATAATTCTACCACACAAAATTCTTCGCTGATATAATCAAGAAGCCTGGACGGACACATGCCTCTCCTTATTAAAATATCTGCACACTTTCAAAAGTGACTTTTTTGAAATTTTTGAAATCTTTGCTTGTTATCCATTTTTGTAATAGCATATACTACAACACTTTGAAAGACATACAAAAATTTTAGGAGTTACCACGAAATGAATTTTTATGAAAAAAATAGTCAAAATTATCTGAAAAATCGGCCTTTCCGTAAAACGCGATAGCTCAAAAATAAAACAATGTATTGACATTTTGTAAATTGCATAATAAACAGGAAAACTTTTTAAGACTAGAAACATTTTAATCGCTACCTCAGATGACATGACAGTTGAAGTACTAATGTAATGAAAAAATCGCAGAATTTGTGTCAAGTTTGTCATTTATACCAGTGTAAATATAAAACTATTTAATATATTATCATGAGTGTAGTCTAGTCCTTCAAAAGACATTTATAAAATAAGGTAAGAAAATTTTGTTGCATTTCATGCATAACATTTTGTTTTAGGATCTTTTGCGTATAATGAGCATCTGAGAAACTACTACGAATCTGTATCCAAAAATTGAAGCAAATCGGTTAATTCTGCAAGAAAAACCATTTAGCTAAATTTAGAGGGGTAAATCACTCATTCCTCACTTTATACTTATCAAATGAATTCCAAAAAATTAGGGAAGCACCTAATCAGAATGAACTTATTGGGTTGGGGAAAAAGTAACTTCGTTTTTTCCTAATAGATTGCTTTAAAGTCGCATATCTCGATTAATACTTACTCAATCAAGGCATACTATACAGCGTTTAAAAGGTAACAGTCTCTAAACAATTCCAGATATAAAGGCAGTGTAATCTGTTTAAGCAGTCTAAAGTTATTGTGTTTCAAATATAGAGATTCCAGAAGATCATTTTCGTCACAGTTTGGTTTTGTACTTCCGAAAAGGAAAAAATGCGGCGCAGGCTCATCGAAAATTGTGTGGTGTTTATGGTAATCAATGCTTAAGTAAACGCCAGTGTCAGAATTGGTTTGCTCTTTTTTTTCAGAAATTTTGGGGTTAAAGTTGAACCTTTCCCTGGCCGGCCAATCGTTGAAAAAGTCAATGAAATTAAAAAAAAATCGAGTTAGACCGACTTTTTTCTTCCCGAGACATTACTACTGAACTAAACATCGACCATAAAACAGTTTTGTACAATTTACAAAAAATTGGGTACCAAAAGAAATTCGATATTTGGATTCCCCATGACCTTTCAGTGAAAAATTTAATGGACGGAGTTTCCATTTGTGAATCGCTACTGAAATGGAAAGAAATCGAACCATTTTTGAAACGAATGATTGCGAGTGATGAAAAGTGATTCACGTACGACAAGAATGTGTGAAAAAGATCGTGGTAGAAGCCCGGAGAAACTTCAAAAACGGTGGCAAAGCCTGGAACTGACGCCAAGGAGGATAATGGCTCAGTGTTTGGTGGGATAGGAAAAGAATTGTCCATCATGAGCTGCTCGAACCTGACCAAACCATTAATTCAACTATCTACTGTGAACAACTAATGCGATTGAAGCAGGCGATTAAAAAAACACGGCCAAAATTGATCAATAGGAAAGGTGTTGTCTTCCATCACTATAACTCTAAGCTACACACATCTTTAGTCACTCGGCAAAAACTGAGAAAGCTTGCCTGGGAGGTTTTGATGCACCCACTGTATAGTACGGACCTGAACCTTTCAGAATACTATTTGTTCCGCCTTCTGCAGAATCCTCTTAATGGTGTTAAGCTGGCTTCAAAATAGGCTTGTGAAAATCACCTTGTTCAGTTTTTTGCCGAGAACTCTCAGAAATTCTACAGTGACGGAATTATTGTTTTACCAGAAAAATGGTAAAAGGTCATCGAACAAAATAGCACATAAATTTGATTATTTTTTTTTATTTATATAAATAAATTCACTTTGCAAAATACAAAAAAACGAAATTACTTTTTCTCCAACCCAATATATCCAAAATTTGAAGCAAATCGGTAAATTCCCTATTAACCTAAATTAAGGGGAGTATGTTACCCTTATTCACCCTCTTTATACTTATCCATTGAACACCCAATACTAAACACTGAGGCGCCTAATCAGAATGATCTCATACCTAAAATTTGAATGAAATCTGATAATTCTGCATGAAAAATCCATTGATCTAAATTAAGAGGATTAGTCCCCCGTCCCCCTTTTATACTAATCCAATGAACTCCCAAAATTAATCATGGAAGTACCCTTATCAAAATGATACTATGTCTAAAATTTGAATGAAATCTGCTAATTCTGCATGAAAGACTCGTTTACCAAAGTTAAGGGGAGAGGATTAGCCCCCATACCACTTATCCAGTGAACTCCCAAAATTGATCATAGAAACAACAGTTTATAATCCTATATATAAAATTGAATAAAATGTTATAATTCTGCTTGAAAAACTCATTCAAATAAATTAAGCGCTTAATTTATTTAAATGAGAACGATGGCTAATCCTCTTCCGCGCGGAAGAGGATTAGCCCTCGTTCTCCCTTTATGCTCACCGAATAAACTCCCAAAATTAATCAGGGAAGCGGCCTATCAGAATAAAACTACATACGAAATTTCAAATAAATCGCATATTTTTATCATGAGTTATCGCGTTACTTACATACATTCAGAACGGCGGGCACATAAGCTCTCACGCTTTGACAGCCCGTGATCTAGAACGTAGTCTACAGAAGCTCTGTAATTTAAAAGTAAGCACCAAATTTTATTCGGAGTCTAGAAATTTTCAATAATTTCTTTTTCTATGGACTATATTATAAAAAGGTTTTTCTGGAAAATACATATCCTAAAGCGTATTATAATGAAAAAAGAATGACAGTAAATGAACTATATCTTTATTTTTATCTTTACCAACACAAGCAATCTCCCTTATAGCTTTTTTCCTATTACATCAACAACATACTGCATGATAATTTTAAAATGCAAGACATATTCTGTTGAAAGACATAAGAAAAATACATTAAATATTACAATTCGATATCAAAATACCAGACATAAACTAGGTTTATTGTTCGCTTGGGATTTCTTTCAGGATAGAATTTTGTTTCCATCGAAATATGATATATTTCAGTTTTATGGTTATTGTACCCTAGTCACCAATAAAAATAGAGAAATGTGAATTTTCTATAGCTAATCAATAAGTTCATGGCTCACTTTATTTCAAGTTAAGTCAATATTGCTAAAATGTACGTATAATTCAATTTCATAATAAAATTATACTAATATAATAAAAAGAAAGACTCCAGTGGATTGATTTAGTGTCTCATAAATGCAAAGGTAAAACGAAAGAAATGTGGTTCACAACATTTGGACAGTAGACTGCTGTTGTGATTTAACCAGTAATAACGAGTGTTGCCGCATCTGGCTGGCTTTCGACTAGGCATTTCGAACTATCACCAGTAAGTTTTAATAGTTATTTTTGCTTTGTAAAATAGTTGATATTCCATAAATAAAACAAAAAAAAATTTCTAATAAAAATGTTCTCGTGTGAATTCAGTATTTTTAACAAAATGACTGCCAGATACGGCAGCATTGGTAATAACAGAGGATATTTGAAAATTCACTCCCAAAGTAATTGATGAGGAGTCGGAATATTGTAAGTAATTTTACCATGTCTCAGTAGACGTTTTAGGTATGTCCTTGAAATTCAAGCTAATAAATTTACTAAAAAACAATTTAAAATATATTTCAGCAATTTTAAAAATATCCGCTTAAGGAGATAAAGAGGAGGCCAAAAGTTTTTAGTGATTTCGCCATATCCTAGAAGCCGATAGATAGGAGCGTGAAATTCAAGATATCAAATTTGTATCAAGGTAACAAATAATTAATTAAACATGTATATTAGCGATTTTAGAAATCCCCCTGAAGAGAGATGGCTCATAAATTTGTTTCAATATATGTTATGGTTTCAATATATGCTAATAAATTTGTTTCATAATATGTTATGAAACAGATGAGACACATATGCATCATAAATGAATACACATCTGTATTGCAGGCAGCATAAATGCAGGTTGTCTGCGTTAAATATTTTCGATTTTTTCTTAACAAATTACTATTCAGTACTTCTTAGAAATTTTGTAAATAGCTTATTGAATAAAATAAACAATTTTAATTTAAAAATAAACAATTTTAATTTAAAAATAAACAATTTTAATTTAAAAATAAAAATAAAAAGAGTTTATTTATGATGGTGCCTTAAATTAGAGAAAATAATCAAAACCTGTTATTAACAATATCTAAAAGTCGATCAAAACGTAATAAATAAACATAAAATTTCAACACATGGTACCTTTATCGTTTTTAAATATTATTCCCAAGCAGAAAAAGTTTTTTAACCCTTGAATGAAACGGAAGATTATTGTATACAGTATCCCTATAAAAGACTGATTGGCAGCAATATTTTAACCTATACATGTTTGCTCAGACAGCATCTGTGCGAGACCCTGGGTAAAGGTTAAATAATACAATTCTTTTTAAGCGGATTTTTTAATGAGTAACTGATTTTAATGTTCAATTTCCAAAGCAGTGGCAGATTAAATCATGATAACCGAAAAAGGCTCTGTTGAAGACTGAATGAAAGCCCGGCTGGAAAAAACTATCGTTGTCGTGACAATGTTCCGTAATTTGGTATATATATATGTATGTATATATATATATATATATATATATATATATATATATATATATATATATATATATATATATATATATATATATATATATATATCGGGTGTCCTGAAAAGGACTGAACGATTTTAAAAATCAATAACTTGCAAACTTTTACAGATATTTAAAAAGTTCTTGCACTAGAGTCATCTAAAAGGTCAAAAGTTTTTTTCCTGCGATTCTGTATTTTAGTTCGAATTACAAACAATAGATGGCGCTGAGAGCGCTAGGTGCTGTATTGAGACGGATATTGACGTCACTTGGCACTGAAACAAAATAAGGAGGTTAAAGCTATGGAGTGGATCTTATTCAAAAATGAATTTTTGCTTTTACTATCCGATTTTAAATGCAATCTATGTAATTTTGATTTTGCTGGCGTCAGCGCAATAATAGAGAAAAGTATTATTTTCATGGGTACGACTCCTTTGAAATCGACATGCGTGAAACAACAACGTTCGAATTACCGACTTTTATTTATTTATTATTTATTTATTTATTTATTCATTTATTTTTACATTCCAAGAATGTAAGTACTTTTGAAAACAGGATATCTTATTTATTTATTTTTTTATCTGGTTATCTTTTAAACCTTTTTTATGTCACCTAGTCATGTCCTGCATTGTATTTTAAGTATGTGGGATAAACAGTTAATTTACAGGTACACCCAAAAGATTGTATCACATCATAGTCTATGGGGGAAAATCACTTGCAGTGTATATTAATAAAATACACTATTTCAAATGTATTGAAACTGATATAAATCACTGAATTTCAATATATGGTGATTATGATAGAATAGAGTATTTGGTATTTATAGCATTTAACGTTCATTTACAGTGGCACACAAAAAGAAACCGGTTACTGTACTGTCTTTAAGTAATAACTGCTGGAAATGCGTTTTCAATTTCGACATGCGCTTTTAAATTTAGGTGCTTTTTAGATACATTAGTAATTATATAAATGCATATCACCTATACTCGTCTCTGGTGCGTCCGTCCGTCTGTCTGTCCGCATATAACAGTGCAAAAATTACTCTGTCGAATCGTTTGAGATTTTAAATACATATTGATTGAAGAATTTTATCCACACTCTAAAAAATAAATGTGTAAATTTACACATAAAAACAGGTATATCGATGATACAAAAACGACATGTCTACGCGTGTAAATTGGTGTGTAAATTGCCAAAATACACGCCTAATGTGTAAATTTGAAAATACACATTTTAAAGTGTAATTTGATGATAAGTCCAAATGTGTAAATGTTATCTGATAAGTCTTAAAATACACACTTTAATGTGTAAATTTCACAAAAATACACATATGTCTGTGTTACATTTTTACACATCTGACTGTGTAATGTTCTTCTCTTACACATGTTTGTGTAATATGTAAACAACACAGTATTTTGTGCTATTTACACAATACACAGATAATTGTGTAAAATTTTATTCTTACACCTATTTCTGTGTAAAATGCGAAACACATATTTTTGTGTATAATATTCAAAATACACAGTTTTAATTTTATACTTTAGTATAAATAAACAGTGAGCTAATTATTTTTATGATCTCAAAACAGAATTTCATGGACGGATAACTCATATGTTGGTGTGTTTGGTCTTTCTAGCTGGTTTGTTTTAAGTTGATTCTTAAATTCTCTCCTCAACAACATAAAAGTTTTTGGATAATTTTTAAACGTTAAGTCTTGAAATTAGCAGATCTGGTTATTTAAGCAATTTGGAATAGAAAAACTTTTTATATTTTGTGAAAAATAAAAATATTATCAAGTTACAAGAGATTCTTGTCACGTGACGACAAATGTTTCCTCTTTCTCGTGCTTCCACTTAAAATATTCGATTACTTTGACGGTATTTTCGGAGAGGTTTTGTGCTTTTATGTAAAAAGAAGGGAAACCGTTGTACGATTACCTAGTTCCTGATTAAGAACTTATGCCAATTTAAAAAATTTTTGACGAAAATGAATTTAAAAAAAAAATGAGAGAATGTAAAGATCTTAAATTTGAGAACAGCCTCGATCACAAAGATGTATACTTACAATGTATTTTGGCCATTTACACTTCATTTTACACATGTAAACAAATAGTTTTAATATCATCAATATACCTGTTTAAGCTTTTTTTCATAATTTTATAAACAAATAAAAACATATAGCCAATCGCCAAACCATAAAACCAGTAGAAAAATTATGGCTAATGCTCCTCATCCATACTCCAAAAAAGTAAATAATACATAAAATGAAATTATAAATAATATAATGATTTTACTCTTAATTTTAAAATAGAAATTTCGCTAAAGAATACATAAATTAAGGTTCAATATTGAGATACATAATACATAAGTAATGTATGAATTTTTGAAGATTGCATGTAAAAATATAATCTAATTTTATTGCAATCTTTTGCGAAATAATATTATATGTATATGCTAAAGAACATTTTTAGCTTTTTGAGATAAACTATCTGAATTTTTTTTTTCAATCATTCCTTAGAATGAGAACGACGCATTTTTTAATCACATTAAGTATTTTACTCTTCATAGTCATAAATATAAATTTAAGTACCGTAATTTCCGGCGTATAATCCGCGGGTCAAACAATTGTTTTTGAACCCAAAAATTTTATTTAGTTATTGAAGCCAAATACTTACCGCGATTTAAAAAGTTACATTTTATTTTTAAAAATTTCTGGGTCAAAAATGATTGTATAATCCGCGGATTATACGTCGAAAAGTACGTTAAGTAGGTTTTAAATAATGCAGAAAATGTTGATCTTTCAGTCCAAGTGTAAAGTTTGTAGCATCAAAAAATCGATTGTTTGTTTTTTAAATACTAAATGAAAGCCTGATTAACTGTGAACATTTTGAAGCCTCGTTTTTATCTAAGCGACAATTATTTCTCTAGATTTTGTTAACACCTAGTGCAAATACCCGCACAAATTAATACTTTAAATCTCTTTTTCCCCATGTTCCAATTTATTTCCACTTTTCTGTTTAAAAAAATATAAAGGTCTTTTTTGTGTATTTGAGGTTAGACATAACTTTTTTGCATATGTTCTATATTATATATGTGATAAATTTGCACATGAAATCAGTCTTCATGTTTTTTGTTATTTATTTATTTTTTTTAATACAAGTAAGAAGATGTGTTACATTTTATCGTTTTACCCTATATAAGGTTGATGTGCCAGTAATGGACAGCATAAGAAATTTCTTTTAATTTTTTTTTTATTAATAGCTATAACTGTTTTATACCAGATTTTTCAATATTATATTAGTATGTTAGCAGTTTTTAACTAAACCTCATTTCCAAATAAGAATAAAAATTTATAAAATATTTCAAAACACTCAAAAATCAATTATGTTCATTCTTTGTTCTAGTAGAGGAACATCTCATATAAATTAATACATAATAAATTTTTACTCTATTTAGAACCAGAATTTATTAAAATATATTAATGAAAGAAAAAAAGTACTTTTAAAAAAATTGACAATTTGAATACCAATAATTATTCAAACATTTGCAAGAATTATTCATTGTTTAATTTTTGTAGATATCAAAAGATCAGTATTTCAAGATAGATATTTTACAGAGATGATTTAACGTATTAAATATCATGGAATTACAGCTATCAAAATACTGAGGCAGTGAGATGTTTAGAAAATGGAAAAAATGAAATATTAAGGCATTTCTCACTAGTTTGCATTTTCACCAGTAAACTCCCCGAAACTAAGTGATATATTATCTATAGTAATTAGTAATTTAAACGTGAAAAATGATATTGAGGGTTAAATGCATAAAATAATCTCAAAATTTGATATTTGAAACCACTGATCTACAGATGTACTACAATCAGTGCTACTACAAATTACTACTATAAAGTATTAGAATACTTTTTTTGGTATATGATGAATTAACAATATATAAGATATAGAAATTGTTAAAATCTAATATTTTCTAGCCTACATGTTTTTATTTAAAAAGGGAGGAACTGAGCCCTATGAGCTTTTTTTTTTCTTCCTGTAATTACACAATATTCTGTGCTTCAAGATTTGTTTTATTCATTGCCAGGTTCTAAAATATGCAAGACAGAATAATAAAAAAGTAATTTCTTAAAATATTGAACTGTTTTAACCAATCGAAATTAATTTCAATCAAGCTATTTACAAAAGTTTTGGTGTTATTGCATTCAGATAAGTACAATTTTAAAATTAATATTTGATTATTAAGGTTCTCAGATAAGTCAAAATATATTATGCACTATGAACATTACAAAAATTGCATTTTTAGCATTGTCTACATGGGATGTCCATTATTGGAAATAGACTAATTAAGTTTTCCAGTAATAGATACGGGTCTTAAAAACTTAAAAGTAAAAGAATTTTTGTAAATAATCATCAAAGTTTTCTATTACTATTTATATAAAAGTATCCAAAACTTGCAAGAAAATATATGAATATATTAAATGCAGAATGAAGAAATCGGAGTTTATACTTGTTAATTTACTCTTTGAATATAATATATCATAAATACGTAAAATATTTTATTTAACCCTTTATGCATTGACGCCACTTTTAAACGCTATTGAAAAAAGTGTAATATAAAAGTCATTTACTCTGTCTATTAATGAATGTTTATTTATTGTTACACACAATATGCTCTGCTCGATGAAATTCAGAATGTGTAGAGAAACAAACATTATAAGCTAAATATTTTCAAAAAATGTTAATTGTCTTAAATATCTATTTAGATATAGATTTTTTTTTAAGTTAGAGAAACATTTTTAACTTCAAAAGCCTTTCAATTCACAGAGAGGATCGTGATGCATTAAAATACATTGCTTTCTTATGAATTGTGATATTTCTATAAGAGGATTTTTGTTTAAATAATAATATTATTTTTTAAATACTAATATTTTTAAATACAAAAAAGTTATAACCAGCGATTTATTAATCCATTTTAATAATATATATATATATATATACATATTAATATAAATTTACCAATATTATTATTTAAGAAATGCAGTACATCTTCAGATGTTAAGAAAATAGTTATTGGGGTGAAGCAATTTTTTGTTGAATATTTTCGTAAATAAAGGGTTAACTTAATAGCGGCATAAATACAATGTAATTCTTAAATTTAATGACGTATAAAAGTACTTAAAAAAGTAAATTGTTTCATATTAATTAATATTATCATAGTTAGTACGTACTTCAACTTAATAAGTAATCCATTTCTGCGTATGATTCGTATGATCAATATAATCCAAGAATATCACTTAAATCACTTATAATTAAGATCACGTATTGATTGCACACAGATATTAAATATCACTTATCATAAAGTCAGCTAGTGGCCTTGAAAACTATATTCAATAAATGCAAATTTTAGTGTATTTCATCCTCGACACGCACAGCTTACGAATAATTTCGTGGAATAAAACTAAAATGTTCATGTTGAAGCAGACGATTAATTGAACAGATAAAAAAAAAAGGGCAGGTGATTGGTTTTGGACGGATGTGGTTCGAGCAAAAAAATAAACATTTGAATTGCTTCTCTGTATTTTTCCCATTAGAGTACGTGTAAAGTACAAAATTAGACCTTGTTGTTCATAAAGACACAGGAATAATTCTGTTTTTTTTTTCCCTAAAGGTATAAAATTTATTATTTTTATATTAATATCATGCTTATTTTAGAATGCATTTTAAAAAATAGATTAAGGTAAAAATGTTTTTATTTGTTAAATAAATGTATAAATGATTAAACGAAATATACTTTTAAAAAATACTTTCATAGCTCTTAAACTCTTATGAAAAAATGCATGAATGCAAAATATGGTACGATTATGTATCTTAAATTCAGTAATACGAAAATAATAATAGTTCATCTTAAATAGTATGCAATCAATATGGCAAAACTGGAATCATTACCTATTACAGGATATCATTGAATTGATTATAATCAGTACGTATGATAGGATTTAGTAGAATGGAGAAAGCTTTTATTATTATCCTTTTAAGTTCTGATCCGATTTTCTTAAAATTTGAAATAACTCAACAAAATTTCTAACAATTACGTAAATTCAATTTAAAACCATCTATTTGATGGACTACTGTACTGTGGCCTTGTAAATGAATAATAAACATTTTTTGCGCCGCATATTGTAACACAGTGTATATTTTAATACACTTCTATAAATTCATTCTGTTTGAAAAGCTGTAACACCATTAAAATGCACTTAAAACATTTATCCTCATTGGCTGTAATGTAAAGGAAAACTTGAGCATCCCTGTAATTAAGCTATGCATTCCATTTTCACAAAATTTAAAATGACTCGAAAAAAATTTGAAATAATTATACATTTAAAATTTTAAAGCATTTGGGTAGTTTTGCGTTGTTATATGCGGATAGACGGACGGACTGAAAGACGACTATAGGTGCTTCTTATTTACAAAATTACGAACCAGTGGCGTAGCTAAGGGGGGCGTCCGCCCCGGACGCCGAGGCCTACGGGCGCCAAATTGAGAGAAACTGTTATATATCTATATTGGGATGGGGGCGCAAAATTCCTTGCTGGTCCCGGGCGCCAAAAAACATAGCTACGCTACTGTTACGAACACACCTAAAAAGGAAAAATGTCCTCTAAACTGATGACACTGCGCTCACAGATTATTCATACTATTTGTATATTATGCAGTTATTTCAGAGAGTAATGCCTCACAAAGATTAAATTAAGGGGGAGTAGCCCCTGTTTTCTCCCTTTATATTTAACCAATGAACCTCGAAACCTAATCACGGATGCATCTCTTCGGAATAAACATGTATACCGAATTTGAAGTAAATCCAAAAATTCTGCATGAAAACGAATTTCTCTAAATTAAGGGTGGGATTAGCTACTTCAACCTCCCCCTCTTTATACTTAACATACGAGCCTCCAAATTTAATCAGGAAATCTCTTTATCAGAATGAGCCTGAAAAAATGAAGCAAATTAAGTAATTTTTATGAAAATCCCTTTATCTAAATTAATTTGGGGGGGGACTTTTTCCCCTTTTCCCTTTTTATACATAACCAATGAACCTCCAAATCTAATCAAAAAATTCCCTTAACATAATAAACTGGTATACCAAATTTGAAGGAAATCAAATAATTTAGCGTGAAAAACACTTTTGTCAGAATTAAGGGGGAGGGACTTGACCCCCTTAACCCCTTTTATACTTCATCTATGAATCTCCAAATCTAATCACGAAAGTTCCTTATCAGAATAAACAACTATAAAATTTGAAGCAAATCAAATATATCTTTACGAAAAAAAAAAACATTTATCTAAATTATAGGAGGGGGGTAGTCCTTGTCCCCCCCCCTTTATACTTAAAAAAACGAGCCCCCAAAACTTATCACGGAAGCGCTTTATCTTAATGAACCTAGAATACAAATTTCAAGTATATCGGATATGTTTATCAAGAGTTAATGCGTTACTTATATACGTATGACATACAGAATCGGTGGGTATATTAGCTCTCAGGCTTTTATAATCAGCCAGCTAAAAACTGTACCCCTGAATCGTATTATCTTTCCTCATCTCTTTTTTTAATTCCATACTTTAAGATTTACACATATACTTACATACATTACACTCCAATTCGTTTAAATCCAGATACTTTTCCTCATTTACACACTTGTCTGTGTTTATTAACCGATAATAACTCACAGACTTAATGCGAAAAATTAAAACACATAAAAACAGGTAAAGTTTCATACAAAATGTGTCATTTTTATGAAAAGTGGGTGATTGTAGAAATTTACACATTTATCTGTGTATACATAATTATGTGTAAATTATAATAACGCGCTTATTCGTGTAAATTTAGTCATTTTTCTACATTTACACATTTCTATGAGTTTTTCCAGTGATAAGATAGTACACACTTCGTTTCATCAGCTAAAAACACACATAAATAGGTAAATTTTTGCAAGAAAATGTGTAAATCTTAAGAAAAATGTGTAATTTTTGAAATTTACACACATATGTAGGTAAAACTGACAAATTTACACATTTATTTTTTAGAGTGCAGTTATTTCAAATTTTATGAATATCGGATGTGTATTTCCAATACAGGGACAGTCAAAAGTACTTCGTTACATTATGGCCGACGGGGAAAAGTTTCAAGTGTTTTTTGATGATATTACACTCGTCCGAACATAATGAAATTAACATGCATTTATGAATTAAATTGAAATACAAATGATGTAGAATATGCTGCACAAAGAATAGTTATTATTCATTTACAGGGCCACACAAAAGAATTATGTAACATAACGGTATAGAAGGGAACATACTTTACGGCATATTTTAATTTTGTTACACATATAATAAAATTGTTATAAGTTACTTAGGTTTACTACGAATTTCTTACTTTGTAATAGAAAATATGAAATATTTACAGGGACACACAAAAGATTTCGGAAACCATGCTACATCAAAAATGCTGTACGCTAACGATAATTGCTTGAAGTTTTAAGTTTTGATATGATTTTTTTAAAGTTTCATTACATTTTTGCATGTTACGCTGTGTATATAATTGGTGTAAATCATATACAGGGCTACACAAAAGAATTCGCACTTCTTACTAAGTGTGTAAGTAAATATATTAAAGGTGGTTTGTAAATGAGTTATGCATTTTTTACATTGAACAGCTTTAAGTATATTACGATATGTTTAAAGAATAGAAATGAAATGATATACAGAGGAACTCAAAAATTTGATTAATAGCCGGCTCTGGATGGTAATCTCTGGAAGTGTGATTTCATTAGTTTAAAGCATGTTTCGGTTTTAAATAGATTTTAGCTAGATAAATGGCGTGTATTTAAAGATAGAAAGAAAAGTACAGGGCTATACAAAAGAGTTCAAACATGCTTCCGTCTATTTAAATAAATTGCTAAATGTCAAATTTCAACTTAATATGTGTTTTTAACGCTTTCCAACATAGTTAAAAATGTTTATGATTTCTTTTTAGTTAGCCGTCTGCCTGTCTGTCTTTCCAAACTCTAACTTGCGTTGAAATAATTGAATTGGTCTGTAAGTGACATATGTTAATAAGATTTATTATGCCGTGTTGAGTATTGTAAACAAACTATGCATAATTCATGATTCATTTACACAGACACTCAGAACTATGCCATTACATTATGTTCTGTGAGGATAATTATATATGTAGCTCCTATATTCGTCATCTGGAATATTCTTTTATCTGTCCGCACATAATAGCGCAAAAACAACCCAACAGAATGCTTTGAATTATAATATATATACTCGTTGCAGAATTTTCGGTACTCATTTAAAGTTTTATGAAAAGTGAATCAAAGCTTAAAAGGATATTAATAAATGTTTTCTTCATTCTATTAAAACTTGTTCTGCGTGACTAATTCAATGATATCCAATGATAGGTGATGATTCTAGGTTGTCATTATGATTATGGCTCATTTAAGGTGGAGATAGTATTATTTCCCTATTACCATGAATTTAATATACATAATCGTAATAAATTTTGTATTTGGGTATTTTTACAAAAGAGTGCAACAGCTATTGCACCAAATTTTCAATGTTTATACTATGAATATTCTTTGTTCTAAAGAATAAACCATTTCCGCAATTTTTTCACAACATACATAAAACTCTACGAAAGAACGTCTTTAAAACAAACTAGCATTTCTTAGAATATAACAATTTTTTTAAAATGGCAAAATCGATTAATTTTTAACAACAACAACAAAAAAAACTACTATATCGTTTCACTTTATTTTAAAAGATGATGCACAAAGTACAGTAGAACCCCGATAATTCGGATTAATTGGGACCAGGCCCAATCCGGATTGTAGAAAATCCGGATTACCCGGAAAATGTGAACAAATGAAATAAAATAAAACATACTCGTAGAAAAACACCTTTATACTGAACATATACAATATTTACAGACAGTAAAAATGTTTACTTTATAAAATTTGTCATATTCTGCCAGTTTTGTGAGCCGCATGGTCACGCATTCTCTTGAGCATTCTCGTTAATTCCTCCTATTTCAAATTTTCCGTAACTTATTTGTAGAAGGATTTTGGCACGAAGGCAAGGAAACAGTCCCAAGAGGACCTATATGGACTGGCCGACAAAGATAGGATCGCGATCCTTATTAGTCAGTGTGTCTATAAAGACTTTTTAACTTTGCTTTCTTGAAATGCTCTGAGTAAAACTTAATTCAGCAGCAAACTTTTGATGACATTTCCAAATGGTTTAAATAGATAACTATGAAAACTGAAATTGGCAAAACTTAAATGATGTATCGTTGTTCCTTTCATAAATAACATTAAAGTGTTTAAATAAGAAAGCTTGAGGTATTCTTCCGAAAAGATTTCAGAAAATAGTTATTTATTCAGAATATGAAGCTGAAATAAATTTATGCTATGGAAATTCGCCGATCACTTCTTAAACTTGAAAAAAAATCGACCAAACCGATCCGGATTTACGGGGTCCGAATTTGCGGGGTTCTACTGTATTCTTTAAATTAGATGATAAAAAGTAATTTAATCCGAGAAAATACGGCTTCCTTAAATGTAAAATCGTCTGCAAACTCGTATGTTGCTCGTTAAATTCATTTCCAGTTTCCAATCGCTGCTATTATATAAAAGGATTTACTATTTCCATGACAACAACACATTTCATTAAAATTATACCGACTGAGTCCAAAATCGGACTTCGTGTCGAGTGCACAGGTGAAATGTATGTTGTTCAATAAAAACAAATAAACAAAAGTTCAAAATCGGGCCCTAAGAGCAAGATTGCATTGTCAAACGAGACCCACTCCACAGCCTTAAATTTCTTATTTTGCTTCAGTACCAAGTGACGTCAATATCCATCACAACACCGCACCTAGCGCTCTAAGCGCCATCTATTGTTTGCAATTCGAACTAAAATCCAGAATCGCAAGAAAAAAACTTTTGATCTTTGAGATGATTCTCGTGCAAGAATTTTTTAAATATGTGTAAAAGTTTGCAAGTTATTGATTTTTAAAATCGTTCAGTCCTTTTCAGGACACCCGGTATATATATATATATAGTATATATATATATATATATGTAGAGAGAGAGAGAGAGAGAGAGAGAGAGAGAGAGAGAGAGAGAGAGAGAGAGAGAGGCAGAGAGAGAGATATTTAAGAAAATACCAATTACCATGTTTTTAAACTCTGAACGGGTTATGGCGGGCGTAGCTCGCAGTTGGCTAAGCCCCCTAGTATTAATATGTATAAAAATATCTAAACACCTACAAATAAGCGGATTTTAAAGTGTAAACTTTATACACAATCATTTGTGCTCTATCAAAATCTTTATTTCTGTTTTCTGGAAAACTGCGGTTTTCTTTGTGCACATTTACGAGAAATTCTTTTAAAACGATTTAAAGATTTTGAAATAAAATTCTCTAACGAAGTTCTGATCATCTATTCTATTGGTATGTTATGAAGCAAAGTACAGGTTATAAATTTGTTTACATTAATTTAAGAGCTGGTTTTATTAAAAAATACACTTTTTTTACATTTTTTACCTTTTTTTGTGTGCAAAATGTGGTATATTTTAGCGAATTTAAGAGATATTGGGAATATTTTGCTACATAATACAGGTAAGTGATTTGTTAGTAATTATTCTAATTAAAGACTGTGACTCGTCAAAATTATGTTAATAAAATTAAATGATGTTCTATATAAATAATTATTACTAAATTTCTCTTGATATCTCAAAAAAAGAAAAGTTGTAAATGAATTAAACAATTTCAGTTACATTTAACGGTTTATTAAAAAAGTTAAGCATTCCAAAATAATTTACCAAGCAGTTAAGTATATTTGGAAATAAAACTGCAATGGATAATATTATACTTTATCTATTAATAATTTTTTAGAGAAAGCCTACATTTTAAGAATCAATAACACAAATGTAAAGTAATAATAATAATAATAATAATAAATAAAATCTTATTGAATATTTTAATGCAATATATCAATAATAAATCATCAAAATAATTCTACGGCTTATTAAAAAAGTTAATCATTCCAAAATAATTCCCCAAGCAGTTAAGTATATTTCGATATAAAACTGTAGTAGATAGTATTATACTTTATCTTTTAATAATTTTATAGATAAAACATACATTTTCAGAACCAATAACACAAATGTAAAATAATAATAATAAAAATAAATAAATAAATAAAATCTTATCGAATTTTTTTTCATGAAATATATCAATAATAAATTATAAAAATAGTTCTACGATTCATTTAAAGATCTTATCAAGGATAAATAAATTTATTTTTCATCTACCTTTATATTTTAGGTATTAGAAAATTATTCCTAAAAATTTCATTCGGTGTCTAAAAAAATAATCAGACTTATTAAAAAGGTTTTAATAGCAATTTTATCTAGAAAACTTCCATTTATACATTATTGTCTTATCTATAAATATTTCCATTAAACCATGAACAAAAGATAAAAGCTATCTTAAAGAAAACTTTGTTGCTTGTTGAAAAATGACTGTACAGGGATGGATTTATTATTTAGATAGGCAAGTAGCTGCTAAAAATTTTTTAAAAGATTTTAAGTTCTAAAAAATCTATTCATCTGCTTTTAAAAATATTTTTCAAAGTAATTCCAATCTCCTAACAACTGTTCCAAATTTTGTCCAATTATCCTTGGTATATGTGGAAAAAAAATAACAAAACAAACATTTTTGAAAAGAAGTTTTCTTTTTTCTCTTGATTTTTTCCCTTTAAAACTAATGTACCAACAAACATTTTAAAAGTATCTCATAAGTCATTTAAGGTATTTTATATTAGAACATTTGCTTTTCCTCTTCCTCTATATTTTTAACTTAAGGGGATCCGAACACGGAAATCTTCAAATTTTCAAAGAAAAAAAAAATTGTATTAAAAATTTCTCTGTTTTTTAAATTTTTTTAATGACGTTTAAATGTTGTTTCTACTTTCACTAGAAAAAGAAATATTATTTTTTTTCGTCTGGGTTGTTTTCAAAATCTAGTTTTCAAGCAATGGTTGTCGCTTAATATTGATCGCTTAATCGCTTAATATTGATTCAGCAAATGTAAAAAAAAAAAGAATATCTACCCTTGAAAATACGATTTTCTAAAAATAATTAACATCATTTTTTTCACATTTTTATTTAATTTTTTTATTAATATTTTTAAAGATGTTGAAATAAAAGTTAAATGTTGCTGTTTGTTTAAATGTAAAAAAAAAAAAAAAATAAATAAATTCTACAAAAATAATTTTGTGTCATGACGGTTTTAAATTGTCCCACTTTTAAAAAAAAATTAAGATTTAAAATTAAAAAAAAATATTAGAAGTTTTACCATGTGATTTTGTTAACAAATTATATGGTTAATCATCACAAGAATATTCAAAAATTTATTTGAATTGTGTCCCGAACCCCCTTAATAGTTATTGTATCTTGAAAAATTATTTTTGCTTTACTTTTTTATCTGTAGGTATTTCCATTAATCCATAAAGAAAGGATAAAAGCTATCGTAAAGAAAACTTTGTTGCTTGTTGAAAAATGACTGTACAGTGATGGATTCATTATTTAGATATGCAAGTAACTGTTAAAAAACTTTTAAAATTTTTAAGTTCAAAAAATTTTATTCATCTGCCTTTAAAACTATTTTTCAAATTAATTCCGATCTCCTAACAACTGTTCCAAATTTTGTCCAATCATCCTTGATATATAACAAAATAACAAAACAAACATTTTTGAAAAAAAGCTTTTTTATTCTCTTGATTTTTTCCCTTTTAAAACTAATGTACCATCAAACATTTTACAAATATTTCATAAGTCATTTAAGGTATTTTATATAAGAACATTTGCTTTTGCTCACCCTCTATATTTTTAATCTAAGGGGATCCGGTACACGGAAATGTTCAAATTTTCTAAAAAAAAATTTATTACGTTAAAAATCTCTCTGTTTTTTCATTTTTATAATGACGTTAAAATGTTTTTTCTATTTTAACTAGAAGAGTAAATATTATTTTTTGTTTTGGTTTATTTTCAAAATCTAGTTTTCAAGCAATGGTTGTCATGAAAATGGTTTCCTGTGAAAATGCGTTTTTTTTTTTATTTTTTTAAGATGATTTTTTTCACAATTTCTCAGATTTAAATCGTTATAACTCAAGAACCATTAAAAAATTAATGCTTCAAACTTGGAACATGTATTTTGTATTGTTTTATTTTAATACTGATTCAGCAAATGTGAAAAAAAAGAATATCTAACCTTGAAAATACGATGTTCTAAAATTAAGTTACATATTTTTTTTTTTTTTTCACATTTTCATTCATTTTTTTAATTAATATTTTTAAAGATGTTGGATTAAAAGATAGAAATTACTGTTTATTTGAATGTAAAAAATATTAATATTCTACAAATAATATTTTGTATCATGATGGTTTTAAATTGTTCCACCTTTTAAATAAATTTTAAATTTTAAATTAAAAAGTATATGAAAAGTTTTATCACGATTTCGTTAACAAATTATATGGTTGATCATCACAAAAATTTTAATTCAATAAATAAAAAAAAATATTTGAAATGTGTCCCGGATCCCCTTAATAGCTATTTTATCTTGAAAAATTATTTCTGCTTTAATTTGTTATCTATAAATATTTCCGTTAAACGATGAACAAAGGATAAAAGCTATCTTAAAGTTTTGTTGCTTGTTGAAAAATGACTGTACACGTACAGGAATGAATTCATGATGTAGATATGCAAGTAACTATTAAAAAACTTTTAAAAGATTTTAAGTTCTAAAAAGTCTATTCATCTGCTTTTAAAAATATTTTTCAAAGTAATTCCGATCTTTTAACAACTGTTCCAAATTTGGTCCAATTATCCTTGATATATGTGGGAAAAAAATAACAAAATAAACATTTTTGAAAAGAAGTTTTTTTTTCTCATGATTTTTTCCCTTTAAAACTAATGTACCAACGAACATTTTAAAAGTATCTCATGCGTCATTTAAGGTATTTTATATAAGAAATTGATTTTTTCTCTCTCTCAATATATTTTTAACTTGAAACAGGATACTTCGAGACAGTTTCTTTCTATTAAATGTATTGCTTTTGTTTCTTAAATGTTAAACAAACTAACTGAAAACTCTTTCTAAAAAATACTTATTGCATTTTTAATAATGACGATTATCTTTTATTTTATTTGTTCATTAATTAATTTATTTATAGATGTTTTCTTAACCCGGGAGGACGCGCGCAGGGCCTAAAAGACCCGGCGTGTGTATGGTCTTTACAATTATAACCACTAATTTTTTTAAAGTAATCTTCAACTTATTTTATTACTAAATTTGTAAAAATTGTCACCCTCTAATTAAAGTGACTGCTATAATTTGATTTTATTAGTGGCATAGTTAAAACTATTCACACCCTAGGTAAGCGCGCGTTCTCCCGGGTTAAAATATAGTGATTTTTACTAATATCGATTTTGTACATGTTTAATTTTAATTTTTCAATGTATACATAAAAAATACAGCACATTAGATAAAAATGGTTTGTGGTGATCTAAATAGCCACTTGGAAGATTTAAAATTGATAAGTAATGAAAAACAATCTATCAAACTTTAAATTATATTCATAAAAGAAACCACAATAGGTTAATAATTGGTGCAAACTTATTCACGACTTTTTATATTTGTTTTAGTTATACATTTTAAGGGAAGACCAGATTTGGTGCAATCCTATGGGAGATATGTGAGATTTAATCCTTTCGCGTTTTATTTTTTTTCAGTTTTCAGAAAAAAATACTTTTACGTTAATAGCATCAACACTAGCTATCCCAATTGATTAATTATATTTAACAAATATTACATTCTCTGAATCATAATCAAAGCAGTTCTTTTGCTTAGTATTCAACTAATATTCATATAACAATAAGCTAAGGAGGAATTTTGAAAGATGTTTAGAAAATATTGTATTACAACAATATTTAACTTAAATTATAATGCTTTTTGCGCTTTTTTACGTATGATTTTTTCAGATATTGATTTTTATTTTAATTCAGTGAAATAAATGTTTTAAAAAAATATCCCAAACAGCGCAAAAAATTGCAAATAATAACAATTATTATTATTACTAAATGCTTAAACATAAGTGAAGTAATATATTGAATGCACGGGTATACACTATCTACCAAAAAGTATTTGTACACTTTCAGTTTTTGACATTTTGTCAAATATTTAAAAATATACTGGTCGGATTCTTCTGGAACTTCAGAAATATAAAGATTATGTTTCACTTTATATATATTTACATTCATTTGTTAAGCGGGTAATTAGGGGGCCGGCAAAAAAACAAATAATAATAGAAATATTTGGGATCGCCCTGTACATGAAAATGCACGAAACAACTTATCGCTTTAGAATACAAATATATGAATACAGTAGAATATGTACACTAATTTTTGTGAGAATAGCACGTATATTTATGGCGATAGAGCGATTTTTTTGAAAAATTCAAAAAATTCTGGTATGTTTTTTGTTTATATCATGCTGGGTTTTTGACCAAATTTAACGCAAATTTGAGAAAAATTGGCAAAATGCAGTAGCGCAATTGGAATATAAATATATTAAATATTTTATGAAATATGAGTAGTTGTATAAAATAATTTTTATCTGCGCATGCGCGAACTAGAAAAACATTTTTTTTACATCATTTAATAGTCAATTATATGGAGTGACTTATAAAAAAAATCCAATCAAATATCGTGAAAATTTAAAAAGATATCATTATTTTAGTGAGATGTTTTTACTCTGCTCTCTAAAAACGGCTGAATCTTAAGGGATTCTCCACAAATTGACATTTTTTAATAACTGACTTTTAAAAAAAACTAGTATTGAATTAATACAATATCTAATACAATATTGCTGCTAATAAGTACTTGACAATTGTGATAGAAAAGAAAAAGAGCTTTATTCACATTCAGGGCCAAAACTAAGAGAGGGTTGGGGGAAAAGGGCATGGGCCCCGGGCGCTAGGATGAAAGTGTCCCAAATGTACATTTTGTTTGGCGATTTTTTCCATGTCTATGTTTAGCATGATATTGTCAAAATCGTCCCATTCAAAGTATTTCTCCTATACCAAAGCATAGAAGAATCTAATGATGATGGCATAAAGATCCCGCATAAAACAGATTTTTTTTTTTTTTTTTTTTTTTTTTTTTTTTTTTGTTTTGATTCGATTTCACAATTTTAAGGTATCATTTTTTTTAAACAAAGCAGACTACTTTAATCAATATTACATATTTTAAATTTTAAAATAAGTCGGCTATTAATAAATTAGAAAATTTTTCTTTGCAAATATTTTTGCAGATGCTTTGCAAAGAAGGAAAGGGAGGGGGGGGGGGAGTTCACCAAAATTCATTGAAATATAAATATATTAAATATTTTCTAAAATGTTCTATGTCATGCAATATTTTCAAACAAATATAAAGCCACATTCAGAAAAATTCGCAAAATGTAGTAGAAAGAATAAGGTGATATTGAAATATAAATATATTAAAAGTTTTCTAAAATATGAGTATTTGTATGAAATATTTTTTAATCAGCATATGCGTGAACGATAAAATTTATCATTTTACATAATTTAATATTCAACTCTATGGAGCTACCCATAAAAAAATCCGATCGAATTTCGTGGAAATTCAGAAAGTTATTGTGGATAGGAGTGAACTGATTTTCAATTGGTCTCTGAAAGCAGTTGAATGACGTTAGATTTTACGCAAATTGCCAAATCTCCATTTACGTTTTTTACTGGTGATTTACTTCTTTTCTTAGATAATTACCAGAACGAACCTATTTCGGGATAAAAATAATTATAAAAAATCGAAGCATTTGTGTCAAATCTACCCATTGATACATAATTGATAATGGCTCTTATGCAAATGCCGATATCTGCGATCCTGAAATACGTCAAGTTCTCCACTGTTAAATGTGGTGTCGAAAACAACACTGACATCAATCGCATGCATGATGCCAAGAAGAACAGAGCTGTCTGATTTTGAGAAAGGTGTGATCATCGGGTACCACCGAAATGGCCGATCTTTAATCGACATATCTAGCGAGCTTAATTACCCCAAAACGACTGTGGCTTATGTGATTAGAAAATGGAAGCTGAATGGTGATTGTCAGAATGTGGCCAGAGTAGGCAGACCGACGAAACTGGGAGATAGAGACCGACGGGTTCTGTCTAGAGAAATTCGGAAGAACCGCAATCAACCAATGTTACACATACGCCAAGAATTTCAACAAGCTTCAGGATGTGTTGATTCCATGAATACCATCCGTAAGGAAGCTCATCTGCTTAATTTTTATGGCCGTGCTGCCGCCCATAAGCCTTTAATCACCAAGTCCAACCGCGCAGCTCTGTTAAGTTGGTGCAAAACACGCCAGCAATGGACTGTACAGCAATGGAAACAGGTTCTCTGGAGTGATGAATCAAGGTTCACCCTCTACCGTTCTGATGGTAGGGTCTGGGTCTGGCGTCTGCCTGGAGGACGCCTCCTACCAGAATGTATTGTGCCCACAGGTAAATTTGGCGGAGGGGGAATTATGTTCTGGGGTTGTTTTTCCTGGTTCGGACTAGGACCCTTGGTCCCAATTCATGGTAAGCTCAATGCCGATGCCTACTGTAATATACTGGACAACAGTGTACTTCCTACGTTGTGGCAATACTATGGATTGGACCCATGTTATTTCCAGGATGACAACGCAAGCTGCCATGTAGCGAGGTCCAGCATGGATTGGTATGCTGATAATGGAGTGCATCGACTCGAGTGGCCTGCAGAGCCCAATAGAGAACCTCTGGGACGAGTTGGATCGTCGAATTAAGGCGGGTGACACACGCCCAAAATCAGTAAAAGAGCTTACCTGCCTTATGCAAACAGAGTGGAATAAAATACCATTAAATGTAATACAAGGACTAGTTGAGAGCATGCCCAGGAGAGTCGCAGCTGTAATTGCCTCTCGAGGAGGATCTACAAATTATTAAATGTGAACAGGGCCAAAACCAGTCATTTTTTCCCGAGGCAAACGTGGATTTTGAAGGTACCCCTTTCCCCCTCCTTTGCAAAGCATATTTACAAAGAAAATTTCTCCAATTTATTAATAGCCGACTTACTTTGAAACTTAAAATATGTAATATAAAATAACGTATTCTGCTTTATTAAAATACTCCAATTTGATACTTTAAACCGAATCAAAAAAATTCTACTTTCAACAGGATCTTTAAGGCCCTTGTCCCTGCCCGCGAAGACACTGCTGAGCTAATGCTATTCCTGCGGGGAGGCATTTTTCTAATAACTCTTTCGCATTTTGAAATTTTCAATTTTTTTTTTTTTTTTTTTTTTTTTTTTTTTTTTTTTTGCATTGGATAGCGGAAGTCCCTCTCAAAATCGCTCCTTGACTACTTTTTCGATTTGAGTCATAGATATTTTTTATAAAGTTAGTTTCACTTTCAGAACCGCTTTTGGAAGTGAAAGAAACATTATAAAAATATCTACGCCAAAATTGAAAAAGTAATCACGGAGCGATCTTGAAAAGGACTTCCGCTATCCAATGCAAAACATATTATTTAAAAATGTCCAAATGCAAAAGAGTTAGAAAAATGCATCCCCATAGGAATAGCATTAGCTCGTGAGCATCTTCGCGGGTAGGGGCAGGGACCTTAAGCCATCATCATTAGATTTTTTTATGCTTTAGCATAGCCCAGATATAATAATTTTAACAATATTATGCTAAACATAGTCATGAAAAAAATCGCCAAACGAAAGATACATTTGGAACACTTTCATCCTATCGCCCGGAGCACATGCCCTAACCCCCCCCTCCCCCCCCCCCCCCCTCTCTCTTAGTTTTGGCCCTGAATGCGAATAAAGCTCTATATCTTTTCTATCACAATTGTCAAGTACTTATTAGCAGCAATATTGTATTAATTCAATACTACTTTTTTTTTAAAGTCAGTTATTAAAAAATGTCAATTTGTGGAGAATCCCTTAAGATTCAGCCGTTTTTAGAGAGCAGAGTAAAAACATCTCACTAAAATAATGATATCTTTTTGAATTTTCACGATATTGGATTGGATTTTTTTTTATAAGTCACTCCATAGAATTGACTATTAAATGATGTAAAAAAATTTTTTTTCTAGTTCGCGCATGCGCAGATAAAAATTATTTTATACAACTACTCATATTTCATAAAATATTTAATATATTTATATTCCAATTACGCTACATTTTTTCTACTGCATTTTGCCAATTTTTCTGAAATTTGCGTTAAATTTGGTCAAAAACCCAGCATGATATAAACAAAAAAACATACCAGTTTTTTTTTAATTTTTCAAAAAAATCGCTCTATCGCCATAAATATACATGCTATTCTCACAAAAGTTAGTGTACATATTCTACTTTATTCATATATTTGTATTCTAAAGCGATAAGTTGTTTCGTGCATTTTCATGTACAGGGCGATCCCAAATATTTCTATTATTCTCTGTTTTTTTGCCGGCCCCCTAATTACCCGCTTAACAAATGAATGTAAATAAATATAAAGTGAAACATAATCTTTATATTTCTGAAGTTCCAGAAGAATCCGACCAGTATATTTTTAAATATTTGACAAAATGTCAAAAACTGAAAGTGTACAAATACTTTTTGGTAGATAGTGTATACTAACATTACTACATTTAAGTAGTAGCAAAAATATTTCTTAAAACAATATGATACTACATTAAATACATGAACTATTAATAGTACACCAGACCCGAAAGAGTTAAAATCCGTTTCCTGGGAAAGGATCCGATTTTGATGAAATTTGGAATTCATAATCTCTGGATTATACTACACATTTTTGACTGGTAGTTTTTTTCTGTGATAGCAACTTCCATTTAGAACAATGGAAAATTTACAGAGTTTTTTCAGCATTTTAATTTTTTTTTCTGAAACTAATTAAAATTAATTGAAACTCTTTGCGTCATGTTATATTACATTCATACTCTACCACAAAAGATTTTTTCATCAAATAAAATGTAAAATAAGCACAATTTTTCGAAAAACTAAAAATCTTAGACGATTCTAATCCGTCTGAAGTTCTTACACAGTTTATAGAAAACATGAATTATAGTATAAAGAAACACTTCGATCAAATTTTGTAATATTTAATAAATGAGCATAGAATGCTAGAGTAAAATTAATATACGTGGGCATGACTTACTTGTCGCATCTTGTAATAAAAAGTAGGAAAAAAATTTGAAAAAAAAATCTTTTTGCTAAAATTTTTCTTAAGAATTATTTTAAAGTGTGCAGTGAATCAATTCTGGCTCTTATCAAAAATATTTTATACAGTAACATTTATTTTTTCTCTGTTTATACACTGCTCAAAACAATTAAATGATATTTGAAGTTTTATATAAAATAAAGATATAAACGAAATTTTTTTTGCCGAAAATAGAAGAAGAGAATCACAAATGCAAATTTTTCTGGTTTTCAAACTGTGAAGTATGCAAATTTTGAGTTCGACGTCAAAAACGTCGCTTCAGCGGCAGCGAATGAAATTTGACTTTCAACTGGATAAAAGAGAATGAAGACAAGGATGATCGGCATTCAGTGATTGCTTTGTTTCGATGAGTACGATGTCTCAGCGAAGTCATTTGACAGATTCAGAAGCTTGGCGAATTGTTGGTAGGTTAGAAGGGGGACAAACTCAAGCCGAAGTAGCGCAAGCCTCTGGAGTGTCACAAAGTGTCATTTCCAGGATCTGGAACCGTTTTTTGGAGAGTGGATGTGCAGGTCGAAGACCAGGGCAAGGTCGTAGACGGGCAACAACGCCCAATGAAAATCGGTATTTAGCGTTAACAGCTCAGAGACACCGAAACATGAACGCTACTCTTCTCCAACAACACCTTCGCTCGGCTACAGGCACCACAATTTCAACTCAGACTGTCCAAAACCGGCTCCATACTGTAGGTCTGTATGCTGGTATGTGCTAGATTAACATCAAGGCATCGTCGCGACCGCAGGGAGTGGGCAACCGAGCATGTCAACTGGAGGAGAAATGAATGGAGCAATATTCTGTTTTCTGACGAGTCCCGTTTTTCTGTGCATCCGGATAATAGGCGTATTTTCATCTGGAGGGACCGTGGCAGTAAGAATAATCCTACGTTCGTGCACGAAAGTGTCAGATTTAGCGGTGGAGGAGTGTTGATGTATGGTGGCATCTCCATTGATGGGCGCACTGACCTCTACATCATTCGAGATGGAGCTCTGACTGGTCGCCGATATAGGGATGAGATCCTCAGACCTATTGTAGTCCCTTACGCTGCAGCAATCGGAGATAACTTCATTTTAATGGACGATAACTGCAGGTCACATCCTGCAAACCTGGTGGAGGATTTTCTTTTCGAGGAAGGACGCCAGTACATAAATAATGATTAACTGACAATAGATAAATATATATCATATAATAATTTTTGTTTTTGGATGTACCTAATCTGAGTCAGCGTATTGTCGGTATCTCTGTAAATACAACAATATACATGGCTCGTTACGATGTGCGTAAGAATCTCCACTGTATTTTCACACACAAAAATAGAGTAGAAATCGAACACTCGCATTTTGGCGAATCTAATTCTTCTTTTACTCGCCAAATGGAGAATTTCGTCCTGGTTTGCAGCAATGGCAAGCGGCAAGGAGAACCATCGTGTCATTCTCCATTCAGATATCCTGTTTTTTTTTCTATTTTAAAGAACGAATATATATAGTTATTTTTTTAACAGTGAAATAAGTTTAATCAATTTTATATTCAAAACAATCATTGTGTTTTACACACAAAAAATATCTGAAAAATTAAGTGCACATTAATTATGTATTTTGATTACTTTTAACACCTTGTTCGAACAGGAGTTCAAAAAGCTAAGTACTGCAAAATAGCTTTTAGTCATTTAAACGCATTTGGAAATAAAACTGTAAACAGATGAAACAATAGTTTTGTACTATCTCCATTAATAATTTTAAAGACAAAACACACGTTAAAAAAATGCTAACACTAATGCCAAAAAATTCGTTCTTTAAATCTAATACATGAGCAATAAATCATAAAAATAGTACCACGGATCATTTAAAGTTTTTATCAAAGATAAACAATTTTATTTTTGTTCTGTTTTTATTTTTTAAGCTTTAAAAAAATTGTTTTACACAATTTCTTTTTTCTCTAAAAATTATACCGACAGACTTGAAAAGTGATTCAAAACCTATTTTACCATAAAAAATTCAATTTAAGCTTTATTTTTTTCCTACAGAAATTTCCGTTAAATGGTGAAGAAACTAACTGAACTCTTTCGGGCCCGATATTTGTTTTTCAATTTTTAGAAAAAAAATACTTTTACGTTGATAAATCAACAGTAGCTGTCCAAACAGATTAATTAGAGTATAACGAATATTACATTGTCTAAAACATAGTGAATGTTGTTGTTTTACGTACTATTCAACTCATATTCATATGGCAATAGGCTAAGAAAAAGCTTTTGGAGATGTATAGAAAATATTATATTACAACAAGATTTAACTGATATTACAACTTTCTAATACTTTTTGCACATGATTCTTTCAAGAAAGTAACCTTTGTTTTAAATTTAAAAAGTGGAATATATATTTAAAATAAAATAAACGCAACTGGTGAATAGAGAAATAAGCAAAAATTTATTATTATTATCACTAAATGCCTAAACATTAAATGCATAGACACATACAAACATTACTAAATGTAAACTGTAACAAGAGTATTTGTTAAACAATGTAATATTCAATTAAAATTCATTTACTTGTAATAGAATACCAGACCCGAAAGTGTTAAAGGAATATGTTCTATTGTTTTGAAAAAAATTATTGTACAGTGTTGTGATTAATTCATTGTTTACATATTTAGTTAACTGCTATAACTTTTAAAAATAGTTTAAGCTCTAAAATATCTATTCCTCTGCCCTTTAAACAAATTTTTGTAAAGTAACTCTGATATGCTAAAATCTATTCCAAACTATGTCCAATTATTCTTTATATAGAAGAAAAAAAAAACCTTATTCAGAATAAAATTTCTTTTTACTCTCTTCATTTACTTCTTGTGAAATTAATGTACCATCTAACATTTTAAAAGTATCGCACAAGTCATATCATGAAATTAATTTAATGACATTTACTTTTGCTATCCTTCTATATTGTCAAGTAAAATATAAAATGTTTTTAGATTATCTCTTTCTGCTATGTGCATTGCTTTTGTTTTTTAAATGTTAAACATACTAACTAAAATACTTTTTTAAGAAAATAATTATTACACTTCAATCATTCGATTTAGTTCTTTTTACTTACCCATCGTACGTAGTATAGGGTAAGTCTTGCAATCGTTTTGAAAATCGAAAAATTTTTTTTGACGGATTTACACGTTTCAGATAGTGGAGATTCCGAAAAACATATTTTTAGAAAAAAAAATTTGCCATCCGTCTGTCTGTCTGCCTGTCTGTCTGTTTGTCTGTCTGTCTGACTGTAAACGCTCTATCTCACGAAGAAATTGAGATAGAGATTTGAAATTTTGTATGTACTTAGTATGTAAGAATGGGACGAAGCCTATCTAATATCAGTAACCTCGGTTATCCGAAACTATTTTTTTCGGACTCTTGAAAAATTCGTTCTGATGAAAGGTACATAAAAATTTTCGAAATTTTGTATTTTAAGGAATGAACTTAAAAGGGAATAAAATAACATAAATTTTTCATAGAAAACAAAGTCAATCGGATTATTAGTAGCCGAGATATTTGTAATCCTGTTTTCCACAGTCTTCGATTTTTCGTGACCCTGTATTTCCTTCAAATTTCAATTCAGAGATATATTTAAATTGGAAATGAGACGCTTAATCCGACGCAGTAAACTGTTAGTTAATAGGATTATTATTTTTGGAGTTATAAGGATGTTTCTTTTACGCAGTTCGGTACTACTTGAGTAGTTTCGCATTTTATATAATTTGTCGAAATGGGTTCATAAGCAATTCATAAATAGAGCATTACTATGTATATTAACAATATTAAAATATACTTTTAAATTTTGTTTTGGAATTGCGAAGCATTGTATAAATAGTTTTCACATGTTTTATTTTTCTATATTATATTATGCATATTCATGATGGGTAAGTATTACGGTGGCCCCCAACGACTAGTTTCAGTTGTTTACATAAAATGAGATGATTTATTAAATTGATATTACACATGAATAATTCCAATTTTTTGAAATATATACAGAAAAAACTCCAATCATTAATTAAAAAAAATAAATTATCTAAATAGCCACTTAAAATTTTTTAAACAGTTAAGTACTGGCAAACAATTTTATTATTTTCCGTATTTAATTATATTTGAGCAACCCAGATGCTAAGGTGTAAAAGTGAAAAAATTGAAAAATAAATATTTTAATAAAAATAATAAATTTAATTTTATGATTTGTTGTCTGATAAGAGGTATTCAGTGGTTATTACACAAAATCTGAACGCTCTGACTTGAATAGTTTTTTTTTACGGAATCTGTGACAGACAGACAGAGGACAGTGACGAATAGGGTTTCGTCTGATGAACGAAACCCTAAAAAATGAAGAGTGGAAAGACGATCTGGAAATATGCTTTATTCTTTTCTGGTAATAAAATAAAAGTGATTTTCAAATTATATGCTGCGTTCTAGAGATAAACCACTTTTGCCGAATAATTATCAATATTGATTAATTATAAATTTAAGGAAAATTGTACTCTACTTTTTTTGCAATTAAGGAAATAAAAGTTCAAAAACTACAATGAAACAAGCGGCAGTTTCCTATTTCAATTCAATCAATTGTTATTGGTGTTAAAATTTAACGTCTATTATTTTTTGAACTCAATTTACTCTAAACCAAGTTTTTGTCACTTGTACCCATTGGCTTCTGAGATCCTCATTTAGAAAAGAAATCGCAATAAATAAATAAACAACGGCGACAAACTAATTCATGACTCATGTTTTTCATAATACATTTTAAAGGACAGAAAAAATATGTAAATTTTTTTTTGTTACATTTTCCTTAAAAAATTAAAGTATCTAACGATATAATTCATATTCTTATCTAAAACATTTTATATAATAACTTTTATTTTTCTACTTAATAACTTTTAATAACTTTTAATAACTACTTTTATTAATAACTTTTATTTCTTTCTACTTTCAAACATAATGAAATATTATCACACTATTTTTTCTCTCCAAAACAATATATATATTTTTCACCTATAAACACCAGATCCGAATCATATATTTTTCTTAAGGTTTTAGAAAATGTCTTTTGAAATTTTTCATTCTGTTATTTATCCTTTCTTTTTCATATTTGTATATGTTTCCATAAAAGATGAAAATGCAATAAAATGAATAATGCATAAGTCTCTTTGTTGATATATGAAAGGTAGATATAAAATCTCTGTTTTGATTTCGATGAAAATGTGATTTCGGTTTGTGTGTCAGAAAGGAGTGAATATCGAAATGATAAAACTTTGACAGACATTGTAAGCTTAGGAAATAGTGTGAATCGTTAAAACAGCAGACTGTAATTCCATTCTAAGAAGCCAGATAAGAACAGTGTTTTAACTCGTTTTCAACGAGAATCTTCTTCTTAATCTTTTACCACCAGATTTTTTAAAACAGAAATTTTTCTGTACTTTAATCGTCAAAATACTCTCTCAAAATAAGGTAAACTTTATAATAAAATATAACTAATGAGAAAAATGAAGGATTCTGAGCACATTTTTCTTTGGTTTTAGAGAGACCGTTTAGATTGGTAATCCAGTCTGTGGTGCATGAATATCCCCATCGGCCCCCTTTATTGAGGTAAAAATACATAGCGATTTCAACCGAAGTTTAATTCGCCAATACACACGACAGAGGGCGAAGTTATATATACAAGATGTAAATAAATGTTACAGTAGAAAAAGTATGTAAAATAACATGAAAGACAATAAGTTATCATTCAAAGTAAAGATATATCATTCAAAGTAAAATATAATTCAAAGTAAGACAATAATGATAAAGCTACTGCGACCCGACATTGGGTACTGAATATATTCTGAGCCCCTTAAACCCTTCGCGACGGGAGCTTTTTATGAAATTTTTAATGTTTTGTCACGGGTTTTTAAAAACAGAAATTTGTGCCTTATTAAATCGAGAAAATGCTTCGAGTGAATAAGGCAAATTTTACCTGTGGGGTAAACAAGGTTTTTTAAGCCTTTTTGCGGCACGTAAACATGTAGGTCGTCCCCAAGGGGTTAAGTAATGTTCCGGATGCTCGCCTTTCAAGAACGTCGCCGGCATTCAAAGAGGTGCCTCTCGAACGCGCCAATGAATGTGATACAGTGCGATGAAGAATGAATCATAATGGAAAAAATATTTAAAAATTTTTTTGCTAAAATTTTCCGTGAGAAAACTTTAAATAAAAGTGTACAATGAATCAATTCAGTCTTTTATTAAAGGTATTTATAATATGATTTATTTTTTCTTTGCCTCTATATTTACAATTTAAAATGAAATAATAATACCAGATTAGCTTTTTTTTCTGAAAAACAATAGTACTGTTTTATTGAAGCTATAAGCATACGAACTGAAACATGCATTCTTCTTCTGTTATTTATTCTTTCTTTTTCACATTTGTAAATGTTTTCATGAAAGATGAAAATACAATAAAATGAATAATGCATGCGTCTCTTTGTTGATATATGAAAAATAGATATAGAATTTGTGTATTTCTTTCGATGAAAATGTGATTTCGGTTTATGTGTCAAATAGTATTGGAATATCCAGATGATAAAATGTTGACAGACAGTGTAAAATTATGAAATTGTGTGAATTGTTAAAACAGCAGACTGCACCACCTAAAAGTATATGAAGTTCTGCATGGAATTGAACCAAAATTTTTGTATAAGCGTTTGGCTATGGTCAGCAGACCCTCCCAGATTTTGAAAAAAAAACCGCCGGAAGGGGACGCTAAAATCGCAAAGTCTGTGACATTTTCATTAGTTTACTTTTATAAAGTGTATAAAGTTTTTAGTACAGAATTGAACCAATTTTTTCTGTGTGCTTTTAGCTATGACAGGCAGATCTTCCCTGAATTTGGAAATATTCCGTGAGAAAGAAGCATTGTGATAGCGTAGTGTTTTTTGTATCATTTTTTGGATTCTGTGTCGTTCTATTGTCCATCGTCTTGTGCAGAGTCGATAACTCTCATCCTGATAAGCCGACTATTTGTAAATAGCTGTTGATAACAGAATAAGGGAAAACTATTGATTTTAATACATAAAATGATCCACATTAACTCATTTTTACTCGGTTAATTGACTGAAGCAGGAGTTTAAGATGAAAATCAAAGTTGGAATAGAATTTCCTCCCTTCCAGATTTTGAAAAAAAAAAAACGCCGGAAGGGGACGCTAAAATCGTAATGTCTGTGCCATTTTCATTAGGTTACCTTTAAAAAGTGTATAAAGTTTTTAGTACAGAATTGAACCAATTTTTTCTGTATGCTTTTGGCTATGACAGGCAGATCTTCCTTGAATTTGGAAATATTCCGTGAGAAAGAAGCATTGTAATAGCGTAGTGTTTTTTGTATCATTTTCTGGATTCTCTGTCGTTCTATTAGCCATTGTCTTGTGCAGAGATGGTAATTCGCATCCTGCTAAGCCGACTATTTGTAAATAGCTGTTGATAACAGAATAAGGGAAAACTATTGATTTTAATACATAAAATGATCCACATTAACTCATTTTTACTCCAATTAATTGACTGAAGCAGGAGTTTAAGATGAAAATCAAAGTTGGTATAGAATTAAATTAATAGCATTAAAATATTAATATGCGTAAGTCCTTTTTGAATTTCTAAATGTAGGTATAAGTTTTGGGATTGGAACATCCAACTAGTTTTTTTTTAAATGAAAACTGTTCCTTTGTAGTTGAGCCCATTGTAGCTATTTCTTACTTTATTTCCATTTATATATTTTATTTTTAATTTTAAAACTTTTTACGGTATTTCTTTAAAATGGTGGTAATTTAGTTTTGCTTTTCTCTCTGTAATAAAAATTTATTTTGCTTTATCAATTTCCACCAGTCAGAAGTGTTATTTCATCACTGAATATGTCATCGAATTTAAAGGAGAAAAAGTTAATGGCTTTTGTAAAATATGACCATAAAAAAAATTATTGCGTGTAATTATGCATTAATTGCGGTTTAACAAATATTTTTTGCTGAGAAATAATATTAAGTATTCTATGTAGACAAAATAACAAAACATAATCTATAATAAAACGTAATATCTAAAGCGAAATGTTTCTAATGTGGAAAATAACGTTATTCAGAAACAATATGAATTTACTCCATGAATATGTAAACAGGTATTAAAAAATGCTCTGGTGAGCAACAAAAAAGGTTAATGTGTTTTTAAGTATGAAAAAGTGTTTGACAAGTGCTTCTAATTGAGCATGAGAATGACAAGGGGTCCGTTCTTGGCTGCAGCTCACTATCAATGCCAAATTAAAAAAAACACAAGTGGTTTACTCGTAGATTTAACATTGTGTTTGACGTAGAATCAAACAGACAATCGAATTTCTAACTATTTTGAAAAGTTTTAAAATCAAGTTACAGAAACAAAGAAATAACAGAATTTTTCCTAGAAAGAATCTTAAGAATTTTTAATTTGTGAAATCTTTAACTGAATTCCTAACACAAAATTTGGTAATATGATATATGTGGCTAATATTACACAGGATCCATTCGTTAACTTATTTAAAAGCATATAAATTTGCAGAAATTTTTTAAAGTCATTTCCATTTTTTAAAGGTGTTCCACATTTCCATTCAAAAAGTATGTATTTAATCTTTTGTATTGATATTATTAATTTATGTAATACATCCATAATGTTTGATAAAAAAAAAAAAAAAATCTTTTCGGTCCGTGAATAAGAATATTTTATCTTAAAAGATAACGCTTGATTGGCTTTTGTTAAAGTTAGTTTGAGAATTTCATTTCCAATTTTCTTTCAAATTCTCAAGAAAAATAATCATTTCAAAAGATTTTCTTCAAAACGGGATTTTCTAGTTCTCATTTAAAAAGAATATCCATTAAATTATTAAAACTCTTTTTCTTTAAGTGAAAACTTGACAGAAATGAATATTTAATTGCTGTATAACAATTCAGAGTTACATTTCAGAAAGTTTAACTTAAAAAATTTCCATTATTTTTAGGATGTCTGGTGTTTAAAAGACTGAATGATATATTTTTTTAATTAAATAAGATTTTGTCAGTTCTTTACTAAAATTTTTCACCTAAAATCCAAATTATTTTCTGGAATCGTAATAAAGAAAACAATCTAGTTATCAGGATATTTATAACAATACAGATTTCAATTAATTAAAAATTCGGGCATCAATTTTATTATTCATAACAAATAACGACGAAAATAATAGGTTCAGGAGAGATAATGATGACCAATTTATTTTAAAATTTAAAGTGCTACCATTCGTAGAAGGATGTGTGCGTTACGCGCAGATATAATTGTCCTTTACAGTATGGATAGGGTAGATATAACTATATAATGAATTGAATGAATTCAGAAGGGCAGAAACAATATACCCTCTATTTTATTTTTAAAAAAATCCTTTAGGAGGAAAATGTCTCGATAAACCATCTTTTTTTAACTTTAACAGTAAAATAAACATGTATTATTCACAAAAATTGAGGATTTTTCTTCTTTTTTTGTTTAATTTTATTTATTTATTTATTCATTTATTTATTTTTTGTATACAAAAAATTTATTTATAAAACTTAAATTTTAGTCTTTAAAAAATCATTTTCCAAATGATTGCTGTAATTTGTTAAATTAGTGTTATTATTTATAAATATTTTTTTATGATGTGTGTGGGTGTGGGTAAAGGAAGAGGAGACTTTACAGATTTCGTGATTAATCCCCTTCTTTTCAAATGAAAATGCACGAATTGTAGTTTATGTAGTTTATGTAGTATATGTAGTTATTTTATTTTATTTTTTATTGTATTTTTTATGTTTATTTTCCTTTTATCTTTTATTTATTTATTTATTTTAAAATTCATTAAAAAAACTCTCAAAAATTTTGAACTTTAAAGAGCAATTTTCTGCTGTGTCCTTACTATTTTATTTTAATTCAAACATTAAACTATATTTGACAAATGGAAACAATATTCCTTTTATTAAAAAAGGCAGTCTAAAAATTCAAGAGAAACGTTTTTATTTTTTATGAAGTTACGAGATTAAATAGCTAACGTTTTACAAGATGCATTTTTAAAACATTTTCTTTTCTATTACACTTGATAAAAGATGGGACGAATTCAAATGAATATTTGCTACAGTTTTTAACATTTCAGAGAAAGCGTAATATATATATATATATATATATATATATATATATATATATATATATATATATATATATATATATATATATATATATATATATATATCATTATCATCGTCATCATCAACCGTTTTCGATCCACTGTCGGATGTAGGTCTCCCCCAGATTTTTCCAATGTTTTCTGTCTAGTGCTTTCGTCATCCAATTTACACCAGCCACTTTTCTAATTTCGTCACTCCATCTTACTTGTGGTCGTCTTCTTGGTCGTTTTACATCTCTGGGATACCACTGTAGTATATTTATGCTCCATCTATTGTCTTGCCTTCTTGCAATGTGCCCAGCCAATTTCCATTTTAGCTGTTTGATTCTTTGAAGGATGTCAAAAACTTTTGTCTGATTTCTTATCCAGGTTATCCTCTTTCTGTCTCTTCTAGTTATGCCTAACATACATCTTTCCATACATCTCTGTGTTTAGGCCAGTCAAATTGTCATAAATAGATGCAAAAATTCTGCTAGAAGATTTTATGTTTTTATACTATTTCTGGGAATATTAGTAACAAGAATTAATGGTTTTCCAACAAAATATCTTGAGGCTAAATTTTGTGGAGCTAAAAAACCACGAAATTTTCGGTCTTTTTTCAGTTCTTTGCCCATAACTCAAAAATTATAAAATTTTTCTCTGCCATATTCAATTACAAAAAGAAAGATAGTAAAATTCTCTACAAATTTTGTAGTAAAGACTTTTTTCTAAACCCATTATTAAGCAAACTACAGCTTTCTAAAAATGACCCTTTTTTTTCTAACTTAGTGGGGAAAATCGGAAAAACGAAAATTTGACACCATTTTTCATTATTTTATCTTCTTTAATGTAACTTATTAATATTACAGGTATTTGTATAATAGCAATCATGATTAATTACAACGGTAACACTGTAAAAATATTAAGAATATAGTAACTTTTTTTTCTATTTGGAGCATAAGTGGAGAACATCAATATTAGGTATTTAACTGAATATAAGTAAAAAATACTTGCAATAACATTTTTACATCCTCTTCTTCTGGATAAATAATGTCTTCTAGTTCTACATTTTCGCAGTTGATTCCGTTACAGTTTTTATAAATTGTCGAGCATTTGAGTCCTTATTTTTGAAAGGAATATTCCTTGATGCATCCTTTTTTACAACTACATGACACAACATGGAGTAAGGATTCAAGTGCTGGGTCTTGACACATTTGAACTGGCTGAAAGAGACCATCCGACTTGCGAACCCACCCCCATTCTTCAAGAGGGATGTTGTTTCATAGCCAAACATGTACCTGATTATAACATCTTAGAAAATGATGCTGGGTCAGCCACTTGCGTTGGTAATAGTCTTGCAAGATGAACATTGCTTTTTGTGGCAGCTTTAGCAAATAACTGGAACCTCAAGCTGTTCAATTTCTGTGTGGTATCTATGCATCTACTATATCGTGCAATAATGATATTTTCTGAAGCCTTAATGATTTCTTGGCGGATAGAATCTGGTTTATTGAACATGCAGGCCATTTCTTCAAGCTGATCATGTTTTTTTCAAAGCGTTACAAAACTTTGATTTTCCTTGCCCAAAAAGAGCGGATGTTGTATCGCATTCGCTGATTGCGCAAGTGAAAAGAACATTGCTGTAATTGTATTATGACATGGTTGAAAACCACTTGGTTTCCAAGTTACTTTTCAATGGCTTTTGGAAAAACAGATTTTTGTGCTTATAGCCCAAGCTCCTCATGACCACGAGAAGGTATCTTCTCAGACAATAATTGTCGGTTTTCTATGACAATTATGACGCTTTCAAAAGATTCAGCTTTTGAAATGGCTTAAGTAACTATCATGACATTAGCTTCTTCTTCTGCCCTGTCAACGTGAATTCTTGAATTCTGTTATTTTGAATTTGTTTTAAGCAGTGAAATGAATCGGCTCTTGTTTTTGTCATTGGCTTCCTGAACGGATGTTTTGGGCCGACGCCCTCTTTTCTTTCCACCTATTACAGATTGATATAATTTTACGCGACGAAAACTATGATACCATGCATCTGCAGATACCAAGTCAGCTCGTCCTGAATATGTTCAATTACTTTCTGGGACCATTCTTACCCACGTTTTTCTGCAGCATTAAAAATATAATTTTAGTTTCTAACTTCATACCTTTGTGAATCAAATTTCTCTCTACGTAAGATTTTTTTTTTCGTTGATGTCATCGGGATTACCTTCTTCACCTAAGTAACAATTATCTTGAACTCGAAAGAAATGCTCGATCGGATCGACAAATTAGTCTGTGTAGAATGTTCTCCCCGACGAACATATGCTGCTATCATTCTCTCATTCGCATATGTTTTTCAGTAGTCATCATATACTCTAACTTTCTTGCTACTTTTCAAAAAAATTTGATGAATATCATTTTGACGGTGAATGCTACATTGAAAGAGCGTGGCAAGTCCTTTCTGGCTCACAATTTGGTATCACTATTTGAAGTCTTTTGACAAACGAAACACAATTTTGGGTCGAGCTTACACATTTTTAATTACTGCACGAGAAGAGGACACGCAATAAACTGAATAGCAACATATTAGAAGAGTGTCTTTAAAAAAGAAATTTGCGTCTGAACAAAAATGAATCGGGAATGTCATACTGACGTTATCTTCCATCTAAATCCCTTTTTTTAATACCTCGGCCCTCCATCCCTTCGTAATTATTTTTCTTACACGATTTCCATAATTTGTGCTTCTTCTGCCTGTCTTTCTTAAAACTTCGACTTCTCATTCATCAACAGGTGTATTTAATTTTCATTGTTAGTGATGAATGAAAGTTTTTTGGGATGGGAGGCGAAAAATAGGCCACTTTCTGTAAAGTTTAAAGAAAAAAGTGACATTTTCAAAGAGCCACAGTGCGCTTCTTAATGGGTTTAGAAAAACGTCTTTATTACAATATTTGTAGAGAATTCAATGCTCTTTCTTTTTGTAAATATAAATGGTACACAAAAAGTGTATAATTTTAAAGTTACAGGCAAAAAACTGAAAAAAGTCCGAAAATTTCGTGTTTTAGCCTCGAGATATTTTGTTGGAAAACCATTAATTCTTGTTACTAGCATCCCCATAAACATTTTAAAAACATAAAATCTTCTAGCAGAATTTTTGCATCTATCGGCCCTTTTTTCTGACAATTTGACTGGCCTAGTTGTTTGTAGTCTTTGTATCATCCGTTTTGTTAGTGTCCATGTTTCTGCTCCGTAAGTTAATGCGGGTAAAATACATTGACTAAACACTTTTCTTTTCAAACAAAGAGGCATATTACTCTTCAGAATAATACTGTTCTTCCCAAAAGCACTCCACCCATTTCTTATTCTTCTATTGATTTCATTCATGATACTATTATCCAATGATATTTCCTGTCCTAGGTACACAACTTTGCACTTCTTTAACCTCAGTGTTCTTGTAGACAATTTGTGAATGAATTAAACAGGACCTTAGTCTTTTCTAAATTTATTTTTGATCCCACATTGATGCTAGCTTCTGGAAGATCTTTTAGCATAATTTCCAATTTTTCAGGACTGTTACTGAAAATTACAATGTCGTCAGCGAACCGGAGATCACTTAAATATTCCCTATCTATTCTAATCCCTTTGTTTCCCAATCCAGCTTCTTGAAGATATTTTCTAAGACAGCATTAAAATGTTAGGTGAAATGGTGTCTCCTTGTCTTACCATTTCACCTAAGCACCCATATATATATATATATATATATATATATATATATATATATATATATATATATATATACACTATATTGCCATTGATTATGGGACACTTGCGATTTTAGACATTTTACTAAATATCTAGAAAAATACATGAGGAATCATCTCGAAACTCTTAGTGTATAAATATAATAGTATACGTCATACATCTCCGTGAAGATTTTTTACTGAAACGCCATAGGGAACCGTCAACAAATTAAAAAAGAATGAATATCTTTTGAATAACCCTGTCAAAACTAATGTAGCAAAAGCGCTCAAACTATAGATTATGATTGAATGCCTTATTGTAATATACTGTGTTCATTTTTATGCAAATAGCATGCACACTCGCAGAGTAATTAAGGTTTTTATAAAAATGGTCCCAAATTTTTCGAAGTTTTTCCATTATAATTTTCAGAGTTCTTAATATAAAATAATATTTTTTTCAGAAAATATGACAAACAACATTGCACACAGTACCCTGTATTCAGAATTAAAAAATAATAAAAATTGTATGAAAAATGAGTAGGTTTACTATATAATTTTTTACTGCGCATACGTCAAAGATATCAAAATTTCATTTGCATATTATGTTAGCTAAATGTATAGAGCAACTTTTGTAAAAGTCTCAAAATCATAGCTTGAAAATTCTGAAAGTATTCGTCTATAGAAGAAGGACAAAATCCGTTGTTTCCAAAATGAAGCAAAAAAATGAGGGATTTTATCCAAATGCAGTAGTACATCCCATATTGTGTATTCTATATTGACACTAATCAATGAATATATGGATACAACCCCTCTTGTTTTTGCTTCATTTTGAGAATAACTGATTTTCGACTTATTCATTTGACGATTATTGTCAGAATTTTCAAGTTATGATTTTGTGACTTTCACAAAAGTTGCTCTATACATTTAGCTAACATAATATGCAAATGAAATTTTGATATCGTTGACGCATGCGCAGTAAAAAATTATTTAGTAAACCAACTCATTTTTTATACAATTTTCATTATTTTTTAATTCTGATTACAGGGTACTGTGTGCAATGTTGTTTGTCATATTTTCTGAAAAAAATAATATTTCATATTAAGAACTCTGAAAATTATAAGGAAAAAACTTGGAAAAATTTGGGATCATTTTTATAAAAACCTTAATTACTCTGCGAGTATGCATGCTATTTGCATAAAAATGAACAAGGCTTATTATAATAAGGCATTCAATTACAATCTAGAGTTTGAGCTCTTTTGCTACATTAGTTTTGACAGGGTTATTCAAAAGATATTCATTCTTTTTTAATTTGTTGACGGTTCCCTATGGCGTTTCAGTAAAAAATCTTCACGGAGATGTATGACGTATACTATTATATTTATACACTAAGAGTTTCGAGATGATTCCTCGTGTATTTTTCTAGATATTTAGTAAAATGTCTAAAATCGCAAGTGTCCCATAATCAATGGCAATATAGTGTATATATATATATATATATATATATATATATATATATATATATATATATATATATATATATATATATATATATATATATATATAGTCCCATTGGGAATTGAGGTACGCCTCTCGGCCGTTTTGCCCCTCCCCTTTTTTATTCCATGTTTTAAATATAATATTAACTTAGATATTATGCACAGATAAAGGAAGTCTTAGAGATCTCGAAACGGCCGTATGTATTGTATAATACTTATATTTGCGTCTACTAATAATTGTATTTCATTCTTTACTGTTCATAAAGGTTTTTCAGTAGCTCAAATATTGTTTTATATCGAAATTACTTTGTGTGTCCTTCTAAATTCTATGCACACCATATTCTGCATTAAGTCCAGGTACTACAATTCAGTAACCTATACAGGGTGTCCCAGAACTTCGTGTACAAACTTTGAGGAGTTGAGAACATCGTTTGGAACCACAATTACATAGGAACGCCCGGACGGAAACGTCATCCTCTCTTGTTAATCCTTTCACAGGCAACGGTACGTCTATGAAACTACAAAATTTTTAATACAAAATGAACATTGAACCAGAATTTTAATGTGATTTTTCCAATTATTATGTATGTAAAATATATATTTTTTCTTCTTTGCAACATTTCTTCTGCATTTTTCAACGATTTCTGATGTCATTCTGATGTCATTTTTTCACATTTTAGCAATTTCTAATAGCTACTATGATACTTGATTTTAAAGAAACAAAATTTTAAATTTATTTTAATATTAAATCATTTCTTGTACTTTTTTCTGTATAATAAAGCATTCTATACTGCTTTCCGCATTGTGTCATAACTTTGTCTTTATGTATCGTTCAGCTTTTCCCGGACAAAGCATTTCCATTGCTAAAATGTGGAAAAATATGATTAATATCAGAAAATGCGGAAAGGTGTATTTACAAAGAAGAAAAGCGTGACATTTCACACATATATAATAAATGGAAAAATCATATTAAAATTCTGGTAGCAATGTTAATTTTATATTAAAATTTTTGTATTTTCATATAGAAACCATTGTCTGTGAAAGGGTTAGCAAGTCGTTTCCGCACATCCTTTCCCATGTAATTGTGGTTCCAAACGATGTTCTCTACCACCCCGCAAAGTTTGTACACGAAGTTCTGGGACATTCTGTATAAACTACAATATGCTTAAAATAGTATATTAACATTAGAATACTCTAAAGACTATTTTTCTGTAGATCGTAATGTAACAAAACTATTTTGAGCTATTCTGCAAATGAAAAAGTAAGTGATATGCATTTCATATTTAATATCAAACATGCAATAGTGATATCCTACGACATCTATGAATTTCATAATAATCGAATTATATTTACACGAATTAAAACACGGACAGACAGACCAATGGACAGACAAGCGAATTCATAAATATATTCTTTTGAACTTTTCTGGAAAAACGAATTTACGTTTGAGAATTTAAAACACGTAATTATTTAGCAAAATAAATCATAAAATTTTAAAGAAATTACTTTCGTTTTTTTTTTTAATCTTAAAACGAAAATTTAAAAAACATTAATATTTTACTTCGTATTTAATAAATCAGAACAATATTTTTTAGCCATGTTAAATTAAAAATTCGTTCAGGCTTGAATTGGAAAAAAAATTATTTTTTATTATTATCTGTCAACCTTTTTTTACTAACATTTTAATTCAATAATTAAAATTCTTTTAACGATTTTAAACAAATATTTCTTTTGCTAAAGAAAAACATCGCTAAGAACTTAACGGAGGTTTTTAAATTTCTCGAATTAAATAGATATTTTTCTTAATACTTCTTTTTAAGTTATTCATTGCCTATCACTCTTACAAAAACATTAAAAATACTTAAAAAATAGTCAAACTTTAATGATTTTTGCTGGTATATGTGCTATTTTTAATATTCTTTTCATTTTCATTTGGAAATTAAATTATTTTTCGAAAATTGAAGCAAATGCGTTTAAAAAAATTTTAATTTTGGGGAAACCTTTTGATTTAAATCTTTTAAGACACTTTTACGTTTCTCATTTTTGTAGAGATTGAGATTTGTAATCTAGTTTTCACTCACATAATAATGTTGTAGGAATACAAAAGTTATAAACTTAAATATGTTGCTTAGGGCAGTACAATCTCTTTACATTTTTTAAATTTAATTGTAAATTAATAATTAAAAATATTTTTGGCAACCGAACGCAGATCATAAATTAATAAATATTAGTTCATTCGCGCTTATTATGTATCAAACAATTCTTGCTAAAATATGCCAACAAACTGTGAAACTGCAGCAACTGCAAAAAAACTACATCTACTACAGAAATGTGTATACTTAAAAACAATTTATGGCAAAAACCCCAGTTACGCATACAGGGAATATTATTTTACGGCTGGATGTAATCGCACGACATACTAACGAATCAAGAAAGGTATTCAAAGAAGAAATTAAAACCAAAAAAGTCTTACTTTTTAGAAGTATTGCTACTTCGTTTTTTCCACTCCTTCCACTGTTTTATACAACAGCTCTAGTAACATTATTTAACAGCTAATTAGCAATTATAATTGCCGCTGCTCCTTTTATTATTATTATCACTGGCACAGACAATATCCTCGTAAGTCATATCGTCTTCAGTTCTATCCATCTGATTGAAAATTCCAATCACTTTAAAGTTCTTTATTATTTCGGCTGAGATAAAATCCCAAGATATTCGTATTTCCACTCACATACAGGTTGGCATTGATGCACGCTTCACTCTTCCACGCGGAGTGAAGTTATGATCTGTTGTAATCCACCAAGTTTAGGAATGCTGAATAGCAATCTTAAATTGTCAGTTGATGGCAACATGTAAGGATTATAACACTTTCGTCATCCAATCTGATATTTCATCCAAATCAATTGAGCAACAAATTTTTTTACTTTTACGCCAGGCATTGTGTGTCCACGAATTCTGTCCAAGACCAACGTCGATGGCAGACATGAAACACTTACCAACGTTCCAACACAACGTTAATCTGATCTTGCAATGAATCTGGCATCCGTCGTTTTCCTATTTTTTTACAACTCTACCGACAGGAGAAATTCTTTTGAGATATTTTTTAGTTTAAAAATCACATATGGTTGCAACTTGCGGCCGTCAGATCTAATGGCTAGAGTACTGGTGCTGCTTGTCTGCTCGAGTATGTGCCTTAAATTCTTCTATTTCCGATAGGATAAACAGGTGTGCCTTCTGACATATCAAACCACATTAGATTTCGATCTCCATTGCGATTATCAACAGATGATATCCCACTTGCTTTCTTAGCCTTAAAGGTACAGTAGAACCCCGCTAATTCGGACCCCGATAATCCGGATCTCCGGATAATTCGGATCGGTTTGGTAATTTTTTTTTCAAGTTTGAGAAGTGATTGGCTAATTTCCATAACATTAACTTGTTTCATCGTCGTATTCTGAATAAAAAAACTTTTTCTGAAATCTTTTCGGAAGAATCTGTCTGTAAATATTCAATAAGTTTAACATACAGGGGATTTTCTGCAAGTATGTTCTGTTTTATTTAATTTTGTTCTAATTCTCCGGATAATCCGGATTTTTGATAATCCGGATTGGGTCCGGTCCCAATTAATCCGAATTATCGGGGTTTTACTGTACTAGAAGAACTTGGTACGCTGATGTTCATATTCTTCCGGCAGCTTCTGCAGTAGCATTCTTTTTATGAAAGAACTATTAAGGATCATAAAGCATGCATTTAGATATAACTCGATATCTTCTCATGGAATATTCATCTGCCAAGCTGTTTTACAACCTTCGAACATAGTATTTCCTTCGATTCTGAGTACCCCGAACGGCAGAAAACCATGGGCGACTGGGTCGAATTTCTAGCACTTGTTATGAGCTGTAACATTTTGCATTTCTATTTTGTACTTCGTTTAATATTTTTTTGTAAAATTAAGATCATTTTAACATATTGTTATCTTTTCTTTGTGTCATGGTCATGATGCAATTGCACTGTCTCGATCGCATTTCCGACCTCCAATTCCTGTGTAAATGTTGTTCCTCATGATGTGACAGACCAACATGTTACGTTAGTAAACGACCTTTTGAAACACCCTGTATATATTCAATTAGGTATGAATTCCCGTAGAAAAATTTATGCAACATGAATTAATTAAGAAACATATGCAACCAGCCTTACAGGATTATTTATGTTTAACTTTCATGTTTCATTATGTCATGTATAAATTTTTCAACTTAATTTCATGTTTGAATACTTCTTTACGAGTGATTTATTTATTTTTGTTGAGATGTAAATTTTAATTTTTTAAAAGAACTTAGCTAAACAATTAAAAAGTATTTTAAGAATTTTAGTAAATGATTATTTAACTACGTTGAATTTTTCTTCGAAAATATTTTTTTTTATTCTTTTAGAAACAGAAACATTGTTACTGTTTCAATAAAACAATAGATTTTCTATAGAATATAATTCTTAGTTTAAAAAAAATATTTTATAAAAAAAAGGCTAAAAACTTGATTTTTTTCAGTAAACAAAGATAATAATTTTGTAAAGTGCCGCTAGTATAAGCTTTTTTAAATACTGTTTGCAATGAAATATTTTTTAAATTCGTAATTCATATGAAAACAATTTTCTTATCATGTTATATATGTCTTAAAGGTTATTTCTGGATTGTTTGCAAATGCTAAATTATCATTTCTTAAATTAGTAAAATAATAGTTAACTAAAGAAGGGGAACAACATTATTTATCTTAATTGGGAAATAAACTTTTCTATTTATGGAATCAAAGAGGCTTTTAAAGAGTATAGAAAACCATCTTGTTTCTTATTTTATGTTATTCAAACATAAACCGTATTCAAAAAATAGTCCGCCTCACTTATTAAAATAAGTATTGTTTAATAAAATAACTTCGTAATTTAAACAAACATGTAGCAGAGTTCCGAAAAAGTTTAACTTTTGTAATTAGACGATAGTAAGAATGTTAACGTTTTGTTGAAAAAACATTTAATTAAGAATACTGCAAGACTTAGTAAAAACCTATTATTATACTCTAGAGACACAGAAGAAATACATATACAGGGTGTTTCAGCAGAGTGGTTGCAAAGTTTCAGGAGAAATAGAGTATATCTAGATGATGGTAAATCCCATAATAATGCATGTCCGGTCGCGTTCTCCTGCCTCTGTAATGGGGACACAAAATACAAGAAAGAAAGGACACACACAGTGTGAGAACAAAAAAAAATATTATTCTTAGTATAGCAAAATAAATAAATAAATAAAAACAAAAAGAAACACAACGATAGTCTTTAAAGAAGTTTAGATTTTTCGAGTTGAAATTATAACATTGAACCGTGATGCATGTATCAAATCTACGGTGCATTTAAGATCTAATGCCTTAGAAACTGTTGGGTGTGTCCCGGATTTCCCCAGGTGCAGCCACGATACGTACAACAAGTTACTCAGCACTGTCCAGAATTATTGCGGTACTAAGAAAAATAAACTTGTTCTCTCACTCTGGTTGTGTCCTTATTTTCTTGGGTTTTGTACCGTCTTTACCACTCTAGGAAATGGTTTCCGACTATGCATAGCTATGTGATTTCCCTCTTGTATGTGTACATTATCTCTCCTGAAGCTATGTAATCTCGCTTAATACTTAATCACCCTGTATAAAACATAAAAAATATTCATATTTATGATTAAATATGCTAAAAATCTTTATAATGACAATAATAACATATAATAAACAATAATAATAACATATAATAAAAATCTTGTCATGCCATAAAATTGACTGAGATATCAAACTCAATTACGCGCAGTTATCAAGTTATATTATCATTAATGCATAACTACATAGCGAATGAATGCATTAAAACAGAGAATCATTAAGATCCAAACAAATATTAGATATAAATTTGCATTGATGTATAATTGTTAGAACATAATTATCTATTTTTGATAGTTTATATGGAATAAACGCATTACAATGTCATTATAATACTTTTAATAAATTCAAGTGAACTATAGTAAACGTTGAAATGAAGTAAAAATCTTTTGTCAATGTTATGATTTCAAAATTATAGAAAGCAATATAATGTGAGATTTTATAAAGCATTTTTTTTACTTCTAGGTTTTCGTGTTAATGGATTTAGAGCGCACAAAATTACCATTAAAACATAAATGGTATAATTAATTCGTTGTCAAAACAAATGTTTGCTGAAACTCTGTGCTATTTATGAAAATTTGCATTCTGATATTAATTTAAATATTTAAATAATTTATAAATACGTATTTTCCAATATTTCATTTTGAAATACACTAGAATGCATTAATATCCAAACTGCAGGGATCCATAAACAATGACAGGTTTGGGATGTTTGTCTTTGAACCTGTGCTTGCTTAAGGTATCAGTACTTTTTGATGCCTGAAACATTTTAAAAAATCTTTGCGCTTTTTTTGTTTATTTGGACTGAAAAAATATCCGTAATTTAATTAAAGAAAAGTCATTTAAAAGCTTTTATTGAAAAATAATACAGCAAAGACAACTTAATAATTTTCACCGCTTTTTTTAGGAATAAAGTCCATATTTTTCCCGTAAGTCCGTTAGCACTTTCTTTATTAAAAAAAAAAGAACAATTTAGCATAATTTCATAATTTTTTTATTTATAAATATTTAATTTTTCATTTACTTTCCTACATTTTCAAAATAGAATATTTCAATAAATAATTGTAAAAATTGAATTGACATAAAAAATTAATAAACACCTTTTATTTAACATATTTTTTTTCTTTCTAAAAGTCTGATACTTCTCAGTAAGTTAATTAAACTATGTAATGCTCAGATTAATTTCTTTCTCTCATTACATTTCAATAAAAAACTTTTGGAGAAATGTTAACATTAATACGATAAATAATTATATCTCTAGGTTGAATAATGCTTACATTTTATATAGTTAAGACTGATATTTAATACTGTAATTAAATATTGAATTCCACTCGTGAAAACTTTTACGTTAAAGTTGTTTAAAATTAGTTTTCTAATATTTAGTTTAATCAAAACAAATGCCTAAGGTTGATATATAATGTTACAATTAAATTTTTAAATCATTTCTGAAAACATTTAAAATAAAAAGGTTATTACGTAAATGTCTTGCAGAAAAAGTCACATATTAAATAAATATCATGTATGAAAAAGCTAATTCAAACTTTTTCACAATTAAAACGTTCTGACAGAAAAAAATAAACGTATAAATTCTAAAAATGTTTAGAAACACATGTCGACTGAAAAAAATAAAAAAAAAATTATTGTGGATAATTGTAGAAATGGTATTGCACACTGCAAAAAATATATTATTTAAAGAAAACTACAGTTGCAATTTATTTTTTCAGTCAAAAATGCAGTATGTATCTCTCGAATCCGAATTCCGTTTTTGTTCCTAACTATTACAGATAAGGTGCAGCATTACATTTTTACAGACAACTTTTTATCAATGCTTTTGATATCTGTGATACAAAATCATGTCCAAAATTAATGACACAAAGAAAAAATATGCAAAAACTGATGAACTATTCACTGTATAAATATATACTGGACAATTGCACCATAAAATTTAACTATTAAGAATGTATTTATTAAAAATACAACACATTGCTCAATGGTGCACAAAACAAGAATTTTAATATACACTTGTACAATTAAAATAAAATTTTAATTTAATTTTAATTGCACAAGTGTATATTAAAATTCTTGTTTTGTGCACCATTTGCACAAAACGGAAATGTCCAAAATTTCGACCTTCCAGCGATAATATTCATAAAAAGAGTGAAATTTTGAAGGAAAGAACGGTCTATAGTAAAAAGCTTTATTAATGAATCCTAACACATGTGTATGTACAGAATAAAATAGAATTTTCTGCTAAACCTACGTTAATAAAGTAACGCCAGTGATGTAGACAAAAATCCCCAAAGAATATACGCTTTAGCCGTAGAGTATATCCTAAAGAGTTTTATTCCAGAACCAGAGGGTATATTTTCTATAAGGGTATATAAAATTATAGAAGGGTACATACAAATTACCAGAAGATACATAAAATTCCGGGTTATTCCGTTATTGATATATCGGGTTTGCCGCCGTATACCCTCCACTATATTCCTAAATAATGCACATTAACTGAAATATTCAATATCTAAGGAAGTTAAAATTTATTCTTAAACGGCATAGGTTTCCTTAAATACGCATTTTGTCTTAAATTTTATTTTCTTATAATTTATTTAACATAAACGATCGTTTAATTCATTGTTTATCGTTACTACATACAATTTTTTATATACGAATGTCTTACTTTACCCTTTTAAGCAGTGATATTTATTTTCTTTTTATTGTAAAAGCAATAATTTTGATGACCCAAAGTTTGGAAAAATTCGAAGTATTTTCTCGAACTTCTTTATTTTCTCGTAATACGAGGTCACGATGATATCGTAGTCACAATTCCGGATCATAGTATACTATATATCACTGTACTACAAAGAAAGAAACGATTTTTTTTACTCTTCTTGAATAATTTTGAAAACAAATACATAAAAATATTCTAAAATTGCGCAGTCTATGGAAAATGTCATCATTCTATTTCGCATATTATGCGCATTATCGTTTTATTTTACTTGTATGTTTTTTCTTCATTTCGTAACAATTTAGTATCTCGAGTCATTTGAAAACGACTCGGATAAAATCGAATCATGTAAGCAGTCGAAAAAACATAATTGACTGTATAAGAGCGTATATATAAGACTGTATAAAAGACTGTATAAGAGCGTTTTCCTGATGAAGAGAGAAACATTGATTTTCTTAACTTTAATTTTGTATAGTTTATAAATTTTGAAGCAATTTGTTCACCATTTAGTAAGCTTGTTATTTTTATTTTCACGTGTATGTGTAACATATCATGGTGTAAATATTTTTTAAATTTTGCAACGGTTTGTACACCCTTTAGTAAGCTTGTTATTTTTATTTTCACGTTTATGTGTTACATTTCATGATGTAAATAGTTTTTAGACTTTGAAGCAATTTGTACAAAATTTAGCAAGCTTGTTATTTTTATTTTCACGTTTATTTGTAATATTTCATTGTGTAAATATTTTTTAAACTTTGCAACAATTTATAAACCAATTTGTTGTAATCTTGTTATTTTTATTTTCACGTTTACTTGTTACATTTTATGGTGTAAATAGTTTTTAAATTTTGCAACAGTTTGTACACCATTTAGTAAGCTTGTTATTTTTATTTTCACGTTTATTTGTAACATTTCATGGTGTAAATGTCCAGCTCTTTCACTGAGTAATAAAAGTTAATTCCTGAAAAAGAAAGTGTAAATTTATGATGGAAACATTAAATTAATTTTTACTATTATTTTTTGGCAGATATTTTCTAGAAATACTCTAACGTGAAAAATTTGCTGTAGTTTCATGATTTTTAACTTTTTATGATTCTTAAGTATTGTGTTGTGCTGAATTGTGAAAATTGGCTTGCATGTATTACCATTATGTAAGTTATTTATACACATCGTAAATTTCAATGTTAAAAAAAATAGCGAAAATCTAATACTACAAAATAGAAGTGATTGTTTGTGCATTTTAAGTTTTGACAATTATTTTTTATGTAATTTTATCCTGAATACAAAAATGATTTTCATTTTAAACCATCCTGTCAGATTTTTTTCACAAATTGGAAATTTCAAAATCCAAAAGTTAAAAAAATTAATTAAAGTATAATTAAAATATAAATAAATTAAAGTAAAAAAATATATATTAAATCAAATAAAATTGAAATCAATATAAAAAAAATTAAATTTTTTATAGTATAAAATTTTTACTATTTTTTAACTTTTAAACTAACAATTTACGAAAATTTCTGATTTGATGGTTAGGAAAGAAAATCATTTTCAGATTTAGTATTAAAATGTGCATAAAAATTACTTATCAAAAGTTTAAAAACACAACCGTCATTTGTATCAAATTTTTGTTACTTTTTAACTATGAAATATATGATTTACAAAAAATCTTGACATAGCGGTAAAAAATGATATTTATTTTTGGATTCAACGCTAAAAAATACACAAAAAGTAATTATCGAAAGTAAAAAGAAAAAAAGAAGAAAAGAAATGATATTTTTTATTTCTAGTATCTGACCTTTGCTACTTTTTAAATTTGAATTTTAAGATTTGAGAAACATCCTGACGTGACGATTAAAAATAAATGAATTTTCGGATTCAGCGCTATACAATACATGAAAATCAATTATTAAATGTTAAAAAACAAAACTATCGCAGACTTCTGTTATTACAAATATTTTTAAGACAAAGTCAAGATTTGCAAACTTTCTTTCCTAAAAATCGTAAATTAAATTAATGTAAAATGTTTTTTTGTTTCTTACACTGAATAAGTTTATTTAATAACTCTGATATAATTTATCAAAATAGTTGCTAATACCTTTTAGATTGCTTTAAAATCAATATTTATTTATTTATTTATTTATTTATTTATTTATTTATTTATTTGCTTACTTATTTTTTATTTAAAATCAGCATTGTTGACATTGACAACTCTGTCGATTATATTATTGGAGTAATACATCCTTAAACATATTTAAAGACGTGAAAATGTGTGAATTATGGAAAAAAATTACGCCTTTCTTGTATAAAGTACTTATATTTTAAACAGGCTCAACGGCATTATAAATTGCATGCTATATATGTATACTAACAATTTGTTATTCTCATATAACTTACAAACGCAATTTGTCATTTCGTTTTAAAGCATACTTGGGATGATTAGTGTCTTAAAGCAGGTAATAGATTAACATAAGCTATTTTTTTTCTATTTTGCTCGAAATTCCTGCAATGTTACTTTATTTTGAACTAAAGATATGCATTTTCTTAATTTTATTATTTACACTATCGATTATTTAAAAGAATCGATGACGGTTCCATCGCTAATAATACGAAAAAAAATGTAATTTAACAAATTGCAACGACTATTTGGAATATGATATTTCAAAGACTAAAATTTTAGATTTATGAACAAATTTTATGTTTAAATTATCGTATGGAAACGTCATAATCTATATAATAAAGGCCAAACGTATCTGTGCGTAACGCATACGTCATGTTTTGAATGGCAACACTTTCCGATGAAATTTCAGTTTTGCAATTTTCGCTATTGTAATTTTTTAAACTTCTAGACATTGCACGTGTTTATTCTTTATACCATCGTTTAGAGAAAAAAATGCACTTTTAAATGCCGTTTGTTAGAAAACTGTATCTCAATTTGCTTTTGAGATATTAATTTTTTTGTAATTTTTGGTTCAATTTCTCTAATGGTGGCAACTTGAGTATCGCATTTATGTGGGAAAGAGAGAGAAATAGCCATAAAAAAGAAGTAAGAGAAGTAAAAGGAGTAAAAGAAAGAGTAAAAAAGAAAAAAAAATAGCGATGCAGTTTAGTGGCTGGAAGTGACGCCAAAAATGTAACCCTAAAATTCGCTGCATTGCGTCAAACACAACCGCGTGCTTTCACAAAAAAGGAAAACTTTTAGCGATGCAATTTTAATTCATAATACAATGAAATGCTATTTTATAATGCTAAAATATAATCAGATCTTTTTCATTTAGAGAAAAAATGATGTTAAAAAATTCGGTCTCTGTTCCACGTGATTGTTTTGTTTGGGCCGAATGAGAGACTTAAATTGGAAAAATGACGTCCATCAAACCTTTTTAATCGCATACTGCACCTCCATCTATCTCTTTTCTCCATGGAAAATAACAGATCACTGTATATTTTAGTTGTCATTTTTTCATAGCAACTGAAAAAAATAGTAATTAAAAACCTGTTATGTCAATATATCGTCGGCTATAAAAACCCGGTGAATGTTGTTGGTTTTATTTCGTTTTTATCTATGAATTTAATGACTTTTAGTTCGTTGTAAACTTACTTTACAACAAATACATCAATTAACCTTTACAAAAATGTATTTTAAAGAATAACTGCGTGTCATATTTTCTTAGAAGTTTTTAAAAACTGAGAATGCAATTTTATTCTTTGGCGAAATCTTTGGCTAATAACTTCTAACTTGCGTCTAATACGGAAGTACCGATAATTTTTAAAGCTGCCTATGATTACATAAATAATATGTTTCATATAAAATTGCTGTTTGGAATTAGTTGGCAGTTTAAAAAGCCTATTATGCAGAAAAAATTTTATTAGGCTTTCCAATTTTAAATTTTAAAAAAGTTTTTCCCCTTTACTTTGTGACCCGGGAACCCCGGGTTCGGTGTACTAGTAATAATAAAAGCGACTTACGTGGATTTCTTTTTTCACAACATGTTTACATTTTTCTTTATTAACAACGATTTTATACATTTCGATTTCCTATTCAAAAAAAGGTAAAGAACTTCGTTAATAATAAAAAAATAAAATAAGTTAAGCAAAAATATTTCAGTTTTAAGATTTATAAGACACGCTTTTATTTTATATAAAATGACGTCATTCACATCCGTTAGAGAATAGAATATTTATTAGTCCTAAACAACAAAAGTAAACATATGACGTCACTATGAAGAAACTCGGAAAAAAGCGACTATGTAATGATTCATATACCTTCATTTATTTGTAACTAAATTATAAATACTTAAAATTAAATATTCTTTAATTTCTTTAAATATTCTTTAATAATAATTTCAAGTTTTTTCAGAAAGCATTCATTTATATTTTTTCAAAATAACAGCATTATTTTTTCGTTGTTAGGGGGAAATTGCAACAATAAAGATATGATCAAAAATTTGCCTTACGTAATAACAGAATTATAGGCGACGCGTTCAGAAGTCAATCCGACTAACTCCATTTTTTAGAAACTCAGATAATACCATGATTGTGTTGAAATTTTCCTATATGTATATATATATATATATATATATGTTACAGGCCAAACCCGATTTTAGGCCAAACTAGATTGGCCTAGTCCAAACTAGTCTATCCTAACGCCCATCGGATAAACTAGTTTTTCCTAGGCCAAACTAGTCTATCCTAACGCCCATCGGATAAACTAGTTTTTCCTAGGCCAAACTAGTCTATCCGAACGCCCATCGGATAAACTAGTTTTTCCTAGGCCAAACTAGTCTATCCGAACGCCCATCGGATAAACTAGATTTTCCTAGGCCAAACTAGTTTGGCCGAACGGTCATTAGGATGAACTAGTTTAGCCTGCTATTCATTGGTTTAAACTAGTTTAACCTAGGCCGAACTAGATTGTCCTAGGCCAATTCAATTTGGCGTGATTTTATTGAATTTAAAGACCGCCACGGCGCCAACTTTCTTGTTTTGATCTAATTTAGCCTAGGCCGATGCAATTCGACGCGATTTTAGCTCACAGACTAACAAAGCCTGAGAGCTAATGTGCTAGCAGATTCTGTGTGTGTGTACGTAACCATATACGTACGTATGTACATACTTATGTACGTACGTATGTAGGACTAATATAATGGACTAATGTGTAACTAATATAACGCGAGCACTCTGGTGTTGGAATTTGGACGCGATTTAGTTCAAGCCAGCCGGCTTCGCCCGCTATCGGGACCCTTCTTTTATATAAAATCTTGAAACGGACGTATGTTGAAGCGAACGAACTTCGAAGTGAAAAAAACATAATGATAAATATTTAAGAAAAAGGATTTTGCATCGAAATACCACTATTTTCTAATAGTAATTTTTGTAAAAGTGTTATATTCTTAATGGAACTTTTTGAAACTTTGTGATAGTTTATCGCATATGATATAATTTTATATAAAAAAAAAAAAAAAAGTGTTACATTTCGGCGTGAAAGAGGATGTGGTTGCAAACAAAATCAGGAAATATAACGGAAATTCTATGTTTTAAAGCACCGCGACCTCAAGTAACACATCTAGTAATAGGTTGTTTAACGGAGTTTCATTCAAATGCAGTTTTGTTAATAATAGAGTACCCTCCCTGGTGTTGGAATGAAGAACTAATATAACGTGGCTTAGTTAAAATTTGCTGGCTTCGCCCGCTATCGGACTGGCGTGGGCAGCGGGAATATGGTTCGAATTTCATTCGCTTCGAGGTTCTTTGGAAAAGGAGGGTTACATTCGGTGGTGCGTGCTCAGCATGCTTGCTACGATTTAAATTTTGTTCGCTTTGAAGTTCACTCGAAAAGGAAGAGCGCATTCGGCAGTACGCGTGCAGCACACCTGCTATACGCTGCCGCAGTCTTGGGGACGCGGCTGAAGAACTAATGCAGGAAATTTAATAAAAAATTATATTCAGGTAGTCTCTGATTTAAATTGATGCTGATTAGTTTTTAGTGTAAATCGTTCATTAGGTGGAGTACTGTTTGGCATTTTTTACGATTTACGCATCAGCTTTATCTTAATAGCTAATACAATCAAATTTCCATCGAACTTTAGATACAGTTCGTCCTTGACATGAGTTGGTGTTGTTTTTATTTTGAAGTAAATCACTCAACATGGCTATGATATGCTGCATTTTTCACAATTTTCACAATAGCTGTATCTCAAGAACTAATAGATGGAATTTAATAAAAATTTATATTCAGATAGTCCCTGGTATAAATCAATACTGATTACTTTTTCATGTAAATAGTTCAACAGATGGCGCTTCTAAAGTGCGTTTTTACTGATTTGCATTAACACTATTTCAATAACTAATTTACGGATTTTCATCAAACTTCCGATTCAGTAAATCCGTGATATGAACTAAATCTTTTTACGTATTCGTGTTAATTGCTCAATAGGTGGCGCTGCTGTGCTCAATTTTCCCGATTCCTGAAATAGTTTTGTTGCAAGAATTAATGCACGAATTTTCATCAAACTTTAGATTCAGTAAGTCCCTGATATAAATTTGTATTCTGTAGTTTGGGAGTAAATCTCTTGAAAGGTAGCGCCGCTATTCGGTATTATTCGTGATTATTGCAATAGCTCTATCTCAGGATCTAATGCATGGATTTTCATGAAACTCCAGATTATGTTAGTCCTTGATATAAAAACGTACAAAAGTACTTTTTAGTTTTTGGAGTAAATCGTGCAACAGGCGGCGCTGCTATGTGGCATTATTCATGATTATCGCAATATCTCAAGAAGAAATGCACGGATTTTCATCAAATTTCAAATTCAGTTAGTCCTTGATATAAATTAATATTCTTTTGTTTTTAGAGTAAATGGCTCAATAGGTAGCGCTTCTATCCAGATTTTTTATGACTTCTGCAATAATTCAAATATCTGAAATAGTACTAATACACAGATTTTCATCAAATTTCAGCTTGAATTAGAATTTGAAAGACGTTGTTACGGATTTTTCAAAAAGTTCCGGCAAGAATTTAACATTTTTCCAAAAATTGCTATTAGAAAATAGTGGTATTTCGATGCGGAATCCTTTTTCTTAAGTATTTATCATCATGTTTCTTTCTTTTCGATTCAACATTCGTAAATAGCTAAATCGCGTTGTATTAGTTTCGAATTCCAACACCAGGGTGCTCGCATTAGTTCCACATTCCATCACCAGGGAGCGCGTCTTATTACTAACAAAACTGTATCTTAAGAAAACTCCGTTAAAGAATCTATCAGTAGATATGTTACTAGATGTCGCGGTGCTTCAAAACGAGAATTTGAGATTTTTGAAAAAATCACTATTCTTCAATAGTGGCATTAAATGCGAAATATATTTTTATAAATTTATATTATATGTCATAAACTATCTTAAAGTTTCAAATAGATCAACCTAGAATTTCCGTTATATTTCCTGATCTTGTTTGCCCCCCCCCCCCTCTTTCCCTTTCGTAATGGGACTTTTTATACAATTCTTTATCACATGTTATAAACTATCACAAAGTTTCAACAATTCCAACAAGAATTTAACATTTTTACAAAAATTACTAATAGAAAATAGTGGTGTTTGACGCGGCATCTTTTTCTTAAATATTTAACATCATGTTATATTATGTTTCAAAAAGTTTCACAAAATTGGTAATATTTAATTAGCAGCTAAAACTTAAAAAAACGCTGAGCTTTTTTAAAAAGTTCTAGCGTCCCCTTACTCTACCTCCCCGCCGTATATTAAATTTCAAGTGTCATGCTTTATTTAAGCTTTTTCTTATTTTTAAAAGGATTCAAATATTTACTTTTTTAATATGAACAATTTCGCGTGAAGTGATGTGTGTGAAAACCAATATCTGTTACGAATTAAAAATCATTTCATAAAACCAAAAGTTTCTATCCGATTGAAAAAATAATCCGCTCTATCTTTATATTTAAACTCAGAACCCCCAAAATTAATCAGGTAAACGCCTTATCAGAAGAAATCTACATCCAAAATTTGAAACAAATCGGTAAATTATCCCTGAAAAATCTATTTACATAAATTAAGAGTGTTATCCCCCATTCCTCCTTTCTTTATATGTAAACAATGAACACCCACAACTATAATCATGGATGTACCTTATCAAACTGATATTGTACCTAAAATTTTAATAAAATCTGATACTTTTGCATGAAAACTGACTTAACGAAATTAAGGAGTGGGGGGGGGTGAGGTTTAGCCTTTTGTTCCCCTTCCCTTATTCTTATCCAATGAACCCCTGAAACTAATCAGGAAAGTTCGTTATCAGGATAAATCTATGTCCAAATTTTGAAGCAAATAGGATATTTCTGTCAGGAGTTATCGCATTACGTACATACGTACGTACATACGTACATACATACGTACATGGTTACATACACACACACATAATCTGCGAGCACATTAGTTCTCATACTTTGATAGTCTGTGAGCTAAAATCGCGTCCAACTGCATTGGCCTAGGCTAAATTAGATCAAAAGTAGAAAGTTGGCGCCGTTCCGGTCTTTAGATTAAAAAAAATCACGCCAAATTGAATTGGCCTAGGACAATCTAGTTCGGCCTAGGATAAACTAATTCAAACCAATGAATAGCAGGCTAAACTAGTTCATCCTAATGACCGTTCGGCCAAACTAGTTTGGCCTAGGAAAATCTAGTTTATCCGATGGGCGTTCGGATAGACTAGTTTGGCCTAGGAAAAACTAGTTTATCCGATGGACGTTCGGATAGACTAGTTTGGCCTAGGAAAAACTAGTTTATCCGATGGGCGTTAGGATAGACTAGTTTGGCCTAGGAAAAACTAGTTTATCCGATGGGCGTTAGGATAGACTAGTTTGGACTAGGCCAATCTAGTTTGGCCTAAAATCGGGTTTGGCCTGTAACATATATATATATATACAGAGCTTATGAATTATTCTTGATTATAAGACAATTAATGAGTATAATTAAAATATTGTGAAAAAAGCAGTAGTTTATACATATACAACTTTAACTGTTTAAAATGTGTATTTTTATTTGATACAGTTAAATAGACGGACTTCAGTACGTTTCATATTATGTACGACATGAATAAATATTAAAAATTCCTGAAACCCATCACAAACAAATTTGACATGAAATTTCAGTTTTAAAATTTTCGCAATTGAAAAATTTTAAACTTCTAAACATCGCACATTTTAAATTTATGCATGTTTTTTATGCGGGATTTTCACGATTTTTTCAAAAGCTCTACCTCAATAGCTAGTGAACGGATTTTCCTCAAACTTCAGATTCCGTTATATGTTACAATAAGTTATTACTGATTATATTTTGGCACAAACCAGTAAAAAAGTGGCAGTTCTATGCTGCATTTTGTATGATTTACATGGTTTTAGCAATAATCATCCTAAGAGATCATTCTCAAGAACTAATGTATTAAATCGAATTTTTAGAATCCTCGAGATGGGCACATTTAATTTTCATTTGTGCTAGATAATTTGAAGTAGAAATATGCGTAAGATATAAGAGAGTTTTGGGTTTGTTACATTCGACCACTTCTTTCCTACTACCAACAATTCGCACTCCTGCTAACCCTTTATCTACCTAATTATTAATTCATGGAAATTTTACCTTCTAAAACATTTTACGTAAATTGTTTTGATTAAATGAAAAGATTTACATAATCATTTAGTAAATTTTTGAAGGATTTCAGAAGAATTGGAGGATTTAGAAGGATTAATTAAATTTGATTTATAGGGATTTTGCGCAATATATATAATCCCGCTCAGATTTTTTTTTTTTTTTTTTTTGGCATATTATAGAATCATAAAATGTACAAACATGGTGCTCTTACAATATAAGTATAAAAATATTTCCGAATCGAAAAATCCCCTTCCCCCTCCCTCAACACCAAGAAAGCTGAAAAAAAAACAAAGGCAAAAGAAATCATCCTTTTAAATATATTTTTGATTTGTGTAACCAATAATGCTTTTCGAACAAAATAAAGTAATGTATCTGTAACTCATTCTAAACAGTATTGCAACTAACTGACGTATCAATAGAATGTTGTAGTAAATAATTTAAATACTTATAAGTACCGTCAATCGATAAAGGGTTAATCCCTCCATTTTGCTTTGTGATGGGGATGTTGCGCATTGGTCACATGCTCTTCATGATATCGCATTATATAAGGTAATAAAATAGTATTAAATTAAATTTTTTTCAGATGATTTTATAAAAACATGCGTAAAAATTCAAATTGTTCTAGTGTTAAATACTTGTTTTCAAAATAATAATAATAATAATAATAATATAATGTGCTTGTTATACTCTATTTAGTTCGAGGTACTTACTAAAACAACCCTGTAATAATACACTGGATGACTATCATAATTAAATAAATACACAAAACTGGTAAAATACTTGGGTCATTTAACCATTTTAATGTAAAGAGGCTTAAAATAAAGGTTTTAAATTTAGTATAACATGGGATAAAAGATTGTGTGAATACAAGTCATCCATTCCCATGCACAAGAAAGTAAGACTTGAAGGATATTAATAGTGCAATAAAAAAACTGTTATAAGTTTTGACCAGGGATTTTCAACATTTTTAATATAAGAAAGGTCAAACTAAAAAAAGTGTCTTAAATTTAGTATGGCGGGGGATAGAAGATTCTGTCAATACCTGCCATCCGTTACCATGCACTATAATGTAAGACCTGAAGTATTTTAATAGCATAATATAAAACTCTTAGATATGTTTTACTTAAAATCAGCAAATAAATGTTTAAAGCAGTTTTTCTTTTTGATGATTATGAATTAATTTAAAAATCCTAAAATTTATCTTTGCAAAATGTAGAAGTTTAACAACGTGCTGAATGTAAAACTTATAGGTAAAAATTAAGTTAAAAAAATAAATAATTCTCTTTCGATACTATATCATCATTTATCATCTGTAATTGATGTCAAAAGTAGTACTTTATCACGAAACTGAAAGCCAATATCATAAACTATGCTAAACTATATGAAACGAAAATGTTTTTTCTAATTTATCTAAGTTACAGAAAAGTTTGTAGTTGAATTTGAGAAATTTTAAGATTTGTATGGAAAAACAAAGAAGTCAGAATTCCATATCAAACGTGGCAAATGGGTGCGTTCATACTATAATTTGTATAATACTATAATTTGTATAAATATTCAGATCTTAGTTCAGTAACTGTAAAACTTTTTATGGAACGCACGAATACAAAATTGTAATTTTATAAGAAAATAATATGACTTAATGAAATAATATTAAATGTGATGTAATCACCATGGTAACTTAAGTTTTGATTCGATTTTCATAAAATACGAGGTGGATCTCGTCGAATATGAAGAAATAAAATGTTTAAAATAATTACTAGATTGAAGTTATTCAGATTATCTCATATTGGCTTGCACCACTCAAAAAAAAAAAAAAAAAAAAAAAAAAAAATTGTAATTTAAGAAATTACCCCAACCATTTGAAAAATGTTTCACTCGATACATTCATCTATCATTTTAAGCTAAATACCAGTTGTTTTATTGTGTATTATCCGTGCCACTGCTATAAATGACTTTATACATGCTGCAATTTGAAGGTACGGTTCGTTTAAGTTATATCACTCTATTGTCGCCAAGCATAAAAGTTGGCGACGAAAGAAACATTTCAAACTATTTAACATTGTTGGTGCAAAAGTAATCATTATTAAAATACAGCTTTGGCATATACTGTTATACTTGTAAGACTTTGGCATATATTGTTTGATTTTACAGAGCAGAATTTTGGTGATGGAGGTTTTAAACCAAAATCGATCGCAGCACATGCATCTGTGAATGGGTCCATCAGACATCGAATCAAAAAAGTTTTTTCCCAGTTTTTCCCAAGCCGATTGCTTTTTAGTTTTCTTTTTAGGTGGTGGAAAATCAAGAGTAATAGCTATAACATTTTCCGGCTTGTTAGAATCACTATTGGCACTCAAATTTTCCTGGTTAGAACCGACCGATAGTAAAACGCCATGGCTAGTGGATTGGTCGCCCTGGCGACATGATGTTTTACAATTAATCGGTTCGGCATTAAATTGCTTCCTTTTTCGTGATCGCCTTTCAACACGTAATTGGTTTTCAGCGGCTCAATAATCTTTTGATTTTATCATTTTCTGCATTGAAAGACGTTTTTGCGCCAAACCAAATACAGTATTACTCAGTTATCCCGTCGACCAATTTCGCCAAATGATACGAATCGCCAAACTAATAAGCAACTTATACATGTTGACTAAATTTTTATTTTAAATAGCAAAAGAAGAAATAAAAATCACTTTATGATTGTTTAAGTACGCGTATTGTGTTTAATATCATTGAATGCGATATTCACGTTCATTCATTTCTTTGGCTTCGGCTTTTTCCGTATCTGTTAATTTCCGTCTACCCATTTTTAAATTTGTTAGTTTTCTCCTTTATTACAATGATTTTAACCATTTTAATTTACTATTCAAATAAAAATTCTTCTAAAAGTAAAGAATTTAATTTAAATTCAAATAAAAACTCTTCTAAAAGTAAAGAAATTAATTTAAATTCAAAAGTGACCACATCATTCAAAAGTGGTAACATCATTCAAAAGTGGTAACATCATCGGGTCCATTCTCCCGAAAACAACAACCATTTTTCAAATGGTTAATAAATAAAATAAATAAAATACTTAGAACTAACGATTAACTTATACTTTTCTAAATGTTAAAAATTAAAATATTTTTCTTGCACAAAATTAATAACATGTAATTCGGATAATAAATTATGAAGTTTTCAATTGGGATTTTGATTTCTGGTATTACGTAATGAAAAATCGATTACAACTGCGTCATTGTGACACAATTTTAACTTTCGTTTTCAACGAAATCTAAAAATGATATAGCTTCATCTTGGCAAAAACTTACATGCATACTTTTCATATTAATTGTTTTTTAAATTAGTTTGAAATAGATTATTAATAAATATATTCCCAAGTATGATGTCACTTGTGCCCTTTACCAATTGTGCACGCAATAAACATTTGATTTTTACTATGATATCATTTTCAACAAATGAAGTACAATATGAACGTCTCAATCCCAGTATGAGTAGAATGAAAAAAAGACTGAAATTTAACACATTTTTGAGTAAAAATGGGTTATTTTAAATCGTGACATCTTTTTCTGCTCCAAATATTTAAAAGTGATTATTAATTGTAATACGAAAATGGCATCCGCAGTGATATGATAGTTCCCATTGTTTCCTTTGTTTCACTTCAATAATGAAAGCTGTCCGATTGCCATCAGCGGGGAGAACTTTCCACTTATATTGTCATTTAAGAGTTAATACCTCAATTTCTACCTTCACAGATGCACTGTATTTCTCAGAGCATTTCAAATGTCAAAATCTATTTACAAAACATATATTTTTATATAACTTACAAAGAAATATTTTTTTATATCTTGGATCGTCTAAATTCTATTTAGAAAACTACTTGTACACTTTAAAAATAAAAAACAATTTAACGATACAATTTACCAAACTTTTACTGTTTTTATTTTTTAAATTTTCAATTACTTCTCGTACTAAAAATACCTTTCTGTTTCATTTGGGTACATGCATTATTCATGTCATAAACATTTTGTTTTTTTATTCCCTTCCGTTTTGTCATAAATTGTAACAATCGAGTGATATTCTCTCCCCTATTGTGATATCACATTTTTAAATATTAATTTGGAGCTAATGTTCTGGAAAAATAAGTTAGATGGTATCTAATTACCATTATTTTAAATACTATAAATCCATTAGTATCTCGGTTATTCAATTTTAAACCACTTCAATTCCGAAAAACAAATTACAAATAATGCCTATCCAATCATTAAAAATAGTGCCTATTAAGTTATTTTCAAATTTTTAATCCGATACCACAATATGTCAATTCCTAAACTCCTGTTAATAATGTCGATTGTCACGCTGTGTTACACTTTGTTTACATCCGGCGAATTATAACATAATTCAAAAATAACCCCTTTTATCTTCATGTATTTTTAAGTCAACAAAGAATACGTTCCTTTAAAAGATAAAGCGCTTGTACATGTAAATGATAATACAGTGCATTCATGTATTTTTCAAAAGATTCGTGAAACTTCACTAAAACATCTTTCACAAAAACATTTTTTGAATTTAAGTAATGTTGTAAACATAATACAACATAAATAAAAATCAATTATTTTAAAAGTAGATTTGACACATTAGGTCACTGAAAGCAAGAACATAATAAAGAAGTGAAAGTAAATGTGTATAAATTATTGTATCACAAACAAATGAACCGACTTTTAAAACGCATTTTAGATGTCTCGATATAGATTATTTTTCTCGAGCTACATTAGCTAATACGTGCTTTCTATTCAATATGCAATGTATTATGCAGTTAATGAATAGATTTCCTTGCGCATGACTCAGTATTGTCGCTTTAAATTAAAGGAATAAAGCATGGTGTTTTAAAGAAAATAACATTATGGACAGAAAAGTGAAATTTTTCTACCTTCGAAGATCGTTTAAGAGCATTAAAATAGTGTGTAAGACATTAATCATCTAATCATATTAACTTCATTTTTTATCGTTTTAGTTCCCTTCGAAAGTGCAAGTAACTTTTTTCACAGATGGTTTCATCCTTGAATAATAGCTTCGGAAGCAAGTGCTATATTATTGTATTTAACAATGAAAAACAGGAATTATCTACATTTTTGCAACGATATATATCACTTTTGCTAGTAATATTGCTTCACGTGAATTCAGGCAATGACTGTGATGATATTAAATTGATTACGTTTTTAATAGTTTCTTCTAAAGATTAAACAATAGAACAATTGAAAACGATTTTAAGGCATTAATCTTTCTCACATATTAACTGCATTTTTTATCGTTTCAGTTCCCTTCGAAAGTGCTAATAACTTTTTTCACAGATCGTTCCACACTTGAATAACGGCTTTGGAAGAAAGTGCTATATTATTGTATTTAACAATGAAAAAGAGGAAAGTATTATATATTTTTTAGAAACGATATATATCACTTTTATCAACAATAATTCATCATGTGAATTAATTCGATGACTGTGATGATTATTAAATTGATTACGTTATTTACAGTTACTTCTAAAGATTAAATAATAGAACTATTAAAAATATCTGTGCTAAAATATTTGCCACAACTATTTTTTTTAGCATGAAGTTTTAAAGAAAATAATATTTTAACAGAAAAGCGAATTCTTCTACCTTCATAAATCATTTAAGAGAATTAAAAGAGTGTGTCAGACATTAATCATTTAATCATATTAACTGCATTTTTTATCGTTTCAGTGCTCTTTGAAAGTACTAGTAGCTTTTGTTTTCACAGATGGTTGCACACTTGAATAACAGCTTCGGTAGAAAGTGCTATATTATTGTATTTAACGGATGAAAAACAGGAAAATTTTATCTATATTTTTGCAAGGATATGTACTTATTTTATGAACAATAATACATCATGTGAATTCAGGCGATGACTGTGATATATGAAATTGATTACGTTACATACAGTTTGTTCTAAAGATTAAATAATAGAACTATTGAAAAAATTTTGTGCTAAAATATTTGCTAGAACTACTTTTTTAACATGAGGTTTTAGTAAAAATATCATTTTTGACAGAAAAGTGAATTTTTCACCTACAGAGATCGTTTAAGAACATTAAAATTGTGTCTAAGACATTAATCATTTAGTCATATTAAGTGCATTTTTCATTGTTTAAGTGCAGTTAGAAATTGCTATTAACTTTTTTTGACAGATGTTTTCAAACTTTAATAATAGTTTCAGAAGAAAATTCTATATTATTGTATTTAAAGAATGAAAAAACAGGAAAGTATTATCTATATTTTTTTACGATATAAAATATCAATTTTGTCAATAATAATGCATCATGTGAATTCAGGGGATGACTGTGATCATATTAAATTAACTACCTTACTTACAGCTTCTACTAAAGATAAAACAATAGAACTATTGAAAAATATTTGTGCTAAAATATTTGCTATAACTCCTTTTTTTAACATAATATAATAAATTAAAAAGCATTTCGAAAACACTTGAGTATAAATAGAACTGATAAAATTCAATCAATATAAAAAGAGTTGATCAAAGTAAAACATGGAAATAATTTTAAACAAAAGAATGTTTGATTCATGATTTATCACGGATACAAGCTGTTAAGGCAAAAAAGATCCATTTCTTACTTCTGCACCAGTTTGTGGAATAATTATTCATTAAAATGGATTTTTAAAAATGAAAAAGCATTTAAAGTCTTTCCCAATTTCTGAAAAGTATTTAAATATCGTGTATATAAAAACACAGTTCTAATGAAATAAAAATAATATATATAATATGAATTCCACTCTGACGAAATATAACATAATTCAAAAATAACTGTCCATTAAAAAATAAAGTGCGTGTACATGTAATTGATAATACAGTGCATACGTGTATTTTTCAAAACATTCATGAAACTTCATTGAAACATCTTTCACAAAAAACATTTTCGGGATTTAAGTAATGTTGTAAACATAATGCAATATAAATAAAGATCAATTATTTTAAATGTATATTTGACACATTGTGTCCCTGACGGCAAAATCAACAATAAAGAAGTGAAAGTGTATAAATTATTGTATCACAAACAACTGAACCGACTTTTAAAACGCATTTTAGATGTCACGATATAGATTACTTTTCTCGAGCTATATTAGCTAATAGGTGTTTTATTTTCAGTATTCAATTATTATGCAGTTAATGAATAAATTTCCTTGCGCATGACTCAGTATTGTCGGATGAAATTAATGGAATAAAACAGGATGTTTAAAAGAAAATAATATTTTTGATAGAAAAGTGAAATTTTTCTACCTTCGAAGATCGTTTTAGAGCATTAAAAGAGTGTGTAAGACATTAATCATTTAGTCATATTAACTGCATTTTTCATTTATCAGGTCCCTTTGAAAGAGCTAATATATATTTTTTTTCACAGAGCGTTTCAAACTTGAATAATACCTTCGGAAGAAAGTGCTATATTATAGTATTTAACTGATGAAAAAGAAAGGAGAATGTCGTCTACATTTTTGCAACGATATATATATATATTATAAATAATAATGGCGAATTCTGGTGATAATTGTGATGATATTAAATTGATTACACTTCTTACACTTTCTTCTAAAGATTAAACAATAAAATTATTGAAAAGATTTGTGCTAAAATATTTGCTATAACTACATTTTTAACATGATGTTTTAGAGAAAAAAACATTTTTAACACAAAAGTTTTTTTTTCTACTTTCAAAGATCATTTAAAACAATTAAAAGAGTGTGTCAGACATTAATCATTTAGTCATATTAATTGCATTTTTTACCGTTTCAGTTCCTTTCGAGATTCTAGTAACTTTTTTCACAGATGGTTTCATCCTTGAATAATTCCTGAGGAAGAAAGTGTTATATTATTGTATTTAATGGACGAAAAACAGGAAAGAATTATCTTATTTTTGAAACGACTTAAGTCACTTTGGTCAAAAATATCATCATGACTATGATGATATTAAATTGATTACGTTACTTACAGTTTCTTCTAAAGATTAAACAATAGAAATGTTGAAAAATATTTGTACTAAATATTTGCTAGAACTACTTTTTTAACATGAAGTTTTAAAGAAAACAACATTTTTAGCAGAAAAGTGAAAATTTTCTACCTTCTAAAGTCGTTTAAGAGCATTAAAAGAGTGTATAAAACATTAATAATTTAGTCATATTATCCGCATTTTTTATCGTTTCATTTTCCTTCGAAAGTTCAAGTAACTTTTTTCACAGATAGTTCCACCTTTGAATAACGGCTTTGGAAGAAAGTGCTAATATTATTGTGTTTAACGGATGAAAACAGGAAAGTATTATCTATATTTTTTCAACGATATATATCATTTTTGCCAACAATAATGGTTGCTTCACGTGAATTCAGGCGATGAATGTGATGATATTAAATTGATTACGTTACTTACAGTTTTTTCTAAAGATTAAAGAATATAACTATTGAAAAAGGTTTGTTTTAAAACATTTGTTATACATATTTTTAAACATAATATAATAAATTAAGAAGCATCTCGTAAACACTTCAATATAAATAGAATTAATATTTGTTGATCAAGGTAAAATGCGTTAATATTTTAAATGTAAGGATATATAATAATTCATCAATTATCACGAATATAAGTTGTTTAAGTAAAAAAAAAAATCTTACTCCTGTACTTATTTGTGGAATAATTTATCACAAAGAAGTTTTTTTTCACCTTTACAAAGCATTTAATGTCTTTTACTAATTCTGAAAAGTATTTAAATATCGTATGTATTAAACATAGCCATAATAAAATTAATTTTATGTATATTGTATAAAAATATTAGATATCCAACAATATCTATTTTTATAGTAAACACTAGTTTATTGAATATTATTGTATCGGTGATAATCAAAGGAAAAGGATACTATTAAATCAATATTATAACTTATATCGAAAAGCAGATTTGCAGTTAAATTATCATGTCTTCATAAATATTTTCTTATGTTGTGGAATAATTGGATTAATTAAAAAGTAATTAACAAATGATATATCATGTTTTGTCGGACTTTAATAAAGAGAATTAAATAAAAAAAATCAGTTCAATAATATTTAACATCATAATGATTTTGTGCTATTAAAATATATATATCTCATTAATATTTTCATATAACGTTTTATATAGTTATTTACAAAGAGAGAAAACTAATCCTTCTTGTATATGCATTACAGAATACTATATAAGGTCCATTTATTTGATATTATTTTTATAACTATTATGTAACATGCACTTAAAGAAAAAACATTGAATGTTTGATTAAAATGACTGAAAATTATATCAAGGACGATACATAAAATTTTGAATAATTAAGCTCTTAAAAAGTCAGCCACAAAATAGCTCAAGTTGAGCTGAAATCCACTCATCTCAATATGTTAAAAGGCATCTTCTCAAAAAAGAGTTGAAATAACTCGAGTTTTAACCAATTTAAATGAAGTTGAGCTACTTAAATAACCAATTTAGATCAAGAAGATTAAATCGTTTGATAAACAACTCTTTTATGATTGAAAAAATTACAGCTCTTTCATGAGAAACCAAATCAGCTCTTTCGTTTTAAGAGTGTATATTACTTATTTTTTGTTTAAAATCATCAATTCATTTATAAATTAACAAACATTAACAAATTCGATTTATGAAAACAAAAACAAGAATAACGTAAAAGAAAAAAAAATGAAGTCTAATTTTTCAAATGATACAATCATAAAAGAGGTTATTTTTATTAAAAATTCTAAAAAATTATCAAAAATAAAGAACAAAAAATTCAAAAGTAGTATGAAGAGAGATATTTCATATAAAACGCTATTGACCATTTTTACATTATCATCTTGGCTTGGAATAACCTTTTCGACAGCTTCTGGTAAACAGAGATTTTGCATTCCAAATTTATGGGATAATTTAATTTTTGTTTGCGAAATTGTATCTTCTGTTATAAGCATTTATGGAATTAATTTCTTTCCTCTTTCACAACGATTAATTTTGTCAATTTATGCCTACCTCATTCTGGGTCTTGCAACTCGTATAACAATGTTATCAAAACGAAAGAAAATGTCCAAACTTGGAAGCAGTCTCTGTTTTTGGGCCAACAAATTAAATGCGGATTTGCATAAGCAGTTTAAATCAGTAAAAATATATGTATTTTTAATCGTCATGACAATAACAACTTTTTCTGTCACTTTAATAGTGTATTTTATGTTCGTGAAAATTACAAACGACAATTATGTAACTATCCTCGGATTTCAAGTTGTAGCTTACAAATCGATTGCAATTGTTTACTTTGTTAGCATCAGCCTTGTATTTTCTGCAGCTACTAGCACAGGAAGCATTTTTCTTGTGTTAATTATTTGTACTAATACTTATGCTTTCGCTAGAGGTATCTTAAAATCCTTTAGAAGTAACTTCAAATCTGAATGCATAAGAAAATTCCTATCTAAATCCGTAATTCTTTCTTATATGTCTACATACCGAAGTTTGATCAAATTAGTCAAAGATATTGATAACGTTTTGTCAAGCAGCTGTTTTTTAATGTATGCATCTGCGGTTGTATGTTTCTTTAATACTGTAAGTATTCTTTTCTCAGGCGTGATTCAAGAGGACTCATCGATGATTTTTCAAACGATATCATCTTTATTGATGGCAGCTGTTTTATTTTTTTCACTGACTTTCTCAGCTACAAATGTCACCTACGAGTACGAAAACTTAAAATTTATGTTAATCAATGGAACAGAAAAATTATTTACTCTTACAGACAATCCAAAAATACTGGCTACACATAAAGCGTTTGTCGACAGTGTTATGGCAATACGCATATACTTCACTGGAGCAGGCATGTTTGAAATAAACAAAGGCCTAATATTGACAACAGCAGGAGCTTTAGTAACTTACGGTGCTTTGATTTTCGAGTAGAGATTATAATAGGTAGTACTCTGAAAGTAAGCACTAACTGATTACTCGTATGTATTCTTTAATTTCAAACACAGTACCCTTTAAAAAGTACACGTTACTCGTTACTTTCGTTACTCTTTAGAAACTAGATATGACAAATAATAGTAAGTATTATTGCAACTCATATATTCGGTGTAATTTCTAAATTAAGGAGAATTTTTTAATTGTAATTGGTTGATTGCTTATACTTTCGCTAGAGATATGCTAAAATCCTTTAAAGGTAACTTCAAATCCGAATACACAAGGAAATTCCTATCTAAATCTGTAATTCTTTCTCATATGTCTATATACCGAAGTTTGATAAAGTTAGTTAAAGATATTGGTAATATTTTGCCAAGCAGCTTTTTTTATGTATGCAGCTGCTTTAGTATGTTTCTTTAATACGCCAAGCATTCTTTTCTCAGGCGTGATTCAAGAAGACTCTTAGATGATTCTTCAGATGGTATCTTCTCTATTGATGGCAGCTGTTTTATTTTTTTCTCTCACTTTCTCAGCCACAAATGTGACCTACGAGTATGAAAACTTAAAATTTATGTTGATCAGTGGAACAGAAAAATTATTTACTGTAAGAGACAATCCAAAAATACTAGCTATATATAAAGTGTTTGTCGGCAGTGTTATGGCCATAGGCATATACTTCACTGGAGCCGGCATGTTTGAAATAAACAAAGGCCTAATATTGACAACAGCAGGAGCTTTAGTAACTTATGGTGCTTTGATTTTCCAGTAATGATAAAAATAACACATGATACATTTTACCCTATCATGATAATTAGTGATCCATCGAAAATTCTGTTTCTTTTTCGTTTTCGGTCCAAAATAGGAGTTTTGCTGAAAATTCGTTTTCGGCCCAAATTCAGCTAAAAATTTCATCGAAACATTGAGTATTCGAACAATCTTCTTTCTTTCTTCGAAAGGTATAAAGATTACTCATCCATTTGAGCTCTATCAGGTCAAATGAGCCTATTTATTGCAACTAACTTCAATATTTTCAAATAACAGTCATGACTGATTCAAGACGTGAATGAAAATTATAAAGCAAATAATGCATATGTAACTAAGCTTTTTTCCCATGCTCATTAACAGCTGCAGACATAACAGTAATAGAGCATTTTCAGTTTGAAGAAGTATTTTGAATACTCTTTGATAAACTAGTACAACGAATGATTATTTAAAAAAATCATTTTAAAAGGTAAATCGAGATGTGTATGCATAAAATTAAAACACTTTTTAATTAAATGAAATTCGTTTAGTTGGAAAAAATACTGTGCCACTCATGAATTACGTTTTATTTTATATAAAAATGAATAGTGTTGTGCCTTAGGCGCAGAGAACCAATTTGGGCCATATACATAATTAATTAATAATTACCGTATATACTATAAGTCTACTCGTGTAAATGATGACCACCAAACTTTTTACTTCAATTTTCCACAAAATCAAACAAAAGATATCAACTGTTTTCAATTATCAAGGTACACTGTAAAAAATATAACTATTTTGCTGCATCGTCACTCCACCGCTTTTATAGAAAACGACTACTTCAGGCTATTATGGAGCATTCTCATTGGCCAAAAGAGTGATATTCTATAAAAGCGGGGGAGGGATGATGAAGCAAAATAGTCATACTTTTTACAGTGTAAGTAAACAAAACAAATCAGTGAAGTTTTTTTTTTTTTTTTTTTTTTTTTTTGATAAGTTAATATTATTTGTATATTTTATTAATTATTTTATTATACGTACACATAAAGAGCCAGAATTTAGCAATATTTGAAATAATTTTTCCTTTCTTTTTAATTTACTCGTGCATATTGGTGACTTATGCCCCTCTCCCCCAAATTGGCTTAGCGAAAATTGTCAGAAATTCCTCGACTTATACACGAATATATACGTTATTTATATTCAATAAATGCGCATAATTAATTAATAATTATGCATTTTTAATAAATATGCAAAAGCAATTAATAATTATGTACATTTATGTATATATTAATTACCTTTATGCGCTCAATTTAATTACTTAAAGCAAATTTTGGACATTTCGTTTTAACTTTTTGCCGAAAACACCAAGATCAGCGAAATTTGGTTTCGGTTTAAGCCTTAAAATTTTGTTTCTGTTGATCCTTCATGATACTAATGTAATGACAAAAAATGCTACAAATGTAATAAGTAAAATACAACTTTAACTTAAAAAAATAAACTACTATAAGAGCACCTACTTAACCCTTTGGAGACGTACCGTAAAAAGGCTTAAGAATGATTGTTTATCCCCACCAGTGAAATTTTACTGTAAAATTTGGCTTTTTAAATCGAAGTACTTTCTCAAAATAAAGTGGCATAAATTTCTCTTTTGAAAAACAGGTGACATAACATTAAAAATTTCGTAAAAGGCTCCCGTCGCGAAGGGCCTTATGTGGACAAGAATTAATAATTATAAAAACTTTAAAGTAAACTAATCTACATAGATTCGTAAAAGTTGCAGTATACATACCTCACTGTAAATTCCAAGTATGAAATAATGACAAAAAAAAAATGGGCATCTATGCAAAAGACACCTATACGCATAAACAAAATTTTTAAGTTCATTAGTATAACTCAAAATAATGATACAAACGGTATTTATAAACAACAACATATTTGAAATCTGTCAGAAAATATACGGACTTTTTTTTAACAAATAGAAGAAAGAGAGCATTAAAATATTATTTTTATAAGAGTAGATATTTTCTTTTCATTTAACAACGTTGATCTTAAAAAAAGCAGAAATATTAAAAATTACAGTAAAAAATAATTGCAAAGAAACTATATGATTTAAAATGTCAACAACATATCGGAATTCAAAATGTATCCTGCCATTAATGTAAAGATTTCATAGTTTTTATAAAAGAATGATAAATACTCTGTTGTAAATTTCTCCAAAAATGAATTAGGTTCATCCGATTCATCTTTAACAGAATTTACTCTCTCTATATATGATTATTTACTACAATAAAACATAAACTAGTTGGATGTGCCAATCCCAAAACTTTCTTCTATCTCATGCATACATTTTAATATTTAAAAAAATTGTTACTCATTTTAATGCTTTAATAATTTTAATTCAATACCTTAAAAACTTTGATTTTCATCTTAAATTTCTGCTTCAATCAATTAATCGGAGTAAAAACAAATTTCCGTCTCTGCACGAGCCGATGATAATAGAATGATAAGCAGATTTTTTTTTCAAATTCAGGGAGGACCTACTTGCCTTACCAAAAAATAATCATATACAAAATGTTTAGTTCAGTTCTAGAACTAACTTCATACACTTTTATGTGGTACAATATTGAAAATGGCACAAAAATCGCGATTGCAGCGCCCCCTTCCGACAGATTTTTTTTTTTTAATTCAGGAAGAACCAACTAGCCATAGTCATACAGATACAAACAAAATTTGGTTCAATTCGATACATAACTTCATATACTTTTGGTCGGTACAATATTGAAAATGGCACAAAAATGGCGATTGCAGCACCCCCTTCCGGCGAAATTTTTTCAAATTCAGGGAGGATTAATTAGCCATAGTCATACACATACACAAAAAATTTGGTTCAATTCAATGCATAACTTCATATACTTTTGGTCGGTACAATATTGAAAATGGCACAAAAATGGCGATTGCAGCGCCCCCTTCCGGCGGATTTTTTTTCAAATTAAGGGAGGACCAACTAGCCATAGTCATACACATACACAAAAAAATTGGTTCAATTCTATGCATAACTTCATATACTTTTGGTCGATACAATATTGAAAATGGCACAAAAATCGCGATTGCAGAGCCTCCTTCCGGCGGAATATTTCAAAACTGAAGGAGGACCTGCTTGCCACAGCCAAAAATATTCACAAAAAATTTGGTTCAATTCTATGCATAACTTCATACACTTATTGATGGTAGAATGGCGACATACAGACACACAGACAGACATTTTGTAAAAACGTGTTTTTTGGAATCTCTGACCCCTAAAACGTGTAAATCCGTCGAAAACCGGAAGTCGAAAAAGTTTTGATTACAATACTTTCTTCTATTGAAAATAGAAGAAAGTAAAAAGACGGAAATGGCACATCACATGTATCAAATGTGGTGCGTTCGTATTATAACGAAGCTTTAGTATAATAGTGCAGAAGAGTTGGTATAGTAGTATACAGTACTTCGGAAACAGTATTGTATTCTAAATCTATTGTATATTTCTCTAAATATTATCTGCTTTCTATTATACAGGAAGTAACTTATAGTAAATTCAGCAACGCATATTAATTTAATAAAATGTGAAGAAGTTTAATATAATTAAAACGCGCCCCCAAACAATGTTTTTCAATATACCATTATGTAATGGAGTGCTTTTGTGAGGCCCTGTAAATGAATAAAAAATGTTAAAAATGTAAAATTCAAAAGGTACCTTTTTCCTTATGATGGAAAAAGATACCTTTTTCAATCTGTCAAATGGGAACAGAAAAGAATAAAATATGTTTGTATTTTTCAGTACAATAATAGTTAATTCAGAACATCAAATAGGATGCCAATTCCAAAGGGTTTTCCTAACATTTACATTTTAGATATATTTTTCATTTTATCAGGTGTATTTTACTACACAATTTTCACGAACTTGAGGGGATTTCGATTTAACGAATTTCTTCATAACAAAGTGTTTAAGTGGAACGAAAAGATTTCGTTAAATGGACGTTTTACTGTATATATACATATATATCTCTTAACTAGAATCTAGAGTGGGAAGTGGGGATTTCCTTTAATACAGCGTCAGAAAATTTTCCATTTACAAAGTTTTTTAATTTGGACCAAAAGTAATCCACGGAAATTTCAAGTAACTGCTGCCATTATTCTTATTATTGGTATTCTTAAAAAAAGTGAAGACATTCTATTTTAAGATTTATTTTCACAAAGTATTAATCTTGTCTTTAATCCTGTATCACAAAAGTTTCTGTGTATAAAGATTTATAATTCCGACAGAAAGTAATCTTCTAGAATTTCGAAAAACGGTTGCCATTTTTCTTTGCCCCGATACTCATAAAAAGCGGAGAAAGAAAAAGTAAAGCATTGATATTAGATTTATTTTCGCAGTGAAATAATTTTTAGCGAGTAGATTTATAATATGAAATTAGTGATTAAAGGAAATAACAAAATACAAAGATATAAGAAAAATCTTCTAAAACACTTTTTTAGGTGCGTTCGTAATTATGTAAATACATAAGAAATATAATCGTCGTTCAGGCCGTCTGTCCGCATATAATAGAGCAAAAACTATGCAACTAAATCGTTAAAATTTATTTTTGCATAATTCTTTTGAGTCATTTCAAATTTTATGAAAATAAGATACATGGTTCAATTACAGGGACAATCTAAAGTATTGAGTTACATTGCAGCCAATGGGAAAAAACAGTTTCGAGTGCATTTTATGATGTTACATCCCTTTTTTAACATCATAAACTTGATAATCATTTATTAAGTATATACTAAAATATATATTCTGTACAATCTCTGGTGTCAAGAATATTTGTTATTGATTTACAGAGACACAAAAAATTATTCCAATACGTAATGGTATAGACGGAAACATTATTTGTGATGCTTTTCAATTATAGTAAAATATTTCTTCATTTTATGAAATTAATATACGTTCAGAGGTTTACTAGAAATTGTTCCATGTATAATAAAATAGCAGATAATAATTACAGGGATAGAAAAGATTTCGACCATTTAACGGCAATAAGTACTGTATAATATTACACCGAGGTCTCAATATTTTTAAAACTTCGTTTTAGTTAGAACTCACCTCATTTGCTAAATTTTATGTGCAATTCCCGACCTGTTTTTTGTGCCAATACTAATGTAAAGCGGTTAAAGAAATATAAATTTGATATTAGATTTATTATTACAGAAAAGTGATTTTTAAAGAGTAGATTTCTAATATGAAGAGATTACAAAAATCTGTTGTTCAGGAAAAAACAAAATAGAAAGATACAAGAAAAATCTTCTAAAATACTTTTTTTACAAATACAGGGTATCCATAATTAAACGATCCTACTTTTAAGTTGTCTAGAGACATAACTATTGTTCATAAAATTATGAAATTTTATGAAAGATATAACGAAGGGAGGTTCGTGTTTTATTTATTGACGTCCCAATTATCGTGTATTTTTTATGTGGAATAGAAACAGTTAAATTTTGAATATCTGCCGAAATTCATTATTTGCTTAGGAATCTATTTATTATCCTTACCCTAAAATGGCCGTTTATGCGAAAAAAATATATTTTTTATTATTTTAAATTAAAGTTAAAGCATTTAGGATTACAAAAATGGCTTACGTTTGCTACACCGTTAATTAGAAGCAGTGTTATAGCCTAAAATATAAACTGGAAATGAACTTTCTGAAACTCGAAATAACCATTTAAAGAGCACAGAAAGGAATAATGTATTTTACTGCAGAAATATATAATACATAATATAGAGAAAAATATATAAACAGCAGCAAAAAAAAAAAGAATAAAACTGCACTATGTGTAAATTACTTAACCTCTTCAGACCTGAGTATAAAATAACTCTACAAATATATATTTATTGCTTTTGCATAAACGAAATGATACCATATATGACAGAAAGAGTCATTTTTGTGAAATCAGTACTTTAGGGGACTGATAATTTAGGTTTACAAATATGGATATAGAAGTACTAATCCCCTTAAAACATCAGTTTAACTATTTGTAATATAAATTTACATAATAACAAAATTAAGGTCTTTAAACAAGTAAATGATCAGCAAATCCTCAATTTTTTTTACTGCAAAGCCTTTAAGTTAAATTATCATGAATATTTCTTACTTTCTTGGCCACAATGTCTTGAAGGTATTTTTGAAACTCGGATGAAAATAATATTTATTTTATGAGAAAATATTTATCAGTGCTGACATTTATTTGTTTTGTTTTAAAGCAAAAAACATTCAGCTGTATAGCAGTAAAGTAAAAATGCAAAAAATTAGAACAGTTTAGTTTTTATGTGGAAAAGAATGGAGGTAAACATTTGTGTACCTAAGGTCTGAAGAGGTTAAAGATGACAAAAAATATTTAAAAAATTGTTAAATTACTTTTAATCCTTAGAACTTTCAACTGTAAACACAGCCATCGACTGAGAATATAAAATAAAAATACAAATATCAAAATCTTAATTTTCGAATGTCACGTAATTGGAGTGAAAGTGAAAGTCAAGTTTTAGATCCGGAAAATAAAATGCAGACATGGAATATTCCTTTTATTATGTTTCTTTAAGTAAACTGATCCAAATTCTTAGTATGTTGTAGGACAAAAAGTCGTTACAAACAATATTTATTTTGGTTATAATTTCTATTGATTATAATTAATTAAATCGCTAAATATATGATTAATTCGCGGTAATTCTTCTAGGGACATATAATTTTTGCATCATCGAAATTAACTTGAATATTAAAAGTAAAGACTTAAAGAGTAAAGTTAAAGAGGATTAAAAGTAATTTAACATTTTTTAAAATATATTTTGTCATCTTTAAGTAATTTACACATAGTGTAGTTTTAAAAAATGAATATAGTATTCTATTTATTTATTAGCAACAAATATAGATGATTTGAAGTTGTAAACTTTACATATAATTCTTTACACAATATAAATTTTAAAATTATTAGAATATTTTCACAGAAAATATATTTAGAAGTCATTTACTATAAAAAAAATTAAAATAATTGTTTTCGTAGAAGTAAGTTATGGGATATAAAATTATTAAACATTATTTTAAAAAATAGTGTAGACTTATTAAATACAAACGAATAAATAATATGTTAGAAGTTTTTAGGTGAAATATGCTTCCCACCAATAAAACAAAAGCTCTGTTTTTAGTACATTCATATTAAATGCCAGAAATGTATTAGGAATCTATCCTAATGATCGAAAATGTGGAGTGGGTGGAAATATCTGTGATTTTCAGAATTCCATTGTGTGTATTTGGATATCAACCTGAGATAAACTTGACAAATGAGTGCACTTAAAAGATCTTATGCTAAATATTTTGGTGTTATCATTTCCAGCTCGGAATATATAGAGCCGCATTAGACTACTACTAATGTCAAATTTAGTATGCTAATTTTGTGAGGCTTATTTAGCAGTAAAATTTAAAGTTTCTTCCCCAAAATTATTTGAACGAGAAAATTTAATTAACTTTAAATCATTGACAGTATGTTATCTCATTGTTATTTAAAATTATTTAAATTACTGTGTATAAAACGATAATTTATAACTTTAAAAAATTAGCATTAATATTCTTCATTGAATATTTAATTGCCGAAACGTCAGTGAAGGCTTACTTTGGAGACACGAAATTTTTTGGCTTCTGTCTGTCTGTCAGTCTGTCTGTCTGTTCCACGATAACTAACGCAAAAAGCATCCTATTGGCTTGAAATTAAGTGGGTATGTTAGTGAGGCACTGGGATTAAGCTGTATAGTTTTTTGTTAGATTTGATTCATTCGTTCGGAAAATATAGAATATTTTATTTTTCACAATAATGCTTTTCTATGGCAAATCCAATGATTTTCATTTTTTTTTTCTTGAGATAAAATGACACATTTCCTTAATAGAATTCAATGATAAATGGATACTGAAATTTACCACTTAAATTATTCGTATTGTTTTGAAATTTTGTCTACTCATATGTCAGATTTTTAAAATTATTACTGTAAATTTTGGAGATTTTTTATAAATTTGTTCCAATAATATAAACTAATTTGTTTTAGAGATTTACTTATTTCAAATCTATTTATTTCATTTTCTTTATTTTCTCTTAATGGTTGATAAGCAACCATTCATCCTAATCCTTATTTTTACAATTTTATAAATTTGAATACGTGTACGAAAATTTAAAGGAAGTCATCGTCAAAACTGATGAATTATCTCTATTAATTGTATCTTTGCGTATAAATATAACATAGCCCAGAAAATAACATAGGCTAAGTTTTATTAATTTTATTCAAATATCATTCTTAATATCAATCTTAATAATTCAAAATTTCCTTCTTTTTCATACAGAATCTATAGCGATTTTTTAGATAAAATTTAACCAATTTCCTTTATTGTTGCCAAAAAAAATCAAAATCTGGAATAATTTTTCAACGGCAATAAGTTTCAATTGAGCAATTTCCATTCGAAAAATTAAACTAAGAAAAAATAAATATGACGTCAGAATTAAAAATAAATATAGTACTTTGTTAAATATTAAACACGGAAATTTGTTTCGTTAATAAGAATTTTTTTGACAAAAATAGGGGCATAATTAGAAATAAAAGAAATAAAAAATAATTATATTTTAAACAAATATTTCACGCGGTAAAATTTGACGTCATATTTGAAATAAAACAGTTATTTTATAGTAGTCGTTAAAAATACAAGAAACATGGATAGCAATAACTCATGAATAATGACGTCATTGCCGAACTTCAGTGAATGCTTATTTTGGCGACACAAAATATATTGTTTTCCGCCTGTCAGTCTGTTCTTCTGTCTGTCTGTCCGCGATAACTGCCACAAAATGCAATCAAAACTTCTTTTTTTCGGAAACAAAATTGTAAAACCCTAGATTACTAAGTTTACACTTTCAAAAGTACCTGATACATCAGATTTAAATGTTTGTGGTGGGCAGGTATGTAGAAGTATGGGGATAATGAAAAATGCTTATTAAAACTGTTACTTATCCTTATAAATCAAAACGTATAAAGATACATGATAACCGTTAGGAAATTGGTAGAAAGTTACAAATTTAAATTTAATGAAACTACGGGGAGTTCAGGGGGGCTCTGCCCCCTGAAGAAATCTACTATGTTATAATTAAAAAACAAAAATAATAGATCATGAAAATTCCGGAATATCCTAACATAACTAAATCTTTAATTTAACGCTTTTGATGGCTGAAAACTTCTTATTCTTCTTTTATTCTTATAAATAATTACGTAATTTGAAAATTTTAAACTACAGTTTCTAGGAAGTTGAATATTACCCAAAGTGTGTTTTTAAAAAAAATGAAGTGCAAAGCTGACGTTGAGGCTCCTGATCTGCAGATTTACTAGTTAATATTTATAAAAAAAGATTGATAAATAATTATGTTTCTGATTTTTTGAAATTTCTTCTTTTTGTAACAATGGGTGTTACTTTAGTAATTGTATTTTTTCCCCTTTTACATAATCAAACGTATAAACAGCTGTGGTGTATATCGAATAAAAAATTTTAACTTAATTTATTTGCAAGTGTATACGGTAGTGATACAGTTAAAGGATCTCTAGTAAAATTTTTGAGAAACACTGATCTTAAAATTTTATGAGCCGTTAACTGGAATGTCCTTCTTAAAAAGCTGATTAAAAGCTCTTTTTGTATTCGATTCATTTAACGGGAAAATATTATTTTTCAATGTAGGGGAAGTCTGGAAGCCATGGACTTTTCAATGTCGAAGAAATTCAAAGTGTTGCATAAATAGAGAGTTATTGTAAATGAACGCCCTATAGAGTAGAGACAAATACGGTTTAATTACGCCCAGTAAGTTAGTCGTGAATGGGCATTTTGTTTTAGTCAATAAATCTTTGTTGTTTCTGTCAAATTTTATTGCAGGGTATGAAGTACGATATGTAAGTACGCATTCTTGTTCATTGTTCAATGTTTTACGAAATTATATTCCTTTAAAGTTTCTAATAATGTTTGTAACAATTGTACAATTTAAGAGCTGTGCTTGAAAATATTGCATGATAATGATTGAATATCTCCGGACTCGATTATTTCGGGTAACCCTGGACATGGTTTTAAGAATAGAATTTCACAAAATTGTTTCAACAAACTGCAACAAACTCATTTTGCTTATTTGTGGATTTGACTTGAAATGTTTTTTTTACTTTTGCAGAGAAAATTTAACTAGTCAAAGAGGAAAGTGGGCTGTAAATAAAATGAACAAAAAAGACCAAATGGAAAAGCAACACAGTAAAGGCGTTAAAAAGATGATGGAAACAAAGAAAAACATCAAAAGTCTTTCTCCAGAAGATCGAAAAAACGAGACCAAAAGCATCATATGCGGAGAATTATTTAAAAAAGACTGGGGCCATGAAGATTGTGTTTATACAGATGCACGAAATTTGTATTTTAATTGTAATGTTTGTAAGGTCAAAGAACGATTGGGACAAAATGGATTAATGTGTAAAAAATATGAAAAAAAGGACCAAACTATTTTCTGTATATTTTGTCAAATAAGGTACCCTGGGGTAATAACGCCACGTTAAGGTTCTACCAATTTTCACGGCTTAGTTTTAGATTGTATTTTTCAAACAAATATAGGATCTGATACAGCAACTCATTGACTATCTATATAAAATAAAATAATTTAACAGATATGTATTCATAAAATGTAATGGCGTTTTTTCTTGACCCATGCTATTTGGCGTTATTACCCACCTATATGGGTAATAACGCCATGCAAACAAAACTATGAAATAAGATGGAATAATTGCATGTAGATAGCCCAATTCTAAAAATACAAACTCTACAAACTTAGAAATTGACAAATTGCATTCTAAGATATTGAAAATGTTCAATTTTTGTGAAAGTGTAAGAAATATAAAGGTGTGGTGCGGGAGGGGGGGGGGATGAGGCAAATGAATATCAGACAGTGAGTTTCTTTTTGCTTAAAAAGGACCGTTAAAATAGAAATATGAAAAACATTGCACAGTTTTAACTGTGTTTATTTGAATCAGTATTTAGGATGTAGCTCGGCCACTGTAGGCAATCAACCGGGGTATTAATGTCAAGGATTGGCGTTATTACCCCGGTATAGTTATTGCGCAGTACATTTTAAATTACAAATTATCTCGAGAAGATATCCAAAATCTTCAACAACATTTTAAAAGTACAGGAAATGCACTACAAATTTATGTAATTAACTAAGTACTTCCGGATAAAAAGATAATCTTTATATATACAAAACGTATCTCGCAAATTTTAGATCAAGCGTTAATTTTAGTTGTTTGTAAAAACAATAAGACCTAAAAATGAAACGAATTAACTGTTTTTTTGCGATTTATATGACTCACAACCCTTCTGCGCAGAGCACATGGGTGTCATTTACCTGATTATTTCATAATTATGCAAAATATAAGCACTTGGCGTTATTACCCCGCCTGGCGTTATTACCCCAGGGTACCTTAATTCGAAATTTTTCGCAATGTTTAATTAAATTTATTAAAGAAAGTTCTTAATTTTATTTTAAGTATAAAATAAAGAAAGAAATTTCATTCATTTGTTTTTAATTTGCAATTTATCCAAGTGTCCAGGGCTACCCAATCTTTTACTATTTGAAAATGTAGAGATGGTGTTGTTCTGTGTAAACATCAGAATTATGAACGGTGCATATACATCAGCCACAGACTTGGCTGAGAAATTGGAAGTACTCAAAGATTTTAGCTAATATTCTATATCAGAGTATACTATTTTATCTCATAATTTCTGGGCATATATTAGTATATATTGCATATAATTTATCCATATAACATTTCTTACACTAATTTCTGATATTTATAATAGTGAGAGTTTTTACTGGAAATACAATCATACGTCAAATTTAGATTATTACATAAAATTATTCAAAAAAAGAAATCTAAGATATTTAGTTCATTGAAGTATGTTATCTAACGCTAACTGTAAAATGTTTAAATACTTTTACAGATGCACTTACAATAAAATGATAATTTATGCTTTTTTCATAAAATACATTTGATTATTTTAAAGTGAAAAATGTTATGAATATATCAGAACACATTGATTTAATTGTTTTTATCTATTAATTTTATTATTCATTTCTTTTTATGTTATTTATTGATACATTTTAATGAATTCATTTCAATTAAATGTAGTATTTATGGTGTTTATTAAATAAAGTTATTCATGAAGTTCCAAGATCTTATTTTAATGATAATATTACTACAGCTAACAAGACCTTATCTATGAAAATGTGTATTAACATTTACAATGCCATTAATTCATTTATATTTTCCGTCACTCATGCAAAAGGTCTACTTCTTTTACAATCATTTCTTGGGACGAATGTTATTTGGAATGTTTCCAGATATTTGAATGTCGTACACTGTGTAATTTTTTATAAATATCAGAATATCATTCAATGTACATAGATATGAAGCACAGATGATAAATTAGATGCCCATTATTCATTACATCTAGAGTTATCTTGGCGAACCACAGTATATTACTTATGACACAATTTGAATACTACATGAAAAACTGTTTTTACAGACAATAAAATTGCACATTAACTTTATATTTCTATAGCAAATTATTTGTAAGAAAGATATCTAGGCTTTTTAATTTTTTCAATACATGTTCCTGTATTTTGACTTAAAAGTTTTTGAAAAAAGCTACCTAAAACTTATTAATTACAGTTTTAGTAAACAATATATAACTTTCTTTATATTTCATTAATATTTAAAAAAGAATATAAAAGATTACTTAATTTTATTTAATTCTAATATATATACTGGCAGCCTTAGATTTTTAATGTATTATCTTTTATTTAAAGAAAAATGTACGCCACATTGTTGCTAACCAATCGAGGTTTTTTTTTTTTTTTCAAACAATATTTATATAATTTTTAATTTGTGGAAGTTTATGTACCAATTAAATACTTTCAATATCTTAACGTGTACTTAGAGATAAACACTCTGTGTTTAAACTTTCAACAGCTATTTAATTTAAACTTTCAATTATTAAATTCAAACTTTCAACATTTATTTTTTTCCGACGAATAACAAGGTTTTAGATTTTTGTTTGTTTTATTTTAACAGCCCTGTAAATTAGAAATATTCATTTATAACCTTGTACTTACAGTTTAGGCACGACCTTAGTATGACTATCTAATATGTCCATGTGGTGTTGTATAATGTTTGCCGAAGCATACCCATCGTGTATCGAGGCATGCATACCCATTCTCAAAAATATTTACGTAGAAAACAAGTACCAGCATTTTTTATAACTTTCCTCTCAAAGATAAAGAAAAAGAAACAGGAGAGGAACAAAAAATATATCAAAAGATTTTTATTAAAAACAAGATAGAGTGATTTAATAATTGAAATATTTTTTAATTTACTATATACGTTTATTCCTTCTTTAAAAAAAATAGTTATCTTAAAATAAATATATCATAAGATTCGATTTTATTTTTCCTTTAATAAATCAACTTAAAATCCTACAGCTTTTTTCTTTTTTTATTAAAGAGTAAAAGAGGGATAAGAGAGAAAATATTCGTGTAGAGATTTAATTAATTAATTCTTCCAGAAGCAGTAGTTTCACGTCGGGCAAACCTACTTTAAATTCGAAACTTACAAACAGCACAAAGAATACTTTCAAAAAATTCTGCTTTTACAATGAGTTTAAAATAAGAAGTTCTCAATTTCTAAAAAAGTCGTTTGCACTGTTAAAATACAGAAGAAAAAGCAAAACTCTCAGTAAATTTACGTTAGTTCTCAGTTAAATGCATTCAATTATGTTTAACGATCATCATTTTACACTCATGTCCCTAATCTTACATCTAATTCCTTCTAGAGAGTCCTATGTCTTTATTTAAAGATATCTTTATCTTTGTTAAATTTTGTAATTCAAAATATAAACTGTTAAAATTTTTTTGTTATTTATTAGAAATACTATTTTTTTTAAATAAAATAATTTGGAAACGGAAAGTCAATTTATTAGATTTAGTGGGGATTTTTGTCCCACTGAATTATAAAAGACATGCTTTCTGTTAAATAGCAATAGCTCCTACAGAACCCAGTCTGTAAGGTGATATTTCGCTGTCCAAAGTTCACTGGTTCAATCCCCAGGACGGCTAGAAACGAATTGTGTTAAACTTTAATGATACAGCAGTTTACACGAAAATTTAAAGTTCTTTGAACTCACTGGAGATTGAGTGATTCACAAATTTTAAAAAGTAAATTAAATTATTATCATTAAAAGTAAATTTACAGTCTTGTGTATTTTTAACGATGTTAATTTACAGAGTCTAATCTAAATTTTTCGAATAACTTTTTTTTATTTAACAGAATCTCGGTTTTTCTAACTCTGTACTTTAACATAAGATTTCAGGTAACAGTTTACCCGTAGATTCTCTATAATTTCACAGAATTTTTTTACACTGTGTTCCGGTGTCAATCAATCATTTCTTCATTTTACGGTCCCTTAGAAAGACCCCCACGGAGGGCATCCCCCCCTTAGGGCCTATATCCCATAGTGTAGATAATTGGCCGACATACATACAACAACAACTTCATTTTACGAACAGAACTTTCCTGTCCCGCAAAGGGTCAAGAACATCTTCTTTAAAGTATTAAAGCTAATTATTTTGTATTGTTTCCCGAGTAAACTTTTAAGAAATCGAATACGACATCGTTGGAGAATTTCATTTTGTAACTGGATTTATGAAATATATGCATTAAAGTTTTGAAACATTTTCCTTTTCACAATTATTAGAAAGCTAATATTAAAATCTTATTAACACTTTCAGCTTTTGTAAATAAACTGACTACTTTTATTACTAAAACTGCCTTTAACGTGTCAATTTTATGCTCTTTTCTGATTTTGGAAGCTGATTTCGTATAATAATTTTTCGCATAAAAAATTTATTTAGATTCACAAATAATTGCCAATAGAAAACATACATTAAATCAAAATCACAATAGTAAAAGTACACATTTCATGAAATATCACATAGTTAGTATATAAAAATTTTAAATATATAATAAAGAGTGTTAATGAACAATAATCTTTTAAAACGTTAAAAACTACTGTTCGTAATACCAAAAATAGTCTTAGCGAATTTTACACTAATTAAAATAACACACGCTGGTTCTTAAACACAACAAATGTAGACTGTAGATGCGTTTTATTTCACACTGAAATATGCGAGCCATTGGTTGGCTATCAACATTCCATCATCTTTTTGCATTCGAATAAACACCAAACTTAAAAACAAAAACATAGAATGCTGCCAAAAATATAAAAAAAAGAATAAATTACCATGGTAACGAATAATACAATTTCTTACTGGAGCTTTTTCACATAAATGAAAGCAGACGATTTTTACCAAAACATCCTGCCCCCTGTTGAAATCCCTTAGGATTTCAACAAGTGGCTAAGTGGTCTTCTTACAGTTTTACTATAATGAAAAAACAATTAATAACACAAATAAAATTAATGCAAAATATAAAAATGAAAAAAAGAAAGTTTATAGTTCATAGTTTTTAGTTTTTTATAGGAAGGGGACAGAGTTTCACTATTGGTCGATTTATGATACCACTATTAGTCTTAATCGTGACAACTCTGACTCTATTGTCTGAACCTGGATGAACAGTTATTATTCTTCCTAGTTTCCATTTTAGCGGTGAAAGGTTGTCATCTTTGATGAGAACTAAGTCATTAACTTGCAAATATTTGTGGCATTTTTGCCATTTAGCTCTTTGCTGGAGTTGAGACAAGTATTCTCGGCTCCATCTTTTCCAAAATTGCTGTAGCATGAACTGTCTCACATGCCATCTATCAAGGTGATTTAAGGGACTGTGACTCAGATCTTGTTCAGGTATGGCAGTCAGAGAAGTTCCAACTAGAAAATGGCCAGGTGTTAGAGCAGTTAAGTCTGTTGGGTCAGATGATATAGGACACAATGGTCTAGAGTTGAGACAAGCTTCAACTTGCGTAACCAGGGTTTGGAATTCAGGATAAGTTAACACAGTATCACCAACGGTTTTCTTAAGGTGCGATTTCATTGATTTTACTGCAGATTCCCACAGTCCACCAAAGAGTGGAGCTGAAGGCGGGTTAAATGTCCAAGTTATTTCCTCTGACGACAGAAATTTGTGAATTTCTTCATTCTGCTTGCACTGCAATAGATACTTGTTGATTTCCTTTTTTGCACCTTTGAAGTTGCTTCCACAGTCACTGAAAATCTCAAGAGGTTTTAATCTTCTTGCAATAAATCGTTTTAATGCACTTAAGAATGCCTTTGTTGAAAGATCTTCTACGACTTCAAGATGGACTGCTTTGATCACGAAGCAGACAAATACACAGACATATGATTTAAATGATTTTGATCCACGTGCAGCACGATATTTAATCATGTATGGTCCTGAGAAATCTGTTCCAACTCGATTAAATGGTCGTGATTGTGTTATTCTGGATACTGGAAGATCAGCCATTATTTGTTTTGCAGATTGAGCTCTGTATCTACAAACGTAACACAAGTTCTCACTATTTTACGAATAGCAGATCTGGCAGCAATGATCCAAAATTTCTGCCTAATTAAAGGAAGAAGAAGTTCTGGAGCTGCATGTAAATATTTTTCGTGAAAATGTTGAATTATGATCTTAGTCACATGATGCTTTGATGGTAGTAAGATTGGATGTTTTTCATTCTCTGACAGCTGTGCATTTTTCAATCTCCCTCCGACTCTCAATATTTTGTCATCATCTAAAATAGGACACAAACAAATGAGACTGCTATTTCCAGGTAATTCTTTTCCGGTTTCTAAACAGTCGATTTCTTTACTAAAGTTCATCTGTTGAACTATTCTAATAATGCAACGTGTTGCGGCCTGAATTTCTTTGCTTGATAAAAAGGATGTATTTCTTTCTGGACGTGTTACCTTAGAGTTGGAGATGAATCTCAATATCCATGCAAATATGCGTTGCAATATTGAAAACGAGGATATTTTCGATATAATATCAAGTTCCTTTGCAGTTTCAGAAATTACAAGTGGTGATGTTTTCCGTGCTTCTGGTAAATCTTCTTCCTTTATGGGAATAGGTTTATTCACTGGAACCTCACTGCTTCTTAACCATGGTGGTCCATTCCACCACAATTCATGAGACAGTAATTCTGCTGGAAATAATCCACGAGATGCACAATCAGCAGGATTTTCCTTTCCATCTACATGGCTCCAATTTTCAGCTGGCAATATGGATTGAATTTCTGCAATTCTATTGGCTACAAATACTTGTCATCTTTTAGGATCTGATGTTAACCATGACAACACAATTTTTGAATCACTCCATGCGCGCACTAAATCTAGTTTTAAATGTAATGCTGATTTAACAGCTTGTATTAAATGTGTCAGTAATACTGCAGAACATAATTCGAGCTTTGGAATCGTGATGGGCTTTAAGGGTGCCACTCGAGTTTTGCTGCTAAAAGTTTCACATCAATGTACGAATTATTACAAGTTTTAACATAAATAACGGCGGAATAACCCTTTTCTGAAGCGTCGCAGAATCCATGAAGTTCACATCGAGAATAATTGGGCAAGACGACTTTTCTGGGTATATATATGGAATTTAAAAGTTTGACTTCATGGCACAAAATTTTCCACTTTTGGTTAATAATTCCTGGTACTGGATCATCCCATGATAATTGTAATTTCCACAGCTGCTGAAGAATAATTTTAGTTAAAATTACAAAAGGTGCAATCCACCCTAGTGGATCAAAAAGCGTTGATACATATGACAAAATAATTCTTTTAGTAGGGACATTTTGATAATCCATTTCACTGAAATTGCATTTGAACATATCATTATGAGGATGCCATTCAACTCCTAGAACTTTTATAGCCTTATTGCCCACTATATTATGTATATTATCATTACTTATGTTTGTAAACTCAGCGTTTTTCAACAGTGATAATTCATTTGTGCACCATTTATGTAGCTCAAAACCACCTTTTCCTAGCATATTCTGCAATTCATTTATCAATTCCGTACCTTCCTGACTACTCTTAACACCGGTTAACACATCATTAACATAAAAATCTCTCAAAACTATAGTCTTCGCTTTTGGAAAATTAAGACCCTCATCCATTGCTAACTGATTCAAACATTTTGTTGCAAGATATGGTGCAGCCGCAGTTCCGTATGTTACTGTATTTAAGCGATAAGTTTCTATTGGTTTTTCAGGACTATCTCTCCATAAAATTCTCTGAAAATCCCTATCCTTTTCATGAATTTTTATTTGTCTATACATCATTCTTACATCAGCTGTTATTGCAATATTATGAAATCTAAATCTCAATAAAATGCAAATTAAATCATCTTGTGTTTTAGGACCTATCATTAGAGTGTCATTTAAAGAAACACCTGTTGTGGTTTTAGCACTCGCATCAAAAACAACTCTTAATTTGGTAGTTAAACTAGAATTATTCAAGAAAAAATGGTGTGGAATGTAATAATGTTTATTCTCCATTCCATGATCTCTGTTTGAAATAAGATCCATATGCCCCAAATTTAAATATTCTTTCATAAATTGAACATATTGATCATAAATTTCTGGCATGGATATTAATCTTTTCTCAAGATAAAGAAATCTTCTATACGCCATTTGACGAGAATCACCTAGACTATCTCGATCATGTTTAAATGGTAATGCGACTGAGTAGCGATCTGATTTTTCTCTAAAATGAGAATTCTCAAAATGTTTATCACAAAGTTTTTCTTCAAGTGTTAAAAGTGGCACATTTGGAATTTTTTCTAATTCCCAAAATGAATTTATTAGCTCATCAGTTTTTGTACTTAATGATTTACATGTACTGGATCATTTGCTAGCGTTTCAAAATTTGTAGTACCTGAGATTATCCACCCAAGTCTCGAATTTAAGGCAAATGGAAGGTTAGGTTCACGTTTAACAAGTTCCCCAGTCATTAAATGCATAAATACATTTACACCAAAAAGAATATAAATTTTTTGTGATTTATAAAATAATGGATCAGCTAACATTTAATCACTAAAGTTATCGCAAATGTTTGAAGGCAAAGACACATAGGGAATGTTATCTGTGATTATGTCCATTACGAACGCTGATGTGGATACTCTGAGATCACTTTTGAAGTGAGAAGTGAATAATAAATCGACTTTTCCATCACTCACAGTATTAAATGTTCCTAAACATGAAACAGAAATAGAACTGTCTTTCACTTTTAATCCTAATTTGTTTACACATTCTCGAGAAATGAATGATCTTTGAGAACCTGTATCCAACAAACATCTACATTTTACAAACTCTTGTTTATAATTTTGAACTTTTATTAATGCGGTACATAACAAAATATGAGTCTTTTGATTACTCTTTGCGTTTGACTCATAATGGGAAGCACACACTGTAGATGACACCTTCTCATTTGCTGACTCAACTTTTTGAGGGAAAAATTCTTGTGCATGTGGTGACATACTACTATTTGAACGACTCTTATTCCTTGAATAATCTACTATATGCAAAATACTGTGATGTTTCTTAAAACAATGGTGGCACGTATTAAGACTCTTACATTTGTTGAGTAAATGCATGCTAGATAAACAGTTGAAACAATAATGATTTCGCTTTACAAATTCTATTCTTTGTTGCACAGGTAAATTAAGAAACTTTGAGCACTTAGTTAAACTATGATCTTCTTTACAATAACCACAAACCGAGGTAGCTACAAAAGTATTATTCTTATTCGGAAATGGGTTTAGATATCTTATTTACAGCTAGTTTACTATTCTGAAGAGTTCTTGCGTAATTTTTAAGAAATTCAATTAAATCACTATGTTTCGGAATCTCATTGCTTTTAAGCTGGCGTTCCCACCATAATTTTGTAGAAGTATCCAATTTTAGCAAAACTAAATACGTCATTAATGTATCCCCAAATTTATCAATGCATTGTTCCAATATTTCTAACGAGCGAATTATTTCATTAACATTGTCAACTAAATTTAAAATAGCAATAGCTGATTCTGTTTGAAGCGTAGGTAAACTCAGAAATCGTTTAATATACGCAAAAATTTGCTATCTTTTATTTGAATATCTTTCATCTAGCAAATTCCATGCTAATTCAAAATTAGAATCCGAAATTTGAATAGAATGGATGACGCGATATGCTTCACCTTTTAATGAAGCCTTCAAATATTGCAGTTTTTGGGCATTTGAAATATTTTTATTGCTATTTACGCAAGCACTGAAAAGATCCTTAAATCCTATCCATTCTGTTATATTACCTCCAAAAGTAGGTAAGGATAATTTTGGCAGTTTAACATTTTCAAAAACCTGCTCTGTAACTACACTAGATTTATTTTCACTTTTATTTAACTGAGTGTTTTGAATTTTTAATATTTTTTCACCTTTAAATTTCCATAAATCAATTTTATCTGAAATTTCTTGAGTACCGTCTATTTCACTCTCTAACTGTTTAGGATCTTTAATTAAAATTTCTATTTCTCGATCAATCTTTTTTAACTCAGTTTCCTTCTGTTTTAACAACTCAATGTTTTCTTCTAAATCATTCACATTAATTTCATCCACCGCAATAATATTTTCAATTTTCTTAATATAATTTGTAATAGTTCTGCGTAAAGCAGCTCGTTTAGTTTTAAAAGTGTTCAAGTCAGTCATTTTTATTACATTAAACCAATAAAGTAATTCTAAATTGTACTAATTCTTTTTTACACATAAAATCGAATGCCAAATTAACTCACCTTCTCTTTTTTCCTTTGCTATGAATGTCAACATTGAAAAGGATTTCGGAAAAATGTTCTTTTTTTTACACTGATAATTTTCACTAGCTCCGGCTAGACTTGAGACCAAAAATGTTCGTAATACCAAAAATAGTCTTAGCGAATTTTACACTAATTAAAATAATACACGCTGGTTCTTAAACACAACAAATGTAGACTGTAGATGCGTTTTATTTCACACTGAAATATGCGAGCCATTGGTTGGCTATCAACATTCCATCATCCTTTTACATTCGAATAAACACCAAACTTAAATACAAAAACATAGAATGCTGCCAAAAATATAAAAAAAAGAATAAATTACCATGGTAACGAATAATACAATTTCTTACTGGAGCTTTTTCACATAAATGAAAGCAGACGATTTTTACCAAAACAACTACAGTTCAAGAAAACTGGAATTTTACATTTAAATACACACACAAGTTTTCCATTGGATAATAATATATACAATAAATAAATATAATTTAAAATAAAAATAAATATAATTGAAATGCATCAACGCATTTTTATCCAATATTTAACGGGAATTTACCGTTCATCAGCCCGAAATATAAGACAACTTTAATTTTTTAACATCAAATAACAACAAAAAAATTAAAAATAATTTTTCCATTTATTACTCATATTTTTTACAATATAAAGTAGTTTATTCTACAGTAATTGCTGAAGCAAATGAATATAATTGAAATGCATCATCGCATTTTTATCCTTAAATTTAACGGGAATTTATTGTTCATCAGAACACTATAAAATAGTTTATTCTACAGTAATTGCTGAAGTTTATGAAGATGCTGTAAGTTATATGTGAATATAGTATGCGCAGACGCACATCATTATACGCCTAGTAGGGAACAGCATGTCGAAATAATCTGAAATAAACATAATCAAAATTTTCGAAAAAATATTGAATTAAAACGAGCAGTTTTAGTAATTCTTTTTCACTTACATTTTTTCTTCTTTAACATTTCTTTTAAATACACTGTTAAAAATTTTACTCTAGTTTGAACCAAATTTTAGTGCTCAACAGCTGTCACCATAACATGGTGGCAAAAGGAGAAATTTCGTACCAACATTTGGAGCTTCCTTCTTCAACCTCGTTTTAACTATTGAAACTATGCTTCAACAGGAGCTCCAACAATTGGTTCAAGATTTCACCATCTTATAGTAGAAGATATTGAGCACCAAAATTTGGTTCAAACTAGGACAAGATTTTTAACAGTTTAGTAGCTGCTGAAGAATCACTGTGAAAAATTTATTTAACGTTACTCCATAAAATTCGTGGTAGCTGCTGCCTCCAATTTTATGGAGTAAGTTTTTCATTTATATAGTGGTGCAATTTAAACATATAGTACTGGTGTAACATTACAATGTTACACCGATTATATCGGCTAAAGTACTCCATAAAATTGGAGGTAGTAAGGCTGCCACTAATTTTATGGAATGCCGTTGCATAAAGGTTTTACAGGAATATGTTAATCCCTCTCTTTTTAGGTACGTTGTAATTACATAAATACTTAGCACCCATAGTCGTCATCTTGTCAGCCGGTTTATCGGTCTGTCTGTCTGTCCACATATAAAAAAACAAAAACTTCCCAACCGAATGGTTTAAAGCAATGGTTTAAATGGTTGCAGAATTTTCTCAACTCAATTCAAATTTTATGAAAACTGAGTCAAAACTTAAAAAGAAACAAATAAAGGTTTTCTTTACTTAATTAAATATCCTATCATACGTAATTAATTCAATGATATCCTTGATAGATAATGAATCTAAATTTAAATGTTGATTGCGTCGTATTTAAGGTGGTATCCTAATTATTCCATACGAATTAATATATATGTATAATATAATCGTAATCTATTTCATATTTATGCATTTCTGCATAAGAAAGCAAAAGGTAATATAGCAAAATCTGAATATTTCTAGAAACACTAAATATTTATAAAATTTATTAAAAAAATAACAAAGCTCAATTCCCACGTTTGCCATAGAATTTCCGACTTTTTTTCTCTAACTTTTTACATGACTTCAAAAAATGCCAATATTTATCATGTATATTAAAACAGAAAGTTAAAATTTTAAGATCAGACTAAAAAAAACCTGGACCGTCTGCGCATGTGTCAACTCTTCCTGGGTGTCCATTCCTCTCTTACGGAAGTCTGTCGGAAGATATTACTATAGACAAACTAATTTTTTATTATTACAAAAAGCCTTGAGCAGACACTGAGGTCCAATGGGAATTCAGGGATTTTCTGTTTAAATATATAGACTGTTGACCACTTGCTATGAAAATCAGGTGGGCTGAGGCTGATTCGTTTGAATCTTTAAAATTTTAAAGCATGTAGGTATTGAATAAACAAAGGTATCTGTTTTATTTATTTATTATAAGTTTTAGAGATATCCATCTCGAGGCTTTACTCTGTTACTTATCCATCATTCGTAGTATAGGGTAAGTCTTGCAATCGTTTTGAGAATATATTTTTTGGCGGATTTACACGTTTTAGATATTGGAGACTCTGAATATTGTTAGATTAAAAAAAATTGCCGTCGGGCCGTCTGTGCGCCTGTCTCTCTGTCTGTGTGCTGTCTTTCTATTTGTCTATAAACAGCTCTATCTCCTGAGCAAATTAAGACAGAGACTTGAAATTTTGAATGTATGTAGTCTATTGCAATGGGACGAATCCTATTTAATGTCAGTTATCTCGATTATCCGGAACTATTTTTTTCGGAATCTAGAAAAATTCGTTCTGATGAAAGGTACATAAAAATTTTCGAATTTCTTTATTTTATAGAGTGCACGTAAAAGGCGATAAAATAACTCAAATTTTGCATAAAGAACGACGTCGATCGAATTATTATAGTTACTGAGATATTTATACTCCTTGTTTCCCCATTCTTCGATTTTTCATGACCCTATATTTCATTTAAATTTCAATTCAAAGATATACTTTAATTGGAGATGAGACACTTAATCTGATTTAGTAAATTGCTAGTTAATATGACTATTATTTTTGTAATTATAAGGATATTATGAGTTATTTCTTGTCATTAAAAAAAGAGTAATTGAAACACAAAAAATATTTTTTTAATTAAACAAATATCTAACCAGAGAAAAAAAATGTATCATTGAAATTAATTTTAGAATTTTTCTTCATAGCAAAACGTTTTGACACTGTTCTTCATTAGAGCATAATGGAGACATTGACGGGACTATTAGCAAATTCAATAATAGTATCTGGAATATAACCAAGGGAAAAGCCCATATTCTGCAGAAAGAATGAAAACTTTCTAGAAGTCGCAATGCGTTCTCCTTGGGGACTTCTGGATATGATTCGGTTGTCATTGGAAGTTCTCGAATGAAATTGGATTACGTATTTATTTTCTATAAGAAATGATCCGAAATAATTTGACTGGCAGCTGCTTGATATTTAAATTTCTTATTGAACTTTTGTAATGTTTAAAGCTTGTAGTAACATATATGTATATATATTTAGATTTAAATAGTATTTTCCTTCGTTTTTTAGCTCACAGGCTATCAAAGCCTGAGAACTTATGTGCCCGCCCGTCCTGTATATATATACGTACGTACATACCGACTATGTATATACGTATATATGTATGCACGTATATATGTATGTATATACGTGCGTACGTAACGCGATAACTCATGATAAAAATATCTGATTTACATGAAATTTTGGATATAGGCTTGTTATGATAAGACGCTTACCTGATTAGTTTTGAGAGTTCATTCGATAAGAAGGGGAACGGTGGCTATTACCCCTCCCCTTAATTTATATAAATGGGTTTTTCATGCAGAATTAGTAGATTTCGTTCAAATTTTTGATGTAGGATCATTCTATTGAGTTGCCCCTGTGATTAGTATTGGGTATTCATTGGATAAGTTTAAAGAAGAGAAATGGGAGGTAATCCCCCGCAACGTTTTTCACGCAAAATTTACAGATTTGCTTCAAATTTTGTATATAGGTTTATTCTGAAAAGGCGCTTCCCTGATTTGTTTTTGGATGTCGCTGGATATGTATAAAGGGAGGATAGGGGAAACTACCCCTCATAATTCATGTAAATGGTTTTTCATGCAGAATTATTTACTTTATTTTTTGAAATGCTAAAATATGACATTGCTAAATAACGCAAATACAAAACGTCTACTTATTCATACATGTCAGTGATGCGATATCTAACCCACGATTTGTAGTTATCTTGAATTTGAGTAAAACTATTTTGAAATAAAAATCTTCGCCTTTTTAATGACAGAAATTCTGAGAATAACTAAGACAATACAAATATATTTTTTTACATTGATAAAACAAGGAACATACGAAGCGCGTAGCATTTGTTATATCACTAGTAAACATGCATATATCTATACATACATACCTGCATATATCTATACATGTACATACTTGGATACAGAGAGAAAGATTTTAGACTTTTTGTGGATGTTTAGAAAAATATTCTTCGAATTCTAATAGAACATCAGTGCAGGGTTCGCACCGTTCCTAAAACTTTCACTCATTGCAACCAGTATTTTAAATCAAACATCTTCATGGAAAGTCCGTTTAACATCTACAATAGAATAATACAATAAATATTACCGTTTAAAAATTGTGGTAGGAAAGTGCGAAAATTTTAGGAACAGTGCGAATCCTGTCAGTGATGTAAAGCACAACACTGTTTAATATCAGTTACCTAACCATTACAGGTTTATTCAAAACTAGAGCAAAAAAATTTTAGGAGGGGTGGGATGTACCTACATGACTTGCAATTACATAGCAATACAGAATCGGAAAGCTGAATAAAGAGACAAGAGATTTGTTAGGGGATGAATCATTATGATGGCAAATTGAATTTAAAGATCATATGGTTAAATAATTCATGATTTTCCTGTTAATAAAGTTTCTCTCTTTGTATTTTACTTTCTGCCATAGTTATTGTTATGAGTTATTTGTTTCCATTAGAAAAAGATAAATTGAAACACAAAAATGATTTTTTTTAAATAAACACATATCTCAGCAGAACAGAATAAACAAATTCATCGGTGAAATTAATTTTAGAATATTTCCTCTTAGCAAAACTTCTTGACACTATTCTTTATTAGAGGATGAAGACTTTGACGGAACTTTCAGTAAACTCAATAATAATATCTGGAGTATAAGCAGAAAAAAAAGCCCATATTCTGCAGTAAAAATGAAAATTGTTTCTAGAAGTCGCAATACGATCTCTTTGGGGACTTCTAGATATGATTCGGTAATCATTAGAAGTACTCGAATGAAACTGAATTACGTATTCCACAACTCTGGATACAAGCGAATGGAAATAATAAGTATATTTAGTTTCTATAAGAAATGATCTGAAATAATTCGACTGGCAGCTGCTTGATATTTAAATTTCTTATTGAACGTTTGTAATGTTTAAAGTTTATAGTAATATATATATATATATATATTTAGATTAAAATATTATTTTCCTTCGTCTTTTTGCTTTAATATTTTAATGAAATGCTAAAATATAATATTGTTAAATAACGCAAATACAAAAAGTCTACATATTCATACATATCAGTGATGCGATATCTAACCCACGATTTGTAGTTATCTTGAATTTGAGTAAAACTATTTTGAAAAAAAAATCTTCGCCTTATTTAATGACAGAAATTCTGAGAATAAATAAGACAATACATTTTTTTTCACATTCATAAGACAAGGAGTACACGAAGCGCGTAGCATTTGTTATATCACTAGTATACATGCATATATCTATATATACATACCTGCATACATCTATATATGTACATACCTGGATACAGATAGAAAGATTTTAGACTTTTTGTGGATGTTTAGAGAAATATTCTTCGAATTCTAATAGATCATCAGGGATCTAAAGCACAACACTGTTTAATATCGGTTACCTAACCATTACAAGTTGATTCAAAACTAGAGCAAAAAAATTCAAGGAGGGGTGGGATACTCCTACATAACTCGTAATTACATAGAATTACAGGATCGGAAAGTTGAACCTTAAAGAGACAAGAGATTTGTTAGAGGGTGAATTATCGTGATGGCGAATTGAATTTAAAGATCATATGCTTAAATAAGTCATGATTTTCCTTATAATAAAATTTCCCTCTTTGTATTTTACATTTTGCCATAGTTATTATTATGAGTTATTTGTTTCCATTAGAAAAAGGTAAATTGAAACACATAAATGATTTTTTGTAAATAAACAAATATTTCAGCAGAACAGAATAAACAACTACATCGGTGAAATTAATTTTAGAATGTTTCTTCATAGCAAAACTTCTTGACACTATTCTTTATTAGAGCATAATGAAGACTTTGACGGAAGTATCAGCAAACTCAGTAATAGTATCTGGAATATAACCAAAGGAAAAGCCCATATTCTGCAGAAAGAATGAAAATTGTTTCTAGAAGTCCCAATGTGCTCTCCTTGGGGTCTTCTGGATATGATTCGGTAGTCATTAGAAGTGTTCGAATGAAATTGGATTACGTATTCTACAACTCTGGATACAAGCGAATGGAAATAATAAATATACTTATTTTCAATAAGAAATGATCCGAAATAATTCGATTGGCAGCCATTTATATTTAAGTTTATTATTAAACTTTAAGTAATATTTAAAGATTACAGTAAAATATATTTTTATATATTAAAATGGTATTTTCATTCTTTTTCTTTAATTTTTTTTTAATGAAATACTATGTTAAATAACACAATTACGCAAAATCTACATATTCATGCATATCAGTGATGGAATAGCTAACCCACGATCCGTACATACCTTGAATTAAAGTAAAACTATTTTCAAATAAAAATCTTCGCCTTTTTTAAAGACAGAAATTTAGAACATAAATAACACAATATTTTTTTTTTCATACTGATAAAACAAGGAACGTACGAAGCATTTAGGCTGTTGTGAATCACTGACATATATGCATAAATCTACATATGCATATCTGCATACACTCACAACACATAGAGAGAGAGAGAGATTTTAGACTTTTTTCGGGTGTTTAGAAAAATATTTGACAAATTCTAATAGAACATCAGTGATGGAAAGCACAAGACTGATTAATATCAGTTTCCCTGTACAGCTTGATACAAAACTAGAGGAAAAATTTCCACGAGGATTGGGGATACATCTACACAACTCGGAATTACAAAAGCAATATAGGGTTGGAAATGCAATTTTAAAGAGATAGGGGGTTTGTTAGGGGGTGAATCATTGTGATGGCAAAATGATATTGGAGGACCATAAGCTTAAATAATTCATCACTTTCCTGATATTGAAGTTGCCCGATGTTTTGTAAAGTCTTAATGAAACATTTATAACTTGACAACTGAACGTTTTGAAATACGCGTCCTTTGGCCGTTCACAGTAGCAATGAAGATGCGCCATATAAAAACCTCAAACGTGCATAATGGTATAAACAAGAGACGTACTCATAAAAATTAAGAGAATTTGATTATCAGGAAAGGCATGACATAGTTTAAGCTTATGTTCTTTAAATGTCAATTCGCTATTGCAGTGATTTAGCCCCTAATAAACCTCTATCTCGCTAGAATTGAATTTCCGACAATGCATCGGTAGGTGATTCCGAATAAACTAGATGTACCTCATCCTTCATAGATTTTTGTTTCTCTATTTCTGAAGCATTATGTAATGCACATAATGTACACATACATGTACACTATGTATTTTTTCTAAATTGTAAAAAGAAAAAAAGCTATAATTTGCACTCGATCAGTTAAAAAGGATTTCACACAAATGCTAATGAGTCATAAAATATACAGGGTGTCCCTAAACAAATGGTATATATGCTAGGGGGTGATAGAACACATCAAGACGAGTAATAGTAAATAGGAAACCAAGGGTTTCAAACGTTTTCCAAAGGAGATAGCTGCCATTAAAGTTTGGGGCCCAAAATTTCAAATACACATAAAAAACGGAAAAATTGGTCGATTGATTTGCGGTTTTCACTAAAAGTATTCTTTATGTTGATATTTTCTTGAAAATGAATTATAAAGATAAATTTCGAAAAATGCCGATAGAGGGTGCTTTAGACTTTGAAGTAATAAAAAACTATATTTTGCCGTGATTTTTTGCATCTCATTAAATGGTTTCGTAAGCTTAGACCTAAACTTAAATTTTGAGCTCAAAATTTGAATTGTTGGAAGCGGTTAAGTAGCACAATATTAACTGTGTTCAGAGGGTTTAAATTTCAAATGATTATAATAAACGGAAAAATGATCGATTGATTTGCGGTTTTCACTAACGCTATTCTTTATGTCGGTATTTTATTGAAAATAAATTATAAAGATAAATTTCAAAAAATGCCGATAGAGGGCGCTTTAGACTTTTGATTAACAAAATAATCCATCCTAACACTATTTTTTGTCGTTATTTTTTGCATCTCATTAAATGGTTTGTAGGCTTAGATTTAAACTTAAATTTTGAGCTCAAAATCTGAATAGTTGGGAGTGGTTAAGTAGCACAAACTGAACTGTGTTCAGAGGGTTTAAATTTCAAACGAAACGGAAAACTATAAAAAAAAACGGGAAAATTAGTCGATTCGTTTTCGGTTTTTGCTAAAACTACTCTTTAAATCAGTGTTTTCTTGAAAATAAGTTTTAAAGATAAATTTCACAAAATAACGATAGAGAGCGCCTTAGACATTGGAGTAGCGTACAACTATTTTTATCTGCTATTTTTTTATCTCATTAAATGCTTTTAAATGCTTAGATTTAAATTTTGAGATCAAATTCTGAGCCGTTTCGAGTGTTTAAGTAGCGCAAAAGTGAACTGTGTTCGAGGGGGGGTTAAATTTCAACTCCTGAACACACTTCAGTTTGGGCTTCTTAACCCCTCCCAACGATTCAGAATTTGAGTTTAAAATTTAAGTTTAAATCTAAGATTTTGAAAACATTTAACAAGTTTTGGAAAGCATTTAATTAGATACAAAAAATAACGGTTAAAATTTGTTGTTGGTTACTCTGAAGTTGCGCCTTCTAGCGGAATTTTTTGAAATTTATCTTTAAAATTCATTTTTAAGAAGACACTGACTTAAAGAATAGTTTTATTTTAAACCGCAAAAGGATCGACCAATTTTTCCGTTTTTTATTATCATTTGAAATTTGAACCCTCTGAACACAGTTCAGTTTGTGCTACTTAACCACTCCCAACTATTCAGATTTTGAGCTCAAAATTTAAGTTTAAGTCTAAGTTTACGAAAACATTTAATCAGGTGCAAAAAATAACGTAAAAAGTAGTTGTTTGTTACTCCAAAGTTTAAAGCGCCCTCTATCGGCATTTTTTGAAATTTATCTTTATAATTCATTTTCAATAAAGTACCGATTTAAAGAATAGTTTTGGTGAAAACCGCAAATCAATCGACCGTTTTTTCCGTTTTTTATAATCATTTGAAATTTAAACCCTCTGAACACGGTTTAGTTTGTGCTACTTAACCGCTTCCAACTATTCAGATTTTGAGCTCAAAATTTAAGTTTAAGTCTAACCTTACGAAACCATTTAATGAGATGCAAAAAATCATGGCAAAAAATAGTTTTTCATTACTTCAAAGTCTAAAGCGTACTCAATCGCCAATTTTCGAAATTTATCTTTATAATTTATTTTCAAGAAAATACCAACATAAAGAATAATTTTAGTGAAAACCGCAAATCAATCGACCAAATTTTCCGTTTTTTATGTGTATTTGAAATTCTGGACCCCAAACTTTAATGGCGGCTATCTCCTTTGGAAAACGTTTGGGACCCTTGGTTTCCTATTTACTATTACTCGTCTTGATGTGTTCTATCACCCCCTAGCGTATGTACCATTTGTTTAGAAACAACCTGTATAATATAATTGTATTCTAAATACAGCAATTTATATAAAAAAAATGACAGTAATCTTCATTAAAAATAGAATGCAAACGGAACTATTTAAAAAAATTGAATTATAGGGTCGAAGGTATGACCAGAAGAAACGTGTTTATTCTGCAAAATTAGTCAAAATTTGTTCCGAACACTATGTATATTATGTAGCTTGGGAATTATCATTTCTCGATATGATTCCGAAATCATCAGAAGTTCTGACGGAAATTTTACAATGCAAGCTATATTCAGTATGAAAGCGACTGTAGACAAATAAATATACAGAATTTTAATGAAAAATAATATGAAATAATCTTACAGGTAATTTTTACTTTCTTGTATATTTAAAGGAGAACGTATTGGATTCGTGAAAATTTTCTTCTTCAGTTCAGTTCCCTTACTGTCTATGCTACTAAGCTTTCACTATAACATATGAGGTCAAACTTGTTCTTTATATTCATGAAGATTCAAAATAGTTTTTCTACATATATGACAAAATCTCTGTAATCCAATGTGTCCGAAAACATATGATCAGGTAATCTTTTATACATATGAATGAGAGTAAGAGATTCATACTATTCTTAAATTTCTCACAGCTATTTATTGAATTAAAAACATTTCTTTGGATATAAAAAACTATGGAACAGAAGTAAACGACTGTATAAATTAAATTCCGCTTAGAATTATGTTTGTCAGAAAAAAAGACAGTAATCTTCATTAGAAATAGGAGATTGACGGAACTATTAGAAAAACTCAATTATAGGGTCGAATGTTGGACCAGAAGTAAAGTACATATTCTGCAGAAAGAGTTAAAACTTATTCTCGAAACACGAAGTATATTATGCTGCTTCGAAATTATTACTTCTCGATATCGTTCGAAAGTCATCAAAAGTTCTGATGGGAATTTTATTATGGATGCTGAAGCTTAGCATGAAAGCGCATGCAGTTAAGAAATACACATAAATATAATGAAAAATGATATGAAATATTCTTATGGGTAACTTTTACTTTCTTCTAGCTTTTTAAAAAGATAGTATTGGATTCATAAAAATTTTCGAATTCAGCTAAGTTCCCTCATTGCTCTCGTTACTAAACTTTCATTAAAACATATGAGGTCCAAAATAATCTTTATATTCATGAAATTTCAGAAGAGTTTTTCTAGCTACACGTCAAAATCTATGTAATCCAATGAGTCTGAGATAATGTTGATTAGGTAATGTTTATACATATGAATGAGATATATATGCATGTATACATACTATTCTTAAATTTCTCACGCTTATTTGTTGAATGAAAAATATTTCTTTGGATAAAAAAAAACGACAGAATAGAAGTATACGACTGTGTGACATAAATTCAGCTTAGATATATTTTTCGCAGTAAAAGTACACGTGACAGTCATTTTCATTAGGAATAGAAGACTGGCGGAACTATCGGAAAAACTCAATTATAGGGTGGAATGTATGACCTGAAGAAAAGTGCGTATTCTGCAGAAAGAGTCAAAATTTGTTCGCGAACACTAAATATATTATGCTTCTTAAGAATTATCGTTTCTCGATATGATTCGGAAGTAATCAGAAGTTCTGATGGAAATCTTATAACGGGTCCTACAGGTTTAAAGCAAAAAATGAATGCAGATAAGAAATACATAGAATTATAATAAAAAATAGTATGACATACTCGTATGGGTTTTTTTAATATTTGAATTTATTTTGAAATAACAAATAATATATATTTAACTTTAGCGATTAAACATATTTAATAAATATGTGAAATAAGATTGAAATAATATTTATTTTTATACTTTGGATTTTTTGTTCCACCTATCTTTACAAGTTAAAAGTATTGGATTCGTTAAACATTTCCAATTCTGTTTTTCAATGGATTTACAATTTTAATGGGTCAGAAATCCCAAAAAAACATTATTTTACAAAATTTTTGTCTGTGAGTCTGTGAGTCTGTGACTCTGGTTGTCTATTTGTATCTCTGACAAAATTTCTAGGTGCTCTACCTCAAAAACTAATGACCGGAATTTATTAGAACTTTAGGTTCAGCTATACCCTAATATAGACTGGTACTGATTACTTTTTCCTGTAAATTATCCAAAAGGTTACGCTGCTCTGCTACATATTTACAATTTTTAGATTAGCTTTATCTCAAGAACTAAAAAACGGGTTTTCATAAAACTTCCGATTCTATTAGTCAATGTTATATTTTAGTGCTGATTATATTTTGTCGTAACACAATACTGGACAATCAAAATTAAAAGAATAATGAAATTTAGATAAAAAATGTTATTAAATAATGCTTCACTGCGCATGTACGAATGAAATAAAAATTTAAATATAAAATGCAAAATGTAAAATATTGCAAAATGTATTAGCTAACAGTCTCAAAAGTAATAACCTTAAAATTCTAAAAGTGATCGTCAATAGAATGAGCTCGAAATCCGTTTTTCCAAAAAAATAAGGGGTAGTATTCAAGCATAGTAGTACGTGCAATATTGAGTACTGGAAATAGCATGTTACATATAGCGTATTTGAATACAGCCCCTTAATGTTTTTGCTTACTTTTGAAAACAACGGATATCAGGATATTTCTATGGACGATTTCTTTCAGAATTTTCAAGGTATATCTATGGAACTTTCAGAAATGTTTCACTACACATTTAGCTATTTTATCATGCACATTGTATTTTGATTGCATTCGCTCATGCGCAGTGAAATATTTAGTAACGTTGCTCTTTTCTCATGAATTATAGGCTATTGTGTTCTTTGTCATAATTTCTGAAAAGAATTTTTTTTAATATTAAGAACTCAGCAAATTATAAGCTTAAATCTCAACCAAATTTGGGAATGTTTTTATAAAAACCTTAATTTCTTTACGAGTATACATGATATTCTCATAAAAATGATCAAAGTTTATTACAATGAACTTCTTAATCATGTTCTACAATTTTGCTATATTAGTTTTTACAGGATTATCCAAAGATATTTGTTCTCCTTCAATGTGTTGACAGCCTTATGGAGAATTTGTAAAAAATCATTGCGGAAATGTATGACCTATATTATGCAGCACACCCGGAATTTCAGGATAATTTCTCATGCATATACAGTCAAGTCTCCATACATCGAAACTCATACATCGAAATTCTCTATATAACGAATTTTTAGTAGGGACGGTTCCCTTTTCCCATGATTACATTAAAAACAGCCTCTATATAGCGAAATATCAGTCTCCATACAACGAATTTTTTCACAAAATGATCTTTATTTATTCAGTTTAAAAAAAGCTTTGAAAACACGTGGTATCAATTTTCTATCGCTTATTCCTGATTTATTGTTCGCATCCTTTTCCAAACATATTAGATTCTTACACATATAAGAGCGGGATCAATGGGGATATTTAAAGAAAAACAATTTGCAATTGCTCCAAAAAGACCGAATTTTCTGTACTAGAGGACTATGTGGATTTTGAGGACGAAGAAAACGTGACTTGAGCAAATTTAAAAAAGAAATAGAAATTAATTAAGGAACGCGAGATGCCGAAGAAAATGTTGCTTACTCTGATTTTTTGGAAATAGGGACAATCTCATTATTGCAGTATCTTACTGATAGTGGTATTTTAAGCAGAGTTATAAACATGGTGAGGATGAGATGTTATGGTGAGTTTGACCATGAGCATGAGAACGAAAATCTACAGCAACAAAAAAAAACATTCTCGCAGTGAAATGATGAGTTCTTTTGATCTTATTTGGAGAGGACTTCAAATAGTTGAAAATGCTCCCTTTACAATTTTTTATACCTCGCTAAAATTTGAACATTTTTACGAAAGTTTAACAATTTTGAAATCAAAACAAAATTACAGATTGCTTCGTCTAAAATTAGTGCAAGTCTTTTTTATGTTATTTTCATTCAGCTTTCAAATAAATATCGGTTCTCTTTCTTGAAACTGTTTAAATAAATAAGAAATGGAATATTAGGTTAACATTTAGAGTAAAACATTTCAAATTCTTAATTAAACACATTAAAAATAATATTTGTTCTAAATTTATACATTAAATAGGAATTTAAACGTCATTCTCTATTCAACGAATTTCTCTATATAACGAATTTTTTACAGAAACAATGGATTTCGATATATAGAGACTCGACTGTATTTTAAATATTCGACAAAATGTCTAAAATCGCCAGTGACCGGTCAACATTAGCCATATATTTAATACAATTTCAGTTCTGGTGTACTTAATGTAAGGAAATTTGATCTGGAACCGTCTATGATTTTTTTACAACTTAATTTTTTTTTTTTTACTTTGTAAAATACACAATGAGGTTAATAGTATATCGTGAAACATCGTCACATTAAAAGATACTATAATTGATGCGAAATGCAACATTATTACTGTATCTATTTTAAAATAAAAAACGAAATTTTTATGAAGTTTTATAATATATATATGTAGAGGTAATTTAGCCCCAGAAACCACAAGACTTCGACTGACAATGCATGTGCATAGTTTCAATAACTGGGCGAAGTTCAAAGCCCATCCCAGAAAAATATTTGCAAGCTAAGTGCAATATGGAAAAGTGTGAAAGCTCGAAGATTTTGCGAGAGAGATGCCCTTGATCTGCGGTGCAGAGCAGATGGGTTTCCTGCACGCCCGAGTTTTTATCGGAACGAGATTCCGTTTTAGAACTGTGTAAAAGGGATCGATTGATACCCATATTAACTTTAATCAGTTATGTTTGTGTTCATTTTATACTTTACTTAGCCTAGAATTGTATATGTACCAGTTATATAATCAAGAGCTTATTTTTAATTAAATATTCATTCAGTGAAATATTGGAACTGTGATTTATTTCAAACACCCGTTTTTCGTCCGCCCCACTTCTACAAATTTTGGGGGCTCGCCCTGGATGAACCAGTGGACTTGCAAGAACTTTTCATAGTAATTTGGCATTAATAGGATGAACCATTTGACTTCCGTTGGACTTTTAACAACTTTTCAGCTGGCCGGTGATAAAATTGGATATTCCCTGCTACTCCAATGATTGCTGGAATCGTCGCTGTTTTTACGAAGAAAAGAAAGAGTCATTTAGCTGCTTCCACCGGTGTTCGGGAAGAAAACAGTGCTGTTGCGGTGATACAAGAAAAAACAAACTCGTAGTGCTTTTTTTTTTTACGAGTTTTGAAACGCGTGTGCGCGAGTGATTATTTATGCAACGAATTTAGGATTTTTTGTGCAACGAATTTGTGGTGTTTTTCTGCAACGAATGCTGGTAGTGTGTTTTTTTTACCAGCTAAGTACTATTTATTTACCAACCTATTAATTGTGCGTACTGGGTGCATGTTTTATTTTTCAAGAACCCTCGCTGTGATTTTTTTTTTTTGCGAGGCGATTTTTACGCGAGTGAAATTTTTTCGAAGCCAAGTGATACAGGGCTGAAATGTCCTAGTGTTTTAGTATTTTCAAGCCCGGTGCATTTTTTAGGGCTTATATTTTTTAACATATACAGATATGTATTGAGATATTGGTCAATCTATATCGAGTGTTTTCATAATTATTATATATATTTGATTTGAAGTTATTAATATATTTTGTATTATTTTTGTATGTGAGAACAGAGGATATCCACAATGAAGTAAGTGGTTTTTTCCCATAAATGGTAATTAAATATAAAACTTATAGCATCTTGCTTTTATTTTAAACATTAAAGAATTTTGTTTTGTAATGTGAGTTTATGAATAGAAAATAATTTTGCTTATATATATAATATTTTTATAAGATATTTTAGTATATCTGATAGAGTTTTTGTAGGAATAATGGCATATTTGGTAAGAGCAAAGAAAATAGACTTATTGTCAGTGTTAAATGAATTGGGGCTGAGTGCTGAGGAAAGCGAGACAAAAGTTCAGTTAGCCGACATAATAACCAAATCGGACGGTTATAATGAAGACATAGTCAAAAACTTATTAGACGGTCTCGTTAGCGAACGGTTAGAACAAGAAAAAAATAAAGAAATCGAGGAAAACGAAAAAAAAAGCATATGAATTAAAAAAATTAGAGCTAGAACTCAGTGAAAAAAACAAATCCGAAATGATGCTTAACGCCGGAATGAAAACTCCTGATGTTTTAAAGTTAATCGCGAGATATGACACCAATGAAGAAATAAGTATATATCTCACGCTGTTCGAAAGACAAATAAAACGATTAGGGGTAGAAAAGGAGAATTGGGTAACTTATTTGCTAGGTCTGTTACCATTAGAAATAATATAATAGGTCGCGAAAATGAGGAACTCTCGAATGATTATGATTACGTTAAACAGTTATTATTGAAAAGATTCAAGCTTAGTGCGGAACAGTTTCGACAGAAATTCTTTGCCCACAGAAAAGAAATTTCGGCCTCGTGGCGCGATTACTCATTTGAACTTACGAATTTTTTAGAACAATGGTTGACAGGTCTGAACATTTCGTCTTTTGAAGATTTAAACAAGTTGGAAATTGCACGTGAAGCGTAGCAAATTAGGTGCGTTCGTACGATAACGAAGTTTTAAAAATATTACTTTCATATATCAATCTCATAAAATTGTTAACAGTGAATTACAATTAAAACGCTCATCAAACAATGTTCTCCCTATACCATTATGTAATGGAATACTTTTGTGTGGCCTTGTAAATCAATAACAAATGTTCTTTGCACCACAAATTATGTATGATGTATATTATAATATGTACTTTATAGTTGCATATAAATTTTATTAAGTTCGCATGAGAGTAACACGATTAAAATGCATTTGAAACATTTTTTCCCATTGACCGCAATGTAACGGAATACTTTTGATTGTCCCTGTAATTGATCTATGCATCCGATTTTCATAAAATTTGAAATAACTCGACAAAATTATGTAATAATTATGTATTTTAAATTTCAAACGTATAGAATATAATTGAAACTTTCCCTCTATTGACCATAATGTAATTGAATACTTTTGATTGTCCTTGTAATTGATCTATGCATCCGAGTTTCATAACATTTGAAATAACTCGAAAAAATTATGTAATAATTATGTATTTTAAATTTCAAACGTATAGAATATATTTGAAACTTTTTTCCCCATTGACCGTAATGTAATGGAATACTTTGATTGCCCCTGTAATTGATCTATGCACACGATTATCAAAAAATTTGAAATAAATCGACAGAATTATGTAATAATTGCGTATTTTAAATTTCAAACGATTAAAATGCATTTGAAACTTTTGTCCCCTTTGACCGTAATGTAATGGAATACTTTTGATTGCCCCTGTAATTGATCTATGCATCCAATTTTCATAAAATTTGAAATAACTCGACATAATTATGTAATAATTGCGTATTTTAAATTTCAAACAATTAAAATGCATTTGAAACTTTTTTCCCCATTGACCGTAATGTAATGGAATACTTTTGATTGCCCCTGTAATTGATCTATGCATCCGAGTTTCATAAAATTTGAAATGACTCGACAAAATTATGCAATAATTATGTATTTTAAATTTCAAACGATTCGGTTGGGTAGTTTTTGCGTTGTTATATGCGGACGGACAGACGGACGGACTGAACGACCACTATAGGTGCTACGTATTATATAATTACGAACGCACCTAAAAACCTTCTAGTTATTGACCAAATAAGGAAAAAATTACCATCGGAAGTAAGGGAGCATTTTATTGATGACTTGCCTAAGTTTACAAAGGTCTCAGATTTTATAAGTAAACTTGATTATGAGGCGGCCCGTAATATTGTTAGGAAGAATTCGGAAGTAAAAAATAGCAATAGTAAACGTTTTTCTCAGAGCATAGAGAACAAAAGTTTTGGCCGGAAGAACAATTTTTCCGAAAACAACAAGAACTGGGTAAAGAATAATTATAATCCTTTTAAAACTAAATGTTTTTATTGCAATGAATTTGTCTCTCATAAATCGAATCAGTGTCCTCGCAGAATGGATGGAAATAAAAGTAATCACTATGGTTTAAATAATACGAAAGCGGTGAACGCCATGAGTAACAAATTTTGTCCGTCGGATAGAATTGTTAAAAGTATTGAAATTAAAGGGAAACGCGTAGATTGTTTTGTTGATAGTGGGTCAGATGTGACAATGATAAACAATGAACTTTATAGAATTTTGGGAAGGCCTAATTTAAGTAAGAATGATGTGAAATTGACAGGTATTAGTGGTGATGGAGTAATTCCTTCAGGTTTTTTCAATACTAATATAAAAATTGATGATGTTAGTGTAAATTGCGATGTGTACGTTTTGCAGGATTTAAAATATGAAATGCTTCTCGGAAATAACTGTTTGAATAAATTAAATTTCGAAATATCAAACAATGGCTTAAAAGTAACAGGTAAGCGAACCGATGAAAAAAGTTACAGTGTAAACGTTGTTACAAAGGTGCCCTTAGAAATTCCAGAGATAGGCGCGGTCAAAGATGTTAAAAACATTCTCATGGTTAAATCTGACTTGCGGTTAGATGTTGAAGAGGTTCCCAGGCCCGACCCATAGTTGCGGTTGAATTCTTCAAACACACCCATGACTGAAAATTCTTTAGATGATTCTCATGAACTCGAATCTGCTTGCTTAGCAGAAATAGCTAATGCGGTTAATGTAAATGAAATCGATGTGACGCATATTGCCGACTGCGGTTTAAGGGAAGAATTAATTAATTTGATTACGAATTATAAGCCTGAGAAAACGAAAAGTGTTGACTTGAAAGTTAAGATAGTGTTAAGCGATGACATACCAGTAGTACAAAGACCGAGGCGATTAGCGATTGCTGAACAAGAATTTGTTGATACACAAATAGGAGATTGGCTTGATAAGGGTATTATAAGAGAAAGTTGTTCAAATTATGCTGCACCAATTGTTTTAGCGAGAAAGAAAAATGGAGATTACCGGTTATGCGAAGATTATAGCAAACTTAACAAAAAGATAATTAGAGATAATCATCCCCTTCCAGTGATTGACGATATTTTAGATGAAATTGGACAGAGTAAGGTGTTCAGTACATTAGATTTGAAAAATGGATTTTTTCACGTAGAGGTTGATGAGGATAGTAAAAAGTTTACTTCGTTTGTTACGAATAATCAACAATTCGAGTACAATGTAATGCCATTCGGTTTAAATGTCGCTCCACAATTTTTTCCAACGTTACATATATGCATGCCTTAAAGAATTAATAAGAGATAGAACGATTTCCGTGTACTTAGACGATATAATTGTCCCTGCGCAGACTGAAGAAGAGGCGCTTTCTAAATTGAAACGTGTGTTTCAGGTAGCATCAGAGTATGGCCTCGAGTTTAATTTTCCTAAATGTCAGTTTTTGAAGAGAAAAATCGAATTCTTAGGATACGTAATTGAGAATGGAACAATTCGACCTTCCGAAACACATGTTATAGCTGTTACAAAATTTCCTAAACCAAAAGATAAAAAGCAACTCCAGAGTTTTTTGGGACTTACCGGATATTTCAGGAAGTATATCGCTGATTATGCTAGAATTGCTAGACCTTTGAGTGATCTTTTAAAAATGGAAAATGAATTTAATTTCGGACCAAGTCAAAAAGAAGCTTTCCAAATCCTAAAAAATATACTGTCTAGTAAGCCAGTATTACACATATTTAGAAAGGGGGCGGAAACGGAATTACATACGGATGCGAGTAGTTTAGGTTTCGGAGCAATCTTGTTACAAAAAGATGATTACGGAAATTTACATCCAGTTCATTTCATGAGCAAGAAAACAACGCCCGCTCAAGCGAAATATAGTAGTTATGAGCTCGAAGCACTTGCTGTCATCGAAGCATTAAAGAAATTTCGAACTTATTTGTTAGGAAATAAATTTAAAATAATAACCGATTGTTCTGCTTTTGAAAAAACTTTAGAGAAAAAAGATCTTACACCTAAAGTTGCGAGGTGGGCATTATTTCTTCAAGAATTTGACTACCAAATTGTTCACAGAGCCGGAAATCAAATGAAACATGTCGATGCATTGAGTCGTAACACGGTTTTAACTTTAACGCGTTCACAGGATGAACTTACTGCAAAATTGACTAAAGCGCAAAACGAAGATGATTACATTCAAACTATAAAAACATTAGTTGAAAAAAACGAAAGTAATGATTATTTTGTTAGGCGAAATATTGTGTATAAATATGAAAACGATAGAGAATTAATTATGGTACCAGAAAGCATGCAAAGGGAAATTATTCGTGAAATTCACAATAAGGGACATTATGCTGTTGCTAAAACTGAAGCAATTGTGAAACAGGATTATTATATCCCTAACCTTCGAAAACAGATCGAAAACGTGATAGGAAATTGTATTGAGTGCATACTATGCAACAGGAAACAAGGTAAATGTGAAGGATTGCTAAATCCCATCCCTAAACAAGATTCGCCACTTCAAACTTACCATATCGATCATTTAGGTCCGCTACCTTCGACAAACAAAAATTATAATTTTATTTTCTCTGTAGTGGACGCTTTCACAAAATTTGTGTGGTTTTATCCTGTCAAAACAGCATCCGCTAAGGAGGTGATTTCGAAATTAAAAATTCAACAAGCCGTATTTGGAAATCCAGAACGTATAATTAGCGATCGTGGAGCCGCTTTTACTTCAAATGAATTTAAGGAGTATCTTGAAGATGAAAGTATAGAACACGTCTTAATTACGACAGGTATACCGAGGGGAAACGGACAGGTAGAGCGATCACAGAAAACGCTCATAAATATCCTGAGTAAATTATCCATCGATGATCCGACGAAATGGTATAAATATGTGCCAACCGTACAACGAATAATGAACAGTACGATTTCGCGTAGCACTCAGTATACCCCTTTTGAGTTATTAACAGGAGTAAAATTAAGGGATAAGGAGGATTTAAATATTAAACGAATTATTGATGAGGAACATGAAAACGCGTTCATGGAAGAAAGACTTAACAATAGAAATATTGCTAAGCAAAACATTCTGAAAATCCAGGAAGAAAATAGTAAAAGTTTTAATCGTAAACGGAAAAAAGCAAGGTGTTATAAAGTTGGTGATCTAGTTGCCATAAAAAGAACCCAATTTGGGGTCGTCATGAAATTACGAATTAAATACTTTGGTCCTTACAAAGTGATCAAAATCAAAAGCAATGACAGGTACGATGTCGAAAAAGTGGGCTTCCAAGAGGGTCCAAGAGTGACATCAACTGCAGCTGACTGCATGAAACCATGGGTTTCTACACCCTAAAATATGATGTTTTTCAAGTATTTCTTTTATGTGTTTTTTTTTGTTGTAGTTTATTTGTTTATGTATCGCCATATAGTGTTTTATGACTCCAAGTACATCCGTTTAACGTTATTTTTTTTTGACATTATTTTATGCAAGAAAAAAAAACTGAACTGTGACTGAAGAAAAAAAAAACTTTTAATAGTTTATGAACACTTGAACTAGCACCAGACTTTTTTTTATTATTATTAGTTTTTCAGTGATTTAATATGGAATTTTAGTGTGTGTTTTGTGATTCCACTATTTTTATGAAAGTCGTATGGAGTCTGATCTGGAGCTTATAGTTGGTATTAAGCTCTGTGAGGGCACAGATAGGTCAGGATGGACGAGATGTAGAGGTAATTTAGCCCCAGAAACCACAAGACTTCGACTGACAATGCATGTGCATAGTTTCAATAACTGGGCGAAGTTCAAAGCCCATCCCAGAAAAATATTTGCAAGCTAAGTGCAATATGGAAAAGTGTGAAAGCTCGAAGATTTTGCGAGAGAGATGCCCTTGATCTGCGGTGCAGAGCAGATGGGTTTCCTGCACGCCCGAGTTTTTATCGGAACGAGATTCCGTTTTAGAACTGTGTAAAAGGGATCCATTGATACCCATATTAACTTTAATCAGTTATGTTTGTGTTCATTTTATACTTTACTTAGCCTAGAATTGTATATGTACCAGTTATATAATCAAGAGCTTATTTTTAATTAAATATTCATTCAGTGAAATATTGGAACTGTGATTTATTTCAAACACCCGTTTTTCGTCCGCCCCACTTCTACATATATATATATATATATATATATATATATATATATATATATATATATATATATATATATATATATATATATATATATATATATATATATATATATGCATTTAATTTAATTTTTCAATTTCAGATGACAATCAGTACATCTTCATCCATTTTTTTTCCTACGTAAAAGAAACAGAAATCCTATCCTTTTCATGTACATTGACAGCATGTGTTTCTCGTCTAAACCAGATGTATCCGGTTTGCGCTCCAGTAGATATTTATTCTCGGATAAAAACCGTGGCGGTAAAAGAGATAATGTATGGCATCTATACAATACATTGATATAAGCATTTTATTCCCGATGTAATAATATACAACTTATTGTGTACAATTCTCCTTGTCATAGTTTTTAAAAAGCTTTTTTTTATTTAGACTATGTAACTCATAAGCAAAAATCTTAACGAAATTTGGGAATGTTTTTATAAAAACCTTAATTTTTTTACGGGTATGCATGATGTTCTCATTAAAATGAACGCATTTTATAACAATGAACTTCTTAATCATGTTCTACAGTTTGAGCGCGTTTGCTACATTAGTTATGACAGGGTTATCCAAAAATATTAGTAATCTTTCAATTTGTTGGCATTCTTCTATGGAGTTTTGGGGAAAAATCTTTGCGGAAATATATGACGTATAGTATTCTATTTACACACCTGGAGTTTCAGGATAATTCGTCATTCATAATTTTTAAATATTCGACAAATCTTCTAAAATTACTAGTGACCGGTCATCATTAGCCATACTTTTAATATAATTTCAGTTCTCGCGTACTTAGTATAAGAAAATTTGATTAATAATCGCCTATGTATTTTTATTATAACTTAATTTGTTTGTACTTCATAAAATACACGATAATTTAAATAACGTACAAACATCGTCTTTTTAAAAGATTTACTATAATAATGCAAAATGCAATATTTATATACTTTATCTATTTTAAAATTTAAAAAAAGCGAACTTTATCAGTAAGATATATAATTAAAAAAGAATTATTTTATTTTATTTTTCAAAAACGTATAAAGATATAACAATTAATAAATTTCATTATTTTTTTTCTATATAAAAGAAATAAAAATCCTATCCTTTTCTTGTACATTGACAGAATGTGTTTCTGGTCTAAACCAGATATTTAGGGTTTGCGCTTCATTATATATTTATTCTTGGGGGAAAAAACCGTGGCGGTAAATAGATAATGTATGGCATCTATACTATACATTGATATAACTTACTTATTTTATTTCTGATGTAAGGAAAAGTTAGCAGAAATAGCTAACGGAATTTCAAAATCGCTCAGTAATATTCAGCTTAATCAAAGTGAATTTAATTCTGACTAAAACAAAATTGTGCAATGACAAATCATGCAGTTTCACACATTTATAAATAAAAATATTAAGAAAGTCTTTTTTCTAAGTAAAGAAAAAATATATATTTGTTTGTTATAGTGTATAAATAAAGTTAGTCAAGACTTTTTTTTTTTAATTTACCAAGTTGTGAAATTTTCTACTCAATTGGTAATAAATAATAGAAAAAATAATAATAAAACAATGAGTAAGAAACACATGTCTTTTGTTTCTCTCTCACTTTTATTATTATTAATGTTCATATATTTATTGTTAACTTTAATTTTTGTTTATTTCTTTTACTTTTTTTATGTTTTTTTTTTCAATATGCCAACACCTGACTGCATTTACTCCTCTGTGATTGATGTTTACGTTACAGCTAGTGGCACCTTACGTACCCTTTGAAAACTCTCCCATTTCTGCTCATGCTTGGACTTACACACTTACGGTTACGTGATTAAATTCACTTATGACGGGCTATTATATTTTCTATCTCGAAACGTGTCCATTCTGATTTTATGCTTATTTATACAAAGTATTATAATTTACATTGTATCAAATTACGGCAAATATACGTATCTATTACATACACATGCATACATAATTTATATATATATCACAAAGAAAATGGACATGACGTTGTGCGAAAGGTTCAACAAGTGAAATCGACTACATCTTGATCAACAAAAAGTATCTTATTCAGGACTCCAGCGTTCTCAATAACTTCAATACAGGATTGGTTGGTTGGTTGCATAAGTTTTAAAGGCACAAAATCCCTTGAGGGACATGCTGCGCCAAACCTAAGACAAAATTGCATGAGTGAAACACAGATTGGCTAGCTGCAAACTGATGTTAAATAATAAAGTGGAAAAAAATGAAGTTTTTGCTACACTCAAAGAAATCATTGGATATTGTAAACGTCCAGAAACATAAAGAAGAATTTCCTTTGGATTTTAAAATCCATTTCCAAGTACTTCATTTAACTTTGGAAGATGAGCAAGATGTTAGATAAGCAAGTGAGTAATAAATTAGTGAGCAAGAATCTAATCCTACAACAGATTGCAAAGAAGGTAGCTGGCGATGCACAAGAAAAACCGACAAAGAAAGTAGCAGAAGAAACAAGAAGATTGATGAAAAAACGCAGAGAATTTAAAATGAAGAAAAATGATTTTAAATTAGCAGTTGAATATGATGAATTACGTAAAACGGTAAGAAAGTGTATTACAGAAGATATCAGAATATTTAACAATGATCTTGTTAAAAAAGTTCTAGAAGATACCAAAAGCTTAGAATCAGCTAAGCGCAAGCTATGTATTCGAAGAAAAGGTATTTTTGCACTGAAGAGAGCAGATGGAACAATCAACAAAATCAATACCGAAATAGTATACATTATTGAAAAATTCTATAATGATCTACATATAGGTGAAGATAAAAAGAAAATGAACCTATGTGATTTACAAGAAATCTTAACAAAACTGAAGAGATAACCCCAATGATGACAAACGAAGTTTTACAAGCCATTAGATTTATGAAAAAAGGTAAATGTCCTGGGGAAGATGGAGTTATAATTGATCTTATCAAAGAAACAGGAGAAGAATTTGCAAAAAGGCTGTCCTTACTGTTTTCCAGGAGAAGGATTTAAAAAAGTATATCTTTACTGTTTTCAAAATGTCTCGAGAAATCAGTTGTACCAGAAGATTGGAATAATGCTGTGATGGTGCTACTTTACAAGAAAAGGGAGAAAAAAACATTAAAAATTACCATCCGATCAGCTTACTATCAGCGATTTATAAAATTTTCACCATAGTTTTAACGACAAGACTTGAATCAGCTCTGGACTCAGCCCAACTTAGAGAACAAGCATGATTCCAAAGTGGATTCAGCACAATGGATCATATCCAAACAGTAAGGGAACTCATGAAAAAACATAAATAATATAATTTACCTCTCTACATTGCCTTCATTGATAATGAAAAAGCATTTAATTGACATCTATACATCATCAGTAGTAGAATTTCTGGAGGACATTAGTATAAGCAAACCATACATCAATATCATAAAGAAGATTTACAAGAAAGCAACAGCAACAATCCATGTAGAAAAAGGAAAAGCAAAGATCAAGCTCTGAAGAGGAATAAGACAAGGAGACAGCATTTCACTTAAGCTTTTTAGTGCTTTCCTAGAAAATATTTTCAAGAAGCTGGATTGGAAAAGCAAAGGTATTAGAATAAATGGGGAACATTTAAGTCCACTCCATTGTCTCTGGTGACAATGTAATTTTCAGTAACAGCCCTGAAGAATTGGAAAATATGCTAAAAGATCTGATAGAAGATAGCATAAATGTGGGACTAAAAATAATTTTGGAAAAGACTAAGATGATGTTCAATTCATTTACATAAAAAAAGAAGAGCGTCTATAAGAATACTGAGATTAAAGAAGTGCAATGTTATGTGTACCTTGGACAGGAAATATCATCGGATAATAATATCATGAATGAAATCAATAGAAGAATAAGAAATTGGTGGAGTATTTTTGGGAATAACAATATTATTCTGAACAGTAATATGCCTCTTTGTTTGAAAAGAAAAGTGTTTAATCAATGTGTTTTGCCTGCACTAACTTACGAAGCAGAAACAAGGACACTAACAAAACAGATGATACAAAGACTACAAACAACACAGAGAAATATGTAAAGATGTATGCGAGGCATAACTAGAAGAGACAGAAAGAAGATAACCTTGATAAGAAATCAGACAAATGTTTTAGACCTCATTGAAAGAATTAAAGAGCTAAAATGGAAATGAACTGGGAGCATTGCAAGAAGACAAAACAATAGATGGAACACAAACATCCTATCCCAGAGATATAAAACGACCAGTAAGACGATCCCAAGTAAGGTGGAGTGACAAAATCAGAAAAGTGGCTAGTGTAATTGGATGACGAAAGCACTAGACAGGAAACATAGGAAAACTCGGGAGGAAACCTACATCCAGAAGTAGGTTGGAAACGGTTGATTAATGTGAAGATGATATATATATATGCATGTGTGTGTGTATATGTGTCATATCTGAATTTTAGAAAGAACTTCCGATTCTATTTCATTCGATATCAAACCGGTCTATTTCGTCTTTTAGTGTGTTTTGTTTTGTTTGGTTTTGTTTTTTCCCTTTCATTCCGTAGACAAATAAAAAATAATAATAATAATTACGCATTTTGAGTATGATATTAAAGTAGAAAAATATTATTTATGTTTACAATGATAGTGTATGTTTCCAAAATAGTCGTCATAGTTTTTACCCTGTCAAAAATGCAAATATGCTATCGCCAACTGCGCGTTGAAATGAAACACAATGGCATAAATGTCTTTTAAAATAAATAGGAAAGTATCAAAAGAGGCCACAAAAGTAGATAAGTTTTGCCAAACTTATATTCTAAATAAAATACGTCACCTATGATGCTTTAAGGTCAGAAACAATAATTTGAAGTTGATTTTATTGCATTTAGTCAATTATAACGAATACCTTTATTCCAAAAATCTCATATCTTGACAAATTATAAGTTACAACTTGTAGCGAATGCTATAGAGGCTGGTAAAAGCTATGTTATGAGTAAACAAATAATGGGATAATTCTGAATTCATGTAATAAAATTACATTTTCAAAACATTGGAGCTTACCGTAACACTCAATTTAATTTAAGATAATACATTTATCCTTAATACCCCCAAAAGTGACCAGGAGTAAAATGGGATTCTAATTTTTAATAAATCAAATCTTTTTTGTTGTTGTTGTTATAGTAAATTTTATATTAGTGGTGACAGTAAAAATAATTATTAATCTAAGATTAATGAAAAAATCAATATTTTGTCTTAGGAAAGTATTGGCGTCATACCGGAAAAATATAGCAAAAAATATAAATTCATCATATTGCATGATTGTAACTTTTTAGCTCACAGGCTATCATAGCCTGAGAGCTTATGTGCCCGTCCGTTCTGTATGTACGTTCGTATGTTCGTTCGTGCGTAACGCGATAACTCATGATAAAAATATCGGATCCACTTGAAATTTTGTATATAGGTATATCCTGATAAGGCGCTTCCCTGATTAGTTTTTAGAGTTCTTTCGATATGTATAAGAAGGGGAACGGGGGCTCATGCCCCAGTCCCCTTAATTGATATAAACGAGATTTTCATGCATAATTAAGTTTTCGTTCAAAATTTAGATATAGGATCATTCTGATGAGGCGATTCCGTGACTGCCATTAGGTGTTCATTGAATAAGTATAAACAGGGGGAACGGGGGCTCATGCCCCCCCTTGATTGATATAAACGGGATTTGAATGCAGAATTAACAGTTTTCGTTCAAAATTTAGATATAGGATCATTCTGATGAGGCGATTCCGTGACTGTCATTAGGTGTTCATTGAATAAGTATAAACAGGGGGAACGGGGTGCTCATACCCTCCCCCCCTTAATTGATATAAACGGGATTTTCATGCAGAATTAACAGTTTTCGTTCAAAATTTAGATATAGGATCATTCTGATGAGGCGATTCCGTGACTGTCATTAGGTGTTCATTGAATAAGTATAAACAGGGGGAACGGGGCCTCATGCCCCCCCCCCCCTTAATTGATATAAACGGGATTTTCATGCAGAATTAACAGTTTTCGTTCAAAATTTAGATATAGGATCATTCTGATGAGGCGATTCCGTGACTGCCATTAGGTGTTCATTGAATAAGTATAAACAGGGGGAACGAGGGCTCATGCCCCCCCCCCCCTTAATTGATATAAACGGGATTTTCATGCAGAATTAACAGTTTTCGTTCAAAATTTAGATATAGGATCATTCTGATGAGGCGATTCCGTGACTGTCATTAGGTGTTCATTGAATAAGTATAAACAGGGGGAACGGGGGGCTCATGCCCCTCCCCTTAATTGATATAAACTGGTTTTTCATGCAAAATTAATAGTTTTTGTCCAAAATTTAGATATAGGATCATTCTAATGAGGCGATTCCATGACTGTTATTATGTGTTCATTGAATAAGTATAAACAGAGGGAATGGGGGGCTCATGCCCCTCCTTAATTGATATAAACGGGATTTTCATGCAGAATTAACCGTTTTCGTTCAAAATTTAGATATAGGATCATTCGGATGAGGCGATACCGTGACTGTTATTAGGTGTTCATTGAATAAGTATAAACAGGGGGATCGGGGGGCTCATGCCCCTCCCCTTAATTGATATAAACGGGATTTTCATGCAGAATTAACAGTTTTCGTTCAAAATTTAGATATAGGATCATTCTGATGAGGCGAGTCCGTGGCTGTTATTAGGTGTTCATTGAATAAGTATAAGCAAGGGGAACGGGGGTTCTAATGCCCTTCCCCTTAACTTGCATAAATGGATTTTTCAAACAGAATTGTCAGATTTCGTTCAAATCTCTGAATAGTTTTGGAAGTTTAATGGTTAAGTATAAAAGAGGGAAATAACTCCTCTTAAATTATATAACTGCTAAATGGGTTTTTATTAAGAATTATCCGATTTGCTCTGAATTTTGGATATAGGTTTTTTAATATGATAAAGCATGTACTTGATAGTTTAGGAAGTTCAATGATTAAGTTTAAAAAAGGAGAAAGGGGAAAGCTGTTTCCCCTTCTTAATTTTTTTTTCGAACGGAATTAACGAAAATACAAGGCTGTAATGTACAATTAGTATGCGTAGCCTGTGAGCTCAATGCCATCAGTTTAACTGGGCAATATTCTTTTTTATTTTTGCATCTAGTCGCCTAACTCTGTCTTTGGGCTAGTTAGACGAAAGTATGTAATTTAATTTATCAATGAAAAAAATATTTTCAATTATATATATAAAAAAATTTATATTGAAAAAAATATTTCATTCGTTGAAGCGTTTTCAAGAATAAAAATCAGAGCAATAATAAGCAATCGTTTCCATAGCAACAAAATTGAATCGGTAATGCTCAATGGGACTTAATTTAGAGCTTGAAAGCTCAAATATTTAATTTAAATTATGCTAATTTAAATCGTAATTTTTGGTAGTTACATACAAATTTTGATATGTCAAAATTACAGTTAAATATAACAAATACTGACAAAACTGAAGTTATTTGCATTAAATTAATACAAGCTCAACATGAAACATTTTTTTTTCTTAAAGTGTATTTGACAAAAAAAAAATGTATTTTTTGTAATTGTATTTCATCGCCAACCGATGAAATTTTCTTATGGACGCTCTACCTGTTTCCGCCGAAATGTTTTTATAAATGTGTAACGTATAAACAACACTTCGGATACAGCATTGTAGCTGATTTTTTTATGTCCCTGTAAGTGAACGATAAACAAGATTTATATCATATTCTACTGCAACCATATTTCAGTAAATCTAGCATTTCATATGAATTTCATCATATTTAAAATAGGGCAACATAATTAAATGTGAAAAGTTTTTCCGAGAACAGTAAGTAAACGAGCACTTTCGTGTGCCTCCGTAAATATGATAAATTCTTTTCCTCCCGCCGTCTACAGCAAGCATCTATAGGGCACTTTGAAAATTCATAGAAATTTTCTCAAAATGCACCATAAACAATTACTCTTCATACATTACAATATAACGGATAATTTTGAGTTCCCCGGTAGACATACTGTAGATGCTAGAAGAAACACATTATAAGACAATCATTTTCTAATGTATCTCAATAACATGTATCGATTTAATTATGTTTAAAATAGTATAGCATAATTAATGTACACCGCAAATGATATCTCCCATAGACCATTATGTATAACAGAGAAATTTTCGATTCCACTATAAATGAACTGTAAATGCACACTATTCAGTTTCATTATCATGCCAATATAATCCTAAATTATGTATATCAACAACATAATAATCTGAGTGTATTTACGTGAGAAGAGAGCTCGGCTTTATCGACGGGCTTACAGATGTACAAACTAACCCAATTTATGAATAGTACTAAACTATGTTGGAAAATATTAATAAAAAAGAATATTGCCCAGTTATACTGATGGCATTGAGCTCACAGGCTACGCATACTAATTGTACATTACAGCCTTATATTTTCAAGGGTTAATTCCGTTGGAAAAAAAATTAAGAAAGGGAAACAGCTCTCTCCTTTCCTCTTTTTTTATACTTAATCATTAAACCTCCTAAACTATCAAGAACATACTTTATCATATAAAAAATCTATATCCAAAATTCAGAGCAAATCGGATAATTTTTAATAAAAACCCATTTAACATTTATTTAATTTAAGAGGAGCTATCCCCCTCTTTTATACTTAACCATTAAACTTCCAAAACTATTCAGAGATTTGAACGAAATCTGACAATTTTGCTTGAAAAACCTTTTTATATTAATTAAGGGGAGGGGCATTAGAACCCGTGTTTATACTTATTCAATGAACACCTAATAATAGTCACAAAATTGCCTCATCAAAATGATCCTATATCTAAATTTTTGAACGAAAACTGTTAATTCTGCATGAAAAACCCATTAAATCAATTAAGGGGAGGGGCATGAGCCCCCCGTTCCCCCTCTTATACATTTCGAATGAACACCAAAAACTAATCAGGGAAGCGCCTTATCAGGATATACCTATATACAAAATTTCAAGGGGATCCGATATCTTTATCATGAGTTATCGCGTTACGCACGAACGTACGAACGTACATACAGAACGGGCGGGCACATAAGCTCTCAGGCTATGATAGCCTGTGAGCTAAAAATTATTAGAAACATATTCTAATGCAACGTACACTTTAACCTATTAAACAAATGTGAAATTGCATGGCAAGCGTAGCAAATGAGGTGCGTTCGTATTAAAATTATTCAGATCTTGGTGTAATAGTATACAGTACTTCGGATACAACATAGTTTCCGAATTTTTTTTGTGAGTCGC